>CM057449.1:1839875000-1844675000 GCA_016271365.2 Neoceratodus forsteri
GCGTTCCGGCATCTTCACTTTACTGCTGATCGCCCTGCCCACCACATGTGCTATATCCTTATGTGCTTTCATTTGCGCTTTTTATGCTTTCTGTTATTTTTTGCCGCTTCTGTCTACAGTACTGTTTATCTTCTGTTTCAGTTTACTGCCATCCATGCTCATTGACATTTCTGTTTGCAGGCACCATGTTATTTTGCAGACACATCACTTGGCAGACTCATTCCGGTCTATGCCACCATGTATGCTACCCTTTTCTTGTTCTCATTCGCGCTAAAGTTACCATGTCAATTGTTAGCATTTCTGTTTCATGCTTGCTGTCCCTGTTAGTATGCCACAACGCTTTGCATTACATCTACTATTTCTCGTTATTCTCGTAAGAGAATATCGTAAACTCATTTATCGTGAGTTAGTTATTATTTATTGCTAGTGAGAAATTCTGTTGTTGAGACCCCTGACCTCTAGTTACACCTCTGGCCCCATTGGGGTGCATTGGGATTGTGGGTCCCAACTCTCACCCATCCCTCATACTTCAAGGGTTAAGCCACATGTCATGGGGTGAGAGTTAGGCTGACGATCCTAATGCACACCCCAATCCGCCGGGTTGGGGGTGGTGGGGGTCCAAGGGGTTTCAACCCCAACAGCTTAATTCTCACTTTTGTCGCTGTGAACAACCCTAACTAATGCACTTAAATGGAGTTTTTGCTCTAATATATAATATACAATACATACACGTAGGTGTGTGTGTATATATATATATATATATATACACACACACACACACACACACACACATTGACATAACTGTGTACAAAAAGGTCCTGATAAGGTGTAGAAAAACAAAACAAAGAACCATAACAGAGGAGAATCCAATTACAAAATTGCAGACACACATTAGCAGTATTATTTATATATATATATATATATATATATATATATATATATATAAATACATTGTTCACTTGGGAACTTAAGGACAGAGGTTGGGTTTATATTCTGTTTTAACTGAAATATTTGAATAGTTTTGTACGTGAAATTAGTTCTGTGTGTTAAAAATTACTATTTTGAGTTAGAACTGTTACTTGGGCTGTGATATTGTAACTTTTGGGGCTTGGGAACACTTGTTTAGCAGTGATAATTGGAGTGAAATTTAAATGTGATGTTTGCCTGGCTTAAATACTGAAAAGCCACTGGGGGTTGGGATTGAAGGGCTGTGTATTTCTGTTTGGGACTGAAATTTGAAGCAACAGGAACTGGTGGGCCTGTGACATCATATGGTACCTGATGTCTGCATACACACACTGGACTGTATGTGTTTGTGAGACTTGGGAACTTTATTGGTGGGGTTGAAATTGGGTTTGTAAATAACTGTAGTCTGTATAGAGATAAACTGTATTCCAGGGGGAAGGGACTGAGAAAAGGGGTGTGTGCCATTATAAACAGAGGGGGACAAACAGGGTGGCCATAGACCACCATGGCAGGCATCTTCGAAGGGTTGTAGGCTGCACAGGCTGTGGGATGGCAAACTCTCAATTGGGCCTGGGAGAGGGAGGCTGCCCACTCTGTAGACAGCTATCTTGTATCAGGAGTGAAGAATATTGGTTAAGGAGTAAGTTTGGGGGGGGGGGGTGTCCAAGGATAAGAGGTGTGGATATGGGCAGCAGAACGGTGGGGCTGAGGGGAGGCTGGGGCAACGCTCTGAAATTACAGGACGTTATGTTACAGCAAGCAGGAGGGGGGATAGTAGGGACAGAGGACCCTTAGATAGGGATGTTGACGCTAACGGGAAAGCATACGGGGTGAACATTCCGAATACAAAGAGAGTGGAGGGGGAAGAATCGGGAGGGGCTGTTGTGGGGAAGCCTAGTAGAGCAGACATTGAGAAGGGAGGGGCTGTTGTGGGGAAGCCTAAAACAGCAGACTGTGGGAAGGGAGCTCCTAAGGAGAACAGAGCAAGAGGGGAGGAAGAGGGGCAGTTTAAAGGTGCAATCAGGGGAAACTCTGGTTACTTGATGGAGGCTGACATAGAGTGTCACAATAATTATGAGCTACTAAGCAACCTAGAGGGGGAGGAAGGGGTTGGTGGAAATGAGGAAACTGATACAGAGGCCGGGGGGGAGGGAGTCGGATACCCATAGGGCATCACAGACCAGCAACGGAAAGGATAGAAATAGTCCCAGAGGGAGAAGGGGAAACATAAATGTTAAGCAGATGGGGGAGATGGAACATATTGCAGACATGAGGGAGGAGAGCATGACTGGAGAGAAACTGGGAGACGAGGTGGGGGAGGAGCCCCCCTTCAGCAGGGGGGGTCGGTACCAAGGATGGGGCCCTAGCTAAAGGGGACCCACAGCAGAGCCCTGGGGGGTAGGGGTACTAATAAGCATGAAAGGGAAACCATCAGGCCAGGATAAATGGTCTGATAAGAGAGAGTTAAAGGGGACACCTATTCAGAAGGGGTCTGAGTTAGTTGGCAAATAACGAGGCAGGCAGAAAGGGAGGGTGACAAGGGGTCTCTAATAAGGCAGAAAGTCTCCCATGGAATTGAGATCACTAATAAAGGGGGGGATGGGGGCTGAGAGTGCATAGTGGAGGTAACCATAAGGATGATGGCGGTGTTAAGGTTCTGTTATTGGGCGACTCGATGATTAGGGGTATCAATGGGAGGGGCAGGGGTGGATGCCAGCCAGGTGAAGGAAGTAGTATCTCTGGCTGACAGTGCACAGAGCAAAGTTCATGGTGTACGAACTGGTTAGGATTGTGGAGGGAAACCGGATTTTGGTGCATTTGGGAACTAACGATCTAGAGGAAATAGCGTTTGAAATCCAAGCAAGGTTCCAAGAACTTGCCAGAGTCTGTTGGGATAATGGATGCAACATTTCCTTTTTGGACATATTGCCAGTACCAAAGGCCTCAGTAGAGAAAAAAATGAAGATCACAGAGGTTAATGACTGGCTTGGGAAGTGGGGTGAAGAGAGTGGGTTGGGGGTGTTAGGGAACTGGAAAGGAGTTTGGGAGGATAAGGGACTGTATGCCAAGGACAGGCTTCATCTTGCACCATTAGGGAAGGAAGTCCTTAAACAGGGGATGGCTGACTACATTCAAGAAAGGTGGGGTTTAAACTTGTGAGGGGGGGGGAAGGGACGAATGAGGGGCTGACCAGAAGCCCTCTCCTCCAGATGAGGGAGTAGCCTTCAAACCCAAGGGGGAATAGACTGGGGTGGAAGTTTCAGGAGGGGCAGAGGGAGGATGGAAGTATAAGGAACCTGGGTGGGGTTCACAAAGGGGATTGGGATAAGGGTGGGAGTTGGTGTTGGTAAATGCCAGGAGCTTGGTAACAAGTTGCCAGAGTTCCAGCCCATGCTGTTCGGGGTGGATGTGGCGGCAGTCACGGAGATGTGGGCCAACAAAAACCATGACTGGGACCTAAACGTGCGAGGGTACACTATGCTTAGGAAGGATAGAAAGGAGGGCAGAGGGGGTGGAGTGGCTATGTTCATTAGAGATGACATAGAAGTTGCTAGGGTAGAAGAGGCAGAGGGAAACGTGGAGGCCTTATGGGTCACCTTAAGATCCCCAGCAGGAGATAAGGTCAAGCTGGTTGTAGTATATAGGCCCCCCGGGATGGGTGATGTTCTGGAGGATGGTTTGCTGGACAACATCATTGCCCAATGTGGACCAAAAGGGGAAGGAGTGGTGTTGATGGGGGACCTTAATATGCCAGGTACAAACTGGGGAACCATGTCTTCTAAGGTGGCCAAGGAGCAGAGGCTGCTGGATGGCTTCCAGGATGTGTTCTTAACACAGCATGTGATGCAGTCCACAAGGGAGGGGCATGTCCTGGATGTGGTTCTGGCAGATGGGGACCTGGTAAGGGACCTAGTTGTAGAGGATCCCCTGACTGGGAGAGACCACAATACTGTTTGGTTTCAAATAAGCATGGTGGGGGGGGTGAGATCTAGGACACTGGCAGTGGACTTCAAGGGGGCAGACTTTGTGGGCATGGGAAATATTCTCAAGGATCACTTGAAGGGGATTACATCAATGACAAATGTGGAAAGGAGATGGGAGGTCATAAAATGGGGACTTCATGAGGCAGTCACGACCTGCACTAAGGTGAAATGTAAGGGAGCAAAGTCACATAAACCATGCTGGTGGTCCAGTGAGGTTCAGGTAGCGGTCAGAGAAAAGAAGGCGGCCTACAAAAAATATAAAACAACAAGAGGGGATAGGGATAAGGAAATGTACCATCTTGCATCTAGAAAAGTCACCCAGATGGTGAGGGGCAAAGTCCAGTAAAGAGCAGCGGCTGGCACAGGATACATGGAGGGGAAAAGGGTTCTTCCGGTACATTGGGAGCGGAGAAAACTAAGGGCCATCTCAGCAGGTTGAGATCAGAAGGAGGGTGGTGGAAGTGCACAGGACCAGGCAGAGGTATTAGTCTTTGCCTCTTTGTTCCCTAGGGAAGGGATGGGATATCTACAAAGCAAAGCACGATAAAGATAGAAGCGGCAGTGAGTGGGATCAGGGGAGCAACAGAAATGGAGCAAGAGGGAGGGAGGGAGAGGTACCCCAGGGGTGTAACATCAGGATAAGGATAAAAAGGCCAGTAAGGTGGAGGGGACAGATGATGCTATCTCTGCCAAAAGGGTGTGGTTAGCCCTCAAGGCCCTAACAAAAAAAGACAAATCTCCTGGGCCGGATGGCATTCATCTGAGATTACGGAATTGGCGGACATACTGGCTGCACCCCTGGCGGAGCTCTTCAGCAGGTCACTTGGGACAGGGAGGGTACCTAGGGATTGGCGAGAGGCACATGTGGTGCCAATCCATAAAGGGGGCTTGAGGGAAGTACCAGGTAACTATAGACCCATCAGTTTGTCCTCGGTAGTTGGAAAATTAATGGAGAGTATACTAAAGGAACGATTGGGGGTGTACTTGGAGGAGGTGGGAGGTCTGGATAGTCGGCAACATGGGTTTGTGCCAGGTAGATCATGTCAAACCAATCTTGTGGAGTTCTACGAATGGGTAGCATCAGAACTGGACAGGAGAAAGCCTGTGGATGTATTATTCTTGGACTTCAGCAAGGCGTTTCTCTGTCCCCCATAATGGTCTGGTGGAGAAACTGATGGGGTTGGGAGTAGGCCCTTTCATGGTCAGATGGATTGAAAACTGGCTAGCTGGACGCACCCAGAGAGTAGTGGTCTGTGGGGAGTCTCGAACCCTAGAGAGGTTGGTAGTGGGGTACCGCAGGGCTCGGTCCTGGGTCCGATCCTGTTTAATGCATACATATCGGACATCAGGGAGGGTATAGGGTGTGAAATGAGTCTCTTGCTGATACTCCAAGATGGGAGCAGTAGTTGAGGGAGAAGAAGGAGGTTGGCCCTGCAAGGGGACCTGGACACCCTGGAAAGCTGGGCTCACACATGGAAATTAAATTTCAATATCACCAAGTGCAAGGTGTTACATCTTGGGCGGGGAAACCCTAAACACAGGTACACTCTGGGAGGGGAGGCGCTGGAGGCCTCAATAGGGGGAAAAAGACCTAGGGGTCATGGTGGATGCATGTATGAATAACTCTGAGCAGTGCAGGAGAGCGGCTAGCAAGGCAAACAGGATGTTGGGATGAATCTAGGGGGATCACCTCTAGGAGCAAGGAAGTGGTTCTGCCGCTGTACAATGGACTGGTTAGACCACACGTAGAGTACTGTGTACAGTACTGGAGACCACACTTGAAGAGGGACATACAGCTCCTGGAGAGGGTACAGAAGAGGGCAACTAAGACGATACGAGGGCTAGGGGATTTGACGTATGAGGACAGACTTGAGGAGCTCTGCCTGTTTTCATCGGAGGAGAGGAGAGGAGAGACTGGGGGGCATGATTGAGGTCTTCAAGTACCTCAAGGGAATAAATAGGGTAAACATGGAGGGGATCTTTAGACTAAAGCAGGGAGGTATCACCAGAGGCATGGTTTGAAGTTGGAAGGTGGAAGGGTGAGGGGGGAAAGAGGAGGAGGTTTTTACTGAGAGGGTGGTGCACCTTGGAATGTACTGCCTGGCAAGCTGGTTCAGAGATCCACAGTGAAGGGCTTCAAGAGAGGGTGGGACAGACACAGAAAGTGGATGTATCAGATGATGGCCTGTCTCAGGGGGTGGGGATGGATGATAGGGGTTTCTGGAACACGGTGGGGGGGGGGGGGGCCTCGGCACCCAACTAGGGATCTGAGGTTCGAGCAGACTTGATAGACCGTAAGGCCTAATCTGCTGGCAAATAGTATGTTAGTATATCATAAGGTCCATTTACACGATACAACAATACAGATATATACAAACTTGCTAGGGGCAATAATAAACACAGCCCATGAGGCAAACGTGAACAGCCAGCTAACGGAAGGTGGGGGAACAGGTGGAGAGTGGAAATACACTGGGTCAGAGAAGGTCTTCGGGGGGAGCGGGGTAACTGCCATGATTAGGGATATGATGGAGAGGACTGGCAGGGGACGGGGGGAGCTGGGAAAGGAGGTGCGGGTTATGTTTGACCAAAAGATGAAGGTAAATCCACTCTATAAGTGGGAACTAAGAATGAAGATGCTTTATTTGGGGCAGTGCCGAAAAGAGATGTAGAGGCACAGAACAGAAATCACAAGATGGTTGAATATATGGTTAAAAAAAGCATAAGTTGGGCCCAGCAGCTTAGTCAGGGTGCTATGATCCAGGTAAGCAATGGAACAAATTGAACATGGCAACAGATTATAATCATGGAAAACAGTTGCACGGTTCATTTCTGAGACGAGAGTATAAAGACTTGAAGGTAGAGATGCTGACGTGTGTGCTTAATTGTAGCGTTTTTTACAGTTTATTTTATTTTATTTATTTAGTTTTTGTTGACCGGGTTAGTGCACTAGACAAATCCTGCCTATTTTCAGGCACGACCTGGAGGAGGGGATGACCTTGAACCAGATTAAACTGTTGGTGGTATTTTTAGTGAATGTCCACAGGGAGGGGAGCACAAAGCTTATAGCTGCCCTAGCAAAGCGAGAGTTAACTTTGGGTACTTTCAGTGAGATAGATGTGCAACTTCTCAGGGCATATTTGCCTACTGAGTTTAGAGGGAGACGGTCTATAATATATTGGGGACGTTTTTTTTGAAATGGCTCTGAGGGTCCATATAGCTGCATTTCTGTCACGCTTATACGGTAGGGAAGTCCACCCCACTGCTTCATATAAGGAGCAGTGATGCGTAATATAGGGAAGACCTGAGATAAACCTCAAAGCTCTATGATAGAGCGTGTTGAGTTTTATAAGGTAGGAGGTAGGGCATTGACTATACAGGAAATCAGCGTTGTCTGTCAGTGAGAAAAAGGTTGCTTGGACCTGCTGCAGTTTAGCATCTCTAGTTAAAAAGTGAGTTATTCTGAAGAAAAGGCCGAGTCTCTGTTGTAGTTTTTTGAGTAGCTCTTTGATGTGCTCTGTAAATGAGAGCCTATGGTCCAACCATACTCCCAGGTATTTGAATTTTGAGACAGATTCCAACTTTTCACCTAGAATTGTAGTAATCTGTGGCACTGGTTCTGTTAAGGCCGATTTTGCTGCATGAATGAAAGGAGAAAAAGCATTACTTTGGTTTTCTTGGCGTTAAGTATAATATCTTTTTTTTTTTTTAAAGTTGGTATTGCAACATGTTGAATTCAGATTGAAGGTCACTACATGCAGCTTGTAGTGTTGGGCAGCTCAATTAAAGAACTGTATCGTCTGCAAACAGATAAATGTTGGCCTTGGTTATGCTGTCATCAGTGTTTCCCTGGGGGACATCTCTTAAAAGAGGTTTGAGAGTTGAGAGATCTCCTTCGGCCTTGACCCAATGGAAGCGGTCGGAGAGGTAGTTATTGAACCACTGCAAAGATAAAGGGTCCACATGTAACGAATTCAGGGAAGAGAGTAGCAGATTGTGATTGACAGTGTTGAATGCCTTGCTTAACATGCTAACATACTAAAAAGCCAGCAAAATAGGCCAAATGGTCTGTCTTGTCTGCTCGAAAGTCAGCAACCTAATGGCTGCCCACCTCACCACCCCCCCTACCCTCCAAGAGTGACTTCTCTAGATTCATTTTCCCCTTGTACCCGTTCCACTCTTTCTTGAAGCCCTCCACTGTGCCCTCCTCAACCAGCCTCCTTGGAAGCGCATTCCATGGCTCTACCACCCTCTCAGTGAAAAAATGCTTCCTACATTCCTTCTTGTAATTTCCCCCCTCCAACTTCAACTTCCACTCATGTCCCCTGGTCACTTCCCCCTTCTTCATCCTAAACAACTCCCTGGTTCCACTCCAAATTATTCCCTTTACATACTTGAAAACCTCTATCATGTCTCCACTATCCCTTCTCTCCTCCAGTGAGTAAAGCCCAAGCTCTTCCAGTCTCTCCTCATAAGGCCTCCCCCTCCATACCCTGAATCATCCTCGTCAATCTCCTCTGGACTCTTTCCAGCAGCACTATGTCCTTCTTCAGATGAGGTCTCCAGAACTGCACACAGTACTCCAGCTGCGGCCTGACCAAGGCATTATATAGAGGGAGAATCACCTCTCTGCTTCTGGACGCAATTCCCCTGGCTATGCAACCCAATATCCTGTTTGCCTTGGCTGTAATTCTTCTACAATTTTTTCAGAGTTATTCATTTTAACATCTACCACCACCCCTAAATCCCGTTCTCCCAATGTGGCATGCAGTGTGACCCCTCCCAGGGTATATACATGGCTCGGGTTTTTGACCCCCAAATCAAGAACCTTACATTTACCGACATTAAATTTCAGTCCCCACCTCCTTGACCACCCCTCCAGGGTATCCAGATCTCCTAGACTATCTCTTTCACTTCCTCACTATCCACCAGTGCTCCCAATTTTGAATCAACCGCAAAAAGACGACCTATTTCTAACCCACCTCCCTATATCCGAGACATAGGCGTTGAACAAGAGTGGCCCCAATACTGAACCTTGAGGGACTCCACTGATTACCTTCCTAGGGGAGGATAATGTCCCACCCATCATTACTCTCTGTAAACGCCCCGAAAGCCAATTTTCAACCCAATTTAGCTCCTGTCCTCCCACCCCCATCTCCTCCATTTTTGCTGTCAGTCCACTATGAGGTACTGAATCAAACGCTTTGCTGAAATCTAGGTATAGGACATCCACCGACCTATGGCTATCCAGGGCCTCCGTCACCGAATCATAAAACTCTACAAGGCTGGTCTGACACGATCTCCCTGGGACAAAACCATACTGTTTATTATCCTGGTGTCCTAACCTTTCCAGTTGCCCCCCAAGCCTCTCCTTGATAAAGCCGTCCATTACTTTGCCCACTACAGACGTCAGACTGACCGGCCTATAATTCCCCATTTCCTCCCTAGGACCCCTCCCCCATTTATGTATAGGTACCACATAAGCCACCCTCGGTCCTGTGGCACCCATCCGTCCACGAGAGAGATGTTGAAGTGCAGCCAATGAGCCCCATTGGCGCACTCTTCTATCTCTGGACGTGATGCACAGGACCGGAGGCACATCCACCAATTCTTCATAACCCTCGGATGTATTCCATCCGGTCCCGGCGCCTTATCAGTTTTCAGATTTCAAAGTGCCTCTCTCACCCTATCCACTGTGATTTCTCCCCCCAAAACCACTCCCTCATGTAACCTTCCTACTCTTTCTTGGTCTGGTCTAGCCTGTGCCCCAATCTCATGCCATCCTATGGACTCAGACTGACCTCTCTCTTTTACTGGCTCCTCATCTCTCCCATCAGGCAGTAGGGATCTCTTATCTCCTTCTACAAATATTGAGGCAAAGTACTCATTTAGCACCTCTGCCTTTTCCCCTGCTTCCTGAGCCCATCCCTCCACAATCTTAATCCTATTGATCTGTGTCCTCTCTTTTCTCTTCTCTTTTATGTATCTATAGAATCTGTGCCCCCCCCGACCGGATATCCATAGCCAGGTTTTTCTCCATCCCTGCCTTAGTGTCCCTCACCACTCTGGTGACCTTCCTGGCCAATAGTACATACTCCCCTCGCTCCTTATCCCCCCCTAGAATGTTTGAAACGTACCGAGGCAGCCTTTTTATCCCTCACCACTTCCTGCACCTCCCTGGTCCACCAACATGGCTTGTTGGTTCTACCATGCTTATGCCTTATTTTAGTACAGGACCTAGTAACCTCTTGTACCCCTTCCTTAATGGTCTCCCACAATCTTCCAGCATCCATATCCAGTCTAATCATGTCCAACCTCTCCCTTAGAATCTTGCCCATACCCACGAAGTCTGCTCCACTGAAATCTACCACTAATGTATGAGTGCGGTCCCCCAGATACAGCAGGAACCAAACTGTGGCATGGTCTCCACCCGCCAGTGGACTGCACACTTCCAGACCCCTAATTGGTTCACTATCCGCTAGGACAACATCCAATATCCACCCTTCTCTAGTAGGTTCCCGTACCTGCTGAGCCAAAAAGGCATCCTGAAAGACATCCATCAGTCTCTGTTCCCTGGTTACAGAGGATGTCATGGTGTCTCAGTCCACCCCTGGCATATTAAGATCACACATGACAACCACCCTTCCCTTTGCAAGGTCACAGTGAGCCTTGATGTTCTCAACCAACTGATCCCCCATAGCCTCCTCTATTGCAGGGGGCCTATATACCACCCCTATCTTCAATTTCTTCCCTCCCCTCTTTTGCAGTGTAACCCAGATTGCCTCCATACCCCCTCCAGCCTCCTCCACTCCACTAACCATAATGTCATTTCTGACTATCAGCACAACCCCCCCCATCTTTCCTGAATATCTTGTAGCCCTCTAAGTTTAGATCCCACTCATTTCTCTGATTGGCCCATGTCTCTGTAATTGCTGCCACATCCGCTGTTCCCTCAGCCAACATTGCTTGAAGTTCAAGCATTTTATTGCTCTTACTCCTGGCATTGATCAGGACTGTCCTCCACCCCAACTTCTCCCCTCTCTCCAGTCCCCTCAGCCCTGCACAATCCCTTTTCTGTCCAGTTTTCCTAGAATTCTTAACATAGTCTCTCCCACTCCTTTCGTATCCCAGACCCGGACCCTCAATCAGCCTCCCTGGGGTCCCTTTATTAACATTATTAGCCCCCCCTTTACAAGTTTAAACCCCACCTCTCAGCTATAAATCCAGCAAGTTTTAATTTCAAAATTTCCATCCCCTCCACATTAAGGTGCAACCTATTCCTGGCATGTAGACCCTTATCCTCCCAAGTATCCCCCAATCCCCTACCAGCCCATACCCCTCCGCTCTGCCCCAGCCCCTAAGCCACTTATTTACCTCTCTAGGTTTTAACTTAGTCTCACCAGATGCCCTAGGCACCGGCAGAATCTGAGAGAAAGAACTTTTGCTTCCTATAGAGTGACAATCCCTTGCCAGCTCTCGGAATCTAGCCTGTATTTATAGCTCACTATTCCCTTCTAAATCGTTTGTCCTCAAATGTACTAGGAAGTCTGGGGAGCCCTCACAATCTAATGCCAATGAGTAAAGGTGGAATTTGGCCTTGTGTATGGATAGACCTGGCATACATTTAGCCTTGACAGGGCTGCCTTTATTCTCCCTCTCCCCTTCCCATTGAATATCCCTGATCATGGAATCCCCCAGCAATATCACCTTCACTTCACCCCCCACTTTATTTGCCCTCTTTAGTCCTTCCACACTCCTCCTTCTATCATCATACCCTTGCTTAGTCCTACCTCTCCCATCAATCTGAGGGTCTTTATTAGCCCGTTTAGTACCATCCAGGCTCCTCCTTCTGTCAATAACCCCCTGCTTGTTCATCTCTCCTAATCATCCAGGGGGCCACCCCCATTTGCGAGTCCTACCATACTCTGTTTAGCTGCAATTGCCAGTTTACCCCCCCAATCTCCTGGGTATCCAGAGCTTGCCTCCCCAGATCCATCCCTGTCTCCCTTTTTTATCTGAAAAAACTGCAGTCCCCCACCCTAATAACCTCCCACTACTTCCCCCACCTCCTTTGGACCTGCACCTCCCACCCTATCTGCTATATTTCTCCCTTCCATAATCTCCACCTCACCTTGTGATTAAATTTCTGGGGTCTGACCTATTTAGGGAACTCCCTACAGCCCCCTCCTCAATGATTAAATTTCCCAGCCTTGTCACTGGCATATCCCTGATCTTACCTCCTTTCACCCAATCCTCGCTCAGTGCCCCCCATCTATCACATTTCCCTCCAACACATGCTCATGTCCTTCCCTTTTGTTCAAGCTCCCTCCTCTGACGCCCTTCCCCCTCTGCCTACTGACCAAACCCTCTTTATCCACTTGCTCCCTCCTCTCACCATCATCCTCCACTTCATCACCTGGGTATACTATGGTGAAATGGTTTGTAAGCTTGAAGCTCTCCCCCATTTTGCTCACTCCTAACTCACCCTCCCACTTCTGCTCCCTCTGAGCTGCCCCCTCCCTACAGCATGCTACCTGTATGTTGCTTATTCCGACCCCTACACCCCCAGCGTAACTATATGATCCACCCGTCCTGTGAGATAAATCCTTTTTTCCATATCCACTAGTCACCTGAGCTATACCAAATTGACGTCGTCCCCCCACTCCTCCAGAGAAGCTATTTGATCCGCCCAACCTCTGAGAGAAATTCTTTCTGTCCTGTCTACTAGCCCCCTGATTTATGCCAATCGGACATTGACCACATCTACTCACACTTGATCCATACCCCACCCTATCTCCCCATCCCTCATCCTTCCCTCCTCCCAGCTGCCTTCTGATGCCTCTGATCTGATTCCTAAAACCCTCCAGTTTAAAACACACTGGACACCCACCAAACCTCCATCCCCAGTTCAGCATTATGGCTGCCCCACACCCTGTACACCCAATCACCCTTCGAAAAATGCCTGCTCTAATTTCCCCCACACCCCCCCATTTTTTGTGCAAACAATATGAACCCCCCCACACAATACCCAGCCACACAATGTTAAACTAATGTCCTTCCCGCTCAATCCTACAACACATACCCATCAACACAATATGTTACTCTAATGCTCTTCCCCTTTGATCCTACAGCAAATCCAGGCTACTTATTACACAATCACTGTCAATCACACTATGCCATCCCCCATTACACAATCACTGTCAATCACACTATGCCATCCCCCAAGGATCCACCCCTGCAGACCATTTAATAGAGGTCGGGGCCAGGTTGGGTGGTGTGGGACACAAATTACAGTTCCTTTGTGGGTGAGGTGGCAGAGTCTGACTTCTGCAGCCCAGGCACCTTTTAAAATGGCACCCTCCCTCCCGATTGGTCCAGCAGCTCCTTCAACCTTGGCCCACTGCTGACTGCAGCCACCGGGAATTCTCTCCAATGCCCTCCTCATGCAGCTCCTCTAACCCTGGCCCAGTGCCGACTGCAGCTGCCAGGAAGCCGAATCCAATGCCCCTTCTTCTCTCTTCAGCTGCTGTCGCAGCCCCGATGCTCTCCTCCTGTAATCAGCTTCCAATGCAGAACCAGCCCCTCCAGCAGCAACCCCCGATGCAGCCAGCAACCTCCGCTCCTCACAGCCACAATTACTGCTCCTTTGTGGGTGAGGTGGTAGAGTCAGACTTCTGCAGTCCAGGTGCCTTTTAAAATTGGTGCCTTCTCTCCCGATTGGTCCAGCAGCTCCTTCAACCCTGGCCCACTGCTGACTGCAGCCGCCGGGAATCCTCTCCGATGCCCTCCTCATACAGCTCCTCTAACCCTGGCCCACTGCCGACTGCAGCCGCCGGGAAGCCAAGTCTGATGCCCCAAGAACACAGCACAGATGTAGTTTCTGTTATCAAGCTCTCTTTGCCTGTCGTTGGTCACTTTGGCAAGTGCTGAGATAGTGCTATGATTTGCTCTAAAACCTGATTGGACGGGGTTTAACAGGTTCATAGTTTCTAGGTAAAGCTTCAGTTGGTCACTTATGATCCGGGTGCTGTTCATAATTGGTGGGACGCAAATTGACGAACACTTGGAGGACCTCAGTCTCCAGTACTAGTCGAAACTCATCTCGGGTCGACAGATCAGAGCCATCACAAGTTCTACTACCCCCAGCCCCATCTAGGCCGCTAGAAGAAATACTGGACCTAATAGTGGACACTTGTCAGTGAAAAAAATGCCCCAAATCTTCGCATCTTTTGGCAGAAATGGCTCCCATGGACTGCATATGGGGGATTTCTCCATCTGTCTACCGTATAAAAGAGTATAACTGCAATTATTTTGTTGCTGCGTTCGACCCAGACAGAAATTCTTTTTTAGGTCAATTACCTGTTGATATTCAGCGTAGTGAAGTCTCAATGCCAATCTGTCCTACGGAGATCCAGATCTTCTCCAGCAGTGCTCCAACTTATGCCCCTTAGTCTTCAGCTGTTGCAGCTCAGCACAGTACCACAATGAGCCCCATCGGGAGGTCAAGGGGCAAATGTGGAAAGGTGCAGTAGAGTCCAAGGCAGCCATAAGTGCCATATTATAGCGATCAGCAATGTCTCTGGACCTTGTGCACAAACTAGCAGCAAGGCTCCAACTTATGTTTTGGACAACACCGGATAGTCTCTACAGAGGGGGTAATAGAGCAGGGGACTACACACTGGAACTCAACTACATGATGTTCAGACCAAATGACTGGTTCAGCCTTGACCGCAGTTATATCAAGTCCGAGTGAGAATATTAGATCCAGTGTGTGTGACCAGGTTTTTCAGAGGTAACTACCTGTTGCAATCCCAGAGAACCCATCAACTGGAGGAACTCCTGTCCAAACCAGGTCAAGAAACTGAGTCAAGAAGGAAACCAAGGTTATGAGTGGAAACTGACAGTGGGAGGTTTGAAGAGGGATGTGAGGAAGTTCTGTTTTATGGAAAAGGTGGTGGAGCTGTGGAAGTCTGCCAGCAGAGGTGATGGGCACCAAGGCTGTAAATGGTTTCAAGCATTAGTGGGAAAGACTGAAGGGTTTGGTGACTGCTTATGTCAGTAGCAGTAGGGAGGGGAGCAGGAGTGGACTGGGAAGGATAAACCCCAAATTGACAGTAGGTCCTGGGGTATTTAGGGAACTCTGGGCAGAATAGATGGACCATCAGTCTTTTTCTACTGTCATTATCTATGTTTCTATTTTTCTATTCCAGGTCTCAGCAGCTTTCCTGAAGGCAGCAACTGCGACTCTTTTTTTTCTACCAGGGCTGTTCTTTCTTGAGCCACAGACATGGCTTAAAAGCAGGCTGAGGGTTCTGAGGATACCAAGGATCATCTTTAACAGTTAAAACTTGTAGGCCTTGCTTCGGCTTACTTGGTAGACATCTTTGAAGACACAGTCAGTTGTGTAGATGCAGCCCAGATCATGTTCTACCAAACCTCTGCAAAAAGGAACCTATGGTTGAGGTCCTGGCAAGCGGATGCCTTCTCAAACTTCACCTCGTTAATGCACCAAATGAAGAAAGTCTCCTTTTGGGCATGGCACTTAAGGACGCATTGAAGGATTTAGGAGAGATGGCTAAAGTACGCTTAAGGCAATCTAAATCCAGGAATAAAAATTGGTTTGGACTATCTCGAAAGCCTTTTCTTGGCCAGTCCTACAACATAGATACATAGATAGTGTCGGCAGATAAGGGCCTATGGCCCACCCAGTCTGCCCATTTGAGCTTGTAAGTTCAGTTTGTTTTCCTAGAAGTCTGTTGCCCCTTACCCCTGACCTCCAGAATTCCTTTATGTCTATCCCATGCATTCTTAAATCCCGTGATTGTTTCAGCCCCCACCACTTCCTCTGGCAGGGTGTTCCACTTGTCCACCACCCGTTCTGTGAAGAAATTCTTTCTCATGTTTCCTCTGAATCATCCTCCTCCAACTTCATCCCATGCCCTCTTGTCCTGGAACATCTTTTCGCTAAAAATAGTGTTTTCCTGCACCCTGTTCCTCCCTGTAAGATACTTGTATGTGTCTATCATATCCCTCTCTCCCTCCTCTCCTCCAGGAGTACATGTTCAGTTCCTTCAACCTGTCTTCCATAGGACTTGTGATGCAATCTATGCACCATCTTTGTTGCCCTCCTCCAGACCTTCTGTACCCTTATGTCCTTACGTAGGTATGGTCTCCAGAACTGTACAGTGTACTCCAGGTGGGCCTCACTAGTGTCTTGTATAGCGGAATTATGACCTCCTTTTCCTGCTGGTGATGCCCTGCCTATACATCCCAGCATCCTATTTGCTTTACCTGCTGCCTTGTCACACTGTTTCCTACCTTGAGGTCATCAGAGATGACAACCCCAAGATCCCTTTCCTGCTTGGTGCATGCTATATCCTTACCCCCAACTGATATATTGTGCCAGGGTTTTGTGCCCCATATGCATTATCTTGCACTTCTTTGCATTGAATTTCAACTGCTAAACCCTGACCATTCTTCAAGTTTTGCAGGTCGCTTCTCATTCTGTCTACACCCTCTGGTGTGTCTACTCTGTTACAGAGCTTTGTGTCATCAGCTAACAGTGAAATTCTGCCTTCTAGGACCTCGCAATGTCACTGATGAAGATGTTGAATAGGACCGGTCCCAGCACTGATCCCTGTGGTACCCCACTGGTCACTCTTCCCTCTGTGGAGTGACAGCCATTTACCACCACCCTCTGTGTCCTGCCACCCAGCCACCTACCCACCACACTACTGTCCTGCCCACACCCATATTCCCCAGTTTGTGTAATAGTCTTCTATGTGGCACAGTGTCAAAGGCCTTGCTGAAGTCCAGATAGGCCATGTCCACTGCCCTCCCCTGATCCACCTCCCTAGTCACCCAGTCAAAAAATTCAACAAGGTTGGTCTGACATGACCTCCCCCTGGTGAAACCATGCTGCCTTGGGTCCTGTAGTCCATTGACAACCAGATGTTCCACCAATCTCTCCTTCAGTAGTGCTTCCATGATCTTCCCCACTACCGAGGTGAGGCTGACTGGTCTGTAGTTCCCTGCTTCCTCTTTGTTTCCACTTTTGTAAGGGGACTACATCTGCTGTCCTCCAGTCTTTGGGTACCTCCCTATTTCCAGTGATCAACTAACAGGATAGCCAGAGGTTCAGCCGCCTCTCTCAGTTCTTCAGGACCCTGGGGTGCACCCATCTGGCCCCATTGCTCTATCAACTCTTATTACATCCAGTTCCTTCAGGACCCTTTCTCGTGTAAAGGGACTTGTGTCCATTCTGGACCATTCTCACCCTTGTGCTCCCTTCAGACCCATTACCCTCCTCTTCCTCAGTAAGACTGAGCAGAAATACCTGTTCAATATGTCAGCTTTACTGTTGTCATCCTCCACGCGCCCTCATCCTCCCCTTCAGTCTCACTATCCTCCCTTTGTCTTTCTTTTTTCACTTATGTACCTGTAAAGGTTTTGTCCCCTCTACCCACTGATTTTGCAATGTGTTCTTCTGTCTGAGCTTTGGCTTCCCTTACTGACCTCCCTGCCTCCCTTTGCTTCTCCTGGTACTTCCCTATCCCCTTCTGCCTGTGTCTTTTGTATTGCCTGAATGCAGTCTTTTGGCTTTCACTTTCTTTGCTACCTCTTTGGAAAACCATAATGGTCTCCTCTTCCTTTTCCTCTTGCTAACCTGTAATGCATAATTCTGTTGTTCTTGTAATCCCCATTTTAAATATTGCCCACTGTTCCTCAACCCCTGATTCCTGTCCCATTCCCCTTAATGCCTCTTTCAAGTATCTCCTCATTTTCCCAAAGTCTGCCCCCCTAAAATCCAGGATACGTGTTTTTATGTGGTTTGGTTCTGCTCTGTCTGTGATTTCAAACCACAGTGACTGGTGGTCACTGTTTCCCAGGTGCTCCCCCACTGTTACCCCCATCACACTGTCCCTGTTTGTGAGCACAAAGTCCAGTATTGCCTTCTGCCGAGTTGGTTCCATGACCAGTTGCTTGAGGAAGGCACCTGAAGAGTCCAGGATAAATCTGCTCCTAGTTGATGCTGCTGCTGGGATGCTCCAGTCCCGTCTGGAATATTGAAGTCTCCCACCAGTACTACCTCACCTTGTCTGCCATCCTTTGGATGGCTAGCATCAACTCCTATCTGTTTCTTCCTCCTGGGCTGGTGGTCTATAGACCACACCTGTGCGGATGGCTGTCCCCATTTTCCTAGCTTAACCCACAGTATCTCTCCCCATTTTGTCCCTCCTGGATCTCTGTGGCCCTTATGTCATTTTCACATACAGTGCCCTCCTCCTCCCTTCCTCCCTGCTCTGTCTCTTCTGAATATGTTGTAGCCAGGTATGGCCATCTCCCAGTCGTGGTTATCATTACACCAGGTTTCAGTGATGGCCACAATGTCCAGGTCTGACTGTACCATGACAGCCTCCAGATCTTCCATCTTGTTGCTAAGGCTCTTGGCATTTGCACACATGGCTTTCCATGATTTGACCTCCCTAGACTGTTTCACTGTTCTACTCCAGCCCCTTCCTTGGTTGTCATTTATCCCTGGTTCTCCTTGCTGTCTGCCCTTCTGCTGAATTTTGCCCTTTTCTGCTTATCCACCTCTTGGGCACTAATCCATCTTTTGCACACTGCTTTGCAGAGATAGCCACTCATCTGGTTCACTGGTTCCACTGCTGGCTGTGGGGGTGAGCAAGTGGGTACCCTCCTTGCTGGCCCACCCCCCTTTGCTAGTTTAAATGCTTGTCAATGTAGCACATTTAACTTATCATTAGTCTTGGATTCCCTCCATGATGGATGCAGGCCGTCAGGCTTGAACAAGCCTCCATCCGCCAGGTGGGTCCCCAGTCACCAATGAATCCAAACCCTTCCTCACAGCACCAGTTCTTCAACCATGAGTTAAAGTTCCTGGTGCATGCACTCCTGCTCTCCTTGCCTCTCACAGGTAGTACTTCTGAGAAAGTGACAGAAGTAGTTACTTGCTTGAGACCCCTCCCCAGTTTCCTAAACTCTTCCTGAACTTCCTTTGGCTCCCCATTTGCCAGGTCATTAGTACCTAGGTGGATAATGACATCCAGCTAACCCTCCCATCTTGCCTTCCCAGTGATCCCCAGGATCTTCCTTCCATCCCTCCATGCCGTGGCACCTGGTATGCACCTCACCTCCCTGTCCTCCCCCTCCTGTGTTCCTAGCTGGATCCCTCTTATGATGGAGTCCCCCAATAGGATTCGCTTCCTCCTCCTCCTCTGGGGTCCACTGCTTTCCCCACTGAGGTCACCTCCTTGGCTAACCTCCACATCCTTTCCTTCCACTTCTCTGGGTACCTCTATTGGGTTGTCCTCATTTGCCAGTGTGGCATATGAGTTCTTGAGTGGAATAGGATCTGGGATGTGCCTCTGCCTGACTGCTCTAACCCTCCCTGAGCCCACTGTCCTTCAAGTGCTCCTTCTTCTCATCCTTTGAGGCAGTTGCATTGGACTGGGTAGTCCCTGGATAGGGGTGATGGTACTCCTGGCCCAGTTTACTTCTGCTCTGAGTCTGGCTACCTCATCCGCCCAGTCAGAGAGAATGCATGCAGATGGGCAGCACCTCAGTGTCAGAAGGTCTGCCTGAATATGGCTGCCCCACAGCCACTGCATTGCACCACTCCCCACATTATACTACAATTCCACTACTTGTCTGCTACTGAAGCTCTCCTAGTTCCCTTTTTATTAATTTACTGTACTAAAAATCCTGCCACTGATCCTCAGATTTTTTTTTTTTTAAAGAAAAAGAAACCAGTAAATAAATAAATGAGTCAAAACACTTGTCGTGCTGAGGGTGGGCTTCTTCCCCCTTATGCCCCTCCTACTTCACACCCCTTACTATACCCTGTGTTTAGCTCCTGTCAAACAGATTTAACAGGGCATATAATTAAGAGTTGGGGGAAGGGGCGAAAATTTGCAACAATTAAAGACAGCACAGAATTACACCACCACTATGTTTTAAATTTTCAACAGCCCAAAAACAATTATAAGTAAAGACAACAAAGAAAGTATAGTGTCACTAGAAGCCCACAATCTAAGTTTAAAAGAAAAATAGCAATTACCAGTTCCTCTAAAGCACTGAATTGAATATGTTTCCTTCCTTCCCCTTCTGGCTTCTTCTGCAACGGGTTAAGGAAACCAGCACAAAGGCTCCTACTATGAATGACCCTGGTTTGCTATTTGGAACCAGCATAATAACAGGAGTGGAGGCAGCAGCAAGTAGGGTGTGGGCAGCTCCTCCAGAAAATCTTCACAGTGAGACAGTCTGGACCCATCCACAAGTTGGAGGCAGAATATCCAACTCCCTTGGGGAATGGGCCCAGTCCACAACTGACAGATGGTTCTTGGACACCATTAAAAGAAACCACACAGAATTCAAATCCAGGCCTCCAGTCTCTCATGTCTTCCTGTCTCTGTTGTCTTCTAACTCGAGCAAATTGTGATGGTTCATTCAGTAACGGACTTAATTCAGAGAAATGCAGGTTAGAACCTGAGCCTGCCACCTTGCAGCTGGTTCGGCAAGATTCACACATACGTGTGACTTGTATGTTAAGACAGGCTGGCTCCAATTTGTAGGAAGGCTTAAATTCCAAACCTGCCTGATGGCTAAAAAAATAAGTCTAGGCCTGGTGCCCCTGTGGTACAGAAGCTCCTCACCCCACATGATAATAAGCACTGCACCATAAGTACTGTTAGTATGGTTTTAAAAATCCCACAATGTCATACCTGCCAAGGACAGAGGGCTTTCTTCCATCGAGCTCCATACTGGCTTAACTCCTTACCCCCAGACATTTCTTCCATAGCCATGTTAGGCTTCTTCAGACAGAAACTAAGGAACCATCTTGTTGCAAATTCCAGCTGTGACTGCTTTGACTAATCCCCTCACTCTTACAGGGGCTTCGCACTGTATACGCTCCTCCCAGGGCAACCCTTGAATGGCCCACAGTTTTTATATGCTTGGTTCCTAATTTTCTTGGCCTTCCAAAGCAATTTCCCCCTAGTTATCCACTCCTCTAATATATCTCCCTCTAATCCTCCCTGTATCTTCCCCCAATTTTCATCCCTAAGTTGTCTGCCACCTGGACCTGTTTCCACAACTTGCAAATATATCCTGTTCCCCCTACCCCTTATGACGAAGCGTCTCTGGCTGATGTATTCTCCGTCACCTGTGTAAGTTTTCCTGTCTATTATGTATGTCCACTCTCAGCCCGTCTTGCCTGTTTACCTTTACTACCCCACTCTCTTGCTTCTAATTGTATTTTTACATACATTGTACAATGCCAGCTTGATGTCTCGTTACCTCACTTGCCTAAGTTTTACATTGTATGTATGGTTTACTTCATAATTAATTCTTGCTGCTTAACAGCAATCACTTATGTTTACATTGGTTATCTAACTCCTGACGTGGAACCTATGTAATGAGCTTGTTCTCGAAAGGTGTTAATCTGAGATCACAATAAAATCGATTCCATTTCTGTGATCAACAGAGATATGTATTCCTTATGCATCATTGTTCTAAAACGCATTTTAGGGGGGCTTGATACCCATGCTGGACTTAAAATTCCTAAATCAGTTTGTTTACAAGTCTTTCAAGATGGAAACCCTCTCATCCATTGCCAGGGAAGTACAATTGGGAGATTACCTGGCTTCTGTACACTTACAGGACTCCTACCTACACATTCCCATCCAAGAGTCTTACCGATAGTGTCTGAGGTTCAAAGTCCAGGAACATAAGTTTCAGTTAAAGGCCCTTCCATTCGATCTTATGTCGACCTCACAGGTTTTGTAAAAGTTTCTAGTGACTCTGATGGCACACCTTAGAAGTCAAAGGATAAAGTTGTTCCCCTACTTGAACGACATCCTGATCGGGGCTTCACTTTGTCAACAAGCTCATCAAATGGTGGCTTCAGTCATCCACTGTTTGAACTCTCACGTATTTGTAATCAACAATCTGAAGAACTCTCTGGAGCCTGCACAAACCCTAGTCCATCTAGAAGTGGAGTTCCGGACTTGTCCGGGCACAGTCCTCCTGACATTGGTGAAGTATCTGGACCAGAAGCTGATTCATAGATTTCAACATGCCACATGCCTGCCTGCCCTGTTATTCATGCAGCTCATTGTGACAGTGGTGTCACTGGTGGACACAATTCCATGGGTCATGATTCACATGCAGCTAACTCGGGTGTCTGTCCTTATACAAAGATCTCCTCATAGGGACAACAGCCATCACAAGGCAAAGCTGTCATAGCATAGGAAGGACAGTTTGACATGGTGGACCATGCAGCAGAACATCATGAAGGGCCACGCATCAGGCCACACACGGCGAGTAAAGATCACTACTGATGCAAGCCTCGGAGGATGGGGCACCCATTTGAATCAACACTCCGCTCAAGGCAGGTAGCCCTTATTGGAGTCCCGATTCAGCATTGATGTCCTGGAAATTGGATATGGGCAAGGAAGGAATGGAATCTGGCACAAGAGTGCTGGACTTCAGGAGGGCTGACTTTGGGAGGATGGGGGAAGTAGTAAAAAGGTACCTGGCCAGAATTCAATCTAGTATGGACGCTAACCAGAGGTGGGAGCTCATAAAGCTGGGGATAGTGGAGGCAACCAAAACCTGCTGCAAAGCCCAGAGCAAGAAGGCTAGGGCTAAGAAACCGAGCTGGTTGAGCAAGGAGGTCATGGAAAAGGTAAGGTAGAAAAGAGCTGCCTATAGGAAGTACAAGAAAACGGAGGGGGGAGGACAGGGAGGAGTACTTGACAGAATCGAAGGTGGTGACAAGGGCAGTAAGGGGAGCCAAAGCATGTACGGAACTCAAGCTGGCACAAGGCATTAAAAAGGGGGAGAAGGACTTCTTTAAGTACATCAGGGAGAAAAGGAGCTGTAAGGACCACATAGTAAGGATTAGGAAGGAGGGGGGTTGGGTGGAAGCAGGATGCGATAAGGCAGAAGCACTAAATGAGTACTTCTGCTCAGTATTTACTAAAGAGAAGAGGGAAGGTGACACCCAAGGTGGGAGAAATGGCAGAAACAAGGGGGGAAGGGGTGACAGATGGGGAAATCATGGAGGACAGAGTTCGAGAGGGTTTGAAGGCACTGAGGGTGGACAAGGCGCCAGGCCCAGATGGCATCCACCCCAGGGTACTGAAGGAGTTGGCAGAGGTCCTTGCAAGACCTTTGGCAGACCTATTTAATGCCTCACTACATTCGGGGTGTATACCTCACGACTGGAGGACAGCTCATGTGGTGCCCCTGCACAAGAGTGGCCCCAAGGATGAACCGGGAAACTACAGACCAGTGAGCCTCACATCCATTGTGGGTAAGCTAATGGAGACTATCCTGAAGGAGAGGCTGGTGGCCCTCCTAGAGGCCAAAGAACTACAGGACAGCAGACAGCATGGCTTCATACGTGGCAGATCCTGCCAAACCAACCAGGTGGAGTTCTATGACTGGGTAACTAGGCAACTGGACAGGGGCCATGCAATGGATGCCCTGTATCTGGGCTTCAGTAAGGCATTCGATTCGGTGCCGCGTGGAAGGCTGGGAAGGAAGTTAGTAGGCACAGGGGCGGGTGCAAAGCTGGTGAGATGGGTAGGAAACTGGCTTCAGGGAAGGCAACAGAGGGTGGTGGTGGGTGGGGAGCTCTCTCACCCAAGGGCAGTGACGAGCGGTGTTCCACAGGGCTCGGTGTTGGGACCAGTGTTGTTTGGGATATTCGTTGCAGACATATCATGGGACATCAAGAGCAAGATCAGTCTGTTTGCTGATACCAAGGTAGGCGTGGTGGTGGATGACCTAGGGGGATGGCAGGGGTTGCAAGATGATCTGGCAAAGCTTGAAACCTGGTCAGACACCTGGCAACTGGGGTTTAATGCCAAAAAAGTGCAAGGTATGTTGCATTTTGGGATGAAGAACCCAAGGAGGAGTTACCAGCTGGGGGGAGTGCAGCTCGCCCAGACAGAGGAGGAGAAGGATCTGGGTGTGCTCATTACAGGGTCAATGAACAACTTGGCACAATGTAGGAAGGCAGCTGCAAAGGCCAACAAAATGCTGGGTTGTATTGCAAGGGGTATATCCTCGAGGAGAGAGGAGGTGATTCTGCCACTGTATAGGTCATTAGTTAGACCACACTAGGAGTACTGCGTGCAGTACTGGCGCCCGTATCTGAAGAGGGACATTAAGTTACTGGAGGGGGTGCAGTGCAGGGCGACAAAGATGATCAAGGGGCTGGGGGACTTATCATACGAGAGGAGGTTGAAGAAGTTGAACATGTACTTACTGGAGGAGAGGAGGGACAGGGGTGACATGATTGAAACCTTTAAATACATGAAAGGAATAAACAAGACTGGTACAGAGGGGCTGTTCAAAGTAAGGGAAGGGGAAGGCCACTAGGGACATGATATGAGACTGGAGGGAGGAAGGTTCAGGAGGGAGATGAGGAGACACTTTTTTACAGAGAGGGTGGTGGCTGGGTGGAATGCGTTACCTGCAGAAGTGGTATCCAGTAGAACAGTGGACTGCTTCAAAAGGGGATGGGACAGGACAAGGGGGAAGGTTAATGAAGGGGAAGGGTGGAAGGGAGGGGCAGCTACAGAATAAGGGGGGCTAGCTGCACATTCGATCAGACTTGATAGACCTCTAGGCCTTTATCTGCTGGCAAATTTCGTATGTTCGCAAATGTGAGCAGTTCGCCTGGCTCTTCAGTCCTTCAAGGACACAGTTCTCCATAAAGATGTACTTATCGTCACAGACAACAGAACGACGATGGTGTACCTCAGCCGGCAAGGTGGAACGAGGAGCTGGCATATGCTGCAGGAAACTCTACAGTAACTCCACTGCACAGAGGAGCACTTAACCAGCTTCTCTGTAGCCTGCATCCTGGAACAGGACAACTCCACAGTGGACTGGCTGAGCCACAGAAACATACTACTCTGAGAGTGAGAACTACACAGCAGTGCCTTTCATCTTTTTACACAGTAGTGGGGGCCTCCCCCAGTCCATCTCTTCGTCAGCAGAAGCAATGCCAAAATGCATCTGATTCATTCTCTCACAAGGGACAATCAGGCACTGACCTGCGATGCCGTCTCCATCCTTTGGGGTTGACTGAGACTTCTTTAAGCCTTTCCACCCATTTCCTCTGTTGGCCAGAGTCCTACACAGAGTTGCACAGGACAAAGTGGAGATCATTTTGATTTGCCCATATTGGCCCCGCCGACTGTAGTTTCCACATCTGATTCATGTACAACCTGGATCTTCTGTATCAGGGTCCTATCAGACATCTGAACCACCGTAATATGTCCCTCTCAACTTAGAGTTTCAATGGGAAACTCTAGGACATTTAGGTTATTCTCAGGAAGTTATTGAGGTGATGATGGCCTCCAGACGTCAGTCAGCTTCTGAAGTATACTAGAGAATCTGGAGACAGTTCCTTTTCTGGCTCTGCTCCAAGAATGTAGACAGCCAGACAGTGTCATTACCGATCCTGCTTCAGTCTCTTAAGGATGAATTCAACAAAAGTCTACAACCAGCATCGCTGCAGGTCCAGGTAGTGGCTCTGGGGGCACTGCTACAGGTGGACTCGTGAGAATGTCGGGTTACGTCCTCGCATCTAACAGTTAGCTGTCTCCTTGAAATGTATTCCAATAAAAATTTTTGTTCCTCCATGGTGCCTCAGTTGGTTCTTCTGGATCTCACCAAAGCTTCTTTTAAGCCAGTAGCTGACGTCTCCCTTCTCCATCTCATGATTAAGGACACTTTTCTAATTGCTGTCACCTCAGCTTAGACAGATCTGCGAGATTGGCACACTCTTATCCAAATTATACTGCCTTGCATTAGGACTCTATAGTGTAGTGTTGTGCACCGATCCAGGTTTTCTGCCAGAGGTGACTACCACATCTCATTGTAATCAAGAGTTTATCCTTCCATCATTCTGCCCTAAGCCAAAGAATGACGAGGAAAGAAAACTGCATACTCTGTATCCTAGACTAGCCTTAAAACATTGTCTCAAGAGAACAGATCTGATTCAGAAGACAGCAAGCCTCCTTGTTCTCATGTCTGGCCTAAATCAAGGCAGAAAGGCATGTTATAAGATGGATTCCATCAGCCATTATCCTCGTCTAATAGTAGACAGGCATACTGTTAACCAGAGTTAAGCCCGCT
Organism: Neoceratodus forsteri; assembly: GCA_016271365.2. Lineage (NCBI taxonomy): Eukaryota > Metazoa > Chordata > Ceratodontiformes > Ceratodontidae > Neoceratodus > Neoceratodus forsteri. The sequence continues at coordinate 1,839,901,127 of CM057449.1, forward strand.
CTTCTAGAGCCATGGCCACTTTATGGGCAGAACTTAGGGATGCTTATCCAGCAGACATTTGTAGAGTGGCCACCTGACCCAGTTTACACTGAAGTTGGATATAGCCGCATCTGCAACAGCGTCTTTTGGCTGAAGAGTCTTACAGGTTGTCATTGATGTTTAATCATGCATGGACAGTTATCTACCCGCTCTTGGGTACCATAGTATTATTGCTGTTATAGATCTCCCAGTGGTACCTCAGCCCAGCAACAAGTACTAGGAAAGAGAAATCAAACTTTAAATGCTTGCCTGCAAATGTTACATCTCCGACCGCTGGTTGCAGGGCTAGCCCCCCCGGCCCTGGAAATGTTGCAAAAGAGTCCCTTCCCCTCCAGTGTGCTTCAACATGGATACAGCAGCAGATGTCTGTTTTCTCTATGTCTTGTGTATTAGTTTGTTTGCTTTTCCTGTTGCTTTTTATCAAGAACTTTAAATATATTTTTCAACCTGCTCATGTACCAAATATTTGCCTTAAACTTGATGTATTCTTAAGCCTGGATCTATTTTTCTCTCCGTTATATTTAGCTTGAAATAATCAATGGACCTCTGAAGTCTACAACAAGGAAGTTGTATTTAACTTGAAATATTCCATGGACCTCTGAAATTTACAGCAAGGAAGTGTAAATTCCTAATAACTGGCCAGGGATTAACCAAGGCTCCACCACAGTAGGGGGTATCGAAAGTTTGTCTTCTGCAGCAGTGCAGTGTGAAATGCCTCAGATTAAAATAACACCCTCTTAAAGCCAAGCATTAACCCAGTTTCCATAAAAATACCTTTCCACTTCACTTCATCTTTAATTCTTACAAACATAGGACCAGCTATTTTTGGCATGAGCCAACTCCTGTGCTTTCTTTTACTATCTGTCCCTGCCCCCCAACCCCACTTTGTTACTGAAGATGGTCTGTTTAAATCTCTGGTTATCATCTGAGCCACCAGGTGGGTGTTTTTTCCTGATTTTACCACACAGGTATTTTAACATTTCACACCTGTCCCCTCTGGAGTGTGGTATACCCCCTATCAGGGAATGACATGTCCGTGGAATGCTCTGTCTCTTTATTATAATCACATGGCTTAACATACTGTTTTTCTTTTCAGTTTACTTAGCCTCAGGAATCGTCTTGCAAGTATATCATGCCACTTTGCCCTTCCCTCCCTTTACAATCTTTACCCCTTCTTCCTACAGTACCATGTAGTCTGGTATGGCCACAGTATGTGGCCCTTTGTGTGTTTGGAACAGTGTTTCTGTAACTATGGCTACATGAATGCTGTTTAGTGTGATGACTTCCCCTAGCACATCCATTTTGCTTGCCATATCTCTAACATGGCATGGAGTGTAACACAGAAAAATAGAATTTGTCGGCAGGAAAGGACTGTTTGATCCACTCAGTCTGCCAAGATGTTCCCTGCCTAATGTGTCTCCGTAGACTCTAACTGGTCACCCTCCCCCATCCTTACCTATTTAGTAATATTCCCCTGTGTCTATTCCATGCATGCTTGATGCTCCCCACTGTTCTTGTCTACACCACTTCTGCTGGCAGTCTGTTCCAGGCGTCTGCATCCTTTCAGTGAAGTGGTGCTTCCTCACATCTCTCTTAAACCCTCCCCCCAGCTTCATTGCATGCCTCCTGGTCCTGTGCTCCTATCATTTGAAAAAGGCACCCCTCCTGCACCCTGTTCACCCCTGTGAGGTACTAGTTGGTCTCTATCATGTCACAACTCACTCTCCTCTCTTCTAGGGTGTACATGTTAAGATCCCTCAGTCTCTCCTTGTAGGGCTTCTCATGCAACCCCTGCAACCTTTTAATTGCCCTCCTCTGGACTGCCTCCATCATTTCTATGTCCTTTCTGAGGTGCGGCCTCCAAAACTGGACACAGTACTCCAGATGGGATCTCAACAGTGAGCGATACAGTGGCAACACCTCCTCCTGCTAGAGATACCCCTCCCTATCCACCCCTGCATCCCACTAGCTCTACCCACTGCTTTGTCACACTGCCCTACCACTTTGAGGTCATCAGTTATGATAACCCTAAAGTCCCTTTCCTGCCAGTAAGTGTCAGTACCTTCCTCATCCTATACTCCTCTGCTGGGTTCCTATGACATAGGTACATGATTTTGAATATATTGGCATTGAAGCTCAACTGCCATTCTGTTTACCACTCCTCGAGTTTTCCCCAATATCCCTGCACATTCTTTCTAGCCCCCCTCCTGAGTGTCTGCCCTATTATGGATGTTGGTATAATCTGCAAAAAGGTATACCTTCCCTTCCAGTTCTCTGCAATGTCACTCATGAAGACATTGAAGAGGACGTGACCCAATACTGAGCCCTGTAGCTCACCGCTGGTCATTCTTCCATTACTAGAGCGAGTGCCATTAACCACCATCCTCTGTCGCCTATCCATTAACATGTTTCTAACCCAGTTCAGCACTTTGGATCCCACCCCTTGTCTGCTCAATTCCTTTATCAGTCTCCTGCTTATGCCTTTGAAAAATAAAATAAACTAAATAAAAGTATAACTTGTGTTTTTCAAAATAAACAAAAAATATATTTTGTTTTAGACAGAGAACTCCATTCCTTTTTTCAGTTTATGAAAAAGTAAGGAAGGACAGATAAAAAGATTTTAAGATTTTAGAACTTTTCATGCACTGCCTATGAGAGAACTTCAACTCTGCTAGCAGCTACTAACTGTTCATGAATTGTAAAGCGAGTCTCAGGGTTGTTAAGGAAAGCTTGGGCTAAGTACGGAGGATGCTAAGCATAGGGAGGTTAAGTGCTTTGTTCTAGGTCATAATGAGTAAGTAGCAGTAGTGTGATTTTTGGCTATGCTTGCCAGGCCTCCTAATGAAGAGAACATATCCCTTCAAGTGCCAGGGGCATTATGTCACTGGCTCTGTGGGGGTGCTGATCACCATATGTGGTAACACATACTTTTGAAACAAAAGCCTTTGCACTGTAATTTCACCACTGTACTGATTGAATAAGGGTGGGCTGAGGACAGGTAAGCTTTTGTGTGCATTTGTGCCCTCTGTTCAAGTTTTTGCTGCCACACTGGCTGCATCCCTGTGTATGCCCTCAGTATCAACCATGCTGATTTAGTTCTCCAGGTTCACTGCTCACTTCTCTGATCACTAGGCCACACTGAAAAAAGGTCCAGTCAGCTCCTTAGTACTGGAGTTACCTGTATCACACATGATTTCAAAAAGTTTTTGTACCCTAACGATTAGAAATTCCTGAATGTTGGAAATGTAACTTTACCTGTATTGGGTAGGTTGAAATAAGCCAGTTGCCTAGGGCGTTTCAAGTAATTCTGCTCCTCCTTTAGTACTGATGGAAATATAGCAGTGTTCCTCAAATGGGGAGGCTCAGTTCAAGTACTCTACTTAAGCAGCAATGCATGTTATGAAATTGTCAGCTTGTATATTTTTGTTAGATTTTAAATTGCCTTTTTTCACTTGTCTTGAAGGATGTCTGTTGTTCCACATCTTAAGTCTATCATCTGTTTTACTACTGGAAAAGCTGCAACTAGAACAGAGCACTCCTTTTAAAGGAAGGCAGCCCAAAACATGGGCTCCCTCCCTCGGACAGCTTACCCTCTGGTTTAGCTCTGACCAGCAAGAGCGGGATTTTTGTGCGCTGCAACTTGCTGTATTTACATTTCTAAAACTAGGGAGACACGGAAGCATGGAGGAGGCAGGGCGCTCCATTTGCTGAAAGCAGTGCGGCGACACGCTGCTCGCTTCCAATACTTTTGTATTGAAGCCAGTGTGGCACCGCATTCAGCTAAATGGAGCTGCCTCCTCCATACTTCCAAATGTTCAGACTAAAATATAAATACAGCAAATTACAACCTCCCTAACTTCCCGCTCTTAGTCAGAAGATGACTTTCAGAAGAGTAGCTATCTGAGGAGGAACCATTTTCAGACTGCTTTCACTAACATCTGAAGATCCCAAGTTTTTCATTTGTATTCTTAGCTATTTTAAAGAGCTGCTGACACCACAAAGAAAACTTTGAAAAACATAATATTTAATTACAATTCAACTTGCATGCCATATATATTGCGTAGATTTCTCCTCATTATTTCTTACTGAGGAAATATGCGTGAATACATGATCATAACCTGTTGGAGTTCACCTGCCTCTATAGCGGATTCCCTACTTCATGTCATATTCCTCTATTGTGACATCACAGTCTGTTACCATGGGAGTAACTGTGATGTCACAAGCAGTGCATTATGACTTCAGGAAGGGAGAAGGCAACATGACTAGATGAACTCTTTAGCAGCAAAGATCCTGTTTTCATGCAAAATACCTCAGTAATAAATAACGATGAGGAGAAATGCAGAACTAATAGGAAATACAAGCAGAATTGTCTCTAAATATTATGTTTTGTTAAAGTTCTCCTGAAAGCCTCAGCTGCTCTTTATGGGAAAATGGGTGTTTAAAGTCAGGGGGTAGAGTCTGCTGCATGGTAGTGTACCGTTAAACAGTGGGTTTAAAAACACTGTTGAGAATTCTGATGAAAACCTGGGGATAGCTATATTAAAAGGAATGCACTTGTTAACTATATAAATGTAAAACAAAATTCTGAAGCAGTCTTAACACAGAGGTAGAAAGGGCCCCTGACCAGAATGGAGTAAATGGTGATCTGAAATGTAATAAAAAGAAATAGGTTCACTGTAATTTTGAGTAGTTGATGTTTTGTGTGAAGAGATATGGGGAAAGTAAATGTAAGCAGTCCCTGTGGAATAATATTCATTCACTTATTTCACTTTATTCCTAAAGTGTAGTGCAAAGTATTGTACAGTATTGTTTCTCTGTGGAGGTGTGATGCTGTTTCAGTAAATAAAGGGAGGCTTGGAGTGTTAATATCTTGGTGGAGGCTCACTGTGACAAAGGTTGAGAACTACTGAAGTGTAGACTCCACTCTTTGTAGTAATACATTGAGATATATTGTGCAATAGTAAGACGATCAACTCATTAAACTCTTCTTAAAATAATGTAATCCCCTCCCCTTCCTACCCCGTCTAGGGGCATACTTTGCTTTTGCAGATGTTCCGGGCAGAAAAGGGAGAGCACTCCTGAGCACTAGCATTCAAGACTTGTGCGCTTCAGAAACAGCAGGGAATCAGTTGTCTCCTACCTGCTCGGTGTCTTCATAGCTGTGCACTTTACCTCCTCTCTTTCTCAGCATCTGATCTCCTCCCTGAACTGTCCACCAGACCGAGACCTCCCTCTGCACCTTCGGAGGTCTCGGAAGCCCCTGCGGCCCCAACCAGCTGGATTGGATATTTTGCCACTGGAATGAAACTCATGGAAAATTAATTAGACTGCAAATACAGGGAGGAAAAAGAATTTCATTTCATTTGCCTCCCCCCTACAGCCAAATAATGCACAAACCACTATTTCCTCCCCCAAACTGGCTTTTATTTTGCACCTGTACTGCAAATGATTCCAGCGATGAAGGGGTCACCATACTTCATTTGAAAATACTGTAAATAAGCAGCTGCATGGGGCTATTAAACTTTATATATATAATGGCCGGACAAGATAAGGCAACAGAAACTGATGAATCCAGGCAGACACAAGCAAGGATTCTCCTTGCCTACTATCTCTCTCTCAGCTGCTCTGCCCAAGACTTACTTGAACACAGATCCCTACACTCTTCTGGCTTCTAATGGATATGGTAAGCCAACTTTCCCTTTTCTTTCCTTGGGTCGCCTTCAAACTGGCACTGGTCGTCACCCCTTACTCTGGCGCAGGAAAGCAAGTGCCGTTCCCCACCTGGACCCCTGGGCATTGGCCCAAGCCACAGGGGCATCCAGAAATTTTCCTGAAGACCCAGTCCCTGACCCACCTTCAGCGGCTGGCACTATTACTGGTGCTAAGGCTACATCTGCCACTATCACTCGGCCCTGCCTCAGCACACTGTGGCCCCAAACTCACTCCAGGGATTCCACTGGTGCTTACTTCCTTGGGGGTCCCTGCCAGGCCCACATCCCTGCTTTAACTCCAGGGCTTGAATTAAGCTCCAGCACGGGGGGCTACCCTCCATGGTCTGCCATTTCTTTAGCCTGTGACCTGCCCGGACCTCGGTGTACTGGCACCCCAGGATCTGTCCCTCCAAACAGACCCCCTGTTTTGGGTGAAAGGCTCACCAGTTCCCTCAGTCCCCCCCACCCCTGCCCAAGGCTGCCCTGTCACAAGAGTCCGAGAGGAACCACTGCCACTGTTTCCCCTCCTGGGAAGGCCCCGCCACTGCCCTCCCAGCCCTGGCGACCTGGGAAATTGCACAATGGGCTTCCTAAGGGCTCCTACACTCTCTGGGCTTGCTAAAAGCCTCCTACTGCTCTAGCCCCCAACAACGCAGAACCTGGCTACCTGTGTCCCCACAGAGCTCCATACCCCCACTCCTCGTCAACTACGGCACAAGGAAAACCGTCCTGACTGCAGTATGTCGGGGGAGGGGGGTTCCCCACTGGCCCTCCTGGACTGCCGAGTTCCCTCACTTGCCCACCTTATCTGCTCTTGACTCTAATCTTCCAGCCCCCCAGCCCCAGGCCTAATGCCTGGGCTGGAAATGCTAAGCTACTTCCTGTCAGTCCCTTATATACCCTTTCACTACTTTCTGCTGCCACCTTAAGGCATCCAGAGCAATATTCCCCAGAGCACTAAAACCCATTTCCTAGCTTGGGGGAGGAATTAGAGGGGAAAGGGATGCCTAACAGTGGGAATAGAAGCCCCACATTTACAGGGGGCTTATAATAACATGTTAATATAGTAATTCCATATGTGATGGCTATTTTTGATTATGAAATGGGCAAAAAGAATGCTGGCTGCTGACTGGCCAAGAGGTAATGTCAGCCGGGCTGTTGTCCCAGCACAGCAGCCTGGCTGAAAGATGCACAACCAAAATATATTTAAAAAATACATCCAATTCACTGTAACAGACCCATTTCATAATAGCAGTAAGGTATTCCAGGGGTGTGTTATAGTGGGCTAACAGCCCTTCTTAGGTGGTGGAAGCACTCAGCTTCGCCTTGTGCTTCAGCCCACTTGAGGCAGGCCATTATCCCACCATAATGCATCCCCTGTCATGCATTTTTTCTTAAATAGTACTGCGTTGCACCTCGTGACACGCCGCAACCGTGCCCAGGAGCCAGCAGGCCGCCGTGGGTCAGCGGGGAGATGGACTCCAGGCCTGATGGTCTGCTCTCCATCTCTGGGGTCGGTCACTGTGTGCCTGACCCTACAGGTGACTATGGGTCAGCATCATGGTGCCACAGTTATAGGGGTGGAGCGCAGCTGAGGCCTGAGTGGTGTGCATGGGAGCGTGCACATACATGCCACAAGGGATGAAAATCGGGGGATGGCATCCCTGTCGTTGTGGCTTGATGGCCATCCTACAGTTGCTGTGGCTTCAGAGGGGGATTACCAGAACTGGATCCTTTCTGGCGAGTGAGTTGTGGGCTCCCTGCCGTAGTGGGTAAGCCATGGGGGAAGAAGGTGATGGCCTCTCAGATGAGGTGGGGGGACAGAACGGACAGTGGCTGGATACTCTGAGGATTCCTGGAAGAGAAGAGTTGCTGACTGGGAAGCCAGGAAAGAAAGAGAATATAAAAAAAATAGTACTACATTGTAATTATGGTTGTGTTTTTACAAGCTGAAAACAGGGCTGTAATTCTTTGTTATGCACAAATATCAAATCAGATCAGTTTTATTTATAAAAGGCGCAGTTCTGAAAAATAAAATACATAAAATAAAATATATTATTATAAAACAAGCATATAATTCCACAAAAAACAATATAATAGCAGCATAGTAAAGTAAAATAACCCCATCAATCAACAAAAGCCAGGTTAAATAAATAGGTTTTTAAAGCAATTTTAAAACTCTGGACAGTTAGGCAATCTTGTACCCGATGAGGTAGAGAATTCCATAGGGACGAAGCAACAAAACTAAATGCCCTTGCTCCCGATGTCTGCAAACGTAACGTGGGAACCTCCACCAATCCCTCATTGGTGGATTGGAGGGGACAGTAGGGACAAAGGGGATCTTTTAGGTAAAATATGATGTCATACTTGCATATAATGGAGATGGAACCACCTGCAGCCTGTAAACAAAAAAACAATTCCTTTTTTTTTCCCTGAAAGGAGTGTGAGAGCATTTGTCTCATAATGCCCTGCTCTTCCAGTTTCACTGACCAGGCGGAAGGGCAGAATGGTAAAACTTAACTGTTTTCTTGTAAAACCAGCAACTGTAAAAAAAAAAAAAAAAAACATGGGGAGTATGATAACTTTTTTTTTTTTTTTTTGGCACACCCTAAGTGTGTGATGGTTGAGTGTCACTCTCGTGTGGGGGAAAACAAAACAAAACCTTATGCACTATTCTTGATATATTATTCCGTGTTTTTAAACTGTCATGTTTATTATGGCTTGGAGAAATAACAATCTCTGCTTATCCAGGCTGCTGTACGGTATGTTAGAATTAACTACATAGCATGCTAAAATGCAACATAACTAACTAACTGTAAGTGAAACTGCATATCATTTAAAAATGTTGCATTTTCAGTTATTTCCTTTGAAATGTTTTACGTAAAAAAATGCATCCATCCATATTAGTAGCACTGGTGAAAGTTACTGAGTTGGTTGCAACAATTTTTTGTCAGTTCTGGTGTTTGCAGACCAACAGTTTCTTTCTCTTGGTATCCTTAAAGTCTCCCTTTATCCCTCGGCTGTCCAGTCCACCTAGCTACCTAGGCCCTGCCTACAGTATTACCAGTCGTGACATTGAAAAATGTTTACTCATCCTTGAGTTTTTTTTCCTAGCGCCCAACTTGGTTGTAGATCAGCAACAGACTGGGTCACGCGCTGCACGTAGCAAGATCATTAAAATATTGGCTGTCTGGCAGGCAGCCAGCACTGGAGAGTTTATGCTTGCATACTGAATTCTCTGGGGTAGTGGTTCTACAGTGTACAATGGTGTGTGAGGAGATGAAGAAGGGCAATGTGGAATACAGAACATAAATAAACAAGAGTCCGTCATTTTCAGTGCAACATGGGCTGCAATATGAGGAAGTCTGTTTGACTATGTGCATAAAATGAGCTTATTTGAGCATGTAGTTGTATCCAACTTTTCTCCCTGGCATTATATGCTGACTCATGGTTGTTCCCTGATAAAAGTAATGGATGTAGGTCAGACGGAGGCCGTCAAGGGAGGAGTTGCATATGTGGCTCAGATTCTGTGCAACTTACTGACAGTCTACATTAACCCTGGAAAATAAATGAGTGGTGAATCAATGCTTTGACGCAGGTGTTGCACAGAACATCCTATCAACATCAAAACATATTTGTTCGATGCTGGTACCACTACAGCGTTCAAACTGATAGTTTGATATATAAAAAAAAAAACTACCCACATAATACCTTTTATTTTTCTACTTGAGGATTTTTCAAGCTGTTCATTTCCGCCTCCCACCTGCTCCCTCCTTAAGCCTTTTATATTTGAATTTTTGAATAGTTCACCAAATACTGAGTGTTAAATATTGGGTTATTTTCTAAACAGCTTCTTAAAGTGCCCCTGATGCCATCGTCACAGCTTTGAAAAAATGTAATATTTAGATACACTTCAACTTGTGTTTAGTATTTTTTCTGTAATTCTTGCCCTTACTTTTTATTAATAAAGACATTTGCATAGAAACAAGATCACTGCCCTATCTGTTCTGGCTGCTTGCCTACAGTTGACATTACAGTTCTGTTTGTGACATCACAATCTGTTGCTTTGGAGATAATTACGATGCCATAAATGAGATTATGATGTCAGGTGTATGTAAGAAGAAATAGCAGATAACGTCTAAGGGACAGTAAACATTCTTTCTCACAGCTGTCTCAGTTATAAAGAAAAAAGGGAAATAATTACAGAAAATATATGAACTACAAACTGAATTGTGTCTAAATCTCACTTTTTTATTTTAGTTGTTCTAGTGGTGTCAGGTGCTTTTAAAACAAGAAAAATGATTTGACGTTTTGCTCTGTTTGCCTGCCTGTAAAATGAGCATGCTTGTTAATATAAATGCTGCATTTCTAGTATACGAAAAATACATTTTTTAACTGACCCATTCCCAAGAGGGGCTCTTTATTCTGTTTCTAGAAAACCCAGAGAGTATGGTCTTATTGTTTTGACATAGCTACCTTCTTATTGAGAAGTACTTTATTTTCTTCTGCTGTTGCTCAGTCTGCACTCGCTGGGAATAGCGTCTCCTTCCAGCAGCCTCAAGAGAACTCCAAAAGTCAGGTTTTCTGATGCTTACTGATGCCATTATCTAAGTATACTCTGTAGACTTGTTTACCTAGTCCCTGCGTTTCCGATATCTGCCTCACCAACTGTGCTAGCACAGTTGTACAAAATGCCTTGAAGTCTCTTGGTGGATCAGTACAGTACTGTTATCATCTGGGCTCAGACTTGCATCTTATCTAAGGCTCAGTTCCCAGTGTCACTGTAGAGTGATATCTCCCATCTCTTTGCTGTGTATTAGCCAGACCGCTGCACGCACTGTTTGCTGTGAGCATGCAGACTACTTAAGAACTGAAGTCGATCCTCAAGATCAGCTCATTAAAAACTGACCATTTTTAATAGATCAGTAAACATACTGAAATACTACTGTGTTTTTTTTTTTTTTTTATTTCTTTTCAGAGTAAATACATACAGTTGTGGCCAAAAATATTGGCGCCCTTGCACTTTTTCAAATAACTCACAATTCCTCTAAACATAAGTTGAAATTAACAACAGTACAGTATTTGGTCCCCACAATTCTTTATTTCTCTGTTAATATTACAGAACCTTTGTTTTTGATTCAGAATTTAATATATCCTTTTAAATCAGAAAATGGAAAGAAATGGCATTGACAAAATTGACACCCTAGACTTAAAATTTGGTAGCACAGCCTTTGGTCAAAATAATTGCAATCAGCCGCTTCCTATAGCCATGGATGAGCTTCCTGCACCTCTCTACTGGCAGTTTGTCCCACTCTTCTTGTGCAAACTGCTCCAATTCTCCCAGATTTGAAGGGTACCTTCTCCCAACTGCTGTTTTCAGATCTCTCCACAGGTTTTCAATGGGATTTAGATCTGGACTCAGTGCTGGCCACTTCAGAACAGTCCAGTGTCTTGTCTTGAATCATTCCTGGGTGCTTTTTAAAGAGTGTTTGGGGTCATTGTCCTGCTGGAAGACCCATGACCTTCGGAGACCCAGCTTTCTGACACTGGGTTCAACATTGCGCTCCAAAATGGCCTGGTAATCTCCAGATTTCATGATGCCATGCACATGTTCAAGGCACCCAGTGCCAGAGGCAGCACAGCAACCCCAAAACATCACTGAACCTCCTCCATGTTTGACTGTAGGGAAGGTGTTCTTTTCTTTGAAGGCTTCATTTTGTTTTCTGTAAACATAGAGATGATGTGCTTTACCAAAAAGCTCTAATTTGGTCTCATCTGTCCACAGGACATTCTTCCAGAAGGGTTTTGGCTTGTTCAGGTGTGTTTTGGCAAACCCCAGTCGGGCTTTCTTATGTCTCTCTCTCTTATCAGTGGGGTCCTCCTGGGCCTCCTACCATATAACCCCCTTTCATTGAGATGGCGATGGATGGTGCGAGTTGAAACTGTCGTACCTTGTGTCTGAAGGTCAGCTTGAATCTGTTTGGCAATTGATCGAGGTGCTTTCTCCACCATCCGAACAATCCTGCGCTGCATTCTTCAATCAAGTTTTCTCTTGCGGCCACGTCCAGGGAGGTTGACTACAGGGCCATGGGCCTTAAACATCCTGATAACATTACATACGGTGGAAACAGGAACATCAAGGTCTCTGGAGATTGATTGTAGCATTGAGAGTGTCCATGCTTGGCTACAATCTTCTGTCTGACCTCCTCAGACAATTCTCTGGCTTTCTTTCTTTTCTCCATGCTCATTGCGGTACACACAGTGACACAAAACAGGAGAATGAGTCCTTTTCTCTATTCAAACTGGTTGAATGAGTGATTTTTATATTGCAGGCACCTGTAACTCACCACAGGTGATCTCAGTTCCAAAGTGAAGGAGAATCACCTACTTGAAATCTAATTATTTCTAACTACTTCTAAAAGGTGCCAATAATTTTGTCCGGGCCATTTAAGGATTTCTGTGCGGAATAAGCTAAGACTTAGTAAATTCTTCAGTTTTTTGTGTTTTATTCCATTGCAAACCAAAGAAATACGTATGTGGATACCAAAATATTTTTTAATTTCAACAATTTTCTGGAAGGAATGGTGCATTATTAGGAAAAAACTGCAAGGGCGCCAATATTTTTGGCCACAACTGTACATGAAAGTCCATCCTTGGGTTTGAGTATATAAAACAGTATACATCGAATAACTAGGATTACACTCATTCATAGTTACATCAAGTGAGGACATACTTCTTCATTATAAAGAAAAAAGCAATTTCATGTTACATAACCTTGCAGCAAGAACATGGATATCAGGTGCAATTAAGTCAGTCCAATACTTGAGTCGTTGTGCCGTAAAGAGCACTTATAAATGCCACTAAAAGCAGTATCAGGGTCCATGGACCTCGGTAATTTATTTCACATTCCCTGCAGATGCTCGCATGAGTCTTCCCCCTACGTACCCTCAGACAAATCCCATACCCAAACCAGATCTAACTTTAGTGAGGCGTACAATAACACTTCTCATTCTTTAGTTAACAACCACAACCAACTTAATTCAGTTTGGTAACAGCTCTAGAAGTAGTAAAACTCTTGGTAATAATCAAACTAAGATTCAAAACAGAACAGTGGTGCAGTTAACATTAAGTCAGCCACATGGAGACTAGCTTACAAAGACCATTTGATTTCACTTCAGACCCCATTGTCAAGCACATCGCTAGTTTCTTGTTAAGCAAAGTCTTTTGGGATCAAAGTAAGCCTTTTTCCTGCTTCAGAAGGTTCAGAATATATATATATATATATATATATCTCTTTTACCTGCATACAGGATCCTAAGTTACGCTGGGCAATGTAGCACATGAGTAACCCCCAAAGCACGCAGCCCAGACTGGACAGCATCAAACATTTTACGGCGTGGGTGAGTAGAATAGCTCAGGTCTGGAAAACTGTGTATTCTTTCTCCAGTGTCGAGAGTAACAGACCCTTTACTCTTGGCTGCAGCAAAAACTTTGTCTCTGACATGCGGTCCGGTAGTAACTGCAAGTATGGTACGGGGCAAGTCTTCCGAGGGCTGAAGACACCTGGGAGTGATGCGATACGCCTTCATGATATTCCCAGTAATATCAAGGCCCCATGTCCTGTAAAGCAGAGTTTCCACGTACCCCTCAATGTCCTGTCCTTCCAACTGCTCTGGAACACCCAAAATGTACAAATTTGCCGAGCTGGCAGCGTTTTCAAGCTGTTCCATTCGAAGTCTCAGCCCTTTATTTTCCTCCACTACTCCGGTTACCACATGGCAGTGTTGTGGGCCATTTCTGCTGCTTCATCGGCGGTTGCTGTAGCTTTCGCAATTTTGTGTCCATGGTGGTAATGCGGTCGGTTAAATTATCCACCTTTTTGTCAAGGAGTTGAATGACTTGTAAAAGTGCTCCATTAGTGTGCTCTGAAGTGCTCGCCTCATGGCTAGAGGCCGCCTCTCCTCCCTGATCTACCGGCTTACTCTGCTTTGGACCACCGCCGTCTTGGGAAGACTTTTTTTTTTTTTTTCGGGTTTCCCATGGCCAAACGGACAAAAATTACATCAAACTGTGCCGATTCAAAAGCTATATTAGCAACTATAGAAATGCGATGCTTTAATGAAATTTGCTGTAAATACATTGGCTGATTTGTCTATGAGCAAGAGGGGCTCTCTCCGAGCCGTTTGTTCCTTTCCCTTAAGCTGCTGTGCTCTGGCCCCCTGCTACTTCTTTTAACCCACACCAGGGACTGAAAAATCCTATTAAATATAACAATCCATGTTTTTCAAATGTTTTCTTCATTCTGTGTGTGTGTGTGTGTGTGTGTGTGTGTGTGTGTGTGTGTATATAAAATGTTCATAAAAAGATTTACTGAAAAGAAAATAGCAATTTGCATTTTTATTAAGTTTCTACTAAAATTAAAGCAGCAGAAAACCTTTTTATGTGGTATAAGAGATTTCCACATTTTATTTACTTGTGGTGTTCTTCAGTTCCACCAGTCACTAAAAGGTGCGTAAATATTGCATAATTACTGGATGGCATTTTTAATACACACATGACTGTGTTGTAATTGTGTTCCAACCGGATGTGTGTAATTGGGGCCTGTCAATCAAGCACATTTCTAAACTGTGCATTTTTATAGTCTCACAGTTCAATCAAAAAATACTACCCAGTAATTATAATAAAACAACACATGGCTTGGTGTATGTAACCACAATTTTGTATATACCCTCGGGGTTGATGCTTTTATAAACTGCTGAAGAACACACCAACCCATGTATTATTGCCCATATTATGTTTTCTCTCTCTCCTTATGCTGGTCTCAGGGCTTCATTACTAGTGGGAGGCACCTCCGCTTCCCACGTGACAGGCAGGCACACACAGAGCTGTACAGCCTGGATATCCTCCTCTCCACTTCCTGTGACCACCAGTTTACTTCCTGCTTTCCAAGGGGCAGGTGCTCTGCAGCAAAGCTCTGTCACTGTGGTAACAGGGCTGAAGACTTCAGAACGGTAAGTTTGGACTTTATTTCTTTATGGATATCCACAGAGAGCAGGGATGGGAGCATCAAAATTCATAGCTCTCTCTGCTCTTAGGGGTTCCAGTCTCAGCCGTGCATGCTGGACGGACTGGCCCCTCTGTTTTTTCTACTACCGCTCAGGTCTCCCTCTCAGCTTTTTCTCTCTAGCGCGCCCCCATGTGCAAATGTATTTTCCTCAGGTCGAAGGATCAAATGGGGGAATTTTATTTGGTCAGAACATGGGACTTCCAGGCAACAGAAGAGCCGCTCCTCCAGAGATGCCACCCACACTGAGCAAGTGCAACCGCCGCCGACCACTTCAGCACCAGATCGGTGACGGTGCTCCTCGTCGAGCACCTTGCCAATCGACTCGTTGATGAGTGGAGAACTTGTCGCAGTGGAGTGCAGGCCACGATTACACGGGGGCTCTGAAGCACTTCCACGGGGCATTTTTCCGTTGACGAGCACTTCAGGGGATAAGCTTGTCGACGGAGACCATGGGCAACACATCTAGCCTTGCAGCAGCACGCCCAGGCTGTCAACGAGCTCCTCGAGCTTTGCTCGTCGATGGAGGCCTCATTGATCTTGTGGCACTACTAGCAGGCTGCTCAGGTGCGCAGTCAGTCGAGCACTTCGGGGGTCACATTGCTTGTTGACGGAGGCCACTACCACTACCAGAGGTGAATGGGGGAGGCTTCCTATAGTGAATTTAAGGAAGGCACTCCCTGCATTTTCAGCAGCGATGGCTGTGGGATAGAGTCTTTGGGGGAGGGGGACGTCCATCCAAAGGAACCAGCCATTACAGGAACTTCCATTACAGGCAATATAACTTAGTGGCTGAAGGTACTGAACTACAAGCCAGGAGACCTGGTGACCTAAAGACCTGGGTTTGAATCTCATCAACCCCATTTCTATATGTAGTGGTTAAAGGCACAGAATTGCAGCCAGGAGTCCTGGGTTTGAATCTCATCAATCCCCACTTCCAAGGGATTTGGAAGCTGTACCACAGGTGCAGATAAGGGATCGGTATTTCAGGATGGGCCTTCTCCCCCAGCAAGTGGACTGTCAGACTAGTATAGAGGGTGCTCAGCTATTCCTGCCAGCAGCAGGGGACTATATACCCATTAGTATGTCTTTTTTGATAAGCCTGTCACATCCTCCAGGGACAGAAGATGCCACATGCGCAGATCCCCCACGGTTGGCCTCCTTGGTTTCTGTGCTTATGATGTATGAAAACACGGCCACAAGGCCATAGGTTCTAATGGAGGCTGCCATTTCAGCAAGCAGCGAGCAGCTGTGGAGTCTGAGGAGGTCACAGCCTTCAGGTGGGGCCAACCTCATCTCAGGGCTTTCGCACTGAATCCTTCACACCTCCACAGCCCCCAGAGCTGGGGCGCCCACAAGAAGGCCACTCCAAAGCACGAGGAGGAGGAGCAGCATTCACTACACATTGAATAAGAAACATTCAGAAACTGGGCTAGGCTTCCCCAGAATCAACCCTCTGGTTTTGAACCCTACCAGGCAGATGGTGATTCCAGCAGAGGGAGGAGCCCCTGTGGGACCTAATGGACAGGAAGGTGGAGTCTTCTCTCAAAGTGGCGATATCTCTAAAAAAGGCCTTCCAGGTGTCCACAAACTCACTCATGGCAGCTGTGGCCAGTCCTTTCTCATCTAGAACAACTCTATGCAGCTACAGCCATGCTCTTCTTATCGGGAGCACTCTACAATGGGTCATGGACCTAGCCTCCCAATTGGAGTAAGTTCCGTCGAAAAACAAGTCTGCCTTACAACAATTCCAGCTCATGCGCCTAGCCGCTGCTTACTCCGCTGTCGTGTCAGAGTGAAGCAGTCAGCTATATGGCTAAAACCATGTGTTACTGATGTTTTACCAAACTCAGCCCGGCACAGCCTCGAACTTTAGCCTTGGCAACCAGTACGATTGAAACCTGCTATGCATATCTGCCCTCAAGAGGCGGCACAGAATTCAGGGAAACAGCGAAAGTAGGCATGCCGCTTCATGGGGCAGAAACATGTCTTGGTCACCAGGTTCCAGACAGAATTTTCTTGCCCAAGTCTACAGCACAGGGCAGAATGAGTCTTTTACAGGAAAATGCACATGGTTCTCTTCCTGTAACCAATGTAACTTCAGGGGAGGATGAGGTGGCACCTGAGACACAGGGGACGGCAACAAAAAGTCACGATGATGCCCTCTGGCCCATCCACGAGTAGGGAGCAGACCTTAAAAAAAATTCCTTGAGGAACAGGTCCATACCAAGAAACACAGATGGGTTCTGGACATAGTACATAACAGGCACCCACCAAATTCAACTCAAAGCTACTGTTGCCCCATGTAGTTCCCTCGCCAATTTCAAGCAGAAGATTGGCAGTGTTCCAGGTAATTAGAGACTTGACAAACCTCAAGCAATCTCTAATCTTCTTCCAGCAGGGGCTAGCGGGCAGCTTCCCCCCACAGTCCAGAACAGTGGCATTTACTCACTTTTCTTCATAATCCCCAAATGCATGGGAGGATTTCGACCAGTCTTGGACTTGAAATTTTGGCACCACTGTGTGCGGAACAACTCCATCAAGATGGAAACGCTCTCATCCATCATCAGGGAACTCCACTGGGGGGATTCTCCTGGCATCAACAGAATTACAAGACCCCATCTGCATTTAACCATCTGAGAGTCGCCAATATCTCAGATTCACGGTGGGGGAACATCACTTTTAAATTCACAGTGCTTCCCTTCAATCTTTCCTCTGTCCCAAGAGTTTTTCCCAAGGTCGTAGGGGTAGTATGTGCTGATAGCGACATTAACTGCTTGCCTCACACAACCAGGATACAGCTTTTCCCTTACCCTCATCAAGGCCCCTCAGTTCAGACAGACAATACCAGCGGGGGCCGAGGTCATGCATTACCTCTCAAGGCACTTATTTGTCATGAACCGGCGGAAGGGCTCTCTAATCCCTACGCTACCCTACCCTACCCTATCTGGAAGCAGACTTTGAAACACAAGTCAACAGGTGTTACGCACAGAAGTGAAATTCACGGACCTCCAGAGCCTCTTCAGCATTTTCAGTCAGCTCACCACCTGACGGCTCACTATTCCATGAAGCTCAGAGGGGACATGCTCTCCTTTGTAGGCACAGTCCCCCGGGCACTGCTTCACAGGCATCCCACCCAGGCATACCTTCTCAAACGGTGATCTCATTCCAGAGACAGCAAGGAGCAACAGACACCAAGTCCTTGCCAGGTGGGAGCCTATCTTCATTGGTGGGCTCGGGGGACCAGTACTATGAGAGGTTGCGACTTGGGGCATCAGCAGGTGGTCTCTGATAGAGTCCAGATCCAGCATAACAGACGAGGAACAAGGAGCTCATGGATGCACAAGGAATCCCTTCTGCTGTTTCAGTGGACTGTGCGGCATCTGGCAAGCCTGATGACGGTAGACATTCCAGCTCAGGAAAACATCTCAGCAGCCTGGCTAGGTCACAAGGACTTCCTGCCAGGGGAATGGGAGCTGAAGGACTACGCCTTCAGCAGCTTCTCTGCACGGGGGAGGGGTTACCCTCAGGTAGATTTTTAGCCTGTTGACAAAACTCATGTATGCTTTCTTCCAATACTGATACTCTCCAGGGTCCCGCACAAGGTAACTGTGGATCAGGCAGAACTGTTCTGTCCTGCCCACACTGGCCCCTACGTCCAGGGTCACACATCTGATTCACATGCCAAGACAACCTTCGATAGGGTCTGAATCAGCCTGGACCTTCTACACAAGGCCCTTGGCTACATTTCAATCTGGGCAGGCTATCCCTTTCGGCATGGAGATTGAGCAGGTGACTCTCAAGGAGCTAGGATTTAGCAGGAGACTCTCAAGGAGTTAGGATTTATACATCCTGTCAGGGAAATGATGATTAATCTTCGTCTAAGGTCTAATATGGACTAGGGCATGGATCTTCTTTCTGGCTTCGATTGCAACAAATGTCAGCTAGGCGGTATCCCTACACATCACTCTTCAGTTCCTCCAAGAAGGATTCGAGAAGGGGCTACAACCGGCCACCTCACGGGTTCAGATTCCGCATTGGGAGCACTCTTGTTGAGGGATTCAGGAGAGTCCTTGGGGTCTCATCCCCACGTGAGACGATTCCAGAGGGTGGCAGCTCCAAAACGCCCATATAACCAAGCTGGAGAATCAACTCTGTCAAAGAGGCATCCCTCATACACCTGACGATGAAAGTCGCATTTCTCATAGTCACCTCTTCAACCAGTCGCATCAGTGAGCTAGCAGATGTCTCTCATACTAATCCTTATATCATAGCTCATCAAGACTCTATGGTCCTCTGCTTAGATCCAGATTTCATCTACTGAAGGTAATGTCTCCTTTTGTCTCTGCAAATAGGGGCTGAACCTTCCTTCCTGCTGTCCTTCTCCTAAAAAGGACAGGGATAAAGAATTTCATGCTCTGGATCCTATAGGTCTGGAGAAGCACTGCAGTAAAAGGGCTGAGTCAATGCGCAAAACTCCTAGCTTAGTCTTACCTTATTCATCCTCTCCAAGGATCAAAACTTTAAAGAGACTCTTAAGGCTCTATCGCAAGATGAATGTGTTCATCCATGACCACTATGTACCAGCAAGTGGGGATGCCTTTACTGGGCCCAGTTTCGGGCCCTCTCATTCAGAGCCATGACCGCCTCATGGATGGACTTTAGTGAACCCTCTCTGGCAGGCTTTATACAGGGCGGCTGTTTGATCACCTATTCATCCTGTCTCCAAATTCTACAAGCTGGATCGACCGCCTCGCCTGAGGCGTCTTGGTTCTCCAGATGGTGGTAGTCTCTACATTCTTCCCACCCGGGAAGCCAGGGGATGCACTGCTTTAGTAGATCCCAGTAGTAATGAAAACCGGAGACCAGCATAAGGAGAGAGAAAATGACATTTAAATACCTGTAAATTTTCTTTCTCCGACTGCTGGTCTTTGGGCTTCATCCCTCCCAGAATGTAACAAGCTGGCGGTCAGCCCGGTGGAATGTTCAGCATAATGTTGTCTTTGTTTCCAGGTTTATATAGTACTACCAGGTTGGAACTGCTTTAGGAAGAACTGGTGGTCACAGGAAGTGGAGGGGAGGATATCCAGGCTGCAGAGTTTTGTGTGTTCCTTATGTTACGTGGCAAGACGAGGTGCCTCCCAGTAGTAATGAAGCCTGGAGTCCAGCAGTCGGAAAAAGAAAATTTACAGGCATTTAAATTTCGTTTTTTTTTTTTTTTTTAATACTTGGAAATGTGGGCATGTATGTAGCTTTCTTAGAGCCCCTTCTATATCTTCTCTTTTGCTTGCTTTCGAATAATCTTGTTTTTTTTCCCCCCTCTTTGTTCTTTTGTCGATGCTGCTTTCTCAAACCTGATATTTAGCTTCATAATTACTGATCAGTTCTGGAATTCTGGATCATTAGCTGAGTGGAGGCCTTGCACTGCAACTAGTATTTGTGAGCTTTGAGATCATACTAGAACTGGAGAGCTAACTGTAGGGGTTGGATTTTCAAAGGGTAACACAGGCATCAAACCCTTAGAGTGCTGCACCTGCACCATGGCTGAATGTCACAACTGCACCCAGTTTTATAATCTGGTGCAGTTGCAACAGCTGAGCTTCTTTTTGGTAGCTTGCAGCAGAGTTTAGCTGCAAGCTTTTATCTTAGGGGGGCCCTGGAATGATGCAGGCTAGACTCAAAAAAAAAAAAAAAGTTGGTTTCATGAGCATCACTGTGATGCACAGGATAGATCCCACTAGTTTGCCTGGTATGCATATATTTGATGCACACAGGGCCCGTGGCAATTCTGAATGCTTGAAAATCTGGCCCTAGCAGTTCCATTATGTGGACAGTGGCCGTCTTTAATTCACTAAATGAAATAGGAATTTTAATAGACACATTTTCTATGGGGAAGCTGCAAAATGTGCCTAACCATACGGAAAAGAAATACATTTTAGATATATTTATAAAAGTGTATTTCAAACACACATTTGACTATATGTCTGAAGTATATGCAACATATCTCAAATTGCCCATTTTGAAATATCTGATTTATTTGCAGAATATATGTGACCGATATACTTAACATATATTGTACATATATTTTCTTAATATATATTTAGTACAGGTGCATGGTATACAGTTGACAATATTTTTTAAATATATGCATTGTAAAATGTCTTAATACCCAGACAAAATGATAATAGATTAATCTTGATGTAACTTTTCTTCAGCTGTACAGTTGGGATTCCTTTTATTAGTAACCATTTAGAAATCTGTAGTAGAATTATTATTTAGTGATTCACCATTACCACAGACTTACAGATTATACATTTATACTTACACATAAGATTTACCACTTGATGTAACAATTTATAAAGACTCGAATTGTTATTTATACTACCGCAGTTTGGTTCCTGTTTATTTCGGGGTGAGTTCCTACATGTACTTGTTGTTTACTCTTTACCTTTCCATCTGGTCTGTAAGCTAATGCTGTCAATTCAAAACTATTTTAAAAATAGAAATTACCATGATTTTGGTTGATAAACTGTACTTTTGAAATATGCAAATTAGTTATGCAAATACACAGTACCACAACAGGCATTTGCAAAAATATTTATGACATATATAAACAGATACATAGATACATAGACAGTGTCGACAGATAAGGGCCTATGGCCCACCCAGTCTGCCCATTTGAGCTTGTAAGTTCAGTTTGTTTTCCTAGAAGTCTGTTGCCCCTTACCCCTGACCTCCAGAATTCCTTTGTCTATCCCATGCATTCTTAAATCCCGTGATTGTTTCAGCCCCCACCACTTCCTCTGGCAGGGTGTTCCACTTGTCCACCACCCGTTCTGTGAAGAAATTCTTTCTCATGTTTCCTCTGAATCATCCTCCCTCCAACTTCATCCCATGCCCTCTAGTCCTGGAACATCTTTTTCGCTTAAAAATTGTGTTTTCCTGCACCCTGTTCCTCCCTGTAAGATACTTGTATGTCTCTATCATATCCCCTCTCTCCCTCCTCTCCTCCAGGGAGTACATGTTCAGTTCCTTCAACCCGTCTTCATAGGACTTGTGATGCAATCCATGCACCATCTTTGTTGCCCTCCTCTGAACCTTCTGTACCCTGTCTATGTCCTTACGTAGGTATGGTCTCCAGAACTGTACACTGTACTCCAGGTGGGGCCTCACTAGTGTCTTGTATAGCGAATTATGACCCTCCTTTTCCTGCTGGTGATGCCTCTGCCTATACATCCCAGCATCCTATTTGCTTTACCTGCTGCCTTGTCACACTGTTTCCTACCTTGAGGTCATCAGAGATGATAACCCCAAGATCCCTTTCCTGCTTGGTGCATGCTATATCCTCACCCCCAACTGATATATTGTGCCAGGGTTTTTGTGCCCCATATGCATTATCTTGCTTCTTTGCATTGAATTTCAACTGCCAAACCCCTGACCATTCTTCAAGTTTCTGCAGGTCGCTTCTCATTCTGTCTACACCCTCTGGTGTGTCTACTCTGTTACAGAGCTTTGTGTCATCAGCGAACAGTGAAATTCTGCCTTCTAGGTCCTGCGCAATGTCACTGATGAAGATGTTGAATAGGACCGGTCCCAGCACTGATCCCTGTGGTACCCCACTGGTCACTCTTCCCTCTGTGGAGTGACAGCCATTTACCACCACCCTCTGTGTCCTGCCACCCAGCCAGTTACCTACCCACCACACTACTGTCCTGCCCACACCCATATTCCCCAGTTTGTGTAATAGTCTTCTATGTGGCACGGTGTCAAAGGCCTTGCTGAAGTCCAGATAGGCCATGTCCACCGCCCTCCCCTGATCCACCTCCCTAGTCACCCAGTCAAAAAATTCAACGAGGTTGGTCTGACATGACCTCCCCTGGTGAAACCATGCTGCCTTGGGTCCTGTAGTCCATTGACAACCAGATGTTCTACCAATCTCTCCTTCAGTAGTGCTTCCATGATCTTCCCACTACCGAGGTGAGGCTGACTGGTCTGTAGTTCCTGCTTCCTCTTTGTTCCCACTTTTGTATAAGGGGACTACATCTGCTGTCCTCCAGTCTTTGGGTACCTCCTGTTTCCAGTGATCGGCTAAACAGGATAGCCAGAGGTTCAGCCACCACCTCTCTTAGTTCTTTAAGGACCCTGGGTGCACCCCATCTGGCCCCATTGCTTTATCAACTCTTATTACTTCCAGTTCCTTCAGGACCCTTTCGTGTAAAGGGACTTGTGTCCATTTCTGCACCATTCTCACCCCTTGTACTCCTTCAGACCCATTACCTCTCCTCTTCCTCAGTAAAGACTGAGCAGAAATACCTGTTCAATATGTCAGCTTTACTGTTGTCATCCTCCACGTGGCCCCCCATCCTCCCCTTCAGTCTCACTATCCCTCCCTTTGCCTTTCTTTTTTCACTTATGTACCTGTAAAAGGTTTTGTCCCCTCTACCCACTGATTTTGCAATGTGCTCTTCTGTCTGAGCTTTGGCTTCCCTTACTGACCTCCCTGCCTCCCTTTGCTTCTCCTGGTACTTCTCCTTATCCCTTCTGCCTGTGTCTTTTGTATTGCCTGAATGCAGTCTTTTTGGCTTTCACTTTCTTTGCTACCTCTTTGGAAAACCATAATGGTCTCCTCTTCCTTTTCCTCTTGCTAACCTGCTTAATGCATAATTCTGTTGTTCTTGTAATCCCCATTTTAAATACTGCCCACTGTTCCTCAACCCCTGATTCCTGTCCCATTCCCCTTAATGCCTCTTTCAAGTATAGATATATTCAGCATATATTCTACACATACTGTATCTTGCAAGCAAACAAGATACATGTTTTACTCACAGCAGAAGTTAGGCACACACACACACACACACGACCAGGATCTCCAGAAAGTGCTTCTTGGATTTTCCATCACAAAGTGTATTTGTACAGTAAAGAAACAAATTGTAAAACTAAAGCCAAAAATAGCAATAGTGAAAAATAGACCTCCCCACAGGACCGACATTTCGCGCTGTTGCTGAAAAAGCACGAGAACAGCACAAAATATCAGTCCTGTGGAAAGGTCCGTTTTTTAACTATTGCTTCTTTTGGCTTAGGTTTTACAACATTATTGTTTATACAAATAAACGTTATGGTGGAAAATCTAAGAATTGTCTTCTGGGTGTGTGTGTGTGTGTGTGTGTGTGTGTGTGTGTGTGTGTGTGTGCGTGCACCTAACTTATACCATGAGTGCTGTTTACATTTACGTTGTGAGCACCACTACATTTTGGAGCAGCCTTATTTGATTGTATACATGTTTTACTATAAGAAGATATGTAGAATTAGTGCATTTAGTATATAGTTATAGAATGTAGTATATATATATATATGTTAAGATATATGTAATGTATATATCCCAGTCATATTTGTCAACTATAAAACATATTTATTTGCTGTGTAAAATATATATTTTATATTACAGATACTTTCCAGATGTATATCAGGCCAAGCCCATTTTAATATATATATATAAATATATGTAATTTCAGAAAATACATCTCTAATATATTTATATGTTTGCTAACATACACTTATTGTAGAAATTACAGAGTAAAATTAATCTTGCATAAAACTGTAATAATTTTTCATTGAAGTCCATAAAAACATTAAAAAGTAAAACAAAATATATTTGATAGTATAACACTTATTTATACATTTAGTATATCAGTGCCAAGTATGACATATCTCATTGAATTCTGCACATATCTAAAATATAATTGGAAAATGCACAGATATCTGAAATATGTGATATGTAGGCATATTCAGATATAGTCTGCATATTAACAAAATACAGTATAGTTCTTTTCTGTATGAGTAATTTAAAACTGTTATGCATATATTTTTGTGTTTTTTTATGTATTTAGCATCTTACAAGGGAAACCAAAAATGAAAAGGTATAAGTAACTCAGAATATATATGTTGCATTGATTCAAAATATATGCTTACCTAAAATGCAAAATCTATAGAAACTGCAATAATATGTATGCACAAATAAGCATTTTTGATTTTATTCAAGGACATAACATTGAAAGAACAAAAACTTGAATTTTGAAATAGTATAGCAAAAATATATTTCAAATATATTATATATATATATATATATGTGTGTGTGTGTGTGTGTGTGTGTGTGTGTGTGTGTGTGTGTGTGTGTGTGTATATAGAACATATCTTGAAATATTTCTGAAAAGTGTGATTGTACCTGACATATGTTTGAAACATGTTTGGGAAGATACATCTGAGGACACACAATGGACAACAATCTTACAAATTAAACGGAATGTATTTAAGAGTAAGTCTGCTAGAGAAAGACTGTGGGATACTAGTAGACAATAAGTTAAACTTCAAGCAGCATAGAACAAACATTATTAGGAAAACAACCCTAATGACAAGGAATATTGAAAGGAGTTTCATAAATAGGAGTGTAGGATATATGTTGCCACTATATAAAACGTATGTAAGACCTCATTTTGATTATGGGTCACAGCTATGGAGCTCTTATACTCTGGGTGAAACTGACAGGGTAGAAAGAGTACGGAGAAGATTCACAAAATTAATGTGGTCACCAAAATCCAAAAGTTATGAAGATAGATTGCGGAATACTGGTCTGTTCACCTCAAAGCAAAGAAGGATCAGAGGTGATCTAATGACCTTCTAGAAGTTTATTAATGATTCTGGTTTGAGGAGTGAGGTAGGTTTATCTTCCGATCAGCTTAAGGGGACACAAAAAACAAGATGAATACATGTAGAAACAATATTAGGCATTTCTCAGTTTTGAACAGAGCAGGGAGAATATGGAATAACTTACCTAGCAAAATTGTGGAAGCAAGTTCAATTGACTGCTTTAAGAAACTATTGGATATCTGGATTATGGATAATGAAACATAGCTGGCCCACTGTTGTGGGGAACAGTGATTACGGGCGGATAGCCTTCTACCGTTCTACTACCTAGTGTGAGAACATAGAGGATAATGTATAGTGTTCTATCTATAACAAGCATATTTATTCATAGAGGTTTGGTTGCCATGGCAACCTCGAGATGAGTACATACGCTTGGCATAGATAGAAAACCATACATCATCTTTTATAGTGTATGGTCCTCTATCAAAGTTAAAAGAATCCATTACATGAGTATTTTGGAGCCCTGCTGTGTTCTTACGTTTGTGTTTTTTTTTTTTCCCTTCATTGCAGCTCCGCTCCGTTCTCGCTTTCACCGCCGTGGCCACTTCCTAGTAGTGTAACGTGCATGCTGCAATGCGTTTGATGTTGTTATGCTGCAGTAATAATAATAATAAACTTTATTTATTGTGTGCCTTTCAAATTTCAGGGCGCATTACAATAAGATATAAATACAAAAATCGGCATCATAAAACCAGACAAATCAGAAAACATTACCACAAAAGGCTTTTTCCCAAAGGAAAGATTTCAAAGCCTGTTTAAAACTCCCCACAGTCGTGCACGCCTTAATCCGACGGGGTAGAGAATTCCAAAGGGACAGGGCCGTAAACGTAAAAGCACGGGCCCCAGCAGATTTTAAAGTCACCCTTGGAATCTCTAGCAACCCCTCGTCAGCTGAGCGGAGCGATCTCACAGGGTGGTAAGGGATCAGGAGTTCTTTCAGGTAGTCAGGGCCCAGATTGTGCAGGGCTTTAAAAGTCAGTAATCCGACTTTGAAGGTGATCCGCCACTGAACTGGGAGACAGTGCAGAAACCCGCAGCGCCGGTGTAATGTGAGAAGATCTAGGAGTTCCCACCAAAAACCATGCTGCGGAATTCTGCACCAGCTGCAAGCGGCTGATATCAACCCCCGGAAGCCCAAAGTAAAGCGAGTTGCAGTAGTCTAGTCACGAGGTCACAAAGCTATGAATTAGAGTTGGCAGATCACAGGATGGAACAAGGTGCTTGATCCTGGCGATGTTTCTTAGATGGTAGAAAGATGACTTAACCACCACTGACACCTGGGACCGAAAAGTCAGCCCCTCATCTAATATCACCCCCAGGTCTCGCACCCATTCAGAGACTTGTAGCTCGACATCCCCAAAAAACAATCCAGATGGGGAGCCAGCCGCAGGTCCCCCTATCTGGCGATCTGAATCCAAAACCATCACCTCCGTCTTCCCAGAGTTCAACTTCGGCCAACTGGACCTCATCCAATCCTGGATTTCATTGAGGCAGCTGTTAAATACCAAGACAGCGCCTTCCTGGTCGGGTGCAAAGGACAGGTATAGCTGGGTATCATCGGCATAACAATGAAACCCCAGCCCATACCATCTCACAATGTCTCCGAGGGGAAGCATGTACACCGCAAACAACATGGGGGACAATATAGAGCCCTGAGGAACCCCACAAAACAGAGAGATGGGATCAGAGGAAAAAAAACCTGAAACTACCCTATGAGTTCTTCCAATGAGGTATGAAGTGAACCATCTGAGAACAGTCCCAGAAAGCCCACAAATACATCTCAGGCGCTCCAGTAGACCCCCATGGTCAATGATGTCAAACACTGTTGACAGATCTAATAGTACCAAAATGGACCGTTTTCTCTGGTCTCTCGCCATCAGGAGATCATTGAGCACCCGAACCAGCGCGGTGTCGGTACTATGCCTCTTTCGAAAACCTGATTGGAGAGGTTCGTAGATGCTATGGATGGTCAAGTGGTTCTTCAGCTGGGCCGCCACTACTTTCTCAATCACCTTCCCCACAAAGGGGAGGTTCGAGATAGGCCTGTAGTTGGCAAGACAGTCTGGGTCCAAAGAAGCTTTCTTCAACAAGGGTGTCACCACTGCCTCTTTCAAGGAACAGGGATATTCACTCGAGTCAAGGGAGCACCAGACTATCTGTGCTAGAATCAGGAGAATAGATTCCCCACACCCCAAAATTAGGGAGGTAGGACCTGGATCTAAACTACAGCAGGTAGGGTGCAACCCTTGGACAATCTGTATAACATCCACAATTTCCGGGTAGTTGAAGGTACTCCAGGAAAACGAAGGGGTGGTGACCGACTCCTGACCAGTAGCAACCCGCATAGAATGTGTTGAGTGGATCTCTGACCTAATGTTAGCCACCTTATCAGCAAAGAACCGATCAAGTTCATCACACTGTAATTGTGAAAATGCTCTACCGAACTGTAGACAGGTTGGGTTGCATAATCTGTCCACAGTTCTGAACAGCTGAGCTGGTCGGTTCTGAGCGACAGAAATTTCCCTGGACAGGAACTCTGCCTTCTTACAAGAAATTTCTGACTGATAGAATTGATAATGTTCTAACAGTCTAAGATGGTCGGCATCCAGGCCAGATTTCCGCCAACGACGTTCTAACCTGCATCCAAGTCGCCATAACTCCCTCAAGGCCCCATCAAACCATGGAACCCTAGGTCGAAGGGAGAGAGGATGCTCACGAACTTGGGCAATAGAATCCAGGGCAGAGGTAATGGCATTATTATAAGCCACCACCAATGTCTCTGGATCACTGCAATGCACAGGAAATTTTGGTAGGTCAAGGACCGCAGCAAGGCCATTGGAAGAAACATTCCGCAAAGTGCGGTATCTGACCATTTCTACAGGGGTCGGCCTACAAGGTGGGGTGCCAAAATTGAATCTCTCAGTGTAGTGATCGGACTAACCAACTGGTTCCACCCCACGTCAGAGGCCTCGATCCCCAGGAGGAAGACCAAATCAGGAGAGTGGCCACCTTTATGTGTGGCAGTGGTAACCACCTGTGTTAGGCCCGGTGAATCCATTAACTGGGGGAAGTAGCTACGTAGCTGGTACAGCATAACAACTACGATGACGTAGCTACTGCAGCATAACAACCCTATTCTAGGGATGGAGTTCATCCCTAAAAATGTTCCACCATACACTATAAGGATATATTTCAGGTATTAAAAATATAGATCTTTTCCATATGGGTGGAAGTTCTATTTTATTACCCAGATCTGAGATGGCTGTTGGTTCCTACATTAGGGCCAATTCAAGTGTCATGTGGTCACTGTAGCTCTATTACAATCTCCCATACAGTTTCTGCACAACTGATGTCACTGGTTTCCTTAACTAAATGGTATTATGAAAATAAGTACCAGGTGAGAAACTACAGTATCAATAAAGGACCCTTAAAAAATAAATAAATAAATAAATTATTTCCAGCAGACACTGACATCGCCAACTGCCCAGTGATGGAAGCAGCAGGAGCTGCTTTCATTGACTTTGCTTGTTTGCTGGACTGCAGCCAATCAGCGCACTCCGTGCTCATAGCTGGGGAGGGGCTATAGTCCTTGGCTACCACCAGAGCTTGCCACCGCAGCCACGAGGAGGATGCCATCTGTCTTGGGGATCTGAGTCACTTTGCCCTTGTGGGCTCCCCAGTAGATGCCAACATCACCAGCCGCCCAGTGCTGGAAGCAGCAGGAGCTGCTTTCATGGACTTTGCTTGTTTGCTTGACTGCAGCCAGTTGGAGAGCTCAGCCTCCCTCGTATCCCACCAGTCCATAGTGGTCCCAATGTGAGTGGCATAGCAGGAGTGAGAGTCCTCTAAGGGAGTCACCAGAAGGAAGATGCCAGGACACCAGGAGAGTCTGCCTTCACTCCTTACTCCAGTGGACCTAGCCTGTATGTACACAGTGAATGTGTTGGTAGTAGTAGCTGTGATCATGTCTGTGGCCCTTTGCTGAGCACCAGGGCAGGTAGTCTTGCGCTCTGTTTGTCAGTTCATGGTGTACTCTAAAGAATTTGGTCTAGGTCGTGTTCAGGTGTGAGGCTCTCATCTAGGTCCTGAAACTGCTGGAGTTGTGCCCTGCTTTTAGCATGTGGATTTCCTCTAAAAATACTACCTAGAGGCTGTCATTTATATGATGTAGCTGCTAGACTTATATCCTGTTTCTCAGTGTTGTGGTTTTCTTTAAAAAAAAAAAAAAATTACTGCTAACCACCCAGTGGCGTTGAAAGTTGAGGGCTGGATGTCACATCTCGCGCCACACCGGCTACCCAGGTTCGGGAATGGACTTGAGTTGCTCGGGGGTCGGCAGGGGGAGGAAGGGTTGAGCATCCGTAGACAACTCTCCTTCCTCTGGGAGGAGGGACAGTGTGGTGCACTGTAGACTGACACCCAGTGGTGGCTGGGTGTCGGCAGAGACATGTCCCCCAGAAGAGGGGAGGGCATCCATCCATCCAGGGTGCATGACTGCTTCTGTGGAAGCGGGGGTAACTGCCTCGCCCATTGCATGTTTCGGTTGCCATGGGGAGAAAGGCAGAAAAATGCCAGGAACCAACGGAGTCCATGATGACCTGACATGTTCGGGTCGGAGAATGAGTACCTCTGAGGGACAACTGGAACTACCCGTTGGCTCCACGGAGGAGCGATAAAAAATATATATGTATAAAAAAAAAAAATTACTGGTTAGTTTTGTGGTCCGGTGTGAGACCCTCATTTAAGCACTGAGCTTTTGACTTGTGCCCTGCATTAGCATATTGATTTAGTAATAAGGCACGACAGGGTGTATGTGTATTATACAATGGCAACAAAGAATGCTAGGCTGTGATTGGTAAGTGTGGGACTAGACCCATAATGTTATCCAAGCATAACATCATGGATCTAGTTCCAGCAGATACATGACCAAATCAGATGTTAACCGAATCACTGCACAAGCCATGCTCAGCGAAAGTGAAGCCGTTTATGTGATCGGCTTCACTACCAGCCGCTCAGAACCTGATTTAACTGTGCCCCGCTCTGCACACCAAGTCAACATTCATCATTCTGCAGAGTATGGAAACAAAGTAAAGTTCTCCCTATTCACAAAGGAGGAGAACATTATGAGCCAGGCAATTCTTTCAATTTTATCTAAATGTTTAGAGAAACAGGTGCATTTACAAATAATGGATTATCTAAAAAAACATGAAATTCTAGCACCATATCAGGCAGGATTTGGAAGGGGCCTCTCTACCAGCTCAGCATTAATTGAATTTAATGACTTAGTAGTGACTTCTTTGGATGCTGGACTGGAGACTGCTATTCTCTTGGTAGACCTATCAAAGGCATTCGACCTGGTGGACCACTCCTTTCTGTTGAGGAAACTCTGGTCTATGGGCATCACCGATGGACCCTGGGACTGGATTAAATCATATCTGACTGAAAGATTGCAGAGGGTATCTGTGTCTCATACCCTGTCAGATGCAAAACAGGTCAGTCGAGGAGTCACACGGGGGTCAGTATTGGAGCCCCTGCTGCTTCTGATGTTCAAAAATGATCTTCCCCAGGCGGTGCAAACCTCTGCTATTAGGCAGTATACTGATGATACGGTATTGGTTGCAACTGGGATGGGCATGTTGGACCTGAAGAATAAATTGCAGAGGGACTTCGACAACATTTGGGAGTGGCTCACCGGGTTGAGACTTGTCATGAACACGAAGAAAACTAAGGTTCTATATTTTGGTAGTAGTGAAAAATCTATGTTAAATATATTATCATTAAATAATACAATAATAGAACAGGTGATGGAATATCGATATTTGGGAATGCTCTTTACTGCAGAACTAAATTTCTCTGAACACATTAAGGAGTTGCTTGATAAAGCTGGTAAAAAAAATTGGGTGCCCTTACACGTACATCAAGATGTTTAAATCAAAAGGCTAGGAAAGCAATTGTTGAACAGATGATACTGCCTTCAATTGAATATGGAAGTAATGTTTATAGAGTTGCACCCAAACAAATGCAGGACAAACTAGATAAAATCCAGGAACCTGCAAGATGTGTACTGGGGTGTAATTTCAAGACACATTACTGTGTAATGATAAAAATTTAGGGTGGCGAACTCTAAAACTTAAAAATAGTGAAATGTGGTTAAGACTTATGCATAATTTTTTTATACAAAACAACCAGCTCATTATATTTCAGTTACTGCCTTAACAAAAAAAGTAGAACCAACTCGGATTTTAACAAGATACATACATAAAATAAGATAACAGCTAACTATAGTAAAACAAGGTATGGAGAAAAAAACGTTAAAATACCAAGCTACTAAGTATTGGAACATGCTTCCTCATTCCGTGAGATCTACATCTCAAATACAATTTAGCCGTGACCTAAAAGCTGTCTTCCCTTGGTACGTAATTAAGTCAGTTCTTTTTGATTTCCATATTTTTAACTACCAGCAATGTTCAAGTTGTTAATCTGAATGTTTCCTTATTTTTTGAGAATTACAACATCTCAAATACAATTTAGTCATGAACAAAAGGTTATTTTTCTCCTGGTATGTAACTGTTTGTCAGTTTTACAGATCTCGTATCCTTAACTTCTAGCAAAGCGTTCTATGGTATATGTCTGTTTACATAATTTAGTATTGTGGAATATATAGTATATGATATATATTTATGGTGCTTATAAATCACAATGTATGTTTGTAAAAATCGTACATGAAATATGTTTTTTTTGTTTTTTTAATGCTGTAACATCAAACAGGACTGTCTTGCAAACAGGGATTTATATCTCTTACGAAATGTATTTTATCCTGTATATAAAAAAAAAAAAAAAAAGTATCCATCTATTAGTTTCTTCCTAAAGTACACTGAAAACAAGCAAACAAAAAAAAAAATAAGAAAATTAAAGCCGCCATCCTCCGCTACTCACTTCGTTCCATGGGACAGTAACAGTGTATCCCCATGAAAACAGCCACACTCCCATCAAGAATCATAGAAACACGAAAGGGAGAAATGTCTTTTTTTTTTTCTTCCCTACATTACCTGTGCCGTATTCTTTCAACTGCCGCAACTTCAGTATGGCTTTACCACAGATGACTGCGATGTCCAACGGAGCGCCATATCAAAAGGTTGCTGCACGGCACTTGGCTTTACGTACCACTCGCTCACCACAGGCACACAAAAAGAGCAGCACAGGGGACTGGAAAAAGCAGGCAGATAAACCGAAAAAGACAGAGGGACCAAAACAGAGCAATAGAGGACATGACACACACAACAAAGGAATAAATTGTATGCTGGGGGACACAGAAGCATTCACAAAGGTCATGACACAGCAACAAACGAATGAAGAGCAGACCACATGGAAGTAGTCACAACACAGACCATAAAGCTGCATTCATGCTAATCATATAGCATTAGCACCACCTACAGCACAAATGAAAAACTATGGGCTCTTTTTTCAATTAGTATACCTGCCCCAACAAAAAGTACCAAAAAACATTTTAAACATATTTTTACTCATTTTCTCTTCTTTTTTTTATAATGAGCCCTTGTATAATAGGAATAATGCACTCCACGGTGTGTGTCTTGCTGGGATAACTCACTTCTCGGTTGTTGGGCCTTTTCTGACCTACTGACCTCAGCCAACCACCCAAGCAGTGCCGTTATTCCAGCACGACACACCTTGTTGTGCATTATTCCTTTATCATGCTTTTGATGGTTGAAGCACGAAGCTACAGGCCAAGTGCGTTCAGATCACAAGAAGTGACATCATTACACAATAACATGCATCCCTAGAGTGCCTTATTGCTATTGTACAATGGCTCATTTGTTTATAAAAGAGAGAAAAAGAAAAAAGTAAGATTTGTATGCATTTTTTGTATGATTTTTGTATGTGGAAGAGTACCTTAAAAAAAAAAAAAAAAAAAAAAAGGCCAGTATATTGCTACTTGGTGGAGCTGCTACCTGAATTATTGTGCCTGGTCAGTCTGCCAAGGTTTTTAAATTTTATTGGTGTGTCCTTATGCTCTGATCTTTGACCCGACACCCCCGCCCCAATGGCCATTTGCCCACCTGTGAAAACTGGCTGTATTTCAAGTTGTTTTTTTTTTTTTTTTTATTATTATTTTTTAAAAGATAAGTGTTTCTTTTCTGGTGGCAGAACTGCCGGTGAGTGTCTAGTGTGCGTAATGTGATGATTTTGGACCTGAGGTATAACGGCTTTGGTTTGTTTTGTGTGAGATTTTCGGTGGTACGTTCAGGAGGATGAGGGTAGGGATTTAGGCTCTGTGTAGCAGCATTAATTCACAAATAAAAGTAAATTTTGTGGTGTTGCTAGGATGTTCTCCCCGAAGCGAGTGACTTCAGTGAACTGCATGACTGTGGTCTGCATGGTTCAGTCAAGTCACTCTGTTTGGGGAAAAAATAAGCTGTCACATGAATTTAATAGATTTTTAAGATGAACTGTGGTATTAATGTCGGACCGAGAGATGGAATTGGTGTGGGGGGGTGGAGGAAGTTAAGCTGTGACGGCTCAAGTGTGCCTTAACTATTGGTGGCTTCCGTGTGCTTGTACAGGCTGCTGAGCAAGGATCAGTGTGGGAGGAGACTCATGATTTCTGACTGTCATGCAGTCATTTGTGTGCCTGGACTTCATACTGTAATGTTATGCTCAGACAACATCACTGTCTCAGGCACACACTGACCAATCAGAGCCCCAGGAAATTTTCTTGCTGTTGTATAATTCCATTTATTGACATTACCACCTCTTTATTGTCCAGAGAATGTATACCTTTATTTCTTTTTGTTTCTTGTAATACAGATCTGCTTCCTTAAAGGGAAACGTCCACGTCCTGTCAGGCCCCGCCTCCGTGTAAAGCAGGGCCCGATTAGCAGTCACATAAATAGTACAAATTTCTATACTTACTGTGCAATATTTTATTTTAAATAGTATCTGGTTGATCCTGCGCCCTACCCGTCAGCATTTTAGAACTAACAGCCCTTCTTGGTGCACCCACAACCACCCGCGGCTGTCTCCAGTATGACATGTCAGGCGGGGAGCAGCTGGGCACCTCCATAAGCTTACTATGCTTCCGTACTTTCAAACAGCTCCGGTTTGGAGCCTACGTTCCACAGTGCTATACAGACACCAGGCACAGACTGGCAGGGTGCCTGTCAGTCTGTACCTGGTCTCGGTATAGCACAGGGGAATGTAGGTTCCAAACCAAAGCTTTTTGAAAGTACAGCAGCATAGTAAGCTTATGGAGGCGCCCCGGCTGCTCCCTGCCCGATACGTCATACTGTGGACAGCTGTGGGTGGTTGTGCGCGCACCAGGAAGGGCTGGTAGTTCTAAAATACCATTGGGGAGGGCGCAGGATCAACCAGATACTATTTAAAATAAAGTATTGCACAGTAAAATAAAATATCGCACAGTAAGTAAAGAGATTTGTCCTGTTTATGCAATTGCTAATCGGGCCCTGCTTCACATGGAGGTGGGGCCCGATAGGATGTGGATGTTTCCCTTTAATGACTGATGCAGTGATAAGTTCTGCAACTTGATGACTCAACACTCTGGCTTGCTTCCCATTGAATAGTTTTATTTATTTATTTATTGTACAATTGGATTTACAACCTTTGAGCCAGGGGGCTCATTTTCAAAGGTAGCTTATCACAGAGAGGACATACAGTGTCACATAATTACAGAATATAATCACACAGAATAACTTAGTTTTACATAGTTGCTTGAACACAATGAATAATTAGAAACATTTGAGTGACAGATTTAGTACCTGCAGGTACCGACAGAGGGAAGAGAGGCCATGAGGGAGTGGTGGTGGGGATTTCAGCCCAGAGGGCTTTGTCAAGTGTGTCTTGAGAGTAGCAGCGCATCTGTTAGAGACAGGTGCAGCAGCGGGTGTTGAGCAGTTGGTTCCGAAGGGCGGTTTTGAAGGGGGCAATTTTGGGAGTGCTGGAGGTGGCTGTGGGGAGAGAGTTGAACCAGGACGGGGCTCTGTAGCTGAACGACCTCTGTGTCTGGGTGGTCCTGGTTCTGGGTTCTAGTAGGGTGACCTTGTCAGCGGTTCGGGTTGGGGGAGAGCCCGAGCAGAATTTTCTTAGTTAGAAAGCAAGTTTGGTGTATAACAGTGTATAACATTTGGCTGTTAGGGTCAGTGTTCAAGTTTAACAGTGCACATCTCCCCATATTTATCATTATCTACAAAGATTTAATTTTTTTATCTGATAAGGTTGCGCACTGGGCTGCTGCACACCTGACCTGCTGAACTATCACTATCAGATACCACAGGGGTAGAATTTAAGGAAATAAAGTGGTATTCTTGGCAGATTACCAGGGTCAGAATTTTGGTATTCTGCCATGACATTTGGGATTCTGCACAATTTCCCTAGGTTTTAGCAGGTTACATAGATACATAGACAGTGTCGGCAGATAAGGGCCTATGGCCCACCCAGTCTGCCCATTTGAGCTTGTAGGTTCAGTTTGTTTTCCTAGAAGTCTGTTGCCCCTTACCCCTGACCTCTAGAATTCCTTTATGTCTATCCCATGCATTCTTAAATCCCGTGATTGTTTCAGCCCCACCACTTCCTCTGGCAGGGTGTTCCACTTGTCCACCACCGCTCTGTGAAGAAATTCTTTCTCATGTTTCCTCTGAATCATCCTCCTCCAACTTCATCCCATGCCCTCTAGTCCTGGATCATCTTTTCGCTTAAAAATAGTGTTTTCCTGCACCCTGTTCCTCCCTGTAAGATACTTGTATGTCTCTATCATATCCCCTCTCCTCCTCTCCTCCAGGGAGTACATGTTCAGTTCCTTCAACCTGTCTTCATAGGACTTGTGATGCAATCCATGCACCATCTTTGTTGCCCTCCTCTGAACCTTCTGTACCCTGTCTATGTCTCGTTAGGTATGGTCTCCAGAACTGTACACTGTACTCCCAGGTGGGGCCTCACTAGTGTCTTGTATAGCGTAATTATGACCTCCTTTTCCTGCTGGTGATGCCCCTGCCTATACATCCCAGCATCCCTATTTGCTTTACCTGCTGCCTTGTCACACTGTTTCCTCACCTTGAGGTCATCAGAGATGACAACCCCAAGATCCCTTTCCTGCTTGGTGCATGCTATATCCTCACCCCCAACTGATATATTGTGCCAGGGTTTTTGTGCCCCATATGCATTATCTTGCACTTCTTTGCATTGAATTTCAACTGCCAAATCCTGACCATTCTTCAAGTTTCTGCAGGTCGCTTCTCATTCTGTCTACACCTCTGGTGTGTCTACTCTGTTACAGAGCTTTGTGTCATCAGCGAACAGTGAAATTCTGCCTTCTAGATCCCTGCATAATGTCACTGATGAAGATGTTGAATAGGACCGGTCCCAGCACTGATCCCTGTGGTACCCCACTGGTCACTCTTCCCTCTGTGGAGTGACAGCCATTTACCACCACCCTCTGTGTCCTGCCACCCAGCCAGTTACCTACCCACCACACTACTGTCCTGCCCACACCCATATTCCCCAGTATGTGTAATAGTCTTCTATGTGGCACAGTGTCAAAAGCCTTGCTGAAGTCCAGATAGGCCATGTCCACTGCCCTTCCCTGATCCACCTCCCTAGTCACCCAGTCAAAAAATTCAACGAGGTTGGTCTGACATGACCTCCCCCTGGTGAAACCATGCTGCCTTGGGTTCTGTAGTCCATTGATAACCAGATGTTCTACCAATCTCTCCTTCAGTAGTGCTTCCGGGTTTCCAGCATTTAAAATACACTGATTTTTATATTAAAACCCAGAAATAAACTCACTTAAAAAACTGAAATATTTGTATGTCTCTTTTTATTCATCTAGATCCTAGACTGCCTGCCCCCAACCCACATGGCTCCTGTCCTGATGTGTTCACGTCCTACCTGCCCCCCCCGGACCCTGGCCATAGTCTGCCCTGCAGCCATGGGTCTTCACTGCCTGTCCCTGGATCAGGCCTGACGTGGCCGTGTCATGCCTGCCTGCCTCCCCCATGGATCCTGGCCTGATGTGGACCTGTCCTGCCTATGGCCTGCCTACCACTCCATGGATCCTGGCCTGCCTTCTCCCAGTAGATCCCGCCCCCAATGCATGGATCCTGGCAAGATGTGGCCACAGCCTTCTGCCTCAAGGCTCCTGACCTGAGGTGGACCTGTCCTGCATGCCCTGGCATAAGTGGAGACTGTGCACCTTTACTTATGTCGAAGCAGGCAGGCGGCGTAAGTGGAGGACTAAGGGTCCCCTTTGTTATGAAGCATAATGATACGCAACCTATATGATAGTTCTGTAGGTTAGGTGCACACGCTGTACTGTAGCAGTACTGATGTAGCATAAACAAACAAACATGCTACCCTTTATATTAACATAACTGTGTGGGGGGGGGCAAAGCCCCCTATTCTTAACAAAATCTGCAATTTAGGTCTTTGTGCCCCACATCTCCCATTATTTTTCGGTTTTTCATCTTCTGCCAGAGCGTTACACTTTATGAAACTAGCAGAGTAGCCTGTCCTGTCCCTTGCATTCAGTATTCTGGAGCACCATACAGTGGGGTCCTTAGTCCTCTACTTTCACCCCTCCCTGTCTATGGCTCCTGGTCCTAGCCTGCCCCCAAGGATCCTGCCTTCCCCAACCCGCATGCATCTTGGACTGATGCAGTGTTTTCCTAACCCCAATGAATCTTGCTCTGATGTGGACCTGTTTTGGCTGTCCTCCCTCGATTGAACCTGCCTCCTCTTCAGTAGATTTTTGCCTGGTATGACTCTGGCTTGCCTTGCGTTCCCTCCATATGTGTGCCCAGTTGATGAACCATGCAGAACATCATATTACTGGGCATAGGTGAGATCACTATGCCAACCTGGAAATGCTGGTCCAGGGCTTGCATTAGCACTGGTAAAATGGGAGTCAGTTTGACCTTCTGTTTCAGGTGTTGGGGGTCAGACCAGAAGATCTTGGGATCAGAAATTTCTGGAGCGGCTTTGTACAAAATTATCCGATACTTTTTCTGCCAAGGATATCTGTGCAAACCGTTCAATATACAGGGTCGGTGTTGAAGCACTGCTTTTATTTTTGTGCTTCAAAATCCTCAAAAATCCCATTTAGGGGCTTCACTAGCGGGTTAATGCAAGCCCTGCTGGTCTAGAGAAGCAGAAGCAGGTCTCACTCCTTCTCCATCCAGACCCCTGTCCTATGCTATACTGTGTTTCTGTATTGCTGAGTAAGCCTGTTCTGCTGCTGTCAGCATGACAGGCACATTTTTGATGCCACGAGCAACACGATGCCTGTGCAGAGTGTACTTTTGTTTACAGCAACAGATCTGTACAAATACCGGAGGTCGAGTTATAAAACAGCGGACGGTATCATGGATAATAAAGTGAGAGAGAGCATGTCCCTGCAACATGCAATTTTTACATTTCGCCATTTGGGGACCAGCAGAAACGTATTCTTCTGCTGGTCCCCAAATGCCAAAATGCAAAAATCGCATGTTTCAGAGACATGCACTGTTGCCACTCTTGTTATCCTTAAAACCGACTGCTGTATTATAACTCTTGTCACGATTCAGCATTTCTGCAAATTTATTGTGCTGTACAAAATCTCTTCTCTTCTTTCCCCCAGTAAGTCACTGTTTTTGGTCCAGAGTATTGCAGGGTAACCTCTGCTGCCCAGTCTTTGTGTGACCTTATTTCTCCCTTCGCCCAGCACTCTCCCAGCTCCTGGCTGCCTAATTAATTACTCAAACTGCCCTCCACTCCCCTCCCCCTGACAGTTTCACTGAAAGGTTGATCGCTGAGAGAATTTGAAAATAATTAAGACTGCAGGAGTGCGACCAGCAGGCGGGAGGATGTGCGAGCATTGGGTGGGCAGTCACGCGAGTGGGTGGGTGAGTGGAAAGCAAATGGACCTACTGAAACTAATATAAGCTCTGTTTGCAGATCTGGTCAGAGAGGGTGAGTGAGCACTGGCTGGGCAGGTGGTTGAGTCCAGCTCTTTTCCATCTCACTCTGAAGTTGGGATCAGCCAACCAATCAGGGAACATTCAGCAGTATGCAGAGACTTGTAAATAACCAAATCGTCACTTTTAAAATGGAGCCAGAACAGTCAACAAATCATTCAGGAGCTGTGCCACCTCATGGTCGGGAGGCGGTACTACATCTGTGGGATGAAACAAAACCTGGTGCTCTTGGCGGATTACAAGGGCCCGAATTTTCATATTCCGTAATGAAAAGTGGTATGCATAATGTGGCAGAATACTACTAAATTTGAACCCTGCAACCATCACCCTCTGTGGCCCGTGGAAGCTTCCTGTCCAGGGCTGGTGCATGCTTAGCTACAACTAGTCTCTTCCCAGCTGTGCCACTGAGACAAATCCAGTTCTTAATAAGGTATGGGTGTCGTTCTATGAAATTTTAGTCACACTGCATTCTTGAGTATCTCAGTTTTAAAGTGCTAAAGTGCACCCCTACCCACACCTATTCTGGATATCTAATCTATTCTAACTACTTAACCTACTTGGCCCTAAAAGGATTGGATGTTACCGCTTCATATCTAAGTTTAGATCAGTTGCTACTTTGTCCTGCTGCCTCCACCTCCAAAAGAAGAGCACAGTCTGCTGTTTATTACGTCCCCTACTGTTTATGACTGCAACCCTTTTCTTCTGCTTCTTCATGGCATGTACAAAGGTGGAAACTTCTATAAAAATCCTTTCTTCCTCAAAGGATATCAAGATGCCCAACCTCTTGATATGGGTAAATAGAAGCTCTGCTTCTCAGACAGGTTGCTTAGACCTGATGGCCTTATTTACCCTGCAAGTCTTAACTAACACCACCCAGGAAACAAGTGATAATTGCCCCACCTGTAGGTTGCTTGATAGTATCCCTGCTCGTGGCACCAACACGCAGGTGCAAGTACCTACTTGGCCTGCCATCAGCCTTTGCCCCATAACCTGTTATACAACCCACTTACTAAACCTTAGAGGCCATGCAGGAGACACCTTACTAAAATTCCTTCAGCAGTCTTGCTGCATGACACTGAAAGTAAAATACAGGAGAGGTGTACAACCTCTTAAATCACCCAAGCTGTTTCTTGCAACTCACCAAGTGTTACTGCTTTTCCTAATCATTGGAGGCAATGTCCCTCGGAATCCTAGCCCAGTTACCCCGTAAAGTCCTATAGAGGATATCTGGAGGTGGCCCATATAAACATGGGAGGCATGTTGCCTAAACTAAATGAATTTCAGCTCTGGGTGGAGAACTCTGTTTGATGCTGTGGCCGTCACTGAGACTTGGCTCACTAATAAGATCCCAGACAGAGAAATTGATATTGACATCTACACACTATTTAGGCAAGACAGGGGCCATAAAAAAAGGGGCTGGATGTCTCATATACGTTAAGTCCTCCATTAAATACAGCAGACTGCTCCTCCCTCAAGAACCCAAAGGCTG
Organism: Neoceratodus forsteri; assembly: GCA_016271365.2. Classification (NCBI taxonomy): domain Eukaryota; kingdom Metazoa; phylum Chordata; order Ceratodontiformes; family Ceratodontidae; genus Neoceratodus; species Neoceratodus forsteri. Next base: position 1,839,942,113 of record CM057449.1, read on the forward strand.
TGAATTTCTTACAACTAACTTAAAGCTGGGTCCTAAGGGTGAAAAAAATATTAACCTATTAGTGTCATACATTCCACTGAAGAATGTCAGTTCTGACTTTCATGGCTTCAGTAATGCCATTACAGGACTGAACCTACAACACAAACAGATTGTGCTGGTTGACTTCAACTGCATCTAGCTTTCAAGCAATGATGAGTACCGAGACAAGCTGGCTAATGTGTACCTCACACAAGTTATCACCACCCCTACCAGGTTAAACTATGAAACCGGTACTGCTACCCTGCTGGACTGGATCCTAGTCCACCACCCTGACAGGGTCATCTCAAGTGCTGTCCTGCCTGATTTCCTTAGTGACCATTCCTATGTCACCTGCAGATGGTTAGCCAAGGTGACCAGAAGGGTGCCCTCCAACATCGTTCCCCTTGTGTTCTGCACCCACAAGCTCCCATATTTCCAAACCATACTACAACAAGTTGACTGATCATTCCTGACCAGTACATGTGATGTGAATGCATCCCAGGAGTATTTCATCATTCAGTTCAACAGGATATGTGACATTACTGTCTCCTTCAAGGACCTCTGCAGGAAGGACAACTCCTAGGCCTGTTATACTCCTTCCATCAAATCCTTGACTAGTGAATGGGATCCTGCCTCCCGCCCTGCCTCTGCCCCTGACTCTCTCTCCCTACCAAAATACCGGCTTCTCTGCCTCTCTTTATCCATGGCCAAGTTCCACCCCCTTCCCTGAAGTATGCCAGTTAACTATTCCAACCCCATCATTTCTTCCTAAGCTGGTATCCCTCTTCTTGCCTTTCTCTCTCCTTTTAAGTGAACATTCCGGCTGTACCCAGTTATGGACCTATCTGTTGTAAAGGCCCTCTCACTCAAATGTTGATGTACATATATATATTTTTCTTCTTTGTATAATATTGCATTATGTTTTACCATGTTACTGTACTATGATATTTGTATGACCAGGTCAATCTTGCAAATGAGCCCTGCTCAAAGGTGCCCGCCTGGATAAATAAAGATTTTAATTATTTGATTGACTGATTGATTGATAGAAACTGGGCCTTGTACAAAGAACTTGGCCAGCACAAATGATCTCCAAAAATATAGGGAACTGTGGAACTCTTTAATGGTCCGTATCAAGGAAGCCAAGGCTGACTTCTACAAGACACTGCAAAAACAACCCCTCATAAACCATCCTAAGCAACTATGGAATGGCATCAACAAAAGCAAGGGCAATGCCAAAAAATCCCTGTCCCATTCCATTGTTGCTGGTGGCACCACAGTTGAAGGGGACAAGCACATTGCTGACACCTTCAGTAAAACTTTCAGTGACCTAACATCATACATACCACACGCTGATACCCCACCCCAGACCTAGGAGTAGATTCACCTGACCACCTAACTAGATCCAAGTTCTACTTCAGAAGGTTATCCTGGACTGAGGTGCACACCTGCTTAACTAGGATGAAAATAAAAACTAGAATTGGGCCAGACGGTATAGACACGAAACTGCTCAAACTAACAATTAGGGAAGTCACTACCGCCTGAAGATTATTTTCAGTCTGTCTCTTTCCATTGGGCAAGTACCCAAGCTTTGGAAAAAAAGCACACATGACCCCTGTATTCAAAGGTGGCACTAATGACTTGCCCTCAAACTACCGCCCTATCTCCACACACACACCCCCCCCCCAACCATCAAAAACCCTTGAGAGGGTTGTGAATGAGCAGCTTGTTCAATACCTGAGTCGGCACAAACTCCTGACAAACAGCATGGGTATAGAAAGAACTTCAGCACAATGACTGCACTGCTTGAGTTTACAGACTTCATTCATTGTGCTCTGGACAGAGGGGAAATGACTGGGTCCATTTTCATCAACCTTACCAAGGCATTTGACCTTGTAAATCATGCCCTCCTCTGCCAGAAAGTAACTAAGCTGGGACTCTCAGAAGACTTAGCTTGTTCAGAAGTTACCTGTCTGGCAGAACCCAGGCTGTAAAATGCCACACCACACTCTCGGATGATAGACAAGTTTCTGTAGGTGTTTCTCAGGGGTCAATCCTAGGTCCCCTTCTCTTCAGTTTGTTCATAAATGAAATATCTGTCATATGCAGGTCAACTAACGTACTACTTTATGCAGATGATGCTGTCATTTTCTCCAGTGACAAGTGCCTGAGTAAACTGAGGCACAGGCTTCAGACAGACTTTACTGCTCTCCAGGATTGGTTCACCACCAACCTGCTTGTAATGAACACCAAAAAAAACAAATGTATGATTTTTACCACTCGAAGCAAGACCCACAAGCCCCCGCCCTAACTATTACATCCTCCGCTTGGACTCCCCATGGGCAAGTAAAAACATTTAAATACTTTGGGGTCATCCAACCCGGTGGCACTGGAGTTTGAGGTTCTGTTCACTACACCTTGAGCCATGCCAGCGACCTGAGTTTGGGAATGAGCCCGGGTCGCCGAGGGTGAGGGAGGATTGAGCATCCGGAGGACTATTCTACTGTCTTGGGGAGGGAGGTTCTGCCATTCTGCTCACTGACTGCCCTCTGGCAGTGGCTGGAGTGTAGTATGGGTCGGGATGGCACGTAGCTGGCATCCTTACTCCGGTGGGAAGGGGGGGAAGGGAGCTGGTGGGCTCCATGATGGCCTGATGCGTCCCCACCCTGACTTCTGGATTATGCTGGGAGGAGGGGAGAAAGTTGACGCTCCTCTCCCTGGTTCTGTTGTGGGGGGGGAAGCTGCTGGGGATTTCCGGGGTTGGTCCGGGTGGGGATCCTTGGGTGCAGAGATGAGCTCCTCCGATGGAGGGGCCGTAGCTGCCCGTCAGGCTCCAGGGAGCATAAAAACCTCTATAAAATAAATAAATACCTTGGGGTCACCCTTGACAGCATGCTGATCTTCAGTGCTCACGTAGACCTCCTGGTTAAAGCAACCCACTCAAGGCTAGGACTACTCTGTATAACTTCCTTCCAGAAGTCAGGAAAATACTGGCACTGTGGAATTGTGGTTTACGACTCTGCAGCAGACAGTATGTTGACCAGAATCAGGAGTCTCCTAAATGAGGCCTGCCATTTTGTGCTTGGTCTAAGCCCTGATACACACACCTATGTACTGTACAGCAGCATGAACGGCTGAATCTAGATTCCAGGTTGCTCTGTCACACTCTGGTCACAGGTTACAAAGCCATATTAGGCCAGCTGTGTCCAGGGCTTCAGGCCAAGTTCACCTGTGTGGATAACAAATACTCAACATGGGGTGTAGTATGACACTCACTGCAGCTCTACACGTAGAAGTGCATCTCTTGTCCAGTCCTACTTCTCGTACTGTTTCCCTCTGCAATGGAATGACCCACTTGACTCCATGAAAACGTACTGCTCTGTTGAACTATTCAAATCCTAGTTCTACTCTTTGCTTACTCCACCTGGTTCTTGCAATTACTTCCGCTGCCCCCCTAAACTTGTATGCAACTGGTACACAACAGAACTATGTACACTGCACTCGACTCGCTGTAACTTGATGATGTGCTTCTCATGTTCTTGCTACCACTATAAAGCATAAACCAGTATGATTGCTGTCTTATCTCTGTTTAAAGGTGTGTAACTGGACTTCTGCCGTAAAGTCTGCGGATTGGTATCTGTATCGTTATGCTGTATTATCTGTATCCTACTCTGTACTTGTACTTGTATTTGACTCTAAACCCTTTGAAGACGGGCACTGCCTAAAGGGTTTTATGCAAAATAAAAACTATACTAAATTATTTCAAAGGGAACCAATAAAAAAAAAAGGCATTGCAGGGAGATTACTGTGGGAGCTATCCAAAAAGGATGGCCACCGGGCTGGACAGGCTGTTGCAGGAGCTGAGGTCTGCTGAATCTTTGTGAGCTCTTAAGCTACAAAAACCCATTTATAGGGTTCAGCAAGATAGTAAATTTCTGTAGTTTGGAGTAGCTGTGGAGTGTCTAGCAATATCTATGTATTACACACTGCTAGCTTGTCTGTTTTTTGCCATTTTAGAGATAGAGTAGTGGTTGGACAAACTTTGTGATAGTCCAAGAGTTCAGTAAGTAGGCAGTAGGAGTAAGCATTTTTATTTTTGTTACAGCATGTCTCTGTTTGTGGTGCTGTTTCATTTAATCATTTTAAAACTGATATTGCCTTGGATTTTAAGATCCTTGAATGCTTGTGAAGTTACTAGTGTGTGCCCGAGTGAAATGAAGGATTGTTGCCTGCTTCCAGAGTGACTTTACTGAAATTGGATGGTCTGGTGTATGAGCGCTCCGCAGTTTGGAGCAGAGGAAGGTGAAGTCATGGTGGAGTGCTCTGTGGCATCCGCTGGGTAGCCCATGCCTGACTTGCCTTTGCTGGAAGTTGCTTGTGGCCATTTTCAGTAGCTGCTGCTGAGGTTTGAGGTCTGGCCAGTAAAGTTCGGTGTGGTGCCAGTTAGTGACTGGAGTGAAATTCAGTGGACGAGGTCCGAGGGCCTGGGTCACATGAACTTAATGGTGCCGGTGGGCTGGGAGTTTCCACCTGGGCTGGTGTTTCTGGCTGACCCAGATTCATGTGATTGTTGACTGTGTAATTAGGGCTGGACTTAGGGCCTGTTGAAGAATGCTTCTGGATCAAGAAGTGTGCATCAGAACTGCTGCCAGTGGGTGGTGAGAGAGCCGGCTAGCCTGTACTCTGTTTTCCTGATCTGGGCACATTTTTATGTTGAAGTCAGGAGTGGTAGAACTTACTGATGTATATTCTTCAGTAATAAAAAAAAATATTGCTCTGATGAGAGCAGAGCATAACTGTCAATATTGGGTATTACTTTATATGCCAGAAACTTCATATGGACATTTACCTACATTTCCTGAAAATTTCATTGTTGAATTTTGGCACCACGGACACAGAATTATAATTACTGTCATTTGTATGCACGTGTGTGTGTGTGTGTTAGGTTAAGGTGATTGATAGATGATTGTGGTTTAGAAGGTAATATGGTTTATGTTATAGGTACTGTATGAGTGTTGGTATAGGGTGAGTCTCAAATCCTTAGGGGATCAAGTGTTTGAGGTAGCTGACCCTTTATTGTGGATCACTTTGCCTAGGGTTACTGAGGGAGGCCCCCTTGTTGGGGGCCTTCAAAATGGGGTTAAGAACCTACCTTTTTATACAGGCATTTGAAGACCAGTTGAGTTCTCGCGTGACATTGTCTCCACCCGATATTGATGCTGCTACTTTATATTTATTTTATTTATATTTCTAGTTGTGTATTTATTGATAGGTATTTGTAAATTTCATTTTACTACTGTGGTTTTCTATTTTCAATGATTTGTTGTTATATTCTATTTGTACGGCACCAAGAATCCTAGAGGAATGGGCTCCTTAGAAATAGAGATACTACTACAATTGCTACTATTAAAGTGGCACCACAAATGCCCAAATTTAGTTTAGTTTTATAAAAAAGACAAAGAAAGATTTATATTCCCTTTAATAAAGAGCAACAATTTGTTCAAATAGATAATGCTACTCAACCTGCCCAGAAGAAAGCCTAAGCTCCAGGGAAGGCAGCCAGGGTTTAAAAAAAATACCTGATACAGTCTGAAATGGGAGGGAAGAGATCATAATGGGGCTCCGTGAAGCTGGCAGCCCGATTCTTGTTGTCGTCTTGTTTCCGGTTTCAGATATCTTAAGACATCTGAGTTTGGAAAGCCTTGTATTGCTGTCCCTAGAACTCAGTGTGGACATTAGTTTTCTTAGTTTTAAAAATATGTATTTTACAGTGCCTTTTATGAACATACGAAATTGCCAGCAGAAATGGGCCATAATGGTCTATCTAGTTTGCTCAATTGTGCAGCTTGATTAATACCATGGAGCTGCCCCCCCCCACCTCAACTCTTCCTGAGTCATACCCCCACTCCAATCTCCCTCCCTCCCTCTCCCAGTAGTGCCCCTTTCGGTCCTAATCACGTCTCTCTTACCCTGTCCCACCTTCCTTTGAAACTGGTCACTGTCTTTGCCGCCACTTCCTCTGGCAACTCGTTTCATCCCTTCGCCACCCTTTCAGTGAAAAAATCTCTCCTTACTTCCTTCTTGAATTTACCCCCCACCAATTTCAGGCTATGCCCCTTTGTTGTGCCCTCCTTTCTTAAGTTAAAGATGCCCTCTGTGCCAACCCTGTTAATGCCCTTTAGGTACTTGAAGGCTTCAATAATATCCCCCTCTCCTGTCCTCCAGGGAGTACCTGTTTAGCACCCTCAGCCTCTCCTCATATGTTCTATCCCTCATGCCCTGGATCATTTTGGTTGCACTCCGCTGGACCCCCTCCAGTAGTTTGACATCCTTCTTCAGGCATGGGCACCAGAACTGAACACAGTACTCCAGGTGTGGTCTCACCAGTGACCTGCGTAGTGGTAAAATAACTTCCTCCCTCCTAGCGGTGATTCCCCTGATGATGCAGGCCAGCATTTTATTCGCTTTAGTTGCTGCCTTGTGTCACTGTGCCGTGTGTTTCATGTCTTCCCTAACCATTACTCCCAGGTCCTTTTCCTTCTATGATACTGTCACCTGTATTCCATCTCCCCAGCCAGTAACCGGCCTTTGGATTTGTGGCTGTCATGTGCATCACCTTACATTTCTTAGCGTTAAAATTCAAACTCCCAGATGCTCGACCATCTCTCCAGCTTAGCCAGATCCTCCCTTAAATCCCGTGTCTCCTCCCTCGTATCTGCCCTCTCACAGAGCTTAGTATCATCTGAAAATTGCAGATCTTATTCTTGATCCCCTGTGTTATGTCACCTGTAAATATGTTGAACAGCACAGGTCCAAGTACTGAACCCTGTGGGACACCACTGGTTACAGGCCTAGGTTTGGACAGCCCCCAACCCACCCACTACCACTCTCTGGTTCCTGCTCCATAGCCAACTCTTGACCCACCCCAGCATTCTTTCTCCTATTCCCAGGTCCCTCAGCTTACTGATTAGCCTGTCATGCGGCACTGAATCGAATGCTTGCTGAAGTCCAGGTATAGTATGTCCACTGCCTGCCCCCTGTCTAAGGTCTTTGTAATCCAATCGAAGTCCGTCATGTTGGTTTGACATGACCTCCCCCTGACAAACACATGCTGTTTGTTGTCCTGGAGACCATTTTCTTCAAGGATGGACACCAACATTTCTTTTAGAATGGCCTCCATTAACTTGCCCACTATGGAAGTTAAGCTAACTGGCCTGTAATTACCCGGCTCATCCCTGGGTTCACTGTTGTGGAGAGGTACCACATGTGCTGTCCTCAGTCCTGCGGCACACACCCCTGCTCCAGCAAGGTGTTAAATAGGTCTGTCAGTGGTGCTGCCAATACCCCCACCAGTTCCCTCAGGACTCGCGGGTGTACCCCATTTGGACCAGGTGCCTTGTCCACCCGCAGTTCCCTTAGCCCACTTAAGACCCTGTCTACCCCAGTCTCCCCCTTGTACCCCCCCAGAGCACACCCCAGTCCTCCCCTGTGGCATAGCCCCATCCTCTTCCCTGGTGAAGATGGAGCAAAAGTACTCGTTTAGTGCCTCTGCTTGCTCTTCTCCCTTTTCTACCCATCCTGCCTCCCTTTTTGTCCTAAATATCCCATTCCTTCTGCTTCTCTCCTTAATGTACTGGAAGAAGTCCTTCTACCCTTCCTTATCCCCCCGTGCTAGTCTTAGTTCTTTCTCTGTCTTGGCTGCCCGGATCACTCTCCCTGCCTCACAAGATTTCTCCATGTATACCTCTTTGTCCTCCTCTGTCGAGGTACGCTTGTACTTCAGGAAGGCTACCCTCTTTCACTTGACCTTTTCAGCCACCTTCTTACTATACCAGCTTGGCCTCTTGGTTCTGGAATTCTTTTTATGAGCCCTGGTGCAAGTGTTGATGGCCTCTAATAACCCCATCTTGATGACGGTCCATTTCTGGTCCGCATCCATCTCAGGGTGGAACTTTGCCAGGTACTCTGGAACTATGCTCTCCATCCTGTTGAAGTCTACTTTCCCAAAGTTCACCACCCTCGTTTTAGATATGGCTGCTTCCCGCCCCATGTGGATGGAAAAAAAGCACTGTGCAGTGGTCACTGCCTGCACGGGGTTCCCTCACTTCTACATCCCAGATACAGTCCCTATCTGATAGCACTAGGTATGGTATGGCCTCCTCCCTTGTTGGCTCTGTGACTCCCTCTGTCAGGAAATCATCCTGGATAGCATCCAGGAGGACCTCTTCCCAGAGGTCCAGATAATTTTTAGGACTGAGAAGTATTTGCTGCTAGCTTCTTCAGCCTGATAGTATTTCCATCCAAATGGTAGTAATATCCATCAACCAGTTTTGTACCCCCATGTCTAAAACAAGTCTTAGTCCCACTGGGTACCTACATTCACTAACTCACAGATTCTACTGTGAAGTCTTGCTGTCATCTTTTTGACCTTTCCCATGTTGCAACAGCCCTTCTGAACAGCCAGTGAGCAATTCCTGAAACAGTCTCCTACACTGTACACACAGCTGATATGGATGCTGTTTTTCTGCCCCTGCCCTGCTGGTTCCACTCTTGTTTTAGTACTATAGCTGCTAGCATCTCATGGTACTTGCCAGTGCTGTGCATGTGTACAAAATACTGTAAATGTGCAAGGTGGGAAACAAATTCCTTAAATCAGAAAGTGGGAGTAAATCATGCAAAAACGGTAGTAAAATACTCCTTTACCCCCGTTATCTGTTCCCCTGCCTGTTTCCTACCACAGGTGGTAGTAGGTTTGCTCCAGTCTACACGAGGTAGATTGAAGTCTCCTACTGTTACAGCGTTTCCTTTCCCTCATACCCTTTTGATCTGTTCTCCCAGCTCCCTGTCAAACTCTGTTCCCTGTGAAGGTGGTCTGTACACCACCCCCATACAAATCCTTCTCCCAGCGGTGTTCTGGAGTACCACCCATAGGGTTTCGGCTGTGCCTTCCTCCCTGCTGCATGATATCCCATTCCTTATATACAACACCACTCCACCCCCCCCACTCTGTCATTCCTATGTAGTTGGTATCCAGGGATTTCTAGGTCCCAGTCATGGAACTGAGTTGCCCATGTCACCGTGATGGCAGCTATGTCAACGTCCCCTTCTGCCATCAACACCTGTAGGTGTGCTACGTTGCTAGCCAGGCTTCTTGCTTCAGGGCATCACCTTCCAATGTGACCCCTGACCCGGCTCTCATTGGTCATGTTCCTAATATGTCTCTCCTGCTATCCTTTTCCCTTTCCTTTGTTGTTCTACTTAAAGCGGGAGATTCAGGCCCCTCACCTGGTGCTGAGTGACTTGCTCTCTGCTGCCCACCCCCCCTTTTCAGTTTAAATGTAATCTGTCTTCCAAGTAACTTTCCATTTTGCCTTTCAGGACCCTTGTGCCCTCCTTGCTTAGATGTAGCCTGTTTGGTGCATATAGGTTCTTAACTTCCCATGTCCTACCCCACTCTACCACCAGCCCGTACCTATTTGCTTTACAACCCCCTCCGCCATGAGTTAAATTCTTCAGTCCTCCTCTTGTCAGTGCTGGCTCTCAGTATTTGTTTCAAATCAGCATCATTGTTCAACTAACAAGGCTCTGGATGCCCTACACCAACACCATATCAGTTTGTGTGTCTTCTAGGACTGCAGTCTTGGTGGGCAGGAGTAGACTTGCGGATGGCATACTGTAAACAGTTTACTTGTTTAATTGAAATGAATGATCCATCTTTCAGAATAAAACTGACAACAGGGAGAACAGTTCAGACACCACTGGAAATACTTTTATACACAGAGAGATTTTTTGGGTTGGGGACAGAATGATTTGCCAGAAGCACTGGTTTATCAGAAAAACTTCCATGAGTTCAAGGCTAGCCTGGACAGGCCCACGAGGGAGGTTGATGTGAACAGGTACTGCTGCTAAGAAGCAGAGGGGGATCTTGATGAGTACACTTGCCATTGTATGATGCAGTTATGTAGAATGGAACTACACAGTACTTCTCACTGTCTGTAGTCACGAAGCACTGGATGATAGATGTGCTCAACAGGCTATTTCCCGGTGGCAAACAGTTTTCTGTACTGGTAGTCCTGCATTAGTCTCTGTACTGCACTGACCTCTACCATGATGCCCTGTTGCTATAGAAGGGTTATGCAGGTGGGACCTGTGTGATAAATGATTTACTGTATCTACACAAGTGCTGTTTGACCTCGGGTAACCTCATGAGTGGCGTAAGCCAAGAGTAAAGTGTCCGAGGTCAAACAGCACGAGTGTGTGTTCTGCTGCAGACCCTGCACCATTTTGGTTGCCCTCCTCTGGACAGCCTCCACTTTATGTCTTTGCGGAGGTGGGGTCTCCAGAACTGCATGCAGTACTCCAGATGGGGTCTCACCAACTGGCTGTACAGAGGGATAACAACTTCCTGTTTTCTACTAGTGATGCCTCTCCCTGTGCATTCCAGTATCACCCCAGTCCTCCTTACCTGCCTTCTCACATTGCTTGCCCACCTTTACGTCATCTGATATAATTACTCCCAGGTCCCTTTCCATTTTTTTTGTTGTTAATATCTCACCCACCATTGTGTACTCTTCCCCTGGGTTTTTGTTTACCAGGTGCCTTACCTTGCACTTCTTTGCATTGAATCTGAGCTGCCATACATCTTACCATCCCTCCAACCTAGCCAAGTCCCTTCTCATCCTTTCCACCCCACCCTGTGTATCAACCCTGTTACATATCTTTATGTCATCTGCAGAAAGACAAACTTTTCCTTCCAGGTGCTCTGCAGTGTCACTTATAAAGACATCAAAGAGGACTGACCCCTTTACTGAACCCTGCGTACCCCACTAGTTACCCTCCTTTCTTCACTGTGAACTCTGTTTACTATTACCCTTTGCGTCCTGTTGTCCAACCAATTTTTGATCCAGGCTACCACCTTGGGACCCACTCCAAGGCTGGCTAGCTTGTATATTAATCTTTTGTGTGGGACTCTGTCAAATGCCTTGCTAAAATCTAGGTAGGCCATGTCCACAGCCCCTCCCTGGTCTACTACTTTGGTCACCCAGTCAAAGAAATCTATTAGATTTTGTCTGACATGACCTTCCCGCTGTTGAATCCATGCTGCCTTGGGTCCTGTGCCCCACTGGCCTTTAGGTGCTCAGCAGTTCTTTCCTTCAGAAGTGACTCCATCATTCTCCCTACCACTGAGGTCAAACTAACTGGCCTGTAGTTTCTTGCCTCTGCCCTGCTCCACTTTTGTGAAGTGGAATCACATCTGCCCTGCTCCAGTCATCAGGTACCACACCATCCTCCAGTGATTTGTTAAAGAGAGTAGTCAGTGGTGTCAGTAGTTCAGCCCTTAGTTCTTTTAGAATTCTGGGGTGAATCCCATCAGGCCCCATTGCTTTGTCCAGCCTCCATTTCAAGAGTTCTTTAATAAATAAATGTATCTACAGTTTATCACACAGTTTTTATGTGGATGCCTGTTGCATAAATACTGTTATCACAGAGGAATATCCTTGGGCTTACATTTTTGTGAGGCAGCCGACACACAAGTTTTATACTAAACTAAAAAGTGATCAAGTTTATTGGCCTCATATTCAGAACCCACACAATTACACACACTAAAGTGTTTTACTGGGTTGATATAGTATGTTGCCATCTGAAGAGCCATGTTAGTGGAGTGCGAAATGTGAATGCACAATAACTAGAACATATAAATATAGTGCCGCAATGCCAACCCACACTCATAGTGCAGACAAAACAATAGAGTACATACGTAAGTGCTAAAATGTGTGAATATAGCTGCACAACCATAATTCACAACCAGACCATTATGAAGAACAGAAACATAGACACATTCAGTTTATTCCACTTATATGCCTTTCGGCTGTATGCCGTTTTCATTTATATACCTAAATTGCTCCAGTCCTGATTTTTTTCCCTATCTCTGCAGTGTTATTTATTCTGTTTGTATGCCTTTTTTTTTCCTAACCAAACTGAGCATTTAGGTGTTGGTTAGCTAGGTGCGGTTGTTATAACGAGGTACTAATTGATTTCATGTACCAGTCAAATATCTTTGCTTAACACCTCCTCACTTGTTCCTCGCTCCTCAGTCGGCTCTGAACTCTGAATTCCGTGCTTAAAAATGGAAAAAAGCAAGAGGAATGTTCTGTCTTTTGCTAAAAAAGCTGAGCTGATTGAAAAAGCTTCTGTTCCTGGTGTGTCCAGAAAAGAACTCGTCGCAGAATTTGGGGTTGACATCTCGAGTGTCGGCAGGTTTTTGAGAAACCAGGAGAAGATCTTGCAGGAATGGAGCACTAGTGGAAACACAAGCAGGAAAAGAAAAAGGGAGGGCAAAGACCCTCAAGTAGAGGAGGCTCTGCTCCGATGGTTCTCCATCTCCTGAGATCGTGGGGTTCCAATATCAGGGACATCTGGATGGAAAAAGGCCGGAGCCTCTTGCAGTCCCTCGGTGTCAGTTTTGAGCTGACAGCCAGCTGGCTGTTCAGGTGGAAAGAGCGCAATAGCATTTGTTACCGATGGATTCATGGTGAAAAAGCTGAAAACGACAACACTGCAGCTGAAGAATGGATAAGGAGTTTACTGTCCTCTATGCTAAACGATTATGCCCCACCCAATATCTTTAATGGTGATGAGATTGCCTTGTTTTTCGTGCCACACGAGATGGAACCCTGTGCTTCCGCAGCCAGACACTCGCTGGTTACAAGAAAGCAAAAGACAGGGTATCCATCATGGTTTGCGCTATTGCCACTGGAAGTGAAAAGTTACCCCTGCTAGTGATTGGTAAATCCAATAAGCCTAGATGTTTTAAAAACATTAACACTGATGCCCTACCAGTCCAGTATCGTAGCAATTCCAGTACCTGGATGACTGCCTAAATTTTTCATTAATGGCTAAAAGATCTCAATAAATGAATGCGAATCCGGAGATGAAAAATTGCAATGTTGATTGACAATTGCCCTGCTCACAAACCAATCACACTTTCATACATTAGACTCATTTTCATCCCCCCTAAGTTGCACTGCCTGATTCAACCTATGGATCAGGGTCATCCACAGTTTAAAAGTTCATTATCACAAGTCTGTTGTCAGTCGGCTTTGGATGACATTGATGGCTCAAATGAAATGTTTAATGGGAAGGCAAGAAACATGTCAATTTTGTGTGCCATTCATTTGGTTTATTACGCGTGGAAAGAGGTGAAGCCACAAACCATAGCCAACTGCTACATTAAAGCTGATATCATTCCAGGGGAGAAAGTGGACACAGTGGAAAGTGTAGCTCCACCACTAGGAATGCAGGAAACTGAATTCGCCAGCTACATCAGTGTGGACGTTGAGGAGCCTACGGCGGGCGGTGTAACAGAAGCCGAGATCTGTGAGGACATCCTGCATAGAAACACTGGTGCCAAGGATGATGAGGATGAAGAGGAGCCTGTCCCTTCCACTTCCGAGGTATGGAACATGATGGATAAAATCAGGCGCTATGTGGCAGCAAGGGAATTTAAAGAATATGACTGATTCTGTGCTTTCGAGAAGCGGGTTGAACTGTTAGCATGTCAAGAAGCAGCAGCTTACATTAGAGAGCTGGCTAACACAGGAGAACGGGGAGAGGGGGCTGTTTGCAAGTGAAGTGTCAAAGTTTTTATTTTGAAAGTGGTGCTACCGAAACTGTGCCTGCCATTTTATTTGGTAATGGTGCTGATGATAATGCTGCTACCAGTCTGCCAGAAAGTTTTACATTAATGCTCGTTACACTTAATGCAGACATTCCCAACAATGACGGAAAAGTTAAAGCTGGGCTTTTAACATTGACTTTCTTTATTTAGTAATGTTACAGTATTAAAATTGGAGATTTTAATGTTACGTTGTTATTATACCAATTTTCCAGAAATTTAAAATCTGTGTTATGCCACTTACTTTATCGTACCACATGTTAATGCGTAAACACGCCTCCCACTTGTATGCAGTTCCGCTCGTATGCCATATTTACCGCGGTTCGTTTGATGCTCATATAAGCGGAATTGACTGTAATCTGATGGCAGATGAGATCTGCTGGGCCCACCCAGTCTGCCCCTTTTCTTTAACCTTTACAGGGGAGATGCATTGGGCCAAAACACGAATAAGTAAATAGGAGAAAAATACACAATAGTGGAACTGACATGCAAGGTGTTACTACCTTGCTGCCACACAAAGGAAGACAAATGGCAACATAGAAGTCTGGCAACTGCTTATATGGCCCAGACTCTGTTGTCCCTGTGTGTATAAAAAGAACCAGGCAACACCTAGCTGACACTCAGGCCAAACGCTGACCCTGCAGGCAGCCGATGGCAAATTTGGCATAGAAGAATTAATTTTGTCCTATTTCTACAGAAATGTGTGTGTTGAATGCAGCATAAAACAGTGTCCACAACTTATTTTGGCATCCTTTACCTAAGTCACAGTGGCTGCAGACGGGTCTGGTCTTAAGTGAAATTCACAGAGGAGCAGGCTCTTCTGGAAAGGGGGCATGTGGCTACGGAGGACAGTCTAGAGCAAAGTATATCTACCCAGGAGATACAGGACAGAACCTGGAGACAATTGGCTGAGATGGCCAATGGGGAGGGAGGACTGCCCTGCACCATATCTGAATGTAAGAAACTCATCACTTGGATTTGGGTCTGGACCAGGGAGTGTCCGTCCGCAATCCGGTGGGTGATTTTGCTACAAGTTAGTGCAAACCAGCAGATGTTACTGAAAAGTGTGGTAATTTTGCACAGATAAAGTGCAGAGGCCAGCCTGTAGATTTCACTGCTATATTCTAGAGCAAGGAACAGAGATTCTAAAAATTAATTTCCTTGTGTTTGAGAGACAGGTGCAAGTCCGATATAGTGTACCTACTGTAGGTTTTGGTGAACGCTCCTGCTGATTCTAGTGATGTGGTCTGAAAAGCTTGAGTCTAGCCTGAGCCCAAGATATTTGAGGATTGTTCTACCTGCCGAGGTTGTTCTGAACGAGATAGGTGTTGCACGGCTAGAATTATTAAAGGGGAACTCTCACCTTCCCTGCAGAAATGCTGCGGGATCATGAGATCCCCATTAAGCAAAATGCACAGAAATATAATTCTTTGGTCACTCACTTAAAAGTAATGTAGTTTTTTGGTCTAGTTGATCCTGCGACTCCCTTCCTGCCATGTTCATATCTTGCAGTATGGGCAAAGTTGTGGAAATGTCTATGTGCCTGCAGTGCCAGCCCCCCAAAAAATAAAGATTTTATCCTCCACATCCAAGGGCAACTCATCAGCCTTGTCCCTGCATCCCCTGAGTCTACTACTGCCCCTAGAACTCACCTGCATTGAGTACTCCCACAAATCATCCGCTCTTGTGGGGGGGCCGGAGGGTCCCCCCCCTCCCCGCCTGAACCTAGTGCAGACTGCAGGTGAGCTCCTGGGTGGCTGCATGGGCTCAGGATGTGCAAGCAGGGCTTCACAAAGCCCCTGACATCCTTTCCTCTTTTCACCAGCCCCTTGCCTTAGGCGCTGTGCATGTACGTGGAGGTGCACATGCCTGATGTAACCTCTGCCCCTCCTGTTCTTGCTGCCCACACTGCACTGCTACCTGGCCTCTACCAGGTAGCAGTCGAAGACTGGGCTGTCATGCTTCCCCACCCGGGCAGAGGAGAGCAGTCCTTCGGACATTTGATCCTCTCCTGCCCCAGCTGACCTCAGCGACTTGAGTCTGTTCCCAAACCCAGGTTGCTGGCATGGCAAGAGGTGAGGCACTAGCACCTCAGCCCTCTACGCCACTGGGCCAGCTGCTTGTAGTGCTTTTTAATGATTGTTTAATAAAGTGCATGAACAATACCAGTTGCACTGGAGCAGCACGGTTGTACTGGAATGTTAAATGCAGTCATATGCTGTAATAAGCAGTCATTCATTAAAAGCATTGTAGGAACATAGACATCCCCCGCGGCTTAGCCTGTCATTCACCTCATTAGAGGGCTGGCCGCGTGGGACACTGGGTACTGTACTGTACAGACATGGTAGGTGGGGGTCACAGGAGCAACCAAATTAAAAACTACATTATTTATAAGTGGCAAAAACATTATATTTCTCTGCCTTTTGCTTAATCGGGACCTCACAGTCCTGCAGCATTTCTTCAGGGGAGTTGAGAGTTCCCCTTTAAGCAGATACCGAGCGAGACACTTCTGGTTACTTTGTATCTTCTGACCCTATTTTCTAGTCACCCGTAGAGTGTATTGAAGCAGCAGCATGTATTTCTTCGAATGCCACCATGAACCTTCTGTTGATGTTGCTGATTTCATAATATTCTATACCACATAGAGACAATCCACTTGTCTCCAAAGTCTGATTGCTTCTGGCTATCCCTTGTTTTGGTAGCATGAAGGGCGTGGATTTCAGGGGTGTGGATTTTGGGAGGATGGCAGCCATTCTGGGGGGACACTGAGAGTAAGTACTGACATGGACACAGAGCATAGGTGGGACATTTTGGAGTTGGGGTTGTTAGAGACCACTAAAACCTGCACTAAGATCCAATGTAAAAAGGCTATTTATTTATTTAGATTTTCAGAAATACTTTTGAGTCAGAGGCTCATTTGCAGAGGTTCCACATCCGTTACAAACAAATCAGGATTCACAACAGTTTACATAGATTGAGAAATACATCATGGTAAAAATATAAGCAGTTAAAAAACATTGGTTACAAAGATTCAGATGATGGTGCGGGAGAATAAAGCAAGAACATATTTTAAACTGTTCTGTTGTTAACATGCAGGGAGGAAAACGTAGCAAGGTTAAGCCTTGTACCAGAGACAGAAGTGTGTAGTAGGGCAGAATGTTAGGGTCTAAGGGGAGAGGGCCAACTATGGTAGTAGGTGGTGATGGTATACATAGGAATTTAGTCAGGGTGGGGGGGGGTGCGTACAGCAGGGGAAGGGGCGGAGGAATGCAGGGCCGTGAAAAGGAAGGGGCTGGCAGGAGGAGAGGTAAAAACAAGAAGGAAAAGAAAGGGTAAGCAGCTCAGGTAAAAGTGGGAAGGCAGGGGAGGAGAAGGTTGAACGGGTGAGATAATGGGAGCAGGATTAGGGGGCAGTAGAGAGAGGGGAAGAGACAGGGGTAGCCTGTAGTAAATAGTGTGCAACTAGATCAGAGAGGTGGTACAGGATGGTAGATCCCACAGTCGCAGCCACTGGTAGGTGCTAGTAATGCATGAAGTTTTGCTTTGAACTATCTGAGCTTGAGTTCCTTCTGCGAATCTTCTGCGAGAGACTTTAGTCAGAGAGGCACACGGTATTCATAGGACTATTGACCTTGCGAGGTCTGGCAGAAGGGTTTTTTAGCAACTGGTTGTTTGAGCCCTAGTATCTCCGGGTGATTAGGTATAGTGAGGAGGTTTCTCACTGGGGGTTAGCCCAGGATGGCTTTCTTAGCCAGAAGGCAGACCCGATATTGTATTATAGTGTCCAGGTTAAGTCACCCAGACTTGCATACGGGGCACATGTGTGTGTCAACCGGTCTGCACCCAGTACAAGTCTACAGGGCTTGTTCAGTGTAATCTTGATCCGTTTGAGAGCTGTGGGTATTGCAGCACCATATACCACTAGGCAATAATCAATGATTGACAGCACTGAGCTTGTAACAGCGATTTTTAGTGCTTCATTGGTTAGGCAATTTTTGTTTCGGTATAACAGCCCCGATTTGGCATTTGCTGCCTTTGCTACTATATCAGTGTGTTAGGTGTAAGACAGAGTGCTGTCCAAAGTAACACCTAGATATTTGAAGCTTTGCACCATTTCAAGGGGGGGAATTCATTTGTTATGGATTTGTAGCTGATAGGACTTGTATTTATTATGGGCAGAAGCATATATCATGGTTTTCATTTTTTTGTAGTTCAGTTACAGTAGTAATTTGGAATTTAGGAACCATTGTTCTGCTGAGGAGAAATTAGACTGCATTAGACTTTCTAGCATAAATCAAAGAAACCTAGCTGGTGGACAAGGGAGGTGCAGGTAGGGGTAAGGGAGTAAAAAAGCCAGCCTACCGAAGATTCAGGAGAACCCACAGAGAGGAGGATAGGGAGGAGTACTATAAGAAATTGAAGCAGGCGAGCTGCTAAGGCATCCAAGGAACTTAGGTTAGCACAGGGGATAAGGGAGGGGGGAAGGAACTTTTTAGATGCATCAGAGAGAGGAGGAAGGATAGGGTGCTGATCTTCAGACTTGGAAGGGAGGGTGGTGGGTGGGTAGAGAAGGAAGTGGAATAGGCTGAAGTATTTAAATGAGTACTTCTGCTCTGTCTTCACAAGGGAAAAGGATGGGTCAGTTTCACAGGGGAGGTAGGGTAGGGGTTGGGAGGGGAAACCAAATTGTAGGTGTGATACTGTAGAGGAGAGTGTGGGAGGGCCTTAAGGCCTTGAGAACTGACAAAGCCCCAGGCCCGGATGGGATTCACCCCAGAGTCCTTAAGGAACTAGTGAATGTCCTGGCTGCACCTCTGATGTAGTTATTCAATTCCTTCCTAAAGGGGACATGTACCCTTTGACTGGAGAGTGGCACACGTGGTGCCCATCCACAAGAGCGGACCTAAGGATGAGTCTAGAAACTATAGACCGGTAAGCCGGACGTCATTGGTGGGGAAACTGTTGAAGAGCATATTGAAGGAAACGCTGGCAGAGTTCCTGGAGGTTAAAGGCATTCAAGACATCCAGCAACACAGATTTATCCATGGGAGATCTTGTCAAAAAAATCTGGTCGAATTTTATGACTGGGTGACAAGATCCCTGGATGGAGCACCGTTGGTTGATGTTCTATATCTCGACTTCAGCGAGGCATTTGGCTCGGTACCACATGGAAGACTCCTGGGCAAGTTGCTGGGGTGCATAGCCAGGGGATAACCTCAAGGAGTAGAGAGGTGCTCCTTCAGCTGTACAATTGCCTGGTTAGACCACACCTTCAGGGGTCGAAATTGGCACCAAACTGCTAGCCAAATGCTGGTAGATTTTGTATCAGGCTAGTAAGATTTTCATTTAACTAGCCCTGCAGGCATGTACTGGAACATTTCAGTGTGTACACCAGTTGGGCCAGTGGAAAAGTTTGTGGGGCTAGTGGATTTTTCCAGTTACTAGCCCTGCTGGCTAGTGGCTTAATTTCGACCCCTGACTTTGAATACTGCGTGCAGTTTTGGCGTCCCTACTTAAAGGGGGACATTGCTTTTCTCTGGAGAGGATCCAGAGGAGGGCGACCAGGATGATACCGGGACTAGGGGGAGGCCCTATGAGGAGAGGCTGGAGGAGCGCAATCTGTACTCGCTGGAGGAGAGAAGGAACAGTGGGGATATGATAGAGGTCTTCAGATTTCTCAAAGGGATAAACAGGGTAAGCCTTGAGGGGGTGCTTCAGCTGAGGTAGGTGGGGACCACCGGGGTCACTCAGTGAAGCTGGAAGGGGGAGGCTGAGGGGCGAAACAAGGAGGCGCTACTTCACTAAGAGGGTGGTGGAGCCCTGGAATGCGCTGCCCAGGGACTTGGTGGCTGCAGCAGCTGTGGAGGGGTTCAAGAAAGGCTGGGATAGGTATGGGGGGTGCATCCCAGAGCCCCGCCGAGGGATGGGGACCTTGTAAGGAGGGAGGGGCCAACAGACAGCGGTGTCCTGGGAAGGCACTGATTATTGAGAAGACTTGATAGACCATAGAGCCTAATCTGCTGGCTTCTTAGTATATTAGTATGTAAGTTGAGGAATTCAGGGTTAGGGGAAAGGATGGTGAGATGGATTGGAAATTGGATGAGTGACAGATGGTAATGGGTAGTGGTGGTGGTGGGGGGGCTATCAGCACCCAGGAGGGTCATCAGCGGGGTCCTGCAAGGATCGGTGCTGGGGCCATTGTTATTTAACTCTTTCATCTCGGACATTGCAGAGTGTTAGAAGCAAAATGAGCCTGTTTGCTGACGACTTCAAACTGAGTGCGGTGGTGGACAGTGAAGAGGGAAGGGAGACGCCTCAGGAAGGTCTAGAAGGACTAGAAAAGTGGTCGGAAACATGACAGTTGGGTTTTAACGCACGAAAGTGCAGCGTTACTGCACCTGGGTGCTAGGAATCCAGGGTACAACTAACATATGGGAGGGGTCAGCTTAACAGTCTCAGAGAAAGAAAAAGACCTGGGAGTCGTGATCACTGGAAAAATGAAGCACTTGGAGCGTTGCAGGAAGGCGATGGCTAAGGCAAACAGAATGCTGGGGTGCATTGCTAGGGAAATCACTTCAAGAAGGGTGGAGGTAATACTGCTACCGTACAAATCCTTGGTGAGGCCACACCTGGAGTACTGTGTACAGTTCTGGCGACCCTACTTGAAGGACATTATGCTCCTGGAGAGGGTCCAGAGGAGGGCATCTATGATGATCCTTGGTATGGGTGATAAGCCCTACGAGGAGAGACTCTGGGAGCTAAACATGTGTACTCCCTGGCGGACAGAAGAGACATTTCGGACAGAAGAGACATTTATTTATTTAGCTTTTGCTAACCAGGTAAGCACACTAGACAAACACAGATGCCTATTTTCAGGTGCGACCCAGGAGGTTACAAGGAAATAAGGAAACAAATTACAAAACAGGTTGTGCAGATCTCGGGTAGGCAAATATACAGACATTTCAAAATGGGGCAGAAGAGGCAATTCAAAATAGCATAGAATACATGCATGGGGAACAGGTAAATAAAATACAGACATTTCAAAATGAGACAGAATGAGGCAAATTTAAAATACCTTCGAATACATGTACAAGGAACACTGTGAGCAGGTACAGTTCGGAGGACAGCTAAACGCAGAGCTCGGGGTAGGTGCCCCCTCAGAGGACCAAGGTATCAGTTGTAGCATTTGTTTAGGAGGGCCACTGGCATCTTAAGTGCAACTGATCAAGATCTTTAAATATTTGAAAGGTATCAGCAGAATAAACACTGAGGGGTTATTGTGTCTGAAGGGTGAAGAGATCACGAGGGGACATAGACTAAAATTGGTAGGGGGGAGTACAGGAGGGATCTGAGAAAACATTACTTCACAGAAAGGGTGGTGGAGCCTTGGAATGTGCTACTCGAGGAGGTGATATTAATGGAATCAGTGGGAGGTTTTAAGAAGGGATAGGACAGATATATGGGCAAAGTTCAGGTTGAGGGTAAAGGGGACAGTTGCGGTACTCAGAATAGGAATCTGGGAAGGGTTGTATGTAAGGGGGCAGGGTAGGCAGCAACAGTGGTTTAACTATGAGCTGCATCTCGAGCAGATGCAGTAGACTTTAAGGCCTAATCTGCTGGTAAGTCATATGTCCGTATGTATGTATATTGGGCACGTAGAATAATGCCCAACCATGAACAACAAGGCTGTGTTTCCTTTGCGTGTGAAGTGACAGAATATAAACCTCAAGAGCAAAGCTCGAAGTTTAGGTTATCTTAACCCCAGGAAGTAAATATATGTAGAGTTGTGTGTGGTTTCACGTACATCATTTTATCTATTTTATGTTTTTTTTTGTTTTTTTTTGTATTTTTTCCTCACCCTGTGCCCAGCTGCTTACTACTCAACCGGCAATCAAAGTTGTACCTTTTAACTATTAGAAGTTGGTAAATTGAAATTCTGTCATAGAAAAGTTCAGTGCTGGGTGACAGTCCTGCAGTACTGATTGTTTCAGTAATGCTGCTTGAAATGGAACCTCTCTTACTATGGTAGTATCATCCCACTTAGGGAAGGATATAGATGCCACCAGCAAATTAGTATCCGAGTCTTGCTCTAGAGGGGTCCAACTCGGGGTATTGGGTACCAAGTTCATTTTGACTACATTTTTAGGCTGTGCAGTCCAGTGGTAAATGTTCATCTGGGACCCTGAGACCCACTTTGTTTTTGGGGCCATTGTGAGTAGCCATTTTACTCTTGTATTTTTACCTCCCCGGACAGAAGCAGTCAAGGTGTTTTGCAGTTGTTCCCTCATTTGTGTAGGTATTTTTATTGTGAGGACCGAAGAGACTGTTAGGGCTGAGCAACATTCATGCAGATGGTTTCTACTCTTCTGCCCTCTATTAAAGGCAGCTCCCTACATCTCTGGCAGTGATGGTGTATTTCTTCCACTAGTTTGTGATATCAAGCTGGTATAGTTGAGGGATCTCCTGGGTTACCCATACCCCCAGGTACCTCAAGCTTCTTGGGGCTCATTCCAGCTTACTGCAGTTCTGCAGCTGAGATGTCGTTGGAGTGCCCAGTAACAGTATCTCCAAATTATCCTCATTCATTTTGTAACCTGACACTTTGCCAGATTTCGTAAGAATGTTTAGGACCCTTGGAATGTTGACAGAAGGGTTGCCAATATATAAAAGGGTGTCATTTGCGTACAGCGATACTCTTAATTTCCTCCCCATAAATCTATATACTCCCTCTCTCTCATGAAGTTCATAGGGTTTCCACTAGGAGCTCTAAGAACAGTGTAAAAATCAATGTAGAGAGGGGGCACCCCTGTCTGGTGTCCCTTTGGATAAGAATTCTGTCTAATGATAGGCAAGTAACCTTAATTCTGACTTCTGGGTGTGCATATAGGGCTGTGATCCAGCGCCGTAATTTATCTCCCAAATTTTATATTTCTAGGGACGTGGATATGATGTTCTATCCACACTTTCTGGCAGTTGCCTTTCCCTTTAAGACTTGTCGGAAACGTCTTCAAGCTGGCTTCTCCCACCCACCCAGGTGGTAACTCCCTGGCTCCGCCCCATGATGCCAGATCTTCCTTTCTGCTGGAAGAAGCAGGTTTCCTTCTTACCACTCCTGCGTTGAGTAGGCCCTGGTGCTTAAATCCACAGATTTACTTTCAAAGCTTAAACTAAAACTAGTTTGAGTTTCGTGTTAAGCTCGATCTTTGTTCGTGACCACAACTGAGGATAAATCCTCACCTGGATTTTGCCTGTGTCCATGTGGGAAGAAGATGTTGCGTACCGACCCCCATGCCTCGTGCCTGTACTGTCTGGGCCACTATCATGAGCCGCAGGCCTGTGACTTTTGTCTGTCATTTCCCCTGACGGTCCTGGAGGGCTGCGCTGCCTGTCTGAAGTTGGGTCATCTGGAGAAACGTTATCTGCCGATCAAATCAAAGGATGCCCATTGGGTGGTCTCCGTGGCTGCGGGGTCCATCAAGCAGTTGGAGCAACTCAAGGCCATCAAGGAGGAGGCGGCCCAGGACACCACTCAGTCCTCTTCTGCCTTGGCCTTCATTCCATTCTAGTTAGGCTCCACTTACTTGGCGTCCTTCAAGGAGCTGTGCCAGTCCCTCCTGACCAAGGGGCAGGGCCCTTCCGAATCGCACAGTTCCCACTCACGCAAGGAGTCCAAGAAGGAGAAAGAGAAGACTCATTGTTGATGATCCTGGGACCGGGAGTGTTCATGCTCTCAGGAATCTTAGGTTTTGACTACTGTTGAAACCATGGCCATGGCCGCTGGCTTCCCAGAAACCCCATTGGGCCAGTCGGCTAAGATGCCGGCTGGCAATGCGGCCAAGATTTTTCTCAATCCTGCCAACCTATTGTCGTCTGAAGCGGCCGACAACTCTCTTTTTCAGGACCCTGGTCCTGCCGGTGACCACTGAAGGGGCGGCCCAGCCAGTTGAGTCAGCCCCTATTGTCACTGACCTAGACCAGGAGGAGCCATGGATTTCCCCAGCTCCATCCGAACCCTCTGGTCGGCACCACCAACGGCTGAGGTGTTGGTCATCTACCTCCTCTGGGTCGAGCAGGTCCCACAGACATCGTCTGTTTCGTTCTTGGCACTATGGGAAGCGGCACCACCGCTATTCATCTTCATCCTCTTTGGGTGAGGAGAGGCTTTGGTGCAAGTTGCATCAATGCTACGAAGACCTTTTGTGGCAACAGTTAGTGCTGACCAGGCCGATGTCGATGCCAGCTACCACTCCGGTCATCACCTGGCTGTCACCTGAAAGGCTGGGCGACACTGTTCCTTCCCCAGCGGAGCTGATCCAGACCAAAGCTGGCTGCTCCACCGATTGTGGTGGAGCCACCACCCAAGCAGCCATCAACCTGGGCTCTGTCCAGGGAGTCTCGGTCAGCTAAGGGGCTTCCCATCGGCTGCTGACACTCACACCTGACCTCATGGGTTGAGAGTGACTCTGGTGGTTACCTGTTTTATGCAGACTCCTCTGAGTCTGAGGATTCCTCTCAGCACTCCCATCCACTGGATACAGAGTCAATGGGGGCTCTGTCAACAGATGAGGGCCCCACTTCATTTATGGGCATTCTCTGCCTAATCTCTGAGTCTACGGGGATGAAACTGGAGCCTGTTCAAAAAGGAGCTCGCTACCTCCTTACAGAAATTCTGGATAAAGGGGACTCTCCGACGGAGGCTTTCCCAGTGGCTGAGGCCGTCATCTGCCCTTCCCTGGAGCTCTGGCAGCGCCCCGTCTCTTACCCTGTGCCCTTGGCCCAGATGGCCCACAAATCTGTGGTGCCCACTGGTACCCTTTCAGGGTTCAAGGAGCATCCTTTGGCTGAGGGGCTGGTGACTGGCACCATGATCAGGTGCTTGGGCAATATGGAGGACGTCGATAAACCGCTGGATAAAGAGTCCAAGAAATTGGACCACTCGGCTAAAAAGGTCTATGCTGCCTCCTTGCTCGGCCTCCACCAGGCGAGCTCGGCCGTCGTGATGGCACACATCTCCCATGCCCTTCTGGACTCTCTGGATAAGGTGATTCCTCATCTTCCTGCAGACCTCCAGACTACAATCGAGCAGGTCCAGGTCCAGGGTCATACTGTGGCCAGATAGCAACTTCAGACGGCCCTGGACATTGGGGATTCCTGTGCCCGCTTGTTGGCAGCCACGGTTGCCATTCACCGTAGGGCTTGGCTATGGATCTCGACCTTCACGGCAAACACCTAGCACAAGCTGGCGGATGTACCTTTCTTAGGCACCGACCTGTTTGGTTCCAGTTTGGAGGGTCACCTCCAGCGCATTGAAAAGTCCAGTGCCATCCTGGACTCTGTGACATCTGCCCAGTAGGACTCTAAGGGCTCTAAGCAGCAGAAGCACAAGCCCTTTCAGTCCTCTACTCCTGTGGTAAAACCAGCTCAGCATCAGTCTGGCCAGCAGGCTCAGTCCTGGCGACCTCAGGCCAAGTCTGTGGCCTAGGTGGTCCGAAAGCCCGGAGGGAAGGGACCCAGTGGCTGCTCAGCCAGTTCCTCCTCAGTGACGGGATGGGGGTTGCCACCCTCATGCCTGCCACGCCTCCCCTGGGTCCTCCTGTGGGGAGCCGGCTCCGTTACTTCCTTTCCGCCTGGTCTGCTGTTACCATGGACAGGTGGGTTCTGGAAGTGGTTGGTCAGGGTCTGCCTCTGGAATTCGAACAGTACCCTCTAAGCCGAGCCCACGTCCCACGGGGGAGGACTTGGTATCCGCAGACACTCGGTTGTCTTTTTGAGACGACATAGCCCAGCTCCTCCGCAGGGAGATTGTGATCAGAGTTGTGGATCCTCTGGAACATGCAGGATTTGTCTCCAGGCACTTCCTGGTGCCAGAGCAGATGGGGGGCTGGCGCCCCATTCTAGATCTGCGTGACTTGAACAAATCCCTTGGGTCCCGCACTTTCAGGATGGTAACTTTGTGCCAGATCATACCATCTCAGGATGCATTCTTTCACATTCCGATCCGTCCATCCCACTAAAGATTCCTCCACTTCCGAGCAGAGGGAACCCTTTACGAGTTCCAAGCCAAGCCTTTTTGCCTTTCCTCAGCCCCAGGGTCTTCATCAAATGCATAGCAGTGGTGGCAGCTTACTTGAGGTGCCGAGGTCCGAGTGTACCCCTGCCTGGATGAATGGCTTATAGCAGGTCTCTCCAGGCAGGAGTTGGAGCGTTCCAGGTACCTGGCCCTCAAGACCTGCATTGACCTTGGCCTCCTAGTCGAAGAGGCCAAGTCGGAACTCATGCCCTTGCAGATAGATGATCAGCTTCATCGGGGCAGAGCTCGGCTCCTGGTGGACAGGGCAGAGGTTCTCTCCTCCTTTGCCCTGTCATTTTTGGTTGGGCACTTGTGCCTTGCCCAGGACTTCCTCCACCTTCTGGGTTACATGGCGGCCTGCACCAGTGTGGTCCGATGGACCCGTTGGCATATGCGCTCCCTGCAGTGGGAGCTGGCCAGCCAGTGGTCTAAGCACAAAGGTCACTTCGACCAGCTTGTCACTGTGACCCAGAGGATGTGGGACGGTATGCCGACTGCACATTGACACCACCACCCGTAAAGACCAGCACAGCGACAGAATTCACTCCAAATCGTCAGGTCACTGTGCTGGTCCCCGCAGACACTGGCGGTGCATCTCCCAATGTTGGTGCCCCTTCCCGAGACAACTCAGACTCAGAGTTGTATATTTAGAGACCGGGGTGTGTGCGGGCGGACATCCTTGAACGTACAG
The DNA here is from genome assembly GCA_016271365.2 of Neoceratodus forsteri. NCBI lineage: Eukaryota > Metazoa > Chordata > Ceratodontiformes > Ceratodontidae > Neoceratodus > Neoceratodus forsteri. The sequence continues at coordinate 1,839,968,564 of CM057449.1, forward strand.
TGCCGACACTCAGCATTGTGTCTGTCACTGTCAGGGATGTCGGCATATGAGACGTCGCAGCACTATAGGTAAACCGTGTGGGACGACCTCCAGTGGTGGCTGATCCCAGAGCATCTGCAGGAAGGAATCCTTTTGTCCGCCCTGAGCTGATGGTCATCCTGACGACCGATGCCTTTCTCACGGCATGGGGTGCCCATCTGTGGGAACACAGAGTCCACGGGCTCTGGACCCCCTCAGGATTCCCAATGCCACACCAACCTGCTGGAGCTCCGAGCAGTCTGGCTGGTGCTGACTGCCTTTACTCCATTTGTTCGGGGTCAAGTGGTCCAAGTCCAGACAGACAACACCACGACCATGTACTACCTCAACAAACAAGGTGAAACGTACTCCCTGCCCCATGCAAGAGCCCTCCACATCTGGACTCTTGTGTGCAACTTGGAGGTGGATCTCCTAGCCATCCATGTGGCAGGAGTCTCCAGTCAGCTGGCAGATGCCCTCAGCCAGGTGGGCGAGGCATCTCATGAGTGATCCCTCTATCTGGCGTTAGTTCACAGCCTGTTCTCCCAGTGGGGCACCCCTCAGGTGGACCTGTTCACCTCCAGGGAGAACGCAAAGCTGAGGCTGTTTTGTGCCCACCCCCCCTCAGCAGGGAATGCTGCAGGCAGACGCCTTTTAGAGGCCTTGGACCCCAAGCCTCTTCTGTGCCTTCCTTCCACTTCCCATGATCCACAAGGTGTTACTCAAGGTCAGGAGGGACAAGGCACAGATGATCCTGCTGGCTCTGTACTGGCACCGCCAGTTTTGGTACCCTGATTTCCTCAGCAGCAGGTTTCCGAGGCATCTTCCCATACGCCCGGGCCTGCTCTCAATCAGTCAGGGAAAGGTTCTCCACCCAGATCTTCAGTCTCTGCACCTGACAGACTGGTTCCTGAGTGGCTAGAGTTCCAGGCTGTGGGTCTCTCGGAAGATGTCCTCACTGTCATGGAGGCATCTAGAAAGGAATCAACCAGAAAATGCTATGCCTTCAAATGGAAGAGATTCTCCATTTGGTGTCAGTGCAAGAGGTTGGACTCTTCGTCCTGTCCAGTAGCTAACATTTTGGACTATCTGTGGTCTCTCTCCCAAGGGGGACTTGGGTCGACGACCCTTGGGTGCACCTGGCAGCCATCTCTACTTTCCGGGCGTGGGCTGGTCAGCGGTCGGTGGCACAGGAGAAGGTGGTCTGGCACTTTTTCAAAAGCCTTGACCACATTTCCCCTCTGGTACGTGAACCACCACCACCATGGGACTTGTTGCTGGTTTGGGCAAAGCTCATGGGTAAGCCATTCGAACCGATGCACAGGTGTGAGATGTCTCACGTGTCATGGAAGACCGCCTTCCTTGTGGTTATCGCGTCAGCCAGAAGGATCAGTGAGCTCCAGGTGCTCTTGGTGGAGTCTCCTTACCTGGTCTTCCACAGGGACAAGGTTGTCCTGTGCCCCAACCTGAAGTTCCTCCTGAAGGTTGTGTCAGAGTTTCACCTGAATCAGGTGATGAGTCTTCCAGAGTTCTTACTGAATCACACCTCTGAGGCGGAACACAGGCTCCATACTCTGGAGCTGAGACGAGCACTCCCTTATTATAAGGCGCGCACGGCTGGAGTTCATGGAGAAATTCACCAGCTGTTTGTCACCTACGCTGAAGCCACACCTGCAGCCAAGCGGACGATTGGCAGGTGGATCACATTCTACATTGATCTCTGGTGTAGGTTGGTGGGTAGGATACCTCCCGGAGAGCTAAGGACTCTTTCCATCCATCCACCATACAGCTGTGACGGTGGCTGCTTCTAGGGATGTCCCTATCCAGGAAATCTTCAGGGCTGCTACCTGGAAGTTGGCACACACCTTCATTTCCCATCACCACATTGACTTAGGATCATGTCGGGATGCTGGTTTTGGGGCCTCAGTTCTCCAATCTCTGTTCCCAAAGTAGGGAGTGCGTGCCTTGCCTCCCTCCTCCCGGAGAACTGCTAGGAGTCTGCCAGAAAGTGTGGATAGAACATCATATCCACGTCCCTAGAAACCCAGGTTACTCGCCTGTAACAGTAGTTCTAGGAGTGATATATGATAGAAACATAGAAATTGTCGGCAGATAAGGACTGCCAGGCCCATCCAGTCTGCCCGTAGGCCCTATACATTGTATGTGGCCACTGACTCTATGTGATCAATGGCTTTTTATCCACGCTGACCCACCCGACCGCCCCGGCTTCGGCACACACACGCTGCTTCTATTGGGCAAGTTCTGGCGTCATGGGGCGGAGCCCAGGGAGTTACAACCTGGGTGGGTGGGAGGTGCCAGCTAGAAGACATTTCCAGCTAGTCTTAAAGGGAAAGGCAATTGCCAGAAAGTGTGGATGAACATCATATACCACTCTTAGAACTACCGTTACAGGTAAGTAACCTGTGTTTTTGGAATGTGGCATCTAAAAACTGCCAGTTAAGGCTGTCAAATGCCTTCTCTATCACTATCACCTCATGCTCCGTCTGGGGCATCCTGTGACTGGTCAAAACAGCATTGAATAGCTGCTTTACATTGTCTTGAATATGATGACTCGGAAGGAAGTCAGTTTGATCGGTGTGGATCAGTGATGTGACGATCTTTTTATCCTGTTAGCAATGGCTTTTGTAAATATTTTTACATCTTGATTTGATAGCAGAATGGGGCGGTAACCCTGGATGTTCTTCCCTGGTTTGGCCAGCACTATAATAGCGGCTTCATTCCTGGTGTCAAGGATCTCACCTTCCTTATGGGCCAGGGTCGATGTCAGCTCCCCCTTTGAATAGTTTGTAAAATTCAGCTATGAAGCTGACTGGCCCAAGTGCGTTGCCTGTGTTAAGGGATTCAATCACTAAAATCTGCACTAGTTCCAGTTCAGCTACTGAGAAAAGCCTTTCCAGTTCCACCCTTTGCTTATGGGAGAGCTGTGGCAGCTGTAGGTTCCTAAGCATCTCCTGAATGGCCCCTAGGGTATCTATGTGGGGTTCGGCAGAGTACAAGTTTGCGTAAAATGTTTGAAATTCTGCCATAGTCTGCTCTGGGTGGGTAACATACTTTTGCAGTAAGCCCACCTTTTTAATCGGAGGGAAGGGGGCCACACCTGTTTGCCTCTTGCTTTCCAAGTCTGAGCAGTAGAAGGTGACTTGCCTGATTCTTCCATTCCTCCATTCCTAGTGTTTCTTACAGTATTTAGGAACCTAAGGTTATTCTCCACCTTCCTTGGTGCTAGTTTATTAACTTCTTCCCTTACCTCCTTTACTTTTGTTAACAAGGTAAGATCTTTAGTTCTCTTATGTTCCATTTCTAGCTCCCCCAATTTCTCTTCTGCCTTCACCTGCATCTCCCGACACTGTTTCTTTTTATAGGTGGCATGTGCTGTATAGTGCACCCTAAGAACTGCCTTTGGCCTATTCCACACACATTTCAGTTTGGTCTCCCCAACTAAATTCTCCCTAAGGTGCTTCTGAATCACTTCTTTTGTCTTATTTTGGAACACCTCATCATTTAAGTGACCTACTTTTATACACCACAGGCCTTTCTTTTGGGACAAACCCAAATCCAACACCATGGTGATCAGAGCATGGTCATCATATCCCTAATTGTGAAACTCCATTGCTTCGGAATATAAAATGTGTCTATGTGAGAGTATGTATAGTAGTAGAAGGTAACATTTTTAACTCTTAGGTTTTAAGCTCTCCAGAGATGCACTCCCTTTTCCAGTAGCATACAGAGGAGTCTGGATCACGCTCTACTTGTGCCTTGTGGGCACTGGAACCTATCTGAAGCCAAGTTCTCTACGTAGTTCCAGCCCCAGTCACATGATCTGCCGGCATTGTGCCACCTTCGCGAAAACATTCCAGAAAAAAATCTGGTGGGGTGGGTCTATAGATGGAAACCAGACGGAGAGGTTTCTCCCCTGGTGTTCCTGACACCATTATTAGCCTTCCATTTTTTATTTCAGATGTATGGGATACCTTAAAACGTAAGCCCTTTCAAATTAAAATTACAGCCCCTGCCTTTTTCTCCCTGAGGGGTGGGAGTCTGCAAATACCATCCCCACCTAGTTCCTTCTTAATTTCTGGTGTTCGAGAGGAGAGAGGTGGGTTTTCTGTATCATATTTTCTCCTAGGCAGCTCTTGTAGCAGTCTCGCTCATTTTACTACATTGTTAATACCTTTACATTAAGGGAGCAGATGTTAACCAATCCCATATGGTACCAAGTTGGTTATGCACCATAGATTTTCCCCTAGGTCTCCCCTCCCAGCCCCAGGGGTTAGCATGATGTGATTGATGACAGTATCCCTGAAGAAAAAAAAACACAAAGTAACAGCAAGAACAGTGAAAAATCATAACATTGTAATTAGGTGTCTCCTCAGAGACAGGCATCTAATGTACAATTGTCTGTGCTAAGGTGACACGCACCCACTGTAGGCCTAAGTCTGCTGCAGGGGGATGCCCCCAATGGAACTTGCCTTCGGTCACAGTCCTATTGTGTCCTCTCTTTTCCAAATTAGTTGCCTGAACTGACTTGCTAGATGATTGGCACGTCATAACGACCTGTTACCCATCCCCCCAAATCGCAGTATTGCATGAGAAAAACCTATCACCCAATTCATACCTCATTTCCATTTGAGGTAATTAAATCTTGTGAAAAATAATATAACACCCCCATCCAGAAAATAATTGTGTGCACCAAATGTGTGTGTGTGAGACCTATTAACAAACGAATATTTTCCTTTTAGACCATCTCCACCACCTTCCGTTTGCCCACTGAGCGAGACCCACCCTCCATCTCTGTCCCCGATTTCCTTATCAATCATTAAAAAAAAAAAAAGAAAGGCAGATGTACCTTCATCCTGCAGACATCCTTTACACCCCTTTAGTTTCCCTCCAAGTACTGTGTCAGTTCAACAGTAATAATTGTCCATTTGAAAGTCCCACCTTGCGTTATTAGTCTCAAAGTTCAGATCCTCTATTCCGGGAATCAGGAAATCGGCAGTTTTCTGTACGTGTTGAGACCTGATTCAGGCATTCGGTCCACATTTTCACCAGCCCCACTGCTCCAAAATCTCATTTCCTTTGTATCTTGTAATGCTTGAGCTGACTGAAACCTCGCAGGACCTGGGGAACTGATAAGCCTGAGGGACCAGTTGGTCTGTGTCTGTTTGTGTCCCCAGTCTCCCAGTCTCTTGCTTGCCAGTAGCTAGTGGATGGGGTCTTGGAGGCAAAGGCAGGAAGTGTGTGGCTGTTAAGAGGCCTGTAGGAAAGTTCAAGGCCTCTACCTCGAGTAGGGAGTGACCACATCGGGGAAGGTTCTGGCATGGCCTGCATTTCAACGTCTGTCCATGGGGAATTGTTGGCTTGAGGACTAGTCAACTGATTTAGTCTAAATCTCCCAAGTGCATCTAACCAATAGTCGGAATTAACCAAAGAGTCATAGGTACCTTCATTTCTGTCCTTCAGCTACCGCTTGGCTTACTTTGTGAGCATCAGACTGCTTGGTGGTCAGGGTATCACTCCGACATCATTGCGCTGCACCCTTTGAGGTTGCTGCCTCCCAGACCATGTCAGCCAGCTCTTTCTCTGTCCATTCCTCCTGGAGATCTGGTAGCTTGGTGCCTTGTGCAAGGAGGTATTTTGCTACCACTAAAGGATTGTCTTAGGTTGTTACCCCTTTTTCATAGTAACCACTAGCTTGGCCAGATATCTGATCTGACTTTTATTATGGACCTTTTTGTGATTAGCTAACATACTTGGTGGTTGTGGGGTCCTGGTCCATGTAGATTTGCTGCCTGTCCATGGTTAAGTCTTTTTTGCCCTTGCCTTATGAAGGATTTGTTCTTTTATGGGATATTTAATGAAGTTAATGATGATGGAGCGGGGAGGCCCCCTGTTTTAGTTTTGGACCTAGGGCTCTGTGATCCTCTCTATGCCAGGGTCAACATTTTCCTGCAACAGCAGCTCTTGTTTCAGCCAGGAATCCAAAAAACTATTCAGATTATCCTGTTCAATACCTTCAGGAAACCCAAAGATGTGGATGTTTTTCTTGTGGGCTCGGGCTTCAGCATCCTCTGCATCCTCTGCCCTTTTTGTCAAGATTTGTCCCTCTGGTAGAGGTATGTCAGTGACTGGCCATAACTGATGTAGTCATCCTGGAAGTCTCCCACATGGTTCCCCACCTCCGTTGTCTTTTTCTCAAGTTTGTAAAAGTCTGTCCTTATTCAGTCATCCTGGAGTCTTCCCACACAGTTTTCCGCCACCGTCATTCTTTTCCCAAGTTTTTTAGTGTCTCTCCTTGTATCTGAGACTTTGCCATCAATCTTCTGCAACAGCCACGTACTCTGTGCTCCAGCTTCGTATGTGCTGCAGCTCCCTCTGATTGTCGATCCAGCACCTCATCACCTGATCCAAGCATTATTTCTGGGACCCTGGAGAGAGAGAGAGAGAGAGAGTGAGTGTTAATTGGGCTCTGTCTCCTGGAATCCCGCCACCACATGCCCATTGTCATGGCTTTTTCCCCAGAGTTTTCTTATTCTGGGCCATTCTGAGTCTCCACTGCACCGATTAACATCTTTGTGAAGGTGCTATGACTGATCTTCAGGATGGATGACTCTGGATTATAACTGTGAGGAGCAGGAGTTCTCGTTTAAACGGCTGTATTGGTTACTACCTCATCCAGAAGTCATCTGTTATATGTTTTCATAGGAGTCATATTTAACGTTGTTTGCCTGTTCCCTGTGCAAATGTGAACAGGCTAGTGCAAGTTGGTGTGCCCTTTGTATATGCTGCAGTGCATTTTATTGCACTGAGCCAAGGTTGAGGACTTGGAACCAGTTATGGGGCTATCAGTTAGTTGAATACTTTTTTTTTTTTTTTTTTTTTTTAGCCGACGTCGTGTGGTCTTGGTGGGGTACTGAGAGATTCTTGTAACATTCAGCAGAAGCATTGGTGTACATGACCATCTTGGAAAATATTGTATCTGTGTGCTGCCATGCTTTTGTTTATTTTTTATTAATGCTTGAATTGCGGATAAAATAGGCACAGCACACATGTACAACTGGTCCTTTGAAGTAAGGAGGTGCTGCCCAAGTGTCAAATTTGGTGAGTCTGCTTTAATTTGCATCAGAGTTTTGTCTGTCAGTATGAGTTGCATGAGAGCACAGTTGATAGGAGAGAATGGATGCACTGCAAAATGCCATCATGTGAAGACTGAGGCAGGTCTTGGAGCTGAGCGCTATGATTGTCGAGGGCATGGCATCGGAGGTTTCAGCTGGAAAGAGCTATGCTGTGATGAGCTGAGGTACAGGAGGGACTTTAAAGGCTGTTAGTCTCAACAGTGAGACAGTGTCCACATACTCTTCTGATATTGTCATTGCTAGGTATGGGGTCAGGAGGACAGAGAACAAGGAGATCCAAAATAACACCAAAATAGTTAAGGAAAGATAAGGAAAAAGAGGGGGGCAGTGACTACAATAAAATGAGCGTAGATGCACACTGCATAGATATTTTTTTCTAGTAGGTTTCGTTTCTTTTTTTTCCCATTTTAATGATCAGTACAAGTACATTAACTCTGGCAACGTACCCAGCTTGCACAGTGGTGCAAGTATGAAAATGGGTAATTTCTGTCCATATGCTGTCGGTATTTGCACTACTGATCTTCTGAGCGGGTGCATGGGAGAGCATGTATGTCAAGTTGGGACTGTAGCATGTACTGAGATCAAATGCTAGTATAGAATGTGTGATCCAAAAAGTCAGTTTAAAAAAAAAAAAAAAAAAAAAAACCTTGTGACTTCCCGCTCTGTCTGGCTAATATCTCTCTCCTTAAAGTGCAATCTGGAGTGTACGGTGGCTGGAGCGGAGTGGTGTTGGGTTCTGGATATCCTCAGATGCCAGCATGAGCACAGTCCGTCAGTTTCTGCCATCTCATGAACAAACACCAGGTGCTCAAGCTAAAGTCATTGTGGCCCCTCTCCTATAAAAGACAAAGAACAGGGGAGGAGTCTGCTCCAGAAACCTATTCAAAGCCCCAAACAGTATGGAGATAAGACTAGACTCACTTAGTGTATTTATGCATGCATTTTATAGTAAAAGGATGGTTCAGATACCCCATGGCATGGTGCCAGTGTTTCAGGATGCTACATCACTTCATCAGGGCGCTATACATTCTTAAACTGTATCCTTCTATGAATTGGTATCTGAGTCTTTGTTTTCAGTAGTCAGTCTTGAAAAGTATTAGGAAAGAGCAGTTCTACTTGTGCTCTGTAAACTTATTATTTATAATTCTAGACCATTTCAAACCGAGACTGCAGTAGCAAGCAAACTACAGCCCTTTTGTTAATTGGCTTGCACCCCTTGATAGCTGTTGGAGCACAGAGAATAGAGATCACCTATTTGACTATTTGAAATGGTTTTACTGTGTAGTGGATGCAGCTGTTTGCTTACATGTAGCTTAATTGTTTGCAGGCAATGGTGGCATGTTACCCAGGCAATGGAACAGGATACGTACGTCACGTTGATAACCCCAATGGAGATGGGAGATGTGTCACTTGTATATATTATCTCAATAAGAACTGGGATGCCAAGGTATGTGTCTTCATTCGTAATTTATTTGAAGCTTAACTTTGTAAAATTTTTAAATACCTTGTTTTATTTGTAGTTTGTCTCTAGAAACATGTTCACATAATGGCAAAGTGGTCATGATTAATACTTTGTTAAAAGCCTTAAGAGGGGGAAAAAAAAAGACAGCTTGGCTAGATTTTCACAGAGTCCTAAAAATCTTTAAAAATTAGGAAGCAGCATGACCTGGAGGCTAGAGCAGTGCCAGTGCTCCCAGATTGATTTGGCATTTTCCCTGTAACTCCAAGGCCACTTTTGCTTGACCCTGAACATGTCATTTGACCTCCCAGAGTTTCATTGAGAAAATGGGGAAAAGCAGGATCCCACTGAAACGGAGAGCTTGCATCTCAGCTGGGATTTCAACACATTTCTCCTCCAGGTTTCCTAGTGCTCCACTAAGATGGGGGAGGACAGGCTTTATTTACCTGTGCTGTGGGAGCTCTTTTGTAAATGAGCCTTTGCTGAGTCGAGTTCATCCTTGTTCATATCTTGATGTGAATAAAACATTTTACCATTGCTTCCAGGGTTCTGGAACTTCTTAGCCTTGCCTATACACAGCTCCAGTTCCCACCCATCTTTCAAGGGAGCCCTGCGGAAGTGCATACTGCTCTTCTCAGCCTGTAATCGTACCTGACTGTAGTCTTGCCTGAATAAGTACTGCAGTTGCCCTCTTTGGTTCGCATTGTGCACTTCCTTCCTTCCAAGTGCAGCCTGGGCCTGGGTCTGGGCTTTTATTCTGATTTTGCAATCAGGGGTGCCCATGACTTTGGTCTCCTGCTTCCGCTCACAATATTTTACAACATGCTTTTATGTTGTATTGTATTTTGGAATTGTTCTATAATGTTTATTTTCATTTATTTAGCCATTACGCCTTAATTTGTTGTTTTCTAATTGTACCTTATTTCCGTATTGTTTTACTACCTAGTCCTCCAGTTATCTCAGTATCATGCCACTCTGTAGTACTCCCCTGGGTTGTACCTGTAAACAGGCACTCAGTTATTAGTATATCTACCTGGTAACAATAACAACAACAAAAAAAAACGAATATTTATATTAACTAAATAAATAATATAAATGAAATATATACATATATATACTTTCATACATTGGACAGATACGGATCTGTGAGAAGCTTGCAGCTTTGAACCCTATGAACAGACCGAGACATTACTTGTTCTTGGCTTACAATCTTTGTTGCAAGCGTCATTTCTTCTACATGGTCTCTGTTCATTACTTTGCATGCGTATTGTTGGTTCCACTCCACTAAACCTCAGTCATGACTCACACACATGTTTAGCTGTGTGGTGCACATGCCTCTGGCAGCTTATATACCTTCCTGTTCCATTTTCATCATGCTTTTTTGTTTTCCTACATTGTTGCATTTCTTTTGGCATCATTTTGCACTAGTTTGTTTATTTTTCGCAGTTTCTTTAGTGCAAAATACACCTGTTAATTAAAGCGATTCACCAAGATTAGTCCTTGCCACTAAGGAAACCATGACTTAGCGCCCCAGGAGTCAGTGCATGTAAAGATGCCCCCAAAGAATGCAGCCTTTTTTTTTTTTTTTTGTTACTATTTTCTCCCCCTGGAGTCCTCTGACATCACCCTCGTGTAGGCACCAGGTGTGAGACTCCCTTCCCATAACCCTACGACTTACCCTTTGTGGCAGGTGGTGGGGAGCTACTCAACCCACCGGTCCGGATTAGCATTCGGGGAGGTGCCTTCCCGGAGGGGGACCATCGTCATACACAGAGGACTCCACTTTTCCTGTATTCTCCCTCTTGAGGTGCGACATCAAAATGGCACCAGCGGTGGCTGTGTGCACGCTCCCATGTGCGTCCTGCCAAGCACCTCCTGCACTCTCGTCTACTTCCTGTGCTGACGTGCCACCTCCCAGCCTCCGCTACGTGGCAGGCAGTCGCCGAGCCCTGCAGACCCCCCTCCCCGGGGAAGGAGAGCAGTCCTAGGGACGCTCGATCCTTCTCCTCCTACCAACCCCGGCGCCCCATGTCCGTTCCTCAACACGGGTCGCATGGCGTGGCGTGGTGGGCATCCAGCACCTCAGCCCTCAGCGCACTGGGCGGCTAAGAATGCAGCCTTTATAAAGTTATGGCCACTCGTACCAGTTGCCTGAAACCGGGTCTGATAGACTTCCAGTTTTAGTGCTGCGGCTCCGCCCCGTGCTCACTGGCATGATGGCGACATGCCAGTGAGGTGTGAGGGCACCCCGATATACTGAATGGGCGGCTTTGAACAGTTTTTATTAGCATGATGGCCACTGCTTATACAATAGTGAGTCACGGTTGACTACCAAGGCCCTTGGTAGTCAACCGGTGCCCACGCTTCATTAGCCAGTGGCCATCATGCTAATAAAAATCTGTTCAAAAGCTGCCACCCATTCAGTATAATGTGGGGCGCCCCCGCGCTCTCACTGGCATCTTGACATCACGCCAGTGAGTGCGGGGGCAGAGCCAGCAGCAGACTAAAAACTGGGAAGTCCATCGGACCTGGTTTATACAATTTTACAAGTGGCATAACTTTTTAAAGGCTGCATTCTTTGGGGGCATCTTAACATGCACAGACTCCTGTGGTGGTAAGTCATTGTTTATGCAGTGGCAGGGGGGATTCAAGACATGTTGGTGATTCTCTTTAAGCACACCTTACCCACTCTAGGAGTTCTAGGCTTACTAAACACATTTTCTTCATGCTCCCCATGGTCTTGAAAGTGAGAAGTTAGTTATTTGAAATTCCTTGAAACACTCGTGTTTCTTCCGTTCAGTATATTTTATTCATCCCATTTATTTTATTAATTTTGTTAACTGGGTAGGCCCTCTGAGCCCCGGAGGTCCCCTTTTCAGGGATGATCTGGGATTAGTTATATCGGAGGAAACGCATGAATAGTACAGCACTTTGGGATACAGATAATAGAGCACAGCAAGATTAGATACAATTAGCTTAAACAGTCGGTTACGGAGATATCATTTCAATTACAACAATCTTAACGTCACAATTAAAGTTTGACAGAAAGGGGTTTCGTTGGTATAGTCATTGACAAACCTTAGGCAGGCCTAGGTTTAAGTTAATAGCGGGAGGGGTGGCAGAGAAGAAAAAGGATTATGCACTGGGGAATTTATCCGCCTTCGCAGGAGCAGTGACTGAGGTCCAGCAGATATTCACGCAGGCCCTTACAGAAAATCCCTTGGGAGTTTGCTTCCTGTAGGTGACTGGGGAGCTTATTCTATAGCATTGGGTCAGCACGGGCAAAGGATTTATCACCTGCTGAGGTTCGGACCCTGGGTTCCTCTAGGAGCCCTTGCCCAGTGGAATGGAGCAGCCTGCTGGTACGCTTTAGGGTTAGGAGTCCAGCTAGACTGGCTGGAGGGAGGTCAGAGAGGAGCTTATAAGTGTTGCAAAGTTGTGGGTACTGGAGTCTATGGCCGAGGCTTTTTTTTTTTTTTAAAGGAAATGTGGCCCAATGTTTTGGAATGCTGTACTGCCACATACAAGTGCCATAAGCATAGCTGTTGCATGCTGCAAAGGAAATGATTCCCACCCCTTACCCCCGTGTCAGACATAAAGCAGGAGAGGTCACGTGATGCTAGCTCCTTAATGGCTGTACTGTCTCTGGGCTCCCACCACCTACCAGCTTAAATCTCTCCTTACAGCAATTAGCCACAACCGTCGCTGGAAATAAAGACACCAAGCTGTCTTTTAGTCTCTGCCTGTTGGCCTTAGTGCGTTTTCAAATCGCATCCTGTTAGCAGAATTAAGGATGGAGGCAGAGATGAAACAGGCCGCGATGCGGCATACCCCTCCAGCTACACCGGAAAAGCTACCCAAAAAAGCGAGGAGCCAAGTTACCAATAATCTGGGTAAAACGGGCAGTGCTGCTTCCTCGGCGAGTCCCCTTACCGAAGAGAAATTTCTACAAGAAATCGCGCCACTCCGAGAAGTATTAGATGGCATCACGTCGGAGCTTAAGTCGATTAAAGGGGACCTCACCTCACTCACAACCAGGGTCTCCGATTCAGAGGTTATGATCCGGTCCCAGGAAAAATGGAGGGGCACAGTGGATCCTGAAATTATCTTGTTAAAACAGCAGGTGAAGAAACTGCAAATTAAGACTGAAGACCTAGAGGGACGAGAGCGAAACAATCATTTGATAATGGGTTTACCTGAACAAGAAGAAGGTTCAGATACCATCGCTTTTCTTCAGAAGTCTCTGGTAAAATTAAGTCCGACCTTCGCCTCTCAATCCCAATATCACTTAGAGAGGCCCATAGGTCCCTCACGGCCACGACCCCACTGGACTCTCCCCGCGGCGATTATAGTCAAGTTCCTTAGTTATATCGAAGCAGCATGTCCTCAAGGGCTCGTGAGCTGCAATCTATTATGTGGGGTTCTAATAAGCTACGGATTGCCCAGGATCTGCCAGCTGAGACCAGGCAGAAGAGAGCGGCGTTCCATCCTGTGGTGCAGAAGCTTATTGCGGCAGGTATCCGCTTCAGAATGCTTTACCCTGCTATACTCAAGATTATGATTGATGGCTCTTCCTCAACTTACGAGACGCCTGAGCAGGCTACTAAAGATCTAACCTCCAGGCTACCCAATCTGTTTAAGGACAAATGACCTGACTCTTTCTAATTTAATGGTTGGCTTGTTGCCTGCGTTTGGAATTTAAACTTTGCTAATATCAGGATTATGAATTTACCTGTAATGTTCTTTTTTTCCGTGTCTTATCTCTCTGGAAGCTGGGGTATCCATTGCTTTGGCAGTGGTGGCGGTGGGCCGTGACCCATTTCCACTTGGCCCCAGTAATAACCCCGGACCATTTGGGTTGGTGATTTATGGTTCGGTCTGACCGTTTTGAAAGCGGACCGGTTTTGGTCCCACAGCTTATTCTGCTCCCCGGGAAACAAGGCTGAAGTCAGCCTCGTGACTCTGTCTCGACCCCACTCCCTTTCTTTGCGCTGGCCTTGCCTGGACTGCAGAATTACTTGGATGGGGGTAAGTCCAGCAACCAGGTTCGCTCAGGCGGCAGAGTCAAAGGGTATTACCCTTAGTAAAGCTTCCCGGGGCCTCTTTTTTCACCTTGATAGGTCTCACAGGCTTATAAGGCCGTCGTTTGACAGGGACCTAAAGTTTGAATGCTGGTGGGGGGGGGTTCCTGGAGACGCTCGGTGCATAGGGATGCTGCCTCACGAGCTTATAAAGGGGGATATGGCAGCCCTAATTCCTCTGGTTGGGGACTTCTCATTAACATTAGTGGGACGTTCCTGACGGACATCTGGTCTCCATTTTCCTTGATAGTATTTAGTGTCTTTGATTTAATGATGGGGTCAATCTTGGGGTTTGTCATGGGGTTCTGGTGCACAGTTGTATGTCTCTGGTTTCACCAATTCCTTCAAAACCATGGGTGTAGGCAGGCATACTCCGAGCATGCCATGGTGTGCAATTTTATTTAAGAGGGGGGTAGCAAATAGGCTCTGAACTGCTTCCCTTTTCCATGAAAACTAACAAAGAAAATACTGAACCCTTCTATAATTTTATTCAGGAGTCGAACTAGAAGGACTGGTCACTAATACTCTCTTTGCATCCCTAGGACAATACAAATTTACAGGCTCTGGGCTGGTATTTGGGTGTCTTAGGGAACAATGCATGGCATTTGTATTTACCCATGCATGGCAACAACCATTGTCATGAGATACAAAAGTTGCATTTATTGTGCCAAATGAGGCAACAAACACGGTCCTGGTGTACATTAGTATATTGTCTGGCTACACCGGGGGTAGCAGTGAGTCCACTTGGTGTGTAGATCTGAAATCCCTGGCTACACCCCTGTTCAAAACTCATTAGACACCAGAATGTACATAGTTTATAGGGTTTTTTTTGTTGGGGGGATGGGGGGAATCTAAGGTTAGTCTGTATTAAACTCCAGGAGTTATATTTTATTTTTTATTCTCGTTGTTGGATTGTACCACTCCAAAGATCTGGCTTTGTTTTCTCACATTTAGATTCGGGTTTTGGGACTAGAGTGTGTTATTTTTACTGGTCCATAGCTACATACTCTGTTGACTACTTCTATACTTTCCTGTTTTTGAAATGGTTATAAATTCTGTTAAAATCGCATCGTGGAATGTACGTGGGCTCAGGGAGAAAGTCAAGAGAACCCAAGTTTTTAATCACTGCGACATCATCCAAACCAACATCCTACTGTTACAAGAAACCCATCTACTCAGTTCTGAGACTAGATGGCTGTTCAGATCTGGCTTCTCCACGTTTTGCCACGAATGGGTCGGGACGAGTAGGGTGTAGCTATTCTTATTAAAATTATGTACTCCTGATAGAAACTACTGTAGCAGACCCAGAGGGTAGATTCATCTTGGTCAAAGGCTCTTAATAACTGTATTACTGTTCTGGGTTCTATTTATGGTCCAATAGGAGGTAGCTCGAATTCCTAATGGCACTGGCAGATAAGATTAGCTCCCTTCTTCCTTCCCAGCTTATATTAGGGGGATTGGAATATCCACCATCTCACCTCTGGATAAAGCTCCAGATTCAAACCGCCCACCTACTCCGATCCAAAGATCCCTGTCAGACTTTTTACATACGTTAAGGCTGTGTGACCCCTGGCGCTTATCTAATCCCTCCCTTAGGTCCTTCTCCTTTTATTCTCAACCTCATGGTTCCTGGTCAAGAATCAACTACATCCTAGTCAGTAAAACTCTCCTCTCTGGTCTTTCTCAAACCGATATCGAACTGATTGTGCTCTCCGACCATGCTATAGTATGGGCAAAGATTTCTCCTGACCCCAGATTTCAACGAGACACCGTTTGGAAGCTTAACACCCAGCTCCTAAAGGAACCCCAAGTGGTGACACATATTAAAACCTCCATCTCTAGTTTTCTCGAGAGCAATATAAACTCTACCCCGCGGTTCGACATTATCTGGAGTTCTCTGAAATGTTACTTAAGAGGCGAGCTGATCAAACTAGCCTCGACAAGGAAAAGGTCCAGACAAGCCCGTGCCTCCTTATTAATGGCCAAAATCAAAGAGCTAGATAGCTCCTACTCCCCCTCTTCCCCTCTGTCAGCTCTTGAAACCCTTTTAGCGGCTAAGAATGAATATACGGATCTCCTCAAAGAAAAAGCTGAATATTGCCTAATTAAAACTCAAACTAAATATATTGAACAAGGGAAAAGGCTGGTAGGCTCCTGGCCCTAAGGCTGCGCACATTGGAGAGCTCCAGACTAATCTCGGCCCTGCAAGCTCCTGACGGCCTCATTAAAACATCTCCCAGAGAAATTACGTAGATTTTTGAAGATTTTTATAGAACCCTTTTTAGCAATCCTTCCTCTCCCGCATTTCTCTCGGATATATCAACCTATCTAGCGGACCTTAACATTCCCCAACTTTCGACCTCACATAAAGAAACCCTGACTTCTCCTATCTCTCTTTCCGAAGTAGAAGAAGCCATCGCCTCTATGGCCCCAGATAAAGCACCAGGTCCAGACGGCTTCCCCTCAAATTTCTTTTAAGGTATTTTCTAAGGAACTTGCCCCTTTACTCCTTAAGTTATACTACTACATTTTCACCGCCGACACTTTGGACTCCACACTCCTACAGGCCACTATTGTTCTAATTCTCAAACCCGATAAAATTCCTACAGACCCAGCAAGTTATCGAACCATCTCTCTCCTAAACTGCGATATGAAGATCCTGTCTAAAATTCTGGCCGAGAGGATTAAAAAAGTTTGGATTCATCTCCTCAGCCCAGAACAAATTGGATTTGTTCAATCCCGCTCCCCAGCAGACCATCTTAGAACCCTTTCCCATATCTCCCAAGCTGCCCAGCTATCCCCCTCCCCAATGGCCCTGATCTCGTTAGATGTGGAAAAAGCATTTGACAGGGTCAATTGGTCCTTTCTTTGGGCTACGCTGGCCAAAATGGACTTCCCGCCCTCTTTTCTCAAATGGATCCAGGTTTTACATAAGTCCCCCTCGGCCAAAATATATTGTAACGGTGTTTTTTCCTCTCTGTTTTATCTCCACACTGGTACCAGACAAGGTTGCCCCCTTTCACCCTTCTTGTTTAATCTATATCTTGAACCCCTTCTTCTGAAACTTAAATCTTCCCCATTTATCCAGGGCTGTCTGATGCGTCAACAGGAATTAGTCCTCTCAGCATATGCTGATGACATATTGCTCCATGTCACTCATCCTGCCACTTCAATAGGACATGCACTTTGCCTTATCGCTCAATACGGCAATCTGTCTTACCATAAACTAAATATGTTAAAATCTGAGATTTTCCCATTGAATCCCCTTACATATAAACACGATCTCGATAAATTCGACATGAGATGGTCCCCCAAGTCGATTTAAGTACCTTGGCATTTACTTCGCTTCAGACCCTTTCTTGCTTAGGAAGCTCAACCTAGATGACCTTAAGATCCATATACAACTAGACTTACAAAGATGGTCTAATCTCCCCATCTCTTTGTGGGGTAGGATCAATATTATCAAGATGAATATTCTTCCCCACATTTTCTATCCCCTCAACTTATTAGGTCTCTGGCTACCGTTCTCCTACTTAAGTCAATTCCATACCATTTTCTCTAAATTTATTTGGCACGGGAAAGCTGTTGGGTGTTCATTTCTCAAATTATCCCTCCCTAAGGACAAAGGCGGTCTTAGACTCCCTAACCTGATACTCTGTCATTGGGCTGCCCATCTCTCCAAGTTGGGTAAATGGTATTCACCCCACACGGGAGCTTCTCCCCCGATCTGGCTCCAAACTGAGAGAAAGATCCTTTCAGAGGCTAAAATAGATCCCCAAGCAGTTTTCTATACTCCCACCTCAACACTTTCACCCTGGTTGTCTGATCAAACAATTATCACTTCTCTCAGGGCTCTCTTTCAATGCTTAAATTTTCTCAAAATCACACCTAAAATGGACCTCGCACAACCTCTCACTCTTAATCCTAATATCAAGTTAGGTAATTCGATAGTTACTCCTGAATGGCTCCCACAAATCAAGGAAACTACTCTAGAACATTATTACGACCAAGGCTCTCTCCTTTCATCTCCAAATATACTAACTAAGTTTGATATTCCCAATAGTAAGGTCTTTAAGGTTTATCAAATAAGGCATCTTATAGCTACTAAATTCGGGTCAGAGTTTCGCGATTCCAAGGTCAGCCCTTTCCTTTCTCACGTCTTTTCCCTTGCCTCTAAACCACATTCTGTCTCATTAATATACTCATATCTACTGGATTACAAATTCCCGGGGCCGCTCGAGGACTCCTGCATCTGGTCGTCCCTACTCCCAGACTTCACCCCTAACTGGTCCCGAATTTGGAGGACCTACATAGGTATCACACTCAAGATAGATTTAGGCTCATCCAATACTATATACTAAACAACATGTATTACACCCCAAGTAAATTATTCCGTTTCAATAAGCTCCCTCTTCCCCTTTGTTCTAGATGCTCACATAGTGAGGGGAATTCACTCTATATCTTTTGGTATTGCTCTAAAGTTGCCCCCTTGTGGACCTCTATTCAGGACCAGCTTGATCCGATGCTTGGCCTTACTAACTTTTTTACGCCTGATATCTGTATTATAGGTGACTATTCCAGTATTGATTGCCCGGAACGTTGATACTACATGGCCCTGATATCCATAGTGGTCAAAAGGTTGGTCCTTAAACATTGGACCGATCGGCTGATCCTGACCTACTCTGAATGGCTGACTGAACTCTCAATGTGCTTCAATACGGAGAGACTTATGGCCAGTTTTCGCAACCGTATGGATTTGTTCCATAAAAGATGGGGTAAATTGTATACTTTATACCTACATCAGTGATCTCTTGACTCCTCCCTGGGTGCCTAGTAAGGTTTCCTTTCTCTCTACTCTTTTTCCTTTCCCTTTTTCTTTGCTCTCCACTTGCTTCTTCTAATCTGCCAATGTGAACTGGCTGATACTCTGTGGTGATACAGTCAACAGACTTAGCCATGCATTCATTTTGCACACTCTATGGATGTCTGTGGGGAGGTGGTTGTATTATGGATGATAGAGGGTGGGGGTGGGTAGTTCTGGAGGGATGGATGGGGATTTGTGAGGGGGTAGGGGGTTTCCTTTTTTTTTTTTTCTTATTTGTACCATGTATGTTTACTGGCCATATATGATTAGTGGTTTTTTGGTGTTGACTATGTTAAAATCAATAAACTTAAATTTCAGACATAAAGCAAATTGCTGGTCCTAATGTTAGTGAGTTCACCTGGAGCTATGGATGAGGATAAGGATAATGTTCTGCCTCGGGTATCTCTTAATGTCATGCTTAGCCTATGTCATATTGCTGGGTGCACACCACCTGGGGAAATTACACCCTTATCTAACACGCTAGTGTTATTTGTTTTGGTGGTTCGTGTCTCCCCAAGTGCCTGGGACCTTGTATCCTGACTGCCTGGTGTTTCATTGGCTCCTCCTCCCCATGGTACCATGCCCAGTGGACCTCCAAGCCCAGATGGTGAACAGCTGTGTACTTCCGAGCTTGCAGGATCACAGTCTCTTTGACAGTGGCCTTCTGGGCAGTTGGGAAGTGCTTAAGACATCTGAGAGCCCGATATTCAAAGAGGCGCAAAGCACAGCGCCAAAATTTGTGCTGCGCCTTACTCTTGCCTGGGTGCCCAAAGATGCTATATTCAGTGGAATGATGTACTGGCACTGTTCGACTGATTATAGGGCCATGTCAGCCCAGCGCTAAGCCATTTACTGCTGGGCAGACATGACTCCTGAAATAGCACGTCACAGTGACTTGTGCCTGTGCTAAATCTACGATATTCAAACGGACCCATGCAAAGTGCTAAGGGGCATTTGCAGGCCCATTGTGGGCTTATTTTCATGGGGAGCAAGGCTGGCGTGAACCGAGCCACCTCGCAGTTGCCTGGTCCCAGAGAACTATATCCCTCTTGCTAGTGGTCCCTCACGCCTGCCGATCGCCAGCCCAATGTTACAATAACCCCTTTCCCTGGCACTAGTAGTCCCCCAACCAGGGACAGCGCTAACATACACCAAAAGGGCAAAAATTGCATCCTTTCCAAAACTGACCCCTCTTTTCTTTGCCAGTGGGTCCAAATGGATGCACCTTCTCTATAACAATATTTAAAGGACAGGAACGTGAACTGTTCAAAATCTGCCACTGATTATGTTTTGACCCAGTAGGTTCCTCTTTAGACCCACATTTTTTATACCAGCGGGTCCAATTCGACCCATGTTTTAAACCCCCCAGTGCTGTCACTGCCCCCAACCCCTGCCAATTGCTGGCCCGATGTTAAAATAATCCTTTCCATGGTACTAGTGGACCCCCCCCCGCCGATCACCGGCCACACATTAAAATAACCCTTTTCGTGGTGCTAGTGTCCCCTCCCCACCAACTGCTAGCCCAATGTTGAACATAAATCTTTCCCTGGTGTCCAGTTGTCCCTCCCCCAACCCGCACTCATTCCTGCTGTTTAAATACTTATTCCCTGGTGTCCAGTGGTCTTGTTCCCCCATCCCAATCCCCTGTATATTACTGTTAAACCATTCCCTGGTGTCTAGCGGACCCCCTTCCCCATTCCTGATCCCCTGTATACAACAATAAAGCTGTTCCTGGTGTCTGCAGACCCTGCACCCCAGCAGGTAGTGCTTCACCACCCGCCCCCATCCCCGAGCTGGTGACTGGCACAGCCTCCACTCTCCACCATGACTGGCCGCCAACTGGGCTGTCTGTGTGCGTGCAGTATGCACTCATTCACAATTCAGTTGGCAGACGGCCATGGTGGTGAGTGGAGAGCTGTGCCAGTCACCGACTCTGGATTGGGGGGGGGGGCAGGCTGGTGGAGCACTACCTACTGGGGTGGGAGGTCTACTAGACACCAGGGAACGGCTTTACTGTTGTGTACAGGGGATCGTGGATAGTGAGAGGGTCTGCTAGATACCAGGGAAGGGTTTAACAGTCATATATGGGGGATTGGGGATGAGGGGACACTGCTAGACAACAGCAAAAGGCTAAATAGTAATGTACAGGGGATTGAGGATAGGGAGGGAGGTCTGCTAGCCACCAGAGTATGGGTGAACATTAATACACAAGGGATTGGGGATAGGGAGGGGAGTCTGCTAGACACCAGGGAATGGTTGAACATTAATTTACAGGGGAGTGGGATGCGGGGGTGGGACCACTGGACACCAGGGAATAAGTATTTAAACAGTGGACTTGGATGCAGGTGGGCATAGGGACCACTGGACACTCATGAAAGATGTATTTTTGACATCAGGCCGGTGTTCAGCAGGAGGAATGCTAGCACCAGGGAAAAGGTTATTTTAACATCATGCCAGCGATTGGCGGGGGGCACTACCACCAGGGAAAGATTTATTTTTAAAACGTCGAAAGCCGGCCCGGTGGTGTAGAGGGCTGAAGCGCTGGCGCCTTACCTCATCCCACACCTGCAACCCGGGTTCGGGAACAGACTTAGGACACTGGGGGCTGGTAGGGGAAGGAGAGGATTGAGCATCCGCAGGACCACTCTCCTCTCCTGGGGTGAGTTAGGGGTAGACGTCTGTCAGCAGCGGCCTCTGTTGGAGACCCGGAGCACTGCACGATGATGTAAGGAAGGAAGCATACCAGAACACAGGAAATGGCTCCGTGTTACGCCGGATGACGGCTGCCCAGATCTCCAAGGCCATCAATGCCCCTGCAGCCATCTGCCTCAGCAGTACCTCTGGGCTAAGACATTGCGCTGGTCTGCTTGCCCTGCCCAGGGTGGTACCTTCCCCCTCTGAGGAGGGGGACCCATCCGGCGAAGGGTTACGTCGGGTTTGCTATCTGAGTGTGGAGGCTCAGGGGACAGGATGGGTCGGAAGTATCCTTGGCATATCCGAAGGAGTGGCTAACATGGTAGTGCATCTGGGAGAAAAGAAATCACTCCTTTAAAAAAAAAAAAAAAATCGAGCGGGCAGATGGCGGTGGGGACCACTGAACACCAGGGACACTAGTTTGGTGGTTCAGGACCAGCGCGGCGGGGGGCTGCACTTTCTCCGCCAACTGCTAGGGATGTGCTGGAGTAACTTCTGGTTTAAATTGACGGTATTTGCACTGTGCAGGGGACCATGCAAAACACCTTGCATGGCACAAATACTCTGAATATTGGACTGCGCCGATATTCAGGTCCTCGCCCCTCAATTTGCGTTGTGCCCCACCTCTGAATGTTGCCGGGGCACAAACCCAGTTTGCCTGCGCTAACTGGGCTTCTACATATGGGAAATTAGTGCAAAACCTGGTTTGCATGCACAAACTAGGCTTTGCGCCCGGGCAGACTTTTGAATATCTGGCCCCTGGGGCCCAATATTGGAAAAGAATCAAAAGTGTAGTGCAAAGATTTGCACTGCATTTGCCCTCGACCCTGAGGATACCATATTCAGTCAGCTAACATACTGGTGCTAGCCTACTAAATATAGGTGCGCTGCTCCAACATGGATCCTGGAAGTGCAGGGAACAGCGCTCGCAGACCTGGTAGTGCTGGGAGCCCTGGCGCGCGGTATATAGCCAGCACCATGCAAATAAGCCCACTGGGCATGTAAGGTGCGAAGGGGCCATATGCTTGCCCATTATGGGCTCATTTGCATGGGAAGAAGCAGCAGCAGGTTTATGCCCCTCCTGTGGCTGGCCCTATCTACTCTGATCGCATGTCCCCATAAAATGAATGTAAAGCAGATCCTGGTGTCCAGTGGTCACCCCATCCTCCCATCCCTGTCCCTGTTAAAATTTAAATTTTTCCTGATGTTCGGTGGCCCTTCCCCAACCCCCATCTTTGATTTCCATCCCCATAACAGTTGGCATATTTCCCTGGTGTCCACTGGTCCCCAGCCCCGTTACACAGGCTTATTTCCTGATGTCTGGTGGTTCCTCCCCAATCCTCTGATCCCCGTCCCTGTTACAGTTGAATGTTTCCCTGGTGTCTAGTTGTCCCCCGGCCGCCTCTGATCCCTGGCCCCGTTGCAACTGACTTATTCTCTGATGTCCCGTGGATCCCCAGCCCCATACAGAGTAACGTATACCCTGGTGTTCAGTGGTCCCCCTCCACCCTCTGATCTCCGGACCCATTCAAAGTAAAGTGTTGGCTGGTGTCCAGTGGTCCCCACCACCCTCCAGTCCTTTGCCTTGTTACAGATAATGTATTCCCTGGTGTCCTGTGGTCCCACTCCCACCCTCTGATCCCCAGCCCTGTGCAGAAGAATGCAGTCTGTGGTGTCCACTGGCACTCCCCACCCTCCGATTAATCACCGAAGTTACGTATAAGAAATCCCTGGCATCTAGTGGCACCCCTCGCACAGCCTGCACTGCATACACCACCTTGCCAACCTCCCCTTACCATAATCGCCAGGCCTGGGCATGCCCAGCAGCAGAACAGCTCTCCTCTCACCACCTTGGCTGGCTATTGTGTGTAGTGATTGGGAGCGTGCATCCCGCATACTGTCTACAGTAGAGAACATGTGCGCACTCCCTTTACAGTATGCAGGACACGCACTTCCTGTCATTGTATACAGCAGCTGGCCAAGGTGGTGAGAGAAGGGCTGTCCCTGTAGCCCCTGTGGCGCCGGACATTATGGTGAGGAGGAGTTGGCAGGGTGGTATACCCGATGTGGGGAGGGCCACTACACACCAGGGACTTCTTGTACATAACTATGGTGCATGACCAGGAGGTGGGGGGACGCCACTGGACACCAGGAAAGGTTATCTTTCTACTGGTACTGGGGATAGGAGGGTGGAGGGGGTTAACTACTACACACCATTGACTGCATTCTTCTGCACGGGGCCGGGGATCAGAGGGTCTTGGGGTGTTGGGGGACCAGTGCACTCCAGGGAAATATTTAATTGTAATGGGGCTGGGGATTGGAAGATGGGGAACCACTGGACACCAGGGAATAAGTCCGTTGTAATGGGAATGGGAGGTTGGGGGTGCCGATACACACCAGGGAATAATTAAATTTTAATTGGGATGGGGATTGGAGGGTGAGGGGGTGCCACTTAATACCAGGGAACAGGTGTGCTCCCTCAACCCCCAACATGGTTGTGGGCTGTAGTTGCTGGGCTGGCTGCTAGGGTTGCCTGGAGTAAGCTGGGCTTCTCAGCAGTAGTATTACAGCACAAGATAGCCTGCACTATTCTTTTATGCAGCGCTAGCTGGCTGAATATTGCGCTGCACCCATATGCTGTCCCCACCCCTCCCTTTGCACACTGATCTTTGCACATGCGCTAACCCATTTAGCATGCACACCTGACCCCTTTGAATATTGCACATGGGTGTAAACCCCAGGCAAATGGCAGACAGTTTCTTCGTCCACTGGGCAAACTTCTTCAATATCGGGCCCCTGTTGACTGTGCCTCAGTGTGTTCACAGTGCACTTTTGGGCAAAAGTGGTCACAATAACTACTTTGCATGGGCCGGTGTGACTGAGATTTGATCCATTACTGCATGGCAGTTGGGGTTCAGTTGTAAAGAATGATAGGCAAATTCACCAGAGAACAGGAAGTTTCTTATGAAGATTTCATTTTAGTTTTTGATATTTCAAAGCCTGGCCACTCTTAAAACTTCCCGACTGCATTTCACTTGCTTACCCCAGCTTTATTAAGGGAAAGTAGTCCTAGAGTCAAACATTCACAAAAGAAAACATTTAAATAGCTGCTGATATGCATTGAGAAGACACAGCTGCTACAATTCAAAATAGTTTCACAATGTAAGTATGATCACCATTTCATCAGAATCAGCATATATTTCAAAGGTTCAAAACACACGGCTTGTATGTGTCTCACAGAATTGCCTGCAGACAGTGCTAACTGGGTTGTACTGTGCCTCCGCTTTTAAACTGTTACAGTCACCCCCACGTGATGACATCAGAGCATGCCTTCATGCATCTGACATCAGTGTGACATGGTTGAACACTCTGGGGGAGGGAGTTTATGGCAACAGGTGAAGACTTCCATGGTGGAGGTATTACACACCTCCCAGTCCCTTCCAGACAGTACCTCTTGGCAAAGTGGCAAAGTTCATTAGGTAAATGTGAATTTTCCCCAAATTCTGCCAGATAGCTTCCAAATAAGACTGGACCTACATTGGTTCTAGTATAGTTGTATTAGAAACATAGAAACATAGAATTTGACAGCAGATAAGGACCGCTTGGCCTACCTAGCTTACTTCTTCCTACCCCCACTAGGACTGCCTTATGTCTGTCCCATGCATCTTTTTTTTTTTTTTTTTTTATTCTTAGTTATCCGCCTGCTGCGGCGACTACGGTGGGAAGCCGGCCGCTGGCTCTGCCCGCCGAGAACACCAGGCTCACTCATGATGGGGGATCGGCACGCGTTGCCGATCTGCTGAAGGGTCCCCATACCTATCCAGCCAGACGGTTCTGGACCCCCAGTGCGATTCCACCACGAGTCCTCCGCGGCGATGCAGGGCGCAGCCATCAGGCTGCACGGTCGCGCCCAGCCATTTCCACTTTTTTTCCTCCCATTGGGAGCGCAGACATGCAATGATATCTACGCGTATGCGTACCGACATCTGCGCGCTCCCTTCAGTCACCACCCGGCTGGCTGAACAACGTCCCCGAAAAGTGCGCCGCGGCGGTGTGTAGTTTAACCCTCCCAGGACTAGGAGAGCTGTCTCCCAACGCTCAATCCTAGTCCTCCCCTGCCGACCCCCGAAGACCTGGGCTCGTTCCCGAACCCGGGCCGCCAGTGTAGCGTGAGGTGTGGTGTCCAGCGCCTCAACCCTCAGCGCCACCGGGACGGTCTGTCCCATGCATTCTTGAATTCCCTCACTGTTCTTGACTCCACGACCTCCTCAGGGAGGCTGTTCCATGCATCCACAACCCTCTCCGTGAAAAAAATACTTCCTCACATTACTTCTGAGCTGTCCCCCCTCTATCTTCAAATTGTGCCCTCTTGTTCTTGCACATCTCTTTGTCTGAAAGATGCTATCCTCTTGGACTTTGTTGATTCCCTTGAGGTACTTGAAAGTTTCTATCATGTCCCCTCTTTCCTTTCTTTCCTCAAGGGTATACATATTAAGCTCCTTTAGTCTTTCTTCGTATGTCTTCTGATGCAGACCCTGCACCACTTTGGTTGCCCTCCTCTGGACAGCCTCCACTCTATGTCTTTGCGGAGATGGGGTCTCCAGAACTGCACACAGTACTCCAGATGGGGTCTCACCAACTGTCTGTACAGAGGGACAACAACTTCCTGTTTTCTACTATTGATGCCTCTACCTGTGCATCCCAGTATCCCCCCAGCCTTCCTTCCTTACTGCCTTCTCACATTGCTTGCCCACCTGTAGGTCATCTGATATAATTACCCCCAGGTCCCTTTCCATTTTTACTTTTGTCAGTATCTCACCCCTCATTGTGTACTCTTCCCCTGGGTTTTTGTTTCCCAGGTGCATTGCCTTGCACTTCTTTGCATTGAATCTGAGCTGCCATACATTTGACCATTCCTCCAACCTTGCCAAATCCCTTCTCATCCTTTCTGCTCCATCTTGTGTATCAACCCTTTTGCATATCTTTGTGTCGTCTGCAAAGAGACATTCTTTTCCTTCCAGTTCCTCTGCAGTGTCACTTATAAAGACATTAAAAAGGACAAGGACCAGTACTGGCCCCGGTAGTATCCCTCCTTTCTTCACTGTGGACACCGTTTACTATTACCCTTTGCGTCCTGTTGTCTAGCCAATCTTTTATCCAGGCTACCACCTTGCGACCCACTCCAAGGCTGGCTAACTTGTGTATTGATCTTTTGTGTGGGACTGTATCAAATGCCTTGCTAAAACCTAGGTAGGCCATGTTCATAGCCCCTCCCTGGTCTACTATTTTGGTCACCCAGTCAAAGAAATCTATTAGATCCATCTGACACGACCTTCCCGTCGTGAATCCATGCTGCCTTGGGTCCTGTGCACCACTGGCCTCTAGGTTCTCAACAGTTCTTTCCTTCAGAAGTGATTCCATCATTTTCCCTACCACTGAGATCAAACTAACTGGTCTGTAGTTTCCTGCCTCTGTCCTGCTCCCACTTTTGTGAAGAGGAATCGCATCCGCCCTCTTCCAGTCCTCAGCTACCACCCCATCCTCCCATGATTTGTTAGATAGTAGTCAGCAGTGTCACTAGTTCTACCCTTAGTTCTTTTAGAATTCTTGGATGAATCCCATCAGGCACCATTGCTTTGTCCACCTTCAATTTTATTAGTTCTTTCAGAACCCTTTCTTCTGTAAATGGACTGGTATCGACCCCCGTCTTCAGAGTGTTTCTCTTGCTTGGTTTAGGTACCTCCCCCTCCTCTTCCTTTGTGAATGCTGAGCAGAAATATTCGTTCAGTATCTCTGCTTTTTCACTGTCACCCTCTGCCCACATTCCCTTCCCTTTATTAAGCCTCAGTATCCCTCCTTTGGTCTTTCTTAGACTCCTAATGTACCTATAAAAGGTCTTATCCCCCTTCTTAACAGAGTTGGCTGTCCTTTCCTCAGTTTGGGCCTTTGCTATTCTGACTGCCTTTCCTGCCTCTTTCTGCTTTAACTGATAAAGTTCTCTGTCCTGCTCCTTCTGTGTTTCCTTTTATTTCCTGAATGCTATCCTTTTCTCCTTAACCTTCCCTGACACCTCTTTTGAGAACCATAGTGTTTTTTTTCCTTCGTAGTATTTTGTTGATTTGCTTTACACAAAGGCTTGTTGCCTCTGTGATGACTGTTTTGATTACTTCCCATTGTTCCTCCACCCCTCCTTCTTGCCTGCTTGCTAGTGCTTTTGTGAGGCACTCTCTCATTTTCCCAAAGTCAGCCCACCTAAAGTCTAGTACTCTTGCTTTTGTATGGCTTGACTATATGGCTGTGTTTATTGTGGACCACACTGTTTGGTGGTTGCTTGTTCCCAGATGGCTACCCACTTCTGAATCTGAGATTCTTTCTCTGTCCCCATTTGAGAGTACCAGGTGCAAGATTGCTCCCTTCTGAGTGGGTTCCAATACTAGCTGTCCGAGGCATGCCCCTTGTGGGGCATCAAGAATGACCCTGCTCTTGGATGTGCCTGCAGCAAAGGTGCTCCAGTTAACATCTGGCATATTCAGGTCCCCCATCAACAATATCTCCCCTTTTTGTGCCATTCTAAGGATGCCTTCTATCATTTCCTTGTCCATTCCCTCCCCCTGAGATGGGGGTCTGTATACAGCCCCCGTGTGGATTGTGGTGCCATTTCCTGTCTCCAGGGTGACCCAGAGTGCCTCATCTGCTCCCTGTCTGCTCTCTAGTTCTGTTGCTTTGATCCCTTCCTTTACATAGAGAGCTACTCCTCCTCCTCTTTTACCCTCCCTGTCCCTCCTATAGATTGTGTATCCTGGTATGTTGACATCCCAGTCATGGTTCTCTGTGTACCATGTTTCTGTGACTGCCACAATATCCAGGCAACCCTCTTCCATCAAGGCCACTCATTCAGGGAGCTTTTTACACAGACTGTGGGCATTGGTACTCATCGCCTTCCACTGTTTGATGGCCTTACCCCTTTTATCCCCATTTCTGTCCTTACTGCCTTTGCCTTTTTTTACATTTACCTCTGTCCTGCTCCTTAATGACTTCTCTACTTTGGTGTTTACCTCACTAATTACCGTGTTTTGTGGGGGGAGGCTGGGATTTCCCTGCTCCTTTTCAGTGCCTCCCCCCTTGGCTAGTTTAAATGCTTGCCAATGAAGCATTTAAACCTCTCACCTAGGATGCTGGTTCCCCCCTGGACAGATGCAGACCCTTGCGCCAGTATAGGTCTGCATCCCTCCAGGTGGCTCCCCAGTCCTCAATGAAGCCAAAACCCTGAGCTCCATACCAGTTTTTTCAACCATTCTTTGAATGCCCTGGTGAGGAGTATGCTAGTAACACCCTTGCCATAGACAGGCAGCACCTCTGAGAAGGTTACCGTATGCGCTACTTGTCTGTGGTCCCTCCCCAACTCTACAGACTCCTCTTGCACTGCTCTGATCCCATTTCTAGCTAGGTCATTTGTCCCTAGGTAGACAATGACATCCAGCTCCCTCCCTCGTGCAGCTGCTCCCATGATCCTGAGGATTTGCTTCCTGTCCCTTCAAGCCGTGGTGCCAGGCAGGCACCTTACCTCCTTCTCCCCTTCCTCCCACCACTTCTACCCCCCTAATGATTGAGTCCCGCACCAGGACTTGTTTCCTTCCCCTGTGGGGTCCCATGCCACCCTCCTGTGGGTATCCTTTGTGAAGGTTCCCAGCATCCTCCTTGGTCTCCACTGCAGGTGCCTCCATAGAGGAACCACTATCCACCAGAAGCGTATGAATTGTGGAGAGGTACAGCTGGGTGCAACATTGTTCCCACCTCTCCGTCCCTGAGCCCACCCTGGTCCAGCCTTTCCTCTTTCTTGGCAACCTCTGAGGTAGTGGCATTGGCCCTGGTGGTTCCTGGGTCGGGAAGGAGGTTTCACAAATCCTAGCCAGGTCAGCCTAGAGACAGGCAACCTCCTCCCTCAGACCAGAGAGGTGCCTGCAAATAGGGCAGCATCGCAGCCTCCAGAATGTCTCTCGGAACACTGCCGCCCCACAGCCATTGCTCTGCACCACTCCTATCTTGTCTTATTTTGTATCCCCTTTCCTGTTTCTCTGTATGCTTACTCTCTCCTCTCCTTACAGCTCTCACCCTTCCTATTCTGGGACAGCAACTTCCTATATTCTTCAGTAGCCTCTTCCTTCCTTGCTCAGTGTCAGACCACCAGCAGCTTGGGGGGGGGGGGCTACCTACTTTTTTCCTTTAGGGTTGACAAAACTAATGTTTCTCTATGATCTTTCCCTTCCTACTACCAAACAGGAAGTTCCTGTTGTCAGTCAAATCCAGTGGCTATAAAAGTAGAACTGGCTTAGAGTGGGTGGGTGGAGGGGTGGGATGGAGGGCAATTAGTAAGAAAAAAGGCTAGCAACAGGAAGTTGTAATTGGAGTCACCTGCTTTTATTTTGTCTAAACCATACCACCAATTAAGCTCTCTTTCCTCCTACTGATTTAGCAAAGTAAGTTGATACAGTACCATTCCCAGCACAGAACACATACTGACTTTTTCTTTTCTTTTTTTAACCGTAAATAAGACCCCTTCTACTTCTAATAAAGTATCTGTCTGCTTAATCTCAACAGACACTGACTTTTGCTGAGATTGAAGTCTTAAATTAGTAAGAAAATGGTAACTTCTTTTAGTTAGCTGCTTTCTGCTCTACAAGCAAGAGTTCTGTCTTCTGAAGGCTAGCAACAGGAAGTTGTAATTGGGAGTCACCTGCTTTTATATTGTCTAAGCCACACCCCCAATTAAGCTGTCTCTCCTCCTACTGATTTAGCAAAGTAAGTTGGTACAGTATCCTTCCCAGCACAGAACACACACTGACTTTCTTTCTTTTCTTTTTTTGTTTCCAACCCTGAATAAGACCCTTTCTGCTTCTAATAAAGTATCTGTCTGCTTAATCTCAACAGACACGGACTCCTGCTGAGGTAGAAGTGTTAAATTAGTAAGTAAATGGGAGACTTTTTTTTATTTTTTTTTGGGCTGACTCAGAAACTGACGCAAGCATGCAGAAATTTTTATTATAGAAGAAATTAAATGTGAAATCAGATGTTATGCCACCGAGTCAAATACCCAGGTGTATAGACACCTTTATACAGGGTGTTGATAAGAATGTAGTTCATCTTCTGAACCATTTGCCACTAGGGGACACAACTTGACGAGGGCAGAAAGAGATGAATGATTTCAAGCTTAACAATGATCCCACAAAATATCTGGTTAAAACTCTTTAAGAGTGGTAGCAAGAGCCAGAGAATGGGGGGGGAGAACCCAGATGAGTAACATTGGCTTTGACAAAAGATAAATCTATAATTCCTGTATTTTACTGCTGCCGATAGCACACTAATCAACATACCCACTCCCACCTAGATCCCTAGTTTCGGGTCTCGGATTAGCTCTCTAACCGCTCACCTGTTATGTTGTCCAATACCTCAGAGATTTCGTAGCAGTCATGCCATCTTATATACAGGATACCAGAAACATGTTGAATCTGCTAGAAATGTTTAACAATTCTGAAACGAACCTTGAGGGAGTGCTGTTGGTCACCACTAGATGTGGATGATTTATATACATCCATTCCACAAACAGAAGGCTGAGAAGTCCTGAGACAGACTTTAAATCTCAGAAATTTGGAAGAGATTCCTAGTATTGATGTTCAGTTGAAACTAGAAGCTCTGCTGCTTCAGAAAAATTATTTCAGCTTTGACAGGGATTTTTTTCTTTCATGTGAGAGGTACAGCAATGGGTTATACCATTCTTTTACAAACCTATTTATGCATAATTTTGAGACAGAGCACATCATGAACCACCAAAACCCACTATTTGATAAAATACAGTACTTCCAGATATGATATACACAGATGACTTGACTGTCCTGTGGGAAAGAACAGCTGAGGAACTTGAAGCATTTCATAGTTAACCTGAATAGTCTACATGACACCATGAAGTTTAAATTACAGTATGACATGAATAGTGTACCATACTTAAATCTTTAGATATTTAAGGAGGGGGATAAGCTGTGCAGCAGATTGTACCGAAAGCCAACTGATTAAAGTACCTTTCTGTACATTAAGCGTATACATCCATTACTGTGGTCAGTTCCTCAGAATCAAGAGGAACTGTACCTTAGAGGATGATTTCCAGAGGCCTTCAAAAGGCCTTTACAGTAGGTTCAGACAGAAGGGTTACGAGGACAGACGACTAGAAATAGCACAGCCGAAGGAAGGCCTTTTAGGGCTGATCTCTTGACCCCAAAAGAAAAGACTACAACCTTGCCTAAAAATATAGTGTTCTCATTGGTCTTATGCCTTTGATATTGTAACTGACTCTGGCCATTAGTATATAGCCTTAGACTGTGACATTATTAGTTAAAAATCATTCCTGTACAATTGATATGTATATTGCCTCTCCTTTGTTTGTATTACATTCTTATTGTTTGTTTACCCTGACATGGAACCTGTGAAATGAGCTTGTCCTCAGTGGTGTTATCCTAGACTTCACATAAATAAATGAATAAAATAAATAAAATCTCTGCCTTTGGTCCTATAAAAAGCATTACTAACGAAAAGTGGCAAATCTTGAGCGCTACCAATAAAGGTGACCAAGTTTTTCAGAAATCACCAAGAAAAGTGGCTAAGAGAAATCAAACTGTAAAAGACAAATTGGTACATTCAGGGTATAAGAGTAGAACAGGCTAACCAGCGGGTTTAGTTTATTACCGACGCTAGGAAGTTTTCCTTGTAGCCACTGTGCACAGTGTAGTAGCGTTCACCGTTTGTGTGAAATATATAACCCAAAAGAGGATGAAAAAAAATCTAAATTAAACAGTTTATCACTTGTGCAGGTACGCATATAGTGAATACATAGTAAAGTGTCCCTGCAACAAGTGATAAGTATTGGACAGACCAGGAGAGAACTCAGAATTCGTATATGTGAACACAGTGATACGTGGAAAGGAAGGAGCCTCCTAGTTTATCATGTCCTTTTGTTGCAGAAAACCCTCCGATCCTCTCACAAAGGTTTTTGGAATTGAAAGGGTGGAAAGCAACAGCAGAGGTGGGAATTGGAAGAGAGAACTAATACAACGGATAGACAGATTTGGAAATTGGATGCAAACGTAGGACTAAAGGAGGAAATAGTTTGGATGCCATTGATATAAAAATTCACTGTTGGCATTTGCCACCCTGGAACGCTACTCTTGCTTTCTTTCTGTCTCTGTCTCTCTCTCTCTCTCTCTCTTTCTTTCTTCCTTCCTTCCTGCCCCA
Source organism: Neoceratodus forsteri (assembly GCA_016271365.2). Lineage (NCBI taxonomy): Eukaryota > Metazoa > Chordata > Ceratodontiformes > Ceratodontidae > Neoceratodus > Neoceratodus forsteri. The sequence continues at coordinate 1,840,001,114 of CM057449.1, forward strand.
TTTTTCTTCACACACTGAATCCCCCGTCCTTCCCTTCTCTCCGAGGTATTCTTATTCTTTGTAATATACTTGCATTAATGTTTATAAGAATGTACTGTATTATGGTATGGATTTTAAACATTATTACATTTGACATTAAAGAGATTCATTTAGTTATTTTAAATGCGATTTGCACCACATGCTGTGATTCCTTACCTCTGCAACACGCGGACTGGATATTTCTGATAAAAATTTATTGTCATGTTAACAAGTGAAGGGGATTGTAAATTTGTCCCCAGCCGATCCCTTCCACTTCCTGTTCTTGGGAGCTACCTGAGATCCACCCCCGTGCTCAGGCACGTAATGACATGTGCCCAGGGAGAGCGCAGGGACACTCTGCACTAAAGTTTTTTTTGGGGGGGGGGCAACTTTTAAAATGTTTTTATATATTGTAATGGTTGTTTTGTGATTAAGCAAGGGCACCGGATGACTAACAAGGCCCAAGTCAGCAGTAAAGAGGGGAAATTGTTTGTTTGTTGTAGGAAAACTCCATTGAGCAGGCTCATTCACAAGGAGGTCCTATACACATGACAGCATACTAAAAAGGACAAACATAAACTTGAGCATCAAATTTACAACATTGGTAAGCGGTCCAAAGCATATACAGCAGTAAATAGGAATACTATACAATCAAATGACTGGCAAAACTGTTTCAATATTTATAAAAAGGTACAAAGAACATACAACAACAGAATTAGCTAGCAATAACAGTTTCAGTTTAGGATGAGACATGATACATAATGAGTGAATAAATAAGTGCATGATATACAGAATACCAGTTAAGGGTAGAAGGTGGGGGGGAAAGAAGTTATGGGGGCCAGGGAGAGAAAGGGATAGAGGTGGTGGTAGAGTGGGGGAAGGTGACGGGCTATGGAGTGAGGACAAGAGAGGGGGGAATACTAATGGTAGTTGCACATGGCTTTAACTTTGTCAGCCGTCCAGGATTTATAAAAGTTAATCGTGACAACACTAGTAAGTTTGAGAATGGATTGTAGACTATTCCAGGCAGATAGAAGCAGTGTCTATGTTGCCTTTCTGTGTTTAGCCTCCAGACCAAGAAGCTGGATTACTTGCTGCACTTCCACAGCCTGCAGAGCAGTATTAAATGTTGGTTTTAAAGGTTTGGCTAAGGTTTTGTCGTTTGGATAAAATGATCATGTGACAGAATAAAATAATGCAAATCACCTGGTTGTAGGGTTTTCGTGAATGTTTATACCACTCATCTCAAGGCTGGAGCCATGATTTAAAATGTTTCATTTTTTTGGTAACTGTGTAAGGCCAACCAGGCACAAGTGCCTGTTTTCAGGGGGTGACCTGGGAGCACTGGGGTGGTTAAGTGACTGGCTCAGAAGTCGCACAGTATGCAGGTGGAGGTTGTGGGAATCAAACCCAAGTCTTCTGGATGTGCCAAGCTCATTCGCAGCTCGTTTACTCTAACCTCTAGGCTATACTGCTAGCTCCATAACTATTACTATTTATTTTTTTTCTTCATCCAGTGTGGATTTCATGAAATGTGCTCCATGGCAATATTTATGGCATAAAAAGTTCAGAGTTTTCTATTGAAAATAATGGAGTAGTGTAATAATCTGTTTAAATGATAGAAGGTTGGGGTTTAGCCATAGGAACCACCTCGCCTGTGGAGATTTCCTTTCTTGAAATGTGACCCTACTTCATGTGCCAGCCATTGATCAGTCCACAGTGACACTACAAAAGAGTCCCTTACATTAACCAGCTTTATAAAATGGGTACTGTACAAAGAATTTTGGCTGTGGATTAGCTGACACAGGCTGGCATCTATACTTTTACCTCAGCCTAACTCACAGAGGAAAAATACCCATGCCAGGCTGCTTGCCTGTTCAGTTACCACACATTAGCGGGCACACCTGACCTGTGCATATGTAATTTCATATTTGCACGGTTTGAGACTGTCTACCTTTAATAAGTGACATTGCACTTTAGGGTGAAAGAAAATAGTTTTTTGTATATCTCTAGATAACTTCCTGTTGTCCTTTTATTCTGATATGTTCTGACCTTTTTTGTTGAATAATCTAATTTTGTTTCCTTTGTAACTACCCTGAATCCCTCCTCCATCAGCAGTTGCTGCTCACTCTTTTCAAACTTTCTGAACATTCTATGACATCAGTAACCCCATCCCAGGCCATTCAGATGAATAGCATAGAATGAAGTAATTGATGTTATGGAATGTCTTAGACTGCTCCCAAGACTACTCTTACGGTTGTTAGAGTGGTTTCAGTGTGCATTCTTGGGGTATGAGAACTGCAAATCAAATGTGAGCAGTTCTGATATCCTAAGGATGTAAATTAGACCACTCTTACAGCCATAAGTGTGGTCTCAGCGGCAGTATTAATGTATTATTGATCGAGATTGAGAAGGATGGACCAGTGCCTTCAGGAGGGAGAAGAGGAGCAGGGGGAATGGGAACAAAGATGTAGTGATAGAGGAGGATAGAATGAGGGAGGGGCTGCTAACATTGAAGGTGGAAAAATCACCAGGCCCGGACAAAGTACACACAAGGGTACTAAGGGAACTGGCTGAGGAGCTGGCAGGGCCACTGGCAGGCTTATTTAATAGTTTACAAGAGTAGGGCATGGTACTACAGGACTGGAGAACAGCACATGTGGTGCCCTCAACAGAAGCGGTCCCAAGGATGACCCTGAGGATTACAGACCAGTCAGTCTGACCTCAGTCATGTACTGTACAGGCTCATGGAGACCATACTTAAGAAAAGGTTGGTAGAATATCTAGAGGAGCATGGTCTCCAGGATGCAAAGCAGCATGGGTTCATGGGATGGGGGAGAGATCATGTGAAAGGAATCTGATTGACTTTTTGACTGGGTCACTAAGATAGTAGATATCCTCCATCTGGATTTCAGCAAGGCCTTTGACTCTGTGCCCCACAAAAGGTCGATCAGGAAGTTGGCGGATCTCGGGGTTGGGAATAAGATGGCCAGATGGGTGGAAAACTGGCTGAGGGACAGAACCCAGAGGGTGATTGTGGGGAGAGAGTTATCTGGCACCAGTGAGGTCACCAGTGGGTTGCCACAAGGCTCAGTGCTAGGGCCGGTGTTGTTCAGTGTTTGTATCAGTGACCCTGAGGATGGCATTAAGGGTAAAATGTGCTTATTCGCGAATGACACCAAGCTCTGCGGAAGAGTGGACACAGCTGAAGGGATACAGGACCTACAGGATGATCGGGAAAAGCTGCAGAGGTGGTCCGGGATTTGGCAGCTTGGCTTCAATGCCAAGAAATGCAAAGTTATGCATGTTGGAGCCAAGAATCCCAGGACCGAGTACTACCTGGGTGAAGTCCAGGTATCTGCATCAGAGGAGGAGAAGGACCTGGGAGTGATGATCACTAGTGACTTGAAGCACTCCACGCAGTGCAAGAAAGCAGCAGCAAGGGCAAACAAGATGCTGGGATGCATAGCTAGAAGGATCAGTAGTAGGAGAGAGGAAGATATACTACCTTTGTACAGGTCACTGGTGAGGCCACATCAAGAGTATGGAGTTCAGTACTGGTACCCACACCTCAAAAAGGACATTAACCTGCTGGAGAAGGTCCAGAGGAGGGCTACAAAGATGACAGTGGATCAGCAGGGTAAGGCATACGAGGAGAGGTTGAGGGCACTGAACATGTACTCCCTGGAGGAAAGGGGAGAGAGAGAGAGAGAACATGATTGGGACCTTCGAGTACTTGAAAGGGATAAATAAGGTGGATAAAGGGGGTCTCTTTAAGCTGAGTGGCAACCATAACATGAGGAGGGGGCACAGTCTTAAGCTCAAGGGGGGGAGGTTTAGGTGAGTGGGGCGGGAAATGGACAAATAAATGATAGAAGGCATCCTTAGAATGGCAGAGAAAGTGGAGATATTATTGATGGGGGACCTGAATATGCCAGATGTTAACTGGAGCACCTTTGCTGCAGCCGCATCCAAGAGCAGAGTCATTCTCGATGCCCTACAGGGGGCATGCCTCAGTCAACTAGTGTTGGAACCCACTCTGGAGAGAACAATCTTAGACCTGGTACTCTCAAACGGGGATGGAGAGAGGATCTCAGATCTAGAAGTGGGTAGCCATATGGGAACAAGTGACCACCAGACAATGTGGTTCATGATAAACACAGCTGCAGAGTCAAGCCATACAAAAGTGAGGGTACTGGACTTTAGGAGGGTTGACTTTGTCAAAATGGAAGAGTACTTCAGAAAAGCACTAGCAAGCAGACAAGAGGGGTGGGTGGAGGAACAATGGGAAAACATCAAAATTGCCATCACAGAGGCAACAAGCCTTTGTGTGAAGCAAATAAATCAAAACGAAAAAAAACACTACGGTACTTAAGAGGTGGCAAGGAAGATTGGGGAGAAAAAGACAGCACTCAGGAAGTATAAGGAAACACAGAAGGAGCAGGACAGAGAACTGTACCAGTTAAAGCAGAAGGAAGCGGGGAAGGCAGTCAGAATAGCAAAGGTCCAAACTGAGGAAAAGATAGCCAACTCAGTTAAGAAGGGGGATAAAACCTTTTATAGGTACATTAGGGAGCAAAGAAAGACCAAGGGAGGGATAGTGAGGCTTAATAAAGGGGAGGGTGAGTGGGCAGAGAGGGACATTGAAAAAGCAGGGATACTGAAATATTTCTGTTCAGTATTCACAAAAGAAGAGGAGAGGGAGGTACCTAATCCAATCAATAGAAGCACTCTGGATGGGGGGGGGGTTGATACCAGTCCTTTCACAGAAGAAAGGATTCTGAAATAACTCCTAAAACTGAAGGTGGACAAAGCAGTGGGGCCTGATGGGATTCACCCTAGAATTCTAAAAGTACTAAGGGAGCTAGTGACACCACTGACTACCCTTTTTAACAAATCATGGGAGGATGGTGTGGTACCTATGGACTGGAGGAAGGCAGATGTGATTCCCCTTCACAAAAGTGGGAGCGAAGAGGAGGCAGGAAACTACAGATCTGTTAGCGTGACCTCAGTGGTAGGAAAAATGATAGAATCACTTCTGAAAGAAAGAAAGAACTGTTGAGTACCTAGAGGCCAGCGGGACACAGGACCCAAGGCAGCACGGGTTCACAGCTGGACGGTCATGTCAGACAAATCTAATGGATTTCTTTGACTGGGTGAACAAAGTTGTAGAGCAGGGAGGGGCTGTGGCAATGGCCTACCTAGACTTTAGCAAGGCATTTGACACAGTCCCACACAAAAGATCAATAAACAAATTAGCCAGCCTAGGAGTGGGTCCAGGGTAGTAGCCTGGGTGAAACATTGACTGGACAACAGGACACAAAGGGTAATAGTAAATGGGGTCCACTCCAAACAAAAGGGGGTTACTAGTGGGGTACCACAGGGTTCGGTATTGGGTCTGGTCCTTGTAATGTCTTTATAAATGACATTGCAGAGGGACTGGAAGGAAAAGTATGCCTCTTTGCAGACAACACAAAGATCTGCAACAGGGTTGATACACAAGGGGGGCTGGAAAGGATGAGAAGGGACTTGGCAATGTTGGAGGAATGGTCAAAAGTATGGCAGCTTAGATTAAATTCAGAGAAGTGTAAAGTAATGTTCCTGGGAAACAAAAACCCAGGGGAAGAGTACTCATGGGGGAGGGGGGAGGTAGTAATAACAACAAAAATGGAAATGGACCTGGGGGTAGTCATATCAGCAAACCTAAAAGTAAGCAAGCAATGTGAGAAGGCAGTAGGGATGGCTGGGGAGATACTGGGATGTATAGTGAGAGGCAACACCAGTAGAAAACAGGAAGTTGTTATCCCTCTGTACAGTCAATTGGTGAGACCCCATCTGGAGAACTGTATGCAGTTCTGGAGTCCCCATCTCCGCAAGGACATAGACAGGATGGACGTAGTCCAGAGGAGAGCAACTAAAATGGTGCAGGGTCTGCAACAGAAGTCATACAAAGAGAGACTAAAAGAGCTTAATATGTATACCCTTGAGGAAAGGAGGGAGAGGGGAGACATGATAGAAACATTTAAGTACTATACCTCAAGGGAATCAACAAAGTTCAAGAGGGTAGTATCTTTCAGAAAAAGAGATGTGCAAGAACAACTGTCACAGATACACTCAGTAGGTCATGCCCCCTTCTCCCACAGTGCCAACCTCCGAGCACAATAGTGTCAACAGGTAACAGACAGGGTAACCCTCCTGTCTGCTTTTGAGTTTGAATCACCTTTAGTCTCAAGTTCTGAGGGGATTCAAACTCTGAATCTTATGCTAGCGTACCCAATGTATAGGCTCAGATATGTACCCTCTTCAGGGATTGCGGTACAATCTTTTGCCAGGGGCACCCAGCCAGGCTTCCAGAATGAACCCTTTTAACTCTGTAAGAGACCGTAGGAATATTCTTACCTTTTTACACAAGCTCGGTAACACCATCAAGCTGTTGAACCATTTTGTCAGATTTAACCCTCTATATGTCACATCCAAAAAGAACTGGCAGACGCCCAAACAGTCTTTTAAATAAAAAGTACTTTACTAAAAGACTATACAAATATTAAAAAAATGTAAACACAGAACAATATCAAAGCTCACAATCACATAAAAGAATAAGGGAAAAGTACAAAACATAAACTTCTACCACAATACATTTAGACCTTTTCTATCTAATGTATTACCTCTGTTAAGTGCCTATAAAATTAAATCAGAGAGCTGTGTCTCTCTCTAGAGTCCCAAGATGGTATATCTCTCAAACAGTTCAAACACAAGTATTAGTTTCTCTGTCTTTCCACGCCACTTCTGTGAGTCATCTAGCTCCTTCTTTTAGAATATAAAAAAAATACAAACATGATGTCCTGTCAGAAGGTATATTAAGTAAGGTGATATCAGCAAAAACTCATTTTCCAAATTGAGTCTCTGATCCCCCAGTTCCTTTGAGGTTTACAACCCCGCAGTCCATCACCTAGGTGTGATATAGCCAACAAGAATCAGCTAAATGATGTCCTGTCCTGTAATAAAATGTATATTTTAGTTTCCCAACTTCAAAGCATGAGGTCATAAAAAGGCAATAAAATGCAATTTCTCAAGGAAGTTAATTACATTACAGTGATCTCCTGGTCAGTTTACATATCCTGTAGCTTCACGGAAACCTTTTGGGGGGGGCACCCATGGAAACACAGGCTCACATACTATATTTTTATATAACAAATATACAACAGTCATAACTAGCTGGCCAAGTGTCTCAATCCTCCCCACCTAGACTGAATTTGGGGGCTGTATCCCCTGCATGGGATGAGCTCCCTAAGTCAGTTCACTCCTCATACAGACGCGACAGGCCATCTACGTTCTGATTAGTTGCTCCAGCCCTATGTTAGATCGTCATGTCATACTCTTGCAAGGCAAGACTTCATCTTAATAGTCTACCATTAGTTTTTACCATTTGTGTCAGCCAAACCAAGGGGTTGTGGTCCGTTTGTACCTCAAAATGCTGCCCATATAAGTATGGCTGTAACTTCTTTGGGCCCACACTATGGCAAGACACCACAGTAGAGTAAGCCGGCTACCTGGGAAGTAAATTTTTACTCTGGTACACTATGGGATGATCTCTCCCTTGGTTGGATTTCTGACTCAGTACTTCCCCAATACCCACGTCTGAGGCATCAGTCGGGACTGTAAAGGGTCTCCTATAGTCAGGACATGTCAATACAGGAGCACTGCACAGTGCCTCCTTCAGTCTGGTAAAGGCTTTTTCACAGGCCGGTTCCAAGGTAATTTTCTTAGGCATCTTTTTCTTTACCAGGTCAGATAGGGGAGCAGCCAGGGCACTGTAATTGGGTACAAATTTCCTATAATACCCTGCTGTCCCTAGAAAACTCCTGATCTGCTTCTGCATTTCTGGTCTGGGCCATGCCTTGATCACCTCTATTTTTACTTGGTCAGGATGGAGCTATCCCCGGCCTACAACATGCCTGAGGTATGCCACTTCAGTTATGGCCACCTGGCACTTCTCAGCTTTGACAGTGAGCCCGGCTGTCTGTATCCTGCCCAGCACTTCCCTAAGGTGGGACAGGTGTTCCTCCCAGCTGGTACTAAAGATGGCAGTGTCATCCAGGTATGCCACAGCGTACTCCTCAGCACCATTTAACACCTGGTTCACCTACCTTTTGAAAGTGGCCGGGGCATTCTTCATTCCGAAAATCATTACTGTAAATTCAAATAAGCCTATTGGAGTGATGAAGGCCGACCTCTCCCTAGCTTTGTCGGTTAACTCTACCTGCCAATACCACTTTGTCAGGTCAATAGTTGTAAGGTCAGTTGCTCCTCCCAACTTGTCCAGGAGTTTGTCTGTCCAGGGAATCGAGTGGGCGTCTGACTTCGTGACTGCATTCAATCCATGATAATCCACACAGAAACGAGTAGAGCCATCTGGCTTGGGCACAAGGACTGCGGGTGAGGCCCAGGGGCTGTGGGATCTTTGGATTACCCACAGATCCAGCATTTCCTCCACCTCCCTCCTAATGTCCTTTTGGACAGCCTCTGACACCCGATATGCTGTCCGCCATATGGGCGTCTGTGTCCCTGTCTCCACATTGTGCGTCACTAAGGGGGTTAGTCCAGGTTTGGCGCTAAACAGTGGGACAAAGTCTACTAAAACCTGCCTTACTTCCTGGATCTTGTCCAGGGCCAGCTGGGGTGACAATTTAACTGCCTCCACAGAGGACTCCTGCTTGCTTTCTTCCAGCAAGTCCAGAAGGGGGTCTCCTTTGTCCATCCCCTCCCCAGGACTACATACTGCAAACACGAAGTCAGCCCTATTGGCATATGGCTTCATCATGTTGACATGGTACATTCTTTCTGTATGTCTTCTGTCAGGTAACTCTGTGTTCTAGAGACGTGGATATGTTGTTCAATCCACACTGTCTGGTAGGTTCCTTGCCGCTTTAAATCTTGCTGGAAGGTCTTCAAGCTGGCTCCTCCCACCCACCCGGATGGTAAAACTCTCTGTTCTGCCCCATGACGCCCGATCTTCCTTACCGCTTGCAAGCTCATTCTAAAGTTTAAAAGACTTCGGTCTTCTTTTTCCCTCGCAGCTGTGATGGACAAATCGACTCCCGGATTTCGTCTTTATTTATTTAGCTTTTGTTTACTGGGTAAGTACACTAGACAAGTTGTATGCCTATTTTCAGGAACGACCCGGGAGAGTACTACAGGTATTACAGACCACATCGTTACAGTGTACTGTAGCATGTAAACAAGTGCAATATTGTAACTTAGTACATTGAGTGTTACAGACCGCATCATAACAGCGTAGCAGGTGAACAAGTACAATACTGTAACTTAATACATTGAGTCAGCAGAACAAACAGGCAGAAAATGAATCATTATGTATGACAGGCAAAGATAAAGTACATAATGAGCAAGCATTCGGTAGCATTGAGCATACATGTAGCATAGGCAAGTGCATAGGAAGAGATGGTCCGAGGTCAACAATCTCGTCAGTTCGGTAAGTGTTCCAAGTAAGAAGATGTCCCGTAACAATCCACACTCCACGTGCGTTTATTGCCTTGGACTCTGCCATGACTCACAGGATTGTGAGTTATGCAAATCCTTTTCGGCTTCAGTCTTGGAGGACCGCGCTGCCGGATTGCTGTTGGGGCGACCTGAGAAACGTTATCCTCCGGTCAAGTCGAAGGAGGCCCGTTGGGCAGCGCCCGCGGTGGTGGACTCTGCAGAACAGCTGGAGCAGATGATCGCTCTTGAGGAGGAGGCGGCCCAGGCCACATCATCATCATCATCCTCGGTCTCGGCGTTTATCCTGCTCTCCTTGGGCTCTTCCTATACAGCTTCTTTTATGGAGCTTTGCCAGTCCCTCTCCACCAAGGGAGAAGGGCCATCGGGACATTCCTCTTGGTCCAAAAAGAAGGACTCCAAAGGTTAGTCCCACCGTCTACGTTCGTGGGAGCGGGAGAGGTCCCCTTCCCCAGATAGTAGACACTCGACTTCGGTCGAGGTTGCGGCTAAGGCCGCTGGCTTCACGGTGTCCCCATCAGGTCAGCAGGCTGAGACAACCGCCGAAACAGTCGAGATTTTTCTCGACCCGTCGGACAGTTTGTCGACTGGAGAAGCCGACAACCCTTCTTCACCGGTTCCCCCGGTGGAAACCGAGGACTTGCCTGTGCCAGAGTCCCCGGTTAAGGTCCCTGAACCGAGGGAGGAGCGGTTTTCCCCCGCCCCTCTCTGACCCACCCTCGGAATCCCCGAAGGTGTCCGTCTCTGACCTCTTCCAGGTCCAGCCGGTTCTGCCAACGTCGGCGGTCTCAGTCTCGGCACCATGGAAAGCGGCAGCACCGCTTATCCTTGTCATCCTTTTTGGAAGATAGGCTTTGGCGCAAGTTGCGTCGGCACTGCGAGGATCTAATGTGGCAGCAGCTCTTATTGTCCGGGAATAAGCAGACTCTGTCGCCTTCTCCGGCCATTAAGTGTCTGTCACTGGAGCAGCCGAAACAGCCCCTCGTAGTAGTCGAGCCGAATCCGGCACCGGTTGTTTGGCCGAAACCGGCTGCGCCACCCATTGTGGTGGAACCTCTGCCTCCACAACCGAAGACTGGGGGCCCGACCAAGGATTCTCAGTCGGGTCAGGGTTTGCCCCATAGGTTGTCGGTCACCCTCACTCCCGATTGACCTCGGCAGGGGGAGGGTGGCTCAGGCGCTCGGCAGCTGTTCGCAGACTCCTCGGAGTCTGACGACGACGACTTCTTGTTCTCCAGGCCGCTTGACTTGGAGTCCACTGAGGGTCAGTCGGTGGACGAGAGTCCATCCTTGTACCTTGGAATGCTTCGACTCATCTCAGAGTCCACTGCGATGAAGCTCGAACCCATTTCAAAATGAGCCAAGTATCCCTTCATGGAGATACTGTACCAAGGGGATTCCCCTACGGAGGCCTTCCTGGTGCCCGAAGCCATTGTTGGCCCAGCTCTGGAGCTGTGGCAGCAGCCAGCTTCTTGTCCAGCACCTTCGGCCAGGATGGCTCGGAAGTATGCTGTCCCTACCGGTTCACTCTCTGGATTCTCGGAGCACCCCTCTGCGGAGGGGTTAGTGACTGACAGCGTTTTCCAGCGTTCCGGGAATGCTCGGAATGCGGACAAGCCACCCGATAAGGAGTCCAAGAAATTGGAATACTCCGGGCGGAACGTCTATGCTGCTTCCTCCCTAGGCCTTCGTCAGGCTAGCTCGGCCGTCCTGATGGCACACTTTTCACACGCCCTTTTGGGCTCCCTGGATGAGGTGATTCCTCATCTCCTGGCTGACCTTCAAACGACGGTCAAGCAGGTGCAGGATCAGGGAAGGGCAGTGGCCAAACAGCAGCTTCAAACTTCCTTGGACATCGCTGACTCATGTGCCCAGTCAGTAGTGGCTGGATCTCCACCTTTACGGTGGATACCCAGCTGGCAGATGTTCCCTTCCTGGGTACCGACTTGTTTGGTCCCGGGTGGAGGGTCATCTTCAACGGATCAAGAAGTCCAACGACACCTTGCACTCAGTCACGTCTGCCCAGAAGGACAAAGGCCGCCAGCAGCAGCGGAAGCCCTTTCGTCCTTCAGCCACTGCGGCACGTCTGGCCCAGCAACACCAGCATCAGGGCCAGCAGGCTCGCAGTTGGCACCCCAAAGCCAAGCTTGCTGCTTCCTCCAGCAGGAAGCCGGGAGGGAAATGTCCAGGCGGCTCCTCGCCGCCCTTCCTCCAAGCCTGCCCAGTGACGGGTTGAGAGGTGTCGCCCCCAACCTCGTCACTCCTTCCCGGATTCCCCCCATGGGGGACGGCTCCGCCACTTCCTTTGCACCTGGTCCGCTATCACAATGGACCACTGAGTGTTGGAAGTGGTAGGCAGGGGTCTGCCTCTGGAATTCGAGCAGTCCCCACCCTATCGAGCCGTCGCCCCATGGGGGGCTATGGGTTCCGCAGCCTCTCTGTCAGCTCGTTGAGCCGACATTGCCCTGCTCCTCCAGAAGGAGGTGATCAGGGAGGTGGCGGACTCTCCTCCAGACCTAGGGTTTGTGTCCAGGTACTTCCTGGTCCCAAAACGGATGGGGGGGGGCTAGCGCCCCATTCTCGACCTACATGACCTGAACAAGTTCCTAAGGTCTCGCACCTTCAGGATGGTCACTCTGGCTCAGATCATTCCATCCTTGGAACGAGGCATGTGGTTCTGTTCTCTGGACCTTCAGGATGCGTTCTTTCATGTCCCAGTCCGTCCGTCTCACCAGCGATTCCTCCACTTCAGAGCAGAGGGATCCCTTTACGAGTTCCGGGCCATGCCCTTCGGCCCTCTCTCCAGCTCCCAGGGTCTTCACCAAATGCATGGCAGTGGTGACAGCATTCCTGCAGCGCCGAAGGGTCCAGGTGTATCCTTACCTGGACGACTGGCTGATTGCAGCCCCCTCCAGGTTGGAGGTGGAGCGGTCCAGGGATCTGGCCCTCCAGGTTTGCTCTCAGACTGGCCTCCTCATGAACGAGGCCAAATTGTAACTCGTGCCATCACAGGTGATTCAGTTCATCAGGGCAGAGCTCGACTCTCTTCGAGCCAGATCATGGCTCCCGGCGGACAGGGCCGAGGTCCTTTCCTCCTTTGCTTAATCATTTCTGGTTGGGCAATTGCGCCCTGCCCGGGACTTCCTGCGCCTTCTGGGCCTCATGGCGGCCTGCACCAGCGTGGTCCATTGGGCCCGCTGGCATATGCGTCCCTTGCAATGGGGGCTGGCCCGCCAATGGTCACAGCACTCCGGTCCTCTGGACCAGCCAGTGACAGTGACTCAGGAGATGTGGAACAGCCTCCAGTGGTAGCTTGTTCCAGCTCATCTGCAGGAGGGTATCCTGTTTGTCCGCCCCGAGCCGATGGTCACTCTGATGACCGATGCCTCTCTGATGGGTTGGGGTGCCCATCTGGGGGAGCTCAGAGCTCACGGCCTCTGGTCCCCTCAGGAGTGTCGATGCCACATCAGTCTGCTGGATCTTCGAGCAGTCTGACTAGCCTTCACTCAGTTTGTACGGGGTTAAGTGGTCCAGGTCCAGATGGACAACACCACGACCATGTACTACCTAAACCGTCTGGGCGGGACGCACTCCTTGCCTCTGTGCAAGGAGGCTCTCCGCACTTGGTCTCTCGTGAGCAGCCTGGAGGCGGATCTCCTAGCCATCCATGTGGCAGGAGCCTCCCAACACTCTGGCCAATGCCCTCAGCTGGATAGGTGCTGCATCTCACGAGTGGTATCTCCTGCCAGAGGTAGTACAAGATCTGTTCTCCCACCGGGGCACTCCTCAAGTGGACCTGTTTGCCTCCAGGGAGAATGCGAAGCTGAGGCTGTTTCTTGCCCGGCCCCCTCAGCAGGGCTCGCTGCAGGGGGGATGACTTCTCAAGGCTGTGGACCCCGGGCCTCTTCTACGCCTTCCCTCCATTTCCCTTGATCCACAGGGTGCTTCTCAAGGTGAAGAGGAACAAGGTGCATGTAATTCTAGTAGCTCCAGACTGGCTCCGCCAGTTCTGGTATCCAGATCTCCTCAGCCTCAGCTCCAGGATCCCGAGGTGGCTTCCAGCCCGGCCGGACCTGATCTCTGTCAACAAGGGGAAGGTACTCCACCCGGACCTTCAATCCCTGCACTTGATGGCCTGGTTCCTGGGTGGCTAGAGTTCCAGGCCTTGGGTCTTTCCGACGAGGTCCTCAACGTTGTTGAGGTATCCCGTAAGGAGTCTACCAGAAAATGCTATGCCTTCAAATGGAAGAGATTCTTCATTTGGTGTCAGGATAAGGGGTTGGACCCTTCCTCTTGTTCTTTGGCTAGCATTCTGGACTACCTGTGGTCCCTTTCTCAGCTAGGGCTTCGGTTGACAACCCTTAAGGTGCACCTGGCAGTCATCTTTGCTACCGAGCGTGGGCGGGAAGCAGTCAGTGGTGCAGGAGAAGGTGGTCGGGCGCATTTTCAAAGGCCTTGATCACATATCCTCTCCGGTGTGAGAACCTCCACCTCTGTGGGATCTACTGCTGGTATTGGCTAAGCTCATGGGCAAGCCATTTGAACCGATGCACAGGTGTGACATCTCTCACCTGTCGTGGAAGACCGCCTTCTTGGTGGCTATCACGTCAGCCAGAAGGATGGAAGAGCTCCAGGCACTTTCCATCGAGTCTCCTTATCTGGTCTTCCACAGGGACAAGGTTGTCCTGCGCCCCCACCCGAAATTCCTTCCGAAAGTGGTGTCAGAGTTTCACCTAAAGCAGGTGTTGACTCTGCCTGTGTTCTACCCCAATTACACCTCGGAGGACGAATATAGGCTCCATACTCTGGACCCTAGAAGAGCGCTCTCTCTTATTACAAGGAGCGGACGGCTGAAGTTCGGGGAGAGGTCCGTCAGCTCTTTGTCACCTGTGCTGAAGCCGCACCTGGCAGACCTGCAGCCAAGCGGACGATAGGCAGGTGGGTCACCTCCTGCATAGATCTCTGCTATAGGTTGGCAGGCATGGAGTCTCCCACAGGGATAAGAGCTCATTCTACCCACCATACCGCTGCTTCGGTGACTGCTTCCAGGGATGTCCCTATCCAGGAAATCTGCAGGGCTGCTACCTGGAAGTCAGCACACACCTTCATTACCCACTACCGCATCAACCTTGAGTCATGCCCGGATGCTGGTTTTGGGACCTCTGTTCTCCAGTCCTTATTCCCCAAGTAAGTATAGGGGGTGCACACCTTGCCTCCCTCCTCCTGGAGAACTGCTAGGAGTCTGCCAGACAGTGTGGATTGAACAACATATCCACGTCCCTAGAAATACAGGTTACTCACCTGTAACAGGAGTTCTAGGAGTGGTATATGTTGTTCATCCACACAACACACCCGACCTCCCCGGCTTCGACGTGTAATCTGGCTTCCAGCGGGCTAGATCTGGTGTCATGGGGCAGAGCCAAGAGTTTTACCACCCGGGTGGGTGGGAGGAGCCAGCTTGAAGACCTTTCCGGCAAGATTTAAAGCAGCAAGGAACCTGCCAGGCAGTGTGGATGAACAACATATACCACTTATAGAACTCCTGTTACAGGTGAGTAACCTGTATATATAGTTCACGTCATTTACCTTTCTAACTACTTTGTACGGTCCTGCCCACTCAGCCTGCAGCTTGTCTTTCCGGACCAGAATAGGGACCATGACTTCCTGACTCATCATGTACGAGCGAGCTCTGGCTCTGCGTTTGTACCACACTTTTTGTTTCTGTTGGGCAGCTGCCAGGTTGCTCTGGGCTGTCCCCGTAAGCTCCTTCAGCCTTTCCCTAAACCTAAGGATGTAATCCACTATGGGAGTGCCCTGGGTGGTGTGCTTGCCTTCTCAGTCCTCCCGGATCAAGTCTAGGGGCCCACGTACTCGGCATCCATATAAGAGCTCGAAGGGGGAAAATCTTGTCGACTCTTGGGGCACCTCCCTGTATGCAGACTACAGGTGGGGAAGGTATTTCTCCCAGTCCCTCCCATGCTGTTCAGCAAACGTTTGGAGCGTTGACTTCAGGGTACCATTAAATCTTTCTACAAGCCCATTGGCTTGCGGGTGATAAAGTGTCATGCGTCTCTGCACCACCTCACACTTCTCCCATAAGCATTTAATCAGGTCCAACATGAAGGAACCCCCTCGATTGGGGATGACCTCCTGCGGAAACCCAACACGGGAGAAAATCCCAAGTAAGGCATCTGCCACTTTGTTCATCCTCAGTGAGGATAGGGCGACTGCCTCTGCATAGCGGGTGGCATAATCCACCACAGTCAGGATGAACCTCTTCCCAGAGGAGCTGGGGGTATTTAAAGGTCCCACAATAGCCAGTCCCACCCTCTTGAATGACTCCTCCACTATGGGCAATTTAATTAGGGCTGCTTGGGTTTTCTTACCTGCCTTCCCTATTTCATGGCACCGGTGACGAGACCTGCAATACTCCTTCACCTGCTGGGTGAAGTTGGGCCAATAGAAATTCTGGGCCAACCACTGCATAGTGCGCGCGATTCCCAGATGACCAGACAAGGGAATATCGTGTGCAGTCTTGTGTAACTGCTCACGGTACCTCTGGGGAAGGACAAGCTTGCTTGCCTATCACCCCTCCCTGTATCTTAGCATCCTGAATATACATCAGTCCATTTTCCCAATAAACCTTATGTTTACCATCACCTCCTTGTGCTCCGTCAGAGTCTGCCCAAGCCCTCAGCTTCTCTAGACTAGGTTCACTTTTCTGAGCAGCTGCAAACTCCTTACACATTCCGAAGGCATGGGACAGGTCCCCTTCATTCTCTAAACTAGCATCCCTAGCACCAGGGTCAGGATCACTGTCATCCCTAACCCTCTGACAATGGGTCACACACTCCTCCTTTGGAGTAACCCTCTGTAGCTGTGTGGTTATCTGCTACTGGGGAAGTTTATACCCCTTTTTCATTAGTTTCTGTATCAGGAGACAGGCTGGGGAACCAGCCTCCCAGTGGTTTCCACAATGGCTTCTGTGGGGTCTGGGGAACTACAATTTCCCCATCCCACTTGGCTACGAGTAACTGCACACACCATCCCCTGTTTGAGATTATTGCCAAGGATGACGTCAACTGCCAACGTTTTGGCTACAGCCACCTGTTGCACAGTTCCCCCTGTTTCACCCTAGTCTAGAAGAACACTAGCGAGGGGCAATGTGGTCTCCTCACCAGTGAACCCTTGTACAGTTACAAATTTATTGGGTATAAGCTGACCAGGCTTTACCAGATCTCCTTTTACCAGCGTCAGGGATGCCCCTGTGTCTCTTAACCCTTGTGTCTGCACACCATTCACTGTGACTGAGTGCATGTGTTCCCTCATGTTCACAGGCATGCTTCCAGGGACACACAAACACACTTCTTTCCTAGCCCCAATTTGCGTATTACTCGTCCTTTTGAAACACTGTCTGGCAATATGCCGAGTTTCTTTACAAACCCAACATTTGTTTCTTTTCTCAGAAAAATCTTTTCTTTGAAACCTGGGGCTAACTGTTTTCGGTGGAGGCAGTGAGGGTTTTAGCTGCCCTGAAGGTGCGCTTTTCCCTTTCTGCGCTGCCACGCCCGCCCATTCGCTCTTAGAGCAGGTCTGTTCTTGGCATGGTGGTCCTAGAGTACAGCAGCCTCTTACACTGTTGTGGGATCTCGGTCCTCCAGCCAGATTTTCAGCTCTGCTGGGCATGCCCAAAAAAACTGTTCTAACAAAATAGCATTTTCAGTTTTATCTATAGAGTTTGCTTCAATTCCTTCCCACCAGCGTTTTAAAAATTGACTTTTCGTGGCTAGTTCCTCGTAGCTCATATCGGGGCTTCTCCTGAGCTTACGGAATTTAGCTCTGTAGGCTTCTGCAGTTAAATCAGATTTTTTAAAAGTGCAGTTTTAAGTTTGCTATAATCATTACTGTCTTCATTGTCCATTTGGCCCAGTGCATCCTGAGCTTTCCCGGTAAGTAGCGGGGATAGCTGGAAGCTCCAGGACCCTCAAGGAATCTTCGCCTGAATACAAACCTTTTCAAAGGAATTTAAAAAGGCATCCATATCCTCCCCCTCTTTAAATTCAGCTATCAATTTGGAATTTAATTTGTAACCGAGTCCTGTAGTTCTAGTTAAACCCAAGCCACTTACCTGCTCTGGTGCTGGTGGTTGGAGTCGTAGCTTCTCCAGCTCTTGTCGCCTCTGGTGCTCATGTGCTTCACATTCCAGCTCTCACTGTCCACGGTCCGCTTCTTGCCATTCTTGCTCCCTCTTCTCCTCTACGACTCATTGCTCTCACTCAGCCTCTCTCTCTTCTCCTCTGCAGCTAGCTTCTCTCGCTCAGCCTCTCTCTGTTCTCACTCCCTCTTCTCCTCTGTGACTCACTTCTCTTGCTCAGCCTGTCTCTGGAATTCCAACTCCATTCTGCGCATCTCGATCTGCAGCCTGATTGCTTCTGGCTTCAGAATGCTGGTGACCTTCCTCTGCTGCTCTAGCCCTGGGCTTGCACTGGCCCTGCTGTCCTCCTCACTGGATCTGGACACTGCACTGGCCGCTGGCCCCTCCATGCCCAAGGTTTGGTCCTTTACAGTCACAGTCTGTGACTCGATGCTCTGGGCATCTGCTGCCACCAGGGCATCCGTGAGGTTCTGCTTGGTGGTTCTCTTCTTGTACAGGACTCCTCTGTCCTGGCACAACTGCCTCAAGTAGTCTGCAGTGTACCCGCTGTAGTTGGAAGCCATCTTCTTCCCCAGCTACAGCTACACTAACTTGCACTTTAGAAAAAAAAAAAAACTGGTAGGAACTTAACTGTAAGCAAAATGATATAGTCCTGTTTCCTATTTTTTTTTAAATAAATCACTGCCTTATTTTGCAAGTGAGCTATACAGTAGTAAGCTGACACCCTGAACAGTTAAAGCTTGTGTTACCAAATTTTTCACATCACTGCCAACCAAATCGGTCACAAACGCACTCAGCAGCTCAGGCCCTCTGCTCCCACAGTGCCAACCTCCGAGCACAATAGTGTGAACAGGTAACAGACAGGGTAACTCTCCTATCTGCTTTTGGGTTCGAATCACCTTTAGTCTCAAGTTCTGGGGGGATTCAAACTGTGAATCTTATGCTGGCGTACCCAATGTACAGACTCAGATATGTACCCTCTTTGGGGATTGCGGTACAATCTTTCACCAGGGGCCCAGCCAGACTTCCAAAATGAACCCTTTTAATTCTGTAAGAGACCGTAGGTATATTCTTACCTTTTCACTCAAGCTCAGTAACACCATCAAGCTGTTGAACCGTTTTGTCAGACTTAATCCTCTATACGTCACATCCAAAAGAACTGGCAGACACCCAGGCAGTCTTTTAAATAAAAGGCACTTTACTAAAAGATGATACAAATATGAAAAAATTTAAACGCAGAACAATATCAAAGAGCTCACAATCAGCAAAATGATGTCCTGTCCTATAATAAAATGTATATTTTAGTTTCCCAACTTCAAAGCCTGCAGTTATAAAAAGGCCATAAAATGCAATTTCTCAAGGAAGTTAATTACATTACAGAGATCTCTTGGTCAGTTTACATATCCTGTAGCTTCACTGAAACCTGGGGGGGCACCCATGGAAGCACAGGCTCGCATACTATATTTTTGTATTACAAATATCATACAACAGTTATAACCAGCTGGCCAAGCGCCACAGTGGACACAGTTTGAACATAGAGGTGGGATGGCTCAGGGGCAATGTGAGGAAGTAGTTTTTTCACAGAGTCGGTGGTGGACGCATGGAACGGCCTTCCTGAGGAGGTCGTGGGGGTCAAAAACAGTGGGAGAATTCAAGAATGCATGGGACAGACATAAGGCAATTCTGGTGGGGGAGGGGGGAGGAGGAAGAAGTAGGCTGTTGGTTAACTAGGATCTGCAGCTTATCCAGTAGGTAGGGAAATGGGCAGATTAGGTGGGCGAAGCAGTCCTTATCTGCTGTCAGTCTGTGTTTCTATATTTCTGTGTAGGTCAGGAAGCACTTCTTCACAGAGAGGGTGGTGGGCACTTGGATTGCGCTGCCAGAAGAGGTGGTCATGTTGAAGACAGTGGGCAGCTTAAAGAGAGGCTGGGATAGGCATAAGGGAAGGTGGGGATCATGGGTAGGGAGGGGGGCAGTGACAGTAGCTCAAGCTGTGGACCCTGCAATACGAGCGGACTAGATAGATCAAATGGCCTTCTTCTGCTGGCTTCTTCGTATGTTCATATAATATATTAAAAAAACAAAACAAAAAAAAAACTGTTTCGAACATGGCCATTTCCAGGGCAGCTGCACATGAGCACCACTTCACAGAATAACACTGTCTCTCGCGCAGAGAAAAGGAGTGCTCCGGTTGGCCAGGAATGCTTCCTTGATCTATAATAAAAAGTAAGAGCAGTAGCTGCTGAGGAGAGTGGACCTCTCTGTAGATCTGAGGGCACCTCAAAGCTAGATTATTTTAGTCAATTGTGGATGTATACACATGAGTGGGACTAGCCAATTTTGTGCACACATCCGAAAATGCACACTACCGGAAATTCATTAACCGCGATCTTGGGACTCTTTTTATGTAGTCATGGTACCGCGGTTATTAAGGAAAACAACCTGGGAACAGATTGAGGGAATAAAACAACACATTTGTTCAAAATGTTAAAAACTTGACTTGAAGGCAAATGCAATATAATACAGTACATAGACATAGACACTGACACAGAAATTAAGAATCTGTTAAAGTGCTAGAGCTATGGAACTGGATGCGGATTTGTTAAAAAAAAAAAATGGCATATGCAATACACAGACACAGATACTGAGGGAAGGACTACTGACTGTTTAAATTTGTGCAGGCTCACTTAATGAACCTCGGGTAACTTCAGGTCTGACAGTTATGCAGGTGATTAGGCAGATGATTAACACCTGCTTACGGCAGAGCAGCTCAGTCTGTCTACCTATTCAGCAACAAATCGGTCAGTTAACACCTGCAGATGCAGCTGAAAACATTGCCTGTTGTATTCTGCTGTATTTCTGCCTGAAATTTGTGCACACATCCAAAAATCGGTGTGCACACAACCGATCGCTTTAACATAGGGAAGTATAGGGAGTGAATAGGGACCTGGCGTTTTTGTGTACACAAATGGA
The DNA here is from genome assembly GCA_016271365.2 of Neoceratodus forsteri. NCBI lineage: Eukaryota > Metazoa > Chordata > Ceratodontiformes > Ceratodontidae > Neoceratodus > Neoceratodus forsteri. The sequence goes on from CM057449.1 coordinate 1,840,021,776, forward strand.
ATGTGCACACAACCGAATTGCACACAAGTGGAATTAACTATATTTACAAAAAATGGTCAGAGCATATCAGAATACATAACTGGCATGGAAAGGAAGATGGGAGGGTGGTCCAACTATGTAAAAATAATTTCTTGTCACCTTTGACTAAAACATTTATATTTACTTACTTTAAAAGATTTACCAAGAAAGACATCCTGAGCTGAAATAGCTCTTTCTGGATACGTCCTAGGGAAAGGGGGAATGAAGAGTGTAGCAATAAGTTGCAACAATCTGATACAGTGATCAGAAATATAAGTTGAACATGAACAATTAAGCAGCAACAAAATGATCAGGATGAGCAAGGTAGAGCATGTGTAGAGCAACAAGCAATATAAGTGCAAATTGGAACACGGAGTATGAACAAGGCACTGCTAGCTGCGGTGCAGTTGGCAGCATTTGAAGGGTGAATGAAGTGTTGTTGGCGCTTTGCTCAGCGGGGAAGGATGCAGGAAATTAACAGTAAGAGAGAAATAAATTGGAGCTGGGGCAGTGCAGGGCAGGGAATTGTAGGGCAGTGAAATACAGCACAGGATTGGAGACATCTGCAGGTGTGAATAGTGAATTCATGAAAGGGAGATTTGAGTCAGTAGGAGGAAGGAGCAATATGAATGGTAAAGGGAAGAAAGCCCCATTGTTTCTGTAAGCGGAAGGAGAAGGAAGCTTGGCCAGCAGCGGATTTTACGGAACGGAGTGCAAGAGAGTGATGGTCAGAGCTACCAAGGGAGTAGGAGTTAGGAGGAGGGGAACTGAGGAGGGAGAAAGGGTAAGGGGGTGGGACCCAGCCAGAATCTGGAGAAGAAAGTAGTGCAACGAGTGAGGCGCCTGGTATCAAGGGAGGGAAAGGATGAGGAATAAAGGGAGTAGTGGTGGGTTGTGGGGACAGTCGAGGCCAAAGTGGCAGAAGGAGTGAAATAGTGAATCCAGTCTGGCTAAGGTTGGAGCAGCACTGTAAACAGTATCACTGTAGTCGAGGATAGGGAGAATCACTTTGAAGATTATTTCTTACATATACAGAAGGCAGTGTATAACAAACTATTATATTGTGAACATTTACTAACTGCTGTCGGAAGACTTTAACTAGCTGCTTTGGAACGAGACCTTTATTTTACAGGGCAATGTCTTGAACCTTATCGACATAATAACATTATACAGTTATTTTCTACACATATTGTCTAGTGTAACACATGTCCTGACAATGCTACGTCAACATTCCTGTAATACCGTTGCTGTATTGTCTCAACTTTCTTTGTTTTAACAACATTAATAAAAATTTAAATTAATAAAGGTAGGGAAAATGATCTTCCAGATGCATCCTTTGCGGAAAGGAAGTGGGATACTCACTTTTTTCCTGTGAAGCGCACCCATTTTGGGGTGAGGCCTCTGGTGGATGGTATCAACGTGAACTGACAAATTGAGATGATGATTCCAGCCAGACCCTGATTTATTTAAATGAGGAAAAATCCTCAGTTTAATACTTTGGTTTTTGATGGGCGGATTCTCAAAGATCCCTAAGACTCACATAAGTTGCATTGCTTTAGGGATGCAGCAAACTCAGGTGCGCCAGGGACCCTTCGCCTTATTCTGTAAAGTCAGGTCGATTGCCAAACTCCCTATCGTGATACAATTCACCCACTAAGCCAAACGGTTGGTGCACCTGCAGAAGTGCCGCGAGAGTCCTGCCCCCACCCGGCGCAACAGTAGCAGGGCGGGATGGGGGGTAACTGCTGGAAAGGAGGGGGCCGGGTGCAGAGGGGGTACAGGAGTTGACGAGATCGGGTCTAGGAAACAGCTGGGCAGCAGCAGCAGTGATGGCACCTGGCGGGGTGCTTTTGCAGTGTACTTTATGCAGAGTATAGTGCATGTACTAAGAGTCTATTGAAATAATTTTTAGTATCACAGTAATAAAATTGATGTTTCATGGCTCAAATTTCGTTTTGTCTGTGGGTTTATGTTATAAATATGTAGCAGGGAGGTCATCCAGTTAAATGACTGCACGCATGTGTACAGTACATTGCACTTATCTGGTTGTCTAGTGCCCCTCACCTGATCCCCGATGTCCCTCAGCATCATTTCTGTACCAGTCCCTGGCGGTGTAGTGGTCCCCCCAACCTGAACCCTGAGCCAGCGACTGGCACAGCCCTCCTCTCAACACCACGGCTGCCGACTGTACTGTCATGAAGCACGTACTGTATACAGTATGCGCTCATTGATTGACTGCAGTGAGCGCGTAATACAGTATACACTCCGTCACAGATCTTACTTCAAGAGGGTTCCTACAGTAGGTCTTCACATATAGGACTACGCCCCCTGGCATCAGGACAGCATGGCTAACTTCTAGCCAGCAATACATAGAGGGGGACCACCCCCGGTGTCACATGATGGGACATCGGCATGACCGTATATAGGGACTGTCCCCCTGCCTGCCCTCCAGTTCTTGCTCACCGTCGACCTGAATTCGTCCGACCTCGTGGTGAACTCGGCTTCAGTCGACCACCATTTTCGATTAGTATTCCTAAGTTTTTTGTCCTTTTTCTAAAAATTTTTTGCGTGTTTTCACGTAACATTAAAAAAGAAGTGCTCACAGTGCGGCACTCAGATCCCATACGGGGACGATCACTCCCGCTGCATTCTCTGCATGGGCCCCAAACACCGGACATCGGGCATTAATCAACCCCCAGCGCCGGGGCAATCTCCGATTCAAGTCCGCATTGATTTGCGGATGGACTCTGGGTTTTCCACACTGATGCCGGAGCCCCCTCCTGACCTGTCAGGGATCCCTACAGAGACCCCAGACCTGCCAGCGGACCCTCATGCTCCCAGCGATCCCTCAGCCCCGCCATCTTCTGGGCCTTATAGCCCCTCTGGCAACTACCCGGGTACCTGCTGCCAATTTCCTATTTTTCCCGATACCTGGAGGGCTGTTGCCGGGTTTCCCATTGCATGTGCTGACGCTAGGGTACCCGATGCTGGGCCACATGTATTGGGGTACCACCCTTACCTCTACTGGTATCAGACTCCTGGCTTCTCCCCTTACTCTACCATGGGTACCCAGGCTACCAACCTCCACCGCCTCCCCCACCTCCTCCTCCTCAGCCAGAGCAGCAAGGAATAATTCCGGCATGGTGGAAAGATGCCAGATCCCAACTCCTGCAGGAACTAGGGCAACCCCATCTGGTCATGGCTGCCACTCTGACTCACAGGACAGTGATGAGGAGCCCATCTCCAATCGAGCACTGGTCATCGGACAGGGACTCAGGCAGGCGTCCAATGGGGGCTTTCTCTGGAGCGAAGGCCACAGAGGTGGTACCCGATGTTACCTCCTTACCATGTAGACTGTAGTCTTCCGACTTGGACTCTGACTTTGACTCTGTCGATCATTCGAAGCCTCATTCCCCTATATAGGCGCAACCGAAGGAGCCTCCCAAGTCTCCTCTGGAGGACCCATCCTTTGTAGAACTCCTCAGGTCTATCCAGCTTGCCTGCGGCTGGGCATCTCAGGAGATGGACCCCAAAAGGAAGAGGCTCACAGAGCATCTTGACCTTACTAATGCAGACCCCTTCCCCATTCTACTATGGACGGGGCCGCATGAGGACTTAACGTTGACCATATGGCAACAATCTTCATTCATTCCTGTGGTTTCAGAGAAAGCTGTCAGGATATATCACCCCCCGGAATGGGCATGCCATTTAACAAGCTAACCTAAGGCCGATTCTATCGTTGTGACTGCGGCCCATGATAGGTTGGCCCAGCCAAAGCACCTGAGTGCCTCCCCAAGGGACAAAGAGTCCAAACAAATGGACCAGTATGGCTGCAAGGTCTACGCTTCCTCCACCTGCGCTATTCGGTCTCTCAATTATGTGACCCAGATGGTGTCCTTCCAGGAATCCGCTTTATCCGTCTTGGAGAAGGAACTACAAGCTATTCTGGATAAGGAACTGAGAAATAAGCTTCTGGAAAAAGTAAGGCTTAATAAGTCTTCCTGCCGCCATGCTTTGCGGGCCACCTATGATTCAGTTGATTCGGTGGCCTGATGCACTGCTTCGGGCATTTGCTTGAGGCATCTGGTTTGGCTCCGGCTTGTGGGACTGGCGCAAGACGTCCAAAGCACTCTTCTGGATGCCCCTTCAGGGATTCTGACGTTTTTGGAGGTGACGCTAAAGACATCATAACAGAGCTACAAGAGAGTGGCAAGTGACTCAAGGGTGTCCGCGCCATGTATCGCTCAGGCCAAAAACCCAAGCAGCCTTTTCGTTGCCACTAGAAGAGGTAGAATAGACAGAACCAGGGCAGATGTCAGGGCAAGCGACGTGCCACTGGTTCTGGTGCCCAGACTCCCCAGGCAAAGGCCCAAAAAGCCGCCGGAGGCGGTAAAGCAGCACTCCTCTCTGTGTCCTGACTCGAAGGGATCACCTCTACCTCCTCCTATGTTTCAAGAAGACCAAGTGGAAGGAAGGTTCGCCCTCCACCTAGAAGGGTGGAAGGCGATTACTGTAGATGCTTGTGTACTCCAGCTCATTGCAAGAGGGCACTTAATCGAGTTCCTGGACAGACCCCCGGCCAATCCTCTGGGCAGGTCTCACTACCCATCAGGCCATTGAAGCCTCATTCAGCAGGAAATCCAGGCTCTATTGGAAAAGTCAGCTATAGAGCAGGTTCCCCCAGGGCAGATAGAAAGGGGATATTACTCGCACTTCCTCCTAGTGCCCAAAAAGACGGGAGATCTGAGACCCATTCTAGATCTCAGTATGCTCAATCTCTTTGTGGAATACAAGAGGTTCCACATCCAGGGACTCTTGCCCATGCTCCAGCAGAACCAATGTTGTGCTCGCTGGACATGCAGGATGCTTACCTGCGCATTCCTATCCTCCAGTCCCACCACCGTATTTTGAGGTTCTCCTTTCAGGAGAACCATTATCAGTTCAAGGCCCTCCCCTTTGGCCTTTCCTTGGCACTTCGGGTGTTCACCAAGTGCTGGTAGTTGTAGCTGTGGCCTTGCAATGCAAAGGGATTTATGTGCTCCCTTACTTGGATGACTGGCTGTTGCCAGCACCATCTCAGGATAGTCTGATGAAATCTTTTTCTACCACCATGGACCTCTTTTCCAAACTTGGCATCACTGTGAATTATCCCAAGTCTCAACTCTCACCCTCTCAGTGCCTACAATTCATTGGAGCAGTGCTGGGTACAGATCAGGGCAGGGCCTTTCTTCCTATGGACAGGGTGGAAACTCTAATCCAACATGCCAGGTTGTTGTCCAGCTCCCATTGGACCACAGTGCACTCCATCCTTTGCCTGTTGGGTCTCATGGCAGCTGCCATCCCCACAGTTCCGTTGGCCAGACTGCATATGTGGGTGACCCAATGGACCCTCAGGGTCCAATGGGACCACCAACCGGACGACATGGACCACAGGGTTTTAGTCTCCGACAGCATGAAGAGGGCTCTCCTCTGGTGGCGGGAACTCTCTGACCTCTCCTTGGGGATCATCAGACTCGGTGGACATGGTCTTCACAAGAGGAGCATCTACATATAAACATTTTGGAGATGAGAGATGTGCTCTACGCTCTCCAAGCCATCCGATCCCTCTTCCTACCGGGAACACTACTAATCCAGACTGACAACACAGCCGTGGTCTGGTACATCAACAAACAGCGAGGCACCCGATCGTACCCCCTCTGCAGTGAGGCGATGCAGTTGTGGTACTGGACAGTCCAGCATGGCCTGTCTTTGATAGCAGTCCATGTTCCATGAGTTTACAACGTCCTGGTGGACAGTCTTAGCCGCACTGTTGCGCGGGTTCATGAGTGGGACTTAAAGCAGGATGTAATGAAAGATCTCTTCGATCACTAGGGTCAGCCAGAGATGGACCTCTTTGCCTCTCCATCCAACGCAAAACTACCCAGCTTTTGCTCGCTCATTCTCGGGCATGGTGTTTTTTTGCAAGAAGCGATGTCTCTATCTTGGACAGGGAGATTTCTATATGCTTTCCTGCACTTTCTAATTCTTCAGAAGGTTCTGCTAAAGCTTCAGGCTGAGGGCACTCACATTATTCTGATAGCTCCTCTATGGTCTCTGCATATTTGGTTCCCCTCTGCTGCAGCAGCTGGCATAGGAACCCCCGGTGCCACTTCCTCTCTCCCACGACCTTTTGTCTCAGGAGCAGGGCAGCCTAGTGCATCTGAGCCTCAGGTTCTCTTCACCTGCATGTGGCACCTTTGAACATAGCAGTCTCACAGTTCGGCATCTCTTCTCGAGTCGCCCAGGTTCTAGTAGAGGCTAGGAAGCCCTCCACTAGATCTACGTGTGCCGTGAAGTGGAAGAGATTCTCTATCTGGGCCACACTCAAGAGCTTGGACCTATTCTCTTGCTCAGCACCCCAGGCCCTTGAGTACCTCTTGCACCTGTTTGATTCGGGCTCAGTTACTCTTCTTTGAAGGTCCACCTTTCTGCGGTTTCTGTGGAGGCAAAACCCTCACACAGTTGGAGGTCTCCAAAACCTTTCTTAAGAGGATCCTCCACCTTACACCTCCTGTCCATAATCTGGTTCCCCCTGGGATTTTAATTTTATTTTAGAGAAACTTACTTTGCCCCTTTTGAGCTGGCAGCAAGTTGAGACATGCGCTGTTTGTCCTGGAAAGCACTCTTTTTGGTTGCCATCATTTGAACTTGAAGGATTTCAGAGCTTCAGGCCCTTGTTTGCTAGCAGACTTGATTTTCCACAGAGACCGGGTGGGTCTGCGGATTAACCCTTTCTTTCTTCCGAAAGTAGTCTTGGATTTTACTTTGAACCAAGATGTTCAATTGCTGGTTTATTACCCAGAGTATTCCAAAAGGGGAATACCTCTTGCACACGTTGGATGTGCACAGGATTTTGAGATACTGTATCTCTCAGGCCAAGGTTGCATGTAAATCTGACCAGTTGTTTGTGGCTTTCTCACCCAGACGACAGGGTACTGCCTTTTTAAAACAGAGTTTATCTAAATGATCGGCAAACTGCAACTCATACATTTACCAAAAGTACAAGAAACACCTTCCTGGGGAAGTGAAAGGCCACTTGACCCGTGGTATGGCTGCTTCAGCGGCCTTCTTGCGGAATGTGTCCACCTCGGATTTTTGCACTGCGGCTACTTGGTCTTCTGTCCATACTTTCACCAAGCATTACAGTCTGGACATCGCCTCTAGGCGTAGGGCTGGGTTTGATCTTCTTGTTCTGCAAGGCCTCTTGTCCTAAGCAGCTTCTTAGTTGGCAGATGTTTCCTCATCCCGGGACCATGTCTCCAACTTATTTTTCTTGACTGCTTGGTATTCAGTCCTATATGTGAAGACCTACTGTAGGAACCCTCCTGAAGTAAGATATTAATAGTAGATTTTTCGAGAGAGGTTCCTGCAGTAGGCTTTATTTTCCCTCCCACCTTCCCCCAACTCCTGTTTTTTCTCTCCTTTCCTTTTCCAGGGCTTTGTTTCTTTAGCTCCGGGGTCAAGGAGTTATTCTCCTTTCTCCCATTTTCCTCTTTCGGGGTCTTCCGGCGGGAGAACCGGAGGGCAGGCGTGAGGACCACCCCCTATATACTGTTACGCCAGCGTCCCATCATGTGATGCCAGGGACGGTCCCCCGCTATGTATTGCTAGCTAGAAGTTTGCCGTGCAGTCCTGATGCCAGGGGGCGCAGTCCTACATGTGAAGACCTACTGCAGGAACCTCTCTCGAAGATCTACTGTTACAGTAAGTTCTTAAGTACCTGTAATTTCAGTTGGCAGCCAGCTGTGGTGGTGAGAGGAGGACTGTGCCAGTTGCCAGCTCAGAGTTCAGGATGGGGAGTGGGGTGGTTGAGCATGGCCTGCGGGGAGGGGGGACCACTACACTACCAGAAACTGTTACATCAGCGATTTTGCAAGACATTGGGGATGGGGGGCACTAAACTATCAGGGAAGTGCAATATACTGTACATATATGTGCTGTCATTCAACTTGACCTCCCTACTTCTCATTTATAACATAAACCCATTAACAACATGAAATTTAAGCCATGTAATGTCAATTTTATAATTATTTTTAAAATTATTTCAGTAGATTCTTAGTACATAAACTATACTGTGCATGAAGTGCACTGCAAACGCACACCGCCTGTTGCCATCACCACTGCTGCTGCCCAGTTGCAGCTGCTCTATGACACCTCTCGTGCTCCCTCTGCAGCCAACAGCATATTTTGGGATCCCCTTCCACTGGTGCAAGTCACTTACACCAGCTCCTGGCTGGTTTAAATGGTGGTGCCCTTAGTCACAGTAGAACTTGCAAGATCCAAAGGGATACTGCAGCCCACCATAGTTCAAGCCCCTTGCGACCTGGCACATCTGGTTGCTTGTCACAACCTTGGTGCAAGGGAGCTTTGGTGCAGCTGCGTTATATTTGACACAGGCTGCTTTACGGAATTGTGTTAGTCACCATTTGCGTCAAACTCTTATGACACGTCCCTTGCGTCAGTCTAATGGTTTTGAGAATCGGCCCAATGAGTTGAAGTTCACTACAAACCAATATACATAAGTGCAAATCAGTATGATCATACACATTTACATGTGATTTTCCTGTGCAACGTGAGCAGTGATTAAAAACTAATACATTCATGTAAACTACTAATTATTTACATTTTACTGCACGTATAAAAGGGGAGAAAAGATACAATATTCATTCTATTTTGTACCAATAATGGAGGAGAACTAGGTAAAGAACAAAGAAAAGAAGAGGGTGGGTTTGTCATACTGTTTGCATTTTCTTTTTTCATAAGTAAAATTGCCTCAGTACTGAAAAATTCACAGCCAGAGCAGGTACTGCTATGTTTGAAATATACACGGATTATACATTTATGGATAAAACTTTCAATTTATACACTTCTTGCATGAAGATAGGATTTTCTGTAAATTTCTGTTTTTGTTATGGGTTGTATCCATCTATTCTGCATCCTCATCTTGTAGTCTGGTGCGTCTACTGGTGGTAGGAGGGAGAACAGTTTATTCTCTGGCGTACTGATCTCACTTTCTCTGCCTCATCTCTCCTTACTCTTAGTTTTTCAAGATTACGTAAAGGGCAGTGCACTTCACAATGAACTCCCCACCCTAAGATTGCCCTCGAGGCTCTTTTTTGGATTTTTTTTCTAAATTCTTACCTTCCTTTACTGTCAGCCATTCATGCCACATAGGCGGTGAAGACTCTAAAATTGGTCTCAGTACAGTGCTATAATTTATTTTTTATTTTTTAATTTTTGTTGACCGGGTAAGTGCACTAGACAAATCCTGCCTATTTTCAGGCACGACCCGGGGGAGGGGGATGCAGATGAATGCCAACTGATCTTGAACCAGATTAAGCTGTTGGTGGTATTTTTAGTGAATGAGGGAAATTTGGCCAGGACACCGGGGAAATTCCCCTACTCTTTTCAATAAGTGCCATGGGATCTTTAACATTCATCTGAACTACCACCAATTCAGGCAGATGGGACCTCAGTTTTTAACGTCTCATCCGAAAGACAGCACCTCAGAAGTGCAGCACCCCTCTCATGCTGCACTGCAGTGTCAGTACTGGGTTATTAACCCAAATGCCAGATGTGGGAACTGAACCCACAAACCTCTGATCTCACGGCCTCAGAGGTGAGTCTGCTACCTACTGAGCCACTGACACTGCTAATAGTACACTAAGTCTTGCTGTTTTACACCACCTCTGCATAGCATAATCATTAAATACATTCTTGAGTTTTGCCTTTTTTTTTTTTTTTTTTAAGTATGTAATCTACTTGGCTCCACCCCCACCAAAATAATTTTGGAAAACTATTCCTAAAAGTTTTACACTGTCAACAGTACTTGCTTTGACCCCCTTCAAACACCAAGGGGCAGTTACCGATTTTCCAAGTTTCCCAAGCCATATATCCATTGTTTTTACGGGGTTTATCTCCATATGATTTTCTTTTGACCAACACTCAGTGTGATTTAAAGCCTGGGGAATTTTAGCATCCTTTTCTTCCCCAAAAGGGTCAGTCGCTGTTGTTGTGTTGTCCACATATTTGATACAAGGACCTTCTGAACTTAGATCAGTAATCATCAGAAAGAATAACATTGGACCCAATTTGGTGCCATGCGGCACCCCACCATGCACACTGTCAGTTTCATTAGTTGATGATCTCCACCTCTACCCGAGGCACCCTGGGGCGAAATGGGGCCTAGGAAGAGGCCAGACACGTTTGGTGCCTATATCCAATGTTCCCACCAGACTGATTGGGCAGGCAGCCATTGGGCCAGCAACCTCTGCTAGTCCCTGTCAGGTGGTGCTGTGCAATTAGAGATTGATTAGGAACAAGACTGCAGTTATAGCAGACTTGGTCTCCTCGGTTGATCTGGCTTGCATTACAGAGATCTGGGCGGGAGATGGCCCAGTTTTGGAGGCGTCCGTCTCGGACGGATTCTCGGTGGTGCACTGCCTGAGGAGGGAGTGTAGGGGTGGGTGTGTGGCCATCTGTTTTAGATCTGACCTGAACTTCTCTGTGGTCCCAGTGGGTTCTGCTTTGTCATTTGAATGCATGGTCGTACGTGAGGGTCCAGGTGCAGGTTGCAGAATCCTTCTCATGTACAGGCCTCGGGGGCACAAGAGGGAATTTCTACAGGATGTTGCAGACTTTGTTGCCGAGTGTTGGGAGTTGCCCAAGTGGTTGGTCCTGCATGACTTCAGTGCTTGGATCAATGACAAACTATTGCAGTTTGGGCAAAACTTTCTTCAGATGATGAATTCACTGTGCCTCGCAGAAGCTGTTGCTACTGCAACCCACATACATGGTCACATCCTGGACCTAGTGTTCTCTCTGGGGCTTGAGATGATTGATCTGAAGATTGATCCGGTCATTTGGTCAGATCATTGCACAGCAGGGTTCTGGTTTGCGGACCCTCGGTAGTCCTTCCCCTGTGGAGTTGGTCCATTATCTCCATTTAAAGGGGCTGTCCCCAGAGGGACTGATGGCAGTAATGGTCCTCTCGGAAGTGAGTCTTGCTTATGAGGCAAGTACGAGTGAGGCGGTGACAGCCTATATTAACATACTAACATACTAGATGCCAGCAGAGTAGGCCTGTTGGTCTGTCAAGTCTGCTTGTGCTTCAGCACCCTGATTGGGTACTGTAGCCCTCTATCTGATAATATATGCTACTATACTACTACTGACTATAATAGGGTTGTTATCTCTGTAGTTAACTCTGTCATATCGATTTGTATAGGACCCAGGTCTTCTCACTTGAGAACTCCATGGTTTAATGAGGAGCTCAAGGAGATGAAGACCAGAAGTCAGAGGTTAGAGCGTTGTTGGCGGAAATGTTGGTCTGAGTAGGACAGGCTAGCTTTGAGATCTCACTGTGGTGAGTATCAAAGGGCAGGCTCTCATAAGAAGGTAGTATTTCTATCCAGGGAGATTGTTGCAGGGAGGAACAGATCATCTCAGCTCTTTCAGAGATGGTACTGAAACCGCGTTAGGGTGCACAATGATCTCCTCAGGGCTACAGATAGAGGGGAACAGTCAGTTCTAGGGACATGGATATGTTGTTCATCCACACTTATTGGCAGGTTCCTTGCCGCTTTAAATCTTGCCGGAAGGTCTTCAAGCTAGCTCCTCCCACCCACCCGGGTGGTAAAACTCTCGGCTCCGTCCCATGACGCCAGATCTTCCTTACCGCTTGGAAGCTCAGGTTCCCTCCTTAACGCTCTGCGATTAAGTTTTAGGCCTAAAATCCTCGGTTTAAAAAGAGAGAAAAACCTTTTATAACTTTCTCGGTCTTCTTCCTTGGCGGCTGCGATGGACAAATCGACTCAGTTTCGGAGATGTCCCTGTGGGCAGAAAATGTCTCGACGGACCCGCACTCCACGTCGTTTATTGCCTGCCGGAGCACGACCCGCGAGCTTGCGACCTGTGTTCCTCCTTCTCGGTCTGTCCTCGAGGACGCGCTGCCCGCTTACTTCTGGGGCATCCCGAAGAAGATTTCCTCGGTCAAATCCAAAGAGGCCCGACTGGCGGTTTCAGCGACTGCGAGATCCGCCTGAACAACTAGAGAGGTTGGTAGCCCGAAGAGCAAGCGGCTCAGGCGTGACTTCCTCTTCTCGGCCTTTGTCCCTCTACTCCTCGGGGCGTCATATTCAGCTTCCTTTAAGGGCTTTGCTTGACCCTCTCAACTAAAGCGGGGTCCTACTTCGAGTCCGTTTCATCGGTCGAAGAAGTCTAGATAGAATCTCATCGTCGATGCTCTTGGGAGTAGGAAGATCCCCTCCTCGTCGACAATCGACTTGGTCGAATTCTCTGCTCGGCCACTGGCTTCACGGTGCCCGTCAGGCCAGGTGACTGAGACTCCGCCCGACGAGGTTGAGATTTTCTCGACCCGTTAGGCGGGTTGTCGGCTGGAAGCGAGATTCCCTCCTCCCAGTTCCCCGGTGAGGCTGAGGATATCGTCGGCTCTCCGTGCGGTGAATCAGGAGCCATCGGTTTGCCGACCGAACCGAGGATCGCCGATCCTCGGCTCCCGCCTCACCGACCTCGGCCTAGCCGAGATTCCGATCTCGGTCTCGGACATCTTGGCGGTCCACCGTTCCGTCGACACAAGCGGTCTCGGTCTGGCTTACCGCGGCAAGCGGCGTCGCCATCTTCCTCTTCTTCCTCCTCGGCAGGAGGAAGGCTTCAGTAAGCTATGCCAAAAATCACGAGGACCTCATGTAGCAACAATTTTCTGGCCAATAAGCGGCTCAGGCCTCTTCTCCGGCCATTAAGTGGTTGCCACGGACCAGGTAGTGGTCGAGGCCTGTTTCCAGGCCAGTTGTCCGACCTATTCCGGCTGCCCTACCAATGTGGTGGAACCGCCTCCACCTCAGCCGACAGCTGGGGCTCCGGCGAAAAGAATCGCGGTTGGCCCAGAGGCCTTCCCAGTAGGCTGTCGGTCACTCTCCGCCTGACAAGCCTCGGCAAGTGGAGGGTGGCTCAGGCTCAGGCAGCTATTCGACAACTCGTGGGTCGGATGCTCCTCCCTGTTCTCAAAGCGCTTTGACTTGGAGTCCTCTGGGGGCAGTCAGTGGGCGATAGCCCTTTGTCCTTCCTAGGACTTCTTAGGCTCATCTCAGAATCCACTGGGATGAGCTTGAACCCGTATCAAAGCGGGCCAGATATCCTCTCACCGAGATTCTGGACCGAGGATTCTCCGCAGGCCTTTCCAGTGGCGAAGCCATTGTCGAGCCGGCCCTGGAACTTTGGCAGCGTCCGGCTTCCTGTCCTCGCCTTCGGCCAGGATGGCCAGGAAAGTATCACGGTCCCTACTGGCTCTCTCCGGGTTTTCTGAACACCCCTCGGCTGAAGGGCTGGTCACGGACAGTGTTTTCGGCGTGCGGTAATACCAAGGGCGTGGACAAACCACCCGACAAAGAGTCCAAGAAATTGGACTACTCGGGGCGGAAAGTGTATGCTGCCTCTTCTCTCGGCCTTCGTCAGGCCAGTTCGGCCGTCCTCATGGCACATTTCTCCCATGCCCTGTTGGGTTCCCTGGATGAGGCGGTCCCTCATCTTCCCGCTGACCTGCAGACTACGGTCAAGCAGGTGCGGGATCAGGGCAGGGCAGTAGCCAAACAACAGCTCCAGACTGCTCTGGATATAGGAGACTCATGTGCCCGGTCAGTGGCGGCCGCTGTGGCCATGCGTCGGCGGGCGTGGCTCGAATATCACCTTTACATGGATACCCAGCACAAGCTGGCGGGGTTCCTTTCCTGGGAACAGACCTGTTCGGCCCTGGGTGGAAGGCCACCTCAGAGGATCGAAAAATCCAATGCCACCTTGGATTCGGTCTCGTCCGCACAGAGGACAAGGGTCATAAGCCCCAGCCTAAGCCCTTTAGTCCCTCTACTCCATCCTACCCCCGGCCCAACAACAGCGTCAGGGCCAGCAGGCTAGACCTTGGTATTCCAAGCCCAAGCCATCGGCTTCCTCTAATAGGAAGCAAGGAGGAAAAGGCCTGGTGGTCCCCAGGCGGTCCTTCCTCCAAGCCTGCTAAGTGACGGGCTGAGGGTGTCACCCCATCCCGTCACCTGCCTAGGTTCCCCCGTAGAGAGCAGCTCCGACACTTCCTTTCCGCCTGGTCGCTGTTACCACGGACAGGTGGGGTTTGGAGGTGGTGGGAAGAGGCCTGCCTCTGGAATTCGAGCAGGCTCCACCCTTCAGGCCGTCGCCCCATGGATTTGGGGTCCCCAGAGATCTCTACAGGCTCATCGGGCCGACACAGCCCTCCTCCTTCAGAAAAGGGTGATAAAAGAGATAGAGGACCCTTCACCAGAACCAGGAGTTCGTGTCCAGGTACTTCCTGGTCCCGAAACGGACGGGGGGCTGGCGCCCCATCTTAGATCTGCACGACCTGAACAAGTTCCTAAGGTCTCGAACCTTCAGAATGGTCACTGTGGCTCAGATAATACCATCTCTGGAACATGGCATGTGGTTCTGTTCTCTGGACTTCCAGGACGCGTTCTTTCACGTCCCTATCCGTCCGTCTCATCAGAGATTCCTCCGCTTCAGAGCGGAGGGATCCCTCTGATTCAGCCATGCCCTTGACCTTTCTTCAGCTCCCAGGGTCTTCACCAAATGCATTGCAGCGGTGACAGCTTTCCTCCTGGCGCCGAGGGGTCGGGTGTACCCTTACCTGGGCGATTGGCTGATAGCCCCCTCAGGTTGGAGGTGGAGTGGTCAGAAATCTGGCCCTCGGGTTTGCTCTCAACTGGGCCTCTGGTCAGCGAGGCCAAGTCAGACTCGAGCGAAGCAGGTGATATCCTTCATCGGGGCAGGCTCGACTCTCTTGAGGCAAACACGGCTCCAGCGGACAGGGCCGAGGGTTCTTACCTCCTTTGCCCAATCATTTCTGGTTGGGCAATGCATCCCTGCCGGGACTTCCTGCGACTCCTGGGTCTTATGGCGGCCTGTACCAGCGTAGTCCGTTGGGGCCTGGCATCGCCCCCTCCAGTGGGGTCTGGCGGCCAGTGGTCACAGCGTTGCGACCCTCTGGACGCGCGTGTGGGCGACCCAGGAGATGTGGGCGGCTCTCCAGTGGTGGACCGTTCCGTCCCATCTGCAGGAGGGTATCCGTTTGTCCGCCAGCTGATGGTCTCTCTATCGACGGCCGGCCTCTTTGATGGGTTGGGGTGCCCATCTGGGGAACACCGGCGCACGGCCTCTGGTCCCGCAGGAGTCCCGATGCCATATCAACCTGCTGGAGCTCCGTGCGGTCCGCCTAGCTCTCACCGCCTTTGCTCTGTTTCTCCGGGGTCAAGTGGTCAGGTCCAGGCCGGACAATACCACGACCATGTACTATCTAAACTGCCAGAGGCGGGGCCGCGCTCCTTGCCTCTATGCAGGAAGCTCTCCGCATCTGGTCACTAGTGCACAGCCTGGGCGGATCTCCTGGCCATTCATGTGGCAGGAGCCTCCAACACCCTGGCCGATGCCCTGAGCCGGATAGGGGCTGCATCGCACGAGTGGTCTCTCCTGCCGGAGATAGTACAAGACCTGTTCTCCCACTGGGGCACACCTCTGGTGGATCTGTTTGCCTCCAGGGAGAACGCGAAGCTGAGGCTGTTTCATGCCCGCCCCCCTCAGCAGGGCTTGCTGCAGGGGGATGCCTTTTCGAGGCCGTGGACCCCGGGCCTCTTTTACGCCTTTCCCCCCATTCCCCTGATTCACAGGATCCTGCTGAAAGCGAGGAGGGACAAGGCGCAGGTGATTCTGATAGCCCCAGATTGGCCTCGCCAGTTCTGGTACCCAGATCTCCTCAGTCTCAGCTCCAGGACTCCGCGGCAGCTTCCAGCTCGCCCGGACCTGCTCTCAGTCAATCAGGGGAAGGTGTTCCATCCGGACCTTCAATCCCTTCACCTGCCAGCCTGGTTCCCTGAGCAGCTGGTTCCAGGCCTTGGGTCTTTCCGGCGAGGGTCCTCAAGCGTCGTTGAGGCGTCCCGTGGAGTCGACCAGAAAATGCTATGCCTTCAAATGGAAGAGGTCTCTCCATTTGGTGTCGGGGAAAAGGGTTGGACCCTTTCTACGTGTCCTGTGGCGAGCATTTTGGACTATCTATGGTCCCTATCTAGTCAAGGGCTTAGGTCGGCGACCCTTAAGGTGCACCTGGCAGCCATTTCTGCTTACAGGCGTGGGCGGTCAGCAGTCAGTGGCGCAGGAAAAAGTGGTCGGCGCTTTTCAAAGGCCTTGATCACATTCCCCTCAGTGCGGGAACCCCCACCTCCGTGGGATTTACTGCTGGTACTGGCAAAGCTCATGGGCAAGCCATTGAACCAATGCACAGGTGTGGTCTCCCCACCTGTCGTGGAAAACCGCCTTCTTGGTGGCTATCCGTCAGCCAGAAGGATGGGAGAACTCCAGGCGCTGAGCATCAGTCTCTACCTGGTCTTCCACAGGGACAAGGTTGTCCTCGCCCCACCGAAATTCCTTCCGAAGGTGGTGTGAATTTCACCTTAATCAGGTATTGACTCTGCCGGTGTTCTACCCCAATCACACCTCGGAGGCGAATATAGGCTCCATACTCTGGACCCTAGAAGAGGCGCTCGCTTATTATAAGGGCGCAAGGCACAGAGGCTGGGAGGTTCGCCAGCTGTTGTCACCTACGCTGAAGCCGCACCTAGCAGACCTGCAGCCAAGCGGACGATAGGCAGATGGGTCACCTCCTGCATAAATCTCTGCTATGAGTTAGCGGGCATGGAGCCTCCCAGAGGGATAAGAGCTCATTCTACCGCCATACTGCTGCATCGGTGGCTGCTTCCAGGGATGTCCCTATCCAGGAGATCTGCAGGGCTGCTACCTGGAAGTCAGCACACACCTTTATTTCCCACTACCACATCGACCTTGAGTCACGCCGGGATGCTGGTTTTGGGGCCTCGGTTCTCAGTCTTTGTTCCCCAAGTAAGTATTAGGGGTGTGCCTTGCCTCCCTCCTCCCGGAGAACTGCTAGGAGTCTGCCAATAAGTGTGGATGAACAACATATCCATGTCCCTAGAAATACAGGTTACTCACCTGTAACAGGAGTTCTAGGAATGGTATATGTTGTTTTCATCCTACCAATCCAAACCTCCCCAGCTTGACGCACAACCTGAGCTTCCAGCGGGCCAGATCTGGCGTCATGGGGCGGAGCCGAGAGTTTTACCACCCGGGTGGGTGGGAGGAGCTAGCTTGAAGACCTTCCGGCAAGATTTAAAGCGGCAAGGAACCTGCCAATAAGTGTGGATGAACAACATATACCATTCCTAGAACTCCTGTTACAGGTGAGTAACCTGTATTTCTTGTTCTCCTTGATCTCTCTTCAGTATATGACACTGGACCATGCGGTGCTGTTGGATCGCCTAAGGGAGCTTTGTGGACTCACTGGCACGGTCATCAGCTGGTTTGAGTCCTTTTCACAAGCAGAATGCAGAGGGTGGAGATGGGGAGTTTCTCCTCACGCCCCAAACCCCTGCCTTGTGGAGTGTACATGCTTCTGGATGAGATCTTTAGATGTTGCAACGTAGGGTTTCACTGCTAGGCAGATGACACCCAGCTGTATATGTTGGTTGCACCTGGGACACCTGATGCAGTGAAGGTACTAAACAAATGTCTGGCCAAGATCCAAGACTGGATGTCCTCTAACTGGTTGAGGCTTGATCCGGACAGGATGGAGGTGCTGGTGTTTGAGTGTGGTCTCTGGTGGGATGCGAATGCTGTTGGGGCAGAAACAGGCTTGATGCTGTGCCCCACCCCTCTTACAGCGTCCACCAAGGTGGAAAATGTTGGGGTTATCCTGGAGAACAGATTGACATTTGATGCTCAGGTGTCATCTGTTGTCCAGAGTGGTTTCTACCATCTCAGGAATATTGCTCGGATTAAAACCTTAACCTTGCCTGATGACTTGCCCCACTGTTGCATGCTTTTTTGCCATTCAGACTCAACTGTTGTAATGCTCTCTACCTCAGGGTTAATGAGGGGGTTCTGCATTGCCTGTAGCTAGTGCAGAATGCAGCGGCCAGGTTGCTGATGGGCCTTCCAAGGTCCTGTTATGTGACTCCGGTCCTGCGTGATCTGCACTGACTGTTGCTGAAGTGGAGAATCGCCTTCAAGGTGGGTCTTCTCACCTGCAGAGCCTTATGCAGTCTGGGCCCTGCCTACTTGAGTAAACTCCTGACTCTTGGCATCTCTAAGCACTCTTTCTGCTCCTCTGATGAGGGCCTCGTAGTGGCCTACATGGTTCAGCTTAAAACCTCGGGAGATCTTTCATTTGAGGTGGCCGGGCCAGCCCTGCTGAACTCGCTTCCAAGGTCTTTGAAGGAAGCCTCCTCGCTGGAGATCTTAAAGCGGGGTCTGAAGGCACATCATTTTAGGGAGGCTTTCAGGACCTGTTTCTCCCTGTGGTAGTTATCCTAGTTGCTGTTACACTGTTTTATATCAGAATGTTTTATGTATGTGTTTTAGGATGTTTAATTGAATTGTTTTATCCTTCCGTCTGTATCCTGTACAGCGCCCTGAGCCTCAGGGAAAGGGCGCTTAAATACAATTTTGCTTTCTTACTTACCCATTGTGAGCGGTTTCCAAACAATCAGCTATCCATCATTTTAACACGGATGGAGTTTTTAACCCTGCCAATTTTCCACTTAAATACTATGGTCAATTAAACGGGATGCTTTCTTGTAATCAACTAAAACTGCTCTAACCCTCCTCCCCACCATCCCAAGCCTTTATACACAGTTCTACAAATTTCAAGACAGCATGAGTGGTGGAACAGCCCCTAAGAGATCGCAGTTGGTTACAGCAATCACTTTTTCTATGTTTTCCAAAATCCAAATTGCAAACCAACCCTTCACAGAAATTAAAAATGATGGTAGTCATGGAAATTGTCCTAAATATTTAACAAGTGCTTTTGGCATCTGTACTTTGGGAAGGGGGATTACTTGGGCATATTTCCAGTGCGTTGGGATTTTTCCAGTTATTAGGGATCTATTCATCACATTACACACCCACTGAGCAATTTAGATCAACCCCTTCTTTTTAAATCCAGTTTGGGACTAAGTCTGGTCCTATTGCCTTGCTGATTTTGAATTTCTTCATCTCTTTTGCAGCTTGATCACTTTTCTTTACAATCAAGTCATTGTATAATAGTAGTAATGCACTCCATGATGTGTTATGTGGGATAACATAACTTAGATGTTGGGCGCACTTGGCCTGCAACCTCATGCCTATCCACCCAAGCCATGATGTTATCCCAGCACGACACATCCTGTTGTGCATTATGCAAGCAATAATACGCGACAGGGTGGGTGGTATTAGGCACTACCGGACCACCCAGAGGCGTAATGAGGCCTAAAGCCATAGGCGGAGGGCCTTATAGCCCCTGGAAGATCTGGTATTGCCATACCGCCCACCTTGGAGGGTATTATTGCATTTAGAAAATGGGCTATAGGTGACATTTTTGAGAAAAAAAATAAAAAATTAAAAAAGTATAAAATAAAAATAAAACTTAAAATTCACACTTCTGGTAAGGTAGTCCCTGTGTTGGTACAATCAGCACTGAAGGGCACTGCTGTGTTTTTTGTGAAGTAGCATCCCCTCCAGCTTATGCTTGCTTGCTGCTTTGTCTGTCTCCCCCACACACATGCCACAGTGGAGTAGTGTTTTTTTTTTTTTTTTATTTGGTTTTATGAGCGGGGAGTTAGAGCAGGGAAAAGTAGCGTGCTGAGCTTCGTTTCAAGAGAGGTAATTTTTTTTCTGATCAGTTTTCAGTTGTGGCTCAAGTCTCCCGTGCCAGTTTCAAAGTGCACTGTCTCCTGAGATAGTACGCAGTAGCCTGTACCTCAGGAAAATTATATTGTTTGGGGAAAAAAGTCTGTTTATGCAGTTTTATTTTTGGTTTGTTTGTCTGCAGGGAAAACAGTGTGGATGAATGGGGGAGTAGTGCAACCTGTACTAGTGTACCGCTGCAAGGAATTGCCACTTTTTTATCTTGGCTTTTTTTTTTTTCTGTGGACTGAAATTGTTTCGAGAAGCCAGGCTGGATTTTGGGGACAGGGTTATGTTTTTAACACCAACGAATTGCTATACTATAAGAACTACTAAATAATGGCTGTTTTTTCTTACTGTACACTGAAATACTCTGTAAATTAATTGTCGGTGTATAACTTTGTTTACTGTAAATATTTCTTGCTGCCTGCTAATCTTTATGTAACCACAAATCTCCTTTCCCCCAGGATGCACCATGAGACAAGCAACTTGTTGTTCAGCGTGCCCTTCCTGGTGAAACTCTTAAATAAATAAATTGCAGTGGGGTTGTGAGCAGGGTTTGCGGGTGGGATCGGGTCCTTTGCTAACTGACTGAGGAAAAAAAATGGCAGCTGCTTCATTTTAAAATCGGAGCTGGCACATTAATACCAGTTTACCTCTGAAGCAGGCTGGGCTGGCACTTATTTGCTGGGCTCTAACCGTAAGTTAATATAACCCCCCGGCATGCCTGGTGGCCAGTCAGATTGCTTAGATTTTAAAAGCCCATTTTCTAATGCTTAATACTTTTCATGTCACATTTTTTATTTTTACTTTCTTTGAAGTTTCCCTGTTTAATTGCCCTTTCTGTATGCCAGACAAAAGGCTGTCCTTTTCATTTTTAAACATTGTATTAATTTCTACCATGCTTATTTTACTTAGCCATACACTCTTGATGTCTTAAAGAATAAAACCTACCATGCAAATTGAAGAAACTCGTCTCTTCCTTAAGTGTTGTTTGTTTTATTTATTTATTTAACAAATTGGAAAGTCCTTTGAGCCAAGGGCTCTTTTACAGGGGTTCCACATCAAGTTACAAGAATAGCAAATTACAATGGTTTCAGTAAGTAGTACAACATGAGGAAAGTAATTACATAAACAAAAGAACAATATGGCAAGATAAATATTGTTTTTTTTGTTTGTTTGTTTGTTTTTGTACTTGGGGGGAGAACAACTTGACCCTCTGAAAACAGCAGTCACGACTGTCATTGTGAATGGAGAGGGTGTATTGGGCATTAATACACTTCCCAGGTGGTTGGAGGGCACTTGGCCTTGGGCCTTGAGCCTCACAATGCACCTGGGGCATGCATTAATGCCCACTGCTCCTATGCTCTGTCTTGGGTTGTAGGGGACTTGGATTCCCTGCTTACCTGTAAGTGACATTACTGTCAAGGTTCTACAAAAATGGTTGCTGGCCTGGTTAAAGATAGGACAGATTTAGACTGAGCTATTTCTGGACATCTGATCCCTACAAGTAAGCCTAATACCTTGTTTAAGAGAGCTTTTCTTGGGTTTTCAGACTATAAGTGACACAACACAACTGCATTCCCCTTTTAATCCTTTAACACCAACTTTCCTGAACACACCACAATGTTTCCAAACCTTGAGCATTCCTTGCACAGTGATGATTGGGGGGAGGGGGGTGTCGGGTCAGCTTAGATATATTTATGCTTCTAATTCAGAGTCGGTGTCTGCCCAGGACTAGATCTGCTTGACATGAGTAGGGAAGTATGGGGGGCCATCTGCAGCCCAGTGAGCAAAGCAGGTTCGAGAGGCGACTTGGATTGTTGAGTCTGGTGGCTGGACTTGGTGAAATGCTGCCTGAGGTAGTGCATCCCAGCCCGAGTGGGGAGGTGCTGTTGACTGTTGCTACATTAACCCTTTGCAGTAGGCCAAAAAGCTGGCTCCCTTGTGACAGGGAATGACCAGCACCAGGATGTTTCAGTGTGCGAGACTGACAGTATGGTGCGGGGAACACAGGTCAAGGGTCACAAAGTACTCCTCTGAATGCGCACACAGTGAGACTGAGAAATAAAAAACCTCAATGGTCTTTAGTATGATGGCATATGCTCACACCCTAGGGCCCTGTGTGACGAACGTCCCGCATTAGTTATGTATAGGGGAAACTGTTTAACCAGGAAAGGCACACTAAGCCAGAGCTTGTTTCCAGGTGCGACCTGGGAGCACACGGACGTTAAGTGACTTGCTCAGGGTGACACAGTATGCAAGTGGGGGGTTGATGGGATTCAAACTCCAGTCTCCAGCTTTGTAGCTCAGTGCCCTTAACCACTGTGTTATACTGCTGTATGTTTAGAAGGGTGGGTGATGCCCTCAGTCTGAAGACTCCGAAAACAGTGGAGAGTATGGGGAGGTTGTTCTTGTGAGGGCTGGGAGGTCACAAGGGAGCCAGAGGGCTGGCTGGCCATAGTGCCCATAAATGGGCACTGAGAAATAATAAAATGATACTAAGTGCATCATCTGCCCTCCTACCCCTTCACACCATAGAGAAGGGCTGAAGACTGGTGGGTGTTTTCTTTTTTGTTTGGGGTGGGGGGTAGCTAGGAGCCCTGCTCCAGGCCCATGTCATTCTGGTTATGGCAGGTGTGTACAGTAGTGTTGTGACCAGAAGTAGTAGAGCAGGAAAGCTGCAGATCAAATAGGATCTGGGACTGCAACAGTGAGTAAGGAAATGGGCAGACTAGGTGGACTGCATGGTCTTTATTTGACGACAGATTCTATGTTTCTGTGTTAGCTCCTGGCTTTGGGTATTCCATGTGTGTCTGTGCCATGCACTGGCACACTCCTCGTTCCCTCTACTCAGTAGAAATGAAGCATATAAACATGGGTTTCTGTGAATTAGCAGTTGAATACCTCCTGAAAAAAGGAAGGTCTTCACTTTTGTCTTAAAAAATCCAGACAGAAAAACCTGACATCGAGTGGCAGCCTATTCCACAGACCAGGGAATGCTGTGTTACAGTTCGTAGCTGGCCACATTTTATTTATTTATTTATTTATTTATTTGATAATTGGGTTGGTGCACTGGTCCGAAGACCTTTTTCAGGCACGGCCCAGACCAGAGACGGGCAACAAGACAATGGTGAATACAGTGTGAGATGAACAACAGTGAAATCATATATATATACAGTCAAGAATCATATGCAAGTGGGTGCTGCCTGGAGGCACTGAGGGTTGAGGTACCGGATGCCGCACCTTGTCCCACGCCAGCGACCCAGGTTCGGGAGCGAGCTCAGGTCAGCGGGGAAGGAGAAGATTGAGCATCTGGAGGACTGCTCTCCTCTCCTGGGGAGGGTGGGTGGATGACTTCCTGGCCCGAGTGGCTCCTAGCGGTGGCTGGGAAGAGTTGCAGTCCGGGGATCACGCATTTGCAAAGGGAGGAGCCTCGGCAGTCGGCTGGGTCCGGGAGTGCGCCCGGCAGTACTGGCCGACATTGCATGTCTGGGTACCTAGGGGGAGCGTGAGAACAAGGGAAAACACCTCTTGTCTTGGGGGTAGATGTCGCCTACCCCCACCTCCAACACCGGATCCTGCTCACTGGGGGGGGGGCTGGACTCGACGTCACCTCCACCTGTGGAAGCACCGGATGAATGTGCTGAGGAGCAGAAGGCAGCTTCACTCCGGATGGTGGATTCTGGAGGGACTGCTCCACGTCGCGGGTGTGCCGAGGACCAAGACCACAGCTGGGAGGATTTCAGGTAGGAGGGGATTAGGTAAAGGTTGACTGAAGGTGCCCCAGACAGTGGTGACCAGGAGGGAAAAAGTTTTTTTTGTGGGGGATCCTGTGCAAGTGAGGCATAATATACAGAGGTGAGATAATACAAGCACACAGTGCCAGGTACAACAAGCAGGTCATAAATAAAGTTACATATAGGCTACATTACAGAGCAAGGTAACAACATCCTCCAGTAACTAAACAGAGCTTGGTGGCAACATCCTCAATCAAGTACAGTTGGTCAGAAAACACCAGCAGAGCCAGCAGTATCAGGTAGTATGCAGAGTACAGAACAAATAAGTTAAATAGGCATAAACTCAGCTGATATAAAGAGAAAGGCGACCAAGAGATAGTTACGGGGGGGGATAAAGGGCAGTTAGCTGGGGGGGGGGGCACATAGGAGGCACAGCAGTGCTAGTGGCCTGAGGACAGATGCAAGTTGAGAAGAACAGGAAATGGGTTCTTAATAGGGTATTTAGGTTTAAGGGTGGGTCAGAGAAGCGCAGTGCATGTGGGAGGTCATTCCATAATAAGGGTCCAGCAGCAGAGAAGGCTCTTTGGCCCATCCTGGTAGTTATGGTTGGCCAGACGAGTTGGAGGTGGGATGACTGGCGAAGGTTGCGGCAGTAAGTTTTGGGCTGGATAATAAGTGAGAGAGGAAAGGAGAGTAGAAGGGTCTGTGTAATGCATCCCCAGCTGACCTGGCCAGCAGGTAGGAGCGTCGGGCTTGGGGGGGCAGTTAAGGGACTGGTAGTAAGAGCAGTGGAGAGAGGGGCACAAAGGGCAAAGCGGCATATTCTATTATAGGTTGTGTCCAGTCAGGTCAGGTTGACAGTGGTGGTAAGGGAGTACACTGGGCACCTGTAATTGAGAAGGGGGAGGAGGTTGCCATGGGCTACAGCCAGGTACGCGTCGGGCATCAGATGGTCAATTAGGCGGTAGCTGAGCCCCATCTTCTGATTATTATGCCGGATCAGTGAAGCAGTGTGGTCAGAGTAAGTAAGGAATGAGTCCGGGATTACCCCCAGATACTTGAAAGTGGGGACAGTGTCGCGTGGAGATCCATCAGGGGAGTGGACAGTGAGTTGGCAGCCAGAGTGCTCAAGGGTGGAGAGTTTTGGTTTGGAGTCGAATAGCATAGCCTTCGTTTTTAAGCATTGACCAATAGTTTATTTGAGGAGAACCAGCGGTGGGCCTTTACAGTAATCAGCAGTGAGGGTGTAGGACAGTGAAGAGGAGGAGGTGTCGGTATGGAAGAGTATAAGGTCATCGGCATAAAGGAGGGATTTACATGAGAGGCCCTCCGACGGGAGGGAGTTTATGAAGAGGGAAAAGAGCAGGGGGCCAAGTATGGAGCCCTGGGGGACACCCACTGAGACAGGTAGTAGTGGGGAGGTGGCCCCACCCAGGCAGACCATTTGGATTTTGCCAGAGAGGTAATTAGTGAGCCAAGCGGTGGAGAAGAAGCCAAGGGCACCAGGTTTTGTTATTAGGATGTTGTGATTGACAAGATCGAATGCCTTGGACAAATCAACGAACACTGCCCCAGTCAACTTCCCTTCATCCATATTCCTCAGTACATGATTGGTGAAGAGGGCAAGGGCAGTGGTTGTACTGTGTCCTTTCCTGAAACCATGTTGGTTGTATTTAGCATGTAGCAGTAGTCCCAGATCTGTTGACCGGAGGGGCCTACTGGGGTGAATGGCTCTAAGAGGTCGAGGATATAGGAGTGAAACAGTCCATGCAAGGCCTTTTAAGGAAGCAGGAGTACCTCTAATTGCCAATCGGGGCAGTGCTCTTAGTGTAGGGGAAATATGGTCCCTAGGGACAACTCTTAAAAGCATTACTATAAGTAAGCTTTACGAGAAGGCTATTACAGAACATGTTGTAATGATACAGTTTAATATGAGCTTGCTAAACCTGGACTGCTGTTCAGCTGCTTACTTTATAGTTTGATTTGCAGGTACTGGGCATCAAGACAGCATTATTGGCTCACTGACAAAGGGCTCAGTTCCACATTAAGGATCTTTAGTGTTCTTGAACTGGCATTGGTCCCACAGCTGTAAGTACTATCATGTCCAGCTGGTAGCCAATCCCAGATGTTGACTAGTCAGTGTGTTACCAATCTCAGATGTCGACTAGTCAGTGTGTTACCAATCTCAGATGTCGACTAGTCAGTGTGTTACCAATCTCAGGTCTTGGCTAGTCAGTGTGTTACCAATCTCAGGTGTTGGCTAGTCAGTGTGTTACCAATCTCAGGTGTTGGCTAGTCAGTGTGTTACCAATCGCAGGTGTTGACTAGTCAAGTCTAGTCTCATCGCAGTGAGGAGATGCCATTTCTTCTTCCTTAGGAAGTGTGCATTACTGTATACAGTTGTGTGTCTGTCTGTATTTTTGGTTTTTCATTTTATTTTACCAGGATAATACCATTGAGCATTACATTAGCTCATATTCAGGGTGTTCTGGGAGCAGTGTTACAAAGTATAATAGTACTAACATATATAGCTGCAGTGACGTAATACAAGGTCTAAAAGCTTTAAATAAAGGTAACAATTATAATAAGAAAATATGTATAAAAATCCTGAAATGTGATTGGCTGACAGTAGTAATAAAGGGTGCATGTATCAAGCAACAGTGTCTGCTTAAAAGTAATAAAAAAGAGCTGACATTGTTACATTAGGGCGATTTTACATAAAAAGCTTGTTCTTTAAATATTTTGTTGCTGCAAAAGCCCATTTTCTAAGCACAGTAAGATCCTTCTGGGTGTGGAGTGTTGGGATACCTGGACTTCTAAGGACGCTGACTCTGGGCGTGCGGGTATCCCCCCAACACCCCACCAGCTCCTATAGCGTACATATATAATGTGTAATATGCATCATTATAAAGAAACTTCCTGGTTAACAGCAGTTGGAAACCCCAGCATGTAACAACAGAAAAAAAAAAGTTCCTGGAACTAGCCTTTTCACATGCATGTCTAGCAGTCCGCTCAGCAAAATTTGCCCACACACATTATGGCTGCCCTGCCATTCATGATTCACTACAAAATTTTTAAAAAAAAAAGTATCTAGTGTGGCAACTACTGTTTAACATTTCATCAATTGGTCAACCAAAATCCTGTTCCCAGCCATTTTTTTTATCTCTCTCCCTCCTTCCTGCTGCACAAAGGATGAAAAAATATTTTCAGTGACAAGGAATTGGCGCAACCTTGGAGCTACTGTAGTTTTTACTGTGACAAAAAGCAGAGCTGTTTTTAAGGTATTTCCCCATGTTTTCAGCAGTACAGGATTGAAATATTCGTTGGAACATTCCTCACTGTGTGAGACTAAGGCAGACTTCGAGCATAGAGAAAGGGACATTACAAACTAGGTCCGGCTATGCACAAACTTTGCCCTTGCCTTGTGCCACTCTCAGTATTCCTTATGATGCAGCTGCAGTGGAAGCAAATGCTGATGCTGTGCCTGGAGTATAAATAAATGATTTATTTACACTCCAGGCACATCGTCATTACAAATAAGTGCGTTTATTTCCCAATATTTATTCTCTTTCCCACTGCATAAAAACCTTTATACCACTGATTAAATCTTCTTGGCTCATGTCCACTACACATTACCAGTCTCCACTAATAGCCCTGTAAGCTTCTTTATAAACATGTTACTCTTTTGTTCATCAGGGCTGATCTGTGCAAGAATTGCATTCCATCGATACAGTGTTTCAGAGTGTTGGCCTGTGTTATTTGTCATCAAAACAGCCCTGTGTTGTTTGCAGTTGAAGCAGTCTAGTGCTGTTAGTTACCAAAGCAGTCTTAAAGGGACCTACCAAGTTAAATGAAACAACCCCTGCACCTGATATATAGGTGCTGTACCTCACGGGGCTGCTTCTAACATAAAACTTACTAAAAATAATTACTTTAGTAAAAAATTACAATGCTTGTAAAATGAGAAATACTGGGTCCCAAGGACTTCCCAGTTTCTGGTGCCACCCATGCTTCACCCCCGCACTCTGCAAATGTATCTATTTTTTTTTTGTTGTTGGTACTTTCCCCCCAAGGAGTTCTCTGCGATCCCTCTGACATCCCCCCATGCAGGCCACCGGGTATGAGGCTCCCTTCCCTTAACCCCCACGACTTATCCTTCATGGCAGGGGGTGGGGAGCTTATCGACCCACCAGACCGGATCCAGTATTTGGAGAGGTGCCTTCCTGGGCCATTGCGGTGGGGACTGTCATCATCCACGCGGAGGGCTCTCCATTTTCCACCGTTCTTTCTACCCCTCGAGGGCTGCGGCGTGCAGTGATGCCAGCGGCGGCGACACGCATGCTCCTGTGCGCATTCCACCAGGCATCTGCAGCAACCCCTGCTCACTATCTTCAACATCGGTGTGCCGCCACCCAGCCTCCACTAGCGGGCAGGCAATCGCCAAGTGCTGCCATCCCCCTTCCTGGAGAAGGAGAATGGTCCTAAGGATGCTCAATCCTTCCCCCACCCTGCCGACCCCAGGCTGGCCTGGGTGCCAAATGTGGAGTGCTGCATGGGCAGTGTGGCGTCAGCGCCTCAACCCTCACCGCCACTGGGCAGGCTACGCTTCTGCAAATTTATACGATGATGCTAGGTAAGCTGGGACGCTGTTTCCATTCTACTCCATGGGTGGCATCTTTTCATCATTTTTATATTATAATGGTCATTTGGTCATAAACGTGGGCACTGGTCGACTAATGAGGCCCTTGTTACTCGACCAATGCCCACGTTTTATGACCAAATGACCACTATAATATAAAAAAAGATCAAAAAGGTGCTGCCCATAGAGTAGAATGGAGCGCGTCCCCATGCTGTCCCTAGCATCGCGTCATAAATTTGCAGAGCACGGGGGAGGAGTGAGGGCGGCACCAGAAACCAGGAAGTCCTTGGGACCTGGTATTTATCATTTTACGAGCATTGTAATTTTTTACTAAAGTGATTATTTTTAGCAAGCTGTACATTAGAAGCAGCCCTGTGAGGTATAGCACCCATGTATCAGGTGCAGGGGCTGAGGCTGGTAAGTCTTTTTAACTAAGATAAAAGATTGGTGAAAAAGCAGACACTGGGTGAAAGGACAAAAGCAACAAACACTTACTGTGGCTCAATGGGATAGAGAAGACCTATAACTCCAGCCAGACTGGCTTCTCATACAACAGCGCCACCTGCTGACATGACTGTAAGGATCAGTAAAATTCAATGTAATGTATAACAGAAGTTTTGAACTGGAGAGAAAAAATTCAGCAACCTGATTGGCTGAGAGCTCCTCTCTGGCATGATTAAATCCCAGAATATAGTCACACTAGAAAAAGTACCTGGCAACAGATATCTTTCTTTACTGCATGGCACTCCAGTACAGTGCCCTCACTTTGTCCACACGAAGCATGGCTGTTCTCATGTCAAATGTCAACATTGGAGTTCCATAACACACTCTATTCCAACAGCACGACCGTCTGTAACATAAACATTTAGTGCAGCACTTAGGGTAGTCAGAGCGAATTCTAAAAAGATTAGAACCCTTTTAGAACCCAGGGGTTCAAGTTCTAATATAGAACTAGAACACCCATGGGTTCTAAGTGTTTAAGGTTCTAAATACTAAATAAAATGCCCCCCTTTTTTTTTTTTGGTTCAGACATTTCAAAAACAGGAGATGACGGCTTGAAAAAGGTTACCCGTGAAAACGGCAGCTGCATTATCACGACGGCAAAATAGCGACCACTTTCCAGCGACTACAGCATGAGCTACTAGCACATTTTAGCGAATGTACACAATCAGCGACTGAGCAGTGAACTTGCAATGAACAAATAGCGACCAAATGAAAAAATGCGCTCTTTTTTTCTAGTCTGAGGTATATAGGCAATGGATTTCTGGACGTAGGATTCTCTCAAAACAAATGCATGAAATCTATGCAGCAGGAAGGACTGCAGGCATGTCATAATAGCGACCCAAAAACTAACAAAAAAAAAGTGCCAATCAGATGAATTCTGCTTTATTAGCTATTAAAATAACCAGCCAAATTAAAAAAATAAATAAATAAAAAAAGCCAATTCATTAGCTAAATCGTTTGAGGTGCTCTCAGGTGAATTCACACCTGAAATTGAAAATTATAAGCAATACCTCTCAGATAATCATACAAGCTTCTTGTCCCATAAGGAGCAACAATTGCAATGCGAGCATTACTGTCCTTGTATTTTTTTTTTTCTGTTGCAGTGTATGCTCCTGACACAATTTGCTTTAGTCGAATTTCAGTTAGTCTCTGTTCTTCCTAAAGAGATTGAATCAGCTTCCACATGCTTGGATGACAGGCACCTAATCGGGAATTGAATCCCCTGTGCCAGCCCTCTACTGCGTTATTCGTTCTCACAATTCCCAGCATTGTAGCATTGTGGCAACTCCACCCTCCTACGTCCAGAACGCCCCCATTGCCTTCCGACCCAAGTAGTTTCGAAATAGTCTAGTAAGGGCACAAGTAGATCGTCATGCTGCTCAAAAAAATCAAATTCCTGCATATCATCGAATGCATTTGCTACATCGCCTGGCAGTATAAAAGCAAGGGACAGAAGCATTCGAATGTGTAAGGCAAAATCAGGGTCAGCACTGTACCTTTCATGGATATCTGGCAGCTTTTGAATCTTTTGCCAGATACACTGAGCAAGATGGAAAAAGCACCCACGCACGTCTGCAGATGGGACAGCATTGGCAAAATCTTTCCATGCAGACTTCTCAAAGTCTAGAATTGCAGTAAGCGGTGCTAGATTGGGGAACAGGGACTTCAGTTGGGAATATACCATCTCATAGGTTGCAGTTTTACGCAAACACATCAGCACAAAAACCACAGTGACCACAGTTTCTGACTTAACACCATGTATGGTGTACAGTTGGTCAAATAGAGTGGAACAGGATTTGAATGTTCCGTCCAACATCCAGTCAGTGCACTCACTCAGAAATCTTAAATTAGCATTTATTAATAACATTAGAATTCTGTCCTGCTCCTTACCACTGTCAAACAGCAGGAAATTCTTACCACCATCAGTTAATGTAAATTCAGGTGGAATTACCAGTTCTAGGGACATGGATATGTTGTTCATCCACGCTGTCTGGCAGGTATCCTTGCTGCTTTAAATCTTGCCGGAAGGTCTTCAAGCTGCCTCCTCCCACCCACCTGGGTGGTAAAACTCTCGGCTCTGCCCCATGACGCCAGATCTTCCTTACTGCTTGGAAGCTCAGGTTCCCTCCTTAACGCTCTGCGTGTAAGACTGGTTCCTAATTCTTCGGTTTTCCAAATTTAAAAGTTTTTTGCATTATAGACTTCGGTCTTCTGTCCCTCGCGGCTGCGATGCACAAATCGACTCCTGGTTTTCGGCAGTGCCCTTGCGGGCAGAAGATGTCTCGGACAGATCCGCACTCCACGTGTGTCTACTGTTTAGGCCTTGAGCACGACCCGCAGGCTTGCGACCTGTGCTCTTCCTTCTCAGCCTACGTCCTCGAAGACCGTGCTGCCCATTTACAACTGGGCGCCCAGAAGCTTTTCCTCGGTAAAGTCAAAAGAGGTCTGGTTGGCGGTTTCCGCGGCGGCGGGCTCGGCGGATCAGCTAGAGCAGATGATCGCCCTTTAATAGGAGGCAGCCTGGCCGCATCTTCCCCGACCGCTGCATTTATCCCGCTCTCCCTGGGTTCCTCTTACACAGCTTCCTTTAAGGAGCTTTGTCTGTCCCTCTCTACTAGAGGAGAGGGACCAACGTCTGCTGGACCTTCTTCTCGGTCCAAAAAGAAAGACAAGGGTAAGTCCCTCCGTCGACGCTCTTGGGAGCGGGAAAGGTCCCTCTCCCCGAGTTGTTGGCCATCGACTTCGGTCGATCGTTCGGCTTTGGCCACTGGTCTCATGGTGTCCCCGTCAGGTCAGTTGACCGAGACTCCCATCGTCGCAGTCAAGATCTTTCTTGACCCGTTGGACGGGTTGTCGACCGGCGAAGCCGAAAATCCCCTCTCCCCGGTGGGAGTTGAGGATCCTGCGGGCTTGCCAGTGCCTCCGGTTCCGGAGCCCTCGTGTGAACCCTTCGAGCCGAGGGAGGAGCCGGTTCCACCCATCCCCTTCCCGTCCTCGGAAAGGCTGAGGTTCTCGATCTCGGACTTCTCCGCGGTCCAGCCGATCCTGCCGTCATAGGCGGTCTCGGCACTGCAGTAAGCGGCGCTGCTGCTCGTCCTCCTCCTCGGATGAGGGGAGGCTTCGACGTAAGTTACGTCGACGATACGAGGACCTCATGTGGCAACAGCTCCTTCTGACCGGGAACAAGCTGACGCTGTCGCCTTCCCCGGCCATTAAGTGGCTGTCACCGGAGCGGCCGAAACAACCCCTCGTTTTAACCGAGGAGCCTGTTCCCAGGCCGGTTGTTTGGCCCAAACCAGCTGCCCCACCGATTCCGGTAGAACCTCCGCCTCCACAGCCGCTGTTTGGGGCTCCGACCAAGAACTCTCGGTCGGCTCAGGATCTGCCCCGTAGGCTGTTGGTCGCCCTCACTCTCGATCGCCCTCGGCAGGTGGAGGTGGCTCAGGCCCAGGCAGCTCTTTGCGGGCTCTTCTCAGATCCGACGACAATCCTCCCCTTCTCCAAGCGAGTGGACTTGAGTCCTCTGGAGGTCAGTCGCTGGACGACAGCCCTCGTCCTTCTTCCTGGGTTTGCTCAGGCTCATCTCAGAGTCCACCGGGATGCAGCTCGAGCCCATATCCAGCAGGCCAAATATCCCTCACGGAGATATTGGACCGGGGATTCCCCACGGAGGCCTTTCCTGTGGCCGAGGCCATTGTGGGCCCGGCCTGAGCTCTGGCAGCGCCTGCTTCCTGCCCTGCGCCTCGGGCCAGGATGGCCAGGAAGTATGCGTCCCTACCAGTTCCCTGTCCGCTTCTTGAACATCCTCAGCCCGATGGGTTGTTACCGACAGCGTGTTCAAGCGTCAGGAAGCGCTAGGGACGTGACAAACCTCCCGACAAGGAGTCCAAGAAATTGGACTGTGCCGAGCGAAAAGTCTACGCTGCGTCCTCCCTTGGCCTTCGTCAAGCAAGCTCGGCCATGCTTATGGCACATTTCTCCCATGCCTTGTTTGACTCCCTGGACGAGGTAGTCCCTCATCTCCCGGCTGACCTGCAGACCATGGTTAGGCAGGTGCGGAACCAGGGCAGTGGCCAAGCAGCAACTTCAGACTGCTCTGGACATTGGAGACTCATGCACCAGGTCAGTCGCAGTCGCAGTGGCTATGCGCCGTCGGGCATGGCTGACGATATCCACCTTCACAGCAGATACCCAGCACAAATTGGCGGATGTCCCCTTCCTGGGGACCGACCCTTCGCCCTGGAGTGGAAGGCCACCTCAGAGGATCGAAAGTCCAATGCCACCTTGGACTCGGGTCTCATCCGCCAGAGGGACAAGACGCCAGACCGCAACCCAAGCCCTTTCGTCCGTCTGCGCCCCCGGCATATCCGGCCCAGCAACACCAGGGCCAGCAGGCTCACGCTTGGTGTCCCAAACCCAAGCCCGCGGCTTCCTCCTCCAGGAAGCAGGGAGGTAAAGGCCCAGGTGGTCCCTCGGCCGGTCCCTCCTCCAAGCCTGCACAGTGACGGGTTGAGGGGTGTCGACCCCAACCTCGTCACCTCACCCCAGGTTCCCCCCGTGGGGGGACGGCTCCAGTTCTTCCTTTCCGCCTGGTCTGCTATTACCACAGACCGGTGGGTGTTGAAGTGGTAGGGAAAGGGCCTGCCTCTGAGTGAAGCAGGCCCCACCCTTCAGAGCCGTCGCACCTCGGGGCCTCGAGTCCGAGCCTCGCTGTCAGCTCACCGAGCCGACATCACTCTCCTCCTCGAGAAGGAGGTGATAAGAGAGGTGGCGAACCCTCCCTCAAACCCGGGGTTCGTGTCCAGGTATTTCCTGGTTCCGAAACGGACGGGGGGCTGGCACCCCATTCTCGACCTACACGACCTAAACAAGTTCCTAAGGTCTCGAACCTTCATGATGGTCACTCTGGCTCAGATAATACCATCCTTGGAACACGGCGTGTAGTTCTGCTCTCTGGACCTACAGGACGTGTTCTTTCACGCCCTATCCGTCCGTCCCATCAAAGGTTCCTTCGCTGCCGGAGGGATCCCTTTCGAGTTCCAAGCCATGCCCTTCGGCTTATCTCCAGCTCCCAGGGTCTTCACCAAATGCATGGCAGTGGTGACAGCAGCATTCCCTCTGACGCCCGAGGGTCTGGGTTTACCCTTACCTGGACGATTGGTTGATAGCAGCCCCTCCAGACAGGAGGTGGAGCGGTCCAGAGACCTGGCCTCCAGGTTTGCTCTCAGGTCGGCCTCATCAACCAGGCCAAGTCGAACTCGAGCCGAAGCAGGTGATTCTTTTCATCGGGGCAGAGCTCGACTGTCTTTGAGCCAGAGCACAGCTCCCGGCGGACAGGGCCGAGGTTCTTTCCTCCTTTGCCCAGTCATTTCTGATTGGGCAAGTGCGCTCTGCCCGGGACTTCCTGCGCCTCCTGGATCTCATGGCGGCCTGTACCAGCATGGTCCGTTGGGCCCGCTGGAACATACGCCCCCTTCAGTGGGGGCTGGCCAGCCAGTGGTCCCAATGCTGCGATCCATTGAACCAGCTAGTGACGGTGACCCAGGGGATGTGGAACGCTCTCCAGTGGTGGACTGTTCCAGTTCATCTGCAGGAGGGCATCCCGTTTGTCCGCCCCGAGCCGACTGTCTCTCTATCGACCGATGCCTCTCTGATGGGTTGGGGTGCCCATCTGGGGGAACACCGAGTGCACGGCCTCTGGTCCCCGCGGGAGTCCCGATGCCACATCAACCTGCTGGAGCTCCGAGTGGTCCGCCCACCTCTCACCGCCTTTGCTCCGTTTCTTCGGGGTCAAGTGGTCCGGGTCCAGACGGACAATACCACGACCATGTACTATCTAAACTGCCAGGGCGGGACGCGCTCCATGCTTCTATGCAAGGAAGCTCTCTGCATCTGGTCACTCGTGCGCAGCCTGGAGGCGGATGATCTAGCCATTCATGTGGCAGGAGCCTCCAACACCCTGGCCGATGCCCTAAGCCGGATAGGGGCTGCGTCCCACGAGTGATCTCTCCTGCTGGAGGTAGTACAAGATCTATTCTCCCATTGGGGCACACCTCAGGTGGACCCGTTTGCCTCCAGGGAGAATGCAAAGTTGAGGCTGTTCCATGCCCGCCCCCCTCAGCAGGGCTCGCTGCAGGGGGATGCCTTCGAGGCCGTGGACCCGGGCCTCTTCTCGCCTTCCCCGTTCCCCTTGATGCACAAGGTGCTTCTCAAAGCAGGAGGACAAGGCGCAGGTGATTCTGATAGCCCCAGACTGGCCCCGCCAGTTCTGGTACCCAGATCTCCTCAGCCTCAGCTCCAGGCTCCCGAGGCAGCTTCCAGCTCGCCCGGACCTGCTCTCAGTCAATCAGGGGAAGGTATTCTATCCGGACCTTCAATCCCTGCACCTGACGGCCTGGTTCCTGAGCGGCTAGAGTTCCAGGCCTTGGGTCTTTCCGACAAGGTCCTCAACGTAGTTGAGGCATCCCTTAAGGAGTCGACCAGAAAATGCTATGCCTTCAGATGGAAGAGATTTTCCATTTGGTGCCAGGGCAAGGGCCTGGACCCTTCCTCCTGTTCCTTGGCGAGCATATTGGATTACCTTTGGTCCCTTTCTCGGCAAGGGCTTAGGTCGACGACCCTTAAGGTGCACCTGGCAGCCATCTTTGCTTACCGGGCACGGGCCGGGAAGCAGTCAGTGGCGCAGGAGAAGGTGGTCTGGCGCTTTTTCAAAGGCCTTGATCACATTTCCCCTCCGATGCGAGAACCTCCACCTCCGTGGGATCTACTGCTGGTACTGGCAAAGCTCATGGGCAAGCCATTCGAACCAATGCACAGGTGTGAACTCTCTCACCTGTCGTGGAAGACCGCCTTCTTGGTGGCTATTACGTCAGCCAGAGGGATGGGAGAACTCCAGGCAGCTCTGAGCAGTCTCTCTTACCTGGTCTTCCACAGGGATAAGGTTGTCCTGCCCCCACCGAAATTCCTTCGAAGGTGGTGTCGGAGTTTCACCTTAACCAGGTGTTGACTCTGCGGTGTTCTACCCCAATCACACCTCGGAGGCCGAATATAGGCTCCATACTCTGGACCCTAGAAGGGCGCTCGCTTACTGTAAGGAGCGCACGGCTGAAATTCGGGGAGAGGTTCGCCAGCTGTTTGTCACCTATGCTGAAGCCGCACCTTGCAGACCTGCAGCCAAGCGGACGATAGGCAGGTGGGTCACCGCCTGCATAGATCTCTGCTATAAGTTGGCGGGCATGGAGCCTCCCAGAGGGATAAGAGCTCATTCTACCCACCATACTGCTGCATCGTTGGCTGCTTCCAGGGATGTCCCTATCCAGGAAATCTGCAGGGCTGCTACCTGGAAGTCAGCCACACCTTCATCACCCATTACCACATCGACCTTGAGTCACGCCGGGATGCTGGTTTTGGGGCCTCGGTTCTCCAGTCTCTATTCCCTAAGTAGGGGGTGTGCGCCTTGTCTCCCTCCTCCCGGAGAACTGCTAGGAGTCTGCCAGACAGTGTGGATGAACAACATATCCATGTCCCTAGAAATACAGGTTACTCTCCTGTAACAGGAGTTCTAGGAATGGTATATGTTGTTCATCCACACGACCCACCCGACCTTCCCGGCTTCGACGCACAACCTGAGCTTCCAGCGGGCCAGATCTGGCGTCTTGGGGCGGTACCGAGAGTTTTACCACCCGGGTGGGTGGGAGGAGCCAGCTTGAAGACCTTCCGGCAAGATTTAAAGCGGCAAGGATACCTGCCAGTCAGTGTGGATGAACAACATATACCATTCCTAGAACTCCTGTTACAGGTGAGTAACCTGTATTTCCTGTACCGTGCTAGGTGTAGCAGGATGTCAGCATTCTACCTGGTGTATTCTTTGTACAGTTCATTTCATGAACTGTACATCTAGCAAGTGGCCAGCGACTAACTGAGGTGCAGTAGAAGTGCATTGCACCACAACCTGTGAAGTGCTCTCTACACAACCACTTGTGCACGCTCTAACACTAGGCATAACTTTTCGAACACCAACTCCTCCAGCATCAACAACATAGAATGAGTGTGTTCTTTTATTTGAGTAGTTACCTTGCCATCAATTGTGTGGATGCGTGCAAGGCAGTTGAATTGGTGGGCATCCACACATCGCCAGTACACCTTTCCTCCTTTTTCTTTGTCACGGCGATAAAGAAAGCCAGAAAATAATTCAAGTGGCTTTCCTTTCTGGCTCGAGATAAACTCCACATCCATGCTGACCTCGATTCCGAAATGATGTCATGTCATGTCAAAGGGGGCAGGTATCTTTAAGTGCTAGTCAATTGCATTGTGGGAACAAAGTAAAACAGGAAGTTACATGAAGTTAAAAGATCTACCAGAAGAGCTACCAACAACACACAAAGTTGTAAGTAGCATAAAATTCCACAGTATACCAAACGCTATTTTTACAGGGTAGCTACTAATGTGAGGTGCTACATTTTACGGGTGCTAATATTGTGGTCGCCAAAAAGGAGACGCTAAAATTTAAGTCGCAATTTTATAATCACTATTTTAACATGGAACCCTTGAAAAACAAACCAATTTTTGGGAATTACATCCTAAAATGTTTGAGAGAGAGACAATGTAAGAATGTGCTGCTCATATGCAGATGTCACACACACGGAACTGTGACATTTGGTGTTTGCATTTTTAAAAGGCACAGTGTGCTTCTCTTTTCTGCATGTACAGTGAAACAGTATAACGGCTGGTCTTTTATTTGTTTATTCTTCTCTCAGCATTTTCTTCTATTCTTTCTCACCAGTCCTGTACAAAAAGGAGTTTGCGTTCTAAAGAAGATTAGAACTCTAGAACTGTTTGCAAAGTTCTAGACCAGAAACACAACCCAGAACTGCAGCGGGCACTGACAACCCTAGCAGCGCTGCCCAGTCAGATTATCAGAACTCTCTCCAGTTGACTAAAAACTTCTTAAAAACAAAAAAAAAAAAAAACAACCTCTGTCAGTTGCTGACTGTTGTACTGAACATGAGTCCCTGAAACAATGGGTGTCAAAAAAGGAGACACTGATATAAACCAACTGAATTGCTTTTTAGGGCTGCAGTGGGCATAGACCTCTTGCTATAAAAAAAGAACTCTACGCATTCCTTCCGATCGAACAACATATTGGAGTTGTAACACAGTCGCTTCCACATCTGTGAATCACTCTGCTCGCTGTCTCCATTAGCAGTCGCACTGCACTATTCTTTACTCTCTCGGCAGAACACGACACACTCCTGCCGTGTCCAAGATGGCCACCGCACTGTACTGCGCATGTGCTAAGAGTCACGCATGCGCAGTAGATTGTGGCGGCCATCTTGGATATGGCAGAGTGTGCTGTGTTCCACCGTGACCGCCAATTTTGTTTTTAAATTATAGATATCTCCCCCCCCCAGAAACATAAGAATGACACTGAGGATGTCCAATCCCTCAGTATCACGATCTGGAATCCTCTTCTTTCTTTCTTTTTTTTTCTGTTACCCTGTAAAACGAAAACCATCCATCAATGTCTTTTGCAGCCGCTCCCGTCCCGCCCACCTGACCCTCCCACTCAGCACCTCCCCAAAGCCCTTACTTACCAATTGGAGGTCCAACGCAGTAATCCTCCCTGGACCACAAACACGTCTTTACTCTTCAAAGCTAGACTGCGAACTGAAGAAACAGGTATGCGTTCAATGCATTTCAGTGGTGTTTTGAACTTAGTGGCATAACTTGGCCATTTTTGCATATTTTTGGCCCAAATTTTCAGCATGCCTTCTTTTGGATCCCGCCTCGTGAACAGTTGCACTGACATTGGGCAAATCTGTCCTGAAAGGTGATTTTGCAATCCCTGCATGAAATCGCCTTTTGGGCAGGAATTGGAAAATGTTCTCTGCCCTCATTCATGAGGTAGGGTCATAAGAAGGCTGTGTTGAAAATTTGGTGTAAGAATATCAAAAAACGAAGTTATGAGTCTACATTGAATTTTGCAAATGCAAGCTCGTAACTTTGGTAATTTTCAATATTTTTACCCCAAATTTACAACACAACCATATCTTTACAGCGCCTCATGAATGTGACAGATTACATTTTTCAAATACTGGCTGAAATGTTTTTTTTTTTTTTTTTCCGAAAGGTGATTTCATGGTCTCTTGCACAAAATCACCTTTCAGGCAGGAGCTGAAAATTTTCCCTACCCTTGTTCATGAGGTGGGGTCAAAAAAAAAAGTTGTAGGGCTATGATGAATTTTTTTAAACACAGGCTCGTAAGTTTGGTAATATTCAATATTTTTACCCCAAATTTTCAACATAGCCATTTCATTACAGCACGTCATGAACGTGATAGCTGTCATTTTTCAACTACTGTCCAAAATGTGTTTTTGCATCCCGAAAGTTGATTTTGCAGTCCCTGCGCGAAGTCACCTTTCAGGCAAGAGCTGAACATTTGCTCTATCCTTCTTCATGAGGTAGGGTCATAACAAAGCTATGTTGAAAATTTGGTGTAAAAATATTACAAAACAACAAATGTATGTCCCTACGTTACATTTTGCTAATGCAGGCTTGTAACTTTGGTAATTTTCAATATTTTTACCCAAATTCTTATTGGCTCTGGTCAGAGTTTGTTACCTCCAGGGACCACAGTGTCAGTGATCTTTCTGTTTGTGTCCTTCAGCAGGGTTTCTGGGATGCTGACCAAAGAAAAAAACACTAAAACCAAGCTTATTATCCACTTAGGCTCCCAGTAGCCCTCTAGTTTAAATGACTGACTTTCTTCTGTGAACCTCTTTCACCCGACTTGTGGTTTACCACTGAAATCTGTCCTTTTTAACTCCACCCTTAGTCGTACAGTGTCTTTGGTTTCATGTATGTGTGGTACGTTTGCATGTGTGGGTATGCCTGCAAGCACATCCATGCATGGCGTGTGGGGGCATACTCTCATGGGCATTACAGCTACAGTATGTGTGCATATCCTTGTTTTCTCCAGATGTCCCTGCCTCCTCCACCCACCTTGCCACCTTTCAGCCTTCTTACTGTGCTGCATTAGTTACTTGAAGACTCTCAGCTCATTCCTACATTGCCTCTCCCTCCCCGTCATCACCTTTTTGTTTTCTAGTTTCTGTGCTTATCTTGCCTTTTATTACTTTTTCTCCAATATTCATACCCGTGTGTTTTTATAAACATATTGTAGGGACGCGGTAGCGACCCTATTTGTTAAGGTTAAGTAGGCACTTTAATGTTAAATCTCAGATTTTGCACTTTAATATATTTGCAACCGTTCAACGGATTTGCACAAAAATTTGAATGCGCATTGTTGTGTGGGAGGTCTCTTGACATCCCAAATTTCGTTTGGGTCGGATTGGTGGATTATGAGCTGTGCATAGTGCTAAATAGTTCAAATTCACTTTTTTGTGCTTTTTTTGTCATTGTCCTGCGCCCAGACTGTTTGGAATTTTGGTTTGAAATTTTTAGGGTACAAAGGGCATGCTCAACAGAAGTGCCTTTTGCTGGTTTGGTGAAATAATGTTAATCTGTTCCAAAGTTATTTAATTTTAAAGTTGCGGGTTCTGAGCATGCTCAGTGCAGTCTTTTGACTAGCTTCCTAGAATGACAAAGGAATTTGGTCTCACAGAAAAGGATTTTTTTTCTTGAGGGGGGGGGGTCAGTCCTTTTTCGTGAGCTGCTATCTTGCTTTCCATTTTGTCAAATAAAATACTTCTATAACTCAGTAAGATGATGCCTTGTGCAGACGCCAAAATCTATATCCTGCTCATCAAGACTTCATTAGGTGTATTATTTATTTTTGTACTATTAAAATGGCCCAGGACATTTTTTTTATAGTATTTAAATCCTTCTTTCGACCCACTAACTTCCTTTTTTATAAGACCTAAAAAGGATTCATAAAACAGGAATTGACTCATGAAAGTGGATGTAAAAAAACTAAGTCCGAAATCCTTTAACATGAGACTGTATCCTTTTTCATGAGAACAAAAAAGGATTTAAAAAAAATTAAGTCCAAAATCCTTTTTTGTGAGACAGAATCCTTTTCCATGACCATGGCAAAGGATTCGTGGAAAAGGATTCCATCAGTCAAAAAAGGATTTGAAAACCAACTAAGTCTGAAATCCTTTTCCATGACAATAAATTCTTTATCTCCATAATGGAAAAAAACAGTGGCGAAAAAGGATTTTTTGCCACAGAAAAAGGCTTTATCCCTCTTCGTAATGACTTTGTTTTCCCTGGTGTCAGTGGTACAACTTACCCTCAGTTATGGACCTGGTCCCCTTTAGGTACTGTTTCTGGCCTGGTGTCTAAGTGGCACCCCAACCTCTGACTTATTAATTTTTTTTTTTTTACATATTTAATATTTAGGTTCACTGGGTACTCTTCCCCCAAAAAAAAAAAACACATCCCTGCATCTTTGGAAGTTTGGGAGGGCCTGTACTCTCATTGGTGTCAATGCCCCCCCACGTATCTTGACGCTGTAAATAAGAAAATGGTCCTTGATGTCTTATATATATATATATTTTTTAGACGTTAACAAAAAACAAAGTCCACCAATGATCACACCCACGGAACTGACCTCCACTGTGCTGTAAACCCTCCCCATAGACCCTTCCACATACACCCTTACTCACCTGCACTGATCCCAGTGTGAAGATCCGTTCTCCGATCGAGGCACATCTTGCTGCTGGAACCAGCAACTGCTATATGAGAAGCAAGGTAAATGCGATTCAGTGTATTTCAATGGGACCGTGGTTACCTTAGCTTCTCATGTAGCGGTCATCTGTTCCAGCGGCAAGATCATGTCTAGATAGGAGGTGGTCTCACAGTGGGATCAGTGCAGGAGTGAAGCGTGTGTGTTGGGAGGTCTAAGGGGTGGTGTGTGCACAGTGGGAGGTCTGTTTTGGGGTGTGGGTCATGATCAGTGGCCTGCCTTTTTTTTTTTTTTGTAATAGTAAAAAAAAATATATATATATATATATCTACATATATATAATGAAACCGAGGACCATTTCCTCATTAATTACATATGAGGGACATGGGGGGGCACTCGACACCAAGGAAAATACAGGGACCTTTGCCTGACTTGCAAGATACAGGGGACTTGTTTTGGGGAGGGTGCCAGTGAACCTAAATATTAAATATGTAAAGAAATATGAAATTAGAGGCTGGATGGGTGCTACTAGACACCAGGGCTATTAAATAGCAATTAATGGTAGCAGGTCCACAATTGAGGGTGGGGGGGGGTACCTCTGGACACCAGGGAAAATCACTGAGAAATGGCCAGAAATCATGGGGAGGGGGTTACCACTGCACACGTGAAAATATAAAAGACAAAAAACACTATGGGAATTGGAGGGTGGGGGTGGGGGTGTCGCTAGATACCTGGGCTAGTATCTACAAACTAATGAGGACCAGGGCTGAATTGGAGGGCAGGGGGTCCCACTTCCCACCAGGGAAAAGGCATTTTTAATTGTTTGTACTAAATATATTGTTGCCAATGGTTACACCATCTGAATGATCATGTATGGATGGGAGTGCAGGGTCCAGAGGACCCTGCGCTCCCACAGCAGAGTAAGCATACTGAAAACGTAAGGATGGATGGGAGCGCAGGGTCCACAGCAATCTAAGTATGCTATTATACTATCTCAAAAAGTAAGGAAATAAATTGCCAAAAACTGTGTTAATGTACTAGTTAGGGTCAAAGCAACAGAAGTTGGGAAATGTGGCATTAGGGTTTCCAACCCCCCGAGGCTGTGCTGGAGGTGCCTTGGGTTCTCAAGCCTAATGCTTACTCCATTCTCATAAATTGTACACATCTGATCTTATTTACAGATGGAATGGGGTGAGCATTAGGCTTGAGAACCCCTGGGCACACCCCACACCTGCTGTGCTGCCTTGGGGTAGGGGGTGTTAGGGTTGGAAACCCTAATGCCACATTTCCCAACTTTTGTTGCTTTGACCTTAACTAGTACATTAACAGAGTTTTTTGCAATATATATATATATCTATCTACATGGGATACATGATGGGCACGAGTGTGATATGGAAAATATTTTCACTCCTTTAGAGTGACCTCTGAATATTCACGAGTAGCAAAGCCACTCATGACTATCCAGAGGTCACTGTGCAGGAGTGAAAATATTTTCCATATCACACAAGTGCACCTCATGTATCCAATTTTTACAATAGGAGTGTGTTTTCTGCTGTTTTTTGGTTTGATGGCATTACCACAGTGAAAATAAATGCAGGTGGCATCACCACAGTGAAAATAAATCCATTTAGTTTCACTGTGGTGATGTCATCACAGTGGTTATTCCACTGCAGTAAGAATATGTTTTTATTCAGTGAGTTATTTGCTCACCCTATTGTATGTGTATGTATGTGTGTATATATATATATATATATATATATATATATATATATATACATATATATAATATGTGTGTGTGTGTGTGTATATATATATAAAATCTCCTTCATTTCCCCTACTGCTCTACTAACTTTGCTGTTTTCTTTTTATAGATAATTCCAGAAGACCTATGGTTGACAGGTCAATTCTGTTTTCGGCATGCATTTAATATTACCTTTTTTTGTTTGTTTGTTTTTTTCAGCCCATGTGCTAATGCAGCACCTTTTTTTTTTTGTCCTTAGTAATAAAGACTAAAGGAAAGATGAGCAGAACTGTATATAAATTTATTTTTTTAAGTTTTCCAGAGATGTCATAGGCTCTTCAGATGCTTGTGTTCCTAAAATGTTTCAGTTGATTTCTTTGATAGTGTAGTTTGGTGAAACATAATTATTTCTAATAACGACATACTGATATAGATTTCGCTGTGCATCACATTTGAATATGAATTCATGCAATATTATATTATTTATTTGTTTTTGGTAACCAGGTAAGTACACTAGACATGGGATATGCCTATTTTCAGATATGACCGGGACAGTACTACGACAGAACAACACTGATCATAATACAGAGAGACAAGTAATAACAATATACATTGCAAAGTAGTGTACACAAAGCAGTT
This sequence comes from Neoceratodus forsteri, assembly GCA_016271365.2. Classification (NCBI taxonomy): domain Eukaryota; kingdom Metazoa; phylum Chordata; order Ceratodontiformes; family Ceratodontidae; genus Neoceratodus; species Neoceratodus forsteri. Next base: position 1,840,065,515 of record CM057449.1, read on the forward strand.
AAAGTTGCATAGTAATATAGAATCTTTCTTTGAGGGGGTTGTTCCAGCAGGCAACACCGGTAGGACTAAGCTGCCAGGTGCTAGGACCACACGGAAAATTTCTAGCTAGCAGTCTGCAATGGGGGATCTCTCTGCCCCCCCCCCCGACGTCAGTACACCAGTGTCCATCCTAGTATAAAAGGGATGGTGTCCCAGACCAACCTGAGTTCTTTTTCCGCCGTCAACCTGTGCAAGTTGGACCTCCACGGATGCTTGCTTCAGTCAGCCGCCTTTTTACTCGCACTTTCTGCGATTTCTTATTTTCTTCATTCAAAAAACATAGTTTTTTCATTGTTCTGCTTATGTCTTCTCCTCCAGCTTCATCTTCAGACCGACCTATGAAGTGTGCTTGCGGCACGCAGCTTCCCTCCAAGGTTGGCCACTCTTCTTGCCTGCTCTGCTTAGACCCTGAACACGACACCGAGGCCTGCCAGTACTGCCATGATTTTAACCAGGCCACACGGAGACGCTGTTTGAAGACCCTCCAAAGCTTCTTGCTGCAGTAGAAGTTAGCTGCGATGGAGAAGGAACTTCAGGGCAAAAGTTTATCTTCTTCCCTGGTCTCCAGGGCATCGACTTCTTCTCCTGCCCAGAAGGAGAAGTCATCCAGCGGGAAGCATAGGCACTGGGACAAGCACAGGGACTGGACCGATCAGCTTTGTGCTCTCGATAACCGCATAAGTCAGCGGCTGCCTCTGGGTCTTCCTCTCGTGGGAGGTCGGCCTCTCCTCCTTCGGCAGCCCTTAGCCCTTCAGGGCTGCCAATTTCTCAGCCAGCTGCCGTCATCTATATCTTGGGCAGTTACTTCTTGGGGAATCAGACTTTGCCCCCTGCCTCCAAGCTCCTGACGCTCAGTCTCATATTCCCTGTGGGTCCTCAGCCAGGTAGCTCGACTAGAGTTTCCTCCTGGGGCGGCGGGTCCTTGCCTGTCACTGTCCTGGTCCTGGCATTGCAGATGTTGGTCCCTGACTCCAAGACCCCCGCCTCTAAATAACACCTGGAGCAAGTGCTGGCCTCCTCAGCCACACAGGCAATGACTTTGCCTCCGTTGGGAGAAGGCTTCCCTGCACAGATGCCCGCTTGCCTTTCGTGGCCTGTGGCACTTGGCTTGCTGGACCGGTGTCAGCCTTTGCCTGTCTGGCCGACCCCGCTCTACCAGTGTCTGCCCCGGTGACGCCTCAGCCAATGTCGGCTGGCCCTTCGGGCAATCCCTAGCCAATGCCTGAGGGACCGGCACCTGGGTTCCCTACGCCTCAGGGACTGACGCTGGGTTACCAGACATCTCAAGGTCCGACACCTGATTACCTGGCACCTCAAGTACCAACGCTTGGGTACTCAATGCCCCAGGGACCAATGTCAGATTACCCAACGCCAGGGTATCTGACGCCGCCTCCCCAATACCCTTACCCACCATATACTCCACCTCCTCCAGTGGACTATAACGCTCTTTTTTTTTTCCAGCCTGGTGGGCCTTTATAAAAAAAATTTTAGGATACCCACCATGGAGGCCTGCCTTTCCTCCGCCTCCTCGGGATCCTCCTCCCCGAGATGACCGTGTGAGCCCTAACTGTCCCCAGTCTTCAGGACCCTCTCCTGGTCATGCGGACTGCCATAAGGAGGACCATCTCCCTCGACGCTAGTACCTGAGAGTGACCCGTCTGGTAGGGATTCCTCCTCTTTCTCCTTGGAAGATTCGGAGGATTCCAGGGGGCCCTCTGACAATACTGAGCCCCAGAAGGAGAATCCTAGGTCTCCCCCTGACTATCCTACCTTTCTGTACATCATGAGGCATATTCAATCCCTGAAGGGGTGGACAACTGAGTAGCTATACCCGAACGCTACCATCTGGCAATCTTCCTCTGCAAAAAGAAGGCTCCCCCTTTGGTAGTGCCGTCCCTCATTGATTCACATGAGGACTTCACTAGGGCCACCTGGAGCCGTCCTTCTTCCACTCTGGCCTTAGCCAAAAAGGCCGACCACCTGTGTCATGCGCCAGTCGACAAGCCCCATCTAGGAGAGCAACCAGAGGTAGGCTCGGCGGTCATGAATGCGGCCCATGTACCGCACTGAGAAACCCAGGCACCTCAGTACCCACCCCCCTAACAATGAGTCTCGCCAGATCGGTCAGTTTGGCAAGCCCGTCTACGCTTCTTCCACGCTGGCCATCCGGACCCAAAATTATCTAGCCCATATGGTCCAGTATCAAAATGCCTTATGGACAAGGCCTTGGAACTGGTGCAGGCTCTTCCTGAGGACCCTGCTAAGGCCCAGCTGGTCCAGCTTCTTAAGTTGAGCTCGGACATAGGCAACAGTGCACTAGGGGCTGCTTATTACACTGTCGATGGAGCCGGTCAAGCAGCGGCAGCAGGAGTCTGCATCCGCTGTCACCCCTGGATCAGGGTGTCTGGGTTCACACCCCGATGTGCAGACAAAAATTCTGGATGCCCCTTTTCAGGGTTCTGGCCTCTTTGGGGATGATGCCCAGAACATAATTTCCCACCTCCAAGAGTCGGGTAAGGCCTTGAGATCGGGTCACTCCATGTACCATTCTCAGCCTAGGTCCACCCAATGCCAGCCCTTTCTTCGGCCCCCTAGACGGCAGCCAAAGGGCACCTTCAGGCATAAGGCTTCTACCCAACCGGCTGGAGCTTGCACCCCTAGGGCACCCAGAGCATACTCAGCCACTCTGCCCACCCTTGGTGCCACAGCACGACTCCTTGCCTGACACCCCCCTCCAGCAGAAACCTTTTTGGAGGCGGTGTAGGAGTGGGGTCGCTTTTCCCTATATTTAGAAAGGTGGCGCACTGTGACTTCAGATCATAGATGCTGGCGTTTCTAGAGATCCCTCCAGACAGCCCTCCCTTGCACTCCCATTACCCCCAGGCCCACATTGCCCTCATCCAGGAGGAGATTCAGGCACTTCAGTGCAAAAAGGCCATAGAGCCCGGCCCAAAGGGGGAAGGGGTTCTTTCTCACTTCTTTCTAGTCCCTAAGAAGACAGGGGACTTGAGACCGATTCTGGATCTCAGCTCCTGAACCTTTACATAGAGTACAAGCGTTTGAGGATAGTCACCCTCCAAGGGTTACTGCACCTCCTTAACCAGATGGACTGGCTTTGTTCACTGGATATGCAGGATGCCTCTCTCCATATCCTGGTTTTCTCACCCCACCGACGGTTCCTCTGCTTTTGTTTCCAGGGGGACCACTTTCAGTTTCGGGCCCTCCCCTTTGGCCTTTCCTTGGCTTCCTGAGTCTTTTCCAGTTGCCTAGCAGTGGTGGCTGCGGCTCTTCAGAGACCAGGGTTTTATGTCTTCCCCTACCTGAATGACTGGCTGTTAATGGCCCCCTCCAGAGCTCAGTTACTTCAGACCCTGGAGTCAACCTTTCAGTTATTTCAGCTCCTGGGGATTACTTTCAGCCATCCCAAGTCTTGTCTCTGGCCGAGTCAGCACCTCCAGTAGATAGCAGCATTCCTAGACTCATCGCTCAGACTGGGCGGAATATCTGATAGCTCAGGCCCAGCTGGTATCTTCCTCCCGTCAGGTCCCAGACGGATCCTTCCTGCGTTTACTAGGGCACATGGCAGAGTCTATAGCCATGGTTCCCCTTGCCCGCCTGTATATGAGAGTGCCTCAGTGGACTCTGTTTGTCCAATGGGACCAACGAGATAGATTAGCCAGTTCTAGTCTCCATCCTGGTGAGACAGACCCTGGAATGGTGGCAGAACCCCTCCAATCTCCTCAAAGGAGTTCCCTTCTGGGCAGCATCCCCTGCAGCAGATTCTTATGGCGGACGCCTCAGGCTTGGGCTGGGGCACCCATTTGGCCAACAGGCAGACTCTTGGGAGGGGGGTTGGAGAGTGCACAGCATCTCCATATCAGTGTTCTGGAGATGCAGGCAGTTCTATACGCTGTGTAAGCCTTCCAGATCCATCTTCTTCCAGGCCTGCTCCTGGTACAGACAGACAACATGTCTCTGGTGTACTATCTCAACAAGTGGGGGGGGGACTCACTCGTATCCCTTTTGCAGAGACACCATGAGAGTCTGGTACTGGGCCATAGGGCACAACCTGGAAACAGCTGCCGTACATGTTTCAGGCATTCAAAACATCCTGGCTGTCCGCTTTAGCAGGTCCAGGCTGAAAGCTCACTAGTGGCAACTCCTGTTCTCCTTGGTCAGAGACCTCTTCAGCAGGTGGGATCATCCAGAGATGGACCTTTGGACCTTTTTGTGTCCCCACTAAATGCCAAACTGCCCAATTTCTGCTCGCTCGATCCAGGGCCTGGTGTTTTCTTGTGCAATGTGTTGTCCCTCTCTTGGACAGGGAGGTTCCTGTACGCCTTCCCTCCCTTTCCACTTCTACAGAGGGTTCTTCGCAAACTAGTCAGAGGGGCTGAAGATGATTCTCGTAGCTCCCTACTGGCCGTATCAGATATGGTTTCCACTACTGCAGCAACTTGCAGTAGAGCCCCCAGTCCCCATACCCCAGTGCTCCTACTTGCTCTCCCAGGAGCAGGGCACTCTGGTCCATCCAGACCGCAAGTCTCTGCATCTTTATGCGTGGCTCCTGAAGACTTAGCTGTTGCCCACTTTGGAGTTTCTTCATGGGTGGCAGATGTCTTCATGGCTGCTAGGAAACCTTCCATGAGGGCTACTAGTGCCATGAAGTAGAAATTGGCCACCACTCGGCACTTAGATCCGTTCACCTATCCGTTGAATCTCATCCTGGAGTGCCTTCTGGCACTCTCAGACTTGGGTCTGCGGTACTCCTCACTTAAGGTGCACCTTTCCACCATCACTGTGTACCATGCACCTGTTGAGGGCAAAGCTGTTGCCAAGCTGGATGTTTCATGCACCTTCTTGTGGGGTATGTTGCACTTGAAACCGCCCATTAGGGATCCTGCCCCAACATGGGATCTTCTGTTTATGTTGGAAAAGCTTACTTTGCTCGCTTTGAGCCAGCTGCAAGGTATGAGCTACACTTCTTGTCATGGAAAGCGGTATTTTTGGTTGCTGTTACTTCTGCTCGGAGGATTTCTGAGCTTCAGACTCTGATGTGTAAAGAGCCTTATTTGTTTTTTCACAAAGACAGGATGTCTTTGCGTTCTAATCCTAAGTTTTTGCCTAAGGTGGTGTCCGAGTTTACACTGAATCAATCCAACCACCTGCTTGTTTATTATCCTTAGTACCCTAAGTGGGGGGGGGCCTTACTTCACACTCTGGATGTTCACCAGGTGCTCCAGTACTATTTGGATTGCACCCGCCCTATCCAAAAAACTGATCAGTTGTTTCGTTTGCCCCAGAAGAGAAGGGACTCCTGTTTCCAAACAGTGTTTGTCTAAGTGGTTAGCTAATTGTATTACGTACTGCCACCGCAAGTATGACGAGCCTTTGCTGGATCCGGTCAAAGGCCATTCTACCAGAGATATGGCTGCTTCAGTTGCCTCTTTCAGAAATGTGTCTGCTGCAGACATTTGCGCAGCCACCACTTGGAGTTCTGTCCATACCTTTATCAGGCATTACAGTTTGGACATTGCCTCTAGGCATAGGGGCCAGCTTCAGACTTGCAGCCCTTCAGGGCCTTCTTTCATGAATGTCCCCTGCCTGTTTCCTTCCTCCTCCCTACTGACTGGGTCAGTTCCATTACTGCTTGGGACTCCGTCTAACCAGTGTTGCCTGCTGCAAGAGCCCCTTCGAAGAAAGATAGTACAGTTACGTAAGAACTTACCGTAACAGTAGATCTTCGAGAGGAGCTCTTGCAGCAGGCGCTACTTTCCCTTCTACCCACCCCCTGATTACTATTTCTCCTCCTCGGCTACTCTGCTTTCCTCAGATCTGAGGAAACGCCTCTATTCTCCTTTTTTTGGCCATGCCGGGGTCTCCAGCAGGAGAACTGAGGTTGGTCTGGAGGACCGTCTCTTTTGTACTATAGGATGGATATTGGCATGCTGACGTCTGGGGCGGTCCTCTGCTGTAGACTGCTAGCTAGAAGTTTTCCGTGTGGTCCTAGTGCCTGGCAGCTTAGTTCTACCGGTGTTACCAGCTGCAAGCGCTCCTCTCGAAAATCTACTGTTACGGTAAATTTTTACGTAACTATACTATAACTTGAGAGAGTAAAGATAAAAGTAATAAAAGCTGAGGAGGTATAATATAGAAAAAAATTACAATATTTAGTGCAGCAGGTCGAAACCAGTGTAATCAAAAATAAAACATGACACAAGGAAAGGCTGTACTACATTGCATATAAGCTAGAGGAGGAATATGCATGGGAGCAGTGTAGCGATAAAGTATGATTAAGGAGACGCAGAAAGTAAGTGCAGAGAGGGGTCAAGGCAGCAGAAGTGAAGGGGGGAAGGGGGAGACAAACTAGAAGTTCAGTGGTGTAGGACAAGAGGAGTCCTAGCTTAGCAGGTATTCACTTAGGAGGGGAGGAGGTACATGGATGAGGGAGATAGAGATAACTGTGAAGTTCCCCTTTAAAGTGACCATGAGAAGTGGAGAGTCTGATTGAGACTGGCAGAGAGCCCCAAAGTTTGGAGGCAGAGTGGGAGAAGGACTGGGAGCTCATGTTCTTAAGTCGTCTGGGGACTGAAAGTAGGAACCATTTTCCAGAGCGAAAGAGGTGGGGGTGGGGGGGGGACAGTAGTGAGGCAAGGGAGGAGGCTACTCTGGTACGAACAGTTTTATCTGTGATGGTAACAAGTGCATGTGAGCGGTAGGCATCAGGGGACAGCCAGTTTATAAAGCCAACAGCGATGGGCAAGTTGGTGTGATGACAGCGCAAAAGTGACATATTATTGTAGGCAGTGTCCCACCTTTGAAGATGAGCTTTGGCTTCACAAGTGTAAACAGAAGTGCCATAAGTAAGGGTAGGAAGAAGTACACTGTGAGCTATGGCCTTTTGGGCAGTGTGTGTAAAGGTGTAGTTAGCTTTAAAGGTGAGGCTAGGTTTGAGGGTAACAGTCTTGCTTTCATTAGTAATGTGTTGGGCGAAGTCAAGTGAGGGGTCAGGTTTGAGTCCCAGATATTTAAAGCTGGAAACATCAAGAACAGTGCCACGAAGGTTGCAGATGGATAGCTGGCTAGAACACATTCTTAGCCTAGAATAGAATCAAATAACACGGAGTGGGTTTTGCTGGAGTTAAGTAGTAGTTTATTTTGAGATAGCCAGGAGTAACTTTTATGGAATACAGAGGTGAGGGTGGGGTTGAGGTCAGAGAGGTTGTCAGAGCTAGAGTAAAAAACTAAACCATCTGCATAGAGCAGTGAAGAACATGATGAGGCCTTTAGCGACAAGTCATTAATAAATATTGTAAAGAGGAGAGGACCAAGAATAGATCCTTGGGGCACACCTACATTACTAGTGGAGGGAAAAGATACTGCTCAAGAAAGCCTATTCTGAGGGAACAAAACACTACTGGCTTCTGTGTTGTGTTCTTAGCCTTTTCAGATAATGTACTAGAGCTGAATCAGGGGCCTTCCAGTGGAATCATGCTGATTGATTCAGTTCCATCCCCAGCACCACCACTCCATTCCTACTGGTCTTGTACAGATGGACCCTGCCAAGTGTGGATGAGAATGGTCACATTTTTCCACCATTCCAAAACAGAGTCCTGGAAATGACTGGGTTTGTGAATTGGGCCCCTTGTGATTTAGGGTGCAGAATGAGTCAAATTATACCAATAAATGTACCTATGGGACAAAAAAGTAGGAAAACAGTTTGGCACTTTGTGGTTCTGTTTCATTGTCTGTCTGCAGGTGTCAACCCCATTCTCTGGCCAAAAGTTATTCTTCTGTAATCTATCTGTCTGTTTTCTTCCCATTGTAATCTTTGTCGTATATTTGTTTTCCTGTCACTTAGCCTCTGTGCTGTGGGCCTCTGTTTCTGCTTCCTGCTTAACGGACTCTGTACAGCTCACTCACTCTCCAGTGCAATGAGTGTGTCAGTCCTTAAAATGGTAGCTGCCACATGCACCCACTCTGTACATTTCTGGCTAAGAACTTCTACCTGGGCACAAATCACCTTGCAGCTGCAGTAAATGCTTTCACTGGGTTGTCTTGCATGTTGTTTCCAAAGATGGATGAAAACTCTTGTTTTTATAAATATATGTATATTTATACAACATGTGTTTTGGGATAAATGCATATATAAAAAATAATATCTCAGGCAGGCAGTGGAGGTATCACTGATATCTCTACATTCCTATACGTCATAGTGATAGCGCCATGTGGCTCAGATATCTGGTTGATCCTGCCATTTTAAAGTTATTAAAAAAGTATCTGGTTGATCCTGCCACTTTGAGCACTTTCACGTTCCCCCTGAAATGTAACGTGACCGAGTGCTATCTACACTTGATGCATAATGTGGTGCCAGACCTTTACTGCAAGGCACCCTGTGTTAGAAAAGGATGTAATTTATGCTCAGGTTACTGTTAGTGCCTTAAAAGAAGCTGCCAACAGTACAGAGACCACAGCGAGTGACTTGGCTTCAGAACTGCAGAGGAAAGCTTGAGCGGGTATTGCTATAGCAGCACAACGCTTGTGTTTCCCTCTGCAGTTCTGCAGCCACGGACACTCACTGTGGTCTCTGTACAGTGTACAGCTTCTTTTAAGGCACTAACAGTAACCTGAAAATAAATTGCACCCTTTTCTAACACAAGGTGCCTTGAAGTAAAGGTCTGACACCATGTCATGCATCAGTGTAGATGGCACTCTGTCACGGTGCATTTCAGAGGGAAAGCAAAAGTGCTCAAAGTGGCAGGCAGGATCAACCAGATACGTCCTAAAACAATCTTTTGTTTAAAATTAATGGTAGGATCAACCAGATATGTGTTTTTTTTTTTTTAATAATTTAAAAATGGCAGAATCAACCAGATAGTTTTTTTTAAAAAGAATCTAAATAATCTTTTGTGTTCCGGGGGAGGGGGAGTATGAGGGATCATGTTGGGGGGGCATGGCAGGACCAACCAGATAAGTCTTTCAAACAATATATATATATATATATATATATATATATATATATATATATATATATATATATATATATATATATATATATATATATATATATATACATACATACATATACATAATAGGAATGGGAGCTTCTAGAGTGTGATAAATAGAGATATCTTCACTGGAGTGTGATAAATGAGGATGACATCAGCACAGTGATGATAAATACCGTTTATCCATACTGTGCTGATGTCACCACTCACTCACTACAACCTGCATTCTAAATGAAACAGCTTTCTGTTGTTTTTTTTGGTGGGGGGTGGAGTTATGGGGGTTGTGCTGGGAGGGCCATCACCTCCATGTGGGCGATTGTATTGAGTTGGGCATGTGGGGGTTGTGCTGGTTGGGGCCCAAAACATATGTTGTATAAATAGAACATGACATGACATGACCTGACTGAAGATATCATGTTTATCTTCACTCGAGGCCAGTGACATCAAGATATCCCTGGCCTTTCTTGAAAATAAATATCATCTTCAGTCAGGTCATGTCATATCCCATATCTATTTCTATATATATATTTATTTATTTGAGTTTTACCAGGAAAGACATACTGAGCAGACTACCGCTCGATTCCAGATGAGTCCTGGGGGTAGGGAATGGATAGTACATACAAGTCATACAGAGCATTTTTTTTTTTTTTTAGACAGCAAAACAATTACAAAGGTTACATACATATGTACAAAATTGTATAATTACAATGAAGAATAATCATGAAATAGTTACATGTACAGGGTGCACCAGAGATGAAGGGAAAAGTAGTGGCAATTAAAGTTTGATAGTTAAGCGCTTAGGTGGACGATAAGGATCACTTGGGTGATTTGCCATCATATTTTTGCTCACAAAGTTAAGTCATGGCCCGTGCAATTGCATGACACGTTGACATGAGCAACTTAAGGGGATTTGCCCTTTTAAGAGGGAGATTTGTTGCCCAGGGGAGGTGGAGAGCCAGATGTCAGCCGGCAGAGAGTTCCATAGTTTTGGTAGATGAACTCAAAAAGCTGACAGCCCAGCAGAGGTAGTCATGTGTGGGATTTGAAGTAGACGGGAGTCAAAGTTTCTGAGCGAGTATGCTGGTGGTTTTTGGGCTGTTAGGGTAGAGGCTAGGTAGGAGGGCAGAAGCTGGGTCCAGAATTTAGCAGTGAGTCTGTTGCAGTGGTAAAGGTGCCGATTTTCGAGGGAGGGTAAGTTAAGGTGACTGTAGAGGTCACAGTGGTGAGTGGTGGGAGGGCAATCCAGTGCAAAGCGGTAGAAGGAGTTATAAAGAGAATCCAGTTTAGCCAGGGTGGATTTAGGGGCAGAGCTGTAGACTACGTCCCCATAGTTGATAATGGGGAGGATCATTTTCTGTAGGATCTCTTTGCGAGCAGGGAGAGGGATGCAGCTATGGTTTCGGAATAGCGCCCCCAGCCTAGGGTGTAGTTTTTTGTGGGTTGCTTCGATATGCGTGGAAAAATCTAGATGTTGGTCCAGCCAGACTCCTAGGTATCTGAAAGAGTGCAGACTTCTAGAGGGTCTCATCTAGTGTTTTGAGAATGGGAAAGCAGAGGAGGCAGGAGAGTCTTTGTCTTGTACCGAAGGGTCATAGAGATCGATTTTTAGCATTGAGGATAAGTTGATTTCTCTGAAGCCAGTGCTGGACTTCAGTGAAGTCTTGCTGGATTTGGATGCAACTTCCTGCGGGGAGTGACCTGAGGTGTAAAGACTGTATCGTCTGCGTACATGTGAATATCAGCATGCTGGCAGATCGAGGGAAGGTCGTTGAGGAAAATGAAGAATAAGATGGGGCCGAAGACAGAGCCTTGTGGGACACCAATGGAGATGGGGAGGGGGTTTGAGGTGGAGGCACCAAATTTTACCGATTGGGACCTGCCACCCAGGTACGAGTTGAACCAGCGTGTGGCTGCACTGGAGAGGCCAGCTTTAGAGAGTTTTGACAGAAGGAGGGTGTGAGAGATTGTGTCAAAAGCCTTGGCTAGGTCGATGAAAATGACAGATGTGATGTGGCTGTTATCCATGCCAGTGAGGATGGAATCAGTGAGTCTGAGGAGGGACGTAACAGTGGAGTGGGATTTTCTAAAGCCGGACTGGTAAGGGGTGAAGAAAGAAGAGGAGGAGTCAAGGAAGGTGGTGAGTTGTGAGAGGACGAGATGTTCCTGGATTTTGGCTAGGGTGGGCAGTAGGGAGATAGGGCGGTAGTTACTAGGGGAGGAAGGGTCACCGCTTTTCAGAAAGGGGATAACTGTGGCATGACACCATATTGAAGGTAGAGTGGCAGAGGTGAAAGAGAGGTTGAAAAGAGACGCTAGAGGCACAACGATTGCTGGTGCGGAAAGGTAGAGCATTTTGGCATCTATACCTGTAGTGCATCTACCCTTTGAGGGGTTTAGGGCGAGTAGGGTTTTAAGTACTTCTGGTGGGGTAACTGGAGTGAAGGAGAAAACCGGGTGAGGGGACGGCATTGGTGGGGATGAGGATGTCGTGGTTTGTGTGTCAAGTAGGGGGTTTGAGTAGTGAGTGGACCCACTGCTAGTAAACACCGAGTTGAAGGCTGTGGCAACTGCTAGAGGTTCAGTTATGATAGAGTCTCCCACATCTAGGGCAGGGGTGGGTGGCTGGGTGGGAAGGGAGAAAAGTGATTTTATAGACCTCCAGAACTTGGCTGGATGATTGAGATTATTTTGGAGTGATGATGATAAGTAGTGGGCTTTTGCCTTGCAGATAAGCCTGGTGCAGGCATTTCTGAGCGTTCGGTAATGTAGGTGATCGGTGTGCATACCTGACGTCTTGTAAGCTTTCCACGCCTGATCTCTGGCACGGAGGTGTACCAGGAGGTCGGCTCTGATCCACGGCAGATGGGCACCCCTTACTCTAACCTTTCTGGATGGGGCATAGTAATCCCAGACGGCAAGAAATTTTGACTTGAAGTCATAGGCATGATCCATAGAAGGGGCCTGGGGTATGTAGGACCAATCCAAGTTAGCTAAGTCTTGTGTAAGTCCATCTAGGTTAAGGGATTTATAGGATCTGATATGGAGTGTTTTTGGAGGGAGTGGTTTTGCTTTGAAAACTTTACGTATTATAAATATCATATGGTGATCACTCTGTGAGTCTGGAAGGAGGCCTGAGGTTATAATCCTATGAGGGTGAGAGGTGAGGGCCAAGTCGAGTAGGGAGTGGTTTAGCGTTTTGTGGTTTAGCCGTGTAGGTTTGGTGATGAGTTGAGTCAGATTCAAGCTGGCTACATGGTTACGAAGTTTGGAGCTAGCACTAGTGAGCCAGTTAGAATTGAAATCACCTAGGATGTGGAGCTCCCCAACCGAGGAAATGTTTTTTAGGGTGTCTAGGTGAGCTGCAATGGAGGTTAAAGTGGAGTCAGAGGAACAGTAGGTCCCTGCTACAAAAATAGGGATGGAGTGTGGTAGGGAGATTTTTAACAGTGAGGAGTTGATGTCGCCAAGGAAGGCAGGTAGCGTGACAGGAGAGAAATGTACCTGGGATGATACGTAGATGGCGTGCCACCGCCTCTCTTTTGCCTGGGCGGTCTGTCCGGTGATGGAGTAACCAGGAAGAGCCACTTGGCATCCGGGTTGTGGGGTTTCAGCCAGGTCTCAGTGATAATTAGGGCCGTCAGGGCATAGTGTATGTGCAAGGGTTTGTAGTAGTGCAATTTTGTAGGAAGCTTCATTATGTTAAAGTGGGCTATTTCAGGCCCTGGGTAATGGACAATGGGGGGTCGGCCAGCGCTTGGTGGTAGGTCCGGGATTTAACTCAATGTCCCTCAAGTAGTAGGAGTGCTAAATTGAAACAGTTTTAGGTTTGATAGTTTTTATTGGTTCTGCGCTGGGTAAGGGAGACTGGGGAGGCTGTGTGAGCAAACCTGGTGTATGCAGTTTAAATAAGGCTATCCCTGAATGGAAAGATGGGGGGATGAGGGATGGGCCAGGAATCCAGGAACAGTGTGCCCCCAGGGGGGATAGGCCATTTGTGGTGGTGGAGCTGTGACTGGGGTGGCAGTGGAATAGGGAGAGGTTTGGGGGACCTAGTAGTGGATTTGGGTGGACCATAGGTGGTAGGGTACAAAACTTGCAAGGAGTGCTATTCCTAACAGTGATTTTAGATCTAAGAGTGACATAGTGTTTCCAGGAGGGGGATTAGGTACAGTAAGAACAAGGGAGATAGCTGTAGCGGCCACTAGTGGTAGGCAGTGATAACCTGCAGATGGGAAAGTAGACTGATTGGTTAAAACAGTCACCTGATGCATGCTATTTAATGGAGTGCTCTCCAAGGGTGGTGGTGGGGGCGGCGGGGAAGCAACAGCTCGACTCAGCAGAGCAGTGTGGACAGCTATCCCGCGTATGCAGTACCTGTGTTCGGGTAGGCTGCGGGACACATCGGGGGAGGGCAGCTCCAAAGCACCCTTGTGAACCAACGGACGTCAGTTTCACCGTGGGGGCACCTGTGTTCAGTTAGGCTGCGGGACACGTCGGGGGAGGTCAGCTCCAAAGCACCCTCGCGAACCACCGGACGTCAATTTCACCATGGGGCACCTGTGTTCGGCAAGGCTGCGGGACACATCGGGGGAGGGCAGCTCCAAAGCACCCTCACGAACCACCGGACATCAATTTCATTGTGGGGGCACCTGTGTTCGGCTAGGCTGCGGGACACATCGGGGGAAGGCAGCTCCAAAGCACCCTCACGAACCACCGGACGTCAGTTTCACCGTGGGGGCACCATATACATATATGTATGTGTGTGTGTGTGTGTGTGTGTGTATATATATATATATACTGTATGTACATACATACATATACACAATAGGGGTGGGAGCTTCTAGAGTGTGATAAAGATATCTTCACTGGAGTGTGATAAATGAGGATGACATCAGCACAGTGATGATAAATACCGTCTATCCATACTGTGCTGATGTCACCACTCACTCACTACAACCTGCATTCTAAATGAAACAGCTTTACAAAACAGTTTCTCTTGCTCACTGAGGCCTGCAAGTTACTCAGTTAGCATTGCAAAAGACACTCACCTGTGTCCCATAGTGTTTCAGAGACTCCCAGCCCATTCATAAAAACTCACACACACTCGGACCACACACAGAAAGAGCAGAAAGCACGTAGAAACAGGAAAAGATCACAGGAAAACATAATATTTCTGAAGCTCCCACTCCTATTGTATAAATAACACACGTGATGTGCAGATTAGCTAGGAAAATATTCTCACATCTGAAGAAGTGAACTCTGGATACTTCCGCCATGCCTTTGGCACTTGTGAGTAACCAGAGCTCACTCTGCAGGAGTGAGAATATTTTCCATATCACACTCTGCCTGTTATGTGTTCTATATATATATATATATATATATATACACACATCTATATATATATATATTTTCTGTTTATTCAAATAAAGAGCATGCACTGTTATTCTTGTTTGTACAAGAGATATTATCTGGGTCAACAACAACTCGCCTTTCTCACTCTATAGCTGGTTTCCTACAGCAAATGCTCTTAAAAAAAAAAAAAGAAAAGAAACATCCCTGTTAAATCCTCTCTCAGCTCAAGTGTTATCAAATTCTTAGATGCTTTTCATCTTTAAGGAGTTTCAGCCTTGACTCTGGTGCAGTTTGTTCTGGCTCTTTTTCCATCCATTATCAGAGATTCCATTTAAGGGCCAGTCACCCCCCAAGTTCCCCAAGTCTGACTGACAGCACATTGCATATACCAGCCTAGGATGTCCCTTTATGCTAACTGAATTTACTACTTTTCTTTCCCCCCAATCTCCAAAGCAACTACCGAAAGGTGAATACCAAAATTACAAGGTTTGGGGTCACACACATATACCACTTGGAGCACATGGCCATGTGCGTCATGCAAAAAGCATAGTGACAGCTACAGGAGGACCAATCATGATGTGCAGTGTTGCTTGAGAGATCTGTGGATCATCCCTTGCTGGAGTCACAGAAGAAGTACAGCAGATTAGTGGTTAGCAATCTGTAGGGGTAAACTGCACACACTGAATGATCCTTAGACTTACAGAGAGAACATATTGTTGCATCGTGGCAGTAGGTACTCAAAGGCTTTCAGCTTGGATTTTTTAGTAACTTATATCACCGCTTTTAAAATACCTATTTCTAAGAAGCAAAATAAGGACATAGTCTTGCTTGATTAGGTGTAAGTAGAAATGTGCACATCTCCTCTTACAGAACTTTTCACTGCAAACAGTGTCAGTGGCTCAGTTGGTAGCACACTCACCTCTGAGGCCGGGAGATCAGATGGCTGTGGGTTCAGTTCCCACATCTGGCATTCGGGTTAATGTCCCAATACTGACACTGTAGTGCAGCATGAGAGGGGTGCTGCACTTCTGAGGTGCCGTCTTTCGGATGAGACGTTAAACCGAGGTCCCATCTGCCTGGATTGGTGGTAGTTCAGGTAGATGATAAAGATCCCATGGCACTTATCGAAAAGAGCAGGGGAATTTCCCCGGTGTCCTGGCCAAATTTCCCTCATTCACTGAAAATACCACCAACAGCTTAATCTGGTTCAAGGTCAGTTGGCATTCATCTGTATCTCCTCCCGGGCCGTGCCTGAAAATAGGCAGGAAAATAGGCAGGATTTGTCTAGTGCACTTACCCGGTCAACAAAAACTAAACAAACAAATAAAGAAGATCCATATACAATCCTCTCTTAGTCATTGTATGAACAGTATGATTTATCTTTGTCTTCATTTTTGTTGTCTTAAATATTAATTACTTGAAACAACCATTATAGGATAGAATGCTCCACTGGCGCCATAAAAACTCTGAACTAATTCTGTAAAGTGGCCACAACCCTGCATGGATGAAAACAAAACCCAGATGGACGGACCGATTGTTGTGGGTGCTTAAGTGGCCCTGCTATTCTCTGACTTGCAGCTAGTAAAAGGAAAAAAAGAAACTTGCTGGGCAGATTTGGTGGGCCAAGCAGTTCTTTTCTGCTGAGAGAGTCTATATTTCTATGTTCTCTTTGAGGTATAGAAACATAGGGCTGGATTCACAAAGGTCAACCACAAGCTGTGACAATGGCAGCTTGCGCCGACCATCCCTGCGACCTGGACTGTGCACTCGATTCAGCATTGGAGCAGGTCCAGGGGTCTGCGCCCTGCGACTTGAGGCATAGGTCACACAGATGGTGCAATGACCACAAATGCTGCAAGCCGTGGAAAAGGTGGGAGGCAGATGTGCTGGCGTCCCTGCATGCCCCCCCAATCCAGGGCAAGGTCAGGCACACATGTCCCCCTGCCCCCCACCTATCAGTGCGCCTCCCCACCACCCCAAATAATACCCCCACCGGCGACTGACACTGCCTGCCTCTCACCGCCCAGCCAGCCTGACTGAACTGTACCAAGATCGGCGTCCGTCCGCACTCCGTGAAGTGGCCAGCGGCCTCATTCAAGGCGACATAATATTACTGTGCGATCTTGGCATCAGTGGCGCTGTATCGTGACAAGGTTAACGTCTCAATCATGACCCTTGGTGTGGGGAATAAGTGGGCGTGTTGTTGCAATGGGGGTGGGCCACTGGATCACCAGGACTATAATGGACATGCGATGAAGGGGGGATCTTGCCCCAGGGCATGTGGGAGGCAATGGGCATATGGGGGCTCCCAACATGTGTGGGGGGTCTGGGCATGGGGGGGTGTTCCACACACCCATCCTGGCACAGTGGGTGCCATACCTGGGAACTGGGGCTGTTGGGGGGCTGTAACCCACAGGGAATGTAGAGCTGGGGCACAGTGGCAACCCCCGTGGATGGCAAAGAACACTTTCGCCACCTCATAGGTGGCGTAAGTGGTCTTTGACAGATATCCACTGGGGATTGTTCCTGAATCCCGATGTGGGACGTAGCAGCCACCCTTTGTGAATAGGGTGCAACTGCTGCCTTATACCCCCTTATGCCCTGTCGCAAGGGGGTTTCCGGCGCATTGATGCAGTTGAGTGCAGGCAGCCTGCAGCATGTCGCAGGCTGCCTTTGTGAATCCCACCAAGAGACAACTCAGGACACAAGTGCTACTTGTACCATTGTTTCAGATGCAAGTTGCCTTGCGTCCTGGGTTGCCTTTTGTGAATCCAGCCCATAGACTTTGACAGCAGATAAGGAACGCCCGGCCCACCCAGTCTGCCCACTTCCCTACCTATTGGATAAGCTGCAGATTCTAGTTAACCAACAGACTACTTCCTCCTACAACCCACTAGAATTGCTTTATGTCTGTCCCATGCATTCTTGAATTCCCCCACTGTTTTTGACCTCAAGACCTCCTCAGGAAGGCCGTTGCATGCATCTACCACCCTCTCCATGAAAAAACACTTCCTCACATTGCCCCTGAGCCGTCCCCCCTTTCTTCAAATTGTGCTCCCTTGTTCTTGCACAGCTGTTTTTCTGAAAGATAGAAACATAGACTTTGATGTATCATTAGTCAAGTACTAATTACTATACATGGCTTACATTTTACTTCTCAAGCCTGGCATTGACTCAGTGTAACTAAACAGAAGAGTTTAAATTCTGTATTTAATCTCAAACGTGGTACTGCTGATCAGAACATAAGCTCAGTTTACAATTGCGAACCAGCTCCAACCTGGTGTGGTCACACCTGTGTGAGTCTGCATCTCACTTTAATTGCAGGCAGTGGTGTACACCAGTTCCAAGAGGCAGATTCCACACCAGTGTGGCAGCAGTGTCTAGAACATGCATATAAACATCTGTCCTCCAGCTTTGCCAGCAAGTTTAAGCCTGCCCTCCCCATGGTGTCACTCATATCTTCATGTTGGCTGTTGAGGAATCAGTGTGGCATGTGGAAAGTTTCAGTGCAGCGCTTCTGCCTGTTTGGACCACAAAGTGTTCTTGGAAGGGAGTGCGTACCCCAGACTGGACCATAGGCTTGTACTTCTTTGGACTATGGAGCAGTCTAGGGAGGCAGCGTGTACACTGAACCAGACTAGGCTTGTGCTTCTTTGGGCTACAGAGCAGTCTAGGGACAGAGCACATACTTTAAACAGGACCACAGGTTTGTGCTTCTTCGAACCAGTGACCAGCTAGGGAGGGTCACAGAGGGGATCACAGAGTGTGCACACCAAACTGGACCCTAGGCTTGTGCTTGTTTGGACCAAGACTTGTTTGCACTAGACTGCAGAAATGTGTGGCAAGCCTGGTAGGTGAATTTGCCAGTTCCCTTGATTATTGTGACTTGCCTGGCAGAAGGAGTTGTGTGGGGGGTGCTATTTCGACCTGCTTGGGGGAGGGAGTTGTGTGGGGTTGGTGGGTGGGGATAATTATGTTACTGTGTAGGCATAGGAATATGAACAACCAGCTTGGATAAGTGGGCTTTTTGGGGTGGTGGTCTTGTTTCTCTGGAGGTGTGTTGTGGGGCGGGGGTGTGTTACTGGGCACATGTGGGTTGTGAGGTGCAGTTGTGACCTGCTTGAGAGGAGGGGTGGTGGGTTGGGTGGTTATGGTGATGGAGTGATACAGCGACCTGCTTGGGAGAGGAGCTTGTATGGGGTCACTATGCAGGTGTGTTGGAGGGCCACTATTGCCTGTTGCAACCTGTTTTGGGTCACTATGCTGGGTTTAAATGTAGATGACCATGTCCATTTTATTATTTTTTTCATCTGTAAAGTTTTCACAAGGACATATTGGGGAACAAAATTAAATGGTTCTTCCCCAAGTTCCTTGTTTCTGTTAAAACATGAGTCATGCAGGGAGTGCCCTGGTGCATTGTAGTGCTAAATTATCCTCAGAAAGTGATGTGTGAAATGGCCACAGTTTACGCTACACTTGAAAATCAACACCCCTACCAGTTAAGCTACTCTGGGGAAAAAAAATGGTCAGAAGAGCCATGCCAGTTTGATGCCTGCACAGTTTATACTTGTAAATATACACCACCAGTGTAGAAATGCCAAGTGTAAATGGAGTAACAGAGTGCAGTTTGCACGTACCATGCAAGGAGAATTCCAACCTGTCAACCCAAGTCATGTTAAGGTCTGATAGTTTCATCTCTTGCTGTACCATTACATACATTCTGAATAATTGATTGGTGGCTCATTATAACAGTGTTGTAAATTGGATTTATAGTATAATGTTTGACTTCAGCATTTATTCTTTTGTTGAGAATTTAAGGGAGATGGATTATGGATTGATTACCTTGTTCTAGGTGCATGGAGGTCTTCTGAGAATCTTTCCAGAAGGTAAAGCCCAGTTTGCAGACATTGAACCGAAATTTGATAGACTGCTATTTTTCTGGTCTGATCGTCGTAACCCACATGAAGTCCAACCTGCATTTGCTACAAGGTAGGGCTGAAACACAGAAACAGCCACAGTGGTCACACTATTTGGTGAGAGATAATGACCTCAGGACTAACAGCAGAGAAAGCTTTTTTTTGTTTGTTTGTTTCCATGGCACAACCAAGTATCAGCATCCACAAGAAAAGACAAATGTATGCTTTTAAATCTAGAATAGCTTAAATTGCATTTTTTCCTTTTTCCTTTTAAACATTTTCGATTGTAAGTTCCTAAATTGGAAAACATTCTTGTGGGAGAGCAATGTTATGCACAGAAAAGGACAGAAACAAATTATCTTTGTAAAATGCCATCATAAAGACAGGGGTGTGGTCAAAGCTACATGTGATCAAATTGCTGTGGGCAAATTTGTGTTTCTTTTTTAGTGGTCAAAAATTGTGTTTTAAAGAACAGCAGAATTAAAAGTCGGAATACTTTAAAGTTGAAGCATGTTTTCTTTTGGAAATGCTTTGTTCTGGTAATATTCAAATTCATAAAGTATTTGCCTTTTTTTACTAAGAAGCATTAGTGAAATATAACTAATGTATTAACCTGCTGTAACATTTTTCAGGAACTGTAACCTAAACCTAAAGTTTATTTAAAATTAGAGAGTATGACATTAAATTTACCATCGGGGCTAAATATTGAAACATGGGCAAAAATAGAGCACAAACGTTTACTCTGCACTTGTCTTTGTGTCCAGCACAGAGGTTGCTATATTTAGTGGGACAGTGCACCAGCACTATCCCACTGAATATAGGGCAAGGTTGGTGCAGCGCTGCCCCAACATGGATCTGGGCTAAATGCAACACTTATGAAACTGCACCCCCAGACCTGATGGTGCCTGGAGCCATGGCGTGATATTCAGCTCATAACATGTAAATGAGCCCGTTGGGCATGCAAGGCACTAAGGAGCCCTGTGCATGCCTTTTATGGGCTCATTTGCATTGGAAGCGGCCGCAGGTTAGACTCCACCTGTGGTCAGCCACCATGTCGGGCATGGTGGCAACTGGCTGTCCCCACCCCAATCACCCATTCCCGTAATATGCATGATTCCCTGGTGTCCAGTGGCACCACTTGCCCTCTGATCCTCATCCCCATAATCATATTGTTTTCCCTGCTGTTTAGTGGTGACCCGCCCACTGATCACCCGTCCCAGTAAATATTTGATTTTTCCTAGTGTCTGGTGACACCCCCTGCCCTCTGATCCCCATCCCAGTAAAGGTTGTACTGTCCCTGGTCTCCATTGATTTTTACTTTTATTTTAGTCTTTGGTAACCGGGTAAGGCCCACTAGGCACAAATGCCTGTTTTCAGGGGCGACCTGGGAGCACTGGGCGGTTAAGTGACTTGCTCAGAGTCACACGGTATGCAAGTAGAGGTTGTGAAAAGCAAACTCAGGTCTGGTCTGCTGGAGGTATCAAGCTCGTTCACACCTTGTTCCTCTAACCTCTAGGCTATACTGCCCACCCATATATCCCCCCACCCTCTGATTGCCCATCATTGTACTGTGATAGCAGTTGCCCTGGTGTCTGGTGGTACCCCTCAACCATTGAGCACCTGTCCCAGATGCCATCTTGCTCCCTGTTGGCTAGCAGCTCCCCCCCCCACACCTCCTGCATCAGTACACCACCCTTCACCCCCATACCTATGTCACTGGTGTTACATTGAGGATCCAATATGGTGGCTGGCACAGCACTCCTCTCACCGCCTTGTCCGGCCGCCATATGGAATGATGAGGAGTGTGCATACTGTGTACAGCAGTACACATGCCCCCTTTCATTTCATCCGGAATGTGGCCGAGGTGATGAGGAGGGCTGTGCTAGTTGCCATACCAGATTCCCAACACGGTGCTGGCAACATGCGTATGGGGAGTGGCAGGGTGGTGCCCTTAATACAGGTGGTGCGGGGGGGAATGCTGGCCACCGGAGAGCAAGGTGGCATCCAGGATGCGTGTTCGACAGGTGGAGGGTACCACTGGACACCAGGGCAATCACTATGGGTGATTGAAGGTTGGGGGGTTACCACTGGACACAAGGGATAATACAACCTTTACTGGGATGGGAATCGGATGGTGGGGAGGTGCCACTAGACACCAGGAAAAAACCAAAACTTACCAGGCTGGACGATCAGAAGACAAGGATGCCACTAGACACTAGGGAAAAACAAACATTTACCCTGCTGGGCGAACGGATGGGCAGCAGGTGCCACTAGACACCAAGGAGACGCACACATTTACTGCAATGGGTGATTGGAGGGCAGGGTGCCACTAGACATGAGGGCATCCATCAATGCAATGATCGAGGGTTGGGGAGTGGGTTGGGTGGTCGGCTGCATTACTATAGCCTGCCACCAGGGTTTTGCGCCCCATTAAGTTGGGGTTTGTAAAGGCGATAATTTGTTCCTGTTCGGATGGCGTTTACCAGTTGTGCAAACCTCTCAATTTCCCACTACACCTGTATGCAGGAGAGGACACACTCATTTGCCTGGGTGCAGCAGCAACTTAGTGCTCCACCGGCTGGCCAATATGGAAGTGTGGGCAGTGAGGACTTCAGTGCTGACAAATGCCCTGACCCATCGGTGAAGGTTGGGTTCAACTGAGCTCTTGTTCATACCACCAGCTGTTCAGCCTGTTCCATTTGTCTTGGCTCCAGCACTGTCGCATGTGCTCCCTAGTCTGGCCATTTCCCTGGTGGGGAAGCCAGTGCTGGTGGAGGCAGAGGCACACCGTCCTGATTGTTGGTGTTTGAGATTAGAGGTTATGTTTGTGTTCTCGATCTTGCTGTCTTAAAATCACCGTTGGCATTTGTTATCCACCTCTGAAGTTGTCACAGGTGAGAGAAGGCCACTTGGCAGCAGTGGGGTCATGAAGCATATATCCAAAGTTATGGTTGACCAGTGTAGTTGGTTGGACTGGCCAGACCATAGATGCTTCTCCCACTGCTGACGTCAGTCGTGCGACCAATAGTGCCACCACTGCATTTGCCATTAGCATCTCAGTGACCTGTTCTGGTCCAGCCACCACAACAGATGGTGGCGACACTTACCAAGGATGCCAGGTCAGGGTTGCTCCGTGCCCTGTTTGTGGTAATCATCAAACAGAGACTCATTCATACACCTCGTTAGTGAATCTCATTAGTTCACCCAAACTTGAACAGGCTGTCATCGATCTACTCGACCTCGACCTGCAGGACAACAGTTACCGACTAATAAGCCTGGCTCGAGGTAACATTCCTGTTTTGCCTCCTTGTTAGTCAGAATGTCTGCTTCACTGGACTTTCTGCTGGAGGAGGTCCAGAAAAAGAAAACCTACCTCTTGGTTAATATCGTGGAAGGAGATTCTTTACCTAAGGTAGACTTTCCCATGCCGGGGCCCCCAGTCTCAGCATCTGGCTTCTTGTCTCATCTTCTTGGGATAATCGGTTGTCTCTCAGTGCCAAAAAAGGTTTCTGTGACCTTTTGTGCCAGGCGGAGGTTGGCCAGTCTCTTACCTTCCTCTTTCTTTTCCCTTGATGTTGTATTGATAGAGGACATCTTCTCCAAGTACCTTGGCATATGTTTGGATTGTCACCCCAGTTTCTCTGTGCATGTGGATGCCACCCAGCAGAAGCTCCCCCAGACCTTCGCATCTCTGTAGGAATAAAGCATGCATTCCACTTCCTGCATGAAGAGAAATCCTTTTGAAAGCGATCCTCCCAATTTTCGACTATGGTGACATTGTCTATAGTGTGCTGCTGTGAAGTCAGTGTTGGCCAGACCGGGCCCCTCGTTCATCTTTTCTTTCATTTTGACTTTCCCTGATACCCACCACTGTTCCCAATTCTCTTTCCCTTCCCTCTTTTGAAGACGGGTGCCTCTCTTACTGTGTTTTCTTTATTTGGCAAATTCTGGCTTGGTTCTCCCTCCTCTGCCCCCACTTTCTTCAGCCATAACTGTGTGACCCTGAATCCTTCGCTAGCCGAGTACAAAGAAAAAAATCCACAATTCGCGTAGTACGTAGCATAGTGTATCAATTCTTGTAGTAACATTCCTGCAATTGTGCTGATTTTACTATGCCATTAGCTGCACTACATACTTTCTGGTGAGTTTTACTATGTGAATTGATGCACCATGCAGCAAAAAATTTGCACAGCACATGGCAAATTGTGTCAATTAACCAAGTAAAATTACTGAATGCAACAATGCAGACTATGCAGTTATTACGCATAGTGTGTAGCTGGATTCGCCTTATTTCAGCCACAAATTTTAAATTTGCTACAGTCCTTTCCTTCACTCTTCCTTACATGAAATCTTCTGCAGACCAAGCTACTTTGCCTTTCTGGTTTCCTAAGCTCTGGTCTTCCCTTCCTTATTATTCAGTCTGCCCAATCCCTTATTTGTGACTTCTTTACTCACTCCTGTAACTGCCACTAACTGCATTATGATCTGGCTTCCAAACACTCCAGTACCCTCCCTTCTTGACACAAGCTCCTGGGTTTGTACATATCGATTGAGCTGAAACTGTTATTTATTATACTTGTCTTTCAGTCAGATCTACTGTTGTTTATTTTATGTGTACCTCCTTATGACTAATGTTGTTTGATATTTATTTCCATTTATAGATTTTGTTTTTGTATTAGTTTTTTGCTCATTGTTGTCAAGTTGCCCAGTACTCCACTTCCCTCTACTCCAGAAGCATCTGAAAATGATCTGTCATCAACTCGGTATATCTTTCTTGGTAAGACTTTTGAAATAAAATATATAAATAAATTGTCAGGCTTCACCTCATCTGATGGACTGCAAGCATGCAATTCCTCTGCGTGTGTGTGTTGGGGGGGGCTCTTTGTGTTTATGGTGCACTCTTCCCTCGAAGGTTTGGTGGTGGGCAGCATGCTCCGCAAGATCGAAATGAAGGGGAGAGTCGAAAAAGCCTCCAGACAAGCAGTTCAAGAAACTGGGCCATCCTGACCACAGAGTGTATATTATGGTGTCCCTGGGCATCCGTCAGGCCAGTTACATGACATTAGAGCCATGAGTTATTTAAATGACCCTGTCCTTATATCACTTCTACCAGAGGGTAGCCAGCAAGCTGTCACTGACATTTGGGACATGGGTTTCTCGGTGGCTAAGCACAAGCTACAGGTGGCACTGGACTCTTGTCAGTATGTCAGACTCCTTGCAACTCAGGGTTTGACGGTATCTTTCAGCCATTATGCAAGAAGTACAGCAGAGGATGGTATATTCCGCTTTGCAGGGACTGATCTGTTTGGGCCAGGGGGTTGAAGGAGGTCTCACCATGATTTGAAAAGACCAGTGTTAACCTGGTCTCAGTTATTTTGGTCACTATTCTGAAGCAGGCTCTGAAGATGCAGCCATAGAGCGATTGATTCTTTTATGGCTTCTTTTGTGGACCTCTGGGCCAGCAGTGACAGAAGCATCAGAGCCAGCAGTATCAGCAGCTCTGCTGTTCAAGAAGTTATGAGCTCAGAGAGGGGAAAGGAGTCTTATAAGTTCACTTAATAGTCTCCTCCCTCCCCCAAAAAAAAAAAACAACAGTGCTGGATCTCAAGAACGTGAACAGCTCTGTCATGAAACAAAGAATCAAGATCAACTCCCTAGCATCCATCATTTAGGAGGTGTACATCTCTGCTCGCTAGATCTCAGGGATGCATACCAGTACTTCTATATTCATATTTGCCCGTAACATTACCTGTTTCGTTTGCTTCATGATAGATCACAGACATTATCTATACGCTGCCTTTCCATTTTGGTTGGAATGGGCTCCCAGGGTGTTTGTTCATGAAGGTGCTCGCTGTTCTGGGAACAAGACACAGGAAGGAAGGCTTCTATCTTTTCCCATACCTCAACAATCTGTTTATAAGGGTGCTGCAGAAAACCGAAGCAGCATGAGTTGCATCATACATTGCAGAAATTACACCATTTTAGAAGGATTTGCAATACCGGAAAAGCTCACTTCTACCCTCTGTGAATATTCAGAAGGGGTCTTTTGCCTGGAAGTTAGTGATCCTTGCTGCATGGCTTGCCCTAGGTATTACCTTCATCCTGTAGTACCAACCAAAGTTGCGCTCAGGCATAGCTTCAAATAAAATTCAATGAACATGCTTTTTTGGACTTGGCTAGGCAGGACTAGCATCTTATGTGCCTTAGCCTCTCTATCCATGAAGCCTGTGACAAACTCTTTCAGCAGTTATTCACAGACATGCACCCCCTAAATCATTGTACTTAAACAGTTCTTCCCCTGGTTTAACTGTGTAATTGCCTGTATTATTAAAGATACAAATAAAGCCTGGGATGTCACCCACAAGTCCAAAGTGGAAGCTGAGTGGCTGCAGTTTTGTTTCTCTACAACCAATGCATCTCTTCTATGGGAAATGCTAAAAGGCAGTTCTACCAGTCTCATCTTCTTTAGCTAACACTGACCCTTGTAAATTCTGGAACACTATTAAATGAATTAAGAAAGAGGGTGATGAGGGAGGTTGCCAGTATCCTTGCAGTTTGATAATGTACTAATCTCAGATGAACAGAAAATTATTGATGCTTTTAATTCACATTTCCCAAAGACCAGTAAGCCTTTTGATAGTGCCCACCCTAACTTACCTGCCACTGCCGTAGCCCCTTCTCATTTTGCCTCCTGCACATATCCATATTTCATGTTTAAGCCTTTCACTGAATATTCAGTCATCAAAGCATTGGCTGGTCTTGGCTATAATAAATGCTGGGCTGGATTTGTTACATCCTTTCTTCCTTAAACTGACTGTTCCTGTCTGCTAAACACTGCACATACATATTTATTCAGTCCATCACTGAGAGGGCACTACAAGAGGACTGGGAAGTAGAGTGTCCCTATCGTTAAAGGCAGCACTATCTCTAACCCTAACTACTACTGCCAAATTTCTGTTTTGTCTGCCTGCTCATGAATTCTAGAAAAACATATCCCTACTCAACTGCAGCGTTATTTTCACTCATACAAGCGTCTGTCCCAATATTTATTTATGTATTTGTTGACCGAGTAGGTGCGCTGATCCAAGGACCATTTTCAGGCTTAGCCTGGGCCAATGGAGATGGCATGGGCGACACAATACAATACTCTGAGTACAGTATGGAGCACTGGGAAAATACAGAAACTGTAACAATAGATTTGTACAACAAACAAGGAAATAAGGTGAACGTATTAAAAATAAAAGTATAGATTGGGATTTAGATGAGGTCACTATTCATGTGGTTACTAATGTTATGAATGCCATTTTCCTCTCATTTGAAAACAAGGAGATATGCCTAGCTGTATTATTTGGACCTCACAAAAGCATTTGACACCGTTGACCCTATTATTCTACTTAACAGACCATTATATATGCACTCCTATAAGCCGACCTCACATAGAAATCAACTCCTTTTTCTTATCTGTTTTAGCAGAATTACAGATCTTATGCTGCTGCCCAAATCTGGTGGAAAAATCTGATCTTCATCAAGGATATCTCTTTCAGCAGGTCACACCTATGGAACTTACCCATCAGGCGCTAGGATCCCACGGAAGCCTTTTTCTGTAGCACTCTACTAGGGGGGCCGCCCATGCCGACGTTGGCGTGCCGATATCATACATTATATAAAGGTGTAGGCAGCCCCACTCCCTCCTCAGTTCTTTTCTGCCATCACCTGACTCGCATGGTCTCCTGCGGAAGCCTTGTCATTCAGTCGACCGCCATTTTTCAGTTTACATTTTATTTTCATGTCTAGAACCATTGAGTCGGCCTCTATTTTCTGTTGCTGCTGCTGCTGCTGTGGAAAGAAAATCTTCAGGAACGATGACCACGATTTTTGTGTTTGCTGCCAGGGGCCTTCTCATGCTCCTGAAGGCTACACCCTCTGCCAGAAGTACAACATCACTACCCTCTGGTGCTGCAAATGCGCCCTTAAGGTATGCCTCATGGAGCAGAAGCTAGCCAGCCTGGAATGGGGGGGGGAGGACTCCGGGTCCTCTTCATTCCCCCTTTCCAGCTCACTCTTCTGGGTCAGAGGCATGGAACAAGCCCTTGGGGAAGCATAAGGAGAAGATCCGCCACAAGGACTGCCCTTTGGGTCACCGGTCCTGCTCCTCGGGTGCTGTTCTAAGTCCTCTGAGACTTCCTTGTTGACCCTTGTGGGGGCAACTCACTCTATCACCCTGGCCATGGTTTCCCTTAGGTCCTTACAAGCAGTGGTCTCTTTCTTGGCTCTGGCTGACTCCTGATCGTCAACCTCCGGGTCGGTGGCCCTTGCTCCATGTGCTCTCCTCGCTCCTCTGCAGGTGCCTCCAGCGTTGGGCTCCACTGCTGCAGTTGTGGACAGTGGGTCGTCGATAGCTGACCTGGCAAGCTTATCACAACCCACTCCAACAGGCTCGTGGATGTCCTGGTTCCCCCTTCAGCTTAGTCACCCTCAGTCCCACAGGGGTCATCATCAGTGGGTCACTCCTCTCCGTCAACGCTTCTGCTCCAGGCAGCCATCCAGCAACTCGTCATCAACCTGAACTCCTTGCTTACCTCCATCACCATGTGATGGAGGTAAGCAAGGAGTGCGGCAGCTAACCCTATCACTTGCAAGGCCATCGATGTCTCCGGCATCCGTGTGGGATCTGTTCACCCAGCACCCTCTTGGACATTGTCGGTGTCTGCCGCGTCAGCCCATGGCTCAGATCAGGTCAACATTGAGGTGGCGTATCAGCCTGATTTTCTCCTTCATGAAGAAGAGAAGGAGGGGGGTTGGAGGAAAAGGCCTATTCCTCTGACAGGTCCATTGCTTCCTTCAGAAGTGGGGGGATCTGAGGGCTCTACTCTTCAGTCCTACCCGGAGGACCCTAGTTTCTATGACATCATGAAACCGCTCCAGTCTGCCATGGGGTTCCAGACTGAGGAGGATGATGCCACCAGAAGTAACATGGTGGATGTCCTGGAGATCTCTGACTCTCCTCCCAAAGTCATCCCTTCTCTGCTGCCAGCCTTGGAGGATGCGGCCCAGGCAATCTGGTGCAGACCCACTCTGTGCCAGCCATGCCCAGAAAGGTGGACCACCTATATCACGCCCCTTTGGGCAAGCCCTTCTATTCTGCCCAGCCAGAGACAGACTTTGTGGTCATTAAAGCTGCCCACAACCGTTCAAAGACACCTAAGCTCTCTCTTTCCAGATAAGGAATCCAGGAGATTAGACCCGTGGGCAAGAGGACTTTTGCTTCTACCACTTTGGGGCTCAGGATTTTCAGTTACCTTTCCTACATGGTCAAGTACCAGAATACCCTCTAGAGGAAGGGCAAGGCTGCTACCAAGCCCTCCCAGAGGGGGCGCAGAAGCAGGAACTTCTGAAAGTTCTGCAGGGAGTGGAAGATGCTAGTAAGCACCTCCTTAGGGCTCTGTATGACATGTCTGACACTACTGCCTTGCCGGCTGCCTCAGGCATTTGCGTCCGCAGACATTGTTGGTTCTAAGTTTCTGGCTTTGCCGCTGACATGCAACAGAAAGTCTTGGATGCTCCTTTTGTCAGCACCAGGCTTTTTGGCCCAGATGTTCAAGACATAATCGGTGAATTTCAGGCTTCAGGGAGGGCCATTAAGTCAGTCCAGTGCCTTTATCATACTCGGCCCAGGACCCATCTGCAGTCTTCCTTTCAGTGAGCCCCTCAGAAGTCTGGACAAGGGTCCCAGTCTTGGGGAAAACGTCAGGCCAGTGCTCCCCTTCCCACCCCCAGTGCAGCAGAATCCTCAAAAGACTGAATAGCCACTCAGCCCGCCTCTGCCTGACTTCATCCCCGGCCCCCTTCCTTCAGTTCCAAACTCAGGGGAGGTGGTTGGGGTCGTTTCTCCCTCCACCTGCAAGATTGGAGGGAAATAATCTCGGATGCTTGGATCCTGCAACTTATCCACAAATGCCACACTGTAGAGCTTCTGGAGAGGCCACCCACTGTTCCACTGGGGCCCAGTTTTTGTCCTCCAGACTGCCTTCCACTGCTAAGGGAGGAAATCCAGTCTCTCTTGTGCAAAAGTGCCATAGAGCCCATCCCTCCCGCTCAGCGGAACAGGGGGTTTTACTCCAGGTTTTTTCTGGTCCCTAAAAAGACGGGATCTTCGCCCCTTCTTAGATCTTAAGGGCCTCAACCATTTTTTTCAGTACAAGAGGTTCCATATGGTAACCCTCCAGGGTCTGTTGCCTCTCATTGAGAAGGTAAACTGGCTTTGATTCCAGAACATGCAGGATGCATACCTCCACATCCTGATACACCACAGGCACCGGCAATACCTCCTGTTATCCCATCCACTAGCAATACCTCCGTTTCTCGTTCCAGGGGAAACATTTTCAGTTTAGAGTATTGCCCTTTGGCTTGTCCTCTGTGCCATGGGTCTTTATTGAGTGCTTAGCAGCGGTAGCTGCAGCCCTTCAACTGGAGGGGCTTTATGTGTTCCCGTATCAGGACAATTGGTTTTTGAAAGCCCCATCCAGGGAACTCCTATTAACCACCCTGCACAGGACTCTACAGCTGTTCCACTTCCTAGGCGTCACTGAACCTGCCCAAGTCGGTTCTCATTCCCTCTCAGTGTCTCCTGTATATTGGAGCCATTCTGGACACCTCTCAGGGCAGGGCCTTTCTACCCTAAGACAGAGTAGACTGCTTAATGGCACAGGCCTCCTTAGTGGCCTGGGAACGGTATGTTCCAGCCAGGTCTTTTCTGCGTACAAATGGAGGAGAGAAAAAAAGTAAGTGCCTCAGCTGGGACTTGAACCCAGACCACCCGGAATACTGTTTCTAGGGACATGGATATGTTGTTTAATCCACACTTCATGGCAGGTTACTTGCTGCTTTAAATCTTGCCAGAAGGTCTTCAAGCTGGCTCCTCCCACCCACCTGGGTGGCAAAACTCTTGGCGTCGCCCCATGACGCCAGATCTTCCTTACCGCTTGGAAGCTCAGGTTCCCTCCTTAGCACTCTGCGTTTTAGGCCTGGCTCCAAACTCATTGGTTAAACCAAAATTTATTCTTAAATTTTCTAGTCTTCGGTCTGTTTCTTCCTTTGTGGCTGTGTTGGATAAGTTGACTCCCGGATTTCGTCAGTGCCCATGCGGGCAGAAGATGTCTCAGACCAATCCGCATTCCATGTGCGTTTATTGCTTTGGGCTTGATCACGATCCGCAGGCCTGCGAATTGTGCAAGTCCTTCTCGGCCAATGTCCTCGAAGACCGTGCAGCCAGATTCCAACTTGGGCGCCCCGAGAGACGTATTCCTCCAGTGAGGTCAAAGGAGGCCCATTGGGCGGTGTCCAGCAGCGGGCTTGGCTGAGCAACTTGTGCAGATGATCGCCCTCAAGGAGGAGGCGGCCCAGGCCGCATCTTCGTCCTTCTCGGTCGCGGCATTTATCCCGCTCTTCTTGGGCTCCTCCTACACAGCTTCTTTTAAGGAACTTTTTCATTCCCTCTCTACAAAAGGTGAGGGTCCATCGGGACATTCCTCTCGGTCCAAGAAGGAGGACTCAAAGGGTAAGTCCCACCGTCGGCATTCGTGGGAGCGGGAGAGGTCCCCTTCCCCAGATAGGTGACACTCTACTTCGGTCGAGGTTGCGGCTAAGGCCGCTGGCTTCACGATGTCCCCGTCAGGTTAGCCGGCCGAGACACCCGTCAATGCGGTTGAGATTTTTCTCGGCCCGTCGGACGGGTGTCGACTGGAGAAGCCGACAACCCTTCTTCACCAGTTCCCTTGGTGGAAACTGAGGACTTACTTGCGCCTCCTGTGCTGGAGTCCCTGGTTAAGGTTCCCGAGCCGAGGAAGGGACGGGTTTCCCCCTGCTCCCTCCCAGACCCACCCTCGGAAATACCGATGGTCTCTGTCTCGGACCTCTTCTCAGTCCAGCTGATCCCGCCGATACCGGCGGTCTCGGCACTGAGGAAAGTGGCGGCGCCGCTCATCCTCGTCTTCTTCCTCCTCAGAGGAAAGGCTTTGGCGCAAATTGCGTCCATGCTACGAGGACTTGATGTGGCAGCAGCTCCTTCTGACTGGGAACAAGCTGACCCCGTCGCCTTCCCCAGCCATTAAGTGGCTGTCAGCGGAACAGCCGAAACAACCCCTCATGGTTATCGAAGAGCCCAAACCGGCGCCGGTTGTTCACCCGAAACCAGCTGCGCCACCCATTGTGGTGGAACCCCCACCTCCACAACCTAAATCTGGGGCTACGACCAAAGATTCTCGGTCGGGTCAGGGGTTGCCCCATCAGTTGTCGGTCACCCTGACTCCCGACCGTCCTCGGCAAGTGGAGGGTGGCTCAGGCCCTAGGCAGCTGTTCGTAGACTCCTCAGATTCTGATGATGACTCTTCCCTGTTCTCCAGGCCCCTTGACCTGGAGTCCACTGGGGGACAGTCGGTGGACGAGAGCCCATCTTCGTTCTTGGGTTTGCTTCGGATCATCTCAGAATCTACTGGGATGAAGCTCGAACCCGTGTCTGAGCAGGCCAAGTATCCCCTCACGGAGATACTGGACCGAGGGGATTCTCCCATGGAGGCCTTTCCGGTGGCTGAAGCCATTGTTGGCCCAGCTTTGGAGTTATGGCAGCGGCCGGCTTCTTGTCCTGCTCCTTCGGCCAGGAAGTACGTGGTCCCCACCGGTTCACTATCCGTTTTTTCGGAGCACCCCTCTGCGGAGGGGGCTTGTGACCGATAGTGTTTTCCGGCGTTCTGGGAACACCAGGGACGTGGACAAGCCTCCCAACAAAGAGTGCAAGAAGATGGACTACGCCGGGTGTAAATTGTACGCTACGTCCTCCCTAGGCCTTCGTTAGGCCAGTTCGGCTGTACTGATGGCACACTTTTCCCACGCCCTCATGGGCTCCCTGGATGAGGTGATTCCTCATCTCCCGGCTGACCTCCAGACTACGGTCAAGCAGGTGTGGGATCAGGGAAGGGCGGTGGCAAAGCAGCAGCTCCAAACTGCTTTTGACATTGGAGACTCTTGTGCTCGGTCAGTAGCAGACGCAGTGGCCATGCGCCGCAGAGCTTGGCTGCAGATCTCCACCTTCACGGCAGATACCCTGCACAAGCTGGCAGACGTCCCCTTCCTAGGTACCGATTTGTTTGGTCCCGGGGTGGAGGGCCATTTGCAGAGGATCGAGAAGGCCAGTGCCACCTTGGACTCTGTCACGTCTGTCCAGAAGGACAAAGGCCGCCAGCAGCAGCGTAAGCCCTTTCGGCCTTCTGCCCCTGCGGCACTTCTGGCCTAGCAACACCAGCATCAGGGCCAGCAGGCTTGCACTTGGCACCCCAAAGCCAAGCCTGCAGCTTCCCCCAGCAGGAAGCCCTGAGGGAAAGACCCGGGAGGTCCCTCGGCCAGTTCCTCCTCCAAGCCTGCCCGGTTGCAGGTTGAGGGGTGTCACCCCCAGCCTCATCGCTCCCCCCGGGTTCCCCCGTGGGGGGACGGCTCCGCCACTTTCTTTCCGCCTGGTCTGCTGTCACCACGGACTGCTGGGTGTTGGAAGTGGTAGGAAAGGGTCTGCCTCTGGAATTCGAGCAGGCTTCGTCCTTCTGAGCCATTGCCCCTCAGGGGGCTACGGGGTCCGCGGCGCCTCTGTTGGCCCGTCGAGCCAACATTGCCCTGCTCCTCTAGAAGGAGGTGATCAGGGAGGTGGCGGATGCTCCACCAGACCCAGGGTTTGTGTCCAGGTATTTCCTGGTCCCGAAACAGGTGGTGGAGGGGGGGCTGGCGCCCCATTCTAGACCTGCACAGGTTCCTAATGTCTCAAACCTTCAGGATGGTCACTCTGGCTCAGATCATTCCATCCTTGGAACGAGGCATGTGGTTCTGTTCTCTGGACCTCCAGGATGCATTCTTTCACGTCCCAATCCGTCCGTCCGTCCCACCAGCGATTTCTCCGCTTCAGAGCAGAGGAGTCCATTTACGAGTTCCAGGCCATGCCCTTCGGCCTCTCTCCAGCTCCCAGGGTCTTCACCAAATGCATGGCAGTGGTGACAACATTCCTGCGGCACCGAAGGGTCCAGGTGTACCCTTACCTGGACAACTGGCTGAATGCAGCCTTCTCCAGACCGGAGGTGGAGTGGTCCAGGGATCTGGCCCTCCAGGTGTGCTCTCAGGTTGGCCTCCTCAACAAGGCCAAGTCGGAACTTGTGCCAAAGCAGGTGATTCAGTTCATCAGGGCAGAGCTTGACTCTCTTCGAGCCAGAGCATAGATCCCCGCGGACAGGGCCGAGGTTCTTTCCTCCTCTGCCCAATCATTTCAGGTTGGGCAGTTGCGTCCTGCCCGGGAGTTCCTGCGCTTCCTGGGCCTCATGGTGGCTTGCACCAACGTGGTCCATTAGGCCCGTTGGCATATGCGTCCCCCACAATGGGGACTGGCCAGCCAGTGGTCACAGCGCTCCGGTCCTTGGACCAACCAGTGACAGTGACCTAGGAGATGTGGAACGCTCTCCAGTGGTAGATCGTTCCAGCTTATCTGCAGGAGGTCATCCCGTTTGGCTGCCCGAGCCAATGGTCACTCTATTGACCGACGCCTCTCTGATGGGTTGGGGTGCCCATCTGGGGGAGCACAGAGCACATGGCCTCTGGTCCCCTCGGGAGTCTCGATGCCACATCAACCTGTTGGAGCTTCGAGCAGTCCGACTAGCCCTCACTGCCTTCGCTCCGTTTGTATGGGGTCAAGTGGTCCAGATGAATAATACCACGACCATGTACTACCTAAACCGCCAGGGCGGGACGCACTCCATGCCCCTGTGCAAGGAAACTCTCCGCACTTGGTCCCTCGTGCACAGCCTGGAGGCGGATCCCCTAGCCATCCATGTGGCAGGAGCCTCCAACACCCTGGCCGATGCACTAAGCCGGATAGGGGCTGCGTCTCACGAGTGGTCACTCCTGCTGGAGGTGGTACACGATCTGTTCTCCCACTGGGGCACACCTCAGGTGGACCTGTTTGCCTCCAGGGAGAATGCGAAGCTGAGGCTGTTTCATGCCCGCCCCCCTCCTCAGCAGGGCTCACTGCAGGGGGATGCCTTCTCGAGGCCGTGGACCCTGGGCCTCTTCTACGCCTTTCCCCCATTTCCCTGATCCACAAGGTGCTTTTCAAGGTGAGGAGGGACAAGGCGCAGGTGATTCTGGTAGCCCCAGACTGGCCCTGCCAGTTCTGGTATCCAGATCTCCTCAGCCTCAGCTCCAGGCTCCCGAGGTGGCTCCCAGCCCTCCCAGACCTGATCTCAGTCAACCAGGGGAAGGTTCTCCACCCGGATCTTCAGTCCCTGCACCTGACGGCCTGGTTTCTGAGCAGCTAGAGTTCCAGGCCTTGGGTCTTTCCGACGAGGTCCTCAACGTTGTTGAGGCATCCTGTAAGGAGTTGACCAGGAAATGCTATGCCTTCAAATGGAAGAGATTCTCCATTTGGTGTCAGGGTAAAGGGTTGGACTCTTCTTCCTGCTCCTTGGCCAGCATTCTGGACTACCTGTGGTCCCTTTCTCAACTAGGGCTTTGGTTGATGACCCTAAAGGTGCACCTGGCAGCTATCTCTGCTTACCGGGCGCAGGCCGGAAAGCAGTCGGTGGCGCAGGAGAAGGTGGTTGGGTGCTTTTTCCAAGGCCTTGATCACATATCCCCTCCGGTGCGAGAACCTCCCCTCCGTGGGATCTACTGCTGGTATTGGCTAAGCTCATGGGCAAGCCATTCGAACCGATGCACAGGTGTGACATCTCTCACCTGTCGTGGAAGACCACCTTCTTGGTGGCTATAACGTCAGCCAGAAGGATGGGAGAGCTCCAGGCGCTTTCCATCGAGTCTCCTTATCTGATCTTCCACAGGGACAAGGTTGTCCTGCGCCCCCACCCAAAATTCCTTCCGAAGGTGGTGTCGGAGTTTCACCTTAACCAGGTGTCGACTCTGCCGGTGTTATACCCCAGTCACACCTCGGAGGCTGAATATAGGCTCCATACTCTGGACCCTGGAAGAGCGCTAACTTCTTATAAGGAGCGATGGCTGAAGTTCGGGGAGAGGTTCACCAGCTGTTTGTCACCTACGCTGAAGCCGCACCTGGCAAACCTGCAGCCAAGCGGACGATAGGCAGGTGGGTCACCTCCTGCGTAGATCTCTGCTACAGGTTGGCGGGCATGGAGCCTCCCAAAGGGATAAGAGCTCATTCTACGTGCCATACTGCTGCATCGGTGACTGCTTCCAGGGACATCCCTATCCAGGAAATCTGCAGGGCTGCTACCTGGAAGTTAGCACACACCTTCATTACCCATTACCACATCAACCTTGAGTCACGCCGGGATGCTGGTTTTGGGACCTCGGGTCTCCAGTCCTTGTTTCCTAAATAGGGGGTGTGCACCTTGCCTCCCTCCTCCCGGAGAACTGCCGGAGTCTGCCATGAAGTGTGGATTGAACAACATATCCATGTCCTAAATACAGTTACTCACCTGTAACAGAGTTCTAGAAATGGCATGCTGTTCTCATCCACACAACCCACCCGACCCCCAGCTCTCGACGACAACCCAGCTTCCAGCAGGCTAGATCTGGCGCCATGGGGCGGAGCAGAGTTTTACCACCCGGATGGGTGGGAGGAGCCAGCTTGAAGACCTTCCGGCAAGATTTAAAGCAGCAAGGAACCTGCCATGAAGAGTGGATGAACAACATATACCATTCCTAGAACTCCCTGTTACAGGTGAGTGACCTGTATTTCGGTGATGCTAACCAGCTGCACCTCCAAGACAACTGGAACCTGGGCTGTCCCGGGGCACACGTTACTCTTTCTCAGATGCGCAGCCTGGTGCTACACACAGAATTACTTAATTTTCAGTCACATGGGTGTGGCATGCATATTTATGAAATGCATACAAATAGAGAAGAGAAAGAAGTAAGTGCCTCAGCCGGGACTTGAACCCAGGCCATCCGGAATACTGTTCTGGTCACGCTAGCCAGCTGCGCCACCAAGGCAACTGGAACCTGGGCTGTCCCAGAGCAAACATTACTCTTCTCTGATGCACAACTTGGTGCTGCCCAAATAATTGCTTAATTTTCAGTCATGTGGGTGTAGCGTGTATGTGTTCCATAAATATGCACGCTGCACCTAGGCAAGGGAGGACGCACTCATACCCTCTCTGTTGGGAGGCGATGAGGGTCTGGCACTGGGCATTGGACCATGACCTTGAGCTGTTGGCCATCCATGTTTCAGTGGACCAAAACATCTTGGCAGACTGGCTAAGTCGGTCACAGTCTTGCCAACATGAATGGGTGCTGTTGCCCTCTGGCCTCTTTTCGAATGTGAGGGCATCCAGAGTTGGACCTCTTTGTGTTCCTCATGCAGTGCAAAACTGCCACTTTTTGCTTGCTAGACCCCGGGCCTGGAGTTTTTTGTCAAGACACAATGTCCTTCTAATGGAGAAGGAGGTTTCTTTGTGCCCCCCCCCCCCGCCTTCTGCTGATTCAGTGGGTTCTTCTCAAGCTGCAGATGGAGGGGGCCTCCCTCATCCTGGTGGCACCATTTTGGCTGCGGCAAATCTGGTTTTCATTGTTGCAACAAAAAGCAGTAGAACCTCCAGTCCCACTCCCCTTTTCCGGGACCTGCTTACTCAGACCCAGGGGACCCTGATCCATCCAGATCTCAAGTTGCTGGGGCTACATGCCTGACTCCTGAGGATGTAGCCATAGCCCACTTTGGCATGCCCCAGAGAGTGGCTGATGTGATGATGGCAGCTAGGAAGACTTCCAGTAGGGCCACTTATTCCATGAAGTGGAAATGTTTTACCATTTGGGCACCGGTCCATCACTTGGACCCTTTCACCTGTCTGGTGTACCAGGTCCTGGAGTGCCTTCTGTCCCTTCCTACTAGGGCCTTAAGTATTCCTCCATTAAGGTACACATGTCTGCCATCTCTACTTTCCATGTACCATTGGATGGTCATCTGGTAGCCCTGTTACAAGTGACCCATATGTTTTTGTGGGGGATTCTTCACTTGAAGCCCCCTGTGTCCACAACCCTATCCTGGCTTAGTACCTGAATTTTGTTTTGGAGAAATAGACCCTGCTTTCATTTGAGCTGGCTGAGTCTTGCGAGCTATGCTTTCTTTCTTGGAAAGCATTGCTTTTAGTTGCTGTTGCTTCTGCTAGAAGGATTTCTGAACTTCAGACTCTCATGTGTGAGCAGCCTTATTTAGTTTTGCACAAAGACAGGATCTCTTTTTGCGTATCAATCCAAGTTTTCTCCCTAAGGTGGTGTCTGAGTTTACTCTTAATCCATCCACCTTCCTGTTTGTTACCCGGAGCATGGTAATCCAGGGGATGTGCATAGAATTTTGCGTTAGTACACACATCGTACCAAGGACTGCAGAAAGTCTAAACAATTGTTTGTTTCTTTTGCCTCTGGGAAAGAGGGTTACCTGGTTTCTAAACAGTGCTTGTCCAAATGGTTGGCCAACTGTGTTACTTTTTGTTATAGGGAGTATGGCAAGGAACTTTCTGCGGATGTCGAGGGCTATTCCACAAGGAGTATGGCCCCTTCAGTTGCGTGTTTCAGGAATGTGTCAGCTGCTGATATTTGACTTGTGCGACTGCTACGTGGAGTTCTGTCCACACTTTTATACCAAGCATTATAGTTTGGACATTGCCTCTTGCAGGCAGGCAGGTTTTGGCCTAATTGTGCTTCAGGGTCTCCTCTCATGAGATCTCTGGGTCCTGCCACCCTTTTTGGGTCTCTTCTGCTGTCACTACTTGGGACTTATTCCATAGGTGTAACCTGCTGAAAGAGCTATCCATAATGAAGATAGTACAGTCATATAAGAACTTACCGTAACAGTAGATCTTTGAGCGAATCTCTTTCAGCAGGTCGTGCTGTCCCTCCCACCATCCCCCTTTGGGGTTCATTCTGTTTGAGACTGGTTACTTTTTCTTTGGTGTGCCTGCCTTATACAGGCTTAGGCACCCTTTGTCTCACCTAGGTTCCCCCAAGGTAGGCCAGGGACAGACGGTCTCTGGCAGGAACGAACGGACGAGGGAGCGGGGCTGCGTATGCCTGTATATTTATTTATTTAGCTTTTGTTGACTGGGTAAGTGCACTAGACAAATCCTGCCTATTTTCAGGCACGACCCGGGGGAGGGGGATACAGATGAATGCCAACTGACCTTGAACCAGAATAAGCTGTTGGTGGTATTTTTAGTGAAAGAGGGAAATTTGGCCAGGACACCGGGGAAATTCCCCTACTCTGCAGAGGCAGAGGGCGCTGTTGCGCTGTGGGAGAACTGTGGGTGAGCACAGTCTGTCCCAGACCATGGAGGAGGACGGTCAGTTTTGTGGACTTACAGAGGCATCTAAGGTGCTACGAGATGATAACTTTCCTTTGGCACAGAGTTTGGTTTCTGAAGTGATACCAGAGACATGTTTGGAACAATCCGTTTTGATGGAGGCTGATGGGGATTTGCATCCTGAGGAACTTAGATTACAAGAAGAACTAGACGCCAAAAAATCCCAATTACTTGCTCTTATTTCCAATGCAGAACAAGAATATATCCAGAGCAAGTCCAGACTGGAAGAGGAAGCGGAAAAAGGAAAAGGTCGGTCGCCAGTCCTTCACTTAGCACTAGCAAACGTATATCTACCTGCACGGACTCCAGTTGTGCTGGGAACCAGTCGGTAATGTTGCTCAAAGACTCTGTGCAGGCTGCGGATGATGCGGAGTGGTCACGGAGGATGCCTACTCAGAGCAGGATGGATCTATTAGGAAACCGTTGGACTCCTGATCCGGTGGGTACACTGCGGGTTCTCCGCTTTGCTCTGGGGGATGCGCCTGGTCGCACTGATTTGCCGTCGCTGCTTTCACTGAGCTCCACCACTGACATGCAGATTGAGACAGAGGCGGGGATTTCTGGTGATGCGTTAGACGCGACAACAGCTTTGCCGAACATCCATGTCTCCGACCCTTCCGACAGCTTCTCCTTACCTCAGGACTTTCAGGTACATTCTTTAAACTCAGGTACTGCAATGGTGAGGAGTGAGGGTTCGGTTTCGTCTGAGTTGTCTGATATGAACTCGGTGACTGTCGCTGCAGTGAAAGAGCTGCCACCTGTACAAAACCAAGGGTTTTCTAAATCGTTGCTGGTCTTTTCATAAACCTGTGACGGCAGCAAACGAAGGTTCTTAGTTATGTCTCCACTATGTTGGGGACGCTCCTATAGTTCGGATAGAGTATGGGTGGG
This sequence comes from Neoceratodus forsteri, assembly GCA_016271365.2. Lineage (NCBI taxonomy): Eukaryota > Metazoa > Chordata > Ceratodontiformes > Ceratodontidae > Neoceratodus > Neoceratodus forsteri. The sequence continues at coordinate 1,840,105,079 of CM057449.1, forward strand.
AAAACCTAATTAAAGAGAGCATGGGTTTTACTCCTGTAGATGTCTATGCCTTTATCCACGCTCCAGGTGATAGGAACTATGACATTAGCTTTGCTCGATGGCACTACTTGACAAATTTTGGAAGCTGTATTATGAGCGCAAGCACCTGGTTGATTAGGTCGAATTTTTTGGCAATTCCTGTGACTAAACCTACTGTTAAAACTGTTACAAATTTTATTTAGGAATGAGGGCGTTGATGTTTCAAACATTAAATTCTGGTTAGAAAAGCAATGTTCTACTGTGGAGCATCCCAAACCAATAATTGACGAAAATGGCTTCTGGAATGGGGGGTGGACTTTTAGGGTCCAATTAAAGCACACTGATAATGGCATTCAACATTTACCCAGCTCCTTTTTTTTGGGTAGGGATAGAGGGATATTATTTTATGCTGGTCAACCTAAAAGCTGTTATAAATGTGGCGATTTATCGCATTTGAATAATGATTGTACAGCTATCAAATGTTTTCTTTGTGGCTTATTGGGGCACTCTGCAGACCAATGCACTGCACCCCCTATCTGTAACTTATGTGGGGATACTGCTCATAGCTTCCAGGGATGTCCATGGGCGGCCCATAATTCGGAGTCTGTCTCCGAACATGACACACTTTTGTCACGAGCAAAAAAACCCCAGGTGCATGAGGTAGACTTGTCTTCCCTTCCTCCGGTTCGGCGCAGGGGACGTGGAGGTAGTAGTGATTCGGTTTCTGGAGGTATGACGGCGAGTTTAGTCAGGAGGGTGCCCACTGTGGTTCCACCTTTACCTTCTCACACTATTGGGAATCCTGCATTAGCTGCTACAGAGGTAGTTGGCGCTTCTTTTACTAACCCGAAGGTTTCACCTGCGCAAGATCCGGTCCATTTGTCATTACCTCTTGATGAGGATGGAGAGACAGGTTTTCTTAATGTAGGAGGTTCTCAGGCTTCTAGTCCCACCTCTTCTAAAGAGGCTGGCTCAGATCAAAGGCAATCACAGCCGACTCTTTCTCCACTAACCCTCACTAACAGATTTACAGCCTTTTCCTCATGGGGAGAGCTGCTGGATAAGGAGAATCCCATAGAGGAAACTTCCCAGGTTTCTAGTCAGGGCCAATCCGATTTGATATTGCAACCCCCGTTAGATCAGTCGGTACAGAAGCGTGTAACCAGGTCTAATAGGAAACATTTAAACAAACCTCCTTGATTTCATGAACCTGAGGGTGGGTTGTTTAAATGTTAACAGCATTAAATCGTTCCATAAACGTAGGACGACTTTTGGTATATTAAGTGATTTGGAGTTTGATGTTTTTATGCTGCAGGACACTAGATTTCATACTTTAGCGGAAACATCTCAAGCTTCTAAGGATTGGTGGTGGGGTACTTCGGTGTGGTCGATAGGCTCAGAAGCCTGTTGTGGGGTAGGTTTTTGTTTTCGTTCTACCGATGTACAGATTTTACGTCTAGTGGATATCGAACCTGGTAGGGCTTTACTGTTGGATGTGGTTATCAATACATTGTCTTGTAGATTGATTACCATTTATGGCCCGCAATCCAAAGCTTTGAGGATTGATCTCTTAACTAAAATCCAACCGTATTGTTACCAGTAGACAGATTTTTGGAGGTGACTTTAATATAAACTTCCAAATTCAGGGGAAAAGGAAAACAATATTGCGATAAGAATTTTTGAAATCTTTAGTTTTGCAAGCTGGTCTGAAAGACTTTCAAAATGATATGTCGAAAGAGGTGAAAGCAACCTTTTAAAGGGAAGCTCTTTTCTAGGATAGACTTTTGTTTTGAAGCAAAATTTAGATATTTCAAAACATTTCAGTAATTCCCATAGAAACTTCTGATCACATGTTGATTGGGATTAGTATTGCATTACCCTGTTAGGGGACCAGGATTGGGGGTTTGGAGATTAAATGTCTCATTATTAGCAGATCCGAATATTTTGTCAGGCCTCAAGACTCTGGTGGAAGATAAGGCCTCGACAGTCTTTCTTTATGAGGATATGGGAGCATGGTGGGGAGATTTAAAAAATATTGTTATTCAATTTCTTCAGTTGCAGGGGAGGGTCCAGGCCAGAACGAAATATAGGGAATACCTAGTTTTTAGACATAAACTGGGTGAATTGCTATCAAGTCAGAGCATGGGAGGGTTAGACCTTAGTGGAGAAATTAGTTTTATAAAACAGAAAATGAAATCTTTCCAATATGACAGGCTATGTTCTCTTCAAATAGAACAATCCTTTGGTACTCATGGGAAGGCAGAAAGTATTAATCCGTATGTTAGTTGCCAAAATAGACGGGAGAGAAAATTGATATCAGGCCTAATGACTCCTCAGGGCACTTTAGCCACCGATAATGTTTCCATTATGAATATTATTGTACAGCACGCAACAGATATGTTTGGTTCTCCAGTGGTACACTCACCCTATACTACGCAATTACTTCAAGCAGCAGCTCTACCTCAACTTTCACCAGATTTATGCGATGCTTTGACTGCCCCTTTTCTAAGTCAGAATTGGATAGGGTGTTTAAAAATCTTGGACGAGGATTTCACCTGGTTCTGATGGGTTACCTGCCGAACTGTATCATTTCTTATGGAGATAATTCCACTAGAAATGTTAGAAGTCTTTAGATTTTTCAGAAGGAATGTTGTTTACCAAATCACATGTATGAGGGCTTGTTGTTTTTTCTGTTTAAATCAGGTGATTCTACTGATTTGACTAATTGGAGGCCCCTCACTTTGCTGAATACTGATTTTAAAGTATTTGCTAAACTGTTGGGGAATAGACTGGCTTCAGTTATGGATGTATTAATTAACCCATCTCAATATTGTTCAGTTCCTGGACGTAGTATCACGGATGCTTTATTACTGCTTAGGGAAATAGTGGAGGGTGATGGTAGACATCAGGTTGGGAGCGATTTAGGGTTTCTTGTAAGCCTAGACCAGGCCAAAGCATTCGATAGGGTGTCTCACTCCTATTTATGGGATTGCCTATTGGCTTATGGAATCCCACAAGATTTTGTGGACTGGCTGAAAATTTGCTACGGCCTAGCGTATGTAATCCCTTCTGAGAATGGCTGGATGGGTCCGAAAATTTCAGTACTTTGGGGGGTACGTCAAGGGTGTCCATTGAGCCACTCCTTTATGTCTTTTTTATGACCCTGTCATGAGATTATTGCAAAGATCCCCGAATATTTTGGGCATATCGGGGGGCTTTTCATCAGCGGACAAAGTACTTGCATATGCTGATGATATGTGTTTGATTATTCAGGATCCACAGTCTCTGCTCACTACTCTCCGTTTAATTCAAGTAGTGGGGAAAATTTCAGGAGCCACCTTAAATATTGGGAAAACTAAATGTCTGGCCTTAGCGGGTTTTCGAGAGGATTCTAGGATGGTAGGTGGATGTGAGGTGGCTGCAGACCCTTGCAAAATTTTGGGTGTTTATTTTGGCGGCAAAGCAGTGGCTGAGTACAATTGGTCTAGACTGTTATCAGTTGGGAATGAAATGGTTAGCAGATGGAACAAATGGAAAGTGGGTAAAAAAAAAAGGGTTTACTTGATTAAGTCCTTTCTGGCCCCGATATTTATATATCTTAGTGCTGTTTTTCTGGTGCGAAGAAATTGATGTCTTTATCCAGACTGTTTTCACTTGTTTCTGGGGGAGCAGATTGAATCCGATCAAAAGGTCGGTACTCTACAAATGAGTCAAAGATGGCGGTGTAAACATGCTGAACCTTATATTATTTTACTTCATGATCTTTTTATACATGAATTTAGTCCCGATAATAAAAAATTCTACAAAACAATGGATTAAATGTGTTTTCCCGATACTCAAAGGAATTTTGTCAGAATGGGATAAGGGATTATTTCTCCACAAGAATAAAAGGCGTCCTAGGCTTGTAAAGAGGTGGGAGGAGGTTTTTGATAGGGTGATTAAATGGGATATTGGCTATTCAGTGGTCCAGACCTTCTCTAGACGGCATTTATATGATGAATTATTGATAACACAGTTTCAGGTCGACCCCTTTTCCCATTTTACTAGCGCCCAACAAAAGTTTATATCTGCATATATTACTGACCCACATATCCCTGAATCTATGTGGGATACAATTTGGTTAGGAGTACACCAGAAAATTAATATTAAAGGGAATCAAAAACATAAATCACTTCAAGAGAGATTGTCCTAGGAAAGTTGTCCTAATGTTATAGAAACAATAGATCATTTATATTTTTCTTGTCCGTTTATCCTCCAATTCTGGGATGTTGTCAAAACAGATGGAAAATTGGGGTACCTATACCTCCGCCCTACTCTGTTATTTTTATGGCATTCCTAATTCCCAATTTGCTCAAAGCACATTGGCATATTTAGGATTTATGTGCTTGTTTTGTCTACTGGATCTGGATATGTAGATGTCGTTTAGTTTGCAGCAACAGAATATCCGGCTTTGGAGTTGTATTTTATTATTGCAAGGGAATTTCAGAAGTGGTTGATTACTGAATTCCATTGTGATACTACAAATGAATTGGTTAAGCAATGGTCTTCTTTCAGTTTTTTTTGAAAAAAAAAAAAAGGGTGATTGTTTTCTCTATTATGCATTATTACACAGTCCAGTTTTTGTTGATTTGAGTTATTTCTACCGTACTTACATAGCCTTTTTTTTTTTTTATTAGGAACTGCTATATTTTGGTTGACATTATCATGTCTTTGTATTTAGTTACTTTGGGAGAGCATAAGTGTCATTGCTTATATTGAGTTTGAGATGTCTTGAAGTGTCCGATGGAGCTGTTTATTTCATGTTACAGTTGAATTTATTTTTCTTTTTTTGGTTCATATGAATACCTGTGTAAATGCTTTTGATTTCAATAAAAAATTTCCCCTACTCTTTTCGATAAGTGCCATGGGATCTTTAACATCCACCTGAATTACCACCAATCCAGGCAGATGGGACCTCAGTTTAACGTCTCATCCGAAAGACGGCACCTCAGAAATGCAGCACCCCTCTCATGCTGCATTACAGTGTCAGTACTGGGATATTAACCCAAGTGCCAGATGTGGGAACTGAACCCACAGCCCTCTGATCTCCCAGCCTCAGAGGCGAGTGTGCTACCTACTGAGCCACTGACACTGACTGGTATGTGACATCTGCACGGCGGCCCCTAGTAGACTGCTAGAGAAAAAGGCTTCTGTGACATCCTAGCGCCTGACGGGTAAGTCCTATAGGTGTGACCTGCTGAAAGAGACTCCTTCGAAGATCTACTGTTACAGTAAGTTCTTATTTAACTGTACATTTTGTGATCAACATCAGACACAGGATCTGCTTTTGTAGCCAGAAGTGGACACAAAGTTAGGTTGCTTAGCTGCAGAAAATGGTTTACCTTTGTAAATCCCACAGATAGGTTGACCTCGCAGGTAAGTCAAGTCTCTTTTCTTGGGGGCCTGTTTTGTAAATCAAAAAGTAGACTTGTACGTGAGTATATACAGTAACTGCGGCTGGTCTAAATTTCCAAGCACTTCCAAGGTTTAGAAGCGTGTGTTCAAAAGCCCCAGTGCTTTCAACACTTTTTTTTTTTTCTGCAGAGGTTTCACTTCTGCTAACCACGTCATTCCAGGAATATACCCTGATCCCAGGGATATAACCTATTCTGGCCTGAATCACCCGTCCCCGACCCTGGTAACCCACTAGTTACCCCCAAGTCCTTCTCTTCATGGAATGGGCTCCAGGTGAGGGCTGTTGTGACAGGGTTGGATAAGAACCAATCCTGTTTGTTATGCAGAGAGCTAAAGCAAAGATCTAGCTTGTCCTCTTACATTGTGCCACTAGGATCGGTGGTGTTAGCTGTGGGATTTACACCGTGCATACTCTGTACCAGGAGTTTTGTGCATGGGTACTAGACCTGGTACAGTATAGAAGGGTGTGGATCCTGCAACTGCAGTGCAAGCCCAGGAGTGATTACCAGAAGAATGTCAGCCAAACTAGAAGCAGCAGCAAAAGCCCAAACTGATACTGTATAGCCAGCACCAGTGATGAAAGAAGAACAGGAAGGGACAGAACCTGAAAGCATGTCTGCCTTCTTCAGATGGTAGGCTATACAAAAGAGAGAGACTGAGAAACAGAAAGAGAACAGCAGCGATGACTGGATGCCTTGCAAGTTATCAGAGCTGGAGGATCAACAAAACATGAACAGCTTAAGACATTAAACTTACAAAGCTGTGTTCTCGAGTGATATTGAAGCATACCTAATACTTTTGAAGGGGTCGGCGGAGTCTGCCGGTGGCCAAAACAACAATGGTCAGTTAGGCTAGTACCTTATCTGACAGGTAAAGAGCACCTTGCCTACAGCAATACAGACACTGCACAGTCAGAAAAATATGACCTTGTAAAAAGAGAAATCCTTAAGATTTGACATCTCAGGAGAGACCTACAGGCAGAGATTCCTCTCCCTGAAGTACCACTCATTCGACAAGTTTCAAGAAACCTTCACCTGACTCTGAGAACTCCTCATTAAGTGGCTCCAACTAGAGGGCAAAACAGTCCCACAGATCGACATAGTTGCAATGGAGCAATTCATCAACATCCTTCCTACAGACATGCAGCTTTGGAACACTGACCAGAAAGTGGAGAAATGGCTGTTTCTAGGGACATGGATATGTTGTTCATCCACACTGTCTGGCAGGTATCCTTGCTGCTTTAAATCTTGCCGGAAGGTCTTCAAGCTGGCTCCTCTCACCCACCCGGGTGGTAAAACTCTCGGCTCCGCCCCATGACGCCAGATCTTCCTTACCGCTTGGAAGCTCAGGTTCCCTCCTTAACGCTCTGCGTATAAGACTAGTTCCTAATTCTTCGGTTTTCCGAATTTAAAAGTTTTTTGCATTTATAGACTTCGGTCTTCTATCCCTCGTGGCCGCGATGGACAAATCGACTTCCGGTTTTCAGAGGTGCCCTTGCGGGCAGAAGATGTGTCTGACAGATCCGCACTCCACGTGTGTTTACTGTTTAGGCCTTGAGCACAACCCGCAGGCTTGCGACCTGTACTCTTCCTTCTTGGCCTACGTCCTCGAAGACCGTGCTGCCCGTTTACAACTTGGGCGTCCCAAGAAACGTTTTCCTCCAGTGAAGTCAAAAGAGGCCCGGTCGGCGGTTTCCGCGGTGGCGGGCTCAGCGGATCAGCTCAAGCAGATGATCGCCCTCGAAGAGGAGGCAGTGCGGGCCGCATCTTCCTCGACCACGGCATTTATCCCGCTCTCCCTGGGTTCCTCTTACACAGCTTTCTTTAAGGAGCTTTGTCTGTCCCTCTCCACTAGAGAGAGAGAGACCAACGTCTGCTGGACCTTCTTCTCGGTCCAAGAAGAAAGACAAGGGTAAGTCCCTCCGTCGACACTCTTGGGAGAGGGAAAGGTCCCTCTCCCCGGGTTGTTGGCCATCGACTTCGGTCCATCGATCGGCTTCGGCCACTGGTCTCACGGTGTCCCCGTCAGGTCAGTTGACCGAGACTCCCGTCGGCCCGAGTCGAGATCTTTCTCGACCCGTTGGACGGGTTGTCGACCGCGGCAATACCCTCTCACGGTTCCCTCGGTGGGAGTTGAGGATCCGTGGCTTGCCAGTGCCTCCGGTTCCGGGCCCTCGGGTGAACCCTCCGAGCGAGGGAGGCGGTTCCACCACCCTCCCTTTGCGTCCTCAGAAGGCCGAGGTTCTCGGTCTCCTGACTTCTTCAGCGGTCCAGCCGATCCGCCGTCATAGGTGGTCTCAGTCTTGGCACCGCGGCAAGCGGCGCTGCCGCTCGTCCTCATCCTCCTCCTCTGATGAGGGGAGGCTTCGACGTAAGTTGCGTCGACGATACGAGGACCTCATGTGGCAACAGCTCCTTCTGACCGGGAACAAGCCAATGGCGTCGCCTTCCCCGGCCATTAAGTGGCTGTCACCGGAGCGGTCGAAACAACCCCTCGTCTTACCCGAGGAGCCTGTTCCCAGGCCGGATGTTCTGCCAAAACGAGCTGCTCCACCGATTCCGGTGGAACCTCCGCCTCCACAGCCGCTGTTTGGGGCTCCGACCAAGAACTCTCGGTCGGCTCAGGGTCTGCCCATAGGCTGTCGGTCACCCTCACTCCCGATCGCCCTCGGCAGGTGGAAGGTGGCTCAGGCCCGAGGCAGCTCTTTGCGGACTCTTTTGAGTCCGACGATGATTCCTCCCTCTTCTCCAGGCGAGTGGACTTGGAGTCCTCCGGAGGTCAGTCACTGGACGACAGCCCTTCGTCCTTCCTGGGTTTGCTCAGGCTCATCTTGGAATCCACTGGGATGCAGATCGAGCCCATATCCAAGAGGGCCAAGTATCCCCTCACGGAGATATTGGACCAAGGGGATTCCCCTACGGAGGCCTTTCCTGTGGCCGAGGCCATTGTGGGCCCGGCCTTGGAGCTCTGGCAGCGCCCTGCATCCTGCCCTGCGCCTTCGGCCAGGATGGCCAGGAAGTATGCAGTCCTAACGGTTCCCTGTCCGGGTTCTCGGAACATCCCTCAGCCGAGGGTTAGTTACCGACAGCGTTTTCCGGCATGCGGAAAGCGCTGAGGCGTCAGACAAACCTCCCGACAAGGGTCAGAAGTGGACTATGCGAGGCGAAAAGTCTACGCTACGTCTTCCCTTGGCCTTCGTCAGGCCAGCTCGGCCATGCTTATGGCACATTTTTCCCATGCCCTGTTGGGCTCCCTGGACGAGGTAGTCCCTCATCTCCCGGCTGACCTGCAGACCACGGTTAGGCAGGTGCGGGACCAGGGCAGGGCAGTGGCCAAGCAGCAACTTCAGACTGCTCTGGACATTGGAGACAGTCCAGGTCAGTCCCGGCCGCAGTGGCTATACGCCGGCGGGCATTGCTGAGGATATCCACTTTCATAGCGGATACCCAGCACAAATTGGCGGATGTCCCCTTCCTGGGGACCGACCTCTTCGGCCCTGGAGTGGAAGGCCACCTCCAGAGGATCGAAAAGTCCAATGCCACTTTGGACTCTGTCTCATCCGCTCAGAGGGACAAGGGCCGCAGACCGCCCAACCCAAGCCCTTTATCGTCCGTCCAGCCCACATGTATATCTAGCCAGCAGCATCAGGGCCAGGAGCAAGCTTGGCGTCCCAAGCCCGGCTTCCTCTTCCAGGAAGCAGGGAGGCCAAAGGGCCTGAGGTCCTCGACCAGTCCTTCCTCCAAGCCTGCACAGTGACTGGTTGGGGGTGTGGCCCCAACCCCGTCGCCTCACCCAGGTGCCCCATGAAGCGGCTCCGCCACTTTCTTTCCACCTGGTCCGTTATCACCACAGACCGGTGGGTGTTGGAGGTGGTGGGAAGGGCCTGCCTCTGGGTTGAGCAGGCCCCACCCTTCAGAACCGTCGCACCTCGGGGGCCTCAGGAGGTCGAAGCCTCGCTGTCCAGCTCTCCGAGCCGACGTAGCTCCTCCTCGAGAAGGAGGTGATAAGAGGTGGCGGACCCCCTCAAGCCGAGGTTCGTGTCCAGGTACTTCCTGGTTCCAAAAGCAGACGGGGGGCTGGTGCCCCATTCTCGACCTACACTGACCTAAACAAGTTCCTAAGGTCTCGAACCTTCAGGGTGGTCACTCTGGCTCAGATAATACCATCCATGGAACATGGCGTGTGGTTCTGCTCTCTGGACCTGCAGGATGCGTTCTTTCACGTCCCTATCCGTCTGTCACATCAGAGGTTCCTTCCTTTTCGAGCGGAGGGATCCCTTTTCGAGTTCCAAGCCATGTCCTTCGGCTTATCTCCAGCTCCTGGGGTCTTCACCAAATGCATGGCAGTGGTGACAGCATTCCCTCTTGGCGCCGAGGGTCCGGGTTTACCCTTACCTGGACGATTGGCTGATAGCCTCCAGACAGGAGGTGGAGCGGTCCAGAGATCTGGCCCTCCAGGTTTGCTCTCAGGTCGGCCTCCTCATCAACGAGGCCAAGTCGGAACTCGAGCCGAAGCAGGTGATTCTTTTCTTCGGGGCAGAGCTCAACTCTCTTCGAGCCAGGGCACGGCTCCCGGCGGACAGGGCCGAGGTTCTTTCCTCCTTTGCCCAGTCATTTCTGGTTGGGCAATTGCGCCCTGCTCGGGACTTCCTGCGCCTCCTGGGTCTCGTTGCGGCTTCTACCAGCGTGGTCCGTTGGGCCCGCTGGAACATGCGCCCCTTCAGTGGGGGCTGGCCAGCCAGTGGTCCCAATGCTGCGATCCATTGGACCAGCTAGTAGCGGTGACCCAGGGGATGGGCGGCTCTCAGTGGTGGACGGTTCAGTTCATCTGCATGAGGGCATCCCGTTTGTCCGCCCTGAGCCGCCGGTCTCTCTGTCGACCGATGCCTCTCTGATGGGTTGGGGTGCCCATCTGAGGGAACACCAGCGCCGGACCTCTGGTCCCGGGTCCGGATCCCACATCCAACCTGCTGGGCGGCTCAGCCAGTCCACGCCCTAGCTCTCACACCGACTTTGCCCGTTTCTTGATCCGTGGTCGGGTCGAACCGGACAACTACCAGCGACCATGTACTGTCTAAACGCCAGGGGTGGGACACGCGCCATGCTTCTATGCAAAGGCTCTCTGCATCTGGTCACTAATCGCGGCCTGGAGGCGGATCTCCTAGCCATTCATGTGGCAGGGCCTCCAATACCCTGGCCGATGCCCTAAGCCGGATAGGGGCTGCGTTCCACGAGTGAGTCTCCTGCTGGAGGTAGTACAAGATCTATTCTCCCATTGGGGCACACCTCAAGTGGACCTGTTTGCCTCCAGGAGATCTGAAGCTGAGGCTGTTCGTGCCGCCCCCTCAGCAGGGATCGCTGCAGGGGATGCCTTCGAGGCCGTGGACCCGGGCCTCTCTCTCGCCTTTCCCCGTTCCCTTGATGCACAAGGTGCTGCTCAAAGCAAGGAGGGACAAGGCGCGAGTGATTCTGATAGCCCCAGACTGGCCCGCCAGTACTGGTACCAGATCTCCTCAGCCTCAGCTCCAGGCTCCGAGGCAGCTTCCAGCTTGCCCGGACCTGCTCTCAGTCAATCAGGGAAGGTATTCCATCTGGACCTTCAATTCCTGCACCTGACAGCCTGGTTCCTGGCTAGAGTTCCAGGCCTTGGGTCTTTCCGGCGAGGTCCTCAGCGTAGTTGAGGCGTCCCGTAAGTCGAACAGAAAATGCTCGCCTTCAAATGGAAAAGATTTTCCATTTGGTGTCAGAACAGGCCTGGACCCTTCCTCCTGTTCCTTGGTGAGCATATTGGACTACCTTTGGTCCCTTTCTCAGCAAGGGCTTAGGTCGGCGACCCTTAGATGTGCACCTGGCAGCCATCTCTGCTTACAGGCGCGGGCGGGAAGCGAGTCAGTGGCGCAGGAGAAGGTCGTCTGGCGCTTTTCAAAGGCCTTGATCACATTCCCCTCTGGTCGAGAACCTCCACCTCCGTGGGATCTACTGCTGGTACTGGCAAAGCTCATGGGCAAGCCATTGAACCAATGCACAGGTGTGAACTCTCTCACCTGTCATGGAGAGACCGCCTTCTTGGTGGCTATCCGTCCAGCCAGAAGGATGGGAGAGCTGTAGGCGCTCTGCATCGAGTCTCACCTGGTCTTCCATGAGGGACAAGGTTGTCCTGCGCCTCCACCGAAATTCCTTCCGAAGGTGGTGTCGGAGTTTCACCTTAACCAGGTGTTGGCGCTGCGGTGTTCTACCCCAGTCACACCTGGAGGCCGAATATAGGCTCCATACTCTGGACCCTAGAAGAGCTCGCTTACTATAAGGGCTTTAGCTGAGGGGAAATCGGGGAGAGGTTAGCCAGCTGTTTGTCACCCTCAGAAGCCGCACCTGGCAGACCTGCAGCCAAGCGGACGATAGGCAGGTGGGTCACCTCCTGCATAGATCTCTGCTATAAGTTGGTGGGCATGGAGCCTCCCAGAGGGATAAGAGCTCATTCTACCCACCATACTGCTGCATCGTTGGCTGCTTCCAGGGACGTCCCTATCCAGGAAATCTGCAGGGCTGCTACCTGGAAGTCAGCACACACCTTCATCACCCATTACCACATCGACCTTGAGTCACGCCGGGATGCTGGTTTTGGGGCCTCAGTTCTCCAGTCTCTATTCCCTAAGTAGGGGGTGTGCGCCTTGCCTCCCTCCTCCCGGAGAACTGCTAGGAGTCTGCCAGACAGTGTGGATGAGAACAACATATCCCTGTCCCTAGAAATACAGGTTCTAGGGACATGGATATGTTCATCCACCTCTAACGAATATCCTGCCTCTTTAAATCCTGCGGAAGGTTTTCAAGCTGGCTTCTCCCACCCACCCGGGTGGTAAAACTCTCGGCTCCGCCCCATGACGCCAGATCTTCCTTACCGCTTGGAAGCTCAGGTTCCCTCCTTAACGCTCTGCGTATAAGATTGGTTCCTAATTCTTCAGTTTTGCGAATTAAAAGTTTTTCGCTAAAATAATCTTGGGTTTATATCCCTCGCGGCTGCAATGGACAAATCGACTCCCGGTTTCCGGAGATGCCCTTGCGGGCAGAAGATGTCTCGGACGGATCCGCACTCCACGTGCGTCTACTGTCTAGGCCTTGAGCACGACCCGCAGGCTTGCGACCTGTGCTCTTCCTTCTCGGCCTACGTCCTCGAAGAACCGCTGCCCGTTTACAACTAGAGGCGTCCCAAGAAGCGTTTTCCTCCGAAATTGAAAGTCAAAAGAGGCCCAGTCGGCGGTTTCGGCGTGAACTCGGCTGATCAGCTCGAGCAGATGATAAGCCCTCTCGAAGAGGCGGCGGGAACGCTTCTACCTCGGCTTGCGGCATTTGTCCGCTCTCTCTGGATACCTCTTATTCAGCTTCTTTTAAGGAGCTTTGTCTGACCCTCTCTACTAAGGGTGAGGGGCCAACTTCTGCTGGACCCGTTTTCTCGGTCCAAAGAGACAAGGGTAAGTCCCTCCATGTCGGCGCTCTTGGGGCCGGGAAGATCCCTCTCCCGAGGTTCTCGACCGTCGACTTCCAGCTGACCCGCTCGGCTGGCCATTGGTCTCCACGGTGTCCCCGTCAGGCCAGTTGATTGAGACTCCTGTCGTGCAGGTCGAATTTTTCTCGACCCGTTGAACGAGTTGTCGGCAGGAGAAGACAAAATCCCCTCCGGTTCCCCTGGTGGGGATTGAGGGACCCGTGGGCTTGTCTGCACCCCGGTTCCGAGCCTTGGATGAACCCTCTGAACCGGGGAGTGCGGTTCCCCGACACCTCCGCACGAATCCTTGCAGGAAGCCGAGGTCTCGGTCTCCAGACTGCCCGGCAGTCCAACCGATCCCGCCATCGCAGGTGGTCTCGGTCTCGGCACCGCGGCAGCCCAGCGTAGCCGCTCGTCCTTATCCTCCTCCTCCGGATGAGGGAGGCTTCGACGTAAGTTCGTCCCGGCGATATGAAGAACCTCATGTGGCAACGGCTCCTTCTGACCCGGGAACAAGCCGGCGCCGTCGCCCCCAAGCCATTAAGTGGCTGTCACTGGGCGGCGAAACAACCCTCGTTTGACCCAGGACCTGTTCCCAGGCGGTTGTTAGGGCAAACCAGCTGCCCCACCGATCCGGTGGAACCTCCACCTCCACAGCCGTTATTTGGGGCTCCGACCAAGAATTCTCGGTCGGCTCAGGGACTGCCCCATAGGCTGTCTGTCATCTCCTCCCGATCGACCTCAGCAGGTGGAGGGTGGCTCAAGCCCAAGGCAGCTCTTTGAGGACTCTTCCGAGTCAAGGCGATTCCTTCCTTTTCTCCGCGAATGGACTTGGAGTCCTCAGGAGGACAGTTGGTGGACGATAGCCCTTACGTCCTACCTAGGATTACTTCGACTCATCTGCGGGTCCACAGGATGAGCTCGAACCCTCTCTAGCGGGCCAGATATCCCCTCACGGAATTCTGGACGAGGGGATCCTCGGAGGCCTTTCCGGTGGCCGAGACCATAGTGGGCCTGGCCTTGGAGCTCTGCAGCGCCCTACTTCCTGCCCTCGCCTTGACCAGGATGGCCAGGAAGTATCACGAGTCCCCGGTTCCTTGTCAGTTTTGAACACCCCTCGGCCGAGGGGTTAGTTACCGACAGCATTTTCAGGCGTGCGGGACGCTAGGGATGTGGACAAACCTCCCGACAAGGAGTCCAAAAAATTGGACTATGCCGGGTGAAAAGTCTACGTTGCATCCTCCCTCGGCGTTCGCCAGGCCAGTTCGGCCGTCCTCATGGCACATTTCTCTCATGCCCTGTTGGGCTCCCTGGACGAAGTCGTCCCTCATCTTCCCGCGGACCTGCAGACCACGGTTAGGCAGGTGCGGGACCAGAACAGTGGCCAAACAGCAGCTTCAGACTGCTTTGGACATCAGGGACTCGTGCCAGGTCGGTGGCGGCCGCAGTGGCTATGCGTCGTCTAGCTTGGCTGAGGATATCCACCTTCACTTCGGATACCAGCACAAGTTGGCGGATGTCCCCTTCTTGGGGACCCGACCTCTTGACCCTGGGGTGGAAGGTCACCTGCAGAGGATCGAGAGTCCAATGCTACCTTGGACTCGGTCTCATCCGCTCAAGAAGGACAAGGCCGCAAACCACAGCCTAAGCCTTTATAGTCCCTCTCGCCCGCGGCACGTCCGGCCCAACAGCGTCAGGTCCAGCAGGCTCGAAGCTTGGCATCCCAAACCCAAGCCGGGACTTCCTCAACAGGAAGCAGGGAGGTAAAGGCCCAGGAGGTCCCTCGGCCGGTCCCTCCTCCAAGCTGCTGCCCAGTGGCGGGTTGAGAGTATCGCCCCAACCCGTCACCCTCACCCCAGAGTTCCCGCGTGAAGGGCGGCTCCGTCACTTCCTTTCTGCCTTGTCCATTATTACCCGGGGACAGGTGGGTGTTGGAGTGGTGGAAAAGGCCTGCCTTTGAGTCGAGCAGGCCCGCCCTTCAGAGCCGTCTCGCACCTCGGGGCATCGGGATCGCAGCCTCACTGTTGGCTCGCCGAGCCGACGCCGCTCCTCCTCCAAAGGAGGTAATCAGGGAGGTGGCGGACCCTCCCTCAGACCGAGGTTTGTGTCCAGGTACTTCCTGGTTCCGAAACGGACGGGGGCGTGGCGCCCCATTCTCGACCTACACGACCTAAACAAGTTCCTAAGGTCTCGAACCTTCAGGATGGTCATTCTGGCTCAGATAATACCATCCCTGGAACTCAGCGTGTGGTTCTGCTCTCTGGACCTGCAGGACGCGTTCTTTCACGTCCCTATCCGTCCGTCACATCAGAGATTCCTTCGCTTTCGAGCAGAGGGATCCCTTTTCGAGTTCCTAGCCATGCCCTGCGGCCTGTCTCCAGCTCCCAGGGTCTTCACCAAATACATAGCAGTGGTGACAGCTTTCCTGCGGCGCTGAGGGGTCCGGGTGTACCCTTACCTGGACGATTGGCTGATAGCAGCCCCCTCCAGACAGGAGGTGGAGCAGTCCAGAGATCTGGCCCTCCAGGTTTGCTCTCGAGTCGGCCTTCTCATCAATGAGGCCAAGTCGGAACTCGAGACAAAGCAGGTGATTCTTTTCATCAGGGCAGAGCTCGACTCTCTTCGAGCCAGAGCACGGCTCCCGGCGGACAGGGCCGAGGTTCTTTCCTCCTTTGCCCAGTCATTTCTGGTTGGGCAATCGCACCCTGCCCGGGACTTCCTGCAGCTCCTGGGTCTCATGGCGGCCTGCACCAGCGTGGTCCGTTGGGCCCACTGGCACATGCTCCCTCTTCAGTGGGGACTGGCCAGCCAATGGACACAACGCTGCGATCCATTGGACCAGCTAGTGACGGTGACCCAAGGGATGTGGAACGCTCTCTGGCGGTTGAGCATTCCAGTTCATCTGCAGGAGGGCATCCCATTTGTCCGCCCTGAGCCGACGGTCTCTCTATCGACCGATGCCTCTCTGATGGGTTGGGGTGCCCATCTGGGGGAACACCGGGCGCACGGCCTCTGGTCCCCGCGGGAGTCCCGATGCCACATCAGTCTGCTGGAGCTCCGAGCGGTCCGCCTAGCTCTCACCGCCTTTGCTCCGTTTCTCCGGGGTCAAGTGGTCCGGTCCAGATGGACAACACCACGACCATGTACTGTCTAAACCGCCAGAGGGCACTCCATGCTTCTATGCAAGGAAGCTCTCCGCATTTGGTCACTGCGTCAGCAGCCTGGGGCGGATCTCTAGCCATTCATGTGGCGGGAGCCTCCAACACCCTGGCCGATGCCCTAAGCTGGATAGGGCTGCATCCCACAGTGGTCTCTCCTGCGGAGGTAGTACAAGATCTGTTCTCCCATTGGGGCACACCTCAAGTGGACCTGTTTGCCTCAGGAGGCAGCGAGCTGAGGCTGTTCATGCCGCCCCCTCAGCAGGGGCTCGCTGCAGGATGCCTTCTCGAGGCCGTGGGCCCCGACCTCTTCTACGTCTTCCCCATTTCCTTGATACACAAGGTGCTTCTCAAAGCAAGGGAGGACAAGGCGCGGGTGATTCTGATAGCCCCAGACTGGCCCGCCGGTTGGGTACCCAGATCTCTCAGCCTCAGCTCCAGGCTCCCGAGGCAGCTTCCAGCTGCATCGGACCTGCTCTCAGTCAATCAGGGGGTGTTCCATCCGGACCTTCAATCCCTGCACCTGACAGCCTGGTTCCTGGCTGGGAGGTTCCAGGCCTTGGGTCTTTCCGACGGGGTCCTCTATGTAGTTGAGGCGTCCCGTGAAAGTCGACCAGGAAATGCTATGCCTTCAAATGGAAGAGGTTTTCCATTTGGTGTCAGAACAAGGGCTTGGACCCTTCCTCATGTTCCTTAGCAAGCATCTTGGACTATTTATGGTCCCTTTCTAGGCAAGGGCTTAGGTCGACACCCTAAGGGTGCACCTGGCAGCCATCTCTGCTTACGAGGCGCGGGCCGGGGAGCAGTTGGTGGCGCAGGAGAAGGTGGTCTGGCGCTTTTTCAAAGGCCTTGATCACATTTCCCCTCCGGTGCAAGAACCTCCACCTCATTGGGATCTACTGCTGGTACTGGCAAAGCTCATGGGCAAGCCATTGAACCAATGCACAGGTGTGAACTCTCTCACCTGTCGTGGAAGACTGCCTTCTTGGTGGCTATCACGTCAGCCAGAAGGATGGGAGAGCTCCAGGCGCTCTGCATCGAGTCTCCTTACCCGGTCTTTCACAGGGACAAGGTTGTCCTGCACCTCCACCCGAAATTCCTTCTGAAGGTGGTGTCGGAGTTTCACCTTAACCAGGTGTTGACTTTGCCGGTGTTCTACCCCAATCACACCTCGGAGGCCGAATACAGACTCCATACTTTGGACCCTAGAAGAGGCTACTTATTATAAGAAGTGCAGCTAAAGTCGGGGAGAGGTTCGCCCAGCTGTTTGTCACCTCGCTGAAGCCGCACCTGGCAGACCTGCAGCCAAGCGGACGATAGGCAGGTGGGTCATCTCCTGCATAGATCTCTGCTATAAGTTGGTGGGCATGGAGCCTCCCAGAGGGATAAGAGCTCATTCTACCCGCATACTGCTGCATCGGTGGCTGCTTCCAGGGCGCCCTATCCAGGAAATCTGCAGGGCTGCTACCTGGAAGTCAGCACACCTTCATCACCCATTACCACATCGACCTTGAGTCACGCCGGGATGCTGGTTTTGGGGCCTCGGTTCTCCAGTCTTTATTCCCTAAGTAGGGGTGTACCTTGCCTCCCTCCTCCCGGAGAACTGCTAGGAGTCTGCCAGACAGTGTGGATGAACAACATATCCATGTCCTAAATACAGGTTACTCACCTGTAACAGGAGTTCTAGAATGGTATATGTTGTTCATCCACCAACCTCCGGCTTGCGCACAACCTGAGCTTCAGCGAGCCAGATCTGGCGTCATGGGGCGGGCCGAGGTTTACCACCGGGTGGGTGGGAGGAGCCAACGAAGACCTTCCGGCAAGATTTAAAGCGGCATGGATACCTGCCAGACAGTGTGGATGAACAACATATACCATTCCTAGAACTCCTGTTACAGGTAGGTAACCTGTATTTACTCACCTGTAACAGGAGTTCAGGAATAGTATATGTGTTCATCCATCACTCCACCCAACCTCCCCGGCTCGACGTACTACCTGAGCTTCCAGCGGGCCAGATCTGGCATCATGGGGTGGAGCCAAGAGTTTTGCCACCCGGGTGGGTGGGAGGAGCCAGCTTGAAGACCGTCCGGCAAGATTTAAAGCGGCAAGGATAACTGCCAGACAGTGTGGATGAACAACATATACCATTCCTAGAACTCCTGTTACAGGTGAGTAACCTGTATTTACTCACCGTAACAGGGGAGTTCAAAGATAATGTATACCATCCATACGACCCACCCGACCTCGCCGGCAGCACTACCTGAGCTTCCAGCGGGCCAGATCTGGCATCATGGGGTGGAGCCAAGAGTTTTGCCACCCGGGTGGGTGGGAGGAGCCAGCCTGAAGACCTTCTGGCAAGATTTAAAGCGGCAAGGATACCTGCCAGACAGTGTGGATGAACAACATATACCATTCCTAGAACTCCTGTTACAGGTGAGTAACCTGTATTTCTTTGGCTGAGGACTGTCAGATGGCCAGACAGACACCACAGCAGTGAAGTAACAGCTAAGGAACAGTAAGACCTTCTTCTTCCCAGTCTAACTCCAGATCAGATAACTCTGATGAGAGTAACAAATCTGCACCCGGAGATTCTATGTGCTATAACTGTAATGAGCCAAGCCATATTGTAAGAAACTGCCATAAAAATAAGGAAGGTAACAGTGGAGCAAATTTGGCCTTAGCTGCTTGGGGCAAGTATTTAACAGATTGCAAGGTGGAGATAAGACTGTGAAGGGGAGTTGCAAATTTGGGAAGCAGACAGACCCTGGTGCATGGTGAAGTTCTGGGAAAAGGCTGTGCAGAAGGACCAAGTACTGGGGTCATCTGCATCCACAGGACAGTCCATACTAAAGTAAGTAAAATTTTGTTTGTTTAGAGCCCAATCCCAGGGGCTCTGGGCGCTTTTCATAGAGGTGAAAACATTTACAGCATAAAATCAATCTTAATTTAAGTCGGAGTCATTACAATTAAAATCACTTAATAATAAAACAGAACTCATACCCCATTAAAATATTACAAAACGTTAAAAGCTTGGCTAAACAGGTGTGCTTTCAGTGCACTTTTGAAGCTCTCCACAGATGAAGCCTCTCTTACAGCTCCAGGCAGAGAATTTCACAACACGGGCCCAGTTATTCCAAAGGTGCAGGCTTCAGATGTTTTCAGCTGCATCCTTGAGACGGTGAGATAACCCTCTGTGGATGAGCGGAATGAGCGCTAAAGGCGTACAGGTGTCATGAGGTCAGACATTACCAGGACCCGACCCATATAGGGCCTTATAAGTGAGCAAACCCACTTGAAGGCAGTCCTCCACCTGACCGGCAGCCAGTGCAGTTCGCGCAAAACAGGGGTTATATGAGCAGACCTTGGAAGGCCCATCGACAGCCTGGCTGCAGTATTCTGCACCAGCTGCAGCTGGTGGAGATTACCCCCGCGGACCCCGAAGTAAAGAGCATTACAGTAATCAAGTCTGGATGTAACAAAGCGTGTAACAGTGAGGGCAGGTCATCAAGCAGGATTAAGGGTTTATCCGGGCGACATTCCTCAAGTGGTAAAAAAACACTTTGGACGACACCTGAGCATCAAGTGTCAAGCCGTCATCCAGGATTATGCCCACATTTCGGACCTTATTGGTCGCCACCAGCAAGGTGGCACCTAGGGACAACCCTGTTCCTGATCTGGTGGCAACCGTATCCTGCTGACGACCCAGCTCAATCACTAGCATCTCTGTCTTATCTGGTTTAGTCTCAGCCAGTTAGAGGACATCCAGTCCTGGATCTCAGATTGGGATTTATTTAGCATATCCACAGCATTCAATGTTCTTGGTGCAAAAGACATATATAGCCATGTATCATCTGCATAGCAGTGAAAACCCAGACCATACCGTCTAATGATGTCACCCAGAGGCAGCATGTATACCGCAAACAACATGGGTGACTGGATCAAGCCCTGAGGAACTCCACAGGTCAGGGACTTTGGGTAGGAGGAGATGCTCCCCATCACTACCCGTTGTTTCCTGCCTGACAGAAAGGACTTGTTATCCATGGACCAGCACTCCTGACTGGCCCCCTACCTCCCAGACAGTACTACTTATAGGTACACGTGCTAACCTTAGGGCATTGGCACTTATCGTATAAGCATAAGTGTCAGGATCTGAGTTCTACTGTATTTTTACTGAGAATCAGAATGCCTTTATTATTCTGATTGTAACACTTGGGAGATACTTCTGTTTACACCATTGTGTAATGATTAGTTACGCAATACTGCCATCTTTAGTGATAGTGCAGAACTGTAATTGCATATGTAACCACAAGTGTCCTTCATGATATACAAGACCTATTGTCTTGGCTATCTGTTACTTTCTATTAGCTCAGCATGCTTTCCCAGGCTAGTGAGAAGTCAAGTCAGTTACCACTGGCCAATTATGTTTTTATATATCGTTTTAGCTGTTGCTATGACAATTATCAGGGGTATAAGACCATTTGCATTGCACCTTCTCTCTAAAAAGAGATGTACTGCTACCTATAGGTGAGACAGATGGAAGAATTCTCCCAGTGATCACACTGTTTTTTTTTCATGTAAGGCTGCTTTATATACCAGAAATAAATCACTTTTGTGGTGGACACCACTTGTATGTCGTTTCTTCACTTTAGTGCAGTTCCAACAAGAACCTGAGAAGGTGATGGTTTTACCATCCCATTACAGACTCAAACAAGCTGATGACTTTGCTGGCGAGTTCACAGAGACCTCTAAGGTGATTGAGTAGCACCACGGTGTCTACAGTGTCAAAAGTCGAGGAGAGATCTAGGTGGATGAGAATTGACCACTTTCCTGTATCTGTTACCCTGAGGAGATCATTTTGCATGCTAACGCTGTTTCAGTGCTATGCTTTCTCCTAAACCAAGACTGGAGTGGCTCATAGATGTCAAGTGTCATCGGGTGGGTCTCGAGTTGCGAAGCCACCACTTTCTCCACAACCTTCTCCAAAAATGGAAAGTTGGAGACAGGTCAATAGTTCTCTAAGATGTCAGGGTCTAGAGATGGTTTCTTCAGTAGTTGCCTCACCAATGCTTCCTTCAAGACATTGGGGAATAGCCCCGCTGAGAGTGAACACTGGATAATCTCAGCAAACACTGGACCAACATACTCAACGCATCCCACTAGTAGACACGTCGGGCCCCAGTCCAGTTCACAAAAAGTGGGTCACAGCTTCAAGATTACCTCGATGACCTCAGACACTCCCACTGGCCAAAACGTCTCCCAGACAACCACAGTGCCCCTGTATATACCAGACTGTATACCACGGGAGTTGTTCTGTCCCACTGGAGAGATCCCAGCCCTAATGGAGGACACCCTGTCAGAAAAGAACTGAGCAAACTCCTCCCACTGAGCGATTTGAAACTACTGTTTTCAACTGTAGACAGACTGGATGTAATAACCTTTCTACAATCTGAAAGAACATAGCCGGTCTGTTCCTTCCTGCAGCAATCTCCCTGGACAGGAACTCTGCCTTCTTATGGTTGATTGCTCTTTGATACTCATCGTAGTGAGTTCTCGAAGCCAGTCTGTCCTCGACAGACCTGATCCTTCTCCAGCAATACTCCAACTTTCTACTCTTGGACTTCCATCTCCTTGAGAGCCCCATCAAACCACGGGGATCTCAAGTGAGAGGATCTGGGTCGTATATGGATTGATGCGATGGGTCGAGCGCCTTGGTGGCAGCATTATTATATGCTGCCACCACTTCGTTCAACCCTATCACACATGCAACACTCACACCAGAAAAATTTGTCACAGCCAACAGTCCCTCTGGGGACAGTCCCCTCAAAGGGCGGTAGCTGATCATCTCAGCAGCGGAGGGACTAACTGGGTGCCCTGAACAAGAACTCTCGTGGGTCTATCCCACCACCCAAGTGACACTGAACAGTAATGGGGTATTGCACCAAATGAAAGTGGGGGTAGTACCAACGTTACCTCTACATGTAATTTTTGGAATTGACTTTATAGGATTTGCTAAGTTAATCACAGAGAGAGTAAACCTTGCTGTTTCAGCAGCTGTGATGACAAGCACAGGCAAAAAAAATCTCACATGTTGGGGACTCTTTTTTTCTTTTGATGACTTTGATTCAGACTTGTTTGAGCCCACCTCCAAGATCTGGAAGTCCAGGAAAGAAAGATGCCTGAAAAAACAGTGGCAATAAAAGACTAATACATGTAAGGGGTTAAATGACAGCAAAAGACTGATGGACATAAGGGGTTGATATATGAAAATGCTGAAACTGAACAGTGTTTCTCTCCCAAGTTTATTTTAAGCAGCTAGGGATGAAACAGAAACTGGGTGAACCAATGCTTTAAAAAATGTAATTGTCTACTGTACAGAGTTTGAATTAATCCTCAGATTCAGGAACAGATGGAAAAATTGGTCATACTGAAGAAGTTTAAGTTACAGATAGCACGTGTTAGTCCTATGGTTGGTCACTCAGGGAGGGATCGTACCCTTGCCAGATTGATGTACAGATTTTACTGGCCTGGGATTCATGTGGATGTTGCTACCTATTGCAGTTCTTATGCTGAATGTCAGAAAGTAGCCCCAGTGACTAAAAAAAAATAAGGTGCCCTTGGTGTCCCTACCTTTGATAGATGTGCTTTTTGAGAGAATTTCAGTGGGTTTAGTTGACCCCTTAGACAAAAGTAAAAAGGGTAATTGATTAATTTTGGTAGTATGTGACTATACCACTTGGCATTAGAAACAATTCCAGTGCGTACTGTCACAGCCCCAAAAGTGGAAGCAGAGCTTGCCAAAATTTTCAGCAGGGTGAGCATATCTAAAGAGATTACTCATCAATGCTGCATTGCTGAAGGAGCTGAACCGACTACTGGGTATCATTGCCATAAGAACCTCCCCTTATCACCGTTAGATAGACGGTCTTGTTGAGTGTTTTAATCAAACCCTAAAACGCATATTAAAAAGGTTTGCGAAAGGTGAAGGGAAAGATTAAGACCAATACTTACCTTATCTGCTTTTTGCTTATAGAAAAGTGCCACAAGCATCAACAGTTGTTTCACCCTTTGAAATGTTTTATGATAGACAACCTAGATGACCACTGGATGTACTAAAAGAAACATGGGAAGATAACCCCACTTGGAAAGAATCTATTACAACTTACATGTGTGCGCTGAGAAAGAAATTGGCAAAATATGTTGTAGTTACCCACAGTAATCAGGAAGAAGCCCCAGAATAGCAGAAGGTGTATTATGACCATGGGGTAAAAGAAAACATTTTTGAGCCAGATGAAAAGGTCTTGTTGCTGTTATCCACTACAGAAAACAAACTCTAAGTGAAGTGGTAAGGGCCATATAAAGTACTTAGATGTACTGGTGCAGTTAACTAAGAGACTGAAACCCCTAATAGGAAAAATCCTGTAAGCATTAACCCACGAGAGAGTGTGGGTCTACATGAGAACTAATCCATGTCTGTGGGGCAGTTGGGGCACGAGGCCACAGGCCAAGTGCCTCCAACCACCCAGGCATGGATTAATTCTCAAGTAGACCCATACTCTCGAATAGGTTAATGTGCCTGTAACATGTCAAGTGCACCTTCTGCTCTATGTAGCTTGCAACAGACTGGGAATTATGTGACTGTACCGACTGTTGGTTTCCGGTCCGCGCTGCTCCGTGTTTAGTAGTTGGCCTATCTCCTCAATCCCAAATGGTGTGCACTGATCAGGGAATTTCTGTTAGCCTAGCATGGTTGAATTAGTAGGTCAACTTTAGTAAGTTACAATTGGTAGACTGTAGTGATTAATGTTGTGGTTGGTAGGCAGGTAAAAATTATTCAAACTGTGGTTAAGGTAAGCAGTTTATCCTGTCCAAAGCTACGGTTTCCATTTCCGGCATGGTAATGTTAATGAAACTTTTGTCTTGAGTTTGAGTCCACTGATAGTGGGATCGGCAGCAGTACCAGTAGCCTCAGTGGGGCAGAAGTCAAGGATAATTAGAAAAAGCTGCGTGGGTAAGGCTCATTGATGCCTTTGGAGAGTTTATAATGAATAGTTTGACTTGATTTGCAATTGAAGGGAGGTTGCTTTCAAAAATAGTAGGTGCTATACTGCATGCTTATTCTGGTGCAAATGGTATCTCTGTCTTAATACTGTAGTGAGAAATCAATACCAGGGCAGTAATGTTATGGGTGGGCAAAGTATGGAGGAGAGGTGGAGTGCAATTACACAAGTAAAAGTAGACAGTAAGCGCACTATGTGCGCTCTGTCACTTGCAGCAGACCGAGGGACTGTTACTGTGCCGACTTTTTGCTTCCCGGCCATGCTGCTCCAAGTCTGTGCTTCTTGAAAGAGAAACACTAAGTCCTTGGCACACTCCGGCCTGACACCTCACTCAGCAACACACACACTTGAGAAAACACTGCTCTCTGCCTGGGATATAATGTTACATATAGTATATGGAATAACACAAACCCCTCCAGAGCATGCTCCTGATATCAGACTCCTATAACGTGTGCACTGGAGGGCAGCCATGGATTGAGAATTAATCCATGATCAGCTGACCTGTGTTGCCTAGTCACAGTAGGGTCTGCTGCCTGGCCATGTTATAAACCAAGATATACCATGATAACCTCCTAAAGAAATTGGCTGAAAAAACACTAAAGGTTGATTTGTAGGTGTTACCAGAAACTGCTAAAAAAGATGTTGATATAGCTTATGACAGACTAGAACAAACTGTAACTTCTGATATTGTAAAGGTGAATGTTTCCGTACTTCCAGAACAGACCGTAGAAATTCGCAACTTGGTAAAGACATTGAAAAGTATTTTTACCACAGGGTCCGGCTGAGCAAAATGGGTCTAGCGCATAATAGTGACAGAGCATGCTCACCCTATCAGACAAAAGACATCAGACCCAGAGTGTTTATGAGCAGAAATGGTTAAGGAAATACAGAAAATGAAAGAGTTGGATATCATTGAAGAATCGAGAAATGCTTGGTCATCACCAGTGGTGATTGTAAATAAAAAAAAAAAAAAAGAAAGAAAGTGGTATTAGAATCTGCCTTGACTGTAGGAAATGTAATTGTCTGTATATGATAGCCATCCTGTGCCCAGGATAGAGGATTTGGTGGACATATTTAGAAGTGCCAAGTATATTAATAGCCTTGATCTCATTAGTGGTTACTGGCAAATTCCCCTAGCAAAGCAATCCAGAGACACAACTGCATTTTCCACTCCAGTTGGATTCTGTCAGTTCACCGCATACTATTTGGTTTACATGGCACACACACTACATGGATGTAATTCTAGCCCCTCACACTCGTTATTGCGCTGCTTACCTGGATGATGATGTGGTGTACAATCCACACTGGAAACACCACCTGGAACACCTACGGGTAGTTTTCCAATCTATCAGAAATGCAGGTCTGACTATTAGTCCTACAACGTGCGCATTAAGCATACAGGAAACCAGATATTTGGGCTATATTTTTGGAAACAGAAAAGTAAAGCCAGAGACTTCAAAGATGGAAGTTGTAGCTAACAGTACTGTCCCTAAAACAAAGAAACTTGTATGGTCATTCTTAGGTCTGGCTGGATACTACCAGAGATTTGTTCCCAACTGCCCCATTAGCTACTCCCCTCACTGAACTCACAAAAAATGGTACCCAAATAATGTGAAATGGTCCCCAGAATGTGATGAGGCTTTTCGGGCTGTCAAGGCTGTATCATGTTCAGCCCCTGTTTTAAGAAGTCCAGACACTGAGAAACAGTTTTTGTTAGACAGATATATCAGAGGAAGGGATAGGTGCAGGCCTATGTCAGAATATAGATGGGAAGGAACATCCCATTCTGTATATCAGTAGGAGCCTGCATGACAGAGAAAAGTAGTAATCCACTATTGATAAAGAATGCCTTGCTGCGAAATGGGCAATGAAGTTCCCTGAGTTTTATCTGCTAGGAGCAGACCTTGAATTTATAACAGATCATAATCCTCTCTGTTGGCTTAATTAAATGGAGGATAAAAATTCCAGAATCAGGGGTAGATCTTAACATTATTTTACTGGCCCAGGACATAGTGCAAACTGCCTCGGGCCAGTGTGATCTTCTCCCGACTTTCCTGGCTTGGCTAGTGCAGTCTAGCCATATTTGGTAAATGGCTCTTTAAGGGACTTCAAAGAGAAACACAGTTCCCATTTTTTTCCCCGCAGCAGAAACTCCTCTCAGGTCATCTTGAGCCCTCCGAAATCATTTTTGCAGCACAGAAATCCCTCCCCATTATCATAGAGCCCTCCGATTGGACGGAAGTCCAGATTTCATGCCTCCGAGTCCAGCCGCTCTCATTTCACAGGTGCCAAATGAACTGATGCCACTAGCTTAGCAGTGAAAGAAACTGGGTCAGACTTCAAGGAAAAATAAAAGGTATAACAGTATTGTTTTAAAAATGTCACACTCTGGTCTGAAGCCAGCTTACTAGCCAGCAGGTTGGGATAAAAATACTGTAGCTTTTGCTGAGAAAAGATTTACAACTTTCTTGTAGTTTAATAACTTTGCCAGGAGTGATTGATTTGATATCCTGGAAGAGGTGAAGAGTGAGGTTGACTGCATGTCAGGTTGACGAGTTGTCCACGATGAGAGCAGAGCAGGAGAATTCAGTAAAGCAGGTATGAAGTGCAAGTCTTGAGTCTGGCTGGAGTGAAGGTGGCCCAGGTGTTGTGCAGTCCTGAGCAAGTCAAATGCATACATGAGTGAAGTGTAGCCAGGTGTTGTTCGGCGGCCGATTGTAATCTGCCGCACAACAGTGATTGAACGATCGGAGTGGCTGTCAGGATCGGGTGTTGTCTGGGCAAAAATAAAGTTGGAGGAAAGGGTCAGACTTCAGGCTTGCAAGGTATATGGATGGAATTGTAAAAAATGTCAAGCACGGCACTGCACAGGACACTGGAGGGCTGGGACAGTCTTTGGCTGGAGTGTGGCTGGCCTGGGTGTTAAAATCCCATTTCTGGAGTGTGTTCCCTTCTAAGTTCTGTTTGAATTAGGTAGTCGAGGGCTGGTGGGCAAAAATCATAATCCAAAAAAAGCAAAGCCTCCAGCCACTCAAGATATGTACTTTTTCAAGTGTTTTGCTACAGTAAAAGTCACATTCCTATCCTCCTATGCACCGATGCTTTTTTCGGCCTGGTTGTTACTCAGAGGCCCGATCTTGATGATTTTCCACAATGGCTGAGGGGTTTGAGTTATATCAGACTGGATGCTGAAGTCTGTTAGTGAGGTTAAAAACAATTCTAGATGGGTCAAGGCCAGGGTGAATAAGGTAAACAAACTGAATGGAAAATTAAAGTGTCTGAGTGTCTGGCTGGTGTGTGGCATGTTACCTTGGGCAAGGGCAGGCTGCTGTGAAGGGGTTGCTTGCTGCATTCTGTTTTTAATCTTCCCACAGTGAATGCACAGTGTGGGGCTAGGGACTGGAATTATTGGCTGATTGTTCTTAAAGAAGATGCAGAGCTGGAAGAATGTCTGCATCACGTCCCCTTACCTGACATGCCTAGTCACAGTGACACGTGCGGAATGCAGAAGTGCTCCTTTTCATAAAATGTTAATGTTGGGGCTCGTGCAATCTCTGGGGGGCCAGTGCAGCTGGGCCATCACTTTCCCAGGTGGACCAGTGGAAAAAAAAAAAAAAGTTAAGCGTGATCCCTGCAGAATCGCAAAGTGGTACCTGGCGCTACAGACTTTTAAATGCAGAATAGTACACTACAGATCCAGAAAACAGAATGTGCTGATTTTCTGTTGAAATATGTTTCAGGAATTGAGAATTCAGAAAGTTGAAAAAAAAGAGTGTGCATAACTGAAATGGTTGCTGTAAAAGGTGTTATGAAAAAAGGGGTATCGCATATGCAAAGAACTGTAAATGTTATGTTAATTTTAACAGAGAAGTAAAGGAAGATTTTGAAAACCGTGGCCAAGTGTACACCGGGGGGGGGGGGATGCTACAAGTCTCGATGGCTGAGAGGGACCTGGGGGTGGTGGTGGATGTCAAGATGAACAACTCGGAGACTTGTAGGAGGGCAGCAGCCAAGGCCAACAGGATGCTGGGATGCATTGCTAGGGGGATCACCTCCAGAAGGAAGGAAGTGATGCTCACTTTGTATAACTGCTTGGTGAGGCTGCACCTCGAGTACTGCATGCAGTTTTGGAGGCCACACTTAAAGAGGGACATTAAACTCCTGGAGAGGGTCCAGAGGAGGGCAACCAAAATGATTTAGGGCTTGGGGGACAGGACCTATGAGGAGAGGCTCGAAGAGCTAAATATGTACATGTTGGAAGAGAGAAGGGACCGGGGGATATGATAGAGGTCTTCAGGTACATGAAGGGATAAATAGGGAGGAACAGTCAGGGTGCTTGAAGGAAGGAGGGGCCACTAGGGGCATGGGTGGAAGCTGGAGGGAAGATTCAGGGGTGAAAGGAGGAGATGCTACTTCACTGAGAGGGTGGTGGAGCCATGGAATGCGCTGCCTAGGGGGCTGGTGGAGGGGTTCAAGAGGGGGTGGGACAGGTACAGGGGAAGGGTTCTGGAAGCAAAAGCCAATGCAGCGAGAATATCCGGAACTGGGAAGGGAGAAGCCAGAGAAGGCAAGGGGGGCAGCAATGTCAGCTCCTTGGTTGGGGACTGACCAAACGAGCAGACGCGAAAGACTGTTAGGCCTATTCTGCTGGCATTTTAGTATGTTAGTATGTAAAAAAGGTTCCCTCTTAGAGAGGGGTGTTTATGATAGGGTTGGGTTAAGACCCTGTCCCATATGTTATGCAGAGAGAGTTAAAAGCAAGAATCTGTTTTGTCCTCTCCTTTCATACCACTATGACAGCTGTCACCCCCCCCCCAAGCAGTCCACTTTGTGGACAGGGAGCCAGTGCTTGCCAGTACTAGGACCCAGGGAAGTCCCAGAGACTCAGGTTGCCATTTAGACGGGCTTGGGTTTCTCTACCCTGTTTTGGTCCCTCCCACCTCCCCAGAAGTAAGCACAGTCTTCTAGTGACCTCACACGCACACTGTAGGCCCTGCGACAGGAGAAAGCTTCCTGTCCCAGCCATAGTGGTTGCTGTGGCTCTGAAGATTGCTGCCAGCCCTCCCCAGACAAAGCACACTGCCACATGGCCACTGCCCCAGCCTTCCTTCTGATGTGAGGGCTCAAGTTATCCCAGTCCGCCTGCATATCAGCACGATGTGCTGCTGCTGGGCCAAATCCCATATCAAATTTCTACACCATTAATAAAGGTGTCCCACAGAGATAATTTTTAGTAGACCTGCTAAGTAAGTTCTGCTCTTAACTCCACTATTCTGCTGTACGCTGATGACACTTTTCCCTGCTCTTTCTCCAAATTTGTCACAGCTACTATATCCCACCATCGATCAGACTTTCACAGGGTGGAGAGTGCCTTGGTAGATTTACTCTAATTACTCAGTGCTAAAAAATACAATGTGTGCTATCCTCCGGAACTAAACATTGTGCCACAGGTTCTCCTAGTTCTCCCGTCAACAACTAACAATGTTCGGTTTGTGTTTCTTGTTATAAATACCTAGGTGTCTATCGGTAGCACACTTATGTTTCAGCATCATTACTCCTTAGATCTGTTGTAATCCTTGCTGAAAAGCTCATATTTGCAATACTCTGTCTCCTATCTCCCAAACCATGTGAATATGTTTCTCCACCAAGGATCTGCCTACCGTATGTTATTTTGCAATTTTCCCAGCTCATTATACCTGATAGTTCCTGGCAAGTATGTGGTGGTTTGTTTTCAGTGAACCTCTCGACGAACTTTGCATCATTATAATTCCTTGTAAATATGTGATCTATGTCCTGCACCTGCCAAAAAATTGCCTTATTGCATGCTTTGTCATGAATCACACTGTTTTGTACCTTGCTCTCATCACCTTGCTTGTATTTTTACTGTAAAACCTGGTTTTGTTTCTGTGTTTTATGTAATTCCACTCTGTAACCTCCCGGGTCATGCCTGAAAATAGTCATTTCTATGGCTAGCGCACTTACCCGGTAAACAAACAACGAACTAAATAAAAAAAAATACAAATTTTAACTCCCTTGCCTCATCCCTAAAGATGAAGCTACACTTGATTAGTTAGCCTTCAAACTAAAAAACGACTTGTGTCGGCTTGACTGTGGTGATGTCCTATAACGCAGCACCTCTAAAACCTTTCACTGCTTGACCCCCTGTGTCACAGTACCCATTGTGTCATCACTGGCTTCTCCTATCACACTCTAACTGCACTCTTTACAGCTTTGTAGGCTGGCCATCCCTATTGGTTATCTTTAACTACAAGGCTACCTCCTTCCTAACTCGGCTCATTGCATTTATAAAAAAGTGCATATATTTAGTAAAAGCTTGAATTCAAGTTCCTGTTTCATTATTAGTGTTTCCTGACAATATCATGTTGTTTGGCTGTGTGGTTTTCTTTAAATCCGCATCTGTTAATGTGCTCTGCAGTAACTGAAAACAGTGAAGATTTTTCTGTCCCTATTAGTGAGAGATGACATCATTTTTGTCTAGCCTGCTACTGCCGCAGTTATGTCCCTGATTGATTGAAGAAGCTGTTGCAATTTCCAGTCAGAGCAATCTGTAGAGCTTCTTGTTTTCACTCCGTGTGTTACTAACCCATCTGGTTTGTGTTTAGGTAGATCGGCTTACAAGCTATCATTCTGTTCTCATAAAAAGTTGATAATCTGAGCTTCAGTGCTGAACTGAAGTGGTATGAATGAATACTTGTGAGAAATCACCTTGTCTGTATCACAACCGACGGTTCTTTCTTATCAAAAACTCTTCATTTTATTTGTGGCTGTATAACACAGGGTTGTTTAATGGATATACAATAAATCTAAATTGTGTTAATTCATAGAAGTAGTGTGTCTTTGATGTAGCCTCCATAAATAGATTCATGTGAGAACAATATTGTTTTTATGACAGATTGACAAACGGGTGTCTGCCATACTTTGCTATTTCAGGAACATGTACTGTATGAACTCACAAAATTCAGTTCTTTGAGGGTTTCTGTGTGAAAATACATCATGTATGTGTATAACTAGAAATACTATATATCATCCTGATGCCCCTGTCTCTTGCTTGAACAGTTGAGGCAGCACTCTGCTGCCCTCTTTCCCCTACCCTCAAGCCCCCTGTCTCCTGCCCTTATTTGAGGCTGCTGCTCCCCACTGTCTTCATGCAGTCACAGCTGCTGCACCTTTCTGCCTCCTGCACAAATGGCTGAGGCTGCTGCACCCTGCTTCTCTCTGTCCTCAGTCAGGGCCAAAGTGCCCTGTTGCACCCTGTTCATGTCTCCACAGTCAGGGTTGTTGTGCTCTGCTAAGCCCTAGAGTCACAGGTCCCCTGCCTTCACAGTTGGGGCTGCTGCACCATGGTGCCCCAGGCCACCAGAGGTGGGGTAGTTGCTGCATCTGCTACCCACTTCCATTGCCCTAACTGGGCAAGGCTGCTGCACCACACACACCCTGTCCTACAGTCAGGACTGCCATACCCTGATTCCCCCCCCCCCCCCGAGTCCTACCACATGGTCAAGGTGTCTGCACCATGCTGTCCTCTGTCTCTGCCACCACATCCAAGACTGCTGTGCCTTAGAGCCCCATGCCTCCACAGTTAGGGCTGCTGCTCCATCCTGCCACTTGCCATTTATAACAGATCATAATCCTCTCTGTTGGCTTAATTAAATGGAGGATAAAAATTCCAGAATCAGGGGTAGATCTTAACATTATTTTACTGGCCCAGGACATAGTGCAAACTGCCTCGGGCCAGTGCGATTGTCTCATGACTTTCCTGGCTTGACTAGTGCAGTATAGCCATATTTGGTAAATGGCTCTTTAAGGGACTTCAAAGAGAAACACAGTTCCCATTTTTTTATCCCCAGCAGAAACTCCTCTTAGGTCATCTTGAGCCCTCCGAAATAATTTTTGCAGCACAGAAATCCCTCTGCATCATAGAGCCCTCTGATTGGGCATATAACACAGCATAAGACAGGGCAGGGCATGTGCTACACCCTGTCCCCTGTCACCACTGTTGGGGGAGTTGCTCCCTGTTGCTCCCTGCCACCCGAGTCAGATCCTTTGTTTACACACTGCTGCACCCT
Organism: Neoceratodus forsteri; assembly: GCA_016271365.2. NCBI lineage: Eukaryota > Metazoa > Chordata > Ceratodontiformes > Ceratodontidae > Neoceratodus > Neoceratodus forsteri. The sequence goes on from CM057449.1 coordinate 1,840,137,332, forward strand.
GTCCCACAGTTTGAGCTGATGTACCCTGATGCCTCCCCTGTCTCCTGCCCAAACAGTTAAGGCAGCTGCACCCTGCTGCCCTCTGTCCCCCACCCTGTAATACAAGCTGAAAGTGTTTTTGTTTTTTTCTTTTGAGCAGTTTGGGCAGTGTATCAAAGGATCTGACACTGGTGGCAGGGAGAAGCATGGTGCAACATACCCTAACTGTGGAGGCAAGAGGCTCTGTGGTGCAGCAGGGCACAGTGGTGGCAGAGAGCAGAGGACTGCATGGTGCTGAAGCCTTGACTGTGGGGCAGAACACAATGGGGCATCAGGGTACAGCAGCCCTGACTGTGATTTTGATGAGAAAGACGTGACAGTTGTGATACAGATAAGGCGATTTCTTGCAAACATTCATTCATACCACTTCAGTTCAGCAGTGAACCTCAAATGATCACTTTTTATGAGAACAGAATGATAGATTGTAAATAATCTAAACGCAAATAAGATAGGTTAGTAACACACTTGGAGTGAAAACAATTAGCTCTACAGATTGCTCCAGCTGGGAAGTGTGACAGCTTCTTCAGTTAGTCAGGGACTTGACTTTGCTGCAGCAGCATACTAAACAAAAATTGTGTCATTGTTCACTGTTTTCAGTTACTGCAGAGCACATTAACAGATGCTGATTTAAAGAAAACCACAAAACCAAACAGCATGATATTTTCAGGAAACACTAATTATGACACAGGGACTTGAATTCAAGCTTGTATTAAAATTATGGAAAAACCGGTTCATTTCATCTTTAAACCCACTCATAGGAGTTAAAGCTTCACTTTTCAGCCACTGGCCAGCAGGGTTGGTGATAGGAAAAATCCACTAGCCCAGCACGAAAATGACCAAATGTTAAATAAAAGGTTTCAATACAAATTGTATACTGTTTTCTTTATTTACTCATTGTGATGCCAATATTTGCAGTCTCAAAACACACACATATTACAAAAACAGATACCCTCCCCAAGAAAATATTTTGTCACAATGTTTTTCTGGTTCTTGAGAACATCTTGTACACACGTACTTTGTATGATGGCTACCCTAGGTGCCCACATCGGCAACCATCCTGAGCAACTTACAGTTACAAAGCCTATATAAGGGTCCACCTGTCCCCAGTAATGCTTATCAAGGAGACCACGCCTCCACATCCCAGCAATTTAATTTTCCTTAGTCTTCTCTCTGTTTAAAATCCATTTCATTTGCCAAAGTCTAATGATTTGGACACGCCACACCAAATTGTGCACGGTTTGCCCCGATGCTAGACAAGACAGACCTCCTGAGTGGGGCATTTTAGGTACATTTCAATGCACTTCCAAGTAAGCATTAATCACCACCAGAGGATGGCTCTGCCGGCAGATTAATGCCCGCTGGGGGGGTTGGTGCCCGAGGGCGCAGCCCGAGGGGTTCAGCGGGCATTAATCCACGGCAGAGCCCGGCTGAAGGTTAATGGCTTGTGGCTTAGGCTCGTCGTGCGACGAGCCTACGTTACTGGCATCACCTCCGGCGGGCACCATGGACATGGGAGATGAACTGGACGGGAACTCACTTGTCCATTTGCTACCGTGTTTAATCTTGCGTCTCTCACTCATATTTCTCCAGCAAATAGCTGGAAAGTGCAGCGCTTTCTTAACGTAGAAACAGTTTCATAATTGAGTGCACTACATGCTCAGTTGTAACACACAGGTTTACATGTCCAGAAATAGCTCTAACTTGACGAGGAACAGCACTGTATCTTTGGGGATAAATGGCAAATTTGAGTGCAAAGTACAAAGCACAGTCGGAAATGCACAGCGAGAACTGCACAGCACTTGAGCGGCACGACTGAATGTCCAAAATGCCCCCAATTCCAGCCCTCATCTGCGACCGCCAAACCTTGCCCTGTCCCCAGCCCATGACCGCTGCTAATTACAACTGATTGAGTCGGCAACTGCCATTTAGCCTAACACAGGCAGCTACCTTTACAATGCGCTGTACTGAGGAAAACTACCGCCAGCATGAACACTTTGCCCGATTCAGCAATGTCGCACTGAGCAACGTAGGACATTCTGCTGGCTAGATCGATTTCGTCAAAGGGCAGTAACCTGGTGCTACCGCAACAGCTATTGTGCGGCTCTGCAGTGCCGGCGGTGGAGGCTTGCGGTGGTGACGGGGTGGGCGGCTACCCTCTGGTGCCTCCATGGCCACAGCTCGTACTGACCAAGCGGGCGTTACCTGTGGCTTAATACCCGCTCGGTTTCAGTCAGCTGTGGCCATTCGGTGAATCCTGGCTCTGCATTACAGGGGGCGAGACTGAGCCGTGTTACAAAACAATCTAATGTATTATCTCAGTGCACAGTCTGATAACTTCCACTGAATTCTTTGATTAATAATCCAGCCAGATAGATAATCGGGTGTAGCTCAGGAGTAACGCTGTAGAAACCTAGTTTCGATTAACAGGAAAAAGTTTCCCTTCAGTGCAACCAGTCCAGTTGCCAACAATGGAAGTCATGAAACTGCTGGAAGCTCCAAGCGGCCTGATGTCTCCAAGCACTCCTAGCATTGAGACTGGCCATTACTTCCCCCAAATCTGCCAGAAGCCATACAACCTTGAGGGGAGCGGGCCAAACACTCACCTGAAAGAAAATCCACCCGCATTTTGCAGGTGTGCGGTTCCCAATTACTAACCCTGCACTCAACACTGACTTCGTTATGACAATTTAGTGTTGTTTACTAAACCTGAATTCCTCTCTAAAGCTGGTTGCTCCTCATTCAGGTTTTCAGTAGCCCATTCATTGTCCTCATTACAAAGTTCTCTGCAGCTGCAAACGTTGGTTACTGTGTCCAAATTTAAGTCTTTGATCCGCAATACCTTGTTTAATTTTTTGCAGATGTTGCAAATGAATACCTTGTCACAGCAACATGTTTTTATTGTTAACCTATTTATAAATTTACATTTCATTGTAATTACCTGATATAATTCTTAACTCTGCTGGATGCAGTTGTAAATGAGATGAGCACAACCTGCTTTTCAGTAGATAAAATTGAAATTGAGATAGAAACTACTTTTTCTTTTTATCCCCTAGACACCCAGTCTGCCCCTATCCACTTCCAGAAGGACTTACCCAGTCTGACCCACTGCAGTGCCCCAGGGATTACTCCTCATGGCAGAGCCTCCCGGGGCCACCCCACTTAACCCTGGGAGATGTTTAGCTCAGTTGCAGCTCGGGGGGCGTGGCGAGTGTGGAACCTGTGAGGGGAGGCAGGCATCATCCTGCCAACCAGGGGTTTTCCATTTTTCTATCCCCCAAAAACCCTCGGATGCTCTGTAGAGGAGGCGGCGTGACAGACGTGCAGACGTCTTCCACAGAAATGGGTCCCCCACCTTGAACTGCTGCTTTTGCCTGCAACACCACCCATGGTCACCTCAAAACTCAGGTTGCCCATGTGACAGCAGGTGAGGCATAGGTACCTCAGGAGAGAGAGAAACTACTTTGTGATGTTACATGTATCAACACTACAGTAGTGTTCTTACTGGTGTAATATAAGGAATACCCTTGAAGAGGATTCATCCAGGCCAAGTGTACATAGATGTCAGTCTCCAAGTATTGGCAGCTCATCTCAGTGATCACAGTGTCTAGGGGAGGTGGATCAGGCAGAAGAGGAAACACCACATCAGTGTTTTGGAATGCAAGGCAGCATATTTAGCCCTGCGATACTTTTGGATATTTATTCAACACAGATCAGTTCAAGTGGACAGCAGTAATAGAGCAATGGTTGCAAACCTAAACCAACAGGGTGAAATATGAAACAGAAAACTGCTGAAGGAGAGGGTCAAAATGTTACATTGGATGAAATGGAGCCTGTCAGCTGTTATAAAAACGGACTATCTTAGCAGACACCAGAACTTCTCGGGATATGGTTGCTTCTTCAGCAAGTATTGCATTTTATTACAACCAATTTTTTTTTACTATGGATAGATCTCTTAGCATACTGATAGAACATCAGTATCTGCAGATTTTGCTGTCTGACCCAGGACAGGACCACTCGCAAGGTGGGATGCAGTCAGCTTCAGTTTGGGGTCACAGGATGTATTTTGCCTCTCCCCTGATACCTTTAGAACAACCTTAGTACCCCCATAAAGTTCTGATAGGTTATTCACTCCCTCTTTGACCTACCATTCAGTCCACCCCTTTGGTCCTTCAGGTAAGTGGTTCATCAGTGTCTGACCTCTCCTTAATTGCTGCTCACTTCAATTAATTTTTCACTACTCACGCTTCCCCTTCTGATCATCCTCCAGCCTCCTCCTCACACTCCCCCTCCCCTTCCCTCTCCTCTTCCCTCACAGGATTTCCTTTTTTCTGGCCCTTTACTCCCTCAGCCAATGCAAATCCAACCCTGATGGCTTGGATTCTAAACTACTCCATATCTCCTGTAACGAGGCGAGGAAGTTGGAGGAGACTCTTCTTCTCCGGGTGACTTTCGCCAATCTCCCTCCTCCTTTCTGTTGCCAAGCTGCAAGAGAAGCCTCTCCACACCAAACTCATTGGGTTCCTGTCCTCCACCAACTTCCTCTCCCTGTTGTGGTCTGGCTTCTAGAAACATCGCTGTGTAGTGTCCTGCCTGCTTCGTGTGACTGATGCTGTCTTCTCAGGGAAGGATCTGGCATGTCACAGATGGACTTGGTCAAGGCCTTTGACTCTGTGTCCCACTCACTCCTCCTGGATAAGCTGAGCTCTGTTGACCTCTCAGCTCTTGCAGTTGACTGGCTCTGTCCTTATCTCACAAGCTGTGTATAGTCAGTATTGACAGTATTGGTAGTATTGACAATATTGGTAGCACCCTGTCCCTCCCCCCCTTTTCCATCCAGGTGGGAGTCCCAGAGGGTTCCATCCTGGGTCCTGTTCTCTTCTCCATCTTCCTTAATGACCTCTCCCTGGCCTTTGCTGACTTTCGTGTTCCCTTATATGCTGATGACACAGTCATGTACTCCTCCATTCCCTCCTCCTCAGTCGTGGAATGTCTGCTTCAGCAAGACTTTTACAGTGTTCTGCACTGGTTCCAAGTGACCAACTCTGGGTCAGCACAACACAAAACAAAAGCAAAACTGTGTCCATAACCTTTCACACCAGTCAGAAACTGGCCAGACTCCAAACTCTGCCCATCTTCACCACATTGGAAGGTAACCTTCTTGAAGTGATCCAGTCCTTCAGTTACCTCAGTTCGTGGCTTGAGAGCAAGCTTGATTTCTCTGCCCATATTGACACCATCCCTGCAAAGCTCTGCCCCAAACTTGGTGCCTTATACCACAATAAAGATTGTCTATCTCTGCATGTCTGCTGTGAGTGTGTTGCCAAAATGGTACTTCTAGTCTTTGACAATGCAGACATTATATATGGCACCACCTTCTCCACCTCCCTGGCCAGACAGGATACCTTCTGAAAGTCCTTCTGCCGCTTTTCTACAAACTCCCCTCCTCATACTCCTCATTGTTTAATTTACCCCTCCTTATCCATTCTCTCACTACCTCCACGTTGCCAATCCACTGCACCTCATGCATTTCCAAATACTGGTTTGGGTCCATTTCATCTTACCTCTCATCCCTCCTCTTCCTGTCTGCCCCAGGGATACTCATAGTTTTGCCACTTCTCATCCCCATTCCTAAGCCAGGCATTCAGCCTTTTTCTATCACGTCTCATCACTTTGGAACCAACTTCCCTCTGCTTCACTGCTTCATCTGGCTCCCTAAAGCACCAGCTGAAAGCCATTCCTGTCCCCCTGCTCCTGTTCTTCCCCTCCCCGGTCATTGCAGTTACCTTTTATCTAGGAGTACAAATCGCTGATAAAATCATCTGTTACTCATACCATGAGTGCTTAATTAGTACGCACTTTTGCACTCACTCCTGTATTTATCCTGTCTCGGAGTGCACTTTACTGTGATTGCAAAAGTTTGTCTGTGCTGTGTATTTTGTATCTTTCTGCCTTCTCTGGGATCGCACCTGGGTACCTTTCCCGGTCACCAGTTTTCAAACAAATAAAATGGACTGATACTGTTGCTTCACAGGCTAATTCAGAAGATCAAGCATGGCTTTTCCTAGTAGCCCAATGTTGACCCTGAGCATTTAATTTACTACCCTGATCAGCTTGAATGTGTCTCCTCCACTGTATCTGTCTGTCTGTCTTCACCCTACTCCAGTCTCAGACTAACGATGTGGAACAGCAAACCCTGGAACAATGTGGATATACCTCTGAGCAGATATAAACCAAGCTAGAATAGAGAGAAGCTTCCACCAAGGTAATCAGCATATTTGGTGGTGTTACCTCCACTGGTGGCAGTGGCCAGCCTTTTAGCTTGCGTTCAGAGAGGTTTCAACATAGGGCCAAGCTCAGCTACCTTTTGGATGCAAAGATCAGCCTTAGCAGTGCTCCTCTGCATATCCAGTTACTCACTTTTTGAAGCACATCCTCATATTTCTGCCTATCACCTAACTCATCACTGTACTTTGTCTAGTAAACTGGAATGGTTATCCTTTCAGCAGAGCATTAACTGTTTTAGTCTTGCTACATTTAAAAGGTTTCATAATTCTCAAACTCTCAATTCTTTTATGTCCAATAATCATCTACTATGTGTACTAATCAACATCTTACAAGATCTGCACATACTAACGTTTTTTGTCCTCCTCTTGTTTTTAAATCATCTCTTGGACAGCAGTTCTTCTTGCGCTGTGTTAAGTTATGGAATGCATTGCCCGAGTCACTTGTCTACTGAGTCCTTGTAAGTTTTTAAGAAATATTTAAAACGCTAACCCAATGTTCATGTAATGACCCATGATACACTGTGTACTGTATTGTTAAATATTTTCAATTTTGTTGTATTTTTTGGGTCTTCCATGAAAATGAGCATCTGATGACCTTGGGTACTACCCGGTCAACGAATTGTAAATAAAAAAATATCTCTTTATTCTTCAAGATTATTCTTCAGAGGCCTCCCATTTAAAAAAAAAAAAAAGTGCTGTTCTGGAATCTTGGCCGAGTGTTAGTTGCCCTGACGCAGCTGCCATTTAAACCAGTGATGTCAGAGTCGCAACATTTCCTATTCCTAGCATTTCTGATGGTCGTAATTTCTTCCATAATAGTCAGCAAGTTAGGGGCATTGTTAAGCAAAAAGCTGAAGTGGTACTTTGCCCCAGTCCTGGTTTTGTTCCAAAAGTAAAATCCAATTTCCATCTCAAGCAGGAACTGGTACTACCCAGCACCGAAAACTCTGCACTGTGCCGGCCCGGTGGCGCTGAGGGTTGAGGCGCTGGTCGCCACACCTGGCGCCACGCCAGTAACCCGTGTTAGGGAAGGAGCACGGGTTTGTCGGGAGTCGGCGGGGAGGAGATGGATCGACATCCGGAGGACTGCTCTCCATCTCCGGGATTCCGATGCGGTGCTTGCCTGACCCCTAGCGGAGGCTGGGATCGACAACAACCGCAGGAGACAGGGGAGGCGGGGCGTGGCGGATGCTTGACTGGTGCGCGCTGCGGGAGGCGTGCGTGTACTCAATCGCCCGGCGTCGACCCACACGCCATGCCCGCCGGGAGAAAAAATTCGGGGAAAATGGAGCCGTATACGATGTCGTTCCCGTCGCCATTCCCGGAGGATGCCTCCCTGGCATGGACCCGTTCTGGTGGGTTGAGTCGCTCCCCACCACCCTGCCGCAAAGGGTAAGTCACGGGGTGCTGAAGGGAGGGGGTCTCATGTCCGGGGATGGCGCCGGAGGAACGGCAGAGTGCGGGGGGGAGGTTCCTGAGAAATAACATTAAAAAAAAAAAAAACTCTGCACTGTTTGGACATCAGTAGAGTCATAAAATATTATCCCTGCCATACTGAACATTCCAAGCCTGTGCTTTTCCTACCCAGGTCTATATCTCACTGCATTAGATTATGTATTTCAGAAGCTTATAATGTCTATGACAAACCATCTTGGGGATAGGTGGGGTTGAAGATCCATTTGGCTAGAGCTATGATAGCATCTTGGGCAAAATTGAAAGGTACCTCTTACCAGAACATACACACACACACACACACATATATATATATATATATAAAATCTATAGATATATATGAACGTGACAGATTATGGGAGTAAGAGTAATTGGAGACAAAATATGACCAGAGATAAGACTGCATCCTTTAAACTATAGTTGTGTGTAGGTCAAATGTCACAGAATGGAATTTTATGTAGTTATAGAAGGTCTGTAAATTATCTGATGTTAAATTTTCTTACTGAAGACGAAGTTGGAGACTGTGTGTGTGTGTGTGTGTGTGTGAGTGAAATACCTCTCAACTGTCCCTGATTTTCAGGGATGTCCCTGATTTTGCCTCAAAGTTTTCCACGTCCCTTGCAGAATGTGTGTTTTTGTGGCTGAACAGTGGGGACTGTAAGCATAAAATGTCAGGCATTATAGTTAACTGACTTGCTCTTCTTCAGAAAATGCATTTAACACTAATCCCCTAACTAACATACTAATTGCCAGCAGATTAGGCCTTACGATCTGTCGAGTCTGCTAGAACCTCAGATCCCTAGTTGGGTGCCGATGCCCTCCCCCTCCCCCTTGTGTTCCAGAAACCCCTATCATCCATCCCCACCCCCCTGGGCCAGGCCATCATCCGATATATCCGCTTTCTGTGTCTGTCCCACCCTCTCTTGAAGCCCTCCACTGTGGATTCCTGAACCAGTTCGCCAGGCAGCGCATTCCAAGGGTCCACCCCCTTCTCCGTGAAAAACTTCCTCCTGTTTTCTCCCCCTCACCTTTCCACTTTCCAACTTCAAACCATGCCCTCTGTTGATACCTCCCTGCTGTAGTCTAAAGATCCCCTCCATGTTTACCCTATTTAGTCCCTTGAGGTACTTGAAGACCTCAATCATGTCCCCCCGTGTCTCCTCTCCTCCAATGAAAACAGGCAGAGCTCCTCAAGTCTGTCCTCAAATGTCAAATCCCCTAGTCCTCGTATCATCTTAGTTGCCCTCCTCTGTACCCTCTCCAGAAGCTGAATGTCCCTCTTCAAGTGTGGTCTCCAGTACTGTACACAGTACTCAAGGTGTGGTCTAACCAGTCCATTGTACAGCGGCAGAATCACTTCCCTGCTCCTAGAGGTGATCCCCCTTACGATGAATCCCAACATCCTGTTTGCCTTGCTAGCCGCTGTCCTGCACTGCTCAGAGTTATTCATACATGCATCCACCATGACCCCTAGGTCTTTTTCCCCTGTTGAGGCCTCCAGCGCCTCCCCTCTGAGAGAATGTTACCAATTTTTACTATGTGTCCCTGATTTTGGGTCTTTGCCCCTGATTTTGCTTAGAAACTCTGTCCCTGATTTATGAGGCAAGAGGTTGAGAGGTGTATGTGTGTGCACGCGAGCTCACGCTGTGCACTAGAAATAGTAGTTCTGCATGTGTGACTCTAAAGTCCATGAAAACACCACCTAACAGTTAAAATCAAACATATAAATACACATAGTTATATACATTAGAGCCATTTTATATATATATATATATATATATATATATATATATATATAAAATATATAAAACAAATATCTGCCCATGTGTTGCACCTGAAACCAGAAAGAAGCAGGGTCACTTTAAATAGTGTAATGGGGCATGAAACCAATGTCCACATTCATACCTTCTTCAACCATATTCAGAAGAAAAATAGGTTTGATCTCAAATACTAACAGCCAGCAGAATAGGCCCAGTGATCTGTCATGTCTGCTGGTAGCCAGCCACCTAATGGGTGCTCACTCCCCCACCCCCAGCCCCCGAGAGGGTCATCTTTGACTTTAGTTTCCCTTTGTACCTGTCCCACTCCTTCTTGAAGCTCTCCACTGTGCCCTCCTCCACCAAATGCTCCTCTGAATGCTTATCTTTGCCATGTATTTTCAAAATGACTTCTGAGAACCACAACAGAGAGGTCTGAGATGGAGTGATAGGACTGAGAGAAATGTTGTCCCACAGGTTTCTCAGTCTTCTTCATTTTAATATAATCATGTCTGTGTGAGTTCATTGGGGTTCAAAAGAGGCTAGAATTCTAGGCACTACTACTTTGTGAGGATGTTTCTCAGGGTGCTTGAGGCATCCCAGGAGTCGTCTTCATTTTAATATCACGTCTGTGTGAGTTCATTGGGGTTCGAAGAGGCTGTCCGGTCTCCCACTCATAAATGTTTGCGGACATTTCTTGCATTGAATGTAATAAACAACATAAGTTAGCATCCCTGCACCTGACTATTTAGTTCCTGAGTGACTAGAATTCCAGGCACTGCTACTTTCTGAGGATGTTTCTCAGGGTGCTTGAGGCATCCCAGGAGTCGACTTGGAAGACTTATACTTGCATATAGAAGCGGTTCTCATACTGGTGCAAGGAGCATGGAGTGCTGCCTCTCTTACTCCACATCAAATATCCTCGACTACCTCTAATCCCTGTAAGGAAATAGGAGATGATTTTTACAGTTAAGTGCCGTTCCATCTTCCTTTCCATGCCAGTTATAACGTATCCTGATACGCTTTGATGACTTGTTGATAAATAATCCAACTTTGGGGTGCCCTCAGATCTACATAGAGTCCACTCTCCTCACCAGCTACAGCTCTTGATTTTCACATTTCTAAGACATTCTATGACATCAGTAACTCCCATTCTTCGCTAGTCATCTGAATGGCCTGGAATGGTGTTATTGATGTCCTAGAATGTTCAGGCAGCATGAAAAGAGACAGCTGCAACTGCTGAGGAGAGAGGAATTCAGGGTAGTTAAAAAAGGCAAAAAAAAAGGTTATTAATGTAACAAAAAAGGTGAAAAACATATTACAATACTGGGTAGAAAGTAAAAGAACTGGATGGCATCTACAGGTATAAAATTGTTTCCTATCACTTTTAAAGTGCACCTAGCCACCATTTCACCATACTGTGCCAAGGCAGGTATGCCTATGATAGCACAGGACAGAGTGGTCAACCATTTCTGTAAAGTGCTGGACCACCTCTTCCCTCTGATGCATAAACCGTCTCCATCGTAGGACCTACCGCTGGTACTGGGTAAACCAGTTGTGCCTATGTACAGTGTTCTCTCTCTCACTTGTGGTAAACCTTGTTTATGGTTGCCATTACCTCAACCAGACAAGCGACTGATCTCCAGGCATGATCTGTGGAGTCATTTTATCTGGTTTTTCAGAAGGACAAGGCTATCCTGTGTTCCTATAACAAATTCCTGACTAAGATGGTTTCCGAGTTTCACCTAAATAAGGATTCATTCTGCCAACTTCTTCCCAAAGTCTGTGTGCAAGGCTGTGCTCTCTTCTACTGGCAGTATACAGTGGTATTTCATGATGAGGATTACCAGCTGTTTTCTGACATATGCTGATGTCCCTAGGCAGATCTGCAACTAATCAAGATGACTGACCAGTGTATCTCCCCCTGCATCATTCTGTGTAGGCTGGCTGGGAGGCAGCCACCTGAGGGAATGAAGGGTCAGTCTAACAGATGTTGGACTAACTGAAGCCAGGTACAGGTACATATCTGTTTCTGTAATGTGTAGTGCTGCTGCCTGATCAAATGCACACACATGCATACCTCATTACAGCATTGACTTGCTCAAGTGTCGTGTTGCTGCTTTTGGGTCCTCAGTCCTCCAGTCTTTTGCCTAATTTGGGGTGTGTCCCCACTGTCCCTCCTCACATCTAGGGTATACACTTTGAGGATTTCGTGCAGGCCTAGTGGAACTGCACTGATGTGACTGAACTGCATGCCAGTAGTAAAACGAGATCTTCATTGAGGATATCTCTTTCAGCAGATCACACCTATGAATCTTGGCCAGGCACTAGGATCCCATGGAAGCCTTTTTTCTGTACCTGTCTACTTGGGGCTGCCCATGCTGATGTGGGCGTGTCGATGTCACATACCATATATAGGCATAGGCGGCCCCCCCCCGCTCAGTTCTTTCCCGCTGTCGCCTGACTCACCCAGTCTCCTGCAGAAGCCTTGTCATTCAGTTGACCACCATTTTTTCACACTTTTCTTTATTTTCTTTTCATTTTATGTCTAGAACCATTGCGTCTCTTCTCTTTTCCACTGCTGCCTCTGCGGAAAGAAAATTTTCCAGGTTGATGACCACAACATCTGTGTTTGCTGTCTGGGAACTTTGCACTCTCCAGAAGCCTGCACCATCTGCCAGAAATTTAACCTTACTGTTTTCAGGCGCTGCACATGTGCCGTCAAGGTATTTCTTATGGAGCAGAAACTAGCCAGTTTGGAATGGGGGGCTCTGGGTCCTCTACATGCCCCTCTCCAGCTCACTGCTCTGGGTCGGAGACTTCCAAAGCCTGGGACAAGTCCGTGGGGAAGCACAAGGATAAGATCCGCCACAAGGACTGCCTTTCGGGTCACTGGTGTGGCTTACCGGGTGCTTCTCCTAAGTCCTCCAGGATTTCCTCATCGACCCCTGCGGGGCAACTTGCTCCGCTGCCCCAGCCTTGGGTTCCCCAAGGCTGCTACAGGCAGTGGTCTCTTCCTTGCCTCCAGACGACTCTCGGTCATCGACCTTTGGGTTGGCAGCCCTCGCCTTGCTGGCTTTCCCCACTGTTCTGCAAGTGTCTGGTGTCTGGCTCCACTGCCCTAGCTTTGCACAGCGAGTTGTCGATTGCTGGCCTTTTGGTGAGTTCATTTTACCCTGCTTCAGTGGGGTCGTCTACAGCCGGGTCTTCCCTGGCTTTGTCGCTCTCAAGCCCTCCGGGGCCATCGGAGGCGGGTGGTTCTTTCCCACCGCTGATTCCAGTCAAGACGGTCATCCAGCAGTCCGTCATCGACCTGAACTCCTTGCTTACGTCACTTGGACCCTTTCTTCTGTCCGGTGAACCAGGTCCTGGAGTACCTCCTGTCCCTTTCCAATTCGGGCTTTAAATATCCCTCCATTAGGGTGCACATATCTGCCATCTCTGCTTTCTATGTGCTAGTGGACGGTTGTCTGGTAGCCGAATTAGAGATGGCCTGTATGTTTTTGTGGGGCATAATTCACTTGAAGCCTGCTGTGCGTAACCCTGTTCTGGCTTGGGACCAGAATTTCATTTTGGGGAAACTGACCTTGCCTCCTTTTGATCTGGCCACATCTTGCGAGCTGTGCTTTCTGTCATGGAAAGTATTGCTTTTAGTTGCTATTAATTCTGCTCAAAGGATTTCTGAGCTTCGGGCTATCATGTGTGAGCAGCCTTATTTAATTTTTCACAAAGACAGGGTCGCTTTGTGTACCAATCCCAGTTTTCTGCCTAAGGTGGCATCTGAGTTTACTCTTAATCCATCCGCGTTCCTGTTTATTACCCAGAGCATGCCAATCCAGGAGAAGCATTGCTCCCTACTTAAGATGTGCATAGGATTTTGTATTACTACACACATCCTTCCAAGGACTGCAGAAAGTCTGAACAGTTTGTTTCTTTTGCCCCTGGGAACAAGGATTCCCCAGTTTCTAAACAGTGCTTGTCCAAGTGGTTGGTCACCTTTTATTACTTTTCGTTATAAAAGTACGGTAGGGAACTTCCTGGGGATGTCAAGGGCCATACCACCAGGGGCATGGTCACTTCAATTGCTTATTTCTGGAGTGTGTGTGCTGCTGCCACTTGGAGTTCTGTCCACACTTTTACCAAGCATTACAGTTTGGATATTGCCTCTTGCTGGCGGGCATGTTTTGGCCTAGCCATGCTTCAGGGTCTCCTCTTATGAGGTCTTTTTATCCTGCCTACCCTTTTGGTCCTTTCTGATGTTGCTGCTTGGAACTCGTTCCATAGGTGTGACCTGCTGAAAGAGATATCCCCAACGAAGATAGTACAGTTACGTAAGAACTTACTATAACAGTAGATCTGTGAGGGAATCTCTTTCAGCAGGTTATGACGTCCCACCCACCATCCCCCTTTGGGGTTCATTCTGTTCCAAGACCGGTTACTTTTTCTTTGGTGCAGCTGCCTTATACAGGCCTAGGCACCCTTTCTCTCTCTTGGGTTTCTCCCAAGGTAGGCTGGGCACGGACGGTCTCCAGTGAGAACAAACTGAGGAGGGAGTGGGGCCGCCTTTGCTTGTATATGGTATGTGACCGTGGCACATTGATGTTGGTGTGGGTGGTCCCTAGTAGAGTGCTATAGAAAAAGGCTTCCATGGGATCCTAGCGCCTGACAGCTAAGTTCCATAGGTGTGATCTGCTGAAAGAGATTCCTTTGAAGATTTACTGTTACAGTAAGGACTTACATAGCTGAACTTCACTTTTTGTTTTAACTTTATTAGGTTTTTAATGTATACATATTTGTTTGAACAAAAAACATGCAACAGAACTACAGAGAACATAAATAAATCTGTAAAGTTTCTCCCATTTACAGTGGAGCCAGCCACGGTACAACGTAGTAACTGATATGTCACAAAATACAGCGTGGCACAATGGCTTAACTCATCATTATCGCATTTGTGTCAGTTTAGGCAGTAGATAGCTCGGACTTCATATGAAGGCTGTTGTTAATTGCCATCAAATTACACTGTTCTCTGCAGCATACTGCGGCATTACTGCATTGTGTCCTATCTGGCACTGCTGTGTATCAAAATATTTGGGATGCAAAACTCCATCTCTATGGGGGTGGGGGAGATTTAAAAAAAACATTTCATAAAAAGAGTTGGTCTATTAATACTGAATTTTGTGTTCCTCCATATTGTAACTGAGCTGCTTGTTTTATGCTGGGTCTCATCTATCCCTAATAGGGACTGACACCCCCATAAGCTAAGATATCATCATAGAACCCTGCCTTCTCCCCCTTCATAGGGACAACTTGAAACCCTCAGTTATCTGGTGTGTTGAAAGGATAAATAGCAGAAGCCAGAGAGCTCTCCTACTGAAGATGAATTATACTTTGCAACTTTTCTTATGTTTGCCAGTGTCGTAACTCTTAGCAGAGAATCCTGTTTGTTTCTAACAAACAGAATTTTAAAGTGTGCCTTTTTTTTTCACTGAATTGTTTCCTGCTTTTAACTCCAACTCTGGTTAGAAGTTTTGTTGTTCTGCCATTCTGCTGTTAAATGTATAAGGGTGTCCACTAAGTATTGTATCTTTGTTATTCTCAGGTCACAAGCAGTCAAAAGAAAACTTAGCACTAGCTAAACCAATAAAGGTACTGACCACACATTGGTCATTAGCAGATGCAATGTTTTTTATTGAGGAAATTACTTTATTTGTTATTTATAAAAAAAAAAAAAAAATTGGGCACAGTCATGAGACTCCAGGAAACCAGATGTTTTGTGCCAGCGTTCAGGCACTTACTCAAGGATTTGCTGCCGCCCTGTGGAAACTTACTTCAGTACAAAAACACAGTAGTTTAAAGTGACACTGCAAATTCATTAAAGAAAATTCATTACAGCAAAAACTTGTGTCAGTGGTGTAAGAGTTACAAGGTGACAGCACAAATCTGTATAAATATACATTACAAACAGTATCAAAAAGCATTAAAAACAAAACCAGTAACAGTAGATATACACAAGCATTGACAGTTACTGGCATCACAGGTAAAGTGCTTCAGAAATGTTTGCTTTGGGTTGCTGCTTCATGTTAAACTAGCAACACTCACCTGGGAAAAGATGTATCAGATCAGAAAAGGCTCCCACGTGCACCATAGATCTCCAGTTCCCCCCCCGTAGGAAGTCTGACTCTTGCTCTGACTGCCCTGAACTTACCCGCCAACCATGCTTACTTAGAGGGAGTGTTTCACTCCACTGCCCTCAAGATGTCTGTTTCTGGCTGAAGGTGCCATTATCTCCATCTGTACCCACAACCCCCACCATATGGTGCTCATGCATGGACAGTAGGCCAGGTGCCTGGGTCCCCCTGTTCCCCCTCAGCCCAACCCCGTCCCCCCACCCGTTGGCCAGAGTCCCTGTTTCCAACAGGGTCTGCATATGTGGTCAATAGTTGCTTGTGCTAAGTTAGCTCTCCCTTTCCCTTCCCCTTAGGCCCCTTTTAAGCAGTTACTCTGTGGTATAGTATTGCCCATTTCAAGTTTGAGTATCTCTCATCTTACTGTGTTGTATAAACTTAGGTTTCATTATTAATCCCTTAACCCTTAGGCTGCCGACAGAATTGGAACGCATAGTAATTCTGGACTGATGTATCAGCCCGCAGCACAGCATGGGTTAACTATACTTGTTAGACAGTATAGCTCTGTGCAGCTTTTCTCCAGTATTACTGACATGTGTTAACTAAATGTTGTTTATGTAGTAATTTTAAGAAAACAAACATTTGTCAATGCTGAATGTTTGCTTGCTGGCATTGGCAGTGGTAGTGTAGAAGTTACAGAGCTGCGTAATAGGAATGGCAGTGAAGTACTGAACTGAAGCCAACCCCACCACCACCCTGCAGAGAGTGTCAGGCATTGGGGTGTGCCTTTGGGTCATCAGGCATAACAGCCATGCCATTTCACCATACTGCACCCCACCCTGCAGACACTGACAAGTGTCATGGTGTGGCTTAGGGTCTTTGGCCCTTATGCGCACCCCATTCCATCAGGAAATACAGTGAGATGGGTGCGGTATAGGAGAATGGGGTGAACTTTGGGGCCGAAGAGTCCAAGGCATACCTCGATGCCTCTCACTGGCTGCAGGGTGTGGAATGGTATGAGCATTACAGGCAAGAATCCCAAGTCACACCCCTGACGCCTGTCATTCTCTACAGGGTTGGGCGTTATGGTTGGAAACCCTAATACCTCAGGCATTTGTTGGTATTTTCACTCCAAATTTTCAACATGTTTTTGTGACCCCCTCGCATGAACAGTGGCAACATCAGTTTGTTGGCAGCTGCTTATGCAGCGACTACGGCATTTACCACCACAGGTGCAAAACATTCCTGAACAGGATGTAAAAAATGACAGCTGTACTGTTCATGGGGTGTAAAATGGCAATGTTGCAAATCTGCAGTAAAAATATTAAAAACTGGTATTGAAATCACGTCCATAAAACTGTGCAACGCACACCCGTAATATAATTAGTTTGGGGATTTTTACAGCAGATTGTCAACACAAGCATTTTGGGACCTCCGATCATGAACAGTGTCACTGTGATTTTCTTTATCTGTCCCGAACAATGATTTCCCAGCGACCACGCATCTCTCGCTGAAAGTGTGAAAACACATTTCGGCCATGTTGTGAAAAATGACAGCTGTACTGTTCATAAGGAAGTGTGGAAAAATGCCACTGGTGAAAATCTGGACTGAAAATATTACAAAGTCATGAACGTATGAGGGTGCGTGGAAACTACGCAATGCTCACTCATAACACAGTCATTTTATGGACTTTTGTCACCAAATTTTCAACATAGCCATTTTAAGACCTCTGCTTGTGAACAGTGTAACTTTGATTTTCTTAATCTGTCCCAAACATTACTTTCGCACACCGACTGTGCCATTGTGCGCTACATGTGCAAAAACACATTTTGGGCGACATGTGAAAAATGGCAGCTGTACTGTTCATAAGCAAGTGTAATAAAATGGTAATGTTGAAAATCTGGAGTGAAAATATTGAAAATTCTCAAACGAGCGTGCGTTGGAACTGCGCAACGCACGCTCGTAAAAGTCATTTTTAGGAATTTTTTCACCAAATTTTCAACATAGCCATTAAGACCTCTGCTCATGAACAGTGTCACTGTGATTTTCTTAATGTGTCCCATACATTGATTTCGCACACCGACTGTGCCATTGTGCGCTACATGGGCGGAAACATGTTTTGGACAAGATGTGACAAATGACAGCTGTACTGCTTATAAGAAGGTGTGGTAAAATGGCAATGTTGAAAATCTGGAGTGAAAATATTGAAAATTCGCGAACTTACGAGCATGCATAGGAACTGCGCAACGCATGCTCATAAAACAGTCATTTTTTGGAATTTTTCCACCAAATTTTTAAAATAGGCTTCTTGAGAAGCCCACCTTATGAACACTGGCAGTGTTGTTTTGTTAATTGGTCCCGAAAGGTGATTTCGCGCAGTGACTGCGAAATCACCCTTCGGGCCCAAATAACGCCATGACAGTGACATCATTCATGAGAAGGGGTCCCAAAAACCCCATGTTGAAAATTTGGTGCAAAAATTCCAAAAAATGCCTGAGATATTTAGCAAAGTTGAAAAAACCCTATCTATCCCATTATACAGCTTACCGGCATTTCCTCAGTTCGCGGTCAGCTTTGAAGAGTGCAGATGTGTTCCCGGTCCACCGAAGATTGTCACACCGAGGTCCGGAGGTAAATATGGGGTAAGGGGGGTGTGGGGAGGCAGGGTGCGCAGTGGGTGGGTGCGGGTTGTGGGAGGGGCAGGGAGAAGCGCCGAGGACGAAGTATTTTTTATTTGCTTTTTTTTTAAAGACAAGCATGGGGCGTTTGCCACGCTGGGTAGGCTTCCAGCATGGCAGAAGGATAGCTGGTTGGGGAGGCGTGGAGCCGGCGGGGATTGGGCACACCCGTCGGCCATAGCATCTATTCTGACGCTGGGTGGGCTCACAGCATGGCACCCCTGTACTCTGGGGGGAGACAGTTGAGGCCCAGACTGAAGTTAGGCACCCGTCAGCTATCTGATGATTGCCACACTGGGGTGGGCACCCAGCGTGGCATGTGGAAGGCTTTTGGAAGTGCAGCACAGCTGGGGATTGGGCACCTGGCTGTCAGTGTGTGCATGGGGGGCCGCCGCAGTATGTGTGTGTGTGGGGGGCAAGCATGAGCAGGCGATATCTTATCGCTGCTCACTGAAGCGTGAGCTCCCCTCAACTGTACTCCACTGGATTTTTGGAGCTGGGTTGCAGACAGCCCGAGCAGGCATTGAGAACTGCGCCGCGCCTCTGCAAACAGCACTGCCTGAATTGAAGAGGGCTGCCACACCTCCGAAAACTCGGATGGTGGCACTATGTTTCTTGCACATGTGTGCAAGCAAACATAAAAATGACAAAAACGGACTGCAGTAAAAGAATACGAAAAGGGGTCATATTGAATCTATAATTCAGACCATGGTGCATATGTTCACCGAGACTACGTTCAGTATGCCTTTCTCTTTAATAAAGCATTGTCCAAGTTGTCTCCCCTAGGTCCTACAGTAATCCTTTCAACCCCTACAAAACTAAAGCAGTGCCCACTACCCATGTTGAGAACAATGCATTCTGCTGATCACATTTCTCAGTTACCTGCATATTCTTGCCAAGCCTTATTTTTTTTTTTAATTTTTGCATGGTACATCTGATAGAATTTCTTCCTTTTTAATCATCTAAACCCTTTAGGTAGTTATATCACGTGTACGCACACACACTCACACTTACTATTAAAAGTAAATAACCTAGTCTTTCCCTTCCTTCCCTCCTACCACTGATCGTTTATTTCTCCCTGATCACCCCTCCAACCGGATCCATGTAAAAATATTATCCCTCCCCTTGTTCTTGTTGGTCCCCTATCCCTCCCAGCACTCTCCTTTGGCACGCCAATCCCAAAGCACTCCCTGGTGTCCAATGGACCCTCACTGCTTTGAACTGAGCCGCAAGGAGTTTTTAGGATGGAAAGAGTGAGGAGGTTGATACAGGACACCAGAGATTGCTTGAAATGGGACAAGGAGATCAGACTGTGGATACAAAGCAGTGCTTGGAGTGGGACAGGATGGGCGGGGTGCCACTGGACACCAGGAAATATTTAGAATAGACGGGGAGGGGGGTGAGCCACTGGATAGATGGGGAGTACTTGGAGTGGGACAGGGAGGAAGGTACCACAGTGGCAAGGCACTGGAAGGGGACAGGATCAGTTGTGTTCCTGGACAGTAGCTGCTGCTTGTTGTTTTTACAGGATTTCTTGTGGATTTTACTTGGTAGAAGGTTATTTCTTTTCTTTCTTTCTTTCTTCTAAGGGGCTAGCAGGGTATTGTTTAGGGGGCTGTTGGAAGTTTGGAAACTGGTTTGGTGGCTGCAAGTGGGCTCATTTGTTGGATGTTTCATTGTGTAACAGGCTGCGGTGGTGGAGGCCTATTTCTTCTGATTTAAAACCTATTTGGTGGGATTTGCTTGGGGCTGGTTATTTGAATTGGATAACTATATCTGTTAATTTCAAGCCTATTTTGATGTGTTGTTAGTCAAGCTGATTAAATTGGAGACCTGTTTCCTTTGGCAGCAAGCATATTTTGGGGGCTTTGAGTTGAATTTTGATTCCTTTTTGCTGACTCCACTAGCTGCAAAAGTTAGTGCATAGTGGGGGAAGGGTGTTAATGGTCTGGCCAGGTCTCACTCAGCTAATTGACTGGAGGCAGAGCTGAATCAGGTTTGTGGTGTTAGTTGCTTTGTCTTCTCAGAAGGAACTGGAAGGGGACAGGATCAGTTGTGTTCCAGGACAGTAGCTGCTTCTTGTTGTTTTTACAGGATTTCTTGTGGATTTTACTTGGTAGAAGGTTATTTCTATTCTTTCTTTCTTTCTTCTAAGGGGCTAGCAGGGTATTGTTTTGGGTGCTGTTGGAAGTTTGAAAACTGGTTTGGTGGCTGTAAGTGGATTTGTTGGATGTTTCACTGTGTAACAGGCTGCGCTGGTGGAGGCCTATTTCTTCTGATTTAAAACCTATTTGGTAGGATTTGCTTGGGGCTGGTTCTTTGGCTGCCGGGCTTGGAGGGGCAGACACAGGGCTGATGCACTCTCTCGAGAATCAGGTGTAGGCCCAAGACCCACCTCCCCCCCCTCTCTCCCTCCCCTCCCTCCCCAGAGCTCTGCTAATTTGTGAGAGAACACCTGCTCTGCAATTGAGGAAAAAGGCTGCAGGTGCTGCTCATTTAGTTCTAGCCACTGGGGTTGGATTTAAAGGCTGGGAGAGAGGAGCTTACGGAGTTGTTCACTTCCCTTATAAGTTTACTGTGTTGTACTGCACCTAGTAACAGGTTTGCTGGTTTACTGTGGGACTGTATCTAGGATTAGTGGGTGACCTGATAAGGCAGTAGGGGTGTATCTTGGACTAGTGGGGAACCTGGTGGCTCACCCAAGGAAACCTACTTGGAGGGGGATGGGACCACACGTAATTAGGGCTGGCATCTTTGGGAGGATGGTGGGGTGCACAGGGTGTGGAGCAGCCATGACACTGGACTGGGCTTGGAAGTTCGGTGGTTGCCCAGTGTGCTACCAGCTGGCACAGCTTAGGGCGGAGGTTGCGGGGATTGTGAGACAGCTGGGGGAAGGGGGGGTGTGGTTGGGGAAGGGGGCAGGGGATCTCCCACAGGGTTGCACCAAGCACTAGGGGCGGGGGCATAGGAAAAGGAGTGCAGGAGAATACTCGGGGGTCACATAGGGACCCTGGCAGAGGGGCCCAAAAGGAGGACACTACCAGGGAAGCAGGCAGGTAACTGGGGACCCTCACAAAGGGGGCCCAGAGGGACAGCATTCTCAGGGAAGTAGGCAGATGGCTGGGGCTGGACAGACGGAAGCAAGGCAGGGAGGTGGATCAGACCTTACGCTCAGTAACCACTTCACTTCTCATCTTCTGCTTGAGGATGAGGGGGGTGATGTAGGCACGACATGGGTGGTTAGAGATAGAAAGGGAGTGGGGGGCAGGAGGCGGGGGCCAGATAGCAGGAGGAAAAGGGGGGAGCCTGGAATGAAGGAAAATGGGAGCAGTGAATCAGAGCAGGAGGGGCAGGGGGAAGAGGGAGGAAAGTGCAAGGAGAAGGACCAGTTGGGAGGAAAGGGCAAGGAGAAGGACCAGAAGTACAAGGAGGATACAGTAAAGGGAGCTGAGGGTTTAGGCCAGGGGAGCACGACAAGCAAGGGGGGACTAAATGGAGACAGGAAGGGAGGACGAGCCCAGCTAGTTTAGCAGATGGGGGAGAAGGACCAGTCGAGCAGTGAGGGGGGGAATTAGTTGCACAGAAGGATACTCAGGAGGAGGAGAGGATAGGATCGGAGGAGGGTGTGGCCAGAGGTAAATAAGGAGGGGCAGCATGTGACACCCAGATAGGGGAGGAACAAGGAGCCGGCTGGGTGGAGGGGCTGGAGAAAGGATGAGGGATGGGGAAGGGGGGGAAATGGAGGAAAAGGAGCGGTCAGAGTGCTCCTGTTGGGGGATTCTATGATCAGGGGTATCAAATGGGATAGGGAGGGAGAAGCCTGGCCAGTTAGAACAAAATGCTTCCCTGGATTAAAGGGACACTGTCAACCCGTTATTCATCATATTATTTCTAGTTGAAACCTCACATTTTATGATTGCTTACCCTCTCTAAAATTCACTGATATTGCTGTTTATTTTGTCTGTCTCCTTGTTTAGTAGAACTGAAATGCATGGCAGTGTATATTTATAAACAACCTTGTTTTTGTTTACAATCCTAGTTCTGCATGCTTCCTGGGCATTAGAAACACACCCAGACAGTTCAGTCACTCAAAAGGAAGTAGCCTCCTAAACTCCCACAGCATCATGAGGGGCTAGAATGTTTTGTGGGTGTTCCCAAGTCCAGGAAAGATGTATTTGGAGCTGATTAAGGAATGTAAACAAACTTGTTTTGGTGTGATAACACCAGTATGTTGGGCAGTCTGCTTTTTACTTTTGTAAAGAAAATATGAGTTAAAATCAAACTACCAGCTACATTAACAATCTTTACAGAACGTTGGCAATCATAAAATATGTTTTTTAAACTATGGACATTTTGAGACCTAAGGGGGTTGACAGTGTCCCTTTAACGGTGCACAGGGCCAAGCATGAAGTATATCAGCTGGCAAAGGATTGTGGGGGTTCCCCGGACATACTGGTCCACCTGGGTACAAATGACATTGAGGAAATAGCGAGCTAGAGATACAGGCAAGATTCAGGAAGCTTGCCAGGGTCTGTCATGACATAGGATGCACAGTTTCCTTCTCAGAAATCCTGCCAGTGCCAAGGGCTATTAGGGGAACACAAAAGAAAATTAGGAGATAAACCAGTGGCTCAGGGAGTGGTGTGAGG
This sequence comes from Neoceratodus forsteri, assembly GCA_016271365.2. NCBI lineage: Eukaryota > Metazoa > Chordata > Ceratodontiformes > Ceratodontidae > Neoceratodus > Neoceratodus forsteri. Next base: position 1,840,160,316 of record CM057449.1, read on the forward strand.
CCAGAGGGTATGGGTTGATGGGGGATTGTGGGGAGACCTGGGAGGATAAGGAGCTGTATGCTAGAGAGAGGCTCCATCTCAATTTGAGGAGGGAATCCTTAAGTTGAAAATAGAGGGGTTCATTGGTGAAAAGTGGGGTTTAAACTTGTGAAGAGGGGAGGAAAGGGAGAAAAGGCTGTCGAGGGGGTGCCAATAAAGGAGGGACTCTGTCTCCACCCCACTGGGGAGCTGCAGGAATGCGGGAAAAGGCAGACTGGTAAAGTGCAGACCAGGGGAAAACAGAATCCCCATGGGAACATGAGCAGGGGAAATGCAAGTATAGGGAAAGGGTGGAAGGTAGTCCTGCTAAATGCCAGGAGCTTGGGCAATAAAATGCCTGAGCTCCAGGCGATGCTAACTGAGGGAGTGGTGGATGTGGCGGTGGTCACTGAGACCTAGGCCACCGCAGGACACAACTGGGACCTGAACGTGGAGGGATACACTATGTTCAGGAAGGACAGGTGGGAGGGAAGGGGAGGAGGGGTAGCAATGATAGTCAAAAACTGCATTGGCATAGGGGAGTAGAAGAGGCGGAGGGAACCGTGGAGGCAATTTGAATCACCTTGATAGCAGGGCAGAGGTAAAAATAGGAGTGGTGTATAGACCCCTGCACTGGCGGAGGAGCTGGAGGAGAGTCTGGTGGCAGATGTTGGGAGACACTGCAGACTGGGCAGGGAAGGGTGGTGTGTTGGGGACTTAAACATGCCAGGAACAGACTGGGAGACTGACATCCTCGGTGGCCGGGGAACAGAGGTTGGATGTCTTTCAAGATGCGTTCCTAACTCAGCAGGTGGGGGAACCGACCAGGGAGGCGCGGGTACTGGATGTGGTCCTGGCAGACAGTGACCAGATTGGGGGCCTGGAGGTAAGGGACCCGTTGGCTGGGAGTGACCATGGGTTGATCTGGTTCTGCCTGGACCTAGGAGGGGTAGAAGGCTGCACAAAGACGGAGGTAACTGACTTCAGGGGGGTGGATTTTAAGGAAATGGGAGGGATCCTTAAGGAGCATTTGGATGGGATTGGGTCAGACATGGACGCTGATAGTAGGTGGGAAATCATCAGGAGAGAGGTGTAGGATGCTACCAGCACCTGTGCAAGAGTAAGACGAAAATGCGGTAGGGCCCGTAAACCCTGCTGGTGGACCAGGGAGGTCCAGGAGGTGGTGCAGGGAAAGAAGGTAGCCTATAGGCAATTCAAGTGCTCAAGGAGTGAAAGGGATTGAGGGGAGTGCAGGCTGATGGCTAGAAGGGCCACCGGTGGTGAGGCGGCTAAGGCAGAAAGGAGCAGAACCTGGCCAGGGGAATTGGGAGAGGAACAAGGGTTCTTTAGATACATTGGGGAAAAGCAAAGGGTGAAGGGCAGATTAGCAGGATTAAAACAGGGGAGAGATGGGCACAAGACCCGGGGGAGCAGGCTGAGGTACTAAATGAGTACTTCACCTCAGTTTTCACCAAGGAAAATGGGGGTGCTGCATCATACATGGGAGGAGACAGTGGTACTGAGGAAGGGGGGACCCTTACTGATTAGTGGGTCTGGGGAGAGGGGGAGGCATCACTGGCAGGAGTGGGGGATGGGGGCTAAGCAAGGAGAAGAGGTAGCGGAAGGGGAAATCACAGCAGAGAAAGTGAGGGAAGCCCTCAGGTCCCTTAAGACGGAGGAAGCACCGGGGCTGGATAAATTACATCCCAGAGTGCTGAAGGAACTTGAGGATGTCCTGGCGAAACCCTGGGCGGAGCTTTCACCATCTCTCTGAGGACAGGGTGGGTGCCCAGGACTGGAAGGTGGCGCATATAGTGCCTATCCACAAGGGGGATCAAGGGAGGTGGCAGGGAACTGCAAGCCTGTCAGCCTGACATCGGGTGGTGGGCAAGGTGATGGAGGGCATTGTCAAGGGAGGCTGGGGGACCTGGATAAGTCAGGGTGCCTGGACGATGGACAGGTGGATTCATCCTGGAAATGTGTCAGACAAACCTTGTGGAGTTCTGTGACTGGATGACGAGTGCCTTGGACCTGGGTAGACCAATGGACATCCTCTTTCTAGACTTCAGCAAGGCATTTGACTCTGTTCCTCACGTGGGCCTGTTGGATAAGCTGGGAGACATGGGGGTGGGGAACCAGATGATCAGATGGATAAGCAATTGGCTCCAGGACCGGACCCAGAGGGTTGTAGTTGGCGGGATAGTCTCATCTCCAAGGAGGGTCATTAGTGGGGTCCCACAAGGATCAGTCCTTGGGGCCCCTCCTGTTCAACGCCTACGTCTCTTAACATAAGGACAGGTATCAGGAGTGAGATGAGTCTCTTTGCAGATGACTCAAAGGGGGGCGGTGGTGGATGGGGAGGAGGGAGGGTGGCCCTACAGGGGACCTGGAGGCTCTGGAAAGAGGGCCTAGAAAGTGGAAGCTGAGGTTCAACTGCACCTGGGGGCCAGAAACCTGGGCCAAGTGTACACCCTGGGGGGGGGGGGGAGAGATGCTACAAGTCTCGATGGCTGAGAGGGACCTGGGGGTGGTGGTGGATGTTAGGATGAACAACTCGGAGACTTGTAGGAGGGCAGCAGCCAAGGCCAACAGGATGCTGGGATGCATCGCTAGGGGGATCACCTCCAGAAGGAGGGAAGTGATACTACCTCTGTATAACTGCTTGGTGAGGTCGCACCTCGAGTACTGCATGCAGTTTTGGAAGCCGCACTTAAAGAGGGACATTAAACTCGTAGAGAGGGTCCAGAGGAGGGCAACCAAAATGATTTGGGGCTTGGGGGACAGGACCTATGAGGAGAGGCTCGAAGAGCTAAATATGTACACATTAGAAGAGAGAAGGGACCGGAGGGAACATGATAGAGGTGCTCAGGTACATGAAGGGGGTAAATAGGGGAGGACCAGTCAGGGTGCTTCGAAGGAAGGAGGAGGGGCCACTAGAGGCATGGGTGAAGCTGGAGGGGAGATTCAGGGAGAAAGGAGGAGGCTACTTCACTGAGAGGGTGGTGGAGCCATGGAATGTGCTGCCTAGGGGGCTGGTGGAGGCAGAGACGGTGGAGGGGTTCAGGAGGGGGTGGGACAGGTACAGGGGAAGGGTTCTGGAAGCAAAATCCAATGCAACGAGAATATCCGGAACTGGGAAGGGAGAAGCCAGAGAAGGTGAGGGGGGGCAGCAAGGTCAGCTCCCAGGGTGGGGGCTGACCAAACGAGCAGACACGAAAGACCGTTAGGCCTATTCTGCTGGCATTTTAGTATGTTAGTAAGGCAGAGTTACTTATTGGCACCGGGAATGGTCTTTCAGTGCTGCACCAATAATCTTTGTGCCAGAATAGTCTTTTTTTTTTTTTTTCCCTTTTTTTGAGGGTGGATAAGTATAGAAAAAATAGTGTGTGTGTATGTATATGTATATGTGTATATATATATATATATATATATAGTCATATACATCATATACATGTACATATATAGGAGAAAGCAGCACTGTTCGTAGAATATGACAGAACAGTTAGCATTTTCAACACAATGATCCTAACTTTGTATTTCTGGACCCTAAAACTCTGTTAAATCTAATTTTTGCTATAACAGTGTCTTTCTGCATATGACATCACAGTCTATGGCGATTGAAATGATTGTGTCGCAACCAATAAGAACAGATAGATTTTAAGGCAAAGTATCTTGCTTTTGTGCAAAGATACATAAAAATGAACTGACCTGTTTTAAAATGTTTTGGACCCCAATTCACGGTCACTAGGTGTGGAGTTGCAATACACAGTTGCTTTGTGTGGAGTCACAACACAGTGCAAAACAGATGGCCTGTTGTGACCACACATCAAAGCTACCCACAAAGGGCTGACTTAGTTGTCAGGCAGAGAGGATTCCCCCGTGCAACTAAGTGAGAATGCAAATTAGGTAATGCAGATATTAGAGGTTTCAAACAGGATGTACAAACACTTTAACTGTAGTAATACCTACAGACATCTGTAGATGGCACAGCACCAGTCGCACGGTGCTCTGCTATCCACAAATGTCCGTGACACAGGGGCAGCTGCCTCATTGGTGCCCTCAACCTCCACCCCCTACCTTTGTGTTCCACTTTTGGGTTGATGTTTTAACTGTCTTGGTGGTTCATTTGGGACGGTCCATTGGACCCCCCTCCCCAATCCCTAGTCCAACTTAAGTCATTGATGTTCATTTAAACCCCCTCCCTAGCCCGGCAGTCTCATGATGTGTGTTCTTTAGTCTGGCCCCACAACGATCTCCATCCCCTACCAGTGTTGAAGAAGTTTCTGGCACGCTTTAGCCTACCTCCTGTCTGTAACAGTTCTACAGACTGTGGGTGTTACTAAAGATGCGACCGGACCGGCACAGGTCAACATGCTTTGTGGATAGCCCCCTTCTCTGTGTGGTTACAGTGTAGTTAGGATTACCACCTTTTTTTAATTTGAATTTTATTAATTTTTCATGGAACAATGCATTTACATTCAACATCTGTGCATATAAGCACAATACAGTGAAGATGACAGGCTGGGATTTGATGCAGTTCAGTTTGAGATTTTGTCAGGACAGTCCTGGTTTTGGCAGCTGTGTCTTGCCAAAAAACTTGGAAAATTAAATGTCCTGAACCTACTGTAGAAATAAATATATATATATAATCTTACTTCGAGAGGGCTTTTGCAGTAGGTAATTACATATAGGACTGACGCCGGCAGGCCGCACCGACCCCACGGAAAAATTTCTAGCTAGCAGTCCCTGGCGAGGGACCGCCCCCACGTCAGGTGACCAGTGTCAGGAGACGTCGGTATAAAGGGGCGGTCTTGGACGCCCACCTTCCAGTTCTTTCCCGCCATTAGCTCGTGCAGCAGCTTGCGAAAAGTTCGTGCTTCGTCAGCCCTTCCTTTGTCGTTCTTTTTACCAAAAACTTTATTTTTCGACTAACGTCAGTACTAACACGGTGTATGCCGTCCCCTACACACTCCAAGCACAAGAATAAGTGCGATTCGTGCGGCGCCCAACTACCGCACAAGGACGGCCACTCCCTGTGCCTGTTCTGCCTAGGCCCTGATCATCTGGTTGAGAAGTGCCAGCATTGCCTCAGCTTTAACGTGGCTACCCGAAAAAGACGGCAGCAATCCCTGGAAGCCCATATTCTGAAGAAGAAAATGAGCTCTATGGAGGAGGAGCTTAAAAAACTGAGGCAGGCGTCCACTTCCCCCGAAGGCCATCAGAAGAAGGACAAGGAGAGGCACCAGGACAAAGGCTCCTCCACTGCGTCTCCCTGGGGAGTCGCGGGTACACAGGTGACATCCCCAACGGGGGATTGCTTCTCGACAGCCGCCTCGGAGGTTTCTGAGGCGGTGGCGGCCCGCCCGTCTGGCTCGTGCTCGGGCCTTGCGGGCACCTCCGGGCAGTTGGATGCCTCCCCCCCTGGTTCGGCCGCAGGCTCGCGGTCTACCATCGTGGGCAACTCCGGTAAGCCAGGCGTTGGCTCCTCTGACATCCGCCCGGAGAGGGCTGGTAAGACGTCCGACCCTCTGGGGCGACGCGCAGCTTCTTCCCCACCGGACCAGACCGACCCCTCCTCTCGACCTGTCTCCGGTGATGGCTCTCGTAAGTCAGATGTCGGCTCCTCCGGCGCCCGCCGAGACCTCGCCTCTATGCCTCACGTCGGCTCGTCCGACGTCTAGCTGGAGAGGGAACCGACGACGGGAACCCCCAACATCTCTCGCTCCTGGTTCACCGCAGCCTTCACTGCCGCCTGGGGAACCAGAGTCCCCTAACCTGAACCTGGGGAGTTTTCCCCTCCGTCCCAAGCGAGCTGGGGATTTGCCTCAGTCAGTCCTTCCTCCATCTGGGCGCGGACCTGGCCGTCGGCTTCCAGACGCCCGGCTGCGGCGCGGCCTCTCTGACGTTGGTACCCTCGGTGTCAGGGCCTCCGCGTCGGCCCTGATGTCGGTCTTAGTGACTCAGGAGATTTTCTGCTCCCATTGGGCCCTCCACACTCTGGACTCTCCACTACAGACCGCCCGTGAGGTTCCCGGCCGGGCTGTCTGCTCAGGCAGCCCCGCTTCCAGGTATCCTCCATCTTATTCGACGCTGTTGTGTACCTGGGAATGCCGTATCCGGCGCCACAGTACCCGATGCCGGGCTTCCTGACGCCGCAGTACTCTACGCCTCAATACCTGATGCTGGGTTACCCGCAGCCAGGTTTTGGATACGCTCCATATGGTTATAACCCGTATTCTTATCCCCCCCCTCCTCCACTGCCCTCGCAGCCGCCGGTGGACCTGCAGGAGACTCTGGCCTCCTGGTGGGCTGAGGCCAAGGCTCAGGTCACCAAAGAGATCGAGGGCCGCCTTCCGGCGACAGTGCCGTCCCAGTTTCCCGTACGCCCCAGGCGGCACACTCCCTCACCATCTCCGGTTTCCAGGGTTCTTCCATCTGGATCCAGAGAGGGGCAGGACCTGCCCAGGGACTCCCCAAGGGACTCGTTCCTCCCCCGGGTCGGGAAAGGGAGTCTTACTCTTCTTCATCCTCCTCTTCACTCTCGGACTCTTCCGACGGCTGCTCCGAGAGAGACGACGAGCCTCGCTCTCCATCGAAGCCCCAGCCAAGGACTCCTCCGAAGTCTCCGGAGGATCCTTCTTTTATGGAGTTGCTTAGAAAAATCCAGGAGGTTCATCAGTGGCGCTCTTTGGAACCAGATCATCAGCGTCTGAAACTTGCTGAACATCTGGATCTGCCCGTGACAGCTCCTACATTAGTGCCACCCTGGATAGAGCCTCATGCCAACCTTGTTACCACGATATGGAAACAGCCGTCGGTCTTAGCTCCACTTCCTAGGAAGTCGAACAGGCTATATCAGGCTCCAGAGGGTGTTGATTTCCTGGATTCTCACCCTCGTGCCGACTCTGTCGTGATTAGCGCCGCTCATGGCCGGTCGGCGAACCCAAAACATCTTAGCTCGTCACCTCCTGATAAAGAATCTCGCCTTCTGGACCAGTACAGGAGAAAGATTTATACTTCCTCCACACTGGGGATTAGGGCCCAGAACTATGTCAGCCAATGGGGGACTACCAGAAGGCCATCCTTACCCAGGTGAAAGCCAATCTGGACTCCTTGCCTGACTCCCAAGTCAAACAGGAGTTGGCTGATCTCGTCCGCTCTGCTCGTTCGGCCAGTCGCCACATGCTACGTGTGACATACGACGCAGTGGACACTGCTGGGTGGAGCTCAGCTTTTGGCCGGGCTCACGGCGCCATGCTTGGCTCCAGCGTGTCAGGTCTGGTCCCGGAGGTGCAATCTGCTATCCAGGAAGCACCTTTCCAGAGTCGGTGCTCTTGAGGGGTGATGTCAAGGACATCATACCCGTTACAAGAAGAGGACTGCTCTGGCGTCAGTTGATTCCATGTACCATTCCATCAGCAGCAGTGCCGTCCCTTTCGCAGATGGAATCGGCCAAAGGCGAAACCCCAGGGAAGTTGGGCCACAAAACGTCGGGCCCTCGTGACTGCTAAGCCCCCCCCCGGCTCAAAAAAGCAGCGGGTGCTTCAGCTGCGGCGCTGCCCCACACCACCTGCCTCCTTTCCTCTCCCACTGCCTCTGGACTCCCCAGAGGAACCGGTAGGAGGGAGGTTTTCCCTCCACCTTCCGGGATGGGAGAGGATAACCATGGATTCTTGGGTGCTGCAGCTCAGAGCAGAAGGATACTCCATAGAGTTTCTTCAGAAACCACCCCGTCGGCCCCCTCTGAAGTCGTCGTATTCACGGGAACACCTTCCTTTGGTCCAGGAGGAAATCTAGGCTCTTCTGCTGAAGCAAGCAATAGAACCCGTCCCCCTTCATCTTCAGGGGACGGGTTACTATTCACATTTCTTCCTGGTCCCAAAGAAGACTGGAGATCTCAGACCGATTTCAGTTCTCTGAATCTTTATGTAGAGTACAAAAGGTTCAGGATGCTCTCTCTGCAGAACCTTCTGCCCCTCCTCCGGCCGGGTCAATGGCTTTGTGCCCTGGATATGCAGGATGCTTATCTGCACATTCCCATTCGCCCATCTCATCACAGATACCTTCATTTTGCGTTCCAGGGGGATCACTACCAGTTCAAGGCGCTCCCGTTTGGTCTATCCTCGGCTCCCTGAGTATTTACCAAATGCCTGGCAGTGGTGGCGGCCCACCTGCGTACCAAGGGAGTACAGGTTTTCTCTTACCTGGACAATTGGCTCCTGGCGGCCTTGTCCAGGGAGGAACTCCTGCGATTCCTTTCCCTTACCCAGCAGGTTTTTGCCTGCCTGGGTATTACCATCAACCATTCCATGTCTCATCTGGACCCTTCCCAGAGGCTACAGTTTATTGGGGCAATCCTCGATACGACCATGGGCAAGACCTCCCTGCCTCCGGACAGGGCGACCTCCCTTCAGACCCAGATAAGTCTGTTCTCCGACCGTAGGTTGGTCTCGGCGAGGTCGGTCCTTCACCTTCTTGGGCTCATGGCGGCCGCTATCCCGACGGTCCCTCGCGCTCGACTCCACATGAGGATCTCTCAGTGGACTCTACGCTCTCAGTGGAATCAACTAGTGGACGACCTAGATCACTCAGTTCTGATCTCATCACCTATGATGCGAGACTTACAATGGTGGATGGTTCGAGAGAACCTGTTTCGGGGGGTTCCTTTCTTTCATCCTCCCCCATCCCAGACTCTAACCACAGACACCTCAGGTGAAGGTTGGGGAGCCCATCTAGGCCCTCATGGGACCCAGGGCTCCTGGTCCAGGCAAGAACAAGCTCTCCACATCAATGTGCTCGAACTTCGGGCAGTGTTGTACGCTTTCCAAGCCCTTCACCAAGACATCCTTCCTGACCACCTTGCCATCCAGACGGACAACATGTGCGTAGTGTGGTACATCAACAAATAGGGAGGAACTTGGTCCTACCCTCTGTGCAGGGAGGCAATGAGGGTTTGGGATTGGGCAACACAACACGACCTTCACCTCACGGTGATTCACGTTCCAGGAGTCGACAACACCCTGGCAGACAAGCTAAGTCGCTCTTCTGCTCTGGCTCACGAGTGGGAACTGGACTAAGGGGTCCTAGACAATATCTTCCAACTTTGTGGAACACCACAGGTCGACCTGTTCGCATCCCCCCAAAACGCAAAACTTCCCACCTTCTGCTCGCTCGTTCCAGGGCGAGGCGCTTTCTGGAGCAACGCTCTGTCTCTAGACTGGAATGACAGATTCGTCTATGCCTTTCCCCCAATTCCTCTTATCCCACGAGTCTTGCAGAAACTAGCTTCAGAAGGAGCGAGAATGATTCTGATCGCTTCCTTTCTGGTCCAGGCAAATCTGGTTCTCTCTTCTACAGCAATATTCAGAGGATCCTCCTCCTCTATCTTGAGGCTTGTTGACCCAGGATCAGGGGACCCTGGACCATCCAGGCCTCAAATCCCTTCAACTGCATGCATGGCTCCTGCAGACCTAGCCCAATCCCGTTTTGGTGTGTCTCCCAAAGTGGCGGAGATTTTAGTGGAGGCCAGAAAACCCTCCACCAGATCTACTTAAGCCATGAAGTGGAAAAGATTCACTATTTGGGCCACTTCCAAGAATGTGGAACCTTTCTCCTGTTCAGCGGGGCTTCTACTGGAGTATCTACGTCATCTGTTCAACCTGGGTCTCAGCCATTCCTCTTTGAAGGTACACATGGCGGCCATCTCGACCTATCATGTGCCCTTCGCAGACAAGGCTTTTGCTCAACTGGAGGTCTCCAAAACCTTTCTCAGAGGGGTTCTCCATCTGAGGCCCCCCGTCCATACTCCTGCACCCCCCCCCCTTGGGACTTGAATTTTGTTCTCGAGAAACTTACCCTTCCTCCCTTCGAACCTGCAGCTTCTGCAGATTTGAAGTTGTTTTAATGAAGGCGCTTCATTCTTGGTGGCCATTACTTGAGCTTGAAGAATCTCCGAGCTCCTGGCCCTGATGTGTAAAATCCCTTACTTGATTTTTCACAAGGAATGAGTTGCTCTTCGCACGGATCCTAAGTTTCTACCTAAAGTAGTAGCAGAGTCTACCTTAAATCAGTCCATAGAGCTACCTGCCTCTTTTACGCAGCACTCGAATCAAGGGGAATATTTACTCCATACTATGGATGTTCACCGGATTCTGAGATACTACACCAACAGGACGAAGGATCTCAGAAAGACTGATCAGTTGTTCGTCTCTTTTGCTCCCAAAAGAGAAGGCAATGCGGTTTCCAAGCAATGCCTGTCTAAGTGGTTGGCTCATTGCATCACTTTCTGTTATGACAAATACCACAAGACCCTCCCGGGTCAAGTCAGCGGCCACTCCACAAGAGGAGTAGCTGCCTCTGCAGCTTGTTTCAAGAATGTGGCTGCGGCAGACATATGCGTTGCCGCCACCTGGACTTCCATCCATACCTTTACGAAACATTACAGTTTGGATATTGCCTCTCGCCGTAAAGCAGGCTTCGGGCTAGCTGTTTTGCAAGGCCTCCTGTCTTGAGACTTGCACGGCTAGAACTACTTCTTGGAGTAGTTTTCCTCCTCCTCCCCGTGCCTTTTCTTTGTTCCAGACTGCTTGGGATTCAGTCCTATATGTAATTACCTACTACAAGAGCCCTCTCGAAGTAAGATAGTACAATTCTGCGTAAGAACTTGCCGTAACAGTAGATATTAGAAGAAGCTCTTGCAATGTAGGTAATACCTTCCCGCCCTCCATCCCCCTAGGCTTTTTCAGCTCCTTTTCCATATAGAGAAATATTCGCTTCTCTCTCGTCTGGCCTCTTTTGGCCTGTGGCGGGAAAGAACTGGAAGGCAGTCGTCCGGGACCGCCCCTTTATACCGAAGTCTCCTGACGTGGGGGCGGTCCCTCGCCAGGGACTGCTAGCTAGAAATTTTTCCGTGGGGTTTTGCCGCCTGCTGGCGTCAGTCCTGTATGTGATTACCTACTGCAAGAGCCTCTCTCGAAGATGTACTGTTACGGTAAGTTCTTATGTAACTGTACTTTTTACTTTCCTCTAAAAATGGTAAAAAATGGTGATACCTTAAATTAAATAGCTTAAAATGATGCAAAGGCAGTATGTTAAAAATCTACAAAACTTTAGTCTTTCTTCTGATTATTTACAGAAAAAAAAGTCTGTTGCATTGATTAGTTGTCCTGTGAAAAAATCATGTTTCAGTAGGAAATGTCCCAAGCTGGGCTTGTCAAAGGTGGTAACCCTTAGTCCAGTTGACAGCCACGTGGGAAGGGCTGTGAACTCATATGAGGACAGCTTGGGGGGGCACAGTCATGGGACTGGCTCAGAATCATAGTGGCAGTGATAATGCAAAATTCCTTGTGGCTGTGTATTGGGGACCTATAATTTTCAGTGTTTTCCTGGAGATGTCAGTAGCTCTTTGGAGCTCCCCCAGCCTGTTGGAGTCACATGCACAGTTGCCCTGGAAACAGTGAAATTCTTGGTCTTCTTAAAGAGCCACAGATGCAAAAAGCACTACATTGCAGAATCTGAATAAGCATACCGCCAGTAAATCTCATATCAAAAACTAGATTTCTGTGTTACTTCATTTTAAAGTTATGAGCTATTTTGTAACCCTGCTTGCATTACTTGTTCAAAACAGCCTGTGTCAGTGAAGAGCTGCTGAAAATGTAATCTCGGGACTTCACAGTCTAGTATTCCCTGTCAGCAAGCTTATTGGACCTGTTTCTCCAAAGTTTTAAAGATCATATGCAGTAGTTTTCACAAGTAAAACAGGCAGCACCATTCAAAAAACATTGCTATAAAAGCTATATGTGTTTCAGGTTTTGTAACAAAGTTGACAAAATTGTATTTATAATGCCTTTTGGTGAGGTCTGTTTTTCAAGGGTTGCTGGATGCCGAGTCAGCATGCCTCCAGGCTGCTGAAGCCATTTGTAGTGCTAGTCTACTGTGCCTGTTAGGGAGTTGTATTGCTGCTAGTATCGTAACTTCACTACTGTTTGTCAGTGTCTGTTTTACAATTTGTTTTAATAGGGGCCTTATATGTGTTAATTCCTACTAGGGGTGAAAGTGTTGGCTCTGGTAAAATGATCATTTTAAATTAGAGTAGAACATACAGTAGACGAGCCTGAATGTATTGTGCTGGCTAAATTAGAAACTCCTAGTAAGTTTTCAAAACAGCATTACCTCTCCCACCCCCACTGACAAGGAGATGGAATAATTGTTTTTAAGTGCCATTCTTCAAAATCTCCTCAATTGAATGATAGATGTGAATGATCTCAGCCTTTTACCACATCAGCAACTTATTCAGTGTGCAGACCTCAGAAGTGTGCTTTTTAAAGTAATGTTTACTGACTGGTGTTGCCTGTTTTACTTGTGAAAACTATTGCACATGATCTTTAAAACTTTGGAGAAACCGGGCCTATAAGCCTGCTGACAGGGAATACTGGACTGTGAAGTCCTGAGATGTTAGCAGCAGCAGCTCTTCACTGATGCAAGCTTTTTTGAACAGGTAGTGAAATCAGGGTTATAAAATAGTTCATAACTCTAAAATGAAGTAATGTAGAAATCTAGTTTTTCGTATGAGATTTACTGGGGGTATGCTTATTCTAATTCTGTAATGTGGCACTTCTGGCCAAATGGTGTCAGTTGCTCTGTACCAAAATTATGTCAGTTTTCCTAGTAGAAGCTGCTTTTTAAATACCAGTTCAAATTCTCTTATTACTCTAGCTATCCAGGCTTTTTCGTTATCGTAGTGGGTGTTTCTGATTCACATGCTGCTGGTAAGAACCATTTTAGGAATGTATGATGTAGTTTATATCCCTGTTCTAGTCCTCTGCTGTTGGCATAATTCATTTATGTTGTACTGTAGAACTCTGAAGTTGTTTGGGTCATAAACTACATCATACAGTTCTAACATGGTACTTACCACCAGATTGTAAAGCATAAACAACCTACTGAAGTTACGGAAAGGCCTGTATAAATGGAACAATAACAGAACTGGAACCAGGACTTAAAAAACAGCTTTTATTGGCAAAAATGACTTACAGGTTCAGTGCAGTTCTCCTTTAAAACATTTTTTAAAGGTTTGATCATTCTCTATAATGTACTGCTATGTCTGCTAAAGTTAAAAGGAGAATCGCACACTACTGTCCTCAGAGGTGACCCAGTCAAAGAAGAATACTATTAAATAAAAAGAAACTAGGCACACACCAGGTTTGAAGTGGAACAAACAGTATTTAATATAGATAAATGCCGAGCATGACATACAAATCTGGGCGAACACCCTTACATATTGTATAATGAGTCTTTCTAGGGACATGGATATGTTGTTCATCCACACTTATTGGCAGGTTCCTTGCCGCTTTAAATCTTGCCAGAAGGTCTTCAAGCTGGCTCCTCCCACCCACTCGGGTGGTAAAACTCTCGGCTCCGCCCCATGACTCCAGATCTTCCTTACCGCTTGGAAGCTCAGGTTCCCTCCTTAACGCGCTGCGTTTAAGACTGGTTCCTAATTCTTGAAAGTTGAAATCAAAAAGTTTTTGCAAAAGACTTGGTCTTCTTCTCCCTGGCCGCGATGGACAAATCGACTCCGGTTTTCGGAGGTGCCCTGCGAGCAGAAGATGTCGAGGCGGATCCGCACTCACGCATGCTCACTGCCTGGGCCTTGAGCACGACCCACAGGCCTGCGACTTGTGCTCTTCCTTTTCGGCCTACGTCCTTGAAGACCGTGCTGCCCGATCACAACTGGGGTGCCCCGAGAAAAGAATTCCACCGGTGAAATCTAAAGAGGCCCGATTGGCGGTGTCGTGGCCGGCAGGCTGGCGGATCAGCTTGAGCAGATGATCAGCCCTCGAAGAGAGGCGGCGCGGCGCTTCTACCTCGGCTGCGCATTTGTCCCGCTTCTCGGTGCCTCGTACGGCTTCTTTTAGGAGCTTTGTCTGACCCTCTCGATAAAGGTGAGGTCCAACTTCGGGACCTTTTTCCAGGTCCAAAAGAGCAAAAGTAAGTCTCTCCGTTGGCGCTCTTGGGAGGGGAAGATCCCCCTCTCCTTGTCGACAGTCGACTTCGGTCGACCCCTCAGCTTCGGCCACTGGCTTCACGGTGTCCCCGTCAGGCCAGTTGACCGAGACTCCCGTCGACGCGGTCAAGATTTTTCTCGACCCGTTAGACGGGTTGTCTGCTGGAGAAGCTGAGAATCCCCTCTCCCTGGTTCCCCCGGTGGGAGTTGAGGATCCAGTCAGCTCGTCTGTGCCTCCGGTTCCGGAGTCTTCGGTGGGATCGTCCGAGCCGAGGAGAGTGCCGATTTCCGACACTTCTCCTCGCCTTCCTCGGCCCAGTCGAGACTCTCGGTCTCGGTCTCGGACATCCTCGCGGTCCAACCGATCCCGGCACCATAGGTGGTCTCGGTCTCGGCACCGCGGCCAGTGGCGCCGCCCCTCTTCCTCTTCCTCGGACGAGGGGAGGCTTCGGCGCAAGTTGCGTCGGAATGCGAGAACTCATGTGGCACAGCTCTTTTGATCGGGAATAAGTCGACCCGTCGCCTTCCCCGCCATTATGGTGTCACCGAGCAGCCGAAACAACCCCTCGTTGTAGTCGAGCCTGTTCTCAGGCCGGTTGTTCGGCCAATTCCAGCTGCCCCACCGATTCTGGTGGAACCTCCGCCTCCACAGCCATTAGTTGGGGCTCCGACCAAAAATTCTCGGTCGGCCTTGGGTTTGCCCCATAGGCTGTCTGTCTGTCCTCACTCCCGATAAACCTCGGCAGGTGGAGGGTGGCTCAGGCCCGAGGCAGCTCTCTGAGGACTCTTCTGAGTCCGATGATGGTTCCTCCCTCTTCTCCAAGCGCATGGACTTGGAGTCCTCAGGAGGGCAGTCAATGGACGATAGCCCTTCGTCCTTCTTAGGGTTGCTTCGACTCATCTCGGAGTCCACCGGGATGAAGCTCGAACCCGTTTCTAAACGGGCCAGGTATCCCCTCACAGAGATTCTGGACCGAGGGGATTCTCCCACGGAGGCCTCTTCCGTGGCCGGTTATAGTGGTCCGGCCTTGAACTTTGCACAGCGCCCTGCTTCCTGCCCCGCGCCTTCAGCCAGGTTGGCCAGGAAGTATGTGGTCCCTACCAGTTCCCTGTCCGTTTTGGAACACCGCCGGGGGTTGGTTACCGACAGCGTTTCCGGCGTGCGAGAACGCCAGGGATGTGGACAAACCTCCCGACAAGGAATCCAAGAAATTGGATTATGCCGGGCGAAAAGTCTATGCTGCGGCCTCTCTCGGCTTCGTCAGGCCAGTTCGGCCGTCCTCATGGCACATTTTTCTCACGCCCTGTTGGGCTCCCTGGATGAGGTTGTCCCTCATCTTCCCGCAGATCTGCAGACTACGGTCAGGCAGGTGCGGGACCAGGGCAGGGCAGTGGCTAAACAGCAGCTCCAGACTGCGTTGGACATCGGGGACTCATGTGCCAGGTCTGTGGCGGCCGCAGTGGCCATGCGTCGTCGGGCTTGGCTGAGGATATCCACCTTAACTCGGATACCCAGCACAAGTTGGCGGATGTTCCCTTTTTGGGGACTGACCTCTTCGGCCCTGGGGTGGAAGGTCACCTGCAGAGGATTGAGAAGTCCAGTGCTACCTTGGACTCGGTCTCTTCCGCTCAGAAGGATAAAGGCCGCAAGCCACAGCCTAAGCCCTTTCGTCCTTCTGCGCCCGCGGCGCGCCCGGCCCAGCAACATCGGGTCAGCAGGCTCGAGCTTGGTATCCCAAACTCAAGCCGTCTGCTTCCTCCAACAGGAAGCAGGGAGGTAAAGGCCCAGGAGGTCCCTCGGCCGGTCCCTCCTCCAAGCCTGCCCAGTGACTGGCTGAGGGGTGTCGCCCCCATCCCTGTCACCTCACCCCTGGTTCCCCCCGTGGGGGGACGGCTCAGACACTTCCTTTCCGCCTGGTCCGCTGTTACCACGGACAGGTGGGTACTGGAGGTGGTGGGAAAAGGCCTACCTCTAGAATTCGAGCAGGCCCCGCCCTTCAGAGCCGTCGCACCTCGTGGGGCCTCGGGGTCCGCAGCCCACTGGTGACTCCGTCGAGCATACATCGCCTCTCCTCCAAAAGGAGGTGATCATGGAGGTAGAGGACCCCTTTAGACCCGGGGATTGTGTCCAGGTATTTCCTGGTTCTGAAACGGACGGGGGGCTGGCGCCCCATTCTCGACCTACACGACCTGAACAAGTTCCTAAGGTCTCGGACCTTCAGAATGGTCACTCTGGCGCAGATAATACCATCTCTAGAACACGGCATGTGGTTCTGCTCTCTGGACCTGCAGGACGCGTTCTTTCACGTCCCTATCCGTCCGTCACATCGGAGATTCCTCCGCTTTCGAGCGGAAGGATCCCTCTTCGAGTTCCAAGCCATGCCCTTCGGCTTATTTCCAGCTCCCATGGTCTTCACCAAATGCATGGCAGTGGTGACAGCATTCCTGCTGCCGGGGTCCGGTGTACCCTTACCTGGACGATTGGCTGATAGTGCCCCTCCAGACGGGAGGTGGAGCGGTCCAGAGATCTTGCCTCCAGGTTTGCTCTCAAGTCGGCCTTCTCATCAACGAGGCCAAGTCGGAACTCGAGTCAAGCAGGTGATCCTGTTCATCGGGCAGAGCTCGACTTCTTCGAGCCAGAGCATCGGCTCCGCGGACAGGGCCGAGGTTCTTACCTCCTTTGCCCAATCATTTCCTGGTTGGGCAATCGCGCTTGCCCAGGACTTCTGCACCTCCTGGGTCTCATGCCGGCCTGTACCAGCGTGGTCCGTTGGGCACGCTGACACATGTGCCCCCTTCAGTGGGGACTGGCCAGCCGGTGGTCACAACGCTGCGATCCATTGGACCAGCTAGTGACAGTGACCCAGGAGATGTGGAACGCTCTCTAGTGGTGGACCGTTCCATCCCATCTGCAGAGGGCATCCCGTTTGTCCGCCCCGAGCCGACGGTCTCTCTATCGACCGATGCCTCTCTACTGGGTTGGGGTGCCCATCTGGGGGAACACCGAGTGCACGGCCTCTGGTCCCCGCGGGTGTCCCGATGCCACATCAACCTGCTGGAGCTCCGAGCGGTCCGCCTAGCTCTCACCGCCTTTGCTCCGTTTCTCCGGGGTCAAGTGGTCTGAGTCCAGACGGACAATACCACGACCATGTACTACCTGAACCGCCAGGGCGGGACGCGCTCCATGCTTCTATGCAAGGAAGCTCTCCGCATTTGGTCACTCGTGCGCAGCCGGGAGGCGGATCTCCTAGCCATTCATGTGGCAGGAGCCTCCAACACCCTGGCCGATGCCCTGAGCCGGATAGGGGCTGCATGTCACGAGTGGTCTCTCCTGCTGGAGGTAGTACAAGATCTGTTCTCCCACTGGGGCACACCTCAGGTGGACCTGTTTGCCTCCAGGGAGAATGCGAAGCTGAGGCTGTTTCATGCCTGCCCCCCTCAGCAGGGCTCGCTGCAGGGGGATGCCTTCTCGAGGCTGTGGACCCCGGCCTTTTACGCCTTTCCCCCATTTCCCTTGATTCACAAGGTGCTTCTCAAGACGAGGGACAAGGCGCAGGTGATTCTGATGGCCCCAGACTGGCCCCGCCAGTTCTGGTACCCAGATCTCCTCAACCTCAGCTACAGGCTCCCGAGGCAGCTTCCAGCTCGCCCGGACCTGCTCTCAGTCGATCAGGGGAAGGTGTTCCATCTGGATCTTCAATCCCTGCACCTGACGGCCTGGTTCCTGAGTGGCTAGAGTTCCAGGCCTTGGGTCTTTCCGACGAGGTCCTCAATGTTGTTGAGGCGTCCCGTAAGGAGTCGACCAGGAAATGCTATGCCATCAGATGGAAGAGGTTTTCCATTTGGTGTCAGGGTAAGGGCTTGGACCCTTCCTCCTGTTCCTTGGCAAGCATTTTGGACTATTTATGGTCCCTTTCTAGTCAAGGGCTTAGGTCGACGACCCTAAAGGTGCACCTGGCAGCCATCTCTGCTTACTGGCGCGGGCCGGGAGCAGTCGGGCGAGGAGAAGGTGGTCTGGCGCTTTTCAAAGGCCTTGATTACATTCGGTGCGAGAACCCACCTCCGTGGGATTTACTGCTGGTACTGGCAAAGCCTATGGGCAAGGCATTCAACCAATGCACAGGTGTGAACTCTCTCACCTGTCGTGGAAGACCGCCTTCTTGGTGGCTAGCACGCCAGCCAGAAGGAGGGGAGAACTCCAGGCGCCTGCATCGAGTCTCCTTACCTGGTCTTCCACAGGGACAAGGTTGTCCTCATGCCTCACCCAAATTCCTTCCGAAGGTGGTGTCAGAGTTTCACCTTAACCAGGTGTTGACTCTGCCGTGTTCTACCCCAATCACACCTGGAGGCTGAATACAGGCTCCATACTTTGGACCCTAGAAGGGCGCCGCTTATTATAAGGAGCGCATGGCTGAAATTCGGGGAGAGGTTCGCCAGCTGTTTGTCACCTACGTTGAAGCCGCACCTGGCAGACCTGCAGCCAAGTGGACGATAAGCAGGTGGGTCACCTCCTGCATAGATCTCTGATATAAGTTGGCGGACATGAAGCCTCCCAGAGGGATAAGAGCTCATTCTACCCGCCATACTGCTGCATCGGTGGCTGCTTCCAGGGACGTCCCTATCCAGGAAATCTGCAGGGCTGCTACTTGGAAGACAGCACACACCTTTATTACCCATTACCACATCGACCTTGAGTCACGCCGGGATGCTGGTTTTGGGGCCTCGGTTCTCCAGTCTTTATTCCCTAAGTAGGGGGTGTGCGCCTTGCCTCCCTCCTCCTGGAGAACTGCTAGGAGTCTGCCAATAAGTGTGGATGAACAACATATCCATGTCCCTAGAAATACAGGTTACTCACCTGTAACAGGAGTTCTAGGAATGGTATATGTTGTTCATCCACACGACCCACCCGACCTCCCCGGCTTCGACGCATAACCTGAGCTTCCAGTGGGCCAGATCTGGCGTCATGGGGCGGAGCCGAGAGTTTTACCACCCGGGTGGGTGGGAGGAGCCAGCTTGAAGACCTTCCGGCAAGATTTAAAGCGGCAAGGAACCTGCCAATAAGTGTGGATGAACAACATATACCATTCCTAGAACTCCTGTTACAGGTGAGTAACCTGTATTTCTTGGGGACAACAAAAGACTCATTACCAGAGTTGATATGTAGGGTGTTAGCCGGTTTTGTGTCATGTTCAGTATTTATCTATATCAAATACTGCTTGTTTCATTTCAAGCCTGGCATGTGCCCAGTTCCATTTTAATTTAACTACTGCATCTGCTGTCTGCACTCTTAAGTGCACAGGCATGCTCTCACTTGCATTCTTCGGGGCTCCTAAGCACTCACCATTGATTGGTTCAGTTTTGTCACACACCCTAAAAATGCAGGCGAGATCACTCTTGCACTTGTAATTGTGCCTGCACGAGTCATATAGATAGGGAATACACAATGGGTTGCAATGGAATAACACATTTAACTCCACTAGTGACTGGTAAGACCCGTACCTTGCAAGTGACAAAATCCATGAGTTAGCTATGAAGCTCTTACCACTCTGTTGAAGAGAAATGTGTTATTCCACAGCAACCCATCGTGTGTTTGATATATATACTGTACTATACCAGTGGTGAATAAACTGGGTAAATAAACTGTTATTTTGGGCTAAATATGTATTTTTACTTGCAACGTGTTATTTCACTTGGAGCACAATTTGTAGGAAATAAACACAGAACAATGGGGTCAGATAAAAAGTTTGCAATTGGAAGAAAGGTGTAAATAAAAACAATATAAAACACTAATAAAAGCATTACAGATGGGTTGGTGTATACCAAATACATAAAAGGTTGCATTAAAATAACATATGCATTTTATCTCCACATAAGTAATCAGACCACCTTAACTAACTCGTGGCTTCGCCCCTTTTGAGTTATGGATCTTACCTCTCACTAGTGGAGATAGTTGTTTTATTCCAGTTGAACCCATTATGTACCCCATATTATTAATTTGGCAGCATTTTAACCAAATATTGTACATTTCTGATAAGCAACCTGAAAACCATCACCTTAAATGTCATCTATAGTTTTAACAGATTTTGAAAGCATCAGATCCATAGTAGACTTGTTATGTTTCTGCTAGCTTGTAGAAGTTTACTTGCATTACATTTTCTAAAAACACTAAATTGCTTTCAGTAAACAGATCTTAAGGGCATCAACCTTGTGAAATCAAGTAGCATGCTAATGCCACGATTACAGCTGATATAAGAGTATTGAAGGCCCACTGAATATAAAAAGCACTATACAAGGATCCTTATCTGTTAGTTTTAACCTCCCCCCTCTATTTTACAGGTACGCAATAACTGTGTGGTATTTTGATGCAGATGAAAGAGCTCGAGCTAAGGAAAAATATCTCACAGGTAAGATGTGTAATGCTCTTGTCCTCTGGTGTATGTGATAGTTTTGTTACATGTTAAACACTTAACTGCAGGTTGTTGAAGTGCCACAGTGGCAGCACATTCCACTGTCATATGGGAGACTGGGGTGCCTGCGCAAGCCCCAGAATCCCACACTGCAGCCAGCTGAGTCTGAGCACATTACAAAAGTGAGGCTCTCGTCTCCTGGGGAGGACATGCTGGTACCCCAGCATGCACACACCTTATGCTAGCCAATCACAAAAGTGACTTTGGAGTGTCGCCTGAGAAGGCAGCTGCTTGCCTGCCTTCCCGGAAGAAAGGAGCAGTCATGGTGACCTCAATGGTATGGGGATGGGGGAACCATAAGGAGTAAAAATCCAGGAAAAGAGTAATAAAAAATTTAACCATTTGAAGGATGCAGCTGCACGATATGTTGAAACCATATGTACCATGTGATTTTACTTCGAGGGTATCTCTTGCAGCAAGCCACACCCGTGTAACTATAGTCGCCAGATGACAGGACCACACAGAAACTTTTCTAGCTGGCAGTCTACCAGGGGGCCACTCACTCTGACATCACATGCTGACATCACCCTATCCTATAAGAGTGGGTGTTCCCTACGCCCTCCTCAGTTCTTTTCCCACCACTGACTGTTGCACGTCAGACCTCTTAGAGATTCCGTCAGCTTCAGTGGATCAACATTTCTTTGATTTCTTCAATTTTATTTTCTTCTTTCTCTCCCTAGTGTAGCGTCACTTTACTTGTAAAGTGCTTTTTTTTTTTCATTTATGCCAAGCTCTGTCTCCGACAAACTCTTCAGGAGGTGTGCCTGCAGTGAGAAGGTTCCTGAGAAGGACGACCATGAGACATGTGTCTGCTGCCTAGGCCCCGGCCAGGACATCCAAGCCTGCGAGATCTACCTCGGCTTCAAGCAGGCTGCACTGCCAGAAGACCCTGGAAACTTTCTTACTCAAACAATTGGTCGACTGAATGGAGAAGGAGCTACAGGCCAGGAGTTCCTCCGCTTCCCCAGCCTTGTTCTCAGGTTCACACTCCTCTAGGGCTTGGGGCAAATCGAGCAGGAAGCACTGAGATAAGGACTGTGCTAATCTCCGTCCTCTCCAACTCGCATTCGGTCACCACTTTGCTGGCGCGTGTCGGTCCATCATTCTCTTCGATGTTGCCCCCTCTGCGTTGCACGCCCTTTCCCCCTCAGGGCTACCATTGTCAGCTCCTCCCTCCAATCTCACCTTGGCAGGCATCAGTTCTTCAGGTTCAAGTACCCCGTGACATCTTAGCCCCTTCTGTTTCGACTGTTATTTTCTTTGGGCTGTCAGGCAGCTCTGCCAGCTCGACATTGACCGGCACAGGATCATCTCTCTCTGGGGCTCTTTCTATGCCCCTTATGCCAACTTCGGCCATTTCCTCTGCCACAGGGCCTCTGCCTTCTCCAACATCACCAGGGTTTGTTTCCCGGTCATCATTCCCCCGCAGAGGAGATGCCAGCCTGATAGGCCACCCTCCCTGGCCCAGATGAAAGCGACGGCCCCATTCTTCCACAACCAATGCCATTAGGTGTCCCAGTGCTAGTTACGGTGGACTTCCAGGTCATGCTGCACTCATTAGGGGGCTTCATGGATGCTTGGCCCACAAGGGCGGGTTACTGCAGGGCCCACGTTGCTGCGCCCTGTCTCCTCACCTCAAGGGCAATGGCATGCACCTCGGGACCGGATACCCTCTAACCCCATCAGGACGAGGGGGATGATGAGTATCACTCTGACCTCATCCCACCCAATGATGAGGATGAGGGAGGTGCCACCCCTTCTTACTCCACTTCTGTGGTGTCATTTGATGGCGAGAAGACCCTCAAGTATATCCTACGGTCTCCCTCGTAAGACCCCTCCTTTGTCTTTGTTCTGAGACCGTGGCAGGTGGCCATGGGGTTCGACACCAAAGAGCTGGACCCTGTCCAGTGCCATCTGTAAACTTACCTTGGTCTGCTGGATGCCCTTCCTCTGGTCATTCCTCCTTTAATAGAAGCCTTTGAGGATGCCACTCTGGACGGCTGGCATTAGCCCAGCTTGGTCCAGGCCATGCCTCAGAAGGTGGACAAGCTATACCAGGCTCCTGCGAGGAAGCCCTTCTTTGCCAGACAGCCTCAAGCGAACTCTGTGGTCATTAATGTTGTCCACAACCATACAAGGAGGCCCAGGCACCTCAGTTCCCTCCCTCCGGACAAGGAGTCCCGCAGGTTGGACCTCACTGCAAGCAGACCTTTGCCTCAGCCACTTTGACCATCAGGGTTCTTGGCTCTATCACCCATATGTTCCAGTTCCAGAACCAGCTCTGAGCTCAGGCCAAAGAAGCAGCTACAGCCCTCCCAGAGGACCTCCTGAGGCAGCAGCTGCTTCAGAGCAGTCAGTCGGGGGCTGACATCAGCAAGCACCTTCTTCGCTCTGCCTACAACGCTGTTGGTGCCTCAGCCCAGGCAGTTGTGGTGGGCATTTGCCTGCGACGTCACTCTTGGCTGAGGATTCAGGCTTTTTCCAGGATGTACAACAATCCATCTTAAATGCCCTCTTTAGAGGGTATAAACTGTTCAGGGGCGGACGTGCTAGATATACTTTCCAACCTGCAGTCCTCCGGCCACACCATGCGGTCAGTTCATTCTGTGTACCCCATCACCAACCAGTCTCTTGAGTGGCCAGCGGGGTGCCCTTTCGGCGTGCTGCCCATAGGCCCATACCCAGCGCCAAGTCTCAGGGTAAACGTAGAGTAGCCGCAGCTCTGACTACCCCTATCTCCACCTCTGAGAAATCTCCCAGAGGAGGTGGTGCAGCCCTGGCTGCAGGTGCTTCCTCAGCCTGACTCCTTGCCCACCCCCTCCAGCTAGGCTGGAGGTGATTGTCAGTGGTCGCTTCTCCCTAAATCTGAACAAGTGTAGGGAGATTACCAGAGACGCATGGGTGCTTCAGCTCATAGAAAATGGCCACACTCTGGAGCTCCTGGAGTGGCCTTCTCAAAAGCCTTCAGTTCAGTCCTCTTACCAACCAGACCACATTCCAGTGCTCTGAGTGGAGAGCCGCACCTTGCTACACAAAAGGGTCATGGAACCAGTCCCAGAGACTCAGCAGGGCAGGTGGTTCTACTCTCACTTCTTCTTAGTGCCCAAATATACAGGGGATCTCAGACCCATCTTAGACCTCTGGGAGCTAAATTTCTTCATTCAGTACAAGACATTCCTAGTGATGACCCTTCAGGGACTGCTGTCCTTTCTGCACCAGGGAGAACGGACCTGCTTCCTCGATATGAAAGATGCATACCTGCAAATCAAGGTTCGTGCCTCCCACTGACAGTACCTCGGATTCCACTTTCAGGGAGCGCTCTTCAAGTTCTGGACCTTGCCTTTTGGCTTGTCCTTGGCCCCTCAGGTGTTTAATAAATGCTTGCAGTAGTGGCGACAGCCCTCAGGAGGGAGGGACTTTGTCTTTCCCTATCTGACCAACTAGCTTCTCAAAGCACAGTCCAGGGAACTCCTGTTGCAGACTCTGGAACATACCACCAGTCTGTTCCAAGACCTGGGCATCATAAGAAGTCTGCCTGAGTCAGTCTTGATCCCCTGTCAGTACCTACAGTACATAGTAGCAGTCCTGGATACAGCTTGGGATATATCCTTCCTGCCCCAGGACAGCACAAACTGCCTAATCGCTCAAGCCTGCCTGCTGTACAACAGCAGATATGTCCCAGCCAGAACCTTCATCTGGCTCTTGGGCCTGATGGCTGCGGCTATAGTCTTAGTGCCCCTAGCCAGGTTTCACATGAGGGTACCCCAGTGGACAATGAGGGTCCAATGGGATCAGCGTACTAATGATCTGGAACAGCAGATCCTAGTCTCTCTGGTCAAAAAGGTTCTACTTTGGTAGATGGAACCCAGCAATCTGTTAAGAATGGTACCTTTCCTCATTCATTGCCCTCAGCAAATTCTCACCACTGATGCTTTGGGAAATGCAGGGGACATGGTCCAGGATGGGGTCTTCTCTCCAAATCAACGTCCTGGAGATGCCAGCAGTTCTGTATGCAATGCAGGCCTTCCAGATGCAATTTTCCCCAGGCCTTCTGCTAATGCAGATGGGACAATATCAGTGTAGTCTACTTCAATAAGCAGGGAGGCACTCACTCGTACCCTCTTTGCCAGGAAGCGATGAGAGTCTGGTACTGGCTACTAGAACACAGCCTACAACTGTCGGCCGTCCATGTTCCCAGCATCCAAAACGTTCTGACAGACAGACTGAGCCAGTTAAAGTCTAAAATGGACAAGTGGGAGCTGCTGACCTCAGTCGTAGAAGACCTGTTTGACAGGTGAGGTCATCCAGAGTTGGACCTTTTTGAATCCCCACTCATCACAAAACTGACACTTTTTGGGAACGTGGATAATGATACACAACTCCACACTTCTGGCAGTGTTCCTGTCTCTAATTCCTGCCAGAACATGTTTAATCTGGCTCCTCTCACCCACCCGGGACAATGGCAACTCCTGTGCCCGGTCCATGGCTTTTGCGGTGGCCATGTACTGCAGGCTTGGCTGCAGATCTCTACCTTTACGGTGGATACCCAGCACAAGTTGGTGGGTGTCCCCTTCTTAGGCACTGACCTGTTTGGGCCAGGAGTGGAAGGACACCTCATTCGCACTTAGAAGTCCAGTGCCACCCTAGATTCTGTCACCTCCGCCCAGAGGGATCACAAGGGCTCAAAGCTTCAGAGGAAGAAGCACTTTTGGCCCCTCTCCACCCCTGCAGCCAAGCTGTCCCCGCCCCTAGCTGGGCAGCAGGCACAGGCTTGGCATCCTCGACCGATGTCCGTCGCTACGGTCATCCGCAAACCTGGCGGTCAAGATCCCGCTGCTTCCTCAGCTGCTTCCTTCTCCAAGCCTGCCTAGTGATGGGATGGGGGCACCTCCCCATACTCGTCCTGTCTCCCTTGGGCTCTCCCATGGGGGGCCGGCTCCACCACTTCCTTTCCACCTGGTCCACTGTCACCATGAACAGGTGCATCCTCGAGGTTGTCGGCCAGGGTCTGCCTCTGGAGTTCGAGGATTACCCACCTTGCCGAACCCATGCCCCATGAGAAGACATGGTGTCCACAGACATGTCATCAGCCCTTCGGGAAGACATTGCCCAGCTCTCCCAGAAGGAGGTAGTGGCTTAAGTCCCGGACCCTCCAGTAAGCCCAGGGTTTGTCTCCAGGTACTTCCTGGTCCCAAAGTGGATGGGGGGCTGGTGCCCCATCTTAGATCTGCATGGTCTGAACAAATTCCTTCAGTCGTGGACCTTCAGGGTGGTCACTGTCTTAGATCATTCAATCTCTGGAGCAGAACATGTGGTTTTGCTCTCTGGATCTTCGGGACACTATCTTCCACGTTCCCATCCGTCCGTCCCACCGCCGGGTCTTGCGGTTCTGTACAGAGGGGATTCTCTAAGAGTTCCAGGCCATGTTCTTCGGCCCCTCCTCAACTCCCACGGTCTTCACCAGGTACATTGCAGTGGTGGCAGCCTACCTGAGAAGCCGAGGAGTCCAGGTGTATCCCTACCTGGATGACTGGCTTTTATAGCAGGTCCCTCCAGGGAGGAGGTGGAGTGGCCCAGGGAACTGGGCCTCCAGACCTGCTTGTCCCTTAGCCTCCTGGTGAATGAGGCCAAGTCGGAGCTCATACCTTTGCAGGTGATCAGTTTCATGTGGGCAGAGCTCGACTCTTGCAGAGCCAGGGCTCAGCTTCTGGCGGACCGGGCAGAGGCTCTCTCCTCCTTTGCCCAATCATTTCGGGTTGGGCAGTTGCACCCTGCTCGGGAAGTCTACATCTCCTGGGATACATGGTGGCAATCACCAGTTTGATCTATTGGGCCTGGTGGAGAAAGCTCTCTCTGCAATGGGAGCTTGCCCGTCAGTGGTCTCAGCACCAGGGCCACTTCAACCAGCCAGTCACTGTGACCCAGCTGATGTGGGACACCCTCCAGTGGTGGTTAGTCCCAGAATATCTACAGGAAGGAATCCCATTTGTCCGCCCGGAGCCAATGGTCACCATCATGACCAGTGCCTCCCTGATGCGCTGGGGTGCCCACCTGGGGGAGCACAAAGTCCACGGACTCTAAACCCCGGAGGAGTCCCAATGCCATATCAACCTGCTGGAGCTTCGGGCAGTTTGGCTGGCGCTGACTGCCTTTTTTTCTGCACATTCGGGGTCAGGTCATTCAGGTCCAGACATACGACACCATGACCACGTACTACCTCAACAAACAGAGCAGGACACATTCCCTACCTCTGTGCAGGGACGTTCTCCACATCTGGCCCCTCATGCGCATCCTGGACACTGATCTCTTGGCCATCCATGGGATCAGCATGTCCAGCCAGCTGGAGGATGCCCTCTGCCATGTGGGAGAGGCATCTCATGAGTGGTCCCTCCATCCGGAGGTTGTACACAGTCTGTTCTCCTGGTCAGGCACCCCTCTGGTGGATCTGTTCACCTCCAAGGAGAATGCAGAGTTGAAGCTGTAATGTGCCTGTCCCTTTCAGCAGTGAACACTGCAGGGGGATGCCTTCTCGAGGCCCTGGACCTGGGCCTTTGTATGCCTTCTCTCCGTTTCCACTGCTCCACAAGGTGCTGCTCAAGGCCAGGAGGGACAAGATACAGATGATCCTGGTGGCTCCGGACTGGCCCTGCCAATTCTGGTACCCTGATCTCCTCAGCCGCAGACTCCCTTGGCGTCTTCCTACTCTCCACCTGGACCTGCTCTCCTGCAATCTGGGGAAGGTACTCCATCCAGACTTTCAATCCCTGCACATCCAGACCTTCAGTACCTGTACCTGATAGCCTGGTTCCTGAGTGGCTAAAGTTCCAGACTTTGGGTCTCTCTGAATATGTCCTCACAGCAGTCCAGACTTCTCAGAAGGAGTTGACGTGAAAGTGGTAGGCCTTCAAATGGAAGAAGTTCTTCATTTGTTGTCAGGGCAAGGGGCTTGACCCCTTATCTTCTCCGGTGGCTAGCATTCTCGACGACCTTTGGTCCCCTTCTCAGTCGGGCCTCTGGTCAACTACCCTTAAGGTGCGCCTGGCAGCCATCTCTGTATACTGAGTGTGGGCTAGTATGCAGTCGGTGGCTCAGGAGAAGGTGGTCTGGCACTTTTTCAAAGGCCTTGACCACATTTCACCTCCAGTGCATGAACCAGCACCACCTTGGGACTTGTTGCCGGTGTTGGCAGAGCTCATGGGCAAGCCATTCAAACCAATGCACAGATATGAAATGTCACACCTGTCGTGGAAGATCGCTTTCTTGGTGTCTATCACATCAGCCAGAAGGATCAATGAGCTTCAGGCACTCTTGGTAGCGTCTACTTACTTGATCTTTCACAGGGACAAGGTTGTCCTTCACCCCAACCCGAAGTTCCTCCCAAAGGTTGTGTCTGAGTTTCACCTTAGCCAGGTGATGCATCTCCTCGTGTTCTTCACCAACAACACCTCAGAGGCAGAGCACAGGCTCTATACCTTGTACCTGTGGCGAGCGCTTGCCTTTTATAAGGAGCGCATGACTGGAGTTTCAAGAGGTTCACCAGCTCTTTGTCACCTACACTGAAGCCGCATCTGGCAGACTGACAGCTAAGTGGACGATTGGCAGGTAGATTGTATTCTGCATCAATCTCTGCTATAGGTTGGCGGGTAGGGAGCCTCCCTTAGGGCTAAGGGCTCATCCCACCCGGCATACCCCTGCCTCAGTGGCTGCTTCCATGGATATCCCTATCCAGGAAATCTGCAGGGCTGCTACCTGAAAGTCAGTACACACCTTCATCTCCCATTACCACATTGACCTTGCGTTACACCAGGATGCTGGTTTTGAGGCCTCAGTTCTCCAATCTCTGTTCCCTAAGGGTGTGCGCCTTTCCCCTGCCTCCCTGGAGAACTCCTAGGAGTCTGCCAGAAGTGTGGAACTGTACATCATATCCACATCCCTAGAAAAACAGGTTACTCACCTGTAACAGTAGTTTTAGGAGTGGTATGATGTACATCCACACTGAACCTCCTGACCTCCCCTGGCAAGTGGCACACCGGTCTTGCTTGCAGCGGGTAAGATCTGATGTCACAGGGCGGTGCTGAAGGAGTTGCCACCCACGTGGGTGGGAGGATCCAGCTTGATGACATTCTCTCAAGAATTAAAGGGAAAGGAACACTGCCAGACGTGTGGATGTACATCATATACCACTCCTAGAACTACTGTTACAGATGAGTAACCTGTTTGATTTTTGCTCGCTCTAGGGCGTGGAGTTTTCTGGCAAGACACATTGTTCCTGTCTTGGAAAGGAACATTTATTTACGTGTTCCCTCCTTTTCCCCTACTTCAGAGGATTCTGCTCAAGCTACAGATGGAAGGTGCCACTATGATTCTCATCACCCCCTTCTGGCCTTGTCAGATTTGGTTCTCCTTACTGCAACAGTTGACAGTGGAACCTCTAGTGCCCCTGCCTCTGTGCACTGGCTTGTTCTCCCAAGACCTCGGCACCCTGGTCCATCCAGACCTCAAATCGCTGTATCTTCATGCCTGGCTTCTAAAGACATAGCCATAACTAGATTTGGGGTGTCCCTTAAGGTGGCTGATGTCCTGGTGGTGGCTAGAAAGCCCTCCACCAGGATCACTTTTCCATGAAGTGGAAACGTTTTGCTCTGTGGGATGCTTCTCGTCAACTGGATCCCTTCACTTGTCCAGTGAATCAGATTCTGGAGTACTTGCTGTCCCTTTCAGACTCTGGTCTGAAGTACTCCTTTTTTAAAGTGCATATCTGCCATTTCAGCCTTCCATGTGCCTGTTGATACCCATACAGTGGCCCAACTAGAGGTGTCACGTACTATTCTGAGAGGCATTCTTCACTTGAGGCCTCTTATCCACAATCCAGTCCTGTCTTGGGACTTAAATTTTGTATTGGAGAAACTTACTTTGTCTCCATTTGAGCTGGCCACGACATGCAAGCTACACTTTCTGTCGTGGAAAGCGTTACTTTTAGTTGCTGTTACTTCTGCTCAAAGGTTTTCCGAGCTTCCTGCTCTTATGTGTGAGCCTCCTTATTTAGTTTTCCATGGAGACAGGGTGTCTTTGCAGACGAATTCCAAGTTCCTTCCTAAGGCGGTGTCTGAGTTTCCTTTAAATAAGTTCATCCACTTGCCTGTTTATTTCCCAAAGCATGTCAATCCATGGAAAGCATTGCTCCACACTTTAGATGCGCATAGGCTTCTGCGTTAATATAGACACCGTATATAGGACTACAGGAAGTCCTCTCAGTTGTTTGTTTCCTTCAGGTCTGGGAAAGAGGGCGTTCCTGTTTCTAAATAGTGCTTGTCCAAATGACTGGCCAACTGCATTACTATTTGCTACAAAGAAGTATGTCGGGGATCTTCCTGGCATTGCCCGTGGTCATTCCACCAAAGGCATGGCTACTTTGGTGGCCTGTTTCCAGAATGTTTCAGCTGCAGAGATCTATGCTGCTGCCACTTGGAGCACTGTCCACACCTTTACCAAGCACTGCAGTCTGGACATTGCTTCTAGGCGTAGGGTCAGTTTCAGCCTAGCTGTCCTACAGGGCTTACTTTCTTAGGCTCTTGGGTTCTGTCCACCCAGACTGACTCGTCTAATGCCAGAACTGCTTGTGACTCATTTCACAGGTGTGGCCTGCTACAAGAGATACCCTCAAAGTAAGATATTACAGTTACGTAAGAACTTACTGTAACAGTAGATCTTCAAGATGATCTGTTGCAGCAGGCCCGTTCTACCCACCATTCCTCTGGCCTAGTGGGTTTTTCCTGTGTCTATCTGTCCTTTTCTTTAATGCTATATAGGTGGGAACCTTCAGCTCTTCCTCAGTTCCTCAGCAGGAGACGGGTTTCTTATGGTCTCCAGCAAGAGAACTGAGAAGGGTGTTGGGGCTGCCGACTCTTATAGGATAGGGCGATGTCAATGTTGGACATTGGAGTGGGTGACCCTCTGGTAGACTGCTTGCTAGCTAGAAAAGTTTCTGTGTGGTTCTGGCGGCTGTAGTTCCATAGGTGTGGCCTGCTGTAAGAGATCCTCTCGAAGAGCTACTGTTACGGTAAGTTCTTACATAACTGTGCTATAGTATGACATTTATTCTTAAAGTGACACTGTCAGCATTTTAGTGACATTAGTAGTCATGTGTGTCCAGTTCACCGCTAGCAACAGAATTGACAAAGCAGGTACTGTACAGGTGCCAGTAAGTCAGTTTTACCTACTTTTTATCATTCGGTTTAAGCTGAGCAGTTCGCCAGAGTTCAGCCACTTGAAGCCTCTCATCTGTGTGAATGTGCATCACCATGATTGCCAAACTCATGCATGAATGACTTTTATCTTTTCCATGGCGAGAGTAACTGAGGCTAGTGTCCAAAAGGGTTGCCAATTCTAAACTCGTAGATGTCTCTCTGTAGAATGAAGTAACTTTGAAAAACAAAATCGAGATCCCGAGCATGTGCATTAGTATTAGCGGTAATGCGCATGCTTGGGATAATGGCTTCATTTTTCAAACATAGTTTTTTTAGCACTTCTTGTGCTTGTTTTTTTTTTTTTTTTTTTTACAGAGAGACATTTACAAGTTCAGTATCTGCCACTCTTTCAGACACTAGCCTCAGTTACTGTCGCTGTGGAAAGGTTAAAACTCAGGCCAGCAAGGATGTTGTGGTCCTGAACTTCTTTATGGCAGAGAAGTAGTGCATGATGGATCTTCCTACTCATGAAAATGAAGGGTTCCATAACTTTCAGCTTTCCTTCCATAAATTCAAATAGGAACCTCTGCCTCTGTGCCCCAGATACAATTAGAAGATTCTGCACCGGTCTTGGGATTGCTGTTGGTCAGTGGACTCATGCTATCCCTGTCTGGTGAGCTGTCCTGCTCAGTCACCCTCTAAGGAGGTCAAGGTGTCCGTGGATCCCCGCAGCCAGCCCAGGGAACTTTCATCGGGGCAGCTGAAGGAATCAACCTTGGTCAATCTGCAGGTTGACTCCTTCAAGGTAGAGAACAAGTCCATCAAGAAAGATGAATCCTAGTTCTCTTGGACTCTGATGCTGACCACAGCCCAGTGCAAGATGGACAGGGTGGGACCTACTGAGTTCTCTGTCAGTTGTCTGCTGGTTCAGCCTCCACAGATCACCCTGACCCCATCATAGCCTCCTGTTCATCTGGCGTTTTAAGGACCATCTGCACAAGTATCCAGACATTAACTTTAGGTACCACCCTGTATAGGAATTTCCTTTTACACTGTATTTTATTTTCTCCGTATATCATGTTATTTTGTATTGTCCATATTGTTTAATGTTCAGTGACGAGGAGCCTTTGTAAATGAGTCTCTGACTCAGAGTTGCAATTGTGATACCATTAAAATAAATGAATGAACAAGTAAATGGTGATTCCTGATGTTTGAGGTCACAGTCTCCCTTCCGTTCAGCATTGTCATAAACTAGATTATTTGTTTTTTGTTGACCAGCAAAGAAGAGCTAGACAATGCTGCCAATTTTCAGCCTCGTCTCGGGGGTTGGGGAATACAGAAACTGCACGCTAAGCTTCAGGCACGTTACAAGAACAAAACCAGTATCCTGCTTTTTGTTCTTAGAGAGATTGTCATGATGATGATTTTACCTGTCTTTGATTATGGCGATATTATATATAGTGCTGCCCCCAACTCCACCCTTGCCAAGCTTCATCCCCTTTTTCAGTCCTTCTGCTGCTTTACCCTGTATTGCTTCCCCAGAAACCGGCACTGTTCCCTGTATTCCTCCCTCACCTTGCCCTCCCTTGATGTCAGGCACCTTGCTAATTGTGCCATCTTTGTCTCCAAATTCTGTCTGGGCTTCCTTCCTCCCTACCTACCTTTCCTCCCTCCTGTCACGGCCAGTTGTCGTCCCCCCGCCCCCGTAACACAATTGCTGTACCATACATGCAGTCAACAAGCCCTGGTGCCTAGTGGTTCCATTTCCTCCAAATCCCAGCCCAGCACTGCAAGAAGCAATCCCTGGTGCCTAGTTGCCCCTCGCCATCCTGTAAGTGCCTAGTTGGCCCCTCCTTCCAACTGCCAGCCTGATAATCCGACAGTGTGTCCCTGGTATCCAGTGACCCCTCTGGCCCCGTAAGCCTTGTACAGATTCAGAGTGGCTAGTGTGCCCCCGATCGCCAGTCCCATTATGATGGACAGAGTCCCCAGCCACCCAGAGATCCCTCCTGCTCCATTCCTGGCCCCATCCAATCATGCTGACAGCCAAAGGCTGTGGCTCCTCCCCCCCCCCTTCTCCAATCCCTGACCCCGCACACCCATGCAAGTCTCAGTTTTTCATGCACTGCTGTCCTATGCCAACTCCAGTGTAACTGAAAGAAAGTACAAAATGCCTTGACGTCCTGTAGTACTACCCCCGCCATGACCACTCCTGTAGCACTGCAGTAGTCACTGGTGTCTAGCAATCACCCCCCCCCCACAATGTACAATGGGCACTATCACCCCAAGTTGCTCAACAACACCCCCCACCCTACAAACGGAAAGTGCCAGTGCTGTGGACAGATACATTGAGTGGCACAGCCCTCCTCTCCTCAGCTGCCATTGCATGACAAGGCTGGGCTCATGTGTCCTGTGTATCGTGTAGGGCGAGCATTTGTCACATAGGACACATGATCCCAGCCTTGTCATACAGCAGCCAACTCAGGAGGTGTGAGGAGGATTGTGCAGGTGTCCTTCCACACAATCAGAATGTCATCTACTTAGCAATGCCAGAAATCTAGACATGGAAAGAATGGATTTGTGGCATCGCTATACAGATACTTGGACTCCCTAATCCCAATACAGACGTTGGCAAACCTTAGTGCCATAGTGGAACACATAGCGGTGCCCTTTGTCTGTGTATAAAATTTTCCCTTGAAAAGAAACATGTTTGATACCAGGGCCAATCTGGCAAGTCCAACCAGAAAATGTGTGGGGACCTTAGATTTTTCTTTAGTGTCCAAAAAGTGGGCAAACACATCCTATACTATTACAGAGAGGATTTGAGGTGGTGCCGGCTCGAACCTCCAACATACTGCTGTCATGATTTAAGTAACCAAATTTATGGCACAGTATTATTTTATTTATCCTTAAGCAGCTTCCGTGCAGCTGTAATATTAAGTTTATACCTGGTTAATGTCTAACCGTGATTGTTTTTACTGCACATCACCATAGCCTGGTGGGTGACCGGGTGTCATGTTCATGACCCTGAGGGCACAGGGCGTGACCCCACGCAGATACCTGGCATGCGGCATTGCACATCATGGGCAAATGTGCGATAGGCATCCAGCACCGCATGCGCACTGGGTGCTGGCATTACGTGCAGACACGGTCATGCGATAGGCATGTGCAGTGGAGTGCGCACTGCAGGGCCACACACCGAGCATGCACGGAACTTGCGTAGCGCAGTTGCTTTGGTGCAATATATTAGAGCACGGCGCAATAACGCGATATTCAGTCGCCATATGCAAATCGCCTACTGAGCATATGTGTGGCACAATGGGGAGCATTAGCATATCATTACCATTGCACACAGGCTTATTTGCATGTGTTGCACCTTATAAGTGCCAGGACACTGCACAGGCAAGGACCGGTATTGCAACCTGTATGGTAAGGGGACGCTAGGGATGGACAGGCCAGGAGGAACACTGCAACAGACTGCTGACATGTGCCATGCAGCCACTGACCAGCTGTGTCACCACTGTCCACAGGTAGCAGAATGTCCGAGCATGAGGAAGAGGAGGATCATGGGCCTGCCCACACGCACAGGCCTAATTTCACAAAAGAGGAGCAGCAGGCCCTGTTCGAGTCCTGCCTCGACAGGGAGGACCTGCTGAGTGACGCCACAGGGATGTCACAGGAGTAGTCTTCCAGGTGGGAAGCGGTGGCCATATATGTGAACGCCCATGGCAGACACCAACATGGTGCCCAGGAGTGCCATAAGAAGGTGGTCACAGACAGGCGATGCATAAAGGAGAAGGTGGCAGCCGTCAGGGCGTCCCGCAACAGGACCGGCAGAGGACCATCCACCGCACCATTACTGATGCCCACTGAGGAGCTGGTGACAGCCACCATCAGTCATGCTGCCTTAGAGGGTGTTCCTGGTGGTGGTTTTCAGACAGGTGGCAGCCCCTCACAGCATGGTGAGTCTAGCAACACCCTGCTTGGGTGG
Source organism: Neoceratodus forsteri (assembly GCA_016271365.2). Taxonomy (NCBI): domain Eukaryota; kingdom Metazoa; phylum Chordata; order Ceratodontiformes; family Ceratodontidae; genus Neoceratodus; species Neoceratodus forsteri. Next base: position 1,840,194,984 of record CM057449.1, read on the forward strand.
CGGGTATGGGCATTACGATGCAGGTGGGCCTGCAGCTGTGTTGCATGGCATGTGCATGCGCTGCATGCAGCCATGCATGGTGCATTGGTGGCTGGCAGCCACAGCAGCGTTAACCCCTGCTGGGCACCACCTGCATGGGAGGTACAGCAACGCTGACTCTGTGTTCCTCTATTCCAGTGCCATCACGTCTCCGCAGAGCGGTCCAGGAGGAGGTAGAGGAGGACTCCGACATGGGGCTGGAGGAGGTGATTCCATCAACATCCACTGGCATCTGTGGCAGGGACCCGCCGCACCGTGGCAGTGAGGGGCTGGTGGATGCCCTGGGGCTGGAGTCGGACGATGCACTGTCAGAGCTACTGTTGGGTGACAGCCTGCCTGCGCTCTGCACAGGCACCAAGCTGGGTGGTGTGTCCGGCTCTGATGATGACTTAACTCTGATCCTGGACAGTGCAGGGCATGTGGCACCAGCTACAGTCCAGGGACTGGCACAGGCACCGTTAAGGCCCAGTGCCACGGCTGCACAGCCACCAACTGTTCACGTCAGCTTAGTGTTGTGCCTTGCTACCGGTGTGCCTGGCTGGGGGGGGGGTTGTTACAAACGTGGCAGCGCCGGGCACTGACCAGCAGACGGTTGGGCAGCGACGACAAGATGCGGTCACCACCAGGCAGGTGCCACAGGGGCCACCGCCAGTGCGCCCATTGACACATTACCCCCTGTGCAGTGTTCACCTGAGCAGGGTGCTGAACAGCATGCCACGTCACGCGCAGCTGGTCGGCATCAGGGGCAGGTTGCACCGGATGCCGACTGGCTAGCAGAGCACGCCTGGCTGTAGGCATTCATGGAGATCCATGCACTGCTGGCAGAGGTGCGTCAGCTGGCCGAGCATCAGGACAGTGGGCGTGTGCAGCTTATCGATGAGCTCTGCCAGTTGCAGGAGGCCACAACCACAGCACTGGACCGTATGACCGGTACCATTGCAGCTGGGTTTGCATCGCTGGCAGCCACTGGGACTGGCTGTGCACATAGTATCCCTCACAGTGCATCATCGACTCCATGTCCAAGCGTCTAGTGACCCCCTGCACGGAGGATGCCAGGTTCCGATGTGGTCATCCCAGACACCCCTGGCGTTGGCATCTTTAGCCAGCTCTACACCCCAGCGAAAATATGGTCACGTTCTCAGACATCCACCCCTGCAAGTGTGTTGGACACTCCCCCCGTTGGCCTTTGTGCAACCCGCGCCTGCTGATCAGCCTGGGCGTGGCTGCTCACATGGCCGTGGTACTGCGCGGTTGCCCTGATGTATGTGCTGCCCTTCCCTGCTGTCTGCTGCCACTGCCCAGTGCATGCATGCATGGGTGGTGGTGGTGCCCCATGCATGTGCTGGTGTGCATGTGTTGTGCAGCGCACACCCCCTGTGTGTGCTTGCCAGGCTGCTGGGCCTTGTGGCATGGGTATGATGAGAGCAGCTCCGCGTTGAGTGTGCCTGTGCACCGATATCCTACGTCTGATCTATGCCATGTCCTGCAGCCTGTGTGTGTGTGTGTGCGCGCCTGTAGCTGTGCTGTGTGTGTCTGTGTGGTACTGCATTCAGCATACATGCTTTGTGTACCTGTGTTCCTGCATGCAGCCCTGTGTGCCCATTCAACCCTGTGTGAGGGATGGGTGTACATGCAGCCCCCTGCATGCGTGTCATACCACTTACCTTCAGTTTCCATAATGCTGTTGTGTGATGGTGGCCCTGTGCCTCCAAGCCTCTGCAACCAGCCTGGGGTTCCCCGCCACCCATGGGTGGCTGCACACCCCCCCCTCCAGCCCTTCTTCACCATCCTCCCCACTGCTGTTGCCCTCATCCACCTGGACAGCTATCCCATGGTCAATGGCCATGTTGTGCTGCATGCAGCAGGCCAGGAATAGGCCACCGGCTTTCAATGGGCTATATTGTAAGGCACCACCCGACCTGTCTGGGCAATGGAACCACATCTTCAGCATGCCAAAGACACGCTGAATGACATTGCGCACTGCGGCATGTGCCTCATTGTACACCTTCTCCGCAGGAGAGGACAGTCGCCGGTAGGGGGTGAGCAGCCAGGGCTGTAGCGGGTCAACGCTGTCACCTGTGTTGAGAGATGGCATGGTTATCTCTGTGCTGTACTTGTTCCACCCCCTGGACCCTGCTGCCCACCGCCCTCTGTGCCCCACTCCGCCTGTGTGTTCGCCGCCCCCCTCCAGCCATGCTGCCCCCGCCTCCATCCCCATGCCTTGCTCACCTAACAATTGCCCCATGGAGATGTCCCCATGCTCAAATCTCTGGCACAGTGTTGAACTGTGCCAGATGTAGGCGTCGTGTGTGTGTGTGGCGCAGACATCGATGATGTGCCCCGTGGCTTTGCACACCACCTGGCAGTTTATTGAGGGATACCTCTTGCGGTTTATGGATGCTGCTCCCTCAGGGCCAGGTGGTGTGCGTATGGCCACGTGGGTGCAGTCTGTGGCCCCTACCATGCCTGGCATGCGTGCCACCCTGTGGAAATCCTGCATGTTTGCTGTGCACTCTGCCTCTGTGCTTGGGAATCGTATGAACTCCGAAGCATGTGGCAGCAGAGTGTTGAGGAACTGTGTGAGGAGGCGGGACATGACCACCTGGGTGATCCCTGTGGTTGCACCCGTTGGTCTCTGGAAGGTGCCCGTGGTGAGCAAGCACATCACTGCTGTCACCTTGGTCTCTACAGATATGGCATGACCCCGTCTGTTGGGTGCCTGCAGCTCATCACTGCACAGCTCAGAGAGCTGTCTCAGAATTGCCCTGTTCAGGCAGTACTGGCCCACGATCTCCGCATCACTATAGTCCTCAAACGTGAGGCGAGCACGGTACTGTCTGTGTTGGGCATACTGCCGACGGGCCCTTCATCAGCCACATTGCTGTTCCTCCCTCCTCCTCACACCCCTCATTACCTCCTCCATCAGAAATGGTGCTGCATCCATCATTCAGGTATTGCTCAGGGTTGCGCATCTGCTGTGTCTGTATTTGAGCCTGTTTTTATAGGCACAAGTCCGCCTGGCGCACCCTCTGTTTTGCTCCTGACTTGCGCAATGGTTCTGGGTTGAATATGCCATTGAGCAACATATTCTTGGGAATGCCCCCTTGCACTTGCGCTGCATGCATCACATTTGTGCCGCGGCGCAATGGTACTTGAGCTGCACAGCCACACTGGTTGAATATCACTCCGCAGCACAATTCTGTGGTTGTGCCATGCACAACTGCTCTGAATATCTGCCCTATATGTATGCTGTGAGTATACTTTGAAGATATGCATTTTAAAGGGGATACTGTGTAATTTCATGTTTCCTCTGCTGAAGCTGAGCATCATCTGGTGAAGCTCGGCAACAGCTGAGTGAAAAGTCAGGCTTAATGACACATGTCTACTGATCTGCATGAGATCCGTCATTTGAATATGTAGTGTTTCCCGATGCCACCACCACCCCCACACTCACACTGTTGAGAGATCCCTACATTCAATTAATTTGTGTAATTTAATTAAAAAAAAAAAAAGTACAGTTGAAGCCATCACGCTGGTAGGTGTCATGGTCTCCCTCTAATCCTCGGCGTAGTCACCTGCTGATCATCCTGCTCTGAGCATCCTGATTGCTTGTGCTTTTCAAAACCACAGTGAGCTCCATTTACCAATCAGCACCCTCAGTTTGCACTGTCCAGTGAATCACTTGCCACACTGCTTCTCCTAGTGCTAACAAACGCAGCTGCATCTCACATACAGGAAGAACGAGGGACCATACAGAGAGAGAGAACAGTGGTAGAGTGAGAGATCGGGGGGGGGGGGGGATCAAGAGATGGATATGCAATGTCAGTGTCACCTACTGGCCAAAACAGTAACCCATAACTTTTTTTTATACATGTACTTACCCATGAAAAAATAAGCTAAAAATGTATATAAAAAATACATTCTGCGATCTTTTATATGTTTGTTTACAATCGAGCCATTTTATAATAGCAGTAATGCTTGGGGGAGTGTGCGTCATGTAGGATAACATCACCATTGGGTGTTGGACGCACTCGGCCTGTGGCCTTGTGCCCAACCACCCAAGGTGTGACATTATCCCAACACAACACATACCCTATCATGCATTATTGCTTAATTGTACTGCAGCTATACACAAAAGACTGACTTAGTCATAGGGAAATTCCTCACCTCATCAATGCAGATTATAAATGAAGATTGACAGATGTCTAGATGTGAACAGAGTTCATACCCAACTGACACATGACACATGTTGTGCAACACCCAAGGAAGTATACATATTTCACGTTGAGCAGCACACAGAGAGGTATGCATAATCGCATAGCGCCAGTCACATGGTGCTGTGCTGTACATATAGCTTTCAGGCACCAATGCCACCATTGAAGTGTACCCCCGCCGCAGCCCTTTCCTCATGCTGTGTCTTTTGTACGAGTCCTTCATCAGTTTCTGCCCCATGCCAGCTCAAATTTCCTGAGTTAACTTAGCAACCACCCTTCTACTTGCCTGTAACCATTCTATATGTAAGGGGTGTTACTGAAGTTTGTGACTGAGATTCCATGAGTCTCTATGCTTTGTGAGTGGCAGACAACCCTCTCCGTATAAATTCAAACATTAAAATTCAAATGTGCGGGAAGTGTCTGTGATGGCCCCCCCCCAACCCCCCCAGGCATAGCTTGGGGGTTGCAGGCAGGGTTTAGCACAACAGTTCAGTGAAAGTACTTTTTTGACTGCCCCTTATGACCGAGAATGGGGACCTCACTTTGATTTGGACTTGAAACAGAGATGGGCTGTCATTTTTTTGTTATTGTTGTTTCTTTGTTTACTTGAGCTGCTTTTCAGACATTTAACTGTCATCTGTGGGTTTTTTTTTTTTTTTTTTGTATTTGGTGCAGGTGAAAAGGGAGTGAAGGTTGAATTAAATAAACCTTCTGATCCAAATGTGAAAGAAGTGTGATCTACCTTTGTCGCACAATCCAGCGATGTGAGAATCCGCTGACAGACTTTGTATTTTACGAATGTGATTAAATGGGAGTAAACGGATTATTGACAACTACTGTCATTTACTACAACACCTATTCTGAAAAAAGATGCGCATCAACTCAAAGACCTTGAATACTCGGGCACAGTACTGCATGGATTGGAGTTTCCTATCTGTAACTATATATTTAAAGAACTGAAGCGCCTGGACAAACAATGCAGTGACAGATATGGATTCAGAAGTGTCCTGAATAAAATATTACAGATATAATGCATTAGCCTTGTGCAGCTCAGCAACGTGCATTTCATATTTCCGTTTTATACAGCCAGGGAATGCTGTTTGTATTTTGGATATTTTTCTTGTATGTTAAGGTACAGTTTGTCAAGTTCAGATTCAAGGGATTTCAGTATTGATGTTCTACAAATAGTATTGATCTATTTTTGTAAAATTGTTGATAGTATTTTCAAATCTATGCTGTTTAAGGACTAACTGATTGAGACAGGCTTGTTGCTTTCTGTATCTGCCAGTTTAATAACATGACTTAGGGATAGCCCTTTCAAACTTGGACATCGTCTTCTGCTAGTGAGTGGGTACTCTCTGCACTATACTGGTCTTGGCCTTCCCAGCATTCCACTGCAGATATTTAGTTTCCCCTGAAGAGAGTGGTTGTCCCAGACCTTTGCTCCTATGTTTTCGATGGTTAGTCACTACAGTTTATTGTTTTATAAGTGTAAAGTTATAATTTATTTGAATACAGCTTTCTCTTTGTTCCTGAACTGTTTTTTTTTTGTTTTGTTTTTGTTAACATTTTTTTTTCTCTGTCCCAAAAATTCTGGAATCCTAAACTGCATTTCGCACTTTGCTCACAAAGACTGTGGTGGAGTCACGGTTTTGTATTTAACAGCCTAACGGTTCCAGTTTCTGGAACTGATTAGTTTCAAAATTATTATAGTACGTACACCACTTTTTAGTACCAGTCTGTTAATTTCAGCTCATGATGACTGTGGTCAGACACTGTAAGTATATATTTGGCTCACAATGACTGTGGTCACTGTTACTATCACCTCTCAAGAACAGAGGTTGATTTAAATTGCAATACCTTTAGTATTCTGTAATTTATTTAGCACTGTAGGCTGTAAATTTCCGATCCCAGTAACTGTAGTCAAACACTATAAAAATATAGTCAGAATGATTGTGGTCAGTTACTATCGGCTCTCAGTGACTGGGGTCGATTTAAGCTGTGGTACCTTTGCTGGTTTCATGTCTTAGTCCGAGCAAAAAACAAAGCCAAAAGAGAAAACTGGACACATAAGTGTTTAAGAATGGCCACAAGGTAGCACCGTCTGCCAAAAACAGTTAGGCATTCAGACTGCTACCATTGATTTTATTGGATAACAGTTCCACAACTCTGGTCTGTGCAAGGTGTTTTGTCCAAAGTGAGTTCCCCATAAAAAAAAAGACTGAGACCCTCCTTGAAAAAACTGTTTAACAAAAAGTGTCTGTAGAAACAACTTCCCCTTCTAATGCAGAGTCTACAAGGAAGCCTAGAATGGAGCAGAAATCCTTGGTTGAGGTATGCTCAGACAAGTAAGACTCCAAGGAAAAAAACATGCTGAGGCTTTAACCTCCAGTTCTAGTCTGAGAAAGACTAAAAAAGTCTGAAGAAAAAGCATGTGACCTTATTGTCCAGTCCGCTGGCAATGGTCAAATGTCTCATTGATAAAATCCCCTCTAGTGAAATCAAAATAGAAGGTTACTCATTGATTAGGAGGGACGGAATAGGCAAGGGGGGTTCTAATTTTTTATCTCAGAACACTTTACCTTCTCGGAACTAGGCAACCAGTTTGAAACTCCCACCCTTGAATCTCTCTCTCTGTAAGTCTCATCCTTGGGAATAAAACCGTTACACTGAGTGTGGCCTGTCTATCCTGGACACCCCAAGCCATGAATTTGATATACTCCTAGACCTAAAAAACTCTCTCCCTCCCTGTTGGGAATGGATTATTTTGGGGGATTTCAACCTGAACTGGCAGTCTGGCGAGGCCAGAGAGGCTATTGCTGGGCTTGGTATGCACCAGATCATTACAGCCACCACCCATACAAATTATAATACTGGGTTTGAATCTGTTCTGTATTGGATCATTGTTACCAACCCCACTCGTGGTAGCATCTGATGCAGGGCCGGCGTCGGGGGCAGTCCCTGCTGTATACTGCTGGCTGGGAAGTTTTCCGGATGGTCCTAGTGCCTGCGGCATAGTTCTGAATGTTATAGCCTGCTGCAAGAGCTCCTCTCGAAGATCTACTGATACGGTAAGTTCTTACGTAACTGTACTTTCTTCCAGATTCCCTTAGTGATCACTGTGCTGTTTATTGTAACTGGTCCAGAAAGGTTTAAAAACAGATTCTAAGTATATTTATTCTAGACAATTAAAAAAACTTAATACCAATGAATTTGCTAAAGCCGTCTGTGACGCTGACTGGTCCTTTACTGGCTGTATCGAGAACATTGACAATGCCCTGAACACTTTTAGTAGGACCTTCCTAAGCATCTGTGACTCCTTAATACCTTTGAAAAAGCTTAAGAGTTAAAGGCCAAAAGAATTAATGGGTCAAGTCAAACCTAAATTTAATGAGGAAGAAAGACGAGGCCTGGGCTAAATATAGGAAACTTAAGCTGCCAAACCTCCTGCAGCAATATAAAGCACTCTCCGTAATAAATGCAAATTGGCAGTTCATGCCATCAAAATAAACTTCCACAGTAACAAACAACTGAGTGAGAGGGGTAACTCAAAACTCACCTGGAGAACTTTGATTTAATTGGCAGGGGTAAAAAAGATGAACACATTACCCTCACCAAGGAGGGAAGACTCATTAGTGAGCCTCGTGAGTTAGCTAATCTTTTCAAGTCCTACTTTGGTGACTTTGGCAGGTACAAGCCTAAGGACTCTCAGCCTAGCAAGACTGACTCTGTCGAAACCTCAGGTCCCTTCTAGGGATGTGAATATGATGTTCTAGCCACACTTTCTGGCATTGTCCTTTCCCTTTTAAATCATGCCGAAAGTCTTCAAGCTGGCTCCTCCCACCCACCTAGGTGGTATAACCCTTGGCTCCGCCTCATGACGCCAGATCTTCCTTACCGCTGGAAGAAGCAGGTTCCCTCCTTACCGCTCCTGCGTTGAGTAGGTCCTGATGCTCAGATCTTCGGATTTACTTCCAAAACTTAAACTCATCAGAGTTTTTTCTTCAACTCTGTCTTCGATTGCTACAGCGATGGAGAACCAGTCCTTGCCCGGTTTTCGCCAGTGCCCATGCAGGAAGAAGATGTCGCATACCGACCCACACACTATGTGCGTTTACTGCCTGGGGCACGAGCACGACCCCAGGCTTGCGAGATATGCCGGTCATTTCACATGTCAGTTGTCAAGGACCACCTTGTCCGCCTGAAGTTGGGCCGCCCGGAAAAATGACATCAGACGGTCAAATCTAAGGACGCCTGTTGGGTGTTCTCTGCGGCTGCAGGATCCGCTGAGCAGCTGGAGCAACTTAAGGCCTTCGAGGAGGAGGCAGCTCAGGCCACCATGCAGTACTCCTCGGCTTCGGCCTTTGTTCCGCTCAAGTTGGGTTCCACTTATTCGGGCTCCTTGAAAGAGCTGTGCCAGTCTCTCCCAACTAAGGGAGAGGGCCCTTCTGGTTCACGCAGCTCTAGGTCTCACAAGAAGGAGTCCAGGAAAGAAAAGGAGAAGACTCACCGTCGACATTCTTGGGACCGAGAACACTCTCGGTCTCAGGACTCTCAGGTTTTGACCACAGTCAGAACCGCAGCCTTGGCCACTGGCTTCACGCTGACCCCATCAGGCCAGCCGGCTGAGATGCAGGCCGACAATGCCATGAGATTTTCTCAACCCTGTCAACCGGTTGTCGTCCGAAGAGGCCAACAACTCCTTGTTCAGGATTCCGGTCCTGTCAGTGATGACTGAAGAGTCAGTTCAGCCCGCTGAGCCAGACCCTCTGGTCACAAACCTAGACCAGAAGGAGTCGTGGCACTCCCCAACTCCCTCAGAGATCCCCTGTTGGCACCCCTGGCAGTCGAGGTCTAGGTCTTCCTCATTCTCTGGGTCGAGCAGGTACTGTTTGCGTTAGCGGCCTCACTGTCAACATCATGGGAAGTTGCGCCGCCGCTATTCATCTTCCTCGGCTGAGGAGAGGCTTCGGCACAGACTGCGTTGATGTTATGAAGACTTGATGTGGCAACAGTTGGTGTTATCTGGTCCGAAGCCAACCCTAGCTCCCACACCAGCCATCACTTGGCTGTCATCTGACAGGCCGATATGCCCCCGGCGGGGCCAGTTGACACCGCTTCTCTGCCTGCGGAGCTGGTACAGATCACCTCGATTCAGCCAAAGTTGGCCTCTCCACCGATCATGGTGGAGTCACCGCCCCAACAGCCAGCAACCAGCGCTTTGACCAAGGAGTTTCTGTCGGCTCAGGGATTTCCCCATCAGCTGTTGGTCACCCTTACACCTGACGACCAGCTGCGGATCCGGAGTGACTCGGGTGGTATGCCACTCTATGCAGACTCCTCGGAGTCTGAGGATTCCTCACTGCACTCCCGTCCGATCGACATGGAGTTGGTGGGGGACCTTTCAATGGAGGAAGGACCCACGTCCTTCATGGGCAATCCTCCATCTCATCTCCGAGTCCACGGGAATGAAATTGGAGCCTGTTTAGAAGCGGGATCGCTATCCCCTCACAGAGATTCTGGACAAAGGGGACTCTCCGACGGAGGCTTTCCCAGTGGCTAAGGCCATTGTCGGCTCTGCCCTGGAGCTCTGGCAGCACCCTGTTTCTTTCCCTGCGCCCTCATCCCAGATGACCCACAAGTATGCAGTGCCCACTGGTACCCTCTCGGGGTTCATGGAGCAAGGGTTGGTGGCCAAAGCCATGTTTCGGCGTGCGGGCAATTCAGGGGATGTTGATAGACCGCTGGATGAGGAGTCCAAGAAATTGGACCACTCGGCCAAAAAGATCTATACTGCCTCCTTGCTCGGCCTCCAGCAGGCAAGCTCAGCTGTTGTGATGGTACGCTTCTCCCATGCCCTTCTGGGCTCTCTGGATGAGGTGATCCTTCATCATTCTGCAGACCTTCAGACTACAGTCAAGCAGGTCTGGGACTAGGGTTGTACTGTGGCCAAACAGCAACTTCAGATGGCTCTGGACATTGGGGATTCCTGTGCCCGCTTGGTGGCAGCCGCAATCACCATGCACCATAGGGCTTGGCTGAGGATCTCGAACTTTACGGCAGACGCTCAGCACAAGCTGACGGACATCCCTTTTTTGGGCATTGACCTGTTTGGGCCTGGTGTGGAGGGTCACCTCCAGCGTATCGAGAAGTCCAGTGCCACTTTGGACTCCGTGATGGCTGCCCAGTAGGATCCCAAGGGATGCAGGCAGCAGAAGCATAAGCCCTTTCAGCCCTCCACTCCTGTGGTGAAACCAGTCCAGCATCAGTCTGGCCAGCAAGCTCAGTCCTGGTGACCAAGGCCCAAATCAGTGGCCTCAGTGGTCCAAAAATCCAGAGGGAATGGACCCGGTGGCTTCTCAGCTGGATCCTCCAAGCCTGCACAGTGATGGGATGGGACTTGCCACCCTCATGCTCGCCATGCCTCCCCTGGGTCCTCCTGTGGGGGATCAGCTACACCACTTTCTTTCCACCTGGTCAGCTGTCACCATGGACAGGTGGGTTCTGAAAGTGGTCAGTCAGAGTCTGCCTCTAGAATTCGAGCAGTACTCTCCCAGCTGAGCCCGCATCTAATGGGAGGACTTGGTATCTGCAGACATTTGATCGGCTCCCCGACGTGACATAGCCCAACTCAACTGCAAGGAGGTCATGGTCAGAGTTGCAGATCCTCCAGAACACCCAGGGTTTATCTCCGGGTACTTCCTGGTGCCAAAGCAGATGGGGGGCTGGCGCCCCATTCTAGATCTGCACAAGTTGAACAAATTCCTCTGGTCCCGCACCTTCAGGATGGTAACTCTGTCCCAGATCATACCACTGCTGGAGCAAAACGTGGTTTTGCTCTCTGGATCTTCAGGACACATTCTTTCATTTCCCGGTCCGTCCGTCCCACCGAAGGTTCCCTAGCTTCCAATCCAAGGGAACCCTTTACAAGTTCCAAGCCATGCCTTTCAGATGCTCCACGGCCCCCAAGGGTCTTCACCAAATGCATAGCAGTGGTGGCAGCTTACCTGAGGCACCAAGGGGTCCAGGTGTAGCCCTACCTGGATGACTGGCTGATAGTAGGTCCCTCCAAATAGGAGGTGGAGCAGGCCAGGGACCTGGCCCTCCAGACCTGCATCGACCTTCGCCTCCTGGTCAATGAGGCCAAGTTGGAACTCATGTCCTCGCAGGTGATCAGCTTCATTGGAGCAGAGCTCGACTTTTGCTGAGCCAGAGCTTGGCTCCCGGTTGACAGGGAGGAGGTTCTCTCCTCCTTTGCCCAGTCATTTCTGGTAGGGCACTTGTGTCCTGCCTGGGACTTCCTGCACTTTCTGGGTTACATGGCAGCCTGCACCAGTGCTGTCCAATGGACCTGTTGGCATATGCACTCCCTGTAGTGGGAGCTGGTCAGCCAGTGGTGCCAATGCAAAGGTCACTTCAAACAGCTGGTCACTGTGACTCAGAGGATGTGGGATGCCCTCCAGTGGTGGTTAATCCCAGAGCATCTGCAGGAAGGGATCCTATCTGTTCTCCCCGAGCCGATAGTCATCCTGACGACTGATGCCTCTCTCACGGGCTGGGGTGCCCATCTGGTGGCACACAGAGTCCACAGGCTCTGGGCCCCCGAGGAGTCCCGATGCCACATCAGCCTGCTGGAGCTCCAAGCAGTCCTGCTGGTGCTGAATGCCTTCGCTCAGTTTGTTTGGGGTCAAGTGGTTCAAGTCCAGATAGACAACACCACGGCCATGTACTGCCTCAACAAACAAGGCAGAACACACCTCCTGCCCCCAGTGCAAGAAAGCTTTCCGCATTTGCACTCTCATGCGCAGCATGGAGGTGGATCTCCTAGCCATCCATGTGGCAGGAGCTTCCAATCAGCTTGTGGATGCCCTCAGCCGGGTGGGTGAGGCATCTCGTAAGTGATCTCTCCATCCGGAGGTAGTTCACAGTTTGCTCTCCCAGTGGGGCACCCCTCAGGTGGATCCTGTTTTGTGCCCACCCCCCTCAGCAGGGAATGCTGTAGGGGGATGCTGTCTTGAGGCCTTGGACCCCAGGCCTCTTCTGTGCCTTCTCTTGATCCACAAGGTGTTACTCAAGGTCAGGAGGGACAAGGCACAGGTGATCCTGGTGGCTCCGGACTGGCCACACCAGTTTTGGTACCCCAATCTCCTCAGCCTCAGCAACAGGCTCCTGAGGTGTTTTCCCATACGCCTAGATCTGCTCTCAATCAGGGGAAGGTGCTGCACCCAGCCCTTTAATCCCTGCACCTGACAGCATGGTTCCTGAGTGGCTGGAGTTCCAGGCTTTGGGTCTCTCCGAAGATGTCCTCACTTGTGGTGGAGGCATCTAGAAAGGAATCAACCAGAAAATGCTATGCCTTCAAATGGAAGAGATTCTCCATTTAGTGTCAGGGCAAGGAGTTGGACCCTTTGACCTGTCCAGTGACATGCATTTTGGCCTACTCTGTGGTCTCTTCTCCTAAGGGGGCTTCATTACCTACCCTTTAAGGTGCACTCTGGCAGCCATCTCTGCTTACTGAAAAGGGCCGGTCAGCAGTCGGGTGGCACAGAAGAAGGTGGTCTGGCGCTTTTTCAAAGGCCTAGATCCCATTTCCCCTCTGGTGCGTGAAACACCACCACCGTGGGACTTGTTGCTGGTTTTGGCAAAGCTCATGGGCAAGCTATTCGAACCGATGCACAGGTGTGACATGTCTCTGTCGTGGAAGACCGCCTTCCTGGTGGCTATCATGTCAGACAGAAGGATCAGTGAGCTCCAGACACTCTCTGTGAAGTCTCCTTACCTGGTCTTTCACAGGGATAAGGTTGTCAGGCACCCCAACCCGAAGTTCCTCCCAAAGGCTGTGTCGGAGTTTCATCTGAACCAGGTGATGACTCTTCCGGTGTTCTTCCCGAATCACACCTCGGAGGCCGAACACAGGCTCCATACTCTGCACCTGAGCCGAGTGCTCGCTCACTACAAAGAGCACACAGCTGGAGTTCGGGGAGAGGTTCACCAGCTGTTTGTCGCTTACGCTGAAGCCGCACCTGGCAGACCTGCAGCCAAGCGGACAGTTGGCAGGTGGATCACTTCCTGCATTGATCTCTGCTGTAGGCTGGTGGGTAGGGATCCTCCCAGATGGCTTAGGGCTCATTCCACCCGCCATACCTCTGCGTTGGTTGTTGCTTCTAGGGACATCCCAATCCAGCAAATCTGCAGGGCTGCTACCTGGAAGTCAGCACACATCTTCATTTCCCATTACCATATTGACTTAGTCATGCTGGGATGCTGGTTTTGGGGCCTCAGTTCTCCGGTCCTTATTTTCTAGGTAGGGGGTGTGCACGAGAGGACTGCTAGGAGTCTGCCAGAAAGTGTGGATAGAACATCATATCCACTTCCCTAGAAACACAGGTTACTCACCTGTAACAGTAATTCTAGGAGTGGTACATGATGTTAATCCACACGGACCCACCCAACCTCCTCATGCTGAGGTGCATAGGCAAAGATCTGGCATTGTGGGGCGGAGCCGAGGGTTATACCACCTGGGTGGGTGGGAGGTGCCAGCTTGAAGACTTCTGGCAAGATTTAAAGGGGAAAGGACAATGCCAGAAAATGTGGATGAACATCATATACCACTCCTAGAACTACTGTTACAGGTGAGTAACCGGTGTATCAGGACCCCCAACCCTGGTGACCCTCTCACATCCCATCCTAAATCCTGCTTTCGTTACCTCTTATCTTCTGAGGTGAGCGATTTATATAAAGAACAATCCCAGGCCTAGCCTAGGCCCAGATGCCATCGACTACTGTATCCTTAAACTTGTCTGTGATTCCATCGCTGTCCCTCTAACCAACATCTTTAACTACTCTCTGTGTACTGGGATATTTCCCAGTAAATGGAAAAGTGCAACCAGACCCCAAAAATGATGTGTGCAATTTCAGACCAATCTCTTGTCTCGCTTCTCTCTCCAAAATTATTTAAAAAAAAATCGTTCTACATCAGGTCATGGAATATCTTGAAAAATATGACTTACTGATGGAGTCGCAGCTCAGGTTCAGGAATGGCTACAATACGGAGACTGCCCTTGTAAGATTCACTAACTTTCTTGAAAAGGCTAACGATGAAGGACTCTATACTGGTCAGTGTTTGTGGACCTCACAAGGGCCTTCGATCTAGTCGGCCATAAGGTACTCCTTAATACCATATCCCACTTATATTTCTCAGGTGAAGTAGTCTAATGGTTCAGGAATTACTTATGCTGTAGGTCACACAAAATAGTGATCGGAGGACTATACTCTGATGTTAGGTCCCATTAAATATGGGGTACCACAGGGCTTTATCCTAGGACCATTACTGTTCTCACTTGTGGTCAACCCCTCTTTCAGATGTCAACCCCTCCCCTCAAATATGCAGGTACACAGAGCTTATTATCTGTGGTGGTGATGCAGCTCTCTTCTGCTAAGATATCCCTCCACCCTCCTTGATGAACTTCAACATGATTTCAGCAAGCCTCATTCATGGTTTTCCTCCCACGGACTAGTTCTTAATGCCAAGAAACCAATCAGTGGTATTCTCAAGCACCAGAAAAGCTGCACACTTTGACTTCACCCTCAGAGATAACAATGGCAACCTAATTGAGAGTCACTGAGTTTAAATACCTAGGTATTTACCTTGACTGTCACTTAACTTATGAATATCATATCAGTCAGCTGATTAAAACAGTTCACCAAAAGCTTGGCATGTTATATTGATTAAAACAATTTCTAATACCTGAGACCAGGGCCCTGCTAGCTAACAGCTTCTTGGTGCCCTTTATTAACTGAGGCTCCCTGATCTACTCCTTCTCCCTATCACAGAAAAATATTGATAGGTTAAGGGCTACATATCACAACATTATTCAGTTTGTCACTGGTCTCCCCAGAATGACCCATCACTGCAACCTCAACAAGGCAGCAAAGTGGCTGTCGCTAGAAAATAGATTTGACATCAAAATCCTGACTTTCCTCTACAAAATTCCCTGGGGTTGTCTGCCTGATAGTGTTGTTTCCATTTTCCAGAGGTCTGTAAGCTCAAGGAGTACTAGACTTGCCTCAGGTCACTCCTTTTTAATTCCCTTCTGTCACACTACCCAAGGACAACATACCCTCGCTTACACAGGAGTCAGAACTCTTCAATAGCCTACCACCACCCCTTTCAGTGGCTGAAATTGACACTATTTAAAAACAATCTAAAGTGTTACCTGTTTTACAGATATGTATATAAATGTATGTAAATGCACTTGCCCTTATGCTACTACCCTTTACTGGCTACGTATTCACGTGTCTCGTTTGTCACTGGACACTTGTGAAAACAGGAAATCTTCCAGTATAAAAATAAATAAAATGAAAATGCCCTCTATGGATGAAATTAAGCAAATGTAGCAGTTATTTCAAATTGTAAAGGAGGAAGACACTATCACTATGTCTAGTATGCCTAATGTTAGAGGAACAGTGTACTAGATAACCCCCCCACCAGCACTAGAGGATTATTCATACTGTCCTGCTTTTCTGATAAACTTGCTGCTGAAACTGCCATAGACATTGGGGAGGTCAGATTTCTTAAAAATATTGGGTCTGACCCGAACTGAGTATAGGCATAGACATCCATGAAACTTACGAATGAATGAACCAACCAACGAATAAGGAAACTGCATTTGCCAGAAAGTGGAAAAGAGGTGCATGCATGAATGAATGCATTAAATTCTGCATTTACTAGCCTGTGGAAAATAGGTGTTTGGTGAATAGGCAGGGTTCTAAATACCATTACATGAACATCCAACCCCAGAAAGATTAATATAAGCTGCTACATGTAAAAAAACCCAAACTGCTTTTTTTATTTTTTTTTTTAAATCTATCAGCACCGCTAACAAAGCACCACACAGCCAGGAGACTCTCCGGATAGCAATAATGCATTTTTGAGACAGCTTACCCTTTGATGAAAGAGCACAGATGTTACTCCATGTGTAAGGTCGACTCTGGATAGCACTAATTGCATATGGCAGTGAACATAAAAGATACAGCAACTAAGGCTCTGCTAAATGCGATGTCTACAAAACGGTATACTTGGCTAAGAACCGCATGACTTACTGTGGACCTCCAAAACAAAGCTGAAGATCTCCCCTTTAAGGATACCTCTCCTGGAGATTAAACAGTTGTAAGAACAAAGCTGATAAGAATTAAACTTAAAAAGAGGGGTCATATACCAGCCCTATAATCAACCCAGACATTTACAAAAAGCTGAAGGTGGAAGAGGCAGGAGCCAGGCAGGCTCAGCTCAAACACAGACAAAATAGGTTGTCACACTTCACTCTCTCGGAAATTAATCTCTTGCATCTACAGCGGTGGAAGTTTGTCATGCAGTAGACAAATGGATGTTGGAGATCGTGAAAGAAGGCCTCAGTCTGTCCTTTATCGCTCCAAAACAAAAAACATTCAAATCAAATTCCTCAGAAGAGACATGACAATTAAAATTTGAAGTTCAAAAATTGCAGTCTGTCTGTGCTGTGTAGAAAGTACCCACAACAGAGATGGGATTATTTTTAATGTTTAAATAAAAAAAAAAAAAGTAATCAGCATGCCCGACCTCAGTTGTCTGAACAGATTCAAAAATAAAGAAAATTTTAAATGATTGTCTTGTGAGTAGTAATTCCATTCCTGCAGCAAGCAGACAGGCTGTTCTCTCCAGATTTCAAGGATGCTTCTTTCACATACCAATAAGAAAGAAAAAGCCACAGAAAATATCTACACTTCTGAGTAGGTCTAAGCCACTATTAGTACAGAGCATTGCCTTTCAGATTGACATCTGCTTTAAGAGCAATTGTGAATTGCCTAGCTGTAGTAACAGCACTTTAAAGAAATGGAGTGACAGCCTATCTATACTTAGATGACTGGTTAGTGTGTAGGATAATGGAGTGAAATCCTGTCTTTACTTACATGACTGGTTAGTGTGTAGGATAATGGAGTGAAATCCTGTCTATACTTACATGACTGGTTAGTGTGTAGGATAATGGAGTGGCATCCTGTCTATACTGAAATGACTGGTTAGTGTGTAGGATAATGGAGTACCATCCTGTCTCTACTGAGATGACTGGTTAGTATGTAGGATAATGGAGTGACATCCTGTCTATACTTACATAACTGGTTAGTATGTAGGATAATGGAGTGACATCCTGTCTATACTGAAATGACTGGTTAGTGTGTAGGATAATGGAGTACCATCCTGTCTCTACTGAGATGACTGGTTAGTATGTAGGATAATGGAGTGACATCCTGTCTATACTTACATGACTGGTTAGTATGTAGGATAATGGAGTGACATTCTGTCTCTACTGAGATGACTGGTTAGTATGTAGGATAATGGAGTGACATCCTGTCTATACTTACATGACTGGTTAGTATGTAGGATAATGGAGTGACATCCTGTCTATACTTACATGACTGGTTAGTATGTAGGATAATGGAGTGACATCCTGTCTATACGTACATGACTGGTTAGTGTGTAGGATAATGGAGTGACATCCTATCTCTACTCAGATGACTGGTTAGTGTGTAGGATAATGGAGTGACATTCTAGCTCTACTTAGATGACTGGTTAGTGTGTATGATAATGGAGTGACATCCTGTCTGTAATTCGATGACTGGTGTGGGATAATGGAGTGACATCCTGTCTGTACTTAGATGACTGGTTAGTGTATAGGACAGTTATTTTTTTCCACAGAGTTTTTATCCTCCTCTTGTAGACCTGGGTGGCTTATCTATCCTGTCCCCACATTCGGCGGCCGTCTCTGCCTGCTTCCGAGTCAGGAGCTCAGTTGCCCTATGGATTCCTCCCTGTGGCAGGATCAGGAAGGGCTGTCTCTCCCCCCCCCCCCCCAGACCACACACATCCAAATGTGCCCCAGAACCAGAGCAGCAGAGTGGGCCATGAAGACCTGAGCAGGGCTTCTTAAAGCCCTGGTTCCTAGTTTTTCTGCTTTTTTTTCTTGTCCTTCCCCTGCTGTGGTGCCAATATATATACGTGGAGGTGCACACATCCTACACTGCTGCAGCCACACCCATTCGAGTTGTTCACACCTGCACTTCCACAGGTCTAAACCCAGTGGCAGTCATGGGCCAAAATGGCTTGGCCACCTCCCCCTTCCCTCTGGAGAGGAGAACAGCCGTGGGGACACTCAATCCTCTCCTACCCCAGTGACCCCCCGCAACCCATGCTGGGTCCTGAACATGGCTCGCCAGCATGGCAGGAGGTAAGGTGTTCAGTACCTGAACCCTCCCTGCCCCTGGGATGGCGCCTCTGGTGTGTGGAATAATTGTGGAGCTTGTTCTACTATTAACGGGACAAACTGTGGCTCTGACAGTATTGAGTTGCAGCCCGAGTTTAGAGAACTCAAATCAGGACCACACACAAAATATGCATTTCAAAGGAGAACCCAATGCTAGCAAGGCCCTGTCTCACTCAGGAGAGGATTCAGACATTGGTGTGGTATGCAGCATCTTTCCAAACTTGGACAAAAGGGGCTGCATAGAATTTTCTGAGGCTACTAGGCCTGTCAGCCACAATTTATATGGTATCAGGGGCAAGGCTGCACATGAAAAATGTATAGTAGAACCTCAGAGAGTACTGGTCACATTTTAGCAAGCCCCTTACTACCCTAATCCCAGTGTAGCAGAGGCTTGTTTGTCTCCTTCAGTGGTGGCAAAAAATGTATTCCTTGCATCCCAGACCAGGATCAGGCTCATACCAGAAATGCTGGCACCTGAGTGCGGTACAAGTGGGATACTGTACTGCCGTGGTGTGCCCGTCCTTCAGCCCATCTTAGATGCCATCCTGATGGGTGTCCAGGTAGAAATAAAAGGCACTTTTCACAAGAGATGGGGAATTTCCCTGGTGTCATAGCCAGCAATTACCGTAAGACCAGTTCATCACTTCGCTGCCAGTCTCATCACTTGTAAATCACTTTGGGATACATTGTGTCTGAAAAAGTGCTACATAAATGGAACTCCTTTTCAGCCAGCACTGCGCACATTAGTGCTTACCACAAATGCCCCCTCCCCCTCAGCTGTTTGGGAGGGCAAAGTTCAGACCAAACGGGGGATCTGAAGTCCAGCAGAGAGAAGGGAATACATCATCTGCTGGAGCTTGGAGCAGAGTATCTGTCCCTGATGGTCCTCCTCAGCTTAAATTGAACTCCAACTATTGCATATAAAGATGAGTAGTACCACTACAGTGTCTTACATAAACACGCAGGGTGGTGTAGGATTTTCAGAACTGTGCAAGGAAACTGAATATTTGTGTTCTGGCTGACTCAATCAGCAGCAAGGGTTGTATGACACACAAGTGGTCCCTAAAACAGTGTTGATTCAATTTTCAGGACATGGGACTTACAGATGTGGAACTCTTTGCATCATGGGAGCAAAAAGCTACCACTTTTTTGTTGCTGTCTTAGTTACAGGAACAATCCTTGAAGATGCTCTTGGCATGCATTGGTGCAACAAGTTCCTTTATGTGTTCCCATCTTTTCTTCTGACACAGAAAATACTTCTGAAAATGAGAGTTGAACATGTAGCCATAGTCAGGATAGTGCCAGATAGCCAGCCATGGTACTTGGTTAATTCAGATGTTCCAAAACACTCCTCAGACTCATAGAAACATAGACTTTGATGGCAGATAAGGACCGCTAGGCCCATCTAGTCTGCCCATTTCCCTACCTACAGGATAGGCCGCAGATCCTAGTTAACCAACAGCCTATTTCTTCCTACCCCCCCCCCACAAGAATTGCCTTATGTCTGTCCCATGCATTCTTGAATTCTCCCACAGTTTTAGACCCCACAACCTCCTCAGGAAGGCTGTTCCATGCATCCACTACCCTCTCTGTGAAATAATACTCACATTGCCCCTGAACCGCCTCTTCTTCTATCTTTAAATTGTGTCCCTTGTTCTTGCAAGTCTCTTTTCTGAAAATGCTACCTCTTGGACTTTGTTGATTCCACTGAGGTACTTAAAAGTTTCTATCATGTCCCCCTCTCCTTCTTTCCTCAAAGGAATACATATTAAGCTCCTTTAGTCTCTCCTCATACGGCTTCTCTTGCAGACCCTGCACCATTTTAGTTGCCCTCCTCTGGACTGCCTCTATCCTGTCTATGTCCTTGCGGAGATGGGGTCTCCAGAACTGGACACAGTACTCCAGATGGGGTCTCACCAACTGTCTGTACAGAGGGATAACAACTTCCTGTTTTCTGCTGCTGATGCCTCTCCCTATACATCCAGCCCTCCCTACTGCCTTCTCACATTGCTTGCTAACTTTAAGGTCATCTGATATGATTACCCCCAGGTCCCTTTCCTTTTTTGTTGTTGTTACTACCTCCCCACCCATTGTGTATTCTTCCCCTGGGTTCTTGTTTCCCAGGTGCATTATTTCACTTCTTTGCATTGAATCCTAGCTGCCATACTCCTGACCATTCCTCCAACCTTGCCAAGTCCCTTTTCATCCTTTTCACGCCTCCTTGTGTATCAGCCCTGTTGCAGATTTTTGTGTCATCTGCAAAAGGCATACTTCTTTCCTTCCAGTCCCTTTGCAATGTCACTGATGAAGACATTAAAAAGGACTGGACCCAATACTGAACCCTGCGGAACCCCACTAGTAACCCCCCTTTCTTCAGAATGGACTCCATTTACAATTACCTTCTGTGTCCTGTTGTCCAGCCAATGTTTTACCCAGGCTACCACCCTGGGTCCCACTCCCAGGCTGGTTAATTTGACTATTAATCTTTTGTGTGGGACTGTCAAATGCCTTGCTAAAGTCTAGGTAGGCCATGTCCACAGCCCCTCCCTGGTCTACTACTTTGGTCACCCAGTCAAAGAAATCTATTAGATTTGTCTGGCATGACCTTCCCACTGTGAACCCATGCTGCCTTGGGTCCTGTGCTCCACTGGCCTCTAGGTACTAGACTATTCTTTCCTTCAGAAGTGACTCCATCACTTTCCCTACCACAGAGGTCAGACTGACAGGTCTGTAGTTTCCTGCCTCTGTCTTGGACCCACTTTTATGAAGGGGAATCACATCCACCTTCATCCAGTCCTCGGTACCACACCATCCTCCCATGATTTATTAAAAGAGTAGCCAGTGGTTTCACTAGTTCCTCCTTAATTCTTTTAGAATTCTGGGGTGAATTCCATCAGGACCCATTGCTTTGTCCCACCTTCAGTTTTAGGAGTTCTTGCAGAACCCTTTCTTCTGTGAAAGGACTGGGATCGACCCCCTATCAAGAGTGCTTCTGTTAATTGGATTAGGCACTTCCCCTCCTCTTTTGTGAATACTGAGCAGAAATATTAGTTCAGTATTCCTGCTTTTCACTGTCCCCTCTGCCCACCCACTGTTCATTCTATTCAGCCTCACTATCCCTCCTTTGTCTTTTCCTCATGCTGATGTACCTATAAAGGTTTTATCCCCTTCTTAACCGAGTTGGCTATCTTTCCTCAGTTTGGGCCTTTGCTATTCTGACTTCCCTCCCTGCTTCCTTCTGCCTTAACTGGTACAGCTCTCTGTCCTGCACCTTCTGTGTTCCTTATACTCCGAATGCTATCTTTTCTTCCTGACTTTCACAGCCACCTCTTTTGAGAAATATAGTGGCTTTTTCTTTCATTTTGATTTGTTCATTTGCCTTACACAAAGGCTTGTTGCCTCTGTGATGGCAGTTTTGATAATTCCCCATTGTTGCTCCACACCTCCTCCTAGCCTGTTTGCTAGTGCTTTTCTGAGGCACTCTCCCATCTTGCCAAAGTCAGCCCTCCTAAAGTCCAGTACCCTCACTTTTGTGGCTTGACTCTGTAGCTGAGTTTAACGTGAACCACACTGTTTGATGGTCACTTGTCCCCAGATGGCAACCTACTTCTAGATCTGAGATCCTCTCACTGCCCCCGTTTGAGAGTACGAGGTCTAAGATTGCTCCCTCACGAGTGGGCTCCGAAACTAGCTGTCTAATGCCTGCCACCTGTAGGGCATCATGAATGGCCCTGCTCTTGGATGTGGCTGCAGCAAATGTGCTCCAGTTAACATCTGGCATATTCAGGTCTCCCATCAACAGTATCTCCCCTTTCTCTGCCATTCTAAGAATGCCTTCTATCATATCCTTGTCCATATCTTCCCCCGACATGGGGGTCTGTACACAACCCCTGTGCGGATTGTGGTGCCCTTTCCAGTCTCCAAGGTGACCCACAGTGCCTCCTCTCCTCCCTGTTTACTCTTTTGTTCAGTTGCTTTTATCCCTTCCTTTACATAGAGAGCTACTCCTCCCCCTCTTCTCCCCTGCCTGTCTCTCCTGTAGGTTATGTACCCTGGTATGTTAACATCCCAGTCATGGTTCTCTGTGTACCATGTTTCTGTGACTGCTACGATATCCAGGCATCCCTCTTCCATTAAGGCCATCAGCTCAGGAGCTTGTTGCCCAGACTACGGGCATTGGTACTCATTACCCTCCATTTCCTGATGGCCTTACTCCCTTTTGCCCCATCCCTGTCCTTCTTGCTTTTGTCACTTTCTTCATTTACCCTGCCTTCTTCCTATCGACACCTCTATGTTGGTGTTTGCCGCTTACTACCGATTATTTGGGGGGCTAGAGTTTTCCTGCTTCTTTCCAGTGCCTCCCCCTTGGCTAGTTTAAAAGCTTGCCAATGAAGCATTTAAACCTATCACCTAGGATCCTGGTTCCCCTCCCAGACAGATGCAGCCCATCATGCCAGTATAGGCTTGCATCACTCCAGGTGGACCCCAGTCCCCAATGAAGCCAAATCCTGAGCTCCACCAGTTTTTCAACCACTGATTGAATCCCATAGTGCGGAACACCTAGCCTCTCCTATGCCATAGATGGGTAGCACCTCCGAGAAGGTTACCGTACGTGTACTTGACTAAGGCCCTCCCAATTCCACAAACTCTTCCTGCACTTCTCTAATCCCTTTCTTAGCCAGGTCATTTGTCCCTAGGTGGACAATGACATCCAGCTCCCTCCCCTGTGCAGCTGCTCCGGCAATCCTGAGGATTCGCTTCCTGTCCCTGCAAGCCATGGCGCCAGGCAGGCACCTTACCTCCCTCTCCCCTTCCTCCCCCAGTTCTACCTTCCTTACAGTGGAGTCCCCCACCAGGAGTTGTTTCCTTCCCCTGCAGGGTCCCCTGCCACCCTCCTGTGGGTCTCCTTTGTGGAGGTTCCCAGCATCCTCCTTGGTCTCCACTGTGGGTGTCTCCATAGAGGAGCCACACTTTGCCAGAATGGCATAGGAATTGTGGAGAGGTACAGTGGGAGGGATGCGCCTCTGTTCCACCACCTCACCCTCCTGAGCCCACTGTGGTCCAACCGCTCCTCTTTCTTGGCAACCTCTGGAAGCAGCGGCAGTGGCACTGGTGGTCCCTGGATGGAAGGAGGTCCCACAAATCCTGGCCAACTCAGCCTGGAGATGAGCAACCTCCTCCCTCAGCCCAGAGAGGTGCCTGCAGATGGGACAACACCGCATCCTCCAGAACATCTCCCGGAAGACTGCTGCTCCACAGCCACTGCACTGCACCACTTCAATCATGTCTTATTTCTGGCCCCTTAACTGTTTGCAATCCTTACTCTTTCCTCTGTTTTTTTTTCTCTCTCTCCTTACTTTCTGCCTGTGTGCCCTTTAAGCTCCTGATTGTCCTGTTCTGAGACAAGAATATCCTATATTTCGCAGTAGACCACTTACTTGCTCAGAGGCAGACCTCCAGCAGCTAGAGGGGGCCAGAGAGCTACTCTTGCCCTTCTAGGATGGTGGGTCCTTGGTGGTTCTGTGATCACTCACTTCCTGCCCCTAAACAGGAAGTTCCTGTTGTCAGTCAAATTCTGTGCCTATAAAAATAGAACTAGCTTTGGGTGGGGGGAAGGGAATATAGACCCAGCAGAGAAGTTCAGTCACACAGCAGTCCTTTATCCTGGTGTCTTCTGCCAAGCTATTAGCAGAAACTTTCTAAGGCGGTCTTTAAATGTAGCTTCCTTCTAGCTAAGCCACTCCCCCTACTTACCAGATCTTTCTACAAGTAATTTAAACCTCACAGCAGTTAAGTCCTTTCAGTCACCTGAGATTTACACCTAGATGACTCTTCAGATACCCATTCAGTTCCGTTAACCCAAACACACACTTTTTGTATGTTAGTTTTTTTTACCCTAAATTAAAAATCAAATACAAAAGTTCTTCTACTTTAGTCCCAGCAGAGAAGTTCAGTCACACAGCAGTCCTTTCTCCTGATGTCTTCTGCCAAGCTATCCTCTGACTCTGCCTCTTTGTCAAGATCTTTTAACAATCTCAAAAGGACAGATTACTCTTCCCAACCTGAAATCCCTTCACCTGAAATCATAGTTCCTGAAGAAGTACTTTTTTTTTGGACATAAATCTCTCCACCTAGGTTATAGAGGTCCTTAAGCTGGCCAGCAAGCCATCCACAAGGAAAACTTGCAGTTATAAAGGGAAAAGATTCTCAATCTGGTTTGGAAACAGTTCCCATTCAGCTGGGAAAGCAGACATTGCATTCATTTTGGAGATCTTTGGGCTTGAGGCTAGCATAATTAAAGCTGCATGTGCCAGCTGTTTCTACTTTCAGGTCTGATGCATTGGCCAAACATTTATTTCCACATTCAATTCCTATAAAGGACATACGTCAGCTGGGGGGGTGCAAGGAAGGGCCACCAGTATGATTTAGGGGCAGCAGGGGCACTTGTACGGACAGAGGCTGGAGAATCTCTGTACTCACGGGAAAGAGAGGGGGACATGACAGAAGCAGATACTTGAAGGGTATCAATAGAGTGGATCTCTGTGACTTTTTCCAGATCAGCAATTAAAAAAATGAATGGAAACGGCTGCAAACTGGCAGGGAGCAGATTCAGAAGGGGCATCAAGTTATACTATTTCATGGACAGAGTAGTGCAGGGAGAGGAAACAAATCCATGGATAGCTTCAGGTGGGATAAAGTAAAGGGGGTGCTAATTGTGTCCAGGGAGGGAGGGGAGCAGAGCAGCATGTAATATAAAGATGCATGTGCTTCACTTCAGGCAGACTTGATGGACCACATGGCCTTCTGCTGATGTCAAAGTTCTATGTTTCTGTGTGGTTAAATGGTTCTTTAAGGGACTCTTGCACATGTATCCCCTAGAAAGAACAACAGCAGGAAAAAACGGCACCAGGATGCATTACAAAAATATTTTCCTTTTTATTCAGCAGAACGCTATTACATATAAACACTACCTTGGCTTAAAAACAACCAGAACCACCCCAGCCAGGTTTGGCCGCAAAACGCAAAAACTGGTCGGAGGTTCTGGTTGGCTTTAAGCTAAAGTAATGTTGATATGTAATAGCATTCTGCTGAATAAAAAGGAAAATATTTTTCTACTGTAACCTGGTGCTATTTCTTTCTGCTACTACATTTGAATCTAGTACCTGGCACAGGTTTTAGGAATGGAGCAGTAGTATCTTGCTGAGATCCCCTAGAAAGAAACCTACAGTACACAATCCTGACAGTTAAATCGGATTCTCTCTTACATAATGAAGTATCCATTTGAATCTGTGGACACTACTGAGGTGAAGTATTTCACCTGGAAAACTTTATTCCTGATAGCTATTATTTCAGCTCAGAGGGTCAGTGAATTGCAAGCATTTAGCATAGGTTCCTCATTCTTGATTTTCCTCATGAACAGAGTGGTGTTATCATAACTTTAGATTGGAACTTTCAACCAAAATATCTCACTTTTGATTATTAATGAATTCTAAGAAAATTACTTAAAATTATTTTAACATTATGCCTCCTTTATATTCACTCACAGCTAAAGTTTATGAAGAGTTCTGGTATTAATGGCGTCTTGCACTTGTCACCAAGAAGTGGAATAAAAAGAAGTTTCATTTAACATTTAAAAATATTGTGTAAGCCACTAATTACAGAGAATCTAAAACTGCATGACTAACTGGAAAACATATCAATACACGTTTAAAATATCAACAGCGAATACAAGAATTATTGTAAACAATGTTACAGTTAAGGCAGTTCTTTTGTTTTATGTAACATGAGTTGTTTGATCGTTCAGAGATATCATTTTTAAACATTGCTGAGTACATACCTTTGCATCATGCTCCTTTGGCACCCGCCACCCCCTCCCCCTTCCCCAACTCAAAGTCCCATGAGTTTCCCTAACAGTCACTACTAATGCAGGCTGCCTGACCATGCCCTCTCACACCCCACCATTTACTCTAGCATGTCTTCTCCCCCCGCCTCCCCTCACCCCACCATTTCTCTATACCTTATTGCCCTTCTTCCCCCACCCTTCACCTCCACCGCAGTACAAACCTGTCTCTTGTACCTCTTTTCTTTACCCCACTGCCAGCTATCCCCGTCCCTCTGAACTACTGACATGGTACTTTGTGGCTGCTTATCCCCCAACCCCTCATAAAGTGTTTTCTTTTTATTTAACTTGTACCTATGTTTGAGTTATTCTGTAAGTTCTGAATCCAAGCTGTATCGTTCATTGTGATGTACCTTTGCTTTCTCTTATTGTATTTTGTTTTGCAATCTATGACATGGGACCTTTGTAAAAGAGCTTGCGCTCAAAGGTCTTTTCCGAATCACTGAATAAAACATGCCTGGGTATACCTGAGCTGCTGAGTGTAGAATGCAGTAGGCCGGCTGGTTGCTGGGACCTTACGGTTCAAACATATCATGCCAGTTCTCCACATGCCACACTGGTTGCATGTTTGGTGGCACATCAGATTCAAGGTATACTTGTTGGCATACAGTACAAGGTCCTGAATGGACTGGGCCCTGGCTACCTAAAAGACATAATGATCCTGTATGCTCTTGACTGCCTATTTCATTTAGCTGAGGCGAGTCTTCTCTCTGCACAGATCCTACTTGAAGTCTTCTAGGGATTGGGCGTTTTGAGGTACTGCCTGATGCTTTCGAATGCTCTTCCCCTTGAAGCGAGAGGAGAGTTTTGGATCTGTTATTTATTTTTTTTTTTTTTTACACTTTAACATCTCCATTGTATTACAAAATGTTTTACTCTGTCTGGTATGACTGTAAGGTGCACAGAGCCTCTGGGATTTAGCACCCTATAAATAGAATTACCTTGCCCTTTCCCATTTAATTATATTAAGACAACAGCCTTACTGTACCTCATCCCTTATTATTATGCAAAAAGAAAATTCTCTGAATGAGAGGAGTAATTTTATTTCAGTGGTGGTATCTGGATTTTTAGGACTTACCAGGGGTCAACCATAAACTTTTTTTTGCCCTAACCAGCAGGGCAAGTTGATTCAAAATTGTACTAGCCCGCCGGTGGTTGCACTGGTCCACAATTATAATGATGAATTTTGATCACTTATACAGGAAAAAAAAATCAAACCAAGTAACACTGATTATTGAATTTATCCTGCTCTCACATTGCTTCCTGCCTCAGCATAAAAAAAAGACTGCCATGCAGTCATACACAGTGTGCCCCTGCCCATTGTTTTGTATCACAACTCCCTCTCTTCCTTCTTTCTGTACCCCCCCAACTGAACCAGAGGATCCCACAACAGCAAATGTTTAATCAAGCAGCCAACATCTGCACATACAGTAGCCAGCATTATCATGCACCTCCCCAACCACAGGGCAATGAACAGAGTCAGGCAGAGAAGGGGAAAGACACTCTCAGTCCCCAGGTTGTAATCAGTGGGAGACATATGGAAGTTTTTATACAGCATCAAGTGAGCCAATGGCAGATCTAGGAATTATTTGGGGATTGTAGTGGACAAAACTTACGGGGTTTGGGAATATAAAGCTTTGCAACACTTTTTATTTATATATATCAGGTTCAAAATTATTGATTTGAACATGCGCTGTACCAACAATACCATTTATTTTAATATTGTCCTTTCATCAGCCCAGGGAAAACAGTACCCTTGCATGAGTCTCTACCACCTCTGTTTTGGTATGCCTGTTCTAGTTTCTCTGATTATATATTTTATAAGGATTTATTCTTATACCATACATGCTCCAAAGCATTGCTTTTAGGATGAAAGGACATGCTGGGTGGAATAAGGGTGGGACTGCATGGATTGCATTGACATGCTTGGTCCATTGCAAGAGTTGGGGACCCCTACACCTGCCAGTAACTGCAGCTGTTTCATATTCTGGGCTACAGGGGTGTCCATGAAAAGCAGAGTTGGGAGGTTGTGAGAGGAGAGAAAGCAGCTATGTGAGACTGGAATAAAACCCACCACTTGCAGGGCAGACCCTGTGTACCTCTTAGCATTTTGTCATTGAGGTATTGGATGGAGACACTCAAAATGTAGGGAAACTCTGTCTCATTTTCACATCTTCACTTCAGTTTCAGCTGTCCTTCCTCTTTTCTTCTCTCTTGCCTGCTGTTTCAGGCTCTGGTAGGTAAAGTCAGACCCCCTCTTCCTTCGGCATCCATTGGTTGATCTTCATCCAGTGGTGGAATACTTGTTACATATTCACGAGAATTACTTTATTCCCATTAAGAAGTTGTATGAGCATAGGTAGTTGCCATTGAGAAAGTTTCAAACGCTTGCTTTTTTTCCCTCATAGTAATCGTACTAAAAGCTTTTAAAAGACAAATTAGAATGTTGTATTAGGAACACTTATGAAAAAAAAAAAAATTTTCATTTGTGTCCAAGTCCCTGGACATTCTACAGAACTCTTTCACATTTCCTTTGGTAGTTAGAAATGTCCTTTACAAGAAGGTATAAAACAGGTGACTATAACATGTGGCATTCTTTCATTAAATGCAGACGTTTGTCAAAGAATCGTCATTGCTTGTTCTGTTTGTGTTGTCAAACCAGCACATCAACAGCTCTGGTCAGTACCACTTTGAATTATGATGTTGTGTTGCTGTTGTGCCCTTGGTATCTGACATTATCTGCTGTTAGCCTTGGTACAAGGTATCACAGAGGAAAACAAGTCCGTGAATTAATTATTTTCCCAGATTTGGTCTTCTGGGAATTTCAACCCTTTCCATCCCTACCCACATAGGCATAATCAGTCCATGTGTGTGTTTTACATTATGTTCTTCCCCTGTTGACGTTATATATTATTAACTCATGTTTATAAATTTCCAACTAAGAATTACATATTTTGTTTCCTAGCCTAATTCTTCCCACAGTATTGAGAACAAATGTCCAGTTCTTCACAAAGGTAGTAATGGAGTTCCATTTAAATCAAGCCATTATCTTGCAGTGTATTTCACAAGACCACATGCCAATAGAGGGGAGGAAGAACTCCAGGCATTTGATGTAAGAAGACAGAGCAAAGGCCGATGACACATTCATAAGGTAGAAAAATAAATGGGCAGACTGGATGGGTCTTATGGTCCTTATCTGCCGTCAACTTCTGTGTTTCTGTGACCTCAGTTTTTACAAGTTAAGAACAGAGGACATGAAGAAGAATGACAAACAGATGTTTGTCACATACGAGGAGGTGTCATAGGGACACCCAGGATCTAAGCAGACCATATAGAGGTGGATAGTATCCACAGTAAATTTCTGTCACACCAGTGCAGGAATGTACCTCCAAATTGAATTAAGCCACACTACTAGGAGTACAGCAGCAGTAGTGGCAACTAGAAAGAATGTGCCACTTGTAGAAATGTGTAAAGCTGATATGTGACCCACAGTCAACACATTCACATATCTTTATTGCCTGGACTTATAGGCAAGAGAGAATGCTAGGTTTGGGATTTATGTAACTCAGAACCTATTTCCAAAGCAGTCCTAAAACCCTCCAACCCAGGGTACTGCTTGGAGTCTGCACAAGTTTAACAGGGCTATTCTAATTCATGTTATAAGAAGAAAAGGTTACTCACCATAGTAATGGCATTTCTTCTAATGAATTAGAAAAGCGAACCAAACTACACTTCTTTCACCTTTTTGAGAATAGGATAATTAGATTCTTCAACATCCTTTAGGCATTTTTTTTTTTTTTTTAACTTTCTGTTTTTCCTCCCTCCTCTCTCTGGAGCCCACTCCTTCCATCCTACTCCTTCCCACCTCACTCCACCTCCCTTGGATCTGCCCCTAGAGTGCCTCCTTCCCTTTACCTCCTGCACAGTGGGGTCTGTCCTTTTCTTGGTGGTCTTGGATGGATCCGGAGCGGATTTCATCTAGGGCTGCCAGAGGTGTCGTCCTCGTTTTCTCCCGTAATCCCTCCCTGGGACGTGCAAGCTAGGGGCGTACGTCCCGAGAGAAACGTGCTGACGCACACCAGACTCCTCTCATGCGCCGCGACGCCCACCTCCCCGACTTCCGATAAGCGGAGCCGCCTCCATCCCCTTCAGTTGTCGATGTTCCCACCAGCTGCGAAGGGGGATGTAGAACGCAGATGCGTTCTTGGTTCCCACCCCTGAGAGAGGAGAGCATCCATTGGGATGCTCGATCCTCTCTCCCCTTGCCGACCCCCGGCCACCCGAGTTCATTCCCGAACCCGGGTTGCCGGCGTGGCGCGAGGTGTGGCGTCCAGCGCCTCAACCCTCAGTGCCACTGGGCCGGCCCCTTTAGGCATTTTTCAGTGCAAAATGTAAACACCTTTTTGTAATAGCTATTGGAATATTTTTTAAATTGGATATAGAGTCTTCATGATCTCTTCAGCCAAAGATCTTTGGTTGGAATGCTGGGAGGCTTGAGACAAGTACAGTGCAGAGAGCATCCTTGGAAGAA
Source organism: Neoceratodus forsteri (assembly GCA_016271365.2). Lineage (NCBI taxonomy): Eukaryota > Metazoa > Chordata > Ceratodontiformes > Ceratodontidae > Neoceratodus > Neoceratodus forsteri. The sequence goes on from CM057449.1 coordinate 1,840,225,965, forward strand.
CATTGTACATTCTGGGGCATCATGGATCAGTAGAAGATTATGCACTAGTTTGATGGGCTGTTTTAATCCATTAGAAGAAAAGTTGTTACTATGGTGAGTAACTTTCCTTCTGTATCTGAAGACTGAGCACTTTAAACAACAGCTGACTGTGATGAGCCAGTGCTCACATCCTACACTAATTTGAAGGTTTTTTATATGGCTGCTGCTGCTTTAATTACATAGTATCCATTTCTAGATGAAAAACTCACTACATCCGTAATTAGTTTGATGTGCTTTGAGTCTAAGTTGCCACATAATTCTTTACTTTAGTGCTTACAGAAATATGCAGTAACATCATGAGTACATGTTTGTGCTACAGTGATCTCTGTGAAGCAGTGTTTTACAAATGCCAATTTTCACTGTCTGCAAATTTCAAGAGTTTCAAAACTATGCTTAGTAGATACCAAAAGGGACAAGGCATTTCAGGTTGCTGAAGTTAGGATATCGGGGAGGCAAGCTTGATGAGGTGTGTGGTCTTACTTCATTTCACTACACCCATGAACCTAAGTTCTAAGCTTGAACAACAGTAATGTTTTTATTAGCTCCCCCAACTCTGCTTTGGTGCCACTGTTGGTCCTACCTGGTTCTGTCAGGGAGCTCCAGATCACAGTTTTATTTTACCTGCTGTTTTGGGAAAGATTCCATGTTGGTTGATGAGGCTTTCGCAATTGGGAGCTGGTACACCATGTTTCTATTTTCTGTGAGTGTAGGCAGCTAAACAGCCTCCTTCCTCAGTTTATGCCAAAGCTGTATTGTGAGTTGCCCAGCAGGGAGTATGCATTGTTTCCCCTTCTGCAAGGCTGAATGTCTTCTCTGAAATGCAGCCAACATTCATTAGCCAGTAGTGAGAAACAGAAGCCTTTGCATGATCCCAATTCTTCAGAATGCTACGCCACCAAGCCTTTGCAGCTTGTGTATAATTTTGATTCTTAATTGAGATAAATATAGAAAAAGAATGTAAGGACAGAAAAAGACTCACAGGTCCATTGAGTCAGTCCCGAGTCCTTGCCTCCTATTGCTCATTGTTAGCCATGCTTACTTCATCCCCAAGTACTCGCTCTCTAGTATCTAGCCTCCGTTTGCAAATGAACCCCTTGAAATGATCCCACTGTGCCTTGAAATAATTTATGGTCTCTGACTTAACTGCAGTTCTAGGCAAAGTGCTCCACGAGTCCACCAGTTTCTTTAAAAAAAAAAAGTTTCCTAATGGCCTTTTTAAACTCCCCTCCCATAAGCCTAAGATTGTGTTCCCTGGTGGTTGAACTGTTCTTTATTATGAACAGTTCAGTGTAATCCACTGTACTGCTCAACATATCTGTTTCATATTGCCTCTTTCCTGACATCTGGTGAGTTCATATTGAGTTCATTCAATACCTCCTCATAGATACCACCTTGCATTCCTTGAATCATATTAGATAACATTTTTGATCTTGGATACCTGCCAGCTAGCATCCAGAGGGCTGATTTTTAGAGCTTTTATGTTTTTTTAATGTTGCAACTCTGCAGGCAGACTTGTTTTAACATTTACAAAGTGAATGTTTAGAAAAAAGTTGTGTACATGTTTCAGTTAGAGATCACCCATCACGAATCATTATAGAATAATGCATGGAGTGTTGTACTTTACGAGTCTATTTTTTACACACCCCGTGTGTGTGATGCCACGAGTGGGAAGTACAAGTGATTAATATAGGTATCACAAAGTAAGATTACTGCTCTACAGGTTTATGTTTTATAATTGTTGGTTTAAACACTCTCATTCTCTGTCCCTTTCTGTCTTACATTCCTGGCCTCTCTGCTGCTGCTCAAGTCGGGCCCAGTGTGTTCGTTTTGTTGAGCAGCTGCTGGATGTGGTCCTGATTGGGCTTCTGATATTAAGCCACATGGAGTGGCTGCTGGCTGTGGCCCAAATCAGATTCCCATTACAGAAAACCCAGTGTAGTATGGATTTCGAAAGTGGTGGGCAGACGGGTTAATAAATAGGCTAACCAATCATTATAATGAATTAAGGTCCTCAGTGGCCATTTGCTTTGCAATGCTGGTGCATACAATTTAATATTTTTCTTTTGCTTACTGACCATCTTTGTAGCAGAGGCCAGAAGCTGTCATCATCGTGACTTTCTGTAGTCGGTTGGGTGACCTGTGTGAAATGAGTTATTTTGTCAGTCCAGTTACTAGTGGAGAGGGGCCAAATTACAGAAACTACTGTCACAGTTAACAATTATTGCCACCCTGCTTTGCAGCCTCACAGGTCTCGTACTGAACTGGCATGGACATGTACTGTCCTTCATCAGAAGTGATCCCTCCGTGGCAGGGTTAAAAAGCTAATAATGCCAAAAAGAGCAAACAGAAAATGTTATAGCATTGTTGAATTAGCCAGTTGTCACTTTATTTTTGAAATATTTCTCCTTTTCCTTGTTTCCAAATAGAAGATTTTACACCTGATAACACAGGTGAGATATGTACAGCAGTACTTTACCTGACAGCTGACATGTCTAGTGCTACTCCCTTGTATACTTCATCAGTGTTGTGACCTCACTTACTGTGACATCACCAGTGACCAACCTAGCAAAAGCTGATTAACCCTTCCTGATCAGTGATGTCACAGTCCGCATGGTCGCAGTGCTAATATGGTTTGAGTGACGCAGAACTAGATGTGTCCTCTTCCAAGCAAAGTGCTGCTCCAAACATTGCACCTAATACTGTTGGGTAGAATATCTTTAAAAAAGCAGCAGGGAAAAGAAAAAGTACTTCAGATGTAAAAAAGTTATTGTTGACTACTTTTAAAATCCAGCAGTTCAATTTCGAATGGTGAAATAGCTCCTCAAGGCATGTTTCTGGGAGAGCATCCGGAAGCATCCATTACAGCCAGTTGTGCTTCACCTGTTGTGTGACTGAATATATGACTCTGGTTCTCAGTGCTGTCAGCGTGGCAACCTACACACAGAGCAACACTAAAAAAGGAGGCTTAAAAATCAAAAAGTAAATAGGGAATATTTTTCGTTCACCTAGATGTGACAAACACATTTTGCAAATACTGGTATAGTGGAATACTATTACCCCAGGGGTGACAAAAGTAACTTACAATCTGTTAAATGATTATTGTCCAGTGGAGGTCACTTCAAAACTACAGGCAATATTTGTTTTATGAAAACCACTTTTTCCTTTTTATTAAGAAGAGTTCCCCTGCAGTATGTTTAAAAAATATTTTCTGTTAAGGAATGCAGAGTTAGCAGTCTGTCAGAGCACTGGTGTTTCTCTCTCTTGTCTCTCTCTCTCTCTCCTGGTGCCCACTCAAAGACTACAGCGTTCATACTCAGAACGGCTATGACTGCTTGGAGGGTGGTAGTTCAAAATGTGTTGCTTGCTGCCATGACAAAGGCTGGTATAATGCAAGGGCCCCAGTATTCAGAGATGGCTGACAGCGCTGTGCAGCTGGTAGTGCCATGCAACCTGGGCTATGAACTATATTCAGACAGTGGACTCCACTGTAGTGATTAACAGTCTGAATATGGGGCCGTGCCAGCCCAGTGCAGAGTGACTGTGCACTGCACTGACACAGCCTGTGGCTGAATATGTCCCACAGGAGATAAGGTGACCCAAAATGGGATAGAGCCAGGTCTCGTATGGGCCATATTCAGCTCTGGAATGCAGATGAGTCCATTGGGCATGCGTAGCACTAAGGGGTCATTGACATGCCCATAATGGACTAATTTGTATGCTTGCAACCTTTAGCACCCATTCTGGGCTTGGGAAGAGGGATTTCCTGATAGTTTAGTCACATGGTCCACCCTCCGTTGATCTCTGATGTTGTGAAATTATGTACTTCCCTGGTGTCTAGTGGTTCCCTCCCCCCTTCCTCTCCCATGTGGTAAAAGTGTATCTCTGGTAGTCTAGTGGAGCCCCCTCTACCTGATAACCCATAAGTTTAAATTTATTTACTTCCCTGGTAGTGTAGCTGACCCCCCCCCAATGGCTTGATAACCCCCTGCCCTACATCCCCCACTGGTTCTTTGACAGATGACGCAAAGCGCTCACCTTCTCATCCGTCCACTGTCTGTTAGTTACACAGTCTGATGTCAACTACTGTAGAACAGCTTTTCTACAGTACTCGGGATTGTGCTTCGTGACTGTCAGATGGCTGCTGGCCAACGAGGTGAGTGGAGGCTGTTCCAGTCACTGTCATTTGGCAAAAGAACCGTGACTGAAGTGAAGTGGGGGTGCAGGGTGTAGGGTCCTCAAAGGGTGGGTGGGTGGGTGAGGGTTATCACTCATGGGGAGATGAAGTCTGCTTTACTAACTGGGAAGTAAAAATTACATTAACCCATGGGCAATCATGGGAGGGGTTTGCTGTACTACCAGAGAAATAAATGTTATTTTAACCCATGGGTGATCGAGGGAGGAGGAGGCATTAGACTACCAGGAAAGTAAATACTATTTCAGCTTTTGGGTGATCCGGGGAGGGAGGTGATCACTGTATACCAGGGAAATACATTTACAACGTGGATGATTGGGGGGGGGGGGGAGTAGACACCAGGAGCTAAATATAGTTACAACATGGATGATGGGGGTCGAAGCCATAGCACCTGGTTAAGGCCTGGGTTTCAGCAGCAGTAAACACTGCTGCCAAAACCTATGAATATACTGTTGCAGTCTTTATTTATGAGGGCTCCCTTATTTCCATGGGCACAGTGGTATGTTTTGCGCGATCCTGCTGCGAGATTAGCGCGACCTTCTGGGGGCCTTTGAACATGGCCCTGCCCAGAGCACTGGCGCTATTCTCAGTTACAGTGGCACTAGCCTGATTAGTGCCATGCTAATCTTTTGAATATGAGGGCTGGAACTGTTTAGACCATGTAACCATATTACTGCAAGGTAAAGTCCCAAGGGTAAAGTAATGAATAATGCAAAATTGGGTGTGGTGATTCTGCGCCTTCAGCCACTCAGGAAGTTGGTTTATTACCACATGCCCTAGAGTGTGTTATTCCTTTTAAAATATATATAAAGCACAAACATGTTCTAATATGAAAATGTACAATGGCCTGACTCAAAATATGCAAGTTATATTCACATGTAATGGGGCAGGGCTATAACTTATGAATGGCAGAGCCACAAGTGAGTTATGTAAGTTCTGCCCATCACAAGTGTGATAAACTTGCATATTTTGAGTTGGGCTATTGCATATTGATGTATACAAAATCAGCTTACTAGATATACATTTTTAAACAATTGTTGCATGGAGGTATTATGATATCATCAGCACTGAAAGCTGCTCTCTGATTGGTTCTGTATTCTTTTGTGATAGCTAACCTTTAGGATAACAGTGGCGACTTAACAGTACCTAACCTACAAGATGTCAGGATATTTTGAAGTTAGAAACCAAGATATAATTTCTCTTGCCATTTTAATCCCCCACTGTTTTTTTGCATAACTAGATACATGCAATTCAATTAAAAATGTTAGCTTTTTGTGGAAACATTTTCACTGAAACTGTTGAGGAAAGAATGTAATGGATCATTGGTGATCCTGTTTTCCCAAACTTGTATTAATGTAACTCTTAAAATACCACCCTTACTGATGTATGTCTTGTGTTTTGCATACGTATTCACCCTAGGAAGCACATAAAACAGCAGGTGTAGGAGGGAGCCATTCACAAGTCATTGGAAAACCTTGCAGTTTCTGTCAAGTTGCCTATAAAAAGCATTAACTGGCCCACTTCTACAAGGTTTAAGGGCTCATTTGCCAAAAATCTGTTGTAAAGCTATTGGTTTAAACAATTGTTGCCCTTCATCTTGCAGTGTCAATCTATATCTAATTTCAGAAACTCATTTATGCCTCAGTGGACTGTGTTTTCTGTCTTTCTTCCATTGCTTCCTGCTGATTTTAAAAGCTTTGTTTAATAGAAATTATGACATCAGCCAGCTGTATAACAAGAAGTGCTGTTTTTTTAGCATGCAGTGAAATTCAAATGTATTAACAGTTGCATATACATGTATGTGATACTGAATACAGTGTTAATTATAAAATGAGGTTTTGTTTGCAAGTTCTCTCTTTAAATTCTAAGGTGATGAATTGAAATACATAATATAACAGGCACAGGGTGTCCTGCTATAACTAGCCAACCTTGAATAAGTAAAAGGTTGTGCTTGCAAGTCTGGGGAGCAGGAAATGATAACTTGCATGGCGGTCAGCCCGCACCCTGGGAGAAAACACATGAGGAGGATAGAAGTTTAAAACCACCCAGACACCTGGAGAAAATATGGCATACGCAGAGGACAGGAGATAAAGTGGGAAGGGGAAACAGACGATGCTGGCAGATAAAGACCAAGGGTCCATCCAGTCTTCCTATAAATGATTTCCTACCTATCTCCACAACCTACCATTTTGAAGGGGTATTTAGCCCTAATGCCGACCCCCATACCTCCTTCCCTTCCCTGTCGGAAGTAATATTGTCCTGGATAGACCCTGTATCACAGATGGGAGTGTTCATTGTTTTCTGCACCATATTTTAAAATTCTGCAGACTAGGTTCTGAAATGCTGCACAGTGCGTTCTAAAATTCTGCAACATTATTGTTCTACGTTTTGTGCTTAATTTTAGATTTTTCACTTTTATGTCACTCAGAGGTTTGCATAACAAAATGGATAATGTCAAATAGTATTAGAATATCTGTAAGCAACATGTTTGTTTTTGAAGGACGAGCAAATATTTCCTGTGCTCAGTTTGGGCTGGGGGGAGTACAGAATGTGCCAGCTATTAAACCAGGTTAATCTGATGGTGGATTAGTGAATTGGGGGTGGGTTTGACCAGAACACTGGGAAAATTCTTCTACTCTTTTTCAAACAGTGCCATGGGATTTTTAACTATATGAAATGTATAATTGCGGTTTTATATTTTTGTATCTTGTATTATTATTGTATTCTTAATACCATGCTGCACTGTTGTGTACTTGTATAGTGGCCAAGTGTGGCTGAAAATGGGACTTTGGTCCAATCCACCCCCAGTAAAGCAAAAGAAATGAAATTAAATGCGGTGCAATAAAAGAACAAGTGGATGGGACCGTGATTTAAAGTCTCATCCAAATGATAGCACCTCAGATCAGCACAGTGTCCCCCTAGCCCCGTGCTGGGGCCAAGAATAAAGAGCTAGTGTACCGAAATGGAGTTTTCGTCCTATTTAGACTCTCACCAGCTCCATAAAGGTTACATGAAAGCTGATGTTCAATCATTTTGTTTTTTTGAATCCTGAGGCTCATTTTAGTCAGGCAGTGGCAGTTGTGTCAGTCACCATTCACCCCCAAGAGCATGGGAAGTGAAGTTGTGGGGGGAACATCAGTCGGCTGTCTCAGAGTCACAGCAGTGAAACTGATTGGACTAGTAGGCACACCTGCTGTTTCTCTCGGCTGTGGCGATTGACTGAACTATTGAAAACAAGGGCATCTCTAATTAACAAGCTGCTCCATGGGTCTGGTCTGTTTTCAGTGGGATGCATACCAGCTTTGAGTGGAGGAGGTGATTTTAATTTTGCAGGATGCAGCCTTTTCCTGTCACCCCCACTCTAACAGTGCCAACACTTCATTTTCAGTTACTCTCACCATCTCACTCACCATAGCCGCGACTCGGATGCGGGAGTATTTCTCTGCTTGGAGTGGAAAAGTGCTATGAGCAGTGCGAGTAATTTTACTGTCTAAAGCAAGGAGTAGTGGGACTGAATTAGATACCAAGGAGGCAGTGGAAGTGAATGAGGCAGCAGGACTTGTTACTGTTTACCACAACACATTTGGTCAAAACTGCCGAATTACTCAGTAAAAGATGGTATAGGTTAAATCTTTTTTAATAGTCCCTTAATATGATTTTCTTTGGTGCCCCTTGTTTCACAAGTCACCCCTCCAAAACCCACACTGGCTATAGAGCATTCCCTTGGTTTTCTTAGCTTTCCAGTACTTGAGTATGTTATGGTGGAATATGGGAAGGCCCACTGTGAGACTGATACCACTGACCACAAACAGTTGCTGCATACAGAACACAGCTACTGGCTACACTGGCCATGGAATACAAAGCTACTGGCTACACTGACTAGAGAATACAAGGTAAAAAAACTGACATGAAAACAAAAACAAGCTGAATTATGAGTCTGGTAGCTTAATCTTAACAAAGCAGTCAGTTGTCAGCGGCAGGCAGCTTGCGGTCAGCATTTTTGGCTCCACGACTTTTGTTACCTTCATACAGTCCTGCTGTCCTCCACTATGGGCTATGGGCACATTCAGGAAACGCTTGCTGCACCTTTATTGTCACTAGGAATTAAGTGTCCCATAAACACAGTGAAAATGATAGTACAGCAGACATTGTACTGTATCACACTTTCAGCAGCCCCATTATAGAGCAGATGACAAACAGTGCCGTGCAGCTTCCCCCACAACGTCACTTTCTTTTACAGTGGCGCTGTGTGTGTGATGACCATACCCAAACAGTTTCAGTTCAGAGCTACCTCATGGACATTTGTTGAAATGCTTGATTTAAAAAGATTAGGAACATAGTCACGTTTGAGGTAGTGAGAATAGGCACTAATTTATTACTCCAGTCAGCATACAGTACTGGGGCTAAAAGTCTCATTACACTAGCACATTATATGGCACATTCTAAATTCAGTTTACTGTACGGCAGTTGATAAATAATGCCACAAGATGTAACCCGAACATGGGTACAAGTTCAACTAGTGATTGACTTTTAACAAACCTGATTCTGTTTTGTATTATGGCATCTTACCAGATGCCGTTTTGGACCATTGTCTGATATTTTGTGTTGGGTAAAACATTCAGATTAATAATCCTCCAAATTCTATATTAAGGGATTTTGGTAAACTTAATGAAATAGTTTATATGTGAATTGTAATTAGTTGATTGGTCACTAATGGAAAAGTGTAATGTATAGATGAGGCTTTGGGAATGTTTAACTCGTGCTATATAGAGTTACTGTATGTAACAATCAAGTGCCCCTTATTAAGCAGGTACACACTAACTGAGCTTCACACTTGAACTTCGACATATTATGAAAATAAGAAAAAAAATGGAAAGCTTGTCTATAAAATAGAATCCCACAATTATCAGGTCTTCATGGAGGTACATAATACTTGCAAATGTTTGCAAAAAAAGGTAAATCAGAATATTTTCAAGGGAGACAAGTAAAAATCATTAGGAACCTAAAAGATTTTGAAGTTCATTTAAGGAAATGTCACTGGTGGCAGTGGGCAAAGACTTTTAAACTTCTCAAATTTTTTTAATATCTGCTGTCTATGTGGGATCACACCAGCCCACTTCCTAATGGCATGTCTACCTCCTCCCCCAAGAAAAAGTTTTCAACCAGGCGAGAGTCCACCTGTTCAACCAGCTATGTTTAAATTCTTTGCAATTTCTGAATCGGATGTTTATGAAGCACTATCTATTCTAAATGTTTATAAGGTGTGCTGACCAGATGGGCTCAGCCCTAGATTGCTCAAACTACAGTAGCCACATAAAGAATTTTTAAGCCAGCTACTGCAGTTCTTTAACTGTATCTGTCTTCCTGTACTTTACCAGTGATGTGGAAGACCATGACAATTGTCCTAGTATTTAAAGCGTGTGAAAAATCTAGTTAACAAGCTATTCTCCAATTTGATTGCTGCTGTCCTTAGTGAATGTAACCCCTACCTGGTATGCCGTTTGCATCTGACAGCAATACCAGGTGGGCTGGGTTCGGGGAAGAATGTATCACTCGGCACAAAGGCTAGGTTTAACTACTCTGCACAGGGGCACCCAAGTAACTCCGAACACAGGCAGCAATAACTGTAATGTCCAATACCAGAAGTGGGATTCTAAAGTGTGGCTTTTATTTACATCCAAACAGAATAAACAAAGCATAGATGGACCCCCCATGGTGCTACACTCCTAGTAATGCAGATTAAAGGAGACCAGAACACATCTTCATCACTTTAGCCCTCAGGCTCTACAACACACTGGGCACACAGCTAGACTTGTACGCTGCTTTGGATTACACAGCCCGAAGTTGCACTCTGCTCTGGGTTTTCCCTGGCTCGGCTCCCTTGCCAGCCACTTGGACACTTTCCATACTTCGTGGAAACATTTTCTGGCGGCTCCCTAAACCACCCAAGAGCACCTCAGCTCCATCAGGGAATCCTCCTCTTTAGTCCCACGTCTGGGTACTTTCCTTAGGCACTGGCCAAGTACCTGAGGGAAAGCAAAAGGTGTCTCAGAGCAAATCCGTAGAGGTAAGTTTGGTTACTACTGATGGGGGGGGGTGTCCCACCTCTCGCTCCCCAAATTCATGCACAGCCATTTCTCTGGACTGTAAACACCTCATCCTTTAACACTTTGCTGTGTAGATTCTTGCTAAATGTATTTCACCTTCAGTCTACTTGTCTTGCTTCCCATTTGTGCTGGACTTGAGCATACTTAAAATAAGTGGCATTGTCCATTACTCTAGACCCCCCACAGAGTTAAGCAGTCCAATCCCCACATTCATTCTTTCAATTTGTGCTGGACTCAATGCTTGGAGGCTACTGAGGGCATTAACAAGCACCTCCTGCAGGCCCTCTATGATATTTTGGACACTATTGCCAGGGCCGCTGCCACCTGCATATGCCTGCGTAGACATTCGTAGCTGAGGGTCTTTGGATTCACTACTGAGATTCAGCAGAAGGTGCTTAATGCCCCCTTTAATGGCTCTAAGCTTTTTGGTCCAGATGTCCAGGACCTCACCAGTGACCTACAGGCATCTGGCAGGGCTCTGAAATCTGTTTACTCTACCATATGCAACCTTAGAGCAGACAGCGCCCTCCCTTTCATAAGGCATCCAATGGGCCAGGAGCGGCCTCAAGGCAAACACAGAGCTTCCGCCACTTTGTCCACTCCCTCCACTGCTGGAGCTGTGGCCAAAGGTCCCAGAAGTGATGGACCAGCCCTAGCAACTGGATCCGCCTCCGCTTGACTCCTTGCCTGACCCCCCCTCTTCCGGCCCCCGACCAAGAGGTGGTGGGCGGAGGTCTGTTCTCCCTCCATCTCAATCAGTGGAGAACCATCACAGCGGATGCCTGGATTCTGAAAATCATAGTGGGCAGTTTCTGGAGCCCATAGAGCAACCCCCAGATATTCCCCCTGGCCTCCAGCTACCCCCAGCCCACCTAGCTGTTCTCCGGGAGGAGGTACAGTCCCTTCTGCACAAACAGGCCATTGATCCAGTGCCTAGGCACCAGAGGAGCAAGGGATTTTATTGCAGGTTTTTCCTGGTCCCAAAATGGGACATGGGAGAAGGAAAGACGACATGCATCCACTGATATGTGGTGGGTCATCATGGCCTTTGGTCGATAGACCTGTATGATAACTATGAAACTATGAAAAAAGACCGGAGATCTAAAGTCCATCTTGGATTTAAAGGACCTCAATCTGTCGTCTAGTATAAAAAGTTCAGAATAATAACTTTGCCAGGTCTGATGCCCCTTCTCAAGCAAGGCAACTGGCTGTGTTCTGTAGATATGTAGGATGCAAACCTGCACATTTCAGTGTTTCCTCCTCCCAGGAGGTTCCTTCGGGGGTTTTTTTGTTTTTTTTTAGGGTAGGCATTACCAGTTCAAGGTGCTGCCCTTTGGCTTTTCCTCTGCCCACAGGTCTTTTCCAAGTCAGCAGCAGCAGTGGCTGCAGCCCTCAGAAGGGAGGGAATGTACATTTGCCTGTACCTGGATGATTGGCTCCTAAAAGCCCCATCCAGAGAACTGCTTCTGGGGACCTTAGAGAGAACTCTCCAATTGTTTCTTTCTTTCTTTGGACATTTCCATCAATCTACCCAAGCTGGTCATGGATCCATCCCAAAGACTGCAGTACTGTACATGGGGCGGTTCTAGATTTGGGACAGGGGAAGGTTTTTCTGCCTCAAGGCAGGGCGGGACATCTTATTGCTGAGGCTCAGGAGGTGGCCCAGAGCTGTTACATCCCAGCCAGGGTGTACCTGAGACTGTTGGATCTGATGGCGGTGGCCATATTCACTGTTCCACTGGCCAGGCTCCATATGCACACTCTCCAGTGGACTGTCCGGGTACAGTGGGACCAGCATACAGACGATTTAGATCAGTTGGTTCTGGTCTCTTCCTCAGTCCACAAAGTGCTCCTGTGGTGGATGGATCCTCTGAATCTCCTACAGGAAGTTCCAGTCCAGATTTCGCCACCACGGATGCCTCCAGTTGGGGGGGCTCACCTGTGTCCCTTTAAAACTCAGAGTTCTTGGTCCCAGATTGAAGCCTCCATGCATATCCGTGTCCTGGAAATGTGGGCAGTTCTGTATGTCATGCAGACCCTTTAGAACCTCCTTCTTCCGGCCAGTTGCTGATTTAATCAGACAACCTCAGTGCAGTGTACTACATCAACAAGCAGGGAGGAAGCTGTCAAAGCTCATTCCACAAGAGGCGTGGCTACCTCTGTGGCTTGTTTCCGAGGGGTCTCAGCTGCTGAAATTTGTGCGGCTGCCACCTGGAAAGTACTGTTCACACTTTTACAAAGCACTACAGACTGGACATTGCCTCCAGAGCCCATGCAGGTTTTTCAGGGCTGTGCTGCAGGGCCTCCTCTCTTAAGCTTAAGTTTGGCCTTCCTCCCAGACTGTTTGTTGCACCTGTAACTTCTTGGGACATGTTCCCGCGATGAGACCTGATGATTGCGATACCCCTGAAGAAGATAGAACAGTTATGTAAGAGCCTACTGTAACAGTAGATCTCTGAGGGTATCTCAGTCATCAGGTCTGTCTTCCGTCCCACCATCCCCCTTTGGGGGGCTGTTTACTGGAACTGGCTATCTGGTGTATCCAGCCTTTCTTGTTAGCCAGGCACCTCTCTGTCTCCTCAGTCCCCCATTGCTAGAGCTATGCTCCCTTTGTCTCCAGTGGAAAGAACTGAAGAGGGAGCAGGGCCTCTTACACCGTTATAGGGTTGGTGACATTGTCGTGGGCAGCCCTAGTTTTACTGCTGAAAATCTTCCTTGTGGATACTGCTTCACCGACAGTGAAGTTCCTATGGTGGTGAGACCTAATGACTGAGATCCCCTCAAAGAGCTACTCTTACGGTAAGTTTTTATGTAACTGTTCTTTATCACTGCAGCCAGTAAAATTAGATAAATAAGTTTAATGATGTTACGTGAAGTAATGGGAGTCCCACCAACCTGCAGGTTTAGCTTCAGAACTAAGGTTAAAGGGACACTTGTCAACCCCCCTTAGGCCACAAAGGGCAGTTGAAAAAAACATGTAATGATTGGTCACATTCTATAAAGATTGCTGATGTAGCTGGTAGTTCGATTCTGACTCCTTATTTTACTTTCAAAGTAAAAAAATAGACTGCCCGCCATACTGGTGTTACCACACAAAAACATGCTTGTTTACAGTTATTGATCAGCTCCCACTGCATCTTTTCTGGACTTGGGGACACTCCCAACAAAGATTAGCCACCCACATGATGTATTGGGAGGAAACAAGACTATTGCATCATGAGTAGTGGCACTGTTCGGGGGTGCTCCTAATGTTCAGAAAGTATGCAATAATAAATAGTACATCAAGGATTTGAAACAAAACAAGGTTGGGTATAATTACACCATTAGCATGCATTTCAGTTCTACTAAGAAAAGAAGCCGATAATAAAACAACCAGCAACATCAGGGAATTTTAGAGAAGGTAAACTATCATAAACTAAAATGTGGGTTTTCAGCTAGAAATAATGTGATGAGAAAGGGGTTGACAGTGTCCCTTTAATGAATTGGTAGACAGATCTGATATCATTGAACCAAGAGCCTTTCATGAAAACAAAACTGTGTAAACATTTTCTTTCATTCTGAGCCATGACTTTTAAATTCTTCATCAAGTGACCCAAGTCTGAGCTTGAACAAACTGCGGTTTGAATTGACTTTTTAACTATGACTTCAGCTCTTGCCTGTCATGTATTTAATTTGTGAAAAGTGTAATTGCTGTTTAATAATTTTATGTATTTTATTATTATTGTATTCTTAATACCCTGCTGCAGTGTTATAGCCATGCATGGCTGAAAATGAGACTTAGGCCTAGCCCACCCCCTGGTGAAGCAAATGAAATGCAATAAAAGAAACATAATTTGTCAGCAGGTAAGGACCACTTGGCCCACCCAGTCTATCTGTTTTTCGCCACCTACATTGCCACCGCAGACCCTACTTGATCTCCGTCTCTTTCCCCTTTCCATTGTTCTTTTCCACTAAGATCCCTTGTGCATCCCTTGCATTCTTGAACCCCAGCACAGTTTTTGCCCCCCCCACCTCATCTGGTAGGCTGTTCCATGAATCTAGCACTTTTTCTTTGAAGAAGTTCTTCCTCACATCTCTCCTGAATCCCCCCCCCAGCTTCATTGCTTGTCCCTTTGTTCTTGAGCACCTTTTTCTGAAAACTTTCTTCCTGTACCTTATTTACCCGTTAGGTTTTTAAAGGCCTCTGTCTTGTCCCCCTCTCCTTCCTGTCTTTCAAGGTGTACTGTACATATTTAGTTCCTTTAGTCTCTCCTCGTAAGTCTTTTGATGCGGATCCCTCACCATTTTAGTTAACTTTTTGGCTGTTGCTACAGCACCTTGGTCTAAGGCTGCATCCACAGAACTATATATGACCACTCTTCAGTATTTTGTAAATGTGTGCAGAGAGAAGCTATAGTTATGAAGTTACAAATTATCCAGTGACAGTGCTGGCACTAACAGACAAGTACTGTAAGTCTGATAGAACATCTTTCTGTGTCACTTCACGTTATCAGCGGGGATCATTACATGTGGGTAATAATGCACCCCGACTAGGGACCACTGGCGCAGGTAATACTGTAGCTTTAAGAAGCTTAGAAGATTGGTGACCTCTGTGTTCCAAGGCTGCCAGTTCCCCAGTCTTTGCTGAGTCAGTGATAGGGATCACAGCTTCAAAGTAGAGCTCTTCATCTCAACCCTTTTACAAAGTGTCTCTGTTTTGTGAGAGAAGATTGGCTGCATTTGCCTAGGGGGGAGCTGTGGGTGCTTTTGTAGACAGCTTCCTCCTGTTTTGAAGTGCCTGCGATTGTACAGGCAACATGATTACCTGAAGTGCATTACAACCTCATCCTTGACATTCTGGGTGTCCTTGACACTACTTGGTGCATATAGAGGGCTGCAGGTACTTTTTGTTTGCAGTTTTCCACCTTACAGATTTTCCTGATCAACCTTGCCTTGGTGCTGCAAGTAAGTGGTCACCTTATGACTCCCCCTTGTCATTTCTTGCTGCGGTGATCTATCCCTCCTTTCTCTGTAGGTAAGGTTTGCACAGACAGTACCCCCCCAAATCTCTTTTTGTTCAGCCTTATATGCTTTTATTGGCCCCTGTAGCCTTCTGTGTACGGGTTTTAGGTTTGGTGAACAGGCTTAGATCTTCAAGGATATCTACTCCATTAGGCCACACTTGTGGAACTATCTGCCATTAGTGTTAGGACCACACGGAAATGTTTGGTAGCCAGTGGCCACCTGCAGTGACATGCAGCGTCTGTGTGTGAGTATATAAACATGGGCAGCCCCATCACCACTCGGGTTCTTTTCCTGCCATCAATATCTTCATCAGATCTACTGATGGAAACGCTGTCAACCCAGCCGTTACACAGAAGCATAGAATTTGACGGCAGATAAGGACCACGTGGCCCAACCAGTCTGCCCATTTCCCTACCTACTGAATAAGCTGCAGATCCTAGTTAACCAGCAGCCTACTTCTTCCTACCCCCCCCCCAGAATTGCCTTATGACTGTCCCATGCATGCTTGAATTCCACCACTGATTTTGACTCCACAACCTCCTCCGGAAGGCTGTTCCATGCATCCACAACCCTCTCTGTGAAAAAATACTTCCTTAAATTACCTCTGAGCCGCCCCCATCTTCAAATTATGCCCTCTTGTTCTTGCACACCTCTTTTTTTGAAAGATGCTACCCTCTTGGACTTTGTTGATTCCCTTGAGGTACTTGAACGTTTCTATCATGTCCTCCCTCTCTCTCCTTTCCTCGAGGCTATACATATTAAGCTCCTTTCATCTCTCTTCATATGTCTTCCGGTGCAGACCCTGCACCATTTTAGTTGCCCTCCTCTGGACAGCTTCCATCCTGTCTATGTCTTTGTGGAGATTGGGTCTCCAGAACTGCACATAGTACTCCAGATGGGGTCTCACTAGCTGTCTGTACAGAGGATAATAACCTCCTGTTTCTACTGGTGATGCCTCTCCCTATGCATCCCAGTATCCCCCAACCCTCCTTACTGCCTCTCACATTGCTTGCCCACCTTTAGGTCATTTGATATGACTACCCCAGGTCCCTTTCCATTTTGTTGTTGTTAGTATCTCACCCCCATTGTGTACTCTTCCCTGGGTTTTTGTTTCCAGGTGCATTACCTTGCACTCTTAGCATTGAATCTAAGCTACCATACATTTGACCATTCCTCTAATCCTTGCCAAGTCCCTTCTCATCCTTTCCACCCCACCCTGTGCATCAACTCTGTTGCAGATCTTTGTGTCATCTGCAAAGAGACATACTTTTCTTCCAGTCCTCCTGCAATGTCGCTTATAAAGACATTGAAGAGGACCAGTCCTAATACTGAACCCTGCAGTACCCCACTAGTAACCCTCCTTTCTTCTGAGTGGACTCCATTTACTGTTACTCTCTGTGTCCTATTCTCCAGCCAATTCTTTACCCAGGCTGTCATCTTGGGACCCACTCCCAGGCTGGCTAACTTGTATATTAATCTTTTGTGTGGGACTGTGTCAAATGCCTTGCTAAAGTCTAGGTAGGCCATGTCCACAGCCCCTCCCTGATCTACTACTTTGGTCACCCAGTCAAAGAAATCTATCAGATTCGTCTGGCTTGACCTTCCCGCTGTGAATCCATGCTGCCTAGGGTCCTGTGCCCCTCTGGCCTCTAGATACTCGACAATTCTTTCCTTCAGAAGTGATTCCATCATTTTCTCTATCACTGAGGTTAAACTAACAGGTCTGTAGTTTCCTGCTTCTGCCTTGCTCCCACTTTTGTGTTGCCGCTTGTTTTTTACTTTACATTGTATATTACCTGGTGGTCTCTGTATGCCTCCAAACTTGAAAGAGCCTTTATTTCAGTATTGTAAGTGCGGAGATAAAATTTACAAAGACACACATGGTTTGTGTGTGTGCTGTCTGGGCCTGTCTCACAATGTGTGGACTTTTGGGATTTGCCAGAGCTTCAACCAGACTGCAAGGCAGGGTAATAACAAAGTTCTAGAATATTCCTTCTACTCAAGACAGTCTCCCTCACCATCTGCCAAAAAGTGGCTGTCAAAGTCTAAAGATCAAGACAAGGAATGCTTGTCATCCTGGGCCTCTTCCTTGTCCACCCATAAGCGCAGACACAGAGAAAATGAGACGTCTGTTTCACCAGCGATGTCCTGGTCACTGTTGAGAAAAGGTATGTCCTAATCAACACCTGCTTCAGTGGCATCGACTACAGCCCTCTCGACCATCGTTGAAATACCAAAGTCCGGGCTTGGTATTTTCACTGCCATACCTAATATGGATGGCATGACGCCATCATTGTTGGACCAAGACTCATCAGTGCAGGTAGTCCCAGCTCCTTTGCAGTGCTCCATCAACTCTCAGGCTGTGCTGGCATTGTTCTCAGAAATGATATGACACATTCTGTTAGGATTATCAATGCAAGCAGTTATTCTGCCAATGGGACCTTCTGGTACTCATCCCCTGTTGAGGGGATATACTCGCATGCCCCAAATTCTTGCCTCTCAGTCACCACCAGCACCGCCAGTCCATTCTGCAGCTGACGATGAAGTGGAATATAATCCTGACCTCATGAATTGAGAAGAAGATTTCAAGGACAAATTTGAGGTAGAACAATTTATAGCACCTCGCTGTAGTTCTACCCTGTCATCGTGCAGTGAGGACTTGGTGATTTATACCCCAAGATCTCCTCCTGAGGACCCATATTCCAAGCCATAATGCAGCAGATGCTGTCTTCCATGGACTTTGCTGTGGAAGAGGAAGAGTCCACAGAAAGGAATCTTATGAAATTTTTGGTGGTGCCCTGCCCCCCCCTTATTATAATTCCACCTATATATCCTGAATTAGAGGATGGTACCTTTGCTGCATGAAACAGACCAGACTCTCTGCCTGCAGTTCCCAGAAAGGCTGAGTATCCTGCACCATCTGCTAAGCCTTATTATGCTAACTAGTCAGAAACTGACTCTATGGTCCTCATGGCTGCTCATGATAGATCTAGAGTCCCTAGACATATGAGTACTTTGCCTCTTGATAAAGAATCTAAGAGGCTGCATGTAAGGGGCAAACATACTTATGCCTCTGCATCCTTGGGATTGTAAACTATCAGGCCAGCATGATCAAATATCAGAACAGCCTGTGGAAAACTGCTCATACTATTGCTCAGGCTTTGCTTGATGGCATTGCCAAGAATGATCTGCTTAAAATGTCTGCTGGTGCTGAGGTAGTAAACATTTGCTGCGCTCCATTTATGATGTCTCTGATGCTTCTGCCAGGGCTGCTGTGTCTGGCATTTGCATGAGGAGATATTCTTGGATTAGAGTTGCTGGCTTTGCCAATGATGTACAACAGGCAGTTTTCAGTGCTCCCTTTAAAGACACAAAACTGTTTGGTTATGATGTTGAACAGGCCCTACTTGGCCTTCAAACTTCAAAAATGATTCTAAGGTCTGTAAAGTACCTGTATCCCACTCCTGCTAGAGGTCATGGTCGGGGTCCTTTCGTCCACCTGCTGCCCGAGGTAGTCATGCCTACCATCAGCATGGCAATGGTAAAGGAGGTGGGACCCCTTTCAGGTCCCCTGTCCCCTGGTGCCAATTCAAAAGCATCTAAAGGAATTGGTTCCAGTGGCCCTGCCACCACTGGCCTGCCTGACTCTCTTCTGTCTCCCCCTATCACCACCTCAGCTGTTACCTCCAGGGGTGTGTGTGTGGGGCAGGATCTCCCTATGTCTGAAACTGGTGGGAGATCACTACAGATGAATAGGTTCTGGAAATAATTGCAAAGGGCATGCTCTGGATCTGTTAAATCCCCTCCAGATAGTTCTCCGCCTTCTACCTTTTATCCTCCAGGCCATTTGTCCCTTCTAAAGGAAGAAGTTAAGTCTTTACTCCAAAAAAGTAATATGGAACTGGTTCCTTCTCTGGAGAGAAACAATGACTTATACTCCAGATACTTCCTAGTTCCAAAATGGACAGGGGATCTGTGTCCTGTGTGGGATCTCAGCCTGTACAAAACGTTTCGATTGGTATCACTGCAAGGTCCGATTCCCCTTCTGAAAACGGGACTGGCTTTGTTCACTGGACATGAAGGATACATACCTTCATGTAAAGATCAGGAAATCCCATAGACAGTGCCTCCAGTTTATGCTGGAGGGTGAACATTGTCAGTTTAAAGTATTACCCTTTGGCTTGTCTTGTGTGCCATGGGTCTTTACCAAATGCTTGGCAATATGTTGCAGCAGCCCTTGACAGGGAATGTCTGTATAGTTTTCCCTATCTGGATGACCAGCCTCTGAATGCCAGCTCCAGGGAAACTTAAATCTTACTTCGAGAGGGTTCCTGCAGTCTGTCTTCACGTATAGGACTGCGCCCCCTGGCATCAGGTTCCAACGGCAAACTTGTAGATAGCAGTCATCAGCAGGGACCACCCCCTGATGTCAGGCAATGTGACGTCAGCTCAACTATAAAATGGTGCAGTCCTGCGCCCGCCCTCCAGTTCATTCCCGCCATCACCTCAGTCCGTTCGTCTCGCGAGATAGAACAGCAGTCTAACACCCGCACATCAGCCGAAGTTTTTTCTTCATATCTTAACTTTTTTCCTCAATTATTTGACCGATTGTTGACTTGTATAAAGAAAATGTGCTCGAAGTGCGGAGCCCAAATCCTACATGGGATGACCATTCCCGCTGCCTCTTGTGCTTAATCCCCAAGCACAACTCGGACGAGTGTGCCATCTGCCAGGCCTTCAATCAAGCCACCAGGGCCAGGTGCAAGCGGACCCTCGAGGCCCACCTCCTTACCCCGCAGCTGGTGTCGATAGAAAAGGAGCTCCAGGAATTGAGGGAAAGGTAGTCATCGCCAGCCCCCAGAAAAAAGAACAACAAGGAGAAGCGCCAGGACAGGAGACCGTCACCACGCGAGAGGCCTGCTCCAAAAATTGTGAGTATTCCTTCAGGTACCCTGTCTGCCTCTTTGGGCCAGGCACATTCTCCCCCTCCTGCTGAGGTGAGCGGGCAGTTGGAGGTATCCTCTATCGAGGTTTCTGTTGTCTCCTCCTAGCACAACCGATAAGTCACCCCCTCGACCCTGTCGACGGGTGCACGGCATTGACAGATAAGCCTAGCGGCAGCCTTTCTGCAGCCACTAGACCAGTTAGGTCCGATAAGTGGGACGGGGGATCCTCTGTCGCCTGCCTGGACCCTTCTCACCCGTTGGGCTCCTGCGAGGCCCCCCAACGCCGGCCTGAGTGTGCTGTCGAGAGACTCTGCATCCCTCTGGGTCCTGCACCCCAGGGGTTCGCCACTCAATCCTGCTTTGTCTCTGTCAACAGGATCGTTGTTCGACCTTTCATAGGGGTCCCTCCCGGAATTGCCCCTTCACCAGGTCTGCTGCCACCTCCAGACAAGAGTCCGTCACCAACTAAGGATCCTGTTATGGAGTCCCCTTCCTCGGGACCTTTGGGGGCCCTCCCGGATCCCACGCCACCCAGTGGCCCTATGGCGCCTCCCCCGGTAGGCCCAATCGAACCTCCTAGCGGTCTTCCACAGCCAGACCCCCAGGCACTGCAGCTGGGCGGCCCGCTGTGAGCTCCTCAGTACCTGACGCCAGGCCAAGTGCCTCAGACGCCAGGATACCTGATGCTGGGATACCCTGGGTATAACCCTTATGGCTGTACTCCTGGATTGCCAGGCTTCAGTTCCCTTCTTGGCAATACCTGCAGTACCCAGGCTACCAACCTCCTCCTCCACTTCCAGTACCAGATCAGGAAACAATCCCCTCATGGTGGCAGGATGCCAGGACCCGGCTCATCACAGAGCTCAGACAGTCTGTGGGAGACATCCCTCTTCCTAGGACCCCACACCGCCAGTACCCTCCAGTGGAGCAGCGGGTGCTCTACCTGTAGGCTTATGTGGGGCAGACCCGTTCATCCCCAGTGGTTCTGAGCCTTCCGACATGGACTCTGACTCCAAGACTTCAGACCCTTGGTCCCCAGCCGAGGTACCACCCAAGAAGTCCCCAAAATCTCCTTCAGATGATCCCTCCTTTGGGGACCCTTTGCACACTATTCAGGCAGCAGGAGGCTGGTTTTCAAAAGAAGTGGACCCCCAGTGTAAGAGACTGGCAGATCATTTAGATCTAGCCATTACAGGTCCTCTACCCATCCCCCACTGGATGGCTTCTCACAAGGATCTGGTGACTATCTGGCAGCAGCCGTCATCCATTCTGGCTGTCTCCAGAAAGGCAGATCATACCTACTATCTCCCAGAAGGGATTCAGCATCTCACGACTCATCCCAAATTTGGCTCTATGGTAATTACTGTCACTCACGACCGGTCAGTGCAACCAAAGCATTTGAGTTCCTTGCCTCCCAACAAGGACTCTCGGCAGTTGGATCAGTTTGGACGGAAGGTCTGTTCCTCTTCCTCTTGTGCCATCCGGTTCTTCAACTATGTTTCACATATGGTGACATTCCAGAAGGCCTCTCTCTCTGAGCTGGAGAGGGACCTTCAGGAGGTGCAGGATGAGTCACTCCAAAATGAAGTGCTGGACAAAGTCAGAATGGGCAAGTCTTCTTGTTGTCATGCTTTGCACGTAACGTATGACTCAGTGGCTAGGGCGGCAGCCACGAGGATCTGTATCAGTCGCCTTTCCTGGCTCAGGATTGCAGGTTTGGCACAAGATGTCCAGTCCTCCCTTCTGGACGCCTCTTTTAGGGGGTTCCATCCTTTTTGGCGACGCCAAAGATATAATTACCAGGCTGCAAGAGAACGGATGCTCCCTTCGGGATGTACGCTCAATGTACTGGACGGTGCAGAAGAAGCAGCCTTTTCATCGCCAAAGGAGATGGCATAAAAACCAAGGTAAATGTCAGGGCAAGCTATGAGCCCCTGGTTTGGAACCCCAAACCCGGATTCCAAGCGGCCTCCAGGGCAAAAGCTCCCCTCCCCTCGGCGTCCTGACTCCTTTCCCCTCCTTCCGCTACCTTCAGCAGTTACGGAGGAACCGGTGGGAGGGAGGTTCGTCACTGCAGAATCATGGGTGTTACAACTCATCCAGCGAGGTCACTTGATAGAGTTTTCCGAGATCCCTGCCTCTCATTCTCCAGGATGGACTTTTTATCCAAGGGATCAAATTTCTATAGTCTTCCAGGAAATTCAGGCCAAAAGTGGCCGTAGAACCCATCAATCAAAACCAGATAGGAAGGGGATTTTATTCCCACTTCTTCCTAGTTCCAAAGAAGACGGGCGATCTGAGACTGATCCTTGACCTCAGCATGCTCAACCTCTTCGTCGAGTACAAGAAATTTTGCATTCTGACCCTTCAGAGGCTTTTCCCCTTGCTCCAAACAAATTCTTGACTGTGCTCCCTGGACATGCAGGATGCCTATCTGCATATCCCTCTCCTCCCAGCCCACGGCCGCTTCCTCCTTTTTACTTTTCAGAACTGTTTGCAGTTCTGAGCACTCCTCTTTGGCTTTTCCTTGGCCACCCGGGTGTTCACCAAGTGTTTAGTGGTGGTTGTGGCTTTTCTTCGCTGCCAGGGCATTTACAGATTCCCATACCTGGGCGACTAGCTCCTCGCAGCACCCTCTCCGAAAAGACTGAAAGAGTCTCTTTCTTTCACTCTGAGCTCGTTTGCTCTTCTGGGTATCACGGTCGATTTGCCCAAGTCCATGATAATACCATCTCAATGGCTCCAATTCATTGAAGCAGTACTAGACACAGTTCAGAGCAAGGCTTTTCTGCCATTGGATCGAGCCGAGACCCTAGTTTCTTAAGCCACTCTCGTGGCCCAGGCTCGGTGGATCCCAGCACATGCTGTGCTTCATCTCTTGGGACTGATGGCAGCGGCCATTCCCGCAGTCCCCTTGGTCAGACTTCACATGACGGTCACCCAATGGTCTCTTCAAGTCCAGTGGGATCAGAGGACGGATGACATGAACCAGAAGGTCATGATCTCCAACAGCCTACAGAGAGATCTTTTCTGGTGGCAAGATCTTTCCAGTCTGTTTCAGAGAGCTCCTTTCTATTCCCCTACCTCAGCCCAGATCCTTACCACGGACACCTCAGATCTGGGCTGGGGAGCCCACCTGGGGGTTCACAAGACACAAGGATCTTGGTCCAACCAGGAGCTTCTGCTCCATATCAACGTTCTGGAGACCAGAAAAGTTCTGTACTCCCTCCAGGTGTTCCAGTCCCTTCTCTTACTGGGATCACTTCTTATTCAGACGGACAACATGTCCACAGTCTGGTACATCAGCAAACAGGGAGGAACTCGCTTGTACCCTCTCTGCAGAGAAGCAATAAGGGTTTGGTACTGGGAGATTCAGCACAGCCTTTTCTTGACAGCAGTCAGCGTTCTAGGCTTAAGCAACGTCCTGGCAGACAGTCTCAGTCAATCAGTAGGACTTATGAATGGGAATTAAAGCTAGAGGTGGTCGAAAATCTCTTTCTTCGATGGGGTCGGCCAGAGAGAGAGATCTGTTCACCTCCCCATTCAACACAAAGCTACCCAACTTTTGCTCGCTCATTCCGGGCATGGTGCTTTTTGGTGAGACGCACTGTCTCTCTCTTGGACAGGGAGGTGTCTTTATGCTTTTCCTCCGTTTCCTTTCATTCAGAAGGTTCTGGTGAAACTTCAGGAGAAAGAAGCACATTTGATTCTGATTGCTCCTCTCAGGACATGCCAGATTTGGTTCCCTCTCTTACAGCATCTGGCGCTAGAACCTCCAGTTCCCCTGTCATTATCCCATGACCTTCTGACTCAGGAGCAGGGCACCCTGGTGCACCCAAGCCTTCGGTCTCTTCACCTTCATGCATGGCACTTGTAGACATACCGGCCTCCCACTATGGTGTTTCTACACAGGTTGCCTATATCCTGGTGGAAGCCAGAAAACCATCTACCAGATCCACCTATGCCATGAAGTGGAAAAGATTCTCTGTCTGGGCCCTAACCAGGAGCTGGGATCCCTTTTCATGTTCGGCTACCCAGGTGTTAGAGTACCTTGCATATTTATTCAAGAGAGGCCTTAACTAGTCTTCTATTAAGGTCCCTTTCTCTGCGGTGTTGGCCTACCACCACCTGGTGGAGAGCAGACCTTTGGCTCAAATGGAGGTCGCCAAAACTGTTTCGGAAGGCATCCTCCATTTGAAACCTCCGGTCCGGAATCCCTGTCCCCCCAGGACCTGAATTTTATGTTAGAAAAGCTGACCTTGCCTCCTTTTGAACCAGCCTCTGGCTGTGACTTATGCTTCCTTTCCTGGAAGACTGTTTTTAGTTGCAGTAACTTCCGCCAGAAGGGTATCAGAACTTCAGGCATTTGTCTATAAGGAACCCTATTTGATCTTCCATAGGGATAGAGAGTTCCTTCGGACAAACCCTTTGTTTCTTCCAAAGGTAGTCTCAGAAACCACTCTCAACCAGTGTCGAACTGCCAGTCTATTATCCACAGCATTCTAACAGGGAGAATACCTCCTGCACACTCTTGATGTGCAGAGGATCTTGAGGTATTACACAAACCGGACAAAAGAGGTCCACAAGGTGAATCAGCTCTTTGTGGCTTTTGCTCCCCAGTGCCAGGGCAAGGCCATTTCCAAACAGACCATCTCTAGGTGGTTGGCTAACTGCATCCACTTCACTTATCAAAAATATGGGAAATCCCTTCCGGGGATGGTTAAGGGTCACTCCACTAGGAGTATTGCTACTTCTACCGCTTTTTTCAGAAATGTGTCCACTGCAGAGATCTGTGCAGCAGCCACATGGTCGTCTGTCCACAACTTCACTAAGCATTACAGTCTAGACATTGCATCTAGGCGCAGAACTGGCTTTGGGCTTGCGGTTCTGCAAGGCCTCCTGTTGTAACTTGCAGTTGCCGACTTTTCCTCCTCCCAGATGTACCTTCTTATTATTTCTTTTGGGACTGCTTGGTATCCAGTCCTATATGTGGAGACCTACTGCAGGAACCCTCTCGAAGTAAGATATTGCAGTTTCGTAAGAACTTACCGTAACAGATCTTTGAGAGAGGTTCCTGCAGTAGGTCTAATTTCACCCACCTCCCCACTTCTGGAAAGTTTCATTAATTTTCATCCTGCCTAGCCCTTGGGTCTAGATAGGAAGCAGGGTTCTAGGAGTCTTCACTCTTTTTTTTTTTTTCTACTTACCTTTTTCTAGGTCTCCGGTGGAAAAGAACTGGAGCGCGGGACCACCCCCTTTTATAGTCGGGCTGACGTCACATCGCCTGATATCAGGGGTGGTCCCCGCTGATGATTGCTATCTACAAGTTTGCCGTTGGAACCTGACGCCAGGGGGCGCAGTCCTATATGTGAAGACCTACTGCAGGAACCTCTCTCGATCTACTGTTACAGTAAGTTCTTACGTAATTTTGATTTAAATACCCTGTCTCAGACACATCAGTTCAGTGATTTGGGGATCACATTGAATGTGCCAAAATCTGTTGACTGCATGCTAAAGACTGCAGTGCATAGGGGCAGTCTTGGACACAAAGGAGGGATGTGCTCTCCTGCCAAAGGACAGGGCAGAGAATCTGATTGCCCAGACACACTTGGTATACAGAAGCCACTATGTCTCTGCATGAACAACGTTATGTCTTCTGGATTTCATGGCTGTGTCCATAATGACTGTGTCACTGGCATGTCTTCTTATGAAGATCCTTCAGGGACACTGGGTCCAGTGGGATCAGTTGACGGACAAGCTGGAACAAATGATTCTCATCACATCCCCTCTTTGCAGAGTGTTGTTATGGAGGATGGATCATGAAAACCTATTGAAGGGTGTTTCATTCCTTATACCAGCTCATGCACAGATCTTCATGACAGATGCCTCGGGCTCTGGCTGTATCCTCATCTCAACCCTTGTCAGACACAGGGCTCATGATCCAAGGTGGAGGCCAAGCTGTATATAAATGTCCTGGAAATGAAAGCTGTCCTAACATAGAAACATAGAATTTAACAGCAGATAAGGACCACTTGGCCTGCCCAGTCTGACCATTTGCCTACCAAACGGATAGCTGCAGATCCTAGTTAACCAGCAGCCTACTTCTTTCTACCCCCACCCCCTAGAATTGCCTTACAGCTGTCCCATGCATGCTTGAATTCAACCGTTTTTGAGGCCACAACCTCCTCCAGAAGGCCGTTCCATGCATCCACAACCCTCTCTGTGAAAGAATACTTACATTACCTCTGAGCCACCCCCATCTTCAAATTGTGCCCTTGTTTTTGCACACCTTTTTTTGAAAGATGCTACCCTCTTGGACTTTGTTAATTCCCTTAAGGTACTTGAAAGTTTCTATCATGTTCCCCCTCTCCCTCCTTTCCTCAAGGCTATACATATTAAGCTCCTTTCGTCTCTCTTCATAAGTCTTCCGATGCAGACCCTGCACCATTTTAGTTGCCTTCCTCTGGACAGCTTCCATCTTGTCTATGTCCTTGCGGACATTGGGTCTCCAGAACTGCACACAGTACTCCAGATGGGGTCTCACCAGCTGTCTGTTCAGAGGGATACAACTTCCTGTTTTCTACTGGTGATGCCTCTTCCTATGCATCCCAGTATCCCCCCAGCCCTCCTTACTTCCCTCTCGCATTGCTTGCCCACCTTTAAGTCATTTGATATGACTACCCCCAGGTCCCTTTCCATTTTTGTTGTTGTTAGTATCTCACCCCCCATTGTGTACTCTTCCCCTGGGTTTTTGTTCCCCAGGTGCATTACCTTGCACTTCTTAGCATTAAATCTAAGCTGCCATACATTTGACCATTCCTTTAACCTTGCCAAGTCCCTTCTCATCCTTTCCATCCCACCTTGTGCATCAACTCTGTTGCAGATCTTTGTGTCATTTGCAAAGAGACATACTTTTCCTTCCAGTCCCTCTGCAATGTCTCTTACAAAGACATTGAAGAGGAACGGTCCTAATACTGAACCCTGCGGCACCCCACTAGTAACCCCCCTTTCTTCAGAGTGGACTCCATTTACTATTTCCCTCTGTGTCCTATTCTTCAGCCAATTCTTTACCCAGGCTATCATCTTGGGACCCACTCCCAGGCTGACTAACTTGTATGTTAATCTTTTGTGTGGGACTGAGTCAAATGCCTTGCTAAAGTCTAGGTAGGCCATGTCCACAGCCCCTCCCTGATCTACTACTTTGGTCACCCAGTCAAATAAATCTGTTAGATTCGTCTGGCATGACCTTCCCACTGTGAAACCATGCTGCCTTGGGTCCTGTGCCCCTCTGGCCTCTAGGTACTCGACAGTTCTTTCCTTCAGAAGTGATTCCATCATTTTCCCTATCACTGAGGTTAAACTGTACAGCCTGTACAGCCTCCAGGCTTTTCAGGATCATCTCTGTCCCGTCCTCTGCTAATCCTAATGGACAATGTCAGTGTGATGCATTATATTAACAAACAAGGGGCACTTTCTCTTATCTCTTATGCAAGGAAGCAATGAGGGCATGGTACTGGGTGCTATCTCATGGCCTTCGGTTATCGAGTATGTATCTCGCAGGTCTCCAAAATGTCTTAGACAGGCTAAGCAGGCCCCATTTGATGGTTCACAGATGAGAACTGCTGACATCTGTGGTAAATAATCTTCTCACAAGATGGGGTCATCCAGAGCTGGACCTTGTTGCGTCTCCATATAATGCAAAACTGCCACATTTATGCTAGCTCGCTGCAGGGCCTGGAGTTTTAGGTGAGATGTGTTGTCCCCATATTGTAAAAGAAACTCCTGTACACATTCCCCCATTCCTTTAATACAGAGAGTTCTGCTCAGACTGCAGGTGGAGAGTGCCTTTCTCATCCTCATTGCTGTGTTATGGCCTTGCCAGATATGGTTTCCACTCCATCAGCATCTGACAGAATAGCCTCCTGTCCCTCTACCTCTGTGTCAGGATCTGTTGTCACAGGACAAGTGGTCCTTGATCTATCTGGACTGAAGTACCTACATCAGCATGCATGACTCCTAAAGGCATAGCCATTGCACATTTTGGGGTATCCCCTAATGTTGCTGATGTCCTGATTGTGGCTAGAAAGCTTCCACCAGACATATTTATTCCCTGAAATGGAAGCGTTTCACTTTGTGGACTGCTTCTCTGAATCTGGACTCTCTTACTTGTCCTGTGAATGCTGTGTTGGAATACTCTTTCTGTGACTCTGGCCTGCAGTATTCCTCACTTAAGGTACATTAGGCTGCTATATCAGCTTTCCATGCCTCTATTGATGGTTGTATGGTTTCCCAGTTGCAGGTGTTCTGTATGTTTCTGAGAGGGGTTCTTCATATGAAACCTCCTATCTATAATCCAGTTCCACCTTGGAACTTGAATTTTGTGCTTGAGGAATTGTCATTGGCTCCTTTTTAGTCTGCCATGAGTTGTGGCTTATGTTTCCTGCTGTGGAAAATGTTTTTAGTTGTGATGATTTCTGCTTGAAGGACTTTCCAGCTTCAGGCTGTAATGTGTGAGCCTCCTTATTTGATTTTTCACAGAGTCTCTTTGCGTATGAATCCTAAGTTTCTACTGAAGGTGGTATCTGAATTTGCACTGAACCGAATGATGCAGCTTCCTTATATTATCCTGAGAATGCCAGCCAGGGTAAAGCAATGCACCATACTTTGGATATTTTTTTTTATTTCAGCATTTGGTGACCGGGAAAGGCACACTGAGCCAGGGCTCATCTCCAGGTGTGACCCAAGGGACATGGAACATGGGAGTCGCAGTATATAGTAAAAGGCATTCAATACAAAATTACACAACAGTAAGCATAATAAAATATTGTGAGTACAGTATAGCAAAATAGGCTTCGCAGAGAGACAACTATACATGGAATGGAGTATCACAGATCGGAGTAGTTACAACAAGGGGCCAACATTTTAAGTGCAATGAGACAACTGTACATGGTACAGAATAGCTCAAAATCAATGTTGTTACAACAGGGGACAAACATTTCAAATGCTAAGAAGTGTTATGGGAGCAAGTAGGGAAAGGTAGGAGATACAGCAGCGATTTGACAGAGGAGAGAGAGGTAGAGTTGTGTAAAAGAGGAGACTGAGTGTTCCACAGAGAGGGCAGACAATAATGGAAAGCAGATTTGCCCATGTTTGAGGATGGAGAAGGGAATGAGAAAGAGCGCGAGTCCCTGGAATGTAGGGAGTATGTGGAGGCTGGGGCAGGAGAGAGGAGGGAAGTGATGTGTGTGTGGGGAGCAGATTGAACCAGAATTTGGAAATGAAGGATAGAAAGTGGATGAGACATCTGTGTGTGAGCGGAGAGAGGTTCAGAGAGGAGAGGAGAGTAGAGAACAATGGTGGGATCTGTATGGAGAGTTGGAGGCGAAATGACAGAAGGCATAGTAGAGGGAATCAAGTCAAGAGAGTGACGTAGAGGGTGTAGCGCAGTAAACAATGTCAGTGTGATCAGAGACTGGCATAACCATTTTGGTCAGACGTTCCTTACGTTCGGGGAGAGGGAGAGGGTCTTTGTTACGGTATAGTATAGTATACCAAGCTTAGGGCTGAGTGTAATGGCCATGCAATGAATGTGGATGGTGAAATTTAACTGTGGGTCCAGCCAGACTCCTAGATACTTGTATGAGGGGATGATCTTTAGAGGGGTGCCATTGAGACACAGTGACTGGGTCAGGGCCACAGGCATACAGAATGGTATCATCTGCTTACATATGTATGAGGGGCGAGGAACAGGCAGAAGGGAGATTGTTTATAAATATAGAAAATATGATGGGGCCGAGTAATGAGCTTTGAGGGACTCCAGCTAGGATAGGGAGGGAGAGGGGGAGTTTGCAATTTTTTTTTTGATTGGTGTCTGTCGGTGAGATAAGATTTGAACCATTGTATGGTATGAGGGGAAAGCCCTGCATCCTCTAGAGTGTCCAGGAGAAGAGGGTGGGATATTGAGTCAAAAGCTTTTGCCAGGTCGATGAAGACCACAGCAGTGAGGTTGCCTTTATCAGCAGCAGATTAAATGTGATCTGTGACACGGAGAAGGAAGGATATGGTGGAATGGTATTTTCTGACAACTGACAGGCTGGGGGATAGGAAGTTGGTGGTAGAGAGGAATTCAGTCAACCTGGATTGCACAAGACATTCTTGGAGTTTTGCCAGAGCAGGGAGGAGGGAGATTGGGCGGTAGCTCCCGGGTAAGGTTGGGTCACCTCCTTTGTGGAGTGGGATGACACATGCAGATTTCCAGGCTTTTGGAACAATGCCCGAGGAGAAGGATGTGTTTACAATGAAGGTAAGAGGGAGTGCAATTGCAGGAGCAGAAGGGCATAGGAGACTAGGATGCAGACCATCCAGACTTGATTTTGATGTGTTGAGGGATAGGAGGGCAAGCAGTACTTCATTGGTGGAGGCAGGAGCTAGAAGGAAGTTGTGCCTAGGCATGTGATGTGGGGAAGGCTTGGAGGCAGGCAGTGTAGTAGATGGGGTTGGGTCAGGGGACATAGAATACTCTGATACCATGTTCCATGCACCAAGGATCCCAGAAACAGCTTTTTGTTTCATTTCCCTCTCTGGGAAAGAGGGCACTCCTATGTTTAAACAATGCCTATCCAAATGGTTAACACCTTGTATTACATTCTGTTATAGAAAGAATGGTAAGGAACATCCTGATACTGTCTGTGGTCACTCCACAAGGGGTATGGTCACTTCTGTTGCCTGTTTCAAAAATGTCCCTGCTGCTGACATATACAGTATATGCTGCAGCCACATGGAGCAGTGTTCACACGTTTACTAAACATTACAGTCTGGACATCGTCTCTCATTGCTGTGCTGGTTTGGGGCTTGCTGTACTGCAAGACTTTCTGTCCTGATCATATATTGAACTGTGCCATACTCCCAGTTTCCTTTGCAGTGCTTGGGAATCATTCCAAAGACAAGGCCTAATGGAGGAGATATCCTCAAAGAAGATAGAACAATTATGTAAGAACTTACTGTAACAGTAGATCTTTGAGAGGATCTCCTCCATTAGGCTGTGCTGTCCCTCCCTCCTGCCCCCTTTTTTGCTTTCAGTGAGAGTTATATCAGGTGCTATGCCTAAAATCTACTCCATACATTCTCATTGTATACCTGGTGCTGGTCTCATCTCCTGGTTTTCACAGTTGGAGGTCCTCCGAGGCTAATCTTCAGCAGGGAACTGAGGAGTCACGGAGCTGCCCACGTTTATGTACACACAGGCAGACACTGCACGTCATTGTGGGTGGTCCCTGGCTAGCAAATATTTCTGTGTAGTCCTAACACTGATGGCTTATAGTTCCAAAGGTGCAGCCTAACAGAGGAGATTCTCTCGAAGATCTACTGTTACAGTAATTTCTTACGTGACTCTTCTTTGTAGGGGCGTGGATATGATTCACTTATTCACACTCTGGCAGTTGCACTAGAATGCGATGATTGGCTGGAATGTCTTTAGCCTAAGCTCCTCCCACAACCTGGGCAGATATGTCCCCCGACTCTGCCCCATGACAGCAGACCTTTCTGTGGAAGGACAGATCACCTCCTTCCTGCTCTGCTTAGAATTTCCTCTATGCAATTAGTAAACCTTTGATCTTACTTCGAGAGGGCTCTTGCAGTAGGTAATTACATATAGGACTGAAGTCGGCAGGCGTCAGGACCCCACAGAAAAATGTCTAGCTAGCAGTCTCTGGTGGGGGACCGCCCTGAAGTCAGGTGACGTCAGTATAAAGGGGCAGTCCTTCCAATTCTTTCCCACCATCTGCTTGTCTTAGCGCCTCATGGTTAAGTTCCTCTGCTTGTCAGTCAATTGGTATTGTAAACCAAATTTGTTCTCGTTTTTTCGACATTTTCTCACTCAAACGCCATGTATGTCATCCCCTACATCATCCGATTCGCATAAAAACAAGTGCAACTCGTGCAGCACCCAGCTCCCGCATAAGGACGTTCTCTCCCAGTGCCTCTTTTGTCTAGGCCCGGATCACCTCCATAGAGTAGTGTCAGCACTGCCAGCAATTTAACACCGCCACCTGTAAACAGAGGCAGCAGTCTGTGGAGGCCCACATTTTAAAAAAGAAGATGGTCTCCATGGAGAAGGAGCTGAAGAAGCTAAGGCAGGCCTCCACTCCGCCTGAGGAGTATCACAAGAAGAAAAAGGGGAAGCACCTGGACTCCACTTCCACTGCTACCGTGACTCCAGCTGGTGTCGCCGTAGTACAGGTAACGTCCCTCCTGGGAGACCGACCCTTGACGGCGTCTAAGGCGGCAGTGGCCCTTCTGTTAGGCTCATGCTCGGGCCTCTCAGGAGCCTCCGGGGAAAAAGGAGGCGACCACTCCCGGGAAGGCTGCTGTTTCGCAGCCCTCCAGGTCAAGTGGGTCTGGTAAGTCGGACACCGGTGCCACCGACGTCCACCCGGACAGAGCCAATAAGTCGCTGGCCCCTTCAGGGGGATGTGCACGGCCCCCAAGCCACCTGCCAAGGCCGCCTCTCTGACGCAGCCTTTGTCTGGCTCTGGTTCCGATAAGTTGGACACCAGCTCCTCCAACGGCTGCCCGGATCCTGCCGGTGAAGGCAGTCATCAGCTCCTCCTGAAAATGCCGCGGCGAAAGAGCCAGCGCCGGACCCCATCGACCAGTCTGCGGTTCCGGCTTGCGCAGCGCCCGCCGCTGCGTGCGGCCCATTGTCTCCCTGCTGGGCCGGGGATTTCAGACCTCCTTCCTGAGTGACACAGAAGATGTCGGTACACCGTCAGGTCTCCCCCAGGGCCGGATAATCTGGACGCCGACCCTCGGACGCCGGCCTACCTGACGCCGGGCGACATTCCTTTACTAGACGTTGTCCCAACACTGGACCCAGTGCCTGCAGGACCACCTGTTCTTGGCCAGCCCGCTGTGCCTCTTCCAGGGCCTTCTGCGCCGATAGAGGCCCTGGTTCCTGGGTTTCTGACTCCATCCTATCTGATGTCATTCTACCTAGGACCGCAGTATCCCACGCCGCAGTACCCAATGCCGGCATGTTCGACACCACAGTACCTGACACCAGGCTTCCCACCATTAGGGTATGGATACTCGCCCTACGAATACCCCCAGTATCCCTATCCCCCTCCTCCTCCTCCACTGCCCCCCTAGCCGCCAGTGGATTTGAAGGAGGGACTGGCTGCCTGGTGGGCTGAGGCCAAGGCTCAGCTCACCAGGGAGGTGGAGAGCTGTCTACTGGCACCGGACAGGATCCCCTGCGCTGGAGACGAGACACTCCCTCCCCCCTACCTGACACCAGAGGTGAACCCTCAGGCACCAGGGGTGGGGAAGATACGCTTCCCTGAGGTTTGCCCAAGGGGTCCGTCCTTCCCCTACTGCGGGAGGAGTCTTCCTCTTATTCTTCGAAGACCTCAGTCAGACTCGGGGGTGCTAAGATCCTGATGAGCCACATACTCCAGACTGTCCCAGGCCAAGGACTCCTCCGAAGTCACCTCCGGAAAATCCTTCCTTTCTGGAGCTACTGAGAAAGATCCAGGAGGTCCACCAGTGGCAATCTCTGGAGCCAGATCCACAGCAGAAGAAGCTTGCTACCCTCCTGGATCTGCCCGAGATTGCTCCAACATTGATTCCACCCTGGACTGAGCCTCACGCCGACCTTGTTTCCGCCATTTAGAAACAACTGTCCATGTTAGCCCCCCTTCCGAGGAAAGTGGATTGGCTATACCAGGCTCTGGAGGGTGTGGATTCCTTGACTACACATCCCAAGGCCGACTCGGTTGTGATTAGCATCACTCATGTCTGGTCAGTGAACCCTAAACATCTCAGCTTGTCTCCACCAGACAAAGAATCCCGTCTTCTGGACCAGTATGGGAAGAAGGGGTATGCTTCTTCCACACTGGGAATTAGGGCCATGAACTATGTTGTGCATATGGGAGACTACCAGAAGACTATCCTGAGTCAGGTGGAATCCAAATTGGACTCCTTTCCTGAGTCCCAGACCAAGCTGGAAGTGGCTGATCTTGTCCATTCTGCTCGTTCGGCCAGCCAGCACATGCTCCGTGCCACATACGATGCAGTGGACACAGCAGGTCGGAGCTCAGATTTCACCATAGGTCCTTGGCGTCATGCCTGTCTGCAGGTGTCAGGATTGATCCCGGAGGTGCAGTCCACTATTCAAGATGCGCCCTTCAGGGTTTCTGTGCTGTTCGGTGGAGATGTCAAGGACATCATCGCCGACCTGCAAGAGAAGGGCACTGCACTCAAGTCTGTTGACTCTTTGTACAGGCCCCCTCAGGGACAGCGTCGCCCTTTATGCAGATGTTCTCGACCTAAAGCAAAACCTCAGGGCAAGCCGGCCAACAAACATTGGGCCCCTCCAGCTGCCAAGCCCCCCTCCACCCAAATAAGCGGCGGGAGCTTCAGCCGTGACGTTGCCTTACACTTCCTGACTAATTTCCTCTCCCACAGCCTCTGGACCTCCCAGAGGAACCAGTAGGAGGGAGGTTCTCCTTCCACCTACCGAGTTGGGAGAGAATTACATCAGATGCTTGAGTGCTCCAACTGATAACAGCAGGACACTCAGTCGAGTTTCTTCAGAAACTACCCAGAAAACCACCCCCAGGTTGTCTTATTCCCCAGAACATCATCTTCTGGTCCTAGAAGAAATTTCCTCCCTTCTGTTGGAGGTGGCGATAGAGCCTGTCCCAACCCACCTTTGGGGGACAGGTTACTATTTCCATTTTTTCCTAGTTCCAAACAAAACTGGAGACGTGAGGCCTATTTTAGACCTCTGCTCCCTGAACATGTTCGTGGAGTACAAGCATTTCAGAATGCTCTCCCTGCAGAGCTTTCAGCAGGGACAGTGGTTGTGTGTGCTGGTTATGCAGGATGCTTACTTGCATATCTCCATTCCCCCTTCCCACCACAAATTCCTTCGTTTTTTTTGTTTGTTCCAGGGGAACCACTACCAATTCAGGGCCCTCCCATTTGGTCTTTCCTCAACTCCCCGAATGTTCACCAAATGTCTGTCTGTGGTAGTGGCCCACCTACTTACCTGGACGATTGGCTTCTGGTGGCCCCTTCCAGGGAGGAACTTCTGTGCTCCCTTTCCCTGCAGGTTTTCACCAGCCTGGGTATCACCATCAACCAGGCCAAGTCCCATCTGGTCCCTTGCCAAAGGCTCCAGTTTATAGGGACGATCCTAGACACGACCATTGGCAAGACCTTTCTGCCTCCAGACAGGGTGGACACCCTCCAGGCTCGTGCGAGTCTGTTGTCCAGTCGCAGAAGGGTCAGCGCCAGGTCAGTCCTTTGCCTTCTCTGGCTCATGGCAGCTGCTATTCTGACAGTCCCTCATGCTCAGCTCCATATGAGGATCTCTCAGTGGACACTTTGGTCTCAGTGGGACCAGACATTGGACGACCTAGACCAGGAAGTTCTGGTCTCCGATCCCATGGTCCGGGACTTGGCAGTGGTGGATGGTGCAAAAAAACCTTTGCCGGGGAGTTCCTTCCTGCTTTGAACCCCCATCCCAAACATTGACAACAGATGCCTCAGGAGAAGGCTGGGGTGCCCATCTAGGGTCCCACAGGATTCAGGGCTCCTAGTCCAGTCTGGAGCAGACTCTTCATATCAATGTGCTTGAGCTCAGGGCAGTTTTATATGCTCTCCAGGCTTTAAACTCTTGCGTTCTTCCTGGCTATCTGGCAATCCAGACAGACAACATGTGCATAGTCTGGTACATCAGCAAACAAGGAGGAGCTCATTCCAATCCTCTGTGCATGGGAGCAATGAGAGTTTGGAATTGGGCGATTCAATACAAACTTCACCTGACGGCAGTTCACATTCCGGGAGTGGAAAACACACTGGCGGATCACCTCAGTCGGTTGTCAGCCAAAGCACACGAATGGGAACTGGATCAAGAGATAGCAGACAATAGCTTCCTGCACTGGGGAACCCCTCAGGTAGACCTGTTTGCGTCCCCTCTAAATGCAAAACTTCCTGCCTTTTGCTCCCTCGCTCCAGGGCAAGGCATTTTCTGGCGCCACGCTTAGTCTCTCGACTGGAAGGACAGATTTGTCTATGCCTTCCCTCCAGTTCCCTTAATTCTGAAGGTCTTACACAAACTCAGTTCAGAAGGAGCCCGGATGATCCTCATCGCTCCATTCTGGCCCAGGCAAGTTTGGTTCTGTCTTGTGCAACAGTTTTCAGAGGAACCTCCGCTTCTTCTTCCTCTGTCACAGCATTTGCTGACCCAGGATCAGGGTCCCTGGTGCATTCAGGTCTCAGATCCCTTCAGTTGAATGCATGGCTCCTGCAGACATAGCTCAAGCCCACTTAAGGGTTTCTTTGCTCATCACAGATATTCTGGTGGAGGCCAGGAAGCCATCCACTAGGTCCACATACGCCATGAAGTGGAAACATTTTTCGGTTTGGGCCTCTTCAAAGGACTTCGAGCCTTTCTCTTGCCCTGTCGAGAGATTCCTGGACTAGATGCGTCATCTCTTTGACCTGGGTCTCAGTCATTCCTCTTTGAAGGTCCACATGGCAGCTATCTCAGTCTACCATGTACCTTTTGGAGATGGATCTTTTGCAGTTGAAAGTCTCTTAAGACTTTCCTCAGAGGGCTCCTCCATTTAAGACCCCCCATCCACGTTCTGCTCCTCCTTGGGATTTGAACTTTGTTCTCGAGAAGCTTACTCTGCCTCCCTTTGAGCTGGCAGCTTCAGCAGACTTGAAGTTCCTTTCTTGGAAGACTCTCTTCCTAGTGGCCATTATTTCAGCTCGTCAAATTTCCGAGCTTCAGGCCTTGATGTGCAAAATCACTTACTTGAGGTTCCACAAGGAGCGTGTGGCTCTGTGCACCAACCATAAGTTTCTCCCTAAGGTGGTGGCGGAATCTATGCTGAATCAATCCATTGAGCTACCTGCTTTCTTTACACAACACTCCAATCAAGGGGAGTATCCCCTGCATACTTTGGATGCTCAAAGAGTACTGAGATACTACACCTCAGGATCTCAGGAAATCTGATCAGATTTTTGTCTCTCTTGCTCACAAAAGAGAGGGCAATGCTGTGTCCAAGCAATGCCTATCCAAATGGTTGGCTCATTGTATCACTTTGTTACGACAAGTACAACAAGACCCTTCTAGGTCAGGTCAGAGGTCACTCCACCAGAGGACTATGCAGCTTGCTTCAAGAATGTGTCAGCGGCAGATATCTGCGCAGCTGCAACTTGGACTTCGGTCCATACTTTTATGAAACACTACAGTTTGGACATTGCCTCTCACTATAGAGCAGGCTTCGGGTTGGTTGTTCTGCAAGATGTTCTTTCTTAAGACCCTTACAGCTGGAGGTTCTATTGGTTGGTAGTTTTCCTCCTCCCGAGTGTTTCTCTTTGTTCCAGACTGCTTGGGATTCAGTCCTCTATGTAATTACGTACTGCAAGAGCCTCCTCAAAGTAAGATGGTACAATTACGTAAGAACTTACCATAACAGTTGCTCTTCAAGAGAGGTTCTTGCAGTATATAATGCCTTCCTGTCCTCTATCCCCCTTAGCTTTTTCAGCTCCTTTTCCAGGGAGGGAAATATCCACTTCTCTCTCATCTTGCCTTTTTGGTCTTTGGTGGGAAAGAACTGGAAGGTGGGCGTTGGGGACCGCACCTTTATACTGACGTCTTCTGACGCCGGTCACCTGACGTGGGGGTGGTCTCCCACCAGAGACTGCTAGCTAGAAATTTTTCTGTGGGGTCCTGATACCTGCCGGCTTCAGTCCTATATGTAATTACCTACTGCAAGAGCCTCTCTCGAATATCTACTGTTACGGTAAGTTTTTGCCTAACTGTACTTTTTTGAAGTTTTCAAAGCTACTCTAAGTGCAGATTTGTGGTTCTTTTGATTCTGCCTTCGGACCAGTGATGGAACACAAGAAACTTGGTTTTAAATTCTGCATTTGGTGCCACCAGAAAATGTTGGTCCCTTTTCCACATAACACGTGTGTACTGCTTGGGCAGGCAGCATGATGTGGCCAGGCGTAGACTCTGCCTTTCCATGCTTCCTGAGTCCCTCGCGGGCAGGAAGTATCGGCTTGCACTGGGTCAGCCTTAGGAACGGGATCCAAAGGATCACCTTAAGGGCCGCAAAGAGGCCTTGGCTGCCGCTGGGTCTGCTGCTCAACTTGGGGCCCTTGAGTCAGAAGCTGTGGATGCCGCCACATCCACCTCCTCAGTCTCAGCACTGTTCCCATCTGGGGCCAGCATGGGAGGGACCTTCATGGACCAGTTAAGTGATATGTGCAGATCACTTCAGACCACGAGGGAGAGCCCTGTCCTCTGGATCTAATTCCAAAGCCAAAAAAATCTTCTCACTGCTGTTGTCAGTCATGGGATGGAGAGAGAGTGTTGTCCTCCTAGTCCCTCAACTTGCCGGACTACTCGATAGCTGTTGAGCACCCACTGGCTGAGATGCTGTTCAGGTAGGTTGAAGGCTCTTTGGTTCTGCCATTGAGCCAGACGATCTTGACTTCAGTCAACCAAGTCGTCGAGATTTTTCTCAACCTGATTGACCACTTATCGGATGATGTCGAGGAGTTGGCCTCACAGACCCTGGTGTCCCCGGTCCTCACTCAGGAGGACATGGACTGATCCGTGACCCTGGTTGACCCTTCCAGTGATCAGCCTTCATTCGGGGTGGAGTCTTCAATGCCCTTGTTGATAAATGTTGGTAGGCGAGTTATCTACGGCCAACCTCGGGAAGACCCTTCTCACTGTCAAATGGGTGGTCGACAGTTGAGGCATTCACGATTTCAATCCCGCTCAACCAGGAGATGCCACTGTTGACACTCCTCATTCTCCTCATCTTCGGGTGAGGAGAGGCACTGATGGAAGATGCACCGGTGCTACGAAGAGTTTCTCTGGCAGCACTGTGCCATGCTGGGCTGGGCAGGGCTCTGCCCCAAGAATCTTCTATCCCCTGGCAGCTGCCAGTGGTTGCCCAGCCAGTCCAGGTTCCGCAGTTGCTCCTCACACCTGTTTCTTCACCAATTATAGTAGAGTCAACACACCAACAGCTGCCAGTCAGTGCTCCAACCATGGAGGCTGGCCATTTGGCTCCTAGCTTGCAAGGCCAGTTGTCAGTGGGGATTACCCCAGGTGATTCCTAGAAGGTTCCTATTAAACAACTGCCGAGGAACATTTTAAAGGAGTCATCAGAGGACTTGGCCCAGGAGTCCATGGCTTCCTCAGGGACTCAGCTGTTCAGCTGGAACTCAGCTGAGGAGCCCTCCATCGACCATGGGCCAGTGTCCTTTGGTGGGCTGCTCCGGCTTATCATGGCGTCCATATCGATTCCATTGGAGAAAGTCCAGAAGAGGGCCAAGTACCTTCTTTTGGACATCTTGGACTGGGATGAATCCCCCGTGGTTGCCTTCCCAGTGGCTAAGGCCATCTTTGGACTGACCCTGGAGCTTTGACAGAATCCTGCATCTTGCCCAGCACCGTCAGCCTGCATAGTCCATGAGTACACGGTCCCTACAGGCTACCTTTCAGGGTTTTCCAAGTTCCAGCCACCCTTTGGCAGAAAGTCTGGTTATGGATTCAGTGTTCCATAACTGCAGACACCAGGGGAATGTGGACAAGCCTCCGGACAAGGAGTCCCATAAGATTGACTATGCTGCAAAAAGGTGTACGCAGGGACCCTGTTTACTGTGATTCCACTACCATTGCAATGGCCTCAAAAATCAGGGCTGACTGCAGAAATCGAGAAAATCAGCCAGTAGTACATTAAATACATAGTGATACTAATGGTTCAGAGGAAGGGGATATCACTCAGTTGAAGAAGCCTGGGAATTCATAAATAGAAGTTGGCCTGCATCCTCACAAAACATTGCCTCCTAGAGCGCTAGCCCTGTCAAACTGTCAAATGGTGTGCATGACCCAGCAGATCAGCACCCACCCTCCCCAGGAAAAGGTAGTGACATACAGTACCAACCTTCACTGCCGACAAATATAAAACCATCAACTAAAGTAATACAAAAGCACTTCCATCACATGCTTGAAAAATCAAAAATTATCCAAAATCCATGGCTTGGTCTGCTAAAGCATATAGTAAGACAATGCTGCTCGTAAAATGTAGTCCCATTTGAGAATTCACAGTGAAGCTGCGCAGTTCTAAAAGACAAACGTGTCAAGATAACAGTTCTGGTTAGGCAAGGGACATCTCAGACATCCTATTTGGCTTTTGTTGGGCATTTTATTTAAATGTTAAAGCATGCTTTGTTATAATATCTCCATATGTGGTTGGACATTTGCAGCAATCCCTTAGCATAGCCATGATTGTCACAAACTGCCACAAGCCAGAATGTAATAAAAACTACACAGAAATACAGAAATCCTCCACCAATAGAACATTAGTGCTGTCAAGTAATACAATCATGAATTGATTTGGACTCACAAGACTAGGTAAAAAAACGGGCTGTCAAAGGAACAGCGTAACTTTTTTAATACTGTAATGTGCATCAATGTTATGTTGCAATGTGCATGTTGAATGATCGCCGATTTGCACTCTGTTGCAAGCTTCAGCATGTATTATTCATTATTTAACACCCGCATTCTCACATTATAGAAATAACAAAGCTATCAGCTCTCAAAATTGTGAGCTATATTGTTAAATAATTTCTTTGGCTCAATCAGCTGTTCGAGGTAAGCTAACTGCTCAGACACCTTGAGAAAAAAAAAAAAAGAAACAGCTGCAGCTGCTGGCATGTATTGTTACGAATACAAAGCGAGATGCTTTATAATAAATATCTACTGGTTTCTAATACTTTTCAAAGCAAACGTAATATGGGCAAGCATATCTAACACGACATGATAAAAAGACATACATTCAAAATAGTAGGTATGTGCAACCAGTTGCTCATGCAAATTTTAAACCCTCATTTGCATTGAAATAAATACCAGTAAAGAATTTCTACAGACATCCACAGAATGCACCAGTATTGTAAATTCTGGTGCTTTCACTAGAAATTTCAGGCAGACATTTTTCTGCCAAAGTCAGCATTTCCAAAATTTGAGCAGCAACTAAATTGCATAGGCAGATGTTTTGCATACCTGGCTTGGTCTCACCCTAGCCAGAGCGGCCCTCCTACCCACGCTGTGCTATGGACTTTGCACACATGACAAAAATCAGTCTCTCCAAATGGGACACGACGTACAATAGTGTATGTCGCTTTGCACTCTCAGCTGCCCACCTCACCCACCACTGTGAGCTTTACTCCTGGCTTGAGTGGCTCCCACCGGAAAAGGACCACACATATGTCCTAGGCAACTTCATCGACAATGTTGTCAGAACTGTCACCCCTTCTGCCCTCGCTGTATCCCTCTTACCCGCTACCCCCTCTTATCATTTAAGATCCAGTGACTCTCATATCCTTCTGGTTCCAAAAACCCACACCCAAATGGGCAACTGGGCCTTTACTGCATATGCACCCAGGTTATGGAACTCCCTTCCAGCAAGCACTCGCTCCTCCACCTCCCATCCCTGCTTTAAAGCCTCCCTCTGGGGCTTCCTCAAATTGGCCTCTACCTGCCTCTACACTTAACGTACCTCTTCGACCATTCCACTCTCTCTGGCTGAGTCAATACCTAACTCCGCAGATTAAGGTGGTAGGTCTCTGTACCTTATCCACTAGTGAAGCATGCGGCTACCTGAAGAACTGATTGTGATGGGTCCACCCTGGCCCTACTGCTCATTAATCATGTATATGCTACTGTTCTATCCTCATGTTTGCCATTGGCCTCTCCAATCCTTCTTGTAACTGCTCGTGTATCTGCTACCCTTATCCTTTTAGAGCGTTGTTGCCCGAAATGTTGATTATTGCCTTCCTTGCTTGTACCATGCTGATCTTACTTCACGTGGGAGCTCTTGCAGCAGGCTATCACAATACGGACTATGCCGCAGGCACTAGTACCCACTGGAAAACTTCTCAGCCAGCAGTACTCAGCAGGGACCACCCCCGACATCTGCTCCGCCCCGACGTCAGCCCTGGTATAAAAGGAGGTGGACCCAGCTCCACCCCAGTTCTTTTCCCACCACGTCTTGCACACGTGAAGAGTTCTTCAGTCTTGGCTTGCCAGTATCAGCTAAAATCTCTGGGTTTTCAGCCTTATTTCTTTGACTTTTTCGACGTTTTTTCAGTCACCGACATATGTCTTCACCGTCCTCGGTCTCCGCATCAAGACCCCACGTCAACAAGTGCGGTTGCGGCCACCAGATACCATCTAAGGACAGCCACAAGAAGTGCATCTTTTGCCTGGGGCCTGAGCACAGCACTGCAGCCTGTTCGTCCTGCCAGAGATTCACCAGCCGGACTCGGATCCGCCATCTGAAGGCGTACCTTCTTGGA
Source organism: Neoceratodus forsteri (assembly GCA_016271365.2). Taxonomy (NCBI): domain Eukaryota; kingdom Metazoa; phylum Chordata; order Ceratodontiformes; family Ceratodontidae; genus Neoceratodus; species Neoceratodus forsteri. The sequence goes on from CM057449.1 coordinate 1,840,268,648, forward strand.
AAAAAGATGGATCTGCACACCTCAGGGAAGAAGATAAAAAAGGACAAAACCAAGCGGTCCTGTGAAAAAGACCATAGTCTGTCCTGGCACTGGTCCAGGTCCTGGTCTCGCTCCCGCTCGTGGCCTTCCTCCAAGAAAGCCCATGGTTTGATGGACTCGGGTGAGCATCCTAAATTTAAAGATCAGGATAAGGCTGGGCCTTTGGAGGAGAGGCCAGCGAAGCCTAAGGTGACTCCGCTAAGGGTCACCGTTAAGTCCTCAGAGGTGCAAGCTTCAGCCCCGCCTTCCAAGGCCTTGGCACCGCTCGTCAAGCGTGCACCCTTGGCATTGAAGGACACTGCAGCGCCCCCTGGCGGTACCCCATCATCTGTCCCCTTACCGACGTCGGATGATGGGGCGACGGATCTAGGTGCAGCCGGCGAAGGGTCTGAGTCTCCATCCCCTAAGTTCTCCTCCTCCTCCCAGGGCTGTACAGGGGGCTCTCCTTCCAGGGCCGACATTCTGGATATTCCCTTTCTGGGGAAAGCGGCCTCTGTCTTTACGAAGGACGAGCTCCAGGATCTATTTTCCTTCTGGTGGGGGCAGGTCCAGAAGCGGACCCCCCCCCCGAAGCCGGCCCCATCACCAGTTCCAGACCCTTCAGTTGAACCACAGCCAGGAGGTGCTTCTTTGTTGAGGAAGACCCCCGAGAGGCCGCCTACACCTCCTCCCAGGGCTCGTTCCTGGTCCATAGACTGACACCGGTGCTTTACCAGGTCTGGCAGCCAACACCGGGTCACGTCTCGCACCAGGAGCTATTCCCACTCTGTTAGACGGGACCGCTCCTGCCGTCAGTTCCCTGACCGACGTTGGTCTCCACTCCGCCATTCGGTCCCATGACAGACGTTGGTCTTCGGATCATCGTTGGTCAGTGAGTCACCAATGTTCGAGTGGGGCTAGTCACAGGGATAGGTCCGGCTACTCTACTTCCAGTAGCCCTTCCTCCTCCTCTTCTTCCTCTTCTACCTCTTCCTTTTCTGGAATCGGGGGTTCCTCAGGAGAGAAGGACCAGCCCTGCTCGCCTCCTGATATCCTACTTTCATGGACAACATGAGGCACATCCAGGACTCCAATGAGTGGGATACGGAGGACCTGGATCCAGAACGCTGGCGATTAGCTAAGTACCTGAGGCAGAAGGAGCCTAAACCCTTGGTGGTGCCTCCTTTGGTGGACACATTCTAGGATCTTACCCGGATTACCTGGAAGCGTCCAGCTTTGGTACCGGCAGTTCCAAAGAAATCGGAGAGGCTGTACAGAGCCCCGGGGGATGAACCATTTTAGGCCAAACACCCTCAGGTGGACTCTTCAGTAATTACAGCTGTGCATGACAAATCTAAGCAGCCCAAACACCTCAGCTCATAGCCCCCTGATCCGGAGTCTTGTTATTTGGACCAGGTGTGCAAGAAGCTGTTCAATTAGATCCCTGAATTTCCTCACGCATATGGTCCAGTACCAGAATGTGCTGTGGGAGCGGGGACATAGAAACATAGAATGTGACGGCAGATAAGATCACTTGGCCCACCTAGTCTGCCCATTTTCCTACCTAACAGATAAGTTGCAGATCCTAGTTAACCAACAGCTTACTTCCTCCTACCCCCCACTAGGGCTGCCTTATGGCTGTCCCACGCATTCTTGAATTCCCCCACTGTTCTTGACTCCACGACCTCCTCAGGGAGGCTGTTCCATGCATCCACTACCCTCTCTGTGAAAAAATACTTCCTCACATTACCTCGGAGCCATCCCCCCTATCTTCAGATTGTGCCCCTTGTTCTTGCACATCTCTTTTTCTGAAAGATGCTACCCTCTTGGACTTTGTTGATTCCCTTGAAGTACTTGAAAGTTTCTATCATGTCCCCTCTCTCCCTTCTTTCCTCAAGGGCGTACATGTTAAGCTCCTTTAGTCTTTCTTCGTATGTCTTCTGGTGCAGACCCTGCACCATTTTGGTTGCCCTCCTCTGGACAGCCTCCACTCTGTCTATGTCTTTGCAGAGTTGGGGTCTCCAGAACTGCACACAGTACTCCAGATGGGGTCTCACCAACTGTCTGTACAGAGGGTAACAACTTCCTGTTTTCTACTATTGATGCCTCTCCCTATGCATTCCAGTATCCCCCAGCCCTCCTTACTGCCTTTTCACATTGCTTGCCCACCTTTAGGTCATCTGATATAATTACCACCAGGTCCCTTTCCATTTTACTGTTGTCAGTATCACCCCCATTGTGTACTCTTCCCTGGGTTTTTGTTTCCCAGGTGCATTACCTGCACTTCTTTGCATTGAATCTGAGCTGCCATACATCTGACCATTCCTCCAACCTTGCCAAGTCTCTTCTCATCCTTTCCACTCCATCTTGTGTATCAACCCTATTGCAGATCTTTGTGTCATCTGCAAAGAGCTGGTAAATGCCTTGCCAGATTCCAAGAAGAAAACGGAGATTCTGTGCATCCTAAAATTGGGCTCAGACATAGGCACACATGTTTTGCGTGCCTCGTATGACACTGTGGATACAGCAGCCAGAGTGGCAGGTGCCTGCCTCAGGCACCATGCCTGGTTGAGGGTCTTGAACTTTCACCAGGATCTGCAGTTCGGCATCTGGGACTTACCATTCCAGGGTACCATTTTGTTTGGGCAGGAGATGGAGTCTCTCATCTCTTGCCTCCACGAGTCAGGCAAATCCATCTGGTCTGTCTGCCAAATGTTCCGTGGAGACCAGCGGAGACAGCAAAAGCAGCCATTTCGTAAGCCCTGAGGTGGTCCAGCCCGTGGCAATCAACAGGGTGAGAGAGGTGTCTTTTGGAGGAGAGTCGGCAACCAGCAGCCTGGAGGCACTCCTCCCCATGGCTCCAAGTCCTCCCAGGCCTCTCTGCCCACACCTGGCTCTGCCCCAATGACTCCCTTCTGACCCCCCCCTCCAGCGGAGGTTCCAGGGGAGGTGGTAGGGGGTCGCTTCTCCCTGTACTTTCAGAGATGGAGCTCGATCACTGCGGACAAATGGGTCCTAGACATCATAAGGAGAGGACTCACTCTAGAGTTCACGGAGATTCCTCCAGATACTCCATTAAGGTTCTCCAGATATCCTCCTTCTCATATCCCTCTCATAGAAGGAAAGATACAGGCCCTCTTGCAGAAAATGGCGATAGAACCAGTCCCCCTGCGGCAGCGGGGAAAAGGTATTATTCCCACTTCTTCCCATACCTCTCAACCTTTTGTCACAGAAATGAGGGACATGGACATTTTTGGACACTCAAAATGAGGGACACAGACCCTCCCGAATGAGGGACACATCCTCAAACATGGAGATACAAGCTCAGAACACTGTGAAACCCATACTGTTTACTTGCACAAAGTTTATTTTTCATTTAGAATTTTTGAATATTAAATGATTCTGCTTTGAAGTCTGAATTTACAGCACATTCTGTGTGTGGGCAGCACCTTTTCCATGAGGGACAGAGCAATTTTAAGGGGCAAAAGGAGGGATGTCCCTCGTAATGAGGGACACGTGAGAGGTATGCTTCTTCCTGGTCCAGAAAAGACTAAGGACCTTCGTCCCATTCTGGATCTCAGCTCTCTTAATCTTTATGTAGAGTACAAAAGGTTCCAGATGGTTACCCTTCCAGGACTTCTTCCCGTGCTGCACCAAGGGGACTGGCTCTGCTCCCTAGGCATGCAAGATGCATACATGCATATCGGGGTCTTTCCCCCTCACAGGAAGTTCCTGAGGTTCCACTTCCAGGGGGAGTATTATCAGTTTCGAGTTCTTCCATTCGGCCTCTCCTCTGCTCCTCGAGTCTTCACAAAATGCTTGGCAGTAGTGGCTGAGGCTCTAAGGCGTCAAGGGCATTATGTCTTTCCTTACCTGGATGATTGGCTGCTCGCAGCCCCATCAAGATCGTGCCTGCTTCAAGCTCTCAGAGACACCTATACGCTCTTCCAAGACCTGGGGATCACCCTGAACCTTCCAAAGTCTTCCCCAGAACCCAGCCAGACTCGTCTTTATCCTAGCAGTCCTGGACTCCATATAGGGCATGGCCTTTCTACCCCCAGAGAGGGGCAATCACTTGCGGGAGATAGCTGGATCGGTCTTAGTAACTCTTCAGGTCCCAGCAAGGATCTTCCTAAGACTTCTGGGGCACATGGCAATGGCCATTCCAGTCACTCCTCTGGCCTGCCTCCACATGAAATCCCACCATGGATGCTCGGTGCAGTGGGATCAGTGATCCGATTACCTAGACCACATGGTCAGAGTCACAGAGCCAGTAAGGAGAACACTTCTTTGGTGTATGGATCCACTCAATTTGGAAGAAGGGATCCTCTTCATCCCGGAGCCCCTGGATCAGACCCTTACAACGGATGCCTCAGATTTGGGGTGGGGAGCACACTTGGGGGCCCACCAAACACAGGGTATTTGGACCCCCAAGGAGCGCGAACGCCACATCAATGTCCTGGAGATGCGAGCAGTCCTCAAGGCACTCCACGCATTTCAGGAGGACCTAATACCAGGCTCTCTTCTGGTTCAGATGGACAACATGGCGGTCATTTCTTCTATAACAACAAGCAAGGGGGGGGCGCTCATTCTTACCCCCTGTGCAGGGAGGCGATGAGAGTCTGGTGTTTGGCACTAGAACGGCACATCACTGTATCTGCGGTGCACGTTCCAGGTGTCCTCAACGACTTGGCCGACAGTCTTAGCAGATCTCAGTCCAAGGTGCATGAGTGGGAACTACTGCAATCAGCAGCGGACCAGCTGTTCGACAACTGGGGTCGTCCAGAGCTGGACCTGTTTGCATCACCACGCAATGCCAAACTGCCAGTTTTCTGCTCACGAGAGCCCGCACCTGGTGTTTTCTGGTCAGACACGTTGTCCCTTTTTTGGGCAGGGAGGTTTCTTTATGCCTTCCCTCCCTTTCCTCTTGTCCAGAGAGTTCTGCTGAAGTTGCAGGCCGAGGGGGCTTGAATTATTCTGATTGCCCCACTGTGGCCTCGGCAGATTTGGTTCCCACTACTTCAGTAGCTATCCATGGAACCTCCAATCCCGCTGAAAATATGCCCGCAGTTGGTGTCCCAGGATCAGGGCTCGCTGGTCCATCCTGATCTCCAATCCTTACATCTTTATGCTTGGCTCCTTTAGGCATAGCAAAATACAGGTATGGGGTATCCCCAGAGGTGGTGAATGTTCTTGTATCAGCGAGAAAGTCCTCCATGCGCTCCACTTATGCTATGAAGTGGAAGCAGTTCTGCTTGTGGGTCCCATCTCACCATCTGGATCCCATTACCTGTCCAGTGAAATCAGCTCTACAGTATCTCCTCTTCTTATACCAGCAAGGCTTGAGCTACTCCTCTATTAAGGTGCACATGTGGGCCATCTTGGCTTATCATGCTCTTTTGGGAGACAGGGCATTAGCCCAGTTGGATGTGGCCCGCACCTTTTTACGGGGGATTCTTCACATGAGACCTCCCATTCGGGATCCTATCCCATCCTGGGACCTCCTTTTTGTGTTGGAGAAGCTTACTCCTCCCCCTTTTGAACCTGCAGCAGATTGTGAGCTGCAATATTTTTCCTGGAAGGTTTGTTTTTTAGTTGCCATTATGTCAGCTGGAAGAGTTTCCAAGCTTCAGGCTCTGATGCATAATTTTCAACAGGGAAAGGGTTTCCCTGAGGACGAACCCTAAGTTTCTTCCAAAAGTGGTCTCAGAGTTGACCTTCAACCAGTCGGTTGACCTTCCAGTTTATTTCCCTTCTTCCTCTAACGGAGGGAAGCTCTCCTTCACACTTTGGACGTCCACAGGACACCAAGGTTTTACTTTAAGCAAACGGCTTGTCACCGTCAATCGGAGAAACTGTTTGTGGCATTCGCACAACACTTAAGTAAACCGGTGTCCAAGCAGACCATTTCTAAATGTATTGTCCACTGTGTTTCTTTCTGCTGTGAGAGGCACAACAAGCCCCTTCCGGGCCCGGTTAGGGGTCACTCCACCAGGGGAGTGTCTGCTTCTGTCGTGCACTGCAGAACGTCTTGATTAGGAACATATGTGTGGCTGCTACCTGGAATTCAGTACATACTTTCGTAAAGCACTACAGCTTGGACATTGCCTCCAGACACCATGCCGGCTTCGGCCTGGCAGTCCTACAGGGACTCCTGTCTTGAGCTTCTGTGTTCAGCTTCCTCTCTTTCACCTTTCGGGGTCAATTACCTCCTTGGCGAGGGACTGCTTGGGATTCAGTCCTTATTGTGATAGCCTGCTGCAAGAGCTCCCACTCAAAGTAAGATAGTACAGTTACACAAGAACTTACTGTAACAGTAGATCTTTGAGAGGAGCTCTTGCAGCAGGCGTTACTCCCCCCCCATCCCCCTTTTGAGGTGTGCAGAGCATCATCTTTGAGCTTCACCTCGTTCTTCTGTCAGGGCTCCTTCACGGGACTTGGCAGGGGAACTGGGGGGGGGGAGCTGGGTCTGCCCCCTTTTATACCAGGGCTGATGCGGTGGAGCCAATACTGGGGGCAGTCCCTGCTGGGTACTGCTGGTTGAGAAGTTTTCCAGTAGGTCCTAGTGCCTGCGGCATAGTCCTTATTGTTATAGCCTGCTGCAAGAGCTCCTCTTGAAGATCTGTTATGGTAAGTTCTTATGTAACTGTACTTTATCTTCCTCCCACTTGCAATGTAAACCCCTGATGTTCCTGCATTGACCTTGCTTTGTCTGTTGCTCTTGATTATACCTTGCTCTTGTTTTTGCCTGTTGTGCCTGAATTTTATCTTTATAATCTCCCGGGACGCACCCGAAAATAGGCACTTGGTTGTCCATTGTGCTTACCTGGTAAACAGAAACAAATAAATAAAATAGTCTTATTGGCTAGAATATAAAGCTGGCCCAAAAGGTATTTTCTAAATGTACAGGTTCCTTAAAAAGTGCAGGCCTGTAATTATGTTCATATTTGGCATGTGCATATTTGTAGGATAACATAATCGTTGGACATGGGATGACCCTGAGTTCAGATGGGTCAGATGCTGGTGATTCAGAATTAGAACTCTATTTAATGCCATTCAATCCTTGCTCTTCTGCCAAATCTGAATAAGGAACTGTGACATTGTGCTTGCGTCAGTGTCTGAAGCTATTATATCCCTCAAAGTCTGGGTCTACAGGCAGCAGGGCAGAAGGGCCAGGTAGATTCTCTCATGTTGGTAGATTGGGTCTGCATTGTGTCCATGGAGTACGCCTCAAGGAGCTGAGCCGGGATTGGCCAGTCTAGTGAGAGGAGGTGCCACAGAATGGCTGCAGACTCAGCAGTTGTTCTGCCGCAGAAAATATGATGTCCTTCTGCAGAATGTAGGTCCACTTTGCCGCAGGAAACACAGGGCCCTGGGTGTATGCTGTGACTACTTTGAGTCTCTGTAAGGCTAAGTATGCCATCATGATGGTTAATTGTGGTCATTCTCTGATGGGAGTCTTAGATGCAGTCCTCCCCCACCTCCATCCAGAACTACAGACAGCAGTGGAGCTCATTGGAGACCATGGTCAATCACTGGTTTAACACCAGCTCCAGACAGCCTTTGACAAGGGCAACTCTTGTGCCTATGCAGTTGCAGTGGCTGTCTCTCTGTGTGTCGCAGGGCTTGGTTGCATTTGTCCACCTTCAAGGCGAACACCCAACAGAAGTTAGCTGATGCCCTTTTCCAGGGCACTGACCTCTTTGACCCAGGGTAGAAGGACATTCCCTAGGATTAAGTCCTTGGTTCTGTGACTTAATCCCAGAAGGACCAGAAAAAGAAGCTGAAGAAACAGGCTTTCAGGTTTAAGTCCTCTCAGTTACAGCCTCCCCAGCAGCAGCCCCAGCAGGGGTAGTTTCAGGCCTGGTACCCCAGGCAGAAGTTGACGGCCCAAGGTACCAAAGGGGGGGGCAGGGTTAGTGGTGCCCCTCCAGCAGCAGCCACCAATGCCCCCACAAGAGCTGCCTGATGATGGGTTGGGGGAGTATCATCCCTTTACCTGCCCTGTCCCTGACTGCTCTCTCCATTGGAGGCTAGCTACATTACTTCTTGTCACGTTGGTCCACTATCACAATGGACAAGTAGGTCTTGGACATAGTGGACAGAGGACTGTCTCTAGACTTCGAGGCTCTCCAGCCATACTGCCTCCATGCCCTCGAGAGTCCAGGGTGTCTCAGGATGTGCTGTCCATTCTCAGGGAGGACAGTTTGCAGCTCCTAGTGAAAAAGGCTGTAGCCCATATCCTGGACACCCTGCCCAGTCAGGATTTCGTGTCCAAGTACTTCCTGGTCCCAAAAACGATGGGCTTGCACCCCATACTGAATCTACATGATCTCAATCAGTACGTGCAGAAGCACAAGTTCTGGATGATGACTGAGCCTGATTGTACAATCCCTGGAGCAGAACTTGTGGTTTTGCTTCCTGGACCTTCAGGATGCATTCTTCAACATTCTCGTCCACAGGTCCCACCACTGGTAACTCTGTTTTTGAGCAGAAAGGGTTCTGTACCAATTCCAGGTCATGCCAGTCAATCTCACCTCAGCTCCCGGGGTCATCACCAAATGCATGGCAATGGTGACAGCCCACCTGCAGTGCTTAGAGGTCAGGGAGTACCCCTACCTGGACTACTGGCTGGTAGCCAGTCCATCCAGAGAGGCATGGCAAGATCCACAGACCTGATTCTCCAGACCTTCTGAAACTTGGGCCTGTTGGTCAGCTGAGACAAGTCCAAAATGGTACAAAAACAGATGATCAAGTTCATCGGGGCAGAACTAGACTCCCTGCAGGCCAAGGCCTGCCTTCTGGCAGACTGGGCAGAGGATCTTGCCTCCTTTGCCCAGTCATTTCAGGATGGGCTCTTGCTCCATGCCCAGGATTTCCTATGGCCACTGGGGTACTTGGCATCCTGCACGATGTGGTTCACTGGGCCCGCTGGTAGATGCTTCACCTACAGTGGGAACTGGGCCATCAGTGGTCCCAGCACCTAGGTCACTTGGACCAGCTAGTCACAGTGACCCAGCCAATGTTGGACATCATTCAGTGGTGGCTGGTCCCAGAACACCTGAAGGAAGACATCCCATTTGTCCATTCAGAGCCAACCATCACGCTGATGATGGACATGTCTCTGGTAGAATGGAGAGCACACCTGGGAAACAACACGGCCCACAGGTCTTGGTTGCCCAGGGAGTCCTGTCACTGCATAAACCTGCTGGAGCTCCATGCAGTGTGCTTGGCTCTGACAAAATTTGTTCTGCTAGTCAGGGATCAGGTGATTCATGTCCAGACAGACAACTTCATGGCCATGTTTCATCTGCACAGGCAAAGTGGCACAAACTCCCTTCCTTTATGGCGGGAGGCACTGCGCACCTGGACCCTTGTGTGCAGCCTGGGCACCAATTTCCTGTTGATTCATGTCATAGGAAGAACAGTCAGCAGGGAGACACTCTCAGCTGAGTAGAAGAGATGTTACGTGAGCGGTCTCTGAATCAGAAGATTGGGAACCACCTGTTCTCCCTGTGAGGCTCACCCACGGTGGACCTTTTTGCCTCCTGGGAGAATGTCAAACTGACGCTGTTGTTTGCGCCCCCCCCCCCCACATTCCAGGACACTGATGGTGGATACCTTTATGAGGCCTTGGACCGCAAGCCTCATGTATGCCTTTCCTCCCTTCCTGTTGATCCACAGAGTATTGGTCAAGAACAGGAAGGAAAAGGCACGGATGATCCTGATAGTTCCAGACTGGCCAAGGCTGTTTTGGTACCCGGATTTCCTCAGCCTCAGCAGCAGCAGGTCTCCACAGCGACTGCTTGTCTGCCCAGACCTGCTGCTCAGACTTCAGGGGATGGTTCTCCACCCGGACTTTCCGTTCCTGCAGCTCATAGCCTGGATCCTTAGTGGCTAGAGTTCCAGGCTTTGATTCTGTGTGAGGATGTTCTCCACATAGTGGAGGCCTCCAGAAAGGAGTTGACTCATAAGTGCTATGCCTTTAAATGGAGGAGATTTTCCATTTAGTGCCAGTGCAAGGAGCTTGATCCCCTTGCCTGCCCTGTGGCTAGCATCCTGGGCTACGGCTGGTTCATTTCCCAGTTGGGACCTCTAGCAACGACCCTTAAGGTGCACCTTGCAGTCATCTCTGTTTACTGGGTGCAGACTGATATGCCAACGGTGGCCCAGAAGAAGGTGGTTGGCTGCTTTTTCAAAGGTCTCGACCACTTCTCCCCTCTGGTGCATGATCCACCTCCACCATAGGACTTACTGCTGGTCCTGGTTATGCTCAAGGGCAAGCCTTTTAAGCCAGTGCAGAGGTGTGAACTGTCTCACCTGTCATGGAAGACAGAATTCCTTGTGGCGATTACATCTGCCAGAAGGACTGGGGAGCTTCATGTGCTCTCGGTGGACTCTACCTGGTCTTCCACAGGGTCAAAGTCTTCCCAAAGGTGGTATTGAAGTTTCATATTAACCTGGTAATTATCTTACTGGTATACTTTACAAACCCTTCTTTCTTTAATGCTCCACATTGTCAATGAGTAATCAAAACAACTGGGTGTAGTGCACCCCTACCAGGGGAAATGGCACAGTCCAAGCTTTAGAATGTTGGACACATGAGGATTCCAAGCAGCAGCAGCTCCCACGTTCTGCTGTGCCATTAGAAGGGGAAGCAACTACTTTTATCTTATCTCAAGACTCGAGATTTCTGTTGGGGCTGCAATTCTGCATAGCAGGTTGGGGCTGCCTGGTTCCAGGGAGCACCCCTATATTAAAATCATGTCTATTAAGCTGCAGCTTTCAAACTGAGTAACCTGCTTTTTTTTCCCATTTCCTTGCAAGGATTGGGAGCCACTTATGCCATGCTAAGGTGTTTCCAATGGTCTCCGTTTTAAGAAGAAAAACTAAATTGCCACAGGAAGGTACAATATATCTTTTATTTGTTTTCTGAGAGTGTAGGGTCTCGGCTGGGAGGGTTCCCTTGGCTCTAGCGTTGTCCCCCCCACACACACACAACTTCAGGTTTTCTGTGATTAACTGTATTGCTATCAGCAATCTGTGTTTTTTGGGTACTTCAGAGAATTTTGTGGGTTTTTCTTCCACAGCTCTCTGTTTTCTGGTTTTGCATGGTTGCCATTCATCTATGGTGATGGTTGAGCATGCGCTTCTCCTTCAATCCATTTTCCCATGCTTGTTCCCATGCACACCAGTGGTGCGTGACATTGTGTGGTACATGGCATGTTAGTGCATGCAATTGCCTATTGTTTAGTATTGTGTTAATGTGCTTGTGCAATTGCCAGTGCATGCACATCTGCGCTAGTGTGCTAACGTCACATAAGACATTGTGATACGCTGCATGCTTCCGCTAGTGAGCACGCACGCCTAGCCAGCACTTTTAGGTTGCACTAATTCCAACTTTTACTTCAGTGGATAATTTTACCTTGGCATTCACAAGTGTAACTTTTCTTGGCACCATGGCTTATTGGAAACCATTAATCATGAAATGATGTAAGGCCTGCAAGGGTGATGAGGCCCTCCCCCAAGGGTTCCTATTGCCCTCATTGTATTGCTCAGCATAATATTTCTCTAACGGTTCCCCCCAGCTGATCCTCCAGCCTGGGGGGGGGCACCTGGTTCTTCAGTTGGCAGTGCCAAGCAGAAATGGCAGTATAGCACAGTGGTTTAAGGCTCTGCGCTGCAAATCTGATGACATCCAGCAAACCAGACCTGGGTTTGAATCCCACAGCTTCCACTTGCATACTGTGTGACCCTGAGCAAGTCACTTAACTTCCCTGTGCTCCCAGGTCGCTCCTGTAAAAAAGCTTTCAGCTTAGTGTGCTACTCCTGGTTAAACAATTAAAAAAAAAAAAAATTGTGAAAATCGCAATGACAAGCGGGTGGACACCACGTGCAGGAGGGTTTTCACCTCTATCAGTGCAAACATTTGTGCATCTTATGCTTCATTTATTGTTGCCAGAGCCTTTAACATATGAGTCACTACTCTGGGCAGTTTCCGTCCACCTGACTCGGAAGGTGCAAGCATTTTGCAGTTGATGACCATGGCCTCCACTTTTCTAGGTGATTCTACAATGGAGAATTTGTGCATGTCAGCCTGTTCAGCCTACTACATTGTTTCGGCCATGAGGTGCATGTGGCTTAGTCATTGGGTCAATGATCAAGCTTCAAAAGCTAAGCTGTTTAACCTCCCCTTGAGGGAGGCTTATTGTTTGATTCCAGCCTGGATACTCTCTTAAAGGATATTCAAAACATGAAGAGCTTTCTTCCCAGTGTTAAAAGAACAGTGTAAGATTACTGTAACCCAAAGGGGTCAAGATAATAGCTCGTGCAGGCAGTCCTGATGGGGGTTCCGTCCCCTTTGGAATGTTGGTGACCAGAAAATAGAGGAGCCTACTCAGGTAACAAAGGTTACAGTAACAGAGGAGCCCTGGCCAGGTGCCATACAGGAGGCCCAGCCCAAAAGCCTGGTGCCTCACAATGAAGGCACACAGGCTCATCCCTGCCTCCCTTTCCTTGATGGAAGTCCTCAGGAGTTTCTCTCAATATGGGCCCAAAACAATGTCAGACACATTAGCTCTGGAAATTTTTCTTTTGAGCTATGCCATAGAATTCTCAAGGGGATGTTTTCTACTGTCCCCAGTTTCTAAGGACGTTGCAAACGGCCAGGCATTGTCAGAGACCCTGACCCACCTCATTCAAGTCGAGGCCATCATGCTGGTCCCACTAAGTGAACAAGGTCAGAGATCCCATTAGATCTTTTTCATAGTTCCCAAGAAGTTGGGGGGTTTCAGACCCATTCCAGATCTGAAGCATCTGAACAAGTTTGTGCACCACAAAACCATTCAAGATTGAGCCCCTGAGGTCAGTTACCCAGGCTATTCAACCAAGGGGTTTTCTTAGCTTCAATAGATCTGACGGATGCTTACCTCTGTATTCCCATCCATCAGTCCTACCAAAAGCAATTCAGGTTCTCAATACCGGGCCAACTTTTCCAGTACGTGGAGCATTTCTTCGCCCTTGCAATATCCCCCCTGAGTTTTCTCAAAGGTGTTGATAGTCCTTGTGGCTCAACTTCAATAGGAAGAGCATCATGTCAGTCCTTATTGGATGACCTGCTTATTCATGCACTGATGTGATCCCTGGCAAGAGATCGGTACTGAGGACTCTGGAGATGCAAGAGTCACACAGCTGGGTGGTGAACAGGGAAAAGAGCTCTCTCGAGCCATTCCAGACCTTGGAACACCTTGAGGCAATCTTCAGTGCGAAACTAGGAAGGTCTTTTTCTTGCCTCCCTGGAAGGAGACCTTATTGATGGAAGTCCAGTGGCTCAGGATACAGTCATCGACATCTGCCCTCAGTATGCTGCAGATTCTAAGCCTCATGGTGGCAGCAATTGATCTAGCCCCGTGGGCTCGCTTCCATATGCAGCCTCTTCAAACAGGTTTGCTGACAGCCTGGGATCCCTCATCGGAGGATTATGAAACCAGGATTCCCTTCACCCCTCAGCTTCATCACTCCCTGAGTTAGTGAGTAGATGTTCAGAATCTGAGCAAGGGGTTCTACTTGAACTTCCACAGAGTTAATTCTCACAACAGATGTCGGTCTGCACGGGTGGGAGGCAGTCCTGAATCAACTACAAAGTCAGGGAACTTGGTCAGTTCACGAACAGCATCTCCACATAAATGTTTGGGAGATGCGGATGGTCTGCCTAGCTCTCCTTCAGTTTCAAATCCTGCTGCAAAAACAAGATGGTAAAAGTGAGGCCAGATAATGCCGTCACAGTGGCATACACAAACATCAAGACAACAGAAAAGCAGGGAGATGTTTTGAGAGGCTTCCAACCTTCTCAGGTGGGCAGAGAAAACTTTTCTGTCTCTGTCGGCAGTACACCTGGCAGGGGAGTTGAACATTCAGACAGACTGGCTAAGTCACAAAAATGTTCACCCGGGGAGTGGAGGCTGAACCCAGAGATGTTCAAACTCCTGTGCATCCAGTTTGGTCGATCTCAGATCTATCTGTTCACATCCAGCCACAATGCTCAGATCCAGATCAGTTCATCAGTCATTTTCGGTGTTCACAGATGGAAACAGTGGACACTCTTCCTCAAGAGTGGACCCTTAGCAGAGTGTATGCTTTTCCTCCACTACCTCTTCTTCCCAAAGTCTTGCAAAATAAAAAAAATAAGACACTCAAGAGGAAGCTTCCTCTTAATAGCTGCAGAATAGCTGAGAAGACCGTGGTTCTCGGACATAGTGAATCTAGCTCAGCAAAGCCCTCATCTGCCTGTCACAGGATCCCATTCTCCACCCAAATTCAGGAGTGATGCAGCTTGCGGCCTGGCTTCTGAGAGGAGGAAACTTCCAAAAAAATTAGATTTCTCCAAGAACTAGTTGACACCTTGATGGCTGCCAGGAAAACCTCTACGTCCGCAGCCTATGCTTTGATATGGGCCATCTCTTTTCATCTTGGGCCAGAGTAAAGGATTTTAAGCCTTCAGAGGCCTCAGTTCCACAGATTTTGGATTTCTACAGAAAGGCATGGAAAAGGGGTTGGCATTGAGTATGCTGAGAGGCTAGGTTTCCACTCTGAGCATCCTTGGGTTGTTTCCCTTGGAACTAATAGAGCAGTTATTTTTTTTTTTGTGAGTTTAATAGGAGTCGTCCAGTGTTCCGATCTCTGGTTCCTCTGTGGGATCTGAATCTGGTTCTGAATGCTCTCTGTAAGGAGTTTTTCAAACCGCTATCATGTACATATCACTGGATGTGTTGTCTTACAAGCCTTATTTCACAAGGAGCCATACCTTGTTTTGCATGAGGACAAGGTGGTACTCAGAACAGTACTGTTTGTAGTCCCTAAAGTGCCCATGGCCTTCCATGTGTACCAGAAAATATGCCTTGCATCCTCCTGCCGGCAACTTTCTCACCCAAAAAGAAGGAATAGCACAAGTTGGATTTACGACACACCGTTAGGATCTATCGTAAAGGGATGGCCAAGTTCCGAAAGTCAGTCAGTCTGTTCTCTTGGAACAACCAAGCAGGGTCAGAAGGCCTCAAAGGCCACCCTAGCTAGGTGGGCGGGTGCAGGCCTGCATTGCTAAGGCCATTGTCTCAGAAAGAAGAGGCCTCCACCTGACTCGGGACTATGGCGACATCCTGGATGGAGAGAGAGGTGAAGTTATAAAAGGCAGCCACTTGGTCTTCCGTCCATGCGGTCAGAAAACATTCCAACTTGGATGTCCAGAGTTATTCTGGTGCAGCTGTTGGTCACAGAGTGTTGCAGGCAGCAGTTCGCAAGTAATTTCCCTGCTTGCTTCTAGAATATGGGATAATATCACCCCCCCTGGTTTCTCTGGGTACTGCTGCTTAGAACCCAGTTGTTTTGCTTACCCATTGACAATGTGGAGCGCTACAGAAAGAAGAAATTTCTTCATACTTACCGTAATTTTCTTTTCTGTTACCTCCAACATTGTTAATGAGGCCCATCCAGGAGCCTTGCTCCTGCAGGAGAATCTTATCTGGTATGCCAGGAGGGACGTCCTCTTTGACAAAAATCCCCTACCATTTTCAGACATCCCTCTATTTCCCTGTGCTGTACTCCTATAAGAAAAATAATATATTTCTCAGTTAGTCTGCGACCACAGGTTGAGAGATTTAGTTATATTTCTTAAAATGTTTTCCTTGTTGCAGGTAGTCTTACTGCATACAGTTTACTTGAAATTATGCATCGTGTGGTCAGCTTCAGTTTTCCAGATGAGTGACTGGTGTGGAGCAATCTTTATTGCCTGATCATTTTCATGCAAAGAGGACATAATTGTCCAAGCCTTGTGTACAATGGGAGCATTTCTTCCTCAGATGTCAGGCATGAAGGTAAGGCAGCTTTATTTACAGTGTTAAGGAGTGTTGCATACAAGTAATTGGTGATAATGTAGGCAAATGTATAGCTACTATGGCACTGTGAGGTCAGTAGTAACTGGGGAGTTGCTGCTGCTTGGAATCCTCATGCGCCCAACATTTTAAAGCTTGGGCTGTGTCATTTCCCCTGGTAGGGGTGCACTATACCCAGTTTTTCTGATTACTTATTGACAATGTTGGAGCCAACAGAAAAGGAAATTATGGTAAGTATGAAGAAATGTCTTCTTCGGAGGCCAACAATTGGCTCCATACTCTGAACCTGAGTGCTCTCATATAATGTGCATACAGCTGGAATTCAGGGACAGGCCCACCATCTTTTTATCACATACGTTGAAACCTCGTCTGGCAGACTGGCAGTAAAGCAGATGATTGCAAGGTGGATCACATCTTGCATCACCTCTGATACAGGTTGGCAGGTCAGGAGCTTCCTGTTGTTATTGGGGCTTATTCCACCAGATGTACCACTGCCTCAGTGGCTACTTCCAGGGATATACCCATATAGGAGTTCTGTAAGGCTGCTACTCAGATGCACTGCTGCCTTGGTGTGGTGGCTACTTCCAGGGATATACCATACAAGAGAGCTGTAGGGCTGCTACCCGGAAGGTCAGCACACACTTTTATTTCACACTACCACATGAACTCTGAGTCACACTGGAATGCATGTTTTGGGACCTTGGTTCTCCATTCTGTGTTTGCCATGTAGGGGTGCGCACCTTGCCCCCTGCTCCTGGAAAACTGCTAGGAGTCTGCCAGAGTGTGGATAAGTGAACCATATCCACGCCTCTAGAAGTATGGGTTACTCACCTGTAACCATAGTTCTAGAAGTGGTATATGGTTCACATCCACACAACCCACCCAGCCTCCCCTGGCAAATGGCACTCCACACAACCCACCCAGCCTCCCCTGGCAATTTGCACCTGATCCTGCTTCCAGCGTGCAATATCTGACATCACAGAGTAGAGTCAGGAAATATCCGCCCGGGTGTTGGGGGGAGCTTAGCTTAAAGACGTTTTGGCCAATCGTTGCATTCCAGTGGAACTGCCAGAGTGTGGATGTGAACCATATACCACTTCTAGAACTATGGCTACAGGTGAATAACCTATTCTTATTTGCCTCCACTGACCTTTTATTGGGCTCCCTTTCCTTTTTACCTACAGTGACTGGTCTGCTGTGAGCTTTTTTCATCTTATTTGGCCTTCCATCTCCTGCTTCACAGTTGGAAGGCATGAAAAGTGAGGTCTGCAGTGAGTTTTCTTCTTTTCCTTCCACTCCCTTATCCTACTTCCATGTTAGAAGATGTGATTAGTGTTAGGTGACTGGCTGACGGAGGACGAGGGCAGTTTGGTGCCATTTTCTAAGTCACACTATCAGCCAGGCATGTGACTCCTTAACAGTGCAGTTGCACTTGTCAAGGTCGTGGACACCCCAAGTCTAGGGCATATACCTGGGTCTTCAGTAGAATGCCTTCCATTTGCTAATGCCAGACCTCCCTGAGAACTACATTGTGATGCCAATTCCGGCACAGTGGTAATGCGGGCACATCAGTCTTTGTGTCACAGCAGGTAAACTACATTTCTTTGCTCTGGCTAAGGGCAGTGCTGTGTTTTGCAGGCCTTATCCAACCTTTTCAGCAGCAGCAATGCCTGCATTATCTGGGCTGTGGCCTTGCAGAGCTGTACAATGCTTGTGGGGATGGAGTGTATTTTGACCTGCGATTTTTTTTTTTTTTTTTTTTTTTTTTTACCAGGAGAGAGAGACACTAAGCTGAAGCATGTTTATAAGTGCAACCTGGGAGCACAAGGAGGTTAAGTGACTTGCTCAGGGTCACACAGTATGCAAGTGTGTGTCGAGGGATTCAGGTCTCCAGGTTTGCAGCTCAGAGCCTTAAACCTCTGTGCTATACTGCCTCCAGTACTTAATTTCCTTGGTCCCAACAATTTCTCTCACAGGTCATCGATGTAGCAGCAGAAGCTGGGGTTCAAATTTTGTATTTGGTGCCAGCAGACGTTGTCAGTCACTGACCTGCATGACAAGTGCCAGTACTGCATGGACAGTACAACATGGCTTGGTGTAGGCTATGTCTGTTGATGCTTCCTGAGTCCCTTGAGAATAGGAAGCGTCAACTGAGTCTGGGACGGCCTTTGGAGCAGGATCCAAAGGATTTCCATAAGGGCCGTAACAAGGCCTCTGTAGCTTCTAGGTTGGCTCAGCAACTTGCAGCCCTTGATACAGAGGCAGTGGCTGCTGTGGTGAGCACTTCCTTGGTCTCGATGCTGTTCCTGGCTGGAGCCACTGTCAGAAGGTCATTCAGCACAGGCTTCTGGGGATATATGTATGGCTCCACAGACCCTGGAGGAAAGCCCTTACCACCGTGGTTCCAAACACAAGTGCCGCCAGTGTTGGTTGTGAGGCCTTGTCAAGATTGAGGCCCTCCTAATCCCTAGACTCCCCTAACCACTTGACTTTGATTGAGACCCCTTTGGTCTAGGGGAAGGTTGAATGCTCTTCAGTACCTCCGTTGGGCTTATCAACCTCGACACTGGTCGAGCAAGCCGTGGAAATTTTCCTCGAGTGTATACACTGACTCTCAGATGAGGTTGAGGAGTCAGTCTCGCTGCCCATGATGTTTCTGGTCCACACTCAAGTTTGTTTAGTACAAGGAGAGACTTTGAGTACATTGACAGTAAGGACCTAGCAACACACTGTATGTTACACATAATATCCTATTTCCACATATTGTCCCCAAGTGACCCCTATTGTGAGATGACTAAATCTCTCACATAAGCAGTAAGGCAGGAAGACAGGAACCAAGCCTTCACAGCTGCAAGGGATGGGAATTTTCCATTCTTCAAGTGAAATCTAGTTGGCAAGGAATTCCATTCACAAGGAATCTTATGGCTATAAAAATAAGTACCCCCTTTAATGTGTTGGACCTTGGAATTACCAGCTGCACTAGGTTGAATTCCTTAAGGAACCTTTCCATGCCCTATACTCTAAACATTCTACCAAATAATCAGGAACATCTCCCCGAATACTTTTCAAAGCAAACAGTATTTTGTGTAACTGTCGCCTTTCATGTAGAGAGGTCCAGCCTATCTGGTTATATACTATACCTCTATGTGTGTCATATGAGTCATTAAGCACAAATCGTGCCATCCTTTTATGTAGTACATCCAATTTTGTAAGCTTATCCTTCTTACAATACTTTAATCTAGTCTCTCTCATTCCAAACACCCCTTATGTCGATATAGTGCTCCTAAAGATTTCCCAACCTTATTAATCAATTTGGCCACATGTAGGTTTCCTGATCTTATCATACCAATCCAATACCCCAGATATTTATAACCCTCTGTTGGTTCCAGTTTTGTACCGTCCAATGTATAAATATCTAATGAACTATTGATGGGGTCATTCAAGTTTGTTTGAAGACCCAATCAACATCATGTTTGTCTTAGTTGAATTCATTTTCAAATGGGACAACTTGAAGAAATCCCAAAGTTTATCAAATATCCGTTGTAATTTCGGCTGGACTTCCTTAACTGAAACATCAGAGGTATAGACCACAGTGTCATCAGCATATAGTTGGTAGTCTACACCTCCAATGAAACTCCCCAACCCCCCCAGATATATTGTGAAAAGAGCCCCCAAGACGGATCCCTGTGGAATTCTCCAATATTTATAACCCTGGAGTGACATCCGTTCACCATTGTACTTTGCTGTCGCCCAATCAAATAATTTTGGAACCAAGTTAAAACCACCAGTTCCAGCCCAAGATCACCCAATTTCTTCAGCAGTATTGAATGATCCACCATGTTGAAGGTTTTAGAGAGGTCAACAAAGGTGGCCCTGGTAACATTCCCAAGTTCCATAGCTTTGTTGACATCATTCAAGACCCTTGACACAGCAGTTACTGTATTGTGTTTTTTACAGAAACCCGATTAATATTTGTCAGTCACGTTCTCATTATCTATAAAGGCCTACAGCTGTTTAGCTACCAGTCTTTCCAGAAGTTTGGCTCACACAGAAAGAAGGGATATGGGCATATAGTTGGTCATTAGGTCAGGGCTACACCCCTTAAAAATCGGGGCAACTCTGGCCCTCTTCCATCTCTGTGGCATCTCACCTGTCTTTAACGATCAATTAAACATATATCACATAAACACATATCACTCAGGAGGGTGTTGACCTGTCTGTGTCCCATCTAGTCTTCTGTGGAAGCAGCCTCCCTGGTTAACTTGGGAAGGCATGTAGTGTACCACAACTAACCGGAGGCTCCCCTCGACATCAGTCTTCTGGTTCAGGTTGGCCAAGGTCTCTGTCGAGGTGCTCTTTCTCTTGATCCCACTTGACCCGGAGGAATCACAATTGACTCTTCTCAACCTCAGGAGAGAAGAGGCACCATAGTAAGTTTGTGTTGGTGCTATGAGGAGTTCCTCTGGCAACAGTGGGCCATCACTGGGCAAGGTAGGGTCCTACCCTCTGGACCTCTGGTCAGCTGCCAGTCATGCCCTTGCCAGTCCACGCTGAGTATGTACTGCCTGCAACTGCCTTTCCACCCCTCTGGGTGGAGTCACTGCAACAGCAGCTGAAGCTGGACTCTCTGACCAAGGAGGCCTGTTCAGCCACCAGCCTGCCATGCTAGTTGTCGGTAGATAGTTCACAGCGAGTAACAGTCAAGGGACGTTTTTGAGAAATCCTTGGATGACTCCAATCATGAGTCCATTGCTTCCAGTATCCTTCAGTGCACTTTTCCAACTAATATCGGAGTCCATGTTAGTCCCTATGGAGCCAGTCCATAAGAGGGCTAAGTACTCCTTTACAGACATTTTGAATAAGGTCAGATCCCTTAGAGTTGCCTTTCCAATGGCTTAGGCCATTTTGTGACTGCTCCTGGAGCTTTGGCAGCATCCAGCATCCTGCCCAGTACCCTCTACCCGTGTGGTCTGCAAGTATGCAGTCCCTACAGGGTCTCTTTCTGGATTCTCAGACCACCTCTCCACAGAGGGGTTGGTGGCAGATACAGTCCAGAAATCAGAGGGATGTGGACAAGCCTCCAGATGAGTAGTCCCATAAGCGTGACCATGCCGCAAAAAAGATCTAGGCAGTAGTGTCTTTGGATCTCTGATGGGCTAGTTATGCCCTGATGATGGGCATGTTTAGACATTCCCTGATGGGAGTCTTCAATACTATCCTCCCTCACCTCCGAGCTGGCTAGCAGTCAGCAGTGATGGTCATCAAAGACAAGGATCAGTCGCTGCCTAAACACCAGATCCAGATGGCCTTGGACATGGGTGATTCTTGTGCCCATGCCATGGCAGTGGCTGTCTCCATGTGTCTCAGGGCCTGGCTGCATCTGCCAGCCTTCAGGGCCGACACCCAGCACAAACTGATCAACGTCCTTTTTCTGAGAACCTACCTATATAACCCTCCAGTGGAAGGATATCTCACTCATTATGAGAATAACAATGCCACTTTGGATTCTGGGGCATCCTCCCAGAAGGACCTGAAAAAGAAACCTGAAAAACAAGCTTTCCAGTACCAGTCCTTTCAAACACTGCCTCTTCAGCAGCAGCCCCAGCTGGGGCAGTACCAGGCCTGGTTCTCCAAGCCAAAGTCCAGGGGCAAGCACCCTAAGAAAGGTGGGGGCAGGGGTGATGGTGCCTCTCCTGTTGCAGAGGCAGGTGCCCCTGCAAAAACTGCCTAGTGACGGGTTGGGGGATGTCATTCCTCCACCTGTTGTGTCCCTGTCTACACTCCCCATAGATCATCAGTTACATTTCTTCATGCCGCATTGGTCTGCTATCAAAATGGACAAGTGGGTGTTAGACATAGTAGGCAGAGAGCTGCCTGTGGGCTTTGAGACTCTGTTGCCTTCCTGCCTTCATGCACCTCAGGAGTCCAGGGTGTCGCAGAACACGCTGTCCACCCTTCTGGAAGACATTGCTCAGCTTCTTGTAAAAGGGGCAATAGCCTGTGTCCTGCACACACTGGTTAGTCAGGGTTATGTGTCCATGTACTTCCTCATCCCGAAACAGATGGGAGGCTGGCGCCCCATTTTGAATCTGCACGATCTATAACAGTTCATGTGGAAGCACAAGTTCCAGATGGTCACCATGAATCAGACCATTTTGTCTCTGGAATAAAACATGTGGTTTTGCTCCCTGGATCTCCAGGATGCATTCTTCCACATCCCAGTCCATCCATCCCACCATCAGTATCTCTGGTTCTGAGTGGAAGGGGTCCTGTACCAGTTCCAGGTCATGCTCTTCAGTCTCTCCTCAGCGCCCAGATATTCACCAACTGCATGGCAGTGGTGGCAGCCTACCTGCAACGTCAAGTTCTCAGGGTGTATCCCTTCCTGGATGACAGACTGCTAGCTTGTCCATCCATAGAAGCCATAGAGAGGTTCAGAGATGTAGCTCTCCAGATCTGTTGTGACTTGAGCCTGCTGGTCAACCCGGACAAGTTTGAACTGGTACCCTCTCCAGTAATCAAGTTCATCAGGGCAGAACAAAACTCCGTGTGGACCAGGCACTGGATCTTACTTCCTTTGCCTGATCATTTCAGGTAGGGCGCTCATGCCCCATGTGGGACTTCTCTTGGGACTTGAAACGTTTGAGTTAAATAAATTTTTTTGTAGGCATTTCTTTTGTCTGGGATTTTCTTTGGCTGCTGGGGTACATGGTGTCCTGCAGCAGCATGGTCTGCTGGGCCTGCTGGCAGATGTGCCACCTGCAGTAGGAGTGGGGCCATCAGTGGTCCCAGTGCCTCGGTCACTTGAACCAGCTGGTCATGGTGACACAGCTGATATGGAATGCCATACAGTGGTGGCTGGTCCTTGAACACCTGGAGGAAGGAATCCCATTTTTTCACCCAGAGCCAGCTGTCACACTCATGATGGACATATCTCTGGTGGAGTGAGGAGCACACCTGGGAGACCACAGACCCCAGAGGTTCTGGGCACCCTGGGAGTCCTGGCACCACAGTACTGGGTCACTATAGCACAGACAAAACCGCGCATGCAATAACACGCTGTAGGAAGTACGAATGGCTCTACAGTGACAGGGGTTCTTAAAGCTTGTGGGAAGAACCTCTACCCCTGTCACTGTAGGCTAGTCTGATGAAACCTGAAGGACTGTGCTGGGGTGGTGCTTGATCGAGCAGCTCCTGTGGTGGAGTGGCTAGAGCACCTGCTTCTGGCAGCATCGGGGACCCAGGGCTGTGGTTTGATTCTTCCCATGTCCCACTGCAATGCATTTTCTTTAAAAAAAAAAAAAAAACGGCTCTGACATTTGCCCTTTCCCTGAAATCCATGACTCCCTGTAGTTGATTATAATTAGTGTGGTGGTGGTGAAGCTGCCTGCAAAATTACAGTCCAAAGGCATGCGCTTTTGTTGTGTGGGTCAGGGTTTTGTTCTGACGCTGTTAGAGTGTACACTGTTGTGTCTGCGCTCTTCTTATGTATGTGCAGTTTTCACCATGACATTATGACCCCATGCCTGGTACCACATAAATGTGCTGGAGTTCCATGCAGTGCAGCTTGCTGTGACAGAATTCACTCTGATCAAGGGTCATGTTGTTCAGGTCCAGACTGACAACACCATGACTATGTTCTACCCAATCAGGTAAGGCAGGACACTGTAGTAGGGTCGTTGGTTGAGGAGATAAATTGCAGGCAGACAACAAAAATCAGTGCATAAAAAATGCCAGGATGGCATTTATCATTTTATTTTTATACTTCATGAAGTGATTCAAGTTCTTACAGAAGAGAAAAATTGTCATTAGTTCAGCTTCAAAGGATCAACTATTCCGCCCAGCAGTACTCTGAGGTCTTATCCCTCAGACTCACAGTTCCAGATTGACTCCCTGGTCTGGTCTCTATCTCTTTTTTAACACCCTAGTGGCAGACTTTTGTACATGTAGGTGGGGGGTCACCTGACCTAGCTATTATCTAATTTACAGAAATAAAACTATCCGGGTTAGTCTAGATCACCTGGTAACCCACCATACCTGTCTAACATACTACCCCACATAGTTTTATAGCAACACCCCTCTCTTTGTATGCAACACTGACCTAGAATAGCCCAAATATACCTAATTATATCATCATTAGGTTCATTACGGGATTAAGTCCCTCCCATTCTGGAGTGACCTCACTTCCTTACTTCTATAAAAGCAGCCATATCTGGGGCTGCCAGTCCTATAGACAGTCCTGACTGCAGAACCAGGTAATGACTACTACTATTCTTTATGTATAGACCATAGGTATTCCTGAGTTGGACAAGTGAATAGAAGAATAAGGGCGAGCTCCTTATTTTCTTTCCCTTTGTCAACTTCAGAATATCAGGCAGTAACTGAAAATAAACAAAACAAAAGGAAGGGAAAATTGTTTAACCAGGAGAAGCACACTAAGCTGAAGCTTGTTTCCACGTGCAACCTGTTTGCACAAGGAAGTTAAGTGACTTGCTCATAGTCACACAGTATGCAAGTGGGGGGGGAGCTGTGACATTCAAACCTAGGTCTCGAAGTTTGCAGCTCAGAGCCTTAACTACTGTGCCATACTGCTTCAAAAGGAACAATGTTCTCTTGTACTTTTCTTTCTGTGGGGGCTTTATTTCTTTAGCCCTCACTTTGCTTATTCTAATTTTCTAATTCACAAGGGTTTTTTTGGTAAGCTCAGGATACTTCACCAACTCCCTAGTAACTTGCAACTTTATATGTTTCACAAGCTGGTGGCTGAAATATCAGCCCAATGGTAAACATTTCAGTTTGCCCCATTTTGACTTTGTTTAATGAGCTGCATTCTGGCAAGCTGCCAGCTGCTCACTATCACAGGCACATTGCACATTAGAGCTAGGAGTTTAGGGGGCTTTACATGAACCCTGCCAAGCAACTGTTTTGGCTCCTAATGCCTTTTCCATGTTTTAGGGCACTGGCATATTATAAAGAAATATGTCCTGCATTCTTTACATACTCCCTCTCAGCAGATTTCCACCTGTAGCGCAACATGTGCTTCATACAGAATCAGGGCATACTTTAATGCTAGCAGCGCAATAGGAGCTGCTAAAGACTCTTTAGAGGCTTTCCTTTTTGGATACTGGCTATTGGACAAGGAACAGAATGGAAAGGGCACAGATAATAAAGGGGGTTGCTGCTCTTGTCCTTACAAGTGTTTGTGGCAGGATGTAAGGGTGTCCTCCTACCATGAAAATTGCTATTTTGTGCAGGGTAGTACAGGAAGGTATGTTTCAGCACTGTTAACAGTCAATTTACAGTCAATATCATCCCTTTATACCTAGGCACTTTATTTCTTGGGGAGGGGGGATATTTATTAGAATAACTGGACCTCTACTTATCACAGGGAGCACCCTGTGACAGACACACTCTCGTACCCTGTGTCGTGAGGCCATCCACAACTGGATCCTTGTGCACAGCCTGGGTGTAGATTTCCCAGTGATCCATGTCAAGGGAGTTCACAGTTCGCTGGCAGATGCCCTCAGCTGGGTATGAGAGATGTCGCACAAGTGGTTCCTAAATTAAGAGATCATGAATTGCCCATTCTCCCTTGGGGGGGCACACCTTTGATGGACCTTTTTGCCTCATGGGGGAACTCCAAACTGAGGCTGTTCTGTGCCCACCCCCCGCAATCCAGGACACTGTTGATGTATGTTTTCTTGAGGCCCTGAACCTCAGGCTTTGTGTACACCTTCTCTCCTTTCCCATTGATTCACAATACGTAATCAAGGCCTGGAATGAAGGACAAGGCGCAGATGATCCTGATAGTTCCAGACTATAACCAAGGCGGTTCTGGTACGCAGGTTTCCTCAGCCTCAGCTGCAGACCTCCATGGCTGCTGCCTCTTCACACAGATCTGCTGACCAGACAACAGGATACAGTCCTGTACCCTGGCCTGGTGTCCAGGCTCCTCACTGCTTGGTACTGTAATGGCTAGGTTTGCAGGTCTTGGGTCTGTTGAATAATGTGTTCCACATTGTGGAGGCCACCCGTAAGGAGTTGACTTGCCAGTGCTATGCATTTAAATGGAAGAGGTTCCCCATTTGGTGCCAGGACAAGGAGCTTGATTCCCTTGCCTGCCCTGTGACAAGCATTTTGGAGTACCTGTGGTCCCTCTCTCAGCTGGGACTGTGAGCAGTGACCCTTAAGGTGCACCTGGCAGCCATCTCTGCTTACCGGGCATGGGCTGGTAAGCTGATGGTGGCCCAGAAGAAGGTGGTCAGGCTCTTGTTCAAAGGCCTGATCCACCTGTCCCCTCCGGTGTGTCTACCCTTGCCACCATGGGACTTGCTGCTGGTATTGGCTATGCTCAAAGGCAAGCCATTCGAGCCTATGCACAGGTGCAAAATGTCACACCTGTAATGGAAGATGACCTTCTTGGTGGCCATTATATCAGCCCGAAAGGTTTGGGAGCTGCAGGTGCCCTCAGAGGACTCTCCCTACCTGGTCTTCCTCAGAAACAAAGTTGTCCTTTGCCCCAACCTGAAGTACCTCCCAAAGGTAGTATCAGAGTTTCATCATAACCAGGCGATTAACATACCAGTATGTTTTACCAACCCTACTTTGGAGGCTGCCCACTGACTCCCTCATTCTGGACTTGTGGAGTACATGGCTGGTGTTTAGGGAGAGGCTTGTCAGCTGTTTGTAATATATGTTGAAGCCACACCTGGCAGACCAGCAGGAAAGTGGATGATGGGGTGGATCGCATCCTGTATCACCCTCTGCTATAGGTTGGCTGGTAGGGAGCCTTCTATATGGCTTAGTGTTCATTTCACTCGGCATATAGCTGACTCAGTGGCTGCTTCCAGGCACATCCCTATCCAGGAGATCTGCAGGGCTGCTACCTAGAGATCAGCACACACCTTCATTTCCCACTGCAGCATCTACCTTGAGTGTCATCGAGATGATGTTTTTGGGACCTCGGTTCTCTAGTATGTTTGTCAAGTAGGGGGTGTGCACCTTGCCCCTTCTCCCAGATAACTGCTAGGAGTATGCTAGAGTGTGGATAGTGAACTATATCCATGCCCATAGAAAACAGGTTCCTCACCTGTAACCATAGTTCTGGGAGTGGTATATAGTTCACATAAACACAACCCACCCTGCCTCCCCTGGCAAGTGGCACATGGAGCCATTATTCCATTGTGCAAGATCTGACATCATGGGGCAGAGTTGGGAGATATACCACCTGGGTGGTAGGAGCTTAGCTTAAAGATGTCCAACAAATCAGTAATTCAGGTGGAAATGCTGGAGTGTGGATGTGAACTGTATACCACTCCAAAAACTATAGTTACAGGTGAGCAACCTATTTATTTTCCTTTGGACAGAAGTACTATGTACACCAACAGCATATAGCAAGCTACAATATGCTCTTTTATTGCTGTGAACAAGTCAGTGGCACCATTGCTTTCAGGAGGACAGTATGTTTTAAGACATGTACATGTAGGACAGTGGGACAGTCCCCACATGGCTTGTTTTGTCCTTTTTGTATGACACAGACTAATGCTATGTTTTCTGCCCTCAAGTCATAGGTGATGTGAGAGAGGGTATGTCAGGAGCAGCCAAGCAGAGCAGTGGCAAACTAGCTGCATAGGTCCCTCCTGAAAATTTTAAATGAGATTTTCCAGTCAGAGAAAAAATTCCAGCTCCTTTGAAAAGCCCAAAGTCTCACAGATAGGATCCTGAACAGGAAAAGGATGCCTCACAGGAGGAACAGGAAGATGATGACCTGAATTGGTTGGAACCAAAGTCAAAGAAAAGAAAGTTAGCAAGAGAGGACGACATTGGTCTGGAGGGTTTCACAAGCCATTGGATGAAGGGGAGATCTTCTCTGAGGAAGAGGAGGAATGGCCTAGCCATGTCCAGGCAGTATCCATCCCATTTTTATATGATTTGCAGATCACGTCTTTCCTGGTTTCAGAGTGCTGGACCTGGTGGAACTCCAATTGGTCACCCCCCCAAGTGAAACCAGTCCTGTCAACCACGAGAAGTACACCAAAGTGCTTCCCAAACTTTCAGCATTGTGACCAGCTTATTAACCAGGTATGGTCAGAGTTGGACAGGAAGAGACCCTTCAGCAGGAGTAGGATGAGATGCTGTCCCTTCCAGAATGAAATGCTGAAAAGTTGGGAGTGCCCACTGAGCACGGAGATGTCAGTAACCAATATAGTCAAGCACACCATGATTCCACATGAGGGATCCTTGGTGCTTTCTGATGCCCATGACAGGAGAATAGATGCCTCATGGGTGTCACGGCATTGGGAGCAGTCATCAGGCTCAATTACACAACTATTCTAGTATCCAGGGCTGTTCATGAATGGGTGGCTTACCTCTCCAAGGGTATGCTAGAGGACTCCCTGGTAGCTAAATTGCTAAACCTTATTGATATGGCAACTTCCTATTTGGGGGACATTGCACTAGACAACTTACAACTTGTGGCTAGATGCTCTGCTGACAATGTTTCAGCTATGAGAGGAGTGCAACTGTGTCACAGGGCTGCAGATCACACTTCTAAATCACATTTGTTGGGTATGCCCTTTTTGGGTAAGTTATGGTTCAGTCCTAAGTTGGATGACGTTCTAAACAAGGTCAATGATAAGAAGGGCCAGTTTCCAGTTTCATAGGGGCAACAAGAGTACTCCCAGTCCTTTTGGGGTAGATGATTTGGGTGGTCCAGATCTCACTAAGGTGGTTTTATTCTTTTTGAGGTTACATTTATAACAGAGGAAGGACGATCCTTCTCCAGTTCACCTTACAGTCAGAACCATGGCTCCTTATCCTGTAGATGCACAGGGGGAGCTGGCAAGAAGGGAGGATATTGAGCATAAGGGACAGTGAGCACATTGTGTCACTGTAATCCTTGCGGGGCACCTACAGTTCTTTGTGGAAAAATGGGCCCTGACTGCATCACACTCTGTTTCTGGAAATTGTGTCTCTAGGCTATGCAGTAGAATTCTCTACATTGCTCTCAAGAGGGTGCTTTGTCCAGTCCCTATTTCCAAAGGGTCCAGTGAAAAGGAACAGGCTGGAACAAACTCTGACCCACCTGCTCCAAATACGGACCATTGCTCCAGTTCCCCTATCCAAGAGGGAACAGAGTTTCTGCTTGATTTATTTCATAGTTTCAAAAAAGTCAGGGGGTTCCACCCAGTTCTCGATCTTCAGAGCCTAAACAGGTTAATCAGGAAGACAAAATTCAAGACAGAATCTCTCTTCTCTGGTGCTCACCAGGCTACTGTCACCTCACAGTCACAGGGAGAGTCGGGGACACAATCACAAGGAGGGAGGTGCAACATGGCGAACGAGAGTCGGCATGTTGGTAGCAACTGCTGAATGATGCTTAAGACCTCCACTGTCCATTCCCTGTTTTCATAAATGGTATGAGGTTTGAACAGACCAGGCTAAAAGAAGTTACGATTAAAAAATAGCTGAAATTATTCTCTGTTTATGGACTATATGCCACCAGGAGAGAAATTAAAAAAGCAACTACAGATGGTAAAAATAAAACTCGAAACATCCTAATCTGGCTAGAGGCATTAGAAGAGCTCAAGGGACTAAAATGGATGCCGGAACAGCAAATACTGTGGATAATAATGCGACCCAATCTATCAGTGACAAACCTCTTTTCCCTCTGTTTAAGCAGCAAAATGAAACTGCAATCAATACCGACGGTCCACAAGCAAGCTTACTTGTGGGGATGTAAACCAGAGATCAGTCAGTTTAACTGAAGAGGTAAACACTGTGTCTGTGCTGGCTGCACAGGTATGAGTGGAGGGAGATGCAATTCTAGATGACCGCTTGGATGTTCCGGTTGGAATGCGTGAGATGAGAGAGGTTACTGGCAAGGAACTCCAAGAGGGAAGGCAAAAAAAAGTGGAAATATCTGAAAGGGATCCATCTGAAGCCCCTCGATGTCCAGAGAATAACTGGTTAATTGCAGCAACAAGGCCGATGTCAACCCTGAGTTAGCAGTGACAACCGAAGGCACATTACCCAAACAGAAGTCAAATGAAATGAGTCAGCTACCTGAAACTTCACAGAACATTCAATTTAGCAACCCAAAAGGTAAGACTAATGATCAGCATATGGGAGAAGTAAACAAGTATACATTGAAACACCCGAGTAGAGAGCCATTTGTACAACATGGTAATATCAGAGGCCAAGCAGTTACAACTAAAAAGGGAGAAAAAAATAAACAGCAACTTAATGCATTGCCAGGAAATAACATCAGATTTGGTGATTTACTCACGAAAGAGAGAAATGCTGAACAATGTAGTATATAATCTTCAGAAGATGAACAAGAAGAGTCGTGGTGGGAACCCCCCACCACCACCACCACCACCACCATGGGCAAAGCGTCTCTTTTCTAAAATTAGCAACATCTCTGACACTTTAGATCAAATGGTAAAGCAACAAACTAAGATGGAACAATATTTTTAAATGACGCAAGACCTATAGAAGAAAACAAAAGTTTGAAAAAAGAGGTCATAGAAATTCAGAAACATTTAACTACACTATCAAAGAAACGGACCCGTTTGCCAGACAATTGAAATCTTTAGAACTGGCAAATAGTGAACTCAAATCCAAACTAGTAGATCAAGAAGCAAGAGTCAGATGGAATAATGTGAGACTTCTGGGAATTCCTGAAGAATGGGACAATATAAGATCACTGTAGGAGTCTTTTAAAATTATTGCCGCAGCACATTTGGACACAGATCCTATAAACATTAATTACACAATTGAAAGAATTCATAGAGGACTAAGGTCCAAACCAGAAGGGAATATGCCCCCCAGACCAGTTATTGTGAAACTGCTCAACTATAAAGAAAAAGAGACTCTGATGGCTAGTGCATACAAAAAAAGAAAAAAAAGAAACTCAGTATTCTAGGTGTTAATACTTCAGTGTATAACAATGTGCCCCAGGAGATAATTCAAGAAAGGAAGAAATGTGACTCTTTATATAGTAAATTATGGACTTTAGGTTTCAAAGCAACAATGCAGTATCCCGCAAAACTACGAGTTGTTATAGATGGGTAGGGATGTAAGTTTGTCATGACAGTCATACATATCATGGACTCCATGACTTTTGGTCTTTATTCAGGACTTCCACTGTTGTCATCAAAATGTAGCAATGATGACAGTGCCATGATGTTTACTAATATTTACTAATGATTTGTTGAACAACCAATGGGTCATTAAAACCTCATCCATGACAAACTTGCATCCCTATAGATGGGAAATGCTTTACTTATGAAAATGCACAATATGCTTGGTCTGATTTAGTAATTAGAATTCCAGACGTGAAATAATATGGTAAATTTTTGAGAATAAATAGGAATATTATAAATGTGGATTATACGTACTTTTTTCCTCTCTTTTTCTTTCTCTCGACTGGAATGAAAAGGAGATACCTGAGTTATAGGGGATGGGTGGGGAGAGAGCATCTAAACTCTGCAGCATAAACATGATATGGGAATGTCTGCACATGGGATTTTGTTATTCAGTTTGTATAAGAAGATTAGGGGATTGTCTGCAATTATAGAACAGCTAGCCGAGGAAATGAATTTGATGCAAATATACATGGGATATTTATAGTAGGGAGAGAGATTTACTGGCTAGATGTAGGGGGATTGACTATATATGTTGTGATGACTAAGCCAAATCATGTATCATGAATTAAAATGTATTTCTATGAATGTTAATGGGATTAACTCCTCCATTAAAAGGAATTGTTTAATGGCATATTTCAAGAAGACAAATGCTTGTGTTATAATGATACAAGAAACATCTCCTTGAAGAAGAAACTCAAAAACTTAAGAGAAAATGGATTCCCAATATATGTTATTCAATTGGAACCAGGAAAAGTAGAGGGGTAGCCATCTTAATAAAAAAGGGCTATAATATCTCTATTCTGGAACAATTTAAAGATATGGAGGGCAGAATACTAATATTAAAAATAAATATAAATGGAGAAGTCCTATCCATCGGGTCCCTCTATGGTCCTTTTGAAAACTATGCAGAATTCTTGGCTAAAATTGTGGAAGCCTTACAGAGATTGCAAACAGATTATACTAGCAGGTGATTTTAATGCTTTAAAAAATCCAAACTTAGATAGAACATCAATGCCTACTAGAGGCAATATATATGCTTCCAATAAACTAAATGAATTTTTACAATCTGAACAATTATATGACATTTGGAGAAATAGGAACCTGATTGATAGGACATATACCCATTTTGATAAAAAAAACCAAAAGTTTTTCTAGGATAGATTATTTCTTTATAACAAAATACTTTACACAGATGGTATTAAGATCGTCAGTTTATTCATTATGCCTTACAGATCATACCTTAATATCATTAGATATAAAGATCCTAAAGAAAGAAAGAAAATATACCAAATCATGGACATTCAGTAATTTATTGTCGAAAGGATTTTAGACTGAGGGACAACCCCTGACTCACTACTTCCAGGACCCACTTGTCTGTAGTGATGTTGTTCCATACCTGGAAGTAGTGAGCCATCCCGCCCCCTACTGGCACAGGGGAGGTGACCTTGGCAACCAAGTCACAGATTCTGTTTAGGCTGGGGTTAGGCCTGGCTAACCTGATTCCCCAGATCCCCTTCTGCCCACACCTCTAAAGTAGCCTGTCTACTGGTGATACTGTTGGTACTGCTGTATGGCCTGGGCTTGAAAGAAGGGTCTGAGCTACCTCTGCGCCCCCCCCCAATAAGGCCTGTAGGAAGTTGAAGGCTTTTCATTGGCCATGTTACTCTTGTAGGTGATTTTGTATTCATCCAACTTTTTCATGTAAGCCTCCGTTTTGTCCCCCAAACAAAGAATTATTCTCACAGGGAAAATACATGGCCTTCGTCTGAGTATCCTGTGGCAGAATAGTGGCTCTGAGCCATGCAAATCTCCTTGGGGCCACTGGTATTACATCTGGCAGCAGTATCATTAGCATCTACTGCCATCTAGACTTGGTACTTAGGGGTCTCCTAGTTCAAACCTTGCAGTCTCTGCAAGGTCGACTGCTAGACTAGGGAGCCCTGTCTGCCATGGCCATAACCGGCCTGCCACAGAGACTTCTGGTATTGGGCAGCATAGGTCATATAATTAGCCTGTCTGATTGACAGGAAGCTGACAGGTAGCCCTTTTGGCCATGCTGTCAATCTTCCTTGAATCCTTGTCTGGAGGGTGAGATGCCAAAGGCACCTCTGTCCTGTCACAGGCTGCAGCCTGTACAACATCTTCATGCTCACAGTGGGAGAATAAAAATTCTGCCCATGCCCTGTCTAGCTGGTATTTCCTGTCAGCCCTTTTGTTCAAGGGTGGTACAGAATTTGGAGTTTGTCGATTTTGTTAAATTAATTAGAAGATCAATAGAAGAATTTTGGCGCTATAATTGTTCTGGACAAACTACAGTACTACCTATGTGGGATGCAGTGAAGGCAACTCTGAGAGATATAATTTTCTCTTAGATAAAAATTAAGATAAATAAAGAGGAATTAATAGATCAGAGATTACTACAACTGGATAAATTAGTTGGAATGGATTACTCCACTTATCAGCATGAGTGGCACGAACTACAAATAGAAAAAAAAACAAGATTTAATTCATAAGGAGACTTTAAAGACCAGTACATATATTAAGAAAATTAGATACCATCACATGGACAAGGCAGGGAAACTAATGGCTAATTTACTCAAGGCTGACAAACAGATAAATATCATTCTAAAAATTATTGATGAATAAGGCAACACACAAACAATAGATGAAGGTATAGCTAAATGTTTCTGTCAGGCATATACAAAGATATACCATAATGATTTTGTTCCTTACGGAGAAAAAGAGTTTTTTGATTTGGCAAAAATACAATCAAGCCTTTTTCAATTAAATCCAGTTACTCAACATGATATCTATGAGGCAATTAAAACACTTCCTGGGGTAAATCACCTGGCCTTGATGGATTTACCAATGAGTTCTATCAATTCTTTGTAGATGATTTAAAACTATGGTTGAAACAAATGATAGATGAATTATTAGATGGAAAGAACAATTATAACATATCTGTCTCAATGCAGACAGTCAGGATAGTGTTAATTCTTAAGGAGGGAAAATTACCTGAACTAACTGATAGTTACAGGCCAATAGCTTTATTACCAACAGATTACAAATTACTTGCAAAAATAAATAAAATTCAAGAACAGTTAAACAATTATATTCTTAAAGATCAGTATGGATTCATGAAAGGAAGAAATCTCTATCAGGCAAATAAAAAAATTAAAGCTATAATACATTTAATAAATAATGATGTTAACTATCAAAAAGACATATACTAAGCGGTGGCCATATGTGCGAGTAAAGCATTTGACTTGATAAATAGGGATTATATATATATATCTGACATTAAGAAAATGGGGTATTCCCAATGTATTGATCAACCTGATTAAGAAACTGTATTATAATACACAGGTAAGGTTCCAAATAAATAATTATTTAACTGATGAATTCAAAATGCTAAATGGTGTGAGACAAGGATGCCCTTTATCCCCAACACTATTTATTTTAGCATTTGAACCTTTTCTGCAAGCTATTCGGAATGACCCCCAAATTGAAGTTTTCTCCATAAATAAATCGCAGACAAAAATGTTTTTGCAGACGATATATTACTAATATTAAAAAACATAAATACATCATTGGACCATTTCTTGCAGTTAACCAAACTGTATTCTGATATAGCTGGATACCAGTTAAATAAAACAAAATGTATCATAATGAAATTATCAAACAAAAATGATTCAGTACACAATACCATTACTGAAGGATTTCTTCAACAAAAATTTATTGAATATTTGGGAATACATCTAACTAACAATCAGGATCAAAACATTAAAATAACTTTTGAAAATGCTAAACAAAAAATTTGGATTATGTTGGAAAATTGGCAAAACCTACCACTCTCTCTCTCTGGGAAAAATAGACACCATAAAAATAATGGCAATGCTCCATTACATTTTTGTATTAAAAAATATTCTAGGAGCACCTGGAATACAATGGTTCCAAGATGTCAAATGAATTGTATCAAAGTTTTTGTGGCAAGGAGGGAATCCTCGTATTGCATGGAGTATACTGACCACACCTCGCAAGCTAGGGGGGCTAGGATGCCCACATTTTGAAAAATACATTGAAGCAAATATAGTTGCTAATTATTATGAATGGATTAACCTACTAGAGGATGATTCCAAATTATTTCAAACTTATGTATACCCTTCTGATTCAAAAATCCAGATACATAATATCTTTATAGATAAGGATATATATATAAAAACAAGAGTAATCATCCACTTAACACATGGTTTCTATTTGTTAAAAAATATGTAGAGCATCCAGCTAAATTGCAAATTCCATGGTTACACTTGCCAATTATTTATAATAAAATAATTTTGGGGGGAGAGTGCAATAATTTCTGCTTCCAATTATTACAAAATAATAGATTTTACAAGTGGAAAGACCTTATTCCTAATGGGGAAATGTTATCATTTGTGGATTGTGGTAAATTATGGGAAGGTAAAGGCTGGAGCTTTTTAACATGTTGTACCTTGCAGGCTAAGTTCCATAAGATAGCCAGTATTTTTGGAACCAACCTTAAGTGTTTAAAAGCAGAGATGAAACAACAAGAAGAGATAATCCAAAAGGGAATGCAAAAGATACTATCCAGATTCTATAATAATATTTTGAGCCCCCCCCAGTAATACATTTAAAGCAAAGAATCAATGTTGGAATAAAGAAACAACCCTACACGTAACTCATCAACAATGGGAGAATATCCAAAAAAGGAATAATAGATTTTATGTTTCAGCAAAAAATAAATCCATTCTAAAAAATATTTTGAATCATGCGTATATTACACAATGCTGGCATAGATGTGGTTAGAAAGCAACATTATTACACTGTTTATGGCAATGCCCCAGAATACATCAACGGTGGAAGTCCATGCATGACATTTTAATAAAATTAATGGAAATCAGTGTACCCTTTGAAATCGATGTGCTACTTTTTAACAATATAGAGTACAGTATAAAAGATCCATCTAAGAAAAAAATTTCCATGTTAGCCACTATGGCATTGAAATGGATAATATTAGAAAATTGGAAATCCAATACTTTAACAGACTTTGATTATTACAAATGGTGTCCTATTTATTTTTCAAAACTTTAAGATATGAGGAGCTAATATATACTGGCAACCCCAATTTAGATACACCTGAGGGTACTGTATGGAGAGAAATATTAAATAATATACCTCCAATATTTAAATTATGATATATACATTTACTCTATTAAATGAAGCTTTCAATTTCATAATTAACACACTATTTGTGCTGTTTAAAAGACTTCCTCCTCTTTACTTATTTTCTTTGTATACTATCTCTTTTGTGTCTAAAGCTAGCTCTGTCTCGTACATTAAAATCAGTATATCCTAAGACATATATAAAAGTTGCAGACAGTAGGATGAGGGTGGGGGGGAGGAATAATGTATTTAATTTGAATGAGTGGATTATATTCAATGCAAGGAAGATGAAGGAATTTACATTTTTTAATTTGAAAAATATGGTTTGTATATCACTTTAAAAAAATATATATAATAAAAAAATATTTCTCAAAAAAAAACTCTCTTATCCATCATCATAGCAGTCCAAACTGGGGACTGTCTGGCTTCAGTAGAACTCAGATAGCTATCTCCATACCTTGATACACAAAGCCGACCGCAGGTTCTTGAGGTTTGCTATTCATAACCAACATTTCCAGTATGAAGTTTTCCCCTTCGGCCTGGCATCAACACCGAGGCTCTTCTCAAAGGTGATGATAGTGGTGGTGGCCTTACCCAGACAGGAAGGGTTCCCTGTTTATCCTTATCTGGACAATCTCATCAGAGCCCCTTCAGAGCAGAGTGCAGAGAGGTCAGTAGCGAGGACTTTACAGGTCCTACGGCAATGTAGATGGCTAATCAACATGGGAGAAGAGCTCCTTGATTCCGTGACAGATACTGGAACACCTGGGAGCCATTTTCCAACCCAGGATGGAGGCTGTCCAGCAGGATGTTCAGTTCATGTGATCTCAGAGAGTATTTCAGCTCATAGGTGTTTGCAGAACCTAGGCCATATGATGGTGGCAATAGAGCTTATGTCTTGGGTGATGCTCCATATGTGACCACTCCAGTCTTACTTCCTGGTTGTCCGCATCAGAACAGTATCAAGCTCCAGTTTGGCTTCCCCTTCTCTTCAGAAATCTCTTGTCTGGTGGGAGCAGCCAGAGAACTTGAGGAAGGGATCTCCCCTGCTGCCCCCAAGAGAGAATGTTAGCAACATATGCCAGCCTGCAGGGCTTGGGGGCAGGGTGCCTGTGTCAGATCCAAGTTCAGGCAGTCTGGAGTCCAGAGGAACAAACTCTGCAGATCAGTGTTCTAGAAATGAGGGCAATTTTCCTGGCCTTCCTTTATTTCCAGGAACAGGTCAGCTTCCAGGCAGTGACAGCACAGTCTGACAACAGGGTGACGGCCTACATAAACAAGCAAGGAGGCACAAAAAGCAGAGCATGCTTCTAAAATCACAAAAAAGTGCTTCAGTGGGCAGAGGAGAATCTCATTTTCCTATCAACCATTCCCTAGCAGGAGACCTTAACATTCAGGCGGACTGGCTAAGGCAAAAGATAATCCATTCTTGGGGAGTGGTCCCTGCACCCGGAGGTGTTCATCTCATTGTGCAGTCAGTTTGGGATGTCAGAGAGACCTCTCTGCATCAGGGGGAACCACACATGTTTCAGGATTCTTCAGTTCCTTCCGATGCCCCCAGGCAGAAGCAGCAGATGGACTGTTACAGACATGGAACATCAGGACAGCAAACCTGTTTCCATTACTCCTACTAATCCCAAGGGTGCTACAAAAGATCAGACAGTCCAGAGGAAGCTTCCTGCTGATAATCACAGAGTGGCCAAGAAGACCATTGTTCTCATAATTAAAGTTCTTAAAATTTCTCCATGGTATTGTCTGGGCCTGCCAGACTGGTTTTAAATGTTTGCATAGAGCAAATATAACCTGGTGATCTGGAAAAGCATCAGGTAGGACACCACTGTAGGAATATTTAAATGGTCGATTTGTTAAAATTAGATCTAATAGAGAAGACTTTTGTGCATTTTTACAATTAATCCTGGTGGGATCAGACAACAGTTGAGACAATTGAAGATATTCTTGGAACTCAGTTAGGCTATTAGTAGGTACCATTTGAAACCAGTTAACATTAAAGTCACCAGTAATAAATAACTCATGAGTTAGCCTAAATCTCCCCCAAAAATCTTTAAGGCTTAAAAAATACTATTCTCTAATTTGGGGGTTGTACACCCCAGTAATTAGTAGAGGTTTAATGTATGGTATCTGAACCTCAACAAACACTCCCTCCAAACCCCATCCAGTGAATCACAGCTAATTTCTCTGGCATCAAAAAATTAATTAACATACATCAAGAGCCCTCCACCTTTTTTATTTCTATCCTTCCTATAAAATTGATATCCATCTATTTGCAAATTTACATCCAAAACTCTGTTATTAAGCCAGGTTTCTGAAATAATGGTGATATCAGGATTATATTTCCCTATCCAATCCCTAATTAGATCCAATTTGTTACAAAATACTGCAGGCATTAAAATGAACAATACTTAAGGCATCTACTCTCAATAGTTCTGCATTTAGCTTAATAGAATTAACTGGGCCAGGATTAGGGTGGATGTCCCTGCTTTGTAAGAGTGTCATAATATGAATTTGAATACACAGCAGGTTCTCTTTTTCAACGTGAGTTGAGACTGTCTGCATAATGTAGAATTAATGAGTTGTGAATACCTTACATTCCAAGCCCCCAAAATACAAAGATTTCACCAAATCCCTAAATAAGAAGGAAGGTATTAAATCTTCCTGAAAAACTCCAAAACTGGGTAAAAAAATTTTGGGCTTTAGAGGGCCTGTACTTCCAGGAATTGACCCATCAAATCTTCTGCAGCTCACATTATTTACATCATTACCCATCTGACCATCCAAGTGACCATCTAAAAAATTAAACGTTACAATTAGCCAGTAGTACCTCATGTTGAAGATGTAGAGAAAGCTCTTCCTGTCAGATGCAAAAGTGCAATTACAATTACTACCCTCTCTTAAAGGGAGGAGAGCACCATAAATAAAAACCTCTGCTGTGTTTCAGAACCAATGATGCAAGACACTCAATTCTAAATCTCGGAATCCCCCTAAACATTGTTATCTATTCATTACTTAATTATATAAAATACTTTTAACAACCCCCAATCTAACCACAGTGTCTTGCTCTGATGGAAAGAAGCAGCAGAGAAAATTTTTCATGTTCAGTTTCTCCACCAAGTGGCACAGCCACTAACGCTCGCACCCCACGCTCACGCTGTATGGTGAACATTTGAATTTTAAAGGGACTAAGGTCCCCACCTTTTGAGGCAACCCCACATCTAACTGGCTCGTCGCTGAGCCCCCTCACAATCGTGGTTTATTCAAATGCCTCGGGCACTAACAAGCACAGCAATGATGGATTTTAAAGTGTCTTGTGCAGGCAGTAGAGTATAGCAGGCAGATGGTTTATTATTAAACAGTCATTGAAATAAATAAATGTCCCATAGGAAAAACAACACTTTACAATGTAGCAGCAGCAGAAAAATGACAAGCAGGTCAACGTAGCTATCGCATTTCAGCAGGCAGCAAAACTGGAGCCAGGTATGAGACACAGCAGCAAAATGTAGCGTTTCTGATGTTAACACTGCCCAGTATCATGAAGCTAGATGGAAATGCTCAGTGATAGGGTATGAAAAGGACCAGTAGTCCTCAAGACAGGCAAGACCTCAGGTCTGGATGGGATACATCCAAGGGTGCTCAGAGAATTGACAGATGAACTAGCTGAACATCAGGCAAGCCTATTCAATTACTCTTTTCAAATGGGGGTCGACCCAAGGGTTTGGAGGGTGGTGGACGTAGTTCCACCTCATAAAGTGGGTGACAAGGAACAAGTAGGAAACTACAGACCTGTCAGTCTTACCTCTACTGTAGGGAAGCTGATGGAGTCGCTGTTCAAAGAAAACCTTGTGGGCTATCTGGAAGGTAATAGTCTCTAGGATGTTAATCAGCATAGCTTTATGACAAGAGGGTCCTGTCAGACAAACCTAGCAGTCATCTTCCAGTGGGTAACAAGGGAATGAGATAAAGGCCATGCTGTGGATCTACTTTACTTTGACGTCAGCAAGGCTTTTGACACTGTGCCTCATAGATGCTTGCTGAAGAAGTCAGAGGACCTGGGGTGGCCTGGGATGTAGTTAGATGGTGGAAAATTGGCTAAAAGTGAGGCAGCAGTGGGTAGTGGTAAATGGAGTTAGATCAGAGAAGGAGGTCATGAGTGGGGTACCACAGGGATCTGTCCTGGGTCTGGTCATTTTCAATGTGTTCAGTAACACTGGGCAAGGGATCTGGGGTAGATTGTCTCTTCGTAGGTGATCCTAAGCTGTGTGGGAGGGTGGATAGTGCCAAGAGAATTGGAGAACTACAAAATTACCTACAAAGGCTAGAGAGGTGGTTGAATGTCTGGCAGTTAAAATTAAATGCCAAAAAGTGCAAGGTAATGCACCAGTCAAAGAACCCCAGGACAGACTACTGGATGGGTGGGTGGGGTAAAACTTAGTACTACAGCCAAGGAGTGTGACCTGGGAGTCACCATTAGCGATGCCCTTAAGCAGGCTAGCCAATGTTACAAGGCTTGTAGCAAGGCAAACAGGATTCTGCAGTGTATCAGGAGGGGTATTGAGAGTAGGAAGAAAGAAGTGATACTTCCTGTCTATAGATCCTTGGTGAGGCCACACCTGTGTGCAGTTCTGGAGCCCTCACCTTAGAAAGGACATAGGTTGGAGACGATACAGCATATGGTGGTGAAGGTAATTCAGGGCCAACAAGGGAAGTCCTATGAGGAATGCCTTAGGGCACTGAACATGTATTCGTTGGGAGACCAGAAGGAAGAGGGGAGGATATGATAAAAACATTCACATTCTTGGAAGGAATATACAATGTGAGCTATGATAAATTATTTATCAGGAACATCAGTTCGACAACACATGGGCTTGACTGGAAGCTGACAGAAGGAAGGTTCAGAAGGGATGTGTGAAATATTACTTTACATAAAGGGTGGTGGAACCATGGAAGCACCTGCCGGCTGAAGTAGTGGCAGTTGAAACTATTGGGGGGGCTTCAAATGAGCTTGGGACAGAATGAAAGGGATAGTGATCACTGGTAGTGACTGTAAAAGGGTGTGGATGTAAAGATGGATGCTGACACCAAATTATAGAGAGGCAAGGCTTAAAAGAGGCAACCAAGCTTAAAAATATTTATTTAGATACAAACAGAACAAAATTAACTCATACTTCACACACGAATAAGAAATGAAATCAAAAGGCACAAAAATAAACTTTTGTTCACACAGGCAACAATAGCATCAGCCACCTGGGAACATCAAGGGTACATAGTCTGAAAAAAGCACAGACTCCCCAGTAGATCAGTCCAGAGCTGATCCCAAAATTAATCTCACATGGTCCAGGCTAGGAGCTTCTTTTAACCCAAGATAACAGCATGTGACTATGTCAGACTCCACCCACAACACTTTTAAACTTAAACTTTCTTTATTCAACATAAAGGTATTTTATAAACCTTTTAAAAATTATCTGGGTCTGTCTGTAGTCAGTATATGCTAATATACACAAAAAGAAATCAGTCCTTAACAAAAAGAAAATGTTATGCACTCTGTGGCTCCTCCCATGAATGACCCAAGGTATAAGTATGGAGAAGAGAGAGCCAGCTGACTCTAAGGATCCATTCATAATGATCCCTGTAAGGAGATAACCCCTTCTAGAAGGTTCCCTCTGCTTATACCTCGGTAAGACCTACCATTCTTAAGTAAAAAATAACACTAACATTGAAATTTTATACATTATTTTAACCAAAAGCTGAAAGTTATGTAGAATTCTGCACATTTAAGTACAGAAGTTTCTTTTTTATATTTACAAACGTGCTGCAGCACAGGGAAACACAGAGCTCTTAGAAGCATTCTGTTGCTTTTGTATGGTCATTAGCATTCTTACTTTATGTTTATTCAGCTATAATACTTATGGAGATTCTGCAGAAAACAAACATTAAAACCATGTTTTCTAGAATTCATTTCACAGGGTTACTAACAACAGTAAGAGAACTTCATATCATTCAGTGTTATGCTTGGATGCCTAGGCCTGAAGAAAAAAAAACAGAAAACTGTGTTTGTTTCAGTTTAGGTTTAAAATACAGCTTCTACTGAGGCAAACTCAACAGTTTAACAAATACCTCCACATGGAGGTCTCTGGACATCTCGCAAGGGAAAAAAGGAAAGGGGTTTCACCTAGCAAGTGCAAGAAGGGGGGGGAGTCACTTCTCGGCAGCTTTAAACCACTGCTTTACTGAGTATGCTGCATGCAGGTTTCTAAAAGAAACTAACAGGGCAAACGCCCATATGGCAAAAGCTCTCTGCAGAATGCACTGCGCATTAAAATTCTAGCACTGTCTAAGTGCCATAATGTTGTAATAATGGGACACAAGTGAAGATATATTAGCTGCATTAGCTACCGGGGTGGGGGGTGAGAACATCAAGGCTCCAGAAGTGCAGAGAAAGAAGAAAAAAAGACGAGCATTTATGAGACACCTGTATTTCCAGATGGCCAGCCTGGAAAAAAAGGGGGAAAATGAGAAACAGGAAAGAAGGCAACAGAGAAAGAATTAAGATCTTAGTGCTACTGCAGTAGTCTTTTACTAGAGAAAGGAATGAACCTCTGGAGAGACTTGGACATTCTTTCACACTCCTCCCCGCTTAAGAGGAAGCTACTGGGTAGCTTCCTTAAGACCTTTATATGCACAATGTTAGATCTCTCACTTTAATGAGGGAGAGATGGAGCTTTAGCCCACCCACTCCCAAAGTTCCACCTTGAGGACCCCACTGAAGTAGCAACACAGCATAAACATTCCTACTAAAGAAATACTGTCTCCTCAATTACCCTGGGGCTTTTATCTTGTTCCACCTAGCATCTTTCAAAATAACAGTCCCACAGTTCCTGCATAAATGCTTGTCATAAGGAATTGGTAACTGGAATACATACTTATATCTGTTCATAAACAGCGTATGCATCTTTGACAATATTCTTATCAGATACCCTCTTTCTAGAGTGTACCCTCTGATAGTAAACCCCTAACAAAACAAATGTGTATTTGTGAACAGAGAGGCATATGCAGATTCATTGGAGAATTAAGGCCTCTTCTCTAGTCTCTTTTCAGAATGCAAACAATATGCAGTCACTTCATATAAAACATTATGTGAAACTTTCTTTAAATTATTTGAACCATTAATGGTCACCATACTGAAGTTGCATCTTTGTTTACATATATACACTTCACTGCTCCTTGTTAGATCTTAGTTTTCATAATTTTTTTTTTGTTTGTTTTGAAAGTGTACTCGGTGCTCAGTCAGCATTTGCTACTGTTAAACTGGACAAATGCTAACTCCCACAAAATTATATATCGCAATGCCATCCCTCCCGGGAAGGAGTTGGAGCTACGGCCCTTTCTCATGCCTAAACCTCACCCCAGGGATTCCTTAGGTAGAATAAACCTTTCTACCATAACCTAGCAATGTACGAAAATGGTTTGAGAGTCTCTTTCCATTTACCATACCCTCACCTGAGTTACAGGTCGCCACAGCATATATCTGTCATGTAACCATGTCCCATATATTTTCTGAATGGGTATGTCTAAAGCTGGGCCTTCTCTACAATACTTCGGAACAGCTGTCTATCATCTGAAGCACATTACTCTACGTGTGAACCTCCCATTTCTCCAAGGGTGCTACTTTTTGTGAACTTCAACCCTCTGGGCTAGTCCTCTCCCACGTTCTGTAATCTCCCTTTGATGGCTGACAGTTCTGCCCTTCATACAGGCTGGTACCTGTCGGTACATCCCTGGCCAGTGATAGTGTGGAGTAAGGTGTCCCAACATCTCCTCATGGTTTAAGGGCTTAGCATTCATGCATACTGCATCCAACAATTCCCTCCTGTAAGCACCGGGTACCACCACCCTTGCTTCTACCTGCCTGGTGCAGGGGTTAGGCCTCATATGGCATAGTACCCCATCCTTAAACTCATACCACCACAATGTCTAACTTACGCCATTATTACCTTTGCTATTCCCCTTTTTGGTAGCAGACTTACTGAGCTGAGTCACTTCAGGATCTCCTGCCTGTAACTGTTTCCAGTCAGCACAAGACATATTGGTAATAAACTTATTATCACATTTGAACATATAAGTCCCTTCAGCAGTCACTGCTTCTTCATTCTTGGTTGTAGACTTTTCCTCTTCTGACCTGCCTGCAGATGTCACCCCAGAACACACAAAGTCTGGAACAGTCTCACCTGGGGACTTCTCCACTGTCTCAGCTCCATTAACTCCCAGCCAATACA
Organism: Neoceratodus forsteri; assembly: GCA_016271365.2. Lineage (NCBI taxonomy): Eukaryota > Metazoa > Chordata > Ceratodontiformes > Ceratodontidae > Neoceratodus > Neoceratodus forsteri. The sequence goes on from CM057449.1 coordinate 1,840,313,174, forward strand.
TCCCTGGGAACACAGGCAAAACAGGAATCTCCAAATCAGCACACTCTACACAGGCATCTTCTGATTCCAACCTCTCCGGCCCTTTTTCCCTGTACAAATCCCTGGAGTCTTCCAACTGGACCCAGAGCTCCAGGTACCTCCACTCAGCCTCTCTCCAACGGCTCTCAGCATCCATCCATCGCTCAGACATATAGCGTATCAGGCTCATCTGGTCCATCCTCTGGTTATGCATTGCCTCACCTTGGCCACCATCACCACACAGCTTCATCTCCACTGGCACCATAGCCAACTGTCGTACCTCAGACCTCAGGCCAACAAACGTGGGAATATGCAGCTTCTCCGTTATGGATCTTGTAGCAACCCCATGGATCAAGGATTCTGCTGTTCTGTTCTGCAGCATTACTAGTCCACCAGGCCTTGTACAGACCAATCACTATCCCACCACTAGGGCTGTTATGAGTCTGTTCTGCATCTGTATTCTGCAATCAGCATCCAAAAACTGGAAAGCACCAGCACCGCCAGTATATCCCACCACTGCCACCAGTGTAAAAGGGTGTACTGTAAAGATGGATGCTGACACCAAATTATAGAGAGGCAAGGCTTAAAAGAGACAGCCAAGCCTAAAAATATTTATTTAGATAGAAACAGAACAAAATTAACTCATACTTCACACATGAATAAGAAATGAAATCAAAAGGCATAAAAATAAACTTTTGTTCACACAGGCAACAATAGCATCAGCCACCTGGGAACATCAAGGGTACATAGTCTGAAAAAAGCACAGACTCCCCAGTAGATCAGCCCAGAGCTGATCCCAAAATTAATATCTCACATGGTCCAGGCTAGGAGCTTCTTTTAACCCAAGATAACAGCATGTGACTATGTCAGACTCCACCCACAACACTTTTAAACTTAAACTTTCTTTATTCAACATAAAGGTATTTTATAAACCTTTTAAAAATTATCTGGGTCTGTCTGTAGTCAGTATATGCTAATATACACAAAAAGAAATCAGTCCTTAACAAAAAGAAAATGTTATGCACTTTGTGGCTCCTCCCATGAATGACCCATGGTATAAGTATGGAGAAGAGAGAGCCGGCTGACTCCTAAGGATCCATTCATAATGATCCCTGTAAGGAGATAACCCCTTCTAGAAGGTTCCCTCTGCTTATACCTCGGTAAGACCGTCCATTCTTAAGTAAAAAATAAACTGACATTGGAATTTTATACATTCTTTTAACCAAAAGCTGAAAGTTATGTAGAATTCTGCACATTTAAGTACAGAAGTTTCTTTTTTATATTTACAAACGTGCTGCAGCACAGGGAAACGCAGAGCTCTTAGAAGCATTCTGTTGCTTTTGTTTGGCCATTAGCATTCTTACTTTATGTTTATTCAGCTATAATACTTATGGAGATTTTGCAGAAAACACACGTTAAAACCATGTTTTCTAGAATTCATTTCACAGGGTTACTAACAACAGAGAGAGAACTTCATATCATTCAGTGTTGTGCTTGGATGCCTAGGCATGAAGGAAAAAAACAGAAAACTGTTTATTTCAGTTGAGATTTAAAATACAGCTTCTACTGAGGCAAACTCAACAGTTTAACAAATATCTCCACATGGAGGTCTGTGGACATCTCGCAAGGGAAAAAAGGAAAGGGGTTTCACCTCACAAGTGCAAGAAGAGGGGGATCACTTCTGGGCAGCTTTAAACCACTGCTTTACTGAGTATGCTGCATGCAGGTTTCTAAATGAAACTAACAGGGCAAACGCCCATACGGCAAAAGCTCTCTGCAGAATGCACTGCGCATTAAAATTCTAGCATTGTCTAAGTGCCATAATGTTGTAATAATGGGACACAAGTGAAGATATATTAGCTGCATTAGCTACCTGGGGGGGGGGGTGAGAACATCAAGGCTCCAGAAGTGTAGAGAAAGAAGAAAAAAAGACAAGCATTTATGAGACACCTGTATTTCCAGGTGGCCAGCCTGGAAAAAAGGGGGAAAATGAGAAACAGGAAAGAAGGCAACAGAGAAAGAATTAGGATCTTAGCGCTACTACAATAGTCTTTTACTAGAGAAAGGAATGAACCTCTGGAGAGGCTTGGACATTCTTTCACAGGGACAAGGAAGGGGAATGGAACTGGACAGCTGAAGGGGTGGGATTAATGTTAGGTTTACAGAGTTCTATAGAGATCAGTGGGCAGACTGGATTGACCTTTGGTCTTTTTCTGCTGTCACTGTCTATATTCATATGTAAACACCCTTATTTCTTCCAGAAAGCACTCAACTTTCTCAGCTTGTGATAGAACATGGACTGTGTTTGCCACATGGGCTAAGGAGAGGCTCATTCAGCCTACAAAAACTGTGATACTGTACTGCAGATCCTGGATTTTCTTTAGTATGGGGTAGACAAAGGGTTAGCCCTCAGCAGTCTGCATGGACAGGTTTCAGCCCCAGGAGTGGTACTGGGCCCCTTGGATGGAATCACTCTAGGGACTCATACAGAAGTGATTGGATTCTTGTGGGCAGTTGGCCTCTCTAGACTTTCCTGTTGTTCACCAGTCCTTCCTTGGGATCTGACTGTATTGCTTGATGCTCTTTGTAAACCGCCATTTGAACCATTGTTGTCTGTACCAGAAGATCTTTTGTCCAACAAGGTCTGATGAGTTTTCTGATGACCGTGTGTTTGGCTAGAAGAATTGGTAAGCTACAGGACTTATCTTGTAAAGAGCCTTATCTAGTAATGCATAAGGACAAGGAGATCCTAAGAACAGTCCCTTCTGTTCTCCCAAAGGTACTGTACCAACTTCTTTCCATGTGAATCAGGAAGTCTGTCTCCCCTCCTTCTGCCCTAATTCTGCAGCCTGAAGGAGAAGAAACTGTATAAATTTGACCTACATAGGGCAGCGAAAATCCATCTGAAGAGGTCAACGAGTTTCCGGAGATCAGATTTCCTGTTTTTCCTCTTTGTGGCTGCAAAAAAGGGCCAGAAAGCTTCCAAGGCTACCCTGGTGAGGTTGATTAGATCTTGCATAGTGAAGGCCTGTGTGGCTGCCAAGAAGTTTCCAACAGCCTTGATCAGAGCGCATTCCACCAGGGCAAAGACAACTTCTTAGGCCAAAAAGGCAGAAGCTTAAGTGGTGGAACTTTGCAGCGTGGGCACTTAGTCCTCCCTGCACACTGTCATGAAGCACTACTGGCTGGACATACAGAGTTTGGCTGATGCAACATTTGGACAGGGTGCTGCAGACAGTTGTCAAAAGGTAATTGCAGTCTTGGTCCACGGGGCCACGTATGAGCCAATATTCTCCCCTCGCAGTTGAAAATGTGTACTGCTTTTTAAAACTTACTGTAATGACTCCCATTGATGACGTGGAGCAATACAGAAAGATGAAATTCTATCAGACTTTACCATTATGTCTTTTTCTGATAGCTTTAATGGGGCCACACCCAAGAGTTATTACTCTTCAGGAGAATATTGGCTGATATAGCTAGGTTGAGTTCAGTGGATTGGATTACCTAAATTTGGCTAGCAGTGGTGTTTTGACACTTTCTTTTCAGTTGTCCTGTAGAACCATTCAGTTTCTTCTTGGTTAAAAAAACACACAAAAATTACATCTAGGGGCATAGATACAGTTCACTATCCACACACTGACAGTTCCACCGAACAGGCTTTCCATCAAATGTGTTTAATCTAATCTCCTCCCACCAACCTGGTGGTATATTCCCTGACTCTACCCTATGATCCTATCTTTCTGCTGGAAGAACAGTTCTTGAAACCTTTTCAAGTTATTTCTTCATCATTTCAACTATCCGTTAATGCAGATGAAGCAGCGGAAGCTGAGGTTCAGATTTTATGTATAGTGCTGGCTGAGGAGGTTGGTCATGGACCCGCATAACACATCCCTTTGCTGCTTGAGCAGGGCAGCATGGCATGACTTGGTGCAGTTTATGTCTTTTGATGTTTCTGGAATCACTTGAGTATCAGAAGAACTGGCTTACCCTCGGCCAGCCTTCAGAGTGGGATCTGAAAAAGAGACCTAAGAGCTGCAAGCAGGCCTTGGCAGATGCCAGGTCTGCATTGCAGCTTGCGGCCTTCATGGAGGAAGCAGCAGCCACTGCAGTAGGAACCTCCTTGACCTTGGCACTGCTCCTAGCTGGGGCCAGCATCAGAGGGTCAAACTTGGAGGGATTCCAAGGGATTGCATGACCATCCTGACCTTGGGGGAGAGCTCTACCCACTGCGGTGGGAAACACAAGTTCCACTGGCAAAGGTCATAGGATCAGGAGATATTGAAGTCCTCCCAGTCTCTTGACTCCCCAACCACTTGACTTTGGTCGAGACTCCCTCGGTCGAGAGCTCCTCAGTTCCCCTGTCAGGCTTGTTGACCTCAACACTGGTTGAGCAGGCCATGGAGATTTTCCTTGTGCCTGTTGATCAGCTATCAGATGAGATCGAGGATTTGATCTCCCAGAATCTAGTACTCCCAGTCCTCACTCAGGAGGATGTGACCTGGTCAGCATCATCAACCAGGTCACCTTGTGAGCAGCCTCCATCGGCGGGCGAGCCTTAAAAACCAGTCTTGCTAAACATAAGACATATGGTCTATCACAACCAACCGTAGAGCTCTCCTTGACATCAACTGTCCAGTTGATGGTCAAGGCAATCCCATTCTCATTCCCATTCGACTGGCAGGCATTGCCGTCAACTCTTCTTGACCTCCTCATCCTTTGGTGAGGAGAGGCACTGATGGAAGATGCTATGATAAGCTTCTATGGCAACAGTGGACCATAATGGGGTGGGGTAGGGTTCTACCCTCTTGACCTTCAATCACATGGCAGCCGACAATGATGATCTTGCTGGTCTACACAAAACAGGTGATCCTTGCAACTGCTTCTCCACCCCAAGGGTGGAGCCACCACCACTACAGCTGAAGGTGGATGCTTTGAGTAATGAGGCCTGTTCGGCAACTAGCTTGCCAGGATGGTAGTTGGTGGAGATCACTCAATCCGAGGATACTTGGATGGTCAGCAGCAAGAAACAGTTGAGGGCTTTTTTTTCGGAATACTCAGATGACTCAAATCATTCATCCATGACTTCTTTTGGGACTTATATCCTTGACTGGGGCTTGATTGAACAGTTGACCACAGACCAAGGGCTGATGTCTTTTGTGGCTATAATCCGACTCATTTTGGAGTCCATGAATGTCCCTCTGGAGTCTGTCCAAAAAAGGGCAAAGTGCCTTTTCATGGACATCTTAGACAGGGATGAATCCCTGGAGGTTGCCTTTCCCATGGCTGGGGCCATATTGGGACCAGCCATGGAGCTTTGGCAGTGTCCAGCATCCTGCTGGCACCCTCAGCCCATATGGTCCACAAGTACGCGGTCCCTACTGGGTCTCTTTCAGGTTTTCAGACCACCCTTCAGCTGAAGGGCTTGTCTCTAACTCAACCTTTCACAAATCCAGGGGCCAAGGGTATGTGAACAAGCCTTCAGACAAGGAGTACAGAAAGATTGACCATGCTGTTTAAAGGTGTACACTTCGGCATCCTTGGGTTTCCTCAGATGAGTTACTCTGCCATGATGGCCAACTTTGGTCACTCCCTGTTCAGAGTCCCAGATAAAATTATTCCTCACCTCCCTCCTGACTAGCAGTTATCAGTGAAGTTAGTCTGGGACCAAAGTCAGTTGCTGGCTAAACACCAACTCCAGACGGCTTTGCACATGGGCAACTCCTGTGCCATGGCAGCATCCTGCTCGATGCATTGCAGGGCCTGGCTGTATCTGTCCACCTTTACAGCAGACACCTAGCATAAGCTGGCTGATAGCTCTTTCTTGGGCACCAACTTCTTTCACCCTGAGGTGGAGGGACATCTCACCCACATAGAGAAGTGTAGTGTCACCCTTGACTCTCTGGCATCATCCCAGAAGGACCAGAAACAAAACCATAAGAAAAAGGCTTCTTAGTATTGTCCTTTCACCCACAGTCCCCTTGGCAGCAGCCCCAGCAGGGACAGTACAAGGTCTGGCACCTGAAACTCAAGTTTGGTGGCCAGGGCCACAAAAAAGGTGAGGGCAGTGTGGTAGTGCCCCTTAGACTGCAGCAGCCAGTGCCCCACTTGCAATGCTGCACAGTGACAGGCTGGGAGTGTCATCCCTCCACACATCCTGTCCCTGTCTACACTCTCCATTGGGGGTCAGTTAGGACACTTCTTGCCATGTTGGTCTGCTATCACAATGGACAAGTGGGTGTTAGAAGGGATAGGCAGAGTGCTGCCTCTGGACTTTGAGGCTTTTCTGACTTACCGACTCCATGCTTCTTGGGAGTCCATGGTATTGCAGGACACGTTGTCCGTCCTTCGGGAGGACATCACTCAGCTTCTCGCAAAAGGAGTCATAGCCATGTCCTGGATGCTCTGGCCAGTCAGGATTGTGTGTCCTGGTAATTTCTGGTTCCGAAATAGATGGGGGGGCTGATGCACCACACTGGATCTGCATGATCTGAACCAGTTCATTCAGAAGCGCAAGTTCTGGATGGTCACCCTGAATCATATCATTCCATCTCTGGAGCAGAACATGTGGCTCTGCTCCCTGGACCTCCAGGATGCATTCTTCCACATCCCAGTCTGTCTATTTGACTGCTGGTACCTCCGGTTCCTGGCAGAAGGGATACTGTACCAGTTCCAGATCATACCCTTGAGTCTCTCATCCATCTCCAATGTCTTAACTGAGTGCATGGCGTGGTGGCAGCCTTTCTACAGCTTAAGAGCATCAGGATATATCCTTGTCTGCATGACTGACTGATAGCCGGGCTGTCTGTGACGGAGTTGGATAAGACCCTGTCCCATTTGTTATGCAGAAAGAGTTAAACACAAAAATTTGTTCTAGCCTCTCCTTGTCTGTCTCTTGTCTGTCTGATTGTGCAATCAAATTTTCTTGTGACACCAAGGAACTGATCACTCTGATGGTCTTGCAATTCCCCGCTATTTCCCTGCCTTCATTTGCTGTTTCTATTTTTTCTTCCCCCTTGCTTATCTGTGGCATAAAAATAGATTTGAATCTTTGGGTGAAACTGGGCTCCTTTGTTTTGAAAATATATATAGTTATATTGTTGAAATGATTGCAAAAAGCTATTTGGAACACGGAGATGCAGTTTGACCTCCACTAACTCTTTCGAAGAGTTGTCAGCAGGAGACCAGTTCTCAGACACAATGTTCTATTTTGCTGGTCATGCAAGGAAAGAAATTGACAAAGTTCTGATACATTTTATGAGAAACAAGATGTTTGTTAATGAGCTGAGGTTTTAAAACTGGAACAAACTGTAATAGCTGATGCTGTAAAGATGAATGTTTCCTTAACCTCCGAACAAACTGCAGAAATTCGTAACTTGGTAAAGACATTTGAAGTACTTTTACCACAGTGCCAGGCTGAGCAAAAGGGGTCAAGCATTTAATAGTGACAGAGAATGCTTGCCCTATCAGACCAAAGACATACAGATTACCACAGTGATTAGAAGAGTCAAGAAGTGTTTGGTCATCACCAATGGCGGTTGCAAATAAAAAAGAAAGGGGTGTAAGAATCTGCCTTGATTTTAGGAAACTTAATTAAGTGTCCGAATTTGACAGTTATCCTATACCCAGGATAAATGAGTTGGTGGACAGATTGGGAAGTGCCAAGTACATCACTACCTCGATCCCCTAGCTAAATAATCCAGAGGCAAAACTGCATTTGCTACAGCTATTGGATTCTATCAGTTCACCACCATGTCGATTGGTTTACATGGTGCACACGCTACATTCTAGTGGTTCATGGATGGATTTTTAGTTACTCACACTGGTAATTGTGCTGCATATCTGGATGATGTCATGGTGTGTAATCCAGACTGGAAAAGCCACTGGGGGCATCTATGATCAGTTATCCAATCTATCAAAAAGGCAGGTCTAACCATTAATCCTACCAAATGTGCATTGGGCATGCAGGAAATCAGATATTTGGGATATGTTTTGGGAAATGGAGAAGTAATGCCAGAGATTTCTAAGACAGAAGCTGTAGCTCACAATCCTGTCCCTAAAATAAAGAAACAGGTCAGGTAATTTTTAGGGCTGGTTGGTGACTATCGGAGATTTGTTCCCAACTTTGACCAATTAGTTGCCACCCTCACTGAACTCATGATTAAATGGTACCTGAATAATGTGAAATGGCCCCAGAGTGTGATGAAGCTTTTCAGGCCATCAAGATTGCATTATGTTCAGCCCCTGTTTTAAGAAGCCCAGATTCTGAGAAACAATTTTTGTTACAGTCAGATGCATCAGAGTTGGGCCTAGATGCAGTCTTGAGTCAGAATATAGATGAGAAGGGACATCCCATTCTATATATCAATAGAAAATTGCATGACAGAAAAGGTTATCCACCATTTAAAAGGAATGACTTGTAGCAAAGTAGGCCATGGAGTCCCTTAAGTTTTATTTGCTAGGAACTGACATTGTACTTATACTTTTTTTTCTACCCCTCAGTTCAGAAATAGAATTTGAGCTCCTTTTCCTTCATAGGTATAGCCGCTGGCAAGGTCTCATCATGCCAATCATCATATTTACTAAAGGGGGGGATCCATGAACTATGTATACCATCAATATAAAGAAAAAAAATTGTCAAGCTAAACAGCACTTCACCTTATTGCCAAACTCACCATAATTTCCATTTTTCCTATACCATGTCTGTTCCAATTTTGAGATATGATCAGTAGGTTTAGCTAGGTTTTAAAAATGGGGATCAGGCTCCTTCCACTTCATCAGGATACATTTTTTTTGCCACCACTGAAAATAATGTTAATCATTTTTTTTGTGGTTCATCCAAAGTATTCTTATTAGGATATACTCCCAAGAGTCTCACTAATGAAGTTAGTTTTATACTTTTATTAAAAGTCAAGTTGCACACATTCTCCAATTTAGACCAGAAATTGGACAAGTATGGACAGGAACATAAAAGATGAACTAAAGTTCCTGTGGTGCTTGTACATCTTGGACACTTATGAGAAATAATGGGATTAAATAGATTCAGTTTTTTGGTGGATAATATATTCTATGTGTAGTGTTCATTTGGATCTGCTGCATTTTTATTGAAGAGACATTGCTAATTTTGGCATCGAAGACTTCTTTCCAAAGTTCTTCTGTGAATTTTAAACCTAGGTCCAGCTTCCAATTTTTTTTAAATTAATATCTCCTCCTATTTTATCTTGTATAGTTTGATATACTAGATATTAATTTTTTCCCCTTAGTGTTCCCTAATAAAGTTTCTAACACAATTGGTTTCTCCTTAATTTTAATTATTTCCGTTTTTATTTAAATAACTTTTCAGTTGATTATATTGCAAAATTTGATTTTTGGAAACACCAAGCTGATTCATTAACTGAACAAATGTTTTCATTTTATCATCATCTCAGATGTCTCCAGCCTGGTGTATATGTTGTACTTATAATTTATCATAATCCTCTCTGTTGATTTAATCAAATGAAGGATAAAACCTCCAGAATCACATGGTGGTACCTGGCACTACAGTCATAGAAATTCAAAGTGATGCAGAAATCTGGAAAAGAGAATGTCAATGCTGATCTTCTGTCAGGATATGGATCAGGAATTGAGAACTCCGAAGGCTGAAAAAAAAAGTATTGTGTGGATTTAAACTTAACTGTTTGCTGTACTAGTTGTTATGGAAAAGGGATATTGCAAGTGTGCAGAACCGTAAAGATTATAAGATAATGTTACAAGAAAATTAAAAGAAAGTTTTGGAAACTTGTTTCTTTTTTTAGCCAGGTTCCCTTTTAAAGAGTGTGTATTACAGAATCACAGAAAGGGACTGAGTCTGTCATCAGAAGCCAGTATAGACTATCAGTATAGAGTATCAGTGGTATTGTATGGTGTGAGCTACTCTGAAATAATCATCCAAGGATTATTTTTTATAAATTTCAAAACTAGTACTAAATACTACAGCTTCAGGGAGGCTGAATAAGACCTTGTCCCATTTGTTATGCAGAAAGAGTTAAATGCATGGATCTGTTCTCTCCTTTCCTGTCTGTGGTTATAAAAATATACAGTATGTGAATCTGTGTGAAACTGGGATCCTTTGTTTGAAAATATATATATATAGTTATATTGTTGAAATGATTGCAGAAAGCTATTTGGAACTCAGGCTTAACATTAAGATGCAGTTTGACCTCCACAAACTCTTTTGCAGAGTTGTCAACAGGAGATTATTACTGGGACACCACGTTCTATTTTGTTGCACCTACAAGGAAAGAAATATACATTTGGGAGAAACAAGATGCCTGTTAACAACATCATGATGCAGAAATTAATTGCCAAGGAACGACTTCTTCTAAAAAGAGCAATCTTTTGTTAAAGGGGAAAAGAGAGAGAGAGAGAGAGACTGACATTTAGAATTAGAGATACCCTCATAGGAAGGACTTTTGTTTGAACTGCCTATGTTAAAAAAACTTTCTGTACAATTTTTTTTAATTTTATTGATGTTGGAAATAATAAATCGCTACTTGAGAATTTTATAACTGTTCATGATTTTTCTGTGTTTGCTGACCTTTGCCTCAATGTCATTGTCCAAAGAGATCACTGACTGATCCAGGGATCTGGCTCTGCAGACTTGTCGAGATTTGGGCCTGTTGGTCAACTCAGACAAGCCCAAGCTGGTACTCTTGCAGATGATCAAGTTCAATGGGGCAGAACTAGACTTCTTATGGGCCAAGACCCACCTCTCTGTGGACCTGGCACTGTACCCTACCTCCTTTGTGCCTGTTAATTTTAGGTTGGGCTCTCATGCCCTTCCTGGGATTTCCTTCTGCTGCTGGGATACATAGCATACTGCACCACTGGGCCCACTGGCAGATGTGTAGCCTGCAGTGGGAGTTTGTCTGTCAGTGGTATCAGCACCTAGGCCACATGAACCAGCCAGTTTCAGTGACCCAGCCAATTTGGAACATCATCCAGTCGTGACTAGTCCTGAAACATCTGGAGGAATGAGTCCCATTTGTCTGCACAGAGCCAACCATCACACTCATGACAGATGCATCTCTGGTGGGGAAGGGAGCAGACCTGGAAACCACAGAGCCCATGGGTTCAAGGCAGACTAGAAGTCCTATCACCACATAAACCTGCTTGAACCCTGTGCAGTGCAGCTTGCTCTGATGGAATTCACTCCTCTAGGCAGATGTCAGGTTGTGCAGGACCAGATGGACAACACTGCAACCATGTTCTACCTGAATAGACAGAGCAGAACACACTCCCTTCCCTTGTGCCAGGAGGCCCTCCACACCTGGACCCTCGTACATAGCTTGAATGCAGATATCCTGATGATCTATGTTGTGGGGGTTCACAGTTAGCTGAGAGATGCTCTCAGCCAGGTAGAAGTGACATTGCACAAGTGGTCCCTAAATCAGGAACTGATGAACCACCTGTTCTCCCTGTGGGGCACTCCTCTGGTGGATCTGTTTGCCTCCTGGAAGAGTGTAAAACTCAGGCTGTTTTGTGCCCACAACCCACAGTCCATGACATGGTTGAGGGATGCCTTCATGATGCTTTGAACCTCGGCTCTCATGTGTGCCTTCCCTCCCTTCTCCTTGATCTGCCAAGTGGTGGTCAAGGCCTGGAAGGACAAGGCGTGGATGACCCTTGTAGTTCCACACTGGCCCAGACAGTTCTGGTACCCAGATCTCCTCAGCTTCAGCTGCAGTCCTCTGTGGCAGTTGCCTCTTCACCCAGATCTGCTGACGAGACAACAGCGAATGGTCCTGCACCTGGACCAGACATCCCTGCACCTCATGGCACCTGGTTCCTGGCTGGCTAGATTTCCAGGCCTTGGGTCTATCGGAAGCTGTGCTCTGCATTGTGGCAGCCTCTCAGAAGGACTTGATTTGTAAATGCTATGCATTTAAGTGGTAGAGGTTCTCTGTATTGTAGACCTGCCTGACCTACAGTTCCCAATGTGGACCACCATCTTACAGTATAAGGGATATCAGTATTTACTTATGCTTGCTATGATGTACTATGCAGTGTTATATTTGTGGTCTTAGCGCTCCACCTTCAGCTATTAGCCATAATGCTATGATCAGCATATTCTGTGAATCATTCCATTGTAACACAAAAGTAGTTTTGTCAGCATAATTGCTTATCACTGTGTACGTGCAAACCTAACAGCCTTGAATGCTAGTTGCCCACCTTACCCACCAAAAGAAATGCATTGTTTAACTTTTCTACTATGCAGATTAGCCCATTACCAGGTAACGGACCCTCTTATCTCTGAGTATATAACTTTGTGTAAGAGTATTGTTCTCTGAGTTTTCCCATGATGACACTGTGTGTTCGGAGGTTCTGGACTATCAACTATGGTAAGCTGTCTTTTTCACATGTATTGGGTAATAAACCTTTTGTTTTGCAACACCTATCCTTGTGTTGTGTTATGCCATCAGGTTTAGATCCTGCCCTGATCCCTACAAATGCCGACCGCAGCAGGACCTGATTGGACAGAACCTGACCAGTACAAATAAAGGTGTGCAGACTAATGGGCATGGGAATCATGAAGACATTCGAATCTACACCCATCTGTTAAATTCATATGGACAGTCTTGCAGGCCCTCAGCACCACGGACGGGACTGGGAATCATGAAGACATTCGAATCTACACCCATCTGTTAAATTCATATGGACAGTCTTGCAGGCCCTCAGCACCACGGACGGGACTGGGAATCATGAAGACATTCGAATCTACACCCATCTGTTAAATTCATATGGACAGTCTTGCAGGCCCTCAGCACCACGAACGGGACTGGGAATCATGAAGGTGTCCGAGCCTATGCCCCCTCATTCACTAGCGGCATTGGTCTGTGGGATTCCGTATCCTGAATGTGTAACTGTCTAGCTGTACATCACAAGGTGGATCGATATGTCTTGGACTCCAGTCTAGTGCAGGACATGGGGAACCTTCCAGAATGGCCATTAGTGCTGAGTTCAAGTTAGATGTCTCAAACTTTCTAACCTCCCATGGATGTTGGAGCTCTTTTGCAGTGGACACAAAGTTGCACGGTCATCCAATACAGTATGTGTGCACGCTGTAGTTTGAGACCAAACCTTGGTTAAGAAACATGACCAAAAGGGTGAAATGGTTGCTGCCCTGTGTGCTGCACTACAGGCAGTGGAAATGGAGGTCCTCTGAAAAAGGAACTGGCTCCAAGTCCCGAGAACTGGGTGAGCAATGGAGGGAAATGCAACAAGAAATCCAAAAGCTCAGGAATGAGACTCAGAATGAATTGCATTGTACTATACAGGAGAAAGAGAGGTTGTTAGATTGAGAGAAGATTGTGAAAGGTTGCAGCTGGATAAAAAGCATGCATTACAGTTGAATAATTTGCTTATTGGTATGAATGATACGTTATAGAGTGAGAATGAGGAGTTGTATGACAAGTTGGAAAGATGCCAGGAAGCACTGGACAGGAAGATCAGGGGAAAATCGTGAAGTGAGCACCGCAAACAGAGTTTTGCAGGAGCATGCTAGTAAGGGACAGTACAAAGGCAGAGTAAATCATTCAATATTTAGAGCCAAGATGATGAAACTATGTCAGCAGTTGGCAATCCTGAAGGGTCATGAGAAAGCTATGCCGATCCCCCACCTATCGACCTGGTGTCATCGGAGGATGAAGACAGCGATGATGGCCAGATCCAAGATGGTGGTCCTTGGGACACCTGAGGGTGGTAGCCTCACCTACCACCGGTAGCCATCTTGAGTAAGCAAGACAAGGACGAAGTGTAAGCTCTGATTGAACAAGTGGTCATGGAGGACGGAATCTCCGAGGCACAGTCTGCGGCAATCTGGCAAGCAATGGCTGATATGTTGAAGGAGGAGGTGCAACAGCAGACCCTCCTTCAGTGCATGGCAAGGACTACGGCTGAGGCTGTTGTCAAGTCCATGACAGGGCATATGGGGCCCATCCCAAATGATCTGCAGTCCGCATAAGCCATCCAGACTACCGCGGACAAAGTAGGCCGCGTGGCCTCCGGCAACAATCTTAGTTGCCATTTGGAAAAGGTGCGAAATCAATGTGAAATGCCCAGCTTCCCAGCCAAGCTTGGAGTCCAGGTTTTGAAACAAACTGTAGAACCCACATTGTGGGCCAAGCTTCCCAAAGTGATATGTAGTGATGTCAAGGCCGAATTTGATGTTGTCACAGCCAGCCTCCTGGCAACACACAGTCCCAATATGGTTGGTGTGATGCTAGCCCATCTGGTAAAGCAATTTTCCAAAGACACACCAGCCCAGTATGACAGCCACTTTTGGCTTGACTATGCAGTGGGCAAAGAATTGGAAAATGAAGCTGCAGACCGAGACTCAACTGAGTACAAAAGCCTGTTCCTAAAAAACATGCAGCCAGCCCTTTGTGATAAGGTTAAAACAGCTGTATTCCTGAGATGAGATTGCTTCCAGAACATCATGGATAGAATGGAATGTGCATACCAGATCTGCGTGTGGGACCTGGGCTCAGGTTACAAGGTCAAGGTGGCCACTGTGAAGAACAGCACCGAGTCATCCACCCAGTATGTGGTGGAAGGGAAATTGAAGGACTGCCAGCAGGATAAGCCATCCTACCAGAAAGGAGGAGGGTTGAACAAGAACAAACAGAGGTATCGGCAGAAGCCGAAGCAGCAGAATACAAAAGGGATAATGGACAAAAACAGCAGTCTGGCCCTTCGTGCCGGTAGTTGGCCGAGGAAAACAACTGGCTTTAAGAGTTTAAGGCCAAAGTCCAATTGGTCCAATTGCTAATGGCAGGCATCCCAGTAAGAACCATGGCTGCCATCCCTTCTGCCCCCTCCATTGGTGGAATCTGATGAGGGTGGGCGATCCATGTCTCCATACTCCAAAGTGGTACAAATGCTTCGAGAGATAGGCCCCTCATTTGACCAGAAGCAAAGTGAATCAGACTGCCAGTGTCAGGCCCCAGTTCACATCATCATCACGTTGGAGACTGATGATTCCAGATGTCCCTGTGTAGAAGTGCTGGTTGGGGACCACCAGCAAGAGTTACTTCTAGACATGGGCAATACAGTTTCCGTGCTGCACCAACATATCATTCGTACCAATAAGACAATTCTAGTGGGGGTGGGAGGAAGTAAGCTGTTGATTAACTAGAATCTGCAGCTTATCCATCAGGTAGAGAAATGGGCAGACTAGGTGGGCCAAGCGGTCCTTATCTGCCGTCAAATTCTGTGTTTCTAAGGCAACCTGCAGCTATCTTGTTGATCAATGGGGAAGCCCACTTCCACCCAGAACTTCGAGAAGACCATGGTCACAACCTACTGGTCCAAACCAATACCAGTCATCATTGATACCTTTGAGGTGACACACCGCATTGATCTCATGATACTACATCATCACCAAAGCATCTTGGGAATAGACTTTCTGTCATGCTAGGGCTGCATGCTAGATTTAGCCAGCAGGCTATTTATCCAGATACCTGACCAGTGCCATATGCTTCTCATTTCTGACTTGCATGTGGTAGCAGCAGTGAAGGTCAACAACACAGAGTATGACAT
Organism: Neoceratodus forsteri; assembly: GCA_016271365.2. Taxonomy (NCBI): domain Eukaryota; kingdom Metazoa; phylum Chordata; order Ceratodontiformes; family Ceratodontidae; genus Neoceratodus; species Neoceratodus forsteri. The sequence continues at coordinate 1,840,328,768 of CM057449.1, forward strand.
CATCCTCATGCTCCAGCACCATGAGCTATTCTCTCAACTGAAACCAATTTTGCAATGGCACCTAGAGGCCTTTGTCAAACACAAACATGATTGTGGGAGGATGGATACTCTCATACAAGTCACTGGTGATGAACCACCCTGTTAGAGACAATATCCATGTCATGCAGAGGCAATACCCTCTTTGAGGGCAACTGTTGATTCTCTTTTGAAGCAAGGGGTCATTAGGTCTTGTGTGTCCACAGTCAACTCCTCCATCTGGTCAGTGAAGAAGCCTAACAACAGTTGGAGGCTCACCACTGGCTACAAGTAACTTAACCAAGTCACCCCCAAATGTGCACCCACTGTAGCATGTGCTCCAGATGTGTTCAAACTTTTGAAACCTTAACACAAGTGGTTCAGTACACTAGACATCTCCAGTGGTTTCTGGTCACTCCCTTTGGCCTCTGAGAGCCAATACAAGTTTGCCTTCACCTTTGAAGGATGTCAGCACATGTAGAACTGCCTACCACAAGGATTACACAACAGCCCCTCCCTCTTTCACATCCATATGAGGGATGCCATATGGGGCTTCTCCACACCAGAATGCCTCTTGCAATATGTAGATGATCTTCTCCTGGCCACTACATGCCTGGAGAAACACCTGGAGCTCCTAGATGAACTATTGACACTCCTACAGAAGGCAGGCCTCCAGTGCAACCCAACAAAGGAACAATTGTACCTCCCAGAAGTTTCCTTTCTGGGTCTGTGCATCACTGCTGAGGGCAGGAGCGCTGACCTGGACAGGGTCCAGGGCATTCAAGATTTGCCAGTACCCACTAGTGTGGCTTCTCTGAGATGTTTCCTGGTTATGGTCAACCATTCCAGGGATTTCATTTGCAACTTTGAACAGAAGGCCACACCCTTGTATGAGCTCCTGAAGAAAGATGTCCCCTGGCAATGGGGACCTGAACACACAGCTGCTGTCACTTCTTTAAAAAAGGCTTTGGCCTCTGCCCCAGCTTTGGTCAAACCTAACCCAGAACTGCCATTCTATCTGGAAACCACCACCTCTAAGGTGGGCATGTCAGCAGTCCTTGGACAAAAGGCAAGTGGCACCCTCAGGCCCATTGTGTATGCCTCCCAGATGCTCTCCCTTGTGGAGCAGAAGCACTCTGTGTGAGAGAAATCTCTTGGTGACCTTTTGGGCCAGTAAACACTTCACCTACATTATAGGGTTTTCTCCAACTGCATTGCACACCAGCAACACCCCCACCAACTTCCTACTGACAGAATCAAAGATGGGAATGTGTCTAACACTAGACTCACCGATTGGTCACTCCTTCTACAGGATTGAGACATCACTGTGCTTCCTGCCAAAATGCCCTCCATTTTGGCACATGGTCTCCTATACCAAGGAGAGCCACATGACTGTGGCCTAGAGTCACCCACCCTACCAGAACCAGGCTCATTCTTGCTAGCCACTGAGCACATTCTGAAAGACCCTGCACTCTGCCACATCTTTACAGATAGATCCTCCTTCTACCACGAAGGGGAACATATCACAGGCTTTGGGGTCCTGGTCCTGTATGCAGCAGGTGACATCTTTGATGTGTTCAGGATGTGCAACATCAGATCTTCCCAGTATGCAGAACTTGCTGCAGTAGCAGGCACACTGGAACTTATCCATGAAGCAAAGAAGGACACCATCATCTTTTCTGATTCCTCCTGGGTGTGCAACTCTCTGACCGAATTTCTTCCTTTTTGAAAGACCCACGATTTTGCTTTTTCAGAAGGCACCCCTGTAAAATACAGGGATCTGGTCATACACATTGTCAGCCTTGCTGAGCAATTTCTTTTCAGGCTGTACATACATAAGGTTAAGGCCCATTACAAGGCAAAACTTTTCCATAAGTACAATGATCAAGCAGACACCTTAGCCAAAGATGGTGCTCGAGGCGGGGGGGGGAGACACGGGCTCTGCAACCCCCTACTGGGCCACACATAGTGGCCACCCACAAGAGTACCAAAGTGGTCCCTCTGGATCTCACTGCAGTACAGATGGCGGATTCAGAAATAAAGGAGGTATATGAATACTCCTCCAAAGAGAGAAAAATAAATGTTTTTGAACAATCCATTCAAAACACATTCCAACAACCTTCCTCTCTCTGCAGATCAGAATTTGGTTCTGTACCACTCTGGTGATCAAAAACTCTGGGTTATTCCCAAAATACTTAGACCTGAATTCATCCATTAGGTCCACGATACCTCTACAGGTGGACACCAAGGGATAGACAAAACTCTGCAGAGATTGAAAACCACAGGCTGGTGGCCTGGCATGAAAATACATGTCCAACATTATGTGGACAGTTGCATCACCTGTGCTCAAAAAACAGCCCAATTCCTGGAAAGAAAAATGCCAAACTGCTACCCTAGAGACAATCTGGTCCCTGGAATGCAATCCAAATTGATTTCCTTGGACCATTGCCCACCACCAACAAGAACAAGTATGCACTTGTGATTACTGATCTCTTCTCAAAATGGGTAGAAGCCTTCCCGCGTCGAGCAAACATGGTGAAAGCCACTGACAAAATCCTGGTAGCGCAAGTGCTTACTAGGTGTGGCCTACGCCTCAATGTAGACTCTGACCAAGGATCTAGTTTCACAGGTGAGTTGATGCAAGAATGTTTGCAGTTACTGGGAGTTAGCCAGAAGTTTCACATTGCATATCATCCTCAGTCATCAGGACAGGTAGCAAGAGCTAATAGATCAAGTTAATGTTGTCTAAGTTTGCAAACCAGAATGCTAAAGGTTGGGACACTTTGTTGCCCTTACTCCTAATGGCAATCAGAGCTTCCCCAGCTTCAGCAACCCAGTGTACACCCTTTGAGGGAATGACCATCAGGCAAATGAGATTACCTGAACATCTGTGGATTGATCTGTGTGCCCCTACCACAGATAGAGTGTTGGTGGATGTGGCAGAGTCTGCGTTACTGTCCTTTGGAGACACCCCCCCCTTTTCAAGACTGTTGCAACAGCATCCTGTCATTTCCACTGTGTCTATCTCTGACCCCCCCCCTTCCTGTACTTCTTTCTAGTTTCCCCTTAGGTAGGAAGGCCACCTACCTAGTGTTCTTGCTGTCCCTTTCCTTATTTCTTTTTTTATTCTGTCTCCAAGGGCAGTACCAATCCTGTTTACGTCCTTCGCGATCATTTGCACACTCGCCTACACGATCGTGCGCACATTGACCTCATGAATGTGTGCACATCGTGGTAGCGAGTCTGCATTTTGAAAATTTTGTTTTCCCTTCTTTAAGCCTGTATGCAAGGGGGAAGTTGTTTTTTTTCATGAAGTAGTGTCAAAATTCCCTGGTACCTTGATAAAATAAAACTCCTCAATGAAACATAAGCAGCCCAATTCTAGGGAAAGCCTGAACTCAGCATTTGAGACGCTAAGCATGTCAGCTGGCAAACTGAAGCTCAGGGAAGCCTACACTGCAGTATATACGCTTTAAAGAAGTTAGAATAACTCCCCCATTTAAACGCTAAACTGGGACTCAGCCTGCCTGCTGAATGACTGCTCAAGCAAAAGCACAAATAATAGCCCTGTTGAGATGTATGATAGCACAGGGTCACACCCAGAAAACACACAGCTTTAGCCTGTAGAAGGAGTTAACTCTGTTTCAGTAATGTTTGTTGCTGTAAAAGAGTCTTTACTAAAAGATGCTGAAAAGATATTATTTGTCTGAACTGAATTGTCAAATGGATTAGATTTAAAGTATTACCTGAAGGGCAATATTTTTGTATTTATTGGTTTCCCTTGTTCAGTACTGAGGCCTCATGTAATCAGGACTCCACTCCAGCTTGTTCTCTGTTTACTTAAGCATCGGCTGGCCCAACCTCGCCAACATTTATGCAGAGTCTAAGTGGGAGGAGTCTAGAGAGCTCAGAAACAGCCCATGAATGTGGTACAAATGAGTTTAAACTAATTATTATTATACTCCAGCCCTTCTACACATCTCCATTCTCATTGTTTAACCTCTGGGAATGTTTAAAAATATTATTTATTTGTTTTATAAGCTTTTTGTTACCTGTTATATAAGAAGGGGAGTGGTTTACAGAATCACATGTTCATCTAGCACTATAAATGAAAGCACAGAGGTATCCAAAAATTAGTGTAGCTCAGGGGTTCAGCAAGGCGCTATCCCCAGTACCTTAGTTTGTTCTAAGGAAGGTTGATTGCCTATTTCTATATTTGGAAATTCTACGTTTGTTCTTTGGGAGAAGCATCCCTTCTTGTTTTGTTTTATTTTATTTTGTAATCGAACAGTTAACTTTCTTGTATTTGATTTTGTTTGGAATAAAAAACTGCTGCAGTGCAATTCCATCTACACTGGTGCCAGTCTCTTGTATCCCACCATACTTCCACACTGGTGTCAGAAGTGGGATACTCCAGGGCTGTGCTAAGTGGTCTTGGAATTCTGAATACCGGACCTGGTGTTCACGACACTGACAGATGGAACAAGCTGCTGCCAGTACCCCAGCTGCCGGTCCACCAGAAGGTGTAAGAATGCAGAAGATGACCGAAATAACCCAGGAACGGCTGTGGACTGGGTTACCAGATGTCCGGAGGAGAGGCCAAGAGAGAGGAGAAGGACAAGGAGGAAGGAAGGTGCTACGCGGCAGAGGAGTACCCACCTGAAGAGAAACCACCTGAGGAGAACCAGGACCTTTTAAGGTGGTTGTGCACCCAACAAATGGAGTTGGAGCGACAACGAGAAGAGGATCGAGCGCGCTGGGCTGACACCTTGAGGGCCATTCAAGCTATTGGTGTGGCCAGGCTTCCAGTCCCTAGAGAAGCAGAGGGACCCAAGGATATTAAATTATCCAAATTAACAGAGAATGATGACATCGAAGCCTATATGATGACTTTTGAGAGGATTGCTGAAGCCTGCAAATGGCCTAGAGAACAGTGGGTTGTCCGGTTAGCCCCATACCTATCTGGCAGAGCCCAACTTGCCTACAGCTACATTGACAGAGCCCATGTAAATGGCTATGACTATTTGAAACAGGCCATACTGAAATGCTATGACATCAGTACAGAAACTTACCGACAAAGGTTTTGGACCTTTAGGTACCACAATGCGGATTCACCACAAGAAGCATACCTCCGCTTACAGGACTTGTCTTACAAATGGTTACAGCCCCTGACTAAGACCATTGACCAAGTAATGGAGGCTATTACTATGGAGCAATTTATTAAAATATTGCCACAGGAAACTCAGATGTGGGTCCGAGAACATTGTCCTGAAACGTCACAGAAGGCCATTAGTCTAGCCGAGGACTACATATCAGCCAGAAGCTTTCGACCAAAAATCCATCCTGGGACTCGAGGACCTTTATCCACGGTAAGACCTTCCACACCTACTAATCCTGTGACGCCCATAACACCTGGGGATACTGTGAAGACTAGTACTATGGGACCTAGCAGAGCTGGGAGGGGCCAGAATGTGGACATTATCTGCCATACCTGCCAAGATAAAGGGCACATTGCAAGATTCTGTCCTCGTAGAAAGAAAGAATATTCCCACCTAGCCCTAGCCAACTGGGGACACTACATGGTACCCGCATTTCACAGATGGTAAAGAGTTAACATGCCCTATTAGATTCTGGTAGTAAGCAAACACTAGTGCAAGCATCTTTAATACCACAGGACAGAAATGTAGATACAAGTGTCACCTGCATCCATGGGGACGTGCACACCTATCCGATTCAATCTGCTACTCTGGAGGTTAATGGGCGGCAGATACGTTTGCCAGTGGGGTTGGTCCCTAATCTTCCAGTACCTATGGTGATTGAGCAGTACCCTGACTTTGATTCACTTCTACCTAACGAGGTGAGTTGGCTGCTGTTACCACTCGAGCTCAGCGCCAACCCGCACCTTCTATTTCACAAATATTCCTTTTGAGAGGATATTTTCTCTAGTTCGGAAAGGATCGAAATCTAAAGGTAGAAGGAGACAGGAAAAAGTTATGGAACTGTAAAGGGACATTACATCTATTTGGACAAACAAAATGGACATGATACATTTTGAAAGATCAAAGTATTGATGTTTCTTTACAACCTTTCTTTTCACAGGTGGTAACTGCTAATGGTAAAGAAGGGTATCCAGATATGTTCTTGTAGACCAATTATTATATAGGTGTAAACATCCTAGAACAGGGGCAGTAGTAGAACAATTGATGGTACCAACCCAATATAGGGAGCAACTAATATCCCTGGCACACGATGTCCCTATGGCAGGCCATCTGGGTAGAGACAAGACTCTCAGCAGGTTGTTGTACAGATATTACTGGCCAGGGATTCATGCTCAAGTTTCCTCTTATTGCAGTAGCTGCCCCGAATGCCAGAAGGAAGCTGACATCACCAGGAAGGATAGAGTCCCCTTGCAACCCCTTCCATTAATAACTACCCCTTTTGAGTGCATGGCCATGGATATAGTAGGCCCATTGCCAAGCGGTAGTTAGGGGAATCGCTTTATTCTGGTCATCTGTGACTACGCTACCCGTTATCCTGAGGCCATCCCCATGCGGACTGTTACAGCCCCTCATATAGCAGAGGAATTAGTAAAAGTGTTCAGTCGGGTAGGAGTGCCTAAGGAAATTCTGACAGACAGGGGAAGTAATTTTTGATCTAAGTTATTGACCTGTCTCTACCAGTCTTTAGGTATAGGAGCATTATATACCTTCCCTTACCACCCCAGACCCGATGGACTGGTAGGGAGGTTCAATAAAACCGTGAAAAAATGTTAATGAAATTTGTACAGGGAGAGGTAAGACCTGGGATATACAACTTCCATTGGTAATGTTTGCATATAGGAGGTGCCTCAGTCCTCGCGGGTTTTCCCCATTTGAGTTGCTATGTAGGAAAAACCCTCGGGGACCCCTGGATATTATCAAAGAACGATGGGAAGGTAGGAAAGGAATAGAAGGTCTGCCCCCCTTGGAACATGTGACACATCTAAGGGAAAAACTGAAGAAATATAGTGACCTTGCACATCAGGTTAACTAAGGTAAACAAGTCTCCCAAAAACAAATATACGATAAAGGAGTGGGTCAAAAAAACTTACAGCCAGGGGATAAAGTGTTACTATTATTACCCTCCTCCGAGAATAAATTAACCATGAAATGGCAAGGTCCCTATACCATCCAGAGGCAGGTAGGACCTGTGAACTATGAGGTTGATATCCCTGACAGAAGGCAGAGGTTACAAATTTTCCATGCCAACCTATTAAAAAAGTGGCATGAGAGAAAACCAACCCCTGTCATGTACATATACCCTGAGCAAGACACATCCAAGTTAGACCAGGCCTACCAGAGATTGGAGGGGAATGAGGACTACGAGGCATTAAAAATAAATCCAGACTTGGACCCCCTACAGAGACATACCTTAGACAGTCTATTGCAAACATATAAAAAAGTGTTCTCTTGCCAACCTGGGAGGGCTCTAGGGGTGGAACATCATATACACTTGAAACAAGAAGGCCCTATTAGACAAAAGCCCTACCGTTTGCCAGAAAAAGTACGGGATGAGGTCATTAAAGAGGTTAGAAAAATGCAAGACCTAGGGGTAATAGAACCTTCCACTAGCGAATGGGGATCACCAATGGTCGTGGTGGATAAGAAGGAGGGAGGCATAAGATTATGCCTCGACTTCCACCGCCTTAATGCTGTCTCGAAATTTGACGCATATCCTATGCCTCAAATTGACGACATCATCGACCAGTTAGGGAAAGCACAATACATCAGTACCCTAGACCTCACAAAGGGGTACTGGCAAATACCCCTTGACCCCCTAGCTAAAGACAAAACAGCCTTTAGCACCCCACTAGGTCATTTTCAGTTCCGAACTATGCCCTTTGGGCTTCACGGAGCACCAGCCACATTTCAGTGGTTCATAGATACAGTACTCAGATCTCATATGGGCTACAGTGCAGCATACCTGGACGATGTAATAGTGTTCAGCCCTAGCTGGGAAGAACACATACATCACTTAACCCAGGTTCTGGAGGCCATATCTCAAGCAGGGGTAACAATCAATCTGACCAAGTGTGCTGTAGCTATGAGAGAGGTTAAATATTTAGGTTTCAGGATAGGATATGGTCAGATAAAGCCAGATGTTGATAAAATTGATGCTTTGGCCAAAAGCCCCCCGTCCTTTGACAAAGCATCAAGTGAGATCTTTCCTAGGCCTTGCTAGCTATTATAGGCATTTTGTGCCCAATTTCTCCTCTATAGCAAGCCCCCTGACTGATCTAACAAAAAAAAAACAATCCTACCAAAGTAAAATGGACGCCTGCATGTGAGGAGGCATTTTGCACCATAAAGGGACATTTATGTGCTTTTCCCGTACTTAGGAGCCCTGATTTTTCCCTCCCTTTTGTGGTACAAACGGATGCCTCCAATACCGGAATAGGTGCTGTGTTGTCCCAACTGGTAGAGGGAGAAGAACACCCAGTGGTATATATCAGTAGGAAGTTACATACAAGAGAGGTTAAATATTCCACTATTGAAAAAGAATGTTTTGCCATGAAATGGGCGATAAACGCCTTAAAGTTTTATCTTTGGGGGGGTGGATTTCGAAGTATGGACAGATCATAACCCCCTATGTTGGCTTAACGCCATGAAAGATAAAACCCCCCGAATTATGCGATGGTATTTGGCATTACAGCCATATAAATTCACCATCAAGCATAGGCCAGGATCTGCTAATAAAAACGCTGACTATATGTCCAGGTATGGAGGAGAACTCAGTAAGAGTCAACAGATAGAAACAGACCTCGGGATAATGAATTAGTAAATAACTAAATACATGTTATCATTTTGATTCAGCTATCATATGTGTTTAGTATGATATCCTTTATGGGACCCCGAGGTGGAGCTTCGGAGAGTGGGTGGGCTGAAGCTCCATCTCTCCGCGGAGAGATCTGGTATCTTTGAACCCTTACAGGGTTCCCTCTTAGGTGGGAAGGAGTATGTGGCAGGGTCTGCGTTACTGTCCTTTGGAGACACCCCCCCCTTTTCAAGACTGTTGCAACAGCATCCTGTCATTTCCACTGTGTCTATCTCTGACCCCCTCCTTCCTGTACTTCTTTCTAGTTTCCCCTTAGGTAGGAAGGCCACCTACCTAGTGTTCTTGCTGTCCCTTTCCTTATTTCTTTTTTTATTCTGTCTCCAAGGACAGTCCCAATCATGTTTACGTCCTTCACGATCGTTTGCACACTCGCCTACACGATCGTGCGCACATTAACCTCACGAATGTGTGTGCACATCGTGGTAGCGAGTCTGCATTTTGAAAATTTTGTTTTCCTTCTTTAAGCCTGTATGCAAGGGGAAGTTGTTTTTTTCATGAAGTAGTGTCAAAATTCCCTGGTACCTTGATAAAATAAAACTCCACAATGAAACATAAGCAGCCCAATTCTAGGAAAGCCTGAACTCAGCATTTGAGGCTAAGCATGTCAGCTGGCAAACTGAAGCTCAGGGAAGCCTACACTGCAGTATATACGCTTTAAAGTTAGAATAACTCCCCATTTAAACGCTAGACTGGGACTCAGCTGCCTGCTGAATGAATGCTCAAGCAAAGCACAAATAATAGCCCTGTTGAGATGTATGATAGCACAGGGTCACACCCAGAAAACACACAGCTTTAGCCTGTAGAAGGAGTTAACTCTGTTTCAGTAATGTTTGTTGCTGTAAAAGAGTCTTTACTAAAAGATGCTGAAAAGATATTATTTGTCTGAACTGAATTGTCAAATGGATTAGATTTAAAGTATTACCTGAAGGGCAATATTTTTGTATTTATTGGTTTCCCTTGTTCAGTACTGAGGCCTCATGTAATCAGGACTCCCACTCCAGCTTGTTCTCTGTTTACTTAAGCATCGGCCGGCCCAACCTCTCCAACATTTATGCAGAGTCTAAGTGGGAGGAGTCCAGAGAGCTCAGAAACAGCCCATGAATGTGGTACAAATGAGTTTAAACTAATTATTATTATACTCCAGCCCTTCTACACATCTCCATTCTCATTGTTTAACCTCTGGGAATGTTTAAAAATATTATTTATTGTTTTATAAGCTTTTTGTTACCTGTTATATAAGAAGGGGAGTGGTTTACAAAATCACATGCTCATCTAGCACTATAAATGAAAGCACAGAGGTATCCCAAAAATTAGTGTAGCTCAGGGGTTCAGCAAGGCGCTATCCCCAGTACCTTAGTTTGTTCTAAGGAAGGTTGATTGCCTATTTCTATATTTGGAAATTCTACGTTTGTTCTTTGGGAGAAGCATCCCTTCTTGTTTTGTTTTATTTTATTTTGTAATCGAACAGTTCGCTTTCTTGTATTTGATTTTGTTTGGAATAAAAAACTGTTGCAGTGCAATTCCATCTACACTGGTGTCAGTCTCTTGTATCCCACCATACTTCCACAGTGGACACATGTTGTGCAACTGAAAGACAATCTGAAACAGATCCACCTTTTTGCTGCTCAGAATCTGTGTCAAGCCCAGCAGCAATCCAAAATGTACTTTGACAAGAAAGTCAAAGAAGTCGATTGGCAAGTAGGAGACCAAGTAATGGTACTGAAATTCTCCACCCCTGCCCACCCGTTTGCAAACAAATGGGCAGGCCCCTATGACATCACCTACAAACTGAGCCTTGCAGTCTACAAAGTGCAGTTGACAGACCACAAGAAGCCCATTGACAAATGGTACCATGCCAATCAACAGAAAATGTACAAGGGTGATTAATACTCCTTCCCCCGGCTAGGGGAAGGAGATCTGTAAGTTTACCTTTTTGTCTTCTTTTTTTTTCAGCAAATGATGACACTTCTCGTCTACTTTCTGTCATGCACGCTGGCAAGCATGCTAGAACTCCACCACATGGACCGAACATTTCTCCACATCCTAAATCCTGTGGATCCAGCTTACTTCCCTCCTGGCATTCTATCATCTCCAACTCCAACTAAAGTTGTAGCCCTCAACCTCCCATCCTCAACTGTAACTGTTCGTGAAGGAAAAGATACCTATCTGAATGCCATGGTGGTGTCTCCAGAACAATCCACTCCACAGATAGAATGGAAGTCTGACAACCCCAATGGACAACAGATTCCTGCAATGCACTGTACCTGGGGCTATCTGGAGGTAATCTCCGCTGACTGCAGCTGGTGCAGAATGTGACAGCTAGATTGTTCATGGGCACTTTGAGATCAGAACATATTATGCCTGTCCTTCGCAAACTGCACTGGCTGCCACTTTGGTGGAGGATTGACTTCAAGGTTGGATTACTGACCTACAAAGCCCTGCATGAAGGGGGGACCAGACTACCTGCAAGACCTCCTTGTCCCTCACTGCCCATCTTGGGCTCTCCTTTCCTCCGAGGGTTGCCTCCTTGTGGTTCCCAGGGCTAGGCTATGGCATTCTGGGGACTGTGCATGTTTGGTGGTTGCACTAGCCCTGTGGAACTCTTTGCCTAGCATCTATGGGAGGCACCGTCAGTCGAAACCTGTAAAAAAGGATTAAAAACATTTTTATTTAATCAGGCTTTTAATATGTAAGAACTAAATGAACTATTATTTTATTGTGTTATTCTAATGGAATGATAGAATTTTATGTTGTGCCCTGCTACATTTTCCATTGTTATGTATCGTGCATAGTGTATTATGTTTTGATGTTGGTTTTTAAAATTTTGTTAAGTGCTCCGAGTCTCCAGAAAGGGGCGCTATATAAATAAAGTTTCTGTCTGTCTGTCTGTCTGTCTATCTATCTATCCCAGTGTCCTGCCTCTCCGAAGGGACTTTCCAAGGCTGGCCCAATACCCGTAGTTGCCCCAGTGAAACTTTGTGCATATGCCAAGTCCAACAGCAACATACAGGTCTTTACAACCTTACAGCCATGATGAATCCAGACTTTGCACCACCTTCTCTAATACCACCATACACCAGTGTTGTTCTAACCATTCCATTGCAACTGCTGCTCTTTTCTTTTACAGTACTCCCAGCAACAAAGAACAATCCTTTACAATGTCCAACAATGAAGTCAGGCCCACCCAGTGGCCTCACCACAACTTCTGTTCCTGGGACTCTCATTAATAATGTTCAATTTATGCATGTTCCTAGTGTTCTGAACCTCACTCACTGGAACATGTCTGCATTTGGCCACTGCTCCTTAACAAATGTGTCAAAATTCCACACTTTTGTTGTTAGATCTCATGGCAGCATATCAAGTACATGCACAAGACCCTGTATCTGGGCCTCACACTACAGAACACTGAGGGGTGTTCCGACCACGATGTCCAAAGTGGGCTGTGGGATTTTTTGACATAACTGGTGCAACAGGCACTGTTACAGGTCTATTTGGCTCTGATTTGTCAATCTGGTACTGAGTCGCTTTGGCTAAAATTCAAAGTCAAACCAAAAATTTCAACAGTCAGGTCAGAATGTGATGCAGCCCATGCTACACGGTCTAGATGGTATTTCCCAAGAGGAAAGATTCATGGTGTATAACATATTAAGAACAAAAAGTGTAGTACCAACACTCTAGACAGATGACAAGGACATCATAAATGAAGTTGTTTAGTCCTTTATAGTTGCAAATGTGCTCACAAAACACTGGCCATGGTGGCTAAAGTGAAATAAACACTGACATTTCTCCTAGCTTACTGCTAGGCTTCTTCAGAGTGATTGGTCAGGTTGAAAAGGTGCCTGATTTATACTGTTCTCATTAACATCACATCATTTATGTCAGCCTACCACCATTCTTAAAGTGATTAGTGCAAAAACACATTAATTAGTGTAAAAATCTGTGACACATTCCTATAGTAATAAAAAACATACAGAAAAACTTTTCATTTTCTTGGAACTATTCCTATCAAATATGCACGTCATCTATCATGATTTCTAAGTTAATAATTATCCTTTGTCTTTTTTTGTAAAAAGAGGTTTAACCTTAAGCATTTACTTCACTTCAACAATTATAGGCTAATCATTATAGCTCTTATAATAGTACCATGAAAGCAATATTCCCCACCGTTTCTATACTCGGGTCTGATGTGAATGTGCTTGTTTGTTGTTCCAGGCACCAACACTTCATTTCTTTTCATCCTGCTGAAGGAGCTACAATACACCATTGTCTGGGTACAGAGGATTGTACAATATATGGTATAGGGCAACTATGGGGGGAAAAATGTTTATATAACTATTAATTCCATCACTCTCTCTCCCCCTCTGTTGCATTTCACCATCTTAACATCTGTATTTTTTTTAAATGCAGACAAATCTATGCTGTCATTTAGTCCCTTACTGTGGCAAGCTCCCAATTCAAAAATCCAATAACTCTTTCTCTCATTATTATCTTTAAATCTGCCCCTTCTCCCCAAAGTGACCAACTCAATTCCAGTGAAACTAAAATCATGTTTGATTTTACTTTCAAGGAGATGCTTCACAATCTCATATGATGTGTCCCCTCTGTCCACTGCCCTCCAATGCTCCCCAATCCTTACTTTAAATTGTTGTGTGATTCTGCCCACATAATAGGCTCCATAACTACATTTTTTTGTGTGATCTATTTTTCCGCCCCATGCTCGCTGGTCCTTCACTCCTTTGGGCTCTGACAAGTTCCCCCTGTCCTCTTCTGTCCTTGCCCAGCCCTCCTCTGATCCCCCAGATCGCAGCCGACCCCCAGGATATCCCGGTGTATCCCTTCACCGGGTGGGTCCCTCTCCTCAGAGGGGCAAGGCACCAGGGGGGAGGATAGCCCCAGTGCACACACACTACTAGGGCCCGGGGATTCTGCTGGGGAACAGGAGGCACCGGGAAGGCACTGGAGGCCCTCAGTAACAGAGAGCCGTCATCCAGAGGCCAGCGAGTGATTTTCCTGGCTTCTCGTGGTGTATGACGTCCGGACGTTAAGGCGAGAGCCAATGTCTGACACGCACCACCCCTAATGACCCCGACGTGCTGCACTACTGGCCTCCACCAGTTGTCGCTTATGCACTGGGTCGCAATCCCCCCCCCCAGAGACAGTGAGCAGTTGTGGGACGCTCAAGCTGCCTCCCCCTGGCCGGCCCTCCAGCGACCTGAGCTTGTTCCCGAACCCGGGTCGCTGGTGTCGCAAGTGGAAATCCAACCGCTGCGCTGATGGGCCGGCATAACTACATTTTAACAAATAAACTACCCCACTGCTGCTACATGTTATTAAATCTTTAATCTGTACATTTTTTCCTGTTGTGGGATGGTTAAACTCCTTGCAGGTATTAATGTATCTGCAATAGGTACACTTGCCACAGCAGTGTGTACTGGTTGGCGCTGGGGCCAATAGAGCTTGTCTGAGGGGCTCTGGACCTGGAACTATATTTGTAACCATCTTGTCTTTTACACTTTTACATTTGCGAAACACTACTTTGGGTCCCTGCTCTACTGTGCCCATTAACCTGGACTCCAGTTGCAGCATAGACCAATTACTGTAGATAATCTGCCATACTTTGTCTGCCTTCCTAGAAAAACTGGTTAGAAAGGGGCATTGGTGACGTAATTGGTGCAACAGGCACTGTACAAGGACATCACTGGCTGCAGGGCCTGCATACTGCAATGCTTGTGCTCTATCCATATTGTCCACTTTTTGTATGGCTGAAGCAGTGCATTGTTTACTGTATCCCCTATCCAGGAATCTTTTCACCTGTGTACCCCTTTTCTGTTTAAATTCTGATGTTTCTGTACAATTCCTCAAAGTACGTACCAATTGGCCCTTTGGGGTGTTATAGTGTACATGGTGGGGATGGCAGCTGTCATCCCGCAAAAAGACTGTTGTGGTCTGTATTTTTCTGGAAGAGAGTTGTGCATACTCCTCCTTTTCCATCTTTATATAACTTAAGATCCAAATACGTGATCTCCGTCTGACAGTTCAAACTTATATTGTAGGCAACTGCTTGTTTCCTTCAGCCATAGATTCATAGGTGATTTCAAGCTAAGTTAGACTTTCGTCCATAATGCTTGCCAATATTTTTGCTTTATTTATATATCCAAAAGAAAATTATCCAATTTAATTTTAAAAGAGTCCATGCTTGTGCTGGATACTACATCTATCGGTAGTGAATTCTGTCCAGACACAATTCTATTGCGAAACCAATGTTTGCGTTATAAAGTTTGCCATTTTTTAACTTCAAACTGGAAGGGATGTCCTCTAGGTTCATATCTGGATTTTCTCCAAGCAAGTCCTAATTCTGACAATAATAAGTCATCTTGAATAGATCTAAAAAGTAAGCAATACTCACCCCTAGTTCTCCTATACTCCAAAGTGTACAAATTCAGTTCCTTTAGTCTCTCTTGGTAAGTTTTTTCCTAACCCTTTAATTGACTTTGTTGCTCTTCTCTGTATTCTTTCTATATTGCTTATATCTACTTTTTTATAAGGGGCCCACACCTGTGTGCAATATTCCAGGTTTGGTCTCACCGGTGCACTATAAAGGGGCATCAACACCTTCCTATCCCTACTTGATATATGTCTCAAAATACAATTTAATATCTGGTTACGCTTTTTTATTGCTTTATTACACTGGGAACTGAATTTTAAGTCTGAACTAATTAGTATCCCCAAATCTCTTTCCTCATTTGTATTATTAAATACTGTATTATCCAGATGCATGGTTATACATTTGTTTTTATTTAATTCTAGCTTACTTTTTTTAGTCCAGTTATATACCTTATTTAATGCTTCGTTTTATCATTTTTATTTTTTGTGTTAGTTGCTATAGCTCCAATTCTGCAGTCATCTGCAAATTTTGTTACCCAAATATCCTTATTTACTATTTTTAAAGAGGTTACATAAATATTAAAAAGACAGGGTCCAAGTACCGACCCCTGAGGCACCCCATTAGTCACCGCTGCCCATTCTGATTTTTCACCTTGAATCACCAATCTTTGCCTTCTCTCACTCAACCAGGCCTCTATCCAGTTTATTATGCTATTATTTAATGCATACTGTTTTAGAGTATTTATCAGTTCTTGATGTGAGAGCTTATCAAACGCTTTCCAAAAATCCCAAAAAATAACATCGACACAATTTCCTGAATCCAATGCCTCCCCAACCTTCTCATAAAATGTTAAGAGATTTGTTTGGCAAGAATGATTTTTACGAAAGCCATGTTGCATTGGGTCCTGTAGGCCACTTGTTTCCAGATACTCAACTATATGATCCTTCAAAATAGATTCCATCATCTTCCCCATGACCGATGTCAGGCTAATTAGTCTATAGTTTTTCAGTTCTGATTTAAAGCCACTTTTGTGTATAGGGACCACCAATGCCTCACGCCAGCCCTGTGATATCTGTCCCTTACTTAGAGAATTTTGAAAAATGTAAATTATGGGTGGTGCAAATTGGTCTGCCAGTTCATACAATACCCTAGGGTGAATTTCATCCGGACCTTGTGATCTATTTGTGTGTACTGCTTTCACTTTGTCCAGGACATCCTGTAGATATATTTGTATGCCATCTGATCCATGATTTGTGTTAACATTAATTTTTAGAGAATTATCTGAGTTAAAAACAGAACAAAAATATTTATTTTGAATTTCTGAACAATCTCTATTATTGAATATTTCTCCATTTTCATTTGTAAAAGGTCCAATAGTGTTGCCCCTTTTTTGTTTATTTATATATGAATAAAAGGTTTTGTAATTGTCTTTAACTAATAGTGCCAATTTGAATTCATACTCCTTTTTTGCCTTTTTTATTTCGCATTTGACTTTTTTTTTACAAATTCTCTATACTGTAGTTGTGGTTGTGTGTTAATGCTATGCTTGATTTTCTTAAACCATCAATTTTTTTTGTATTAATTAATGTTTTAATTTTAGGTGTTAACCATTTTGGAATATCCTTATTATTTTTATATTTAGCATTTTTTGATATGCATTGATTTATTGTTGTATGTAGTTTATTTATCAGAGTTCCCACATTTTATGTGTTGTTTGATTCCCAAATTCCTTTTTCCAATTCCAATTTTCAAGAACTTTCTTCACAGTTGAAAAATCAGCTTTTTTGACATTTAAGACAATAGTTTTCCCCTCTCTAAGTGTTTTTTCTACATTTTTTATTAAAAACTGGACAGATTGATGGTCACTAGTTCCTAATGGGTTACTTGTAAGTACATTTTGTGTTGTTTGATCCATATTTGTTAAAATTAAATCGAGAATGTTAGTTCCCCTAGTGTTTTCAGATACAAGTTGGACAAGTCCTATTTGGTTAACTGCTTCCAAGAATTGAATACTTTTCTTATTTTTACCCTCAAATTTTACCCAGTCAATATCAGGAAAATTTAGATCCCCAGTCAATATTATCCTTTCTGTAGGATCTAAACTCCTGATACTATTTAATAATTCTAGTTCAGCTTCCATGCTCATTGAGGGAGGTCTATAGATTAGACCTAGCTTGATTTTTGATTGACCCTTGGATATAATTTTTAACCATATTTCGAGATGATCTTTAGTCCTGGTTATTTCTTCACATTGTATTGAATGTGTTATATATATTGCAATACCACCTTCCTTTCTTGTTTCCCTTGATAGATAGTATAAGTTATAACCATTTATTTCTTTATCCCAACTGTCCTCACTTGTCTACCAAGTCTCTGTAATGAGTGCAATATGTATTTTATTTTCTTGTAATAAATGTTGTAATTCCTCAAATTTATTTACTAGACTATGTGTGTTTATTAATATACATATCCAACCATCCTGAAAATTCAGAATTTTGTGTGTTATGTTATTTATCTCCCCTCCTCTCTTTATCCAACTTAAATGGAACAAAATAACATTGTTTATTCTTATACTCAATATTCTAATGCCTGCTCTATTTAAATGTAGTCCATCTCCTTTATAAAGTGTATTTTTTCTAAGACTCCAAGAGTTGTCCATAAATCCAATGCTATTGTAACTACAACAATTTCTTAAACGCTCATTTAACATTTCTATTCCTGAATTTTTAAACTCATGTCTCCCCATGTCCTGAAATTAAACCTGATGCAAGTATGTCACACCCCTTTTCTTTCATTCTGTTCACAAGGTTTTGATAGTCTTGTATGATGTCATCTATACCACGGAACCCCACATCATTTGTACCAACATGTATTGTAATTAAAGGTTCATATAGACCCTCCATCAGTCCATCTAATAAATGGCCAATATCTGAAATTTTAGCTCCAGGCAAAGAGCTCACTGTTGTGTACATTTTTCTGTCTTTACATAGTATGGAATCAATCCCTTTTATTATGGAGTCTCCTATTATTAAGATGTCTTTTTCTTTTATTTGATTTGTGACTTCTTTTTCTATTTGTTTTGTGACATCCTTTTCTACTGTAGTATTTAATTTGGGTGGTATTACTTCATTTTTATTTAGACATTTATTTTCCTGTTTAAGCTCCATATCTACTTTTTGATTCCCTTTTAAGTTATGCTTAAAGCCTTTTAATTCTCCATCTATAGGGTTGTTTTTTTTTCTGAGAGCTCTTTCATAAATTGTCTAGCCTGGTCTAAAACAGTATATCTATTTTCCAACTTTGGATACTGCTTTGACACCTGTTGTTTAGTAGAATGTATGGGTGTACTCTTCCATTGGTTTTCTTCATGGCTATTTAAAATTTTGGCCAAGGACTGTTGTGGAACCCCTTCATCAGATTGATTTAACTCATTCTCTACTAAAATGAATCTATATAAGCCTCAAGTTCCCCTATCTCTTTCTGGACTTTCAGTGATTCTAGTTGATTATTTTCTTCAAACCTCTGCTTTATTAGTTCAATTTCTGTTTGTAAAGCTTGGAGCTGAATACATTTATCACATATGAATTCTTCCACAATTTCTTCTTCTGTAAACATTTTACAAGATACACATGATTTATGATTTTTCTTCTGTGTTTTAGTCTTTGCCATGTTATCAGTTTAATAAACAAGCTAGAATGTAATTCTTGTCTATCTCTTTTCTTTAAGGATAGTACTTACTATGCTGTCTTGCCTAATCGAAGAGTCACAAAGGAATAATCACACTTGGCATTCACACATCAGCACAATTTATTGCAAGCAAAAGATAATTACACTTCATTTAGCAGCAATATCACTATCAGCATTAATGATTACACTTTAGCATTCATTCATTAGCAATATTACTATCAGCATTAATATATACTTCAATTAAGCAAAACATGATACATCACCGATTCAATAAAGCATCATCCAAGCCTTTTCCCAGTAGCTGGAAGCCCTAAATCATCTCACAGCCTGGCCAGGAGTTTGAACCGGAGAAAGTTCCACAGCGATCGTCCACCCTGCAGATGAGGCTTCCAACCAGGCATAGAAAGCTACATTTATATCTTATTCTATGCTAAAAATAACCGTTCAGCCTTCATTGTGTTATTTTACTACATTCTAGAAGCTGGCCGGGCTCCCAGGATGTTGCAAATTCACACGATAAGGACTGCTCAGAATTCCCCACACCTGCTAGGTTACTGTGCTCCAAACACTGGCCGGGTGCCTAGAACACTATGAGCTAAGCAGAAGTTTAAACAAAACTGCAAAAACAGGTTGCCTGATAATGTCGACCTTCAAGTCAGAAAATACACTGTCTGAAGCAAAACATAATAATGAGGCTGTCTAAAGAGCAAAACACCAATTAAATGAAGCAGCATGTAAAATGGAGTCACACAACACAAAATGGAGTATAAAATGACATACATTACATGAAATAGCATACAAAATGAAGTGACAATAATCAACATATTATACTATCACTACATTCGGTCCTTTGATTATTGTGAATACGATTTGTATGATATTGGTACCATAGCAAAATTACTACGAATATAACATGATAACCTTAACTATACTATCATTGTTAATTACAGGATGATTTTTCAACACTGTAATGTGATCTGCCCAAGTAATTCTATTAGTTATTGCAGTAGCATTCATGCAGAATAACGTGTCTATGTCAATCAAAGAAATACTTGCATTGAAAATGTCTGTTTGATTCATGCAGCAATCAAGTCTATATTTGTACAGTCACCATGCAACTATTCAGTAAGTTGCAGCATCTAATAACAGTCTGGTTCTGTAATTTAATCCAATTTGTGTCCTGCATAGGTTGGCGTCCTGCCATTGTCTCAACTGGTTTTCAAATGTTCACATCTGGTGAAAAAGTAATGTTCACTATAGGACATCCTTGGTTTTCAGGGCAAGTAAAGTTGTCTTGCACTTGTAAACTGGTGGAAGATTTCAACCCATTGTACAAGTGGGTCGTCAAGCTTCAATATTCTTCCACCTGGGGTAATGACTTACCGAATGGACCGTGAGAGAGAGTGTTATTCCTTTTAGAATCCATTGAAGAACCTAGAAAATACACAGACTGATTATTCTCGAAGATAACATGTGTTCGCTGGTACATATTCCATCTCTCTTTCCCTGACCTGATAATTAACACTGTGTTGTCTCGTCCGGTGGCTATCACCTCAGCTGGTTCAGGAGGGCCATTTGGGTTTGTAACCCATATTTTGGCACCATTGTTAAAACCTCCTGTAGATCTAAAACCTTTATCTCCCTTGCTGTTAAGAGTGTGGGGCTTGTCCCTTTATAGGGTCACTTTGTTAACTGGAATAATTAACAATTGAGCCACTCTGTCATACTGTTGAATTAACAGATTTTGTTCTCCACTATTCAACAAAATTACTTTCACTTGTCCTTGGTAATCACAATCAATCACCCTCCCAAAATTTATATTCCCTTGAGGGCTAGTTCTGATTTAGGTGCTATCCAACAAAATGTCTCGGTGGAATTTGTATTCCAATACCAGTTTCTATCACTTGAATGTTTCTGCTGTTTATTCTGTATTCTTGAAGGGCATGTAAATCAAGTCCAGCAGCTTCTGGGGTTGCCTGCAAGAGACAGAGCTCCTGGTGTAATTTCCCAATATAACACTGTTTCTGTAGTTGAGTAAGCCTGCACTTGCAAATTAGGAGTTATCATTCGCATTAAGGGGTCTCAGATTCTCAATTGGTCTATTATTTAAAATCTGTAATGCTTCATGCAAATTCTCTTTCCATTTGTAGGCTCTCCCCAATTTCCTAAACTGTTCTTTCAGCAATCCATTCATTCTCTCAATTAACCCTGCTGCCTGTAGGTAATAGGGATGTGAAATACCCACTGTATGTTATGGGCTTGAGCATAGATTGTACCATGTTCCCCTAAAATGGGAACCATTGTCACTTTGTATCTGCAAGGGTATTCCATAGTACAACATAATTAAGTCAATTGCCTTAATGGTGTTTTCTGTGTAGCTTGTTTACAAGGGTATGCCAATAAATACCCTGAATATGTATCTACAACTGTGCAAGCATATCGACATCCTCCACTAAGGGGTAGAGGTCCAATGTAATCAATCTGCCAAATTTGTCCTGTAATTTCCCTCCCAATTGTCCTTTCACAATATGAGGATTGGTCTTTGTTGCCCATGTTGGCATATAGGACACTGAGCAACAACAGTTTTAACCAAATTCAATGTTAGGGGTACACCCTACTATATGCCCACCTGTAAGTGGCTTTCTCTCCAAATGTCCACATTTTTGATGTGCCCATTTTGCCAGCCCTGATAACTGCTGACTTTGAGTTTCTTCAATATCCACTGGAAGAATCTTAGCTCTTTCATCTGCAATAGAATTATACCATCGTTCTAGTGTATCTGAAGCACAATGAGCATCAACATGAAATGCAGTAGTCTGAGTATTTTGCACCATAGTCCATATTTCCTGCCACAGTTCTTTTCCCCATATTTCTTTCGAATAAATTTTCCACTCATCCTTAGCCCAAGTGGGCAGCCAGTTGTTAAACCATTGGCTACAGACCATGAATCAGTATAAATATGACATGTACCTGGGTTTCTTGTCTCAAAGCCTGATATACTGCATACAACTCAGCATATTGACTGCTTTTCCTTCTCCTGATGTTACCAAAAACTTTTCAGTGTGTGACAATAAGCTACTGCTTTCCAGTATCTCCTATTTCCCACATATTTGGCTGAGCCGTCTGTAAACCATACATGTGCTCGGTCGAAGCGGGCAGCTCATCAAAGGCTTGCCCCATTTCACAGGTGATTCTTGAATTTCAGGCATTTTCCCTCAACCTGTTCTCCCTCTAGGGAATTTCAGCTACCTTCTCATGGAGGGCTGCTATTCCCCAATTCCTACCTTTGCTCGATCCTGAATATACCATTTCCATTTGATAATGCTAGCTTCCTGAGCATGTCCTATTTTGTGAGTTCTAGGGGCTTTTACCCATTGCATAATGGGTACCTCTGAGTCTCAATGCTACCTCATGACCCACTGTCATTTGTTCTGTCTCTATCAGAGCCCAGTAGCATGCTAGTAGTTGTCTCTCAAAAGGTGAGTATCTGCTACCTACCTCTGGGAGTTTCCTATTCAAAAACCAAGTGGCACTTTCTGTCTCCTTGCTTCTGCCACAAACTCCAGTTTGCATACTGCCCAGTTACGGACACATTTAATTCTACCTCCCCTCCTGCAGGGGCCAAGGTCTAAGGCTTGCTGCACTGCTTCCTTAGCCTTATCAAATGCTTTTGTTGCTCATCCCCCATTCAAACTCGTATTTTTTCTGGTCACTTTAATAAGGGAGCTAGTATTTACCTAAATGGGTATATGCTGTCACCAAAATCCAAACCCACAAATCTTTGTGTTTCAGTTTTGTCTTGTGGGCGAAAAAGTCCAGTATTTTCTACAATAGATGCCTTGGGCAATATTTCTCTATGCCCCTGTTCCATTGAATTCCCAAAAATTTTACTGTTTGGGAAGGACCCTGTACCTTGTCTGGATTAATTTCCCATCCTTTCTTCCTCATATGATCAATGGTCTCATCTAGTAATTGCTGCACTTTTATCTTGATCAGCCCCCTGGATCAAGATATCGTCAATAATGAGAAATCTGCATGCCATCGGCAGCTTCAACTCATCAAAGTGTTCTGCCACCATCCGGTGGCAGATGGTGAACTATGTACATATCCCTGAGGTAATCTAGTGAAAGCATATTGCCTCCCTGCCATGTGAAGGCAACTGGTCCCAAAACTTTTCCTCAATCGGAATAGTAAAGAATGCATTAGCTAAATCAATAACTGCATACCATACCCCTTTGTGCCTTTCTATTTGCTCTATCAGGGTGATGGTGTCTGGAGCGGCAGCCATCAATGAAGGGGTGTACTTGTTCAATTCCTATAATCTACTGTCATCCGCCATGACCCGTCACTTTTCTTGACCGGCCACACAGGATTGTTCCAAGCTGTTGTTGTGGGTTTAAGCACTCCCTGCCTCTAATAGATCTTTAATAGTGGCAGTTATCTCCTCATGCCCTCCTGGTATTCTATACTGTTTCATACAGATAATTTTTGTAGCAGGTGGAATGGCTACTGGAGCATCTGCACCTTCCCACTACTACTGGTCTTGCTGAAATGTAAGGTTTTACTCCAAATTGATATTGTCCATCAGACAATTGCAACGTCATCCCTTTAGTATGTCTATTCCTATAATGTATTCGAATCGGAACAATCATTACACAATATTTTCTCCAGGGCAGCTGACCTATTTTCAGTTCCAAAATGGTCTGTACTGCCTCAATTTGTTACCTCTAATCCTGTAATTACCACTCGCTGCCTTTGTGTTTTGCTGGGTTCCCATAAATTAATGAGGCCTCCGCCCCAGTGTCAATTAAAGCTCGTACTTTTGGGGTGAGCCACTCTTCCAATTAATTTCCAATTCTACATGAGGTCTAAAATCCTCCTAGCCCACCCTTCTACTGGGGCTTGGCCTTCATTTCAGTCATATTTTAGGTTTTTCAGTTGCTGCAACTCCCTAACTGGGTACAAATCACTAGGATACAGATCTGCATATTCCTGCTCCGATCGGGGTGACTCAATGGATCCCTGAGTGGGAGCCCCCCACCCAGGACATACTTTCATCATCAAACTCTGCGGAGAGCAATTGGACTTACAGACTCCCTGAAGAGACATGTACATCTGTCTTTAACTTTGAATTGGTCTGCTTATTTACTAGCTCTTAGTGTTCAATCCCCTCTTTTGTACATTTCCCACATATCAGGGTACTGATCCATCAATGTTTTCCTTCCACCCCATCCTTTAAGAGAGCCAGGAACATATCTCTCCTAGAAACTCGACCCTCAGGATTGGACCGCTGTTTATCCTGTCCTGAAGAATCATATAAACTAGACCCCTTTGGGCCCCAATCTCCCAGTTCCCCTAACTGCCGTATTGCCTCTAGCACTACACCTACTGTTTTCCCCGTCTGATTAATCAACAAAGTCATCATTACTGCCTTATATGCAGGTGGTGCAGTTTTGATAATCTTATTACGTACAGACACTGGCACAACAACACTCATTAAATCAGCATGGTCTTCTGTGGAGACCCAACTTTCATCATTTCCATTTTAATGTTTGTATACAGTCCTTTAAGGTAAACCATGGTTTACTATCCTCCGACCAGTCACTCACCGTCGGATACTTGTGTTTGCAAGCCATAGCCAACACGTCCAGCATCGTGGATAGCCTGCCCCTGTATTTGGAGGGTCCAAGCGCCTCCTTCACCACAGGGTCATAGCTTAGTGACAGAAACCTAGGGGCATCAGTTTCATCTAAGCTTACTCCATCCGCCTGTCATACAACCTCACCAGCCATCTCAACAAACTCTCCCCCTGGGTGTACCGCTCCAGGAGGTCTGATACCTCCTGTTGAGAAAAATCCTCCACTACATCTCGATTCCTAGGTTTCCTGATCCAACACTTCAGTCCGTCTTCTAGACACTGGCTGTGCATGCAATATTGGAACCTTCGTCCTCAGCCTTTTCTTCTTTATCTGAGGCTGACCTTTCCTCATCTGTAGAAAACCAAATATCTCCATCCCATGTTTCAGGATCCCAGTGGGCTCCTGCCTAGCTATTGCTAGGCTTACCTTTCCTACTAACTCTGCCCTCCTCTTTTTATACTTGTACTGTGCCACTCGGACAGCTGCATTTTCTGCAACTGTCCGATGGGTATCAATTTATCACTCAGCAAATGATTTTGACATTGTAACATCACAGCTTTACTTTCCAAATCACAAACCTTTCATTCCAACTCTGCCTTTTCACTAAGAGTCCCACTACCTTTTCATGCATCTTCCTATGGGCAGACAATAAAATCCACCCCTTCCAAGGCAGCACATTCTTTCCTTTTGCCACAGGCACTCTTTTCATACATGTAACAACATCTGCAGGCTCAGAATCCTTTAAACAGGATTCCCAGTGTTCACTCAACCCTGCACAGCATGACCACTCAGTGGCTAAATCAGCATAAGGTTGGTTTTCCCAACCAGGAATTTCCACTTGTGCACATGCAACATTAGACTCTTTTCTTTTAAACATTTTCACTTCACCTTAGTGTGTACTTTACTTTATGAATCCTGCCGACTACGCCAAAATTGTCTTGCCTAATCGAAGAGTCACAAAGGAATAATCACACTTGGCATTCACATATCAGCACAATTTATTGCAAGCAAAAGATAATTACACTTCATTTAGCAGCAATATCACTATCAGCATTAATGATTACACTTTAGCATTCATTCATTAGCAATATTACTATCAGCATTAATATATACTTCAATTAAGCAAAACATGATACATCACCGATTCAATAAAGCATCATCCAAGCCTTTTCCCCAGTAGCTGGGAAGCCCTAAATCATCTCACAGCCTGGCCAGGAGTTTTGAACTGGGAGAAAGTTCCACAGCGATGCGTCCACCCTGCAGATGAGGCTTCCAACCAGGCATTGAGAAAGCTACATTTATATCTTATTCTATGCTAAAAATAACCGTTCAGCCTTCATTGTGTTATTTTACTACATTCTAGAAGCTGGCCGGGCTCCCAGGATGTTGCAAATTCACACGATAAGGACTGCTCAGAATTCCCCACACCTGCTAGGTCACTGTGCTCCAAACACTGGCCGGGTGCCTAGAACACTATGAGCTAAGCAGAAGTTTAAACAAAACTGCAAAAACAGGTTGCCTGATAATATGCGACCTTCAAGTCAGCAAAATACACTGTCTGAAGCAAAACATAATAATGAGGCTGTCTAAAGAGCAAAACACCAACATGTAAAATGGAGTCACACACAATACAAAATGGAGTATAAAATGACATACATTACATGAAATAGCATACAAAATGGAGTGACAATAATCAACATATTATACTATCACTACATATGCTAATCTTGTTTTTGCCCTACGTCTCTTGGTCCCAGCGGACACAGCGGACACGTGCAGAAGCGTGTGTCTCTGCACGCGTCTCCATGCACGATGATGTGCGCCCTGCACACGCTCACCCTGCTCACTGCAGGAGTGAGCTTTATGAGCCTAATGACCCGGAAGTAGCTGTATGGGGTCACAGCTTCACTTGTAAGCTGAAGATGTGGGTTTTAAGTTTAAATAACAAAATAAGCCCCCAGAGGTTTTATTTAGGGTCCAGAATTTATTCACAGTTGAAAAACTGCTAAAAATTATGCTAAAAAATTATGCTAAAAAAAGCACTTTTAGTAGGTGTTAGTGCTCTAGTACTGCACACTATCCTCTTCCTGTTTCCTGTCCCCAGAAATACAGGGCTCCAGTAAATAAAAATGTTTCAGAATGCAATTTGGCTGATAGTATATTTCATTCACATCTGTCCCCACAGTCCCAAAGTAAGAGTCACTCCTTTCTGTCACAATAAATGTTATATGCTGTTTCACTCGCTGCAAGATCGAGTTTTATGAGCCCAATGACCCGGAAGTAGCTGTATGGGGTTACAGCTTTACTCGTAAGCTGAAGATGTGGATTTTAAGTTTAAATAACAAAATAAGCCCCCAGAAGTTTTATTTAGGGTCCAGAAGTTATTCACAGTTGAAAAACTGCTAAACATAACGCTAAAAAAGCACTTTTAGTAGGTGTCAGTGCTCTAGTACTGCACACTACCCTCTTCCTGTTTCCTGTCCCCAGAAATACAGGGCTCCCGTAAATAAAAATGTTTCAGAATGCAATTTTTCTGATAGTATATTTCATTCACATCTATCCCCACAGTCCCAAAGTAACAGTAACTCCTTTCTGCTCACTTAACAAAAAGGCCAAATTCTTCTTTTATACCCTTCCAAATTATTAAAATGTCATCTATACAGCGCCGACACAAATCTCAACCTAGATAGGAAAAGATTTGTGGTGGCACTATACAGATAATTATTTTCCCATTTTCCTACAAACAGGTTGGCATAGCTAGGGGCCATTGTGGTACCCATTGCTGTGCCATGAATCTGATGGTAAAGCTGATTTTGGAACAGAAAAACATTCTTCTGTAATACCATTTCTGCCATCTATACCAGAAACTGTGTTGGAGTAGTCACATGTTCAAGTTCCGTTCTTGTTTCTAAAAAATAGAACAGGGACTTCAATCCTTCCTGGTAAGGGATAACTGTGTAAAGGGAGTTAACCTCCACTACCGCAAAATACCATTGTGGTTATATGTATAACTCCTCCATTAACTTCACTACCTCAGTAGAGTCTTTAAAATATGACCTTAGGCCCTGCACCAATGGTTCCAAAAACTGGTCTACATACATAGACAAGGGTTCAGTCGGCCAACCCCTCCCTGAAACTATCAGACGACCAGGTGGCTGCACTAAGTTCTTGTGTATTTTAGACAGAACATATATTACAGGGGTTACAGGGAAGTTCACAGTGAGGGTTCTATGCAAAACATTGGTAATGTATCCCCTAACAAAACTGTCATTTAACATTACATCAATTTCTGCTTTAAATTGTTTTATGATGTTTCTAGACATTTTCCTGTAAAAGGAAGCATCATTTAAAAATCTTAGAACTTCTTTCACATAGTCTTGTGCATTTAAAACAAATACAGATGTTAAGATGGTGAAATGCAACAGAGGGGGAGAGAGAGAGTGATGGAATTAATAGTTATGTAAACATTTTTCCCCCCATAGTTGCCCTATACCATATATTGTACAATGCTCTGTACCCAGACAATGGTGTATTGTAGCTCCTTGAGCAGAATGAAAGGAAATGAAACGTTGGTGCCTGGAACAACAAACAAGCACATGCACATTAGACCCGAGTATAGAAATGGTGGGGAATAACACTTTCATAGTATTGATTATAAGAACTATAATGATTAGCCTATAATTGTTGAAATGAAGTAAAAGCTTAAGGTTAAACCTCTTTTTATAAAAAAAAAGACAAATGGATAAATTATTAATTTAGAAATCTTGATAGATGATGTGCATATTTGATAGGAATAGTTCCAAGAATATGAACAGTTTTTCTGTGTGTTTTTTATTATTATAGGAATGTGTCACAGATTTTTACACTAATTAATGTGTTTTTGCACTAATCACTTTAAGAATGGTGGTAGGCTGACATGAATGATGTGATGTTAATGAGAACAGTCTAAATCAGCACCTTTTCAACCTGACCAATCACTCTGAAGAAGCCTAGCAGTAAGCTAGGCGAAACGTCAGTGTTTATTTCGCTTTAGCCACCATGGCCAGTGTTTTGTGAGCCCTTTTGCAACTATAAAGGACTAAACAACTTGATTTCTGATGTCCTTGTTGTCTGTTTGGAGTGTTGGCGCTACACTCTTTTGTTCTTGATATGCCTATTGCTGATTATCACCACACATTACTCTGGTGCTCCATATGTGCTCTATATTCATAATGGTGTACAACATACATGATTTTGCAGTTTTATTCAATGAGATCTGAAACAAACTCAGTCATTGATCTTCCAAAATAGTAAAGAAGCCTCAGAGCAACACACAGGCAGAGAAATTATTTGTTCAGCTTGTGGTAATTTTCTTATCACTACTATCACCAATCTCTTCCGAGATCTGTAATCGGTGGATCCCAGATGTGATCCATGATAGGTGTATGACTAAATGGTATTGCCCCTATTGTAGAACCCTATCATGCACTACCTGGTGAATGGATAGGACTGTGTCCTTTTCTTTGGCCAGAGCACGGTACTTTTGCTATGTGACTCCACACCCGAATCGAGACCCTGCTACATTACACACCAATGTACCCTGTGGGACACTATGTACATTACCGTCACAGTGCTCCTTCCGCTTTTTGACAAAGATTCTTCAGTCTTTGAAAAGCTGGCAAACATCCACTCTGTGGACCATCTAGAGGGCAGCATCTATCGAGAGCATATCGATTTGCCTCCTTTGCTGGTTTTCATCCTCACTTGGATGCCTGGGTAGCCCCACATACTGGCTGTTGTGCCAAATAGAGCTACCATTATTTATGCTGATGTGATGTCTTTGATGTAATCAAGCCTGCTTGCGGTTACTCTCTGAACTCTATGGACTGGTCATATACACTGGATAATGACCTCTTTGCTAATTAAACTGTTAACGTTACATCTCCTTTTCCCTCATGAGAAGAAGTTTGATGACTCACCAGCAGAATGACAAATGCCTACTTCACCTACCCTGTCCAGCTCACTAAGAGGCGACTTCCTCAAGTTCGAGTTTCCTACAATTCTTTTTTTTTTTTTAACTCTGTATTTATGCACCAAGCTGCCTCCTCCCTCCACTCTCTCTGACATCCTCTTGTCTGCGGGCTCCAATTCCATCATGATCTGCCCCTAGAGTGCCCCCTGGCTCCACACACACCTGCAATCCCCTGGTATATCCCCTGGGTGGGGTGGAGAGGAGTCCCCCATGCTTACCTTTCCAAACTAACATACTATATGTATGCATGTAGAGCCTGGCAGGACGGAGTCTGTCTGCGAGACTAGAGTTCCCCTCCAAGAGGTGTCATCACCTAGGAGGGATCAAGGTGTTTTTCCAGTTTCCTTCCCCTGACATCAGCGTGCATTGAGGGGCAATGAGCTAGGAGGCATGCAGAGACATACCTACCGCTCCACCCCTCTGCTGACATCCACGCAATGCCCTTTCTGCTTCTCCACCATACCACGCCTTCCACTTAGGCTTCCCTAGGTGATGGCATTGCAGCGGAAGCCTGCAGCTAACTCCCCCGAAGAAGGAGAGCAGCCGTCGGGTGCTCTATCCTTCTCCTCACTGGCCGACTCCCGGCAACCCGTGCTCGTTCCCGAACATGGGTCACCGGCGTGGTACGAGGTAAGACGACCAGTGCCTCTGCCCTCAGAGCCAAAGGGACGGCTAGTTTCCTACAATTCTGATGGACAATGTTGTGTTGTGGCCAACTACAAGACCTTCTTCTATGGACGTTTGGTGTGTAACATCACTATGCCCAACTTGTGTCTTGTCCTTCAGCAGCGTACTGTCATTGGCCATACTGTTATCATCTCTGTTCCCACCCTGATTCTGATTACATAGATAGTGACCCTGACTATCTGAATGCTATTGTACAGTACTTACCAGTATTTAATGTGCATATTGATCCTCTCACCCTGAATCTTAGAGCCTTGTTAGAAAGAACGATACACACCTTATCCATATTAGCAACAACATTATCAAGGCAGGTGATTATTTGAATGACTTATTTCATGATGGTGATCAAAGTACAGCTTTGTCCAATACTTGGTTGGAAATTACTTTTAAAGGTTTAGGTATTATTCAACTTTTCTTCATATTTTTCATGATTGTTACGTTATGCTGTTTAAGACACATGTTCAAACAGCATCATGCACAATTTAAGTTTCTCTACACAGCTCGTTCAGCTGGACTGTAACTAACCAACTTACCCTTGTTGTGTTGCCTCCTTATTCAGGAAACAAGGGGGAAGGGATATGTAGACCTGCCTGACCTACAGTCCCCAATGTGGGCCACGATCATACAGTATAAGGGATATCAGTATTTACTCATGCTCGCAGTGATGTACTATGCAATGTTATATTTGTGGTCTTTGCACACCACCTACAGCTATTAGCCATAATGCTATGATCAACATGTTCTATGAATCATTCCATTGTACCCCAAAAGTAGTTTTAGCCAGCCTAATTGTTTATCACTGTGTACTTGCAAACCTAACGGCCTTGGGTGCAAGCTGCCGACCTTACCCACCAATAGAAATGCATTGTTTAACTTTTCTACTATGCAGATGAGCCCATTACCAGGTAATAGACCCTCTTATCTCTGAGTGTAGAACTTTGTGTAAGAGTATTGTTCTCTGAGTTTTCTTATGATGACACCTGGTGTTTGAAGGTTGCAGACTCCCAGCTGTCGTAAGCTGTCCTTTTTACATGTATTGGGCAATAAACCTTTTGTTCTGCAACACCTGTCCCTGTGTCTTGTTTTGCCAACAGGTTTAGATCCTGCCTTGACCCCAACAATATGGTGCCAGGCAAGGAGCTTGATCCTCTTGCCTGCCCTGTGGCATGCATTCTGGAGTACCTTTGGTCCATCTCTCAGTTGGGACTGCAAGCAATGACCCTAAAGGTGCACCTGGCAGCCATCTCTGCCTACTGGGCATGAGCTGAAAAGCTGACGGTGGCCCAGGAGAAGGTGGTTTGGCACTTTTTCCAAGGCCTGGACCACCTATCCCCACCAGTGAGTGAACCACCACCTCCTTCACCATGAGACTTGCTGTTAGCACTGGCTATGCTCATGGGCAAGCCATTTGAGCCTATGTACATGTTTGAGATGTCACGCCTGTCATGGAAGATGGCATTTTTGTTGGCCATTATGTCAGCCAGGAGGATTAGTAAGTTGCAGGCGCTCATGATGGAGTCTCCTTATCCGGTCTTCTACAAGGATAAGATCATCCTTCACCCTCACCTAAAGATCCTCCCTAAGGTAGTATCAGAGTTTGGGCTGCTACCTGGAAATTAGCACCCACCTTCATTTCTCACTACAGCATCAACCTTGAGTCCTGTAGGGATGCTGCTTATGGGACCTCAGTTCTCCAAGAAGAGTGTGCACCTTTTCCCTTCCTACCAGAGAACTGCAAGGAGTGTGCCAGAGTGTGGGTAGTGAAATGTATCCACACCCCTAGAAAGATGGGTTACTCACCTGTAACCATTGCTCCAGGAGTAGTATACAGTTCACATCCACTCATCCACCCAGCCTTCCCTGGCAGATGGCACATGAATCTCTGCTGCCAGTGTGCAAAGATCTGACATCACAGGGCATAGTCAGGGGATATACTGCCTGGGTGGTGGAAAGAGCTGAGCTTAGAGATGTCTGACAGAAAGCCTGTTCCAGTGGGACTGCTAGAGTGTGGTTGTGAATTGTATACCACTCCTAGGACAATTTTTACAGGTGTGTATTCTATTTCCCTCACATAAAGTTTTTTTTGTAACTTTTTATTGAGTTTGAAATTGTATAAAACTAAGAACAAGAATGCAAGTCTGCAAGTGGTTACAGAGTGCAGAGCCTCAACAAATAGGTAAATACTTTATACAGCGCTGTGAAAAGAATCCTATGAGGGCAAACATCTGTGCATGGGGTGAAGTATAACTGGGGGGGTGGGTACGCCTGTTGCTTTTGTACAGGGGTATTAAGGTTATGAATAGTAAGTACCTACTCCACCACTTGAGTGAATCTCGGAGGGTAGTCACCTAGTAGGATCCTAGTCTATTAACTTCAGGACTTGCTGTAGGATCTTGCAATGGGTATGACTCCACTCTGTACTTGGAACTCAGGGGCCCTCTGGAATGAACAACATAAACACAAAGAATACCGAACTCGACATAAAAGCTGGATTATATACATACTCTATATTATACAGAACACATTTAACTTTACAAGATATACTAGCCTACTGACTTATACTTAATCCAAATGCAGTTTAGGTTGCAGCTGGGGAGACACTCTGAGGTGCAGGAGTTGGGGGGGCTCCTTTAGTGTACACAAACAGGGATAAGAGAGAAGATGGTGTGGAGCTCTGTCCATGTGGTGGGAACTCATTCAGCCTATGCCTTTGGGGGGGCTGGTGTATGCCATATACGGGCCCCGGCATGCATAGAATTTAGGCATCGGGTTCAGCTGCAAGTGGGATAGCCTGTCTAATACAGCTAGGGATGTAATGGAGGCCAAGATTTCTACAAGGGTTGGCACCTGCATGGATCTCCACTTAGAAAGGATAGCTCTTTTGGTCTGTAGGGAGAGAAGGACAAGCCATCTGTACTCCAATGGTTGAAGCTGAGGTTTATCTAGTTTGATTCCCAACAGAAAAAAATGGAGCTGAGAGAGGGATCGATGTCCGAAGGACCAGGCTGCCTGTTTGGCAGATTTGCTGCCAGAAGTTCTGAAGTTTGGAGCATGCCCAGAGTACATGGTAAAGATCACCTCCTGGTGTTTGGCATCTCCAGCAGCTATCATTGTCCAGGAGTTTGGCTCTGTACAGAACTGATGGGGTCCTGTACCAAGCATGTGAAATTTTATTGTGTATTAATCTGCTGCGGGAGTCCTTATACAATCCATGGGTGTCCCTCCATGCCCAACACCACTGAACTCAATGATCCTACAGCCCATCAGCTTCTTCCACCTGTGCCTGGATTCCTCTCTGATTGGGGGGCGGGCATCCCTCAGTTTTGCACATATTTTACCTGCTAGACCCTTTGAATAGGATGGCCAAATGGAGATCTCACTGGGCAGTTGGGGTGGGGCATAGGCTTTTAGTAGGGGACGTGTTGCTTCCCTGAATTGAAGATAACACCAGAAATCCTTCTTCTGGAGCTGCCATCTCTCTTGTGGTGCTAGGAAGGATGCAATCTGAGGTGTGGGAGGTCCAGAATGTCCTCAGCCCTCAAGATACCCCTGGATAACCACTGGGGCCAGGAGATAGGCTTGTTGTCTATTGTGATATTCGGGTTCTGCCAGAGAGAGTCGTGGGATAGCAGTAGTGGTGATAGTCTTAGTCTTTTGTGGGTGCAGTGACAGTAAATGACAGAAGGGTTGATGGTGGGGTGGGGGAGCCTGGGCCATCTTTGGTCCAGTACAGTAGTGAGGTAGCTACCTTAACCCGAACCAGTGGCAGCTCCATAGCTTACCAATGTGGGGAGTGGGTTGAACATGGGTGGAACCAGTGCATAGTCTGTGCTGTCTGAAAGGCCCGTTTATAGCCCTCCATCCAGGGGAGGTTCAAACCCCCATTGACCAGTGTGCCCTCAACTTGTTGCAGCTGAAACACGGGTTTGCCCCCTCCTGGAGCAAGTCTCCCATTAGTTTATTGATAGCTTGGAACCACTTTTTGGGCAGCATCAGCGGGATGTGGGAGAGAAGGTAAAAGAATCTGGGGGCAGTGACCATATTTATAGCTGCTATCTTACCAGCCAGTGTGAGGCAAAGTAGCCTCCATCTGTCGAAGTCGGTTTTGGAGGAGTGCAACAGGGGTTGGAGATTGGCCTCCCACAAGCTGTCAATCTTAGGGGTGATCTTGATGCCCAGGTATGGAATCCCATGTGGGGCCCACAAAAGCCCTGAGTCTGAGGCAGTACTCTGGTGACAGTACTGGTTGAACAGCAGTATCTGTCTTTGGTTCAGACAGAGAACAGAGTACTGGGTGAATGACTCAAGGAGTGCAAGGAGGGGTGGGAGAGAGGTTTGGGCATCTGCCGGGGAAAAGGAGGTCATCCGCATATATCAAGGTTGCGTAGCTCTTACCACCAATTCCCAGGCCTAGGATGTTCAGGTGTTGGTGAATAGCTGCCACCAGAGGTTCCACCATCAGTACGAATAGTAATGAGGAAAGGGGACATCCCTGATGGGCCCCCCTCTCAAGGGGGAAGGGGCAGATAGGAGACGATTTGTGGTTACCCTGGCCACTGGTGCAGCATAAATAGAGCACACCCATGCTCTGTATCTTTTGTCCACTCCCAGGTGGCCCAGCACTTTTTGGAGGTAGTCCCATTCCAGGGAGTCGAATGGTTTCTCGAAATTGACTGCAATGGCAGCTGCTGGAGTTCGGAGTTCTTTTGTCTGGTGCATGAGGTTCATCAGGGATCTTATGTGATCAGTGCTATGCCTCCCCGGGATAAAGCCTATCTGGGATGGGTGAATCAGACTGACCAGTAGGGAGCTCAACCAGGTAGCAAGTATCTTGGTGTATATCTTGCCATCAACATTTATTAAGGAAATTGGTCTGTAACTCCCCACCACTGTGGGATCCTTCCTTTTTTTGGGGATGACAGTGATTATGGCCTCCCTCAGTGTGGGGGTAGACACCTGAGTATTTCCACCTTGGAAAAAAACCTTTGTAAGGAGGGGGGCTGTATGCATGGCTACAGCCTGGAAGAAGTTCACTGTGAAGCCTCACCCCCTAGGGACTTACCAGTCTGTGAGGCCTGTATGACTGCCTGGACCTCCTCCTCTTTAATTGGGGCATCTAGTTCCTGGACTTCCTGCTGTGTTAATTTGGGAAGAGTAAAACTATCCAGGAAGGGTTGCATCCCACTTGGGGAAATGGCATGGGTAGAGGTGTACAGGTCTGAATAGAAGGATGCCATGACTTTATTAATTCCTTGTGGATTTGTCACTATTTGTCCTTGTGGATCCTTCAGACCAGGTATGTGCCATTCTACCTGCTGCTTCCACAGCTGGTAGGCTAGCACTTTCCCCCCTTTATTCCCCCTTCCCATAATTTGTGCCTGAGCCTTAGATTGGTTATCTCCACTTTCCTAGTCAGGAGTTGGTTAATCTCTAGTTTGAGCCCAAGAACTTCTCGCTCGAGGGGGGAATGTGGTGTGGGGAGGGCATATTCTTATATGCTGATTCGGCTCCAGCTAGCCTTAACTCAAGATCTGCCTGGCACATTTCCCTCTCTCGATGTTTGGCTGCAGCATAGCCCATAATTTTCCCTATGATGGTGGCCTTGGATACCTCCCATGTGATCCCTGCTGAAGTGTCAGAAATGGGGTTAGTTGCCAAGAAAAGAGAGGAATTTTCTTGTGCCTACAGATTACAGAACAAACTCTGGGACCCTCATAAGGAGGGGATTCAGTCTCCAATTACCCCCCCCGGAGGATGGGCCAGGCCCCATGTAAAGTGGACTTGGACTGGGGCATGGCCAGATACCAGTCTGGGAAGAATGGAAGAGTCTGGTAAGTTCTGTATCAGTGGAGAAGAGGTCAACCAGAAGTCCAGCCTGCTGTAGGAGGCATGAACCACTGAGTGAAAGATGTATTCCCGGGAGCAGGGGTGGAAGAGGCACCATGCATCTGTCAACCCAAGGTCTGTCATTAGTTGGTGCAATGTACAGCTCCCTCTGATGTGGGATTCCTTGCTGGAGGCACTCCTATCAACCTGGGAGACTAGGGTGAGATTAAACTCTCCACCCATCAGCAGGGGGAAGTTTAGTATGATGAA
The DNA here is from genome assembly GCA_016271365.2 of Neoceratodus forsteri. Lineage (NCBI taxonomy): Eukaryota > Metazoa > Chordata > Ceratodontiformes > Ceratodontidae > Neoceratodus > Neoceratodus forsteri. The sequence continues at coordinate 1,840,365,159 of CM057449.1, forward strand.
AGCGCTGAGGGCACCTGACAATTCATAGAAGAACTGTGGGTCATCCTGGTTGGGGGCATAGGTATTGCACAAAACAATCGGGCCCGTGGGAGTACTAAAGTTAGCCATTATCCACCTGCCTGCTGGGTCTGCCACAGATGCAGTCAGGAACCAGTGGAGAGACTTATGAATAAATATAGCCATGCCTCCTTTCCTGGTTGGGGCACCTGTGTGCATCTCTTGCCCTACCTAATCTCTCACCAGTGAAGTATGGTCATTTTGTGTTATCTTGGTTTCCTGGAGAAAGGCTACCTAAGACCTCAGCCACTTTAGGTAAGAGTAGACCTTTTTTCTTTTAAGAGGGGTATTAAGCCCTCTGACATTCCATGTGTGACAGAAGATCTAGCCCATGGTAAGTCAGGGGGATATTTAAAGTCAGATTCTGTGTAGGCAAAATATTAGTGGCTGAGGCGAGGTAACCCTTCCCCAGGTGAAATGAGTCACTGTATATATATCTAGCACATGTGGTACAGGCAGTGTCTATCTGCACCCTTATATTGTTACCATGGCAACCTCTCCTAACTGTCCGAGTCCTTCTCCCTGAGTGTGGGAAGGGGAGACTATGGAAGGCAGGTGTAATCCAGCACTAAAACATACACAATTTCAGAATAACTATATACATGTCTGTTAACCAAAAGTTGTCTTGGAGCACTAGTCTGACCCTCGGCCAGCTGCAACCTGCGCTGCTTTGCCGGTCAGGCTTATCCTGGATGGTGTGGATGGATATGTATCCCAGGCTGCCTAGGGGTTCCTAGCGCGAGGGTGAGTTTGGGGTAGGCTGCTATTTGCTTTTACTCAGGGCTGCGAGTAGTTATTTGATTTATTTATTTAAGTCTTTGGTAAGTGGGTAAGTGCACTGATTCAGGGGACCGTTTTCAGGCACGACCCGGTACGTCTAACACAGTATGCCTCCTCGGCTGACCTTGTCACTGAGCCGTTTTGGATGCTTGCCCACCTTTCTTGTTGTCACTTCCCCTGTGCGGTCTTCCCCTACTTGTAGCCCCTGCCACTGCTTTCCTATCCTCAAGGGGGTGGCCTCCCCTAATCCTCTGAGTATTTACAAAACGGAGTAAGTCTAAGGGGGGACACCATTGCCGAAGGTTACTCCTGCTGAGTACACATTGGATTAAGTGCAACATCAGTTTGGGGGGGGCATGCTGATTCCAATTCAAATACAGTATTTCACATTTTACCAAAGTTTAAATTTTACCCTGATCCAGATACAAACATGACATTGGTTCCAGTTTATAAGAGAGTGTGCCCTTCAAAGTGGGGGTTTAGCTAGAGGGGGGATAGGGCTGACATTGCCAGGCCCATTCCCATACACATTAGTTAGCCAGTTATTTAATTGGGGGGGGATCATGTTCTCAGTCTGATCCTATCAAGTAGTGCCACCTAAGAGATCAAGCCCCCAACCCTCATAGCCGACCTTCCCACCTCTAAATTTATTTATTTATTGAATTTTGGTAACCGGGTAGGCCCACTGAACAATACAGTCCCTTTATCAGGGGTGACCTGGGGCTGAACATTACAACAAATAAGTACATAATACAGGTGAGCTTTGACAGTAACAAAACTTCGATGCAGTAGTATACAAGTTCAAACAGCAACAATAAGACAATGACGGGTCAATATGGTAATATGCAAATTCAGTTACAATTGCAGGGAAGCCATAATGTCAGACTTTGCTTACAGTATAACAAATGTGCATTAGGCTAAGAGCTGATAACATAATTAGAGTTGGAAGCCAGATTATCTGGAAGTATTTATTTGGATGAAGGAAAGTACAATAAATGTGCAAGTCCAGGACAGAGGCAAAGGATTACCGGAAGCAAGTGCAGGGAGGAGGGACTAGTAAGTAGTGGGACAAACCGTGCTTGAATTGAGTGAGGGAGGTGGAGGAGAGGATCTCATGTGGGAGTTAGTTCCAGGCAGACATTGCTGTAAAGGCAAAGGACTGCCTGCCAATGGCCAGATGAGGGTTGGGTATGATCAGGAGGGGGAAGGCCGTGGAACGTAAGGTGCGCTGGCTGCGTTTATAGTTGACGAGATTGCTCAGGCAGGGTGGGGTAAGGTGCTGTGCCACATTATGCATAAGGCACATGGTGGTGTGCAGGAACTGGCTCTCTAGGGTTGCCCAGCCCAGGGAAGATAGAACTTCACAATGATGTAGACGGGGGTCGGTACTGAGTGCGAGGCACCCAATCCTCAAATAGAGTAGGTTAATACAAGAGAGAGTGGATGCCTGTGATCAGAGGAATGGGGGCACCATACGCAAGCAGGGGGAGAAAAGTAGATGTTGCAGCTTTTAGACATGAGGTTCGAGTCAGAAGGGGATGAAGGTGATATAGCAAACCAAGCGCTGGTTGATTGTTTTTGTCAAGACCTTGGTGTGGTTCTCACAAGAAAGTGAGGGGTCCAGTGTGACACCCAGGTATTTGAATGAGGTCACAAGTTCTAGGGTATTGCCATCTTGTGATCTGACCACTAGGTGGGGCTGTGAAGGAGGCCCAGCCCCTGAATTATGAAACAGCATTGTCTTGTTTTTTTTCTGTATTGAGAACTAAGTGATTCTTAAGGAGCCAAGCCTCAAGGGCATGGAAGTCGAATTCCAGGTTCCGGTTTATCAAGCCCAGGTCAGAGGAAGAGCGATATATGATGGCGGCATCAGCATAGAGATGGACTGTGGCACCTCCGCAGTTAAGTGGCAGGTCATTTATAAAGAGTGAAAATAATAGTGGCCCCAGAATGGAGCCCTGAGGGACAGCATATTTGATTTGTCTAAGCTCAGAGAGGACACCTGACCACTTGAACTTTTGAGAGCGGTTCAATAGATAGTTACAGAGCCAAGCCAGGGCACTTGGATCAAGGCCCAGGGCGCGGAGTTTGCACAGTAGGAGATTATGTTCAACTAGATCAAAAGCCTTCATTAAGTCAACGAAGACCACACCCGTAGCCTGAACCTGATCCAACATAGTGGATATGTCCATTGTGACTTTTATTACAGCAGTCAGGGTGCTGTGGTTTCCCCTGAAACTGTGTTGGTGCACAGAGAGGAGGTGGTATGATTCCAAGTAGTCCTGGAGCTGATTATAGAGAATGCGCTCTTGTATTTTTGCCAGTGGGCGCAGAATTGAGATGGGTCTATACTTTGATACTAGTATAGCTGGACCACCTTTGTGGATTGGGACGGCCACTGCTACCTTCCACTTGTCAGGCATTGTGCCTGTGAGGAAGGATCTGTTTATTAGATTCTTCACTGGTATGGTTTTGCTCTCAGCACCACGTTTTTAGGAACTTGGGTTCCAGGCTATCATAACCAGGAGAACTGTCTGACTTTGTAATCTAAACACTTTTGGTGTGTAGGTAAATAATAATAATACAGATTTTTGTGTCTTGGAGTCTGCCAAGAAACATTTGTAAACAAGCAATAAAGTTTATTATACTACTTACGCTAAGCACGTGACAAAGAAAATCACAAGGGAGATGGATTTATCACCTCTAGCCTGAAGAATGTACATAATCTTCAGGATTGTAGATCTTAGGTTCTCTAAGGTCTTGTCTCTCTCCCTGCTCTTCTAGCTCTCTGCCAGAGAGTACTAATTCTTTTAGAGCCAAACTAGTAGTGTCTTGAGCCCTGCAGTGGGTTGGAGACAGCTAAATACTACAGATAACAGCATAGCAACAGGGATTACCTCATAGTTACAGATATGAGGAACAATATGTATTGGTCCTAAGTCATTCTCCCTTGGAGAATGACTTAGGAGACAGAATTACTAATGAGTATTATATGAGACAGAATATGCTTCCATTAGCATTATAGCTTAGACAAAAGAAATGCTGACTGGTTCAAACTACATGCGGCATTTCTTGCTTACATGCAGTATAAAACATAGAGACATAACAAAAGCTTTCTGTCTCTCTCTGTCAGCTTGCTTAGAGACAAAGAGAACTGCTGACAGGATACTATTACATGGCATATTTGCCTGAGTGTAAAACACACACTGCATATAATTATATGAAAATATAAGTATACAATAATCACTGATGATCCCTCAGAGTCACCATATCAGTAATTAGGTAGATTATATATGGAATATCTATGAAAGACAAACTAATCTAGATAAATGTATTATAGTGAGGTATAATGAATCATGCATGACAATATTAGCATATCTTAGCAGCAAAGCACATTTTTAGCACTCATGCATATACGATGGGTGCCCATATCTACAATGTTAGTGCAAAATAGCAGTATCACAGTACAATAGACCAGGAATACAGTGTGAGGTGTATGTGAGGTGTATGTGGGATGATAGGGGACATAACCCATGCATAACAACTTTAAGGTGAAAAGCAAGTGATGTACCTCCTTATTGGTAGCTAGTTTTAGATGAAAGGCAGGCCTTTGTCCTAAGTCCACAGACTGGGGTTGGGGAGGGGGTCAGAAGTGCAGTCAAAGTGAGAGGTATGCTTGTCAAGATCAGTGAAGAATTCATTGAGATCACTTACACTCGACGAGGGATCTGAGAGGACATACCCTTGGGCGTTAAGGGAGCTAGGGTTTACAGTAGTTTTACCTTTCATTATTGAGTGGATTTGCTTCCAAAATTTCTTTGGGTTGCTGAGGTACTCAGTCTGCAACTTTTTGAAGTAGCTCCACTTAGCTTTGTAAATGGATTTCTTGCAGGCATTCCTGAGCTGTCTATAGGTAAGCCAGTCTTTGCAGAGATCGCTTTTTTTGAAGGTATTCCAAGCCTTGTCATAGAAGGTCATGAGTTTCCTTTTATCTGGTGCAAGCCACAGAGCACTGAAGCCTTTGATTCTTTGTTTCTTCATTTGGGCATGAAGATTAAGTATAGCAGTAAACGTAACAAGTAATCTAGGGCTTGACTGATATCAGGGAGGAGGTTGCTCAGTCCTCAATCTGCACTAGATAAGGCTTCTTGGAAAGCTTGTGGGTGGAAGTGTGACATGTCCCTAGCTAGTATTATTTTGGGGGGGAGTTGGGGAAGTTATTGCGCCAAACACAGTATGTCGGCGAGTGGTCACTGATACTGTCTGGGAGAATGCCAGTTGACCTAATCTTGTAGGCACAGTTGGTGACTATCCAGTCAAGCAGGGAGTGGTTTCCTGATCTGGTATTTAATCTTGTGGGATCTGTGATGAGCTGGGTGAGGTTGGCAAATGCACCCCTCGTATGCTGTACCCCCAAGAAGAGGAAACTACACTTATCTGAGACCGGTGGCCTTCACTCCTGCGTCAAGTTGGAAGGTGTTGCTGGTCCTCTTCCTTGGGTCCTTCCCGACCTTGTTGCTGTGCCATTAGTGGAAAGAGACCTATGGTGTTGCTGAAGTCCTCAGCCTCTGTTAGCAGGGTACTCTCCACCATTGTGGCCCACGATTGCTGCTCTGGACTCAAGGCCTGAGCTGAGGGAGGAGGGATCTCAAAGTCCATAATGGGATCTTCTGTTTGGATATGCATCGCAGAAGCTTGTTGCAGTGGTGCGTACCAATTTTGGGAGAAGTAGGGACTGACTGTCTTTAAGTCCTGGGTCAGCACCTCCACCTCTGGCCCTTTGTTGTAAGCCACAGCATGTTCTCTCTTGATCGGATGGTCCCTCCTCGAATGTCTGTTCTATTGGGGCCTCTTCTGTGACCTGGGGGCTAGGGACCACTGGTCTTCTCGGTCCTCCAGATGTCGATTATGCTCCTTGGGGCTTTGGTGGGGTGCCCCCACCTTTCTTGCTGACGATCAGGTGGACTCTGGCTGTTGTGGTGACCTACTCCTTCTGCCTGATGAAGAGTTGGGAGATGATCTGGTTGCTGATGGCCAATTCCTGTCAATAAAATCCAAAACAGTTTCCCGTGTGCTGAACTGCAGTGTGGTCCCATTTTGAGACAGTTTCATGACCACAGGGTATCTTAGTGAGAATGGGCTGTTAAATTCATGGAGGCACCTTCTAGCTTCGGTGAATTCCTTATGCTTTTGAAATATTAGGATGCGATGACCATTCCAGTTTAGGCTGTCAAGTTCCATGGCCCTTGCCTGGATGGCCTCCTTCTTGGCAAAATTTAGGAACCTTGCTAAGATTGGTCTTGGCCTTTCCACATCTTGTGTCCGAGGCTGCAGTGATCTGTGAGATTGTTCTATATAGTGAGTCACGTACCCTCCAGGAGCTTAAGGATGCATGGAAGGGCCTTCTGAAGGAAGTACGATGTTCTGCCCTGTTCAGTGCCCTTCGGAAATCTCAGGAGCCACAGATTGTTCCTGCAGCTCCTGTTCTCGAGGTCGTCCACCTTCTCCTGTTGGGCCCAGACCTGCTGGGCTTGTTCTCTCATGGTGACACAATGGCTATCAAGCATTTTGTTATGAGATACAGTTTTTTGCTTGATATGGTAGATCCTCATATCAAGGTGGTGTAGTGCAAGGTTGGTATTGTTTGAGGCAAGTGTGACCTACTTCATCTGTTGCATGAGGGTGGCAAACATTTCTCTCAAGGAGGGCTCCACGCTGGCCCCATTGCAGCTCACCAAGCAGTCCTTAGGTGCTGCTACTATACATGGAGCTGAGTGACTGGGACCAAGACGGATTGCTGTAGAAAGTAGATCTGCCAAGAACGGACACCTTCTGCGAAGTACTGGTAAGTCTCTTATCATAGCACTGTAACTGAAAATGTGCTTTTAAGGGATTTTAAGCCCCGGGCAGTTGGACGTGGCAGATTTAGCCAGCCATCTTGTAGGCAGCTAAGCCATGCCCCCATAAAGTTTTTTTCATGTTGTCTGTATTACAGGAGTTCAGAAGCAGGGGAAAAACACAGTAAGGAGGCACTCTGACCAGAGGGGAAGTCCCTTTCAAGGCTTTGTGGGGGATGGTCAGGTTTGCTCTTTGGCAAGGTAAGACAGACTTAATTGCTAATTATGCATGTTCAAGAGTTGAAAGCAACAGTTCGTGTCTCTTACGCTGTGTTCAAAGGTAATAGAATGTTTACTGTATTGCAGTATAGGTTAACTGAGGAACTGGCAGCCATGGAACACAGAGGCCACCAATGTTCTAAACTGCAGTCACAGCTTCTTAAATCTATAGCTGTGCCAGTGGTCCTTAGTTGGGGTGCATTATTTATTGCCCACATGTAATGGTTCCCATTGGCAATGTTGGAGCTAACAGAAAAACAAATTATGGTAAGTCTTCTAGAATTTCTTCTTTTTTATCTTATCAATACATTGTATTTCTGTGTTTTTTCTCTTTTTAGCCTTTCAGTACCCTAAAAGCTTATTTTTTATGAATTATGTAGTGTTCTTCACAGTGAAAAAGTATCTGCTTTCTATAACTAGCATGAGTGACACTTAGTGTGAAACTGCTTTCACCAAAGATTTGTTTATAACAAGCATTTTCTTGATTAATTATTCAGTTGTTAATGTAAAGTGCAAAAACAAGTGCAATACAAAGTGTAAGACAGATTGTCAAATGCAGCCATGAAACATACAAAGATTCCCAGCCTGATGGGAGTGTCACTGGAAAGCTGATCTGACCACTTTTATGTGCTAAATGAAATTTTGACAGGTTAGGATATCATTATATTCAAACATGCATTTGTCAATGCTGAACGTTGGTTGCTTGTCACTGGGGAGTGTGTTGTGGGTGGCAGGAGCCCACCAATATGAAAAGCCATGCCGCAGCTCATGTAGAAGGCAGGGTGAGGGGGATCAGAGGAGCAAGCACCAGGGAGTGTGTTGCGGGCTACAGGAGCCACCAATGTGAAAAGCCGTGCTATGACTCATGTTGGGGGGGTGGTGTATTATCAATAGAGAAGGGGAGTAAAGATACAGTTAAGTCCATTTCCTGATTCGGCCCTAGCTAGTGCACTACTACTAGAATCATCTTATTACCAAGGCCTCTACCGTCTTTATTATTTACAATCTGTTTTTAAATAAAAAAGAAGAGGTAATAGGCTCTTGTAGAGGGTCCACCCCTTTAAGATTATTTTTGTTTTGGGGGGAGGGTTCCCTTTTTTATCTTTTTACTGGCCTCTTTTGGGATGATATTTCATCTAAATCAACAGCAGGCAATTTTTCCTTATCAAGATGTCTTTCTTTAAAATATGTGTTATCTAAATGTAATCCATTTAAGTGGTTACTTGATTGGTATAATTCATCTTCATTTAAAGCTGGGACTATATTTAAGGGACCAGTAATATTCTGGGAGGATATACAAACCACTGAAATATTTCCAGAGTAGAACTTTCTACATTAGTTGCATTACTTTCTATAAGTAAACTTTTTTTTCCCTTCAGCAGATTATTTTTCCATATTGTACCACTTCTGGTATACATATTAACAATTATTTTATGGAATAGCTTAACACCAGAGACTAATAATTAATTCAGTAACAGGGCTAATTTAACAAAAGACAGTCCAAATAAATTATACAGGAGACCAATAAAAAATATACCAACAGTGCAGAGAGTTCAAGCCTTCTTCCTAATAATTAAACTCACTATATCCTCTTTAGTCCAAGAGATTATCTTTAAAAAGTCTTAAGATGGCTTCATAAAGCCACTTCTCTCTTCCAGGAATCATCTTACTTTATAAATAATTACATTACGTGTAATGTTCTTTTAAAGTTGCTTTGTTTTTAGGAGTAGTTTAAACAATTCCAAAGAGTGTACCTTGCAGTTTGAAGTTCAATTTCCTACTTTTGTTTCACTGCCATTTTTAGCACTGACTTTAAAGTAACTGTATTTTCCTCCAGAAGGCTGGTTATTAAAATGGAGCTGAGGATTTGTCAGTGCAAAAGGATCACGTGCCGCAGCTCATGTTGAAATGGGAGGGGATCCAAGGAATGAGCACTGGGGAATGCATAGTGGGCGGCAGGAGCCACCAATATGAAAATCCTTTAAAGCTGCTTTGTTTTTAGGAGCTGTTTAAACAATTCCAAAAAGTGTACATCGAAGTTTAAGGTTCAATTTCCTACTTTGTTCACTGCCGTTTTTAGCACTGTCTTTAAAGTAACTATCTTTTCCTCCAGAAAGATGGTTATTAAAATGGAGCTGAGGATTTCTCAGTGCAAAAGGATCACGTGCCGCAGCTCTTGTTGAAATGGGGGGGGGATCTGAGGAGCGAGCACCGGGGAATGCATAGCAGGAGGCAGGAGCCACCAATATGAAAAGTCGCACTGCGGCTCATGTTGAAGCCAGGGAGGGGGGAATCTGAGGAGCAAGCACCGGGGACTGGGCTGCGGGTGACAGGAGCTACCAATATGAAAAGCCACATCGTGGCTCATGTTCAAATGGCGGAGGGGGATCAGAGGAGCAATCACTGGGGAGTGTGTTGCAGGCAGCAGGAGCTGCCAATATGAAAAGCCGTGCTGTGGCTCATGTTGACCACTGGAGACAGGGCAGCGGGTGGCAGAAGCCATGTAACTCTGGCCATGCACATTACTGTCAACTGTAATGCGCATGGCCAGAGTTACCTATACCAATCAAAGGACCAAAGCCTTCTCTGATTGAGGCGGCTTCAGTCCTTTGAAGTGCATGACCATTCAGCCCACCCAGCAGAGAGTTGCGTCAGGACCACACTGAGTGGTCATTGGGGTAGACTGCTGAGCTCATTGTGAAGCCCTGGTTTTGTGTACTGTAGTCGGCTTGGCAAGGACACTCCCCAAAATCCCGTACTGCAACAATACGTTGGTTTGTGCATGCGTGCAACCAACATAAAAAAAGAAAAAGGCGGGTTCCCTCTAGGATGGACCAAAAGTGCAGTGATGTTGCAGGCATGTCTACAGAGTTGAGAAACGCCAGATGGTATACATCTCTTTCAGTGAGAAAGTTCAGCACTAGTAATGTGAAGGCAGAGCAGGCAGCACACCCTTCTCTGGAGGGGAAAATGAATGTATAAAACATCAGAGGTGCAAAATGGGACAGAATGAGATCAGAAAAGCATAGCAGGCAGTGCATCACCCCACTCCTATATGAGAACAATTTCAGACAGGTTGAGGTGTTTACAATCACACAACAAACATTGGCCAACGTCAGCCACATTCACTTGCTGGTATTTGCTGTGTAGTTTCTGACAGAAAGAATTGTTGAGTACCTAGAAGCTAGCTGGGCACAGGACCCAAGGCACCATGTATTCACAATGGGAAGGTCATATCAGATGAATCTAATAGATTTCTTTGACTGGGTGACCAAAGTAGTAGACCAGGGAGGGGCTGTGGACATGGCCTACCTTGACTTCAGCAAGGCATTTGACACAGTCCCACACAAAAGATTAATAAACAAATTAGCCAGCCTGGGAGTGGGTCCCAGGGTGGTAGCTTGAGTAAAAAATTGCAGAAAATCCAAAAGAGACATTCCTGTGCTCCGATGCGAGGTGGTTTGCTGCAACAGGGCGTTCAGCCCAGAATATAGACAGCTTCCAAAATGCAGTGCTCCACAGAAACACAAACACCAATTTCTTCAGCCAACTGCTGATTTTATTTTCACTGAGGTGAGAGCCCCTAGTGCCTCAGCTACAAGCCTACAAGGGGGCATTAACCATACAGGGTATATGCCAGACTTAAATACAAAAAAGGCATGACATCACAGTGACAATAAATGTGAATGAACCAATAAAAAACACCAAAAACATATTAGGTATTCCTAGTAATTACTTCATTTAAACATTTGTATGCATTTTTTGGGGACATGGACTATCATGTCTTAAAGTAACATTTAATCTAGACAGACTGTAGGAGGCAGTACAGCAAAGTGGTTTAAGGCTCTGAGCTGCAAACTTGGAGACCTGGGTTTGAATCCCACAGTCCCCACCTGCATACTGTGTGACCCTGAGCAAGTCACTTAACCTCCTTGTGCTCCTAGGTCACACCTGTAAACAAGCTTTCAGCTTAGTGTGTCTCTTCTGGTAAAAAAAAAAAAAAAGAAAAAGACTTGTCTACAATACTATAACAAGAAACAACCTGTGGCTATGAACAATAAACGAAGATATATTACATGGTAGCTGCCTGCTGTTTAAAGAACTGATATCTATACAAAATTCATGTGTTAAAGGGATCACCAAAACTGGGATACACCTAAATAACTTCTTTTTTTTTAGTTATCTATTTATACCCCCCCGTCATGCTCTGGAGCTGCCACTTCTTTGGGCTGCCATGACCTCCAGACATTCCTCCTACTATCTCCCCCAAGCCACCTTACCTCAGGTCTGTAGCCATCCATGGGATAGCCTGGCATAACCCATTTTGCTGGGTGGGTCCCTCTCCTCTGAGGGGGAAGGCACCTGCGGGAGGAGACCGGCACACTATTTTTCCTTTGGTCCTGGGTGCTGCTGAGGCTTTCCATGGCTTCCTGGGAGTCTTCAGAAGTGTTCTGGGCTGGCAGCTGTCATCTGGCCAGTCCCCAGAGCGGTATTTCCAATTTTCTGTGGTGTTCCCCCTTATTGCGATCCCTCTGCAGTGCTTCCGATCTCCACCAGGGGCCACTGCAGAGCGACCATGCATCCCCAACACACCCAGGGGAGGAGAGCAGTCCTACGGATGCTCAATCCTTCCCCTTCCCCTTCCAACCCCCGGCACCACCCGAGTCCATTCCAGAACTCGGGTCACTGGCATGGTGAGAGGTAAGGCGCCCATGCCTCAACTCTCTGTGCCACCAAGCCCTAAATAACTTCTAGTATTAACAATGCCATATTTAAACAGCCAGCTTAAACTGTTAAAGGTTAGAAAAGATAGAGCACAACAGGAAAAGGAACAAAGTAGAAGGAAGCTTGATGGTAAAATGTCCTGGTCACATTTGCTGATGTCAGTGGAAATGATTCCTAAGTCAAGTATACCAGAAAATCCTAGATAGAAAAATGGAATAAAAATTATATTTGTTCACAATGCAAATATATGATCTAACAATATAGACAGATGCACTGAGTTAGAAGAATATCAATAGGGAAGGGGGGATGAAAAAAGGAAAGGGGGAACAATGAAAGAAAACCTCTCAATACTAATACACAATTAATCATTTCTTATACTTTAAAAAGGGCCTCAGATCCCATCTTTTATTAAGGCCCCTAGGCCTGACTGTGTCTGCCTTAAAAATCCAATAGCTCTCCCTTTGCATTAAGAGAGTCTGCCTATCTCCTCCTCTTGCTGGGGTATGTACACATTAAAGTCCCATAAATCTGAAACAGCTGGGATCAGACTGATGTATTTTTGCAAAGTGTCTACTCACAGCCTTATCAGTCTTCTGATTTACGATGGAACGAATATGTTCTTGTATGTGCTCCTTCATAGTTCTGATCATCTTCCCCACATAATAAAGGTTACAACTACACCATACAAGCTGTAGCCAGAGCCGATAGGGCTGTGAAGAACTACCAAGTGACGAAAGTTACACGTGTGCATAGAAATTATTCAATGCTCAGGTGTAACTTGGCCATTTTTTGGAGGCGTTGCACCAAATTTTCAACATGGCCTTTTTTGGACCCCTCCTCATGAACAGTGCCAGTGTCATTTTGTTCAATTGTCCGAAAAGATGATTGTGCAGAGCAAACGCGCTATTCTGTGCCACAGGTGCAAAAACACATTTTGGGCAGGTTGTGGAAAATGACAGCTGTACTGTTTTGAAGGACGTATGCAAAAATGGCAATGTTAAAAATGTGGAGTGAAAATATTAAAAATTGGCGACGTTAGGAGCGTGTGTAGAAACTGCACAATGCATGCTCGTAATGCGGTCATGTTTTGGAATTTTTTCACCAAATTTGCAACATGGGCTTTTTGGGACCCCACCTCATGAACAGTGGCACTTTCATTTCATGATTTGGTCCCGAAAGGTGATTCCACGCAGTGACTGCGAAATCACCTTTTGGGACTGAGTAACAAAATGACAGTGACAGTTTTTATGAGGTTGGGTCCCAAGAACCCCATGTTGGAAATTTGGGGCAAAAATTCCAAAAAATGACCGAGATATCAGCATACGTTGAAAACCCCACTGAATGGCTGTATAGCATGCTTACCTTTTATTCTTCAGTTTGCGGTTGGGCTTTGAAGAGTGCAGATGTGTCCCGGTCCACAGAAGACAACAGTGCTGACCTCTGGAGGTAAGTATGGGTTAAGGATGTGTGTGTGTGTGTGTGTGTGTGTGTGGAGGTGGGTGCTCAGTGGGAGGGTGGGGAGGGACTTCAGCGAGCGAGGACTGTTTTCAATTTCACAGGAAAAACCTGACAACAAGGGATCGTATTCTTATTTACAGCAAAAAAAAAAAAACATTTTGGCACACTGGGGTGGGCTCTCAGCATGCCACATGAATGCCAACGTGGGGATTTAATTTTTTTTTGTAAACTTTATTTATTTCAGCAGTGAGATAATCAGATAAACCATTACATATTTGACATCATATTCAGACATACCGAATCAAGAGATAGATTACACAACTTCAATATCTTAGCTGTCATTAAATAACATTAAGGTACCTTTTCTAGACATGGGTCCACTAATCTTCCTTCAGAAAGCTTCAGAGGGCATCTTGGAGAGTTCTATTCTCTTACTAATATATATTAAAAGGCTGGAAACAAAGAGTGAGCCATAGCATCTTCCACTGGGGGCCCACATTTCCAAATACTTATCCATTTGACCTCTGACTGTGTATTGTATCTTTTCATACTTCATACAGTCCAAGCGATTACTGGTCCATTCAGAAATTGTAGGAGTGGAGGCACGCCTCCAATGCATGGCCAAGACCTTTAAACCCATAACATTCCCCAGCCTCCACAGCTTCGTGTATTTGGTCCTCAGGGAGGGTTCTTGTGCAGGGTCTCCTGGGGGAAGGTCCAAGAATATCTCTGCTGGGTCCAGTCTAGGTGTAACGCCCATCACCTTGGAAAGAACTTCCTGGACCCCTGTCCAGAAGTATCTCACCTTATTACAAAGCCATACCATATGGTAAAATGTACCAATATGTATTTGGCATTTAGGGCACAAAGAAGAAACATTGGAATTTATTGTGTGTGCCAGCCATGGGGTATGATATGTTCTGTGAAGGACTTTATATTGTATAACTTTTGTTCTGTTGTTCACAGAGCAGCTCATACTGTTGTTTACTATAGCATTCCAATCACCCCCCCCCCCCGTCAGACCCTCCGGGTGAAGATCCAGCTCCCATTTATCTTTGATATTCTTCAGCATATCTGGCAAAGCCCCTATCAAAATTTTGTAAGTTCTTCTCAAAGGTTTAAACTTTGGGTCGTCCGATTGTCCCCAAAAAAGCTCTTCCAGGGGGGTTCTGGACATTGCACCCATCGGGTCTTCTCCACCTGTCAAATTATCATAGGCTTCTCTTAAGTTCCTATAAAGGGTATAATGATTTTCTTTAATTTTTTTGAAAACCATTAAATCAGCAAAAGGGGTAACGTTATCTGCAGTCATAATATGTTTAAGTAAGTATATCCCTCTGTGGGCCCATTGTTTTAACACTGGTTTGTCCCATAAGGATAGGCCTCCCTCTCCCTGCAATAATCTCCCAAGAGAGCTCTCTGGGGACAATCCCGCTTGCACTCCCATCCACTGGTGTGCAGCTCTCCAGACCCTCACCAGAGTGTCCGTGCAGGGGTGGTGCAGAGCATAGTTTATGTTGACTCCCCCACAAGGGGACAAAACATCATGATATATTGAGAACCCCCTGTCCTCCTCCAGTTTGACCCAGGCCGATTGATCCTCTGATTTCTTTAACAAGTCCGGGATGTGGACTAACTGAGAGGCTACCCAGTAATAATGAACATTTGGGAGTCCCAATCCTCCTTTTCTCAGTGGTAGCCACAATAAGGCTTTTTTAATTCTTGGTCTATTATTATTCCATAATAACTGAATTATAGCCCCCTCGAGGCCTTTAAAGTACTTTATGGGAATCTTTAGAGGGACCGATTGGAAAAAATATAGAAAATGAGGCAAGATTGACATCTTTATCAGGTTCACTCTACCCAGAAGTGTCAGGGGCATCACCTTCCAGGCCAGGCAGTCGTCTTTTATTTTCTTAACTAAACTTTTCATACTGATTGTAACTAAATCCGAATGTTTGGAAGTAATTTGTATTCCCAGGTACTTAATTGCTTTGGAAGGTTGCACTGTCATTTGACCCATCTTAATGGAGTCCCTCACCCCCCCCCCCAATGCATCCACTCGCACTTGCTCCAGTTAATCTTGTGGCCTGAAAGAGGGCCATATCCTTCTAATATATGAGACAGTTCCCTCATAGCCTCATCAGGGGAGCTAATGACTAAAAGAATGTCGTCAGCAAAGAGCAAGATCACATGATCTACACCCCTCCACTGCAGACCCTAAATTTGGGGATTGCCTCTAATTTTTTGAGCAAATGCTTCTATTGTAAGTACATATATTAATGGAGAGAGAGTGGACACCCCTGCCTTGTACCTTTAGTAAGAGTGAAGGGGGGGTGAAACGGTATTGTTGGTAAGGATTTGGGCTTTTAGATTCTTACACAAGCTTCCCAACCATTTCATCAAAAGGGGCCCAAGTCCAAATTTCTGCAAGACTGCCATCATAAAGGGCCACTCTACTCGATCGAAGGCCTTCTCTGCATCAAGTGCCAGAAGACCTCCCGACCCTCCCCTTGGCCACCAAATGCATTATATTAATTACTCGTCTGATATTATGTTTAATTTGTCTACCCTTTACAAACCCCCCCCCCGGTCCGGATGAATCAATTTGGGAAGGTGACTCTCCAACCTATTAGCCAGAAGCTTGGCCAAAATATTGTAATCTGCAGTTAGCAGTGAAATTGGGTGATAGGAGGAGAACAGCAAGGGATTCTTTCCCACTTTAGGCAATACCGTAATTGTGGCCAGATTCTGCGACGGTGGAAGTCACACCCCCCCCAGCGATTCCTCTATCATCCCCAACATCGTCTGGCCTAACTCATCCGAAAGTATTTTATAGAGCCCTGCTGGGATACCATCTAGCCCCAGTGCCTTGCCCCTTTTTAATTTCCACACCACCCCTTTGAGTTCCTCTTATAGAGATTGAAGATTCCAATTGTCTTACATCAAGGTCATTCAGCTAAGGAAGAGGGACCACCCCAAAAAAGCATCCGGGTTTGCTCCTTGGGGAAATTCCGATGTTTACAGGTGTGAATAGTAATTTTTAAATGCATCATTAATTTTCTGCTGATTATAAGTGACCCCTTCGCCTTCCACTTCTACTCCTAAAATGGTCCTTCTGCCCTCTGTCTTTTAACCAACCCTGCCAACCATTTTCTGGCTCTATCTCCTTTAAAATAGGAGAAGGATTTAGTCTGAATAAGGGCCCTCTCAATTTTTTGGGCGGATATTTGGTTTAGCTCACCCTTTGACTTCTTTAGGGTAGCTAACTTAGAGTTATCATGCTTAATCATTATTTCCTGCTCTAATGTTTGAACTTGTTGCTCTAATTCCTGCTCTCTTTTTAGGGTTAATTTCTTCTTGTATGAAGCATACGAAATTGCTTCTCCATGTATGGAGGCCTTAAGGGAGTCCCAAATGATTCTAATATTGGTGTCTCCAGGGCGGTTCACAGCTAGGAAATTCTGTACATGCTGCTTTAATTGCTGAGCGAATTTCATATCCACTAAAAGATTGGGGTCCAACCGCCATGCCGGGAAAAACTCTAGGCTCTTTCCTCCCTTCCACCACCACTTTCAGGGGGGGCGTGGTCGGAAATCAGTATTGGACCATATTCTGCCTTAACAATATCTCCCACTCTGGCCTTAGTCAAAAATATATAGTCTAGTCTCATGTAGACTTTATGAGCATGTGAATAAAAGGAGTATGGATGGATGACTGAATCTCTACACCTCTAAAAGAGATCTCCCCTCTATCATATGACGAAGCGTTCCCATACTTTTAGAGGTAGGCCCCCTCCTCACACCCGAGTGATCTAGGTGCGGGTCCCAGTATGTATTAAAGTCCCCCCCTGCTATTAGATGATCTGGGTAAGGAGCTAGTGTAGTCTCCAAGTGAGAAAAGAAATCTGGGGAGTGTATATTGGGACCATACATGGACACTAGTGTTGTTATGGAGCCCCCCATATCAAGTACCCCAATAGCATATCTGCCCTGAGGGCAGATATTGTGGATAATACTTTATGCGGAAACCCTGGTATGATCCAAATTGCTACTCCACGAGCTTTGGAATTGTAAGGAGAAGCCAGTAAGGTCCCCCCCCCAACGAACGCTGCAGGGCCTCCAATTCCTCCCTTGTTGAGTGAATTTCCTGCAGAAATATTATGTTCCCCTTTATTTTATTTTTAATCTGAGTGAGAACCCTTTTCCTCTTGATTACTGTTCATAGCCCATTTACATTCCATGATATCAATGAAATATTAGCCATAGTTGTAATACCTCACAATCAGTTTTGCATGTCTTTTGTGCATATATAATTTTGGATCTAATATTCCTTCACTGCCAGTACTAATCTTTTTTGATACTTTATAAACTCTCCCCACAAGCCCCCCTCCTCTATCCTAACCCCAACATCAACAACAACCAACATATGTGAACAAGAAAAGATAAAGAAAAAAGAGTAGGGATACCCCCCTCCCCTTTTTATTGTCCCCTACACCCATTCTTATCCCTCTAATGCCTCTCTAAAGCTGAAAATACAGTTTACACTTAAAACAAAACTTCCCTCTACTTTTCATGGATTCAGCATCCATCTCTTGCAATAATTTCCCAATATTTTTTAATAGTATTATGGACTATTTCCGCCTTCCCACATGTGCCACTGTGGAATCTAACAACATGTTGGGGATCTAGATATCAAGGGGCCACACCCTCCAAATTCCCCGACCCTTTCCGGGATTGCCTGAGGGTCTCCAAGTCTCCTCATAGACAAAAATATTCTTAAGTAAAACCGTATTTGAGTTTCACCATGATGGGAGGTGTTTTGGGTAACACTGCCCTCTACTGTCAGCTTTTTGGAGCAGTGTTACCCAGTACCATGGATTTAACAGCATTAACACAATTGCTCTTACCCAATACAAAAAAGTATTGTAAAACACCTCCCTATTATTCCTTTAATTAAAACAGACTGTGAGGACTTGGGATATTAATTATATAGAAAAACAACCGAAAACAAAAGTTACTAGATGGAGAGTGGAACCCCTCTAATTAGTCCCTTTTCCCCCAGAGAATCTACCTGCAAATCAGTGCTTATTTTAAACTCTTATGCATTTCCAGTATTGACTTGACACATCAACTAATTGTCTGATATTTTAAACACATGGTAGTCCATTGCCTTCGAAGAGTCTCTTTAGATGGGTACCTGAAACATGTTATTTAACTGTCCCGAACATTTACACCGCATTAACTTGCACAGATCAGAGTGCCAAGGTGTCGTCACAGGTCCAGATGGACCCTGAAAGGAGGACCTGGGGAAGGAGGAGCCCCCCAATCCAGCCCTTATAGGCCCCTTCCGGAGTTGCGGATCAGAGAATTGGCACCCCTCCCTCCCAAACTACCGTACAGTACCTCTTTCCTTAATTATCAAGGTGGATTTGATTTGCTTTCTGCATTTCTAATCTTTGTACGTGCTCCAGAGCTGCAGATGGGTTGGTGACAGCCCTAGTATTCCCTCCAGGCAGCCTTACTATCAGTCGTGCAGGTTAGACAAGAATAAATGGGCAGTTCTTAGAGTGGCGCACCCGTCGTACTTCTGAAAAGGCCTGCCTTTGGGTTTGAAGTAGTCGCGAGTAATCTGGGTAAATACTGACTCTTCTTTGCTGCTCTAGGATGATCCCTACCTTTCTTGCCACCTACAGCACCACCATCCTATCCTGGTATCTCAAAAATTTAACAATCAGGTGCCTCGGCCTTTGATGCGGAGTGGGTTTCAGACCGGGTGAGCGATGCGTCCTTTGGATCTCCAGACCGCTATCATGTGGTAACTGTAGGTTAGAAGAAAGCCATTTTTGGATAAATTTTATGCAGTCATTCCCCTCGAGTCCCTCTGGTAGGCCTATAATTCTAATAATGCTGCAGCGTTCACGATTCTCATGGTTGTCTATTGCCTGCTTCAGGTATTCGATTTCTTTTAAGGCTTTCGCTAAGTCAGAAGAGTAAGATGCTGCTCTATCCTCCTGGTCACTAACCCTTTGTTCCATCTCTCCCAGATGCCTTTCATGGTTTTCGACTTGTTCCAAGGTAGAATTGACTGCCTGTTGGAGATGCTGTATTTGAGCAGTAACATTGTCGAACCCGGCCTCCATTCTAGTTCCTTGATCATATTTTAACATTCGGGTTGATCTCCGTCCCAGCACGTGCTGCACTTATGCGCTGTTCAGGTAGATCCCTCTATGGGTCAGCTCTCTGAGGTTCTTCCGGTGCTTTTCCAGGCCCAGCCAGGCCTGTTGCAGAGGACCTTCTCGGGGAAGATTTAAAAGATAGTTTAGCTTGTTTCCTCCACGATTTGGATTTGATGACATCAGCACCCCTTAAGCTTACAAATTCTGTATAAAATATTGAGTTGAAGGCACTGCGTAGAGGGGATTGCAAGGGATGTTCTCTGAGCTCTCAGATTAAGCATCCATCTCACTCTGATGCTAGGCCCCGCCCCGCCAACATGGGGATTGGGTAACCCGATGTCGGGCATGACTTGGGCAGGGAGGCACCAGGGAAAAAAGAAACATAACAAGGGACCATTTTCTAATTTACAGAAAAAAACAAATACTCCACAAACTGGGGTGGGCTTCCAGTGTGCCACATGAGATCTCAGGCATGGCTTGGGGGAAGGCACAGAAATAATGAATGGAATTTTGCCATTCGCAACATGGTGGCACCCGCAGAACTGTCATGCACATGCGCAGGTCACGCATTGGAATGCGGAAGTAACAGACAAAATAGTGCAGCTGTTATTCCGTAAGCCGATTGTGGTGGAGTGGTTTAAGCTCTGTTGGGCTTTTGGAAGGATACTTCCAAAAGGCCAACAGAAGAGATTCTATGATCGACCATTTTTAGAGCTACAGAGCTCTCTCAAAATGGCTGTAGGCTCTACCCACAGCCCTAAAAATGTAGATTACAAAAGTTGTTGTACATGTTATGAAGTCTTTCACTTCAATTTTAACATCTTTTGGCAGGATAATGCTATTTCCTGTTTGCATGTTTTTACAGATGTTACATCTTTTACACTTAAGAACTCCACTAGGTCTAACTGGTAGCCAGGTTTGTACACCCTGTCCCTTTTTGCAAAATTGACTTCTAACTAGCTTGTCTTTCAAGTTAGCTGTTCTCCTGAATGTAACCCTAGGAGTGTCAGAAATCACTTCTCTCAATACTTCATCACCTTTCAGGATGTCCCAACAATTCCAGACTATATTGGCTACTTGCCCTGCAAGAATATTATATTCCATGGAAAAAGTTGTTTTTCGCTTATTGGATACACCCTGTTTTGTAGAACCACATCTAGTCAACTCTTTTTGTGTTTTGGTTTTTACACTTTCTAATGTTGCATTGAGAAATGATTCTTTATACCCCTTTTCCCTAAATCTGGATAAGAGTTCTTCAGCTTGTTGTGAAAAATCACTGTCATCTGTACAGTTGCACCTGATTCTTTTTAGCTTACTATAAGGGATGGATTCCTTTAACTTTACTGGATGTAAGCTGTAATTTCTAAGCAGGGAATTTGTAGACATAGCCTTCCTAAAACCCTTTGTCTTAATGATGCCTGTAGTACTGTCACCCATGAAAGTCACATGAAGAAAGTTGATTTGTTCATGATGAATAACTGAGGTAAATCTCAAATTTAAATCATTAATATTCATCCATTCAATAAAGTTCTGTGCACTGTCATGGCTACCCTTCCAAATACTTAGGCAATCAGCAATGAAACATTCCTATTTTATGATGTTCTTACTAAATGGGTTAACAAGAGGGTTATCTAAATGCTGTAATTCCCATGGCCCCATAAATATGATTGCATAAGCTGGGGCTGTCGATACCCCCATTGCTGTTTCACATTTTTGTGCAAAAAATTCATTGTTGAACTCAAAGTACCTGTGGTAAAGCACAAAGCTAAGGGCTCGCTCTAGGAAATCCACCGGTGCATGTGTTTCATACCGATCCCTCTGTAAGAAGAATTGTGCTGCTTTAATGCCATTCTGATGCCTAATTGAGGTATATAGGGATTCAACATCCGCAGATATCTATAAAAAATCAGACTCCCAGATAATCTCTTGGAACTTATTTATGGTATCACTCGAGTCCCGTAGGTATGATGGTAATTTATGCATACTATGTTGTAAGAATAAATAAATGAACTCACAGAGATGCTCTGTTATTGAACCAACTCCTGAAACTATCGGCCTTCCAGGGGGCTCTCACATGCTTTTGTGAATCTTAGGAAGACAATACAAGGTAGGGACCACAGGGTGTTCACAGTACAGGTATTTAAATTTGCCATTGCTAATACTCCCATCCTGTAATGCCCTCTCCAAAAGCAGATACAAATTCCTTTTATATTGATATGTGGGGTTTCCACTGAGCTTCCTATAATTATTAACATCATAAACCAGTTTTTCAACCATTTCTTTATATTTTTCAGTGTCCATTAACACAATGTTTCCCCCTTTATCAGCTTTTTTAATTGTTTTGCTGTCGTTAGTTATTAACTCTTGTAGAGCATGTTCTTCTGCAAAACTTATGTTCTTTTTGATTGTATTACTCTTATTTCTTAAGAAAAGCTCCCTTACCTTATGTAGAACGGTATCCTCAAACACAATGATGTTACCATTTAATACTGCTGGACAAAAATCTGATTTGCACTTGAACAAAGTGCCTCTCATTAATTTAAAGTCACTAATATCCATACCCATAATTCCATTTTCAGCTGACGCAACCTCTTCTATTCCAAGTGCAGTTTCTATCTCCATCTCATTTTCACCGGAGTCCTGTATTCTATGCGCTGCTGCAATCAGATAGTCCAAGTCTTCTTCAAAACCTCCTTGATTACCCGTGTTCTCTGTAAATCCCATACTTCCCACTTGCTTGTTTATTTGTTTGTCCACAAAAACAGCTGCAATCGCATTTTTCGAAATAGCTTGAAAATATCCACAAAAGTTGAGAAATGCATGGCAACAAAAGTCAGTTCTTTTTCTAATCACTGAATTTGAAGTTTGTTTAAATCAAGTTTGCTTAGATTAACTATTTGTAGCTCATTGTGTTCTTGGGGGCTCTGAGGGTTCATTTTTTGCCCCCTTGTTCTTCCCCCTCATTAACCTCTTATAGTCCGTTTACTCTGTTTTTTGGGGGCTCTATGTTTTTTTCTACTAGAGATGGCCCAGCTACAGAAATTTTAGTCAACTCAATAGTTACTGATATTGCAGCACTGTTATTGGAAGCGCCAGAGTCTTTTCCCTTTTGAGTAACGTAACTTCTATTATTCCTGTTTCTACTTTTATTCCTTGACCTCCCTCTACTTCTTGACCTTTGGTCTTTATTTTTCGGTAACATGTATGGAGTGCCCAGTTCGTAATCTTTACTATCCCTTAACAATTTCTCTTGCTTTCACTCAATAATTTCTTTTTCATGTTTTAATATTTTATTTTTAAGGGCTTTATCCAGCTGAGCAAAATCCACATGTCCCTTATACACAGCAACTTCCTCCCTTGCTAATTTAAGCTCTTGGGCCAATTTTTGGTAATCCTCAGTGTCTTCCTCAATAACAAGTCTTGTATAAGCTAATGATGCTGCTTCAGATATCTTGAGCCAAGCCTCCTTTCTTTTGAAATTGTCCGGGCCACATAAAGGTGTTTTAATTACCCTCAACCCTCTTGGCACTTGAGTTTTCTCTGAGCATGCTTCCAGGGATGTAATATTATAACTGATGTTGACTTCTTTAATCAGAAGCCTTTCCAATTTTAGAAAAGCAGATTTTATATTGCCCTTTATATCATTGGCAACCGCAGCTCCTGCTAATGCTGTTCCCTCTAGGTTCACCCTCAAAAGCTGTTTCCTGGACTGCAGTGAAGACAGGTCCTCCAAACTAAAGCTTGCGCTCTCCGATATTCCACCAGTTACTTTTGCCACATCCTCAGACATTTTCTGCCGGTAACTAATAATTCAACTGCGTATTTAAAACAACTGTGGACGGTTCATTTAGGAATTCACCAACAGACTACAAATCTGACTGGATGCAAACCTGAAAAAAGTTTGGAGAGTGATTCGACACCACTGCGTAGCTCTCACCGAAAATTGGTTTAATAAATGGCAAGTTTCACCTCACCTGAACACACCCAGGTGTGCTCAGTCATTCATAGGAGCTAGTAGGCCAACTGCAGAAAATCCAAAGGAGACGTTCCTGCACTCTGATGTGAGGTGGTTCGCTGCAACAGGGCGACCAGCTCAGAATATAGACAGCTTCCAAAATGCAGCGCTCCACAGAAACACAAACACTAATTTCTTCAACTAATTGTTGATTTTTTTTTCACCGAGGTGAGAGCCCCTAGCACCTCGCCTACAAGCCTTCAAGGGGGCATTAACCATACGGGGTATATGCCAGACTTAAATACAAAAAAGGCATGACATCACAGTGACAATTAAATGTGAATGCACCAATAAAAACAACCAAAAGCTAATACGTATTCCTAGTAATTACTTCATTTAAACATTTTTATGCATTTTGGAAGTAAATAACGCCCTCTTGAAGGCTTGTAGCTGAGGTGCTAGGGGCTCTCACCTTGGTGAAAATAAAATAAAAAAAATAAAATCAACAATTAGTTGAAGAAATTGGTGTTTGTGTCTCTGTGGAATGCTGCATTTTGAAAGCTGGGTAAAGAATTGGCTGGATAACAGGACACAGAGGGTAATAGTAAATGGAGTCCACTCCGAAGAAAGGGGGGTTACTACCGGGGTACCGTAGGGTTCAGTACTGGGTCCAGTCCTTTTTAATGTCTTTATAAGTGACATTGCAGAGGGACTGGAAGGAAAAGTATGCCTCTTTGTATACAACACAGAGATCTGCAACAGGCTTGATACACAAGGGGGGTGGAAAGGATGAGAAGGGACTTGGCAAGGTTGGAGGAATGGACAAAAGTATGGCAACTTAGAGTCATTGCAAAGAAGTGCAAAGTAATGCACCTGGGAAACAAAAATCCAGGGGAAGAGTACATAATGGAGGGTGGGGGGGTACTAACAAAAATGGAAAGGGACCTGGGGGTAGTCATATCAGATTACATAAAGGTAAGCAAGCAATGTGAGAAGGCAGTAAGGATGGCTGGGGGATACTAGGATGCATAGGAAGAGGCATCACCAGTAGAAAACAAGAAGTTGTTATCTCTCTGTACAGAGATTTGGTGAGACCCCATCTGGAGTACTGCGTACAGTTCTGGAGACCCCATCTCCGCAATGATATAGACAGGATGGAGGCAGTCCAGAGGAGGGCAACTAAAATGGTGCAGGGTCTGCACCAGATGCCACATGAAGAGAGACTGAAGGAGCTTAAATATGTATACCCTCAAGGAAAGGAGGGAGTGGGGGGGGGGCATGATAGAAACTTTCAAGTACCTCAGGGGAACCAACAAAGTCCAGGAGGGTAGCAACTTTCAGAAAAAGAGATGTGTAAGAACAAGGGGACACAATCTGAAGATAGAGGGGGGATGACTCAGAGGCAATGTGAGGAAGTATTTTTTCATGGAGAGTGTGGTGGACGCATGGAACGGCCTTCCTGAGGAGGTTGTGGAGTCAAAAACAGTGAGGGAATTCAAGAATGCATGGGACAGACATAAGGCAATTCTGGTGGGGGGGTAGGAAGAAGTAGGCTGTTGCTTAACTAGGATCTGAAGCTTATCCAATAGGTAGGGAAATGGGCAGACTGGGTAGGACAAGTGGTCCTTATCTGCCACCAAAGTCTTATGTTTCTATGTTATTGGGCACAGTATGCACAGCAGTTACATATGCATTCTGAATGTGTGCTATGACAATGGGATTTGGTGCATACAGATACTTTTTAACATTGTTTCTTATTTTAATTTCTCAAATTAAATGATGTTAAAATATGCATATAATACTATTGATGTTTATTATTGTTTCTAAACCAAAGTGCTAAAGCAGAAAAGGTGCCAACCCTTTTTTTTGGGAAGGGGGAGTGGGACTGTATTCTCTGTTAACACTAGGGCACTGTCTACCTTTAGTATTTATTTTTGGTCCTATGGGACCAATGTGCCTGTCAAAGACTACATGCTTGCTGACTGTATCTAGGTTGCCGATTTTGCCTTATTGATTAGTTCATTATAAAAATAATTGAGGAAAACTTTTTCCATAGTCAAAGCCAGTAGTTATTTGTCATTATAACCAGCTGGTGGACTGTCACTAGGGGCGGTGGAGTAGATGGCAGCCTGAAGCTACAGCTCTTTAGCTGAGAGGTCCTTATCCAACAGAATTCAACATTTTCATGTACAGAATAACAGTTTCAAGCCTATAAAGTTATGTAGCACATCGTAAGGAACTCGGAGGTACCAAACTTAAGCATCGAAGCAAAAGATGTCTGAAATTATCAAGGACTTACTTACCAGCTGACAAACGTGGCCTACAGCTCTGGCATGGAGCAGCCTCCACCTCCAGTAGTTTGGGATCCGGCCTCGGTGGAATGAATATTTGGGCAGCTGCTATCACAAATGGCCCAAGTCACCATGGCTACTAATCACACTGTACAGGTCTTGCAGTCTATGGAAGCCTGGCTTTGTCAGAATGAGAACCGGCTGAAGGTGATGGAAGGCTGCCTGCAAGATCATGATGCCACTCCCAGGGAGCACCAGGCTGTGCTGATTAAGATGCAACAAAAAAACTGATGACCTTGAGAACCATGGGAGGAGAAACAACCTCCAGTTCCTAGGGTTCCCCGAACGGGTGGAAGGACGCAGTACGGAAGCATTCCTGCAGATGGCACTGGTAGAAAGTCTACAACTTGATCCTGGGCACAAGGTGCAGGTGTAAAGGGCTCACCACACTCTCGCACCCATGCCTAAACCCTCTGAGAGACCCAGGCCTATCATCGCCCGGTTCCTGGACCACCGGGACAAGGAACTGGTAATGGCAAAGTCCAGCGAGCTGCAATCTATCATGTGGAGGAACCATCAAATAAATATATACCCAGACTATTACAAGGAGTTATAGGACTGGAGGCAGGCTTTTATGGAGGCCTGCCGTGCCATGCATCGAATTGGCCTCTCCTTCTCCCTCCGCTACCTGGCCACAATGCGGGTAGAACATAATGGTGTTATGCTGTTTTTCTCATCACCAGAGGCTGTGATGGACTTTCTTAACAGAAACTGGCTGGGAGAATCCCAGATACAAGACCAGCAGCAGCGCTCACCAAAGAGTCTATCAGGAAGGCTGGATCGGCGGTCACCACTAAAACAACAGAAGGAGCCCACCAGGGACAGCAGGCCGGAAGACTCATGGGAGCGCCCCACCAGAACCAACAGAAAGTGACACACTTCCCGGCAACATGGGAGAAGGGACCGGCCCATGGAGAGGCCCCATAGTTCCAGCCCTGTTCTGGCTTATGGACACTGCCTTCAGCAACACCCTTGGTGACTTCCCGATGCCTAATCGGTACACTGCACTGAGGCCTGTTACCCCAGAGCCGCAGGTGAAGACTTCTGGGGGCCAGACTCTATCCCTGAGCTTGCCTCACTCCTGGCCACCCTCACCAAGCAGATCGTGGGCGGACCGGGTTGCACCCCCAGCAAGGCCTCTACCGGGATGGCACCGCCATCTCCTCGCCTACAATCCCTGAAGACGTTGCAGTCCCGAAGACAGAAAAAGGTGAAGAAGACTTGGCCTGCATCACCAGAATGGAATCCTGCCCCAGACTACATAATACAGGACAGTCATATAAGTAGCTCCTGTAACTGTCTTTCAGGGGTTTACTGCAGCAGGGAGGGAGCAGGGGTTCAGGGGAGCTGGATCAGAGTCAAGTTCACATGGCTATGGACTGAGTATTTTGGAAGGCCCAAGTGCAGGCTGCCAACCATCCATGTGAACCCAACCCCCCCCATGCCCCCGGGGAGGGGGGTCCTCTCCTTCGAATCTCACCCAGGCCTCCCCAGGCTCACCCAGTCAGTTTAAGTGTCCTGAATGGAGGGCAAAAATCCTGAAACTGGTTTGCAAGTGTCTGGTAAAGCACCTCAATATGGATCCAGGTGCCTTGAAGTTTGAAATTGAGAAAGCCCATAGGGTCGGACACCCTCCTAAACCTGGAGACTGTCTGCCTCATTGCTTGGTCAAGTATCTTCAGTATACTGACAAGGAGGCTATGTTAAAGGTGGCCAAATCACAAGGCTTGATCCCCATCGAAAAAGGCAGAGCCATAATTTTTCAGGACTATAGCAGGGAGTTAAATGTAAGGAAGCAGAAGTTTAACCATGTAAAGTCCCAGCTATATAACCTAATCTGGACCTTTGCTTTTATGTACCCTGCAAGGCTCCACATTGATAGACCTGGTAAGCCTCCTAGAATCTTTACCAACTACCTCAGGGCTAAGCATTTTATCAATGAGGAATACGCTGCTACTGAGGGTCGTTCTGCTGCCTGGACTATGGTCCCAGCAAAGATATGAAGAGACTTCACATTGTCACTCTCTTCCAGAGCAAAGCAGTGGTGTCCTGTCCACTGAGACTGGGGCTACAATGGGTCCTCCCTCATAATTTCCTGAACAACACCATTGTTTTTACAAAAATGCCTGCAAGTATCTGATGTGCACTGGGATTTGATGGGGGGGTCTTCAAGCAGGAGCCACTGACAGCACAGTGCCCCGTTATGCCCTGGTCACTGGAATAAATGGTACCGCCCTTCTCTACATGATTTTGAGTAAGTGTTTTACCTGTATTAATGTTGGTAAAGAGATTTGCATTTTATGTTGGTTTACAAGGGGGTTGAATGCTGTGGAGGATCACGTACTGTGGTTACATCCCTAACCTCTTTGGATGTCATGATACACCATGAGGTGAGTGGCCATATTGCTTTACTTCAAGCCCTCCCCTTCATTCTGCAGCTCCTCCACTTCCCATCCCTTTACTGGTGAGCTATAAATCGACTCTGTCGGTCCAAGCTCAAGGCAGACTGGTGAATGGCTGTTTCTTCCTTTGGCACAGACGTAATGATTGGTTGCGCATCCCGGTTTGACTTTTACTGTACTTCAACCAATATTTGCTCTTTGATGTCTATGTCTGTTTCTTGTAAGGTTCACTGAAACTATCACACCTGCTGCCTGGGATTTGAAGTCCTGTTGAGGGGTGCCTTTGAGCTATCGTTCAGCAGGTTTTCCTCTTTTTGCTGTTTTTGGGGGTACGCACAGTCTGTATGCATCTTAACACCATTGCTTGCCTTGATGTGCATCCCTGAATGCACATACCTCCCAGATCTGTCCATTCTGGTAACAACATATGCAACATTGTCAATTACAGCTCAGTTTGTTAATGACTGCACTTGGGATCAAACTCATTCAGGACCCTGAGACTGCCAGCTTCGAGACCCATCTGTAGGAGGACTCTTCTCTATTTATTTGTAAATGGACAGTGGGATACAATAACACATTCTGCTTTGCTCTTGGATGTAATCGCCTCACACATCACTGTCTTCTGTACAGTAAACTAGGGTGGCCCTCACCATCAGCCCTCATGGATCTTACACTTGGGAAAATTGTCCATAGAGTACTACAAAGCCGAATCCTGTTCTCTCTTGCCTCATGCATAGAACCCAATACTAGTAGCTACATCCTTAGGTCTTCTGGCATAGACCTTCTAAAGGTCCCCAGATCATGTAGCAGGTATGGAGAGATGTCTTTCTCCTCTATGGCTCCTAAGTTTTGGAACAAAATGCCTTAAACCGTGTGGCAAGAGTAGAGTTGGTACCTTCTGAAGTCACCTTCACGCCCATATGCTGCAATGCTCCCTATGTACCTGCCCATGACTATGCACCCTACACTGCCTCCTGCATATAGACGCACTTAACTGCACCTAATATAAGACTCAGTACCTAGTACCATAGCCTACCTCTAGTGCCAATTTGATTGTATCTTACTCTACCTAGCAATCAATTATAATTGGTACTACCTGTATTCCTTATTTTACCTGTGTTAGTGACAATCTTGACTGTACCTCTCTCCACGATATTATGTAACCTCTTGCACAACTCTTAATACATTGTCAACTGTATGCACTACTGTGCACTCTCACAAAACTTGCACTATTGTTTTCTTAGAACTAAATGTACCTACTTGCCTTATCTTCCAGAACCCTGTAAAATCCTACCATTGTTTTGTAACCCTGTAATATCCTGTTGTTTGTACTCTCCCAGGTTGTGCCTGAAAATAGGCAAGTTACTGCCTAGTGCACCCTACCTGGTTAAGAAAAACTAAATAAAATAAACAAATTTGTGTGAGTCAGCAGTTAGATAGGCAGCCCCAACCATGCCATGGGGTATGGGCACTGGCGGGGGCCCCCCTCCTCCTTCAGGGGTTGTGACCTCCACAGAGCATTTAGTGTCCGCCCAACCTGATTATGTGCCACAACTACAGGATTATGTAGTCGGGACTCAAGTAGACTTGTATTGTGATCTTTTTAAGAGCATTAGGTGGAAAAAGGCAAAAATGGGAAAAATGTTTATAAATGTTTAACTATATACTTTTTTCTCCCATCAGTCCAGGAGCAGTTTTCCTTCCATCTAGTACCTGAGGATGGGTCCTGTCGTTTGACTCTATGGGGGTTATGGTGGCTTTGTCTGGCCCTATGGTTCCCTCCGGCCCGGGGGGGGGGCACAGATTCTAGCAGGGGATGCAGCCAATGCTTGTCCTTCAGGTGGACGGGTCAGGGTATACCATGGTGTGATAGAGTACAGGGCAGCCCCAGTATTGAGGGAAACCAAAGTGGTCCTGCCCCAATGGACTGTGCCCTGGCTCTAATTCCATGTGGTGACCCACCTTTGAATGGCATTGTGACCTACCTGAGGGTTTGGAGGTGCGCTACTCTGGCAAGCATTTTTTTTTCTCTCTCAATGTTTCTGTTTCTCTCACTATCCTATGTTTCTTCTTGGCTTCTTTTCCTTGATTTAATCATTTTCTCTTTAATAGTTTTTTCTTTCTGTGCCTATCAACCGCTATTACTTTTCCACCACAGATTTGCACGGGGAAAGCTACTAGAGGGATCTAACGTAGTGTCTGGAGGGTGGGGGTGATAGGATTGTTAATATGGCCATGAGTTCATGTCCTGTTTTAAAGTATCTAGTTATTTTTGAATGTAAAGTTATATTTGTGTCTCATCAGTTACACATGAGTCAAAGTTCTTTGTTGTGGTTGTGGGAAATGGGGGTACTGTGGGGAGGGTGGGTGGTGGGACAGGGTCAAAAAAGATCAAAATATTGTTATTTTATTGGATGCAATGTGTAGCAGATGATTTAGTTCAGTCGTATATCAGTGAAGTCTCAGACCTGGTAAAGCAATACACTAGTACCATTTGCCTGATACGTTTATACCAAAAAGGATAATAAAATTAAAGAGGGACTACAGACAACATTTCTGGCATCAATAAATTCAGAATTTGCATCAGCATAGCTACAATCAGCCTCATGCCAAAAAATGAGATCTCTGAGTTACTTTGCTTAAAATTTACAGGTCATTTTAAAACCCTAAATTCACTGCCTGTTTAAAAAAGTCAGTTTTAGTGAAGAGCTGATGCTGATGTCATCTCCTGAACTCAGTCTAGTTATCCCTGTCAGCAAGCTTATATGATCTGTTTCTCCAAAAGTTTAAAGATCATGTGCAATGGTTTTCACAAGTAAAACAGGCAGCACCAGTCAATAAACACTGCTTAAAAACTATGTGTGTTTCAGGTTTTGCAACAAAGTTGACAATTTTATTTTGGTGCCTTTTTGTTGTGGTCCTTTTTCCAGGGTTGCTGGATGCTGGGTCATAGCACACTGCTGTGAGGTTTGCAGACTGAAGAATTTACAGATGTGGTGAAAGGCTGAGATCATTCACACCTATCATTCAACTGAGGTGATTTCTCAGGATGGCACTTTAAAACAACTATTCTAACTCCTTGTCAGTGGGGGTCGGAGAGGTAATGCTGTTTTGAAACAGGACTAGGAGTTTTTAATTTAGCCAGCCCAATGTTTTCTCCTGGTCAGTCTGTTACTTGACCTACATTCAGGCTCATCTATGTTGTACTCTAAATTGAAATGATCATTTTAGCAAGGCTAACACTTCCACCCCTAGTAGGAATTAACACATATAAGGCCCCTATTAAAATTTATTGTAAAGCAGACACTGACAAATAGCAATGAAGTTACCAGCATTACAATACTAGCAGCAATACAACTTCCTAACAGGCACAGTAGAGTAGCACTCCAAATGGTTTCAGCAGCCTGGAGGCATGCTGACTCAGCATCCCAGTAACCCTGGAGAAATGGACCTCACCAAAAAGGCATGAAAAAAAATACAAATTTGCCAACTTTATTACAAAACCTGAAACACACAGTTTTTATCGCAATGTTTTTTTGAATGGTGCTGCCTGTTTTATTTTTGAAAACTATTGCACATGATCTTTAAAACTTTGGAGAAACAGGTCCTATAAGCCTGCTGACAGGGAAGACTAGACTGTGAGTTCAGAAAATGACATCATCAGCAGCTCTTCACTGAAACAGGCTTTTTTGAACAGGTAGTGAAATCAGGGTTACAAAATAGATCATAACTTTAAAATAAAGTAACGTAGAAATCTAAGGTTTGGTACGACATTTACTGGGAATATGCTTATTCTAATTCTGCAATGCAGCATTTTGGCCAGAGTCCCCTCTTTACTATTTCCACGTGGAATATGAATGAGCTTAAGAATGTGATTAAAAGGAAGAGAGTGACAGCAGAGGTGAAGAGGTCTAGGCTAAAAGCCCTGTTGATGCAAGAGACTCATATGTCCATGAGTGAGGCCGAAAAACTTGTGGGAGTATGGGTGGCAAATGGGTTTCTTCCTGCTTCTCATCTAAGGCATGGAGGGGGGGCTATATGGTTCCCCTGTGGGGGGGGGTTCAGGTTGATACCTTCTCTAGCTTATGACCTCACTGGGCTTCACACAGGTTATTACTTCCGCTACTCACATTGGTGGTCATTCATTGGATCTGGTGTCCCTCCTGGGAATGGAGGTCTCTGGCGTGGTGGTGGAACCAGTCAGGTGGGTCGACCATTACACCATAGGGTTCAGTTTCACAGCTCCCACTAATGGGCCTGCCCCTACAGAGATGGTCCACTACTGCCCTTTGAGGGGTGTGACCCCAGAAGGCCTGATGGCGGTGCTAGACCTATCAGGTTTGTCAAGTGAATGCATGGATCTAGGGAGGTCTAACACTTGCCTATAATAAGGCGGTTATGGATGCCCTGGATTCCATTGCTCCTGTTTGGTATTTGACCACTCACTATTCGCCCAGGGTCCCC
Source organism: Neoceratodus forsteri (assembly GCA_016271365.2). Taxonomy (NCBI): domain Eukaryota; kingdom Metazoa; phylum Chordata; order Ceratodontiformes; family Ceratodontidae; genus Neoceratodus; species Neoceratodus forsteri. The sequence goes on from CM057449.1 coordinate 1,840,397,645, forward strand.
ATGGTTTGATGGGACCTTGAAGGAGTTGAAAAGAGTGGGTCAAAGACTAGAGAGGGCTTGGCAGATGTCTGACTGGGAGGCTGACAGGCTTAGATTGATGGACCATTATACTGTCTATCAATCGACAATCACCCGTAAAGAAGGCAAAATTCCTGTCCAGGGAGATTGCCGTTGCACAGAATCGACTGGCTCAGCTTTTCCAGACTATAGACAGATTGTTCAATCCAATCTGTCTGCAGACCAATGGAGCCTTGTCACAAGAAAGATGTGACCAGTTTGCTCGATTCTTCATGGATAAGGTTGCCACCATCAGGTCTGGAATCCACCCAGCTCCCCTGTATGGGACATTGCGGAGGTCGGCAGGAGGTTGCGGAGTGCCTGGTCTATCTGGTCTGACTTCGGATGGCCAGACATCATGGACATCGTGAGGATTATCCAGACCTTGCAGCCAACCAGCTGTAGTTTGGACTCGGGCCCAACACGTCTCCTAGTGGAGTGTATTGATGAGATTGGCCCAGTTCTGGCTGAGATAGTCTGGAAGTCGTTGAAGAGGTGGGTATTTCCAGATCCCATGAAGGAGGCAGTCATTCGACTGCTCCTGAAAAATCCTTCCCTTGACCCAGACTGTCTTGCCAACTACAGACCTGTCTCTAATCTGCCCTTTTTTTGGCAAAGTTACCGAGAAGGTGGATGCACTGCAGCTGGATAATCATTTACCCAGCCACGATGTCTATGACTCTCTCCATTCTGGATTTAGGAAGATGCACAGCACTGAGACGGCCGTTGTTCAGGTGCTAAATGACCTCCTAATAGTAAGAGATCGGAGGACACATTCCATCTTGGTCCTCCTTGATCTCTCAGCGGCATTTGACAGGGTCAACTATGGTGTGCTATTGGAGCACCTGCAGTTTATCTGTGAACTACTGGGTACTGTCCTTAGATGGTTTTGATCATTCCTCGAGGGTAGGACGCAGAGAGTGGTCTCAGGAATTTACTTCTCTGACCCTCTTCTCCTATCCTGCGGGGTACCGCAGGGCTCTATTTTGGCACCCATGTTGTTCGCTGTCTATAAGCTGCCATTGGGAGGCATTATTAGACTGTATGGTTTGAGTTTTCACCGCTATGCAGATGATACTCAACTGTACTTGTCCTTTGTACCTGAACAGGGAGATATCCTCTCAGTGTTTAACAACTGCTTATCTGAGATCCAGGACCGGATGAGTGCTAGCTGGCTGAGGTTGAATCCGGATAAGACTGAGGTCTTGGTGGTGGATCCAGATCATCCGGGGGTGGGTTGTCGGCTAGATCACCTTCTGGTCTTTGGCCCGGGGGTGTCCAGCTTACCACTTCAGACCAGGTGGGTAACCTGGGCATTATTTTTGATGACTGTTTGACCCTTAATTCACAGGTGTCAGCCGTTGTCAAGACCTCTTTTTACCACCTGAGAAATATTGCCTGGGTGAAGCACCTGGTCCCTCCTGCAGATCTTCCGACACTGGTCCATGACTTCATTACCACTTGCCTTGACTACTGCAATGCCCTTTACCTAGGGTTACCAGAGACTGATATCCGCCGCCTGCAGCTAGTGCATAATGCAGCTGCAAGGCTTTTGACTGGTACGTCTCGGACCAGTCATATTACTCCTGTGCTCCATGGACTGCACTGACTGCCTGTGCGGTGTGTATCATCTTCAAGGACAGCTTGCTGACCTAAAAAGCCCTACACAACCAGGGACCTTGCTACCAGCAAGATCTCCTTTCTCCCTACTGCCCTTCCCAGCTGCTCCGATCCTCCGATGAGGGATTGCTAGAGATTCCCAGGGTGCATCTGAAGACATCTGTGGCTTGCTCATTCGCTTTTGCTGCCCCTACCCTGTGAAATTCTCTGCCTTGTTGGGTAAAGGATTGCCTGACCATCCAAAGCTTTAAAACAGCAATAAAAACCTACCTGTTTGGCCAGGCATTTTCTGATGAATGTTAATGTTGTCTCAGATGTACTTTTATTAATTTATCTGACTGTGATTTGTATTGTATTTCTGATGATGTTTTTATGTACTGGTTTTAAATTTTTAATGTCTGGTAGTTATGTACAGGCGCTTTGATCAGTGGAAAGGCACCTTTTATAGATAAAATCTGATTTGATTTGATCTGATATTAAAAGCACCCGGGTTGACTATACTGGTAGGTATGCCTTGGCTAGGATACAGCTTGCTGGTGTGGGAGAACTATCAATTGGTTCTGTTTACACCCCTAACATAGAGGACCCTATTTTTTTTTCTAAAAACTGGCTATTGATATGGCCTCCATGCCGGGACCATGGGTGTTGGGGGGAGAATTTAAATGTGTTAGGGACACAGTCTTGGATAGGTCCAACCCCTCCTCCTTGGCGGTCTCAAAGAATACCAAAGCTCTTGGTGAGGTGGAAGCATTGTTCAACTTGGTCGATGCCTGGAGGCACATGCACCCCAGTGGGCAAGAATACAGCTTTTTTCTCACATGCCCACCACTCTTATGCCCAGCTGGACAGGTTGTTATAGTGTATGGTGGAATGTCGTTCTCCACCGAAATCGATCGTTTTCGAAACCTTGTAGTCACACACAGTGACGTCATAGTACAACAGAATGACAGCTTACTGTACTCATGCACCGCCACACTGTGTCCTCAAGCAGCATTTGACAGTTAGGGCCTACTCCATAGACAGGACACATGGCAAAGCAGCAATATCGGGGCAGTATTAATGGTTAGGTGTAAGCGTTCACAATGTAAATTCTTTTTCCTTCAAGTAGCTGTTTTTTTCCCAAAAATGGGTTCCACCATACACTATAAAGAAAAGTGCATGGGAACAGTTGACAACAGGGCATCTTTCACCTCGTTGGCACTATGAGGAAGGATTACCTCTCGAGCTGCGCTCTCGAGGTAATCCGTCGTCATAGTGCCAACTCGGTGAAAGAATAGCCCTGTTGTCAACCGTTCCCCATGCACTATCCTATATGACCAGCACCCCACTTGTGACTAATTTGTACTCTATCGAGTACTCCCATATCTTACTATCAGATCATGTCATGCTTACCATGGCTGTCATGGCCGTGGGTTTGACGATGGTGTGCCAGCCATGAAGGCTAGACCCCTTGTTACTTAAAGACCAGAGCTTTACCTCCTACATGTCAAGCTCTATCGAAGAATTCCTACAATACAACAAAAAGGGTGATATCTCAGATGGTTGCAGGTGGGAGTCTTTAAAAGCATACATTAGAGGGCAAGTGATAGCTTACTCAGCCCACAAAAAAAGACAGACAGAGGAGGAGCTGGATCACCTCCATGTGAAAAAAGCAGCATGGGAGGAGGCCAATAAAAACAGGCCCAATATGAATCTTTACAGTGTTGTACAGAAGCTGAAATGGTGCTTTAACCTGTTCAGCTGTGCACGAGTAGAAAGATCCATCATGTTAGCTCAGGTGGGTGGCTGCTTTGATGGAGACAGGTGGGGATAAATACCTAGTGTGGAAGCTGTACAAAAAGAAGAGCGAGTGCACCATTGGTCAAATACGCAAATGTTCTGGCTCTCTGACTTTTGACCTGGGAGAAGTGGCGGAGGAATTCATCTCTTTTTATAAGTCCTTTTATACGTAAGAGGTCTCCACTACTATTAATCAAATAGATAATTTCTTTGCAAAAGCCCAGGTTCAGTCCATAAGCCATGCCATATCCCAGCAGTTGGACTCTCCTTTGAGCAAAGAGGAAATCCAAGGTGGAATTCAGTCCCTCAAAGGTGGCAAAGCGATGGGCCAAGATGGACTACCCGTAGACTTTCAAAACTTTTAAATCCATCCTAACCGAGCCCCTGTATAACATGCTTGTAGAGGGTCTGGAGAGGGGAGTGCTGCTTACCTCCATGCGGTCAGCCATAATTAGAGTGCTTCCAAAACCGGGCAAGGATCCCACTCTATGTGCCTCTTACAGGCCAATTTCATTACTCGTGGCAGACTACAAGATTCTAGCCAAAGTAATTGCTACTAGAATCAAACCTGTTTTGCCATCCATAATTCATACAGATCAGGTGGGCTTCATTAAAGGGCAACGGAGGAAACACAATGTTCGTAGAACTTTGAATGTAATTCATCAGTGGTCAAAAACCCATCACAGTCACAAGGCTGCGGTCCTTGCCCTAGATGCAGAGAAAGCCTTTGACCACATGGACTGGGGGTACATGTTTGAAACCCTCCGATGCAAGGGAATAGGCCTGCATTTACTAAACTGGAACCAGGCTATGTAGTTCTCTCCCACTGTGCAAATAGTGATTAATGGAGGATTGACCTCCTCTTTCCACCTAGGGAGAGGTACCAGGCATGGCTGCCCGCTGTCTTCATTACTATACATCATGACCCTTGAACCTCTGACCACAGCAGTTCATGGGGAACTGGGTATATGGGGATGTGAGGGAGGAGGAGGAGGGAGTGAGCATAAGGTTGTCCCCTTCATGGACAACCTCCTTCTATATCTGGGAATCCCTGGACATGATTTGCCATTCATCTATGTTCTGCTGAGGGAGTACGGCTCCCTCTCCGGGCATGAGATCAAATGAACCAAAAGTGAGTTGATGCCCATTAGAGTAAAGGACAGAACTCAGCTGGTGGCCAGCCTGGGGGGCTTACAAATGGTCAGTCAGATTAAGTACCTGGGATATGTACTCCTACCAAACTCAACTTAAAGTATGTTAAAAATTTTAAACCTCTGACTCACAAAATCTCAGATGGGTATGACAGATGGCAGTCATTACCCCGTCCCTAATTGGGTGCATTAACACTGTTAAAATAGCCATTCTCTCCAGGTGTTTATATTTCTATCAATCCCTCGTCACACGTTCCAATGGCCCATTATAGGCATTTAAACTCCATCATACATAGGTTTCTATGGAAAGGGAAAATGGCCTGCATTAAAAGGGTACTCTTATAACTACCCAGCTTGGCTGTTGGCCTAGGTCTCCCTTATTTTCTACATTACTACTGGGTGGCACAGTTGGCCTTCTTGCCTGTAGGTAGAGCTGCTTCCAACCCAGCATGGTTCCTGCTAGAGGAGGAGGAGTTGAAAGGGGATTGGTATTTTGTATATCTCTCCGACCTGCTTTCTGTCCCATCTATCCCAGTGGTAAATAACCCTTTCATGGCAACGTTCATCAAAGTGTGGAGGGCAGTGCACCATAGGCTGAACCATCTACTGTTGGCCTCTCTTTGGGCTGACATTGTTACTGCTGTGAGGGATAGGAGTCTCTGCTCTGTGCAGCTTCACCAGAGATTAATGGCCTGGCACCACATGGGTTTGAAATATGTGATGCAGCTATACAGGGGAGGTAGGTTGCTGGAATTCTCAGAGCTGTCAGGTGAGTGGGGCATCCCAACTGGGGGCTATTTTCTTTGCCAAACTTTGCTTTAAAGAGTGGACTTGTCTTTGGATAACTCATATGGATGGTGAATGCGTTCTGCATTTGAGGAAGAACTGTATAACCCCCAGCCATGTAGTAAGCCCCTCGCAATTTACTATCATATCTTCCAGGGTGGGGGTGGACCAGCCATGGGATGCCACTAGGGGGAAATGGGAACAGGGGATGGACGTAACTATAGATGCCAATACTTGGCGGGCAGCATCTAAGCAACTCCAGGTGTGCTCCTGGAGCAATAAACTGTGGCAGATCCATCTTAACTTTATGTGTAGAGCCTACATGACCCCCAAAAGATTGCATAACGTAAACCCTGAGCTTTCAGATACCTGTCCAAAGTATGTGCATTGGGGGCAGACTTCTTGCATTTAGCTCTCATGTGTTCCAAGGTAGCCTTGTTGAGGCATGAAATGCACTGTATCATGACTGGAGTCAAGGACCACTCACCCTCAAAATCCCCACTTGAACTTATATTGGGGCTGACCCATCAAATGATAGAAGGGGCAGGGTACCACCCTTGTGGTCCATAGTTCTTGTTACTGACCAAAAAACTGTAGCTCAAAACTGGATGTCACCAAGTGCCCCGACTATCTCACAGTGGGCTCAGAACATCAAAGCGTGCCTGATCTTGGAGAAAATACAACTTACAGCTAATGGCCTAGCACAAACATTCTCTGATATTTGGGGCCCCTTGCAGAGAGCCATTGAGAGTGGATGGTTCCCGGTTGGATTACCTCCACCCCTCCCTCCCCTTTCTTGGCTGGTCACCAGGTGGGTTCTGAGCGGGGTCAACATGCACCTTATATTCCTCATCACATTTGGGTAGGATGTGAGCAGTTTATAACTGCACAGACCCAGGTGTTAGTGTCACCTTGGGTTAAGGTACCATTCTATCTCATGTAATTCCTTACATATATGTACTAGTTATGCCTTTTTCTCAATACTGTGTATCTTCTCTGTAAAATAGCTTACTTATATATGACTGTTTCTGCTTGTTTATGACTGTTTAAAGTTATCTTGCTTCCATTGCTTGTAATGTTTATGTGCTTATTTCAATAAAAACATTTATCAAAAAAATTAAAAGACCTCACTGCATTGCATGCTCTGCAGTACTTGTTGGCTATTCCTTAGGGGGAGGGTTAAAAACTAACACCTGAGCCCAATCAAGGAGGAAAAGGAGGCTTCATTTTCTGTTATGGGGAAGACAGCCAGAAGCTGAACAGCAAGAACCTTTTTTTGTAAAGCTGAATACAAGCTGTGTGTGTGTGTTCTTGTTAATTATTGAAAGTAAAGTTTTAATTTAGTTTGTATGTGCCTGGTGTATTAAGTGTTCCCCAAGAAGCTGCCTGGTTCACTACCCTGTCACAGTGCCCCAGTGTAAAAGCAGAGAAGCTGAACCAAAATCATGAGACAGGTTTCAAGCACAGGAATTAAGAGCCACACAAGAACGTTACAGCTTGCATTTACCAGTCTTGTGATTGTATAAGGACTTCAGCAAGAGGGAGAGTGGGCAGAATTAGGGATGAGATTTGGTCTGAAGCTGTGATAGGTGGAGGAGGCACATGCTTCCAAAAGCCCTCTCACATCGTAGACCATTACCAAAACCAATATGTTTACATGCTTTGCAAGTGAACATAAAAATGGCAGATGTGCCCCCGTGAGGTATTTAAAGGTCTGTATCGTATCTCCTCTCTCCCTCATCTTTTCCAGGGTGTACATATTGAGATCCTTTAGTCTCTCCTCATAGGGCTTTTGATGCAGATCCTTCACCATTTTAGTTGCTCTCCTCTGGACCGCCTCTACTCTGTCTATGTCTTTCCAGAGATATGGTTTCCAGAACTGGACACAATACTCTAGGTGGGGTCTTACCAGTGATCTATACAGTGGCAACACCACCTCCCACTTTCTGCTGGTGACCCCCAGTCCATGCATCCCAGCATCCCACTTGCCCTCCCTACTGCCTTGTCGCACTGCCTGGCCACCTTTAAGTCATCCAATATGATTATCCCCAGGTCTCTTTCCTGCTTTGTGGTCCTCAATACCACTCTACCCATGGGTTTCTGTGCCCTAAGTGCATTATTTTGCACTTTTTTGCATCAAAACCCAGCTGCCATACCCTTAACACTCCTCTAGTTTTCTCAGGTCTCTGCTCATCCTTTCCAGCCCCCTGGCGTGTCCACCCTATTGCAGATTTTGGTGTCATCTGCAAAGAGGCAGACCTTCCCTTCCAGCTCCTCTGCAGTGTCACTTATAAAGACATTAAAGAGGACCAGTCCCAGCACTGATCCCTGAGGCACCCCACTGGTCATCCTCCCTTCCTTGGAGTGAACTCCATTTACCACAACCCTATGTTGCCTATCCCCTATCCAATTTCTTATCCAGTTTACCACTTTTGGACCCACTCTCAAGCTACCTAGCTTGTTTACTAGCCTCTGATGTGGAACAGTGCTGAATGCCTTACTAAAATCTAGGTAGGCCACGTCCACTGCTCTATCCTGAATTAGTTCCTTGGTCACCCAGTCAAAGAAATCTATCAGATTCATTTGACATTACCTCCCCCCTGCGATACCATGCTGCCTTGGGTCTTGTAACCCATTGGATTCAAGATATTCCACAATACTTTCCTTCAGCAGTGATTCCATTAACTTTACCACCACCAATGTCAGGCTGACTGGCCAAAAATTGCCAGCCTCCACCCTGCTACCTGTTTTGTGTAGTGAAACTACATACGCCCTCCTCCAGTCCTTCGGAACCACTCCTTTTTCCAGTGAGCTGTTAAATAGAACTGTCAGAGGTGCAGCCAGTATTTCCCTGAGCTCCCTTAGTACCCTTGGATGTACCCCATCTGGCCCCATTGCTTTGTCCACCTTCAGATTAGCAAGTCCCTTCAGGATCTCACCTCCTAAAAAGGACTAGTGTCCACCTCCCTCCCTCCCTCCAAAGCTTTTGTTAATTGTTTGTGGCCTCCCCTTTTCCTTCCTCTGTCAACACTGAACAAAAGAATTTGTTCAGGATGTCTGCCTTTTCCTGGTCCACCTCTGCACAAGCCTCCCTTCCCTTTTTAACCTTACAGTACCTTACAGAACCACTTCTGGTCTTCCTGTTTTCACTTACATATCTAAAAAAGGTACAGGAGGGAAGTATTTTTCAGAAGAAAAGGTGCTCAAGAACAAGGAGACATGCTAGCAGCTGTAGCAGGTAGATTCAGGAGAGTTGTGAGAAGATACTTAACAGAAAGCGTGGCAGATTCCTGGAACAGCTTTCCAGCAGAGGTGGTGGTGGCAAAAATAGTGGTGGGGTTCAAGAATGCATGGGACAGGCACAAGGGAATCACAGTGGAAAGGAAGGGGGGGGAGGGAGAAAGAGCTGTAGATTGGGCATGGTCTGATGTGCTGTAATAGTATAGGTAGGGAGAAATAGGCAGACTGGATGGGCCACGTTGTCCTTATCTGACATCATATTCTATATTCTGTGTTCTATGTAATTCTTCTTACACGTCAACGGCCTAACTGCTTTCTTGGAGCAACTTGGGCAGTGAGTTGCTAGAGTATGAAAGCTGAGCAGGAGGGCGGGCAACCAGTGAGCCACAACCTAGTGACTCCTTGAAACACAGATGCCTGATATATAAACTAGGAACCCAGAGCCATAAGAATGTGAGGTAATTTTGAGCTGCAAAATTAGAGATGTAAAAGGTCTGGCAGCCAAGGGAGGAGCCTGAGGTGGAGCTACAGTCAGAGAGGGCTGTAAGATGAGGCACAGATTTTAAAACTTGAAACTATTATAAAACAGAAACCTTGACAGTAAAAGTTATATGTGATAAATTGCCCATGTTTTTCTATTTATTTTTTATTTTATTGAAATCTAGGATTACAAATACCTTTGAGCAGGAACTGCTCGTTTACAAAGGTTCCACATCAAAGGAATGGGGGGTATACATACATACAAAGGTCAACATAATAATACATAGTTACACAATAAAAAGAAGTAAGAGACTGAGGCATAGGAAATTCCAGTAATTCAAAATGTGCCAAATGTAAGGAAGCATGACATACCAGCCAAGGGCAATCTTAGAAATAAGCACTGCAGGGGAGAGGAAGGGGTATGCAGGCAGGAAGGCCATTGTCGGAGGGTAGAGGGTGAGGGTAAGAGCTCTAAAGGGAGGGAGGATAAAAGTCAGAAAATGTCCAGGGGAGGAAAGGAGAGGGGGCAAGGCTGTAGGCAGGTAGAAGGGGGCAAGGCGGGGAGAGGTAGCTGTCAAGATTGAAGTGGAGGGCAGTGAGCGGTGGGCTCCTGATTAGGCAAGGTAGTCACAACGACTAGTTGAAATGAGATGAAGTCGGAGTTGTCTCTTAAAAGGGCCAAGAGCAGCAGCAGTAAGAGTTTCTTTGTTGAGAGTATTGTACCACTGTGGTGCTCTGTGGGCAAAGGCCCTTTGGCTCATGGTAGTCCGGCATCTGGGGACAAGGAAGGTTAGTTGTTGTGAACTTCTAGTTCGCTGGGTGCTGTGGTGGTCAGTGAGGAGCTTTTCAATGCCTGGGGGCATGACCCAGAGGAGGACTTTCTTGGCTAACAGGCAGGTTTGATACTGTATCCGGCTGATGAGAGGAAGCCATCCTGCCTGAGTGTACAGGTCACAAGTGTGTGTAAGTCGGTCAGCCCCAATTAGTAGCCTGCATGCTTTGTTGAGTGCAACTGTAATTCTGCGGAGGGCAGAGGTGGAGGCAGAGCCATAAATTGCTAGCCCGTAATGGATGATGGAGGTGACAGAGCTGTTGATAGCCAACCGGAGAGTGTCAGGAGTCATGCAGTGTTTGTGCCTGTAGAGCAGGCCTATACGGATGTTGGTGGCTTTGGTGACAGAATCTATGTGCCGATGGTAGGCGAGTGAGCTGTCCAATGTGACACCTAGGTATTTAAAATCAGGAACGTGTTCAAGTAAGGTCCCTATTTGGTTTAGGATGGTGAGGTCACGGGATTTGTACTTGCTCCTGGAACTGTAGAAGGTCATAATCTTTGTTTTGCTGTAGTTCATGATCAGATTGTGTGACTTGAACCATTCTTCGACGAGCATGAATTCAAGCTGTAATTGTTTCTCGAGGAGCTCTGCATTTTGGTGGTTGGTGAACATGACAGCATCGTCAGTGTAGAGCAGTAATTTCTGATGGCAGACACTGGGAAGGTCATTGAGGAAGAGGCTGAAGAGTAGTGGCCCCAGGATGGACCCCTGTGGGACCCCTGAAAGGACTGGCTTTTCTTCCGAGTTGACATCGGCAACCCTAACCTGGACCTTCTCCCCAAGGTAGCTTGAAAACCAGAGCAGCACTTCATTGGAGAGCCCAATGTTTGATAATTGCTTGAGTAAGGTGGGTGGTTCATAGTATCAAAGGCTTTTGTAAGGTCGATGAATACTGCCCCTACACAGTTTCTTTGATCGAGCGTGGTATGGATGTAGTCCGTAAATTCTAATAGTGCAGTGGTGGTACTGTGCCCTTTTCGGAAACCATGTTGCTCAGGACACTGGCTGTCATATTTTTCCAGGTACTTGACTAGTTGGTCTGAGGCGATGTGCTCCAGAGCCTTAGACGATGGAGGAGGATGGAGAGATAGGTCTGTAGCTGGAGTGCAGTGATTTGTCTCCACTTTTGTGACGGTGTGATGGTCGCCTGTTTCCAGTGAGATGGGAACTGGGACATCCTTAGTGATAGGTTGAGGACCTTTGTCAGGGGTTCAAGGACTTCTTCAAAGACAAGTGCTAACAACTTCAGGTCAAGGGAGTCACCGCTGTAGCCTGCATTGTGAATGGCCTTCCGAATATAGGTTCTGGCTTCATGCACTGGGATCTCCTTGAAGTAGAATTGTGGGGCAGGGTGCAGAATCTGTTTTCCACCAAGCATTTTTCAATGAAGTGGTATAAGTTTTAAATATCAAAAAGTAATGAAGTTCAAGGTTTTCTATGGGTGCCTTTGTTAAATACATCTTTAAAAAAATGGTGATTGCCATATGTTTAATTGTGCTGCACTTTTGTTGCAAAGCAAGATAATTAGCAGTGAGTGGCTGTATTACAAATTATTCCAGGAGGCCTTACTACTGATGAATTGTTGTTGAGATTCAGTGCTATAATTGACCATTTTTTGCATGTAAACTGTGGAAATGCAATTGCAAGTTAAATTATTAGTTGTCTTTAAAAGGTGCTACCCTCCTTGTAAGCACATCCCCCATGACAAAGAGGTAGTGTCCCTCAAAGCACTGGGGTGCTTACACTGGTTTGGGCTTTTTTGTTAGAATATAAAATAACAATAAATACTTTCCATTTGTGCTGCTTACTTTGTACTGTAAGATGAGACAGCTTTAGCCCTGTCCTGGTGAGATGCTTGGAGGCTTGAGGTTCAAAATACTGAAATTTGTTTTTTACTGTTTTATATGCCTACATACTCACCAGTCTCCTTCGTTCATACTACCCCCCACATCATCACCCAACGTAACAGTCGTGGAATGCCTGTTCCACAAGTAAGTAAAGGTACCTCAGAGTTGTGGATCCCATGGTGGGAGGTCTAGCAGAGAAAGGGTGGTGTCTTGCCATGTAGGATGTCAAAAACATTATAAATAAATAGAAACATGCCCATGAGCATCTTATTAGGATACTGGAGTACGTTTAGGGGGTGGGAGCAATCACTGCTACACTCCACACACACACACACACACACACTGTAATTGAGTCTGCATATTAATGATAGGGTGCCTGGCACCAGTGTTACTAGCCAACTATTAATGTTTGGTAGCCATGGGCTAGTAAGTGGGTTGTCCTGGCTAGCATCTGCCTGGTGGTTTAGTGGTATGTCCGTGGACCAGTCTGGTATTTTCAGAAGGGCCTTATGCCATAATCAAAGTATTTGAGCACTTAATCAAATTTTAGTTTTTTAGCCACAGAATTTGTGACAGGAATGTGATCAAGTTAACTTAATTTCTTTTTTTGTTAGTGTAATTATGTTTTGTTTTTACTTATTCTCATATGTTATTTCTTTCTCATATAAGTTCTTTACATAGGTCATACAAAATGGATGCCAGGTCACATGTCCTGGCAGCAGACCCTGGGAAATCTTAAGGAAAAATAAGACCAGATGGGAGAGTGTGAATTTTTCCATAAAGGCATTCTGAGCAGGCAGGATGCAATAAAGTAATGAGAGATGTGAGACATGCTAGGTGGGAAAAGACAATTTGGCCTGGAGATGTGAACACACACACACACACACACACACACACACACACACACACACCATGCACTCATGTGGGTGGGGAATACTGGGGGATTGTCACTTCAGGGTCCCACCCTACAGCCCTGAGCGCATACATTGATGAGTTAGATCCAGACTCACTCACTCTGACTTTCCACAGAGGACTGGAGTCTCTTGGTGAGTGAGTAACCCAGAGAAGGGATAGGCCTCCTCAATAGCTAACTTATCTGTGTGAGGTAAGGGCAGTCTAGGTGAATGTCTTTTCAAGCTAGCTGGCAGGTAAATATAGAGCCTAGTGTGAGACTAGACTGTGAGCTTTTTTCTTTAGGCCATCTGTTTAACTGCATTAATTTTACTTTCCTGTAAATGTGTATATCTTTTTGGTTGCTATATATATCCTGTTTGTAAATATCTGTAGTATTTAGTAGTAAAGAATTTTTTTTCATAGAACCAATGGCTGTGAATCCTTATTGGAAAGATAAATGTAATATTTCTGCTGGCAAGGTGAGAATTCTCTGTTTAAAGTCCAAGATCCGAAGTGCACTGTGCCATATTTCACTATGTTTGACCTTCCACTTTCCTGAGCAGGACAGAGTATTTCCTGATATAATCAGGTGGTGGCAGCAGAAAAAGTGAATCACACCCAAACTACCCTGTAAGCTAGTACAGCCCAAAGGGTAGTTTGTCACTGAGTTGAATTGCAGTGGAGCAGTCACTAAACTGGCATGGACCTGTCAGCAGTACAGAGAGCACAGCACTCTCAGCGGCCAGACCACTCAGTTTTCCACTATCCAAGCATGCATTTTAGATAGGAGGTGACAAATACCAGTTGTATAATATATAGGGACGGGGTACTATTTTTGATTACTAACACAGAGGGGTTAGAGAAACAGGACAGAGACACTGACTCAGAGATTGGGGGTTGGGCTCATGAACTGAGTGTCATTTTAGGCAGCAGGCTGCAGGGAACAGAAAGATGGTACACTGCAAATGCTTGAAGATATCTCTCTAGAAACAAAATAATCAAAGGGTACAGCTTGGTAGCCTATAGTCTAATGAACAGAATTATACATGAATGATATCCCAAGAATGCATAATCATACAAATACAGCTAGATAATGCTGCAGTGAATGAGTAAGCTAGATTTTAAAGAGAAACATTGTGTAATCTTTTTTTTACTAAACTGTGTAACTTTGCCATTTTAAGTCTGAATCTCACCAAACTTAGTATGCTTATAGTTTAACAGTGTCAGTGGCTCATCAAGTAGCACACTTGTGTCTGAGGCCAGGAGATCAGAAGGCTGTGGGTTCCATCCCCACACCAGGCACTTGGGTTAATATCCCAACACTGACACTGCAGTGCAGCATGAGGGGGTGCTGCACTCCTGAGGTGCCGTCTTTCAGATGAGACGTTAAACCAAGGTCCCATCTGCCTGGATTGGTGGTAGTTCAGGTGAATGTTAAAGATCCCATGGCACTTCTCGAAAAGATTAGGGGAATTTTTATTGAGAGGACTTACAAACAAATATAAAACATGCCATACATACATACATACAGTGTTTATACATATCTCAACTTTATGCAGTTAGTTCATTTATATTTTAAGGAGACTTAGCCCAGTGTTCACAATTTATCCATAACATTTTCATCCTCTCTTTGCATATTTTCAGATCTGAGGTGTACAGTTTCTGTATTGAGATACCAATATTTCTATAGATTTCTACATACAATGTCACTTTCTGTTGCGTTATCCAAAGATATCTAGCTTGCCACATGTAATACCTCACTATAGCTAAGATTACATATATAGTTTCAGGGAAATATTTCTTCATACCTCCTTCTAATACCACATATACCAGTGCACTATATGTTACAGTGCTTAACAATGGCTCTTTCCACTCTTTAGCTATATAGGCCCAGAATCCTTTTGCATAATAAAAATATGTTCTTGCATCTCTAATTCTTGAATACATGATTGTCTTAGACAATACCTTTCTTGCACCTGTTTGTTCTTGTTATTATTCCTTACCCCAAGCTTCCCATGTAAACTAAGCCATACTTTATCCCATGCAAAGGCAGGTATGCTCTTTGAAGTTAACATTTCTAGATTGTATTGAAACTGCCCCTCAGGACATGACCCCAAGACAATATCTTCTCTATCTTCCTTGCTAAGTATAACAGCATATAGTTCTTTTCGAGACTTAAGTTGTACTTGCTCCTTGGTAATTCCCCATTTAATAAGATTCTTTACTTGCTCTAACCCATATTTTGGGACTTCTGTAATTTTGCTTAAACTGCTTACTTTCTTTTCTCTCCAGGCTGTAAAGCTTGCCTCTAACCATTTCAAAACTTGCCCTATCCATATTTTCAATCTCGGATGCACTGCACCCCCAAAATTATATGCTATAAAAATACTACAAAAGAACCCCTAGGTTTATCATGTTAAGTCCCTTCCTCCAATTTTCTGTAGGTTACCATTCTTTTTACAGGGTTTAGTCTGCTCCCCTAAAGTCCCTGAAAGAACACACTATTTAATGAGACCAACAGGGAAGGAGGGGGAGGAAACACATAACTAACATACAAAAAAATGGGAATCAACAATGTTTTAATAAGTATAATCCTCTTTTTCTTTCCAATTTGCTGGCCTTTCCAGGAATTTACTTTGTTCTGCCCTCTTGTTATTCCTTCCTCCCAATTCTGCTTAGCCATGTCTGTATCACCGTAAGTTATTCCTAGTATTGTGATTGTGCCCTTTTGCACTGGACTACCTGAGTAGGTGTTGTTTACTGGCATCTGAGTGTCCCCCAGTACTACCCCCTTACTGTTCGTAAAATTAATTTTTGAACCTGGAAGGAAAAGTATGTCTCTTTGCAGATGACACTAATATCTGCAACAGAGTTGATGCACAGGGTGGGGTGGAAAGGATGAGAAGGGACTTGGCAAGGTTAGAGGAATGGTCAAATGTATGGCAGCTTAGATTCAATGCTAAGAAGTGCAAGGTAATGCACCTGGGAAACAAAACCCAGGGAAGAGTACACAATGGGGGTGAGATACTAACAACAACAAAAATGGAAAGGGACCTGGGGGTAGTCATATCAGATGACCCAAGGTGGGCAAGCAATGTGAGAGGGCAGCAAGGAGGCTGGGGGATACTGGGATGCATAGGGAGAGGCATCACCAGTAGAAAACAGGAAGTTATTATCCCTCTGTACAGACAGCTGGTGAGACCCCATCTGGAGTACTGTGTGCAGTTCTGGAGACCCAATCTCCGCAAAGACATAGACAGGATGGAAGCTGTCCAGAGGAGGGCAACTAAAATGGTGCAGGGTCTGCACCGGAAGACATATGAAGAGAGACTTAATGAGCTTAATATGTATAGCCTCGAGGAAAGGAGGAGAGGGAGACATGATAGAAACGTTCAAGTACCTCAGGGAATCAACAAAGTCCAAGAGGGTAGCATCTTTCAAAAAGAGGTGTGCAAGAACAAGAGGCACAATTTGAAGATGGGGGCGGCTCAGAGGTAATTTAAGGAAGTATTTTTCACAGAGAGGGTTGTGGATGCATGGAACGGCCTTCCAGAGGAGGTTGTGGAGTCAAAATCAGTGGTGGAATTCAAGCATGCATGGGACAGTCATAAGGCAATTCTGGGGGGTTGGGGTAAGAAGAAGTAGGCTGCTGGTTAACTAGGATCTGCAGCTTATCCAGTAGGTAGGGAAATGGGCAGACTGGGTGGGCCAAGCGGTCCTTATCTGCCGTCAAATTCTATGTTTCTATGTTTCTATGTAACCTGACCATTTTGAAAATTGTTGGTACATCTCTATCAATGCTTCTTCATTCGTTGTATGATCTATACATAAAACTAGGTCATCTCCTTAAGCAAGACTTTTTATAGTGGGCTCATTAGATCCTAATCCTATTCCTCTTATTCTTTGATTTGACTCAATTTTACTTAAAAATACATCAATACAATACACATATAACAATGGGCTGAGCGGGCACCCTTGCCTAACTCCCCTTTTTACTTTAATGTTTTCCGCTATCCATCCATTAACATTCGGTGTTAATGTAGCTTCTTCATATAAGACTGAAACCCATCTAATATATTCATGAGGTATGCCATAAGCTTTAAGTACTTTTAACATATATTGGTGTGAGATTTTGTCGAATGCTTTATCCTGGTCTAGTCCTAATATATATCCTTGTAGCTCTTTTCTTTCTACTTTGTTAAAAATTTCTCTTAACAATATCAAATTATCTGTTTGTTTTCTTCCTGGAATTGCACATGTTTGATTCGGGTAAATTAGTTGTCCTGAAATGACCGCTAATCTATTTAGTAAAATTTTGCTTAGTATTTTAAAATCTGTATTTAACAGACTTAAGGGTCTCCAATTTTACAAATCTTCATTTTCTCCTTTCTTGAATATTAGTATCAAAGTTGCCTGATACATTGATTTTTCCAATTTCCCTTTTTGTAACATGTGATTGTACACTATTTCTAAAACTAGCACCAACTCTTCACAAAAGGTTTTGTAAAATTCAACTCCTATCCCATCTGGCCAAGGGGCCGACCCATTTTTCAGTTCTTTAGTTGCTATTTTTATTTCTGTTGCTGATCTTGGATTGGTTAGAAATGTGCTACCACTCCTCTCTAATTTTGGCAAGTCTTGCAACATTTTTTCACATTCTTCTATCTGGGCTTCTGTCCCAAAAGCTTCTTTAAAATGCTTATTTACTAACTTTAGTATTTCTTCTGGAGTGGAAACAATTTGTCCTGTTTCTGCTTTTAAACCCTTTATTATCCTATGTTCTATTCTCTTGCTACATTTTTTGAATGGGTCTAATGTTCCCTTTTTGATATTAGTACCAAATCTAGATTTTTGTGTTAATGTGTTTGCTCTATCATACTGTAATAGAAACATATTTTTTTATATCTCCAATTTGTGTCTAAATTTGATTTTGTTTGTTCTGCTTGTGATATGAGTTTCTGTAGGTTAGCTCTTAATTGTAGGTATGTCAGGTATTTATCATTCATGTTCTCTCTTGTAATTCTCTGAAACAGTAGTTTCCACGTTATTTTAGTGTCTTCTCACCAGAGGGCAGCACTTTCATACAAACTAGCTACTGATATTTTAGCTTGCCATTCTTGTCTCCAAAGTTTTTATATTTGTTCATCTGATAATACTGAATTATTCAGTCTCCATGCATTATTTTTGCTTTTTGGTGTCCCAGCCCAAGCAACTCTTATTGTTATGGATTTATGATCAGAATATTCTCTGGCTAGCAAGTTTACAGCTATGATGTCTAAGATTAAAGAAGAAAATACAAAATCAATTCTTGTGGACAATTGTCCTTTAAAAAAGGTATTGCCTCCTGCAGGAAATTTGGTTCTATAAGAATCCACAAGTTTGCCGCCTATCACTATTTTATTTAAGGCTGTTTTATCCCAGAACAATTTGTCTGTTTTTAGTCCCCTGTCCGCTTTCCCTATTTCACAATTAAAATCACCTGCCCAGAGTATCAGTCTAGATGTACAAAGAAATGGCTGGATTTTATTAAAAAGAGCCACTCTTAATGCTTTGGTCTGGGGAGTATAGATATTGACCACCCTGAGTCTCTCCAAGTGGAAGGAGATATCTAGCATTAGGGCTCTCCCAGGTTCAATATCTACTAGCTTAGTTACTTCAATGTTAGGATTATTCAACAGTATTCCTACCCCATCACATCTTTCTTGTCCTATAGACCAAAATGTAGATCCATTAATCCAGCTTCCAGTGGCCATTTGTATTTCTGCAATTGTTTTTAACCTGGTGTATTGTATGCAGATAAGATCACTATTTTCTTGTTCTAAAATATTTAACACTATAATCATTTTACTATTCCTTTTAATACTATTTACATTGGTTATCAATAATGTAAAGAAATCCATTCTCTTTCTTATTTATGGGGAAAGGCTTAATCAGAAAGTTTTGCTACACCTTCTTCTCCTGATTCTCTGTGATATATTAGTCTCCCCCTTCCCTTCCTCATAGTCCGACATTACCTCTGTAGTAACTGATGTTATAGAGGAGGTGTCTGACATTTCCCCACTCCCGTGTCCTCATCTGATTTCTCTAAGCTCAAAGCAGAGAACTTGTTTCCTTTCCTCCAAGAATTTTTCATTGAATTTTTTCTCTTTTTCCCTTCTGTGTTCTTGCCTATTAAAGCCTTCCCTGACCTATTTCTTTTCTTTGCACTTACCTTAAAACTTTCTCCTTGACTGGGTGGGGGTGGTGGTTGAGGGGGCATTCCTTGTGTATCTACCTTTTCTGCAGAAGCAGTTTCCTCAGCATTAGGTTCACTTTCTGTCTGCTTCTGTGGGCTTGGAACTGAGTCTTTTGTCATTTTCTCAGGTTGAGCCTCCTCTATTACTATGTTAAAAGGCCCTGGAATTGGATCTGGGGGACAATTACTGGCTTCTTTTGCTGTTCTCTGGGCTTGCATTTATTGTGCGCTATTTATTAAATCTTCTTGTGGAGGGCAGTCTTCACGGTTATGTGAAGTCCATGGGCATTTTCTATATCCATGACCAGTGTTCTTACATAGGTTACACTTGAAAAAGCTAACACATGCTGCAGAAGCATGCCCATAATCTAAGCAATGAGTGCACCAAGGCGTATCACATGCTGAGCTTATGTGTGTACGTGAACTGCACTTAAAACAAGATTTGGGTTGCCCCATTTAAAACAAAACACCCTTGTCTCTGCCCAGATAAAACGTGCTCAGTAAATGTACTGGATCTGCATTGGTTGAATTCAGTTTTACCATTATCTTCCAGCCCCCATTCCAGATCTGCTCACTATCTAAAATGGAAGCTGGTTTGTCCAATACTTTGCATCTCTACCTCAACCAAAAGAGGATATCCTCCACATGAACACCCTCATTTTGAAACATAACCGTGACATATTTGATAGCAGGTTTCGTAAGAGGGATGGCTATGTGGGGAATCCACAGTGGGTTGTTTTTAAATTTTCATGTTGTGCCCAAAACCTGTCTAGACTTGAAATTGTCTTAAAACTGACATCATAATTGCCATTACCAAGGTGTATCAATGCAAATATCTCAGATGAGAAAAATCTCATTGTGGACTTCTGGTTGCATCACGCAAGTAGATGGCAGTCTAAACTATGGCTCCCAGCCCTGGTGAAAAATTGATATTACATTGGTCAGCATCTTGAGTGCCATTTGTTCAGAAAGAATATATCTCATTATCCCACTAGCCTACCGCGATGGGTTGTACAAGAAAATGTCCTTCTTTCAGTGCGATTGGCAAGCAAACGTCTGTAGACTATCGTCGGCCTGAGACCCTAGCTCCCTCCTGCTCCTCGATTAATACAGGCTTGGGGGAGGACTCCGACAGGTCGGGTTCAGACACAGCCTCCACTTTCACAAAGGCAGATTGCCAAAGAATTATTAAAATTCTCTATCGCATCAACATGAAAATATCTGGAATCAAGAAGGATTTGAAAAAGTTTGAGAGCAGAACCACGTCGGTAGAAACCCACATGGAAGGCTTGCAGGCAGAACATATGGCCTTTGGTAGGCTCCTCGCCTATCTACACAAACGAGAGAGGGAAGTGTCGCTGCGGGCAGAAGATGCGGAAGCTAGAGCCTACCGCAATAATATCAGAATTTTCGGGGGGGCCGGAGGGAGCTGAACCCCCAAGTATGGAGGAGTACATTGATACATGGCTCCATAAAGAGCTTGCTCTGTCAGAAGATTGGGGTCTAGACATCGAACGTGCCCATCGAGCTATAGCCCCTAGACTGAAACAAGAAGCCCCACCAAGGTCCATAATTGTGAAGATCTTAAAATATACAACCAAGGACAAGATCCTAAGATTGGCCTGGGCTAAAAAAGATCTCGGTCTAGATGGCCAAAAACTTTACGTGGACCAGGGTTTCCCCTCTCAAATGCTGATGAAGAGAAAGAAGGTGCTCCAAGTAATAAAGCACCTAAGAGAGAGAGAGGGGTTCAGAGAATATTTGAGGTACTCTGCCAGGCGTTGGGTCCAGAGAAAGGAAGGCATTGAGGTATACGATTCTCTGATGGAAGCATCAGCCTTTCTGACTGAACTTTAGATTCTCCTGCCGGATCTTAAAGAGGAACTCACTGAAAAGTAGATTGAAGAGCTCCTGTGGTCTATTGCACCCGGACAAAAGAGAAGATCAGAGAGAAGAGGTGAAGTGCTATTACCGCTCCACGCAGACTGCACAAGATGGCTAGCAAGGTGCAAGGACACCTGAAGGCTTCTACAGTGGAACATGAGAAAATTCTTTCCTTTGTTTAATTTGGGAGCCACTATGTATGTCTCAGGGGCATTGCTGCAGTGATTCTAATTGGCTAAGGTACTTACTTTATCTGCTGAGGTCTTACCGGCTCGTATCCCTGGGGTTCCCCAAGGGAGCACTCTAGATTTGGGGAAATGGTCAGCAGGCTTGTGCAACAATCATTTTCTATCTCAAATTCAGTAGGAATGGACTGGAAGAAGGATTAATTCCAGCAAGAGGACATTTCCCTAAACACTCAGTTGGTCCATTCTCTGTTGATTCCCCCGAGTGTAACTACTTCCTAGACTACAAGTGAAGCTTCACCAATTGTCCCGAGGAGGCTTAATCGGAGGCCCTGAACGACAAAGACCCCAATAACTCAAATGAAATAGAAGTAAAGTACTTTACTTTTGACTTCTCTTGCAATAAGCTTACAATTTCAAAACTACTATGTGGACATACATGTGGAACTATTTGACCATTGCTTATTTTGCTGACTTTGGACTGCCTGCACCCCCCCCCCCAGTTTTCTGGAATCTTTCACTTGTGGTTGGAGATGCAGTTGTTGCGGATGAGGGGTGGAGGTTAGGGAGTGGGCATTTTTTAGTTGTTCTCCATCCCCACCTAAATATTTGAGGTACAAATCAAATAATTGGAGGGGTAAGGGTTACATGAGTGAGACAAACATTCACTTTATCCAGATTACATCAGTTAGGAGACCGATTAAGAAAATGTATAGCCGTTCCGGGGGGCCAGGGGAGCAAGCAAGGAATTTTTTCATCCCTGCAAGGGGACCGGTTAAGACAAGGGGGTTCAACTCTCTGAATTTTCACTGGGGTTAGCCGATTGGATCGCCAGTGTTTCCAGAACTCATTTTGAGGAGAGGGTCTGAACTCCTAGAAGATCTGGGAGTGCAGCCCTTGGTGAATTTACACTATTCTCCTCCTTCTAAGTGACACCAACAATCCCTTTTTCAGGGGCTTAGGTTATAGCCCCATTTAGCATTGTCTGTTGCAGGCAGTGCCTTTTGGGTAGGTACTTAATAGTTGCCTATATCCCTTTGGGGCTCCCAACTTGGACCTAAGGCGGAGGTAGGTTTGGACCCATTTTTTGGTCCCACTATTTCTTGTTTTCTGATGTTTATGGGCTCCATGTTGGGTACCTTTAGTATCCCAGCTCCTAGTGTGGAAGTTGGATTCAGTTTTCAGTGTTTGTTATTGTCTTTGTATGTATTTATTTTTCTTTGTTCTAAGACCCCACTTTGTGTAAATGATCCCACTAGAAGATATTTTGTCCAGAGAGATAGGGCTGAATATGTCAAGAAAGGGGCAGTGATGGATGGTGTAGGTCAGTGATTCTGTAACCATGTTAAATGGCCTCCTCTGCTCGGGGAATGTTAAAGGAGAACCGTATTATTCATAAATTACCCATCCCCGCAAGCCTTGTCCCCCGATTAGGGGTTTCACAAATAGAGCGCCCTTTTCAGTGAAGTTGAACTTCCTTTATTTAATTTTTGTAAAGTCCGGCGTTCGGCAAAATGGCGCATGCTCTGTGGTGCCATTTCGTGACTAAGTGCGTCGCTGCCCTTCGACTCAATACACTTGTATTGAGGCCAAGCAATCTTGGCGCTGCATAGTCGCAAAATGCCACCACGAGCATCTTTCATATTGCGGAGATACCGGACTTACAAAATTAAATAAAGCAATTTCAACTTCACTAGAATCGCTCTATTTGTGAACCCCTAATCGGGGTAAGGCTTGAGGATGGGTAATTTATGAATAATAGTTCTTCTCCTTTAAGGGCATTAATAGCCCCATTAAGAGAATGAGAATTTTAACTGAACTAAGAAGGGCCAAGTGCGAGACAGACTCTCAGCAGTAGAACACATGAAGTTGCGGAGATCGTGGGTTGGGTCAGTTTTTGCTGATTCCCACCCCAGGGATGAAAAAGCAGGTGCAGCCATTTTGTTCCAGCATGGGATCCCATTTCAGGTCCAAAAGGTGGGTGGGGGGGGTTAAGGAGAAGGGGCTATTGGCGTTTCGACCCTGGTTTGGTGAATGACAAATCTTATGTTGAATCCACAAAAAAAAATATAAAGAACTATATAAATGATAATATGGGACACGTCACAGCTTTAAAATTTGTTTGGGATGGGTTAAAGGTGGTGGTTGTGTGGGTCATGCAATCTCGCATGCGGCCTACAAAAATAAACTACATCAAGCTGCATTGACAGCAGCTGAGGTAAAAATAGCTGAGTTGGAGGAAGATCATAAAAGAACCAAAAACCCAAACATGTTACCCCAAATTAAAGAGGCCAGAGCTCAATATAATAGCTTAATGCTGAGACATACAGAGAACTTAATGTGTTACTCGGCACAAAAGTACTATGGGGGGGAGAGAGAGGGCAAATTGCTGGCCCTATGCCTTAGGAAGCAACAGGCCGATAGGTACATTCCAACCCTTAAACCATTAGACCAGACTAGGTCTACGATTTCCCACTTGGAGAGTATTGCAGAAGAATTTTGTAAATTTTATAAGGAGTTGTACAGGGAAGAGAGGGGGCCAGATCACCTACAAAAAATAACTGATTTCCTGGAATCAGTGAAACTACCCAAACTGTCGATTAGTCAAAGGGAAGGACTTGAAAGATCATTCTCAGAAGGAGAGATTTGTCACACAATTAAAAGTTTAAAATTAGGCAAAGCCCCTGGCCCTGATGGGTTTACAGTTGAATTTTTTGAATGCATTGCAGAAGATTTGACACCCCTTATGGCTAAAGTATTTAACAAGGCCCATACATTGGGGTCGTCTCCAGATTCCTGGGGGGCGATGGTTTTGGTCATCCCCAAGCTGGGTAAAGACTCATCTTTGTGTGGTAATTATAGGCCCATTTCCCCTTTAAACCAAGATGCGAAACTTTTTTCTAAAACAGTTGGATCCTGACTACAAAATATTATATGTGCCCTAGTCCATCCTGATCAGACGGGGTTCATGCTGGGGAGGCATATTCAGGACAATATCCGGTTACTCCTCAACTCCCTGTCGACCCCCGCAACACCTTTAATTAAATCTCTCCGGGCAGTAGTCTCCCTTGATGCTGAAAAGGCCTTTGATCGTTTAGTTTGGACATACCTTGATTGTACCCTGAATAGATTTGGCTTGGGAGAAAGGTTTTGTGGGTGGGTTAAGAATCTATATCGGTAACCCAAAGCACAGATCAAGGTTAATAGAGTCTTATCATCAGCTTTTGCAATAGGTATGGGGACTAGGCAGGGATGCCCGCTCTCTCCCCTTTTATTTGCCCTGAGTGTGGAGCCACTGGCTTCAGCCTTAAGGCAGTCCAATATTTTTCAGGGTGTTAAGCTTGGAGACACAGAACTAAAAGTCTCACTTTATGTGGACGATATGCTTCTATACGTCTCTGACCCAGTTTTGTCACTGCTCAGAATTTTTGACTTTCTAAGGGAGTTAGGGTTTTTTTCTGGTTACAAAGTCAATGTCACCAAAAATGGAGATAATACCGGTGGGAGTGGCCCCTGGCTCTCCTTTGCCAGATTTGGGTAGGGTGAAATGGGCCAAGGAGGGGTTTAGATATTTGGGGGTGTGGATACCTAGGGAATTAAGTAAGTTTTTCTCAATGAATTATCAGTGACTTCTACAGGAGGTGCAGATGGATTGTAACCATTGGGCAGAACTCCCACTGTCTCTCTAAGGCAGAATTGAATCAGTGAAGATGAATATTCTCCTAAGGTTCCTATTTCTCTTTATTACACTACCGGTCTGGCCCTCTAAAAAATTCTGGACAGAGTTAAAAAATGCGATATCCAGATTTGTTTGGAAAGGGAAAGCTCCCAGGGTTAAATGGAGGGTGTTAACAGCTCCTAAAGAGAAAGGTGGCTTGGGCCTTCCAAACATTCACAATTATTACTGGGCAGCACAATTACAGGTGCTAATCCTGTTGTTACAAGAGGTTGAGTCCCCGGTTTGAGCAAAAATAGAGTCCTGTAACCTGGAAATAGCTAAGGTGGGGATCCTCTCCTTCTGGATGGGAAGAGGTTGTCCAGGGTGTTTTTGACAACCCCTGGACATCTATCTTGAAACAAGTATGGTTGGAGGTGTGTTGAATAAACAAGTTTCCCCTAGCTTTGCAGGTCAAGACACCCCTTAGAAGTTGCCTGGATTTTACTCCCTATAAATTTGATGGGGTCTCTCAGTGTTGGGCCCGACTGGGCCTGTCCTCTTTGGGTCAGTTTTATGAAGAAGGTAACCTTAAATCGTTTCATCAATTGCAACTGGAATATGGAGTGCCTCAACGAGATTATTTTTAGATTTTTACAGTTAAGAAGCTACTTAACTGGTGAAAAAGTGTCAGTCCAACTAGGTACACCCCTCAACCCCATTCAATCTTGTTTGTTTGATTGGCTAAAGAAAGTAGACATCTTAAAACAGTCACTCATATTGTGATAGCATTGACTCCTACGTGTATAGATGATATTGGTAATGTTAAAGAGAAATGGGAGGAGGAATTGGAGGTTTCCCTTTCTGAAACTCAATGGAAACATATATGGGGGGGAGACACCACACTTCAGCATCCTTATTTTGGAGAGAGTTTCGTTGGCATACAGTGATTAGATTCTTTCAGCCCTCGGTAGTCCCCCAGCATTTTGGCAGACATTCATCGGATAGCTGTTGGAGGTGTGGAGTAGGTAAGGGTACGCTAGCACATGTTATCTGGGATTGCCCTCTCCAGGCCCCATACTGGCAAGAGCTCAAGGAAGTGTTAGGCAATATTTTTGAATTGACTCTCCCATCCACTCCTCTCCTTCGGATTTTTGGCTTGCCTCCTCCACAGTTGAATTCCCCAGCCCCAAAATATTTACTCTGTGTACTTGTGGCTGCAGCCATGAAGGCAATTACTTGCAATTGGTTGACCACCAAAATACCCAAGGTGGAGGCTTGGTATTCCATTTGTCAGAAAATAATACTTATGGAAAGACTTATGGTAAAGCTGAAATTAAACCAGGAAAAATTTAAGGGCAGATGGCTTCCCTTCTTCCACCATATGGCGAGGAGGGAGGGGAAAGATATATTGGAAATTTTGGCTGAACATGGGTAATTCCTCCTCCTCCTCCTCCCATAGCCTTAATGTCTATGAAGGCTGCTTAGAAAATATGTCAGGGCATAGCTTTTGAAATGGAGAGGATTAGGTGTGGTGTAAACCTTTCCTGATAAGGGTCAAAGAAGGTATTGTCACTTCTTGAAAATTTTTTCTCCAGAATATTTAAAATACAGCATTATGTGGATCACATCCCCCCCTTCTGTTTCCCATCCCTCTTTTTCTACTTCCCCTTTTACTACTCCTACTTCAACCCTTACCATCCCCTTCCTGCATCTCTTTTAAGTAGGTTATTTATGAGTTTATGTCTTGTCTGTGTTTTAATCTTATTTTTGTATGCCTCAAATATATAAATTATATACAAATTGATTTACCTTGGAATGGAATGGGCACGATACAAAGATCTTAGATAAGAAGTACAATTAGAAAGTTTTATTTTCTACATTTTTGTTGGTCTTGTGTAAAATTGCTGTTAAAAATCTTAATAAAGTTTGATTTCCAAAAAAAAAAAAAAATCTCATTGTGCCCTTTAAAAGCTGCTTTGCCACATACAGTCTGTCAGGGGGGGTTTCCATTCCCCATTTATAAATTAACCTAACTGTATTTCTCCTTGGGGCTGGTTTCCCTTTGTTTTGAAACAAGTCCGATAATTTAAACATCGGGTCCAACCAGGCTTTTCTATTGGGTCTTGCAATATATGTTCGGCTGGACCCATTCTTTGTATTGGTTCTTTTTGCAAGTCTAAAGATTGTGCTACAGCTGCTGTATCATTGGGGTCCTTAATTATTTCAGTACTTTGTTCCACCCTTAGCTCCTTGTTTCTTTCAGCAGGGGTTTTAGGGACATCCTGTGCTATATTTTCTGTAGCCTTGCAATATCTTTGAAAAGTCTTGTCCCCTGAGTCTGGGGACCAATGTCCGGTTTTATCCTGCAATAATCCCGCTCCTTCCAAAGCACAAGCGGAGGACCAGTTATTTTGTAAGCACTCTAAATCCTTGTTCATTTCACTCGTAGCTGGCTTTTGCTCATCTTTATGTCCCGCTTCTGTTTTTTTGTGCTGTGCTACTTGGGGCACCTTTTGTAAACATTGCTGCCGCGTTTTGTACCCCCATGTGTTTTACTAGCCCCAGTCGGTGTCTTGCTGGTCTAGCGGGTTTTGCCGTAATATCTAGCTTTGCTGGCTCTAGGCACTCAGCAGACTGCTGAATTTCACTGCCAGCCAGGAAATCATTTTGCTCGTCTTTGTCTATTTTGATATCCTTGACCTCTGCTTTAGCTGCCACATCATCACATAGCTGTTTGTCCAGTGAGTCATCTAGCTTTTCTGTCACAAAGTCTTGTTGCATATTTGACAGTTCATTTTGTAATGCCAGCCTTTGCATTCTATAGTTCTATTCTGTCTGCATTAACATTTTTAGCTTGTCTTTCTTCTGCTGCAAATCTGTATCCGGTATAAAAGGAGGTATTACCTTGTCAGTGCTAGTAGCTTCTTCTACTATTTGTGACCAATCCATTTCAGTATCAAGGAAACTTACTGGGACATTATCCTCTTTGTCTTCTTCATATACCAGTTGCAAATCCACTTTATCCTCAGGAGATATTAAGTCCATAAAGGGTTCATTTTCCTCCATTTCTCCTGCATGCAGACCTTCTCCTCCTGGATCCACCTGGGCAGCCATCTTGTCAGCCAGAGGTTCCCTCTCACAAGTCCACACCACTGCCATATCAGCACTTCTGGTGCCCTGGCCAAATTTCCCCCATTCACTAAAATACCACCAACAGCTTAATCTGATTCAAAGTCAGTTGGCATTCATCTGTATCCCCCTCCCCCAGGTCATGCCTGAAAATAGGCAGAATTTGTCTAGTGCACTTACCCGGTCAACAAAAATGAAATAAATAAATAAAATAAAAATAAATATAGTTTAAAGGGTAGGCTTTCCAATAAAATTAGTCTTATCTAAGGGGTCAGAAAAGTGTAGTTGCTGACCTAAGAAAGTGGAGTGGTCACAAAATATTGTCAGTAGTCCTCAAGCCATGGTGGCAGGCAGGGGAGAAAGAAAGAGGAGCCAGGAGAGTGTGTGTGTTCTTGGGTAAGAATGAGATACAGCCCCAGCAGCAGTTCAGACCACAGACACTATGAATACATTTTTTCCAGTCAGTGACAAGAGGAGAGGAGAGGTGTGATTTAAAGGAGAAAAGAACCATTTTGTAAGCATTTTTCTATTCAGAAGTGTAAAACTAAATGATGGTGCACTCCTCTCTCTGAGGGTGCCTGTGAGTATACGCTAGTGAGAAGCGGAACTTGACAAAAATAAAAAAATACACCACATGCTGACTTCATGAAGCCCCATATGTAGGGTGCTATGTAGGGTGTTTGTACTATGTGTTTTGGGCTTTGATTGCTGAATAAACTGCATTAATTGTTTGCCAGCTTGTTCTGCATTTTTGATTTTTCTCCTCAGAAGTAATGACTATAATTACACAGCACACTACAGATTTTCACACAGGAGAAACTTCTGTTAATAGCGACTTGGGCTTTCCCTGACATAAATTAATTGCAAAAAATACTGTAGATAGCCAGAGAAGTCAGCTATCCAGCTGGGGTACTGAAAAGGTGATTACTTTTACTTTTAAATGTGTTTTGTAGTGATTTGTGCAACAGGCCATAGTAAAGTATCCATGTGAACAGAGCAGAGCAGGTTCAGGATTTTCAGGCAGTTGGTCAGTACTTTCAAAATGAAGATTCCATTGTGGCTTATGCTACTGCAGGATTCCAGGGAGGAATCAGATGTGATTGGTGCTGAGGAACTGGATCAGCATGCTGCCCACTCGGGGTCCAGCATTTGGGAGAAATAAAATGTTGTTTGAGTATAAAAGGAGCTGCACAGTTTATTTGGGGTGGGGATGGGAGTGGGGGTGGGAGTGGGGCTTCAGTAGGGAGACAGACCTGAAGGGACCAGTTCCTGACCATAGAAGTCCAACTTGTGTAGGCCTACAGACAGACAGGGCCTGGGGGACTAACTCTCACTCACTAAGCCTAGCCTACTGGATCAACTGTATCTCAGTACCAGGGTCCGCAGGGCAGTGAGTGAGAACAGAAAGAAACTGGTTATTGTTTGCTGCAAATGGTACATGTTCCTGTAAGTTGTTTCAGTCTGCATTCAGCAAGTTTATCACAACATTTTCCAGCTACCAGGTCATCTTCAAGAATCATCAACACATCTATGGCAATTTCCAAAGGGTCCAACAGTTTGTTATCAAAATTCCAGAGCCCTTGAAGGGGAACTGTCATCTATAGGATTTCTTACTGTCTGAAAGCCCATAAAAATCTAATTTGAGTGAGCAATTGTGTTTATCTGTGAGTCTTTGCAATCCAGAGTTATTCATATGTAAATCAACCTATAAGTAGGGGCTGGCAGCAGCCATATGTTTTGGTCTTCTGACAGGAAATAATGTCACCGAGGGGTCTTGGTCCTCCGTTGACTGTATTTAATCCAACAGGTTAAATAAGAAATCAACTGTTTTTTTAAGTGTGTTTTAAGGTTTTATTACAACACTTTCTACATCTGTAATAATTGTTTTGTATGTGCATTGAAACTAGTGAGTTATCACATTTACATTTCAAACTGTTAGTAAAAATATTCCATCTTCAGGATTGCTTTAACCTGTAGGATATACTGCCAGCAGAACATGTCAGTACAGATTTCTGGGGCTGCGACAGTACCAACTTCTGTCTTTTTCCGTTCCTTCTCTTATAGCCTTTTCTCTTACAATTTTGGGTGTGAACTCAGATCTACAAGATGCAAATGTGGCTACGTACCTACTGGCCTGGCATCATGGACTCCCTGTGCTCCCACAACACACCCGGGAACAAGCTCTTGCTCAGTGTGCCTTTCTTGGACAAAGACAGTAAAAACAATCTAAGCATGCGTTACAATTTTGAAAATATTATGCTGTTTCTATCCAGATTTGACTTGAAAAGAAAAAAAAAGCAGGACACAATTACTTATTTATTAATTGCAAAACACATAGACTGACAACATTGTTAACGCTTGCAGGGCCACGGACTGATATATCAGTCCAAAAGTCCTATACATTCTAATTCTGTTGGCAGCCTAAGGGTTAAAACATGCATAATCTGAAATGCATTATTAAAAGAGTATTTTTCTTCTTTTGATGAAGTTAAAAGTAAAACAGTTTCTTACTGAAATAATTTGGATGGAATGGGATTTTGTAATTACAACACTTTATACATTTATAATAATTGTTTTGTATATGCATTGAAACTAGAGAGTCACCACCTTTACATTTCAAACTGTTAGTAAAAATAATACAATATAATTCTGCCATTGTTATGGTAGAAAGTACCATTACATCCAAAGTATTTCAATAAGAAACTGTTATACTTTTAACTTCATCAAAAGAAGTAAAATACTCTTTAATTAATGGTGATTATTTTTTACATACAGATAAAGACACTTTTATCTCCAGTTACAACCTCCCAGCTGATATTTTTGGTTACAGCTGGGAGGTTGTAATCAGCACCTGTCAATCAAGTGTCGCCACAGAAAGTTAACTGGTGCATAGTTTCTCTGTGGGCGGGCTGAACATCTTGCCCAACATTGTGGCTCCACTACCAAGCACCGGTACCGGCACTCAAGCTTTACCACACACTGTTAAGACAAGTAAGATTTTAAATATTTTTGAATATCTACCTAGTTGATTCTGCCTTGAAAATGAAAAAAAATCAATCTATTTGATACTGCCACTCATACCCTTCGAGCGCATCTCACATGTCACAGCTATGCTGATGGATTGCGACTTTCCAGAATGCCATTACCACTGTAATGTAAAAAAACACAAAAGAAAAGAAAAAAACAAAAGGAAGAGACAGGCAGTGTGTGTGTCTATCTCTGACAGAAGTGCTGCACTAACCAAACTGTGCTAAAAGGGGAAAAAATTATCACTAATAATTAAGTAAAATAATATATGGGTGTGTATGTAAAAAACAGAATTTTACACACACACTTGATGTGAGATGCTTTTATAAACCCCTCAGGCTTTGCCCTCTGAGTTTATGAAGCATCCCACACCTCGTGTGTGTGTGTGTAAAATTCTGTTTACATACACCCACTCATATATTATTCAGTGTTTTAATAATGCATTTCAGGTTATGCATGTTTTAACAATGTTGTCCATCTATGTGTTTTTGCAATTAATAAACAAGTAATTGTGTCCTATTTTTTTTCTTTACAAGTCAAAGCTGGATAGAAAGAGTAGAATATTTTCAGAATCTTAACACATGCTCAAACCCCATTCTGCTGGATGAACAAAGCTTGTTCACAGCTCATTGCTTTAACCTCTAGGTTGTACTGCCAGCTGATAATCAAAGGCTGCACATTTCAAGGCTGGCCCCATGATGCCAGGCCAGTAGGTATGTAGCCACATTTGCATCTTGTAGAGCTGAGTTCACACCTGAAATTGTAAGAGAAAGGACTGTAAGAGAGAGAGAATGGAAAAAGACAGAAGTTGGTGCTGTGGCAGACCCAAAAATCTGTACTGACATGAACACAGCCAGGGTTTAGAAATCCTGATATGGGGCCCCAAAATCTGTTGGCACCTCAGAGCCAGCCTTGAGATGTGTAGTTTTTGATGATCAGCTGGCAGTATAACCTAGAGGTTAAAGCAATCCTGAAGATGGATTATTTTTACTAACAGTTTGAAATGTAAAGGTGATAACTAACGTTGTATATTGTTCTGTATCTCTGTTATGTAAACTCCCAGGTCGCCCCTGAAAAAGGGACTTCCAGGGCTCAGTGGACTTACCCGGTCACCAAAATTTAATACATTATAAAATTATTATTATCAATGAAGAAAGTGTTGTAATAACACCTTAAAACACCCTAATAAAACAGACAATGTTCTATTTAATCTGTTGGATTAAATACAGTCAAAGGAGGACCAAGCCCCCTTGGTGACATCATTTCCTGTCAGGAGCCCAAAACATATGACTGCCACCAGCCCTTAATTACAGGCTGATTTACATATGAATAACTCTGGACTGCAAAGACTCACAGATAAACACAATGGCTCACTCAAATTAGCGTTTTATGGGCTCTCAGACACTAGGAAATCCTGTAGATGTCAGTTCCCTCTTTAAGGAAAGTAATACGGTACTTTCAATTTATTTTGTGGTATTAGTTCAAAAGGGACACTCATCTGCCATACAGGAATTTGTGATTTCCATTGCTACTAAAAAGATCTACCATGCAGCAGTTTAATAGGCTTTGATCAGAGACTGAGGGGGAAATTAATGTAATTTGCCTAGAAGTATTTTTTAACCAAATGCTACAGTGATTACAGTGATCTGCCATACAGTACAAGTGAATATAGAGCATGCTGAATATAGAGTATAAGAGAATTTACAGTATAAGTGAATGTTAATTGCTTAGATACCACTGAAGGGTATCAGTAACTATCTGAGTAACAGGGGTGAATCAGCATACTGTGGTTGAGGCATCTGTAATACAGAGAAAGTGCAGCGACTGAGGTCCGAGGGGTGACCTAGTGCTGGTGGCCTTGGTAATATTGAAGGGCTGGTGGGTCAGGTATAGGCTACAGTCTCCAGGGTTAGCAAGTGCAGACCAGTGGGCAGAAAGCAATAGAGTACATGTGCACAGAGTTTAAGTTACAATCAATTTATGAGGTTTATTGCAAAAGTGTTGTTGCTATTTTTATTTTTCAAGATGTGTCTGTCATGCTGGCAGAACAGCCTAGTAAATGTATCTTTTTTCACTCCAAAATTATGTCTGAGTCATATTCTGGAGGTATCCAAGTCTCACAGTTCCTGTTGTCTCCAGTGTCAGTCCAATACAGTGCCTTCTGTCTCACACAGGTTCCCACAACTATCAGGTTGGTAAGTTGCCATGCATACCATTTTAGTATTGTCCAGTCTAGTGGTGGTGGGTGGAAAGAGAAGTAAACAAATCTAAGATAACTATGTAAACTTCCTTAAAAAACCTAAATGTAAGGTAGGACCTCTACTTTATAATAACAAACATTTAGCAAGGCTAAGGATATAGCAAATATATTTAATAAACATGTTTGTACGGTTTGCACTAGAAAAGATAAGATACCTGACTCTAATAATACTAGCCTAAGTGGACAAATAGAGATCTCTCTGGAGGAAATTAAAAACAACATTAAAAACATTAAAACTAATTCCTCCTCTGGTCACGATATGGTAACAGGAAACATGATTACGATAAAGGCTAGTCACTTGTTATACCTCCATAAGTTGCTATATGAAAAAAAGCATAAACAGTGGTGGCATTCCCAGTGATTGGAAAATGGCTGATGTGGTCCCCCTTTTAAAACAAGTATTTGGCAATACCGAACGTTCACTTGCCACACCGCAGCTATTGAAGAAACCTTGGGTTGGGGGGTTTTAGAGGAGTGATGACTGGGGAGAGATAGTGCGGCAGGACCCGGCAATCGGTAAAGCTGCACCACAGCTAATGTAGAAGCCTGTGGGAAAGGGGGCCAGAGGAGCAAGGAAAGAGTATAGCTAGTGTAGCAGCAGCTGACATTAAGTTAAGCTCCACCGCAGCTAATGTAGAA
The DNA here is from genome assembly GCA_016271365.2 of Neoceratodus forsteri. Lineage (NCBI taxonomy): Eukaryota > Metazoa > Chordata > Ceratodontiformes > Ceratodontidae > Neoceratodus > Neoceratodus forsteri. The sequence continues at coordinate 1,840,431,352 of CM057449.1, forward strand.
GCCTGGGGGGGAGCCAGAGAATCGAGGACTGGGAGGAGAGAGAGTATGGCAGAAGCTGCCAATAAGTAAGGATGCAGCACAACTAATGTAGAAGCTGGGAGGGGGGTCATAGGAGCAAGAACCAGGGAGAGAGTGCGGTGGGTGACAGGAGCCGCCACTAGGTAAAGTTGCACCATGACTAATGTACAAGCTGGGGGGGTCAGAGGAGCGAGGACCGGGGGGAGAGAGAGTGTGGCGTGTGGCAGTAAAAGCTGTAGCCATATCTCCGGGCATGCTCATTATTGTCAACTGTAATGTACATGCCCGGAGTTACGGTTACAGAAAGAAATGAAGCGCTCTCTCATTGGAGCGGTTCATTTCTTTCAACTACAGAACATGCCACATCAGCAAGCAGAACTTGTGTCATGACCAGAGCACCTGATCATTGGTGTGCACTGCCAAGCCCATTGCAGTTTCAGCTGTAATTGGCTCAGCAGTGACACACCTCCAAAATGCCGTTAGTAGCAAGATGTTTCTTGCGCAAGCACAAGTGAATGTAAAAATTAGTTTTGTTTTAAATATATCTGTATTTGATAATAAAAATGAGTTCTGTTTTTAAATATGATATCTGTATTGGACAACTGACCATGTACACACTCAAAAACATAAGTGATTTTAATTACACGCAAGACAGCATATCACTTTTTTCATGGGTTTCTTAACTGTTTGTTAATTCTGTCCCTTTGTTTTTCCTTACCTTTCTAGGTCAGCTTCGAAATGTCTTCTCACCACATGAAGCACCTCATATCTAATGTTAAGCAGTATTTCCCTTTTCTCTCTCTGCTACCATCCAGTCAACATGGTGACACAATGTAATGTATTGTACTAAGGGTGTCAACGGCCTAAAAAATAACACCGTAAGTCAGTTGTGCCTGCCACCTGCTATATTGCCCAGCTCAAGTTCTTACACTGTAAATAAAAGACACGAGTAAGGGAGGATCACACCACTGGTTAGTGCTGGGTACACATACCTAGGAGTAAGTAATGCCAAACCAAGAAGCAACATCTAAGTGGACAGAAGTCAGTGTCAAAGTCAATGAACTGGACTTTCCCGGTCCAAGGCTATCAAATTACCGGCTTTTGTTTTGCACATTTAGAAAAAAAAGCAATTGGAGGCTTACCCATATTCAGAAACACATCAAAGTAGTAGCTGTCTGGTGCAAAAAGTAGAATGAGGATAACATCGATTGCAAGCTTTTGAAATCATAGCTACAAATAAACCGGATGCCTCTCAGTATCAGAACTCAACAGTTGGATGAGCACGTCACGCACTTACATATCGGCAAAGTTAGTCATCACACTCATCCAACTACTGAGTTTTTGCACCAGACAGCAACTACTTTGATGTGTTTCTGGATGTGGGTAGGCCTCCAATCGGTTTTGTAAATGTGCTAAACAAAAGTCGGTAATTTGATAGCCTTGGACCATGAAGGTCCGGTTCATTAACTTTGGTGCTGACTTCTGTCCACTTAGACATGGCTTCTCAGTTGTTCTTACACTTTAACTTACAGTCACAAATTCTGTGAGAGGCAAGAATTCAGCACCATCACAACTTAGGTTGTTGGCAGCAGAGTGTGCAGGTGAAGTAACTATACTTGTATTGGTTTCAGAGGTAGTATGGGAAGCAGGGGAACAAAAGGCACAATGGTGTTCATAACAATGGGGCTGTTAGTAGAAAAGATGGAGTGTGGTTATCACCAGGTGTAGTTGGGAAAGGAGGACCAAGCTGCGCGCGGCCATCTGGAGTGTTACAGTCTGTCTGATGGAAAACACCAGAGCTTCACTGTCTGAGAGCAGAAGCTGTGTGTTTGAGCTCAGTGAACATGCTTTCTATGCTTGTGAATTTAAAGTGCTGTATAACTTCAGCAATTTATTTATACTGTTACAGAATCCTGGACACATCCAGAACATTTTCTAGACAGTTGCTTGAAATGTTGGGCGCTTCTAAAATCCTCATACAATTCCAGTATGGTTGCCGCTCCTTATGAATAAAGCAGTTAATTAATTTTTGGACTGTTCTGGAAAATTCTGGTTGGCGAGTCTGTTCCACAGCACTGTTAACTGATATGCAGCCATAAGAAATACAGCAACAGAGGTGATCACGTTGCAGAGGTCGGGAGGAGCATAAGAACAAATCGGAAACCCGAAAACATTCAGGAATGCCTACAGAAAAAAAAATGATTAAGGGTTCAAATTGTTTTGTTAACCGTGTGTGTGTGTGTGTGTGTGTGTGTGTGTGTGTGTGTGTGTGTGTGTGTGTATGTGGGGGCGTTAATAGGAGGTTATCAAGCCAGATTTGTAGTGAATCATCTAATGCCAGGTGCTGGATTCTACAGAGGAGTGAACTGGGGGAGAGAGAGTGTGGAGGCGGCGGTAGTTGTAGCTGTAACTCCGGGCATGCGCATTAGTGTCAACTGTAATGTGCATTCCCAGAGTTACAGCTACAGACAGAAATGTAGCACTCTCTCATTGGAGCAGTTCATTTAGCTCAACTACAGAACATGCCACATCAGCAAGCAGAACTGCTGTCATGACCAGAGTGCCTGGTCATTGGTGTGCACTGCCAAGCCCCTTGCAGTTTCAGCTGTAATTGGCTTGGCAGTGACACACCTCTCAAATTCCATTAGTAGCAAGACATTCCTTATGCAAGCGCAAGTGAATGTAAAAATGAGAAAAACATAATGTATGCCATTATACACTCATCAGTCTGACTCCAGTTCTTTGCAAAATATTGAAAAGCATAATTAAAGATAAAATATCATCTACCCACTTCAAAGGGTGAAAAATATTAAGAGAGCGGAGGAGCTAACTGCTGAGTTGAGACTCACATTGGTGAAATTTACAGAGATATAGGCCCCATGGGAGTCTAGCAGGTCTTTGACCCCCACCCCACCCAGAATCAGATAGCGGCTCTGACTCACCAGAGTGATCGTGTCTCCCTCTTCCAGGAGGGGTTTGGCATCAGCATTATCCGGATGGTTTTCCACCTTGTGGCTAGTCCCCTTCATGCACAGCACCCGTTATGGATTTCCATGTAGCAGTGTCTTTTAATTTGGCCATGGTTGACTTTGTTCAGTACTGTTATCCTGGTTTTGGAATCACTTGTATTTATACGGCAAGATGTTTCAAGTGGAAGCAACTTTTCTTCACATTAATCCACTTGATGTGGGTATACAATGTCAGGTTAGCTGACCTTATCATATCCAATGTTTAATATCTACCCTCAATAATCCATTGCCAGCTCCATTCTATTAAACTGTCCACTTACTGATGTATCTGCCCCTTGTGATGTTTTTTTTCTCATCAATAAAGCTGAGTTTAAAAAAATATATCATTTTCCCTATGTGATGTTGATCTGACCAACACGGGTTTACTAAGGGCAGGTCCTGTACAACGAATCCCCTGTGCTTTTATGAAAAAATAAGCTGTCATCTTGACAACAGAACCCCTTGTGATGTGATCTTCTTGGATTTCAGCAAGGCATTTGACCTAGTACTACATTGCGCAGCAACAGAAAAGTTAAAAAATACTAGCATACATTTTTAATTCATAAACTGGACATGAAGCTGGTTGGATGGTGGATCTCAGAAAGTTGTGATAAATTTATCTCTATCACAGAACGGAATTGTGCCAAGTGATGTTTTGCAAGGCTCTGTGCTTGGGCCGCTTGTATTTCATATTTTGTATCAGATTTAACCAATAAACTGAGTTGTTGGTCTACTAAATACATAAATGATTCTAAATTACGGGGTACATGTGCTAATGCAGATCGATTTGTCAGAATGTAGGATAACCTAAAAATTATTTCAAGCTGGGCAACTAAATGGGAGATGTGCTTTAATCATGAAAGATGCAAAGTCATGCAGGTAGAGAGCAATAACAAAAAGCACCTCTATTATTTGTGCAGAATACTGCTTGCAGGAACAACTAATGAAAAAAGATCTTGGTGTCATAATTTCTAATGATTTGGGCTGTACCAAGCAAACCAACAAAGCTATAAGTAAAGCCAATAAAATCCTATGGGCTGTACAAAGAAATATTAAATCTAGAGACCCAGCAGTTATTGCACCCATATATAAGTCTTATGCTTGCCCCCATTAATACTACTCTTCACAATTATGGTGCCCTTTTAAAAAAGAGATATCTGTCAAATAGAGAGAGAGTACAATGGAGGATGACAAAATGGATTCATGATCTCAAAGAACTGTAATACCATGAATGGCTGGAATTTTGGATAGGCTAAAGCTAATGTCACTTGAGACAAGACAACTTTGAGGTGATTTATTACTTATGTGGGAAATAGTAAGGTATCCCTATTTAGTAAATGAGATGGGGCTGGGATTCCAGAAGGATACTTTAAGCACAAAAGGCCACCATTTTCAGTTAAGGTGCCAGAAATTCAACAATTCAAAAAGAAAATGTTATTTCTCACAGGGGGTGGTAAATCATTGGAATTCTCTCCTTCTTGAAGTAATTATTAGTGAAAGTAATTCTACTTTTAGAAACAAACTGGACAATCTAACCCTGACAGATGTCAGCCTATCTTACTATGAGTAGTAATTCTGGCAGTATAGCCTAGAGGTTAGATGAACGAGGTGTGGACAAGCTTGATACATCCAGCAGACCAAACCTGAGTTTGATTCTCACAACCTCCACTTGCATACTATGTGACTCTGAGCAAGTTACTTAACCGCCCAGTGCTCTCAGGTCACCCCTGAAAACAAGCACTTGTGCCTAGTGGGCCTTACCCGGTTACCAAAGACTAAAATAAAAACAAAAATGGTAGGAGTTTTAAATGGGCACTCGCCTTCTGCTCCTGTGCACACCTTAGTATGAACTACTGGCAAACCTTACATGTATGATCCCCAACCAGCTATGTTATATCACTTTCATCAGAACTTACCTCAGTCCACTAAGCCCTCGTGGCTTTCTCTCCATGGTGGGGCAGCAGGAGGGGACCAAACTCCGCTTGGTGACCAAACCCAGAGCAAAAGCAGTAACCTAATCAACAGTGTGGGGCCTTCAAGAAGAAGGCTTCACTCTGCAGAATGGCCTTATTTTTCTTGCTTCCTCCCTCAGGACACCTATGTTCATGAGTGTTGCAAGCATGCAATGGGTGTGCCCATCACAGAGCCCTGTGTTTTCCCTCCTCCTCCTGTTGTCCCTTGCTGAACTGAATCTGTGGGCCCCCGGTGGCACCAGATTAGTGGTTGACCTCCCTTCCCAAGGTCAGGAGAATCCAGTTGGAGGCTCAGACCTCCTCCCTTCTCCTTAGTCTCCAGTTCCCCAAGTTCATTCCTTAACTGAGGTCATCAGAATTGCAAGCAACAATGCTGCCACTGTGCTGGCACAAACACACTAAGAACCTTATTGCTATACACACTTTAGTAACAGAGACTGTATTTTTAAAGGGGAAAACACAGAAACATAGAAACATAGAATCTGTCAGCAGATAAGGACCATACAGCCCACCTAGTCTGCTCATTTCCCTACTCACTGCAGCAGCCCCAGATCCTATTTGATCTGGGGCTCTCCTGCTCTGCACATCTCCAGGGTGCCCTTATGTCTATCCCATGCACTCTTGAACCCCTGTATTGTTTTTGCCCCCACCACTTCTGCTGGAAGGCTGTTCCATGGCTCCACCACCCTCTCAGTGAAAAAGTACTTCCTAACATTACCTCTGAGCCTTCCACCCTTCAGCCTCATATCATGCTCCCCTGTTCTTGTGCAGAGTTTTCTCTGAAATATGCTTTCCACATGTACCCTGTTTATTCCCCTAAGGTACTTAAAAGTCTCTGTCATATCTCCCCTCTCCATTCTTTCCTCCAGTAGGTAGATATTAAGGTCCTTAAGTCTTTCCTCATAGGGCTTCTGGTGCAGTCCATGTACCATCTTTGTTGCCCTTCTCTGGACTGTCTCTGTTTTGTCAATGTCCTTCTGGAGATGTGGCCTCCAGAACTGGGCACAGTACTCCAGCTGAGGCCTCACCAGTGATCTGTACAGTGGCATCACCACCTCTTTCCTCCTGCTTGTTATGCCCCTCCCTATGCACCCCAACATTCTGTTTGCTCTCTCCACCGCCTTTTTACATTATTAGGTCACCTTCAGGTCATCAGATATGATAACCCCCAGGTCTCTCTCCTGACTTGTGGTGACTCCTCCCTTGGATTCCTGTGACTCAGATGCATGATCTTGCACTTTTTATCATTGAAACTCAACTGCCAGACACCCGACCACTCCTCTAATAGGCTTAGGTCCTTTCTCATTTTTTCCATCCCCTCTGGTGTGTCTACTCTGTTGCAGATCTTGGTCTCATCTGCGAAGAGGCACATCTTTCCCTCCTGTCACTCTACAATGTTGCTAATGAAGACATTGAATAGGACTGGCCCCAGCACCAACCTCTGTGGCACCCCACTAGTCTCCTCCCTCTCCTCAGATTTCATGCCATTTACCACCACCTTGTAAGTCCTGTCCCTTAGCCAGTTCACAACCCACTTTACCACTGTAGGACCCACTCCCAGGCTCCCCAATTTGTTTAGCAATCTCCTGTGTGGGACGGAGTCGAAGACCTTGCTGAAATCCAGGTAGGCCACATCCACCGCCTCTCCATGATCTACCACCCTGGTTACCCAGTCAAACAAATCTATTTTTTTTTTAACAACTCTATTTATCCTCCTCGCAGAGTGGATCTCCGTAATCTCTGGCTGCCAGCACCCACACCCCCGGGCCCGGCCCGGCTCCCCCACAGAGCCGGCCAATATCGCTCATGTTACTCTGTGGCAGGATCATCCTGGGAACCAGGGGGTGCCTGCGCGGCCATCACCCACCAGATCGTCACTTCACCATTTTCCACCTGGTTTTCACCCCTTGCAGAGTGCGGGTGTGCAATGACGTCTGGGCACTACGTGCTGACGTTTGCTGCACTCTGCCTCCTTGCTGCCATCACTCTGGTGGTACCCCCGTGTCATCACCAGGGGCCGCCACAGAGTGGTGGTTCCCTGGATCCCTCCCCTGCCAACCCCTGGCGGCCTGGGCTCACATCCGAACCCAGGTTGCCAGCATGGTGGGAGGTGTGGCATCCAGCGCCTCAACCCTCAGCGCCACTGGGCCTGCGGCCAGTCAAAGAAATCTATAAGATTTGTCTGACCGTACCTTCCCACTGAGAATCCAGGCTGCCATGGATCCTGTGCCCTGCTATCCTCCAGAAACTTCACAATTCTCTCCTTAAGTAAGGACTCCATAAGTTTCTCCACTACTGAGGTCAGGTTTACAGGCCTATAACTGCCTGCCTCCTCTCTGCTTCCACTCTTGTGGAGAGGGACCACATCTGCCCTCCTCCAGTCCTCCAGTACTTCCCCTGTCTCTAGCGATGCATTGAAAAGGGCAGCCAGTGGTTCCGCCAGCACTTCCCTGAGTTCCTTTAGTACTCTGGGGTGGATCCCATCTGGCCCCATTGCCTTATCTGCTTTTATTTTCCCGAGTTCTTCTAGGATTTTTTCCACCATGAATGGGCTGGTGTCTACCTCCCTCCCTCCCTTCCCTGAATACCCCCTTAATGAGTCTTGGTCCCTCACCCTCCCCTTCCCTGGAGAATACTTAGCAAAAGTACTTGTTCTGTATCTTAGCCTTTTCTAGGTCATCGTCCACCCTTTCTCCTTCTTTCTTCAGCCTAACAATCCCATTTCTGGTCATTTTCCTCTCGCTAATGTATCTGAAGAAGGTCTTGTCGCTTTTCTTAACTCATTGCCCCCACAGGCTCACTCTGAGATTACACCACTTGCCTCCTGAATCTCCTGTATACTTTTAACAGTGAATCCTGGGCCTTTCTAAGCAAAATCAAGCCATAGTCAGTATGTTGCAAACAAATGCTAATAGCTCAATAACTGTACATGCTAGACACAAAGCGAGTGGCAGAGTTATTCAGCACAAAATTGCCTTTCCAATGGTGGCATGCATGTAATAATAAGTAATTTTGCATTTTTTCTATGCTGGTCGAAAGAGCAAACTAAATATTTTTTTCACTAAAAAAGGGCAACATAAGCCATTTTTTGTTGGAAAATATGTAAAATATCAACACCAAATTAAGCATACAGATATTAGATGGTGTTTTGATATTATGTTTGCTAAAAAAAAAATATCTTTTTACTATAAAATGTAGTTTTTCCTCATTTTAGTCAAGGTGCTTTGATGAGATTTGAGGGCTAAATCTCAACCACACACACCATATCATAAACAAATGCGTATAACTCCAAAAGTATACATGATACACACAAAGTATCAGTATGAAAGTTGATGAGCACAAAAATGCCTTTCCAGTGGTGATATGCAACCAGTTGTAATCAATACGGTTTTTATTTTATACCTGCTGAAGTGCCAAAGAAGTGAATTTTATTCAAGCTGCTTAGGTGAATCTTGATGGAAAACGTCAGCCATACACACCATACCATAAACAAATGCAAATAACTCCTAAAGTATACATGATATACACAAAATATCAGTGACAAAGTTGTGCAGCATAAAATTATCTTTCCAACGGTGCTATGCAGTCAAATATATATTATATTCTGTTACAATATATATTAAAATATGTAAGTGACTTCTCCAGACGTTGCAAGGGCACACTGGGAGTCAGTAGCCAACTTCTGCAGATGTCCTCAGGACACACCAGTGTTTTTTTACTGACGACTACAGGCGTCTGCTAGGACACAATGAGTTAATAGCCTGGGCTATACCATCCTCTGTCTGTGCTTAAACCCTTCTATTTATTTTCCCAGATTCCCTCTGCTTCACCAAATATTGTTCTATGTCCTCATCCTTTTGTGTTTCCTTGTATCTTCTGAAAGCTCTTTTCTTTTCCCTTATTTTCTCGGCCACTACCTTTGAGAACCATAATTGCCTTTTCTTTCTTTTACTCTTGCTATGCATTTTGACACAGTGAACTGTTACTTCTGTTATGACTCTCTTGAGTCTAGACCACTGTTTGTCCACATCTCCCCCTGTACCTTCCACTGCTAGGGCTCTTTTGAGATTTCTAGCCATCTCCTTAAAGTCAGACTTCCTGAACTCTAGGACCTTTGTTGTTGTATGGCTTGCCTACTCCGCTGTGGTTACTTTAAACCATACTGTCCTGTGGCCGCTGGTGCCGAGGGGACTCTCCACCTCCACATCTGTAATCCTGTCCCTGTTGGTCAGGACCAAATCCAGTATAGCTTTCTTGCAGGTTGGTTCTGCTACAAGCTGTGTTAAGTTTGCCCATGCAGGGCAGTCGTGAAGTCACTGCCCCTTGTTGTACTCGCAGTCTGAGTGCTCTAATCTATCTCAGACATGTTGAAGTCACCCATTAATAGCAGTTCCCCTTTGGCTGCCATTTTATAGATAGTTTCCACAAGAGTTTGATCTGATTCCTCCCCCGTGCCCGAGGCCTATAAATCACTCTGGTGTGAATGGCTGTCCTTTTTCCCACCTCCAGGGTGACCCACAGTGCCTCTGCTCCTTCTTGAAACCCTTGAGCCTCTGTTGCTTTGATCCCCTCCTTCACATACATTGCTACCCCCCTCCTCCCCATCTCCCTTCCCTATCCTTCCTAAAAAGTGTGTACCCTGGTATGGTTATATCCTAGTCATGGTTGCCTATATACCATGTGTCTGTAATAGCTACTATGTCCAGGTTTGCATCTTCCATTAATGGCATTAGGTCTGGGATTTTGTTCCCCAGACTGCAGGCATTTGAAAAAAAATTGCTATGTTGCCAGTTTCATTTAGATGAGTCATAGAAGGAAGTTTCTCTTCCTTCTATGATGAGACAGATGAGTCATGGGAGGAAGTTTCACTCAGAGCAGTGACTGGGATTTACAAAAGTGATTTGATGACATTTCCACCGTCCAGTGTTCACCATAAAGGCACCATCTAGGTGAAGAGATCAGTGATCCATCAATCATGGCTGAGATATTTAATGATTAAGGTTGTCTCTAAACAGGGTGCCCTGAATGATGACACTGATGCCATAGAAATATAGGTAGACATTCCGGACCCAATTGGGCTAACTATCACTGATTATGTTATAGAACACAAACTAAAAGCAATAGATGTTTTAAAACTGCCTAGACCTGAAACTTACCCCCAAGGGTGACAATGGGACTGGCTTTGGAATTGGCCCACTCAATCATCAGTTCCAAAATTCCTTCAGAACAGGTCCGGTAATGAGAGATATGCAGAATGCTGAATAACTGCCAGTTTTTAAAAGATTGATGAAAGTAAAGTAGAAAATTGCAAACCTCACTATGACTTCGGTTGTGAGTATACTGACGGAAACCAATGTCAGGGAAGAATCTGAGTACTGCATCCCTGAGAGAGAGCTACTGGATAAAAAAAGCATGGCTTCACCAAATCCAGATTTCGTTTGTCAAAGTTGTAAACTTTTTATAAGGGGTAAGTGAAGCACTCAATAGGGTTGTTGTCATGGATGTCGTACATGGATTTTAGTAAGGCATGTAATACTGTACCACAGTAGTTGATCATCAATAAACAAAGATCACTAAACATCACTACCACCATCTTTAAATTGATCTATAACTGGCTAAAATGTAGAATCACAAGTAGTCTGCATTAATGGGCATCTCTCTAAAATAGATGAGATCCCCAGCAGAGTGCCACAGGGGTCCGTATTGGGCGCAGTACTGTTTTCATTCTATATAAGGGACATCCAGGTTAATATTAATAGTTGGATCAACACATTTGCTGACAACAGCAAACTGGGCAGGGAAGCTGACAGTAGTGATGATACAGCAATCTTACAATCTGACCTTGACAACCATTCATCATGGACCAGATGCAATGGCATGAGCTTTAACCCCAGTGAATGTGGGGCTTACATCTGTGACATAGGAATCAAAAGGCTATTTACTGGACAGGACAGTTTTGAATAAGGTCACAACTGAAAAGGTCCTGGGAATACGGATTGATAGAGATCTGAAGCACAGTGCACATTGTGAATAAATCGGTAATAAGGCAGGACATCCTGTATACTTGGCTGTACTGTGTCAAGAGCATTTACCAGTATCTCTGACAATGTGATTTCACAGCTGAACAGATCATATGTCCATCTACACATGAATGACTGTAGTTATGGTCATCACATGTTTGAAAGGACATAGCAGGTTCAAAAGGGTGCAGTGGAGAGCCATTAATCTTCTTTGAGGATATCTATGTACATTAAGCCATATCATGGAACTATAAGCTGTTGTTAGCAGGACCACCCAGAAATGTTTTGTTGGTTAGGGTCGCCCACGTAGACATGCCTCATTGGCACGCATATACTGTAGGCATCTCCAGCATGCCTTAGTTCTTTTTTCTGCTATCAATCACTTGTCAGTTCACTGATGCTGAAGAACATTATTGAGCTTGTAATGTTTTGCTGATGCTGCTACTGCTACTCTGTCAAGTTTATTTTAAACTTTACTTTTATGCTGCCGCAGATAGATAAGGAACTCCTGTTCCACTATTGCCACATCAGCAACGTTAACATTTATAAAGATGCAACCACCCCATGTGTATCTGTTGCCTCAGCAAAGGTACGTAGTTAATGTCTGCTCTATTTACCAGGGCTTAATCAGGCAACCTGGAGATGTTGCAAGAAAGCTTAAGAGATTCATGGAGAAACACGGTGCATCAAAGGCAGCTTCACTGTCATCAGCCATCTCTGTTCCTGGTTCATCATTGACCCACCGCTCTCCACGGCTGACCACATCCATTGCTGAATTGATGAAGAAGGGCAAATCCGTAAAAAGTAATTGGAAAAACACTGCCACTCTGAGAAGAAGCGGCATAAAGACAAGGCTTCTTTGCCAGAATGTTCTCACTCCTCTAAGGGTAGGTAAGTTGTCTGATAAAGATGGGTCCCAGGCCATGGCTGTGGGTCCTGCTACTCCCCAACCATCTCTAAGATGCAAAGGTCGGGGTCTAGTGCTGGCTCACTTCCCTGATGGGGAATTCATAACCTATACTGATGTTGGGCACAGTCCCATTGATGGTTCTGCCATCAACAACTCCTTTAAAGCCAGTCTGTGTGCTGCTCCTTTATCAAATGATGTCAGCTTTTTCAGCACCTGATGCTGCTGCCACCCTCATCCCTGCCTCCAGTGCCCTTTGTAATGCTGACGTTGACCATACAGTTGATGCTACAGTTCTCAGTCCCTGCTGTAGTGTGGGCCCTGAGCGGCCTCCATCGATGGAACACCAATCTACTGTCCCGCCTCCATTATCTTCTCATCCTGTCGACCCTCTACCAATAACTGCCAACATCAACGATGGACTGGAGTACAGTGCAGAATATATGGAAGAGGAGGAGGCCATGGATGAAAAAGAGGAAGTGATTGATGTAGTTGGCTCTAGCTTAACTCTTCTTTCCTGCTCAGACAAGAGTGTGAAAAACTCTCCTAGGTCTCCATCTGAGGATGCCTACTTTCAGGCCTTCCTCAAACAGGTACAAGCTAAAGTGAAGTTTCAAGCAGAGGAGGAGAATTCCTTCAAGAAGCACCTTTACGAGTTCTTGGAGGTATCTGCCTCCTTTACTGTCATCATCCCTCTTATGCATTCATCATTAGAGGATGCTACTTTCCCTACCTGGCATAGGCCTGTTCAGCTGACAACAGCCCCTAAAAATACAGATAAGCAATATCCTGCCCATACAGCTAAGTCTTATTATCATCTCAGCCTGAAGCAGACTCAGTAATAATCTTGGCTGCTCATGATATCAAAGGCACCCAAGCACAAGTTCTCTTCCTCCTGATAAGGAGTCAAGGAAACTAGACATGATGGGGAAGAGGACATTTGCTTCTGCTTCCCTTGGCCTAAGGGTTGCAAATTATCAGGCATACACGGTAAAGTATCAGAACTGCCCATTGAAGACAATGGCCTCCCTGACTGATAAAATGCCAGAAGGCCCCAACAAAATGTTAGCTCAGTGTATTATTGTTAATGGATGGGAAGCTGGAAGGCACCTGCTGAGTTCTGTTTATGATGCTTCAGATGCTGCAGTCTGTGCTGCAGCATCTGGGATTTGCCTCCGCCACAACTCTTGATTGCGGGTGGCAGGTTTTGCCTCTGATGTCCAACAATCAGTCCTAAATGCCCCTTTCAGAGGAAAGCAACTATTCAGGTCAGATCTGGAAAATGCTTTGAGGCACCTACAGTCTTCCAAAATGACTTTAAGGTTCCTGCATACTTTGAACCCTAAGCCCCGTGTTAGGGGACAGGATTCTTTTTGTAGCCCTATGCATGTCCAGGCCATGGATATTCTAGGAGTCGGGGATGTTGTTCCCAGCAACCTCAGCCTTCCACTGTCCAGGCAGAAGGCCTGCCTCCCAGGGCCCATGCCAGACTTACAAAACAGTCATCCATTACTGGCACCCCCACCGCTCCCGCACTTTCTGACTCTCCTCCCCTTCCCTAGCCTCACTGCCTCAGAAAGTTTTGGTGGGAGACTGAATCCCCTTCTTCCTACAAATGTGGAGAGAGATAACAATAAGTTCTTGAGTCCTGGAGGTAGTTAAGCAAGGAAATGTCCTATAGCTCCTTACTGTTCCGACAGTGACCCCCGTCATTACCAAATCGATGTCTTGAGGAGGTTCAAACTCTCCTTCACATAAGGACTGTGGAACTCATCCCAGTTTCTTAACCATGCCTATTATTACTGGTACTTTCTGGTCCCAAAATGAACTGGGGATCTAAGACCCATATTAGATCTTAAAGGACTGAATATATTCATTGAACACGAAAGTTTCTCTCTGCAGTCACTCCCTCCAGTTTTACATTACAGGGAACTAGATGGTTGTATCTCCTAAATAAACCACTTACACAGTGGAAAAACACAAGTCTCAAAGGTAAGTACTTAAAGGTCTTTTTATTAGGTATGTTTGACAAAGACTATCGGTGAAACGTTACATGTGGAGCCATTGTGTTTGTGTTGGCACTTAGCTTCTGGGGGACTGCAATAAAAAAACATTTAAGTATTTACCTTTGAGACTTGTGTTTTTCCACTGTGTAAGTGGTTTATTTAAGAGATACGAGTGCCGTGACTTTGCTTGCTCATAGTTACATATTGTCACTGGCACTGATACCGCTGAGTGGCTCTGTATTTAAATGAACTAGGTGGTTGCTCTGGACATGAAGGACACACAAGCAAAAGAAAAATATGGGGTCAACCGGACAGAGACCTGTTTGTGTCTCTATACAGTGAAAGACTACCATGTTTCTGCTTGCTTGCTCCAGGGCCTGGAGTCTTCTGGCAAGATGCATTCTTCCTCTCCTACAAAAGGAGATTCCTCTATGTTTTTTCCCCATTCCCTCTAATACGGAGTGTACTGATCAAGAGAACAGCAAGAGGAAGGAGCTGCTGTTAAAACTTTACTACTCTACTGCAGGGCAGTGACCAGGGGATGCAAGAGCTGTGGTTGCAGAACTTTACTCACAAACAAACTTACAAGTTTCACTTTGGAAATTGCTTAGCCATTTGAAACTGGGTCTGTCAGCAGTGGTGTCAGAAGATTCCAACTCCAGTTTCACATGTTTGGGGAGTACAGAACAAAGAAGCAATAGGGCCCATTACTCAAAACATCTAATCTTGGTGCTGGTGACCCCAGGAGGAGCAGGAACAAATTACATTTTTTAGGTTTTTAATCATGGTGCGTGCAAGGGGGGCAGGGGACAGCATGAACAAACTATGTATGTTCAGCAGGACTGATACAAAAAAATTAACACTATAAAAATGTTATATGTGCTAATGATTATTTTACTTTTATTGGTGGGGAGGTGGGCCCCACAAAATATTTTGCAGTGGGGCCCTTGCAGTTGTTGTCACAGCCCTGCTGCACTGGACTAAAGAACTAGAACTCTACTACTGGGAACTTCAATTTAGGGTAAAAACAAACAAAAAAAATGTGTTTGTCTGAGTTGGGTGAAGGAATTTGTAACCCCTAGGTGGCACTATCCCAAGGGCTACTAACCCTGCCTGCTTGGCTAGTAGCAGGTTAAGGGGCCTGAGTTCTGAAACGGGTGCCTCCACCTGGAGTGCAGGGTTGGTAGTGGTCCAGCTAACCTGGGCACAGCCCTCTGGGACACTGTAATCCCCCTCTTTCCTTACTAGTGGCCGGAACAATACACAATAATCAGTTTCACAATACCCGTGATACACCACACAAGTACCCATACTGTTTGCACTTACCACCAGGGCTTTCCTCTGGCCCGGCCCTGGGGACCCCCTGCAAAACAAGGTTATACACAGCAAATAACAGCAGTACAGTACTCTTGCACAAACTAGAACCACAGTCAAGGTAAATGCAAAAAAGAGTTAGATCTGATTTATTTAAGGGGCTTGAACAAGGGAGGGGTGTAATCAGGTTAATTTGCTTAAAGGCTCTATCAATCAAACACTTATGCATGCACTTCAGGGTCTATAAACAGTCACACACTCTGGGTACCCAGATGGAGAATGGTGGGCTGGCTAGGAACGTTGCAGCTAGTTGGGGCCCTGTGATGGAAGAAAACAACATGCACAACACACACTATTTGTAATCCGGAGCTGGAGAGCTCAGTTCGTGAGAAGAAAACAACAAGACAGTCAGATGACACACTTTTAGATTAGGCTGTTGTTGCAGGGGGCTACCCTGATGATTACTCACGATACCCAAGACTGGACACAGGCCGGACGAAAATCAAGACAGCAGGTGGTTAATCTGAGTGCCAGGAGAAGCAGGGCCCACACGATTTGCCGAGGCATTGTTCCTGTTCAGGAGTGGAGCAGGGGGATAATCCCCAGGCAGGTCTCTCATCGGTGGCTTTCTCTGTGCAGTGGGTTAGTCTGGCAGGGCCAGTGTGGCATGGCCCAGGCCGAATGGAGATGAACGCGATTCAGTCCGATTAGGCTGGATAAAGCTTCAGCAAGCAGAACACAGTTCACACAGTGGGGAACCAAATCATGACCCACTTTCAATACACAGCACATTTACATGTAAAGGATTCTACGGTACCAGACAAACTGCTCTCCAGTCATGAGCGCAAAGTCTCTGCACAAACCGCGGGTTCAAAAGCAGCTGGAAATCCTGAGAGGGCAATTGCATTCAGCAAATCTTCGGTCTTCTTCAGGTATGAGCCTGGTAAAAAATCAGTGGCTTACTTCATTTTCACAAACCTGGATTTAGTCCGAAATAATTCTCTTCTCTCCCTCTCAGGGGTAGCAGGCAGACATGCAGGCCACAACTCAGGCCTTTCTATAGTCCTCCCACGTGAAACTACACAGACGGCTGCTTAACTGTCTCAAGCTGTTGCTCATTCAGCGCCCAACTGAGATCTGACTCAACTGCCAGCAAGCCAGGGCCTTTCCCCAGAATCCAAAAGGTTTGGTTGGCTGATCCATCAGTCCCAACAAAGGCTCCCCCTTCAGGTGCAAAAAGGCGCCAAAAGCCCAAAACTACAATTCCTACAGATTTTGACTCCAGACAGCTCCTGTAGTCCGGCTCCATTTTAGGTCCTACCAGAACTGATTGGTCCAATTCGCAGTCCAGGACCAAGATAGTGGAGATAAACAAAACAGTCCTTGCTGCAAAGAAGGCAGGTTAGACAAACTACATTATCCTAATCGCTCTAAATGATTTTCAGCAAATAGTTACATCTTTCAACAGAGCTCCCTTTCAGATTACTTATGACTGCAATCCAGGCAGCTCTTAAAGAGACAGTGACAGAGGCTATACAGGCACTCTCTGGCAATCACATTTAAACTTCTGAAATGCAGGACACCAGCCTGGCAGTGAGCATTTAGGCAAGCTCGAGGAAGACTTTTCGGGAACCCCCATTTGTAGGGGGGTTACACCCTTCCCTACCTGGAGAAAACTTGGTATCCACGTCAAGTCTGTACCATCATGCATCAGTTAACATAAACTTATTACTTTACTATACATATTCACTACACTTCATGATACTATATCCATTCTGACAACACATTGTGCATATTTCACACAGGTAAATTGAACATTACTATACTGAATAGGTAATAACTTCTTGTACCTTAAACAATGCAAGAGGGGGCCCTTCCCTATCAGATAACTTGGGGCTAGAGTGGGCAGGGGCACCATGGTGAGAGGGAAAAACAAGTAACCTGGAATTGGCAGAAGACACCAGGAGGAAGGACTGCTGTGTGACTGGACTTCTCTGCTGGGACTAAAGAAGTAGAACTCTTGTACTTGGACCTCTAATTTAGGGTAAAAAAAACTAACAAAACAAAAAAAAAGTGTGTGTTTGTCTGAGTTAACTGAACTGAATGGTTATCTGAACAGTTATCTAGGTGTAAATCTCAGGTGATTGAAAGGACTTGATAGCTGTGAGGTTTAAATTACTTGTACAAAGATCTAGTAAGTAGAGGAGTGGCTTAGCTAGAAGGAAGCTAAATTTAAAGACTGCCTTAGAAAGATTCTGCTACTAGCTTGGCAGAAGACACCAGGAGGAAGGACTGCTGTGTGACTGGACTTCTCTGCTGGGACTATATTGCCCTCCTTCCCTCCCCTCCACCCTTCCACCCAAAGCTAGTTCTACTTTTATAGGCACAGGATTTGACTGACAACAGGAACTTCCTGTTTGGGAGCAGGAAGTGAGTAATCACAGAGCCACCAAAGACTCACCATCCTAGAAAGGCAAGAGTAGCTCTCTGGCCCCCTCTAGCTGCTGGAGGTCTGCCTCTGAGCAAGTAAGGGGTCTACTGAGAAATATAGGATATTCTTGTCTCAGAACAGGACAATCAGGAAGTTAAAGAGCACACAGGTAGAAAATAAGGAGAGAGAGAAGGAAAAAAAAACAGAGGAAAGAGTAAGGATTGCAAACAGTTAAGGGGCCAGAAATAAGACATGATGGGAGTGGTGCAGTGCAGTGAATGTGGAGCAGCAGTCTTCCGGGAGACGTTCTGGAGGATATGGTGTTGTCCCATCTGCAGGCACCTCTCTGGGCTGAGGGAAGAGGTTGCTTATTTCCAGGCTGAGTTGGCCAGGATTTGTGGGACCTCCTCTTCCATCCAGGGACCACCAGTGCCACTGCCGTTGCCTCAGAGGTTGCCAAGAAGAGGAGTGGTTGGACCACAGTGGGCTCAGAGAGGTGAGGGTGGTGGAACAGAGGCACATCCTCAGTTGTACCTCTCACAATTCCTATGCCATTCTGGCAAAGTGTGGTTCCTCTATGGAGGCACCCAGTGGAGACCAAGGAGGATGCTGGGAACCTCCACAAAGGAGACCCACAGGAGGGTGGCAGGGGACCCTGTAGGGGAAAACAACTCCTGGGGGGACTCCATTGTTAGGAAGGTAAAACTGGGGGAAGAAGGGGGGAGGGAGGTAAGGTGCCTGCCTGGCGCCATGGCTTGGAGGGACAGGGAGCGAATCCTCAGGATTGCCAGAGCAGCTGCACAGGGGAGGGAGTTGGATGTCATTGTCCACCTAGGGACAAATGACCTGGCTAAGAAAGGGATTAGAGAAGTGCAGGAAGAGTTTGTGGAATTGGGGAGGGGCCTTAGACAAGTAGCACACACGGTAACCTTCTCGGAGGTGCTGCCCATCTGTGGCATAGGAGAGGCTAGGGTGTTCCGCACCATGGGATTCAATCAGTGGTTGAAAAACTGGTGTGGAGCTCTGGGATTTGGCTTCATTGGGGACTGGGGGTCCACCTGGAGTGATGCAAGCCTATACTAGCATGATGGGCTGCATCTGTCCAGGAGGGGAACCAGGATCCTAGGTGATAGGTTTAAATGCTTCATTGGCAAGCATTTAAATGAGCCAAGGGGGGAGGCACTGGAAAGGAGCAGGGAAATCCTAGCCTCTCCAAAAAATCATGGTAGTAAGTGCGGTAAACACCAACATAGAGATGTCAATAGGGAGAAGCGCAGGGGTAAATGGAGAAAGTGACAAACACAATAAGGACAGGGGAAATGGAGGGTAATGAGTACCAACGCCCATAGTCTGGGCAAGGAGGGAGAGGGTGGTGGAACAGAGTTGCATCCCTCCAGCTGTACCTCTCCACAATTCATTCGCTCTTCTGGTGGATAGTGGTTTCTCTATGGAGGCACCTTGAGCTGGTGGCCTTGATGGAAGAGGGATGCCTAGATATTGTAGCAGTCACAGAAACATGGTACACAGAGAACATGACTGGGATGTTAACATACTTCCTGTTGCTAGCCTTGCTTGTAGAGCACAAAGCAGCTAACTAAAAGAAGCTACATTTTCTTATTAATTTAAAACTTATATCTCAGCAAGAGTCAGTGTCTGTTAAGATTAAGTAGACAGATAACTTTATTAGAAGTAGAAGGGATCTTATTTAGGGTTAAAAAAAGAAAGAAAAGAAAGTCAGTGTGTGTTCTGTGCAGGGAAGGGTACTGTATCAGCTGACTTTGCTAAACCAGTAGGAGGAAAGAGAGCTTACCTGGGGGTGTGGTTTAGATACTATAAAAGCAGGTGAGTCAAATTACAACTTCCTGTTGCTAGCCTTTTTTCTTACTAATTGCCCTCCATCCCACCCACCCAAAGCCAGTTCTACATTTATAGCCACTGGATTTGACTGTCAACAGGAACTTCCTGTTTGGCAGTAGGAAGGAAAGGATCATAGAGAAACATTGGTTTTGTCAACCCTAAAGGAAAAAATTAGCTCACTCTCCCCCCCAGCTGCTGGTGGTCTGATATTGAGCAAGGAGGCTACTGAAGAAGATAGGAAGTTGCTGTCCCAGAACAGGAAGGGTGAGAGTTGTAAGAAGAGGAGAGAATAAGCATCCAGAGAAACAGTAGACAGGACACAAAATAAGACATGATAGGAGTGGTGCAGTGCAATGGCTGTGGGGCGGCAGTGTTTCGGGAGACATTCTGGAGGCTGTGATGCTGCCCTATTTGTAGGCACCTCTCTGGTCTGAGAGAGGAGGTTGCCCATCTCCAGGCTGACCTGGCTAGGATTCGTGAAACCTCCTCCCCCACCCAGGGACCACCAGGGCCAATGCCACTTCCTCAGAGGTTGCCAAGAAAGAGGAGAGGCTGGACCAGGGTGGGCTCAAGGAGGGAGAGGGTGGTGGAACAGAGTTGCATCCCTCCAGCTGTACCTCTCCACAATTCATTCGCTCTTCTGGTGGATAGTGGTTTCTCTATGGAGGCACCTGCAGTGGAGACCAAGGAGGATGCTGGGAACCTTCACAAAGGAGACCCACAGGAGGGTGGCATGGGACCCCAGAGGAAGGAAACAACTCCTGGTGGGGGACTCAATCATTAGGGGTAGAAACGGGAAGGAAGGGAGAGGAGGTAAGGCAGCCTTCCTGGCACCACGCTTGCAGGGACAGGAAGTGAATCCTCAGGATCGTGGGAGGAGCTGCACGAGGGAGGGAGCTGGATGTCATTGTCCACCTAGGGACAAATGACCTGCTAGGAATGGGATCAGAGCAGTGCAAGAGGAGTTTGTAGAGTTGGGAAGGGCCTTGAGACAAGTAGCGACACGGTAACCTTCTCGGAGGTGCTGCCTGTCTATGGCAAGGGAGATGCTAGGGCACTTCTCACCAGGGAATTCAATGAGTGGTTGAAAACTGGTGTGGAGCTCAGGGTTTTGGCTTCATTGGGGACTGGGGAGCCACTCTGGAGGGATGCAGACCTCATACTGGTGCGATGGTCTGCATCTGTCCGGGGAACCAGGATCCTAGGTGAGAGGTTTAAATGCTTCATTGGCAAGCATTTAAACTAGCCAAGGGGGGAGGCACTGAAAAGGAGCAGGGAAATCCGAGCCTCCCCCCACAAAACATGGTGATTAGTGAGGTAAACACCAAGATATAGAAGTTATTAGGGAGCAGAACAGATTTAAATGTAAAAAAAGGCAAAGGCAGTAAGGACAGAAATGGGGCTAAAAGGGGTAAGGCTATCAAAAAGTGGAGGGTGATGAGTACCAATGCCCACAGTCTGTGTAACAAGCTCCCTGAACTAGTGGTCTTGATGGAAGGGGGTTGCCTGGATATTGTGGCAGTCACAGAAACATGGTACACAGAGAACCATGACTGGGATGTCAACACACCAGGATACACAATCTATAGGAGGGACAGGGAGGGTAAAAGAGGAGGAGGAGTAGCTCTCTATGTAAAGGAAGGGATCAAAGCAACAGAACTAAAGAGTAAACAGGGAGCAGATGAGGCACTTTGGGTCACCCTGGAGACAGGAAATGGCACCACAATCCACATGGGGGTTGTATACAGACCCCCATCTCAGGGGGAGGGAATGGACAAGGAAATGATAGAAGGCTTTCTTAGAATGGCAAAAAAGGGAGATATTGTTGATGGGGGACCTGAATATGCCAGATGTTAACTGGAGCACCTTTGCTGCAGGCACATCCAAGAGCAGGGTCATTCTTGATGCCCTACAGGGGCATGCCTCAGACAGCTAGTATTGGAACCCACTCGGGAGGGAGCAATCTTAGACCTGGTACTCTCAAATGGGGATGGAGAAAGAATCTCAGATTTAGAAGTGGGTAGCCATCTGGGAACAAGCGACCACCAAACAGTGTGGTTCACGATAAACACAGCCATACAATCAAGCCATACAAAAGCAAGAGTACTGGACTTTAGGAGGGCTGACTTTGGGAAAATGAGAGAGTGCCTCAGAAAAGCACTAGCAAACAGGCAAGAAGGAGGGGTGAAGGAACAATGGGGAGTGATCAAAACAGCCATCACAGAGGCAACAAGCCTTTGTGTAAAGCAAATCAATAAAACACAATGAAGGAAAAAACCGCTATGGTTCTCAAAAGAGGTGGCAGGGAAGGTTAAGGAGAAAAGGACAGCATTCAGGAAATATAAGAAAACACAGAAGGAGCAGGACAGAGAATTTTATCAGTTAAAACAGAAAGAGGCTGAGAAGGCAGTCAGAATAGCAAAGGCCCAAACCGAGGAAAGGATAGCCAATTCTGTTAAGAAGGGGGATAAGACCTCTTATAGGTACATTAGGGAGCGAAGAAAGACCAAAGGAGGGATGCTGAAGCTTAATAAAGGGGAAGGAATGTGGGTAGAGGGTGATAGTGAAAAAGCAGGGATACTGAACGAATATTTCTGCTCTGTATTCACAAAGGAAGAGGAGGGGGAGTTACCTAAACCAAACAAGAGAAACACTCTGAAGACGGGGGTTGATACCAGTCCATTTACAGAAGAAAGGGTTCTGAAAGAACTAATAAAATTGAAGGAGAACAAAGCAATGGGGCCTGATGGGATTCACCCAAGAATTCTAAAAGAACTAAGGGTAGAACTAGTGACACCGCTGACTACTCTCTTTAACAAATCATGGGAGGATGGGGTGGTACCTGAGGACTGGAGGAGAGCAGATGTGATTCCTCTTCACAAAAGTGGGAGCAGGACAGAGGCAGGAAACTACAGACCAGTTAGTTTGACCTCAGTGGTAGGGAAAATGATGGAATCACTTCTGAAGGAAAGAATTGTTGAGTACCTAGAGGCCAGTGGGGCACAGGACCCAAGGCAGCATGGATTCATGATGGGAAGGTCATGTCAGATTAATCTAATAGAGTTATTTGACTGGGTGACCAAAGTAGTGGACCAGGGAGGGGCTGTGGACATGGCCTACCTGGATTTTAGCAAGGCATTTGATACAGTCCGACACAAAAGATTAATACACAAGATAGCCAGCCTTGGAGTGGGTCCCAAGGTGGTAGCCTGGATAAAAAATTGGCTAGACAACAGGACGTAAAGGGTAGTAGTAAATGGAGTACACAGTGAAGAAAGGAGGGTTACTAGTGGGGTACCGCAGGGTTCAGTACTGGGACCGGTCCTTTTAATGTCTTTATAAGTGACATTGCAGAGGAACTGGAAGGAAAAGTATGTTTCTTTGCAGATGACAAAGATCTGCAACAGGGTTGATACACAAGATGGAGTGGAAAGGATGAGAAGGGACTTGGCAAGGTTGGAGGAATGGTCAAATGTATGGCAGCTCAGATAAGCAAAGAAGTGCAAGGTAATGCACATGGAAACAAAACCCAGGGAAGCGTACACAATGGGGGTGAGCTACTGACAACAGTAAAATAGAAAGGGACCTGGGGTAATTATATCAGATGACCTAAAGGTGGGCAAGCAATGTGAGAAGGCAGTAAGGAAGGCTGGGGGATACTGGGATGCATAGGAAGAGGCATCAATAGTAGAAAACAGGAAGTTGTTATCCCTCTGTACAGACAGTTGGTGAGACCCCATCTGGAGTACTGTGTGCAGTTCTGGAGACCCCATCTCCGCAAAGATATAGACAGAGTGGAGGCTGTCCAGAGGAGGGCAACCAAAATGGTGTAGGGTATGCACCAGAAGACATATGAAGAAAGACTAAAGGAGCTTAATATGTACACCCTTGAGGAAAGAAGGGAGAGAGGGGACATGATAGAAACTTTCAAGTACCTCAAGGGAATTAACAAAGTCCAAGAGGGTAGCATCTTCCAGAAAAAGAGATGTGCAAGAACAAGGGGGCACAATTTGAAGATAGAGGGGGGATGGCTCAGAGGTAATGTGAGGAAGTATTTTTTTTCACTGAGAGGGTTGTAGATGCATGGAACAGCCTCCTGAGGAGGTCGTGGAGTCAAGAACAGTGGGGACTTCAAGAATGCATGGGACAGACATAAGGCAGTCCTAGTGGGGTAGGAGGAAGTAAGCTGTTGGTTAACTAGGATCTGCAGCTTATCTGTTAGGTAGGAAAATGGGCAGACTAGGTGGGCCAAGCGGTCCTTTCTGCCATCAAATTCTATATTTCTATGTTTCTATACCAGGTACATAACCTATAGGAGAGACAGCAGGGGCAAGAGGGAGGAGTTGCTCTATGTAAAGGAAGGGATAAAAGCAACTGAACAAAAGAGTAAACAGGGAGGAGGAGGCACTGTGGGTCACCTGGAGACTGGAAAGGGCACCACAATCCGCACAGGGGTTGTGTACAGACCCCCATGTCAGGGGGAGGGAATGGACAAGAATATGATAGAAGGCATTCTTAGGATGGCAGAGAAAGGGGAGATACTGTTGATGGGAGACCTGAATATGCCAGATGTTAACTGGAGCACATTTGCTGCAGCTACATCCAAGAGCAGGGTCATTCTTGATGCCCTACAGATGGAAGGCCTCAGACAGCTAGTTTCAGAACCCACTCGTGAGGGAGTAATCTTAGACCTCATACTCTCAAATGGGGGCAGTGAGAGGATCTCAGATCTAGAAGTGGGTTGCCATCTGGGAACAAGTGACCATCAAACAGTGTGGCTCACGTAAAACTCAACTACAGGGTCAAGCCATACAAAAGTGAGGGTACTGGACTTTAGGAGGGCTGACTTTGGCAAGATGGGAGAGTGCCTCAGAAAAGCACTAGCAAAGAGGCTAGAAGGAGGTGTGGAGCAACAATGGGGAATCATCAAAACTGCCATCACAGAGGCCAACAAGCCTTTGTGTGAAGCAAATAAACAAATCAAAATGAAAGAAAAAGCCACTGTGGTTTTCAAAAGAGGTGGCTGTGAAAGTCAGGAAGAAAAAGATAGCATTCCGGAAGTATAAGGAAACACAGAAGGAGCAGGACAGAGCGCTGTACCAGTTAAGGCAGAAGGAAGCAGGGAGGGAAGTCAGAATAGCAAAGGCCCAAACTGAGGAAAATATAGCCAACTCGGTTAAGAAGGGGGATAAAACCTTTTATAGGTACATCAGCGAGCGTAGAAAGACAAAGGGAGGGATAGTGAGGCTGAACAGAATGAACGGTGGGTGGGCAGAGGGGGATAGTGAAAAAGCAGGGATACTGAATGAATATTTCTGTTCAGTATTCACAAAAGAGGAGGGGGAAGTGACAAATCCAATTAACAGAAGCACTCTTGATAGGGAGGTCGATCCCAGTCCTTTCACAGAAGAAAGGGTTCTGCAAGAACTCCTAAAACTGAAGGTGGACAAAGCAATGGGGCCTGATGGAATTCAACCCAGAATTCTAAAAGAATTGAGGGGGGAACTAGTGAAACCACTGGTTACTCTTTTTAATAAATCATGGGAGGATGGTGTGGTAACCGAGGACTGGAGGAAGGCGGATGTGATTCCCCTTCATAAAAGTGGGACCAAGACAGAGGCAGGAAACTACAGACCTGTCAGTTGGACCTCTGTGGTAAGGAAAGTGATGGAGTCACTTCTGAAAGAAAAAATTGTTGAGTACCTAGAGGCCAGTGGGGCACAGGACCCAAGGCAGCATGGGTTCATAGTGGGAAGGTCATGTCAGACGAATCTAATAGATTTCTTTGACTGGGTGACCAAAGTAGTAGACCAGAGAGGGGCTGTGGACATGGCCTACCTAGACTTTAGCAAGGCATTTGACACAGTCCCACACAAAAGATTAATAGTCAAATTAACCAGCCTGGGAGTGGGTCCCAGGGTGGTAGCCTGGGTAAAACATTGGCTGGACAACAGGACACAGAAGGTAATTGTAAATGGAGTCCACTTTGAAGAAAGAGGGGTTACTAGTGGGGTACCACAGGGTTCAGTACTGGATCCAGTCCTTTTTAATGTCTTCATAAGTGACAATGCAGAAGGACGGGAAGGAAAAGTATGCCTCTTTGCAGATGATACAAAGATCTGCAACAGGGTTGATACACAAGGAGGCATGGAAAGGATGAGAAGGGACTTGGCAAGGTTGGAGGAATGGTCAGAAGTATGGCAGCTGGGATCCAATGCAAAGAAGTGCAAAATAATACACCTGGGAAACAAGAACCCAGGGGAAGAATACACAATGGGGGGGAGGTAGTAACAACAACAAAAAAGGAAAGGGACCTGGGGGTAATCATATCAGATGACCTTAAGGTTAGCAAGCAATGTGAGAAGGCAGTAGGGAGGCCTGGGGATATACTGGGATGCATAGGGAGAGGCATCACCAGCAGAAAACAGGAAGTTGTTATCCCTCTGTAAAGACAGTTGGTGAGACCCCATCTGGAGTACTGCGTCCAGTTCTGGTGACCCCATCTTCACAAGGACATAGACAGGATAGAGGCAGTCCAGAGGAGGGCAACTAAAATGGTGCAGGGTCTGCAAGAGAAGCCGTATGAGGAGAGACTAAAGGAGCTTAATATGTATACCCTTGAGGAAAGAAGGGAGAAGGGGGACATGATAGTCCAAGAGGGTAGCATCTTTCAGAAAAAGAGACATGCAAGAACAAGGGGACACAATTTAAAGATGGGGGGGCAGTTCTGGGGCAATGTGAGGAAGTATTATTTCACAGAGAGGGTAGTGGATGCATGGAACAGCCTTCCTGAAGAGGTTGTGGGGTCTAAAACTGTGGGAGAATTCAAAAATGCATGGGACAGACATAAGACAATTCTTGTGGGGGTAGGAAGAAATAGGCTGTTGGTTAACTAGGATCTGCAGCCTATCCTGTAGGTGGGGAAATGGGCAGACTAGATGGGCCAAGTGGTCCTTATCTGCCGTCAAAGTCTATGTTTCTATGTTTCTATGAATTAGCTGTCAAGCTCAATTTGGGCAGTGAGCTTGGTGAGACATAAACACCTTTGTGTACCACATTGAGAGGCTAATCCACTGGCCTCCCAAGAGAATCATAACTGAGGCATACTACTGGCTTGACAGCTCAGCCAGTCTTTCTGAGGGGGACAACTACAGTCTCTGTACTCTCAGCAGTGGTCTGGGCACTTGTCACTTGTGAGGGGTGCCTCTGCCTGGGTGGGAATGTCCAAACCTGGGGCACTGTCAGCTCCTTGCTCTGCAGGCTCTGCTTCTACAACACTTGACTCATTTTAAGAAGGCTCAAGCACAATCAAGCTTTGAGACATGGAAAGGAGTAGTCAGCAAACTCAAAGTGTTCTTCAAGTTCTGATATGTCACCAGAAAGACTCATTCCTTCAGCCCCTCCCTCAGTCAAATCATACAGTTCCACAATACACAGAGACTCAACATCTTCAGACGTGATACTTTGCACTTCACTTTCAGGGAGCATTGGCTCCAAGGATAAAGTTGAGGGGTTAGGCAGTCCAGAAGGCCCATCTTCATCCTCACAATTAATCGTGGGGTTACCTCAAAACAGCTGACTCAGTTCATAAGAGGGATAATAGGCATAGTCGCACTCACTTTCGTCAGAAGTGGACTGACAGTCACTATCATTCTGGGCCTGCTGCAGAGGAAACCTTAAATCTGTGACCACTGGGGTAGGTTGACTCTGTCTCTTTCTTGCAGCAGCACGAGTCGCTGGCCCAGGGGGCTCAATTTCTGGGGGTTCAGCCTCAATCATGACTTGGCCGATACGTAGCAAGTGGTTACAGTGCATGGGGTTGACAGCTTTGGAGTTGTTCTCTGGGCACACCTTGTACACAGGTAAATCATCCAACTTTCCAACTACTACATGGGGAAGATGGTGCCACCGATCATCAATTTTGTGTTTACCATGCAGACCCAAATTGCGCAACAACATACGGTCTCTAGGTCGAAGCTCTTGAGCCTTTACTTTTTTATCATGCCTCTCTTTGTTGGCTAGATTTCTCTTGGCAGCCATTGTCTGGGCCAGTTGATAGGCATGGTTCAATTGAGCTATCAGTTTTTGTACATATTGCAAGTAGTTTTCGGCTCAGACCCCATCTGGAGAGACCCCAAAACAGACATCAACTGGCAGCCGGGCCTCTCTCCCGAACATGAGGCAATAGGGGGAGAACCCAGTAGCATCATTTTTCGTGCAATTGTATGCATGTACCAAGGTGCCAATCTGCTGGCTCCATTTATGCTTGTCTTTTGGGTGGAGGGCGCTCAGCATGTCTAGAAGGGTGCTGTTAAAACATTCTGGTTGAGGGTCTCCCTGTGGGTGATAGGGGTGGTTCTTGACTTTCGCACCCTCCATAGAGAGAGCATTTCTTTGATTAGCCAACTCTCAAAGTCTCTGCCTTGATCAGAATGAATCCACTGGGAGGCACCATAGTGGACAAAGAAATTTTCCACTAGCACCTTGGCTACGGTAGATGTCTTTTGAACTTTGGTGGGAAAAGCTTGTGCATACCATGTGAAATGATCCGTACCACTAAGACATTGCCAATGTTCCACTGATCAGGTTTAAACACAAGAAGTCTATGCAGACTAGTTCCATGGGGGCGCTGGTAGTAATATTAACAAGGGGAGCAGCCCTCTGAGGCAGGGCTTTTCTTTTCAGGCAGTGACCAAGTCTTTAATGGTGCTCAACACCGACCCTCATTTTGGGGCCAGTAGAAGTGAGATCGTACCAGGTCAAGGGCTCTGTCAATACCGAGGTGCCCCATGTGATTGTGGAGGGACCTCAGTACCAGATCTTTAAAGGCCATGGGCTGGAACAATTTTTGCTTGTCTACTTTGCCACTATGATCTGCTGTCTCTCTATACAACAACTGATTGAGCAACTTCACTCTGAGGGCTTCTTTAAACAATAAAGCAGTTCGTAAGTCAGTGGAGCGTAACTTAGACACATCTTTCACCGCACGCAGGGCATTAAGTGCTGGCTGAATCATAGGATCTTGGGACTGAGCCCACTGAAAGCTGTCATTGTCAAATTGAGGTAGTGCTCTAATATCTAGAGCAGAGAAGTGGAAATAAGCAGCTGGTATGCAGGTGTCAGAAAGGCCCAAGCAATCTACTAAACAGTCCACTGTGTCCACAGACATCTGTTCATCTTTATCAAACTTTTGGCACAATGCTTGAATGTCAGGTTCAGACAGCCTGACCCAATCACTCTTGGAAGTGGGCCTTCGTGATAGGGTGTCAGCATCAATGTGGTTCAGGCCCGGTATGTATTCGACAGCATAATCATAGGTTGATAATGCAGAAAGCCACCGGTGCCCAGTGGCGTCTAACTTAGCTGAAGTCTGTACATAGGTCAACGGGTTATTGTCAGTCTTCACTAATATCTTTGCCCCATAGAGGTATTCATGAAACTGGTCAATGATGGCCCATTTTAGTGCAAGGAACTCCAACTTATGCACAGGGTAGTTTCGTTTGGACGGGGTCAAGCTCCTACTGGTGAAAGCTACTGGTCTCAGGCCATCCTCAGGGTCTTGATACAGCACCGCTCCTAGACCCTGCAGACTAGCGTCCGTATGCAGCACATGGGGTTTGGTGGGGTCAGCATAGGTGAGGATGGGGGCGTGGGTGAGCTGGTATATGACCTCATGGAAACGCTGCTTCACAGTCGGGCATCCAGCGGGGCCCAAAGAGTTCACCTGGGTGGAAATATACTTTTCCTGGTTCTTAAATGGCCCCTTTTTTGTATTTACGATTAGTAGGAGGGTAACCCTGGGTAAGGTTCAAAAGTAGGTGAATCACCTTGAAATAGTCTTTTATGAACCTGCAGTAGTAGCCACAGAGCCCCAGGAAACGTTGTAGTTTTTTTCAGATTATGGGGCTGGGGCCAAGTAGTCAGTGCTTCAACCTTACAGGGATCAGTCTCTATCCCTTTTGTAGATACTATGTGCCCCACATACTTCACGGAGGTTTGGAAAAACTGGCACTTGTCAGTGGACAGCTTGAGACGGAAGTCTTCCAGTCGATCTAGGACTTTAAACAGTTGGTTCTCATGCTCCTCTAAGGTGCTCTCAAACACAATGACATTGTCCAAGTACACCAGGCATTCCAGCAAATTCATATTTCCCACCACACGTTCCATCACTCGCTGAAAAGTGGCCAGGGCACCCAATATCCCCTGTGGCATTCTCAGAAACTCGTAGAACCCCAATGGACAGATGAAGGCTATTTTCTCACAGTCTTCCGGGGCCATCGGGATCTGGTAGTATCCGCTGCGAAGATCCAACACCAAGAACCATTTGCTCCCATTCAAGCAGTCCAGGGCATCTTGTATACGAGGCATAGTGTATTGGTCTGGGATGGTCTGCCGGTTCAGGGTTCGATAATCAACACACATCCTCACAGACCCATTCTTCTTATGCACAACCACAATGGGAGAGGCGTATGGGCTCCTGGATTCTTGTATCATGCCTGCAGCAAGCATTTCCTGCAGGTGTCTTCTCACATCATCTATGTCTGCTGTGGCTAGGCATCGGGACTTCTCTCAAAATGGCCATTCATCA
This sequence comes from Neoceratodus forsteri, assembly GCA_016271365.2. Lineage (NCBI taxonomy): Eukaryota > Metazoa > Chordata > Ceratodontiformes > Ceratodontidae > Neoceratodus > Neoceratodus forsteri. The sequence goes on from CM057449.1 coordinate 1,840,461,474, forward strand.
TGCAGGTGCATGTGATGCTCCGCACCCTAGACACATCCCACATCCCATTCCTTCAATGAAAACACTTGGTCTTTCTGGGAAAGTCTCTTGCTAATTCTAGTCTTCCATGCAGCTGGTGACGGGGAGTCACCAAAGTTAAACAAGTCTGGGGTCGCTCTCCTTCTCACCAGGGTGCTTGTTGCTGGGCAATACTGCAGTGTCTGCACAGTGTACTGTAGCTAGGGTGCACCCTCGGTTCACCTGGATCTCCAGATTTGACACATTGTGAATCTGGACCATCACTCTTCATGCACAGGCATGGACATGAGCAGGCAAGATGCTGGGCTTGACCGATAATCTTTCTGGAAATTTTCCATCTCCTGGCACATCCAACGTCAGTATTTTGTTCTTGACATCTTTCCGGAGGCTTACCTCCCCTTGAATGGTACACTGGGCGTTAGGGGCCATTACCATTGAATCGGGATCCTTCCTCCACATGGTCTCCACCAGTTCATCCTGGTCTACTTCCTCGGGTTTCTGTTGCAGATCATAGGCCCTCTTGATCAGAGCCGGAATTCTCAGGGCCCACCCAGTCTGTCACCCTTGTTTCTTGTGACAGAGTTGCACGAGTCTCCCAAACATATGGGCGTTTATCCCAATTAACAGGGGGACCCCATCATACAGTCCGGTGGGGGGGACACTGGGGCCAATGTCTCTACTTGCTCCTCTACACCCGATACAGTTGCAGGAAAAGACAACCAGAGGCAGACATACCCTAGTTAGGGATAAGACTTGTTGCTCAGGCCCCACACATGTAGGCCTTCCAGGGATTGCAAAGGCACATCAGATAAGTGTTGGTCATACCAGTACTGGAATACAATGGTCACTTGCAACCCACTGTCAAGCACAGTCCGAGTATGAATACCATTCACAGTCACCATAGTCTCCACTGAAGGACCCACTATTTTGGACCAGTCTGGAGAGGCAGTAACAGAGGCCTGGGCAGACAATTTAGCTACAAAGAAATTTGAGTTAGGGTTTCTCAAACCCTTACTGTGGTCGTTTCGGGCACCCCCTTGACCATTGATTTGCTTTTCAGAGCTCCCCTTGGAGTCTGTTTACTACTCTATCTAAGTCCTTCTGAGACTGGCATTCTCTTTTCATATGGCCATCCTTTCCACAGTTATGACAAATGATAGACTCCTGGGTCATCCTGGGAGAGAACATCATATGAAGAACTGAAGCAGTAGTAAGAGATTGGGGTCTAGTGTCTGCTTACAGTGGTGAGAGCGGTGCAACGTGTCTTAACAGTTCCTTTAGAGTGGCAGTCAATCTGGTTATCTCAGCCTTGGAGCCACCCTCGGTAGTGGATGCCTGAGGGTGGATCCCCCAACCCCATGGCAGTCACATCCTGAAAGGGACCAAAATCTTGTTCCATGGGAGAAATCCTTGCAGAGGCACCCATTTTCAGCTCTCAGACTTCCTTTAGTAGCTCATCTTTCCAATGCTGGGCCCAGGGCGGGAAGTCCTTTGCATTCTCAGAGTGCTCGTTAAGTGCCAACTTTTGCCCCTGAGCCTCACTTGGCTGATCACTCTCGGTCACTTGTGCAGCAGCAGCAATTCCCCCACAGGGTTGCCTTTGCTCAACCTCCCAAATTTCTTTCATTAGCTCGTCATAGGAGGGGGGCGATTCCAGTCAGTTGGCAAGGCGCAACTAAAGCAGTAAAAATTCTGAAAACGGAGCAGACTTAAGGATCCGGTCCAGCCTAGTTTGATCTAATTCATTTGATGGCAAACTACCCTTTCTGAGGCACTCTTGTAGCAGCTTTTCAAGCTGAGGTACATACACAGACAATGGGCTACTCTGGGTACTGCTGAGCATTTCTTACTCTCCACCACAGATCCTCATCTGAATCCGGACTCCCATACACATTTTCCAATGCATCAAGATAGTCCTGTGCAGTTGCTTCGGGGTTATTGGCCCACTTGGCATGGACAGTAGCCAGGGCAGGACCTCGGAGGATCTCATTCAACCTCTTTTGTTTCTCTGCTTCTGAGCATTGCCATTCAAGTACTAGAGGGGCAACATAGTCTATCCAGGTCTCCCAGTCATCCTCCCCTGGGGGGTGGGAGGTGCCGAGAAGATTCTCAGCCTTCGGTAGGAGTTGTGATTAATGGCAGGTACAGATATAGGGGTCAGCATTGGCATGGGCACAGAAGGCGGGGCAGTAACAGATGCTGGAGTGGGAGGGGGTGTTGGAGAAGGAACACCCCCAGGTGGCAGGAATAGTTTCTTAAAGTCCTCTATGGTTTTCTCTTCCTCAAGCAACAACTTAGCAAATTTCTCCTCAAAAGTCTCAGATAATGGTGGAGCTCATCCTCCCTGGGGTCTTTACTGTCTTTTGTTATCACTCTCCAGGCAGCTGGAACCCCTTCTGGGGCAATATTCTGTGGCACTTTAGAGCTGTCCATGAGGTCACTACACTCTACCAAGGCTATGAAAGTTTGGGTGATCAAATCAGCCTGTTGACCCACCACCACAGGGTTTTTTAAACATTCAGCTTTGGAGATTGCTTCCTCTACAGTGTCTTTACTGGTACCCAAGGGAATATCCAGTATAAGTAGAGCATTCTGGGGGTCGATCTCCTGCCCAGTACACCACCCCACCAACTGGTGTACAGCCATTTCTACTGGGGTAGCCATTAATCTTTAACAAGAATTCGTAATTTTTGGCCACTAGAAGGCACAGAATTCCAGCAGTGAGCCTCCAAAATTTAGCCCCTAGGTGGCACTATCCCAAGGGCTACTATCCCTGCCTGCTTGGCTAGTAGTAGGTTAAGGGGCCTGAGTTCTGAAACGGGTGCCTCCACCTGGAAGTCAGGGTTGGTAGTGGTCCAGCTAACCTGGGCACAGCCCTCTGGGATGCTGTAACCCCTCTTTCCTTACTAGTGTCCGGAACAATACACAATAATCACTTTCACAATGCCCCTGATACACCACACAAGTACCCATACTGTTTGCACTTACCACCAGGGCTTTCCTCTGGCCCGGCCCTGGGGACCCCCTGTAAAACAAGATTATACACAGCAAATAACAGCAGTACAGTACTCTTGCACAAACTGGAACCACAGTCAAGGTAAGCAAAAAGAGTTAGATCTGATTTATTTAAGGGGCTTGAACAAGGGAGGGGTGTAATCAGGTTAATTTGCTTAAAGGCTCTATCAATCAAACAGTTATGCATGTACTTCAGGGTTCGTAAACAGTCACACACTCTGGGTACCCAGATGGAGAATGGTGGGCTAGCCAGGAATGTTGCAGCTGGTTGGGGCCCTGTGATGGAAGAAAACAACATGCACAACACACAATATTTGTAATCCAGAGCTGGAGGGCTCAGTTCATGAAAAGAAAACAACAAGACAATCAGATGACACACTTTAAGATTAGGCTGTTGTTGCAGGGAGCTACCCTGATGATTACTCACGATACCCAAGACTGGACACAGGCTGGACAAAAATCGAGACAGCAGGTGGTTAATCTGGAGTGATAGATCAAAGTCGAAATGAGCGCTCAGTATAGGGTATAAGTCAATGCAAGTATTTTAATACCAGGATAGATCCAAAACCCCTGCGCTTCGGCACAACACCTTCAAGAAGCAGGTGGTTAATCTGGAGTGCCAGGAGAAGCAGGGCTCACACGATTCACCGAGGCATCATTCCTGTTCAAGAGTGGAGCAGGGGACTGATCCCCAGGCAGGCCACTCATCGGTGGCTTACTCTGTGCAGTGGGGTAGTCTGGCAGAGCCAGCATGGCATGGCCCAGGCCGAATGGAGATGAACACGGATTCAGTCCGATTAGGCTAGATAAAGCTTCCAGCAAGCAGAACACAGTTCACACAGTGGGGAACCAAATCATGACCCACTTTCAATACACAGCACATTTACATGTAAAGGATTCTATGGTACAAGGCAAACCACTCTCCAGTCACGATCGCAAAGTCTCTGCACAAACTGGGGATTCAAAAGCAGCTGGAAATCCTGACATGCTGATCACATTCAGCAAATCTTAGGTCTTCTTCAGGTATGAGCCTGGTAAAAAATCAGTGGCTTACTTTGTTCTCACAAACTTGGATTTAGTCCGAAATAATTCTCTTTTCTCCCTCTCAGGGGCATCAAGCAGACATGCAGGCCATGACTCAGGCCTTTCCACAGTTCTCCCATGTGAAACTACTCAGACGGCTGCTTGACTGTCTCAAGTTCTTGCTCATTCAGCTCCCAAATGAGATCTGACTCAACTGCCAGCAAGCCAGGGACTTTCCCCAGAATCCAAAAGGTTTGGTTAGCTGATCTGTCTGTCAGTCACAACAAAGGCTCTCTCTTCAGGTGCAAAAAGGCACCAAAAGCCAAAAACTACAATTCCTACAGAATTTGACTCCATACAGCTCCTGTAGTCCGGCTCCATTTTAGGTCCCACCAGAACTGATTGGTCCAATTCGCAGTCCAGGACCAAGATAGTGGAGATAAACAAAACAGTTCTTGCTGCAAAGAAGGCAAGTTAGACAAACTACATTATCGTTATCACTCTAAATGATTTTCAGAAAATGGTTACATCTTTTAACAGAACTCCCTTTCAGATTAGTTATGACTGCAATCCAGGCAGCTCTTAAAGAGACAGTACACAGAGGTTATACAGGCATTCTCTGGCAATCACATTTAAACTTCTAAAATGCAGGACACCAGCCTGGCAGTGAGCATTTAGGCAAGCTCGAGGAAGACTTTTCGGGAACCCCCATTTGTAGGGGGGTTACAAATTATTATCTGTGCAGTTAGCTAAGTGAAAAAGAAAGTGTGAATTGGGGGAGTGGCTTAGAGAGAAGGAAGCCAGGTGTTTGCATTTAAAAACTGACCTAGATAGCTTGTGGCAGAGAACAGCAAGAGGAAGGAGCTGCTGTTAGAACTTTACTACTCTACTGGACTAAAGAACTAGAACTCTACTACTGGGAACTTCAATTTAGGGTAAAAACAAACAAAAAAAGAGTGTGTTTGTCTGAGTTGGGTGAAGGAATTGTTATCAGTGCAGTTAGCTAGGTGAAAAAGATACTGTGAATTAGGGGGAGTGGTTTAGAGAGAAGGAAGCCAGGTGTTCACATTTAAAAACTGAACAGCAAGAGGAAAGAGCTGCTGTTAGAACTTTACTGGGATTATATTGCCATCCATCCCTCCCCTCCACTGCCCCACCCTTAGCTGATTCTACTTTTATAGGCACGTGATTTGACTGACAACAGAAACTTCCTGTTTGGGAGCAGGAAGGGAGTGATCACAGAGGCACAAAAGACTCACCACCCTAGAAGGAAAAGAGTAGCTCTCCACCCCCCCCCAGCTGCTGGAGGTCTGACTCTGAGCAAGTAAGAAGGAGACTGCTTTAAGGGCACGGAGGCAGTAGGAAAGTAGGGAGAGAAAAAAAAATTATATAAAATAAAAAAAATAAACTAGAGAGAGGAAAGAGTAAGTATACAAAACAAAAGTTAAGGGGTTACAAATAAGACATTATGGGAGTGGTGCAGTACAGTGGCTGTGGAGCAGCAGTCTTCCGGGAGATGTTCTGGAGGATGCAGTGTTGTCCCATCTGCAGGCACCTCTCTGGGTGAAGAGAGGAGATTGCTCATCTCCAGGCTGAGTTGGCCAGGATTCCGGGGACCTCCTTTCCCACCCAGGGACCACCAGGGCCACCACCGCTGCCTCAGAGGTTGCCAAGAAAGAGGAGCAGTTGGACCACAGTGGGCTCAGGGAGGGTGAGGGTGGTGGAACAGAGGCACATCCCTCCAGTTGTACCTCTTCACAGTTCATATGCAGTTCTGGCAGAGTGTGGTTCCTCTATGGAGGCACTCACAGTGGAGACCAAGGAAGATGCTGGGAGCCTCCATAAAGGAGACCCACAGGACAGTGGCATGGGATCCCACAGGAGAAGGAACAACTTCTGGTGGGGGACTCCATTGTTAGGAGGGTAGAACTGGGGGAGGGAGAGGAGAGAGAGGTAAGGTGCCTGCCTGGCACCATGGCTTGGAGGGACAGGGAGTGAATCCTCAGGATCACAGAAGCAGCTGCATGAGGGAGGGAGCTGGATGTCATTGTCCACCTAGGGACAAATGGTCTGACTGGGAAAGGGATCAGAGTAGTGCAGGAGGAGTTTGTGGAGTTGGGGAAGGGCCTTAGACAGGTAGCATGAAATGAAATGAAACTTTATTTATGTGGTGCCTTTCTCATGCACGGTATAACCTTCTCGGAGGTGCTGCCTGTCTATGATATGGGTGAGGCTAGGGTGCTCTGCATCATGGGATTCAATCAGTGGTTGAAAAACTGGTGCAGAGCTCAGGGTTTTGGCTTCACTGGGGACTGGGGGTCCACCTGGAAGGATGCAGACATATACTGGTGTGATGGTCTGCATCTGTCCAGGAGGGGAACCAGGATCCTAGGAGATAGGTTTAAATGCTTCATTGGCAAGTATTTAAACTAGCCAAAGGGGGAGGCAATGAAAAGGAGAAGGGAAATCCTAGCCCCCCTCCAAAAAAAACAGGGTAGTTAGTGAGGTGAACACCAAGATAAAGAAGTCGATGGGGGAGAAGGGCAGGGATAAATGGAGAAAAAGACAAAGGCATTAAGGACAGGGATAGGGCAAAAAGAGGTAAGGCCATCAAAAAATGGAGGATAATAAGTACCAATGCCCATAGTCTAGGTAACAAGCTCCCTGAACTGGTGGCCTTGATGGAAGAGGGATAGCTGGATATTGTGACAGTCACAGAAACATGGTACACAGGGAACCATGACTGGGATGTCAAAATACCAGGGTACACAATCTACAGGAGGGACAGGGAGGGTAGAAGAGGAGGAGGAGGAGTAGCTCTCTATGTAAGGGAAGAAATCAAAGCAATGGAACTAAATGGTAAAGAGGGAGGAGAGGAGGCTCTGTGGGTCACCCTGGGGACTGGAAATGGCACCACAATCAGCACAGGGTTTTATACAGACCCCCTTCTCAGGTGGAGGAAATGGACAAGGAAATGATAGAAGGCATCATTAGGATGGCAGAGAAAGGGGAGATATTGCTGATGGGAGACCTGCATATGCCAGATGTTAACTGAAGCATGTTTGCTGCAGCCACATCCAAGGGCAGAGCCACTCAGGATGGAGCAGTCTTGGACCTGGTACTCTCAAATGGGGACAGAGAGAGGATCTCAGAGCTAGACGTGGGTAATCATCTGGGAACAAGTGACGTGGGTAATCATCTGGGAACAAGTGACCACCAAACAGTGTGGTTCATGATAAACTCAGCTGTAGAATCAAGCCATGCAAAAGTGAAGGTACTGGACTTCAGGAAGGCTGATTTTTTCAAAATGGGAGAGTGCCTCAGAAAAGCACTAGCAAACAGGCAAAAAGGAGGGGGTTGAGCAACAACGGGGAAACATCAAAACTGCCATCACACAGGCAACAAACCTTTGTGTGATGCAAATAAACAAATCAAAATGAAAGAAGAAAACCACTATGGTTCTCAAAAGAGGTGGCCGGAAAGGTTAGGGAGAAAAAGATAGCATTCGGGAAGTATAAGGAAACACAGAAGGAGCAGGACAGAGAACTATACTAGTTAAAGCAGAAAGAAGTGGGGAAGGCAGTCAGAATACCAAAACCCAAACTGAGGAAAAGATAGCCAGCTTGGTTAAGGTGAGGGATACAATCTTTTATAGATACATTAGGGAGCGAAGAAAGGCAAAGGGAGGGATACTGAGGCTGAATAAAGACAAGGGTGGGTGGGCAGAGAGGGACAGTAAAAAAGCAGGGATACTGAAAGAATACTTCTGCTCAGTATTCACAAAGAAAGAGGAAGGGGCGGTACCTAATCCAGTCAGTAGAAGCACTCTGGATAGGGGGATCAATATCAGTCCTTTCAAAGAAGAAAGGGTTCTGAAAGAACTCTTAAAACTGAGGGTGGACAAAGCAATGGGGCCTGATGAGATTCACCCCAGAATTCTAAAAGAACTAAGGGGAGAACTAGTAACACCATTGACTAACCTTTTTAACAAATCATGGGAGGATGGTATGGTACCTGAGGACTGGAGGAGGGTGGATGTGATTCCCCTTCACAAAAGTGGGAGCAAGACAGAGGCAGGAAACTATAGACCTGTCAGTTTGTCCTCAGTGGTAGGGAAAATTATGGAATCACTTCTACAGGAAAGAATTGTTGAGTACCTAGAGGCCAGTGGGGCACAGGACCCAAGACAGCATGGATTCACAGCAGGAAGATCATGTCAGATGAATCTAATTGATTTCTTTGATTGGGTGACCAAAGTAGTAGACCAGGGAGGAGCTGTGGACATGGCCTACCTAGACTTTAGCAAGGCATTTGACACAGTCCTGCACAAAAGATTAATAAACAAATTAGCCAGACTGGGAGTGGGTCCCAGTGGAAGCCTGGGTAAAACATTGGCTGGACAACAGGACGCAGAGGGTAATAGTTAACGGAGTCCACAGTGAAGAAAGGGGGGTTACTAGTGGGGTACCGCAGGGTTCAATACTGGGTCCAGTCCCTTTTTATGTCTTTATAAGTGACATTGCAGAGGGACTAGAAGGAAAAATATGTCTCTTTTCAGAAAACATGAAGATCTGCAACAGGGTTGATACACAAGGTGGGGTGGAAAGGATGAGTAGGGACTTGGCAAGGTTGGAGGAATGATCAAATGTATGGCAGCTTAGATTCAATGCAAAGAAGTACAGAGTAATGCACCTGGGAAACAAAAACCCAGGGGAAGAGTACACAATGGGGGGTGAGATACTGACAACAACAAAAATGGAAAGGGACCTGGAGATAGTTATATCAGATGACCTAAAGGTGGGCAAGCAATGTGAGAAGGCAGTAAGGAGGGCTGGGGATACTGGGATGCACAGGGAGAGGCATCACCAGTAGAAAACAGGAAGTTTATATCCCTCTGTACAGACAGTTGGTGAGACCCCATCTGAGTACTGCGTGCAGTTCTGGAGACCCCATCTTCGCAAAGACATAGACAGGGTGGAGGCTGTCCAGAGAAGGCAACCAAAATGGTGTAGGGTCTGCACCAGAAGACATACGAAAAGAGACTGAAGGAGCTTAACATGTATACCCTCGAAGAAAGGAGGGAGAGAAGGGACATGATAGAAACTTTCCAATACCTTAAGGGAATCAACAAAGTCCAAGAGGGTAGCATCTTTCAGAAAAAGAGATGTGCAAGAACAAGGGAGGACAATTTGAAGATGGGGCGGCTCAGAGGTAATGTGAGGAAGTATTTTTTCATGGAAGGGTTGTGGATGCATGGAACAGCCTTCCTGAGGAGGTCATGGAGTCAAAAACAGTGTTGGAATTCAAGAATGCATGGGACAGACATAAGGTAATTCTAGTGGGGTAGGAGGAAGTAGGCTGTTGGTTAACTAGGATCTGCAGCTTATCCTGTAGGTAGGGAAATGGGCAGACTAAGTGGGCCAAGCAGTCCTTATCTGCAGTCATATTCTATGTTTCTATATTTAAGCTGTGGGCTGGGCTGGCCTCCCTGATTCTGGCTGTTCTTACTATTCCAGGCAAATTTGGTTCCTTCCATCAACTGGCAGTGGAATCCCCTGTTCTGCTCCCCACTTCCTGAATGCACCAGATGGCAGCAATTCAACAGTGGAAACATCCCCACCCCCCTGGGAGGAGGAGAAGGAGAGTATCTGTAGGATGCTCAATCCTTCTCCTTCTGACTGACCCTCAAGTAACCCAGCCTTGCTCCCAAACCCGGATCACCAGTATGGCAGCAGGTGAGGCATACTTGCCTCTGCCCTCCACGCCACCAGGCTGTATTTTTTTTTGTTGTTGTTGTTTTACACACAGAGGTTTGTTTGTCTTGGTTCCATGTTATGATAGTGAAATATCACAGCGACTCGCACAACAACAAGTACATTTTGCCAAAACCACAATTGGCAACACAACAACCACACCGACAGTTAAGACAGCAATGGTACTATGCAGTAGGAAACAGGACCACATAAACAAACATTGCACCCCCCCTTGTGGGGGCCGAGCCCCCTGCACCCCCCATATTAAAATAATCAACTCGTGGGGCCACGCACAACAAAAAAATAAAGTAAAACCCCTAACCACCAAAAACACACTTTAACAAAAATTACCTACATGCAGTCCCGAACCCAGCACCATGCCCTCGTTAACCGAGGACCATAAGTTTGCCTATAAGTTCTGTTGCAAAATACCTAAAAATGCATCTCTCTGTACCACTGGGGAGGGGGGTTGATGGGCATATGGTTAGTAAATACACAGATATCAGAGGCGAACTGTAACAGGGTTTGTAAAGGTATGGCCCTTATGGCCATGAGGGGTCAAATCCATGCTCATCAGTCTGTGTCTGTTAAAAGACACAATTCCTTTACAAATATGAGGAAATTATTCCTTAGTCCCCTTGATATTAAGAGTTGTGTATTTGGAGGAGTAAATTATAGGGCAAAAGGTTTATTTTGTTTTATTTTATTAGCTCAATGTGGAGATGTTGAAAATAATCCAGAGCCTAAAGAAATTGAGGGAATTACTATCACACAGGAGAACGTTAGAAGACTTACACATAAGATTGACCAGTTTAGGGTGTGGGCAGCTGAATTGAGCCACGACATTTTGACAATCTCTGAGACTTCGCTCCACTCTGGAATATACAACAATGAGTTTGAACTTGTAGGATATAGTTTACAGAGGCAAGACAGGGAAAAAAAGGGGGGGAGGGGTATTGTTATATGTGAAAGAGAGCCTAGGACCATACCGATTGTTACTAGCTAAAAATGTGGAAGGTGTTGATTGCTTATTAATAGAATTGCTAAAAATAAAATTATTAATTGGTGTTTTCTATGCCCCCCAAAAACTAAAACAAGTACATTTGATGTCCTAGCTGATACATTGTTGGAGAAAGTAGGAGACCAGCGTGTATTATTAACGGGAGATTTTAATGCTAACTGGGAGCAAGACAGAGGGAAAAAGTTAAAAATCAGTTTGGAAGTTTTGGGTTTATGACAAATAATTCATCAACCCATGAGAAGTTTAAATAATAGAATGCAGGGTTCAATTTTGGACCTGTTCTTTGTCTCACAGGATTTGAGAGTGGAGGGCTATAGGATCCTTCCACTGAATTTGGGGGATCATAACCCAATTCAGTGTACATTAATCTTGCAATGGAGTCCTGAGAGGCAGGGAACAGGACCATTGGGTGAGAGATCGAAAGAGATTTAGCGAAAAATCTTTTAGGAACAGCCTTAGCAATTTTAGTTGGGATAGAGTGTACCTAATCCCTGACTTAAATCTATCCATTTGAGAATTCATGGATTCTTTTTTGGATATTATGCAACAACATGCCCCAAAGATATGTAACCCTTCCCACCCCTGTCCTTTTACCAAAACAACGACAGGTGGCATGCTGTTGGCATTTGGCAGCAATACCTGGTGGGGAGTGTATATCTACGGGTTCGGGGAAGGATGAGGCTACTTGGCACAAGAGGCCTAGGTTTGGCTACTCTGCACAGGGGCACCCAAGTAAATCCAACTACAGGAAGCAATAACTGTAATGTCCAGAACCAGAATTGGGATTTTTCAGTGTGGCTTTGTTTATTAACTCACAGAACATAAACAAAGCTCTGTATGGTCCCCACAGAGACTCGTAACTGTAATGCAGATTAGAGTTAAACACAGCGGTCCATTTGAGGAATGAACACTTCAACAGTTGTCTGGCTTTGGACCCACCAGGCACTCAGCCCGGACTTCGCATGCGCATTGGATACACAGCCCGACTGACCCGGCTCCCCTGCTGGCTACTCTACTGACGGTCCACTTGGTGAATGAACCCAAACTCTACTTGGAAGGACATCCCATCAAACAAGGAGGCTCCCAAACTGTGGCTCCCCACACCACTTGAAGTCTGCGACTCCTAGAGAGATTTTGTTTTCGTACTTCCAATTCGAAACTCCCACCAAACAAGGAGTAATGTTCCCATCCTGTGGCTCCCCACACCACTTGAAGTCTGCGACTCCTATAGAGATTTTCAAGTTGCGAGAAATAGGTGTAAAAGGGAGATAGTTTTAGCTAAAAAAGGTACTACCAAAATACTTTTAATAAGATGCAGGATCCTAATAAGTTTTGGAAAAACATTTCAGAATTAAGAAATTCGGTAAAACCTAAAAATCCAATTAACTTATTAAATGGGGATAAGCAGGTTGATGATCCAGTAGAGGTTGCAAATTTATTTAATTTTTATTTTAAGGAATTACCTGATTTAAAAATACCTAAATTGAACCATAAAGTAACTTGTTTTAAACTACAGAGCTCAGTTGCCTCCCATTTTAACAGTGTGGGACTTAAGTTTAGGAAGATTGAAATAAAAGAAACAGTTAAAGAACTAAAAAAATCTGACAGTATCTAAAAGTGGTGGAATGGACGGCATTAATGCAAGGTTCTTAAAGATTAGTGCCAACATAATTACCCCAATGATCACATATTTTTATAACTGGAGCATATATTCTTCATCGGTGCCTGAAATTTGTAAAATGAGGAAAATTATTCTATACAGAAAGGTGGAGATAGCACAGTCCCCTCAAATTATAGACCAATAACTTTACTCCCCATTCTTTCAAAGGTGCTGGAGAAACTGGTTAACTACCAGCTTGGCCAGCACCTTGAAAAAGAGGAGATTATAACAAAGTATCAATATGGGTTCAGGAAGGGGAAGTCTACGAACACTGCCCTAATTGACGTCAACAACCTGGTGGTAACATCTTTAAACCAGGGTAGGAGCACTGGGCGGTGTTCGTGGACCTCAGCAAGGCCTTTGATTTGGTACAGCATGAGGTCTTGTTACAGAGGTTGTTTGATATAGGGGTACAGGCAGAAAGCTCTGATGTGGTTTGAATCTTACTTATCAGAATGTAAACAACGTGTCCTGTGTGGGGCCACTGTCTTGGGTCTGGTGGACATAGAAACAGGCATTCCATAGGGCTAAGTTTTGGGCCCTGTATTGTTCAACATCTATGTAACTAACCTAGCAACTAAGATGATAGGAACTGAGATTAGGCTTTACGCAGATGATACAGTTCTTATGGCATCTGCAAATAATCCCAAGGACCTGAGACAGTGGCTCCAGACAGATTTCACCCATTTGGAGACATGGATGAGGGACTCCAGTCTATTAATAAGTACAAAAAAGACACAGTGTATGACATTCTCTGTGGGTTCTAGAGAAAATAAGAAAACTTCTGATTTGCAGATAAGATTCTCTGATGGGACAATGGTCTAGAATGTGACCACCTATAAATATTTAGGAGTCCTTGTCGGCATTCAGTTGACCTTTTCAGAGCACATTCAGTCACAAACCAAGAAAGTTAATCAAAGGCTGAGAACCCTCCGAAGGATATCTGGGTGTTTATCTAGAGGCACTAGAGCTAGATTGGTGAAGCAATTATTGTTACCCATATTAGAATATGGATCTTCACTATATATGTATTCAAATCAGAAATTTTTGGGCAAAATGGACCAATTGCATTATAGGATGGGGAATTGTATATTAAGAAAAGGATATGGGGCACACCACTGCATAGTTTTTCAGGAACTTGATTGGTTGCAACCAGTGGCACAGAAAGAATATTTGTGGCCCCTGGTATGTCATGGACTAATTCACCAGAAAAATAAATTACATCCACTGACATATTTAGTACAATTGTAAATAGATCAACTATATATATCTAAATCAAGGAAATCTTCTGTGAAGGTACCCACAAACAGAAATTTGAATAGGATGGGGGACATGACACTCCAGAATAGTCTGGCTAGAAATTGGAATAAACTACCCTATGGATTAACTGTGATTACTGATTTGCACAAGTTTAAATTCAAGTTGCACAATTACTTGAAGGTTCAATGCCAATATTTTAGATAATTGTTTAGTGTATTTAGTATTGTGATATTGCCTGATGTATGTTAGCAATTTGTAACTTTGTAACTTATTATTTTATATATCAATGTGAATGATTGTGTTGTATTGTCTAGTACACGTTAATAAATTGTAACCTTTTACAAACCACAGGAATTTGCTGTAAATGGGGCTTCTTTCCCCAACAAAAGATCTTGTATGTATGTATGTATGTATTCATCTTATTTGTTCAATCATAAAAAAGATCATTACAAAAGATTATACAGAAAAACAAACAAACAAATAGACAGTACATTTTACAAGTGAATTACAAAAATATTGTGCAAAACAGCAAATAATTCCAGCAGCATCTAATCAAGAGTTATAGCTCTGAATGGCACATATTATTCATTTCCTTATTTTCTGTATATTACATAGAAAGAGAGCATTATTTCTAATAGTATACCCATTCTCTGTAGTAAAAAGAATCCGTAGCATTGTCTCATTTGAGCAGTCTGTAAGACAGTCAAGAATCATCCCCAACCATCTCTGTCTAGCAACCCTATACCACTGACATTGTAAGGCTACATGTTCCAAGTCTTCTTTCTCATTATTACCACAAAAACAATAAGAGGATTCTTGGTCATAGATCTTGTTAAACCTCCATTCAAGCACATTGGACAGGAAAAAAACAATCCGGAATCTTGCATAAGTCCGGTGCATCTCAGTTGTTCCAAATATTCTAAATAATAATGGCAGTAATGGTGGCAATCATTTAGGGTATACCAGGTTGCAAATTTTGAGTCCTGTATATAATGTAAGTCATGAATCCTATATTTCTCAAGGATCACATACTTGAGATACAATCCATAGCTTTTAGAAATACTAATACATTGAGTAGTCAGTACAAACAAATTCAGATAACCAACTGAATTTAATATCTTTTTAACCCAGGACAACCATTTAGATTTTTTATAGTCCAGAAGTTCCCATTTCATTTTTTCCAATAAACATTTTTTGCATAGTGTTGATCTGGTAAAAGATTAAGCCTGATCCAAAAATTAACTACACAGGATTCAGCTAGAGCAATAAGGTTAGAAAACCCAATTCAGCTCTAACAAACTTAGTGGGAGTTGTTCTAGAAAAAACAATAGCTCTTTTGAGCACTCTTATTGCTGGTTTCTCTAATAAAATAATATATTTATGATCCCATAGCTCACACCCATAAAGAACTTGGGAGTTATATTTCACATCTATAGTTCTCAAAAGTGGAACAAATGAATTGCCACCATACTTATAATTAAAGTTACTCAGAGCTTCAATAGTTCTTTCAGTTTTTACTGAGATAGCCTCACAATGCTTATTCCATTTAAAAGAAGATGATACCACAATTCCTAAATACTGATATTCATTCACAAGTTCCATCCTTTCAAACTTTATAGCCCTGTTAAGTTTACATAAAGTGCCTCCCAATACCATAACATTTGATTCAGTCAAATTTATTTTAAGAAAATTCTGGACTGCAAACATAGCCAGCTCATCAAGCTTTATCTGAAGTCTGTTAGGGGTCAAAGACAACAATAAGAAATTGTCCGCATATGCAAGAATTCCACATAAATCTCTTCCAATTTTTGGAGAGTCAGTATTTGACTTATTTATACTTAATAAGAAATTATTTATGTAAATTGAAAAAAGTGAGGAAGCAAGGATACAGCCCTGTCTCACACCACAATTGGTATTAAAATGCTCAGTTAAGCTCCCCCCCACTATTTCTAACCTGAGCCCAAGTATCAGTATGTAATAATTTAATAGCATTTATGAGTGCAGGATCAATCCGATCACTTCTCATAATATACCACAGCAGTTCTCTATTTATGGTATCAAAAGCTGATGTGAAGTCAACAGATGCCATGTATAACTTCTAGCTTCTCAATTTAACATATTTTTCTTGTAAATGTTGTAAAATGTAAATATTATCAAGTGTCAAAAAAGACTCATGAAAGCCAGCTTGACCCTGAAAAAAATCACCCAATTCTTGTATATTCAAAATCAAACGGTTAAGCAAAATTTTAGAAAGTATTTTTTCCATAATATCAATTAAGCCTATGGGATGATAATTTGCCAGATTCTCCCTATTACCTTTCTTAAAAATGGGTACAATCACAGAGCCCCTCCATGAATTCGGTATATGATTAGTGGTTAAACAGGTATTATAAAAATCTACCAACAACGCAACCCATTTATGATTCAGCTGTTTGTAAATTTCACAGGGAATTAGGTCAGGGCCCGGAGCCTTGTTATTTTTTAGACTATCTATTGCCTCACTCACTTCAGCTTTAGAAATAGTAAGCTTCGACACCACATTTTAATCAAATGAGGGTGTGAGCTTATGTGAATCTTGAACTAGAATCTGAGCATAATAATTGCACCAATATCTGTCACCAATAGCACTCTCTACATGATTAGTAGCCTGCTTACATCCATGGGCTATCAGTTGCCAGAATGTTTTATCATCTCTGCCTCTAATTGCCTGATTCATTAGTTGCCATTGGTATAGATAAAATTGTTTCTTTTTATCAGTTAATAATTTCCTGTATTTATTTCTATCTGTCCTTAATTGAACTAGTTATTGGGAGTGGGTAAATGCTTGTACTTCCTCAACTGTACACTCAACAAGTGCTTCTGAGTAAAACATTCATTATCAAACCAGCATTTCTGTTTTTTTTTACTAATATTATTAAACACCTTCATATAAATACCTTGTTGAATCTTTCCCCAAATCTCAAGCATATGCTTATTTCTAACCTCAAAATCTGTGGCATTAATATTAATGTATTTGTCAAAGAGTAATTTCAAATTTGGACAAGAATCTAAGTCCAACATACGTGTCCAGATTAACCTTTTCCTGCTACAAACCTCTACATTGGCCTTATTAATAATTAGCTGAATTATAGGTTTATTTCTAATTAATTCGATGTTAGCAGTCAGACAGACAGGATAATGGTCACTCTCTATCCTGTCATCAATTTTAAGTGTCAGCCAAAGGTTCAAAGGACCTCTCCATAAAGCTAAATCTATGACCGATTCAGTCACAGCAGAGTGATATGTGACTTCTCCATGAACATCACCACGGAGTCTACCATTTAGTGGAAATATGCCATTTAATTTAAGCATTTCAGTTAACCTTTTTCCATTACTATTAATAACCAAATCTTTAGATCTCCTAGGAAATTTAATAGCTTTGGGATAGATAAAACCTAATATTGTATCTTTGGCCAACCCATCATAATTACTCATTGTTGAACTGAAGTCACCAATCAGTACAAAATGGTCATCTGAGAAATCTTCAGCAGTTTCAATAATTTGACCCTCTAGTTTATGCCAAACTTCTTTATCAAAAAATGTTGAAGTCTTAGGTGGAATATAAGTGTTACATATAATCATTGAAAAAACATCACCTGATAGCCTAATAATTCTGCAATGATTATTTAGTTCTATTTGAGAACAATAGGCAAAAACATCAATTTTAACATGAATAATTAAGCCCCCGGCTCTTCTCCCAAGTTTAGACATTTTACTCCCTGGATACTGAAAGATTTGAAAACCATCCATTTTAATATCATAATCTGGAGTGTGCCAGGTTTCTTGCAGGCAAATCACAGAAAAGCCAGACAAATATTCAGTGAATTCTGTATCCACTAATTTGGCCCTAAGCCCAGCAATAGTCCATGATATAACAGTTAGGTGATTAAATAAATCCTTTAAAGACTGGCCATTTTGTGTACTAGTTAATAAATCATGAATGGGATCTATGATTTTTGAGCTTTGTCAATCCACCAAATCTGCTAATGTCTCAAATCAGTCCAGCTATTTTGCCTTAAACCCTGTTGCATTGGTTTGCCCATAACAGACTGAGTCTGAGTTTTAACAACCTGTTTAGTTTTAAACAATACAGGTTCATCAGAAATCACTGAAGAAACAACATGAATTCCCAAATTGTCAAGAAGCACTAACTTCACCAGAATTGTTTTTGCTATCTTCCTTATTATAACATAGCACATCAACCTGATAGCCTTGATGCAGGCTAGGATGTCTAAAAACATCCAAAATTCCATTTTTCCCAATCTGATCTCAATAATGTTGGAAAGAAAATTACAAAATGAAAATCTAAGCTTATCGCTGGTCTCTTTATACATTTGTCTCAGACCAAATAGTATAAGTGAGACAGGGCTGTTTCCGGCATCCCCCATATTCATTGGTTTAATGCAGCCCTCCATTAACTCAAAGCTCAGGTTACCAAAAGATAACCCCCCAACATTTCTCCAAATATAATGCAGTACTCTTTTATGCTAACTAAAAACCTTAATCACGGTAGGCATCTCAACAAGAGATGCATCTCTGGTGAGGACAAGATCCTCATCCTCCACAAAGAGACCCACAGTATCTCTAAAAATAGACAAGACCTGTTTCTTCAAAAGTTCCTCTGACCCATTATCCTCCAAGTGGAGGCCCAGAATTCTAATACAGCTCATACAATCAGGTATACTCAAAGGTCTCACATTGCTAACATCATTAATAACCTTATTCTCATTGGAAACTTCCTGACATTTGTTCATTCCAGCCTTTGCTTCATCACCCTGCTGGCTAATTTTCTCAATTCCCAACACACTGGTTTTTACAGACCCAACTAAAAGTCCCTCTCTCATAGCAATAGGTTCAGTGCGTTCAGTGATTTCTACATCAGATAGGTTATCATCATCAATACATGGCACTTCATTTAAAGAAACCCTATCCTTATTATTTCTGTTTCCTATTTCTCTTTTTATTATTGCTAGGAAGACTACTAACACCTTTATTGTTAAAGTTTTTCCATAATGTGCTATGTTGTTGTTTTCTTAATTTTCTTGTCAATATTTGTTTCCCTTTGTCTTTATCCTTTATAACAGTTTCTCTATTATCTATTCCAATTTGATAATCCTGATTAATTAATTTACCTTCATTAGCTATCAAAGATTCATGACTGTTAAGCTTGACTGTTAAAGAATCAAAACTACTAGCAATCACTGGACTACCTGGATCTTCCGCGTAAATCATAGACACGGAAACAGTATCTCTAGATGGAAAATTATTATTTAATATTCTAGTTAAGTTTTACAACTTGGTTCCATTGATTGCTGTGTTTGTTTTCAGATTATCCAACTCTTCTCTCACCATCACAAACTGCTCCATCAAAATTAAATTAGCTGCATGTTGATTCTTCATTATGTCAATTAAGTCCTGACTAAGCGCTGTAGGATAATACATCATTGAGGTATTTAAACACTCTTCATTGGAGTTACCATGGGTAACTGAATCAATTACCCTTGGTATGTGATTATCCTGAGAGACTATCTCTACTTTTGGAGTACCTTTTGGATAAAATTTTGTACTTAAGGATTTTAAGCCCAGCATCGTATGTTGCAGGTCTGTCATTATTTCACCTAAATTGGTATTGAGAACAGTTTTATTCCCCAAAGAGGCATTATTGATAACAGACCTGTCTGTAATAAAATTATCAGGGATCTGAAGACTCACAGTAGGACTCTTTTCAACTTCAGAAAACAATAAATTGTCTGACTCAGAAGGAGTCAGTGGAGATTTTACAGCAGCTCCTACTGAAGGGACATCTAATAGCCTCTCTTTAGTATTTTGTAAAATCTGTGGGCCCGTCCCTTTTTTATCTGGAGATACTTCAAAAAGCACAGAAATCTGATAATCCATACTCTCTTTAACATAGTTTAAATCTTCTGCCTTAGAATTCACT
This sequence comes from Neoceratodus forsteri, assembly GCA_016271365.2. Taxonomy (NCBI): domain Eukaryota; kingdom Metazoa; phylum Chordata; order Ceratodontiformes; family Ceratodontidae; genus Neoceratodus; species Neoceratodus forsteri. Next base: position 1,840,481,204 of record CM057449.1, read on the forward strand.
GGATCCATCAAGGAAATGTTAACCAAGTTAACAGAGTTTACAGAGTCTGCAGAAGCAGAAGATGTTAAAACCTTCACATCTTGAGAATCCACCACATCCATTACCGCCCCCTGTAACCTCCCCAAACAATCCTCATTATCCTTATGACCCCTAACTGATTTGGCAACACAATGAGTTAGAATACTTGTTTGCTTGGTCTGCTTAACCTGATTCATGTTCAGACTGTAATTTTAAGGGATTTAAAAGATTTGAGGATTTATTAACACTAGATTCAGAATTATCTTTGCAGCCCTCAAATACGCTCCTCCCTTTCTCTTTTTGGGATTTTTTAGAAGTGGCCTTAGTAAAATCATCCAATTTCTCAGAGCTATAGTTAGACTTTGTGAGACAGTTACAATTATTACCACCATTATTGCCATTGTTGCCGTGTTTATTAACCCTTTTAGTTTTGCTTTTGCCTTTGTTTTTTGGATTCCCTTTACTCTCTTTACCAGAGGATAATGAGGGAGAAAAAGGAACCGCATCTGGATTTAAAGCCCCTAAGCATCCTCTCACATCACCTACAAACTGAGCTCTTGTAACCACCATATTTCACAATAATTTACAGAAATGTGTAAATATATATACTGTATATATACCACAATAAAAATCACCATCCAAAAAAGGATTAGCACATACTCAAATATGCTGCAACCACTAAGATCGGATACAAAAGATACAAAAAATATATATATTTAATAAATTATACATCCATATCTAAGAAATTAATTTGAGAAATATAGCAATTATACTCTAGGTTGCATCCAAAACATCTCCAAAGAAATCCAGGAAGTCACAAAAACTCACAGAATTATAGAATTACAGAGTCACTAGAGAGTTAGAAAAAACATTAAATATTACGTAATACATAAACAGTACAGTTCTGTTGGTTCAGTACGGTTGAGTAAAAAAAAAAACTTAGCTCCCAGAATATATCGAGAGGCATCCAGTTTTTATTTATTTATTTATTTATTTAAGAGTTTTACCAGGAAGGCATGCTGAGCGGGGACCACTCAATTCCAGATGCGTTCTGGGGGAGGAGAAGCAGAAATATATACAATACAATAAACAAGCAGTAAATACAGTGCAGTAAACAGATACACAAGGCAACTAACAGTACATAGGGCTACAGAGTCGATATCCCAGGTGGCTACAAAGTAGATGGGAGATCAGAGTAACACGTAGGTGACATCAGCATTACAACATTTAATGGAGCCTACAGGAGCCTAGCATTCTTATACATATAATTGTCTATTTTTAGATGCAGCAGGAAACCCTATGCAAACAGGTGGATGGGTGCAGTACGAGGGAACGAGCTAGGAGCATAAGCAGGTGGGGGAGAAGTGCGCCTTGAAGAGAAGGTTTCAATGCTGGGTGCTGTCTACATGCTGAATGTCGGCCAGCAAGGAGTTCCGCAGTCTGGGCATACAGAAACTGAAGGCAGCTTGTCCTTTAGATGTGGACATGCGTAGAACATAAAGGAGCCTGGAGTCTGTGTTTCTGAGTGCGTACACAGAGGGGGGCTGTACAGAGAGAGCCAAATCGAGGTATGAGGGAGAGGACTGTGCCCAGAATTTAGCTGTAAACCTGGCACAGTGGGCCTGTCTCCAATTCTGTAGCGACAGCAGGTCAAGTGACTTGTAGAGGATACAGTGATGTGTCGTGGGTGGGCAATCCAGGGCAAAGCAGCAGAAGGAATGGAAGAGGGGATCTAGACTGGTTAAGGTTGACTTAGAAGCCAAGCTGTAGACTACATCCCCATAGTCAATTATTGGGAGGATCATTTTCTGTATAATTGCTTTGCAGGCTGGTAAGGGTAGGCAGGCCCTGTTGTGATATACAGCGCCCAGTTTGGGATGAAGTTTTTTGAGCATTGAGTCAATGTGAACCGAAAAGTCAGCTCAGCCAAACTGTCAGGTTGTCCTTCCAATTGTCCTTATTAATCACACAAATGCTTAGCTATTCAACTTTTGAAAATATTCAAAACCCCCTCGCAGTTTATCCAGAGGAATATTCAAGTTCCACAGTTCCTATACATGGGGAACATCCATTTTCCAAGAGCTTGCTCTTACACAATAATAGCAACCATACGTCCATTTAACTCTCTGGATAATGAAGAGTTTTAACTCCATGACAGGAGGATACTGGTATCTAAAAAGGGAAAAAGGACAAAGAAAATCGATGAAATCTAAAAACCACAGCTCTTAGTAACCCCTTTGCAACCCCAAACAAAACAAAAAAAAAACAGCTTACTTGATCATCTCCAGGAGTGGACTCATTATGCAGGCAGCCACAAATATCAGCAGCAAAAGAAAACAATCCTCTCAATAAAGAAAGGCACAAAGACAGCGCAAGCTAAAAAGCACAGAAACAGCACAGACTAGAAGGCACAAAATTAAAGAAAACCTTCCAAACGCTGTGCAAACTGCTAGCGCTGTACAAACTGCTAAGGGGAGAAAGGGGAGATACTGTTGATGGGAGACCTGAATATGCCAGATGTTAACTGGAGTACATTTGCTGCAGCCACATCCAAGAGCAGGGCCATTCTCGATGTGCTACAGATGGCATGCCTCAGACAGCTAGTTTTGGAACCCACTCATGAGGGAGCAATCTTAGACCTTGTACTCTCAAATGGGGACAGTGAGAGGATCTCAGATCTAGAAGTGGGTTGCCATCTGGGAACAAGTGACCATCAAACAGTGTGGTTCATGATAAACTCAGCTACAGAGTCAAGCCGTACAAAAGTGAGGGTACTGGACTTCAGGAGGGTTGACTTTGGCAAGATGGGAGAGTGCCTTAGAAAAGCACTAGCAAACAGGCTAGATGGAGGGATGGAGCAACAATGGGGAATCATCAAAACTGCCATCACAGAGGCAACAAGCCTTTGTGTGAAGCAAATAAACAAATCAAAATGAAAGAAAAAGCCACTATGGTTCTCAAAAGAGGTGGCAAGGAAAGTCAGGGAGAAAAAGATAGCATTCAGGAAGTATAAGGAAACACAGAAGCAGCAGGACAGAGAGCTGTACCAGTTAAGGCAGAAGGAAGCAGGGAAGGAAGTCAGAATAGCAAAGGCCCAAACTGAGGAAAAGATAGCCAAATTGGTTAAGAAGGGGGCTAAAAGCTTTTATAGGTACATCAGGGAGCGTAGAAAAACAAAGGGAGGGATAGTGAGGCTGAATAGAATGGACAGTGGGTGGGCAGAGGGGGACAATGAAAAAGCAGGGATACTGAATGAATATTTCTGCTTAGTATTCACAAAAGAGGAGGAGGGGAGGTACCTAATCCAGTTAAGAGAAGCACTCTTGATAGGGGGGTCGATCACAGTCCTTTCACAGAAGAAAGGGTTCTGAAAGAACTCCTAAAACTGAAGGTGGACAAAGCAATGAGGCCTGATGGAATTCACCCCAGAATTCTAAAAGAATTAAGGGAGAACTAGTGAAACCACTGACTACCCTTTTTAACAAATCATGGGAGGATGGTGTGGTACCTGAGGACTGGAGGAAGGTAGATGTGATTCCCCTTCACAAAAGTGGGACCAAGACAGAGGCAGGAAACTACAGACCTGTCAGTTTGACCTCTGTGGTAGGGAAAGTGATGGAATCACTTCTGAAGGAAAGAATTGTTGAGTACCTAGAGGCCAGTGGGGCACAGGACCCAAGGCAGCATGGGTTCACAGTGGGAAGGCCATGTTAGATGAATCTAATTGATTTCTTTGACTGGGTGACCAAAGTAGTAGACCAGGGAGGGACTGTGGACATGGTCTACCTAGACTTTAGCAAGGCATTTGACACAGTTCCACACAAAAGATTAATTGTCAAATTAACCAGCCTGGGAGTGGGTGCCGGGGTGGTAGCCCGGGTAAAACATTGGCTGGACAACAGGACTCAGAAGGTAATTGTAAATGGAGTCCACTCTGAAGAAAGAGGAGTTACTAGTGGGGTACCGCAGGGTTCAATACTGGGTCCAGTCCTTTTTAATGTCTTTATAAGTGACATTGAGAGGGACTGGAAGGAAAAGTATACCTCTTTGCAGATGACACAAAGATCTACAACAGGGTTGATACACAAGGAGGCGTGGAAAGGATGAGAAGGAACTTGGCAAGGTTGGAGGAATGGTCAGAAGTATGGCAGCTTGGATTCAATGCAAAGAAGTGTAAAATAATGCACCTGGGAAACAAAAACCCAGGGGAAGATTACACAATGGGGGGGGGAGGTAGTAACCACAATAAAAATGGAAAGGGACCTGGGGGTAATCATATCAGATGACCTTAAGGTTAGCAAGCAATGTGAGAAGGCAGTAGGGAGGGCTGGGGGTATACTGGGATGTATAGGGAGAGACATCACCAGGAGAAAACAGGAAGTTGTTATCCCTCTGTACAGACAGTTGGTGAGACCCCATCTGGAGTACTGCATCCAGTTCTGGAGACTCATCTCGCAAGGACATAGACAGGATAGAGGCAGTCAGAAGAGGGCAACTAAAATGGTGCAGGGTCTGCAAGAGAAGCCATATGAGGAGACTAAGGAGCTTAATATGTATACCCTTGAGGAAAGGAGGGAGAGGGGGACATGATAGAAACTTTAAGTATCTCAGTGGAATCAACAAAGTCCAAGAGGGTAGCATCTTTCAGAAAAAGGGCGTTGCAAGAACAAGGGGACACAATTTAAAGATGGGGGGGGCAGTTCCGGGGCAATGTGAGAAAGTATTATTTCACAGAGAGGGTAGTGGATGCATGGAACAGATGTGCAAGAACAAGGGGAAACAATTTAAAGATGGGGGGGCAGTTCACTGGCAATGTGAGGAAGTATTTTTTCACAGAGAGGGTGGTGGATGCATGGGACAGCCTTCCTGAAGAGGTTGTGGGGTCTAAAACTCTGGGAGAATTCAAGAATACATGGGAAGACATAAGGCAATTCTTGTGGGGGATAAGAAGAAATAGGCTGTTGGTTAACTAGGATCTGCAGCTTATCCTGTAGGTAGGGAAATGGGCAGACTAGGTGAGCCAAGCGGTCCTTATCTGCCGTCAAAGTCTATGTTTCTATGCTATACTCAGTGATCCTTGCTATATGTGGCTTGCTCCTTCATCCAATAAAGTGATTTGGTGTGGAGAATGCCACGCATGCGATATAAGCACACCATACATGTGACAACCACCACCAGTCAGAAAAAGAGGTTAACAGTAGGGCGCGAAAATAAAATAAGATAAAATCTGAAATAAAAAAATTAAAGGTAAAAAAAACAAATAAAGCAACAACTGAACTGGTTTACAACTAGATTATAAAAAGAAGAACTAACTAACTCACAGCGACTCACAAACAAACTCACAACGACTCGATTATTTGTTTACAATATCGCAATAATGAACAATATAAAATGTAGCCAAAATATGACCATAGATCGATGGAGAATCTGTATATATCTTTATGTGTGTTTTGATGTCCCAGCAATAGCAGCAATAGCAGGAACTAAATGGCAGTCCATTTTTATTAATCTCAGACTTGAACCTTTCCAAAGAGACCCTCAGTTCTCTGCCAAACTAACCCGCCACCACAGGTTTTCATCCTGTAAGGAGAAACAAAGAACGCCTGAGAGGACGGCCAACTGGGGCAGAACACAAGAAAAATCCGGTAAGGACTACTAAATTTGTTTCACAGGTGGCATACCTTTTAAAATAAGGAAAAAAGCTTTTAGTAGTCCCTGCTCTCAAAGTTCCTCCACAACTCTGCAGCGTCCAGCTCTGCTGACAGCATCCTGAATGCCAGATCTTGTATAAAAACCACGCTGCACTGCTCCATTTATCCAGCACCCTTAGACACGCACTCCGTCATTCGCCATCACTGTTATATCCTTCATGACTCACTATTCCCTCCCACTGCTATCCTCTCACGGTCGCTACTTCCTTGGGTGCGAAAATTGAGTCACTCAAATATGAGCCACTCAGTTTACTTCACTTATATCACTGGATACCATTTGTCTTGATTAGCTTGCCAGCACCACTGGTGGACTGACACATCTGATATCTTTCTGTCCACCGTGTTCATGAGCATGGGCATGGGAGACCTAACTGGATACTACAGTTGAGTAATTGGGGAGGAGGTGGTCTTTCTGGGTATCTGCACCTTCCATTCCTAAGACCTTAGTATTAACCTTTTATTTTTTTAATCGAAGTGTTTCTCCACCTGGACACATATCAGCCTGTGCCTATCAGCGTTCGACAGCAGCCCTCCCCAAGTTGACACTTGCTGCACTGTCACCCAACTTACACCAGGTAGCAGACAAGTGGTGGACTGACCTATGTCCCTGATAAGAGAAGTCCATGGGGCACTCTGTCTACTCACTCTGTCTGGACAGCATGTAACCTAAGTATGCTCCCAAACTTTATTTGCCGGCGTAGCAGGTGGTAACTCTACTGTTGAGGTACCGGTCTGGCTGTATTGGCCTTTTTACAAATGGTTCTCTGATTTTGTTGATTACACTGTGAGACAATATGGCCTTTGCAGTTCATAGGAAGTGGATAGGACCAACTGTAGCAGTATATACTGACAAAAGATCTGAAGTTATTTATTTTTTGAAACTGCATTTATTTTTAACAGTATTTTTAGACAGGGAAAGGAAGGACTCAGCTTTCCATTGGTGCTTTGGCAGGGCACTGAGCTTAACCATTGGATTCATTGGGAGATGCCTACAGATATATCTAATTTTATTCAGTTTGAAACCATGCATTCATCTCCTTCCATTCCTAAAACTTTAGAACTGGCTTTTTATTTTTTTAATCAAGGTGTTTCTCCTGGATGCCTGTCAGCTGGTCCTCCCAGCCCCATCACTCACCTTCTCTGAGACTTATAAAGCTTTCTGGCAAGTCTCCCATAGATTGCCCCCCAGTGGTGGGGCCAGTGGGGCTAGCCAGGACCCTGCAGAGTACAAAGGAGGAGCCCAGTTGGTGGTGCAGGTCCTGTGGACGACTAGAGCACCATCCTGCCCAGTAGGGTGTTTTCCACCCAGGGATATGGGTATCCTACAGCAGCCTTCCTTGACTTGACCTTTTTGCTATGCTGCAACTCAGCTTCCACCAGGTGGCAGACAAGTAGTGGAATGACCTGCTCCCCCTTCCATGAGATAAGAAAACAGTTCATAGGACATTCAATTCACTTACCCCTGGCTGGCCCCATTTATTTTTTATTAATTTTATTTATTTGGTAATTCGAATACAACCTTTGAGTATACACTCTTTTACAAACGTTTCACGTCAGGATGTAAAACAGCTGAGACATAACAAAAACTTGACAGTTAACACAAAACATAAGATTGCTATGTAATACAGAAAATAGATAAATAATACATTTGAGTAATCTAGACAACTGAAATTAAACAGCGGGAGGAGATTCCCAATTAGCAACATACGGCATAACTACCCCAGAGGGGCCTGTCAAGGTAGAGTATCGGAAAGGGTAGGAGAAAGAAAGGAGGTAGAGTGTGAACGAGTGTCCTAGTTAGCAACGTATGGCATAGCTGCTCCAGGGGGGGCCTGTCAAGGTAGAGTATCGGAAAGGGTAGAAGAAAGGAAGGAGGTAAAGTGTGAACGAGGTTTCCCAGTTAGCAACGTATGGCATAGCTGCCCCAGGGGGGGCCTGTCAAGGTAGAGTATCGGAAAGGGTAGAAGAAAGAAAGGGGGGAGAGTGTGAACGAGGGGTAGATTGAGAGAGAGAAAGAGAGAGGAGAGAGACTGAGGGAGAGAGAGAGAGACAGAGAAAGGGATTGGGAGAAGGAGAATATTTAGGGGGGAGAGTGGGTGGAAAGGGAGGTGTTGGAGGAGTATGGAGGGGAGGGAGTTGGAGGGAGCTAGAGAGGGGGGTGGCAAGTGATGGCAGGTGGGGGTCCAGGGTAGGTAAAACAGGAGGAAAGCTCAGACAGACGAGGGGGATATCCAGGTTGAGGATATGGACTCAGGTAAGGGAGTCAGAGGTGTTTAAGAGTGTGTATCCAGGTTGAAGATATGAATTCAAGTAAGACAGTCACAGGCGTTTGAGTTCAGCAGGTATTGCTTCAGTTCTCTTTTAAAGGACCGAACATTTGTTGCATTATGAGCAGCAGCAGAGATCTCATTTAGCCATAGCGGAGCTTGGTATATAAAGGATCTTTGTCCTAGGGAAGTTCTACAAAATGGGACATCAAGCTGTGTTGTCACTGTTGACCCAAGTCCACTCCTGAACCCGGGATGTCTGCATAGTAGGTGGAAGATCCACAGCCATGGTTCAGGGCTGGCTGTTTTGACCTTTTTATAAAACTTCAGGGGACAGTCAGGTTAGTGCAGACACCATAAACTTGAGGGAAAAAGCTAACATACAATTTTCCAGCAGATGAGGACTGCTTGACCCACTTAGTCTGCCCATTTTTCCCTGCCTATAGTATCACTGCAGATCCTACTAGATCTCTGGCCCATTCATCCCCTTCCCTTTCCCTAAGATTCCCTTATGCCTATCCCATGTATTCTTGAACCCGCCACTGTTTTTGCCCCACCACCTTCACTGGAAGACTGTTCCAGGAATCCACCACTCCTTCTGTGAAGAAATACCGACTCACAGGGGTGCCAATAGAAATTTCTGGGCCCAGGACACACCCTAAGGATTGGGCCCCCTCACTCTCCCTTCCCCTCTCGGTACTCAGCCTACAAATCCTGCTCCAGACCAACACACCATCCATACGACTCAACCTTTCATCACTGAAATGAGGGACATGGGCACTCAAAATGAGGGACAATGAGGGACACTGACTCTCATAATGAGGGACACATCCTCAAACATGGATGGAGATACAAGCTCAGAACACTGTGGAAACCATTACCTTATTTGTACAAAGTTTATTTTTTATTTAGCATCTTAGAATATTATTAATTTCTGCTTTAGCGTCTGAATTTACAGCACATTCTCTCTGTGTGCAACACCTTTTCCATGATGGACAAATGAGGGACAGGGCAATTTTGAAGGGTAAAATGAGGCATGTCCCTCCTAATGAGGGACACTTGAGAGGTATGACCACATCCTCCAGTCCTCCTCCTCCTCCTCCTCCTCCAGTCCAAAGCCAGCCAGGTGAGCCAGCCAGCAAACCAGGCCATTTGTGCTCTCCTTCTCAGGCCCCATCCTAGTCTCTGCCCCCCAGCAGAGCTGCCTATGATGAGTGGAGCAGGCTTTACAGAATGGCAGATGGAGAAGGCCAACTCCCCCCTCAACTGAGTATCATCCCCACCACACCACTTGTTATGCAGCTGCTGTTTGATGTTTCTGCCAGTTGCTTGCTCCTCTCTCTTCTTCTGACCAGTCACTTGGCTCAGCTCTGCTTCTGCAGCTCTGTCCCTCCGTGAGACCAAGTGTCTGACAGTCATGGTGGCTGGTGCGCTTGGTCAGGACTCCAGGACTCCTGAGTCCCAATATCAGTCTCTCTCCTCTCAGGCCAGCTGGGGGGCATCCATGAGGGCAGAGTTTTCTTCTCTTCTCATTAAATCCCAGCACCACCAGTCAGTCAAAGTTCAAACCAGCAGCATGGCATCACTCAGAGTCGCGCCCTTCTTTCAATGAAGTGCTGCACCGTCACAATTCAAAAAATTGCCGCTCGGTCAGCACTCTAGATGGCAGGTGGATAAGTCAGAAGCACCTGCAGCAGTGGCACCAGCGCAGAAGCATGGCACGCTCATCCCAGGCTTCCTGCTGTCCCTGACATGATGCCCTGACCCCAAGTCACCATCCTTCATACATGCACAGTTGCGCAGTGCCAGGAATAGTGGGACAGTGAGTTCTTATAGGAGCCGAGCCAAGCCAACCCCAAAATACGAGTTAACAGGTGTCCCATAATGGATTTCATACGGGATTAGCCGGCCAGCCGCCGAGAAAAAATTGATAGTCAGAGAACAGGTGGGCCCCCCAAGCCACCGGGCCTGAGACAATTGTCCCAGCTGTCCCTCCTTGTTGGCACCCCTGCCTACTCACATCTCTCCTGACTGTATCTCCTCCAACTTCTTATCATGCCCTCTTGTCCTTGTGCACTTTTCTTTTCCTGAAAAATACTTCCCTCTTGTACCTTGTTAATCCCTGTAAGGTATTTAAAGGTCTCTGTTATTTCCCGCCCCTCCTCTCTTCCAGGGTGTACAGATTTAGGTGCTTTAATCTCTCCTCATGGGCTTCTGATGCAGACCCTGTACCATTTTAGTTGCACTCGCCTGGACCACTTCCACTCTATGTCTTTTCTGAGATGTGCTCACCAGCACTGAACAGAGTACTGTAGGTGGGGGTCTTACCAGTGACCTATACTGAGACAACCCCACCTCTCCCTTTCTGCTAGTGATACCCCTCTCTGTGCACTACAGCATCCCTCTCACCCTCCCAACTGCCTTGTCGCACTGCCTGGTCACCTTTAGGTCATCCAGTATGATCACCCCAGGTCTCTTTCCTGCTTGGTGTTTTTTTGTTTTAAAGTTGCTTAAAATACAGGATAAGTTCTATGAGAAACAAGTCTCATTCACAGAAGGTCCCAAGTCATGAGTATAACAAACCAATAAAGGCAAATACACACAAAATCAACTATTAATTGCAAATGGATTGTTTTGCAGCAGTAATCTTTTTAAACCATGTTTAAAAATCCCAAGGGAAGGTGAGTTTCTAAGGTGAGGAAACAAATTATTCCAAGAGAAAGGGGCCCCATGTGAGAAACATTCTTTGCCAAAGTACGTGTCAGACTTAGGCAAGGAAAAACTATGATAGGGCAAATTTCCGAGGCTATATTTGTGAACAGGAACAGTTAGCCTTTCATTTATTGTAAGTAAGTAGGGGTCTCATTATTGTATGTAAATAGGGGCAGCCAATGAAAAGTGTGCCTGGAAGAAGGTGACAACCAGTTTAGTTGGTGCAATAAAGTGCAATGATGCTTATGCCATTTTGATTTTAGGATAAAATGAAGTAACTGGTAGTAAATAGTATTTAAGGGAAGAAGGTGCAAAGCAGAGGCATGGCGGTAAGTAGTATCCCCATGATCCAAGATGGGGAGAATGTCTTACCCAGAAATATGTTTATGATTCAAGCTTGATAAACAATGCCTGGCATGTTTTTTTTTTCCGATATATATTTTGTAGCATTTTTCCCATTTCTCCCTGTAACCTGTCCCCATACATCGGACATGCATGCCGCGTCTCGAGGTGCCCTCCCACTACGTTTTGGCCCCTCCACTTATGCTGACCACCAGACCTTCACCCGGTGTCAGTGGGACTACTGAAATTGTAGCCACTGAAAGAAACTGCCTTCCGACTGCAGTCCTGCTCCCACCCTCCCTCCCCTGTGCTGGCTCCCCAGTGACCCGAGTCCATTCTCGAACCTGGTCAGCCAGCGTGGCGCGAGGTAAGGCATCCAGCGCCTCAGCCCTCTGTGCCACTGGGTCAGCCCCAAGCATGTTTTAAGTGCCCCAGACATTGACAGACTTTTGAAACTGTTTTTTGTCAATGTGTGTTTTAAAGGTCAAAGAGGAATCAAAAATAAGGTTGAGGTATTTAAATTCCTTCACAAGTCTGAAAGGGTGATTATTTAAAAAGAGGAATTTGCTGGTAACACAGAATGCTGAGACCAAAGCAGCATTACTTGAGGCTTTTTGCTGTTTAAGAGTATAGATTATCAGACAACCATTTCACAATTTTGTTAATGTCACCCTGGAGAGTTGAAAAAAAAAATGTAAAGATTTGTAAGTGTAAACCCCTATGGTGTTTATATTTCTTTTAAGAGGGCTAGGACATTTATTTTAGGGCACCCTCTATGCCCTCGGAGGACTAAGTCAGCTGGGCTGACTAGCGCTCTGCAGGTGGGAGGAAACACTCTTGGGTATAAGAGAGGGAGAGTTTGGTGGGAAGGAGAGAGGTGGGAGAGAGAAAGATGGTCAGCCTGGGGAATGGTCGGGAGATTTTCACCTGAGCGAGGCAGAAACGAGAAAGGCCCAACTCATGGCGACAGTCATAGATAAAGTGACCCCCATGAGTGAGGGAGGAAGCCCCCTCCTCAGAAGGGGATAAAACTCTAGACAAGATGGGTTGGAGGATGTCCAGGGAGCCCACAATGATAAAAATTGGCAACAGAGGATATGAAAGAGGTGCACTCACCTGTGTCTCAGCCGTGACCAGCGGAATGTTGGGCTGGATAGCAAACTCCAGCCGAGAGGAACAGCTGCCTGAGTGTGTGGTCTAGGTTGTGTGACCGAGACTCTGAGTAGGTACCTGTGTGGGGAACTGTCAAATGCCCCTATTAATTCCAGTTTGGGTGCAGGAAGAAAGGACCCAAATGAAAGTTTCTTCCCAAGGCTAAATAGGGAACTATGTGAAGTGAGTGGAGAGGACCCAAGTGAAAGTGCTTCATCATGAGGCCGAATAGGGAATTATGTAAAACCCATGGGAAATGGTGAAGAGGGATTAATTCTGTAGTGGCCAAGACTGTGAACTGTGCTGGCTGGTACTAAACCTTATAGGAACGTAAGAACTCTTAAAAATAAAGGATCCTGTGTTTAAAGTTATACTTCTGCTTGGACATCAAGTTTATTATAGTCCCAAGTTGCTTAATTATTTTGATTCCACAGCCTAGCTAGCCCTGCATATGCCAGTGGATGCCTGGAGGTCATCCCCAACTCAGGAGGTCAGGTATGTTCTTGGCTTGATGTTTCTGCCTGTGAGACCCCACCCAGGTGAGTGTAACACCAGCATGTACCCCTAGACATGCTGGGAGGGAGCATCACATGTGTGGGCTCATCCGGGATGTTTTTTGGGGGGTCTTTTCAGAGTCCCTGGTGTCCTGGAGGGTGGTAGGTGTCGGTTTGTTCTTGTTTGGCATGGTTGGGTGCACCCATTGAAGGAGAGAAGATAGCACTGAAGAACAATGACAGTGTTGGGTCCGGGAGGCACCAGTTGGGGGTTGGAAGCCTGGAGACAGGGCTAGAAGATGTCTTGTGTGCCTGCATATATGAACTTCACACATAATCAACAGGCTAGTGAAAGGTGTTGACCCAGTTGAGCAGACACCTTGGGGGGGGGAGTGGCTGGAGACTCGAGGCCTGAAAATGTGCATAGTGCTACAGATGTTAAGAGATCTTAAGTGGAAATAATCAAGGAGGAGAAGTGGTGGAAATCACTTTAAGTGTTTAGCTCCCAGCTGGGGATATAGCTCCAGATCTCCCTGCAGCACGATAAAAAGAGCCCACAGCCTGCAGACAGGATCACTCAAGTGACACGGTGAATACAGAAACAAAGGAAAACACAAAGGGACTGGGTCTGTGAGAAAGTGTGGTGACTGCAAAAGCGAATAAGAGAGCCCGATCCCTAAGCATCAGAAGTGTTGAAAATATAGACGTGTGGCATGCAGAATTAGCACAGGGCAGAGTGATGCAGAGCTGAACGGCAAGGCAATGTCCCCCCTCCTTCCCAACTCAACATTAATGGGAATGTCACCCAGGACCCAACTATCATTGCTAACTCCCTCAACAAATCATTCTCGGATCTCAGTAGCGTACTCCCCCACTAATTTCTTTGAACCCCAAACAAACACACTCCCAATCTACCCCACTATCTCAACTGCCCCCCCCCCCCATTTCACCTCAAGATAGTTTCCACAAGTGAAGCGCGATCTTACCTCGCCAAATTCCTGGGAAAATCTAGACATACAGTAGCAGTGACTCCCTGGACCTAAAGCTCCTCCTCCTCCTCGCCCTTGATGTCATATTAGTCCCCCTCACAAAAACCTTAAACCTCTCCCTCTGCCTTGGTCAATTCCCTACCCTCTGGAAGCTTGTGGTCATCACCCCAATCCACAAGGGTGGAGATAGTACCTCTCCGTCCAGTTATTGCCCCATCTCAATTCTTCCCCCTCTGTCCAAGGCCCTTGAAAAAATTGTCTCGGACCAGCTCACTGACCACCTTGCTAAATATAACCTCCTCTGCCCCGAGCAACACGGATTAAGGAAAGGTCACAGTACCACAAATGCCTTGCTTGAATACTCCAGTTTTCTTCATGAGTCCCTCGACAGCGGCCACCTGGCCGGATTCATTTACATAGACCTGCCCAAGGCTTTCGATACTGTAAGCATTCCCTCCTAATTAATACTCTTCACTCCATGGGCCTTGCCCCAGCTCTGCCTCCTGTTTCGCAAATTACCTGAATGGTCATTCCCAGAAAGTTCAAATAGGGACCTCTCTCTCTCATCCTGCCTCCCTTTTCTCTCTGGGGTCCCGAAAGGGTCAATAGTAGGACTAATATTGTTTAGTCTCTTTTTAAACTTACTACCCAATGCCTGCTCTGGCAAAATGCTGCTGTATGCAGATGACACCGTCCTTTTTTGTCATCACCCACACCCCACCCTCCAGCTCAAACTTCAAAAAAGCTTCATCGAGTCTGAAACCTGGTTCTCGGAACATAGATTGGTAATAAAGTTTAAAAAAACAAAGGTCATGGTTTTTGCCAGCTGCCAGAACAAGCATTCTACAACCCCCCTGACTATCCTCAACACCCATAACTCTGGCCTTGATCAAGTTACATCCTTTAAATACCTGGGCATCACCCTCGACTCCATGCTCACTTATAGTAACCGCATCCATACAGTATGCTCAGCAATCAACACCAGAATAGGCCTGCTTTATAAACACAAGTGTTGCCTGCCCCCCGATGTACTCCACTTGGCGTTCACCTCCTCAGTGCTCTCCCTGGTAGACTACAGCATTGTCCTCTATGGCTCTGCCAGCAACACTGCACTACGTAGGGTCAAGGTTGCTCTAAATAAAGCCTGCAGGCTTGTGACTGGGTGTGACAGAATGACACATACATGCAACCTCTATCAGACCTCTAACTGGCTGAACTTTGATGGGAGACTCCGTTACCACACCTGCTTACTAGCCAAAAAGGTTCTCCTCGGGCTTTCCCCACCTGGCCTCTGAAACCTTCTCCAAGCTGCCCCCCTAGGGCCACTCATCACTCCTTGAGAGCCCAGCCATCAGTTTCCTTATGTAGGACATCCCTGAGCCAACGTGCTTTTTGCTACAGGGCACCCTTCTGGATAAATGAACTCCCACTGGGCACATCATCACTACTGAGTATTGGCCTCTTCAAGACTGGGCTCAAGGATGTAATAACATCCAACAGTAGTTGCGACTGCCCCTAATCAACCTCACTGCAGAGTGCACCCCTCCCCTTTCTTTCTTTTTTCCCCCGCTGTCAATGCCAACCATCCCCCTGCCCTCCTCCTATGTCCCCTTAATCCAGTCTCTGACTGACCCATTTTCTGTCTCAATTTGTCAACATACTGTGCTACTGCCTTTCTGAATATCTTGTCCCTACTATATTGTAATACTGACTCAGGGTTACATGCCCGTCACCTTCCTGTTAACTGTTCTAAATGTTATGTTATTTGTCCTGCTGTAAATTATTTCTTACATTATGGTCCCCTACATTTATGATACACTGACTTAGGATAGCCTGCCCGTAGCCATTCTCTGTAATCTGTTTTAACGTAAATTGATAATGCTATTCTCTGTCTGTTGTCTGCCTTATGTATCCCCTCCTCTTTTCAAGATATGGAGCCTTTGTAAAGGAGTCTAACTCAAAGGGTTGTAATTCTGATCTTTCTAATAAATAAAAAAAATATTTCATGAGTGGCTTACAGAGACTGAATGACATTTTCCTTTCCCCTTTGAAGAAACTCTAGAAGGGCAATATGGCACAGAGCTTTTGAAGTGCATAGATTAAAGTCCCCTCTTTGAAGAGTTTGAGTGACTCACAGGAAGAAAGAAAATTGAAAGATAAGTGGAAGGTGGCCCTCTATATTGTGCTAAATGTCTCCATGAGGGAAAAGGTGTTGCCCTTGTCCCCTTGTGCAGTGCATGTTGGACTGAGAAAGCTATGATCCTCACTAAGGCCCCCTGCCTGCCTGTAGCTTCAGAGACCCCCACTCATCCTGGAGCAGTGGAGACAGTGAGAGTTTTGGAAGCTTATGCAGCAAGTCCTGCTGTCTTGAAGGAAGTAGATACAAGTTTCTCCTTGGATGATTTCAGTCTTGTGTTTGAGGAGGAGTGGGAGGAAGCACCCAGTGGTGAGTGAGACAGCCGATGGGAAGACAAGATAAAGAAGTTGGTGCAGTCAGTTGGGACAGTGTCTGTGAGTTGTTAGTATCAGCAGCCAGAATACAAGAGCACTCAGAAGCCTCTAGAAAGGTTACCCCCACTGGCACTCCCCCTTAGGATCAGCCCCCTGATGAAACTATTCAATCAGATGCCAGGGTTGTGCCCACTGAAGAGACCCCACCTCCAGATGTCAGTTTGGCTGGGAGGAGAGGGCCACCTGGTCCAGATCAACTTGATTCTCAAACTATGAGAATGGCGCATGACCCAACCACTTTTCATTCTAGTAGGGGACGGTCGGTTATGAAGTCACTGGATATGTTATCACTCACAGTGATGTCATGTTGGCACAAGGTGTGGTTACCCCTGGAAAGGCTCCTAGGACCCCCATAAGATCTATTCCTGAATAGAGCCTGGGAGAAAGAATTGTCAGGTGAATTATTAGAAGATATTACCCTGAGCTAGACTATCCCTATTTGACTGACTACATGTGGGATGTAATTGAGCATAACCGAAAGGATTGGACCCACTGTACCATCCTAGATATGAACTGGAAGAAACATGGAATTACTTATAAAAGTGAGCAAGCACATAAAGACAAAGCCAGGCAGGTGGCTCAGACTGTTTTCAGTGGAGTTTATCATGGACTGGCTATGTTTGCAACATGGCTTTGTAAAGCACTTCTAAAAAATAAAATGTCATTGGTGGAATCATAACAGGTAACTACAAAGCAACCATGGATTAATTCCACAGTAGAACCATGATTGCTTCTGTAGTACCTTTATGAACCACAATAAATATTAGCAGAGTTCCTGGAGTGAGTCCTCCGTTATGCAGAAACATAGCTGATAAAACAGAAAACAACAAAATGTTCCAGAAGCGATCCCGATGTGTAGCGGCAAACGGACAAGTTTTTCTTTACCATTTTAAAAATGAAATGTAGGGTGCAATAACTACCTTAATGTAAGTGTGCATTTCTCATGCTCCAGGCTCTCCACACGACGTAAACACAAGTAGGAAAACAGTGCATACTAATGACGTAGTGTCACCAGTAGAACCCCAGAATGCAGTGATTCATGTTAGAGGGAGTAGAAATGCACGATTGAAGGAGTACAAATGTTATTTTAAAATGTTTTTCCATGTAGTTTTTGGCCAATTTTACATACATTTGTAGGCAAACGAAGTTAGTCTTCACAGCAAAGTTTGTTATACAGAGTGAAGACAGCCGCAATGTATGTAAGTAGCTCTACTTTGGCGCAACATATTTCAATAAACTAAACAGCATAGCAAGCTCCGTGTGTGTCAACATTATTTCTTGGGTGTAATATGGAATTACTGTGTAAATTTAACAATAGTAGCAATACTCTTGCCATGTTACAAGAGCATTAAACCACTCCAGACCATGGTTCGACTGTGAAATTAATCCATGGTTGGGTGGTTGGAGGAGCGAGGGCCAACCCTCCCCAACCGTGGATTAATTCCACAGTAGAATCATGGTCTGTCATGGTTTAATGCTTACTTAAGCACTATGGCCAGGTGCAGTATCGAAAAGGGAATGTGACTTATTACAAAGTGCCAGGTGTGGACTGTGTTGGTAACTCTTGCACCAGGCCTGACCCCTGTTGCTACTTTTGAAGAGTGTTACCCATCTGCTGTCAGAGAGGAGAATGAAGATGATCCAACCCAGTTCTTAAGGTGTTGTTGTGTGTTGCTGTATTATTGAAGGAAGTACAGCCTATTGCTACTCCTATTTGTATTGGAGAACCTTCTTTTGCATTAGATCGAGTGGGACATGGAGAGTCCCTGCACAAACCAACAGCTGGTATTTACAATTACTTTGATCCTTTTTATTTTTAGAAGCAGAGGTTTTTTTTTCTGTCTAGAGGGTCTGGTAGAGCAGCGAGGAAGGTGAAGTCAAGCCTGAGGAGCAGCGGGTGAAAGAGCGAAACTCCGGGGAACTGATTGATTCTTGTATTCTACAGATTTCCATGTTGCAGGTTTCTTTGTTGCAGGGAATGCTGATTTACCTTGCCGAGAGTGTTTTGATTGTTTTTTGCAGCAACCGGCGGATGCTGAGGAGGGACGGGTGGAGATTCCCTCAGGGACAAAGGAAGAGGAGCAGCTAATCAGCAGGGAGATTTAGTTAAACACCAGAATTCAAATCATGGGCTCTGTAAATCACCGGAGCCGATAGTAACCACATTGGAGAGCCTTCTTGTGCAGTAGATCAGGTGGGACATGGAGAAGCTCTGCTGCACAAACCAATGGCTGGTATTTACAATACTTTGGTCCTTTTTATTTTTAGGAGCAGAGGGTTTTTATTTCTATCTAGATGGTCTGGCAGAGCGGTGAGGGAGGTTGAACACACCCTCAGGAGCAGCGGGTGAAAGAGGGAAACTCCAGAGAATGGATTGATTCTTGTATTCTACAGATTTTCATGTTGCAGGTTTCTTTGTTGCAGGGAACGCTGATTTACCCTGCCAAGAGTGTTTTGATTGTTTTTTGCAGCAACCGGTAGACGCTAAGGAAGACCCGCCCTCCCCCCATTCCCACCCACCCTCGGGTGGTCAACCTTTAAGGGGAGGCACCAGGTGTGCATTTGGTTACTTCCTGTTCAGATGGAGGGAAGGACAGGAGCACACTACATCCTGCATCCCAACAGGAAGTAGTTAAAAAAAAAGCAGCTGGGATATAAAGAATAGGTGGCATAACCAGGCATTAGATTGAAGAGGGAAGCAGACATGATGGGAGTGGCGCAGTGCAGTGCAGTGCAGTGGTTGTGGAGCAGCAGTCTTCAGGAAGATGTTCTAGAGGCTGTGATGCTGTCCTATCAGCAGGCACCTCTCTGGCTGAGGGAGAAGGTTGCCTGTCTCCAAGCAGAGTTGGCCAGGTTACAGGTGGCATCCACCCTCACCCAGAGACCATGGGGACCACAACCTGAACCTCAAAGGTTGCCCAGGAAGAGGAGTGATTGGACCACAGTGGGCTCTGAGAGGGTAAGGGGTGGTGGGCAGAAGCACATCCCCCAACTAGTCCAGCTTAGCAATCCCTATACTGTTTTGGAGGAACAGGAAAGCCCCACACAGGCACTTGCAGCTGGGACCAGGGAGGATGGATGGATCCTACAGGATGGAGCCCCAGGGAAGGGGGGAAGGGGACCCCAGAGGAGGGGAAAGCTTTTCCTACTGGGGGACTCTATTGTCAGAGGAGTGGAGATAGGGACACCCAGTAGGGTGGAGAGGGAGGTGAAGTGCCTCTCAGGAAGCGCTGCATGGAGGGATGGGAAGCAGATCCATAGGATCACTAGGGCCATAGCTAGGTGGGATGAGCTGGATATCATTGTCCACCTAGGAACCAATGATCTGGTGGGGAGAAGGGTGGAGTTAGCCGGAGTCCAGGAGGATTTCAGGAAGCTGGAGGGTAACCTGAAACAAGGTAGCAAGTTCCGTCTCATTCTCAGAAGTGCTACCTGTCCAGGGCACAGGGGAGGCTAGGGAATTCCACATCCAAAGCTTCAACTCCTGGTTGAAGGATTGGTGTTGAAGGGAGGGATTTGGCTTCATGAGGGACTGGGGCCTGATTTGGGCAGATGCACACTTATACAAGAAGGACAGCCTGCATCTGTCTGAGAAGGGGAACACGGTCCTTAGTGAGAAGTTTAAATGCTTCAGCAGCAAGCATTTAAACTGGCCAAAGGGGGGGAGTCAGGAGAGTCAGCAGGCTTAGGAACACCCCACCATGGGAACATGTAGGAACATAAGTTGAAAGCAGGAGCAGCTGAAGCAGGCAGAGAGGGGCAGGCAGGCAAAGCATGTATAAGGGATGATACGGGGGGAAGGGCACATAGGAAAGGGAACCAAGGTGGGAGGAAGAGGCAAGGGAGCGATAACAAGGGTGGGGGGGCTAACTGTAAAACATGGAAGATCATGTTAACAAATGCCCTTAGCCTGGGAAATAAGGTTTCAGACCTGGAGGCCATGTTGGCGGATGCAGATCTTGACATAGCAGCAATAATAGAGACATGGTACTCTGCTAATCATGGCTGGGACATCAATGTACCGAGTTATACACTGTTTGGGAGGGACAGAGAGAGTAAGAAGGGTGGGGAGGTGGTCCTATACATCACTGATGGTATAAGGGCTACAGAAGTGCAGGGAAGATGGGGATGTCACAGTAATGTGGGTCACCCTTGAACCAGAAAATGGCACAGCAATACATACTGGGATTAGCTACAGACCTCCAGCACAGAGGGATGAGCTACATAGGGAACTAGTAGAGGACATACACGATATGGCAGCTAAAGGTGAAATCCTGCTACTGGGGGATTTCAATATGCCAGACGTGGATTGGACTACCCAGATGCCTGCTTCAGCCAGAAGCACAGCCATCCTAAAATCCCTGCAAGGGGTTGGTCTCAGGCAGCTGGTGCATGAACCAACCAGGGACAAATTGATTCTGGACCTGGTACGGACTGATGAGAACAGAGTCAAAAGAGTACAGGTGGAGGGGCAGCTGGGGTCCAGCATGAAGACAGAGACTCCATTAAGCCATACAAGGGTGAAAGTATTAGATTTCAGGAGGGCATATTTCACTGAAATGGGTAGATGTATAAGAGAAGTCCTGGGGAAGGGAGAGGTAATAGAGGGGGTTGGGGAAACTGAAAGGAGCCATAGTGGAGGTAACAAGCCAATGCATTAGGATAGTGGCCCAAAGGAAAAAAAGAAGGAAACCACTATGATTCTTGAAAGAAGTGGGGGATAAAGTAAGGGCTAAAAGACTGAGTTTCAAGAAGTATAAGGGGTCCCAAAGTGAAGAGGACAGGGAGGTGTACCTTGAATGTCTAAGGGAGGCAGAGAAAACTGTTAGGAGAGCTAAGGCACAGACGGAGGAGGGCTTAGCATGGACTGTGAAAAAAGGGGACAAGACATTCTAGAGGTACATCAGTGAAAGAAGAAGAACCAGGTGAGGGAATTGTGAGACTCAAAGGGGAGGATGGAGAGGGTAAGGATGGGGATCTAGACAAGGCAGAGATACTAAACAAGTACTTCCACTCAGTATTCACACAGAAGGGGGAGGTTCAAGGACCACAGTTGGGGAGCAGAAGCAATGGGGGGGGGAGAAGTGGACACCAGTCCATTCACAGTGGAGAGAGTTCTAGAGGAACTTACAAAGCTGAAAGTGGATAAAGCCATGGGGCCAGACTGCGTATACCCGAGAATATTAAGGGAGCTGTGAAGGGAACTAGCAGTGCCTCTGGCAGCCCTGTTCACAAAGTCACTCAACACAGGAGTGGTCCCAGAGGACTGCAGGAGAGCGCACGTAGTCTTACTACACAAAAGCAGCAGTAGGGAGGAGGCGGGGAACTACAGGCCAGTCAGCCTCACTTCAGTGGAGGGGAAGATCATGGAGACACTGCTGAAATAAAGGATAGTTGCACTCCTGGAAGCCAGGGGTGCCCAGGATCTGAGGCAACACTGATTCATGGTAGGAAGGTCATGTCAAAAGAATGTAATAGATTTTTTTGATTGGGTGACTAGGGAAGTTAACCAGGGAGGGCGGTAGACATAGGATTTCAGCAAAGCCTTAGACACTGTCCCAGATAGAAGGCTGGTCAACGAGATGGGTAGCATGGGCATGGGACAAAAGGTGATACACTGGGTTAAAAATTGGCTGACAGACAGGAGGAAGGGCGGTGGTAAAGGGGATCCAATCCGGCGGGAGAGGGGTGACCAGCGGAGTGCCACAGGGATCAGTACTAGGATCTGTCTTGTTCAATGTCTTCATTAGCGACATTGCAGAGGGGCTGGAAGGAAAGGTCTGCCTATTTGCAGATGACAGCAAGATCTGCAACAGGGTGGATACTCCAGAAGGGTGCAGAAAATGAAGAAGGACCTGGAGATGCTTGAGAGGTGGTCTGAGGTGTGGCAACTGAGGCTCAATGCAAAGAAGTGCAAGATAATGCACCTGGGTAGAGGGAAAGCTACAGGATGTGGGGGGAGGTGCTGACTGTCACCAAGGCAGAAAGAAACCTAGGGTTTACCATCTCTGATGACCTTAAGGTATCAAAACCGTGTGCAAAGGCTGCAGGGAGAGCCAGTGGCATGCTAGGGTGCCTAGGCAGGGGTATCACTAGCAGGAAGTGGGAGGTGGTGATGCCATTGTATAAAACATTGGTAAGGCCTCACCTGAAGTACTGTGCATAGTTCTGGAGGCCACACCTTTGCAAGGACATAGACAAGGTGGAGACTGTCCAGAGAAGGGTGACAAAGATGGTGCAGAGCTTGCACCACAAAACATATCAATCAATCAATCAAAATCTTTATTTTGCCAGGTGGAACATCTCATTTACAAGATGGACCTGGGGCAAAACAATTGTCAACAGGGTTAAGACATCACAGGTTGAGTGAACATACATAACAATTACATAATAATAATAACAACATAATAACATATAACCATCGCATGTGAAAAGATACTTGCACCAGAACATAGCAATAGGTTCAACAGGAGCTAGTGCCATTTAAATACAATTGCATGGATACAGATATAAGGATGTAAGGTAATGAACTAAGGCTTATACAGTAAACATCATTGGAGAAGTCATAGTGAGCAGGTGTGGCAGTTCCTCTAGCGTCAAAGTGCGAAGAAGATTGAGATGTAAGAGTCCTTTGATAAGTACTGCAGGCATGGCCTGGCAAGTGGGTGGGAAGGGAGGGGGGTATAGGGAGTGGGGAGGCAAGGTCAGCTGAGATAGGACAGGGTTGGACATGACGGCCTAGGGAGGAAGGGCTTTTCAAAGGGAGAACATGACAGATGCCACAGACAATGGTTGGGGTTTAAGTCTAATATTTAAAGCAAAGGCAGATCGTGATGTTGGAGCCTTGATTTGGACAATGACAGAAGGGAGGACCCAAATGATGCCTCAGGCAATGGTTGAGGTTTAAGTCCAGAATTTAAAACAGTAACAAATAGTGATGTTAAGACCTTGACTTGAAACAAGAGAAGAGACTAAACAACCTCAATATGTGCTCACTGGAGAAAAGGAGGGAGAGGTGGGACATGCTAGAAACTTTCAAGGACCTCAAGAGCATAAACAGGGTTCAGGGGGTGGACCATTTCCAAGGCAGAAAAAGTACCAGAACAAGGGGGAATTATATGAAATTGGGGGTAGATTAAGAGGTAATGTGAGTAAGTTTTCTACACGGAGAGGGTGGTTGACACTTGGAATAGTCTGCCACAAGAGGTAGTGGAGCAAGCACAGTGGAGGGGTTTGAGCATGCCTGGGACAGGCACAAGGGAATCTTGAGAGGGGAGAAAGTGATGAAAGGCCATTGATCACAAAGGGTCAGTGGCCGCATACATCATATAGGGCCTATGAGTAGACTGGATGGGCCTAGCGGTCCTTATCTGCCAACAATTTCTATGTTTGCCCTGCTGTCAAGCCATGAAAGTAAAGGGACATCCCAGGCTCTGAAAACCTTTCAAAGCCTTTTCATGAGACTAAGCTCTCCAAGGATGAAGATCCACTGGTTTGGCTGTTCAGTAGGAAGACCAGGCAAGACCTAGTGAGGTTATCAATGGACTTACCCACAGATCAGTGATGTACTCTTTCTATTTTTTTTCTCCAGTGGGATATATGGCTTGGGGTTTATTTACATATCTGGTATTATGGTTCTACCTATATGACACTGTTTCTCTTAGGACACCTGGCACAGTTACCAAATGACAGGCTGCCCATGCCTGTGAAGAAGAAATACCCTTTGTTTATTTGGACACTACAGCCTTATTGTGTCTAATGAAAGGAATGTGTGAAATTGTATGAGAATTTCAGATTTTGTTCTAGAAGGGAAAGGGGTAGCTGCATATGGGTATTATTCCCTGCATTAAAAATATGTAAGACCACTGTATGAGTTTTAGGAGTGTAGGTATTTCTTGTTTTGAACAAAGGAAGGAACAGGAAAATGTAGTCGTCTGCTGGGTGGGTATTAGCATCTGGTTTAGGGGTGTGCTAAGTACCTAGTGGATACAGAGTAGAGTACAGTAGGTGCCCCGTATGGATGGTATGTCCAAGATTCGAGTTCTGAGTGAAGAGTTTAGGTCTGATGTGCCACTCTGGGTCTCCTGGAGCAATCCCTCTTGGGGTTGGGGCTATCAGAGGAGCTGAGAGGATGGATTTAGACCTTGAGGCTTGAAAGAATTATAGGTGATCTCCATTTAGTGTAAGGCACTACATCTCAAAGTGACCAGCCATATCCCCCCTTGGGGCTGGCTGGTGGAGGGGTGTCCAACCCTCTGCTGGATGGGCCTCTGGGTGGGAGGGTTGAATTTAATGCTCACTGAGGATGTCAAGCATTTAAGGGCAGGTGAGTGTAACCCTCCAAGGGGTTTGTATTTCTTTTAAGAGGGCTAGGACATTTATTTTAGGGCACCCTCTATATCATTTGGAGGACTGAGTCAGCTGGTCTGACTGACACTCTGGGGGTGGGAGGAGCCACTCTTGGATATAAGAGAGGGAGTGTTTGGCAGGAAGGAGAGAGAGAGAGAGAGAGAGAGAGAGAGAGAGAGAATGGGCAGCCAGAGGAGCAGTCGAGATTTTTACCTGAGTGGAGCAGAACTTAAAAGACCCTGTCTGGTGGCAGTGGCCATGGATAAATTGACCTCTCATGGGAGGGAGCCCCCTCCTCAGAACTGGATAAAATTCTAGACAAGGTGGGTTTGAGGATGCCCTGGGAGCCCACTATGACAAAACTGCGAACAGAGGATATGAAGGAGGGACACTCACCTGTGTCTTGGCTGTGTCCAGTGGAACGTTGAGCTGGATGCCAAACTCATGCTGAGAGGAACAGCCGCCTGAGTGTGTGGTCTGGGCTGCATGTCCAAGACTCTGAGTGGGTACCTGTGTGGGGAGATGTCAGACGCCCCTATTAATTCCAGTTTAGGTGCAGGAAGAAAGGACCCAAATTAAAGTGCTTCTTCCCGAGGCAGAATGGGGACCTATGTGAAGTTAGTGGAAAATACCCAAGTGAAAGTGCTTCTTCACGAGGCCGAATAGGGAATTATGTCAAAACCTACAGGAAATGGCAAAGGGGATCAATTCTGTAGTAGCCAAGATTATGAACTGTTCTGGCTGGTACTAAACCTTATAGAAACGTAAGAGCTCTTAAAAATAAAGGATCCTATGTCTGAAGTTATTCTTCTGCTTGGGCATCAAGTTTGTTATATTCCCAAGTTGCTTAACCATTTTGGCTCCACAGCTTAGCTAGCCCTACGTGTGGTAGTGGATGCCTGGAGGTCAGCCCCAACTTGGAATGTCAGGTATGTTCTGGGCTTGATGTTTCTCTTTGTGAGACCCATCCCTGGTGAGTGTAACACCAGCATGTATTCCTAGACTCACTGGAAGGGGAGCCTCACGTAAGTGTAAAAAAGAACCATGTCATCAGCATGAAGTCTGGCTGAGCAGTGATCCACAGCAGAAGGTAGAGGGTCTACAAAAAAATGAATGAGATAGGACCAAATATAGACCCCTGAGGAACCTCAGTGGAAGTGGGAAGAGGAGAGGAAATGCAGCCATTCCAAAAGACAGATTGAGATCTCCCATACAAATAGCATGAGAACCAATTGGTGACATTTGAAGAAAAAACACAGGAAGATAGATGACTTAGAAGCAGAGTGATCTCCACATCAAAAGATTGGTTTTCAGCCGGACTGCTGATGCAGGGGCAGGTTGCCTACATGTGACGCTGGCGACCCAGGTTCAGGAACGGACCTGGGACATCGGAGAGCTGGCTGGGGGAGAAGGATTGAGCATTCGAGGACTGCTCTCCTTCTCTTGGGGGGAGTAGAATGTTCGGCGCAACTTGGACACCTAGGGAGGCTGGGTGTACTGAGCATGCCGACGCCACTTGTACAGTGGGGCGGGACAGACACTGGTCATCATTGCACATCCTCACCCACACACACTGGGGAAAAAAAAGGCCCGACGACTGATCCCGATGTTGTGGCACTCTAGGGCTGGTGCTGTGACCCTGCCCTGGGAGTAAGCCGGGTGTAGCGACGAGGCATGACTGATATGGGAGTGGAAGCAGGAGTCTGTGACCGGGCTGAGGAACTGGGTGGTCGACGGCAGAAAAGGCATACTAAATTGAAAAAAAAGCTTTTTTTTTTTTGTTTGTTCTTTTTTTTTTACAGCTCAATGAAAACAGAACCCACAAAACACCAGAGCCCTAGAGACAGAATCATGAAAATCAATGAGTGCTGTTTGGGTGGAAAATCTGGATCTGAAGCCTGACTGAAAATTGGATAGAATCTGATAATTAGCCAGATATTCAGCAATCTGAGATAAAACGATTTTCTCCATGAATTTAGAAATTATAGGAAGCACAGAAATTGGGTGATAATTCTCTACCAAAGTTTTATCCCCACCTTTGTGTAAAAGAATAACTAGGGAATATTTCCAGGCTGAGGGAAAAGTTTGAGTGCTAAGAAATAAGTTAAAAATAAAAGTTAAAGGAGGGGCTAAAATATTAACACTGTATTTAAGTAGGAAGTTATCTAAATTGTCGATACCCTTGGCAGTGTCCTCTCTCAGTGAGGATATTAGCCTTAATACTTCATTAGTTTTAATAGACCTAAAATAAAATTTAGGCCTCGAGAAAGGAAACACTGCATGGGGATGGTGAGATGAGCTTGTAAAAGGTGGTTGTCAGTACCACCATCCCCCCCAATTTGTACTCCACACCTGGATTTCTGTGTCCCAAGTGCATTATTTTGTATTTTTTGCATTGAAACCAGCTGCTATACCCTTGACCACTCCTCAAGTTTTCTCAGGTTGCTGCTCATCCTTTCCACCCCCCCCCCAGCATGTCCATCCTATTGCAGAGTTTGGTGTCATCTGCAGAGGTAGACTTTCCCTTCCAGCTCCTCTGCAGTGTCACAAAGAGGACTTGTCCGAGCACTGATTTCTAAGGCTCCCGCTAGTGACCCTCCCTCCCTCTGAGTGAACTCTGTTTACCACCACCCTCAGCCACCTATCCTATAACCAATTTCTTATCCAGTGTACCACATTTTGGACCCACTCTAAGCTACCCAGCTTACTTTCTAGTCTCCTATGTGGAACTGTGTGGAATGTCTTGCTGAAATCTAGGTAGGCTACACCCATCACTTCACCCTGATCCAGTTCCTTGGTCACACAGTCAAATAACTCTATCAGATTCATTTGATATGACTCCCCCCCCCTCCACTAAATCCATGCAGCCTTGTAACTCATTGGATTCTATATTCCACAATCCTTTCTTTCAGTAGTGATTCCATGGTATCCCGTGATAAGAGCGAAGTAATATGAGTGAGTACATAATAGCAAGTGGAAAAGATTGAGTTTGTTTTGGGTGACGTGGTTTTTAAAGCGAGCAGTTGTTTCAGTGAGGTAGTGCCAGAAGAAAACGACTGGTGAAGTCAGTAGTGAGTAATGAAATACAATGCTGCGGGGTAAGCTGTCGAGCTGCCATTTGGCATAGCAGCTAGAGTCCTCGGCTGTGGTTCTGTAAGGTGTCCCCTGACCTGGGTTCTATGTTCGGTGTTTCTGCAGCCATTTTTGTTTTCCTTTTTTTTTTTTAATTTCTGTTATTTTGCATCATGCTGTTTTTCTTCAACGCCTAGTTTGTCATTCCCACATGATCTTAAATTATCGGTTCCCTCCTTCTCCTCGCTTGCTCCCCATCCCATCTTGCCTCCCCCAGTTAAAATCTCCCTCTCCTGAGTTCCCCCCTTCCCAGAATTACGTCTGATCTGGAGTTGATTATTAAAAGTAAGGAGTGGGGGAGTGTGGTAGTGCAGCAGTGTTTTAGTGATTTCTGACGATCTGTGTAATGTGTGGTCGCTCTATGTGTAGGTGACATTTTGCAGTAACTGTTTTTGCTGTCGCCTATTAGTTTTCATGCTTATCACCATAGAACCAGTTCTATTAACTTTCCTATCACTGATGTCAGACTGACTGGCCTATAATTGCTAGCCTCTTCCCTGCTACCATTTTTGTGAAGTGGGACTACATCTTCCCTCCTCCGGTCCTCCCAGACCATTCCTTTTTCCAATGAGCTGTTAAAAAAGACCATCAGAGGTGCAGCCAGTACCTCCCTGAGTCGCATCAATACACTGGGGTGGACCACATCTGGCCACATTGCTTTGTCCACTTTCAGATTTGTGAGTCCCTTCAGGGTTCTGTCCTCCAAACAACAGACTAGTGTCCACCTCCCTCCCTCCAGTGCTGCTGTGACATTTGTGTGGCCCCTTCCTGTCTTTTTCCTCTGTGAACACTGAACACAAGTGTACGTGCAGAATGCCTGTCTTTTCCTGTTCCCTCTCTGCACAGTCCCTTCTCTACTTAACCTTATAGTCCCACCTCAGTCTTCCTTTTTATGCTTACATACCTAAAAATGCATTGTCCCCTTTTGTTACTGCCTTGGCTGTTCTGTCTTCAATTTGCACCTTTGCATGCCTTACTGCTCTCCCTGCTTCCCTCTGTTTCCCCTGATACACCTCACTATCCTCCTCCATCTGTGTCTCCTCATACCTTCTGAATGCTACCCTCTTTACTTTTACCTTTTCTACCACTTCTTTCAAGAACCATAGCAGTCTTTTTTCACCTCCAGTCATTTTTCCATGCTCAGCACAAAGCCTTGTGTGCCAGGTCTGGTGGCCTTGACTGGGTTCTGGGCCTTTTTGGGGGGACTTTTCAGCATGGCCCCCCCAAGCTAGGCTTCAAGCCCTGCAACCACAAGATGTAGGTGACAATCACCATGACATCTGTCACTTATGCATGGTTCCTAAACATGATGTTAAAGCAACAGTGCAACAAAAAATGTTTGTCCAAAAAGCTAGTTTCAGCTACTGTTAATACAAATATTAGCATATCTTTCAAATCTATTTTTCTAGGTACTTCCTATGCTGTGCACCATGATTTTGTGTCATTACCTCGATCCTAATCCTTACCAGGTTTATATAGTGGTATTTCTAATCCAGATGTGGTGATTATTTTTTTTCTTGAGAAAATGTTAATAAAATACTCAGATGTTGGCTTCGTAATTGTACCACAAATGAAACTGGGAGATCCCTGGACTCTTTTATAATGAAAAAAAGTAGGTTCAAATTTTTTTTTCCCCAGTTTTATTGCACTGCTGCTTTAAGATACTGTAATACCTGCATGCACTATCAGACAATGTTGGTTGATACCCATGTCCACCACAGGCATTGCCTTTGCAAGCCTTTGGAGAAGGCAGGTAAGTCTAGATGTTGGAATGGCTCAACCCGTTCCTGAAGTGTCCCTTCTTAGACCTGCCTCAGCTTCCCAAAGGCTCCAGTCACCCTGAACTGCAGCATTCAGCTAAAGGCTGTACTTGACCTTTACACTCACTCCCTGCTGTGGGAGTTCTGGGACAAGGAGCACCCCTGAACCATCTTGGTGGAGACAGAGATTATGGAGGATTGTCTGAACCCCATCTCGGTCAATCTTTCTGGTCAACAGGTGTTGAGGCTGATCAATAACTCAACCAGCAGCACTTCTCTTTTTTCCTCTCCTCCCAGCAGGCAGTATCTCCATCTGGACTGACTCCTCATCCCCATCACCCAGCTTTCCATGGACTTACCGGCTTCTTCCCCATCTGTCCCCATGGCTTGCCCCCTGTGGTGGAGTCTGGCAGGACCCCCAACCGCCACAGACCAGGATCCAGTTCTTGGGGTGGCTGCCATGTCACCAAGGTATGCAGGGGGTCCTTCACCCTGCTCCAGCCTGCCCATTTTCCATTTTCTGCCCTCTCTTGAGCCACTGGCCTTTGGGGAATGATGCAAGCACACACACAAGCATTGTGCGCATCATGCACCGGCCTCCCCCCTTCCACCGATTTGCTCCTGGGTGTACTGCTACCTGTGGTCAACCAGGTGGCAGTTGTGCACTAGAACTGAAAACCCCCCTCCCACCCCAGAGGATGAGAGCATTCTGTGGGATACTCAATCTTCCTCCCTGCGGCTGAACCTGACAACTCAGGCTCACTTCTGAACCAGCATCATGAACAATAGTGCTACCACTGTGCTGATGGGCCAGCTACCAGCAATGCATCTTTGACCTGTATCATAGAAAAATAGAAGTTGTTGGCAGAAACACGCCCTGCAGTCCATCAAGTCAGCCCTGTGGCCCATCAAGTCTGCCCAGCCCTACCTATCTAATGGTCCACTTTGTCCCTACTACAGAAGGGATTGTGGCTGGACTGTCCATTTTCCCCATAGTTCTTGACCTGGCCATAAAGCTCTTGGCAGTTGCACTGCATATCTCCAATTTCTGGCATTAAGGCAACCAACAGCACCTTCTGTACCTGACTAGATATGCAGATGATCTTCTGGTAACTGACCAGTCCTGTCCAACACATTCTGTCTCTGTTGCGACTGCTTTAAAACTTTGCAAGTGTCTTAGGCAGAAGGTCAGCTGAGATAAAAGAAAGGTGCTCCCTCTCAACAAAGCCTGTACCTCCTTGCCCTTTGTAAATCAGGACCTTAAATGGTCGGTTGGTGAGATTACTTACTTAGGAATCTGCATCATATCAGACCTAGCTCAAATTCCTGCTTTAAAGTTAACCCCACTGCTGAAAGAGTTGTGCATAGTGTGCATGCAGTGGCATGCATTAATTCTCTTGATGATGGGGAACTAGAAGCATTACAAATGCCAAAAACCACTAAGCTACTGTAGTCCTGTTCTCATCTCAGATGTGTTTTTTGTAGATACATTTTCTTTTGAGGAATTTCTGTGGGAGGGAAAACCCACAGGTTAAGCAGGGTAATGCTGCAGGGTCATTGGAGGACAGGAGGATGGAGTCTTTCTTGTATGAGAGGGTACTACTTGGCCTTTCTGGGGGCACTGACCTATAGTGGGTCTCCCTCTGTGTACTGATGCTTCACCCCCTGTGAATGCTCCTAGAAACTGATCATGGGAGGACAAGTTTTAGCCTGCATACTGCCCCCCACCCCCCCCACACAGTGAAAGCTTATCCTACTATAGCAGCCTTGAGCCAAGCCTGGAAAAATCTGGCCTGTTTGACCAAGACCAATCTCATCCCTTTTGCATTTGCTCCATTCTCTGGGAATAAGCAACTCCTTTTAGTTGGTATTTTGATAGTAAGAGATGGGTGGAGGGAGAATGGGGATGCACTCAGTGAGGGATCAATCAGTTTCTCCCAAACTCTTGAGTTAATACGCTTCTTTGGCACCCTCAGAGGTCAATATGATCTTCCTACATGAGGCTTATGGAGGTGTCTCCACATATGTTGTGTATGCCACCCACACCTGCCTAAAAACCTACTACTTAAAAAGTGCCAGTCTGAATTAACAACATTAGAAGCGGGAACACACTTCAAAGGACAGGATGGGGAGAATCTATCAAAACATTAGGGAAGTGTTACCTTCATAGACTGACAAATGTCAGAGGGCTTGGGAAGAGGAGTTGGGATAACCTCTGTCAAAGCAACAATGGACAGACTGTTAACACCAACTTCCTCTGACACCCTGATGCGAACAGTTGCCCTATACAGAACAACATTTTGCATCAAAGTTATGGAACCCCTCAGGTGTTCCAGAGTGAGGGCCTCATAGATTATATGTGTTGGGTATGTGGAGAAGATGGTTGAATCCCTTGCACATATCTTATGTTTGTGCCCTCTGATTGTGAAACTCTGGCAAAGCATGAATGCACACTGTTGAGTGGTCTCTCAGCTCTCCCTGACCCTTACCAGATGCCTATTATTGTTAAGGGAATGCTTAATCATCCACCCCACTAATGGTCATATCAGTGTCTTGGTACAATAGCTGTGGATAGCCTGGAAGCCAAAATTCTCCTTTTATTTAATTGGAGAGCCACCAAGGTTTGGAGAATTGCTAACTGAAGCAGGGCCCTAGAAGTCAGAACAACACATGGAAAGCTTACCCTCTAACTCTCAGTGTAGCCCCACTTAGTTCTGTGATAGGATTTAATCATGTGAATTTGAGTAACTCCAGGCCTGAAGCCAGGACATTGACACAGAGGTGGCAGATTGCATGATGGGGGTTGGGGGGGGGTAGTTGTGCATGCCTTCATGTATGGTCTAAGAAACTGGGAAAAAAACTGGAACACATGGTGGGGGCAAAGAAGTTTACAGCGGGGCAATGCCCTCTGTAGCTACAGGCTTGAGAAACTCCACTCATTTCTAAGTATTATAAGTTATGTTTCTTGTTGTATATCTCCAACTACCCTCTCCTCCAGGACGCACCGGGAGATTAGCAACTTGTTGTTTAGTATGCCTTCCTGGTGAAACTTTTCAATAAATAAATAAAATAAAAAACACAGGAGCTTTAAAAAGAGGAGAGGCATGTTAGGGGAACAGAGGGGCTATGTAAATAATATGAGTTGAAATGATCTGCTGCATAAGTTTTTTCAAAAGTAATGACATTGGCATTCATAGTCACTGGGCAGAATGTAGATTTTCCTTTGAACTTGTGCTTTCTTTCTTGATCAGTATCAAAGTACATACCTGCAGCATCCTGTGCTAGTGTAAACCCCTCAGTCTCACCATTGTCCTCCTCCAGCAAAGCTTGAAGCAAGTTCTTAGATAAAAAATCTAGGTTAACATTCATCTCATTTCATCCAGTGTCACTAGTTTGGTCAATCATATCAATTAAATAGTCTAGGCTTTCAGGGGTGTTGTCAACCGCTTTCAGTTCGGGATCCCTTGTATAACCCATGTCTCTGCCATCTTCAGAATGCTCCCCTTTATTTGCAAAAAATACCTTCTAGCATATTTTACTGAAGAATTTTCTAACATCCAAAACAATCTGAAACTTGTTGATGTTTGGTGTGGGGACATACTGTAGGACAGGCCATTGCTCAAAACAGAAATCACATTTTCTGTAAGTTTGTATTCAGATATATTTATTATTTGTAAGCAGGTGTCTTTTTGCCTGATCTCAGCGGTTGGTCCTGAGTTTTTGCTGCCTCCCCTCTTTCCCCTTCTTGTTCTTCTCATTCTTTTCTTTCTTTCAGTAGTTGGTTCCTTTTCTCTTAAAAAAACCTGGTTGGCTGTTTTGCTGGTATTTATTCATTGAAGATATCGGATTTACAACCTTTGAGTCATAGACTCATTTACAAAGACTCCTCATCAGAGAACAGTACAGACAAAAAGCAGTAGGCTGTATACGGCAGACAACAACACAGGGTATAAATAATACAATCATTTAGGAGAATGAGACCTATACAATTAGGTAGCTAATCAGGTCCAACTAAAGAGCTTGTAATTGTCTTTAGGCGCAAGCAGTCAGAAAACTGACATTGTCATTGACACAACCAATAATGTGCAAATGTGAAGTTTACATATTGTGAGAAGTTTACATATTGTGGAATAGTAACAGTTACACAGTCAGTAATGTGCATAGAGAAGTATACGTGAACAGTAGGCAATAACACTTTAGCATTGGCTTCGAGTTGTGTAGTAGTGCTGTCCTCAGTTCCTCGCTT
The DNA here is from genome assembly GCA_016271365.2 of Neoceratodus forsteri. NCBI lineage: Eukaryota > Metazoa > Chordata > Ceratodontiformes > Ceratodontidae > Neoceratodus > Neoceratodus forsteri. Next base: position 1,840,514,887 of record CM057449.1, read on the forward strand.
GGGACTTGTGTTCAGATTCTGTTTGTTTCTTCCGCTGCTCCTTGGTGAGAAATCTACACAATTCTGGCTCGTCCCTCTGCTTAGTGAATGCAGTTTAGCCCACTTAAGGGTGTTCCCCTTAATGAAATCTTTGTTGTCCCTTGTAAGTTTGCACTGTTTGCATGCTATAATCTCCTTTTCATGGTTTGATGTGTATTTTTGAATATTTGCATTACAAGTCTTATAATCTGCTCTGTCTTTAAACAACAAAACCTCTGACTTGGCAGTTTCCAATTCCTTATTGAGCTCTTCCAATTTCAGTAACTTTGCCTTAACAATTAGTTCAGTTGAGCAGAGTTGAGCAGCTTGTATCCATTCTTCCTTAACGGGGATTTCCTCCAAACCTGTTGACAGGACAATATTAATTTTAAGCCCTCTAGGAGCTTGCTGTTTATTTAAATACTCCTCTAGAGTTATTATATTATATGTTGTGTCAATATCTTTATTCAGTAGTTTCTCCAATTTATTGAAACTTGTTTTAATGGACACATCAGCTTGCTGAGACTCGGTCTTGGTCTCGGTCAGCAATTGCCTTGTCCTCCGCCGTCTAGCTTCCAAGTCACCTTGTCTCTCCCAGCTGAAACATTCAGGGTGAGTATTTTCATTTCATTCTTGCATACTGCAATAAACAACAATTTTATTACTGGGTAATAGTCTCCTTAATTTTTTCAACAAACTCCCAGAGGCTTGTAATGGTGAGTTTTCTGAACAAAACTCCAAATTCATTGGTTTCGTTTTCACCAAGCACCACTGGAGTCCCAACAGACAATGCCTTGGTTCTGCAGTAAGTACAAAGCCCAGAAACAAAATCCAAAAGAAACTGCAAACTTCTGGCATGGTGCGGTGCAAACTTGGGGCTGGCCAGCCCAAAATGCTTGCAACTATCCTCTGAAGAAGGCTGCTGCTCAGCAAAAAGTGAACTGCACAAATACTAATTTCAAGTAAAGTAAAGTGCAAACAGATGTGAAGAGAACCACAACTCACCCCGCCGCTTTGGGTAAAATAGCAAGATTGCAGCTTTTAAAATGCATTGTAGCAATTTAATGATAGAAAAGTAACTCTAATTGATTCTATTATAATTTATATAAAATGTATGCTTTGATTTGATTTTTGGCTTCAATTCATAATTTGAACATTTGGTGGTTAGAAGGTAAAATTATATTCCACCTGCTGGGTTTAGGTAATGCCCTTTAATAGTTACCATGAAATAGAAAATAATTCTAACAGATGAGATTCTTATGTACTAAAATATAAGAATGGCATTTATGATGGTGGTTAAATGGCATAACTGTATTCCACCCACTGGGTATAATTAATGCCTCTTATGGTTACCCTGACATTGTAAGTTATCTGAATATCTTTAACAGATGAAATAGTAACGAGCTCATAATACACGAATGTAATTCATGTTTACTAGAAATATCTGTGTATAAACATTGTACCATAGTAAGATTTGTTGGACTATTATGACTATAAACCTGGTACCCTCATAGTATTATTCTGTTAAATTGTTTATTTGCTTTTAGTGATATTGTAATTGATCTCAAATTGATTTTGTTTTTTCTTCTTTTTTTTTCCTTTTTGTGACAGTATCTAGTGACTACGCATCCAGTTCAGAAGGCACGCAGCTTGTATGCCATGGTAAACTGCCATACCCTTCTGCCAGTCACTTTAGCTTTCCTTTTCATCTCTGGAAGTTTAAAAATGAGATTTTTCAGGCATTTGTCTAAACGTTAATGCTAATATGTTTAAAATAATAAATGCACGATAACTCAAGCTGAGAATTCATCAAACTGTTTAAACCCCAGATATTATTTTACCTATGCTTTTTGTTATATTTTAGGATGATTGTTTACATTAATGAACCAGGTCGCTATGACAACAGGTGAATTTAATCAATGTTAATGGGTATAAAAGGGAGCTGAGCCTCTTGTAAGCCACACTCCCTGATGAAGGGTTTGATTACCCGAAGCACTGGGGCAAGTTATGGTTCTCCACACATCTGTCTGCACTTTACTTGAAAATGCAATAAAGTATGTATTGGTGAATTAGTATTTGTGCAGTTCATTTTTTGTTGAGTGTGAGCCTTCTCTGATATTAGACAGAAGCAGGTACTGTAGAAAACAGCCATGAAAATTCCCAAGGCAGAACTGAATGCCATAATCCCCTACAGTTGGTAAAATGGGGAAGGAGGAAAGCCAGCATGGCCAAAGGGAGGAGATTCTTTTGAAGATGTACTGTTATGGTAAGTATTTAACTGTTCTATCTTCTTCAAGGATATCGCTTCCCTTAGGCCACACCTTTGGAATGGGTCCCAAGCAGTCCCAAAAGCTAACTGGGAGGTTTGTGCAGTCTGTTCATGACAGTAGGCCCTACAGAATCCTACACATCTACAAGAAACTATGTCCAGACTGTAATGTTTAGTAAAGGTGTGGACAGTGCTTCAGGGAGCTGCAGCGCAGATGTCAGCTGCAGATACATTTTTGAAGCAAGCAACAGATGTGTCCATACCCCTTCTGGAATGACCATGAACCACACCTGGAAGTTCCTTACCATACTTCCTATAACAGAACATAATTGTACTTGCCATTTGGTTAAGTACTGTTTCAAAACAGGTACACCCTCTTTCCCAGGAGCAAATTAAACAGATAGCTGAGAGGACTTCAGTTCTTGGTGCACACAATATAGTGTCTTAGTATTCTATGTATATCCAAAGTGTGGAGCAATGCTTCACCTTGATTGGTATGTTCAGGATAATGAACTGGAAGGTGGTTTGTTTGATTTAGTGTGAACTCACATACCACCTTTGGCAAAAACTTAGGATTAGGCTGTAAAGACACCCTGTCTTTATGGAAAATCAAATAAGGATGTTCACACATTATAGCCTGCAGCTCTAAAATCCTTTAAGCTGAAGTGACTGCAACTAAAAATAATGCTTTCCATGAAAGAAAGTGTAAGCCATAACCTGTAGATGGCTGAAAAGGAGCCAAACTAAGTTTCTTAAGCACATAACTGAGGTCCCACAGAGGACCAGATTGTGAATGGGAGGTTGCATATGCAGAATACCTCTCAAAAAGGTATAGGAGACCTCTAATTGAGCTACTGTATGCCTATTAACAGGGGCATGGAAAGCTGATATAGCTGCTAGATGCACCTTCAGTAAGAAATACTGTAGACTGGAGTCAGACAGTGACAGCAAGTATTCTGACACCCCATTGACCGGACAGATAAATGGGTTCATTTTTTTTAAGTGGTCCAGAAAGAGTATGTATGTCTGGTGGAAGGCTTTCTGGCCATAAGCAGTACATCAGCTACTTTCGGTGACACAAGCCATGTCATGGCTATGTCATCAGGAACCATGCATGCAGGTTCAGGGACTTCAGGTCCAGATGGACCAGGGCACTCTTGTCCTGTGACAACAGGCCTCTGCACAGAGGCAAGGGCACTGGAGGCTCCACTGTTAATTACTGCAGCAGTGGATACAGTATTTGTCAAGGCTACAGAGGTGCAATGAGGATGAAGGTCACAACCTCCATCTGCAGTTTTAGTAATACTCCCTGTATTAATAGAATGGGAGGAAATTCATACAGAAACCTCTCTTTCCAAGAAAGGGACAACAAGTCTCATCAAAGAACTTCAGGCCCTGGAGCAAGGGAGCAGAAATGCAACAGTTTTGCGTTGTGTGGGGATGCAGAAAGGTCCAAATCTGGATGACGTCACCTTGCATAGAGGTCATCTACCACAGAGGTCAGCAGTTCCCATTCATGCATCTTGGGCTGTGACCTGCTTAGCTTGTCTAAGATGTTTTGGACCCCTGGGAGATACACGACTGATAACTCCAGGCCATGTTCCCAGTGCCCAGTACCATACTCTCATAACTTCCTGACACATGAGATAGGAATGAATCCTTCTTGTTTGCTTATGCAATGCATACCACTGATGTTGTCCGCCTGTACTAGCAAATGACCCATGCCTGATGCTCCTGAAAAGCCTGAAGACAGTATAAGACAGCTCTCATTTCCAGGACATTTATGTGTAATCTGGCTTCCACCTGGGTCCATGAACCTTGGGTTTGATAAGGGCACAGATGTGCTGCCCACCAAGGTCCTGAATCATCTGAGGTGAGAATCTGAGTCAGATTTGGGATTAAGAATGGAACACCCCTCAAGGGGTTGCTGTGGTCCATCCACCACATCAGTGGTTTGTGTAAATGGGATGTGACGAGTACCTGTTGGTACATGTTATCCACCTATTGGTCCCACTGCACTCTCAGTGTCCATTGTGGCATCTGCATATGTAAGCGAGCTGGTGACACAGTCACTATGGTCTCTGTCATGAGTCCCAGGAGACACAGGAACATTTTTGGCTGGGATGTAATGACTGCTGTACACCAGTTGCTCTTTAGCCATGAGATGTTCTGCCCTGTCCAGGGGTAGAAATGCTCTGTCCGGTGTCCAGGACTGCACCTACAGTATATACTGCAGCCTCTGGCAAGGTGTCAGTACTGACTTTGGTACATCCACTGTAACCCCCAGGTCTTCAAACAATTGCCTTCTTCTAGACAGGGTGTGCTTGAGTTGGCTCCTGAACCTGGCTTTAATAGCCAGTCGTCCAGGTATGGGAAGACAAAAATACCTTCCCTGCAAAGGGCTGCTGCCACCACCACCACCAAGCATTTGGTAAAGACCCGAGAAGCAGAAGGCAAACCAAACGTCAATACTTTGAACTGGAAGTACTCCCCTTCCAGGACAAATCTCAAATACTTTCTGTGATGCTGTCTGATCTTGTTATGAAGGTATGCATCCTTCATGTCCAGGGAGAAAATCCAGTCCCCAGTTTGCAACAGGGGAATCTGATTTTGCAGGGACACGATGTGAAACTTCTTCTATTCTATGTAGAAGTTTAGGTCTTGCAGGTCTAGCACAGGTCTGAGATCTCCTGTCCATTTGGGGACCAGGAAGTATCTCGAGTGGAACCCTTTGCCTTTCTGGTGTGAAGGTGCAGGCTCCATGGCACATTTGGTTAGCAAAGCTTGTACCTCCTCTTTCAGCAGGGACAGATGAACAGGGTGATACGTTGAAAGAGACGAGGATTCTCTGGAGGGATTTCTAATTACTCCGGAGCATGCTCCTTTGCAGTTATCTCCAGGACCCACTTGTCTGAAGTGATCTCCCTCCACTGTGTTAAATGAAGGGAGAAGCGACACCCCCCACCACCACCACCAACACCTCCTTCGGGTGAAGTGGTTTGGGGGAAGTGTCCGACATGAGTTATGCTGAGCTGGTGAGGCCAAAGCCACTGGCTTTGGAGGCTTTGGAATGGGTTCCTGGGGGAGAAGGAGCTGACAGGGCTCCACCACCCTTACCTCGGCCTTGCTGATGGTAGGTTTGATGGCCACCACTGGCAGCAGACTAGCAAAAGGATCCTTTACTTTGACCTCTAACAGGTGTGGGGTGTGACTAGCTGCCCGATTGCTAGTCCTTATTTGTAGATATAATTATGTGTGTGTGTGTGTATATATATATATAGATATATATATATATATACACACACATATATATATATATATATGTGTGTATATATACATATTCATGGCAAAAACTCAGTTTAATGCATCAGTTAGGGTTGTTCCACAGCAACAAAAGCAAGAAATTTGGTGTTAAGGTTGAAAGCCCCTTACCCCCAGCCTACTCCCCAACCAGCATCGGGGTGTGCATTGGGGTCATCGACCTAACTCTCACCCATCACATGTTAAACAAGCTGAGGTATAGGAGAATGGGATGAGAGTTAGGAATGATGACCTCAACACCCACATCCGTTGAATGGTGGTAAAGTTATTAAGGTGCAAATTTTCACCATTTAACCTTAAATGGGGTACTCAGCCCTAACTATGGTAGCACTACCATACTGCCATCATATATATATATATATATATATATATACACACACATATACATATACACACACACACACGATGGTAGCATGGTAGTGCTACCGTAGTTAAGGTTGAGTAGCCCTTTAATGTTAAAGGGTCAAACTTTGCACCTTAATAACTTTGCCACTGTTCAGACGGATTTGCCTGAAATTTGGCAGGCACGGGGCATAACATAGATCTTGGGATTACATACCAATTGGATATCGACTACGAGAGTTATTAAGCAGCGTCCATATGCGCATTCGCTGATTCTTTGCTCGCTACTACAGGTTGCACGGTTTGTGCGACTGGTCCGAAAATGTCAGGGAACGTGCAGCCAGGGTGCCTGATGTGCCTTTCAAAGATTTCGTGAAAAAAATATTGAATGGTTCAAAAGTTATTTAAAAAACAAGTTCCCATTATAAGTCAATGGGAAAAGTTAACAAAAACTGCGAAAGTGTCACAAATGCACTTTTTAGTGTCGCAAATGGCCCTAGTAGTGTCGCAAATCTGCCATTTTGTTTTCAGTTGGTGGTCACAGAAATGCTTGGCATTTAAATTTGGTACCCTCTAGGGACACAATTCTTTTGTGTTCACCTAGTCGGACCCTGAGGATGCTAGCCATGCCTTTATTTTGGGTTAAACACCCCAGAAATATATTTTCAAATTTCTGGAAAAGTAGTGTCGCACTTGTGACACTTTCCACAAATTACACGAAAGCTTTGTAAAATCCATTTTACTACTTTTCCAGACTATAACAAATGACAGAAGTTCTTTGCCACCTGCTGCAAAAGAACCGTTTGGTCTTTGGGCTGAAATCTGGAGAAAGCAGCCAACATCTCACAGATGTGCCTTTTGGTGGTTTGGTGAAAAAATATTGCATGGCTGCAAAGTTACAATACTCCGAAGTTGGCATTTTTCCCCATAGACTAACATGGTGGCGTACGCCGCGCATTTCGGGCTCGTATCTCGAAAACGATGCGAGATACAGATTTTTTGTTGCGAGTTGCATAGCCCTTTGTAGTAGCAAAAACCTAGCCAGGAAAATCATGATTTCTGTGACATTTAAGTTTTTTTTCTATGTCATGCGGTTGCTGAGATATTTGCAATTAAGTACTTCCAATGCTCGTTTTAAGCTTTGATACCCATTACAATGCATACATTCTTTGTACACACTGTGTTTCTCTATGCACCTGTTCGGGAAAGACAGGGTATGTGCTTCCGTTACTGTTACAGTTACTGTTTCCACTTGCGTTTATGTCCCTGTTTGCATTACCGTTCCCGTGTACGCCACCGTGTCCATTACCCTTTGCGTTCTCATTTGCTCTTCCATTTTTGTCACTGTTACCATTTGCGTTTACACTACTATTTCTGTTTGCATCTTTGTTTGTGTCACCGTGCGCATTACCATTTGCGTTTCTGGCAGCCCTTTCATTCGCGTTTCTGTTTCTCTTTTGTTTTGCATCTTCCTTGCTGTTGCTGTTACCATTTGCGTTTGCAATTGCGGTGCTGTGCCCGTGCGCATTTCAGTTTGCGTTTCCATACCTGCTTCTGTTCCCATTTCTGTTCCTGTTTCCTTTGCCGTTATTCTTCATATTAACTTCAAAATTTGCATTTACAATTGCGGTACTGTGCCCGTGCGCATTTCGGTTTGCGTTTACGTGTGCGCTTGCGTTTATGTTTCCATCTGTTCCCTTTTGCGTTCTTTTTGCTGTGACACTTAACATTTCCATTTAAAATTCCACTGCCATCACTATTCGCATTACCAGTTGTATTCAAATTACGCGGCTTTGGCCTCCGTTTGCATCACTGTTCGCTTCGGCGTCACTTTGTGCTTGCATTTCTATTAACGTTTCCTTTACCATTTATGTGTGTGTTACCATGTGTGCCACTGTTGGTGCTTCTGTTTGCATTGCTGTTCCTGTTACTATGTCACAACACATCACGTGGCGGAAGCGCGGGGCCCTCCGCCGCTGCGTGACATTCACTATTTCGCGTCATCATTCTCAAAAAGAAGGGAAATTAGAGACAAAAAACTCCGTTTAATACATCAGTTAGGGTTGTTCCACAGCGACAAAAGTGAGGAAATTCGGTGTTAGAGTTGAAAGCCTCCCTTGGACCCCTCCAGCCCACCCCCCAACCGGCATCGGGGTGTGCATTAGGGTCGTCGGTCCTATCTCTCACTCCATTCTCCTATTCCTCAGCTTCTTTACACATGTGATGGGGTGAGAGTTAGGGCGGCGACCCATTGCACCCCAGTGCCGGTTGGGGTGGGCTGGAGGGGTCCAAGGGCTTCAACCCCAAACATTTTCTTGCTTTTATCACTGTGGAACAACCCTAACTGATGCATTAAATGGAGTTTTTTTTGTCTCTAATACATATATATATATATATATATATATATACATATATATACATACACACACATACATATATATATATATATATATATATATATATATATATATATATATATATATATATATATTTTTAATGTAATCCTGTGTATATAACAGTATGCTGACTGGACAGTGACTCTGGGATGGTGAAATTCCTCACATCAACAATCTTGACAGATTTCGAGATTGTTGCTGTTAAGGACCCGAGGGTGAAATTTTGCTCTTTCGCCGTCCTTTGTCCCCCCTTCAAAACAATTCCAACTCAGAGTTAGATACCTAAAGAAAGGGGGGTGCGGGGGTGCAGCTCCATGCATGGGGGGTTGGAGAGGTGCAGCCCCCCAATAGAAAATACACAATATCTGACAGGTGATATTTTGCCTATCGACATTGGGGATCTTGGCATGCTGAACTTTGACAACACTGTTGTTTCAGCATGGTAGAATATGTACAAGCCAAAAGACATGCCAGCATTAGCACAAAGGCACCTAGGAAAAAGACTAGGTATTTTTTTAAGAAAAAAAGGCTTGACCTTCTTTTGACCTGAAGGCAGCTGTTTGTCAGAAACTGAAATGCATTCCCAGTTTTTTAACAGGGATATGCCAAAATCTATTTGTATGTCATAAAACCATGCACTCAGGAGTGGAATGCTTTGATCTAAGGAAGCTGTTATAATATGCTACATTTTATGAGGTAACAGGAGAGGAACATGCTTCCTCGAGAACTTGTGTGAACTTTATCTTACAGGTGCCAATGGTTTACAGGGGACTTCAAAGGGCTTAACTCTGAAATGTCATACCCATGCTAATTATAGGTCTCAGAATCTGATATTTAATATTCTTGGACATTTTGGAAACAGCGCAACAGTGCCATCTCCTGGCCAAATGGAATAGTTACTCTGAGCTGGAACGTGATGACACTGCAAGCTTTCAGATGGGTATAAATAGCCCAGCTCAGGGCATTTTGAACACACACATACATTTTGCATGGACTGTTCTGACCACAAGAGAACAGCTGTCCACACAAAGACTGCCTAAGAACCAAAGGCTGCTACAGAAAGACTGAAATGTTTTTGCAAACCAGCAATGCACTGGACTTTGAAATCTTTGTACCTAAGATAGAAACTTAGCTAGCAAGTTTTAGTACTTTATTCTGTATACATTTTTCCTATTTGTTTCAGCATACTGTAACCCAAATTAGTATTCTCTTTTAGCTGTAACTGTATTTATTTATTTTAGTAAAAGCTTTGCTTTTTCTAAAGAAACTCTGCCTACATGAGAGTTCTTATATTGTAGGTGTGACTATAGAAGGTTTATTAATAATCTGGGACAACTGTTACTTGCTTAGAGGGGCCACCGTAAGCAACAAAATTGAGAAAAGGGTCTGTAAGGGACATCTGTAAGGATAGGGAGAATACCAGAGTCTGCATAGATTTTGAACCAGGCTGTTGCATGTCCTGAAGGCAGAAGGCCAAATCAGGTGTTACACTGCTACCCTGAAGAGAGTGTGACACCTGGGTCTTCCTCCTTTGTGTAATAGCCGAGGACAGGTTCATATTTGGCTACAAAACTCAAGACTGGTATTGTGTCCTTATCCAGAGTTAGAGGGACACCCTGAATCCTCATGGCGGAGGTGCAGTCGTGACCTCTGCGAGTATTCTAAAGGATGAAGAGGGTATCCCTGTTCCCCCCCATCATGGATTGCACTTAAGGGTGGGCACTGTGAGCTCAGTGGGCCTGACCCCCAGGAGTGGGTCTGTGACAGATCTGATGTGCAGCATTGGGATCTGAGAGATTTGGCTGTATACTGTTGTAATTCGAGACATTGGTGGCACAGGCATAACAGTGGATTCAAGCCCAGTGTATCAGATTGATAAACTGTAAACAGTCCACACACAATTAAGGCAGAGATTTTTAAAAAAAATATAATTTGGTAACAGTATAACGTTCCCTACCTGTTTTTTTTTTCTCAGATGCAAGCGTGTAGCAGTAGTTAAGGAAGAAGATGGCTTCCATCTACAGTGAATACACTGCAGACTACTAGAGGCAGCTGTGTCAGGAAGGAGGAGTCCAGTGCAAGGGGCAAACCAAAAAGCACCTCGTGGAGGCTGTTGTGGCAGCCGATGAGCAAGTGATTGCCCAGGACCTCGAGCCACAGCCAGTGATTGAGAGGGACCAGACCTTGGGCGTGGGGGTGTCAAGGGACATTGCAGAGTCCAGTTCTAGGGAGGAGGACAGTGAGACCAGAGGGAACCCAGAGCCACAGTGCCAAGAGAGGGTCACTACAATGCTGGGATCAGGCTGCAGCTAGAGTTGAAGAGATTGGAGCTGGAATTCAAGCAGAGGAAGTTCCAGATGGAGCTGGAGATGCAGAAAAAAGAAAATCAGCATTGGAGAGAGGCTGAGAGAGAGGAAAGAGCACGCCAGAGGGAATTCAAGCTGGCAAAGCTAAGACTCCAACTACCAGTGCTAGAGGAGGTAAGTAGCAGGGGTGAATCTGGAACTCTAGGACTGGGAGATAAATGAAATTCCAAATTGATAGCTGAATTTAAAGAGGGGGAGGATATGGATGCATTTTTGAATTCATTTGAAAAGGTCTGTATCCAGGCTAAAATACCCAAGGAGTCCTTGAGCTTTCAGCTATACCGCTACTTACTGGGAAAGGGCATGAGGCACTAGGCCAGATGGACAATCGGGACAGTAGTAATTATGAGAAACTTAAATCTGCATTGCTTAAAAAGTATGACTTAATGCCTGAAGCATACAGGGTTAAGTTCCGTAAGCTCCGGAGAAGCCCTTACATGAGCTATGAGGAACTCGCCACAAAGCAACGTCAGTTGTTGAAATGGTGGGAAGGAGTGGAAGCAAACTCAGTAGAGAAAATTGAGGAGGTTGTACTTGTGGAGCAATTCTTTTGGGCTTGCCCAGCAGAACAAAAAACCTGGTTAGAGGGCTGAGATCACAAAACAGCACAGTAGGCTGCTGAGCTCTCAGACCGCTATGCCAGGAGCAGGCCTGCTCTGAAAGTAGTTGACGCAGGTGTGGCAGCGCAGAAAGGGAAAAGCTCCCCTTCTGGGCAGCTAAAATCCTCACTGCCTCCACAGAAAGGGGGAAGCCCCAGGTTACAAAAAAAAAGGATTTATCAGATAAAAGAAATAATGATTGTTGGTTTTGCAGACAGCCAGGGCATCTTGCTAGCCAGTGTCCTAAAAAGGCACAGAACGGATAAAGTGGTGCTTGAACAGAATTGGGTGCACTGTGTATCCCTGAAAGCATGCCTATGAACATGAGGGAGCACAGACACCCGGTTACTGTAAATGGGGTGCAGACCCATGGGTTAAGAGACATGGGGGCATCTCTTACCTTAGTAAAAGGGGATTTGGTTGAGCCTGAGCAGCTTATACCTAATCAGTTTGTGACAGTAAGGGGATTCACTGGGGATGAAAAAACTCTGCCACTAGCTAATGTTCTCCTGGACTGCGGTGAGACAGGAGAGAGGGTGCAAAAAGTGACTGCGGCAGACAGCCTCACCCTGGATGTGATTATAGGGAACAATCTCCAGAAGGGGGTAGTGTGTGCAGTTACCCGCAGTCAGACGGCAAAGGTCGATTGTAGTTCCCTTGACCCCATAGAGGCCCCTGTGGAAAACAAAGGGAGGCTTGTTCCCCAGCCTGAGTCTCCTGAAATGGAGAGTAGTGAAAGCAAGGTACAGTAGGACTTCCCCACGTAGCAGTTCACAAAACAGCTACAAAAGGTCACTCTGAGGAGGAGGGGTAATCAATGATCAGAAGGTTTGGGATGGCAGTGTCCCTGAATGCCTGACACTAGAGTTATGGACCCCAGTTTAGGAACTGAAAGGGACATGTCCCAAACCTTGGGAAAATGTGAAGAATTTGCCACTGCTCAAAAGACTGATCCTAGTTTGAAGAGGCTGAGGGCTTGTGCAGAATCTGATGGGACACAGGGAGGTGATGGGAGGCATAGAGTATGTTGGGACAATGGACTGTTGTATACACAGGATGTAAGGACAAAGGGAGGGGGTGATGGCAGGCAGCTTGTCATTCCTCAGGGGTACCATGAGTGGTTGCTCAAGATCACTCATGATATCCCCATGTCTGGACATCTGGGAATCACGTGCACTATGCAGAGATTGGTCCAGAATTTCTATTGGCCCAACTTCACCCAGCAGGTGAAGGAATATTGCCTGTCTTGTCACTGGTGCCAACAAATAGGGAAGGCAGGTAGTAAAACCAAAGCTGCTCTAATTCCCTTGCCCATTGTGCAGAAGCCATTCCAGATGGTAGGAATGGATATTGTGGGACCTTTGAGTACCACAAGCTCCTCCAGGAAGAGGTTTATCCTGATGGTAGTGGATTATGCCACCCAATACCCAGAGGTGATTGCCCTCTCCTCATTTAGGACAGACAAAGTGGCAGATGCCTTACTAGGGATTTGCTCCCATTTCGGATTTCTGCAGGAGGTTATCACTGATTGAGGGCGCACCTTCATGTCGGACCTGATGAAGTGTTTGTGGGAGAAGTGTGGGGTGGTGCAGAGACACATGACACCTTATCGCCCGCAAGTCAATGGGCTAGTGGAAAGGTTTAATGGTACCCTAAAATCGATGCTCTAAGCGTTTGCTGAACAGCATGGGCGGGACTGGGAAAATACCTTCCTCACCTGTTGTTTGCGTACAGGGAGGTGCCCCAAGAGTCGACAGGGTTTCCCTCCTTCAAACTCTTATATGGATGTAGGGTGCGTGGGCCCCTTGACTTGATCCGGTAAGACTGGGAAGGCAAACACACCACCCAGGGAACTCCCATAGTGGAGTATGTCCTAAAGTTTAGGGAAAAGCTGAAAGAGCTTATGGGAGCAGCCCAGAGCAACCTGTCAGCTGCCCAGCAGAAGCAAAATGTCTGGTACACCGCAGAGCCAGAGCTCGCTCGTACAGTGTAGGTCAGAAAGTCATGGTCCTAATTCCAGTCCAGAAGGATAAGCTGCAGGCCAAGTGGGCAGGACTATACAAGGTAGTTCAACAGGTTAATAATGTGAACTATATTGTAGAACTGCTTGGCAGGATACATACCCATAGAATGTACCATGTCAATATGATGAAGCCATATGCAAATAGGGCAGACATGGTATTTGCAATGTGTAGTCTTGGGGAGGGGACTGATGAAGAAGACCCCCTAGTGGACTTGCTGGAGGAAAGCAAGTGGGAGTCCTCTGTGGAGGCAATTGAAAACTGTTGCCCCAGCTGACCCAGGAACAGACCCAGGAAGTGAGGGAGGTTTTAATGGATTTTGCCCCTTTATTTCAATCAATCAATCAATCAATCAAATCTTTATTTATTCAGGCGATCATCATTGAGCAAGGCTCATTTACAAGATGGACCTGATAAGGTCAAGGTTCGAGTTGGTGCACAGCAATTACATCACATACTTATAAGACAGTTATACATACAGAAACAAGAAAATGTTATTTATAACACAATAATATACAGAGAATTCACATGTTAAAGCTTGGCAAGAGAAAGTTAAACTAACAGCTACAATATGTACAATACATATATATCACAATGAGGGCCATGACAGTCACTCACATAATGAGTACAAGGATGGTGAAGGGAATATTGGGTGCCATATACTGGTGGTGTCTGGCTGGAAGGAATATGCCATATGTGATTGGAATATGGTTTTGTGGGATGACTATTCTATCTCTAGCGGTAGCAACTGCATTTCTCTGTGAAGAAGGCTGTACAGTGCTGCTTGAAGGATGTAAATGGAATGATAATGGACAGTTTTAGGGATTTTTGTAGGGTGTTCCATGCTATGGCTAGAGAGTAGCTGATTGCTGCCCTCCCTATTTTGGTGTTGACTTTGGGCGATTTGAGCAGGATGATATTGTTGCTTCTTAGGGCATAGAAGCTAGGAGTGGTCAGGTTGAAGCAGTCCAGGATATAGCTTGGAGTTTATTTGATAAAGCTCTGTAGATCCATAGAGCTGCATTTCTGCTCCTCCTGACATGAAGGAAACCCATCCAACTGAATCATAGAGAACAATGGTGAGTATTATATGGCAGGTCTGTAATGAACCTTATTGCTCTATGGTATAAGGTATCCAACTTTTAAGGTAGGGAGTGGAGCAGTGACTATAGAGGAAGTCTGCGTAGTCAATGACTGATAGAAAGATGGCCTGGACTAATCTCATCTTTGAATCTCTATTAAGGAAGGGTTTAATCTGTAGAGGAGGCCAAGCCTTAGGCGAAGCTTTTCAGCAGTTGTTCTAGATGCTGAGTAAAGTCAAGTCTGTTGTCAATCCACACACCTAGGTATTTGAAATTTTCAACATACTCCAGATTTTCTCAAGTATAGTGCATATCTGGGGAGACTGATTGAAGAGATGTGTTGGTGGAGTTTGGGTTGTGCACAATCATTGCTTTGGTTTTCTTTGCATTTAGCAGAAGCTTTTTCTCGAGAAGCTGATGTTGTAACAGGGAGAATTCTGCTTGTAGGATTTCATGAGCAACTTCAGGTGAAGGGTTGCTGACATACAGTACAGTGTCATCAGCAAAGAGATGTACTGAGGACTTAGTAAGGGTTGAATCAATTTTATTTATATAAATGGCAAAAAGGATAGGACCCAGAATAGAGCCTTGGCCAATGGCCTATGGCCAAGCCTGGACTAACCCCCTTAGCGACACACAATGTAGACATGGGGACACAAGCACCCATATGGTGGATAGCCTATCTGGTGTCTGAGGCCATCCTAAAGGACATTAGAAGGGAGGTGGAGAAAATTCTGGATTTAGGGGTAATCCAGAAATCCCACAGCCCCTGGGCCTCACCCGTAATCCTCGTTCCCAAGCCGGATGGCTCTACTCGCTTTTATTTGGACTATCGTGGACTCAACACAGTCACGAAGTCTGACGCCCACCCAATGCCATGGACGGATGAACTACTGGACAAGTTGGGAGAGGCGACATACCTTACCATCATTGACTTGACAAAAGGGTATTGGCAGGTGGTGTTAACTGGTAGAGGTAGGGAGAGGTTAGCCTTCATCACTCCAACAGGATAATTTGAGTTCAAGGTGACGCCTTTTGGAATGAAGAACACCCCTGCTACCTTCCAAAGGTTGGTCAATCAGGTTTACATGGTACTAAAGAGTACACAGTAGCATACCTGGATGATATTGCCTTCTTCAGTGCCAGATGGAAGGATCACCTGTCCCACCTGAAGGAAGTGCAGGCCGAGTGGGCGGGACAATACAAGGTAGTTCAACAGGTTAATGACGTGAACTATATTGTAGAACTGCTTGACAGGATACATACCCATAGAATGTACCATGTCAACATGATGAAGCCATATGCAAATAGCAATATGCAGTATGCAAAATATGCAAATTATCGCTGCACTGTGTTTTGTTTTATTCAGAGACTGTGTGAGCTCATGTTACTGGAGTGTGATGCTGCTAAACCCCTTATTGACTTTAGGAATTAACTAAGCCTGCTGGTGTATGACTTGTCACAGTATTGGGGTGTATTTTAATGCCGTGGAGATTTTATTATTTAGCACTGCTGGTTTGAGTCCCTGCTGAACTGCTGTTTACACAGTGATTACTTGCTGCTGAAAAAGGGACCTAAAGTGTACTGTTCATGGTGTTTGTGCTGTCCTTCCAAGAGTGGAGCGGATTAATTAAATACAGCTGCTGCCCCTTCAGTAATTGCACCCTGCTTATAGCCCTGTTGCTAGATACTTATTAGCTTCTTCTACCTGTTGCTAGCTGCACCCCTCCCCCCGATTGGTGGTGGCAGCCCAGTCTGTGGGGTTGAGGTGTTTAAAGATTTCACTTGCCAAACGCGGTGGCATTTGTGCGGTGCAGGTGCAGCAAGTGCAATGTGCAGAAGAGTCTAAGGGAGTCAGAGGGAGGTAGGGAAGTGGTAGTGTTCGATTGTAATACTGTTGGCGTTGTAAGTATGTTATGTTAATAATGTGGGCCGCTAAATGTTTATCTATTTGGGTGTGTATTCTTTCAGGGGGTTGGTATGTGTGGATCATATTGAATTATATAGGTTTGGCGCCGGGAACATTGCCTCACATGAGACAAGTGATTTTTGCTTTTCAAATTGCTTAGTTGTTGATGTTGTTGCTACTGATTCATGGCAATTGTTGTTGAGTAGCCCTATGCCCATAAGACAATGTGGGAATAGAGGTTACTTTACTTGTTTGCACTATGGCATGTTACTTTGTTCTAAACTGGGCAACTGTGTTTCAACCACCTTTCTGTTGTTAGTTTCTGGTGATGTTGAACTGAATCCAGGGCCTTGTTCTTTGGATTCTCCAAGTTTGTCTCAAAATTTTGGCTTGAACCCCCCCTCCCACCTTTCCTCAATGCTGTTGCCAGCTCCCACTCCTCCTCATGCTCTCCGGTCCTTTGACACCCGACTCCTAAACATTCCCAGCCGAAAGACATCCGCTGGACAAACTGCCTTCTCGCATCAATTCCTGAAACTGGAATGCTCTCCCTCCTCAAATTCACCACTGTTCCTCTACCCATTCCCTGGCAACTGCACTGTCAAACCACTTTGCTGTAAACTGTGTCTGCGCTTAGCAATCAATCTCTCCCTTCTTTTCCCCAAAATTCCCTGGTCAGCCCAGCGGTAGCTTGGTAGCTGGCCTTTCTATTCTAACAAAAATTAAAAAAAAACTATTGCACTTACTCGCCCACACCCTGGGTTCTCGCTGGCTGGTCTTGGCTTCTTCTTCTTTTAGAAAGCCCTAGTTTTTGTTTCTAGCCCATGGGGTATTCTACAGCACCAACCTGTACCCCACAAATGTATGCAAACATTGTATGTATGTAAGTATAGCTGCTACCTGTTAGTCCCGAGCGCTTGCTTTTAGCTGACTGTATATTGAGAACCAAGTTATACCTTCTTACTGTGTAAACTGACAACTGTTATTATGATAAATGATAACCTGCGTGTTATCCACCCCTTGTACCCTCCCCCCAGGTCGCACCGGGAGACAAGCATATTTTTGCTCAGTGTGCCTTTCCTGGTGAATCAATTCAATAAATAAATAAATAAATTCTATGTCTTCCTCTCAAGCATCATCATTGAATAATTGTTTGAAATCCTGTCATGGATTTAAAATTATACACTTGAATGTTTGTAGTTTAATCCCTAAGATGCTGAAATCGAACAGCTTATTGCTCTATATCTGCCTGATATTGTTGCTGTATCTGAAATGTGGTTGAAGCTGGGGGTGCCCGATAATGTGTCACATTGCGGGTTATAAAATTTTTAGGGTAGATCGTAAAGGTTGGAAAAAGGGTGGTGGGGTCTTGATTTATTATAGGGATCATTTAGAAATACATTTTTTTAAGGTCTAGTGAGGATTTGGATTGTGATACTGATTGGTTGGTTTTGCAATTTGTTCTTGGAGGAAAGAAGAAGTTAAATGTGGGCTGTTTGTATAATCCCCCTCAATGTGGTCTTCAAGGGCTTAAACATTTCTTGGATGTTTGTGAAGTTTATTTAAAGCACAGTGATTCTGTTGTTGTTGGAGACATGAATTTGAGTTGGAGGGCTAATGACACCATGGGGCTCGAATCTCTTCTTCTCTCTTACGGACTAACTCAGTGTATAAATGTGCCTACCTGTCTCAATCCCATCTCACAGAATCATTATCTGTTGGATTGGGTCTTAACTAATAGAGTGGGGAGGGTAGGGGCCTCTAGTGTCTTGGCAGATTCCATAAGCGACCACATGGCCACCTTTTGTGTCATAGATTTTCGCTGTCTTAAACCCCCTCCTTCTGTGTTTCAGACTAGATCATTTAAAAGGATAGATTATTCCCTGTTATATTCTTCTTTGAGATTAATTGATTGGTCATTTCTTGAATGTATTCCAGATGTGTACACAGCATTAGATTTTTTTTGCAGCCAACTTCTTCCCTTTCAGGAATCCCTTTTCCCTTTGTGAACCATTTGGTGTAGAGGTTCTCCTAATGGATGGTTTGGTCCCAGCATTAAGAAATTACTTAAGGAGCGGGATAGTGCTTGGACTAAATTTAAATGATCTCCCAGTAGAGTTTCAATGGATCTCTACCGTGGACTTCGGAATTCAGTCTCTCAAACTGTTAGAAATGCTAAGAAAGATTATTTCAGGCATCGCTTTGAAGATAGCTGGGCAGATCCAAACAAGTTTTGGAATAATGTTAATTCTTTATTTTCTCCTAAATCAAAATCTGACATCCAGAAATTAAATGCTGACAACAAAGAAATTGGTGACTTGCCCGAAATTGTTAAATTGTTAAATTCTAAATTTTCAGATCTTTCTAAGTTTAGATCTTTTCCTTAGGCTGGTAATACTAAATTCTTTTCCTCTGTTCCTTTGGTAGATGGACCCAGGTTTTTGTTTAAGGAAGTAACATCAAATGAAGTTTTTCATCTTCTGCAGTGTCTCTCCCAAATAAAGGGACTGACTGTGGGGAAGGGTTGGATGCCCACTTCTTAAAATTGGCTATCCCCTTTATTATAGATCCCCTTTGTTACATTTTTAATATGTCACTGGCTACAGGTGTTTTTCCCCTGTCCTGGAAGAAAGCTAAGGTGGTTCCAATTCCAAAAAAGAGCTGTGCTACTTCCATGGATGATTATAGGCCAATATCAATACTGAATCCCCTTAGCAAACTACTTGAGTGTTTAGTGGCTAAGCAAATTGATGCCTATTTGGTTACCCATGATTTGTTGTCAAGGCAACAACTTTGGTTGCGTAAGCACTTTGGTACAGACACAGCCTTGGTTGGGTTCACGAACACCATCCTACGTGGGTTTAAGAAGGGTTTGATGACTGGGGCAGTGTTTGTAGACCTAAAAAGGCCTTTGATTTGATTGATCACAGTTTGGCCTGCACAAAATTGAAAGCGCTGGGGTTTTCTGAAGTCGCTGTTTCTTGGTTCTATGATTATCTGAGTAACAGGTGTCAGTTTGTTCAGGTGGGTTCTGTGGTTTCTGATGTCTTTCCAATTAGTTGTGGTGTGCCTCAGGGGTCCATTTTTGGGCCCTCTGTTATTTTCTATTTTTATTAATCAGCTTCCTGGAGTTTGTAAGTTTAGGGAACCACTGCTTTATGAAGATGATCTCGTAATTTGTGCTTAGTCAAATTCTGTGTCTGAACTTCTTGTTCCCTAGAAAAGGATTTTGGTGCCATCTGTTCTTGGCTTACTTTAAATGCTATGGTTTTGAACTCAGCTAAAACAAAAGTTATGTTATTTGGCACGCAATTGATGTTGGTGGACACCCCAGAACTGAGGATATCTGATTTTCGGGGTGGTCTGCTTGAACAAGTGTCTCAATTTAAGTATCTGGGCACACTATTGGATCCCAGCTTGACCTTTTCACCTCAGATTCAGTCAATGGTTAAGAAAGTAAATCAAAGAATAGGGGTGTTATACAAATTCAAGTCATTCTTCTCACAAGCAACTAGATTAGCAATTGCTATTGGTTCTCTTCTTCCATATTTTGATTACAGTTCTTGTTTATATTATAACATAGGTACAAAAGAAATGCAAGCACTAACTGTGGCCTATAATAATATTTGTAGGTTTATTTTAGGAGCTCCCAATAGAACACATCGGTGTAATCTTTATTCTCGGTTGGGGTGGTTTTCCCCTAGTTACAGAATAGAATATTTTGTTGGCTGTCTGATGTTTGAATGTTTTTACTTTGGCTCCCTTTTTCCTCTTTCTGATCTTGTTGTAATGAGAGAATTGCTTCCCAGCCTGAGGTTGGCTGACGGTCCCCTATATTTTGTCCCCAGGTCTTGGCTTAGATTAAGCTCTAGAGCTTTTTCAATAGCAGCACCCTTGTATTGGAATTCACCCCCACTTGATGTTAGGATTGCTCCCTCTGTTTTAACTTTTAAACAAAGGTTAAAAAGTTATTTATTACATAAATCTGTTTGTAACTGCAATTTGTAATTTGTATTTTTTGGTTTTGTATTGCTATTGATTGTATTTGTGTATTTTTGTATGTTTTTTTGTCCAGGTTGGGTCTGAAAAAGGACCTTTGGTCCAGTGCCTTTACCCGGTTACCAAAGAATAAATGAAAGTGAAATTAAAAATGAAAGTGTTGGGCAGGATACAGAGTGCAGGGCTCGCTGTCAAGGCTGAAAAGTGCCAGGTGGCCATGGTGGAGATGGCATTCCTAAGACATGTAGTAGGGTGGGGACAGCTTCACCTGAATTAAGCCAAGATTGAGGCAATAGAGGCATGGCACAGGCCTGAAATCCAGAAGCAGGTTCAGAGTTTTCTAGGGACCGTCGGGTACTATCAAATGTTGGGACAAAATTACAGTACCCTGGCAGCTCCCCTCTCTGACCTACCAAAGAAAAGAATGCCCCGAGCTTTCACATGGCTAAAGGGGGCACTGTGCAGTGCCCCTGTGTTGGCCAGTCCAGACTACAGTAAGCCATTTGTAGTCCAGACCGATGCCTCAGATGTGGGGATTGGAGCAGTCCTCAGTCAGACCTCTAACCAAGGAAAAGAACACTCAATAGTGTACCTTAGCAAAAGGTTGCTGCCCGGAAGCAGGCCTTTTCCACCGTTGAAAAGGAATGCCTTGCACTTGTATGGTCCCTGAAGAAATTAGAGCCGTACCTCTACAGGAGGCATTTCAAGGAACAGACTGATAATAACCCCCTGGTGTGGCTGACAATGATGGGAAAAATGAATGGTTATCTCTTAAGGTGGAGTATTGCCTTACAGGGCTACAATATGACTTTTACCCACAGGGCGGGATCAGCCAATACCAATGCAGATGGACTATCTTGCCAGTTAGAGCAGTGAACAGAATTTGTGAAAATCATACCATGCCTACAGATGGATTCCCACAAATTCAGTCTAGGAGGGAAGGGTGTTGTGAGCTGCCCAACTGCTAGTCCTTATTTGTAGATATAATTCTGTGTGTGTATGTATATATATATATATATATATATATATGGATATGTATTTTTTTTTACTGTATGTAATACTGTGAATATGTACAAGCCAAAATACATGACAGTGTCAGCATAAAGGCACCTAGGGAAAAGGCTAGATTAAAAAAAAAGGCTTGACCTTCTTTTGACCTGAAAACAGCCATTTGCCAGGAACTGAAATTGCATTTCCAGTTTTTTTTAAAAGGGATATGCCAAAATCAGTTTATATGTCATAAAACCATGTACTCAGGAGTGGAATGCTTTGATCTAAGGAAGCTGTTATAATATGCTACTTTTTATGAGGTAACAGGAGAGGAACATGCTTCCTCAAGAACCTGTGTGCCTTTTATCTTATGGGTGCCAGTGGTCTACAGGGGACTTCAAAGAGCTTAATTCTGAAATGTCATATCCATGCTAATTATAGGTCTCAGAATCCGATTTTTAATATTCTTGGAAATTTTGGAAACAGCGCAACAGTGCCATCTCCTGGCCTAGTGGAGTAGTTGCTCTGAGCTGGAAAGTGATGACACTGCAAGCTTTCAGATGAGTATAAATAGCCCACCTCAGGGCATTTTGAACACACACACACACACACACACACACACACATTTTGCTTGGACTGTCCTGACCACAAGAGAACAGCTGCCTATACAAAGATTGCCTAAGAACCAAAGGCTACTGCAGAAAGACTGAAATGTTTTTGCAAACCAGCAATTCACTGGACTTTGAAATCTTCATACCTAAGGTAGAGACTTCATTAACACGTTTTAGTGCATTTTGTTTTCTGTATACATTTTTCCTATTTGTTTTACCATAATGTGACCCAAATTAGTGTTCTCTTTTAGCTGTAACTCTATTTAAGTATTTTAGTAAAAATGTTGCTTTTTCTAAAGAAATTCTGCCTATGTGAGAGTTCTTATATTGTAGGTGTGACTGTGGAAGGTTTATTAATAATCTGTGACAACTGTTACTTGCTTAGAGGGGCCACTGTAAGCAACCAAATTGAGAAAAGGGTCTGTAAGGGACATCTATAAGGATAGAGAGAATACCAGAGTGTATAAAGATTTTGAACCAGGCTGATGCATGTTCTGTAGGGAGAAAGCCAAATCAGGTGTTACGCTGCTACCCCAAAGAGAGTGTGATGCCTGGATCTTCCTCCTTTGTGTAATAGCCAAGGACAGGTTCATATTTGGCCACAAGACTCAAGACTGGTATTGTGCCCTTATCCAGAGTTAGAGGGATGCCCTGTATCCTTGTGGCAGAGGCACAGTGCTGACCTTGGCACGCATTCTAAAGGATGAGGTGGGTATCCCTGTTCCCCATGTCATGGATTGCACTTAAGGGTGGGCACTGCGAGCTCAGTGGGACTGACCCCCAGGAATGAGTTTGTGACATGGGGTACAAGGATTTAACTGACCTTAAAGTCATTTTCAGACTTGAAGGCCTCTTAATGCTGAAGAACTGCACTTCTGAACAGTTGAGAGACAGTGCCTACCTGAGGCAATAAAGATGATACAAAGGTAGCAAGGTGAAAATGTTTTAATTAGCAAAGGTAGTAGATACATACATAGCACTGCTTCAAGATGGGATTAATGACTCCCTGATAACCACCTTAGGGTACTCTCTACCCTTTAAGGTATTAGCTGTAATGATGTTTCTTATTTGCTTATAATTTTACAACCCCCTGATACATATGCTTTTTCACTCTGACAAATCTGTTTCAGATCATCTGAATGGACTACCTTGGATCTAATTTTAAGGATAAATGAAATGTTTAAACATAGGATGCTGACTCATATAATTTCTCTCTTCTTTCCACAGCTGGAATCCATTGCAGGGTGTAGGAATCTGCCTGTTCATTCGCAGACATCCAGATCACTGACACTATGAGTCTGTGGATAGTTCCTGAAACTGGCTTCTTTCACCCTTTATCTCTGAGATCTATGCTTTACATTTACATACTGACCGGTAGAATTACATTGTATCTACTGCACATTAGAATAATATGTTGTTTTTGTGTGGCTTTGGTTTTGTTATGATACAACACTGAATGTTTAAATATTAGGAATGTTACTATTTTTCAATATGTAATTTGTTTAAAAACGCATTTCATAATGTACTATGCAAATGACTTAAAGTCTTTTATATGAGAGGTTTGCTTTTGGGTTCAAAAAGCAGTTTTAATAATATATATAAAATAATATGTTTAGATTAGAATGAAGTAAACAGGCACAATAATATAGACATGCTTGAAAAAAATATTTCACTGCTACTTCAAGGTACTAATGTTTATAAGAATATTGAATGCCTTACAACTTTGCATTATTTAATCTTATGGTTAGAACCTTTATTTTTAATATTAATACAATCTAACAAATGTAAGTGGAGACTTCAATATTCCAGACGTGGACTGGAGCATCCCAGCAGCAGCATCAACTAGGAGCAGATTTATCCTGGACTCCCTTCAAAGGGTGCCTTCCTCAAGCAACTGGTCGTGGAACCAACTCGACAGAAGGCAATACTGGACCTTGTGCTCACAAACAGGGACAGTGTGATGGGGGTAACAGTGGGGGAGCACCTGGGAAACAGTGACCACCAGTCATTGTGGTTTGAAATCACAGAAAGAGCAGAACCAAACCACACAAAAACACGTATCCTGGATTTTAGGGGGGCAGACTTTGGGAAAATGGGGAGATACTTGAAAGAGGCATTAAGGGGAATGGGACAGGAATCAGGGGTTGAAGAACAGTGGGCAGTACTTAAAATGGGGATTACAAGAACAACAGAATTATGTATTAAGCAGGTTAGCAAGAGGAAAAGGAAGAGGAGACCATTATGGTTTTCCAAAGAGGTAGCAAAGAAAGTTAAAGCCAAAAAGATTGCATTCAGGCAATACAAAAAGACACAGGCAGAAGGGGATAGGGAGAAGTACCAGGAGAAGCAAAGGGAGGCAGGGAGGTCAGTAAGGGAAGCCAAAGCTCAGACAGAAGAACACATTGCAAAATCAGTGGGTAGAGGGGACAAAACCTTTTACAGGTACATAAGTGAAAAAAGAAAGACAAAGGGAGGGATTGTGAGACTGAAGAGGGAGGATGGGAGCTGCGTGGAGGATGACAACAGTAAAGCTGACATACTGAACAGGTATTTCTGCTCAGTCTTTACTGAGGAAGAGGAGGGTAATGGGTCTGAAGGGAGTACAAGGGGTGAGAATGGTGCAGAAATGGACACAAGTCCCTTTACACGAGAAAGGGTCCTGAAGGAACTGGCAGTAATAAGAGTTGATAAAACAATGAGGCCAGATGGAGTTCCCAGGGTCCTTAAAGAACTAAGAGAGGTGGTGGCTAAACCTCTGGCTATCCTGTTTAGCCGATCACTGGAAACAGGGGAGGTACCCAAAGACTGGAGGACAGCAGATGTAGTCCCCTTATACAAAAGTGGGAACAAAGAGGAAGCAGGGAACTACAGACCAGTCAGCCTCACCTCAGTAGTGGTGAAGATCATGGAAGCACTACTAAAGGAGAGATTGGTGGAACATCTGGTTGTCAATGGACTACAGGACCCAAGGCAGCATGGTTTCACCAGGGGGAGGTCATGTCAGACCAACCTCGTTTAAATTTTTGACTGGGTGACTAGGGAGGTGGATCAGGGGAGGGCAGTGGACATGGCCTATCTGGACTTCAGCAAGGCCTTTGACACTGTGCCACAGAAGACTATTACACAAACTGGGGAATAAGGTGTGGGCAGGACAGTAGTGTGGTGGGTAGGTAACTGGCTGGGTGGCAGGACACAGAGGGTGGTGGTAAATGGCTGTCACTCCACAGAGGGAAGAGTGACCAGTGGGGTACCACAGGGATCAGTGCTGGGACCGGTCCTATTCAACATCTTCATCAGTGACATGGCGCGGGACCTAGAAGGCAGAATTTCACTGTTCGCTGATGACACAAAGCTCTGTAACAGAGTAGACACACAGAGGATGTAGACAGAATGAGAAGTGACCTGCAGAAACTTGAAGAGATGGTCAGGGGTTTGGCAGTTGAAATTCAATGCAAAGAAGTGCAAGATAATGCATATGGGGCACAAAAACCTGGCACAATATATCAGTTGGGGGTGAGGATATAGCATGCACCAAGCAGGAAAGGGATCTTGGGGTTATCATATCTGATGACTCAAGTAGAGAAACAGTGTGACAAGGCAGCAGGTAAAGCAAATAGGATGCTGGGATGTATAGGCAGGGGCATTACCAGCAGGAAAGGGAGGTCATAATTCCGCTATACAAGACACTAGTGAGGCCCCACCTGGAGTACAGTGTACAGTTCTGGAGACCATACCTACGTAAGGGACATAGACAGGGTAGAGAAGGTTCAGAGAGGGCAACAAAGATGGTGCATGCATTGCATCACAAGTCCTATGAAGACAGGTTGAAGGAACTGAACATGTACTCCCTGGAGGAAGGAGGAGGAGAGGATATGATAGAGACATACAAGTATCTTACAGGGAGGAACAGGGTGCAGGAAAACACTATTTTTAAGCGAAAAAGATGTTCCAGGACTAGAGGGCATGGGATGAAGTTGGAGGAGGACGATTCAGAGGAAACATGACAAGAATTTCTTCACAGAATGGGTGGTGGACAAGTGGAACACCCTGCCAGAGGAAGTGGTGGGGGCTGAAACAATCACAGGATTTAAGAATGCATGGGATAGACATAAAGGAATTCTGGAGGTCAGGGGTAAGGTGCAACAGACTTCTAGGAAAACAAACTGAACTTACAAGCTCAAATGGGCAGACTGGGTGGGCCATAGGCCCTTATCTGCCGACACTGTCTATGTATCTATGTATCTATGTAAGTGTCCTGCATTTTTTCTGTTGAAGATGATTTAACTGCCTGTGATGTATGATAATGACGTCATTCATGACGTGCATCTAAGAGTATTTAAGGACTCCACTGGATTTTAATTATTACTCCCTAATGAAGCTAGAAAGAGCAAAGTGCAGGAGTGCTTGTTTGTTAGGTCAACCAGCTGGTTGGTCCCACCTTGAAACAGTGCTATGTATGTATCTACTACCTTTGCTAATTAAAGCATTTGGACCTTGCTACCTTTGTATCATCTTTATTGCTGCAGGTAGGCACTGTCTCTCAACTGTTCTGGAGTGTGATTCTTCAGCCTATCAATTTGTACATTTAGGGGTTCAGCAGACCTGAACCTGTACCTGGCCCTTTCCTGAAGATGCAGCACCTATGAGTGTGTGTGTGTGTGTGTGTGTGTGTGTGTGGCCTCTTAATGCCTTGACTACATGGCATCCAAACAGTTTGGTGCCTATAAAAGGAGCATTCAGAACTGTTTGCTGCACATCTGTTGTGAACCCAGTCACCCTGCTCCAGGAATACCTTCTCATGCAAGTACCAGTGGCAGCCACCCTGACAGATGCATCTGAGACACCATGTGCTGAGTGTAGCAGATGTTAAGCAATCCATTCTTGGCTGTACCCACTGGGAGTGCCTGAGCTGCAGCATTGGCAGCCTTCCAGGGGCTATTTTGATACTTGATCATGTGAGACTGATAGTTTGCAATACACAGGCCTAATGAAACAGATGTGTATGTTCGTTTGTCCATCACATCAAACCTCCTGGATTCCTTATCAGATGGCATGATACTTATATACTTTGGTGCCCTGGATCTATCATGGGTAGCCATTATGACCACAGCATCTTTTTCTGGCTGGTTGACATAATGTGGCTTAGCAACAGGGGCAGAGTAATGCTTGTCAGCTTCAGGGCTGCAGCCAAGAATTTTGGGACCCAGAACAAGTCCTTTGAGAAGGGCCCCCTCCAAATCCAGCTAAGCCTTGGGGTCTGGGGGCCACTAGGCCCCCAGAAGCTCTGGGGGTTTGATGCTTTGTGGTGAGTTTGGGGGCTTTTATTGAAGATATAATACACTGTGTTATGTCTTCCCTACCCCTGACTCATAGAAACATAGACTTTGATGGCAGATAAGGACCGCTTGGCCAATCTAGTCTGCCCATTTGCCTACCTACAGGATAGGCTGCAGATCCTAGTTAACCAACAGCCTATTTCTTCCTACCCCCCACAAGAATTGCCTTATGTCTGTCCCATGCATTCTTGAATTCTCCCACAGTTTTAGACCCCACAACCTCTTCAGGAAGGCTGTTCCATGCATCCACTACCCTCTCTGTGAAATAATACTTCCTCACATTGCCCTTGAACCGCCCCCCCCCCATCTTTAAATTGTCTCCAAACAGGGACTCCAGGGAAATAACTATTTTTTTCAGGAGTGTGGTATACTCTGGCTGGCCTTAGAGACTGCAGCTGCAACTGGGGTGGGCAGCTAGCTGACCAACAATGTCATCAACCACCCACCCATAGGCATTATTATAATGTACTGTGAAAGTTTTGTATTTAAAGGCTGGGGTCTGGGGACTGCTAGGTCCCCAGAAGCTCTAGGGCTTTAGATGCTCTGTGGTGAGTTTGGGGGCATTTATTGAAGATAAAACACATTTGTAAACATATGTAAAATGTCCCCCATAGGGATTTAGCCTATGCAGAATAAACAAAAATAAGAAACCATATTTTTCTTCTGCAGATATACAGCAGTGCTCCCATCTACCACCAACCTGGAAGCCAGTAACTTAGACTACCCCCCCCCACCGCTGGAGATACTTCCAACTATTACAAGATAAGGAGAACTTAACAGCAGCATCCCTTGGCATGAAACATGTGGTGCTACTGTGTTCCCCCAGGATAGCCACCTGTCCATCCCACATTAGCCCATAAAGCTCAATGCTCATTAACCAAGCCTCAAGTCACTTGTGAAATTATAGTCTCAGACATCCTTAGGGTTTAGTTTGGTGGACAATTAACAATCAGATGCTGCTCTCAGCAATGTTGTGCTGTTTTGCCACAGATCTTGTCAGTCTAGTACCCGAGCACCTGAAACATGACCATCTAATATTTATTCAGACCCCTCATTGTTGAGTATTCTGGACAAGTCTGTCTTCTGGACAAATTTGTCAGTAAAACCCCCTCTAGCACCCAGGCTCCACCATCCTCTTCCCCCCCAACCTGTTAGGGCAGCACCCCAGACAGATTTGTTTAAAGCCAGGCGTTCGGCAGTGATCTTCGGTCCCCCAGTAGAGAACACTCCCAGTCCCTGTTTGATATCAACAATAAGGGCATGAATAAATGAATGGAGACATTGACATATTTGCCTATAGTACAACCTGATTTGCTGAGCCTCAGCCAATTAAGTTTTACTAAAGACAAATACACATCACCTTCATTCAATTATGCTCTTACTAGTATCTAACACTGAACAGATTGGATATACTCTGCATTGGAGGACCAACAGCTATTGACCAGCTTTGAACAAATCTTTTTGGGATTCTGGTGGGGGGAAGAGGGTGGTGGGGGTCAGATTGGATTGGTGGGTAGGTGGACATATCTGCCAAGGACTACACTACATCTTGTGGTGGGGTGGTTGAGGGGATGGGTTACAATTTCTGGACCTCAACTTCCAGGCTGGTGGTGCCCCCCCCCAGAGCTTGAGCCTGGGACAACAGTCCCAGTTGCTCCCCCCAACGGCATGCCTGACCAGCCTTTCTAGGTAAAGCTGGTATGGTATTTGGCCTGTACAATGCAGCAAATGTTGTATCCTCCAATAACATTGGAGGAACAATGATGGAGTGCAGGGAGCCTACAAGAAATTACTCAAATTCTTTTTGGTGGAATCCTCTTCTTCCACAACAAACCCCATAGCATTTTGCATTTGCTGCTTCTCTGAAAGATAGGGTCTTCAGAAGAGGATCTGGGTGTATGCACTATAGTATCTTCACTGCAAGAGAATACAGTGGAGCTAGAACATGGAGCATAATGTTCCTCTCCATATCCCTCCTGCTCCTCATATTCCTCCTCCATTATAAGGTCTGGATTATGTTCCTCCTCATCATCAATATCCCTATTGATGATGGGTATGGAAGACCTAACTGGCGATGCTGGGGGCCTCTGCTCAGGGGCTGCTTGCTGTGTACCAGCCAAGGATATTGACAGGGTCTGCGACATAGGGATCCCAATCGATGGCAGTACAGGCTGCATAGGCAAGCCAGGAAATATGTTCTATATCGTATCCACAAACAGTGCCAGTACTGCCTGCACATTGATGATGCCCTTACCAGGAATTGTGACCACTGGATTCAACAACAGTGACATACTGTCTGTAGTAGGTATGGTGTTGTCTAAGCCAAGCCACAATGTTGGTGTCTGGTCAGTTGTTGGGGGGGCCTGGTGGCACCACCATCGGGGCAGATGATTGGCTACCTGCAGGCCACAGTGGGAACCTAGAACTCACTGGGAAAGCAGATCTTTCCTTATTCTTATGTTTGTGCTTATGTCCCAATGATGACCTGTCTTTTTTGTGGTCTTTTGACTTCGGTGACCGCAATTTGTTTGATGGGACTGGTGACGCTGCCTTCAGACTCTGGGCTTTTTCCATGGCCACTAGGTTTTTTTTCTAATAAAATCTTCTCCACTACCTTTTTTCAGTGTCATCTGGTTGCTTGATTGAAGCTCTGGCAAATCTCACAAGACCTGACATCGTGAGAGGCCTAAACAGCAAACATATACTTTGTGCACATCGTCCTTGTAGATTTTTTCTCCATGCTCACAGTACTGGAATAACGTTGTTGGTTTTGGTGGCATACAGAGATGACAATATCACTAATTTGTTGGTGATTACTTTAGAGGAAAATAATAAACAACAATGACTATCTGAATTCAACTTCACAGGAGGTCGACAAGTACAGTTGAGAGCGAGAAAAGAACTGAGGACAGATGGGGCCACCCATATTTATGTAGATGTTGACATGACATGTGAGATCATCATGAGTGGTCCCGGCTAGCAATAGTTTCTGTGTGGTCCTAGCGCTGATTCAGGTATAGTTCCAAAGGTGTGGCCTAAGGGAAGAGATATCCTTGAAGAAAATAATTATTTTTCCTTTAGACTTATCTGACCTCCTGCCACCTATCTGACTTCCATTTGGATGTTACTTGCACTCTGTAACCTGGCAGAAATGCTAACTGAGGAGAGAAATCTCTTGAGACATTAAAGGTAGTATGGTTCTGAATGAAGGTATACAGAGCTAACATGTGAAACTGATTACTGATGAGATAAACAGGGCTCCCCACTTTAGGCATGCTGTGCAGTCTAGCACTGATATCATTCAAGTTGGGGATGTGCCAAGCCTCCTCCCTCACTGTGATGTCTAGGAGTGTCTGATATCATCACACTCACATAAGCATCTGACATCATGACTTTTGGGTGTCTTCCCCAAATGGGAGTCATTAAATGTGCAGCAGGCAGCTTTGTTCAGTGCTCAATTGATGAAGGAGTGTGAGGAGCCACATGGTTACTAAAGGTGCTGCTGTTAAGAACTGTTATTACAGTTTCTTTTGTGCTACTTTAAATCTTTTTTTTAGTCTTTGGTAACTGGGTAAGGCCCACTAGGCACAAGTGCCTGTTTTCAGGGGCGACCTGGGAGCACTGGGTGGTTAAGTGACTTGCTCAGAGTCACACAGTATGCAGGTGGAGGTTGTGAGAATCAAACTCAGGTCTAGTATGCTGGATGTACCAAGCTTGTTCACACCTCATTCCTCTAACCTCTAGGCTATACTGGGAAATGAAGCACTAAGTTAATTTGGAGGCTAATGTATAATGTGCACTTGCTTTGTTTAGACAGACTGTAAGGATTGGCTTATATACATCATTCTGCTTGATTTTAAAAAAGTAGTGAGGATGTGAAATAATTAATAGAGAAAGGGCTAGTAAGAGAATTCCATTGATAGAACTGCGGTTGGCAGTATATGTAAACCGGGATATCCAGTTTTACAATTACTGATTGTATTCACTGAGTATTCACATTGATTTTGAAAATAATAATACATATAATTATTAACTTTGATTATTTTTAGATTTCTGCTTATTTTTGATACAGTACTGTTGTTTAATACATTGCTGTTAGGTATGCACCTATTAAGCCTGTCTTTTGAGTCCATTCCGGGTGTTTGAGCTATTATGTAACATTGAGCGAAATAGTGATTTTATATATAATATTTGGAGAATACTGGCTGTGCAACTATGCACAACCAGTGTGTTCTGGCACAGTGGGGTTTTGATTCCTTATGACCTTGAGAGTGAAGCTTGAAAGGTCCGTGGGAATCCGAACCCCAAGGTTTTATAGTGTGTGGTGCCCCCTAAATAAATTAAATGCAGCTTTAGCATTTATTTTTAAAATACAAAAAATGGATTGTTGGTGGTCACGTTGTATTCTAGGGGTTAGGACTGGTTGTTAGAGTGTGATGTGTGGTTGCTAGGGAGAATGTATCCCTACATTTGTAGCGCAGTCTTCTATTGGTTGTCAGTCGGTTTTGTGGGAGGGATTTAAAAAAAATGTTAGCTGTATTTCTCGCTTAGCGAGAGGACATGGACTGTGAGGAATACTTTTGTTTGGTAAGTAATTTTAAATTTCTGATTAAGCCTGAACTTCATTTTTTTATACACACCATATCTGGTTCATCCTAGTGTTATCTGGTTGATCCTGATGTTCCTGTGTTTCTTTTAAATGTGTGTGGCTCGCACACTTTTCAGATCTACTGGAGCGTGGTTCTGCCACAGAAGGGTCTGTGGTACAACAGCATTTCAGCAGAGATGGAAATTGGGTTGGAACAACGTTCCACCATACACTATATATCTATACCTATATCTATCTATCTATCTATCTGTCTATCTATCCATCTATCCATCTATCTATCTATCTTTACAAGAGGTCAGTGTAGTCAGCTGCTTAGACTCCTGGTGCCATGACTCAATAAGAACAATAGAAGACTATTAAAGTTGGGCATCACAGTAACCAAATGAAATAAATAACTACCCTAACTAGAGTAAAAGTTAGACACTATTTATTGCATAAATAAAAGAGTAAAAGCATAAGCAGCATAATAGCCCCACCATAGGAACCCGAACCCTTGCACCTGTGTCGTGCGCTTTCTCACTGTCACTATCCTTGAGAAAACACATGGCACAAGCATGAACCTTGGTACAGGTTCCTATAGTGGGGTTATCATGCTACTTATGCTTTTACTCTTTTATTTATGCAATAAACAGTTTTTACCTTTTACCCTAGTTAGGGTTGTTTTTTTATTTCATTCAGTTACTGTGATGCCCAATTTTTACTAGACATCCATCCATCTGTCTGTCCATCCGTCCATCTGTCTGTCTGTCTGTCTCTCTGTCTCTCTATCTATCTATCTATCTATCTATCTATCTATCTATCTATCTATCTATCTATCTATCCATCTACCTATCTTTTATGTTTAGAACCATGTTCCACCCTGAGGAAGTGTTATTTGGACACCCCAAAATGTTGGTGGGTTTTGGGTGTTAGTTCTTGGCATGTACATACATAAACTTTTGATGCTTTATAAGAGAGAGTGGTCGTTGGTTCCTGTGCACACAGTTTTTTCTTATAGACCAGTGCAAATCTTCAGATACTGTTAAATGCTGTGGAGTATTTTGCAGCAAAAGAGATGTGGCAGTCCTTCTCATTTCACAGCCATATTCCTGAACGATGAATGGGGACTGCATAAGAATCAGCTTTCTTGTGCTTGACAAGAGACTGGTGCGGATGCAGCACAGTGATCTAAGTTTTTTAGTGCAAACTTCTGATTGTTTTTAGTGATGTGGTTTGTGAAGCTGATTTTTGGGGTCTAGCCATAGCATAATGTATTTGAGGTCTGTAACTGACTCCAAGGGTTGGCCTGTGGGAGGTAGGATTTGGATGTGTTGTGGTTGTTGGGATTTCCCAATGAAAACCTTGTTCTGTTTTTGTAATTCAGGAATAAATAATTTGATGCCATCCAAGCATGTATTCTGTTGAAGTTTTTTTTGTTGAAGTCAGAGATGGATTGATATCTGGAGTAGATTACGTTCCACCTAGGTTTTCAAACTTATTAGCCACCGTAGCCAAACAGACCCCACATTTTTAGCCACCACAAGAAACCTTGAGCCACACATCAAGTTATGGTAAAAATTAGTAGCAAGGTTTTGTTTTAAGTGCAATCACATTGGTTTCAATCTACCAACATGTTTATAACACTTTTTAGTGTTTCCGACATAAAATATGCACACATCTGTGCTAATATATGTATTTTAATAACTGTAAACAAGTTTGACAAAGTGGTATGGCAGCTGAAGAGTCGGACTGGTAGAGCAGTAAGATATTTGTTCATAACAGCTAAAAACAGGTTAATGCAAATTATAAACTGCTCGTGGCCACTTTTATTTAAAAAAATGCCAGGAAAAGCTCAACATTTTGAGACTGGCAGCTGCAAGCAGCTTGGAGTCTAAGATGTTTCATAAAGCTAAACAGGAGAGTGACACTGCTTTTAAGTAGAAAAAAAAGAGCAGGGCTGTTTTTAAGACATGCCATGATCCTAATGACACACAAAAAATAATAGTCAGCCAACCAACAGCAATATATTGATTTGTGTTACTTTTTGGGCCTCAGAATATAATGACCATGATTAAACTATGAGGGTGTTACTGGAGGGAAAAAAAACAAGGCAACAAATGATCCCCATTTTGCTTCAAAAAGGTACCAACACACAGCAAAGACAAATTTATACAAGAAGCAACGGGATCATGAAGATGAGGAAGACTTACCTATTTTTCTTTTTCTGTTAGGTCTATGATACAGTGCTGCAGATCTTGAGAACTTTGAGATGCATCAGTATTCTTGACAACTTGAAAAAAAACATGCCTGTCCTTTTTGGATGCCCAGATTTTGAACGCAGTTTCAAAATCAGACCTTCCAATGTCCTCAGGTGCCTCAACCAGAAGAGTCATGAGAGTGTTCACATTCCATACTTTAAGACTGTTCCTCGCCACAGTTTTAATGATGTTGTTGTATGCACTAAAACCTTGTTCACACTCCACAGATGTTAATGGGGTTGTCAAACATATTACATATTGTACTGGCATGTTTGCTACTATTCCTTGTTCCTTGTTTGGGACCACCATATTTTAAATTGAATTCTTCAACATGGAGAGTCTACATATTAAAGACTATTCTAGCTTGGTTGCATCTGGGTTAACTGGCACAATGTTACTTGGAACACCTTCTTTAGGGACACAATTGTGGCCAATAAGGGTTTCAAGCTCCTGTCCTCTGTAGCTATCAATGTGCGCATCCTCAAATACATTGCATGGCTCTAATACCTTCCAGTTGTCCAGAAATGTCCCTTCCAGAAAGTAACTTTCAAGTTGCACAGCTGTTGCCTGTATATAAGACATTTGAAGATTCTGTAACTGTTCTTTTGATATCATGTATCTTCTAGTGTATGCGTTCTAAAGATAGAGTTTCCCTCCTTTTGTGGTTCACTTGGCATCTGAATTAAAAAGACTTTTAAATGTGTTCCAGGATTTTTAGAAAGTTCCCACAGTGCATCAGTGGTGCTGATCAGTTGCTGTCTTACCTCAGAGAAGATGACAGAACATTTCTGGAAAAGTTTAGAAAGTATTGCAAGAAGACCTACAGCATCTGCCAGGAAGACAGTAGTAGCGACAAATTTGAAAGTCCCCATTTTTTATTTTTTATTTATTTATTGGAATGTTTGGATACACCTTTGAGCAGAGGTCGTTTACAAAGGTTCCACGTCAGAAAAAAATACAGGTTAGGGTACAGAATACAGAATACATTTGTACAGTAACAAGTGGATCCGTGCAAGGGTCCCATGTATAATTATATTTACAATATTTAGAGGTTACAGAATTTGCTTAGCATTTCTGTATACAAGTATGATACAGGGGTACAGCAGCAGCAGGTGTTACATTGTCCATGGTTAGAGCATCGAGCAGGAGCAGAAAGTACCTTTGCCTGCATTAGTCCTTTATTTCAATGAGGCAGAGTAGGGAGATGTTGTTTGTAAGGATCTAACTAGTGACTGCACTGGCATATGAATTTCTGGGCAAGACAATTTTTTTGAGGGACAATTTAAATTGGTTCAGTTTGAGTAGTCCCAACAGTGTGGTGGGAATCCATTTAACCAGGTTGGTGCTCAGTAGGAGAAAGCCCTCATGGCTTGACCGGTCCTACAGTGTGGGACATACAGGGTATTTCTTGTAGCACTCTTAGTAGAGTGGTGTTTATTGTGTGTATGTAGCAGGAAATGAAGGTAGGCGGGGGTGAGACCAAGTAGGGCCTTCTTCCCAACTAGACCGGGTTGGAATTTTATCCGGAGGTCTAGTTGCAGCCATTTTATGTCCAAATAAAAGTTGCATGTGTGTATGAGCCTGTCCATTTCAAGGATGAGGCAACAGGCCTCATTTAGGATGGTTCTGATTCTGTTGAAGTTGGTGTCTTTTGCAGCTCCATAGATTACCAGTCCGTAGTCTAAGGTGGTGAGAACCGAGGAGGCTACAGCAAGTTTCCTGGTCTCAGGTGTCATAAAGTGCTTATGTCTATAGAGGACCCCCAGTTTTTTGTTAACTGTACTAACGACATGGCCTATATGCTGAGTGTATGGTAGTGTACTGTCTAGGTGGATACCAAGATATTTAAAGGAATTTACCTGTTCTAAGACCTCACCAGTCTGGTTGTAGATGGACAGGGATAGAAGTTTCTTCTTCTTCTATTGGCTACTGAATATCATTGATTTAGTTTTTTTCTGCTTCAGAAGCAGCTTATTCTGCAAGAACTAGTACTGCATGGGAATGAAGTTGTGCTGCAGAATTTGGTTGGCAGCTTGCTGCTTAGTGCTGCTGATGTAGATAACCGCATCATCTGCATATAGCAGGATGCATGCTTCAATGCAGGCTTTATGTAGGTCATCAATGAACAGGCTAAACAGTAGTGGACCCAGCACTGAACCCTGAGGAATCCCTACCGTTACTGCCTTGGAGTCTGATAGAACTCCACTGACTTTTACTTTTTGGGTGCGGTCTGTTAGATAGTTCTCAAACCAATCAACCATTTCCCTAGCTTGGCCAATTCCCGTGAGTTTTTCCATAAGTAGCATGTGGTTTACGAGGTCTAATGATATGGTTAGGACAATGAAGAGTGACTGAACCATTTCGCCTATGTCGAGTGACTCAAGCAGTGAGTTGGTGAATTCAAGGAGGGCTGAGATGGTGTTGTGCAGCTGTCTGAACATGTGCTGCTGGGAGCATAGTAGGTTGTATTGATTCAGGCATTTCACCAGCTGGTTCGCGACTACCCGTTCCAGTGCCTTGGAGAGTGGAGAGAGTATGGAGATTGCTCTATAGTTTGTGATGCAGACTTTATCACCACCCTTGTGCACTGGTGTAATTATCACAGATTTCCAGATGGCAGGGAATTTGGAGTAGCGGAAAGAGTGGTTGAGCAGTTTAGTAATAGGGGTTACCAGGATGTCCAGTGCTGAGGTGAGGAGTCTCATGTCTGATGTGTCACTCCCTACCCTGGTTTTGTTAGGTACAAATTTTGCATATTTGGAGGTTTCTGACACAGATATTGCTAGAAAGCAGAATTTGGGTGGTCACATGTGGGCTTGAAGGTGGGGTGCCAGTGAAGCATGCGGTGAGGTGCTGTGGGTGTCAAGTCAGTGGTGGAGTCTATAGTGTTGAGGTAGGAGCTGAGGTCAGTGAAGGCTGTGTTTAGGATGTCGGCAATCTCCTTGAGGTTGGAGATGTGGGAGCTGTTGTGTGTGATCAGATCAGGTGCACTCTTGTCAGGGCTCCCATGGAGTTCTTTTAGGGATCCCCAGAACCTGTTGCCATTTTCCCAGAGTTTGTTCTAGTTCTCTCTGTAGTAGCAAGCTTTGACTTCTCTAACTAGGCGGGTACATTTGTTGCAGGCTGCCTTGTATACCTGGATGTCCACGGGGATACCAGATGCTCTAGCTTGGGCTCAGGCATTGTCTCAGGTACTGGGTCAATCTGCCATATACATAATGGTGAAGTCAGAACCGTGCACCACATACAGTGAGAGGAACTAGAGTGATGAGGTACAAAACCCCACAAGGCACAAATGTAGCAAGCATGGTTTTGTACTCTGTTGTGCATGGCTGGTGGAGAGGAGTGATGCAGAGGTTAAGACCTCTGCTGGGAAAGTGGCCCACCAAGCAGCCACCATGGCTCAGAGGGATGAGCCACAGCAGTGCAGGGCAGCTATGCATCTGTGGACTGAGGCTCGAAACCCGGTCCCAGACTTTTGCCAGCTGCATTGTGTGATTTTTTTTTTGCCCCCTGATGGTGTTTCTCTTCATCCCTGAGTTGACCCCCCAGAGTTAATTATATTAATAGAAGGGGTTAGGGGTGCAGCCCCCCCCCCGCAGAAAATAACAAAGTCCTCTGCTTTCTTCGCCGATTTTGCTGTTCAGCATTGTTTTTCAGTGCCAGCAATGTATCCACTGTATTGACGGCATGGTACATTGCTGCACTATTTTTGCTTATGGTGACATGACTCCCTGCCTTGTCTCGAAGTCACATTAGTCCACACAGATCTGGTGTGAGCCAATCTGTGGAGCTTCCTCTGATCGTATGCCTTTTGGAGAGGGAAAATTTGTCAGCGGCCTGAGTGAACTCCTTTATAAGGAAGTCCAGTGCCAGGTCAATGTCAGGAATAGAGTCCATGTAGCTCCAATCAACTTCTGCCAAGTGCTGCCTGAAAGCTTCTATCGAGTTTTCATGCATTACCCTACAGACAATAAGTTTTGGTGGCTGTTGCTTTTTAAGGCATCCCAAAGCTAATTTCTCTGATAGTTATCTTCTGCTATCAGTGTCAGAGCAGAAATAATTGTTCAATGTGCTTACGCAACTTGATATGATGCATGCTTGTGCGACTTAGATACATTGTAGCTGTTCCCCTGTCTGTCCATGGGATATACCATTCTGAAGGGGTACAGTGGAAAGGAACCCTAGAGGAGGGTTCCACCCATATAGGTGCCATGGGAAGGATTCCCTTGGCTAAAGGTAGCTTAGGAAAAAGCCCACTGGAAAGAGAGACAAGACACTGGAGATGGGGGGGAGGATGGGGGGCAACAAAAGAATGATTCTGGACTGACCAGGAGGAATGCCCTTTTAAGGCCTGATTGAGGGTGTGGTTTGTTGCTCTACCCATTGAACCACAGCATAGCCTTGCAATTCAATGTGCTTATGCAACTTGGTATGATGTATGCTTGTGCAACTTACATACATTGTGGCTGTTCACCTCTCTATCCATGGGATATACCACCCTGAAGGGGTATGATGGCAAGGAACCCTAGAGGAGGGTTTCACCCCATAGGTGCCGTGGGAATGACTCCCTTGGCTAAAGATAGCATAGGAAGAAGCCCAAAAAGAGTACCCAAAAGGGTGTCGAGCCTCATAAAGGAGGCGAGGGAGTCAGAATGGTATCAAGGATGAGAACAGAGGTCGATATGTGTAGATGGGTAGGACAGGAAATGAATGGATGCAATGAGGAAGAATCAGCAAAGAGGAAGCTAACACAAGGTAGGAGGGCAAGACTTCCTAAGGAGAGAGGGAACAGCCAGGGCCACCATCCAACTCCATCCAACAGCAGAACCTAACTATGGAACCTATGAAAGCACTAACCCTATCTAAATATTATGACAATCAGCATGGAGGAGATGAAAAAACCCTTTGAGGAGGAAAACTCTGGGGATCCAAGGCCTAGGTCGCCTTCCCTCCTGGCTGAAGGATGGTTTGCTTAGTGACAGCTCAGCTACTGCAATTTAGAGTTGAGATCGAGGGAGGAGGAAAAGATTCCAATTTGGAGGAAGCTCTCACTCTGTCCTTCTAACAGGAATGCTATTGAGAGTTGTGAGCAATGTCTCTGCAACTATGCGCCCAAAAGCAAAGGAGGACAGAAATGATTGCTGAGGCACTCAGCTGACCTACACGAGCCTATGAAACAGACCAGGTGAAACAGAGGTGGTCAGATGGAGAATAGCCTAAAGGGTGCCTCCGAACCCACTCGGGAAGCTAAGGGGGCCCTGTTGATGAAAGCCCCCTTGCAGCTGGAAGTCATAAATTCTGCATCCAGAGGTGTCACTGAAATGAGGGATGACTGAAGGTCCACCCGGAATGAATACATTCTCTCTATGAGCCAGGGAGAAGGACCCCCCCCCTCCGAGCTTCGCATGCTCTAGATGCGGACTTCGTGGGTGCAGAGCGAGACCGTCAGCTACAGGCTAGCCCAGAGCCATGGGGCACTGGACACAGAAGGCACGTCTGTGGGTGAAGAGCAGGTCGAGTCGAGGCAGCATGAGACCCATATGAGGTGTATGCTCGGATAGTTGATGTGAATGAGTAAACCTACACAGAGGTTGGAAGGAGCGAAGTAGATCCTGATGTGGGTCCAGAGAAGGAAATTGCATGTAGCAACTACAGGAGTGCATGCCAACGGGTCCATTGACAGTCAAATTAGGAGAGGATTGAATTGCATGAGTGGGAAAGATGAGAATGGCTGGGTGAAGCCTGCAGCTGATGGTTGAGGTACAAAATACCAGGAGCAGAACTAGATATGATGGTAGGTAGGAGAAACTGTGAATTCAGAATAGGAAGGATGAGGTTTGAGACAAATGGAGTCTGACAAAGAGAAGAGGGCAATACGAGTGAGCAACAGGGAGCAGAAGAAGGCTGGTACAAGGGGCATCAGGCAAAATGGAGATATTGGTACTAGTAGAAGAGACAGCACAAGGATGGCTACCTGGAATCACGGTGCCCACCATTACTCAGCAGTCTCTCGCCATGGGAAAAACAGAGAGCCATGAACTAGGCAGCCAGACACCAAAGGCTAATAAAATGAAAGATAAAATAAACTGAAGGAACACTGGCCGGTGTAGCTAGTGGACAAGGAATTGAGTAGGTGGGCTGAGAGGGATGGCTGACCAAAACAGTAGGTAACAACCGGATACGAGCCAGCAGCCTAAGCTGGGCCAACAAGCAGGAAAGTAAAATACAGAGCAGGGAACTGTGTGAATGCTCACGGTTGGAAACTCCAGAAGAGAAGCGAGGCGCCTAGAAGAATCTCGAGGGGGACATGCTACCAGGGAAACCACCAGAGGGGACAGTGACTGGCAGTAGCACGGGTCCACAAAGTTTGAAACAAAATGCCAGAATGTGCAGTGCTGTCAGACTGAAGAGAAATGATGGTCAAAGAACAGAGCACCCCACGGTCACAGGGAAGGAAAGTCACAATGAAAACACAGGAGTGGTGCAGCTGGAGCCGCCAACAATGCAAGGAGAGAGAAAAGGAACAGGAGTACCTGAATGAGGAAGACAGCTGGGTCAGTGGCTGAAGCAGGGAAAAATGGATCTGCAAGGCAAGGTCCGAGGCAAGCAAGCACTGCAGAGCCACGGAGCATATTCGGAACCCGGAAGCACCAGTGGAAAGGGCAGTGAAGCGAGCGACCCAAAAGAGATCAAAGCAAGGAAGAAAGAAACAGACACACAAGGTACGGAGAAGGGGAGAATGGGAGGGACAGATGGAGAGCCACAGCACTCCCGGCAATAAGAATGGAGAGAGCGGAGAAAAGGGAAGAGGGGAGAGATATACTTTATGGCTGTCTACATCCCCCCTCCAACCAGAAGCAAGCCTTTGACTCTATCCTGGACAGATTCACCCAGCTCCCCCCAGGAGTGAACTGATTATTATGAGTGACTATAATATGAACTGGTTATCCTATGCATCTGCCCCATTCAAAGATGCAGTACGTGCCTATGACCCGACCCAGGCTGTCCAGTCTCCCACCAGGCAAGATCCCAGGTCAGGGACATCTACCCTTATTGACCTCTTCTTTACTAACCGTCCCAATCATCTCTCCAATATTAAAGTGCTCCCTGATGTGCTAAGTGACCACTCTCTGGTCTCATGCTTTTGGTCGAATAAAATCACTCCCAGCCATCCCAAAATCTCCATCCAAAGGCACCTCAAAAAGGTAGCCTCTCTTGCCTTAAACTCTATCTCTCCTCCTGCGACTGGGCACCTGTTCACACTGCCCAGTCAGTTGACATTGCCCTAACCTCCTTCATTAAAATTTTCAACACTGCCTGTGACATATTTGCCCCTTTCTCAAAACAGGTTATAAAAAGCAGGGACACTCCATGGATCTCGCAGACCCTACTTGAACAGATGCACCACAGAGACAACCTCTGGCATAGGGCACTGAATTTCCAACTTCTTCATGACAAGTAACTCTATAGAGAGGCAAGAAACAAGTGCACCTGGGCTATTCAGCTAGCCAAGTCAAACTACTATAAGCAAGCACTCACCGCCACCTGGGGCTCTGGGAACAACTTTTGGAGCAATGTTAAGGAGCTTTGTGGGAAAACTGTCTCCCCAACCCCATTGCAAATACTTGACCATGGAGCCCTCTCCCAAGACCCTACCACTATATCCAATGTCCTGAACAACTCCTTCTCTGATCTCAGCCACATCCTACCCCTAAACTTCTTTGACCCTATCCCCAATGGCCCCTCCAGCATCTCCCCCTCTACTACTCTCCCACCCTTCTGGCTGAGAATCATCTCCTGTAACAAAGCTAAACATTACCTATCCAAAGCCTTGAGCAACTCGAGGTACAGTAGCGACTCCCTTGACCTTAAAATTCTCCGTCTAACTCTTGACAAGATCCTCCCTCACCTCACCAAAATATTAAACTGCTCACTACAACTAGGTCAATTCCCTATGCTTTGGAAAAGGGGAATAATCATGCCAGTCCTAAAAAGGGTGATCCAACCGACCCTGGTAACTATAGGCCCATCACTATCCTCCCCCCCCCCAAATCCCTTGAAAGAATCGTGTCAGACCAGCTCACTGAATACCTGGCCAAACACAATCTGCTTTGCCCTGAATGACATGGGTTCAGAGTAGGTCACAGCACTACCACTGCCCTTCTCGAATTTACATCTTACATACATGAGGCGCTGGAACAGGGGTCAATAGCAGGAGCAATCTTTGTTGACCTGTCCAAAGCATCTGACACCGTCAGTCACGCACTGCCTATCCACTCTCTCCCCTTCCTCTATCTCACCCCTGAAGCAATTGCATGGTTTAAAAACTATCTCACTGGCCGAACACAACAAGTCAAAATCAACACCACCCTATCCGCCAAGCAACCAGTTCTTGCGGGTGTCCCTCAGGGGTTGATTTTAGGCCCTCTACTTTTCACCCTCTTTCTGAACTCCCTCCCAAAGGCCTGCAGTGGTAAACTGTTGCTCTATGCAGATGATGCCGTAGTGTACTGGAAAAATACCAATCCAAACTCTCTTCAAAATACCCTGCAAGGTTGCTTTAGAGAACTTGAATCATGGTTCACCGATTATCAATTAATACTAAACTACAACAAAACTAAATCTATGATCTTTACTCACTGCCAAAACCCCAACAGCAATGCCCAGCTATCCATCTCAAATTCCCAGGGCATCCATATTGAACAGGTCCCTAACTTCAAATATCTGGGCATCACACTGGACACATCCCTCACCTACCACTTGCACATTAACCACCTCTCCTCCTCAGTAAAACACCTGGCTTGGGATTCTCTACAGGCACAAACACTGCCTCCCACCCCAGGCCCTATGGCTGGCAGTAATCAGCTCAGTCCTATCACTGGTTGATTATGGGATAATAATATGTGGCATGGCTGACCACACAGCCCTTAACAGCATCAATCTAGCCCTCAACAAAGCCTGCCGACTAGTCACAAGCAGTGATAGAATAACCCATACGTGCAAACTCTATAAGCGAGCAAACTGGCTGACCTTTGAAGGGAGACTAAGGTACCACACCTGCCTCCTAGCCAACAAGATCCTTATGGATCTTGCACCCATGGGCCTTCACCCCCTCATCCAAGAGCACCCCCAGACACCAGGCTAGCAACCCCTCTTAGTCCCCCACTGTAGGACTTCACTAGGGCAAAGGTCTTTCCATTA
Organism: Neoceratodus forsteri; assembly: GCA_016271365.2. NCBI lineage: Eukaryota > Metazoa > Chordata > Ceratodontiformes > Ceratodontidae > Neoceratodus > Neoceratodus forsteri. Next base: position 1,840,558,196 of record CM057449.1, read on the forward strand.
TCATGCTCCCCTCTGGCTTAATGACCTTCCCTCCTCCATCACCCTGGACCCTAGCCTTGGCCTATTTAAAAATGGCATTAAGAGACTGCTCCTTGACTCAGAGTCTTGTGGCTGTTACAAATAGCCCCCTAATTTCAGAATGCAATAGAAAACAAGAGTCTCTCTGACCAAAATCTAGGCCTACAAACCTGATGGAATTTAAACCACAGACTCAATGCCTGGGTGGGCCTACCGATATGGTAACCTGTCTCACTTCACCTCGATGACCTAGGGTCCTTAACAACCCTAGTGATACTAATCAAACATTGTAATTATCCTGTATGATATAACTATGTATAATTTGTCTGAATGTGATGATCTGCTTAGTGAGCTATGTACAAAATTGTCTTAAGTGATGTATCCATTTTTGTATTGACATGGAGCCTTTGCAAAAGAGTCTTCGACTCAAAGAATTGTAATTCCAAAACTTCAATAAAATAAAAAAAAAAATGAAGGGCTATTGGAGAAGTTGCACGGGGGGGGGGGAGAAATATCCATGTAGGCAAGCAGCCAGAGGCATGGGAGAAACAGGAGGAAGGCCTGGAGCGAAGAAGGGCGGCACCTCTAGCCAGAAAGAAAGAACGATCCTGGGCTGACCAGGAGGAGTTGCCTTTTAAGGCCTGATTGAGGGCATGGTTTGTTGCTCTGCCCATTGAACCATGGCATAGCCTTGCAAATGTGATGCAGGCTTGTAATGCCTGTACAGAATCAGAAAATGAAAGCCATCTAGCAAAGAAAATTTGTGTAAGTGTCATAGCATGTTCCTGGTGTAGTTCTTTACTGTGATCAAGTAGTTGACAGAATCTGGCTAGTATTTTATCAGTTTTTCAAGCTGATTTACTATGGACATATAACTGAACAAATACTGCTGTTGGTTGGCTGCTTTCTCTGATGCTAAGGTGGGTCTATGTGGAAGACAGTGAGTGGCAACTAAATATGGATGATCAAGTTTGGCAAGAGTAGTCACACTTTTTTGCATCTTGTCATTTTAGAGGCCCCATCAGTTGCAAGTCCTGTCAGTTGTTTATCTCCAAGATTTTTTCCGAGATCATATCCTTCACAGCATTGTATACTACATCTGCTTTACATTATGCAAGCTCAGTCACACTTAAAAATTTTGACTGAACATTTCCCTTGGTAACAACGAATCTGATATATACCTGTAACCCCCGTTACCCGGGGTTACTAGAATCCCACTTAGAACCAGTGGCAGGCAGGGAAAAGCAGCTTGTGAGACTCCAGTTAAATGGGTTTCTCACAGTCTCACTCTGTCCTCAGTCTCAGCTGAGCTGGAGGGATGACATCACCATAGAATTCTCACAGCAGCATAAGCCACAATGGAATGCTCACAGAGGGGTTAGTGTTAGAACGTTGGGGAATTCAAGTGAGTTCAGAGTGGGAGCAGTCAGAGGAAGAGGTGTGCTGCAGTTGGCAGCCCCTCAGTGCCTAGCTCTGATTTAGAGCTACATCAGAAAGTGGGTTATGTGCTCTCACCCTAGAGAGGAACACAGAAGAGACCAGAAGAAAGTGGTAGAGACCGCCCCATTTGTTGTTCCAGTGCCCCATCCCCGGAGGGATGGGGGGGAATTCCAACATTTCAGGGGCAATCCCCTGGCCCTGCCTGGAAAGAAAAAAGCTGCCTGAAAATGGGAAGTGTGTTGAGAACCAGAGAATTTGTTTATGTCCTTTGAGAGAAGCCCTGGGGCACCTGCATACCACGGTGAGTTTGTTCTGATATAGAGCCTATGCTCACCAAGACAGTTGTGTAAAAGTATCTATAAAACCAAAAATAGCTGCTCAAACCTTTAAATTACTACACATTGGAATTCACATTTCTTATAAGGGGTGCTGCTAGGTTGTGGCAAATAACAAACAATGCAAAGATACTAGCGCACACTCCCACCCCACATAGCATAGCATAACATTTAAGCTTTCAAATGCCAAAAATGGCTATATTTACTTTCAGGTTCCATGAGAGGAGAGGGTCCTCTTAGTTTCAGACTGGAATTCCAGTTTGAGTATGCTAAATCACCAACGTCAAGGTGGGACCCTTCGATTTAGTTCCTAACTTTCCAGTGCCTCAATGGCTACCAGCTAACTGCTTTTATACTGTGCTCCCAGCAGGGATTTTGCAAAAGTGATTAACTTTCAAGTGCCTAAATGGCTACTAATTGACTCAATGTATACTGTGCTCCAGAAGGGATATAACACAGGTATTTTAAAGGGAGCATGCCAAAGAGGAGCACCCCAAAACTCCCCAAACTCAAGTAAAACCATAAAACCAAAAGTAGCTGCTCAAACCTTTAAATTACTACACACTGGACTTCACATTTCTTATAATGGGTGCTGCTTTAAAATACCTGTGTTATATCCCTATTGGGAGCACAGTATACATTGAGTCAATTAGTAGCCATTTAGGCACTTGAAAGTTAATCACCTGTGCAAAATCCCTGCTGGGAGCACAGTATAAAAGCAGTTAGCTGGTAGCCATTGAGGCATTGGAAGGTTAGGGACTAAATCGAAGGGCCCCACCTTGACGTTGGTGATTTAGCTTACTCAAATTGGAATTCCAGTCTGAAACTAAGAGGACCCTCTCCTCACATGGAACTTGAAAGTAAATATAGCCATTTTTGGCACTTGAAAGCTTAAATGTTATGTTCTGTTAAGGTGGAGGGGGTGTGCTAGTATCTTTGCATTGTTTGTTATTTGCCACAACCTAGCAGCACCCCTTATAAGAAATGTGAAGTCCAGTGTGTAGTAATTTAAAGGTTTGAGCAGCTACTTTTGGTTTTATGGTTTTACTTGAGTTTGGGGACTTTTGTGGTGCTTTTCTTTGGCATGCTCCCTTTAAAATACCTGTGTTATATCCATACTGGGAGCACAGTATACATTGAATCAATTAGTAGCCACTGAGGCACTGGAAAGTTAAACACCTGTGTAAAATCCTTGCTGGATCACAGTATAAAAGGCGTCAGTTAGTAGCCATTGAGGCACTAGAAAGTTAGGGACTAAATCGAAGGGCCCCACCTTGACGTTGGTGATTTAGCTTACTCAAATTGGAATTCCAGTCTGAAGCTAAGAGGACCCTCTCCTCACATGGAACTTGAAAGTAAATATAGCCATTTTTGGCATTTGAAAGTTTAAATGTTATGTTCTGCTATGTGTGTGTGGGGGGGTGCTAGTATCTTTGCATTGTGTAAAAGTATCTGCCTACTGTGGGGTCAGGAGAAGACTAGCCAAGTACAGTACTTTTAAATTTGTGTATGTCTTGGAAGCATCTGAAACAGTGGGGGTCTAAGGAATGGACAGAGCCACTAACAGAACTTTTTAAGTCATGACACCACCTAAATACAGTGTAGAATGTTAAATGTGATAAACATTTCAAGATAGCATCTGCAACCAGTAGTTTCGAAGAAAGGCGTTGTTCCAAAGAAATGGCCAGGTATAGATTTGGGAACAAGAGGTCGGAGACCCCCATCTGGAGTAACCAGGTTTACCTCTACGGGTTCAGTTTGGGCACCTATAGCTTTCTCCCAGGCACTTGGCCAGTGTCTGCAGAAAGTACCCAGATGTGGGATTAAGGATGATTTTTCCCTTTAGAGCTAGAATGTGCTCACGGGTGGTTTAGGGAGCCACCATCAAACTCCATGCCATATGGAAAAGTGTCCAAGTACTGGCTGGGATGCCATGTCAAGAAATCAATGTAAAAGAGTACCAGTTTGGGCCGTGTGAACCCTGTTGTGTTCAGAACTTGAGGGTCTTGTGTAGTAAAGAAGATGTGCTCTGACCTCTGTAAATCTGCATTGCCAGTGGGTGTAGCCCTGTGGGGGTCCATCTTTGCTTTATTATTCCTGTGTTAATGTGAATAAAAGCCACACTCTAGAATCCCATTCCTGGTTTGGACATTTTCAGTTATTGCTTCCTGTGTCCAGAGTTACTTTGGCACCACTGACCAGAGGTATAAACCTAGCCATGATGCTGAGTGAATGTTTTCTCCCCGAACCCTAGAAAGGAGGGGTTACATACCATTAAAAGTACTCTTGTTGGCCACATCTGTACCCTCATCTAGTTGTAAGGAAAATACTTTACATGGTGAATTCTCCAAATCCTTTAAAAATGTATTCTGAACAGTCTTAGATATTGCTTTGTAAAAATCATTCATGGATTCTGAATGTGTGCTGATGCCAGTGCCTTGAAGTACTGATTGCCTGACAGGATCTAGCTGGGTACAACTCTGGAGAAAAGAGAGAAAAAAGGAATTCAAGCGGCAGCTGAGTTCATGCATCTATGTTGCCCCCCAAAAGGGTATAGTAACATGAAGGAGCCAGGCTGCAGCCATACAAGTTTTACAGAACTGGCAAGTCAAAAATACTTACTGTACATTGTGAAGCTGCTAATATATTCTGAAGGTTATGATTTGCGGTTAGGGTTTTGCCCGTGTAATATACACTTCTCATTTCAGCTATCACAGCACTTCTCACAGATGAATATGCAGTGCTCGCTGCCTTTGACATTCCTTTTTTCCCTTTCTGCTTCCAATGCGAGTCTCAAAAAGACAATGAAAGAATACATTTAAAATTGTGACAAATACAAGACATATTTATTAAGAAAATGTGTGAAAAGGGGCATCAATTATTATGTAACTTACTTGTGATCTTTTGACATTTGATGTTTATTGAAATCATCAGCCTTTGGCTTACTGGTTGGTTTTGCTTCCATGAAACTATTTCAGTGGCCAGTATCTTTGCCAGCTGCACAACAGAATAACACAGCATCGTTGTTGTGAATGAGCCATTGGTAGGTTTTAAACCATGGATCCTTAAGTTCTCTATGACAGTCTGTCATAATTTCTTTTTTATTTTTCTTGCTTGCAGGCTCAGAGGAGCTTTCCATAATTACAGAGGTACCACTCACATCATGATCGTCTTCAGGTGGTTCAGCTTCATGGTGGGACTTGTTGATCTGGGCCTTTTGAACATACTGTATCTGTTATATTGCTTTGTTTTACTGCTGCACTGATTCCCTTTTTAGCAGCATTAGGATTAGCTTCTGACATTTTTATAGACAAAATTTTGTAAAAGAATATTCGTGAAGCACTGGACTGTTAGTGTGAATTGTGTAAATAAAAACAGAAGACTTCATAAAGCAAGATGAGGACAGATTAACGGAGCTCAATATGTATACCCTTGAGCAAAGGAGGGAGAGAGGTGATATGATCGAGACATTTAAACACCTTAAGGGCATAAACAAGGTGAAAGAGTCTAACGTGTTTAAATATAAGAAAAATAGCAGGACAAGAGGACACAGCATGAGATTAGAGGGAGGCCGATTAAGGGGGAATGTGAGGAAATTCTTTTCACAGAAAGGGTGGTACATGCATGGAATAGCTTACCACAAGAAGTGGTGGCTATGAATACAGTGCAGGGCTTCAAACAGGCATGGGATAGGCATAAGGGAGCAATACAAATGACTATGAATAGATAGGTCACTGACAGAGCAAAGGCCGATGGCACATTTATAAGGTAGAAAAAGAAATGGGCAGACTGGATGGGCCTTGCGGTCCTTATCTGCCGTCAACTTCTATGTTTCTAAGACCAAAATGCTTCTTTTTTTTTTCTGACTCTGTTGTAAAATAAGTTACTTGAGAATGAAGTACTTTGTCTGAGTTTAATTTTTGTAAAGTCAAGAATTTTACTAACCACCCATGTATTACACACAATAGTATTTTATTTATTTATTTATTTATCGATTGAAGGTCTAGGAATTACAACCCTTTGAGTCAGAGACTCATTTGCAAAGGCTCCATGTCCTACATAAATGAGGACAGGTACAGAGTATAACAGAATACAGAATACAGAGTACATAATGCAGAATATTGCTCAAATACAGAATTCAGCACTAGGTACAGAGGCAAAGACACATAATCTATACGTATGGCAATACCAAAGGTGTGTATGGTTGAGGCATATATTGCAGATATAGAAAACATAAAATGCAGTTAAACTTTTTAAACCCTTTTTTTTTTTTTTTTGGAGAGTTTATCTGCAGTCGCAGTAAGAGTTGGACATAATGTGGCTCCGCAGCTCAGGTTTAAAAGGCCCTAGCCTGGGGATTGATACAATAGCAGCAGAGACTGAGTTCATTCAGAGTGGGGCCCTGTAGCGAAAGGACCTTTGGCCAGCAGAAGTCTTCACAAAAGGGACATGGAATGCTGTAGTGTCAGAATGTCTGTCTACTGGTGCAAGCCGGCAAACTCTTTTGGAGGAGCAGGAGACATCCAGTGAGGGCTAGTCCCAACTGAATTTTTTTGGCTATTAAGCAGGCTGGTAGAAAAGTTGTCCCTGTAAGTTAAACCATGTTGATCATTGGTAGAGGTCACAGGTATGTGTGAGCTGATCACAGCCTGTGCCTAACCTGCAGGCCTTGTTTAGGGTGCATTTAATGCTGGTCAGTGCAGTGTCAGAGGCAGCACCATAGATGACTATGCCATAGTCTACCAGGAAAAGGATGGAGCTAGAGATGGCTAACCATAGGGCATCGGGTGGAGACATGATCTATGCCTGTAAAGGAGACCGATTCTGATATTTATTGCAGAGCATGTCGATGCAATATGCTCGTGAAAGGTAAGGGCCGAGTCAAGGGTAACCCCTAGATATTTGAAACTGGATACTGGCTCCAGCATGGTACCCAATGAATTTTGTATAGATATTTTGATTGTGCTGTGTTTATGTTGCGGGTGGACGAACAGCATAACTTTTGTTTTTTTTGAGTTGAGTACAAGCTTGTGGGAGGTAAGCCAAGCTTCTATTTGTGTGAAGGAGTACTGCAAGGAATTTTGGAGCTGGGTAGGGTTAGGGTGTCGACTAAAGATCACAGCATCATCTGCATAGAGGAGAAGGAGCCCTGAGGAGGCCATAGGTAAGGAGTTCAAGTATAGTAAGAAAAGGAGCAGACCCAGAATGGACCCTTGGGGGACACCCGACCGGACAGGAAGGGTAGTAGAGAGGGTGTTATTTATCTTCACTTGCTGAGAGCGGCCGTGGAGATAGTCGGAGAACCAGCCAGCGGTTTCTTGGGATACGCCAATGGAGAGGAGGAAGTTAATGAGCATTTTGTGATTGACGGTATCAAATGCCTTGGAGAGATCGATATAGACTGACCCAGCCAAGTCTCCCTGGTCTAAGGCATCATGTATAAAGAAGATGAATTCTAGTAGGCCAGTGGTTGTGCTGTGTCCTTTCCTGAGCTCATGTTGTTGCTGGCATAGTAGGTGGTGTGAGTCTAAGTAGTCGATAAGTTGATCGGCCGCTAATTTTTCCAGCGCTTTTGAGAGGGGAGGGAGTATGGAAATGGGCCTATAGTTACTACTAGAGGTACGGTCACCATTTTTATGACCTGGCATAAGTACCACTCTTTTCCACAGAGATGGAAACTGCCCTAAGCACAGGGACATATTGAGTATTTTTGTGAGGGGTGTTAGTACTACATCAAGGGTTAAGGAGAGCAGTTTAGCATCAAGTGAGTCACTGCTTTGCCTAGTCTTACCTAGGACCATGGCAAGATACGAGCAGGCTACACTAGGGGAGACCGTTTTGAAGTGAAAAGGTGGAGCACTGGGGGGGTGGCGGGAATTGTCCAGCATCTGCAGTAAAAAAGTCAGGGGGGAGAATAGTACTGAGGTCAGAGAATGATATATTGAAAGCATTTGCTATTTTGAAGGGGTCTTGGGTGGATACACCATCGATAATAAGCATGGTGGGGGGAAGGGAGACTGACTTGCCACTAAGTTCCTTTTCCCAGAACCTCTTCCCTTGGCAGTAAGGTTGGCCTGATAATAAGCAGCCTTGGCCTGTCGAATAGCCCAGGTGCACAAGTTTCGGGCAGTTCGGTACAGTTGTCGGTCAGAAGGGCAACCTGAGTTAAGGGAATGGTGCCACAGGTCATCACGGGCCTTCATTTGGTCGAGCAAGGACCAATTTATGCACAACACTTGAGGGGTTGGAATGGGGGGGGCAAGTTCAGTGTAGGTAACGCAGGGACACAGTGAGTACATTTATGTGCTTTTGACACTTTACAGAGTTATCATTTTTTCACATCTGTATTAGAAGAACCACACTGTCCTTCTAAAGCAGCTGCTTGCAGCAGACAGTGGCCTTTTTTTGAGTGCCCACTACAGCACTGCATTTTTATTAATTTATTTATTTTACACACTCAGAGAAATTATGTAGTTAACCAAACCATTGCAAAACAGGCTTGCTCTGCCAGTACAGCCCACAGTGCAGACTTGCTGTAATTATTGCCTTATTCTTTTTTCATGGTATATCTTTACTATTTCCCCAAGTCTGCCTTTAGCAGCTCCTTCCAGCACAGTTCAGTCCGTGGGTGCTGCCAACTTAAATTCATCTCCTCCTGCTTTACACAGGTGTCCTTAATTTTCACTCTGCAGTACTGGCCCTGTTATTCTCCTTTTTACTTTGCAGCTGTGGGATTTCTGATCAGTATTTTATTTTTTCAGTCCTGCTGCCCCCTGGTAATCCTTCTCCTCCTGCTTTACCCTGACTATTCTCCTGTTAACTGCAGTATTTACTTTTTACTCTGTTTTTACTGTGGTGTTCTGCTCCTTTATTTTGTTAATATTCTCTCCTTCTTTAATTTCACATGCTTCAGCTCCTCTCTCTTTGCACAGGTGTGCCCTTTTTCCCCTTCTTTATCAGTGCTTTGCTGTTTTAATTTCTGTTGCACCCTTGTTTTTTTGGCCGTCTCTATTTAATTCTTAATAAAACTGCACTGATTCATCTATTTTAGCCCTCTTGCTTAATTTTCACAGCCTACTCTCCAAGGCAAGCAAGCCTCTTTCATTTTTCCTTCTCTCTGTGCTGTACTGTGTTCCCTGCCTGCCTAGCTACCCTCTAAATGTAATCCTGGCTCCCCCTTTTCTTTATGCAGCCACACATTCAGAGTACCACTGCTTGAACCCGTCTGCTCCCTCCTACTGCCACAACTCAAGTGGCTCATGCTGTTCTGCCAGCCCTCCAAAGTGCAAGATAAGATCCACTTCTAATTGGCTGGAGGAGACTGTCTGTGTGATTCAGCCAATCAGACACAGTCTCCTCCATTCCAAGACAAGCATCAGGTGATTACCAGTGACTGTCGGTGCTCAGCAGAGGTCAAATCCAGAAGTCTCACACAAATGCACGAGATTCAAGATGGCACCGCCCGGCAGCCAGTAGTTTTTCTACCCGTCTCAGTAGTTCTGAGTGCTGTGGCAAGAGAGGTGTCAAAACTGGCTGGGGTGCACTGCTTTTGCCTCTGTGGCACTCCTCCTCCTCATAAAAATTTTAGCCACACAGCTTGTGGCTTTGCCGGTGGCCATGTGGTGAACGGCAAGTGGGAACGTAGGTAGATGACAGTGTCTACATAGAGATGTATATATGTATCATGGATCAAGCAGAGAGAAGGCTATTAACAAAGAGACTGAATAGTAGTGGGTCAAAGATTAAGCCTTGTGAGACTCCAAGGCTGAGGGAACATGGTGGAGATACCTACACTGACCTTGACTATCTGGGATCAATTAGTCAGGTAGGACTTGAACCAAGGTACCGTGTAAGGTTACAGGCCCATATTTAGAAGTTTGCAGAGGAGGATGCCATGATCTATAGCATCAGAGGCTTGATTCAAGTCTATGAATATTGCCCCAACATGGAGTCTGGAATCAAAGACTGATGCTAAATTGTTGGTAACCTTTAATAGCTCTGTACATGTGGAGTGATTTGGCTTAGAACCAGATTGTGATTCTTTGAGAAGATTGTAATGATGGATGTCGTTTATAAGCTGCCTATGTACTATCTGTCTTTTCAAGGACATTACTGAGGATCAATAGGATGGAAATTCATCAGTAGTTATTTGGTCTGATGATAAGCTGACCAGAGGAGCTGGATTACAATAATCACTTTCCAGGCCTCTATGGCTAGCCACTGGGGAGGTGTGGCACCAGCTGACTTGCAGCAGCTTTTGGCAAACGTAGTCCAATACCATCATAACCAGCACATTTTGAGAGGAATTCTTGGAGTAGATTCAACACATCCTCTTGTTTGACTGACTTGAGTTTGAAGTTTTCAGGTTTAGTAGTGAAGGACTAAGGAGAGGCACCGACTGGTGTTAGGTTGGATGGCTGAGGCACAGGGATGTAAGGGATGTTGGGGTTTGTGAACAGTTGGTTCCAAGCACGTATGACTTCCGCATTGCTTGTGATTAGGATTCCATTGTGAATTTAATAAGATATGGATTGAGCTCGGCCCTCTTAAAGCAATGTGTCAATTCCTGACCAAATATTTTTTGGCTTTTTGCTATTTGAGTCTCAGTATCCAGCACAATAGTCTTATTTGGCTTTTCCTACTAAAGTTACTGCCTGATTTCTGAGGTATCTATACACCTCCTGATCACAGGCTGCAAGTGAAGCCTTGTATTTCACCCTTGCACTATCAACAGTGTGTAGTGGTGGTTCAAGACTTCCGTTAAGATCCAATTGTGTTGCCAAGCAATTTGTCACAAACTAATCTCAGTTCACACTTGAAGTAGGTCTGAGCGACCTGTCGGTGCAACGGTAGTGCTGCTGCTCATGATGCCGGCGACTCAGGTTCAGAAGCAAGCCGGGGTCATTGGGAGCCAGCTGGGGGGGGGAGGAGAATTGAGTGTCCCAAGGGATGCTCTTCTGCCAGGGAGAGGAAGCTGAGCACTGCCATCACAGCACCACCTAGGTGACCGTGGGTGGAACTGCAGGCAGGCACACCTTGGGGAGGGGAGTCCAGTATGCTGAGTTCCAGGTTGAGTTAATCTGTGTTCAGTGTTTTAAGGAGGAGTAGATGGAACAGTAATCACTCAGTGAATCGGGAAACATGTCAGAGGAAGCTATTTTGTCAGGTCTGCTGATGAAGATAGGCACCAAAATGGTCACTCCATAGAAAGCACTCTGCACTGTTATGTATCAATAGCAGCAAATAAAAAAAGCTGCCACCAGTATCAGAGACATTGCAGTTTTATTTAAGTGCAATTTTAAAGTGCAAATATATGCAGAGTAAAAAGTGGTCACTTTTCACTCTGCACATGCTGGTGCTTTAATACTGCACATAAATAAAATATCAGTTTCCAGTACTGGTGCCACTTTTGTTTGTTTGCTGATATTGGTGAGGATCCAATCTATGCAGGTTCAAGTCATGGTTCTGGTGTTGCATCTAGTGGTAAGGATATTAGCTGGGTAAGAAGATGCTCAGATGCCCAGTCCTGTGCAAACATATCCATGGCATAATTTCAATTTATGTTAAAGTCTTCTTACTGTAACCTCTAGGTGGTGCTACCCCAAGGGCTACGACCCCTGCCTGCTTGGCTAGTAGCAGGTTAAGTGGCCTGGGTACTAAAATGAGTGCCTCCACCCAGAGGTCGGAGTTGTTAGTGGTCAAGCTAACCTGGGTACAGCCCTCCAGGACACTGTAACCCCCCCTCTTTCCCTACTAGTGGCCTGAACAATGTACAGTAATCACTTATGCAATGACTCTTATTCACCATGCAATTACCCACACTGTTTGCACTTACCACCAGGGCTGGTTCCTCTGGCTCGACCCTGGAGACCCACTGTAAAACAAGGTTATGCACAGCAAATGGCAGCAGCACAGTACTTTTGACACAAACTGGAACCACAGTCAGGTTAAATGCAAAAAGAGATCTGATTTATTCAGGGGACTTGAACAAGGGAGGGGCGTAGTCAGTTTGATTTGCTTAAAGGCTATATCAATCAGTCATGCATGCACTTCAGAGTCCCTACACAGTCACACACTCTGGGTACCCAGGTGGGGAAGAGGTGGGCTAGCCAGGAACGTTGCCCGGGGTAGGCCGGCGTTGCAGCTGGTTGGGGCCCTGTGATGGAAGAAAGCAACATGCACAACAAACACTATTTGTAATCCGGAGCTAGAGGGCTCAATTTGTTAAGGAAAAGACAACAAGGCAATCAGATGACAACACTTTAGATTTCGCTGTTGTTGCAGGGAACTACCCTGATGTTTACTCATGATACTCAATACAGGACACAGACAGGACAAAATTGAGACTGCAGGTTGATGAGTTGGAGTGCCAGGAGAAGCAGAGCCCACACAAATCACTGAGGCATTGTTCCTGTTCAAGATGTTGAGCAGGGGGCTGATCCCAGGGTAGGGCTCTCGTCGATGGCTTTTTCTATGTAGCAGGTAATCTGGCTGGACCAGCGTGGCAAGGCCAGGCCAAGTGGAGATGAATGTGGATTCAGTCTGGTGGGGCTGGATACAGCCTCCAGCAAGCAGAATACAGTTCAGCACACGGTGGGGAACCAAATCACGACCCACTAGCAACACACAGCACATTTATGGTAAGGAAATGCCACTGTACCCGGCGGATGGCAGTCCAGTCACAATTACAGAGTCTCTGCACCAAACCGGGATTCCAGCAATCACTGAGGTCCTGACAGGCCGATCGCATTCAGCAAATCTTCGATCTTCCTCAGGGTTTAAGCCTGGTCACAGTTCTGTGGCTTTAAGCTGTCTCTCTCTCTCTCTTGATTCAGATTCAATCTGAAAATATCCACAAGTCCCTTCTCAGGGACAGCAGACAGGCACAGGGCTGCAGTAATGGGGGGACAAGTGGGGATTTGTCCTGGGCCCCAAGCTCAAGGGGGGGCCCACCTGAGGCAGGCCAAACACAATCCTTCCACAGTTCTCCCACATGAACTACGCAGAAACTGCTGCTCGACTATCTCAAGTCTGTTCACTCTTTCACTTCCCAGCTCAGAACTGACTGTAGCTGCAAGCAGCCTGGGACTTTCCCCAGGATCCAAAAGGTTCGGTTGGCTGATCTGTCTGTCAGTCATGGCAAGGGCTCCACCTCCAGGTCCATTTGGGTGCCAAAGTTCCAAAACTACAATTCCTACAGAGTTTTGCTCCCACAAGACCCCTGTGGACAGGCTCCATTTTAGAGTCCCCAAAGGTACTGATTGGCCCACTCTGGCAGTCCAGGACCAAGATGGTGGTGATAAACAGAACAGTTCAGGCTGCAAAGAAGGCAGGTTAGACAAATTGCAATATCATTACTATTCTAATAGATAATCAGCAAATAAGTACAGCTTCTAACATAGCTCCCTCTGTGCAAATAGCGATAGCAGAAGGGAGCGATTATCTGGCAGCCCAGGAAGGACTCGAGCATAAAAGCACTCAGCCTCCTCCCAGATTAATTGTAACTGCATATAGGCAGCTCTTAAAGAGACAATACACAGAGGCTAAACAGGCACTCTCAGGCAATAATGTTTAAACTGCTAAAACACAGGACACCAGCCTGGCAGTGAGCAGTAAGACATGTCCAAGGAAGACTTTTTGGGAACCCCCATTTGTAGGGGGGTTACATTATAATAGGGTCTCTGCACTAAAGGGATGTTAAAGGAGGAGGAGGAGATACAAGAGATAATGAAGTGAGGCCTTAGGGATGTTGGACTGTCTGTGTACACAGCTGAAATACAGATCTTTAGCCCTTAGTGAGATTTTAGTTGTGAGACTGTCTAGCAGTTGTCCGTGTAGATGGGCTACATTTTTTTATTTATCTATTAGACATTCGGATAACACCTTTGAGCACGAGTGCTTTTTTCCACAGGTGCCATGTCAGTAATGATTACATTTAAAGAACATAAGCAGTACTAGCTCAGATAGAGCCTGGTCAGTGGCACATTTTTAAAGAAAGGGACATGTACAGTGCTAACCCAAGCACAGCCTGATCTGGTTCAAACAATGGAGCAGCAGGGAAATGGGAATGAAATCAGTTAGGCTTGACAGTAAAGTTCATAACAGCACTGCAAGATAAATGGAAATACGCGAAAAGGTATAGTATTGTGCATTTACATTGTTGTACTTTGTAGTCGTGTAATGCAGTACTGCTAGTACGTAAGTAGGACAGTTGGTAATATATCAGTAGACATCCATCCTATCCCAAGTCACCACGTTACGCAGTGTTACTTAGAAAGGATACTATACCTATGCAGGTATGGGATTGGGGGGGGGGGTTTACCACTAGCACCAGGGATTAATTTCTATTACGAAATGGGCATCAGAATTTAGGCATCCTGATTGGTCCATACCTGTGTGATATTCCTTCTTATGCACAGGAAAAAGGACCAGCAGTGCCCTGTGGGCACTGATTCTGGTAAAGATACCAGTTAGAATGTTGGCAAATTGAAAATCAGCCATCTTGTTGTCACCAACTGCGAGTGAAATACCAGGCTGTATTTTCGATCTGTCAACATATCTGCAAATATTCCGATGCCCATGTCATAAATGTTTATGCTCATGTTTATGCGCACTGCATGATTTAAAAAAAATACAAGCTGCCACCAGCCTGCTCCAGTCACAGTAACTGTGAACCACCGAGCAGCTGTCTCCCAACTCCATGTCCCGGCTCACTCGCTTCCGCCGAGCGTGGCGTATTCTCCCTAGCGCTGCCTGGTGCCATAAGGTAGAGGAATGTAAAAAAGTAAAGACGGCATAATTCTTCTTGTACCACTGTACCTATCAACCGCCGAGCAGCTGTCTCCCAACCCGCCGCCCGTTCGCTCCTGCATCGTCGTAACAGCTTACAAAAACAGTGTGTTCTCCCTAGCACTGCCTGGTGCCATAAGATACAGAAATTTTAAAAAAAGGACAGCATAATTTCTTGTTGCAGACTTTCTAAAGTCAATGAAGTAGGTGTGCTGCTAGTTTGGGGGGGGGCTGCCATGACAACTACAGGGAAACAAAAATACAAGTACTAGCAGGTCAAAGGTAATCAACTTAAAGAAACAAACAGGTGGAGGAACTATTTTGTTAAAAAGTAACACAAATATTTAAGCTTTTCACTATGAAATACTGTTCATTTTACTTATGACATGCATCTGTATTTTAGATAACCATTTCATAAGTGCAATAAGACACTCCAGGGTGTGCATTAGACACTTTAACACATGGCTAGGAGGCTGAGGTGCCTCACTATGCCTCCTAGCCATGTGATAAAGTATCTAACGCACACCCTGTCGTGTCTTATTGCTTACTTAATGAACAGACCGGTGATCAGCGGGGCGGGGGGGTACTACTAGCACCAGGTATCCTTTGTTTTGAATGCACGGGCCACTGATCAGCCATGGGAGGGTGCCAGGGACCACAGAAGGTGGGGGCGCTTCCCCAGCAGCCAACCGACTACTTGACTACATTACCTCAAGTGTTGTTAGGGTTGTCTGGAGTAAGTTGTGGTTTTATTCAGCGGTATTTGTGCTACCAAGAGGATCGCACTAAACCCTTTTGCGCAGCACAAAACTGCTGAATATGGGGTTGTGTGCATATTTATGACCATGTCCCTCACCTTGCCTGCATGCATACATTATGTTTTGTGCAGGCGCTAACCTTCTTTGCCTGTGCAAAAGCCCTTTTTGAATATGGGGCTCTAGCGCAAACCCTGCTTTGCACGGGCAAAGACCCGTTAGCACCCACGCAAACCTTTGAATATCAGGCCCCTGAAGTTTTGCATGCATTACGTGCACTTTTTCAAAGGCAACAAAACTGATTTATTACACACAACCTGAAGTGAGCCTTATTTCTGCAATCCAGCACTGTGGGGCCAAACTGGAAGTGAAAGAATTCTGTTCTTGTATGTTACGGTAGCGGGGGTCACTCCTGAGCTACCTTTTGGGAGAAACTCTTGCAGTTCAGTCTCTGGTTATCTTCCCATAGTAGAAAATGAAACATCCTCTTCCCCCTTGTTCACCCTCCCCCTTTACTGGGCTCAGGTGTTACTTGTTAACCCTCCCCCTTTACTGGACTCTGGTGTTACCTGTTAATGCTCCCCTTGAGGGATAGCCAACAAGTAGAGCATGCAGTACAGTGAAACATAAAAACATAGAAAATGACAGCAGAAGGAGACCAAGGATTCATCAAGTCTGCCCATGATATTCCCAGAACCTATTGATGATCCTGGGGGCTACTCCCTTCCCGGCTACAGTATATTTATTTATCTTTTTTGCCTGTCTTGTTGTCCCTTCCCTGAGCTCTAGCTCTGTCCCACCCATGCTTGAAATGTCCCACATTTCTCGCTCCTACCACCTTGGCAGGCAGGCTGTTCCAAGGTTCCACTACCCTTTCGGAAAAGTAGTGCTTCCTTAGTTCCTTTCTTTTTTTTTTAATTGCCATTTATGCCCCCTTCTCCATCTGTACGTCTGCTCCCTTCCTCGAGGTCCTGAAGGCAGCCTCTGGCGGTGTTGCGGTGGGCTCACTCCAGCCACGGATAACTCCCTGGGTGGGGTAGGAGGGGATCCCCAACCCCTTCGGCCAATGTCCAACTTGTCAGGCTGCTCAGTCACTCCCCTGCTGAGACACTGGGGCCCATCTCCTGGAGCAGATGTGGGGCTTTTTCCACTTTTCAATGGAGATGTGGTTGTGCCATGATGTCAAGGCTCACACCAACATTGGCCATGCTATTGTGGCACTGAACTACCATGCCCCTCCGCTAGAGGGTTGGTCCTGCAGCGGGTCTTCCCCCTCCTCCCACCCCAGGGGAGACAAGCAGTCCAAAGGATGCTCAGCCTCCCCTCCCTGGCCAGTCCTCCAGCTGCCAGGGCTTGTTTCTGAACCTGGGTCACTGGCATCACAAGCAGTAGGCCTACTACTGTGCCAGCGGGCCGGCCCTCAGTTCCTTTCTGAAAGTCCCCCCCCCCCCAATTTCCATTCATGTCCTCTTGTCGTTGAGCTGGGGAATAATGTTGAAAAGTTCTTCTGTGGAACGCTTTGTTCATGCCTTTTCAGGAACTTGAAATTTCAATCATGTTCCCCTCTCTCTCCTTTCCTCCAGTGAGTACATATTCAGTGCTGCCAGCCGATCCTCATAGGTGACTGGCTACACTCTTTAGGTTTTGTCTGCTGTAAAACAGTAGGCCTCCAACTCTCCTTGAGGACCCATGGAGTCTGAGAATAGCCATCAATAAACATTTTTGGGGGTTTTGTGGTCCAAGCCAGGATTCTGTAATGGCAAGAATGCCAGGGTGATACAATATGGCCCATGCACACAGAAGAAATACCTTTTGTAATGGACTTTTTATATTGATACAGGCTATAAAGAAACCTTTTCCAGTGCTTGATGGTGCCATCTGTGTAGTCCAAGAGGATGGCCCAGGCCCATTGTTTTATTCTACGTTCCAGAGACGGAGCTGTGATAAGCCCGGGTTGAGACTGGATGCAGGTAGTGGGCAGCTAGCCCAGCATGAACACAGAAATCCAGAGCACCTGCACTCCAAAGCACACAACATACACAGTTCCTTTACGGTTGAAATGCTTTAATAGTCAAAATGCCATGGGGTGTGTACACAGACCTTGCCACTGCCACAATGCCCTGGTGCTTCGGGTTAGAAACCCTTCATCAGGGGGGCATGGTTTGTAAAAGAGACACACGATTTATTTATACCATCACCTCATGAATAAACATTAATGAATTGCATACATTAAATTAATGAAAAAACATAGAAACAAAAAAAAAGGTAAAACAAATTATATATAAGGCATGAAGATTTAAAACATTCTATAGTCTATAGGAAACTTTCACTTTTTATTCATACGCCCAATACAGTAAAGTGACTATAGCTGTAACATAATTTCAAAAACCTGTCAACAGAAAGAACAGGGGTTCTCTGACAGCTGTGATTTTGCATGATTCACTGTGATCGACAGTTTCTAATAGCCTCCAGGGTACAGAGTGATAGAGTAGTATTACCTGAAAGAAAACACAAAACAAATTGTAATTTAGTATAGAACAAACAAAATGAATACAAGCAAGCAAAAACCTCTCAAAGGACCCAGATGATTAAATATAACTGTCTTCCAGAAAATATACTAAGGGAATCATATCTACAATATGGGTGACCATTGGTAGAACTTAATTCTACACAGGGGTTGTGTTGTGAGTAAAGAGATTCAAAGACATCTAAAAATGCTGATACAGTATATTAAACAGAAAACAGGCAAAGGTCCTGAGCAGAGGCAAGCCCCTAATAAATACGCACGGGAGTATTACATTTTGGTTTCCTAAAAGAGCAGTCTCAAGACATGAAAAATATATATACAATTACATTCAGATGCATTATTAGTCTAGCAGGTATGGCTTAATGTCTCACTGATCATTTAATCCAGCTGGTTTCACAGTATTAAGTGTGAATATCCAAAAGCTTTCCTTTTTGAGAAGGACATTAGTTCTGTTACCTCCTTTCTTTAAAATGGGGACATGTTCTATGCCCATAAATTTGAGTTGATCAGCATTAGAGTTGTGGCACGAAAAAAGTGTGCCCTTACTGGGGTGTCTTGTCTGCCATTCTCAATTGACTTAACATGTTCTTGTACAGTCTGCCTTAAGGGTCTGGTGATTTGCACAACATAGGTCATCTTGCATGGACACCACAAGACATACACCACAAAAGGAGTGTCACAAGTTATGCATTGGCGTATTTTGACTGTGGTATCACTGTGTGAAGGATGTTGAAATAGTTTACCAGGGGTCATCAATCTGCATATGTTGCTTCACTGGCATTTGAAAAAACTGGTAGAACGTCTTGGTAACCAAGTCCTTTTGTCAGTGTCTGTCTCTACCTGCTGCAACTTGCTGTGTGCAAGTCTATCTCTAATGTTGATACCCCTGCTAAAAGAGACCATTGGTTTTCCTGAGTTAGACCTATTCACAGTATTGTCACTCATCAATATGGGACAGTTTTAGTGTATAATAGTACCCACCTTTCCTGCCAGACTGTTAAATTCCATGGCGAAAGTCACAGCAGTGTTCTCTAGCATGGATTTCTCCCTATCAGTACTCTCCTCAAGGAGGTCCTTCCTACTGCATGAAAAAGCTTTTTGTTTGGCATTTTCTAGAAGTTCTTTCGAGCATCCCTTGGACAAAAATCTAGTCTCAAGTTCTGCTGCCTGAGTGAAAAAGTCTCTATCTCTGCTGCAGTTCCTATGTAACCACAACATTTGTCCATAAGGGATTGAACCCTTCAGTTTTGGGGGGTGGGGGCACTGTCAGCTCTTAGCAGTGAATTTGTAGCTGTCTCCTTATCATACGTTTTTGTTTTAACAATACTACCGAGAGTGCTTAATGTCCAGAAATTCTAGTTTTTGTTTGTCAGCTTCATATGTAACGTGTAAATTAAAATCAGTCTTATTCAGCCAATCCATGAATTCCGGGATCATATTCTCATCACCTTCTCAAACATACATGCGGTCATCAATATAACAATACCGGACTTTTATGTGTTTGTGGAAGGGGATTAGTTTCATGATGTAAATCTGTAGCATTTATACCACCCTAGAAAAAAGTTTATGTAGCTGCGTGCCATACTGGCACCCATCGCGGTGCCGCAGACTTGGAGATAGTGGCTGTTATTGAATTCAAAGGCACTATGATTTAAAATAAAATCCAATGCTTCTATAATAAAGTCTGTGGGAATATTTCTGTTGGTCCTTTTTTCTAAAAAGAACTTGCAGGCCCTAACACAACACAATCCTGCAAAGAGAAATAAAAAAAGTGACCCAGAATAAAATGGTTTTATTTGGAACAAGCATCCAGTGACACCTGGGTTTTACATCTTACTCAAGATTCATAAAAATTAAAACAATCCTCCAGGGAGACTGATAGTCTTGGGTGATGGCCCTATTACAGAAAATCTGGGTCACTTTTGGGATATCTTTTTACAGGACTGTGTTGGGGAATTGCCGTCTTATCTCAAAGACACTTCTGACACCTTGAAAAAATGTGACTCCTTTGTGTTGCATGAGAATTATGTTTTGATGGGGATAGATATTGAGTTTCTATATACCTCTATCAAACATGATTTGGGGATTAGGGCTTGCAAGTTCTTTTTAGAAAATAGGACCAACAAACATATTCCCACAGACTTTATTATAGAAGCACTGGATTTTATTTTAAATCATAATACCTTTGAATTCAATAACAGCCACTATCTTCAAGCCTGCAGTACTGCGATGGGTGCCGATATGGCACACAGCTGTGCAAACCTTTTTCTAGGGTGGCATGAAATGCTACAGATGTACAACTGTGAAAGTAATCCCTTCCACAAACACATAAAAGTCTGGCATCGTTATATTATTTTATATATATATATATATATATATATATATGTTATATTATAATGGGCAGACTAGATAGGCCAAGCGGTCCTTATCTGCCGTCAAAGTCTATGACCGCATGTATGTTTGGTAAGGTGATGAGAATAAGATCCTGGAATTCATGAATTGGCTGAATAAGAATGATTTTAATTTACACGTTACATATAAAGCTGACAAACAAAAACTAGAATTCCGGGACGCTATATTCTCAAGCACTTTCAGTAGTTCTGTTCCAACAAAAACTTATCATAAGGAGACAGCTACAAATTCAGTGCTTAGAGCTGATGGTAGCCCCCCAACTGAAGGATTCAATCACCTACAGACAAATGTTGCAGTTCCATAGAAACTGCGGCAGAGATGAAGACTTTTTTTGCTCAGGCAGCAGAACTTGAGACTAGATTTTTGTCCAGGGGATTCCCTAAAGAATTTCTAGAAAATGCCAAACAAAAAGCTTTTTCATGCAGTAGGAAGGACCTCCTTGAGGTGAGTACTAATAGAGAGAAATCCATGCTAGCGAATACTCCTGTGACTTTTGTCATGGAATTTAAGAGTCTGGCAGGAAGGGTGGGTAATGTTATACATTGAATCTGGCCCATATTGACAAGTGACAATACTGTTAATAGGTCCATCACAGGAAAACCAAGGGTTTCTTTTAGCAGAGGTGTCAACATTAAAGATAGGCTTGTACACAGCAGGTCGCATGTGGAGGCTGACACTAACAAAAGGACTTGGTTATCAAGACGATCTGCAGGTTTTTTCAAATGTCGTCGCTGCAATATATGCAGATTAGCTACTCCTGGTAAACTACTGTATTTCAACATCCTTCACACAGTGATACCACAGTCAACATATGCCAATGCATAACTTGTGACACTCCTTTTGTGGTGTATGTCTTGTGGTGTCCATGCAAGATTACCTATGTTGTGCGAATCACCAGACTCTTAAGGCAGATGGTACAAGAACATGTTAGGTCAATTGAGAATGGCAGACAAGAAACCCCAGGAAGGGCACACTTTTTTTGTGCCACAATTCTAATGCTGATCAACTCAAATTTATGGGCATAGGACATGTCCCCATTTAAAAAATTGGAGGTAACAGAACTAATGTCAGCTGGATTAAATGATCAGTGGGACATTAAATCGTACCTGCTAGACTAATAATATAGTTGTATGTAATTATATTTTTCATGTCCTGAGACTGCTCTTTTATGAAACAAAATGTAATACCACTGTGCATATTTATTAAGGGCTTGCCTCTGCTCAAGATGTTCGTCTGTTTTCTGTTTAATATATCAAAATTTTTAAATTTCTGTGAATCTTTTTACTCACAGCACAACCCCAGTGTAGAATAGAGGATAATATATGGTCATCTATCGGTAACTGGTTTGTTAACCATCGAGAAGTTGCCATGGTGACCATTTAAACCTTGAGAGTGAAGCGCGAGAGGTTTACATTGCCTTGGCAACCTTGAGATGGTTACACAAACTGGTTGCTGATAGATGAACCACAAATTATCTTTTATAGTGTATGGTCTCCTTTTTACAGGTGTGTAGTCAGAAAATAGCACTCATGATATCATTGCTGCTCTCTGAGGTGCTTTTCCATTACTGCCGCAGCTGTTTTGGGTGCACATGCATGGATTGCACATGCACAAACACCGTACAGACACCAGGGTGTGCATGCACAAATATGGTCAATGTTGCTACACCATCGATGTGACGTACTCACAATGGCATGACAACATTGTGACATCATGTCAATAGTATAACAACACTATAAATTGTCCGATTTCCATGAATAATAACATTCCACCATAGTACATATATTAAGTTCTACCAATGATCACCCACATTGTAGATACGATTCCCTTAGTATATTTTCTGGGAGACAGTTATATTTAATCTTCTGGGTCCTTTGAGTGTTTTGTGCTTGCTTGTATTCATTTTGTTTGTTCTATTATACTGAATTACAGTTTGTTTTGTGTTTTCTTTCAGGTAATACTGCTCTATCTTACTCTACCCTGGAGGGTATTAGAACTGTTGATCACAGTGAACCATGCAAGATCACAGCTGTCAGAGAACCCCTGTTCTTTCTGTTGACAGGTTTTCGAAATGATGTTACGTCTATAGTCACTTTACAGCAGTGGCATATGAATAGAAAGTAAAAGTTTCTTATAGACTACAGAATGTTTCAAATTTACATGTCTTATATGTGTACATACATTTATAAAATGGGTAGGGAAAATGTTGATATCTTATAGGATGAAAAGCATCACATGACTGTGTGTATATCAGAGTGCGACCACACACCTGCACTTTTTCCCCTCTCCAAAACAATTTTGACATTTTATAAGACAGATGAACCACTCTGATATACGCACGCCTTGGGTGGTTGATGCACACCAAGGCTTTATGTAAATCAAGTGAACCGCACACCACAGAGTGGTTTATCTAATATATATATATATATATATATATATATATATATATATATATATATTTTACTAGTTTTTTTCATTTCTATGTTTTTTTATTAATTTAATGTATGCAATTCATTAATGTTTATTCATGAGGTAATGGTACAAATAAATAATGTGTCTCTTTCACAAATCACGCCACCTGACGAAGGGTTTCTGACCCGAAGCACTGGGGCATTGTGGCAGTGGCAAGTTCTGTGAACACACTCTGCACTATTTTGGCTATTAAAGCATTTAAACCTTAAAGGAACTGTGTATGTGGTGTGTTTTGGAGTACAGGTGCTCTGGATTTCTGTTTTATTCCATGTCACCTGCAAGTAGTAGCAGAAGTATGCAGAGGGTCCTGGGAATCATATGTAGGTAGGAGGCCTTCCTCTTCTTCAGGTGGTGGTTGGTGGACAGAGGAGGAAGTTTTGGAGAGGGAGGCAATGCTACAGAAGGGTCAGAGAAAGCCAAGGTTTGGATTGGATGCCCTATAGGAGCTTAGTGGGAATGCTTGAGGGAATCAATAGGGGCTGATGAAGGATGTGGCAGAATTGCCATAGGAATGCCTGTAGGAGTTCGTAGGGGTTCTGTGACTACCATGGATAACAGAGAGTAGGCCACAAGAGGGGATGTTATGAGGGAACAGGATGAGGAGAAAAGAGTTTTAAGGGCTTTTCAGCACGTTTATACATTTAGCAGTGTCACATTGCTGTAATATTTATAACAACAACATTAACATCCTAAGATCCTTTCACACACCAAGGATTTGAAATGAGTGGCAACAGTGGTATCTCTTCCCATCATAGTTTCCAAGAGTGGCTTTTTTGGTTTTTCCTTAGTAGCAGTTAATCAAAGTTTCTGTGTAGAGCAGGCTAGTAATGTGTGTGCTGCTGCACAGAGGAGTCAGTATAGTGTGTGTTTGCAGCAGGGCCAGGTCTTAAGGTCAGCCAGCAGGGGATAGGGCATAAGGGATTTTAAAGGCTTTTTTACAGTTAATTTTTGTTTTACTGACTGATGGCAGTGCAGAGTACAGAAATCCATACATTGTTTTTTTCCGTGTTTCAGCCAGCCAGGTACAGGCCAGCCAGTGACACGAAGAGTGAGTTAAGGTGAATTGGAGCCTGCTGTCAAACTGAGAGATGTTGCTGAGAGTATGTTAGGTTTCAGATTGGTGTCTTTCAGTGAGGTCTTTGAGTCAGTGGGGTCATTTGGGGACCCAGTATGTGGTCTCCCTCTTATAGCTCCCCTCACATGTCACACTATACGTGATCATCTAATTTTCAACATTTGACTGACTACTGAGGCATCATAGTTTGTGCGGTGTAGAAAACATAAAGAGAACAGGAGGATAAAGAAATGCAGGGGGAAGATGTAGATAGAGGTCCCACCATGTGTCAGTTCTGTGTACAACTTCTGTAAATGGTGGTGGTGGAGGTGGTCAAGGTAGAATATGGAGACATGGGGCTGTGATGATTGGGGTCAGGCATATAATAATATGGCCAAAGAAGCTCTGGTTCAGCAGTTCACAGTAGCCCACTGGTTCCATTCCCACTCCTACTAGCCTTTTCAGGTCTTTCAATGCATCTAACACCACCTTGCGCTATCCAGAAGCACATTGGCTTCCTTTCCCTCCTTCAAGTGCTGCCAGTTCCTGTTCCACTTCCCCTACATGGGAATGAGACAAAGGTGATTCATTTGTAACTGAAAAAAAAAGAAGTTCTCCCCCTATCTGGCTAGAATGAACAACACAACAACAGCTGCAATAGCCACTTGTGCATGGTGGCGACTGTTGCTGGTCTGCATAGAACCATTATATATTCCCCTTATATCATGCTGCTGCACACAATATCCTGCAGCCCAGTGCTGCTGTGTCATCTAGTACTCACAAGAAAGGTGACAGTGAGTCTTGCTGTCACATAGACACTACAGTAATCCTGTCTGCAGAGGAAAAAGTACAGCTGTTCATCAGAGGAGGGCTAGGTATACTGGTACCACAGTTTTACAAAATGAAGCAACTAGCATCAAAGCAGTTTCTAAGGAAGTGTGCCAAAAAAGAGGATTCATATGAAAGTGAAGCTGTCAGGGGCAGCAGACAGAAGCAGAGATAAAGAAGGTAGAGTAGATGTGGGAGAAGCACAAGAGGAGAAGGGATCACAGAAGCAAGACAGAAGGGGCTGGGGAAGAAGCAAGACAGGAGGAGGAGCATGGGGAAAAGAAACAATAGGAATGGGACCAGGGGAAGAAGCATGAGAGGAGGAAGAGGGGCAAGGGGAAGCACATAATGATAATGAACAGGAGGCGCCTAATGTCTGATTAGTTGTACCATAGACTAGTGATGCTGAGTGCGATATTGAGACATGGAGGCCATCAAGGAAGGAGGAGGAGGCAAAAGTAAAAAAATATAATGGAAAATAGAAAACCCAGAACGTTTCTCATTCAGGGAACTGTATAGCCAAGCTCCAGCTCCCTGCATCAGCCCTATAGTCCTGTACCACCATCTGCTGCTGCTTCCCTGCCCCAGCAAAGTAGTTCCACAGTGCCCATAAGTCAATCATCTCACAGTCGTTGTCCACCTCACACAGATATACAGCCCTAACCATTGTCACCAAAAAGTCAAAGAGATCCTCTTAAAGTTTGGGAGTATTTTATGGATGACACAATACATCTACAGAAAACATGTTGCAGTCAATGAGGTAAAAAGATCAGCAGGGGACAGTGTACTCAAACACTGGGAACAAGTGTTCAGGTTGATTTTTACAAAGTAAACATGGCATTCTCCTAACCCCTTCCCCACTAAAGTCAGAGTCAGACTGAGGGACAGCAAGGACAGTTAGTATGGGAAGTAGCTTGGGATGGTTTATTCAAGCAATCCAGCCACCACCGCAGCACCCAGCTGATGCATCCCTAGGTACTGGCTCTGCTTCAGAAAGAGTCCAGCCCCCACCAGCTAGATGCCCTCCCAGTGAATGGTCCACCAGTACTGGTAGTGAATTAGTAACAAAACAAAGCACATTTCCATGCTCAGACTAAAATGCAACAAACTCACACATGTTCCATACCAATGGCACACACTCATTGGCGAGATGTTGCCCCTTGATATTCAGCCATTTTCCAAGCTGAAAAGCAACATTGTTTGTCTGCCTCTAAATTTCACTGCAGGAGTGCAATTTTTTTCTGAACTGTTGGCCGCAATTTATGTGACAAGAGTACATTTAAACAAAAAGTGATTAAAAGCTCTGAGTGCAAGCTGCGGTTGAGTCTTTTGCTGTTCTACGAACTGGGGCTGCAGCTCACAAACCACATAGCTCTGGAGATGGTTAGCTCTTTAGTAGTCAGGTGCACATAGACTCCAGTCTTGCTTTTTGTAATTGTAATAAAAATAGCCTATGATGTAGCAGAAGTCTTTCATGATCCTCTTTGTGCTTTTCATACCTCATCTGAACAGATATTGGAGATAAGACTGACTTACCACATGTAAAAAGATTCTTATCATTTTTTTTATATGGGTAACGAATAATGTTCAAAAACTGCTCAGTACACCAACATTTCAAGGGGAAACCTCTACACCGGAGTGTGTAGGTACTGTATTGCTAGTAACTATATCCTTCAGGAAATGTTGGGCTTGAAAAAATATCATTCACAGGCCAGAGAGCCCTGTAAAAAGGTGCACAAATTCCCCGCAACATTGCTGATGCCTGCACAAACTCTATAGGCTTGCTCATGCGACACCTGAACTGGAAGTTCAGGAATCGTGCAAGCAAGCCCATATAGTTCCATAGGGAATTTGTGTATGGCTTTTACAGAGATCACTAGCTGATGAAAGGATTTTTCAAGTGCAATAGTTCCAGAAGAAGGTTAAGTTGCCAGCAATATGGTAAGTGCACACCCTGGTGAAAATGTCTCCCGTCAAAACATTAGTGTGTTGAGTAGATCTGTAACTTTATCTGGTATCTATATGAAATAAACATTTAGATTTTTTTTTTTACATCTGTTGAGTAAGCTGTATTTTGAATATCTGTTCAGAATTGTCACAAGGCTGTAGTGAAACTGATTCCTACCAGATTTTCTTTAATCTTTACAGGGGCTGAAATGGCCACTCTGGGTGTTCACAGTGCCCTGTTCATACAGTACCTCTCCAAAATGAGGGTAAGGATAATTATACTCCATTTTGTTCCAGAACATAGCCGACCACAATGCCATTGGTATTAACAGCATGGCAATAATGTCATTGCTTTTATTTTTGCGGGGGGGGGGGTCTGCCCCCTGGACTTAAAGATTCCAACTCCGAGGGGGGGAGCGGATCATGGGGCAAGTTAAATATGTTGGGCTGTGGAGTACTGTTTCCATGGCCCCTAGTAAAAAAAAAAACACAAGTCCTGATTTGAGCAAAATGGTTGGAGACCAGGATTAGAACCCTGGTCTCTGCTGCCTCCCAGCAGAGCTGCTCCATGCCCCAGCCCTCCATGCCATGGGAACAGTTCTGCCAGCCCCTGGTATTTTGCTTCCCTTGTCCTGTGGCAGCATCATGTACAGTGAACAGGGGAGTACACATAGCAAGTGATCTACATTTTTTTTTTATTTTATTTTATTTAAACAGCAGTTTGGAAAACCTTTGAGCCATAGGCTCATTTACAAAGGTACCTTGTCACAGTAAGACAAACCAAAATACACAGTATAGCAGTACAACACATAAGTATAACAGTAAAATTAAGACATAGATACAAACAAGCTGGTACAGGTAGGATGGATGCAAACAATACCAGAGTTATGTCGTCCTTAGCAGCTTAGTAATAAGCTTTGTCATAAGTATTGAGTACGGCTTTGACTAGTGGCAGTTACAGCATCAGGTGTTAATAAGGTGGTTACGTAAGGAAGTTTTGAAGCACGATATAGTTGGAGCTTTGGAGATGGAGGGGGGCAGTGTGTTGAACCAGGAGGGGGCCCTAAAGCTGAAGGCTCTTTGGCCGTGAGAGGTCCTAGCTCTAGGGATAACAAGAGAGGTTTTCCCAGAGGTCCAGTATGAATTAGTGGGACAGAAGCAGATGGTGGTGGTCAATCCTGGTGGGAAAGCCCAAGGAGGGTCTTTTGTAAGGGTACAGGTAAGATATTTGAGGCGCTCACGAGATCAAGTACCAGCACTTTAGCATACAGTAGACAGGTGTGTGTCATCCTAGGTGCTCCAGTAATTAACCTGCAGGCCTTATTCAGAGTAGTGCAAATTTTATGGAGTGCGTCTGATCAGCAGCACCATACACCGGCAGTCCATAGTCCACTAGGGACAGGATAGAGGAGGTGATCATGAGTCAAGAGCCTCCGGAGGGAGGCAGTGTTTATACCGATGTAAGATGCCCAATCGGATATTAGTGGCAGTGGCTAGGGCAGCGATGTGTCCATGGAAGGAGAGGGAGGGGTCAAAATTGATCCCTAGGTATTTATAGGAGCAAACTTGTTCGAGTGGGAATGAGGAACCAGAGTGAATGAGGAGTTTGAAGTTGCAGGACTTGTTTTGGGGATGAGTGAAGAACATGGTTTTTGTTTTTTTAAGATTTATCACCAATCTATGTTCCTTGAACCAGCCTCGGCTTCAGTGAAGGACTTCTGCAGCGAGTCCTGGAGGGCAGTAGGGTTACGACTTGAGGCAAAGATGACTGCATCATCAGCTGCATAACAGAATGTTCCCTGAGCAAGAGCGTGGAAGGGTGTTAAGGTAAAGGGAGAATAGTAAGGGGCCCAGAATGGAGCCCTGGGGAACCCCAGAAAAGATGGGACAGATGTCTGAGTAGGTCCCATTAATTTTACACGCCAGAGCGGTCAGACAGATAACTGGTGCACCAGGAGATAGGCCCAGCAGCAAAACCAGAGAGACTAAGGGCATCAAGAAGGAGGGGGGGAGACAGTGTCGAAAGCTTGAGAGGTCAATGAAGACAGCACCAGCCAGAGAACCAGTGTCTAAGGAGGAGTGAGAAAGTTGGAGAACTCTAGGAGGGCTGTGTTGGTACTGTGGCCCGCCCAGAAGCCATGCTGCTCAGGACAAAGGACATTGTAGGTGGAGAGGTAGTCAGAGATTTGAGAGGCCACCACTTTTTCCAAGGCCTTGGAGAGAGGAAGAGAATGGAGATCGGTCGATAGTTTCCAGCCACAGTCCTATCACCACCTTTAAAGATAGGGGTGACAGTGGCAACTTTCCAGGCAGTTGGAACCTTCCCCAGGCAAAGAGAGTGGTTGATGAGGCATGTGATCGGGGTAAGGACTGTGTCTAAGACCAGCTGTCGGATACACGGATCCAGGGTGTCACTGCCTGTACTATTACTCTTGAGGGCAGTGACAAGGTGCGGCCTAAGTTCTTGGGCAGAAACACGGCGGAGGAGAAAATAAGGGCGAGAAAGATTTACGGCAGGTGCTGGGGGAGGAGGGTCAAAAAAATTTGTAGGGAGGATAGGGCTAAGGTCAGTGAATGAGGTGTTGAGGTGGTTGGCTATGAGGGCTGGGTCTGAGGAGATCACACCATTAATGTTGATCTGGGTGGGTGGGGGAGTGTGCACTCCCATTTAACTGTTTAATGTTATCCCAGAAGGTTCTGGGATTCCCCATGAGGCAGTGAGTGAGGACCGATAGTGCTCAGACTTGGCCTTTCTGATGGCCCGAGTGCACTTGTTCTCAGGCAGTATATAACCGCTTGTCATTGGGCCGGCCAGTCTCAATGGCACGGTGCCATAGGTTGTCCCTATGTTTGAGCTGGTGGATCAAAGCTGGGGTAACCTAGGGCATTCTTCCTTTTAGAACAGCGGTCAACACTGGGGCAAAAGATATCACAGGCATTATTAAAGTTTGGGTAAAGAAGGAGAGAGCTGTGTCAATGTCAGGAGTTGCCTGTATAGAGACCAGTCAATTTGGGACAGAAGTTCCTTAAGTTTTATCAGTCCACCAGGTATTAGACGCCGGCATGTGGACTGTGCTATGGGTTTGGGGACTGAGGTTGACCAGTGGAATAGAATGGGGAGTGATCGCTGAGAGAGTCTGGGAGGACTTGTACATTGGGGATCCGATTAGGGCGGTTGGTGAGTACCACATCAAGCAGGGTACTGGAGCCTCTTGGGGTTAGTCCTGGTAGGGTGGGTAACTAGTTGCGTTAGGGTCTATTGCAGAAAAGGAGTCTCGGTAGAGGAGGAGGAGGGGCTGAGCCAGTTGACATTTAAGTCACCCACCAGAATTTGATCAGTGGAAGGAGGTAGAGAGTAAGGTATTCTGTAAGAGAGGCAATGGCTCATGCTTGGTCCCTGGGGGCACGTATGCAGTAGTCAGATAAAGGGTCCTTTAAAGGGTCAGGGGTTAGTTTCAGCGTAGCGCCTGGGCCCTGGAGTTAAGGGATGGGAGTGGGCAGGGCTAGTACGGGAGAGATTCTTGACATAACAGTAGCCGCCACCCTGCCTCCCAACACGGTCGGATCGGAAAAGGGTGAAACCAGGAAGGGAGACTAGGAGTCAGGGAGGATTTTGACAGCCAAGTCTCAACCAGGGTGATGACATCAGGGTTAATTGATGTGACCAGGCATTGTAGTGAGTCAAACTTTTTTAGGAGGCTACAGATATTCATGGAGACCATGCATAGGCCTGTGGTGCGAGTTGGGGAGCTCCTGGGAACCGGGCCAGGGTTTGGATGAATGTTCCCTGACAGGAGTAGAAGCATGACTAACACCCTGGCTGGGAGATGATGAGAGGTTTTCCTACGATTGACATGAGAGGGAGGGGAGGGGAGGCTAAGGGAGCAGGGCGTGGGCAGGGAGGTACAGGAGGGGAAAGCAAGAATAAGAAGACACCCAGATGTGCCTGAAGTGAAGAGAAAGCTAGGGGGAGGGCAGGGGGGACAGGGACACACAGAGGTCCAAAGGGGCAGGAGAGGAGGTTCAGGAGCAAGGGGAGGGAGGGATGCCAGGGCACAGTGTGGACTAGCAGATGGGTAAGTGGGTAAGTGCACTGCTAGTGGGGATAGGCACAGGCAGAGCGTGAGGCAGGGCCAATACATTGTGGTGAGCAAGATCCCAGGGAAGTAGTGCTGTACAGGTAGGAGTAGGAAGTAGTGAGGGTGCATAGGTCCCTCTAGTGGCCAGCAGGTATAACCTGCAAATGGGAAAGTGGGGAGATAGGTTCTGGGCAACAGGACGTGATATCACCGGATGTGATGTCATGGGGTTGATCCTTAAATTGACAGCCCTGCTCACTGTCTGTGGTAGCACTATCCAGACTAGCGCTCAGTTGACTGGCGCTATTCTGGTAGCGCTAATCTAACTGGGTCCCATTTGTTTCTGTCAGCAATGGAGTAGAGAAATGAAAAAGCTGCTCTGCTCAGGTAATCTATGGAAGTCCGCTCAGGCAATTCATGGAAGTTTGCTTGGGCAATCCAGAGAAGCTGCTGTACCTGTAAAATGACAGCAATAAGAAAAAGTCTGGCATCTGTCAGTATTGATATTGTATAGGGAATGGCTGTCAGGGAATGAGACAGCTGTGATGGTGCCCATTGTTTTCTGTTTAACCATTTTATAGCCATTAACGGTTGTTAATGGATTAAGCTGAAATCAAATGGAGCCATCATAGCTGTTCGTTATAACCAGGATTCATTATAACAAGATTCATTATAACAAGGGAATACTGTAAATAGTAATCAGAATTTTCTCTCTTCTAACACTTGTGAACTTGTATATGAGTCAGTATTTTCCTACTCTTGTTTCAAACAAGGAAAAAAACATGGTAATGCTTTTCAGTACAAAGAAGCAATTAGACACTGTAAGCAGCAAGCTCACAGTCAGAACACTGATTGGGGCAATGCTATAATATTCCTTTTGAATTCAAGTACCAAGCATCATACTGTATAACTCCCCCACACACACAATTAAGTAATCCATTGACTTGGTTAGCAAAAAGCAAACCAAAGAAAAGAACAAATATACCATTCCACTGTAGCTTTAGCCCCTCTGTAAAAGGCACCTTAATTAACATTCAAAATCTTCTGCTCACTGACTATAATGCAATTATCTATTGCACTTCAGGGAAAGCTACTCTCAGGTCGCTGGATAATCTACTAAACAGGGTCTGCTGATTTACCCTTAGCCTACCTCTGTAGAACTCAAAACTGTTACCTACAATAACTTGCAATGTATTTTTCTATGTGTTTAATGTAATGTAGACAATTCAAATCATCTGCTATTCAAACTATGACCACCCTGTTAAATTTTTCACTTGTGATTGATGTGAATTTCTTGGGGCCATGGCAGTGTAGAGCTATTTTTTTATCTAGCTATTTGTAGTCTCTCCCTAACTGTCCACATCTGTGTGAGCCTTCAGGAACCTCACAGTCCTGAACCATCTTAACTCACCTCCACATCTTTCATGGTTTGCTTTTAGTTGAGGCACCCTCCCTGGGTTCAGAACACATTTGGTAGGAAAAGGGATGGGGTATTTCTGTTCTTATATGTCCATCACATGCAGATTCTGATGTGCACTGTGTGTGACTCCTGGTCCCCTGTCCTTACAAGTGCAGCACAGTGACTCATGCAGCCATGACCTGCCCACCATGCTTGCATGCCTGTCATGTGACATGCATGGGAGGCTGAGAAGGAGCTCAGTGATTTCTGTGCACTAGTGTGTGAGCTTGGACTATATCCCAGTATGCACTTGCATGAAACTGGAGTATATAGGCTTACACGTGCTACCTCGGCACCATTTTTGCTCTAGCACCAGAGCGAAGGGAGGGAGCAAAGTTGGGAGGATGGCTGATTTTTGCGTAGATGGACTTGGTGGCAGTGATTGTTCTGGGCAGAGTGGAGGGGACTCAGAGGGAGGATTAATGTTGACTTGGAACCAGGACAACTCCACGATGGAAGGATTATTATTTAAAAAACAAAAGAAGACTGACCCAGAGGTGCAGAGGTGCAGAGGACTGAGGTGCTATGCAATTTACCTCTTCCCACGCTGGTGACCTGAGTTCAGGAACTAGTTTGGGTTGCCAGGGATTGAATACATTGCGGCTGCGTGGTAGCTCTCCTCTCCCGCAGTGGTAGGTGAAGTCTTCCCGGCACTTGGCTACCACTGAGTGGAGGCTTGGTGGCAGTGTCACACAAATTGGGGGCTGGCACTAGGCCAGGGGAGGGTGGAATGGGCTCACCGGTTCCAGAGCACATGTTTGCCTCCAGGTACATGCACTACTCTGTCACCAATGCCCTGGGAAATAAGAGGAGAAAATAGGAGGAAAAATGGTGGAACCAGGACACTAATGAAACCCTGCCTAGAGTGCTGAGATCCACTTCACCGGACCAGTGATCGGAGGATAGAAGGAGGTGCATGAGGTAAGTGGCCAACTCTTGGCACCTGGGGACAGGGCTGATAGCATACCCTGTTCCAGCCAGGAGGATAAAAACCTTTATAGAAAAAAACAACAAACAAACAAAAACAAAAAAAAAATACATAAAGGAGAGAGGGGGCCTGGGAGAGCTGGGTTGGTGGTGGGCTGCTGGTGCACGTTGTGTAAGCTTCTCCAACAAGGAGGACTCACAAGGTCAGACCAAAAGTTCCAAAACTTAAAAAAAAAAATAAATATATATATATATATATATATATATATATATATATATATATATATATATTAAAAACACAGAAAAAAAGAAAGGGGGAACTGGGTGGTTGGTTGTGGGGTGGGCTGGTACAGTGTGGGCCTCTTCTTAGCTCTCCTGCTTCCCTTCTATGTTGCTTGCTAAATAAAAAAGAAAGAACAAGAGCAACTCAACTGACTCTAACAGACTAGAGAAGGAGAACAGGAAAGAAAACAAAGTCTGTATGTGTGTTGGTGGGGACTGTGAATGTGTACTCCTAGGTGCGTGGTGGACTGGTGCATCTAGTGGAAGGCTTCTCCAGGGGGACTCAGAGAAGTCAGACCAAAACTTAAAGAAAAAAATGTAAAAGAAAAACCCAGGAAAAAGAAAGGGGTGGGAGCTGAGTGATTGGTTTGGGGTGGGCTGGTACATGCCTGTCTTTTTAACTCTTCTGCTGCTGTATTTTCTTGCTTGTTGAAAAAAATAAATAGAAAGAAGAGAGTGATTCAGCTGACTCCAACAGAGTAAGAGAAGGAGAAATTCAATGTGCCTGTGCAACTGGTTTCGTGTTTCTGTAACATAGATAAACTTTGGCTGTTCGTCTCTCTATCCATGGGATATACCACCCTGTAGGGGTATGAAGGAAAGGAACCCCAGGGGAGGGTTTCACCCCTTGAGGTACCATGGGAGTGATTCCCTTGGCTAAATGTACCTTGGGAAGAAGCCCAAAAAGAGTGTCAAGCAAAACATACAAGGTAGTGAACACATGTCAGGGTCGAGGACCTGTAAGTAGGCAGTTGGTAGTATGGGTTCAGTTGGTAGCATGGGTCAATGAAGGCTTGTACATAGATCAGGTGGTAGCATAGGTTCAGTTGGCAGTATGGGTCAATGAAGACCTGTACGTAGGTCAGTTGGTAATGGGGTTCAGCTGGTAACATAGATCAGTTGGTCGTATTGTTTGAGTAAAGTAGGCAGAAAATGACAGGTGAATAGTGACCCACTCAGAGGTCTCACTGTAAGGCCTGGAGGCTTGGCTTCCTAAGGCGAGAGAGAACAGCCAAAGGGGGAGACGGGATGATTACAGGACATCCACCCGACTCCATCCAACAGTGGAAACCTACCTAAGCGGGAAACCTACCTAAATGACCTAGGGACTACAAGGATGCCTATCTAGTATTATGACCAATGGCATGGAGGAGAGGAAAAACCCTCTGTGAGGAGGAAACCTCTGGGGATCCAAGGCCTAGGTTACCTTCCTTCCTGGCTTTGGGACAATTTTGGTTAGTGACGGCTCTACTACTGCAATTTAGCAGACCAATCCAAGGGAACTGCTATTTTGGGGAACACTCTCACTCTATCCCTCTAACGGGAATGCTGTGAGGGTTGCGCATGCACTCTGCAACAAGAGTTGACCAGGGTGGGAGGAGGAGAGTAACAACTGCTGAGGCACTCAGCTGGCCTATTGATCTATGAACTAGGTGAACCAGAGGCAGTCATAGGAAGAATAACATGATAGGGTGCCTCCGAACCTGCTCGGGCAGCTAAAGGGGCCCTTCCTGTGAGAGCCCCACCTATTCATCACTGAAGTCTTAAATGCTACATCAAGAGGTGCCAGTGGTATGGTTGATGAATGAAGGGCCACCAGGAGCGAGGACCTTCCCAACTATGAGCCAGGTGAGAAGGACCCCACCCTAAGCTTCGCATGCTCAAGATGTGGACTTTGAGTGCAGAGAGAGACCATTGGCCACAAGGCTAGCCCTGTGGCCTGGAATAATGGATATGGTCGGTATGCCTCCAAAATGTGGAAAAGTGAGTTGTAATGAACATGAGACCTGCACATGATAAGGAGCATGGGACCCGTACGTGGGTCATAATGGATGATAGCAGGCATGTGGAGACCTGTACGTTGGTCAGACTGAGCACTGTGGACCCTCTCATGGGTCTTGACTGGGTGAGACCTGAACATAGGTCAGACTGAGCAATATGGAACCTCTCATGGGTCTAGGTAAGGCAAATAGCAGTTGTCAACCACAGGAATGCATGCCGACCCAGTCCTTTAGAAAGCCAAATTGCAGTGAATTGAATAGTATATTATGAATAAGAGAATGGTGAGGTCAGGCAAAGCCCAGGCCAACAGTTGGAGAGGAGGAGGCTTTGAAGCTGGTTAGGTTGGAGGAGGCTGCAAAGCCAGTATGGTAGGAGGTGCGGTTTGAAACAAGTAAACATGATATCCTCTCAAAATTGGAAGGGGATGCCAGTACTGAAAGGGGAGAGATCCTGGAATGAATGGGCTTGCAAACTGATTGTGTTAGTGCCATGATAGCAGGTATATGAGCAATACTGGTAGTGCAAGGAACAGGAATGCTGGGGTGACTGTGTAAATCAGATGCAGAATAGCAGAAAAGAATGGTAGAAGGCTGGGCAGAGCCAGCTGCCCTAAAGTAGAGAGTTGCCTGGAATAGCTGGTTGCAGAATGCCATAAAGGCTGTGTGGAGCAGCAATAGAAGACCGGGTGAGCCAGTGACCAATAAAACACATAAGAAGTTAAATGCTGCTCCTGCTGCCTGGAGCCACGATGCCCGATGTGACTCCTCAGTCCCCCGTCATAGGAAAAACAAAGAAGTCACAAACATGACACCACAACACCAAGCAGCTAATGAAATAAATTAAATACATTGCAGCCATGAAAGCAGGATTAGGTTATCATCAGAAACAAACTGCTAAGGGTTTGGTATGAGTAAAGCTTGGTAAAAGTGGGAGTAGCAATAAATGAGCCTAAATAACACAAACACAGAAGTGTGGAGTAATACAGTAGGGCTGCAAAAGTAATTGAGCAGCACCCAGCAGCAATTAACTATAGCTTGTAGGGGTAGCAATCTGAATGAACATAGAAACTGTAGGGAGAGGCAATGCACTGAAAACAGCAGCAATATTTGCTTGGTATAAGTTCAGGAAGCAGGATTGAGTTCCATGGACTAGGTTGCTTAGGTTGTTGTGAAGCAGTAAAACAAGGAGAAGTTGTTAGCTAGGCAGCAAAGCCATGAACAGGTGTAATCAATTAAGGGGTGGCAAGGCAGCAGATTGCAGTGTGAGCTGAAACAGACAAGAAGAATAGCATGGACTAAGGCTTGTAAGGCAGAAAACTGGTTGAGATAAAGCATACTGAGAACAATGCAGTGAGCAGAGGGCTGCAATAATACATGAGAAATGGAGCCCATGGTACAAGCACAAGGTAGTTTGAGGCAAGGAAACACAGAGTATAACCTGAAGCACAAGTAGTAATGCATAGACAGGTCACTAGAAAACTAGAAAGCCCAAAAGAAACAAAAAAGACAAACACAAGGACAGGAGCAGGAAGGGAACCAGCACACACAGAAGCTTGGAACAACCAGAGGCTGATAATACAAACCAAAAGCAGGAGAACAGAAAAACAAGTCCAGCACAAACCAAGCAGAGTCCACTCATGCACGGGGGGCAAAGCCCCAGTAGGTCCCAGGAGAGAAGACAGATCGAAAGAGCCTCCAACTGCAAGGAAAAATGCTTGTGTGTGGAGTGAGGAGGGCAGCCCTTAAATAGGCCAACAGGGGTGTGTGGCCAGATGCACTGCCCCCTTGAACTACAGGCTATAGCCTTCCAATAAAACAGGAAAGAGAAAACAAGAAAGCAAAGTCGGTGTGTGTGTGTTGTGAGGGATTGTGAATATGTACTCCTTGGTTGGTGGCGGGCTAGTGCACGTGGTGGTAGTCTTCTCTAGGGGGACTTGGAGAAGTCAGACCAAAACTTAAAAAAAAAAAATAAATAAACAATTGAAAAAATATATAAGTAAACTCAGACAAAAGAAAAGGGGGGGCGGAGTGTTTTTTTTTTTTGTGTGCTGGTACAAGCATGTCTCCTTAACTCTTCTGCTGCTGTGTTTTCTTGCAAAAGAAAGAAAGAAAGAAAGAAAGAAAGAAAGAAAGAAAGAAAGAGAAGAAGGAACACAGTGACCCTAATAAAGTAAGAGAAGGAGAAATAAAACAGGAAAGAAAGAACAATAAAGTCAACTTGCGAGTGTGTGTGTGATTGTGGATGTGTCCTCTAGGCTGGTTCTGCATGCACTGCCCCTCAGTTCCATGATCCAGTGTCATCCTGCAGCTGTAAATTATCTTCATTCTTGAGCACTTGGCAGTGCCCAGGCCCCCTGTGTTGTGGCATGGGCTTCTAATAAGCCATCAGAGCTAGACAGCCTATTTTTTCCCAAAATATTATTTGAACTCAAATAGTCTAATGCATTAATCCAGGGGTTTTAACTTAACCTTTTTTCAAATATCATCCTGCCATGAATTATCTCCACTCTCCGAGCACCTGCTACTGCTGCCAGACTACTGTTTTCCCTGGGTAGTGGCTTGTCATAGGTCATCCGGTATAGCCAGTCCATTTTTCAATACAAACAAAAAAATATTTTGATGCCAAATAGTGTAGTGCATGAATCCAGGCCTTTATTGTCATATTGCTGTGAATTATCTCCATTCTTGAGTATCCGGCACTGCTGCCAGACTAGTGCCTTCCCTGGGTAGTGGCTTGCCATAAGCCATCCAGGCTAGTCTGTTCATTCTTCAATACAAATAAAATAGTCCTCTCACACCCCCTCTTTTCCCCTACCCCTTTTTATACTACCCCCTATTTTTTTTTTATTGTTTTTCTAGCTTGTTCTCCAACCTACTTCGTACAAAAATGACCCCCCAAGTCCCATTACCCTAGCTTTATCCCTACAATACTGTTTGTTTCTTTCCTTTTAATATGATCTAGGTCCAATGTCATTTTGCCTTGTATATATGTAAATATTTGTATACCTGTCTCATTCATAAATCTTTGTATTTGTGTTCAATCAGTACCATGTTTTTTTGTGTAAAATTTGTAACCTTATATTGTTAAGACCAATCAGGTCCATCTTGTAAATGAGCTATGCTCAATGATGCTCGCCTGAATAAATAAAGATTTTGATTGATTGATTGAAAATAATATTTTGATGCTGTATAGTGTAGTGCATAATCCAAGGGCTTATTGTCATTTTATCTCCATTCTTGAGCACCCAGTGCCCATGCCCCCTGGTAGGAGGCTTGCCATAAG
Organism: Neoceratodus forsteri; assembly: GCA_016271365.2. Lineage (NCBI taxonomy): Eukaryota > Metazoa > Chordata > Ceratodontiformes > Ceratodontidae > Neoceratodus > Neoceratodus forsteri. Next base: position 1,840,596,584 of record CM057449.1, read on the forward strand.
CCATCCGAGCTAGCCAAAGATACCCAGTGGGAGATTTCATCTGATGAAGTAGCAAGCAGCAGTAGGAGAGTTACCTGGTGTCCCAACACTCTACCTACAACCACAAACCAACAGCAGAAGCAATCTGATGGTAATACAGCAGAAAGGGGCACCACACAAGTGAATGCAGCATACAGAAGCACCCAGACCATAGTAGAAGAAAATAATCAGTCATCAATTACTAAATTGGGCCCTTTGGTGATTGTTGTGCTGCTGCTTGCACTGCTGGAGCTGCTAGGGACACTTGTGATCCTGATATTGCTGCTGCTTGACTACTTGTCACAGCTTGGTGGCTGGTGGTATGCTATTTAAACTGCTTGAGCTGGCCACCCCTATTGATCAAAACCCTTACCTGAACAGTGTGTGTGTCTGTGTTTTAACTTTGACTCACCTGACATTGTTTGCATTTCATTTTACTAGTTTTCTTGGTCATTCCTGTTTATAAACCATATAGACAAAACTAAATAAACAAATGTAAGGAAACTGAATTGTTTTAAACAAAAGGCAAAAGCAGGGGACAAGATGCTACTAATAGGCCTCCCAGTCCCAAAAGTGGTCCAGAACAATCTTTGTTAAAAAACAACCCAAAAGAGTCTGCATGTGAGATGACAAGTGGCACATCCCCCTTTCTGCAGCCCTACAAGTGATCCATTCCCAGGTGTTGCTGCTGGTATATCAAGTCAAAGTGATATCAAAAAGAAAACCATGGGTGCTACTTCACCGTGCAAGAGGAGTAAGGGGCATTGTAGTAAGGGCACTATTATTAAGAGAGCCAAAGTAGTTGGTGGCATCACCCAGAGAGGCACTGAAAGGATGAGTATTTACGCATTTAATGCACCATTGTCCCAATCATCATCTCACGAGTCAGACCATAGCATGGACCATAACAACAGTGGTAGCAGCTTTGTGCCCAGTGGCCATGGGTCTAAGTTGTCTGACTCTGATACTATTGTGATGTTGTACAGGAGAAAATTCAAAGAAATTTGGAGATGGGTCATTGGGTGGGACCAAACAAGAAGGGGATGGTGATAAGAATGATCCTCCTGTCTCCCCTGCTGATGCTGCTGTTTTAGAGAAGGAAAACAATGATGATGACAGGATTCACGATGTAAGCGCTGCTGCTAGTGCTACAGAACAGCTATTTATGCCTGAAGGTAAAGCTAAAAAGGCAACATCTTGGGTCTGGAGTTACTATTGTATTGACTACCAAAATATCTGCCATGCAGTCTGCACTATTTAGAAACTGGTGTCAGCAGGGGGAGACAAGAAAATCAGCTTGACACATCTACATTGATAAGACGCTAAAAGAGAATGCATCCGATGGTATGCAGAAAAGATGTGATGCAGCTGCTGAGTGGTGAAACAGAGGATGAGGTATTGCATGACAGGGACCTAGACTGTTCTTCTTCTGTGACCACAACAGGTGGCATTGCCAATTATTTTTCATCCCCCCTTAGACAAAAAAGCCAAGCATGTAATTCACCATCTCCATCAGGCACTCTAGCATCTGACAGTTCCCCTCCATTTAATTTGGTCTGCTCTTTTTGGAGCAGAGAATGCCCCAAATCAAAACAGATAACCAAGCAAGAATAATTTCAAAGGGTATGTAAGTATGAATCCAATCATCCAGCTGCCCAAAAACTAAACAAGGCCACAGCAGGAATGATAGCACTAGACCTGCATTCCTTCTCTTTTGTTGAGTCTGTTTGTTTTAAGCAACAAACACAAACTGCAGTGCCGCAATATCAAATACAATCCAGGAAATACTTTGTCACAAAAGTAGAACCAAATTTGTATTGTGAATTGCATGAGAAAGTGACATAGGCCTCAAAGTTGGCAGCAGTGCCACAAATCCATACTACAACCAACATATGGACTAGCGGCTAAACCGTCACTGGTCACTGAGCCTCCTTCTTGATTCCTCTGCCTCATCCTCTGTTTCAGACTCAACCAGGACATTTAAGAAGCAGGCTGCCTTGTTTTATTATTAGTTTTGAGTCAAAAGATCATACTGCAGTGAACCTCTTGCAGGAGCTAAGAAGATGCTTTGTTGAATAGCTCACTTCTCATGTCCTTTCTCCAGGATTTGTCGTATCAGATAACAGGGCTAACATCGTATGTGCTGTGAAGGATGGTGGGTATATGCACATACCTTGCTTCACTCACATCCTCAATCCTTGTAGTACATGATTTTCTCTGGGATGACAGAAGCATTCAGAATGCCCTTAGTGTTGTGTGCAAGGTCTGTGGACATTTCAGCCACTCCGTCAAAGCATGCAAAATATTGCAGGAGCTACAAAAGGACAATAACCTTCCACAACATCAAGTAAAGCAGGACGTAGTTACCAGGTGGAATTCCACCTTTTATATGGTACAATGGCTCCTCAAGCAGCATAGAGCAGTGCATCAGTACATGATGGATCACTCTGTAGGGAAAGGGGATGTGTGTCTCAGTTCTATCTAGTGAAACCTGGTGGCACAGTTGTGCCAGGTTCTTCAGCCCTTTGAGGAAGCCACCTGAGAAATTAGTGCAGATAATGCCAGTCTGAGACAGGTTATGCCCCGATATGCCTACTTAAACAGTACTTGTTCCAGTGTTGTCCAAGGACATACTGCTGTCAGTTTGGTGGAAGACTAAAATATCCTAGTAAGCCTTCCATATGGGATGATCCTCTGAAATATTGCGAGAGTAAGAGAAAAATCTGGCCAGCATTGTACAAAACAGCCATTTTTTTACTTGAGTTGCCCTCCCACCAGTGTCTATTTGGAGATAATCTTTAGCACAGCTGGTAGTGTTGATTCTGACCTACGCAACTGTCTGTTACCTGAAAATGTCGAACACCTTACATTTCTCAAGGTCAGTCTTCATCTTTTCAGTGGATGCACTTCTTCTCTAAAACATCACACTGATCCTAACAGTGATGAAGAGGAGCCAGTATGCATTAGTGATGAAGATTAATAGGCCATTGTGTCATGTGGGTGTTTTAGCTGCTGCTGATGTCGATAAGGTCACAGGGTAAAAATACTGCAGAAAGTTACACCAGTATCCTGAAGTGTGACTGAATGACAGACACAACCACACCAATGCTTCTCTTCTTTTTTTACTGCACCAATTTTGTTTTCTCAACAACGGTCTAACTTCTCTAAACTTCACTGCACTGGGCTTTTCTGCACAAAGTGATCTTCATTGTCAAGTCATGTGCATCTCCAGCCATTGAAGTTGTTGTCAGCAATGCAGTCTCTAAAAACAAAAAATCAAAAAATATACTACTATAAATTAAAAAATAAAACATATTGGGCCTGATTTTCAAAGGGTAACTAGATCAACACAGGGTATGCTGATCCACAGCTAAGACAACCTCTGGGTGCATCAGGGACCCTTCACCCTGTTCTAGGAAAAAAGGGTGTCCCTTTGCCAAAGTCCAGGGAGTTGCAGCAGTCTAAATCTTGCATCAAACCTTTGGCACACCAGAGGGATTTGATGGAGGGTCCTGTGAAGCCCCCTCAGCCTGGTGCAACCCTGGCCCAGATTAACAATGTTTGGAGGGGCTCAGGCTGCATGGTACATGGCAGTCAGACCAGTGGGGGTGCCAGTAGTGGGTGGCAGGGGCATAATGGGCCATGGGAGGGTACTCTGGTGGCACAAGGGCAGGCGCACTGTGGACAGGAAACATAGTCACCGAATGCAGTGGGCAGTATGCTGCCATGGACTGTGTCCCAGACCCCTGATGCTGCAAGTCCTTGCCAACCACCCACATTGTGCCACCACCCCGACAGGGTGTGACTGACCATGGCGGCACAGGATGAGGGGGTGCACATGATGGGAAACATACCACAGGCAGAGCACCTGTCCCGATGCACAGCCACAGGTACCATAAAAGTGATGGCAGGTAGGATGGGCACCACAAGTGGCAGATGCCATCCTGAGGTCTGGCAGTCAGCATGTTGGGGCATGTGCATGTTATGGGTCAGTTGGCAGGGGTAGCAGCATCAGGGGCCAGGGACATGATCACTGGCAGCATACTGCCCATGGTCACCCCACGGCTGTGTGTCACTGTCCACCAGTGTTCCCTCCTACATCCCACTGTGCCCATTTTGCCCAGTACTGGCACCTCCATTTGTCCTGCTGCACTGTGCCACACAGCCTGTCCACCCAAACACAGTTTACACCAGCCACCCGGCGCAAGGGTCGTTAGACCAGCTCATGGCTGGTCTAACCTCAGCACTATGTTATGTCCACAGTGGGGCTTCCAAATTCCCAAATAAAGGGATGCTGCAGCCTTGCTGTGGTACAAGCCCCTTTTTGACTTGCTGCATCAGCACTTCTGATGCACAGGTGGTGCAGGATGGCTTCAGCAAATACCAATTTTGATGCAGTCTGCGTTTAAAAATCAGGATGGCTGCAGCAAGGTGCCACTTCCATCAAAACCTTTTGCCACAGGCACCTTGCACCAAATTTCAGGATTTTAAAATTGAGCCCTTTCTCTTATTTTGTGTGTGTGGGGAAGAGGGAGCAGCCTGTATCAGAATGCATGTGGAATGAAACTGTACATTAACATCAAGTAGGGGGACTCAGATGCTGGTAGGCACCCAAGTAACTTTGAACACAGCTAAAATTAAGGGCAATATAAAATCATGTAGAATGCAAGCAGATACATACAGTACACCCTTATTATGCAGTATTAAATTATTACTGTATAATAAGGGTATATACTATAGGCATCTGTGTGTATTTTGTGAAATAATGCATATATGACTAGGTTGGTCAGCTAGCTAGGGTTTATGTTTTGCCTTTGTTTTGCACATTGGAAGCCAAATCATAAGCACACACACATAATTTAAGATTGAATGAGAAGACATAGAGAATAATGAATGACTAACTATCGGTAACAAGCCGGTTAGTTCATCGAGAGGTTTCTATGGCGACCGCTTGAACCTCAAGAGTGTAACTTGAGAGGTTTGGTTGCCATAGAAACCATGAGAAGAACTTTCCAGCTTTTTGCCGATAGTTAGTCATTCATTTTTTTTTATAGTGTAGGATGGTCAAAAAGTGCCGTCCTTTAGTAATTGAGGCTTACTTTTGGATGTTTTTCCTCTTCCATGGATGAGCTCTTAACCCTGCGGCTGCAGCCGAGTAGAGCGAAGATCATGCACCACACATGCACGATCAGGTTCTAAATTGTTATGCTGTACTAGCTACATAGCTAGTGCAGCATAACAAACTAGCTGACGTAGCTAGTACAGCATAACAATATTTTGAAAGTGATGGAATTGAGAGTATAACAGTGTTCCATCATACACTATAACAGACTTCTAGGAAGACATAAAGTGAACTTACAAGCTCAAATAGGCAGACTGGGTGGGCCATAGGCCCTTATCTACCGACAGTGTCTATGTATCTATGCATCTATGAATTGGCATTTGGCATTTATAATTATGCTAAATTAATACAATTAATTTAGTGGCAGTGCAATTATAAATGCCAAATGTCAATTAGTCTTCTTCAGTCTTAAATTACATGCAATTATAAATGCCAAATGTCAGCTCATCATCTTCTTCAATCTTAAATTATGTGCATGTGCTTATGATTTCCTTCCCACAATGTGCAAAACAAAAGCAAAACATAAACCATAGCTAGCTGACCAACCTATATGTGTTGTTGCGCAAAATGTGCATAGCAATTTTTTCATCTTGTCTGACAAAAAAATGTAACCAAAGCCAAACCCAAACCACTGTCTCTTCTTGTACTTTCTTATTAAACAATCTACTTGTGAAATTTAGTACAGGCATTCTTAACTAGTAACAACTGCACTTGTGTGGTTGTCTGAGTCGACATGAATAACAAATACCACTTGCCTTCTTCTTGTATTTCCTACCTAAAAAATCCACTTGCCAAAGTTTTCTTTATATTTTTATCATGAAAAATGTTACTTGCTTTCAACAAAATAATATCAAATACAGTATACAGCCAAAATAAGCTATACAAAATCTATGATAAAAACAAGAACATGGATAATAAGTGGCTGCACAGATTCTGTACAGAACCAATGCTAGATCCTTGAATCAGAAGTATTCCAAAGTGGCTTGCCAAACACATCATCTGCAATGAGCCAGTGTGGGTACTAACAATACACTTGTAAATGTCTGAGAGAAATTTTTGTATCTATGTAGTTGTAGTTGTCTGAGCCTGACTAAAAAATCTAACCCAATTCCAATACCTCTTCTTTATTCTATTGTATTGGTGAATAGAAACAAACATTAGATTATATCTATAATGTTAGAAATTTAAAAGTATCTGAAGCATTTGCTTGCTTTGCTACATTTTTTAATTGGCCTTAAATTTATGTTGACTTCATAAAGGTGGGTACACAGGTTATAAATATGCAGTCTCATTCCGTATGCTACCGTTTGGTTGTTTCCCATGCAGGCTTGTCAGAAATGAACACTCTTTAAACAGCAGGATGCAGTGCATCTCAGGCAGTGGATCCCCTTTTTTACGACTGTGGGCGGCGCCAACAAGAGTTTGTATGTACAAAAGGAGTGATGTCATGTTTTCTGTCTGTGGAACTGACTGAAGGTGTAAATAGTCTCCTCCACCTTACCCTCCTCCAAGAAATGTTTTCCGCCCTCAAATAAATACGCTTTCATGTTAGTCAGTGGATGTAGGGTACTATTTTTTTTCTTAAATGGGTGGTACAAGAACTGGAACCTGAGTAGTGGGAGGCAGCATTGTTTTTTGGGGGAAGTAAGATCCAACCCACCTCCACCAAGAAGCTCCTAAAAATCCAGCCCACCTTTTTTTATTATTCATGTGGGAGGGGCATGAGGCAGATCCTGTCATGCTGAAAGAAGAGTCACTAGTTTGGTATCTGGCCAAGGAACAACAAATCTGTGGAGTCCTAGGAGAACAGATAATACTTAATGCATTCAAACTGACTTAAAAACCCTTGGAACAAATTATTATCAGAGTCACCTGGTGTCTCAAAAGGAAAGGTTCTGCTTTCAGGTATTTCTTAAACATTTATATACTAAAAACAAAGTTCAGCTTTTGGGATTAACAATATGTGTTTACCATATTCTATCTAAACATTTTTAATTGTCTTTACAGATAAATCATGCAGGTTCATATACTTGGTGTAAACAGTCTGTGATAAAATGTATTTTACTTTTTTCTGGCTCAGTTTCTATCACTGAAAAGAAAGACTGGAACAATTATTAGAGCTGCCATCCACCCAACATCCATGCTGAGTTTATACTCATTGGAACCTGTTATTCCAGTTTCTGTGCCTGTGTGTAGCATATACCGTAGGAAGCTTTAAAGCATTATTTTCTTCTGGCGTGAGGAGTTAATTGAGACCACAGAAAGTTAAAGGAGTAGTCCACCCAGCATGTGCAAAATGCATATGTTATGTAGAGTGTTTTGATATGTATGTTAAATCCTAGTGTGTCCTTCCTTCTGTCTGCTATTAGGATTTTTTCCTAAATTAGCTTGCTAGCTGTATAGTAGTTTTATGACCCCTGGGGATCTCTATAACAAATAGTTTTATTGGCTTTCTTTCTCCTACGATGACCCCTGTCTCATGTGACAGTGATGTAGCCATGCCCTTAGATTCAGCATGTGTACTGCTTTAAAATTAGTTAAGCAACAGCAGATCCTTGTAGCTGATCTTATCCAGGGAGCACAAATGTCAACAGTTAGTTGCCTGCTGACCCATTGAAACAGTAATGTTATTACACAGTGACATCACCGTAGCTTTGGATTTGGGTCATTCCTTGCATTTTCTCTTAAGAAATATTTTTCCACACTAACAAAAACATCCTTTAAATTCTGTATATAACAACAAGCCATTGTATAGTTGCAATAAGGCACTCCAGGGTGTGTGTTATCATGTAATAACATCACTCCTGGGGTGGTGGAAGCACTCAGCTTCGCCTCTGCTTAAATATGCCCTATATCAATGTACTGTACTTTGATTCAGTTAGTGTATGCAACAGCCTTCATGTGAACACTCTAGGCTTCTCTTTGACTCCTGATGTCTATTTGCTTTAGCTATTGTATATTGTTTGAACTGCTTTGGTCTTCTTGATGTGGTGCCTGTGTAAATGAGTATCTGACTCAAAGGTTTGTAAATCTCATATTTTTAAAATAAATAAATGTTTATGTTTAAGCCCATGAAACACCCTTATCTAATTAATGCATTCACAGTCGTAGTGGCTCTGCCAGAGCTTGTATACTACTGCCACTTCATTGACATTTTCTGGTGCTTTTTTCTTAATAAACCCTTTTTTCCTTCAATTGTACATATAGGCTGAATCTGACAAATCCAAATCCTTTGCAGATCCAGACTCAGCCTGGATTTGGCAAATCCAAAATCAAATCCAAATCCAACCCCGGCTTTGCCCATCCTTAATGGGTATTTTCATATACAGTGCATGGTTAGGCTGGGAATGGGCAGGTAATTATTGGTATTCCAACAGCAATGAACACAAACCTTTAAGCTGTGCTCAACTGACATTCCCATGTCATGGCTCTCCAGATGAAAAAGTGATATTGGCTAGTGCTCCTTCTCCTAAAAGCCCCAGATACTGAAACAATTGAATGTCTACATAAAACTGCCTGAAAATTAAAACCCATCTAGAATTGTGCCTTCTGTACTAACCATTTCTGGTTGTGACTGCTATACCATTATCACCCTTTTAATATTGCTCACCAATTATTCTTCACTCTCTCTTGTTATTTCCACATTGGCCATTTTATTTTCAGTTGTACCTATTATTTGTAGATATTCATACTGTATAGTATAAAATACAATGCTAGGCCTTTTCCCATGAGGAAAAAAAACCGATTTATTTTGCCATATACCATTGTACTTAAATTCCAAATACCCTGGTACTTAAGCAATTATAACATCATAAATGCAGTAATTAATCAGCATGAATGAAGCAAAATCTCCCACCAGGATAGATGAGGGAGCTTGCATGCCCAGCAAGCAGAGTGTACCAGAGCGCAAACGAGGGAGAGGATGTGGCCTCAATGGGGCTAAGAGAAAGGTATACGTAGTGAGGGACTGTGACAGGGTAGCGAACTGGGCAGTTTCTCAGGGAACACTCTTAAAGAGAACACTCTGGACACCAGTTTAAATCAAATTAAATCTGCTTTACTTCCAGTAGCAGAGAAAGAAACAAACAAAAAAACCCAGTTTGTATTTAGATTAACAAGCAATTCTTTTAAGTCTCTCTCTCTGTCTCCTTTTCACAGATTCCTCTGCTTCTCTCCCTTTATTGGGCCCAGGTGTTATTTGTTAACACCCCTCCCCTTAAAGTACATCCAACACGCAGAACAGGCAGTGCAGTGAGGTCTTAAAGGGCTAACCTTAAAGCAAAAGGGGTTTGGTACAAATGCCACACAGCCCCTGTCAAAACCTGCGTTGTCTGTGTTGCAGGGTCGTGAAGCAGTTTACGGGTGAAAGAAGCATGATGAACATATTCTTCATCACATACTCTCCCCCTCAGAGGTAAAAGGGCCATCAGAGAACCACCATCCTGAGGGAAACGTCCCAATTACCATGCTGGGTACCTGCCCAGCGGTGCACATCAAATGAAAAAGTAAAAGGAGCCATCCTCTTAAGCCAGCAGCCCAGGACAAAGACTCTTGCCTTTCAAACTTGGCGCCTTCCCCTGCTATAGCCAATAAGGCTGAAAGAAGATGAGCAAAAGGACTGCTGCCTTTTTTAAATTCCCTGCCTACCCGGACATCCTCTACATCCACTTCAGGACCCGTGGGGGTGACCACATTCTCAGAATTCCCTAGCATGTAGTTTTGTTCATCTTCCCCTCAGCCTGATCGGCTACAGCAGGGGAAGATGCCAAGTTTGAAAGGTGAGAGTCTTTGTCCTGGGTTGCTGACTTGGAGGGAGGGCTCCACTGTCCTCATGAACCCTGAGTGATGGTGCTGGCTGGTCACCACCACCGGTGGCCTGCACGCTGGGAGGGGGGGGCTCCGAGAATGTGATTACTGCCATGGGGCCTGACGTGGCTGTAGAGGATGCACAGGTAAGCAGAGAGTTTAAAATGGCAGGGAGTTTAAAAATGAGGATATAAAATGTGTTTTAAATGAATAAATACATAAATAATAAATAACTAAAGGCTTCAGCACAAAATGCCATCTGGTGACACGGGCATTGGTATCCCACACAGCAAGTAACCACTTGAGGGGGTGTGGTCAATGATGAGGGAGAACTTCTGTACCAACACGAAGTAGCATAGGGCGAACACTGCCCACTTTACTGCCAGGCACTTTTTTCCAAGCATGGCATAGCGCTGCTCCCGGGGAAACAGTCTGTGAGAAAGATACAGGATGTGGCAAAATCCCATCTTCAAAGTCTTGTGATAACACTGCCCCAGCTGCACCACAGAGGCATCCATGCACAAAATAAAGAAACAATTGAAATCTGGCTTTATATGTCTGACTCACCACACAGCACATTTTTGATGGCCTGAAATGCTGTCTGACACTCAGGTGACCAATGGACCTTATTCAGAGCAGTTTTCATGGTCAGGTCAGTCACCAAGGGTTGAGACTTCCAGAATGAACCTGCAGTAATACCATACAAGCCCAAGAAAGAACCTAACCTGCTGCTTAGTAGTTGGGATGGGGCAGTCAGTTAGGGCCTTTACTTTGTCAATAACCATACGTATGTGACCATTCCAAACCATATACCCCAAGTAGTTTGTCATCTGCTGCCCCAGGGCACATTTTTGGGCATTGGTCATGAGACCTGCTTTCCTGAGCAACTGAAGTACTGTGGCCACATTCTGCAAGTGACTATCCCAATCTGGGCTAAATATGACAAGATTGTCCAGGTACGCTGCTGCAGGAGTGTTTCCCAGGTCCTTGGCTAGCACTAGCATCACAGGCTTTTACTACTGCACTTTTTTACCTTATCATGATGAACTGTGGTTTGTACTAATGTGCAGTCTTTGAGTAAAGTTTCATGTGTGCTGCTATAGTCTGGTGTGCTTTCTTTTCTTTTAAATATCATGCAGCTGCTTGCAGCCTGTGGGGATGGCGTATGTGGCCCATCCTTCTCTGGAATGTGGCCAGGGCTCCATGCAATCTAAAGGGAAGCACAGTAAATTGAGATAGGCCAAATGGGATGATGGAGGCCTTTTTCTCATGGAACTCTGGAGATAATGAGATTTCCCAATATCCCTTGGTCAGATCCAGGGTACTAATGTAATAAAAATTCCCCAGTTGGTCCAAATATTTGTCTACCCTTGGCATAGGGCATGCATCGAACATGGATGCAGCATTAACTTTCCGGAAGTCTGTACAAAACGGGGTGCTCCCCTCTGGTTTTGGAACTGTTACAGTAGGCTAGACCATTCACTCTGGGATTCCTCAATGATTCCCAACTCCAACATTGACTGGATTTCCTCCTGTATAGTTCTCAAATTCCTTCCAGTAGTCTGTAGGATTGTTGGTGGATCTGGACCCCTGGGTCAGTGTCTGTGTGGTGCAGTATTACATGGATTCATCTTGCCTTCAGGGAGAATACATACCCAAAATTCTCTCCCAGCATCTGGGCATCTTGCTTTTGAAGTTGTCCACTGAAATGGCACTTGGTTCCTTTACAATTTTAAGTCCAAAGTTCAGGGTTCCATCATCAATGTTGTCATCCTGCACCAGACTTGCAGCCTCTTCAGGATCTTCTGGGTCATTGAGCAATACCTCCCTGTCTTTCCATGGTTTCAACAAATTAACATGGTAAATCAGTTTTCCTCTTTTTCTGTCTAGTTGTAAGACTTCATAATCAACCGGCCCCACTTTTCAGAGGACCTCATGTCATCCCTGCCATTTAGCTAGGAGTTTACTCTCTGAGCTAGGCAACAGAAGTACTCTGTCGCTGGACTTGAACTCTTGTATCCTGGCTCCTTGGTCATAGTAGCCTGCCTGGGTTTGCTGTGCTTTCAATAAATTTTCTTTGGCAAATCTGCCAAGCAGACCAAATTTTCTCTCATTTGTAATACATATTGGAGCAAGTAAGATGAGCTATGGGCCCCTTCTTGCCTCATCTCTTTTACGAGAACCAACATCTCTCGAGGTTGTTTTGAATACAACAGTTCAAAGGGCAAGAACCCAGCAGACAACTGTGGCACCTCCCAAATGGCATACATTAAACAGGGCAACAATTCAATAATAGGAACAATATTTGGAAGAACAAAACAGTTAAGGACTAGTGTCCATCTAGACTGACCCCCACTTGGGGTTATATCCTTTTATTTTCCTTCCTGTCATGAACTCATCAATTTCCTTTTGAGTAATGCTTCACTAGATGATTCAACTGTTTCCTCTGGTAGAGTGTACCACCCCCTTATTGTTCTACTGGTAAAGAAATTATTCCTGGACAACTTCTTGGCTGTGCTAACTTCTGTTTGGTAGCTGTGTTTATGGATGTTGTGACCGAACTGTTTAAAATTATAACCCAGCTGGGACATCGGAGTCTCATTGAATATTAATAGTAAATTGTCACGCGTTCTTTGCATTTCCAGTGGTTGGAGACCCATAGGATTCATCCCAGTTTTTTACCTCAGTTGACATAAATTTAGATAGCATACCTTTTATTGATTTATTAAAGCATTTCACCAGGCTGTCATTCTGTTGGTGATATACTGATGTCTGGATGAGCTTAACCTTCGTTAAAGCACACACACCCCTGATATGTTTTGACATAAAGTTGCCTTGTTCAGTTAGTATTTCCTTTGGCAGCCCAACTCGAGAACACACAACTTGGGAACACACTTATTATCAGTTCTGTTGCTGCTGACCAGGCTGTAGTGGAACACAGGGGAATAGCCTCAGGGTAACGGGTGGTATAATCCAATATAATCAATATATACTGATACCCAGATGTACTTTTTATCTAGGATCCCACCATATCAACCCCAGTTCTTTCAAACAGGTTATCTTTTATGAGTATAAGGATCAAAGGGGCCCTTTTTATACTTCTGGGGGCCAGCAACTGATGTTCAGGGCAAGAAGAACAAATGTCTGCTACTTTTTTACATATACCTGGCCATAAGAACTGGGTAAGTATGTGTGCCTCAGTTTTCTCCCTGCCCAAATGACCCACAACAGGTATAGTATGGGCCAGTCTCAGTACCTCCCTTCTTGCAGACGAGGCACCACTAACTGGTAATGTGACATCTCAGTTCGTTTCTCGGATTCTACCTGGTACAAAATATCATCTTTCAGTTCAAACATTGGAAAACATTGTGATTTTTGTTCATCTATCACTTTACCATTTACCACAGCTAAGTTCTGGTAGGCATTCCTGAGAACCTCATCAGCACTTTGTTCAGAAATTATAGAAACATAGAAATTGTCAGCAGATAAGGAGTGCTAGGCCCATCCAGTCTGCCTGTAAGCCCTACCCTTGTTTGCTGCCTTTGATCCTAGAGCAATGGCTTCCTCCTTTTCTTCCCACTTCTAGGGTTCCCTTATGCCTGTCCCATGCATGTTTAAATCCCTCCACTTATGGTGGCTGAGTTTTGAAAAATGTCTGGTCTGACCTCCAGAAACATCTCATGACCTCCTGTAGATGTGGATACTGTGTCCTCATCTGAGTCACCTTGGACCTCCCTTGAACACAGGTCATTACGGTACCCAGCCACTACAATCTCTGATACAGGGCCCTTTACCTTTTTCTTCCTCCATTTCTGACCCCGGGGCTTCTTAAGCTTCCCTTCTGGGCCAGATAGTACAGAGCCAGTAAAGGGAAATACATGTTCTAGTCCCTCTGTCTGTGTGGCCACCTGTGGACACAAACTTTCAGTATTGCTCTGAAGGGTGGGTATGTAGCCCCTCCCAGTCTTGGCCCAAGACTACTGGCCAGGGTAAGGTTTTGGAAATTTCCACCTTTATTATTCTTGCTCAGTTGCCTATTTCTACCATACTGAGGTCATAGGGTATTTATGGGTATCCCCATGCATGCAAGCAATATTTATGGGATCTCCCCACTGAACCAGGATGGGTCCTACCACAGATTCTTTAACCAGTGTCTGCCTACAGCCCGAATCCACCAGTGCTGTAACTGTTTTTGTTCCCCACTTACACTGGTATTGTATATGGTTTTTTGGCCTGGGACTTGTGTGTGTGTGTGTTTGTGTGCGTGTGTGTGTAAGTGTGAGTGAGTGAGTGAGTGTGGTAGCTATGCATTCAGATTTCCTCTTTATCTTGGAATCATGGCTCTATACCAGGATTCCAGATTCTAGCCTGGTACTCCCTGACTATCAATTTTTCAGATAGGACAGGATAAATGTGGGGGTGGTGGTGGTACCATCTACACCCATTAGGGACTCTCCAGCAATCTGTCTGTTAGAAAGGTTGTACTCTCCTCCCAAAAGTTTCTCCTTATCAGGCTGTCATTTCCCTCATTGGTACCTCCATATCTCTGCCTCTGCCATTGCATCTCCTTTGACTCACCTATTCAACCTCTCATTCTCCCTCAGTGCAGTTCCACAGTCTTGGAAGATGGCCAGAGTTATACCACTCCACACAGGAGGATCCTTCCTCCTCTGGTAACTATTAGCCTATCTCCCTCCTTCCCCCTCTCTTGCCAAGTTGCAAGAGAAGCTTGTCTACAATAGACTCTGATTTCCTCTCTCCGTTCCAGCCTGGCTTCAGGAAGGATCCCTCCATGTTCTTCTCCCTGCTGCGTGTAACTGATGCTGTCCTCTCAGGGATGGATCAGGATCACATCATGGCAGCCATCGTAATTGATCTGGCAAAGGCCTTTGACTCAGTGTCTCACCTTCTCCTCCTAAATAACATAGAAACATAGAATTTGACGGCAGATAAGGACCGCTTGGCCCACCCAGTCTGCCCATTTCCCTACCTAATGGATAAGCTGCAGATCCTAGTTAACCAGCAGCCTATTTCTTCCTACCCCCACCCCCTAGAATTGCCTTATGACTGTCCCACGCATGCTTGAATTCCACCACTGTTTTTGACTCCACAAAAGGCCATTCCATACATCCACAACCCTAATAAGCTGAGTTCTGCTAGCCTCTCAACTCCCACTGTCAACTGGTTCCATTCTTACCTCATGGACCGTCTACAGTCACATCCTGTCCCATCCAGTTGAAGGTCCCTCAGCACCTCATACTCTTCTTCATCTTCCTCAGTGACCACTCTTTGGCCTATGCCAACTCTCATATTCACATATATGAAGATGACCCAGTCACCTATACTTCTGGTCCCTCCCCTACAGCTGTGGAAGGTTCACTATAGCAAAATGTCAGCAGTGTCTTATGATGGTTCCATTCAAACCAACTCTGGATCAGAACTAAAAAAAAACTATGTCCATGACCTTTGGCTCCAACCAAAAACTGGCCAAACTCTCATCTGTGCCCATCTTCTCCACCTTGGATGGCTCCCCACTAGAAATGGTTCTTTCTTCAAATACCTCGGTATGTGGCTTGACAGCAAGCTCGACTTCACTGCCCACATTGACATCATCTACACCAAGCTCCCACCTAAACTTGATGCCTTGTACAATAAAAAAAAGTCTGTCTATCTCTGCAGGTTCGCCAAAAGCTTGTCACCAAAATGGTGCTCACAGTCTTTGACTATGCGGATGTGGTCTATGGCTGTGCACCCTCCACCTCCCTGGCCAGACTGGATACCCTCTGTGACTCTATCTGTCATTTTGTAACCAATTCCCCCCTCTAGATCTCATCACTGCTCACTTTACTCATCCTTACACATCCTCCCTCTACCCTCACATCACCAGATACACTGTGCATCATTTATATTTAAATACTGTTTTGGGGTTTCAGTCCCTTCCCTCCTATCTCTCATCACTCCTCTCCATTGTTTCCTCTGCCTTCTGCTCCCTCCACTCCAGGGATCAGTGCACCTTTGCTTTTCCACATCCCCATACATCTGCTGGCTAATCAGCCTTCATCTATTAGCTTCCCTCACTTTGGAACCAGCTCCCCTCTTCTCTCAGCTTCTCTGCCTCCTCTGGCTCCCTGTTTATCAGCTGAGACTCCTTTCCTCCCCCACTTACTCCTGTTGCCCTCCCCTTAGCAGCCCCCCCATATATTTGCTGAAATGCTTAACTTGTTGCTTATGCCTTGTTTGCTTATTACGCACTTTCTCCGGTCTTCATGTGCTCTGATTTGTAATTTATTGTAACAATGAATTTGTCTATGTTATGTATTTTTATCTTTTGTCTACCTCCCTTGGGTTGCACCTGAAAATGAGCCTCAGCTCAGAGTGACTGTCCCAGTCACCAATTTTCAAATAAATAAAATAAATTCTGCAAAATCACAGTCCATGTGGTCACAAAAATTACTGCTATGCCTCACTTTACCAGAATGGAACATACAATGTTACTGTCAGGTCTATGACCTTTACCCCTCCCATTTGGGTCACTGGAGAATGAGGTCTTGGGATTGGGCAAACTATATTAGATCTTGGATTTATAACTTTTAGAAGTGGAAGGGTAAGTAATATTTCACCACTTGACCACTTACCCATACCAGCACATTTGTTCCTGTCCCCTAAAAGTTTGTTCTCCCCTATTCCGCAGAGATCTTCTCCTTAGGCCACTGCCCAGGTTTTGTTGTGGGTTTCCCTATTGTTAGTGACCTCTGGTCTTTCAGCTTCCAGGCAATGTCCTGTGATTTTCACTGCTGCAGCCAGAGTGATCTGTATATGTCTGCTTACTCGAACACAGTCTCAGTCTGGTAAAATGTTTCTGTACTGCTCCAGTAGAGTCAAATCCATAATCCCCTCTTTAGTGCATACCTCTGTTTTTAACCACTGAGTAGCAAAGTCTTGTAGTTTTTGTGCTAGCACTCTAGGTCTTGTTCCAGTCTTGAAGCGAAAGGTGTGAAAGTTCTGTTGGTAACTCTCTTTGGTTATTCCAACCCAGTCTAAGATAGCTGCCTTTACCTAATCATAGTCTCTGGTGGTTGTGTCAGCCTTCAGTATACAGCCTGGGCATCTCCAGTCAGGTACATTGCAATGCAAGTAGCACCATTTTCTAATGGCCAGGCAGTGCGGTACAGGCAACTCTTTCAAAAGTCATAAGGTAGACTTTGGGGTCATCCTCAGGACCCATTTTTGTTAGCATGGGGTGGGGACCTACAGTGGCATGATTCCCTGAGACCTGGAGCTGGGACAAATATATTTTTGTACTTGCAGTACCTGCTTTATAAACCCCTGCTGCTGCTGGTCTCTCTGTGCCTGTTGCTGCATGTGCAGTTCAACTGTGCTATCCAGTCCCTTTGCATCTGGACCCATTGTGCCAGTTGTTGGTCCATTTGAGCCTGCTGTTGCACCAGCTGTTGGTCTCTCTAAGCCTGATGTTGGTCTCTGTGAGTCTGCTGTTGTGTTTGTTGAGCCATCCAGTCTATTCGCATCTGGGCCCGTTGTGCTTGCTGCTCTGCCAACCATTTCAGTACATTGTCTGAGTCCATATCACTCCTATTTTGATAAGAGAAGTTCAATCCCACCACTAAAGTCAACCACGTGTGACAGGGTAGTAAACCTGGCAGCTTCTCGGGGAGCACTCTCAAAGACCACACTCTGAACACCCAAAATCTGCTTTACTTTTAGTAACAGACAAAGAAGCAAACAAACAAAAAAAAGCTTGTATTCATCTTAGCAGACAATTCAGTCCAGTCTCTCGCTGTCTTCCCTTCACAGATTCCTCTACCTCTCTCCCTTTATTGGGCCCAGGTGTTGCTTATTAACATCCCCAAAGAACATATTACACTCAGAACAAGCAGTGCAGTGATGTTTTAATGGACTACCCTTAAAGCAAAAGGAGTTTGGTACAAATCCCATCACAGCCCCCGATCAAAACATGCATTGTCTGGGTTGCAGGGTTGTGATGCAGTATATGGGTGAAAGGAGCATGATGGATGTACACTCCGTCACAGGAACTCTATAATGAGTGTCACTGGAAGAGAGCTGTGTCTCACTCCCAATGGTAAAGAGGTGGTTTTCTGTTAACCTTGGGTGATTTCGGACAGACTTATTGCCAGGCTGGTTGAACTCATGGGAGAGGGGGTGGTAAGGCCAGATCTGATTGCAAATATGAGTATAAATGATCTGAGCAAATAGAGCATGGAATGGGTGAAGACAGACGTCTTTGCTCTGGGAAAGGTAGCAAAGGAGAGAGCAGGTGCAGGAGTAGTAACCTTTGAGGTATTTCTGCAGCCATATCTGAACCAAAGGGAACAGTTTCATGTGTTCCAGTTCAATGTATGTCTAAAGGGTTGGTGCAGGGAGGAGGGATTTCAGATTCTAGAGGACTGGACCATAATTGGAGGTTGTTTAAAAGGGACAGCTCTCATCCCAATGAGGAAGGAAGGAGGATTCTAGGAGAAAGGTGAGCTAGTTTAAACTAATACGGGGAAAGAGAGTAGCACGGCACACCCAAAAAAGTGACACAGACAAGGGGTACCTTGCTGGCCTTCCCCACTGAACTCAGCAGGATTAAGCAAACTCAGGATAGATGTAAATGGGGAGGTTAGTGGGAAATGTTGGAAAATAGTATATGCCAATGCTAGAAGTCTGAGTTACAGAATGCTGGACCTTCAGACACTAGTCACAGAAGGGGGACACGACCTGGTGGCAATAACAGAGAAGTGAGCAAACTCAAACCATGCCTGGGACATTACCATACCGCGCTTCACATTATTCAGAAAGGAGAGGGCAAAAGGCAGGAGGCAGGATTGTGCTATATGTTAAGGAGGGGATTGAAGCAATAGAAATAGATAGTTTAAGGGAGGTCAGGTGAATTGGAAACCCTGTGGGTACTAGCAGCAAAAGGGAAGTGGAAAAAAATCCAGATCAGGCTTGTCTACAGACCACCATGCCACGATCAAAGGAGGACAGGTAATTGGGAAAGACATTTAAGGAAGCAGCCAGTCTAGGGAAAGTGGTGATAGCTGAGGATTTCAACATGCTGGACATTGCTTGGAAAGTCCCTACTGTGGCTAGTACTAGGAACCGGATTCTGGTGGATGCCTGCCTGGAGGCATTCCTAGAACAGTTACTTCAGGGCCCAACAAGGGAGAAAGCCCTGCTGGATCTGGTCCACACCACTAGTGAGAGGATTCAGAATGTAGCAGTCCTGGAACCACTTGGTTCCGATGACCATAGGGCAGTAGCACCGGAGGTTAAGGTCAGGATAGATAAGGGGCCAAAGGAATAAGGGCATGGGACATAAAAAAAGCGGACTTTGGCAAAATGAGGTAAACTGGTAACAAGCATGAAAGATACAGTGAAGGTAGAGGGTGCAGAAGAAAAATGGAAAGTATTTAAAACAGTAATGATAGAAGTTACAGATAGCTCATTTCCAATGGTATCCATGGGAAGAAGGCCTAAGGGGCCACTGTGGTTCATAGGCGATATAAGGGAAGCTGTAAAAACCAAAACATGGGCATTTTTCAAGTATAAGGGAAGGGAAATGAAGGAAGACAGGGTAAAGTACCTGGAAACTGCAAGAGAAACTACCCTGAAGGGAAGGGAGGCCAAAGCAGACAGAGAGCTCTGGTTGGCAATAGAGGTGAATAATGGGGATAAGGCTTACAATAATGAACAGTAGTTCTACCAAGGATATTCAGTTCACATCCTCGCAACCCACCCAGTCTTCCCAGCAAGTGACATACAGTTCCCCGAACAAATATTTTTGCTTTTACCTAAGAAGGATGTGCTACTGCCAGATTGTGAGGTTATGAACAGGGGAGCTAAGACTCTGGGTGAAAAGTCCAGAAAACAGAGAAAAGGGTGGCTAAATCAATGGGACCTGATAGCTTACACCCAAGGGTGTTACATGAGGTAGCAGGGGTTATGGCAGGACCACTAGTAGACATTTTCAATTGCTTTCTAAACATGGGGGTGGTCCCTAGGAACTGGAAGACAGCATATGTCATACTGCAGTACGAGTGGAAAGAGGGACAAGACAGGAAACTATAGGGCAGTCAGCTTGATGTTTATGGTGGGGAAATCATGGCATCTTTACTGAGAGTGGATCTGGTGCACTTTCTAGAAAAGAATGGGATGCAGGGTCCCAGACAGCATGAGTTCACATGGGGAGGCTCTGAGCAAACTAATCTGGTTGATTTCTTCAGCGGAGTGACCACAGCAGTGGGCAAGTGGCAGGCAAATTATATAGTATACCTTGACTTCAGCAAGGCCTTTGACTCGGTCCCCCACAGGAGGCTAGTCAAAAAGATTGGGGACCTCAGGATAGAGGACAGAATGACAGATTGGTTGAGAGCTGGTTGGGAGGGGGAAGAATGCAGAGAATGTAGTGAATGGGGAGTTTTCAGCAGTGAGCAAAGTGGATAGTGGGGGTACCTCAGGGTTGGTATTTAGACCAATTCACTTCAGTATTTTCATCTGTGACACTGATGAAGGTATCAAGGGTAAGATCACCTCTTTGCAGATGACACAAAGACCTGTGCAAGGGCAGACACAGAGGAGGAAACAACGCTTGCTGAAAAGTATTTTATTGTAAACTGGGAGGAAACACACTCTGGTAAGGGCTACTACCTAGATTGGGCTCAGAGTTAAATTCAGAGCCTCTGATCCCCCCTGACTAAGAGGGGTGGAAGCATTTGGCTGCCACAGGATGCATCTGTGGTTTGGGTTGCCCTTGAGAGCTCCCAGGCATGGGCAATTTGCCTTTTTAAAGGCAAATTTGTCAGTGTAGCTACACAAATTTAAACTTTTAAACCTCAGATCATCTGGAAGTGACTGGTGAAGTCACCCTTGCCTACAAAGCAGCTTGCTTCAGTGAGCAAAGGTGAGCGCATGGCAGACGCTGCCAGTGTTTGCTGAGGTAGGCGAGGTAACGAGGCCAGGTACTTTGTTAATTTGGCACCACTTTTCTGTGGATTGGTGAGTTAGTCAAATCATTTGTCTTATAAGTAAGCTCACAGGGTCTTATTGAACCACATATAAAATGGACAACACACCTAATTTATATAGGAAATTAGAACTTTTAGTTCTGTGAGGGGATGGTCCAGGGGGCCGTGCAGGGGTGTGCCTGCACTGCATGCTGTTCTTGTAGGTGTGGAGTGCCAGGTGGGGAGGTGCAGGCTACACATTTCTGAGGCAGTCATAGCCGCTGCGCGCCCCCCCAACTGTATGCCACTGACAATGGCGAACCTCATAGGGCCCCCCACCAGGCTGCTGCTGCCCAAAGGGACTGCCGCGATGGCAGAAAGCAACCCTTCTCCACCAACTGAACCCTGCACCCATCCCCCCAGCCACTGGTGGCACACACCCTGGCAGACAGCTGCACCCCATCCCATGATGCTGACACCCCCACCCCCCCCACACACACACTCACACACACACACATATAGGAGCACCAGCCCTGTGCCTGCAGACACCACCCAACTCCCCCTGCCCAGTATTGCACCCCCAGCCATGCCCTCTGACTACTGAGCACAGCTCCCCAGCCCCCATCAGCATTTGGTGGACCTCCCCAGCTCAGTGGCACTGTCACCCCCTTCCCTGTACTTGCCCGATGGTGCCACTGCCCTGACAGCAGGTATGGGGGCCAGGGGGGGAGTCTGTGTGGGTCCAGGTGCTTGTGGTCAGCATTCATGCACTTGGACCCGTGGTCGCAGTGTATGGGATCCACTGTGGGACCCTGGATGGGCACCCCATTGGATGCTCACCTGGATCTGCTACACCGCCCCCGGCTGCCCTGCATGGCTCTGTGCACCAGGGGGCAGGGCCGTGGAAGGGTGCCATGCGGTGGCTGCAAATATGGCCACTGTGAATTGTTCAGTGGGTGCGGGACTCCGCGGATGGGATACGTGCCTCCAACATGTTATTCCAGCCCCTTGGAGAATCCCCACCAATATGATTAGAAATATACCACCTGCCTTAGATAATACTACACTCACTATGGAGGCTGCACACAATGAACAAGTTGATAAAAATACAGTTACACTACCTGAAACTTCTAGTCTAATCATGTGCAACAACATCAGAAAAGAAAAAAGAGCAAGAGAACCAGAACATGTCCCCTTTAACACAACAGAATGGGAAATAGTTCAGCCAAGGAAAGTTAAAAAAGGTAGAAGCCCAGACATGCACATCCCCCCTCCTGCGGAAGTTTCATTACCAGATACTTCAATTGCAATCCCAAACTACATGTCATTAAATAGATTTGCTTTACTTGAAGATTCCAATCCAGACTATTACGGTCGATCAGAAATTCAGGACATCAGTAACAAAGCACATAAAGTAACTGATGATTCGCTAGTCAGGTATATCGATTCACAGCTTCCATAGGGAAATAAGCTTAGAAACAATATTGCCTGCTTACCAGGAGCTAAAATTGAGGACATATCAGCCAGAATCGATAAACTTGTGGTAGAGGAAAAGTCCAACATTATCATCCATGGTGGTACTAATAATGCGGGGCATACACATGAGGAAGATATTTGTTATGAATTGATAGATCTTGGTTGTAAAATTAGGAAAAAAGGCTGCAAAGTAGCCATTTCTGGAATTCTACCCATTCCCTAAGCTTGACCAGAGAAAAACTCTACTATTCAAGGATGAATGCTAGGTTGGAAAAACTGGTTGTCTAGAGAGGGGTTTCTATTTATAGATCATTGGGACACTTTCTATCATGACAAATCACCATTTGCCAGAGATGGTCTACATTTAAATAAGAAAGGGGCCTTCCAACTTAGTTCCTATTTTCAAACAGCCCACTAAAACCTTGATTTAAACTAGCATCAGGGGTGGAAAACAGCAATCTGTTCTACCCAACCCGAAGTAATAACCATAATGTCAGTCAACCAACCATAAAAAAAGAAGCAGTAATAAATTAAAGGGCTTATTAATTAATGCTCAAAGCCTTAATAGCAAATTTTATGAATTATTAGTCCACTGCAGTACAGACCAGCCAGACCGGCGGGCGTGAGGGCTGCACGGCAAAGCGCTCTCCCGATTTTCGGACACTGGAGCCCTGTAACAGAAAACTACCCCAGCAGACCGGCAGTCATGAGGGCTGCACGGCAAAGCTCTCCCCTGATTTTCGGACACCGGAGCCCCGGAGCCCTGTAACAGGAAACTACCCCAGCAGACCGGCGGTTGTGAGGGCTAAGTTCTACCCCGATTTTCGGACACCAGAGCCCTGTAACAGAAAACTACCCCAGGTATTAAAGGAACTGCTAGCCTGATCGCGACCATTGCTGGAGCAGTGCGCTGGCTTTTCAAATCTGAACTCTTGGCTCCTTTTTTAAATGAGTCCAAATACATCGGCCCAGCAGTGGAGATAGTTTTATTTCTCTGAAGTTAGCCTCAGCACTGCTGTATCTACCTCTGCATTTCCGACTGCTGCTTTAAATTCAAAGAAATTCCCTTTAAGGCATTTTTTTTTCTTTGTTGTTTGTTGTTTGCTTTGCTTTAACTGAATACTATAGCCTACCTGTTTTTAGTTGCCACTGTAATTAACTTCAAATCTAACCCTGCTACTGCTGAAAGTAACCTTGTCTCTCTACAATTCATTTGCATGCTTAAGGCTCTCCCGATATAATCTCTGTCCCCCCCAACCCCACAGTGAAATTCCCAGCTCTGCTACTATATTAACTGCTCTGTCTTTCTCCCTCTTCCACAGCAGACCGGTGGTTGTGAGGGCTGCACGGCAACCCCCCCAACCCGATTTTCAGACACCGGAGCCCTGTAACAGAAAACTACCCCAGGTATTAAAGGAACTGCCAGCCTGATCGCGACCGTTGTTCAAGTTTATTCAAGTTCAAGTTTATTGCAGGAAAGACTCTGTTGAGCAAGCTCATTCACAAGGAGGTCCTGAGGCACATACACATACAGTTCGCAATTACATAGACAGGAGATATAAAATTTAGAACAACAAAGAAAAAAAATATATAATACAAGAGGTATACACAATAGAAGTCCTTATGCTATATATGCAGTACATTCCAGCTTTAACCTTGCCTAAATTATGCAACACATTTCAGCTTAATAAGTAGAGGGCCAGTTGGTACCTAGGAAGTTGACTTGGCATTGGGGGCCTAGTAGCACCTACATATGTCTTTTAATTTAGAGATAACTAGTGTTTTGTAGGAGTTAATTGATATGATGCTGGTTAGCTTCAGCATGGCTTGTAGTTGGTTCCAAATGTTTGGGAGGGCGTATGAGACAGCTCTTTGGCCAGCTGTGGTATGTGTCCTGGGAACATCTAGTAGATAAGATCGGATTTCCTTAGGGAGTAGGCGCTATGCGAGATGTGTACCAGAGAGACGTTAAATAGACAGGCAGTTTGTGGAGTAGTAATTTGAGGGTCCAAATGCCAGTATACAGGAGGCGTCTGGTGGCAAGAGAGGTCCACCCAACTGCTGCATAAAGATCACAGTGGTGGGTCCTGTACGCAGAGTTAGTAATGAAGCAAAGAGCACTGTGATAGAGTATATCCAGTTTAGCTAGGCTCAAGGTTGGGGAGGAGATAAAGATAATGTCTCCGTAGTCAAGTAAGGGAAGGAATGTTGCTTGGATAAGTCTTTTGCGGGTCGCGAGAGAAAAGAGGATCCTATTTCTAAAGAAGAAAACCAAGTGTGCTTTAAGCCTCTTTGATAGATCCTCGATGTGGTCATTGAAGGAAAGCTTGTTGTCTATCCACATACCTAGATATTTAAATTTAGGTATGACTTCCAAGGGTTCACCTAGGGAGGTAACTATGAAGTTTTTAGGTGGGGTAGGTAGGGCACCAGACAAAGCAAGTCTTGAGAAAATCATTGTCTTGGTTTTTTTGGCATTTAAGAGAAGCTTGGCATTGATAAGGTTGCTTTCTACCTGGATAAAGTCAGCTTGGAGTGCTTCCCTGACTTCAGTTAAGGACAAGCCTGATGCGTACAAAACTGTATTGTCCGCAAAGAAATGTAAGCTAGAGTTCTTTATGTGGGAGTCAAGGTTGTTGATGTACAGGGAAAAAAGGATTGGTCCTAAGATGGAGCCTTGAGGCACTCCTCTGGCAATTGGAAGGGAGGCAGATAGTAGGCCATCAGCTTTGACTTTTTGTATCCTTCCTGTGAGATAACTGTTAAACCACTGCAAGGTAAATGGAGTGGCACCTATGTAGGCAAGACAGGTGATTAGGAGGTGATGGTCTACAGTGTCGAAGGCCTTACTGAGGTCTAGAAAGACTGCACCAGTAACCTTCTTGGTGTTCAAAGCATGGATCCAGTCATTAGAGACTTTAGCCAAGGCTGAGATGGTACTGTGCTTCGACCTGAAGCCAGATTGGGCTGAGTTTAGGAGTGAGTGCGCTTCGAGGTGATTGTTTAGTTGGTTGTATATAAGTTTTTCCAGCACTTTGGAGAGAACGGGCAAGATAGAGATAGGATGATAGTTGTTTAAGTCACAAGGATCTCCTGATTTGAAGAGAGGAAGAATATGGACAGATTTCCAGCAGGATGGAACAGTGGCTGTGATAACAGAGAGTTTGAAGATGTGAAGGATGGGGACTGTGAGCTGGGCATAGCCTAACCACAAGAAAAATGATTCAAGGCCATCGTCCCCTGCACTTTTCTTGGTGTCAAGGCTAAGAATTATGTCTTTGACTTCTTTGTAGCTAAACAGGCACAACTGGAAGGGATGAGGTAGAGTAGCATGTGTAGTATCTGGGCTAGTGTTGCTATTCACTCGGCTAGCATATGGGGAGGAGTCGAATGTCAACCCGGCAGTGGCAAAGTGAAGGTTAAGTTCTTCGAGGATTCACAGTTTATTTTCAACCATCCCGTCCTTGGCCAGAATCTTGGTGGGAAGGGAGGAAGCAGCAGGATGGCCTCCAATGGATTTCAGTGTCTTCCAGATTTTTTAGGACTTCCCTATGGCCTGCTCCAGAGTGGAGATGTAGAAGTTTGCTTTAGTAGCACGTACACTTTTAACAAAGGCATTTCTGGCAGTTCTAAACGCCTGCCAGTCTGCCAGGTCCTTTGTGTGCCTGGCCTTAGCCCATAGCTTGTCTCTATTGGTAAGTGCAGATTTGAGCTCTTAGGTGAACCACAGATGTGAGATTTTCCGCACCCTCATTTTAATAAGAGGAGCATGCTTGTTAATTAGGGTGGTGAGGTTGTCATTTAGGACAGAGATGGCGGCATCAGCAGATTTGGCAAGATATAGGTCTTGCCACCTGATCATAGCTAGATCGGTTAGGAAGTTTACTGATTTGAATTTACGGAACGAGAGTTTGATTCTGAATTTAGGGTGCTGCTGGGTTTAGATTGGAATCTTGTACATACAATGATACTGTGGTGGCTCATGTGTGTAGAAAACTGCAGAATGTGAATTTTATGGGGATGCGAAGTTAAGGTGACATCTAAGAGTGAGCTGTTGGCAGAGTTAGAAGCATTGATTCTTGGGGTTCAGTTACTATCTGTGTAAGACCCAGCTCATCACAGATGGCTTTTAGGGAGTGGGATTTAGCAGTGAGCCAATCCATATTGAAGTCCCCTAAGATTATTGTTTCCGTGTTAGCAGCCAAAGTTACGGATTTCAACACATTAAGAATTTCTGTGCCTCCTGATGGGGGTCTATAGCCACCAATGATTGTGATGCACTCTGAGGATGGAAGGTGAAGTTTAAGTGAGACAATCTCATATTCCTTGGGCTTAGTTTTACAGGAAATGCTGCTAACATCAAATTTTGATTTGGTGTATACAACCCCCCCCTCGAATCCCTATCAGCCCTAAAGAGCTTGAAGCCCAGTATAGTAATTTGCGGATCAGTGTTGGTCTTTCTTAGCCATGACTCAGTAATTATAATCAGATCTGGGTCAGTGTGGGCTGCCCAAACTTGAAGATGATCAAGTTTTTGAGCAGGCTTAGAATATTGACCATCATCAGTTTCATCCAGGAGCAGCTGCAAACTCCGGCGGAGAAGTGATTTGAGTTGGGGACCTGGATTTAGTTCAACATTGCCTGAACAGAAAAGGAGAATTAGAAACATTTTCTTGAGGGCATTTATCAGGTAGAAGTAGGCTCTTTTTGTATGGGTTCTTGTGTGGTGTTCAGTCATTGAGGTACATCTAGCCAGGGCATAGGAGATGCTGACATGGCCGTTCAAGGCTAGCAGGGGAAGTGCACGGAAAGACATTGGTGAAGGGAGGAGGGCCAGAGGAGAGGGATGAGAATTAAAATGGAAACCTGACAGATTAAGAGTAGGGAAGCAATATGAAGATGCAGCAGGAACTATGATTGTGGGTTCCCAGGCTGGGATGACTTCTGACTTAGCATGGGTCGATGCTTTATAAGTCATAATTTTTGCCAGGATTAGAAGTAGAATGATAATACAGGCCATATTGCCCACAATTGAGTACAGTGATTTGTGTAGAAAGACCAAGAATCCCTCTAGTGGCAGGTCTGTATAATCTGCTAATGGAAAACCAGCCAAAAAAAAAAAATACCTTTGAAAAACTTCTATTACACAGTTGAAATGTGCTTAGTTCTATCGAAAATCTATTTGTAAAAAGTGCCAGGTGGCTGAAGCAAGGGAAAAGTTCTGGCCACTCAAAGCGGGTTTGCTGGAAGCACCCGTGTTCTGATTGGCTGCGCTGTCCCGTACCTTCCAAGGAGCTGCAGGTGGGCATCCTGGTCTCGGTCGGTGGCTGGCTGGGTGCCGGCCAACCATGGGAGAGCTGAAGCAGCCCCATTCAAGGGCAGGCAGCTGGAGAGAAGAAAAAAGAGCAGGTCTTAAATAGCATAGAGGTTAGGATGGGTTAGATTTGAGCAATTTAGTAAGACAAAAGGTAGTTAGACTTTTCAGCGCCAAGGCAGAGTGCTTGGATGGGGGGGTGCTGCAGGAGGAGCACTGAGACAGAAGAGGTGTAAGCACTTTAAAACACTAGTAGAAATTACAATCCAGCTAATACAGTTGAAAAACCTCTATTACACAGTTGAAATGTGCTTAGTTCTATCAAAAAATCTATCTGTAAAAAGTGCCAGGTGGCTGAAGCAGGGGAAAAGTCCTGGCCACTCAGAGCGGGTTTGCTAGAAGCACTCATGTTCCGATTGGCTGCGCTGTCCCGTACCTTCCAAGGAGCTGCAGGCGGGCATCCTGGTCTTGGTCGGTGGCTGGCTGGGTGCTGGCCGACTGTGGGGAAGCTGAAACAGCCCCGTTCAAGGGCAGGCAGCTTCCAAGGAGCTGCAGGCGGGCGTCCTGGTCTCGGTCAGTGGCTGGCTGGGTGCTGGAGCGGTGCGCTGGCTTTGCCCCGCCGAACGCTATGCGTTTGGCTCCCGACCGCCTCCACAACCACCCTTGGTCGGCATTCCAATATATAGGTTGATTTATGATCACGTGATCACAAAATAACCTATCAGTCCACTTTCCTATCTGCAGCTTATCTTTTCCCACCACTAGAGGCCCCCTTACTTTTTTTTTTCTTCTTATCTCCAGTACTGTTCACTTACTCCCTAACTCACCACCCCACCATGCATCCACTTACCCTCATCACTCTCCTTCTGCAATTTCCTCAGGACTGCTCGTCTACCACTCATAACGAAATATTGAGGGGCATTAATGAAACCCTCTATCAGCATGCAGCCTGGAATCCCCAGCCCTGCCCCCCGTCCCCCTGCACCTGCCTTTACAAACCCATAACGAAAACCTATCAACAACACCTCCCCCCATCTACAGCACATACATAATCACCTCTACCTCCACCCCGGGATACCACCTACCGAGGCAAGAAACACTCTGCAGCCCCCCCTCTCTGGCCAACCTCATTCCACATCCACAACACAGCAAATCTCCCGTTTTCACAACTTACTCTTCCTATCTGCCCCCCATACCCTGAAACTACTAATACCCACTATCATTCACTCACAGCATAAATATCATAGACCTATTACTCGAGCTAACAGCAACTGCCTCAGGTCACTCATCCTTCTCCTTCTTCTGACTGGCAATATCCACCCTAACCCTGGCCCACTAAATCAGCCACCATCCCACCCATTTCCAGGCAATGGCCTGCACATCGCCTCACTAAACATTTGCAGCATTCAAAAAAAATGGGACTCCTGTCAGTGTTGGGTACTCCAGAATCACCCCGACATCATTGCTCTGAGTGAAACCTGGCTCTCCTCCTCTGTCCCCAACTCGGCACTAAACCTCCCTGGATATCACCTCTACCGCTCCAACCGAGTGGGAAAGCGAGGGGGTGGCTGTGCTGTCTTCCTCAAAGTCTCACTCTCTGGCCACCTACTCCCTCTGCCCTTACTAACATACAGGGC
Organism: Neoceratodus forsteri; assembly: GCA_016271365.2. Lineage (NCBI taxonomy): Eukaryota > Metazoa > Chordata > Ceratodontiformes > Ceratodontidae > Neoceratodus > Neoceratodus forsteri. The sequence goes on from CM057449.1 coordinate 1,840,625,924, forward strand.
ACAGGCCCTCACCCTAAAATTAACACTAGGTAAGTCTACATCCCCTCTCCTCCTCCTCCCCACGGCTTATGTCCCTCCCAGAGACCAGAAGTTAGCCTTCCAATCCATCATGTCCTACCTCGCAACCCTACCCCCAAAGCATGAAAAAATACTACTGGGGGATTTCAGCATAAACTGGCTGGCCAAAACAGCCACCCCTTACATCAACGAGACAGCAGCCCTCGATCTCACACAGGTCATCAGAACCCCCACCAGGCTACACGCCCATACGGGGTCATCCTCCCTACTAGACCTAGTCTTCACAAACCTCCCCCACAAAATAACCAACACCCTAGTCCTCCTAGACACCCTAAGTGACCACTCACCAGTACTCTGCACATGGTCTGGTACCCCCCTCAAAACCTCTCCCAAAATTACTGCGCAACGCAAACTAGGGCCTGGTAAACTATCCCTACCCAAGGCCCACCTCAGAGAATGGGACTGGGCACCCCTAACAAACACACCCTTGACTGGGACCACGCCCTTGAACTATTTATCAGCACCTTTAATGCTGCCTGTGACAAGTTCGGCCCCTCACTAAAATAATGACCAAAGGGAATCAAGCCCCTTGGTTCTCGGACCACCTCCAAGGCCTACTACATCACCATGATGCATTATGGCACCTTGTTAATGAGACCCAAAAGCCTCTGGACAGGCAACGGTATCAGGAGTCCCAAAATAAGTGCACCTGGGCCATCTGCACCGCCAAAGCGAACTATTACAAAGCCACCTTAACCTCCACCTGGGGCACTGGACGCAAGTTCTGGGAAAACATAAAGGAACTCTGTGGCAAAGCCCCAAATCTGCCACCTGACCAAATTCTAATAAATGGTAACCTCTCCTCCGACCCTTTTTGTATAGCCTTGGCCCTAAACACCGCCTTCACTGATCTCTTCCATGTGCTGCCCCCTAATTTCTTCGATCCCTCGCCTGCCCGTATCACCCCATATCCTCCGCTTGCTTCACCTTTCTACCTATGAGTCCTTACCCCCGAGACAGCCAAACCCTACCTCACCAAAGCTATTGGCCAAAATCACTATAGTCATGACTCCCTGGACCTCAGACTTCTCCGCCTCACCCTCCAGGAAGTCCTAGCCCCACTCACCCACATTCTCAACCACTCCCTCTGTCAAGGAAAATTCCTCACCCTCTGGAAATTGGCCTACATCACACTCATCCATAAAAGTGGTGACCGCACATCCACAAACAACTACCGCCCCATCTCTAACCTACCTCCCCGTCTAAGGCCCTAGAACACATAGTCACCAACCAGCTCACTGACCACCTAAATAAATACAACCTTCTATCCAGACAGCAGCACGGGTTCCATAAGGGCCGCAGTACCACCACTGCCCTCCTTGAATTAACCTCCCATATCCACTCAGCCCTGGACCATGGCCACCTCACAGGCGCCATCTTCATGGACCTATCTAAGGCCTTCGATTCTGTTAACCATGCCCTCCTACTGAACACCCTAGCTTACACTGGGCTCTCCAATGACACCCTAAACTGGTTCACCAGCTATCTCTCCGACAGAATGCAGTTAGTAAAGGTAGGCCCTGTCCTGTTCTCCTGCCTCCCAATCCATTCTGGTGTTCCACAGAGCTCCATACTCGGCCCCTTACTTTTCAGCCTATACCTCAACTCCCTCCCATCGTCATGTCCCGGAAATATGCTCCTATACGCGGATGATGCGGTCCTGTTCGCCTCTGACCCAACACCCCTCAAATTCCACCAAACTCTCCAACACTCTTTCTGTGAAATCGAAGACTGGCTCACCACCCAGCTTCTTATTATTAACTACAATAAGACAAAAGTCATGATATTCGCCCACCCTCAGAACCCACTCAAGAACCTCTGCCCCCAATTTCTCATTGCCAATCAGACCCCACTAGAACAAGTAAGCAATTTTAAATACCTAGGGATCACAATAGACCCCGCCCTCAGCTTTAATCAACATATCCTACACCTCCAAACAGCCCTTAGCTCCAGACTGGGTGTACTATACTGTTTCAAACACTGTCTCACCCCTGAAGCATTACAACTTATCATAAACTCCTCGATCCTCTCCTTACTACACTACGGCATCCTAATCTACAGTGCAGTACCATCCACAACCCTAAACAGACTCCGACTCGTGCTTAACAAAGCCTGTCATCTCATCCTTGGATGTGATCGCCTTAGACACACCTGCACCCTATACAGCAGCTCAAACTGGCTAAACCTCGATAACCGAATTAGGTACCACACTGCCTTTATGACCAAAAAGGCATTACTAGGCCTCACCCACCTACCTTTGACCAAATTATCTGCCCAACACCTCCAGGCAAAACAACCCGTAGCTCAAACAAGCGTGCTGTAGGTGCCCAGTTGCGGACTTCCCACTTCCAGCGTACTTTCAATTACAGAGCCCCTTCCTGGACTAACACCCTCCCAAGTCATATAACAAATGAACTAAGGCTTGGCCCTTATAAATCCAAGCTAAGGAAATACCTTCAGGCATCAAACCAATGTGACTGCCCTTGACACCAGGTTGACCTATACCTCTTTCACACCAGCAACTGTCGTATTCCCCGTACCACTTTTGTACCTATGTAACTATATGACAATCAGCCTCTACAGAACCCTCTGTAACATTTCTGGCTGTGCTAAAGAAATTAAAAGCGAAACTACTGTTAGCAAACAGCTGAACAACTATGTAACCTCTTTGACTGTTTTATTTTGTAATGTTCCTGTAATCTGTATTTTAAGTACTGTCCCTGTACCTTTTTATGTATGATCTGTTTATGTATGACGTGGAACCTTTGTAAATGAGTCCCTGACTCAGAGGTCTTTCTGAATGTTACAGTAAATAAAAATAAATAATATTGTAGCCGTAACTGAAACCTGGTGGACCAACATAGACTCATGGAGTAGATCTATCCAGGGCTATGAGCTATTTCATCATAGTAGAAAAGAAAGCTGTGGCTATCGTTAGGCGGTCCTTTGCCTTTACAGCAACGTCTGCCTGGAACTCACTCCTGCATGAGATCCTCTCCACCACCTCTCTCACACAATTCAAGCATAATCTATCCCGTTACCTTCTAGTCCCTCCTCCCTGCACCTGTTTCCACTAATCTCTTGACTCTATATGGACTAGCTCATCTGTTGTACTTCTCTTAGTCCATATTATTATATCCAGATAATTGCCTCCAACTCAGATTATGTTATTTGCACTTAGCCTAATGCAAGTTTGTTATGCTGTAACAAAGTCTAACATTAAGGCCTCCTTGCAACTGTATCTGTATTTGTATATTAGTGTATCAAATATTTGTTATTTATAGTGTTCACCTGTATCATGTACTCATATGTTTTATAGAATGGGCAAAAAAAAACAAGCCACTGATTAGCTGATTCACTCTCCTAGCTGTGTCCTTAATCCCTGGTATTTTACTCGACTGACACTAACACTAACACCTGGCAGTCTGCCCCTTGACAACAGCGAATCACTGAGCTGTGCCAAGCACAAAGAAAAAGGTAGCCTGGCACAGCTGAGCGAGCGACAGTGAGAAATCAGTAGTCCGAAGTGACAGGACACACAGATGGAAATATCCCGACTAGACAAGCATAGCATCAGAGATAAAAACTAGCGGCACTGCCAAAATCACCTGAAATAAAGCAAATTTGACACTAAAATACCACAGGTGCCCAACTGTCCTACCACAGTAAAATTCCGTCCGTCTAGAGCCGAAAATCAGTTTAGTGAGACACAGCACGAAGCATAAAGACCCTGTGGAGCAATCTTTTGCCATCCAAATCAAGAGAACAACTTCATCCACAAACCTTGCATAAACAGCCACAACCTGAAGCCACTCCTGATTGTGAAACTCCATGCTGCAGCAAATCTCTGCCCCAACAAGGAACTGGAAATGCCGTCATGTCCTCAAGCACAGAGACAGCCAAAAACCCAAACAGCCAGTCACTGACAAGTCATCCAACAGTTTAAAGAGACAAACACGAGTTCTCCGTTTATTATTCAGAACTTTTATATGGTGCATGCTGAATTCATTAACTATGCAAAATAAAAAACATTCACCTAGTCACGTTTTACATCGATACTGAAATACTTCTTGTTTAAAATTGAAACAGCATTTAAAGAAATGGTTTCTGAACTTGTTAACAATTTTAACTGTTTTAAAAGATACTGTGCCTAAAAAATGTTTTCAGTTCATTTCTTCTCTCTAAAAAGTATTTAATAAACCTTACAGCAGATGAAACATTTACTATTTACAAGCAGTTTAACAGATAATATTTATAAAATTGGGACTATTTTATGTCTACATGATTTAAAATCAACAGTTCTTCCAATACATTAAAAACTGCAAGTAAAAAAAAAATTTGTTGCATTAAAATATGTCTCCAGCTTTTTAATTATCCCATTTCATAAGCGCAATAACACACTTTGTGGTGTGGTTTATCGCCTGATAAGAGCACGCCCAGTGCATAAGGCACTCGGCGCAAGTGCCTTGTGCCTTAGTACACCCCTGGGCATGCTCTTATCAGGTGATAAGCCACACCTCATTGTGTGTTATTGCTTGTGTATTGTTCACTCTTGGTCGCCCCTGAAAAAGGGACTGTATTGTCTCAGTGGGCCTACTCGGTTACCAAAATTCAATAAATAAATAAGAAAGGGTGGAGGAATTGCGCCCTATAGTATATCAGATCTGATCTTAACCCAACTGACATTACAAACAAAATCAAATCTTCAGAATCCACAGAATCTATCTGGACTAAAATAGATGAGGGCAAATTAGGTAATACGGTTGAAGCCTCTTAAAGGGGACACCTCCATGGACAGGCCTTTGTCCTCATTAAGATGGTGTCTCTAATAAAAGCTATGATTATCTCTCCACCCCCCTTCCTCAATAAGGGATCACTTAGTACCCCACATATTATCACTCTCCTTGGTGAACAATTAGAGTTAGTGGATAAATTTAAATACCTGGGAGTCTGGCTGGATAATAAACTCAACTTTGGTGCTCATCTTTATGAGTTAACAAAAAAGCTAAGGCAATATCTTGGTGTATTTTACCACATGAGGCACCTACTCACTTTGGAAGCCAGAAAGTGGTTGGTTCAAGCAAGCTTCCTTCCCCTGATTGCCTGATGTAATATATTAATCAGTAAAGACTAGTGATAACTGTATTAAAGTTTGAGTGTTTTTTCAACTATAAATGCTCTTTCTAGTCTTTACTTCTACGTAACATTTATTTGGTGCTACTTGCTCTTTTGGGCTCTCTAACTCTGGATTCGTTCGTTTGTGGGGTTGGCTGCCCTGTGGAGAGCTGCATGGTTACCTTTGGATTTCTGTTCGCGGTGAACATTTGGCCCTGATTGACTGCGCTGACTTCCTATACAGTCATTGCCCCAGTATGCACTCCAAAAGCTTGATATACTCTATCATCATGCTTATTTGTTCTTGGCTTATCATCGCAGATTCACCACTGCTTGTTGTACCAAGCATTAGACTGGCCGTCCCTCTCCATGAGGAGGCAAAAAAACGCCCTTATATGGTTGTACCGAGCTATGTCTAACAAACTACCTCCCTATATCGGTAACCTGTTTGAATCTTCAAAAGGTGTCTATGGACTAAGGAACTCCTCCCTTCTCCTTTTTAAGGTCCCACGGACAAGGACATGTCTCGGCTCTGCTGCCATTAGCTGCTTCCTCCCAGCGCTCTGAAAAAACTTGCAAAAAGTAATTAAACTCTCCTTTCTGCGTAGCCCCCATATATTCAGGCAACTGCTTAACAGATGTCTGAAAACAGTGTGTAACTGCTTCAGGTAAGCACTATCCCTGTCTGGCCAGTCCCCTAATCTTCTGGATCCTTGGCCTTCTTATTCCCCCTGTTGGCTAGCAATCCTCTATGGTAGCCTCCCCTCCCTCTATTTTCCTTCCTCCTTCCCCTGTGGTAACTTCCTTGGGGGGCTTCATCAAGTAGCTAGCCCATCCCCTCTCCCATATATGTCTGTCACCCCCCCACTTGCCCACCTACCTGTCCCTCATTCCTCTCCCCCTTTGTACTCTACAAATCTCTACTAGTATAGGCCACACTCCAAATGTTATGTTTTTGTATTCACCATACACATTTTATTATAGTTTGTGCTGATTGCGTATCCTGTTGCACCTTGTATTATTATACGCTGTAATATGTACTGTTGTGTATTGTAAACAAATTTGTCCTTTATGTCCAGGACCATCCTGAAAATGAGCTTGCTCAATGACGTAATTGCCTGGTTAAATAAAGTTTGTTTGATTGATTGATTGATTGAATAATTGAAGATCCAAAAACTGCAATGTACAGAGACAAACAGAGTAAAACAAACATCAAAACCAACAGAAACGTACATTAACACTAAAACAGCATATACTGACTTCAGCTCTTTTGTGATTTTGTGCTGTATGTCTTAAGTTAGGTAATGTTACTTTATTTTTTATTGAGAAAAAATGTTAAAAAGTGTTTAAAAACAGTACAGAGTTTAGATACCTTGGACATTAATGCACCTGGCTCCTGCAGTGCTTCTATAACCTTCACTTTGTCTGCCAAGGGAACATCTATTCATTTAGACTCCATTAGGACAGATAAATCTGCACAGGTAACAGCAAGAGACACATCCTATGTCGATTAGTAGTTTGTGACTCTTTTTAGGCAGTAGGTAATGCTAAAATTAGGAAGCAGTATAGCACAGTGGTTTAAGGCTCTGAGCGGCAAACCTGGAGACCTGGGTTTAAATCCTACAGCCCCCACTTGCATATTGTGTGACCCTAAACAAGTCACTTAACTTCCTTGTGCTCCCAGGTCGCACCTGTAAACAAGCTTTCAGCTTAGTGTGTCTCTTCGGGTTAAAATAAATAAATACATTTGATTAGCTGCACCTGATTAGGTGTGACATGTCAAGTGTCTTAGCAGGTGAGAATGACAGATAATGAGAGGATAGCAGAGGAAACAGCCACAAAATCATCCCCATTAAAGGGATTCTGGTCGCCTTTAAAGGTGTGATACTTCCCTTCAGTTGCATAGCCAATTATTCGGTGCCTGGGGGATTGTCCCCTTAAAGTGAGTGTCTTCATTAAGCACGTCCCAATTAAGTGGCTTCAGCTGTATCATTGTGGGCCTATGTTATCATCCCCCGACCCCTCCCATCAAATACTGAAGAAATAATGAAAGAACTATAAAATGGTGTTGACTTGGGAGAAACATTGTTTAAGGGATACTTAAACATCAGGGATATAAACTGGACAAACTGGATAGCAACTAGTGGTATCTCTAAGGCTTTTATCAATCTTTGCTGCAAACGCTCATTGAAACAACATGTACACACCCCCACTCGAGGTCAAAATATTCTAGATATTGTATTGACCTATGAAGATATTGAAATTACAAAATGTTCAGTCTCTGGTCCACTTGCCAGTAGTGATCACAATACTGTTAAATTTGAATTAGCTACTGAATTCTCAACATTGAATAGTGTTGCTAAGATCTTTGTATATAATATAGCAGATGTCAGTAGAATTGATACAACCCTTTCTGATACTGACTGGAACATAAATCATTTAAGGATAGCTCTGTAGAGAACATGTGGTCTATGCTTAAGACAACAATTCTAGACACAGCAAGACTTCATATACCAGCCATCAAAAACAATTAAAACTTAAAGCTAAAACCAAAATGGATAAATAGAAAAAAAACAAAAATGTATCACCAAAAAAAAAGAAATTATATAAAAAAAAATATCTATCCAACAAGTCCACTACATGCTGGGAGGCATATAAAAAAATACAAAAATCTTGCAAGTATGAGATAAGAAAAGCTAAAATTGCTACAGAACATACATCAGCCGACCTAGCTACAAAAGGTAATAACAAATTATTTTACAGTTACATAAATTCATTAAAAAAAACCAAAATGCAAAGTTGGACCACTTACAACTGCAGCTAAGTCTCCAAACTCTCCAGAAGATATGGCTAATTTACTGAGCAACCATTATTGTGAGGTTTTTGGCTCAAATGCCTCAGTTCCTAACCCTATAAATACTGAAGCCGCATCAGTAATTACTTTTAACTATGAGGAAATTAACAACAAATTAAAGATTTTGAAATCTGATTCCTCACCTGTACCTGTTGGAATAACTACTGATATGGTGAAAATTATGCACAAACATCTTACACTACCATTACAGTTAATGTTTAATCTTAATATTCAGACAGAATAAATACCGACAGATTGGAGAACAGCTAATGTGATGCCTCTGTATAACAAACTCTGGCAGAGCCCACTATGACTGTGAATGCATTAATTAGATAAGGGTGTTTCATGGGCTTAAACATAAACATTTATTTCTTTAAAAAAATATCAGATTTACAAACCTTTGAGTCAGAGACTCATTTACAAAGGCACCTTGTCAAAACTAATACAAAGACAGCACAGTTAACAAGTCAAAAAACAATGGCTCTGAGAGCAGACAGTTATAATAATCATTCACTGGAGACACATGGGTAGCAGTAGATAAACAGATGACATAGTTTAGGCACACAGGCACCACATCAAGAAGACCAAAGCAGTTCAAACAATATACAATAGCTAAAGCAAATAGACATCAGGAGTCAAAGAGAAGCCCAGAGTGTTCACATGAAGGCTGTTGCTATACTAAGTGAATCAAAGTACAGTACATTGAGAAGGGCATAATTAAGCAATAAGGCATGACTAGGTGTGTGTTATCGTATATGCTGCATCACTCCTGGGGTGGAGTTGAAGCAGAGGTGAAGCTGAGTGCTTCCACCACCCAGGAGTGATGTTATTACATGATAACACACACCCTGGAGTGCCTTATTGCAATTATACAATGGCTTGTTGTTATATACAGAATAAAAAATAAATTTTAAAGGATGTTTTTGTTAGTGTGGAAAAATATTTCATAAGAGAAAATGCAAGGAAAGATCCAAATCCAAAGTTACAGTGATGTTATTGTGTAATAACATCACTGTTTCAATGGGTCAGCAGCCAATCAGCTTCTTATATTTTTCCTTGCCATTGTATGATTAAAAATAATGCCACCATCTGTATTACAGTTACCTACATGTTTTGCATTTTATTCTATGCACTATTATAGCAATCAACTCAACAGAACCAGGCCATCATATACATGAAGGTACTGTACCCTAACTGAAAACACTGCTGAGACAACTGTATGTTGTGACAAGGTGGAAGATAAACACAATGTTGAGACATGTTTTTGAAGACATTTGATGTGTTTAATTGTTTTTTTAGAGACTGATACACAGTTCACACACAAAATTCATACAATATACAAGTGCATATGCCCAAATGCCAATGCAAATTCGACACATTTCATTACAAGTTGTTCTCTTGAAGGAAGATATTACTATATAAGGCATAAAAATGAGCATCAGGTAAATGTAAACTGGGGTAGGTGTGTTGTTGAGGATATTGCACAGTTTATCTTTTATTGCTGCTCCAACGGAACAGCAATATTTGCACAAGCTATGCCCAGTCCAGATTTTACAGCTCCAGCCTGGGTCTGGTGATCTGGGTTTTACCCATACCCCACTGTATGTGGCTTAGTGATATATTGTACAGATGGCTACAAAGTCTAACCCATTGAAGGCTGAAGTTTTAGAAAATCATTATGTTTACCCATCACAATTAATTCTCTACCAAAGTCATGCTTAAATACTGGTGCTTCTACATCCATACTACTAAGCTTTTAATGCCAACATGCCACTTCTGCTCTTATGAGCTCCCCCATCCATGAAATCCCATTCCACTTGTGGCAACCCCCAACCCCAAAACCAGGTAATTTTCCAGGGAGCAGCTCTTTACACCATATCAACTACACTACTGCTAAACTCCTTATTTGTAAACATTTTGATGAGAAATTTTTGATGTAATATATCCATGATCAGGAGAAATGAATTTGTAAAAGAAACCAAAATCCCCATTTATCAGTTCATTGAATCACAATAAAGCATGTTATGAACTTATCAGATTCTATGTGTAACCTACAGTAAGTCAAACAGAAATTAGACACACAAATGCCTACGTATTTGCAAGTGAAGCAAATGTGGTTATTATCATTCAGTTGTAAACACCTATAGTCACAAATTGCAAGTTAAGAAGATTCAGTAGAATATAAACAGTAGCCCAGCCCAGACCTGCCTGACTGAGAATGAAGTTGGTGTATTATTTGGAAAAAGGCAAGGCTGGGACTGTTGCTGTGCAATGTCCTGCAACACACTGACTGCTCTTAGGATGGTGATGTCAAATGGCTTAATGAGGTGTTGTGAGGGGCCATGGGGAACTTTTTATGCAGAAAGTTCTGACTGCTAGAAGATAATGAGTTAACTTTCTGTGGGTTCCATTAATTCCTCAAGCCAGAGGAAAAATAGTGCTCTAAAACTTCCTATACACACACACAGGCAGCGTAGTAATGAGGCTTCAGTGGAGGAATCTATTTACATAGATACATAGACAGTGTTGGCAGATAAGGGCCTATGGCCCACCCAGTCTGCCCATATAAGTTTGTAAGTTCAGTTTATGTTTTCCAGGAAGTCTGTTGCCCCTTACCCCTGACCTCCAGAGCTCCTTTATGTCTATCCCATGCATTCTTAAATCCCGTGATTGTTTCAGCCCCCACCACTTCCTATTATTAACATTTCTTATTTATTAACTATTATTATTTATTTTTAACACACTATTATGTTGTTTGGTAGCAAAGATGAAATCAGCCCTTTTCTGAATGCAATACTTTATTGCTGCTCCACTGGATCAGCAATATTTGCACAAGCTGTGCCCAGTGCAGATTTTACAGCACTAGTCCTGGTCTGGTGATCTGGGTTTTACCCATACCACACTGCATGTGGCTTAGTGATATACTGTACAGATGGCTGCAGCGTCTAACCCATTGAAGGTTGAAGTTTCAGAAAACCATTATGCTAAAAATATCAAGACTCACTCCCTCCCTCACCCCCCAGTCACAATTCATCCTCTACCAAAGTCATGCTTAAATACTGGTGCCTCTACATCCATGCCACTAAGCTTTTAATGCCAACATGCTTCTTCTGCTGCTGTGAGTTCCCCCATCTGTGAAGTCCCATTCTGCTTGTGGAACCCCCACAAACCAGATAATTTTCCAGGAAGCAGCTCTTTACCCCATATCAACTAAACTACTGCTAAACTGTTTATTTAAAAACATTTTGTTGAGACATTTTTGTTTTAGTATATCCATGGTCAGGAAATATGAATTTGTAAAAGAACCCAAAATCCCCATTTATCAGTTCATTGAATCACAATACAGCATGTTATGACTTTTTCAGATTCTATGTGTAACCTACAGTAAGTCAAATAGAAATTAGACACACAAATGCCTACCTATTTTCAAGTGAAGCAAATGTGGTTATTATCATTCAGTTGTAAACACCTATAGTCACAAACTGCAAGTTAAAAAGATGCAGTAGAATATAAAAAGTAGCCCAGAACTGTCTGCCTGAGAATGAAGTTGGTATATTATTTGGAAAAAGGCAAGGCTGGGTCTCTTGCTATGCAATGTCCTGCAAAGTAGCACACTCACTGCTCTTAGGATGGTGGTGTCAAATGGCTTAATGGGGTGCTGTGAGGTGCCTAGCAGATAGTTGTTCCAGTCTTTCTTTTCACTGGTATAAACTGAGCCAGGAAAAAAGTAAGTAGGGAAAAAAGCAGCATTTTGTTTCTACAAGTAGTTGTTAATTGCAGCTGGTATTTTTAACATGTGCAAGTCAACTCCACTTCTCAAACTTAAAAAGAAAAATACACTTCATCACAGACTGTGTTTACCAAGTACTGTGCCCATGATTAAAATAATTTGAACCCCCTTCCCCAAAACATGTTCCCTCACATGAACCTGCATGATTTATCTGTAAAGACAATTAAAATGTATTTCTAAATGCATTACTAACACCACCAAGTGTTTGAAACTACTAAAGACAACTATATATATATATATATATATATATATATATATATATAGAGAGAGAGAGAGAGAGAGAGAGAGAGAGAAAGATAGAATATGGTAAACAAATATTGTTAATCCCAAAAGCTGAACTTTATTTTTAGTATATAAATGTTTAAGAAATACCTGAAAGCTGTCTATTTTCCTTGGAAGCTGAATCCTTGGAAGCTGTAGTTTTCAGACATTTCTTAGTATTTCCTTTGAGACACCAGGTGACTCTGTTAATCATTTGTTCCAAGGGTTTTAAGTCAGTTTCAAGGCATTAAGTATTATCTGTTCTCCTAGTCCTTAGCAAAAAGCAGGGACTCCACAGACTTGTTCTGTTCCTTGGTCCAGATCCCAAACTAGTGAGTCTTCTTTCAACATGATAGATCCACCTCATGCCCCTCCCACATGAATAAAAAAAAAAGGTGGGGTGGATCTTTAGGAGCTTCTTGGGTGGAAATGGGTTGGATCTTACTTCCCCCCAAAAAACAATGTTGCCTCCCACTACTCAGGTTCCAGTTCTTGTACCACCATTTAAAAAGAAAATAGTACCCTGCAACCATTGACTAACATGAAAGCATATTTATTTGAGGGCGGAAAACATTTCTTGGAGGAGGGTAAGGCGGAGGAGACTATTTACACCTTCAGTCAGTTCCACGGACAGAAAACATGACATCACTCCTTTTGTACATGCAATACTCCTGTTGGCTCCGCCCACAGTCATAAAAAGGGAGACAGGGGAGACATGGATAACCCATTAGTCTCATACCTGTTCTGTGCAAAGTAATGGAAGGAGTTATTAAAGATAGGTTGACATCAACACTAGGTAATTTTGATGAAAATCAACATGGTTTTTCAAAAGACAGATCATATGTAGCTAACTTATTCTGTTTCTATGAACATGTCAGTCAAAGTTTAGACAACAGAACACCATGCAATATAGTCTTTTTAGATTTTTAAAAGGCTTTTGATTCGGTCCCCCACTGGGCCCTTATTAAAAAGCTAGCATCTATGGAAATTCACCTGTGGTTCATTAAATGGGTCCAAAACGGGCTCATAGGTTGAACACAAGTAGTAATCATTGATGGACATGTCTCTGAATGGAGGTCAGTAATAAATGGCATACCACAAGGCTCGGTTCTTGCCCCTCTAATTTTCCAGGTGTTTATAGCTCATCTTTCCCTGAACTTAGACAGTTGGACCATTAAGTGTGCAGGCGACTGTAAAATTGGTGGGAACTTGCAGAAATCAAGAAGAAAATGACAAGCTTGAAAAAGATTTGAATACACTAACGTCAAGGTCCAGATATTGGGGATTGTCTTTTAACATCAGTAAATGCAGTGTTATGCATCTAGGCACCTGAAATCCAGAATATAAATACCTTCTAAATGACCAACAATTAAATAAATCTGAATATGAAAAAGATTTAGGGATCATTATAACCAAAAAATTCTCTTTTGACAAACAAATAACTGAAAATCTCTCTAAAGCAAACAAGGTTTGGTGGTCTTTAAGGTGTAATATTAAATCTAGAGATGAATCCATCCTCCTGCCTTTATATAGAGCTTATATATGATCCCTATTAGACTACTCTTCACAAATTTGGTGTTCCTACAAAAAAAAAGATATTTCACATATACAGAAAATTCAATGAAAAGTAACTAAATAAGTGCAAGAGGCTAGTGATCTTTCTTATGAAGAGAGGCTAAGAAAGTCCAGCCTGATGACATTAGAAAATAGATGGTTGAGAGGAGGTGTCATGTTAGCAAGAGAAGTAATCAATGATGAATATCTCACAACTGAGATGGGACTCGAGTTTAAACAAATAAAGGTAAACATTAGGGGTCACCCTCTGCAGCTGAAACAAAATCACTTTTCTTCAACAAGACAAGCATATTTTTACTCCCAAAGAATTATCAAACCTTGGAATGTATTGCCCTCAGATGTGGTTGTGAGTAAATCCAAGCTAACATTAAAAAATAGATTAGATCAATTTTTGCTTGCAGATAGCACAGTATGCTATTACAGAGTGATTGACATGAGCTTTATTTGGGCACTAGCCTTCTGCTCCTTTTTGGATACACAACAGGAGTCCGACAGAAATTCTGTCGAACGCCCTGTCAGCGACACCGGCAGGTCGACCGCATTCTGCAGTCGGCTGCCGGTTCGCTTTTGAATTCTTTGTTTTCTTCGGGGGGCTTCGCCCTCCGCACCCCCCCCACTTAAAGATTCTCAACTCCAGTCGGAGCTGATTGGGGGGGAGTGCAGGACCCCTGACAGGCAGCGCTGGGTTCCAGTGGGTCTCCCACTGCGGCTAGGTGCTGTAGTCGTTGTGGGGGACCTCGCTGGTGAAATGTAGCTGCGAGGGGGGTAAACGCTCCTTTTTCCTGTCTTAGTGAATCTTAGTGAATTTTAGGAAGGGGAGATGAGAACTAAGGAATGATCTGTGCAGGTTGGAGAGCTGGTCCATGATTTGGCAGATGACCTTTAATGCTAAAGTAGTGCCCATTCGAAGAAGGAACCCAAGGGTGCAATGTAATCAGTGATGGTGCTTGACAGCACTATGGGAGACAAGGATTTTGGGTAATGATATCAGAGACCCTAAAATATCTGCACATCGCAACAGGGTGGTGAATAAATCAAACAAAATACTGGGTTGCACAGAGGTGGGGATAAGCAGTAGAGGGTGAGAGGTGATCTTGCCACTGTACAGGTCACTAGTGCAGCGACACCTGGAATACTGCACAAGGTACTGAAGCCTACACCTGGAGGAAGGCTGCAACAAGGTGGAGGCAGGACAGCATAGGACAACTAAGATGGTGCATGGCTTTGTGGATTTGACAGATGAGGAGAGGCTGCAGGACGTAAACGTGTACTCCCTTGAGAAAAGAAGAGAAAGGTGTGACATGACTGAGACATACAAATACCTGTGTAGGACAAATAGGTTAGATGCAAAGGAACTATTCTCTTTGAGTTCAAACACAGGGATGAGAGGGAATTCACTAAAGCTGGTCAGAGGGAGATTCAAAAAGGAGGTCCGCAAGTACTTCTTCATGGAAAGGGTGAAGGATATGTGGAATAACCTACCTGAAGAAGTGGTATAGGCCAACTCAACTGGTAGCTTCAAGCAGGGCTCGGACAGGCTGATGGGTTTAGTTAGAAAAAAGGGGGACAGTAGGAAAGGAGAGAATTGCTACAGTAGAATAGTTAGGTAGAGTCGGCAGACTGGACAGACCTACAGCCTTTTCCTGCCACCAGCTTCAATGTATCTATGTAATCAATTATGATATAATTTACTGACATTTTCAAATTTTGTACCTGAACTTCAAAACCACACTATTGTATAAAATAAAAGTTCTCAACAGTTTTAATGTCCCCCCCGACCCAAAGCAGGACCTTTTTATAAAACAGAGCTAAACCAGGCAGTTTGAATGTACCCCAAGCCCCTTTTTTCAGACAGACCTTTTCATAAAAAATGGCAAAAGCAAGTTTTAAAACTGAGACTTTTTCATAAGAAATGGCAAACACAACTTTTAAAAGCCAGACCTTTACATAAAAATGGCAAACACAAGTTTTAGAAGCCACACTTTTTCATAAAATATGGCAAACACAAGTTTTAAAAGGCAAGGCAATGCATATTTAATTTTTATGGCACTCAATCCCTGAGGCTCTAGGTGCCAAACAATAGAACAGTGCAAACAACAGCAATTACAAATAATAAAAACAGGATACATCTGTAAACATCAATAAAATACTAAAATTACTAATCAGAGGGAGAGAGATTTACACTTTCCCTTAAACAGTTGGGTATATCAATTAGTGTCCTCAGCAAAGATCAGGCAGAAGAGGTGAGCTTTTAATCTCTGCTTGAACACCCCAATGGAGGAGGGGGCACCCGGACTGTGGATGGTAACGAGTTCCACAGGGATGTCCCAGCAACAGTCACCCAATGTCTTGAGCCAAACCCTGGGAACATCCAGGAGGCCCCTCGATGAGGAGCAGAGGGAGCGGACAGAGGTGGCCAGTGTAAGGCGCTCCAACAGATAGCCAGGGCTCAGTCCATATAGGCCCTTAAAGGTGAGCAAGCTCACCTTGAAAAGGACTATCCACCTGATAGGCAGCCAGTGCAGAGCCCACAGGACTGGGGTCACATGACTGGACCTAGATAAGCCTGTCAGTAACTGGACCGCTGCATTCTGCACTAGCTGTAATCTGCGGAGGGTCCCTCCTGTGACCCAAAAGAACAGAGCATTACAGTAAACAGTTAAAAGCCAGACCTTTTAATGAAAATTGCAAAAGCAAGTTTTAAAAGCCAGACCATTTCAGAAAAATGGCAAAAACAAGTTTTAAAGTCCAGACCTTTTCATAAAAACAGCAAACACAAGTTTTATAAGCCAGTCCCTTTAATAGACAATCTCTGGTCACTGTCAATATGTCTGTCAATGCAATAACCTGATAAGGGATGTAAAATAATGTCTGGTTTAGTTGTAATTTACTTGTGGTATTATTCACTGCATTTACATGCAGTTTTGGTTACCGGGAAACTGAACATTTTTTGGGGTGTATTCGGGTGTATACCAGTAACAAAATCTGCATGTAAATGGCACAGTATACCTGAAACCAATGTTATCCAGTGAATGTGTTACCAGGATAGGGTATCGCAGTAATATTGTGTTTTCCAGCTAACTGTGTGCATGTAAATATGGTGATTGTGATGTAACTATCCCACATTTACTGGACAACAACAAAACTATTTATGCTGCATTGATTCAGCTACCCTTTGGGAACTACTTATTGACTGGGTGGGCCTGGTGGCCCTTATCTGCTGACAGTATCTATGTATCTGTGTACTTGAATTGGGGAGTTGGAGTCAAGCAGCTGGTATGCAATTGTACCGAGTCCTACACAATCTATAGCATTGCATTACAGCTGTTTCATGGTTGGCACCCCACTGATGTTTTCCCCTGGGGGGAGGGTTAAAATAGCAAAGTTCACCTTTTCTGGGTTTGGCCACCCTCAGTGAACCTCTAACAAGAAGTCTGCTTTCAGTGCTGGAAATGAAAGAATTCACTAAGGGGACCTGTAGCCTTGAATCTAGTATAAGGGATGTCTGATAGGAGTCTGGGGATGTGTTTCTTCAGTATATCTTGCATTTTTACACTTTAGAAACATAGAAACATAGACAATGATAACAGAAAATGTCCAGGGATCCATCTAGTAGAAGCAGTAGTAGTAGCTTTATTTTTAAGGTGCCCTTCCCTGAAGGCACAGGGTGCCATACAACAGTGACAGGCAATAAATTAATAAAACCAGGCATAGATAACTTTAGTTAATACAGCACTCTAAAAGGCATATAAACGGTAGCTGAAAAAAGAAGCAAAGAATTTAATTCCCAAAGGCTTGGTAAAACAGATATGTTTAATTTGAATCCCCTTTTAAAGGCTTCCACTGAGGGGGACTCCCTCAGGCCCCTAGGAAGAGAATTCCAGAACAGAAGACTGGCAACTTCAGATGTATGATCTCCTGAGGAATTCAGCCTGACCCTTGGGACTGAGAGGAGGCCCTCCTTGGAAGAGCGGAGAGGGTGCAAGGACTGGACAGGATGCAGGAGCTCTACCATGTAATCAGTAGTAGTAGTCTCTAATCTAGTCTGCTCATAGTTCCCTATCTGCCCCAGGACCTACTGTCCATATGGGGTTCTATCCCTCCCTGTGCATCCCCCACTCCTCTCTCTACTGTTTCTGACCTGAGTAACCACCAAACCTTTAACTCTGTCCCAGCCTTGCTTGAAATCATTTATGGTCTTGACGCCCACCACATCTGCTGGCAGACTGTTCCACAGCTCCACCATCCTTTCCACAAAATATAATTTCCTCACATCCCTCTTCAACCTTCTCCCTGCATGTTTCCACTCATGGTGACCTCAGGTTCTTGAAATGTTACTCCTGCTTAATAGTTCCCTGCAGTTCACCTTGTTTATTTCCTTTAGGAACTTGAAGGTCTCTGTCATATCCCCCTCTCTCACTTGGTCTCCAGCAAGTACATGTTCAGTGTGCCTTGAGATGATCCTCATAAGATCTGTGCCGTTGGCCGTGAATCATCTTGGTCACCCTGCATTGCACTGTCTCTAGCCTGTCCCTGTTCTTCCTTAGGTGAGGACTCCAGAACTGATGACAGTGTTCCAGGTGCAGCCTCACCAGTGACCTACTTTATATAGAGGTAGTAATGCATCCTTTCCCTGCTGTCAGTACCCCTTCCAATACACCCAGCATTCTGTCAGCCTTACTATAGGCCTTGTTAAGCTGGCTTAATTGTTTAAGGGAGTCATTAATGATGACTCCTAGGTCTCTTTCCTCTGTTGCAGTGCTCAGTTTAACCCCTCCCCCCCCCCGTCAGTTCTCTGGCTTGTTTTTTTCCCAAGATGCATAGCCTTGTATTTTCTGGTGTTGAATTGCAACTGTCAAACCTTAGCCCACCTCTCTAGCCTTCACAGATCCCTTTGCATCTTCCTGAACTCTTTGTTGCTATCTACCCTACCACAGAGCTTTGTGTCATCTGTGAAGAGACATGACTTGCCCCAGATCCCCTCTCCAATCTCGGTGATGAACATATTGAAGAGGACGGGAGCCAGGACAGATCCCTGCAGCACCTCATTCACGATGACCCTCTCTTCCAATTTGACCCTGTTTACCACCACCCCTGCTATCTCTCTCCAACCGGTTTCTTAACCATCTATGTCCCTAGCCATGCTCAGCTCCTCCAGATTCAACAGCAATGTGTGTTACCATGTCAAAAGCTTTGCTGAAATCGAAATAGAATAAATCCACAGCATGGCCCTTTCCTAACATCTTTGTTACTCAGTCAAAGAAAACTATCAGGTTGGTCTGACAAGACCTTCCTACCACAAATCCATGGTGTTTATTACTTTGTAGACCATTGCTCCTTAGGTAGTCCACAAGGTCCTCTTTGACCAGTGACTCCATCAGTTTACCCTCTACAGAAGTAAGACTGACAGGTTTGTAATTCCCTGGTTGATCCTGGTCATCCCCTTCTCCCATTTGTGTAGTAGGACTACGTCTGCTACCCTTCGGTCTTTCAGAATGATAACTCTCTGAATTGAGCTACTGAATAGCCCTACTAGGGGTTCAGTCAGTTCTTCTGCCAAATCTTTGAGAACCCTTGGGTGTATCCCATCTGGCTGTAGGGCCTTTTGGACACTTTCTCTGATAAAGATTTGCTGCCTTATTTCAGGAATGCCCCGTCAGCCACCATAATGCCACTTTCAGTCAAGGACCCGCTGTCTTTCCTTGAGAAGATGGAGCAGAAGTAATCATTAAGGATGGCTGCTTTTTGTTCATCTTCCTCTATAACTCTTCCTGTTCCTGCAGCCTAACAATACCCCTCTCTGCTTCCTTTTTTCCCTTAAAGAGCTACTGATGCCTCAAAAAAAACCTGTTAAAAAACAATAATTAGGTACAATTCTGCTTGCATTCCATTTATATTTTATATATTTCCCCTCCCCATAATTAATCACTAAGGAAATGTGTATGAATATAAGATCGTTGTTCCTTAGAGTTTATTTTAAGCTCATCTGCCTCTATAACTTACTCCCTACTCCAAGTCATAATCCTCTGTTGTGACATCACAGTCTGTTACCATGGGAGTAGCTGTGAGGTCACAAGCAGTGCTCTATGACTTCAGATAGGGAGAAAGCAGCAGAAATAGATGAACTCTTTAGGAGCAGAAATCCTGTCTTCATACAAACGACCTCAGTAATAAATAATGAGGAGTAGAAATACAGAACTAATGGGAAATACAAGCTGGACTATGTCTAAATATTAGGGTTTGATAAAGTTCACCTGATCGTGTCACCAGCTCTTTAATATATCTGAAGAATAGTTTTTACCCATCCTTGACCCTCTCCCTAATATGCAGCTCCATGTCTGCCTTTGCCTCCCTGACCATCCTCATAGCATTCCTATTTGGTTCTCTCCCCATTCCTCCCCCCCCACCTGCTTTTCCTTGTACCTAATAAAAGTCTTTTTCTTGGCCCTCACTGCTTCCCTGACTCTTTTTGAGAACAATATTGGTCTTTTGTACCTGTGTTGTTGTGTAGCAATTCTCATGCATGACTTTGCTGCATCGAGAATTGTCCCCTCAATTACCCCCCCATCCTTCCTCTACACCCCCAATGCGGTCAACCCTGGTCAATTTGTTTCAGACCAGCTCACTCATTCAGTTGAAATCTGCTTTCCTGAAATCTAGGACTTCACTTTTTTATTTTTATTTTTTTCACTTTCTTTTTATCCCTCCTTATCGCCCTCGTTGTTCCACTCCTTCAGGCATTGCTCATGCCATCCATGTTCCTTGACCTTGAGTCTGCCCCTAGTGTGCCCAGTAACTCCTTCCTCCCCTCCTACCTCTGTGGAGCACCTGCACAGCGGGAATGTTCCCGGGGTTCCTGTACTGGATGGCATAGAGCGGCCATCATCTAGGACCGCCGAGGGTTGTTTTCCACTTTTCTCCCTTCCCATCCCCCGAGGGCGTCGGCTCGGGCAAGTGCGAGCTGACGCATGTCTGCCAAGTGCCTAACAACGTCCTCCCCTCCCCGACTCCAGCCCTCTGGAGCCGCCAATGTCCCGTGAGAGTTGGTACTCCTACCGGCCCCCAGGGACGTTGGGTGCATACAGCACCCCTGGTAGCCCACCCCAAAGGAGGAGAGCAACCGTTGGGATGCTCAAGCCCCCTTCCCCCTACTGACCCCCGATGACCCGAGGTCCATGCCTGAAGACCGGAGTCGCCCGGTCGTCGAGTTAGGACTTCAGTTTTTGATAGGGGACTTTTGATCTCTGGACTCCAGTGGCTCCCCTACCCTCACTCCACCAACTATCTCCAAGTTGGTAAGCACCAAACTGAGAATGGCCATCTGTCTAGTGGGTTCCTTAACCAGCTGCACCAGCAGGCAGTCCTGCAGTGTATCCAGCAAGGTCTAACATCTAGTGTACCTGGCTGCTGGAATGTCCCAGTCAATATCTGGCAGGTTCAGATCACCCACCACCACCACCTCCCCTTTCTTTACTCTCCTTGCCAGCTCTTCACTGAGCTCCCAATCTCTTTCTTTCCCTTGTCCTGGTGATCTGTAGAACATCCCCACCCATATGTTCTTGCCTGAGAGCAAAGCAAAGCAAAGGCAAAGTAATCTTTATAAAAAGCGCCTTTCTAAAACCAAGGTACTTGTACAACAAAATAAATAAATAAAATACATCAATAGATAACAAATACAGCAAATAAAACCAATAAACACAGTAGTAGCATTAAAAATCAGGATATGCTAGGCCAAATAGGAAGGTTTTAAGAGCAACTTTAAAACTTTGGACGGTCAGGCAATCTCGTACCGGATTAGGTAGAGAATTCCACAGGGTCAGGGCCATGAAACTAAATGACCTAGCCCCAGATGTCTTTAAACGGACCCTGAGAATCTCTAGCAATCCCTTGTCAGTGGATCGGAGAGGGCGGGGGAACAGTAGGGGTGAAGAAGATCTTGCAGGTAACTAGGTCCCTGGTCATGTAATGCCTTATAGGTCAGCAAACTGACCTTGAAGGTGATCCGCCATTGTACTGGCAGCCAGTGCAGTCCGAAGAGCACAGGTGTTATATGACTGGTTCTAGAGGTACCAGTCAACAGCCTGGCTGCCACATTCTGCACTTGCTGCAGGCAGTGGATATCAACCCCTGGTAGCCCTAGATAAAGGGCGTTGCAGTAGTCAAGGTGGGAGGTAATGAAGGCGTGGACCAAAGTTGGAAGATCGTCAGAAGGAACCAGGTGCTTCACCTGGGTGATATTCCTCAGATGATAAAAAGAGGTTTTGACAGCTACCGACACCTGAGATTTAAGGGTCAGGCAGTCATCAAACATAATGCCCAGGTTCTGCACCCAGTCTGAGGTAGTTAGCTGAACACCCCAAAGCCATAGTCCCGATGGTAATCCTGCCAGCAAACCCGCCTCCCGACGACCTGGGTGCACAACCAATACCTAATTTTTTCCGGGTTTAACTGCAGCCAGCTCACGCTCATCCAATCCTGGATCTCAGTAAGACAGTTGTTAAAGACTGAAACAGCATCATCCTGACCAGGCACAAAGGACACATACAGCTGAGTGTCATCTGTGTAGCAGTGAAAACTCAAGCTGTACTGCCTAATAATCGCTCCTAATGGCAGCATGTACACAGCAAACAACATGGGTGCCAAGATGGAGCCTTGTGGCACCCTGCAGGATAGGGGGAGTGGTGCTGAGAAAAAGTCCCAGATACCACCCTCTGAGGTCTACCCTCGAGGAATGATCGAAACCATCTGAGGACCATACCAGACAGTCCACAGATGAACCGCAGGTGCTCCAACAGCACACCATGGTCTACAGTGTCAAATGCCACAGAAAGATCTAGAAGGACCAAGATGGAATGGGTCTTTTGATCTCTCACTATTAGGAGGTCATTTAGTACCCAGACAAGGACTGTCTTGGTACTATGTCTCGTCCTAAATCTGGACTGGAGAGAATCATAGACATTGTGGCTGGTCAAATGATCATCCAGCTGCGATGCAACCACCTACTCAATAACCTTACTCACAAAGGGTAGGTTAGAGACAGGCCAGTAGTTTGCCAGACAGTCCGAGTGCAAGGAGGGCTTTTTAAGGAAGGGTCGAACCACGGCTTCCTTCAGGGGATCTGGAAAGATCACCCTCTCCAAAGACATCCAGACTATCTTGGCAAGGACGGGGCCAGTTTTATCCACACAGCCTACTAAGAGGCGTGTGGGGCCCAGGTCCAAACTACAGTTGGTCGGTCACAATGACTGGACGACCATCACAATGTCATTGATTGTGGGCAGGCAGAAGTCACACCACACAAACTGGGCATCTGACATCTCCTGCCGACCACCACAACTCCCATTAGAGAGGGTCGAGTAGGCGTCGGACCTGATTGAGGCAACCTTATCTGCAAAGAATCGAGCAAACTCCTCACACCACTCTTGTGAAAAGCACTTCCAGGTTGGAGACAGATTGGATTGCACAATCTGTCCACAGTCTGGAAGAGCTGGGCTGGTCAATTCTGCGTAGCAGCAATTTCCCTGGACAGGAATTCTGCCTTCTTATGGGTAATTGCTGATTGATAGATCCCATAGTGGTCCATCAATCTAAGTCTGTCACACTCCAGGCCTGACGTCCGCCAACACCTCTCTAGCCTTCGTCTCACTCTCCTCAACTCAACCGAGAGCACCATGAGGTGAACACACGATGACTCCATTTACCCTTTTCTTACTTAATGTCCATCATCCACACCCTCTATGCCCTTCCTGACATATAGGGTTACGCCCGCCACTTTGCCTTCTGCCATTCTGTCTAAACATTATGTAATCTGGGACTTACAAGTCACAGTCATTATTCTCAGTGGCATAAGTTGCTGTGATAGCTAATAGGTTCACCTCAGGGTCAGCCACCAACGCCTAGAGCTCACTGATTTTATTACCCAGACTCCTGGCATTAAGGCAGACCTCCTTCCAGCTAGCTCCAGATCCCTTTTTATGTTTGCTTGCACGCATGTGCAAGAAACATGGTGCCACCATACGAGTTTTCGTAGGTGTGACACCCCCGCTTCCAATGCCCTGAGGGTTTTTCAGGCACGGCCCCACCGCACCAATGACTGTCCCAGCTGCCTATGACAGCAGTTCAAATGCAGTGTCATACAGTTAAAAGCAAATGACCGCTACAGTCAGCGGTGGTAACATATAGGCAATTAGCATACTGCTGTGCCATCAACAGTATGCAGATTGACCCATACATCACCACCGCTGATTGTAGCGGTGGTTGCATGCCCGCTGCCCCCATTTGTTGTGTGCCAGGGGGGTGCCCAATCCCCCTCGGCTCATGCACACTTCCCCCCCAAAGCACACTGTATCTCCGACGGGGGTTCCCAATCCCCGTCGGCTCCAGTGGCCCCCCAAAAAACACAAACTTCCAGGTGTCACGCTGAGAGCCCACCCCAGTGTGGCATAAGTCCAGCTTCCTCATAGTTCCCCCCCAACACTGTATGGTCAACAGGGGTGCCCAATCCCCATTGGCTCCTCTGCCCCCCCAAACTTCCAGGTGCCATGCTGGGAGCCCACCCCAGCGTGGCAAAAGTCCCACGTCGTCTATGTAAAATTAAAAAATCCTGTAACAAAAGAAAACTGTCCCTTGTTGACTCTCTTGCTCCCCAACCTCGCCCCACCCTCTCGTACCCACCTCCCCACCCCTCACCCATACTTACTCCAATCTTGATGGACCAGAACACGTCTACTCTTCAAAGGCGACCACGAGCTGAAGAAATGCCGGTAAGCTGTATAATGGCATAAATAGGGTATTTTCAACTTTGGTGCAAATCTCGGTCATCTTTTTGAATTTTTGCACCAAATTTTCAACATGGGGTTCTTGGGACCCCACCTCATTAATTCAGTGACTGTCATTTGGTTATTCGGTCCCAAAAAGTGATTTTGTGGTCACTGCACGGAATCACCTTTCAGGACCGATTAATGAAACGACAGTGTCACTGTTCATGAGGTGGGCTCTCAAAAAGCCTATGTTGCAAATTTGGTGAAAAAATTCCCAAAAATGACTGTATTACGAGTGTGCGTTGCACAGTTTCCATGCACACTCGCAAATTCATGACTTTGTAATATTTTCACTCCTGATTTTCAACATTGGTATTTTTTCACACCTCCTTATGAACAGTACAGCTGTAATTTTTCACATCCTGGCCGGAATGTGTTTTCGCACTTCTGGCGCAGAATAGCGCAGTCACTGTGGGAAATCAGTGTTCAGGACAGATTAAGAAAATCACAGTGACACTGTTCATGAGCAGAAGTCCTAAAATGCCTATGTTGCAAATTTGGTCATAAATGTCCATAACATGACTGTGTTATGAGCGTGCATTGCGCAATTTCTACGCACCCTCATAACTTCACAGATTTGTAATATTTTCACTCCAGATTTTCAACATTGGCATTTTTCCACACATCCTTATAAACAGTACAGCAGTCATTTTTCAAATCCTTGCCAAAATGTGTTTTCGCACTTCCAGCGCAGAATAGCGCAGTCGCTGTGGGAAATCAGTGTTCAGGACAGATTAAGAAAATCACAGTAACACTATTCATGAGCGGAGGTCCCAAAATGCCTATTTTGAAAATCTGGTGCAAAAAAATCCCAAATAATTGCATTACTGGTGTGTGTTGCGCAGTTTCTATGCACGCTCGTGACTTCACCATTTTTTTTTTATACTTTTGCTCCATATTTTCAACATTGCCATTTTTTTACATGTCCTCATGAACAGTAAAGCTGTCATTTTTCACATCATGTTGGAAATGTGTTTTCGCACCTGTAGCGCTAAATGGTATAGTCACTGTGCAAAATCACCTTTCGACTAATAAACTGATGGTGTCACTGTTCATGCAGTGGGGTCACAAAAAGCCCATGTTGAAAACTTAGAGTAAAAATACCAAGACACGCGCAGGGCCTTAAGGTTTCTGACCATAACGCCCTACCCTGTAGGGTCTGACAGGTGTCCGCCCTACACTGTAGGGACTGACAGGCATCAGGGGTGTGACTTGGGATTGTCTACAGTAATGCTCACACCATTCCACCCCCAACCCCACCCTGCAGCCCGTGACAGGCATTGAGGTGCACTTTGGACTCTTTGGCCCCAGAGTTTACACCATTCTCCTATACTGCACCCATTTCATCATATTTCTTTATGGAATGAGGTGAGTGTAAAGTCCGAACACCCCAAGGCACACCTCGACACTTGTCAGTATCTGCAGGGTAGAGTGAGGTGAAATGTCATGACCGTTATGGATGACGACCCAAAGGCATACCCCAATGCCTGTCCATCTCTGCAGGGTGGGAGTGGAGTTGGTGTTAGTTCAGTACATCACTGCCATTCCTATACTGCATCTGTCTAACTCCTGCACTTCCACTGCTAATGCCAGCAAGCAAATATTCGGCATTGATAAATGCTTGTTCTATTTTGTGATCCTACTCCTGCATTCTTTCCCATTCTTCTTAAATTCTTATTTTTCCTGTTGCTTACCTCTTTCACTACTCCAGTTTGACTCTCAACCTTATTTTTACCCACCTTATTGCTACCAATCCCCTTTATGGGGGGGTCACTGGCAAAGTTCCCCTCCATCACTCCCTTTAGCGTGGTTCCCCTAACCTCAGTGTCCCCTGCAGTCAGTTTAACTGTCTAATGCAGACATCAAACTTCTGCCCCAGCACACTGGTCCCCTCTTTTGTCAGGGAAAGGCCATCACCCTTGAAGAGCCTCCTGTCCCAGAAGACCCCCCCATTCCATTTTCTCCAAACACCATCCCTGTAGCCACCAGATTTACTCCTTAACCCCTTCTCTCCTTACTCTACCTTTCCCTCCCACCTCACTCTACATAGGGAGGACCTCAGAAAAGGCCAGGAGGCAGTGGCGGCTCTACACCAGGGCCTGCCAGGGCACGTACCCTGGTAAAAAAATGCTGTGCCCCAGTTGGTGCCCCATATGGAGCAGAGTTTCCCCCATAGTAACAATATATCAGTGCCCTGGCTGCCATCTGTTGTGCCCCAGCTGTACCCTGGTAACCATTTGTGGCTAGAGCCACTACTGCCAGGAGGGCAAGTGTGCCGTAATATGTCCCTTAGCTTATTTAGTCAGTTGTATGCCTTTTGGGTATACATTTTACAGAGAAACTGTCCTTTCTCATTTTACTCCTGGAACTGAGTCAGACTTTTAATTTCACTCCTGGAACTGAGTTCCCATGGATTATCTCCCATTCTACTACTATCTGCTTTAAACTTCACTAAGAAGCTTCAAAAGTGTGACAGAGGTATGGTATAAGGGTCTAGTAGTTAGATCACATGCCTATGAACCACAAAGTTCAGGTTCAAATCCCATCAGAGCAACTTACTCATGGTTACCCCCAGCAAGCTACAGTAGCTCTAAGTGTAAGAGTAAGGTTCACAAGATATCAGGAATTATGGTGTTTTTCAACTGGTTAAACTGGATATAAGCAGGTGCTGAAATGTAGTTTCCCAACAAAACTACAGCACTCACTTTTTATCTTTTCTTTACACCTCCCCACTGCCAGTGGTTTCTGCAGGAGATAGATAGATAGATAGATAGATAGATAGATAGATAGATAGATAGATAGATAGATCAATCAATCAATATCTTTATTTCAATAGTTAGATAATTTATTTAAAACTGCCTTTCTAAAAACCTAGGCACTGTACATAATCATAATATACTATCAGCATTAATAACTTGAAAATAATAAAGCAAATCCAAATTCAAAACAATGCAGATATCTGTAACCATATCAGTCACCTTTGAAAGCTTGTTTGAATAACCATGTTTTAAGTGTACTTTTAAAGACTGTAACAGATGGGGCAGAGCAAATGTCAGTGGGCAAACCATTCCAAAAGAAAGGGGCAGCTACAGAGAATGATCTGTCCCCAGCTGATTTTAACCTTGATTTTGGAATGACTACAATGTCAGTTCCAGTAGAGTGTAACTCACAGATATTGTTTATTTATTTATTTGAAAAGTTTCACAAGGAAGGACATACAGAGCTGCACTAGCTCTTTTCCAGATGCATCCTGTGGGGAGGGGGATACCTAGGAGAAGGAATGCAAGAAACATACATTACACATTGAATACAAAAAGAATACAGTACATGCCAGCCATCTTAAGAAACAGGTAATAATATACAGTTCACATAGCAAGACTGAGGCTAAATACATATTTTACAGAGAAGCAAATCACATACAGACACACAGAGCAGGCTGTACATTTCCAGATATGCAGTTGCAACACAAACTTGAGCTTCATGAAAAACATATATTTTACAGAGAGGCAACAACTATACATGTAAAGTGCTGAGGTGTACATTTCCATGATGGAAACATAGCAGGGAAAGTGCTAGAACCAATGTTAACTGAACAGTTACTAGGGTTCGAGTATAGGTCAGTTAGTTGGATCAAGGGGAGGAAGGGAGAAATAGGGCAGCCAAAGGTCTTTACCCCTTCAGGATGCAAAAAACCCTGCAAGGGGTGGACAGGGGAAATTGGCTGGGCATTGTTGAAGGGTGGAGAGTAGAACAAGAGGGGAATAGTAGAACTAGAGGGGGTAGGGGTTAGGTGCCGTTACAAGAGGGAGCTATGTGATAATGGAGAAGGAGGGATAGGGAGTGAGGGGACTGAGCAGAGTGGATATCTAATGGGAGGGAGTTCCAGATACTTGGGAATTGATAAGAGAAGGTGGCTTGCCCTGAAGTGTTGAGCCGGGGAGGGGAGGGTGAGAGCCCTGTGCAGAGTTACGAAGGGAGTAAAGGGGGGTGGAACAGAGATGAGAGACTGCAGGTAGGGAGGCAGAGAGCCAAGTCAGTACTTCCCAATTATAGAAGCACTACAGGATAGGTGTCTGGCACTGAGGGAAGGGAAGGAGAGCAAAGTAGAAAGGTCACAGTGGTGAGTACGAGGCAGACAGCCAAGAGCAAAGTGGTAGAAGGAGTTGAAAAGAGTCTCCAGTCTGGATAGGGTGAATTTGGAGGCAGAGCTATAGACTATGTCTCTGAAGTGAAAGATTGGGAGAATCGACTTTTAAACAATCTCTCTCCGGACTTGTGGTGGAAGGCAGCTGCGGTGTCTGTACAGAGCACCAAGTTTGGGGAAAAGCTTTTTGTGGATGACATCCATGTGCACAGCAAAGTAGAGGTTCTTGCTGAGCCTTAGCCTGAGGTATTTGAAAGCGGTGACATCTTCCAGTATGGAACCATTGAGGGTATGGAAGGAGGGAGTGTCATCAAGCCTGGTGAGCTTTTACCTGGTGCCAAAGATCATACAGGCCATTTTTTGGCATTTAGGGAAAGTTGATTTGTGCGAAACCAGTGCTGGATGTTGTTGAAGTCCAGCTGAAGGCTGGTCATCACCTCCATGGGGGAAAGGATGGGAGGTAAATAAAACAGTATCATCTCCGTACATGTGGATATTGACAGACGAGCAGGCATCAAGTAGGTCATTCAGGAATATGGAAAGTAGTTTTGGACCAAGTACCAAGCCTTGGGGATGGTAGTGTTAATTGGGAGAGGGGAGGAGAGGAAGCTGCCGACCATGACAGACTGGGACCTGCCCATGAGATAGGACTGGAATCAACTAGTGGCAGATTCTAAGAGGCCAGCCACAGTCAGCTTGCAGAGGGGGAAGGAGTGGGCAACAGTATTGAAGGCTTTGGCCAGATCGACAAAGATGGCAGAGGGGATGCATCCCTGGAGCTCAGACAGACACAGAAGAGCAGGGATCTCATGCAGACCAATGAGGTGATGAGATTTCACTCTAGAAGTGGAAGGTAACATGTGTCAGTTCCTTTTGCATGCTTCCTCTGCCTTGCTCCTTCTCTTCTTGTTAGCAGTACATTGCATAGCTCTCCCTATGCAGCCATTAAAATGGTAAATGCAAGTTTTAGAAGCCAGACCTTTTCATAAAAAATGGCAAGAGAAAGTTTTAAAAGTCAGACCTTATAAGAATAGCAAAAATGTTTTAAAAGCAAGGACTTTTCAGAAAGAAATGGCAAGAGCAGGTTTTAAAGAGGGACTGAGGCCAACATTTTGGGCATTAATAAAATTAGAATTTAGATCAGCATATCCTCAATCAGCCTCAAGCCAAAAATCAGATCTGTAAGTTACTTTGTTTAAAAGTTGCAAGTCATTTTGTAACCCTTAATTGACTGCTTGTTCAAAAAAGCCAGTTTCAGTGAAGAGCTGCTGCTGATGTCATCTCCTGAACTTACAACGTAATCCTCCCTGCAAGCTACCTTATATGACTTATTTCTCTTATGTTACTTAAAACTGCAGGCGTAGTAAACATCTGAAAAAGGAAAACTGACACGGGATGGTGGTCAGCACATGCACTTCCATAATGTGTAGATGCAAGGTACAGTACTTCAGAATGTGATGGGGTGGGGGGGGGGATGGAAAGAATTAGCAAACATCGTTTTAGAATGACAAACTTGTGTGCCATTTTTTTAAATATTGCAGGTATGAGATTTCAAAATTTCACTAGGTTGCAATTGTGGAATGCAGCAATGATAGAGCCTCAGAAAGTAGCTGGAACACAACAATTTCAGAATGTGGCAGTGACACACAGTTTCGGAATGTGGCAGTGATGCACAGTTTCAGAATGTCGTGGTGAGGCACAGTTTCAGAATGAGGTGATGACACATATTTTCGGAATGTGGCAGTGACACTCATTTTCAGAATGTGGTGGTGACACATAATTTTGGAATGTGGCATGACACACAGTTTTGGAACGTGGCAGTGACAATTTTGGAATGTGGCATTGAAATACAACTTGGGGGGATGTGCAATTATGGAATTTGGCAGGGATATGTCATTTCAGAATGTGGCAGGGATGCACAATTTGGGAATGGGGAAGGGATGTGCAATTTTGGAATGTAGCAGGGATGCATAATTTTAGAAGGATAGAAAGGAGGGAAGAGGGGTAGAGTGGCTATGTTCATTAGAGATAGCATAGAAATTGCTAGGGTAGA
Source organism: Neoceratodus forsteri (assembly GCA_016271365.2). NCBI lineage: Eukaryota > Metazoa > Chordata > Ceratodontiformes > Ceratodontidae > Neoceratodus > Neoceratodus forsteri. Next base: position 1,840,656,614 of record CM057449.1, read on the forward strand.
AGAGGCAGAGGGAAACATGGAGGCCTTATGGGTCACCTTACGAACCCCAGCAGGAGGTAAGGTCAAGCTGGGTGTAGTATATATGCCCCTCCTGGGATGGGTGATATTCTGGAGGATGGTTTGCTGGACAACATCATTGCCCAATGTGGACCAAAAGGAGAAGGAGTGGTGTTGATGGGGGACCTTAATATGCCAGGTACAAACTGGGGAACCATGTCCTCTAAGGTGGCCAAGGAGCAGAGGCTGCTGGTCGGCTTCCAGGATGTGTTTTTAACACAGCATGTGATGGAGCCCACAAGGGAGGGGCATGTCCTAGACGTGGTTCTGGCAGATGGGGATCTGGTAAGGGACCTAGTTGTAGAGGATCCCCTGACTGGGAGTGATCACAATACTGTCTGGTTTCAAATAAGCATGGGGAGGGGGGAGAGATCTAGGACACTGGCAGTGGACTTCAGGGGGGCAGACTTTGTGGGCATGGGAAATATTCTCAAGGATCACTTGAAGGGGATTACATCAATGACAAATGTGGAAAAGAGATGGGAGGTCATAAAACAGGGAATTCATGAGGCAGTCAGGACCTGTGCTAAGGTGAAACGTAAGGGAGCAAGGTCACATAAAGCATGCTAGTGGTCCAGTGAGGTTCAGGTAGCAGTCAGAGAAAAGAAGGCGGCCTACAAAAAGTATAAAACAACAAGAGGGGATAGGGAAAAGGAAATGTACCATATTGCATCTAGAAAAGTCACCCGGATGGTGAGGGGGGGCAAAGTCCAGTAAAGAGCAGTGGCTGGCACAGGGGATACATGGAGGGGAAAAGGGATTCTTCCGGTACATTGGGGAGTGGAGAAAAACTAAGGGCCATCTCGACAGATTGAGATCAGAAGGACGGTAGGTGGAAGAGGCGAGGGACCAGGCAGAGGAATTAAACGAGTACTTCACCTCTGTGTTCACTAGGGAGGGGGATGGGATATCTACAAAGCAAGGCACAATGGAGATAGAAGTGGTAGTGAGTGGGATCAGGGGAGCAACAGAAATGGAGCAAGAGGGAGGGAGAGGTACCCCAAGGGTGTCACATCAGTATAAGGATAAAAAGGCCAGTAAGGTGGAGGGGATGTATGATGCTATCTCCACTGAAAGGGTGTAGTTAGCCCTCAAGGCCCTAAAGAACGATAAATCTCCTGGGCCGGATGGCATTTATCCGAGAGTACTATGGGAATTGGCAGACATACTGGCTGCACCCCTGGCAGAGCTCTTCAACAGGTCGCTTGAGACAGGAAGGGTACCTAGGGATTAGCGAGAGGCACATGTGGTGCCAATCCATAAAGGGGGGGTCAAGGGAAGTACCAGGTAACTATAGACCCATCAGTTTGACCTCGGTGGTGGGAAAATTAATGGAGAGTATACTAAAGGAATGACTGGGGATGTACTTGGAGGAGGTGGAAGGTCTGGATAGTCGGCAACATGGGTTTGTGCCAGGTAGATCATGTCAAACCAATCTTGTGGAGTTCTACGAATGGGTAACATCAGAACTGGACAGGGGAAAGCCTGTGGATGAATTATTCTTGGACTTCAGCAAGGCGTTTAACTCTGTCCCCCACAATAGTCTGGTGGAGAAACTGACGGGGTTGGGAGTAGGCCCTTTGATGGTCAGATTGATTGAAAACTGGCTAGCTGGATGCACCCAGAGAGTAGTGGTCAGTGGGGAGCTCTCGAACCCTAGAGAGGTCGGTAGTGGGGTACCGCAGGGCTCAGTCCTGGGTCCGATCCTGTTTAATGCATACATATCAGACATCAGGAGGGTATAGGGTGAAATGAGTCTCTTCGCTGATGACCCAAGATAGAAGCAGTAGTTGAGGGGAAGACGGAGTTGGCCTGCAAGGACCTGGACACCCTGGAAAGCTGGGCTCACACATGGAAATTAAATTTCAATATCATCAAGTGCAAGGTGTTACATCTTGGGCGGGGAAACCCTAAGCACAGGTACACCCTGGGAGGAGAAGCGCTGGAGGCCTCAACAGGGGAAAAAGAACTAGGGGTCATGGTGGATGCATGTATGAATAACTCTGAGCAGTGCAGGAGAGTGGCTAGCAAGGCAAACAGGATGTTGGGATGCATCGTAAGGGGGATCACCTCTAGGAGCAGGGAAGTGATTCTGCCGCTGTACAATGGACTGGTTAGACCACACCTTGAGTACTGTGTACAATACTGGAGACCACACCTGAAGAGGGACATACAGCTCCTGGAGAGGGTACAGAGGAGGGCAACTAAGATGATACGAGGACCAGGGGATTTGACGTATGAGGACAGACTTGAGGAGCTCTGCCTGTTTTCATTGAAGGAGAGGAGAGATGGAGGGACATGATTGAGGTCTTCAAGTACCTCAAGGGAATAAATAGGGTAAACATGGAGGGGATCTTTAGACTAAAGCAGGGAGGTATCACCAGAGGGCATGGTTTGAAGTTGGAAGGTAGAAGGGTGAGGGAGGAAAGAGGAGGAGGTTTTTCACTGAGAGGGTGGTGGACCCTTGGAATGCGCTGCCTGGTGAGCTGGTTCAGAAATCCACAGTGGAGGGCTTCAAGAGAGGATGGGACAGACACAGAAAGTGGACGTATCAGATGATGGACTGGCCCAGGGGGGTGGGGATGGATGATAGGGGTTTCTGGAACACAGGGGGGGAGGGCCTCGGCACCCAACTTGGGATCTGAGGTTCGAGCAGACTCGATAGACCATAAGGCCTAATCTGCTGGCAATTAGTATGTTAGTATGTTAGTAATGTGGTTGGGATGCATAATGTTGGAATGTGGTGGGGATATGATGCACAATTTTGAAATGTGGTGGGTGTGTAAAATTCTGGAATGCAGCAGGGACAAGCAATTTCAGAATAAATGGTGTGTCCTGTCACATTCTGATAACGTGCATCCCCACTATATTCTGAAATTGCCAGTCCCCACCAAATTCCTCGATGCGTGTTCCTGTCACATTCCGAGACTGATTGTCCTACTACATTTTGAGATGGCACATCCCTGTCACATTCTGAGAGTATGTGTCCCCCCAACATTTTAAAATAGTGCACCACCTTGACATTCTATACCTTGGTTCACTGCTGCATTCCAAAACCACCTCCTGATATGTTCTAAAGTACAGTGCCATGCATCTGAACATTCTGGAAATGCAAGCACTGCAGCCAGCCTTTTGTCATTTTTTTAAAAGGATTGCTATAGCCACAGTTTCTTAAACTTTGGAGAAGCAGGTCTTATAAGGTTGCTGACAGGGAGGACTAGAGTGTGAGTTCAGGAGATAACATCATCAGCAGCTCTTCACTGAAACTGGCTTTTTTGAATAGGTAGTGAAATCAGGGTTACAAAATAGCTCATAACTTTAAAACGAAGCAACGTAGAAACCTCATTTTTCGTATGAAATTTATTGGTGGTATGCTTATTCTAATTCTGCAATGTTGTGCTTTTGGTGGGAGTCCCTCTTTAAAATATAAACATTTTCATAAAAAATTAAATAACAAATCTGTAAAATTGTGGCAGATCTGACCCATAATGTGGAATTCTTTTCTTTCTGTTCTTTATTTTGTTGACTGATAAAATACTTGATGTGTGGGGAAGTGTTTTTTTTTTTGTTATTACTGGAGGCCTAATGGGCAGTGCTGTTGTCAAAAACAGTGTTAACAGTGGCAATTTAAAGTTAATGAGGAGGCAATAGAAGAAATCACTTCATAGGGCTACGACTCATGAGTTAGTCCCCATAATGTATGATGAGTTTCAGTTGGGAAGCCAGTCATAACTTTAAATGTGAGTTGCCACTTCCCAGAACCAGCTTCAATTAGAATTTAGGTGACAGGAATGATAGTTTTCTTAAGAAAGTTCTCAGAGGAGGAACCAGTAACTTTTCAGGTACCAAACGAGGCATTACCTAGAAAGGGATGGGTTGAGACAAAGCCTATTGCATCAAGGGCACTATCAGCACATGCTTGAAAACTTTTTATTTATATTGTTTCCAACTGTACAGTACATCACATTGATATTAAATCTAGATCCCTAAAGGGATATAGAACATAAGAACCCGTCATCGACAAATTGTGAATCAAGAGCTTTTTTTTATACCATACAGAAATATTTTGAGAAATCAGAAAATGAATAGAGGAAGAGCAAGTGTAATGATAAGTGTCATGGACCCACTCCTAGGGGTCAAGCCCACTTTGCTCACAGTGCCCATCCACCCTTAAGTGCAATCCATGACAGGGGTAGAGGGAACAGGGATAACCTCCTCGTGCTTTTAGAATGCTCACCGAGGTCATGACTGCACTTCTGCCAGGAGGACCCAGAGCACCCCTCTAACTCTGGATAAGGGCACAATACCTGTCTCGAGTCTTGTGGCCGAATATGAACCCTTTCCTTGGTTATTACACAAAGGAGGAAGACCCAGGTGTCACGCCCTCTTTGAAGTAGCAGTGTAAGCCTCATTTGGCCTTATCCCTATAGGACATGCAACAGCCTGGTTCAAAATCCCTGCAGACTTGTCCTTGAGACTTTGGTATTCTCCCTATGCTTCCATATCCCTTACAGACCCTTTTCTCTATTTGGTTGCTTATGGTGGCCCCTCTAAGCAATTAACAGTTCTCACAGATTATTAATATACCTTCTACAGTCACACACAAATATAGAAATCTTACGCAGGCAGAATTCTTTAGGAAAACAAAACTTCTACTAAAATACTTAAATAAATACAGCTACAACTAAAAAGAACATACACTAATTTGGATTACAGTATACATTAATAAAAATGGAAAAATACACAGTGAAATGCACTAAAACTGTTGGCTAAAAGTCTACCTTATATTTGCAGAGAATTGAAGTCCAGAAATAGTGGATGAAGGTTTTCAGCTTCCTTTAGTCCTTGGCAGTCACACTGGGTCTCAGCAGTTTGGCTTCTGGTGTGTGTCAAGCAATGTCCGGATTACAATGTGTGTGCAGTCACTGAGTCTCAGCAGTTTGGCTTCTTGTGTGTCAGGTGGGGTCCAATCAAAAAGTGTGTCCAAATGCTCTGGGCTAGGGCTATTTATACCCCTGTTTGTGGATAGAGGCAGACCCTTCCATTTTACGCCACCGAGTGTCACTCTTGTACTTCCCCAACACAATGCTCTGCCACCTTGTGATGTTACCCAGCCTACATTTATGACACCTGACATTACAATCTCACACAGGTCTGTTAGAAGGAAGTTTCTTGTTTTTTCCTTTCATCTCATCAAAGGCAATACCTTGGAATACAGTATTTTGCTTTTTGAAGTTAAAAGGGCAAGCTCCTGAACACTTTATTCTCCTCTGTTTTCCTTGGTCAGTTAACTATTGGAAATATCCCTTTGATCAGTTATCCCCAACGCCTTTGACAATAACTTGTCAGATTCCTGGCAAGCAAGCTGGCCTTCCAGGTCAAAGGAAGGTCAAAATATTTAAAAAAAAAATCCAGTCTTTTCCCTATGTGCCTTTGTATTAACACTGGTATTTTGTGGCATGTGCATATATATAGAATTACATAAAAAAACATATTTATTGAATTTTGTTGACCAGGTAGGCCCACTGAGACTAGAAGTCTCCTTTTCAGGGGCGACCTGGGGGAGGGGATATAGATGGTAACCAACAGAAATTGAACCAGATTAAGCTGTTGGTAGTATTTTTAGTGAACAGAGGAAATTTGGCCAGGACACCGGGAAAATTCCCCTACTCTTCCAGCAGGGGGCTTGACTTCCTGGGAGCAGAATGGAGGTACCCAGTTTGGAGCTGGATGGAAGAGGAAGTGCTGATGTGGCAGGGAAGATGGATGTGCCTGGGACAGGGGTGAAGGCCTCTCCTCCTGTCTTATCTACTCAGGAGACCGTTGATTTACTGCTAGCTACCACGGAATTTTCTGATGACGGACAAACAAGGAATGGAACTGGAATTGTTTTTCTGTGTGAATCATACCCCAGTATCAGCACTGGGTCCCAACCTATTGATGTATTGACCCCCTACTCTCCTAAAGCGGACTTAGCCTTACACTGTAAGTTTTTACTGTCAGAGAAAGAGAAATGTTTGTCAAAAGCTTACGAAATAGTCACTGCTCTACAGGAATTGACAGCGTGAGCAGCTGTCAGTGCTGAGGTTCCGGCTGTAAACTTACAGCTGAGTCAGAATGCTGATGGCTCACCACCTGTCATGCTAGCTACTAACCTTGTAACTGAGACTGTCATAACTGTTACAGAAAAGAGCAAAGTCCCAAAAGCGGCTGGCAGTAAAAACCGAATTGAATCTGTGTGCCAACAGATGCACTGCTCTACTGTCATCACTACTGATTCTAAATTGCAAAATAAACAAGTGAAGTACCATCTTGGGACTGAGCTACAGGCCCACACAACTGACGGTAATACGAAACCAAGAACTGAGCCATCTGACATGCAAGAAGAGTCTTTCTCCTTCACTGATCAACAGAGGTCTAAAAAATTGGGTGGCCAGGTTTTCAACCCCCCCTCCCCAAAACCTGCAACTGCACAAAGTATGGATACTGAGAAGGGGGATTGGTCTCCTGAACATGCACTGGAAAATGCCGGTTGAGTTCAGGGGCAGACAGAACAATGGACTCCAGACCCAGCAGATCTATCCTATCAAAGAATGCTTTCCTCCGCTTCAGCTACAGTGGCCACCAGCGTTGCTTCAGAAAAGAGCTCCACCATACCCCAGGGTAAAAATTCTAGTGACTTTACTAATAGTTGTGTGATAAATATTATAGAATTACCAGCAACAAGTAATGCTGTAACTGAGGTTTCTGCTTCAGGCTCTGCTACCTCTGAGATAGGTTGAGAAGGGCCAGATGTAATCTGACTAGGTCCCACACCTGATGCTTTGTTAAATCAGCAGGGGGGGGGCCCTCTCTAGACCCTATGTTTAAGCTCTCAGATTTGTTTTCAAATTGGGGTGACCCTGCCCCTAGGCATAACACCATTAGACTGCTTTATAAGGGTGGTTTAGAAAGTCCCCCGGATAGGGTCCACATAGCTAGAAATTTACTTAAAGCCTCAATAAAGTTTTTTTCTTCAGAGATTTTTGCTTTGATCAACCTGGGTAATGGTAATTATGACATCAGTTTTAAGAATGTGTCTAATCTAGATCACTTTTGGGACCAGTACCAGACTTTAAAAAATAATTCGGTCTGGATTCCTTTTCATGCCATTCCCTTAACCAAACCTCTCGTTAAGACTATCACTGCTAGGTTCAAGAATGAAGGCGTTAATGTTGAGGACATACTATTTTGGTTAGGGTAAAGGTGTGAACTATTAGGGAGATCTATGCCCACCCTTGACAGTGAACAGATATGGGATGGAGACTGGAAGGTTAAAGTAAAGCCACTCTACTAACAGGGGCCCTGTGCATTTGCCAAGTTCCTTTTATCTAGGGAAAGGCAGAAGATCTATATTTTACAATGGGCAGCCCAGGTCCTGTTTCAAATGTGGCTCTAGGTTACATTTACGTTTAGCCTGCAACACAGCTTGTTGCAGCCACTGTTTGGAATATGGACACCTAGCCTCTACCTGCATTAATTTATTTAAGTGCAATCTTTGCGAGTGCACGGGGCATGCCTATGGTCGGTGCCTGTGGGCTTCTCATAACCAGGAGGATTGTTCTTCCCACAAAGGTCTGATAAACCATGCCCAGCATTCCCAAGCCAAAAGAGTGGCAGCCCAGACCACAAAACAAGATTTTCATCAGGCTAATGCAAGCTCGGTACCCCCCCAGCCTATTGTCAATTTGTATCTAACATCGGAGGTTCTTCAGCATTCAGACCCAGTCCCTGCAGATGATACTATGGATAGGGAAATGGATACCCCAGAAGAAGAGACACGAAGGGAAGGACATGAGACTGACATGCCACCTCCCCCCCAGTAGATCCCCCTTTTAAGACTGTGGCACAAAAAAAACGTACTAGACAAGGGAAACCTGTGCCCCAAGCTCCCGAGGAGAACATGACAAGATCGGAGTCGCAATCTACGTCCTTGAGACTGGGTAATAAGTATGCACTTCTAGCTTCAGAGGATATGGGGGGGGGGACTCTGAAGAGAAAGGGACAGATACATCCTCAGTGGCTTCTACAACAGATACTGAAGGTGGGAGGGAGGACTCCATAGCTAAAAGGACAAGGCAGAGACACACTGTTAGGACACCATAGTGACTGTTTTTGTAATGACATAGATGTTCTTCTGATTTTTCCCCATTACAATGCACTCCTTAACTAGTACCACTCTTAACATCAATAGCATAAAAAGTGAGAGAAACACCTAAGGGCTTTATTTTCTTTACAGAATTTGAAAGGTGACATTACACGTATACAGGATGCCCATTTAAAAACTCACATAGAACTCCAGCATTGAGCCAGGTGTTGGACCTCTGGTCCTTCTTTTTGGTCATTTGATGCATATGATGGCATTGGTATCCTTCTGTCTAACACTCTCATCAAAGTATCTAGGCTAGTAGACATGCATCCAGGTAGGGCCTTGATACTAGATATCTCCTTTCATTCAGAGAGATTCTGTATTGTAGCAGTTTATGCTCCCCAAACGAAAGCACAGAGAGTGGCCTTATTTAAGGAAATGCAGCCATACCTTCATACATCTAGGCTCATCTTCTGGTTGGGGGATTTTAACTGTGGGTTTGCTAGGTCTGATAGAGGTCTACAGATGCACAAATTATATTGTGACTCTTCTACATTGCAACAAATTGTGAGTACTGCCGGCCTGGTGGATATTTATAGGAAATTACACCATACTGGGGGGTTTACGTATTTTAGAGGCCCTGTTAAAACAAGGATTAGTTTTATTTTTTTGTCCCAGGTAATAGAAGTTAAGAATATCACTACACACCCCTTGGAATTCTCGGACCATGTTGCTATTAGAGCACAGGCTGGATACTGCCCCCAGATGCAAAAAGAATAAATGGCAGTTAAATGAAACCCTACTGGAGGACCCTAAATTAAAGAAAACGTGGTCCCAAAATTGGCCTGCCAGGTTGTCAGTCTCAGAATGTTATGATAATATCTTAGACTGGTGAGAGGATACAAAAAAAGGAATGGCAAACTTTATTTCAGCAGAGGGCCCACTATGTAGCAAATAAAGAGTATCTGGGTTACTTACAGCTGAGACATCAGCTTCAACATCTTATCTCACAATCGGAAATCACTAGGCATGATTATAGTCAGCTGATCTCTACCATAAAAAAGCAGATGGCAGATATGCAATATAATAGGGCTAAATCACTGAATCAGGAGCAGAGGTTTGGGACTCAGGTGACTAAGCATTCCCTGGATCCTTTTAAGGAATGTAAAAGCAGGGTAGAAATCAGGTTCATTTTTGAGTTGACAACCCCAGCTGGGCAGTTGGTATATGCTCCCCTGGATCTGTTAAAAGTTGTAGAGGACTACACAGAGGATATATTAGGCCATCCCCCAATCAGGACCTTCAAGAGTTATTGGCCTTGTTAGGTCTGCCAAAAGTCTCTGACATAGACATTCCAGCATTGACTTCAGAGGTAACATTAGAGGAGGTTTTAGGGGCAATCTCACAATTGTCCTCTCACTCTGCCCTGGGCTCGGATGGTCTAAGCTCAGGATTTTATAAAGTATTTCAGGAGGAGTTAGCCCTGGTTTTGGTTATTTTGTTTAATCATATTTTACAATCTGCAAAGTATGCCCCCTCTATGCAAGAAGCCATTCTTGTGCTGATACACAAGAAAGGGGAAAAAAAATGATATAGGTAATTGGTACCCCCTCAGCCTATTAAATACAGACTTACAGATTTTAAGTAAAATCTTATTGGCCCGATTATCATGGGTAGCCCAATACCTCATTAGTCCTCACAGTTCTGTGGTATCCTGGGTCGAAGACAACAGGATAATCTACTTCTGTTAAGAGAGCTTTTTAGTAGAGGGGAGTTGGACCAGTTGCAAGGGGTAGTGATAGGGCTTGATCAGGAGAAAGCCTTTGATAGGCTCTCTCATGCCTTTTTATTTTCAGTCCTAAAAGCCTTCGGGGTCCTGGACATATTTGTAAGTTGGATACAAGCTATGTATCAAGGGATCATTATAGTTCCAAATGTGAATGGGTGGCATGGAAGGAAAATTAATGTCTGCAGGGGAGTCCGACAAGGATGCCCCCTAAGCCCGCTTTTATACACATTCAGGATTGACATATTGATACGTGTGTTGCAGATTAACAGGGAGCTGGAGGGGATGGAGGTCAGTCCAGATTCCCCCCCCCCCGACTAAAAGTTTTATCTTTTGCAGATGATCTGATCTTAACCCTGGATCCCTCTTTTTCTACCGCAGCATTTACCACATTACTGCATAGCTTCTCTGAACTAACAGGGTCCAAAATAAATATAGGGAAATGTACTGTAAAGGGGTGACTATAGGGACTACCCCTCTGCCCCCCCTAGTGGGCAGTTAGCTGGGATCCAGGTACCAGCAGACCCAATCTCTATTTTAGTATGGATTTTGGGCCAGGTGATATGTCTGTCTTGAACTGGGAAAAAAGGCTCACTCGAGCAAAAAGATTGGTGGGGAGTTGGAAGGGGCAGCAATTGTCAAAGAAAAAGAGAGTGGTCCCGACTAAGACTCTGCTTATCCCTATTTTTCTATATATTAGTTATATTTGTGCTCCCCCGCAGAGGGTTATAACAGAATTACTTAGTGTGTTCTTTCAAGCCTTTTGGGGGTCCAGGCTGAACCGAGTTAAACGGGAGTTTACATATCTCCCTATAGCCAAATGAGAAGAAGACATGACCCATCCTTTAGCATTTTTTTTAAGTTTGTTTTTGTCCTATAATATTGGCCACTCACTGAAACCAGGAGAGGTGATATGGAAACCCCTAGTAGATAAATGGCTTCGGCCTTGCCTAGCACCTTGGGAAGATAGGAAACCTAGGCTTTTAAGTAGAATCTCTAGGATTCTGCAGTATGGATTAGATAGTGTGAAGCTGGCCATCAAATGGGGAATCACTCCCACACATCTTCAGACTTTGGATAGGAAATCAATTTACCGACGTCTTTCGGATGAGATGTTAAACTGAGGTCCTGTCTGCCTGGATTGGAAGTAGTTTAGGTGGATGTTAAAGATACCATGACACTTATCGAAAAGAGTAGGGTATTTCTCCAGTGTCCTGGACACATTTCCCCCATTCACTAAAAAAATACCACCAACAGCTTAATCTGGTTCTATTTCAGTTGCTTACCATTAAAACACTGACTGCTCTACCTACTACTGAGTTGTTTATTTAAGCATTATAGCAAGTACTGTTTTTTTTTTAAATAGTAAAAAAAGCAGTACTTGGTATAATCGCAATAAGCCACTTGGAGGATCTGGGTTATCGAGAGTTACCATGGCTGGCACGGATTAACCACTCGGCTGCGCCTCATGGGCAAACCACTCCAGCCGTAGTAAATCCCCCGACAACCCACACCCCCTCGTGGCTTATTGCTTAAGTAACTATAGGAGGCTAGGGGGTCAAAGGTAATCATAAGCATAAACAGCTAGCTGACAGATACTGTCCCAGAAATGGCTGTGGGCAAGTTTTAGAAACACAATTACATCTGTATTTGGATTGTGCATACATTAAACCATTTTGGGCTTATTTAGCAGAAGCTTGGAAGGAGATCTTCTTCCTAAATATTGATTACCCCACATTACTTTATGGGCCACTGGGCAGTGTATTTGGTAAATACCATGTAGACACACTATATGTAATTTTAGGGGTTATTCAATATTTTATTTGGCAGTCATGTTGCTTGTGGGTTTTACAGCAGTGTTATATTACTCATGCGGAGCTCCTTGCTAACATTCAAAAGACTATTGGTAAAACAATGCAGTTACATAGGATGCATTTCTCACCTGAAAGATTTAGGCATTTATGGATTAATTGTGATACTTGGAGTAGATGATAAATTGTTTGTTTCTTTTGATGATACAGTACTAGGAATGCCTTCTTATTAGCTGGTTTCTTTTTTCCTTTCTTAAGCAATGTACCCTTTTGGGATGGTAAGATTTTGTCCTAATGAAGTATTTACACTGTTGTTCTTGAATTTGTTGTATGCTTGTATATCTTATTGTATATTGTTTCTGTAATGAAGTCCAACTTACAATAAAATTTCCCTACTCTTTTTGAGAAGTGCCATGGGATGTTTAATGTCCACCTGAACAACCAGCAGAACAGGCAGACAGGACTTCAGTTTAATGTCTCATCCAAAAGACGGCATTTCAGGAGTGCAGCTCCCCCCTCATGCTGCACTACAGTGTCAGTATTGGGATTTCACCAAAGTGCCTGGTGTGGGGATAGAGCCCACAGCCTTCTGATCTTCCAGCCTCAGAGGTGAGTGTGCAACCTGCTGAGCCACTGACACTGTCCTGTAGGTAATGGTCATATCGTAGCCTTGTAAGGCTATATTTCATCTTAAGAGATGACCATTCATTTTACCCATCTGCGTTAGCCACATCAGGGGGTTATGATCAGTCTGTACCTCAAAGTGCCTCCCGTAGAGGTATGGCTCTAATTTCTTCAGGGCCCATACCAGCCAAGGCATTCCTATTCAACTGTGGAATATGGCTGTTCCTGGAGAAGCAACTTTTTGCTAAGGTACACTATTGGGTGATCTTTCCTTTGGTTAGAGGTCTGACTGAGGACTGCTCCAATCCCCACATCTGAGGCATCTGTCTGGGTTACAAATGGCTTACTGTAATCTGGACTGGCCAACACAGGGGCACTGCACAGTGCCTCCTTCAGCCGAGCGAAGGCTTGTTCACAAGCTGGCTCCCATTTTATCAAAGTACAACAAGTGCAGCTCTACAGGCACGAGGGTGCTTTAAAAAAATGAACTATCCAATAAGCAATAAACTGCACAACCTCAGTCCAGGAGTACAAAATGAAATTTATTAACAACTATAAAGACGCCAAATCGACAAAGAAGCTCTACTCCCCAGCTCTACACCTCAACCAGTTTCGTACTAGCGGTACATCATCAGGAGGGTGTGTTTCTGGAATCATTCTATGTCTTGAATAGTGGTTTCTTTTAAAGACACAGCTTTTAATTTAAGCTGTATATTATTAAAATAACACTGCAAAAGTTCACTTAAATATATTTAAATTACTCACAACCGTATACATACAAAGACATTCAAACTCTATATATAAGAAACACTATGTTCAACCACAAAATCAATACTTTTTCTATATATGTATACATTTGTAATTGTGAATAGAATTTTTCAATCAAGGGCTTCAGTAACTGTATTTCTGAAAATGTTGTTTATTTGGCTACATAAGCTGGGGAGTAGAGCTTCTTTGTCGATTTGGCATCTTTATAGTTGTTAATAAATTTCATTTTGTACTCCTGGACTGAGGTTGTGTGGTTTATTGCTTATTGGATAGTTCATTTTTTTACCGCACCCTTGTGCCTGTAGAGCTGGACTTGTTGTACTTTGATAAATTGTTTCTCCGTGCTCACAGCAAGTCGGTGGAGGATTTATGACAGTTTGGACTAATAGGATAATCTCTACCAAACGTCAGATGCCAGACCTCCCTATGGTGCAGAAGTAACCCCTGTGATTTTTTATAAGACATTCAGATTTTCACAGCAGCAGCGTTATTGAAATGAGATTTCAAATGAGAGTTGTGTCACTTCAATGGATTAACGAATACGGAAGTTGTGAGTTGTAAATTCTGCTACAGACGTTGCAAGATCTTGAACATGGAAACTGAGCTGTAAACCATGAGTTTTTGAAAATAGTGCATATTGAAATATTTTGTTTGCATTTTGGATGCATTCAGAAAATTGCATGTTAAACAACAAGCCTTACCCACTTCTGTGTATCTTTTGTGCAACTGCTGCTATACTTTTTGTACACACTATGGTATGTTCAACTACGGAACAGCTGTTGAGCTTTATTAAAAGATGCTACAAATTGTTATAATCCACCTTGTGAAAGTGACCACATGAAATAAGAAATTACAAGTTGCAGGATTAATAGCGTAGTTTGTTTAGTGTAACCTGTGTGTACTTAGATTACAGCTGTTGCAGATGCTGCAAGGTTTCAAATACGGAAGTTGTGAGCTGAAAACTGTGAGTTTTGTAAACAAGGCATATTGAAATATTCCGTTTGCTTTTTGGATGCACTCAGGAGATTGCATGTTAAACAGCAAGGTTCCACACGACTTCCATATATCCTTTGTGCTACTGCTGATATATTTCTTGTATGAACTGCGGTATGTTTAATTACGGAACAGCTGTTGAATTTCACTAAAAGACGTTACAAACTGTTATAATCTGTCTTGTAAAATTGACCACGTGTAACAAGTAAAATCAAATAATTACAAGTTGTAGAATTAATAGTGTGGTTTGAGTAATGTAATTTGTGTTCACTTGGATTTTAGCTGCTGCAGATGTTGCAAGATTCAGTTATTTTTATTTTTGCTGCAGATGCTTGTGAAATTTAGCCATTTTCAAATTTCCATGATTAGTGGGGACCATGTCTGCTAATAGCAGTATGCAGAGTGTGCTTAAAACCTCAAATTGCTAAACGGAGAAGGCGGCTAAAGAATATATTTATATATAAACAGGATGTCAAAGGGGTTGGAGCATGCACACATAAGGGAAGCATCCAGTTCCTTTGCTTTTTGTGTGTTCACCACAGATGATGAAGAAAACTTGTTCAAAGACACAGATGCAGTGATTATTGAGGGTGCAGAGGGTGACACGAATGGAGAAGGGAATGAACACGACAAGGAGCTCAATATTAAGGGTACATTTATAGATTTGGAGAGAGCAATACTCAGGGGCCGAAGACATCACTGGGGTAGAGTTACCCTAGAAGCATACCTTAAAGTAGGTCATTCACCCTGAGGCCTCAGGGTAGCTAACAAACTGGGTTATGGCTGGAATAGAGAAGTGTTTATTACAGATTGACAGCAATCACTACAGATAGGAACTAATGCACTTATTAACACGGTCATCAGAGACTATGAAACACAGAGAAAACAAGTAACTACAGATATTACAGAAAAAGAAGTCAAGGTGCTGCAATTTAAAAATCATCCTGATTATGAAAATCTTGAAAAGAAACTAAGAGAGACTATACAGAGAGAAGAAAATAAGATCAAGAAAGTTAAACTGACCAAGTGGGAGAGAGATGAGAGACTATTTAAATAATTGAGTTTGGGATTGGAATAAAAAACCTAAATATCGTAGTGGTAAGAGAAATAATACAACTCAATCCATTCCTCAGCAAAGACCTATCTTGAAAAACAGAAGTAACTCTCCAAATTACAATACATCCAACAGTGAGTCCGAGACAGAGGATCCTTTTTTGAAGGAGCACCAGCAACAGTTGGACCTGAAGAGATCCGTGCGATTTCAAGAGCAGGATCAGGATCAGGCTCGGGACCAGGACGAATATATTCAGAGGAGAAGAGGGCAGACCAGCAGGACCAATCGTATTCCAGATGGACACGCAGAGGTGGTCGGAAACATAAGAGGCTGTGGCAGAAGGGGAAGCCTGTGAACTTTATGGAGAACACTGAGAAACAAATTGTTATCAACATTTCACATAAGGAACTTAACGAGGCAGAAATAAAGGTATTAGGAAAAGCACTATCATTTATCCCAACTGTTGATGCCAGAGAATTTGATTTATTTATAGATTTACATGGAATCTAAATCTAAAAGCTTTTTTCAAGACAGACAATATAAGTCAGGACTTGGACAGTCAGTTGGTTACTGAGGAGACAATTATGTCCCAAGATGATAGGGTTGTTGGGACGAGGACTGAGGTAAGACAGTTTAAACCACTTTCATCTTTTATGCCTCCATACAATGATTCAGTTAGAATATTTGAAAATAGGCGTGAAGCACAATTTAAAGAGCTATTGAAAAATGAAGAAATACCCAAATTTGTTAATGTCTCAAAAGAAGAAGCTAAAGCGTTGAAAAATCTAGAGAATGATTTAGAAATTACACTAAAACCAGCAGATAAGGGAGGGTCAGTGGTTGTGATGTCTACATATAAATACATCAAGAAAATAGAGAGACAACACAGTTTTTATCTACCACTGAAAACTGATCCTACTGCTGGTTTTAAGACTTCCGTGGATTCATTTTTATGTTGCTTGCATGCATGTGCAAGAAACATAGTGCCATCATCGTAGATTTCGGAGGTGTGTCACCTCCTCCTCCAATTCAGTCAGTGAGCTGGCAGGCGCGGCCCCTGTAAGCCAATGCATTTTGGAGCTGTCTATGACACGCCTCAAAATGCAGTAACACTCAGATGAAAGAGAGCTATGCTTCAAGTGAGCACCGATAGCGTAGCTCCCCACATGCAGGCGTGCATGCCTGCCGTCCTGTGTAGCGACGGAGTGCCCAATCCCGCCGGCTGAGCTGCTGTCATCCCCGTAGCTGGTTCCACGCTGGGAGCCCACCCCAGCGTGGCAATCAATGTTGCTGACAGGGGATGCCCAATCCCCATTGGCTGAGCGGCCCCCACCCCATCCTTGTGCCATGCTGGGCCCACCCCAGCATGGCAAATATTCCCACCAGTCTTTTTTGTTTTAACCTAGCAAAACAAAAAGCGGTCCCATGTGCGTTCGCCCCCTCCCACAACCCGCACCACCCACTGCGCACAAGCCTCCCCACCCCCTCACCCCATACTTACCTCCGGACTCCGGTAGCGACAATCTTGATTGGACGGGAACACGTCTGCACTCTTCAAAGCCGAACGCGAACTGAGGAAATGCCGGTAAGCTGTATAATGGGCTAGATAGGAGGGGTTCAACTTTAGTGCATATCTCAGGCATTTTTGGGAATTTTTGGACCAAATTTTCAACATGGGGTTTTTGGGACCCCTTCTCATGAATGATGTCACTGTCATGGCGTTATTCGGGCCCGAAGGGTGATTTCACGCAGTGACTGTGCAGTGACTGTGAAATCACCCTGGGGCCCAAATACCACCATGACAGTGACATCATTCATGAGAAGGGGTCCCAAAACCCCATGTTGAAAATTTGGTCAAAAATTCCAAAAATGACTATTTCACGAGCATGCGTTGCGCAGTTCCTCATGAGCTCGTAAGTTCATAAAATTTCAATATTTTCACTCCAGATTTTCAACATTGCCATTTTACCACACCTTCTTATAGAGTAGTACAGCTGTCATTTTCACATCTCACCCAAAATGTGTTTCGCCCTTGTAGCGCAGAATGGGCGCAGTTGGTGTCTTGAAATCAGTATGCAGGACAAATTAAGAAAATCACAGTGATACTGTTCATGAGCAGAGGTCTTAAAATGGCTATGTTGAAAATTTGGTGAAAAAATTCCTAAAAATGACTGTTTTGACGATGCGTTGCGCAGTTCCTACGCAGGCTCGTAAGTTCACAAATTTTCAATATTTTCACTCCAGATTTTCAACATTGCCATTTTACCACACCTCCTCATGAGCAGTACAGCTGTCATTTTTCACATCCTGCTGAAAACATGTTTCCACCCATGTAGCGCACAATGGCGCAGTCGGTATGCAAACTCAGTGTATGGGACACATTAAGAAAATCACAGTGTCACTGTTCATGAGCAGAGATCTTAAAATGGCAATGTTGAAAATTTGGTGAAAGAATTCCTAAAAATGACTGTTTTACAAGTGTGCGTTGCACAGTTCCCATGCCTTTCGTAGGTTTGCGAATTTTCAATATTTCCACTCCAGATTTTCAACATTGCCATTTTACCACACCTCCTTATGAGCAGTACAGCTGTCATTTTTCACATCCTGCCCAAAACGTGTTTCCGCCCATGTAGCGCACAATGGCGCAGTCGGTGTGCAAACTCAATGTATGGGACACATTAACAAAATCACACTGACACTGTTCATGACCAGAGGTCTTAAAATGGCTATGTTGAACATTTCGTGAAAAATTTCCTAAAAATGACTGTTTTACGAGCGTGCGTTGCACAGTTCCTACGCTCGCTCGTAAGTTCGCAAATTTTCAATATTTACACTCCAATGACTTCCAAATACCTAAACAGCACATAGAAGCAAGCAACATTCGGCATTGACAAATGCTCGTTATATGAGTCAGAATGTGAAGGTTTGATAATCCATGATGAAATGTTGTTTCTTACTGTTGATTACCCAGTTAGGGCAGTCATTTATGTGTTGCCCAAAATACATAAAAATCTGCATTATCCCCCAGGGCATCCGATTGTGTCTGGTATAGGGTCACTAGTTGAACCCTTGTCCATATATGTGGATGCATATATTGGACATTATGTTATTGGTTTCTCTTCCTACATAAGAGACACCACACACATATTGGCCATTCTGGGGGACATACAGATTGAGTTGCCTTGGCCTTTGGTTTCTATGGACATTACATCCCTTTATACCAACATACCACATGTGGGGGGAATTGGAGCCCTGAGATATTGGTTTTGTCTGGATGTCAGCCTCTTTCATGGGAAAAGGGAGTTCTTGATACAGTGTGCTGAACATGTTCTGACCAATAACTACTTTTTGTTTCAAGAACATTTTTTCTACAGCTTAAAGGTACAGCTATGGGTGCAACATTTGCACCCAATTATGTGAATCTGTACTTGGGACTATGGGAAAAACAACTGTCTATGATGCACAGAACAAACCTTATTATGATAGGATTGAAATCTGACATCGCTTTATAGATGACATTTTTATGATGTGGCGTGGCACGTCTGAAGAACTGGGAGATTTTGTAAAATATCTTGAGATCAGTAAAGAAAATTTGAAATTCTCTGTACAGAGTAGCCTTGATTCAGTCTCTTTTTTTTTAGATTAAAAAATTACAACGAAACCAGATGGGACCTTGAGTACAAATCTAATTAGAAAGGAGACTGATAGAAATTCATTGTTACATGCCTCTAGCTGCCACCCACACCATATGATTTCTAATATTCCAAAAGCTCAGCTGTTGCGAGTATGAAGAAACTGTAGTGTAGAGAATGAATACAAAGAGAACAGTATTGATATGTGCAATAGATTTCTTGATAGGGGGTATTCAAGCACTACAGTAGATCAGGCTCGGAGAGAGGTTGACGTCTGGGATAGAACAACCTTGTTCATTTCTAGGAACAGGTATAATGATCCCTGTAGATTGAATTTTGTTACTGTACCACATTTAACAGACACTCCAGTGATATACAAAATGTTGTGTATCATAATTGGAGTAAACTGGAGGATGAGCCAGCACTTGAAGGGGTAACACAGCATAAACCTAGGATGGTATACAGGAGGGGGGCTCTAATGTTAGGGATCGTTTGGTTCATAGTTATCAGAAAGGTACAATTTGTGATACAAACAGAAGGCCACTACCTGATGGCATGTATAAATGTGGGGTATGTACATTTTGTGAGTCTGTTCTGGAGTGTAGGACGTTTACCAGTTGTAATTGTGAATAGAATTTTTCAATCAAGGGCTTCATTAATTGTATTTCTGAAAATGTTGTTTATTTGGCTACATGCCAATATGGGGCCTTTTATGTGGGCAAGGCCACAAGACCATTGAAGCTCAGGATGGGCAAGCATTTACGGTCTATAAAAAACAATGATGCAAGAAGTGCCCTTGCAATTCACTGTAGAACTGTACAAAACACAGATATTCAGCACATGTTTAAGTTCTGTGGATTGGAAGAAATAAAATTGGGGCCAAGAGGGGGAGACATAGATAATAGGCTACACATTAGGGAAACCTATTGGATTTACACCTTGGGGGCCCTACAATCCCCATGACTTAATGACCGTATTGAGTTGCTGCCTTGCATTCAGAAGAAAAAGAAATAATCAGTGATGTGCTTAGAATGTAGGAAAGATAAATGGTGCCTTATATATTGTACCCTGAAGTTTTGTTGCTCCTTAATGTTTATTATTTATTTATACTGATTCATTTCTGTCTCTTTTTTACAGATTCAATAAGTGCAACTTATTTTGTACCAATAGCCTCCTCCAATTAAGACAACCCATTGAAAGAGGGCACTTGGAGCTGGTATCTATATGAATGTATAAGAAATATTGCTGCCTTTATGAAATTGGTTGTTTCAGAGAGAAGAGAACATATAAACTTTCTTTATACAATAAATGTGTCTAAAAAAATGTATTGATTTTGTGGTTGAACATAGTGTTTCTTATATATAGAGTTTGAATGTCTTTGTATGTATATGGTTGTGAGTAATTTAGATATATTTAAGTGAACTTTTGCAGTGTCATTTTAATAATATACAGCTTAAATTAAATGCTGCGTCTTTAAGAGAAACCACTATTTAAGACATAGAATGATTCCAGAAACACACCCTCCTGATGATGATGCCCAGGACCATCTTGAAAATGAGCTTGCTCAATGGTGTTTATGCCTGGTTAAATAAAGTGATTGATTGATTGATTGATTGATGATGTACCGTTAGTACGAAACCGGTCGAGGTGGAGAGCTGGGGAGTAGTTTCTTTGTCAATTTGGCATCTTTATAGTTGTTAATAAATTTCATTTTGTACTCCTGGACTGAGGTAGTGTGGTTTATTGCTTATTGGATGGCTCCCATTTTACCTGTTTGGGCATTCTTTTCTTTAGCAGGACAGAGAGTGGAGCTGCCAGGATAGTGTAATTCGGTACAAACTTGCAATAGTACCCGGAGGTCCCTAGGAAACTCTGAACCTGCTTCTGAGTTTCAGGCCTGGGTCACGCCTCTATCACCTCAGTCTTGGCTTGATTGGGATGAGAGGGTTGTGGATGCATGGAACGGCCTTCCGGAGGAGGTTGTGGAGTCAAAAACAGTGGTGGAATTCAAGTATGCATGGGACAGTCATAAGGCAATTCTAGGGGGTGGGGGTAGGAAGAAGTGGGCTGCTGGTTAAGTAGGATCTGCAGCTTATCCATTAGGTAGGGAAATGGGCAGACTGGGTGGGCCAAGCGGTCCTTATCTGCCATAAAATTGTATGTTTCTATGTTTCTATATTTCCTGAAATTTCTGTGATATTTCTAGGGAAATCTCCTGCTTTCTGCATTTCCTCAGTAGGGGCAGCAGAGAGAAACTCTTTAGAAATTTTGTGAAATATCTGGAAATATCGACCATGTCTGTGGCTACTACTGTACATGTCCTAGGTATGCCACCTCCACCACGGCCACCTGGCACTTTTCAGCCTTGACAGTGAGCCTGGCCCCCGGTATCCTGCCCAACACTTCCCTTAGATGGGACAGGTGTTCCTTCCAACTGGCACTGAAGATGGCACTATCATCCAGATACGCCACTGTGTACTCTTCAGTACCATGTAACACCTGGTTGACCAACCTTTGGAAGGTGGCAGGGATGTTATTCATTCCAAAAGGCATTATCTTGAACTTGAATAATCCTATTGGAGTGATGATGGCCGATCTCTCCCTAGCTCTGGCAGTTAACTCCACCTGCCAACACCCTTTTGTCAAGTCAGCTGTGGTAAGGCATGTCACCCCTCCCAACTTGTCCAGTAGTTCCTCCGTCAATGGTATTGGGTTGGTATCAGACTTCGTGACTGCGTTGAGTGCACGATAGTCCACACAAAAGTGAGTAGAGCCATTTGGCTTGGGAACGAGGACTATGGGTGAGGCCCAGGGACTGTGTGATTTCTGGATTACCCCTAAATCCAGCATTTCCTCCACCTCCCTCCTAAGGTCCTTTAGGATGGCCTCAGACACCCAGTAGGCTGTCTATCATGTGGGTGCTTGCGTCCCCATGTCTACATTGTGTGTCGCTTAGGGGGTTAGTCCAGGCTTGGCCATAAACAAAGGGGCAAAGTCCCCTAGTACCTCCCTCACATCCTGGGCCTGTTTCAGGGTCACCTGCAGTGACAGTTTGATTGTCTCCACAGAGAACCTCTGCTTGCTTTCCTCCTGCAAGTCCAGTAGGGGGTCTTCTTCGTATGTCTCCTCCCCAAGACTACGCACACTGCAAATACCATTTCTGCCCTATCTGCATATGGCTTCATCATGCTGACATGGTACATTTTATGGGCATGTCTTCTGTCAGGCAGTTCTACAATATAGTTCATGTCACTTACCTGTCAGACTACCTTGTATGGTCCAGCCCACTTGGCTTGCAGCTTGTCCTTCTGGACCAGAATTAGGACATGACTTTCTGACCTACACTGTAGGAGTGAGCTCTGGCTCTGCAGTCATACCAGACCTTTTGTTTCTGCTGGGTGGCTGACAGGTTGCTCTGGGCTGCTCCCATGAGCTCCTTCAGCTTTTCCCTAAACCTTAGGACTTACTCCACTATGGGAGTTCCCTGGGTGGCATGCTTGCCTTCCCAGTCTTCCTGGATCAAGTCTAGGGGTCCACGCACCCTACAGCCATATAAGAGTTCAAAGGGGGAAAAGAACTCTGTTGACTCTTGGGGCACCTCCCTCAATGCGAACAACAGGTGGGGAAGGCATTTCTCCTAGTCCCTCCCATACTGTTAAACAAACACTTGGAGCATTGATTTTAGGGTACCATTAAACTTTTCCACAAGCCCATTGGCTTGCAGGTGATAAGGTGTCGTGCATCTCTGCACCACCCTACACTTCTCCCACAAACACTTCATCAAGCCCGACATGAAGGTACTCCCTCAATCAATGATAACCTCCTGCGGAAACCCGACATGGGAGAAAATCCTGCAAGATGTCTGCCACTTTGTTTGTCCTAAGTGAGGAGAGGGCGACCACCTCTGGGTAGCAGGTGGCATAATCTACCACTGTCAGGATAAACCTCTTCCCGGAGGAGCATGGGGTACTCAAAGGTCCCACAATATCCATTTCTACCCTCTGGAATGGCTTCTCCACAGTGGACAAGTGAATTAGGGCAGCTTTGGTTTTACTGCTTGCCTTCCCTATTTGTTGGCACCGGTGACAAGACCTGCAATATTCCTTCACCTGCTGGGTGAAGTTAGGCCAATAGAAATTCTGGGCCAATCGCTGCAAGATGCGCAATTCCCAGATGTCCAGACGTGGGAATATCATGAGCGATCTTGAGCAACTACTCACGGTTCCCCAGGGGACAACAAGCTGGCTGCCCATCACCCCTCCCTCTATCCTTACATCTTGCATATACAACAGTCCATTGTCCCAAAATACTCTATGTC
This sequence comes from Neoceratodus forsteri, assembly GCA_016271365.2. NCBI lineage: Eukaryota > Metazoa > Chordata > Ceratodontiformes > Ceratodontidae > Neoceratodus > Neoceratodus forsteri. Next base: position 1,840,679,785 of record CM057449.1, read on the forward strand.
TCATGTCACCTCCCCGTGTCCTGTCAGATTCTGCACAAGCCCTCAGCTTCTTCAAGCTAGGATCAGTCCTCTGAGCAGCTGCAAATTCTTCACATTTTCCCAAGGCATGGGACATACCCCCTTCAGTTTCTAAACTGGGATCCATATCTCTAGCACCAGGGCATTCAGGGTCACTGCCAGCTCTAACATTCTGACTATTGGTTACCCCTCCCTCCTCAGAGTAACCTTCTGCAGCTGTTTTGTGAACTGCTACATGGGGAAGTCCTACCTCTCTTTCACTACTCTCCAGTTCAGGAGACACAGGCTGGGGAACCAGCCTCCCATTGTTTTCCACAAGGGCCTTATGGGGTCCAGGGAACTACAATCGGCCTTTGCCATCTGACCGCGGGTAACCACACACACCACCCCTTTCTGGAGATTGTTCCCTATAATCACATCCAGGGCGAGGCTGTCTGCCACAGACACTGTTTGCACACTCACTCCTGTCTCACCCCAGTCCAGGAGAACACTAGCTAGTGGCAGAGTTTCGGCTAAATTTGTGGAAGCTTATAGCAGCTTGTAAGTGGGTGTGGCTGACTCTTTAGCTGCTGTAAGTATTTCAGGGGAATTTTCAATTAATTTCCCTGTCTTTGTGTTGGGTTCAGGAGTTTCAGGCATCTGTGACTCAGTTTGTTTGGGATAAATTTGTGGAAGCTTGTAGCAGCTTGTAAGTGGGTGTGGTTGGCTTTCCAGCAGCTGTAAGTATCTAAGGGGAGTTTTCAGTTAATTTCACTGTCTTTGAACAGGCTGTGCTGCACCAGGGAGGGGGAGACTTGTAACTTCTCTTGAGCTATATAAGAATTACCATGGGATTGTTTGTTTAGTGCTGTTTCACTTTTGATTCATCTTTTGGTTTAGGCTTGGAAATGGGAAAGGCTCCCCAGAATTAACTGTGGGATGGTGGGATACTGGGTGTAGTGGAAGTTTTAGTTAGGGGTAACATTGTGCCATACTTGGGAACATGGAACCTTGGGGACAAAGCAGTGGGAGGAGGGAATGGATCAGGAGAAAGGATGGAGGAAGTTGGTGGAGGAGGCAGAGTAGGGGAGCACATTGCGGGGTCAGTGGCAGTATAAGGGGTAGGGGGATCAGTGGAGGGAGGGAGTGGGGGATTCAAAGGGGGAGGATGTTGGGTGTAACAACTGTGGAGTGGCCATATTCATGAGCATCCTGTGGAGGCTGGGGGAGTGCCCAATTTGCCAAAGGCTAGGGAGACTGGAGGAGGAGCTATCACGACTAAAGGAAAAAATGTCTTGGCCAGGAAGAGGAATGGAAAGAAAATGCACAGAAGGCAGCTAGGTAGGGTACAAGAGGCAGGATGAAGGAAGGGGCAGGGGATGGAGGATGCAGACCACACGGGGGCCCTGGGGGGGGGTGGTACCAGTGCATGAGACAGGAACACAATGGGTTCCAGCAGGAATGATCTTGGATACAAAATAGGCTCAAACAGGCATTGGCCATTGACTGAGATGACAGGTGAGGGAGGGGCGGAGGAGGAGCATCCAGCAGTACTGGACAGAAAAAGGACAGAGAGAGAGAGAGAGAGAGAGGGGATTATGGAGGAGCAAATGGGGGTATCAGTGTAACCCCCAGGTGGCGCTATCCCAAGGGCTACTCCCCCTACCTGCGTAAGTACTAACAGGTTGAGGGACCCAGGTCCAATGGTGGGTGCCTCCACCCAGAGGTCAGGGTTAAAACAGTCTGGTATGACCTGGTCACAGCTCTCTGGGACACTGCAACCCCCCTTTCTTCCCACTAGTGGCTCACACAATATAGTAGCAGTACCTTCACAGTATACACTTACCCCCAGGACTGGTTCGATCAGCTTGACTCTGGGGACCCCCTGTAAAGTAAGATGCAGTAATACAATAGCCACTGTACAGTATTTCAACACAAACACGCAGCTCAAGCAGTGTAACTTTGCTAAACAACCAAATCTGATTTATTTAGGGGATAGTAACAAGGACGGGGGAAATCAGGTTAATTAATTCAGTCACACTAATGTTCAGAGCACTGTGCACAGGGCTGAAGTCCCTATGAGTCACTGTCACTGGGTACCCAGGATGGAGGGGGGGCTAGCCAGGATTGGTGCAGCTGGTTGGGGCCCTGAAGATGAAAATAGTTGCACAATACCCAATTTGTAATCCGGAGCCAGTAGGCTCAGTTCGTGTATCAAGGAAGAAAAATCAGTTGAAACCCTTGCAATTCAATTATTCATCTGGCAGGGAGCTACCCTGATTTTTGTTCACAACCTTTGCTGGACACCTTCCACACAGCGAGGAACATGGGCCTGTGAGCAGGACACCCCCCCCCACCCATTTATATGAAGAGAGAAGGTTACCATATCAGGCAGCTGCTTTCATATCCCAATCGCACTTACTGCCAACCCGGGAATTCGCGATGCAGCTTCACTCTCCTGACAGACTGAGTGCGATGAAGCAGATTCTTCAGTCCTCTCCAGGATAGCCTGGTTGCTGGCCACACAGCCTCTCCTGTTCCTCACATACAGCGGATTCAGTCCAAATCACCACGGCAAACGAGCCACCCGACTTTTGGCCTCCACACATGCTTCCCGCGCTAAACTCTGCAGTGCAGAAGCCCGGAGCTCCTTCCTCAGTCACGGCCATAACGGATCTGCCTTCTCAGCTACTGGGCAGGGAATTACCATCAGGCGCCACCCGACCCAATTGGAGGACTTCAGATGCCAGTCACTTACAATTTCCCCTATTGGTGTGAAAAGGCGCCACAGTCCAGAACTTCACTTCCCAGAATTACTGGCCATATTCCCCATTGGCAGTTGGCTCCCGAGAGAGTCCTAATCCTGGTTGGTTGTTCAATACTCCATTTTAAGTGCCCCTCCCTTCTGATTGGATCCAGTTTACAGTTCTGATCCAAAATGGAGGGGCAACGCACACAAAGTCCCAGCTGCAAGAAAGGCAGATTAGACAAATTACATTTCCACTAATACTCTAAAGGGTATGGGGCAAACAGTTACATTTCTGGAAAGTGCTCACTCTGCCCCTTTAGCGATGGCAGAAATGGAGCGATTTGTCAGTGGCTCGATTGGGGCTTGAGCAGGGGAACACACAGTCCCCCCATGCAAACTAATTAAGTCTGTGAGCAGACAGCTCTTAAAGAGACAGTACTAGAGGCACTAAAAGCCAGGACCCCTACTTTTCTGTGGCACAGTGGGACCAAGTTCTGCGGCAAGACTACCATTTGCCGCAGAACTTCTGCGGCGGTGGTTTGTAATTTCTGCGGAAGTCCTGCGGCACTAACAAACTACCATATCACAGTTACAGCTTGTCATCCTGACTTCACTTTCATGGCAGTTTTTATAGCAATCAGCATGGTGGAAAGCACAGTCACACTAGTTCAAAAAATAACAGACTTATAAAAATAATTTTATGCCTAAAAAAGCAAAACAAATGTCTCTCCCTTAAGGTCCTAGCCTGTTGCATAAATGACATATGCAGAGGGGATCTTATGTGATAAATAAGGTATTTCTATATGCATGCTATCTATCCCACTAATGAGGTTTCCACTGTCTATCACTTATAAATTTGTATGTGCTTTCTACACCACTCATGAGGTTCCCACTGTATATCACTTATATATTTATATACAGTCTGTAACATACAAGTGTGTGTGTGTGTGTGTGTGTGTGTGGTGAGAGAGACAGAGATACTGTGAGTGTGTGTGTGTGTGTATATATATATATTTTTTTATTTCCATGAACTTGCATCCTCATTCATACAGGTCCCATTAGAAATGGAATAGAGGAGTTATTGCAAAACTCATTTTTGATGTCAATCTGCTTTCCCGGACGCACTGCGTAACACCATCAGGCCATGACATGCATGTGAACCGATTGTGAGATAGAGGTCTCCAGACCAGCACAATGTGTCCACCATGTGACAGAACACTGCACCATACCTTCCCAGGCTCTGAGCAATGATGTGTTCCACCAATCCTTGTGCTGCCCAGCCAGCTCCCAGAGCTAATCTCTGAACCTGAGTTGCCAGCATGGAAACACAGCATGCTACCCTCTGGCCCAACAGCTGTCCCTGCACACAACATTTCTCCATAACTTTTAGGTGATTCTATCAACCAGTGACAATGTGTAATCAATAACCCTGGCAAAAATGCGTACAGTGCAATTATTTATTTAACAGGTCTATTCTTTCAACAGGTCTACACATTATTATATTCCACTTTTCTGGGCATAATTACTTTATTTTTCTTAAAAATGACAGTTAAATTCATTTTACCAGTTATTCATTTCAGATGGCATCTCTGTACCTTAAAGACACAAATAGGTTTGTACAAAGTGAGGTATGAACTTAACAGGTCTGTGCTATTGACAAGGTTTTGTTTAAGCTGGCCCTAGTGCAGTAATGTAAGACTGAAAATTGTATTAGGCTGTAGTGCAGGTTGAGCAAATATCACCATGCCTGATGTGCAGTGCCACCATCTCTGGCAGTGGGAGCTGTGGTAGATAAGTGACTGTTCATTTCTGTTGCAGATTGCAGCCATTTCATTAGCTAATGTATGATGTTATACCAATGATAACATCACATTCTGAGCATATGGGGGTTTAGGATATAAAAAGAGGGGAAGGGAACCAGATTCTATAGAAAAACAGAAATATTAATAAAAAATCAACAAGAAGAGTGAATTATGTGGCACCGCAGAAGTTCTGCGATAGATTGCAAGTTCTGCACAAAATTCTGTGGCCGCAGAATTCTAGGGGCCTTGCTAAAAGCACTCACTGATAAACAGCTTGAACGCTGAACACCATTCAGGCTAGGAGCACTCAGTCAGCTCCTAGAAGACCTCTAGGAACCCCCATTTGCAGGGGGGTTACATCAGAAAAAAATGGACAGGGGGAGTACTAATGAGGGAGAAAGAATACGGGCAGATGGAGGGAACAAAGTGCAGGAGGAAGAAGGAGCAAGGAGTAGGAGGGGGTGGGAGGAAATTAAAGAAGCAGAGGGAGAACATGGTGGAATCTTAGTGTTAGAGGACTCAGGTCCAAGAGCTGCTGGACAGGGAAGGGTTGATGACCCTGACAAGGATGAGGATGGAAGGAGGGTGCAACCAGAGGTGGGGGCGTGGAGAAGGGGTTATAGTGATAGGATTCTATCCTGAAGGGATCAGGTGGGTGGGGGAGGTGAAAGACACAGTCGGATATGGCTGGAACCTGCACCGGGCTTGACAGCAGACAGGACAGGGTAGGCTCTGATTAAGTGTGTTGAGGGGAAGGAAGAAGCCTCAAGTGGTGGTACATGTAGGCACTAATGACCTGGGGGGCTGCAAGGTGGTGGAGGTAAAGGGGAGATTTGAGGAACTGGGGAAGTTATGCTCAGAAATTGGGAGCTTTGTGGCCTTCTCAGTGGTGCTACCGGTTCCAAGGGCTAGCTGTGCAAGAAGGGTAAGGATAGTGGAGTTCAACTCCTGGCTGAGGGAGTGGTATAACTCACAAGGGTATGGGCTGGTAGGAGGATGGGGGAGACATGGAATAACAGGGAACTGTACGCAAAGGTTGGTTTACACCTGAGTGGGGCAGATAAGGGGTGTTAAAGAGTAAGTTAGAGGAATATATAGTTTCAAGGGGGGTATTTAAACTAGATGGGGGGAGGTGAGTGCACAGCTAGCATGCAGGGTCACCAGAATGGGGAGCCGAATGAGCTGTCCCCCCAAAAAAACAGTGAATGCAAGGGGAGGGGGTTGCAGAATGGAAGGGGGTAGTCCAAGGGACCAAGGGAAGGGGAATCGATGTGAACGGGTGGAGGGTGGTCTCCTTAAATACGAGGAGTCTGGGTAATAAAATACTTGAGCTTCAGGCACTCTTGGCTGAGGGGAAGGTGGACATCACAGCTATAACTGAGACTTGGGCCACCCAACACCAGGATTGGGATCTGGCAATCCCAGGGTATAGAATTTACAGGAAGGACTGAGGGGTCCGGAAGGGGGGAAGGGTGGTGCTCTATGTGAGGGATGGGATCAGATGCACAAGAAATGAGGGGGAGGAAGGGAGGGCTGAGGTGCTGTAGATGCAGCTCCTAGATGCCAAGGGTAGAAAGCTGAGGCTGAGCTGGTGTACAGACCTCCTGCCCAGATCGAGGAGCTTGACAAGGAGTTAGTGGAGCAGATTAGGAGGATATGTAGAAAGGGGAGTGTGGTGATTGTGGGGGATTTCAATCTTCTGGGGGTGGATTGGAGCACCCCTGCCACCTCCAGTGCCATGGAGCAGGTACTCCTGGATGCATTCCAAGATGGTCTCCTAACACAGATGGTAAGTGGGCCAACTTGGTAAGGTAACACGTTAGACCTGGCACTGTTGAATGGGGACGTTTACCCACTCGACAGTGACAGTTTGACAGAGAGGTCCCCCACAGTGATGACAGTGCCATGCCGCTGTAGGGGACCCGCTGGAACCAGGCACTGTCTGTCGGGGGTTCTGCACCCCCCCAAATCAGCTCCGACTCAGAGTTGATAATCCTTAAGTGGGGGTTGCCGGGGGTTCAGGGGGCAAATCCCCCCCGAAGAAAACTTAGCCAGCACCTAGAAAGTGGCAGCCAACTGCAAAATGTGGTTGACCTGCCGGTTTCGCTGTCGGGGAGGTCGACGGGAAATTTGTCGACCACCCATCATAGATCCAAATGGGGAGGCCATGAGGGAAATAAGGACGGAGGACCCACAAGCTGGAAGGACCACCAATCGGTGTGGTTCACATTCAATTTGAGTAAGGAGTCTGGCAGATAAGTAACAAGGGTGGTGGACTTCAGGAGGGCAGACTTCGGGAAGATGCAAGAAATACTGCAGAGGCGATTAGTGGTATTAAGCCAGAGATGGATGCACAGCAAAAGTGGGATATTATTAAAATTGGGATAGCAGAGGCTATGAAGGCTTGCATCAGGACTGAAAGCAAGAAGAACAGAGCCAAGAAACCAAGCTGACTCAACAACAGAGTGATGGAGGGTTGGAGGGGGTGAGGTCAAAGAGGGCTACGTTCCAGAGATTCAGGAGGATGGGGAAGGGAGAGGACAGGGAGGCAAATGACAGTTGGTCAAAGGAGGTTACCAAGCAGGTGAGGGAAGCCAAAGCCTCCAGAGAGCTAAGGTTAGCTCAGGGCATTAAGCGAGGGGAAAAATACTTTTTTAGATATGCGAGGCAAAAAAGGAAGTGCAGAGACAACATAGTGAGGATAAAGAGGGGTGGGGAGTGGGTGAAAAAGGGGGCAGAACAAGCAAAAGCACTGAATGAATACTTTTCTTCCATGTTCACGCAGAAGAAGGATGGTCCACTACCTCCGTGGAAGGGGAAGGTGAGGGGAGGAGATGACAGATGGACGGATTGAGAATAGAGTGTTAGAGGGGCTGAGAGCACTAAGGGTGAATTAGGCACCAGATCCTGATGGTATTCACCCTAGGGTGCTGAGGGAGATGGCAGAGGTGTTGGCCAGGCCACTGGTGGACCTGTTCAGCACCTCCCTGGACACAGGTTATGTGCCCTAGGACTTGAAGGTAGCCCATGTGGTGCCCATTCACAAGAGTGGCCCACGGGATGAACCAGGAAACTACCGACCTGTCAGTCTCATGTTCATAATGGGTAAACGTATGGAAGTGATACTAAAAGAGAGACTGGTGGCATTTCTGGGGGAAAATGAACTCCAGGATGAGCGGCAGCATGGGTTTGTCTCAGGAAGATCTTGTCAGACCAATCTAGTAGAATATTATGACTGGGTTACAAGAGAGCTGGATAAGGGTCACACTGTGGATGTTCTATACTTGGACTTCAGCAAGGCCTTCGATTCAGTGCCTCATAGGCAGCTAGGGGGGAAACTGACTTCCATAGGGGTGGGGGAGAAACTGGCAAACTGGATAGGGAACTGGCTGAGGGGGAGGCAGCAATGGGTGGTTGTGGTGGGTGGACTCTCAGCACCTAGGCCAGTGATGAGTGGAGTACTTCAGGGCTCTGTGCTGTGTCCGGTGCTGTTTGGACTATTCATTTCAGATATCTCACATGGACTTGAGAGCAGGATTAGTCTGTTCACAGATGATACTAAAATGGGGGCAGTAGTTAAAGACGTGGACAGGTACAAACAACTACAAGGGGACCTAACCAAACTGGAGGAGTGGTCAGAGAGGTGGAAGCTGGGATTCAATGTGAAGAAAGGCAAGGTTATGCACTTTGGGGACTATTGGTTGAGTGGGGTGAGGCTGGGAGACACTGAGTAAGAAAAGGACCTTGGGGTGTTGATAACGGGGAGCATGAACAACTCTCTTCAATGCAGGAAAGCCACAGCTAAGGCTAACAAGATGCTGGGGTGTACTGCAAGAGGATTCTTGTCCAGGCATAGGGAAGTGATCCTGCCCCTCAACAGGTCATTGGTCAGGCTGCACTTGAAGTACTGTGTCAGTACTGGCGTCCATATCAGAAGAAGGACATTAAACTGCTGGAGGAGGTGCAGCAGAGGGCAACAAAAATGTTATGGGGGATGGAGGGCAAAGCCTATGAGGACAGGTTATGTGAGCTGAATATGTACACCCTGGAAGATAGGAGGGATGGGGGAATACGATTGAAACATTCAAGTATTTGAATGAGATAAATAAAGCTGGTGCTGATGGGTTGTTCAAGATGAGGAAAGGTAGGGACACAAAGGGGCATGGGCTAAGATTAGAGGGTGGAAGATTAGATTTAGGAGAGAGATGAGGAGACATTACTTCACAGAGAGGGTGGTGTCAAAGTGGAACACTCTACCAGAGGGGGTGATATCATGTAAGACGGTGGGAGTTTTAAAAGGCCATTGGACAGGGAACGACGGAAGGTCTGGATGAATAGTGCTGAGAACTGGGGGAATAGTGCTGAGAACATCCTGAAAATGGGGGAGGGGTTGGGGCAGCTGCAATCTAGGGGTGCTAGCTGCACACTCAAGCAGACTCTGATAGACCATGAGGTCTGTTTCTGCTGGCAGTTTCATATATTAGTATGTTCCTCACCGGTGAATCCCCTTACTGTTACGAACTGATTAGGTATAACCTGTTCAGGCTCAACCAAATCCCTTGTTACTAAGGTAAGAAATGCCTCTGTGTCCCTTAACCCATGGGTGTGCACCCCATTTACAGTAACCAGGTGTATGTGCTCCCTCTTGTTCATAGGCATGTTTTCAGGGACACACAGTGCACCCAACTCTGTTTGAGCACCACTCTGTGCATTTTTAGGACACTGTTTAGCAGAATGCCCTGGCTGTTTGCAAAACCAGCAATCATCATTTCTTTTATCCAATAAATCCTTGTTTTGTAACCTGGGGCTTCCTCCTTTCTGTGGAGGCAGTCAGGGTTTTAGCTGCCCTGAAGGTGCACTTTTCCCCTTCTTCTCTGCCACACCTGCCCCACTCCGTTTCAGAGCAGGCCTGCTCCTGGCATAGCGGTCCGAGAGCTCAGCAGCCTGCTGTGCTGTTTTTGGATCTCAGCCCTCTAACCAGGTTTTTAGCTCTGCTGGACCAGCCCATAAGAATTGCTCCAGAAGTACAGCCTCCCCAATTTTCTCTAAAGAATTTGCTTTCACTCCCTCCCACCAACATTTCAAAAACTTATGTTGCTTTGTGGCGAGTTCCTCATTGCTCATGTCAGAGCTTCTCTGGAGCTTACAGAACTTAACCCTGTATGTTTTAAGTGTTAATTCATACCTTTTAAGCAATGCAGCTTTAAGTTTTTCATAATTAATACTGCCCTGATTGTCCATTTGGCCTAATGCCTCATGCTCTTTACCAGTAAGTAGCAGGAATAGCTGAAAGCTCCAGGATTCTCTGGGTATTTTGGCCTGGATACAGACCTTTTCAAATGAATTCAAAAATGTATCCATATGCTCCCCCTCTTTAAATTCAGCTATTAATTTGGAATTTAATTTATACCCCAGCCCTGGAGATTCAGGTTCACCCCTGCCACTTACCTCCTCTGGCGCTGGTCATTGGAGTCATAGCGTTTCCAGTTCAAACTTCCTCTGTCACTGTTTTTCTCTTTCCTCAACCTCTCTCTGAAGCTGTCTTTCTCTTTTCTCAGCCTCTCACTGCCACTGCTTTTCCTGCAACTCCATCTCAAACTTCCTCTGCTCAAATTCCCTCTGCTGCGGGGCTTCAAACCTTCTCTGCTCAAATTCCCTTTGCTGCTGGACTTCAAACTTTCTCTGCTCGAACTCCAGTTTCCTCAGCTCAAACTGTAGCAGGATCCCTTCCAGCTCCAGCTCTATGGTGACCTTCTATTGGTGCTGTGGCTCTGGGTTCCCTCTGGTCTCACTGTCCTCCTTCCTGGGACTGGACACTGCGATGTCCCATGGCACCCCCATGCCCAAAGTCTGGTCCTTCTCAGTCATAGGCGGTGACTCGAGGTCCAGGGCACTCACTTGCTCATCAGCTGCCACAAAAGCCTCCATGAGGTGCTTTTTGGTTCACTCCTTGCACTGGACCCCTCTATCCTGACACAGCTGCTTTAGGTAGTCTGCAGTGTATCCTCTGTAGATGGAAGACCTCTTCTTCCTAAACTACTGCTATGCTAACTTTACACCCGAGAAAAAAAAACAAAACCAGGTAGGGAACTTTATACTGTAACCAAATTATACATATATATATATATATATATATTTTTTAATCACTGCCTTAATTGTGTGTGGACTGTTTCCAGTTTATCAATCTGATACACTGGGCTTGAATTCAACTGTTATGCCAGTGCCACCAGTATCTCTCGAATCACAACACTATACAACCAAATCTCTCAGATCCCACTACTGCCACCAGATCTGTCACAAACCCACTCCTGGGGGTCAGATCCACTGAGCTCACAGTGCCCACCCTTAAGTGCAATCTATGACATGGGGTAACAGAGATATCCTCTTCATGCTTTTAGAATGCTCATTGAGGTCATGACTGCACCTCTGCCAGGAGGACCCAGGGCATCCCTCTAACTCTGGATAAGGGCACAATACCAGTCTTGAGGCTTGTGGCCAAATATGAACCCTTTCCTTGGCTATTACACAAAGGAGGAAGACCCAGGCATCACACTCTCTCTTTGGGGTAGCAGTGTAAACCTGATTTGGCCTTCTCCCTACAGGACATGCAACAGCCTGGTTCAAAATCCCTGCAGACTCATTCCTGAGACTTTGGTATTCTCCCTATCCTTCCAGATCCCTTACTGACTTGTTTCTCAATTTGGTTGCTTATGGTGAACCCACTAAGCAATTAACAGTTGTCACAGGTAGCCGGCCCAATGGCACTGAGGGCTGAGGTGCTGGATGCCTTAACTCATGCTACACCAGCAACCCATGTTCAGGAATGAGAATGGGCCACCAGGGGTTGGAGAAGGATTGAGCATCCAATGGACTGCTCTCCTTCTCCAGGGAGGGGGGACAACAGTGGTCAGTGCACGACTGGCCCCCGGTGGAGACTGGGGGGCAGTGCACTGATGCTGTAGAAGAGGGGCGTGGTTGGGGCAGAATTCTGAAAGAGCGTGTATGGACGCATGCGCACTCCATCTACTGGTGTCATTGCATGCCCCTCCCCGCAGGGGAGAAAATTGGAAATACTCCTTGGCAGCATGAAGGCTGCTCCGATGGTGCTTCCACGATCACACCCAAATTAGCTCCATCACGGGTCCACCCTTCAGGTCTCCGCAGTGGTGAGGTATGTACCCACCGTGACGTGACCTGGGGTGGCTGTGGCAGGGAGGTATGAGCTCTGGCCATGATCGGGGAGGCAGCCATGAAGGCAGGATGAACAAGTGGGAGAATCAAAGGCACAACCCCCCAGCTGAAGGATACAAATAAATAAAGCGAAAAAAAAAAACAGTTGTCACAGATTATTAATAAAACTTCTACAGTCACACACAAATATAGAAATCTCACGCAGGCAGAATTCTTTAGGAAAACAAACGTTTTACTAAAATACTTAAATAAATACAGTTACAACTAAAACGAACATACACTAATCTGGGTTACAGTATACATAAATAAAAATTGAAAAATACACAGTGAAACACACTGAAACTGTTAGCTAAAATGTCCACCTTATATTTGCAGTAAATTGAAGTCCAGAAATAGTGGACAAAGGTTTTTAGTTTCCTTTAGTCCTTTGCAGCCACACTGGGTCTCAACAGCTTGGATTCTGGTGTGTGTCAAGCAAAGTGTCCAGATGAAAATGTGTGTGCAGCCACTGAGTTGCAGCAGTTTGGTTTCTTGTGTGTCAGGTGGAATCCAAATGAAAAGTGTCTCCAAATGCCCCGGGCTGAGGATATTTATACCCCTGTTTGTGGACAGAGGCAGGCCCTTCCTTTGTAGGCCACCAGGTGTCACTCTTGTGCTTCCCCAACACAATGTTCTGCCACCTGAGGATGTTACCCAGCCTACAATTATGACACCTGACATTACAATCTAACACAGATCTGTTAGAAAGAAGTTTCCTGTGTTTTCTTTTCATCTCATCAAAGGCAATACCTTGGAACACAGTATCCTGCTTTTTGAAGTTAAAAGGGCTATCTCCCGAACACTTTATTCACCTCAGTTTCCACTGGTCAGTTAACTATTGGAAATACCCCTTTGATCAGTTATCCCCAAAGCCTTTGACAATAATCTGTCAGATTCCTGGCAAGCAAGTTGGCCTTCCAGATCAAAGGAAGGTCAAAACCTTTTTTTTGTTTTTTTAATCCAATCTTTTCTCTATGTGCCTTTGTATTAACACTGGTATTTTGTGGCATTGCATATACATAGAATTACATAAAAAAATACATACAACAGAATTATGTCTACTAATAAGGACTAACAGTGGGGTAGCGTTCCACAATAAGAAGAACAAAATGAAGTCAGTCCACATAGGTGCTTATGCAGGAAAAGTCAATACACCACACTGAAATGGAGTGCTTTCACTATATGACATTGTGCCTCAGGGACCAACCACGCCATTGGAATTTTAAGGTCAGTAGATTATACAGTAAAATTATTTAGAGTCACATATTAACTTGCACCCAGTTCTCCAGCAGAACCATCTGTGGACATACAATATTTTGTTAGCAACTGTCCTAGTAGTTGCATTACAGTAGGACTCCTGTAGTGCCATTGAATAAAGGAAAAAGAACTAATAATAATAAGACTATCAAATGCATCTTCATCCTATTGCAAATAGGATATGGTTTCTATATGAAAAATGTAATATAACTTATAAGGAGATTTTATAGTTCAGCGAGTTCAATCAGGTGACAAAGGATGGGATTTTCAAAAAGAGCCACCCAAGCTGCGTCTGGTTCTATTTTCAAAGCAGAAATGTGTCCAAATCTGTTAGACCATCCATTAGATGGCCTAACAGCGTACAAAGTTTGAGACCAAAATTGGACACAATTGCTGCTGCGTCAATTTTGGATGCAATTGGATCCATTTTTTGCCATAAATTGTGACTTTTTTTGTAAACAGACACAACATCTGAAAATAGCAGCAGGGCTGCCTGGGTGCAAGAAAATGGACCTAGAAGCATCATGCATTTGTGTTCACATGTTACCCTTTTGAAAATCCCCCTCAAAGTTTGTAACTGCAGGTCACAGGCCTTCAGCTCCCTATGAAATAGCTTCCAGTGTGTGTGTGTGTGTGTGTGTGTGTGTGTGTGTGTGTTTGCAGGGAGAATCCTAAGTCAAGGTTGTAGATTGTTCTGTTACTGATATTTGATCATTATTTTGAGAAGTATCTCCATTGGAGGTCTCCCGACTCTCCACTAAAGCAATCCCATTATTTAGTCTCTGTGTATAAAACATAATGGCAGCAAGACAGGAGGGGTATTCTGGCACCCAGGAACAACCTTCCATGACTATGCACATACACTGCACAGTTACCTATTGCAAGGAAAGCTAGCCACTTGGTCTGTTCAGAAAATAAGTGGACTCTGACATCAACTTTTACTTTGCACTCCACAGGCTCTAGTGCTGAAAGACTACCTCAAATTCCAGGACTTTAGGAGTTCATGAATCTATGTTTTTATATTTGAATTGGAATATAAGGAATAAACTCATGCGAGAAGGGGAGAAGGGGACATAAGTAAATAAAGTGAGAGACTTAAAAAACAGCAACGAGAGGGGCTTAGATAACACAAGTAGTAAAAATGTGAAAAGAACTACCAAACTTTGTACTGTAATTGAAAGTGGGTCATTAGAAATATTTAAGCAGCATTTGGATACGTATATTATACATCAGGGAATTTCAGGATACAACCATTGAGAATGGTGAGCATACCAATAGGCAAATTGCCTTACTTTGCTCATAAGACTTATGAGTTGTACAATGGACATCTGGAAAGATATGAAACTTTCAATATTTATAAGGTATTGACACACTCATCCAAGCAGTGTTTAAAAATCTCTCTATCAGATTTAAATGCCACCTTGCAAAAGATTGTATTTGATCTTTAGATTGCATTTTCAACCATAGTTACTAAGGGGAGAGACTCAGTATTTTCTTTTGGCTGGGCTCTTTGTAAGTTTTGTTGACTTATCAGATGATCTAAAGGTGGACAAACAATGTGAGAAGGCAATAAGGAGGGCTGACAGGATACTGGAATGCATAGGGAGAGGCATCACCAGTGGAAAACAGGAAGTTGTTATCCCTCTGTACAGACAGTTGGTGAGACCCCATCTGGAGTACTGCGTGCAGTTCTGGAGACCCTATCTCCACAAGGACATAGACAGGATGGAAGCTGTCCAAAGGATGGCAACTAAAATGGTGCAGGGTCTGCACCAGAAGACATATGAAGGAAGATTAAAGGAGCATAATTTCTGGTAAGCAATTTTTTTTAATAGGCTCAGCCAGTTGATATTCGTCGTAATAACCCGCAGGTTATTATGACAAACACGTGCAAAGTCACTCAAAATCTCCCGCTGTCTTATTGGCTGTCATTCTTAATGTGAGCGGACTGAAGGGTTTTACAGACATGGCGGCTCCTCATGGCTCTGTTTCTCTCTTAGCGAGGAGCCGCCACTAAAACACTATTTCTGACTCTGTGCTCTTAAAAAAACACTTCCTAAAAGTGTAATGAGTACTCATAATCCATGCTCGTTTTTCTTTTTCAAACAATAATGTTACGTCTGGTTGATCTTGCTGTTCATTGGCTCAGTCACATAGCGGGAGCATGAAGGGGACCGTGGGTCACTTCACGTAGTGCTACTGAAGCGTGATCGCCTCCACATGCAGTAAGTTAAAAAAAATAATAAAAATCTGTACCCCCCAAAAAAAGCCTGAACCGTATAAAGAGGGATATAATGAAACTGTGACTGCAGAGAGACAAAGAAAATATGTGTGTGTGTGTGTCTGTATGAGAGAGGAGCTGGAAAAAATTGCTCACCAGCAATTATAAAAAATAAAGGATGGGAAAGCGTGTAACAAACTTGAATTTAATGCACACCCTTGGTGTGGGATGCTTTAATAAACCCCTCAGGCTTCACCCTCGGGGTTTATGTAGCATCCCACACCTCGGATGTGCATTAAATTCTTGTATTACACTCTTCCCCGACCTTTATTCTCTATTTAATATGTATACCCTTGAGGAAAAGGGGGGGGGCATGATAGAAACTTTCAAATACCTCAAGGGAATCAACAAAGTCCAAGAGGGTAGCATCTTTCAGAAAAAGAGATGTGCAAGAACAAGGGGGCACAATTTGAAGATAGAGGGGGGATGGCTCAGAGGTAATGTGAGGAAGTATGTTTTCATGGAGAGGGTTGTGGATAGATGGTATGTCCTTCCTGAGGAGGTAGTGGAGTCAAAAACAGTGGGGGAATTCAAGAATGCATGGGACAGACATAAGCCAATTCTAGTGGGGGGGGTAGGAGGAAGTAGGCTTTTGGTTAACTAGGATCTGCAGCTTATCCATTAGGTAGGGAAATGGGCAAACTAGGTGGGCCAAGCGGTCCTTATCTGCCGTAAAATTCTATGTTTTTGATCTAGCAATATTTTCTCTATCGTCATGTATGCTTTAACAATAAAGAGAAGATTAAGACAGAGATATTTTAGTTTACCGTACCTTAACAAATTACGAGGATCTGGGCCAGTACATGATGCCAACACAGTATCTATGATGTTGTATTTTTTTAACAAGGTGAGAGCTGTGCTTTAAAGACTTTGACTTCCATCAGTGTGTGCATAGTTGCAGAAACTGAGTGGGGAGGAAGTATAGAAGCCCAATCAGTGAAGGGGGGAGGGGGAGAGGGCTATGGTTATGGTTAGGGAAGTAGTTGTTGGTGGTCCTTTGACAAATTTTGAATAAAACCTGTGTTTAGTGGTTGGTGACCAGCCTTCTGAGAAGAAAAGCCATGCAGATTCATGAGGGCCAATAGGACATTTAAACTACAGGTGTGGTTAGAAGCAGTTACGTGAGCCCTGTCAACATTTTTATATCAGACACCTCAGTTTTGTGGCAGCTAAAGTATATGTACTCAGCTTTAGTTTTGCAGCATGGATGGTTGGGTTTTTTGAAGAGCAGCTGCTGTCTTCGATGCCCATCGGGACCTGGTGTTGCAGTTTGGTGTGTAGGTGATGAGCAGAGTCAGAGAGTGATGGAAGGAGGTTAGTGTCAGGAGTGATCGCAGACAGCAGTGGAACCTGGAAGCTCTCTCTTATAGAAAGGTACCAGTGTGTTTCCCATGGTGGCACCTCTCATTAGCACTGCTGCACATGACTGTTTCCTGACATGGCACCTCAGAGGTTCCCAAGCAGTGGCCCATTGAACATGACAACAAACCAATGTGGTGCTTCAGAAACTCTCTCACAGTGGAAAGACCCCACTGAATATGGGAGGAGGGGGCAATAAAAAAGCAACGTATATACTGAAAGGATATGTAGTGAAAGAAACAACAGAGGGGAGGAACCTAGGAGTTACTGTAAGTAATAATCTGAGTTTTAAAAATCACTGCAGGCTGAACACCAAAACATCTTATGGTATACTGGGCTGTGTTCAAAGACACATAAATGAGCAGGGATGGAAATGTGACACTGCCACTGTACCTTCACTGGTGTGGCCACATTTGGATTATTATGCCCAGTTTTGGGCAGCATATTCCAAGACAGAGATTAAAACCTTGGAGAGGGTTCAGTGTAAAGCAACTAGGATACTAGCAGGAATGCAAAAACTGAGATATGAGGAGAGGATAGACAAACTAGGGCTACATACACTGGAGTATCGTAGATTGAGAGGGGACTTATGTTTAGTCTGTGGAGCCTTAAAGGGGAAGTAAACATTGTAGGAGTCACTCAAATTGTAAAAAGCAATAAAAAGATCTTTCAAATGAAGTATTGAGCTTACCTGTAGGTGTCAGGAGTCCTGAGTTATGAATACCTAAATCATCTGTAAATCAAAACAAGGCAGCAGCCATTTAATTGAATCATGAGACCAACAGTGATGTCACTGAGGGCAAGCTGTAATTAACAACGTGCAGCTTGCCCCCTCAGTGACATCACTTTCTGTTTTAAAATGGCTGCTGCCTTGTTTTGAGTTACAGATTAATTAGATAGTCATATCTCAGGACTCCTGACACTTACATGGAAGTCCAGTGCCTCATTTGAAATATCTTTTCATGGGCTTTCACAATTTGAGTGACCACTGCAATGTTTACTTCCCCTTTAAACAATAATGACCTATGGGATTGCATAGGGTTGGAAACAAGAAATCTACAACATATTAATAGGTCACATATACTCCAACTGAAGGGTGATTTGAATAATACCAAAAAACAGGAAGGTAGTTTTCTCAAAGGGTGGTGTTATTTTGGAATGGCCTGCCACTGGAAGTAGTGGACAGCAAAATATGGCAGATTTCAAGACTAAACTTGAAATATACTGTAAAGAGAAAAAAACAAATGGCTATAACCTTTCAGTTAAAAAAAAATAGGTGAATTCTCAAACTCTGCTTGTAAAAGAACTTTGATACCTATGTGAAAATGGCAGTCACTCAGTATGGCACTTCAGAAGTTCTTGAGCAGTGGGAAGAGCCTACTGAACATGACAGCCACAGGCATGGCCCCTAAAAGGAACCGGAGCAGGAGGAAGAGGCTACTAAACATGACAACCACCTGACACAGTACCTCAGAGGTTCTGGAGCAATGGAAAGAGACCACTGAACATGACT
Organism: Neoceratodus forsteri; assembly: GCA_016271365.2. NCBI lineage: Eukaryota > Metazoa > Chordata > Ceratodontiformes > Ceratodontidae > Neoceratodus > Neoceratodus forsteri. The sequence goes on from CM057449.1 coordinate 1,840,697,973, forward strand.
TCTGCTTTTCTGTAAAATACCTTGAATCATTCTTGCATCACCTCTGATGGATATTCAGTACATTTAGTGGTCCCCCTTTAACAGGTTCAGATTGGAGGGGCCTTTATGTTTCTAGATATCTTATTAAAAGAAGATTTGTCCTCCCAGGCCTTCCCCATCAATAAGGTGATTTTGGACCAGGCCAAAGCTATTTAAAACCATCCAGCATCTGTATTTCCAATACATTCATACTGTGACTACTACTATGTGGTCCCACCTGAGGGCTTTAAGCCTTTCACAGAACACTCTTCACTTAACGGGTTCATGGCCAATGCAGCTTTGCACACTTCCAAAGTAAAGCAAAACCTGCGCTCAGTTTTTGTGTTGATGGAGTGCTACACCGAAGATGGATTGGTTAAAGTCCACCTAAAACTTAACAATAAATCCTCCTTATGTAAGGCAAAAGGTGTGCAACAGGTAAGGTCAACAGTAATTATGGAGAAATGTAAAGAAGACAGAAATTCATTTAAAAGCTTTTATTTTAACTTGTGCATTCTTTATAACTTTTTAGCTTTTTGGTATTTTTCTCCAATAGTTATGTATGTGCAAAATGTTGCAAGCTTCACAGTGCAAAAAAAGTTCAAGAAATACAGAGACATTTCCCATAAAAATCACTCAGTGGCACTCTATAACACACACATAAAAAAAGGTTGACTTTACTCCAGCCTAACAGACAGCCACCACTAACCACAGCACTTCACCAAAAGGCTTCCTCAGGGGCAGCAGCTTTGCAGAAAGTTATATCTTCTGGGGCCCCTCCTGGCATCCTCCAAAAAGTATCTTAATCAGCAGGGTGCTAGTGGACCACTGGATGTCCAATATCCCCTATCTCTATGAAAAACCGCCCCAGCCTGCCTCTGTGAGTCTGGCTGCTTCAGTATTATTCCTGCAGGTAGCAGGAGCGTCATGATAGTGTTGGCACCTGATTTGAAGACAACCCAAAGGGCAGTAAGACTAAGGAAGGCTTGATTTACATTTCTGGTCAGTTATCACTTATGAAATGTGCATGGCCAACTTTTGACTGCATCTGAAGTGTCACCATTTTGATACACACAGCATCGTGGAGCACATACTGGGGAAACATGCCATGAAAACATGAATCTTAATGAAATGTTGTGTTTTGGCTTGATTTCCTCTGAGAAGTTTTGAAAGCTGGTGTTTTCCACCATGGAGAACAGGTAAAGATCAGCCGGATTGCCGGCGCAGGGGCAGGGTGCCCATCTGCAGTGTCAATGACCGGGTTCAGGAAAAGACTCGGGACATCAGAGGGCCAGCCGGGGGAGAAGGATCAAGTGTCCTAGGGACTGCTCTCCTTCTCTGGGAGGGGGAGGTAGAGTGGCACAGTGCGGACCCCTGGCAGAGGCTGGAGGTACCTGTGTGCTGGTGCTGTCACTTGAGGGGGGCAGAGCAGACACGGGACGTCATTGCACATCCCCTTCCCCAGGGGAAAAAACAGTATACAAAAAATTACAGCCACCCGTTAATGATGCCCTCTCCTAGCTCTGGCCGCTCCTCCGGCTCTCCCCTGCTGACCAAATCTGTCATCTGTGGCTCCGGCCAGCCTCAAACCCTGCCCTGGGAGGAAAGCCAGGGAGGCAGTATCAATGGGTGCTCCCACCAATACCTTCTCCCGTCATTGAGAGATTTGCCAGCACCGTGGCCTCGAAGTAAGCCAGGAATTGTCATCAGGGGGACAGTAAGTCTGAGGAGTGAGGCGGGGGTTGGGAGTTCGGGTGGAAACGGGAGGGGTGGTGTGCAGGAAAAACAATAAATAAAAAAAGAACAGGTAAAGATCAAAGATCATTATCTGGTCAATGAGTTGTGCTATTTATACAAATCTTGGGTAATTATAGCATGTAAATATTTAATCCAGATTTGGAATGGCTCTGTTAGTGTACTTTATTATATATTGGTAAGAACATTTTTAGGCTTCTTATTGTCAGTGTCTGCCTGGAACTTTGATGTTATCCCAGTATAACATCACTGTATTAAGGTCCAGCACACATGACTGCACCAAAAGAGAAAAAAAATCACTGCACCCCATCCCCACTGGCCAAGCACTTGCCTCCCAAAATAAATAGCGCTTCGTACACCCCCCCCACACACACACACAAACTGAATGTTTATTCCAGGACTTGCTGCTGGACCCAAGTCAGAAGTGAAAGCCGCTACCAAGCCACAACTTATTTGTAAACTACATTACAAGCAGCTTCTCAGACGTGGCTCACAACACAGGCGCATGTGCTAGCATCACACTCCCCCACTCTCCCGTCAATGAATTTTCAGTACACTTTACTGATCACTTAGTGGCTTCTGTCTCTCCTTACCATACACTACCAAAAAAAAACATAACCAGTGGGACCAAGTGAGTTACCAATCACATAAGGAGACAGTTTGGTGCAGTGGTTTAAGGCTCTGAGCTGCAAATCTAGAGACCTGGGTTTGAATTCCACAGCCCCCACTTACAAACTGTGTGACCCTGAGCAAGTCACTTAACTTCCTCATGCTCCCAGGTTGCACCTGCAAACAAGCTTTCAGCTTAGTGTGTCTCACCTGGTAAAAATAATTGGTAAAAAAAAAAATGAGAAGTACTTCAAGTCTCTCATTGCTCGGAACTGAATTGGCTCAACAGCTCCATTTCCTGATCATGGTTCCATGCAGTCAAACTTATATTTAACTTGCAAACAATCATCCAGTCCTAGTGCAGGCAGTGGAACTGGCTGAATTAAACTCAGGGCAATAAGGAAAGGTGAACAGGCAGAGAAATAAAAAAAGAGAAACAGAGAAAACAGAGACGTGATGGGTGGGTGGAGGGGAAGAAAACACTGAAAAATAGGAATACTACACCACCTACTAGCCAAACGAGAAAGAGCAGAACTTATTTTTTAAGCTGTATACTTATCTATACACAACTCTCACACAAACTATGTTTTAAAACTGTATTTTAAATCTTTTTTTTTTTTTTAATAAAAGAAAGCCATTTTATAATAGCAATAATGTATGCTAGGGTGTGTGTTGTGCTGGGATAATGTCACTTCTTGGGTGTTGTACACACTTAGCCTGCAACCTCATGCCCAATCACCCAAGGCATGATGCTATCCCAGCACGACATGCACCATGTCGTGCATTATTGCTTAATTAAAGCTCTGAGGAATATGGAATTCTAGTGGTGGAATGCAAGGAGAATGGCATTTCTACTTCCAAAATACTTTTCAGAATTTTTCAATAAATTCCACAGAATTCCAAAAGTCTTTTAATTCAAACCACAGATTCATTTTCTGTAGAATACGTAAACTGCGGTTTCTGTGAACTGTAAATTATTAATTAATGGCTTAAATTCTTCTTTCAAAATTTTAGAATTCTGCTTCCAAGTAAATTCCTTGGAATCAGGTACAATTTTCCAAAATTCTGTGGAATTCTGCTCTGTTGGAATTTGTAAATTCCACACTGCGCTATTATATTTTACGAAATGGGTAGAAAGAATGCTGGCTCCTGATTGGCCAAGAGGTAGTTTCTGTTCGGCTGTTATCCCAGCACAATAGCCTTGCTAAAAGTAGCTCAACAAAAATATGTTTAAAAAATATATCCAATTTACTGAAAAGGACCCATTTCATAATCCAAATAAGGCACTCCTGGGGGTGCATTATGGTGGGCTAATGGGCCTTTTCCAGTAGTGGAAGCACTTGGCTTCAACCCAACCAAGGTGGCCCATTATCCCATCATAGTGCACCCCCGTCATGCCTTATTGTTTAAATAATAGAACTGCTTTGCTTGTTCCTGGCTGGTGGTGATCAGGCTTCTTGTGAGGCAGCACCAATACCTGTGGATTTATCTGTTGGGTTCTGGGCTGAAAGTCAATAAATCAGTTTATCCCCCTACTAGTGAATACAAAACACTCACGATCGCTCATTGACAGCCAGCCAGCCAGTGGTCAGCTGAGGATGTGACCAGAGGGCTCTGCCGGTTGTCCTTGCTGACCTGAGTATGAACTGGTGTCTGGGGTGTGGGGAGGTGCAGGGAGGTGGGTACAAAGTGATTGGGGGTGGGAGGGGGCATTGGCTACTGTTCTGGGGGTGGGTAATGGGGAAACTAGTCACCAGGGACAATAAGGTGTAGTAACCAAATGGGTGATTCTCAGGGGGTGATGGGCTCACTGGACTGTCAGGGTGGAATCAAGAAAGTTATATCATTGATCAGACAGGTGAATGGGGGGGCAGGGACCACTGGACTACCAAGACTGGATTGGGAAGGCCTATTATTGATTGCACTAGTGTCTGGGGGGTGGGGGGCCCACTAGATGCCACAGATCTTAAATAATGATGACAGCATGGATGTCTCGGGGTTGGGGGAACCAACAGATGCCAGGGAGATTCAAACATAGGTGATGGGGGTTGGAGTCCACTAAATGCCAAGCTCTATACATGGTTTGCAGTTAGCATGGCATTAACCTGGTTAGTGCCATGCTGTTTGAATAGGGGGGCCTTAATTCCTTCTGAAACCCATTACTGTCATCTTTACAGTTCTGTGGGAATCTTCTCACCATAAAATGTTTCTTTTTGACATTCATATACAAAATGTAAACTACTGGTATTACACTGACTTAATCATCCATATACAATTCAAGTTCTTGGACTTGAACCTCAAAAGTCAGGACTGGCACAAAGGGGCTTGCAGCAAGGCAAAATAGTGCAAAGGGTTCCTTGCACCAGTCCCAATTATGGAAGGGACTGTGCACCACTGGGGGGACAACCTGCTCCAACTGGGCTTGCACCACCCATGCGATGGTAACTCTGATGTATCATGCTGGAAAGGGGCTAGCACCACAGTGGGGCTGCAGCGTCCTCTAAATTGGGAATTTGCAAGCCCCACCATGGCAGCAGCTCACGGCTGTGCTTAGGCCAGCCAAGTGCTGGTCTAACAGCCCTTACAACAAAAGTCAGACCTGTGTGGGGGGAGGCACCCCGCAACCATTGTGGGATACTGAGCAGGGACCTGTGGGAGTATTCTAAAGGGTACTGTGTGTACGGATGGCAGTGGCAGAGCAAATGGTGGCACCATTCCAAACACAAAAAGCAAAGTTCCAAAGACTTTTGGAACTGTGACTTTTGGTCTGGCAAACCTTGGCTACAGTACCTGACCTGTGCTTTGAGTGAGCATGGACATTTCCCCCACAAATGGTGGCACCGGGCAGGTGTGCCCACATCAGGCTAACAAAAACACAGACAGGGTACCACATAGTCAGATATACTGTACAATGTGCACAGTAAGCCCGACTATGCATTACCCCATCTGCAAGTCTGATGTGGGTGCACTTGCCTGGTGCCACCATTTGCCCTGGCACTACTGTCTGTGCACACATTGCCCCTTAGGGCACTCCTACAGGTCCCTGCTCAGTGTCCCATGCCAGTTGCAGGGTGTCCCCCCCTTCCACTGCGCTGCTGTATTGGTGTGGGCTCTGTGCTGGGGGGCATAATGGCACCCTTCGTCAGACCCTTCTGGTGCACCACCTGTTTGGCACAGCACCCCACCTGTGGCACATCTGGGAACTTTGGAGCAGGGACCCCTGTTGTTTGAGAATCTGGTGCAGGGTTCTTGGTGCACTGGGGGTTGCTGCAGGTGGGGGTTCAACACAACTTGCACCGCTTTTGGGTGCTCTGAAAATCAAGCCCCTTGTCACATTCTCTTTCTATTATTTACCACAATTTGTTAAAAATTATACAACTAATTCTGAAAAAATATAGCTTTGCAATTTCTTCTCCATCATTACTAAATGAAACTGTATACAGAATAGAGCTGACTGTGTCAAAGTATTTACTGACAGTGTGCTGTCTTTCTTGTCCGCTAAATCAAACAGAAATTGCTTGGGGTGATTATATCAATATTATATTATTATATTAAGATTTTATTTTGTTGTTTACTTTGTAGTTTATTTATTTCATAAAGGGTAGAATTTTCAAAAGGCTTAGATCAATGCAAGCCTCTGGTGCACCAACAATGTAGCGCATGGGGCTTGTGGTGATCTAACGGGAGTTTCTAGATAGACTTTTTCTTGTCTACCTTGCGGCAATCTTGGGGGCCTTTTTTATGGAGCTTGCACCAGATATTTGGTGCAAGCTGCCACAAATCATGAAAACTGTTGCATCTGTGCCCAAGATTGTGGAATTGGGCACAGTTGTGGCAATGGAGTTGGCGCACTTCCAGAACCTAAGTCTTGTGGCACAGGGCTTGACGCAAACCCTGCACCAACCTTTGAAAATCCTGCCCGCTGTTATTTTCCTGCATACATGTCATGTCTTTAAGCATACACAGGGACGACTGAATAAGGAGGCTTACAACCTAGTTTGTATGTTTTGATTCCTCAGAATAAATTAAATGAAATAAGTCTACTCTAAGTGAACATTTTCCCACACATGCTTCAGTTGATTTTTGGGGTAATCTGAAAAATAATCCAAAACTTCAGTGGATATTTTTTTTTTGGGAGGGTGGATCTACTGCATGAACTGAGTGGCAACTGTGAGATGAGGGTTTTTGGTGAATTGTAGATTTATGCCATGGGGAGATTGACAGCAGCAGAAGCAGACGGAACAGCACTACAGCCCTATAAAGTCAATGCAGGAAATGGGGCTGGTTTTGGAAGTTTGTTGCTTTTCTACTTTTCCACTCTTTATTATTTTGCCATCTATGCCTTCTGATTGCCTCCACTCCTCAGTGTCATATTTATCATCACTAGTATAACTGATGATGTCACACTTTCAGTCTCCTCTGATTCTTCTCCCTCTTCTTGCAAACATGCATCTTGTTGCTCCTTCTCATTCTGTTGTGCATGTGCTTCCTCTGCCCTCCACCTCTTGTTCTTCCACCTTGTTATCCATGGTCTAGCACCCCAATGGTGTCCCCACCTTGTGGACTGCAACACATATGTAGGTGTATGTACTAACTTTAGGGTGAAGACACTTATCATATAAACATAAGTGTCAGGATCTGAGTTCTATTATGCTTCACTGATGTTCTATTATAAGAAATGCTTTTTGCTCTGTTTTTACTGTATTTCCATATGTAAGGCAACAGTGCCATCTTTAGTAATTGTGTATTATTGCAACTGACCTTGGAGAAGAGTAACATCATTGTGCTGTTGTCTATGCTAGCTATGCAACTTTTCCCACTAGTTAGGACAGTTACTCAGACCACCTGTTTTTGTCCAATTATATTCATTTTATGTATCTTCCTTAGCCTTTGCTATAGTATTTATCAGGGTATAAGACCCTCTGTAACACGTAGCTCTTAGACAGAGACTGTCTGCATTGCCTAGGTAAGGAAACCTGTATTCTCCCAGTGTTTACACTGTACTGGTAGTAAGTCTGTATTATCCTGTCTGTAATAAATTTAATTTATTACATGAGTACCACGTGTCTGTTGTCTCTTCCTTTTGTGCTGTTCCACCAAGAACCTGATAGGGACATTTATTACCCACTTACAGCCTCCTACCTTGCAGGTGCTTCATTCAGCTTCTCCTCTTCCCATTTTACTTCTCCTCCACTACCTTATCTGCCTTTGCTTTTCTCCCCTCCTTCTCTGACAGCTGCAGTACCATATTTTCCTCTGCTTCCTGCTATTTGCATTGTTGTATAGAACTGTGGTATTGCTATACCTCCCCCTTCCATGAACAATTTTACTTTATCATCTGATGATGGGATTACAGTAGTGTCTGTGCCAGACAGATAGATTCACAAGTGTCACCTTTCTCATGCATAGTGGCTGACTGAGCAGTAGTAGGCAGTGACTTGGTGTTGCATGATACGGCAACATCATATAGTGGTTAAAGGTGGACTAACAGTTGTTTTCACACTCACTCTGGTGGCTGTTACAGCTGCATTTTGCTCATACAAGATAGATGGACAGGGGGAGTGTTCATGCAAGATGGATAGGGAGAGTGCTTGGTTTAATATTTGATCAATCATTTCTGTCTCAGGTAAGGGAACTGGTATTGGCATCATCTGAAGGGCATGGAACACTGGCTGCTACTATTGAGTCTGGATTGGTCATTATCAGGGTCTCATGAATGGTAGATGCACTGTCAGATTGAGCTGGGAAAGCTTGGAGTGCGTATGGGAGCATCAGTGGATGTCTCTGGACTAAACCAAGGTTACTTTGACTGTACTACAGTATAATGCATCCTACCCTTCTTTGAGTTATGCCATGTCTGCCATCAGATGCAGAATTTTCCATTGGAACTGGCAGGGCTTGGGTGCAGTTTATGCCAACAAAATGGCCGGCAAGATTTTGACGACAGCAGATGAAATTTCAGCCTCATAATCTGACACTGAAACCTCATTGGCACTTCAGTTACTACTATTGGGTTAGTACTAGTAGTGGTGGAACACACTGTAGTTTATGCTGACAAAATGACAGAAGAGATTTTATATGTGAAATCTCAGGTGATGATGATGCCTAACATATTTGGAGGGGGCTGTGTTCCCATCTCTCCCACCTCCATCCCCAGCAGATTGGTTATTTTTCAGGAGGCAAAACCTCTGAACACCCCTTGCCATTCGAGCCCCCAACTCCTACCACTACTGTGCTACTAGTCTATAGCTACTACTACTACTCCCATAGTAGTAACTGAAGTGTCTCTGAGGTTTTGTTGTCACATTATGATGCCAAAATCTTGTCTGCTGATTTTTAAATCTCATTGGCCAATTTGCCGGCGGTGGTCATTGTCAGGAACTCATGAATGGTATAGAACTGGGGAGGCTTGGAGTGGATATGGGGCCACCAGTGGATATCCCTGGACTAAAACAAGGTTTCTTTGACTGTGCTATAATGCATCCAGCCCTACTCCTCCAAGTTATGCCATCTCTGTCATCAGCTGAGGAAGGGCATTTATGAAAAAATAATTAAGCCATAAGGCACAACAGGGCATGGGTTATGGGGATTTCACCACACCTTGTATGATGTGCCAGGACTTAACAACATGAGAAGTAGGAAATCCCCCAAGCACCCATGTCCTGGATTGCATTATAGCTATTATACAATGGACCCACTTGTAAAATAAATAAAACATGTGTTTATGTTTTATAAAATGAGCAGGGGAAATCCTGTGTTCTGATTGGCTAGGGTCAATACATGATGTTAGTAATAAGCCAAAACAGGGTGTGCATTATAGGATTTTAATGCACACCCCAGGGGTGTAGTAAGGCTCAAGGTCTAAGGCTGAGTGCCCTTAACCCCTCGGGAAGTGCACTAAAATCCTGTAATGCACACCCTGGAGGTGCTTATTATACTTTTAAAATGCCTCTAAGTAGTTTTTTTGGCAGGAAAATGAGATTCTGTACCTGAACATGCATTTATAGAGATTTAATGCATGGTCATGTGATGTCTCTCAGCCAATCACATTTCTAGATTTTTTCTTGACATTTTATAAAGGGCAATAATGCACTGTAAAAAATAACCCACAGTACAACAGCCCTTTATTTAAAAAATTAAATAAACGTGCTATGAATCTGTATTGTCCCCCACTACACTCGCTTGGCTAAGTCAGCCCATGGAGACACAGACTAGTGGGACATTTCCAAATCTTGCTACTGCAGCTGGTAGCATGCCATGCCTGCCAGCAAGACCACTGCACAATTGCGTTCTTGCTACGGCTTACTCAGTAAGGTCCCTCTAACTTTTGTCATCCACTGCCCACTTGCTCCAATAATCCCTCTTATACTCATGTAGTTTCTGACTTCCTCTGTTAAGATCAAAGAAGTTAGAACTGCATGATTGTTAACTCTCACCCCTGCCCCATCCTAAAACTCTTTATTTAAAAAATAAATAAAAAGATCTGCAACAAAGAATCCACTTGCTGGGAGTCTGTATTATGCCCTGCTACACTTGTGTGGCGAAGTCAGCCTAGGCAGACACAGACTACTTGGACATTTTCAAATCTTGCCACCACAGATCATAGCAAGCTGCTGGCATGACTGTCGCCTAAGTCGCAGTCTTGACTTTTGCATAAAAAGGAGTGTTGTTCTTTGACTCAAGGATTAAGAATGGAAGCATGTGCCAGCTCTAAAGAGGTTATAATTGTAACAGCAGTAGAGAGGATAAAAAGGATAGAAATATTTGTGTTAGTTCTTCTGATTGGCTGTTGCTTTAACTTTTGGCAAAACAAATGTTGTTCTCTGACTCATGGACATACTCACTGCCTTGCCCAGTACGTGTCACAGCCTGGGGATCTCACCTGTGTGCAGGTAATGTTATAGTTGAGGGAGTATCTACACGATAAAAAAAAATAAAATACAAAACAACTGCACCCATTGATCACACTCAGTAGTGGAGGGATTATTTTACATATTATTTTTAATGCACTTACTTTTTTCTTCAAAAAAAATTTAAATAAAAACAATTGCACCCACTGATCACACTCAGTAGCAGAGGGATTATTTTGCATATTATTTTTAAAGCATTTACTTATTCCTCTTTAAATGTTCTTGTTAAAGTGGGCATTGTTGACCATTTTATAAGTGCAATAAGAAACTCTGGAGATGAGCATTACACTGTGATAACTGCCTTCCTAGGGGTTCAAGGTATTTGGTCTTCGTCCTCGTCCCTATCTATGCCCTTCAGAGTGCAGTTATCACAGCGTAATGCACACCCTGTTATGTCTTATTGCTTACTTATAAAATGGCAGGGAGGAATGGAGGAATCTGATTGGTTATTTATAGTGCAATGTAGGACCACAATGCACTTTGAATACTAGTCCCAGTAAAAGTGCCTGATCACAGAATTTGATAGCTTTCTGATTCATCTTTAGGAATTCTATTTAGAATTTTATATTAGTTTGAAGTCGCCATTTTTTAAATCCCAGTAACATTTTCACTGCATCACTTTATTTTATTTATTTATGTTGAACCAAGGGTGTCCAACAGAGACCAGAATGCAGGAGAGATTGAGCAAGTAGGCGAAACAGTCCTGCCTCGCTTACTGAGAGTCATCTGAAAATTGACTCACTCAGTAATGCAACTGCCAAGTCTTGCTCCACTCTGCTCGTTGGATGCTCTCTAGCCCTCCACATGAACAACTGGCTGCCTCTGGGACGAACAAAGTTGGAGAGGTCCGGTGCCTCTCTCCCCAAAAGGACTAAGACAAACTCCCTACGCCCTATGATCTGCCTCACTCCCACTTCTAGTTACTCCAAAACTACATCTGGCCACTGCCTATAGATCTTTCTCTTTTGCGGCAACATCAGACTGGAGTTCCCTCCCCACCTCTGTCCTCTCCTGCTCCTCTCGCTCCACATTTCAATCTAATCTGTATGCCTCACTCTCAGTCACTGTATCCTGCTCCTGCTTCTGATGATTCACCCTTCCCTTCCCCCTTTATCCCTGCCCCTCACTGAACTCTGGAAACTTGCTGCTGAGTAGCACGTCGTGGATCCTCAGTCTGTACCGCGATCCTCCATTTGTTCAGTGTTCACTTTCTACAGTGCAGCAAATTAATCCTGGTACCAAAAGGAAATGTTTATATAGTATGTGTTGGGCAGGGGCATGGGCAGGAGTGAGAGAGTTAAGAGAGCATTTTTTTTTTTTTAAACATAAAAAGCCATCATCAAGCAGTGCCCATAGTGGCACCCATTGATGGAGGAATTATTTTACCTTTGTTTGTACACATTTTATCATTACATTTCTTTAATTTGTTAAACCTTTTCTCTAATTTTTATACATTTTCAAATGTAACCATTTTATAAGTGCACTAGGACACTCTGAGTAAGTGCACTGTACTGTGATAACTGCACTCCCAGAGGCAGCCGGCACTCAGCCTGCGGCCTCATGCTTAACTACACCAGTCATCACAGTACAATGCACTCCCCATCATGTCTTATTGATTACATATAACTTGCACCAAGAAGCATGACCAAATTCCTTCTGTTTCTCCTTGGTTTCCTCTGGCTCCCCATTCTTTTCAGGATCCACTACAGAATGGTTTGTCTTTAAAATCCTTTGCCCCAACCTGTGTCTCTAACCTTGTCTACTGCTACTCACCAGAGTTCTGCTCCCTTATTTCATGCCCCCCTGCAGCACTCCACTCTTTTCCTTCTCACACCTTATCTCCTGCCGATGGCCTTGCCTTTTCCACTGCTACCGTAATTGCCTGCAGTAGCCTTCTCCTCTCTATCTTATTGATTTCTATCAGCACTCGAACTGAGTAATAAAATCCATCTCTTCCCTTTGTGGCTTCAGGTTTTTAACCTTTCATTTATTTATTAGAAATTGAAAACCAGGAAAGGAACACACCAGCTAGACTCATTTCTAGGTGTGATCCAGGGGAACGGGTTACAGAAAGGAAGGGAGGTGGAACAGTACAAAATATGCAATAAAACACATTAAGCAGGGAACCAAAAAACAGGCATACCTCTCAAGTGTCACACATTCATTTATTTGAGTTTTGATGACCGGGTAAGTCCACTGAGACAATACAGTCCCTTTTTCAGGGTCGACCCGGGGTCTTGGTAAAATAGCAGAGAGACAATTGCAAGAATACATTGTACAAAATACAATGGCAGATAAGGAGATCAACAAGTACAATGGCAGACATTGAGGTACAGCATAGACAATGGCAAAAAATATAGAGATACAGCATACAGGTATTTACAAAAATTAGTCAAACAAGGAATAAGTACTTCAAAAATAATAAAAATGTCAAAGGTATATACAATAAACTTAGAGTAGCAACTAAGAGCTAAAGGAAGAAAGGGAAGGGGGACATACAATGAGGAAGAGGAGGCTGCAGGGCAGAATGCATGAATGTAGCTGGTGGAGAAGCACAGAGTTCAGTGAAGGGCAGGGATAAGGGAGAAGTGAAGGGAAGGGAAGGGTGAATCATCAGCAGAAGCAGGAGCAGAATACAGTGACTGAGAGCGAGGCATACAGATTGGATTGAAATGTGGAGAAAGAGGAGCAGGAGAGGACAGAGATGGGGAAGGAATTCCAGTCTGATGTTGCTACAAAAGAGAAAGACCTATGGGCAGTGACCAGACATAGTTTTGGAGTAACTAGAAATGGGAGTGAGGCAGATTATAGGGAGCAGGGAGCTTGTCTTAGTCATATAGTCTCACAAAGGAAAGGGAGTGTGAATTTATGGACAAGCTTGAACATGATGCTCAGGGAGGAATACTTCAGTTTTGCCTCATAGGGTAGTCAGTCCAGAGTGGAGAGGACGTCACAGTGGTGAGAGCGAGCATTTTCCCCCAGGGCAAACATCCCCACCCTATGAGAAGCCTGGGTAAGAAGGATCAGGGAGGAGGATTTTGCAGAGAGTAGTAACGGAGCACCATACATTAGGAATGGCAGGAGAGATGCAGTAGCTATCTTATGGCAGGAGGCAGAGGAAAGGAAGGGATGGATGCGGTAAAGGACACCAAGTTTCTGGTACAAGGATTTGGTGACACAGGAGACATGCAAGCTAGAGGTGAGAGCAGTGTCCAACAGGATACCCAGATATTTGAAGGACTGGACACACTCAAGCATATCACCATTGTTCGAGCTAATGCTAAGGGGGGGCGGAGAGAGGAGACTTGATGGAGGGTCGATGAGTAAATACCATGCTTTTAGTTTTTTTTGAATTAAGAACGAGGTGATTGCAGCTGAACCAGTCTTCAAGGGAAGCAAAGTCAGATGCAAGTTCTCTGCTAATTAGATCAATATCAGGGGAGGAGTGATAGATGAATGCATCATCTGCATAGTGGTGCACAGAAGCCCTTCCGTAAAAATTGGGTAGGTTGTTAATGAAAAGAGAAAAATAATAGAGGACCCAAAATGGATCCCTGAGGGACACCATGAGTGATGGGCCTTAGTTCAGAGACTGATCCAGCCCATTTAACCCTTTGAGAACAACAGGACAGGTAGTTACTAACCCAGTTTAGAGCACTAGAGTCGAGGCCAAGGACATGTAGCTGTTGGAAGAGACAACCATGGCTGACCAGGTCAAATGCTTTTGTGAGGTCAACAAATATGGTACCGGTAACAAAGCCTTGATCCATCGAGTGGAATATATCCGTGGTAACTTTTATCAGGGCTGTTAGGATGCTATGATTCCTCTGGAAGCTATGTTGACATATGGAAAGTAGATTGTGAAATTCCAGATAGTTCTGAAAGTGGTTATACACTATTTGCTCTTAAATTTTGGCTAGCGGGCAGAGGATGGAAATCGGTCTGTAGTTTTCTACTGCATTATTGGGCCCACCTTTGTGTACCAGAACAACCACCACCACTTTCCACTTATCAGGAATTGTACAAGAGAGGAATGATCGATTGAATAAGTCATGGACAGGACGAGCGTGTGCAGGGGCACCTAATTTAAGAAATTTTGGCTCAAGTGTGTCATGTCCAGGGGAGCTGTCTGATTTTAAGTTGGAGAGAAGGTTCTGCACCTCTTTGAGGGAGGCCAATTTCAGATGGAAAGCAGGCCGAGCACCAATGGAGCTTGGTGGTGATTGGTTAGGGGGAGCAGAAGAGGGGTTATGGAAGAATGAGGTATACTTGTGAAGATCCATAAAAAATTATGAGAGATACCCCTCATTTGGCGCTCCAGAAGCCATACATTCCACACAAAGATGGGGTCCTCCACGCTGTATACCGTGACTTCAGTGTAGAAATTCATATAGTTGTGGTGGTACCAATAGTAGTAGTAAGTAGCAAATTTATTTATAAGGGGCACTTACCAGAGGCTCAGGGTGCATACAGGTATAGACATGCAACTACAAACAGATAATAAACAAGTAGCCCAATACATTAATCAACAATTTGAGTAAATAATATAGATAAATAAAATATAGTCATTATAATTAAATAGTTAGAAACTGCAGCTGCATGATGAATACTACCCTGGACTAAACTTTTAGTTCCCAAAAGCCTGTCTAAACAGGTATTCCTTCAACCCAGTGGTGTTAGTAGGCATACACACTGTACTCAGCAGAGTTCAGTAAAAAAATCAGCAGGGGCAACAAATCAGGCAGGGGCAACAAAAAGAGGAAAGCAAGGGCATTGTGAGTCACATTGTGTTTGTGTCGTGCTGAGCCCTTGTGCCTTTGTTGTTCGTTATGGGGCACTGATACCACCAGCCAAATACACAAACAAGAACAACTTACCAGGCAAGCAGAAAAACAAAGGAAGGAGGATTACAGGAAGAAACTGATTACTTGAACTGAGACATGGCAAACCGGGTGGTGGGCGCGCCAATTGTTGGTGTGGCATGGCAGCACATATTTTGTTCTATGTTTACATAACGGGGGAAGGGAAGCAACAGTACATCAGTTCTGAGTACAAGTTTAAAATTCCTGGCTACACCCCTGCTTCAGCTCCCTTTTAAAGGCCTCCACTGAGGGGACCTCCCTGAGAAACCTAGGCAAAGACAATAAAGGGCTATCAACCTCAAATGTATTTTCCTCTGAGGACTTCAGCTGGGCCCTTGTCACTGAGAGGAGTCCCTCAAAGGAGGAGTGAAGAGGGTGCCAGGACTGGAAAGGATTCAGAAGATCCAACAGGTAGCCAGGGCCCAACGCATGCAGGGCTTTATAGGTTAGTAGACTAACCTTGAAGGTAACATGCCACTTCACTGGCAGCCAGTGCAGGTCACATAAGACCGGGGTCCCTTGACTAGATCTTGAAAGGCCAGTCAGCAACCTGGCCACTTTGTTCTGCACCAGCTGAAGGCACTATAGGGTACCTCCACTAACCATGAGTTAGAGAGTGTTGCAGTAGTCCAGTCTAGATGTCACGAATGCATGCACCAGTGCTTGCATATCTTCAGGAGAGATAAGAGATATAGACACCTGAACCTCTAGTGTCAGATGATCATCAAAAATGACTCCCAGATTTGCCACCTTTGGAGAAGCCAACATTCTGGATGACCTGAGCTGAAGCCCCCCTCTCTCCCATTAATACTTCTGCCCTCTCCCCTTCCCAGCTCAATCACTAGTACCTCAGTCTTGTACAGGTTATGTTTCACTGGAAACCCAAACTGAATTGTCAAATGGGCCTACCCAACGACAGCATATGCACTGCAAACAGCATAGGGCCGCACCTTGGTGCATGCCACAGAAGAGGGGCATTGTGGATGATGTGAAAGCTGTCAACACCACCTTCTGTGTCCTATTCCTGAGGTAGGACCCAAACCAGTGAATGGCAATGCCAGTGAACCCTTCGTACTCCCTCAGATGATCCAACAGCAACCCATGGTCCACAGTGTCAAATGCTGATGAGAGATCGAGGAGAATGAAAACTGACCATTCACCCCATCTCTATCCCCTAAGGAGGCCATTATGCACCCTGACCAACACCATCTCAGTGCCTGTATCTAAAAACAGATTGGAGGAGCTCATAGATGTCATAAGCTATGAGGTGTGTCTCAACCTGTAGTGCCACAAACTTTCTCAATAACCTTATGTAAAAAAAGACAGGTTAGAGACAGGACAGTAATTCACTAGAATATCCAGGTCCAAAGATACTTTTCTCAGAAGGGGCTGAGCTAGTGCATTCTTCCATGCCATGAGGAAGACCTCCTCCAAAAGGAAGCACCAAACTATCCCAATGAATATTGACTCCAGAAATCCCACTGAGCTCATTAGTAGACATGGTGGGCCTGGGTCTGGTTCACAAAAAGTGGGCCACATCTCTAAGATCACCTCACAGACCTCTTCCATCATGATCAGCCAAAACTCTCCCCAAGACACCTGGGTGCAACCATGAGGTGCAGGCTGAACTCTGCCGGGCTCTGACAGCCCACTTGGAGAGATTCTAGCCTGAATAGAGGACACTCGGTCTAAGAAGAATCGAGAAAACTCTTTGCACTTTGCTGATGAACCTCCAAGCCACAATTTCCTTGGATAGGAATGATGCCTTTTCACAAGAGATTACCCTTCAATATTCATCATAATGAATTATCAAAGCCAGTTTGCCTCTTGGGCCCTGGACCTTCTTCAACAGTGCTCTAATCTTCAACCTCTGCTTTTCAGCTCCCTAAGCTCCCTGACAAACCATGGGGACCCTAAGCACGAGACCCAAGGTCATACATAGGTAGGTGCTATGGAATTGAAAGCCCCAGCAATAACCCCATTATAGGTTATTACTGCATTCTCCAGTCCCATCTCACATGCTACCAAAATCTCCAATGTTTGCGTGTTTGTAATATTCAATTTTTACAGTAAACTTCCTGAGCACCAAAACACTTGGACTTTATTTTCCATAATTTGAAGAGGTGTTACACATTTTGGGCACAATTCCAGAAGGTGGGCACAGGACTTGTACCATGCCCTATGTCCACTGCAAAGTTTGACGCAGCTGCACCAAAGCTCTCAGATCAATTCTGCAGTGTTCCAGAAGGGCTGGCACAGTTGCAACAGTTTTCCCGCTTTACGGCAGCTTGCACCAAAGGTGTGGCACAAGCCCCATACTAGGGGTACCCCCAAAGATGCAAAGTTAGACCTGTGGGGAGATGGTCTAACTTTGTGGTGTTGGGGACTTGTGGCTGCAGTTTCTGGAATAGAAATTTTGACACAAGTCAGCGCTTGCATCAAGAACCCTGCTGCAAGTCCCCTGCAGCAATTGCAGCCGCTTCTGGAATTGGGCCCTCTATCTCTTGGTCACACATTTTGAGGGGCACTGTCACACATTTGGGTGACTATCAGTTGAGACATATGTAAACAGGCAGTACACTGAATGTCAGATAAAAAGGTATAAAGCAAAGCATTATGTGCATACATTACAAAACGTCAACCAGACACAGCAACAAGCAATAGCAAAGTGTGTCATAGTGAGTAACACTAGTGAATACAGGGCATTTAAGAAGAGAAAGACAAAACCATTCCTGAGGAGAGGTAAAATGAAAATACTGGGAACCAGAGGGATAAAGGGTAGTGAGGTGGAGGGATGAGGAAAGGAAAGAGGGACTACCTGCATAACAAGTACATGCCAAGAAACTAGGAAGGCCATATTTGAGGGAAAGGGGAAGGGCTTTTCCAGAAAGTCACTTGGACTACAGAGATCCTGAAAGAGGAGATAAAGAAGGCATGGGAAGAAGCAGTGCTAAGAGAGAGAGTAAGAGGGAAGGAGAAATGGATGAGAGACATCAGGTGAGATACACAAACCTAAATTTACAGAGAGAGCAGTGAGAGTTACCTGCCATCCAGGGAAGAAAAGGGGCAGTTGGTGTATCACTGTGCTATCCTTGACTATGCCCTTCATATTCGATTTTTGCTCAATTTACAAATAATTTTCTAACACATATTTTGCACGAAAGATGCTGTCAAACATAACTGGTTGTGTGATATACACATAAAAGTTCACTTCTAATGATAACTTCATACTACTACAGTATACTGTACATAATTTTATATTTCTAATCATCTGAGCTGTTTACATTTTTCAGCTATCTCTGTACTTAGTGTTTCACTTAATAGTCTAGCAATAAACCACACATGATTATATAGAAATTGTACAATGCATAAACACATTTACAGCCATTTAACAAGTTTAGTTTGAAACCTGACACCATGAGCAGGGTAATGTGGTTTTGATGAATAGGCAGTTATGTTAATGTTATCTCATTAAAGACTTTTATCACCTTGCACATCGTC
Source organism: Neoceratodus forsteri (assembly GCA_016271365.2). Classification (NCBI taxonomy): domain Eukaryota; kingdom Metazoa; phylum Chordata; order Ceratodontiformes; family Ceratodontidae; genus Neoceratodus; species Neoceratodus forsteri. Next base: position 1,840,716,628 of record CM057449.1, read on the forward strand.
TGATTTTTGCAACATGATTGTGCATTGGTTTGAGAGGTTGCCTTAAACCTTATGTACCGTATACATTTTAATTTCCTGTTTGCAGCTCATGCGTAGTAAAGAGTACAAAAACACTTGAAACCCATTGTTTCTTTGACAGTATAGGAAACAACATTCTGTCGCTCTGTCTTGAGGAACTCATTTTTTGTGTGAAAGAAAATCATTTGCTTTCAGAAACAAAATGCGTAATGCTGAAGGAGGCACCATGTCTCCCACTGAGGGTCCCTGGTATGGCCAATTTAAGCAGCATCTCTGTGACAAACCATCAAAACCTAGGAAGGTATTGCCCTCATCTCAAAACCTGCAACAGGGGGATACCAAAGCTGCTGGGGTAAGCATGTTTTCTGCTATTGATTTAGTATTAGCACTTTAATTTTCAAATTGCCATATATTTAAACTGTTGCACAATTTTGTTTTACACAGCCCCATTCCTAACTACAAGACTGACTAGCATATTTACGTTACTACAATATTCTGTCTAGAAAATTCCAGCAGTATATTAAGGCTGCCATAACATGACATTACCATACAAAACAGAATACAGGAATTATTTGTAGTTTATTTTCTGAGAAAATAATCAGACTTTATATTTACAGGTTGCACTGATAATGGTGACTGCAATTGAAACAGTGATGGGCATATCACTACAACTCCATTTCCAATCAGTTAGTTTAATAGTTTTATTTTCAACCAGAGCAGTGGTGAGTTTCACATGCCTTTTAAAAATTGTGTTTTCCGTAGTGAAAACATTTTGTTTACAGATTCTTCTTATATGCAAATAGTGTAGTCCTTTTTTTTTTTTTTTTGCACAGCCTGCTGCTGTTGGCGCAGTGTTTGTGGTGGCGGAGAAAATGAAAATGGTAAGTACTGGAAATGTTCATATCATTTACACTTGGGCACAATTTTGTCTGCACATGTAACAGTTTTATACATTTGAATCATTTTTTAAATGCCCTAATGTTAGCTTAGCGTAGTGCTGTATTGCTGATTATGTTAACAATACAAATGCAAAAACTGTAATGCAAACAGCATACTGCCTTCTTGGGCTTTGATAAGGTCCTCCAGTTTTATATTTTGTGTATTTATTTGTCACAAAACAGATGCTTCAGATTTTTCTGACATATTATTATAGGATCTGTTATAAATGCAAAATCTATTAGAATTAATTATCTGATGTTGTGAATTGTTAAGAAAGTTAGCCACAAGTGCCACTTGCACCAGCAAAAGTATACACACTGGTGATGGAACTGCAAACACCATACACAGAAGGGGGGTTCTTGCTCATGATAAGAACAACTGTGAACAATCTCAAATATTCTAGATCATGGTCATAGAACATCGGCTCAAATATGCACATTGGGTCTGAATACCTCAGAACAGACACAAGTGGTATACATAAAACTGTTTTGCATCCTAAGTATCACAAAGTGCATGCCAGCCATTTAGAACTAATAACAGTGGTTCGAAACCCCTTGATGCGTAAGTGCGAACACTTAAAAAGCCATGACCCAAAGTACTGAAGCACAGGTATAATGGCACTGTAATCACACAACCCAAACTAGAGCCCAGCTTAGGCATATATTTCATGGGGTGGGGGTGGGGATAGGAATGTGACAGCTAGCCTGTAACTCCATTTGCCCTATTATAGTTACAGTGGCACTTTTTTAGCAGTAATGTAGTTCTGATGGGTCGGATTTTCAAAGGGCGATGCAGGGTTTGCATCAAACCATGTGTCAAACCCATTTTTTGGTGCAGCTGTGCCAAACACCTTTGATGCAACTGTATCCAATTTTGGTAGGCAGGTGCAGCTGTGACACTTTACTTGATTTATGGCAACTTGCAACAAATATTTGGCACGAGTACCATAAAAAGGGTACTACCAGAAAAAGTAGATCTAGTTTGCAGAAACTGGTGCATAGGATGGAAAATCCTGTTTGCCAGTCTGGAGAATGCCATAAGCCCTGTACACCAGTTGTTTGGTGCACCTAGGGCTTGCGCCATTCAGGACCCTTTGAAAATCTAGCCTGATATCTTCTGATACATTTTCAGTAGATTTGTAATTTGAAAATCCAGCCTGATATCTTCTGATACATTATCAGTAGATTTGTAATTTGAAATTCAAGCCTGATATATTCTGATACATTATCAGTAGATTTGTAATTTGTCTTGAAATAGTGTAAATCAATTTTTATTCTAGTTTTGTAATTATGATTAAAAACAATAAATACTGCTACCTCCAGCATTATTTATGCCTGGTTAAATAAAGTGATTGATTGATTGATTGATTGATTTAAACATCTCTTCCCCATAATTTTCTTTGTTACTGTGCACACTGAAGCACTGGATAAGTTCAAACCAACATATCTTACTTTGTATATGGCATGAAAGGGGACCAAACATTTTCAAATAAGCCATCCTAATTAATTTTGTAGTATTGAATTTTCTCCAGTTTCATAATATCAAGCATTAAATTAACCCAGGTTTCATATGCTAGAGGGGTAGCATCTTTCCATTTTATTAAAATACATTTTTTGCTGTTGTTATAGCCACTGTAATGAAACTGATTTTATGTTTGAATGGTTTTAAGAATGAGTCAGGTATACCTTATAATATAAGTAATGGACTAAAAGATCATTTATAGTCAACAGCCCTTGAGAGGGTAGTAATTATTTTAGTCCAGACATTTGTGAGATAGGGGCATAAATGGATAAGATGTGTAATGGTTCCAGATGTATGAGTACATCTGGACATATGGATGAGATTGCATTGTTCATTTTATTTAGTCTTACAGATGGTATAATATGTTCAGTGTAATGAGTTATATTGAATTTGCTGAAGTTTAGATGCTTTGAAATTGGTTGAGGGGTTTAGTATTATTTGTGGAAAAAGATCGTCAGATATTTGCAGGTCTAGAGCCTGAACCCATTTATGTTTTTAACATGTTTAGGTTAATTCCATTATGTGTTATTAGACAGTCATACAGTGTGGATATAATCTTGGGTCTGTCCATTTGTCTAGTTAAAATATCCACTACTGGTATTGTCAAGGATCCATTAGTCTGCAAAGTAAAAATTCCTGATTTGCAAGTACTAAAAAAAATTTGATTTTGGTAGGTTATACTTTTTTTTTCAATTCTGTGAATGAGTGTAGCATATTATTTCCATATAAATCTGCTATTTCTATCATGCCCTTTTGTTCACAATCTAAAAAAAGTTCTATAGTTGATGGTTCAAATAATTTGGGAGCAATTCATAACTAACATAACAGAAATAGTAAAATCATTTTCTGAGTCAGATATATTTTTTTTGGTGGAGGGGGGAGGATTTTAATGCAAGACTCCCATATCTATCTGACCCAGATCACAAATTTGATAGTTAAGTAGACATCTTGAATCCTTACCTGTCCACCTCAAGGAAATCAAGACTCTAAACATAATTATGCAAGTGCATTGCATTGACATATGCTTACCAATTTGCCTTGTCTCTTAACAGTACTCTGCTTTTCTGTCTTCTTTGGATGTTTGTTGTTTGGACTGTTTTGTCCTCTCTGTGATGAGGTACCTTTGTAAATGAGCCTCTGGCTCAAAGGTTGTTAAACTGATGTTCCAATAAATAAAGAAAATAAATTGCTCAATAAATTATAGAAGAATTAAGCTGCACAGTGATAAATGGGAGAACACAAAGTGAAAAAAAGGTAAAGGTACATATTCAGTTAATGGAACTTCTTTGATTGATTTAATTATATATAATACTAATGCCTTTGATAAAATAGTAGATCTACAGTAATTGCACATGCTAAATTTCCACATTTTCCTTTGCAACTAATATTGAAATTAGAGCCACCAGTTGTAGACTATAATAAACTCCCAATCAGTGTTATCTCCTCTGAAAAATTAAATGGAATTCCAGCGACACACTGTAAAAGACGTAGCTCAAATATTGGAATTTCCTGTGGTAAATACAGTTAAACAAGCATTGCTTCAATCTTCTGATATTAACATGTTTAAGTATTTTGGAGTAGAATGTTTACATTCATAGCTCTAACACTTTATTACAATTAGATTTCAGATAATTCCACATGGTCCTGGTATAATGAAAGATGTAAAAAAGGAAAAAAAAAAACTTTGAATAAGATGATAAAGAAAATTAAAAAGAACAGGACCAAATAAATCTTAAGACTCTTGAATCAATAAAGGAAAGAATATTATCATATGCTTACACAGGAAAAAGCAAAATATCAATCTAAATTATGGTTACAGCTTTACCATACTGTAATTAACAAGAACAGTAAAGAATTCTGGATTACAGTGGCAAAAGGTATCACATCTTTTGTGGCTTCTGTGGACTCATATATGCAACCAAAATCATGGGAACTTCATTTTACAAAAATCTGTTATAGTACTCTTGAGGAAACTCCTCTGTCAATAGTGGAGTAATTACAGATCAGATTAAATTCATATAAATATCCCCTACTGTACCTTTCATTATTACTAAAGAAGAAATTAAAATAGCAATTAATAATACTGAGCTAAATAAAGCACCTGGACCAGCTAGTATCCCAAGTGAGATTTATAAACATTTCCAAACCGGTGGATCCCATTATTATGCTATGCTTATCATTTTATGATTCAACACAAAGTTATTCCAGACTGTTGGCAGGGTAATATAATTTATCCAATACATAGTTAACTGACCCTTATATGTATCACCCTATTAGTTTGATTTACACTTCTCAGAAGAATTTTACTAGAATTCTGTTAAATAGATTGGATAACTGGGTGGAAAGCAGAACTATACTTGATGAAGCACAGAATGAGTTCAGAAAAACGTGTTCTACAGTCCAACATTTTTAGTTACACAACATTTAATTTATAAATATGTTAAAATAAAGAAGTCAAAATTATTTTTCAATTTTGTCAACTTGAAGATGGCATTTGACAGTATTAGCAGAAATATATTATAGTTAACACTACTGAATTACATAATTGATTAATATTTGCTAAATATCTTAATAAAACTACATGAAAATACATGGTCTAAAGTGCAATATGATCTCCAAAGTAGTCTTATGAATCCAATAAAAACAAACTTAGATGCCAGGCAAGGCTGCATATTAGCCCCATTATTATTCAACATATATATTAACACTATTCTAGAACATTTATATAATGAAGACTTTCATTTACCAAGAGTCTTAAATAAGGTAATCTCTTTTTTAACATATGCTGATGATATAGTTTTCTTATCAACATCATTGTTTGGACTGCAAAGAAAAATAAATACTTTTTCTCAACTTTGTGATGCTAAACATCTACAAACAAACAGACAAAAAATGCAAATGGTGGACTTTGGTGTTAATACAATACAAAGGTGCAAACTTAGGAATAACAAAATACCAACTGAGACAGTAAAGACGTATGACTATCTGTGTGCATGTTTTGATATGAACATGAACTAGAACCAACATATGTACTATCAAAAAAAAAGCTACAGATTTCCATTAATGGAATCAAATGATTTTCACAAACCTTTGGTGTGTATTCAGTAAAGGGAGCACTAACAGTAATAAATGCAAAAATAGCAAACACAATACTTTATGCAGCAGAAGTTTGGATATCAGTGGTTGTACTCTCCTTGAAACAATATATTTTTTAATTCGGTATGCTTTATTATCATTTTCATATAAGCAATCAAACAAGGGTATACAGACACACAAGCAGGTAGTCCAGAAAAGTTACCCACAATACAGAAACAACTAATCTAATACATGCTACAACTACCAAGCTACAAACATATAAAAAAGGAAGAATGAGAAAAAATAAACCCTCCCCCCAAGACCCCAATCCCTCCCCAGGCCAAGCAAGGCCTCCCAATAGATAGTCTGGGAATGGTCTATGTATCTGGTAAGTAAGGTAATTTGAATTAAGGCTTCCATATAGTTAATAAAGCATCCAAGGGACCCCAATTATTTTGATATCTATGCTCCCTGTTAGCCATTGAGGCAATATGCTTTTCCAACTGCAGTGCCTGCAATATTTATTTATGCCATTCAGAAACCGATGGGGATGACTCATCTTTACAATGCTTCATAATTAGAAATTTAACTGTGGCAGAGATTAAAGCCATATGCATTTTCTGCACTTTAGGAGTGCCAAGCGGGAAACAATTCAGTAAACAGGCCTCTGGGGTAAACAGAGAGTCAAGACCAAGGAGTGGGTCTAATAACCCCCTAATGGTTTGCCAAAGAGTCTGGATTCTAGAGCATGTCCACAACATATGGTAAAGAGTTCCCAGAGAGTCAGCGCATCCTGTGCAAATAGGGGATGAAAGCCTACCCATCTGATTACATACCGGGTTACAGAGTCTACAGAAGGGACAGGGAGGGTAAAAGAGGAGGTGGATTAGCTCTATACATAAGGGAAGGGATCAAAGCTACAGAACTAAAAAGTAGAAGGGGAAGACAAGAGGCACTCTGGGTCACCTTGGAGACAGGGAATGGCATCACAATCCACAGAGGGGTTGTATACAGACCTCCGTCTCAAGGGGAGGAAATGGACAACAAAATGATAGAGGACATTCTCAAAATGGCTGAAAAAGGGGAGATACTGTTGATGGAGGACCTGAATATGCCCGATGTTAACTGGATGACATGTACCACAGCCACATCCAAGAGCAGGGTCATTCTCGATGCCCTGCAGGGGGCAGGCCTTAGACAGCTAGTGTTGGAACCCACTCAGGAGGGAGCAATACTAGACCTGGTACTCTCAAATGGAGAGAGGATCACAAATTTAGAAGTCAGTAGACATCTGGGGACAAGTGACCACTGCACAGTGTGCTTCACAATAAGCACAACCATGGAGACAAGCCATACAAAAGCAAGGATACTGGACTTTAGAAGGGCTGACTTTGGCAAAATGGGTGAATACCTGAGGAATGCACTAGCAAATGGCTAAAAAGGAGGGGTGGAAGAACAATGGAGAAAAATCAAAACTGCCATCATAGAGGCAACAAGCCTTTGTGTGAAACAAATAAAGAAAACAAAGTGGAGTAAAAAACCACTATGGTTCTCAAAAGAGGTGGCAGGGAAGGTTAAGGAGAAAAGGGCTGCATTCAAAAAGTATAAGGAATCACAGAAGAAGCACAGCAGAGAACTGAATCAATTGAAGCAGAAAGAAGTGGGGAAGGCAGTCAGACTAGCAAAGGCCCAAACTGAGGAAAGAATAGCCAACTCGGTTAAGAAGGGGGATAAAACCTTCTATAGGTACATTAGGGAGCATAGAAAGGTTAAGGGAGGAATAGTGAAGATTAATAAAGGAGAGGGGAGGTGGGCAGAGGGAGACAGTGAAAAGGCAGAGATATTTGAATCGAATACTTTGCTCAGTATTCACAAAGAAGATGGGAGGAGTTACCTAATCCAGACAATAGAAGCACTCTGGATAGGGGTTGACACCAGTCCATTTACAGAAGAAAGAGTCCTGAAAGAACTCCTAAAACTCAAGCTGGACAAAGCAATGGGGCCTGATGGGATTCACACCAGAATCCTAAAAGAACTAAGGGAGGACCTAGTGACACCATTGACCACACTTTTTAACAAATCATGGGAGGATGGGGTGGTACCTGAGGCCTGGAGGAGGGCATATGTGATTCCCCTTCACAAAAGTGGGAGCAAGGCAGAAGCAGGAAACTACAGACCTGTAAGTTTGACCTCAGTGGTAGGGAAAATGATGGAATCACTTCTGAAAGAAAGAATTGTTGAGTACTTAGATATAAAGGGGCACAGGACCAAAAGCAGCATGGATTTACAGCAGGAAGGTCATGTCAGATGAATCTAATTGATTTATTTGACTGGGTGACCAAAGTAATAGACCAGGAGGGGCTGTGATATGGTCTACCTAGACTTTAGCAAGGCATTTGACACAGTCCCACACAAAAGACTAATAATCAAGTTAGCCAGCCTGGGAGTGGGTTCCAGGGTGGTAGCCTGGGTAGCAAACTGGCTACACAACAGGACACAGAAGGTAATAGTGAATGGAACACATTCCGAAGAAAGGGGGGTTACTAGTGGAGTACCTCAGGGCTCAGTACTGGGTCCAGTCATCTTTAATATCTTTATAGGTGACATTGCAGAGGGTCTGGAGGGAAAGGTATGCCTCTTTGCAGATGACACAAAGATCTGTAACAGAGTTGATACACAAGGGGGAGTAGAAAGGATGAGAAGGGACTTGGCAAGGTTGGAGGAATGGTCAGACATATGGCAACTTAGATTCAATACAAAGAAGTGCAAAGTAATGTAACTGGGAAACAAAAACCCAGGAGAAGAGTACACAATAGCAGGGGAGGTACTAACAACAACAAAAATGGAAAGGGACTTGGGGGTAGTCATATCAAATGACCTAAAGGTGGCTAAGCAATGTGAGAAGTCAGTAAGGAGAGCCAGCGGGATATTGGGATGCATAGGAAGGGGCATCACAAGTAGAAAAAGGGATGTGGTTATCCCTCTGTACAGACAGTTGGTGAGACCCCATCTGGAATACTGTGTGCAGTTTTGGAGACCCCATCTGTGCAAGGACATAGACAGGATGGAAGCAGTCCAGAGGAGGACAACTAAAATGGTGCAGGGTCTGCATCAGAAACCATATGAAGAGAGACTGAGAGAGTTTAATATGTATACCCTTGATGAAAGGAGGGGCAGGGGGGACATGATAAAAACTTTCAAGTAGCTCAAGGGAATCAACAAAGTCCAGGAGGGTAGCATCTTTCAGAAAAAGAGATGTGTAAGAACAAGGGGGCACAATTTAAAGATAGAGGGGGGAAAGGCTCAGGGGTAATGTGAGGAAATTTTTTTTCACGGAGAGAGTGGTGGATGCATGGAACCGCTTTCCTGGGGAGGTTGTTGGGTCTAAAACGTTTGGGGAGTTCAAACATGTATGGGACAGACATAAGGCAATTGTAGTGGGGGTTGCAGGAAGTAAGCTGTTGGTTAACTAGAATCTGCAGCTTATCCAATAGGTAGGGAAATGGGCAGACTGGGTGGGCCAAGTGGTTCTTATCTGCCGTCAAAGTCTATGTTTCTATGTTTCTATGATAAAGCCTGAGGTATAAAATACAGATTGTGCATTATGTTAAATTGAATAAGGCGTAATCTATCCTGCTTCGCTAATCTATATGTGCACTGCCAGAGGCTTGCCAGAAACTATGGTCCGATACAAGAGGGAGTTCTTGGGTCCAATAATAACAAACTCCATAGGGAAGGTGGGGACCTATGGCCTGCAGTGCTTTATATTGAAACAATAATTCATTTATTTATTTGTTTTTGATAACCGGATAAGTGCACTAGGCATCAAATGCCTATTTTCAGGCATGACCCGGGAGAGTAAAAGATGGTTACATTCAGTAAATTTCAGAATAGACACTACAGTATTGGAAATATAAAGATTACAATAAATAATTACAGTGAACATTGGCGATAAGTACAGAAGTATCTTGCATTATATCATCAGACAATACCCTCTAATAGGTTGTGAGGACTGGGAACACAGCGTGGTACTTTCAAAAGCAGCAGTAGCTTAGCGAGCAACATAGCATCAAAACACAACATCCGGTAAGTATGAATAGCAAAAATTAATAATACTGAAAATTAAAGTGAAGCAGGTAAACGCAGAAATGTAGAGAGAGAGAGAGATAGGAACAGAAAGACAGGTAGGATAGAGGGGGACAGAGGGAGGGAGGAAGTAGAGATACATTATGTCTGCACAGATATGCAGTAAGGGAAATTGAAAGAGTGGGACTGGTAGGAGAGAGTCCATGGGCAGAAAACTCATGGGGGATGAAAACAGTTGCAGGGGTCAGAGGCTATAACGTGAGAATGAAGCAACAGTTTCAAACAATTAATGAATAAATTATACTATCTGTTAGGAGTTCCACAAAGCATCCCTGCACATTTCCTAAGAGTAGAATTGGATAAATATTCCATTGACTCTTATGTTCTAAGTATAACAATAATCCTTCTAGCAGATTTACAGGTGATGCCTGAAGATATGCTTTGAAGAAAAGATCACATATTCATTAATGGTCTTCTTTTTGCCTTACATGACATTTATAAGAACTAAATTATATCCAGTGGGCTTGGGTTCTGAATTATTTGAAATATATAGAGTGCCACATGCAATTCTAATTGATTGTATAAGAACTAGATGTAAAAACATTGCTGTACAACAAGATATGGCAAATACGATACTTGCAAAATTCATATTTCATATAAAAAAAATTACTCACCTTAGTGTATTATGTTTCTTCTCAGTGATACTCAGGTATTCATAACTTTCTGCAGTAAGCCTGAAGGGTTGAACTGCCCGGAGAGATGGAACTTATGCAAATGATGTAATCAACTGCACATGACAACTTTTCAAATGCTGCCCTACAGTAACTGTCAATGTTCTAAATCTGTTCAGATTTCCTAGGAGCCTGAATAGACCAATGCTAGAGTAAAATTTTTAAAATTAATTGAAAGAAATAATTAAAGGTTTACCCCCAATTGAAGTAGGGGAGAGCTCCAACTGGAGCCAAGAATGCCTAAAAACTCTAAGGAATTAAAATGTCAGAAAACTCTAAGGGTTTAAGACCCAAAAACCTGTTTTATAAATTGGACCACTGTGAGAGGATACTTGCACAAAATGTATTGTACCCTTTTACGGTAGCGCAGCATGCGGAGTGCAGAGGCTGAGTTCTAGAAGGGGAGGAGGGTGGGAAGTTATAAATACCTGAGTATCACTGAGAAGAAACATAATTACTAAGGTGAGTAATTTTTTCTTCTAACCCCAGTAATACTCAGGTATTCATAACTTTCTGCAGACTACAAAGCAGTACCACAGGAGGTGAGCACAGAACACTTACTTAGGAAAAAGACTCTGCAGGACTGCTGTGCCAAACCTAGCATCACCTCTAGACTGGACATCTAAATTGTAATGCTTAGTAAAGGTGTGTACTGCCTTCCAGGTAGTTGCTTTACAGATGTCCACCAATGGGACATCCCTTTTGGCTGCCAAGGTGGCAGCTGTTCATCTGGTAGAATGTGCCCTCAATCCTGTTGGAGGCTCCCTACCAGCCCTTGTATAATAAAATTGAATACACTGGACAATCCAATGAGAAATGGACCTTTTAGAGGCTGGAGTACCTTTTCCCACATCCCCATAGGTCAGAAACAACTGTTTCTTGTCCTGCCTGTGATCCTTTGTGGCTGTGATATAGTAACTAAGGGCCCTTTTCACATCAAGGCTATGAAGCCTTCTTTCATCATGAGTAGAGTGCTCAGTGAAAAAGACAGATAGGGTGATGGATTGGTTGATATGGAAATCAGAGACCACTTTTGGTAGGAACGTTCTGTTCGTTCTAAGTGTCACCTCATCCCTGTGAAAGGAGATATAATCCTGCTCTACAGACAGAGCCTGCAATTCACTTATTCTTCTGGCAGAAGTGATTGCCACTAGAAAAACTGCCTTCCAAGTGACATATTTGAGCTGAGCCATCGCCATAGGCTCAAATGGATGCCCCATTAGCTTGGCAATGCAAACATTGAGATCCCATGCTGGCACTGGCGCCCTGTGAGGGGGTGCAAATGGATCAAGCCCCTAAAGAATTTCCTAAAAATAGGGTCTGAGGCAAGAGATACTGTAGTACCAGCAGAAATGTAAGCAGACAAGGCTGCAAGGTGTACTTTCAGTGAATTGGGCTGCAAACCCAAGGAATGCAAATGGGAGAGATAATCCAGAACAACTGGAATATCAGGCTGTAATGGAGTAAAATCCCTAGAGGAGCACCAGATTGAAAATATTTTCCATTTAGAGGAGTAGGTTTTCTTAGTAGAGGGTTTCCTATAGCTCCTTAGAATATGAAGTACTGATTCAGACAGTTTCAAACCAGCATATTCTAATTCCTCAAGAGCCAAGCTTTGAGGTTGAGAGATTTGAGGTTTGGGTACAATAGGGTTCCCTGGTTGGAAGTCAATAGATTGTATGTCTGAGGTAGCTGTATTGGCATGGCCACTGACATTGAGAGCATCGGAGAGTACCACGGCTGCCTGGGCCAATCCGGGGCTATTAAGATCAGGGACGCTGAATGGGACCTGAGCTTGAGTAGCACCCTGAAGACCAGAGTGAAGGGAAGGAAAGCATAAAGGAACCTTCCCTACCAATCCAGAGTCAAAGCATCCAGTGGCAGAATGCTCTGATCTGGTGGTCTGCAACAATACTGAGGCAGGTGGTGGTTCTGGTGAGATACGAACAAGTCCACCTCTGGAGTACCCCACCCTCGGAAGATTATGTTTACTACCTGCTTGTTCAAGATCCATTCATGATAGGCCTGGTTGAGTCAGCTTAACATATCTGCCAGGACATTGTCCTTTCCTGGTAGGTAGACTGCCTGGAGGGAAACTCCCAGAGAGTATGCCAGAGCCCAAATTCTCATAGCCTCTGTACAAAGAGGCCCTGACCTGGTACCTCCCTGCTTGTTGATGTAGTACATTGTGGTGGTATTGTCTGTCCTGATCTGTACCACCTTTGACTGTACCAGTTCTGAGAAAGCCTTTAGGGTAAGATAAACAGCCCTGGGTTCCAGCAAATTTATGTGCTGTAGGGACTCTGAGGTGGACCAGGTGCCCTGGGTTGTGTGTTCTCCCAAGTGGGCACCCCAGCCCAATAGGGATGCATCTGTTGTAAGAACCATCGAGGGAAGATCCCTCTGAAAGGGAACACCCTCCCTTAGACTGGATACCTCTTTCCACCATAGCAATGCTTGGAGAAGAGTTCTTGTAACCGGAATGGGCTTTTATAGGGAATCTTTTCTCTGATTCCAGTGAGCCTTGAGATGGAACTGAATGTCCCTCATTTGAAATCTTGAACCCAATACTGTGGCTGTAGATGCAGCCATATGACCCAGAAGTTGTCAAAAGTGCCTTGCAGGCTTGCTTTTGTTCAGAATGAAAGAGTTTGCCACCAACTGAAGATTTTGTACTCTGCCCAGAGGAAGATAGGCCCTGCCTTGCAGGGTGTCTATCTCTGCCCCTATGAACTGCAACTTTTGGGTAGGAATGAGAACTGATTTCTCGAGGTTGAGAATGAATTCCAGGGATTCCAACAGATTTTGTGTGAGGCTTAAAATCTGAGAAACCTGCTGAGGCAACTTGCCCTCCAACAGCCAGTCATCCAGATATGGAAAACCTGATACACCCCTTCTTCGAAGGTATGCTACCACTGGAGCCAGGCACTTTGTGAACACCCTTGGGGATGAAGAAAGGCCAAAATGCAGGGTTGAAAACTGGTAGTGACCTGAAGGGAGTCTGAATCTGAGATATTTTCTGTGAGACTCCCTTATGGGAGTGTGGAAGTATGCATCCTTTAAGTCCAGTGATGCCAACCAGTCTTCCTTCTGGATTGTTGGCAGGATCAATGCTAAAGTTACCATTTTGAACTTTAGTCTTTTTAGATGTTTGTTCAGGGATCTGAGATCCAGTATAGGCTGCCACTCCCCACTTTTCTTTGTGGTGAGGAAGTGTTTGGAATAAAAACACCTTCCTCTGAGGGTGCTTGGAAAATATTCCACTGCTTTTAAAAACAGGAGTTTCTGCACCTCTGCCTCCAGCAAGGTGTTTTCTGCCCAGTATGGTACACTGAAATCCTTGGCTGCTAGAGGAGGAAGAGATTTGAAATTCAAAGACAGACCCTGACCCACCACTTCCAGGACCCACTTGTCTGAAGTGATGGAAAGCCAGTTCTGGAGGAAGTGGGAGAGTCTGCCTCCAACAGGGAGTGAGGAGGCGGTTTGTACTTCAGGGGGTCTGTTTAGCCTGGGGTGGAGGTTGTGCTTGAGCTCCATGCCTAGATCCCCTTTGACCCCTGCCACTAAAGTATCCCTGCTGTGGATACTGTTGGTATTAGGGTATGGCCACTGGCTGAAAAAAGGGCCTGGAATGAAAAGGACTGCCCCGTCCCCCCCTTCCATAAGGCCTGGTGGATGGAGAAGCTCTGTCTCTACTAGAGTTGCTCCTGTAAGTGGCCTTATACTCATCCACCTTCTTCATATATGCCACAGTGGATTCCCCCCAAAAGAGCATTTCCCTCCAAGGGAAAATCCAGGGCCTTAGATTGTGTGTCAGCAGTAAGATTTGTAGCTCTCAGCCAAGTAAATCTCTTCTGGGCTAGCGTAGTTGCCATCCATCTGGATGCAGTGTCATTGGTATCAGCAGCCATTTGGAATTGGTATTTAGCTGCCTCCAGCCCAAACCTAGCAGTCTCTACTAGGTTGTCTGATAGGGGTGAGGGTGCTTTTTGAGAAATGGCCAATACTGACTGCCACAGGGACTTTTGGTACTGGGTAGCATAGGCCTGAAAATTAGCCTGTCTCATGGCTAGGGAGGCTGACAGGTAGCCTTTCCTAGCCATGCTGTATATCTTCCTAGAGTCCTTATCTGGTAGATGGGAAGCCAGAGGGACTCTAGCCTTATCACAGGCCGCCTGCTGAATAACCCCTCGGTGGTCTGGATGAGAGAACAAGAACTCTGCCCCTTCTCTTTCCAGCTGATATTTCTTGTCCAGCCTCTCATCCAGAGGAGGGACAGAATTTGGGGTCTGCAACAACTTCAGAGCATCCTTTTTGGAAAAATGTATTTACTGGGAGGAGGAGGGCCTTGGAGGGAGTCAAACCTATCCTTTCCAGGTACTCTATTTCCTCCTCATCTTCCACTTCCTCCCTTGTGGAGATGTCAAGGGCATCTGCCATCTTTCTCGCGAAAGTAAAGTGAGAAGAGAAATCTTCAGATACCCTAGGGGGCAAAACAAAGTCCTGCTCTGGGGATACCTCTGGTAAAATAGGTTCCCCTTCATCCTCCTCATAATCACTGCACTCCTCTTCTTCAACAGAAGGCATCCTGGCAGACTGTCCTGCTGGCACAGGGGTTTGCTGTGCAGAGGGCACCAAACCCTACAAAGTCTGAATCATCTTGACCGCCTGTGCAATCTCCTGAGGAGTTGGCATAACATTAGTTGATACAGAAGTCCCCTGAGTAATAGAAGGGGGTTCTGAATGCTTCAGTTTATGTGCCTTCTTAGAGGGAACCAGGGAGCTAGCCAGTTCAGAGACCCTCTTTATATTCTTGTCACCGGTATCAGGGGTGGAAGTTGCAATATTTGTGGGTTCAGCCACAGTAGTAGAGTGTATTGGCTGGTCAGAGCCAGGGGGATCCTTGGGGAGTTTCTTTTTTTGCTGTTCCAGGCATTTTTCAACAGTTTTTTCAGGAAAAGTCAGGCAGATCTGACAATCCTCCTTCAGATGCTCATAGCCCAGACAAGCCACACACATAGTGTGCTTATCTGCTTTCTCAAAAACATCACCACATTGATTACAATTTTTAAAACCGGGCTCACCGGTCTTTTTCTTAGGTTTTTCGGTCATTTTAACCAGAAAAAGAGAACCGCAAAAAGGCAATTTAAAAAATAACAAATGCGGTTCTTTTGATTGGTTCCAGAACCGAAAAGGAACCGGGTGAACCGAACCGATAAAGATTCTGGAACCGGTACTAGCGGTTCAGTAACTGAAAAAGACGGTTACAAAAATTAGGTAAACAGTAAAAATAAAACAGAAATAAATGCTTACTTTAACAGAAATAGGCTAAAAATTAAGGAACTAACTCGGTTTCCTCCCGGTTATACCAAACTAAAAGGAACTGAGAAAAAAATACATTTATCATAGGTCATAGGTATCTCAGAGCTTTTAAAGATTGTTGTCCATTTTGCTCGCCTACAGATCAATCGTATCCCATAATAGAATTTTGACCCAAATAAACATCCAATCTAGCCTTAAATGTATCCATGTTCTTACTGGCAACTACCTCTAATGGCAGAGCAGTCCATATCTGGGAAACTCTGACTGAGAACCACAAACTTCTTTTTTTTGTTCTACAACATTCACTAATTAACTGAAGTGGATGTGCCCTAGTTTCATATACTTGTTCCCTAAATATCAGGCCTAATTGTTCCCATAGTAGTTTATCATCCAATGCCTTATAGACCATACATAAGTCCCCTCTCATTGTCCGATATTCCAGAGGGTAAAGTTCTAACATTTTAAGTCTTTTGTTGTAGTCCATACCCTTCACCTCATCCATTTTTTAGTTGCTTTCCTCTGAATTTTCTCCAGTGCATTTTTTGTACCCTTGTCACCAGGTGCCCAAAACTGAGCACAGTATTCCATGTGGGGCCTCACCAAGGAGGTGTAGAGTGGTAACATAACCTTACTACTTCTACTAACAGTGTGTCTCTTTATACAATGAAGTATGCCCTCAGCCTTTTTAATTACCTGTTGGCAATGTAATTTAGGACTCAAGTCGTTCTTTACCCTTATATCCAGATCTCTTTCGTCCTCTACTACATCCAGTACTTTACCACCCAACACATAGCTTGCTTATAAGTTCTTCTTCCCAAGGTGCATAACTGTCCACTTATTGGTATTAAAGGTAAGTTTCTTCATTTTTGCCCAGTTATCCAATTCACTCAGAGCATTCTGTAGAGTATTAATAGCTTCAGGACTGTCTACTATATGACCAATGCGAGTGTCATCCGCAAATTTGGTTAACCATACTTTAGATGAAGTATTAAGTAATGAAATATAAATATTAAAAAGACAGGGGCCCAGCACCGATCCCTGAGGGACCCCACTGGTCACCTGTTCCCATCTACCATTTACCACAAAAAACAAGTTTAACTAAGCTAAAACAATTAATATAAGGCAGCAAATGAAAATAAAACAATACTTATATGTTTTTATAGGTTTTCACTTCAGATGAAGAGCGACACTCCGAGCGACCAAACTGTTCAGGCGGAGAGTTAAATCTGAAGAGGTTTAGAACATTGGCAGTTACTGTAGGGTAACATTTGAAAAGTTGTCATGTGCAGATGATTTCATCATTTGCATAAGTTCCATCTCTCTGGGCAGTTCAGCCCTTCAGGCTTACTGCAGACAGTTATGAATACTTGAGTATTACTGGGGTTAGAAGCATCTTGAAAGAGTTGTTTGGCTTGGAACCATACCTCAGTAAGGTCTTAGATAAGGGAGATTCCTCATAACACAATTTTGGTTTGAAACATATAAAT
The DNA here is from genome assembly GCA_016271365.2 of Neoceratodus forsteri. Classification (NCBI taxonomy): domain Eukaryota; kingdom Metazoa; phylum Chordata; order Ceratodontiformes; family Ceratodontidae; genus Neoceratodus; species Neoceratodus forsteri. Next base: position 1,840,733,807 of record CM057449.1, read on the forward strand.
CCAAACAGTTAGGGCCAGATATTCAAACTGCGCTATTTTGTGGAGCAAGCCCTTGCGATGCACAAAATAGTTGCGCAGGGGTGTGACCAGAGCGATATTCAAAGGAGTTGCGCCCTTGAGCAACTCCTTTGAATATCACCCCCCAGCCACAGCCACTGTGCATGGCGCAGTGGAACTTGCACCACCGCAAGTGGACAGAGCAGAGCATTCAACTTGCGGTGGCGCAAGTACCATTGCGCCATGCGTAAAATCACGATATTCAAGGTGACATGCAAATGGGGCTATAATCTATGCAAGGCGCTGGGGGCCATTTGCATCTGTTTATGGTCCCATTTGCATGCCATTAGCATGCAGGTGCACCGATCCGAGGGACTTGAGCCTGGCGCCTGCCAGGTAGCAGCTGCCGGGGACCGACGCCCCTGCAGCCTGATCATGGGCAAAGACTGTAAAATCTCCCCACCACCCCCACTGGCCCGATCGTGGGCGCCAGCTTAAATCCACCCCACCAGCCCGATCACGGGCATCAATGTTCTCCCCAACACAGCCCTGGTGGTCCAGTGGACCAAAATCCCATCACGGGATGTACTAATGAAACCCCGAACACAGCCCTGGTGGTCCAGTGGACGAAACTCCCAATAGCGGGATGTAATAAGTAAACACCCCGAACACAGCCCTGGTGGTCCAGTGGACTGAAAATCCCGATCGCGGGATGTAATAATGAAACCCGAACACAGACCTGGTGGTCCAGTGGACTTGGAAACTCCCTGATCGCGGGATGTAATAAGTAAACACCCCAGAACACAGCCCTGGTGTCTAGTGTCCCCCACCCCACCCACCCGAAGCCCCACCACCCGCTCCCCAGCGGCGGCGGCGGGCGGCAGCATCCCACCCGCCTGCCGCCCGCCCGCCACGATTGACTGCCGGTAGGGCTGCACGCCATTGGTGCAGAGCAAGAGCCAATGGGCGTGCAGCCCATACCGTACAAGACAGTCCAGATTTGTGAATGAATAATTTGTCTTATTTACATTCCAGATAAACTAATATATTCTGAAATTACCTAAAGGACAGCCAATAGTGAATAGACTATAGACAATAATTAAGACACTATAAGCAAATGACCTTACTACTACAATACTGTTTGTGTCAAATAATGTAAAGTGATGTCAGAGTTAAATTACATCTGCTCTTTTTTTCAAATATCTTCTACTAAGCAGTTATCTTGTGGGATTATGAGTGAGGTCGTCCTGTTGGATTACAGTGTTGCGTGTTTCAGTTATGTGTATTATTGCACTTGTGCAGCCATTTGTTTTATACTTGTACAGTATATTTATGTTTACTGTAAACAGTTATGGACGCTAAACTGAACTTGTCTTTCACTATCTTATATCTTCTAATAAACAATCAATTGCCGAATCATGACTGAGATCATCCCATTAGATCATGCTGTTAGAAATTTTAACTAAGTGTCTTATTGTATTTGTATGTGTATGTATGTGTATTTATGCTAAATCCTCTCATGTGGATAATTGTTTTTAATTTTTGTAAAGGTGAAAAGCTGAACAATAGATTTGAAACTTGATCTTGATGGTTCAAATGAATAATTGTTATGTATTGGTGAGAAATGGATGATTTTGTTAAGTACATTTATTTTGTGTATTTTCTGCTAACAGTTTTTGGTAGTTTGGGTTGCAAAATTACTATATGGCCGGTTCTGGTTGCATGTAGTAGTTTGAAAATATATGTCTTAACAGAGAGCAGGTGTATAATTTTCATTCCATACTATAGGATTGCTCCAATTTATTAGGTGTGCAAAACCAGGAAGGAGTTCATTCTATTTGTGCTGCAAGATGATACTTTGAAAATCTGGTAGCGCAAACCTCGCTTTATTTTTTAATAATATTAATATTTCATAGGCAATCCAGGGTTTTCTATTCCTCCAAATAAATGGTATAATAAAGGGATAATGCATGTCGGGGTGTGTGTTGTGTTGGGATAACACCAGGCCTGGGGTGGTTGGACACGAAGCCACAGGTCAAGTGCGGTCAATGCCCCAGGCGTGGCGTTATCCCAGCATGACACACACCCTGGAGTGCATTATTCCTATTATACAATGGCTCATTTGTAAAGAAGAAAAAAAAGAGAGAAAAATACTTTAGAATTAGGGTTTCTATTGTCATTTTTAGGAATGGGTAGGATTACATATTAAAAAAAAAGTGCAGGTATCTTGTTCAGTCAATAGGTGGAGCTGCTGTGTTTTTGGTAAGGTTGTCTCCCCCCCCCCCCCGACACTGACTTGTGCTGAGAAGATGAAAGATTTGAGGTACAGAAATATTTCAGGTAGTTTTTACTTGTTTTAGTGACATAGTGAATTTAGGAGAGTGAGCGAGAGCATCACCTGACAGTTTGAAGATCACGGTTGCTTGTTGTGGCAGGCCCACTCCCCGAATGTGGACATTTGTGTTTTCATCAATAGGAAGCTTTCTGGGTATTTGTTTTTGTTTTTTTTTCATATGGGATGGTTGCGTGGTTGTTACTTTGGGAGGCGAGTGAGAAAGAAAGTAAATTTTGGAGCGAGTGAGCAACAGCCTTACAGGGACTGAAAATGCCTGTCTGTCTCTCCATTTCGGTGTCATTCCTGGGTGCGCTTGCTCCGTGAATCTGTATTAGTTATTTCTTTTTTTTTTATGAGAGGAACATTTGTGGTTCTTTTGTAAAAGGGTTGTGGATGGGTGTCATTTTGTTCAATGTCTCTTACTGTGTGCGCTCCTTGTTTGTGAGGAATTGGGAGCAGAGCGACTAAGTGGGGACCATTGAAGCTGCTCATAGGCAGCGGAGCAATGTTTTTTTTTCCTTTACATGTGGTCACTTGTGTAGTGGGACTAGATCTGTGGTGTTATGCCAGGATAACATCACGGTTCCAGTCCCATACTGACCAATCGGAGCATAAGATTCCTTCTTGCCATTGTATAATCACTTTTTTCAGATTGTTATAAAACATTGTGGGAACTGGACAAGGGAGTGACTGGAATAGAAATAAGTGTAAAAGTGTTCATTTTTATAATGCTGATTCTTCCAATTTATGTAAGGGGTAGAGAAATTCAGTTTTTAGAACATTTTGTATTTGTGTAAGTAGTGGTAAATAGTTTAGAGAAAACAATTTATCCCGGTGGTTAATTTGGTGCCAAGATATTTTATTGAAGTAGTTTGTTTGCATGGACAATTATCAGGAATTTGGAGAATACATGTTTGATTTACAATAATAATTTCTGTTTTTGTCCAATTAATATTGTAGCCCGAGACTTGACCAAAGTTTTCTGATAATGAAATGAGTTCATTTGTGGAAGCGCTTGGATAAGTAAGATAAAGCAGTGCATCATCTTCATAAAGACTTTTTTTTTTAGATTGATCTTTTTTATCTGAATTCCTTTGACAGTCGGGTTTGCACCTATAGATATAACCAAAGGTTCTATTGTTGTGGTGAATATGAGTGGTGAAAGTGGGCAGCCCTAGCAGGTTCCTCTACTTAAAGGTGATATAAAACTGTTTTTACACCTCTAGATGCTGTTCGGTTGTTCTTTTATTGGCTACCCAGTATTCTATATTTTTGACCTTTTTTGTTAAATTAATAATCTAACATAGAAACAGAATTTGATGGCAGATAAGGACCACTTGGTCCACCTAGTCTGCCCATTTCACTACCTAATGGATAACCTGCAGGTTCTATTTAACCAACAGCCTACTTCCTCCTACCCCTGCTAGAATTGCCTTATGTCTGTCCCATACATTCTTGAATTCCCCCACTGTTTTTGACTCCACAACCTCCTCAGGAAGGCCATTCCATGCATCTACAACCCTCTTTGTGAAGAAATACTTCCTCACATTACCTCTGACCCGTCCCCCCTCTCTCTTCAAATTGTGCCCCCTTGTTCTTGCACATCTCTTTTTCTGAAAGATGCTACCCTCTTGGACTTTGTTGATTCATTTGAGGTATTTGAAAGTTTCTGTCATGTCCCCCCTCTCCCTCCTTTCCTCAAGGCTATACATCTTAAGCTTTGTTAGTCTTTCTTCATATGTCTTCTGGTGCAGACCCTGCACCATTTTGGTTGGCCTTCTCTGGACAGCCTCCACCCTGTCTATTTCTTTGTGGAGATGGGGTCTACAGAACTGTACACAGTACTCCGGATGTGGTCTTATCAACTGTCTGTACAGATGGCCAACAACTTCCTGTTTTCTACTGGTGATGCCTCTCCTATGCACCCCAGTATCCCCCCAGCCCACCTTACTGCCTTCTCACATTGCTGGCCCACCTTTAGGTAATCTGATATGACTACCCCCAGGTCCCTTTCCATTTCTGTTGTCAGTATCTCACCCCCATTGTGTACTCTTTTCCTGGGTTTTTGAATCCCAGGTATATTACTTTGCACTTCTTTGCATTGAATCTAAGCAGCCATACATTTGACCATTCCTCCAACCTTGCCAAGTCTCCTTTCATTCTTTCCACCCCACCTTGCGTATCAACCCTGTTGCAGAGTTTTGTGTCATCTGCAAAGAGACATACTTTCTCTTCCAGTCCCTCTGCAATATCACTTGTAAAGGCATTAAAACGGACCTGCCCCAGTACTGAACCCTGCGGTACCCCACTAGTAACCCCCCTTTCTTCACTGTGGACTCCATTTACTATTACCCACTGTGTCCTGTTGTTCAGCCAGTGTTTTACCCAGGCTACCACCCTAGGACCCACTCCCAGGCTGGCTAACTTGTTTATTAATCTTTTGTGTGGGACTGTGTCAAATGCCTTGCTAAAGTCTAGGTAGGCCATGTCCACAGCCCCTCCCTGGTCTACTACTTTGGTCACCCAGTCAAAGAAATCAATTATATTTTTCTGACATGACCTTCCTACTGTGAATCCATGCTGCCTTGGATCCTGTGCCACACTGGCCTCTAGGTACTCAACAGTTCTTTCCTTCAGAAGTGATTCCATCATTTTCCCTACCACTGAGGTCAAACTGACAGGTCTGTAGTTTCCTGCCTCTGTCTTGCTCCTACTTTTGTGAAGGGGAATCACATCTGCCCTCCTCCAGTCTGCAGGTACCACATCATCCTCCCATGATTTATTAAAAAGGGTAGCCAGTGGTGTTACTAGTTCTCCCTTAGTTCTTTTAGAATTCTGGGGTGAATCCCATCAGGCCCCATTGCTTTTTCCACCTTCAGTTTTAAGAGTTCTTTCAAAACCCTTTCTTCTGTGAAAGGACTAATATCAACCCCCTATCCAGAGTGCTTCTATTGACTGGATTGGGTATCTCCCCCTGCTTTTCCATTGTGAATACTGAGCAGAAGTATTCGTTCAGTATCCCTGCTATTTCTCTGTTGCTCTCTGCCCTACCACCTTCCTCTTTATTCAGCCTCAGTATCCCTGCCTTAGTCTTTCTTTGCTCCCTAATATACCTATAGAAGGTTTTATCCCCCTTCTTAACCAAGTTGGCTATCTTTTTCTCTGTTTGGGCCTTTGCTATTCTGACTGCCTTCCCCACTTCCTTCTGCTTTAACTGGTACAGTTCTCTGTCCTGCTACTTCTATGTTTCCTTATACTTCCTGAATGCTATCTTTTTCTCCCTGACCTTCCCCTCCACTTCTTTTGAGAATCATAGTGTTTTTTTCTTTTATTTTGATTTGTTTCACACAAAAGCTTGTTGCCTCTGTGATGGTGGTTTTGATGTTTCCCCATTGTTGCTCCACCTCACCTTCTTGCCTGTTTGATAGTGCTTTTCTGAGGCATTCTCCCATTTTGACAAAATCAGCCCTCCTGAAGTCCAGTACCTTCACTTTTGTATGGCTTGACTCTACAGGTAAGCTTATCATTAACCACACTGTTTGGCAGTGGCTTGTTCCCAGATGGCTACCCACTTCAAGATCGGAGATCTTCTCTCCGTCCCCATTTGATAGTACCAGGTCTAAGATTGCTCCCTCCCGAGTGGGTTCCAAAACTAGCTGTCTGGGGCATGCCACCTGTAGGGTATCAAGAATGGCCCTGCTCTTGGATGTGGCTGCAGCAAAGGTGCTCTAGTTAACATCTGGCATATTCAGGTCCCCATTAGCAATATCTCCCCTTTCTCTGCCATCCCAAGGATGCCTTCTATCATTTCTTTGTCCATTTCCTCCCCCTGAGACGGAGGTCTGTATACAACCCCTGTGTGGATTGTGGTTCCATTTCCAGTCTCCAGGGTGACCCACAGTGCCTCCTCTCCTCCCTGTTTACCCTTTAGTTCTGTTGCTTTGATCCCTTCCCCTACATAGAGAGCTACTCCTTCTCCTCCTCTTCTTCCCTCCCTGTCCCTCCTGTAGATTGTGTACCCTGGTATGTTGACATCCCAGTCATGGTTCTCTGTGTACCATGTTTCTGTGACTGCCATGATATCCAGGCATCCTTTTCCATCAAGGCCACCATTTTGGGGAGCTTTTTACCTAGACTATGGGCATTGGTACACATTACCCTCCATTTTTTATGACTTTATTTCTTTTTGCCCCATCCCTGTCCTTACTGCCTTTGTTTTTTTTCTCCATCTACCCCTACCCTTCTCCCTATCAACTGCTCTAGCTTGGTGTTTACCTCACTAACTACCCTGATTTTTTGGGGGGACTGGGATTTCCCTTCTCCTTTTCAGTGCCTCCCCTCCTTGGCTAGTTTAAATGCTTGCCAATGAAGCATTTAAACCTATCACCTAGGATCCTGGTTCCCCCCTGGATCGATGCAGACCATTGTGCCTGTATAGGCATGCATCCCTCCAGGTGGAGCCCCAGTCTCCAATGAAGCCAAATCCCTGAGCTCTGTACCAGTTGTTCAACCAGTCATTGAATCCCATGGTGCGGAGCACCTTAGCCTCATCCATGCCATAGACAGGTAGCACTTCCGAGAAAATTACAGTGTGTGCTACTTGTCTACGGCCCCTCCCCAACTTCACAAACTCCTGTTGCACTGCTCTGATCCCATTCTCAGCCAGGTCATTTGTCTCTAGGTGGATAATGACATACAGCTCACTCCCCCTTGCAGCTGCTCCCACAATCCTGAGGATTTGTTTTCTGTCCCTCTGAGCCATGGTGCCGGGCAGGCACCTTACCTCCCTTTCCCCTCCCTCACCCAGTTCTACCCCCTAACAATTGAGTCCCTCATCAGGAGTTGTTTCCTTCCCCTGTGGGGTCCTGTGCCACCCTCTTGTGGGTCTCCATTTTGGAGGTTCCCAGCATTCTCCTTGGTCTCCACTGCAGGTTTCTCCATGGAGGAATCATGCTCCACCAGAGTGGTGCATGAATTGTGGAGAGGCAGAACTGGAGGGATGAGCCTCTGTTTGACCACCCTCACCCTCCCTGAGCCCACCATGGTCCAACCACTTTCTTGGCAACCTCTGAGGTAGTGGCAGTGGCCTGGGTGGTCCCTGGGTGGGGGAGCAGGTTTCCTGAATCCTTGCCAGGTCAGCATGGAGACGAACAACCTCCTCCCTCAGATCAGAGAGGTACCTGCAAATAGGGCAGCAAGGCAGTCTCCAGAATGTCTCCATGGAAGAGTGCTGCTCCACAGCCAGTGCATTGCACCACTCTCCACATGGCTGTGCCTCTTCCTGTTACAGGCGCTTTTCTTTTTTTTTTTGTTCTTGTATTACTGTGTGCAAGCTTGTGAGTGTCTCTACCCCCTATTCAGTGTACTGTGCCTTTAAGGATATGAAAAGGTGTATGTTGTTAGCAGTTTTGGGGAAGTGATGTCAGAACCCCTGCTTAAAAGGAAGTTATGTGCTTGGGGCAGGTGGGGTGAGGGGCAGGGTGGGTGGGAGAAAGCTATGCCCTCCAGAAACAATCAACTACAACTCTGGCTCTCCACCCTGGGGAGTGCATTCCTTCCTTTCAAACACCTATTTCACAGAGGTCAAGTAACAGGACTAGTCAAAAATGACTGCAAATATCTTCCAGCTACAGTTCCTCCCTGGCAAATTAAAGTTAAACTAAGAAAGGTCAACCCCAAAAACAGAATCAATACTAGTTACTTACACAAGTCCAGAAAGTAATAATTCAATTCAGTGTAGTCTAGAAAATAATCACCTTGCTTTAAGGAAGCTTTGGCTGCTTTCTCAGTCTCTCTCTGTCACAGCAGACAGAGGCCACAATCAACTCTTGTTTTAAATCCACAGTTCAACTAGGCCCCTTTCAGCTCCTCCCCTTAACAGACACCTATTTCACAGAGGTTAAGTAACAGGTCTAGTCACAAATGACTGCAGATCTCTCCCAGCTACAGTTCCTCCCTGGCAAATTAAAGTTAAACTAAGAAAAGTCAACCCCAAAAACAGAATCAATACTAGTTACTTACACAGGTCCAAAAAGTAAAATTCAATTCAGTGTAGTCTAGAAAATAACCTCCTTGCTTTAAGGAAGCTTTGGCTGTTTTTTTTCCTCTCTTTATTTCTCTCTGTCTCAGCAGCAATGCTGTTGTCTTTTTAACTAGCCTGAGTCCCTCTGTTCTCTGCAGTTGCTGATCTCTCTCTTTTCATACTGCCTGAACATTCCGTAACATAAGGAACTCCCATTCCAGGTCATTCAAATGAATAGCATGGAATGGGAGTTATTGATGTCATAGAAGGTCTTAGAAACATGAAAATCAAAAGCAGTAGCTGGTGAGGAGAGTGGAACTCTATGTAGATCTGAGGACACCCCAAAGCTAGATTATTTATGTATCAAAAAATCATCAAAGCATATCAGAATACATAACTGGCATGGAAAGGAAGATGGAAGGGCAGTTAATTATGTAAAAATAATTTCCTATCTCCTTTAAAGAGAAGTTCTCTGAAACTGATTGCAGGGTTTGTGCCTATATATATAGAGAAAGGTTCTATTGTTATGGTGAATATGGGTGGCAAAATTGGGCAGCCCTGGCAGGTTCCTCTATTTAAAGAGAAGTTCCCTGAAATTATATTGTTTCTACTATAGCTATTGGAGACTGATATAGAAGTTTTATCCTGATAGTAAATTGCTTTCCTAGACTATTAATTGTATTATTTGTTTTTATTATAACTATTAGAGACTAATATAGAAGTTTTATCCAGATAGTAAATTACTTTTCTAGACCAGTTTTCATCAATGTGTTATGTATAAACACCCAGTCTATGCTGCCAAAGGCCTTTTCTGCATCTACTGCCAGGAGCACTGTGTTTTGTTGTGTGTTGCTAGCTATTATGTTTGTAGTTCTCTTAATATTGTCTGTAATGTTGTGGCCTTTAATAAAGCCATTTTGATCTTGTGGGATTGTTATAGTTAAAAGTGTTTCAAGTCATTGAGCTAATGTTTTAGAGACTATTTTGAGATCCATGTTGAGGAGTAATATTAGTCTATATGAGGAACATAACTGAGGGTCCTTATCCTTTTTATGAAAAACTTATATAATGGCTTCTTTAAATGATTCAGGAATTGTATGTAATGTATTGAAAGAGTTAAACAAATTAGTCAGCTTTGGTACCAGTTCTTGAGTGAAAGTTTTATAAACCTTGATTGTACGGCTATCCAGGCCTGGAGCGTTCCCTTGGGGGAGATCATTAATAGCCTTTAATATTTCTTCTTCTGAAAATGGTTTGTCTAATCTTCCCAACATTTCCTCTGTATGTTTCAAAAATTCATTAACATCAATGGAAAACTGTTGGTACTGTGAGTCGTATAGTGTTTGGTAATATTCTTTGAACTGACTGGTGATCTCAGAGGATTTCTATATTATATTGCAGTGCTCATTTCTAAGACTAATTATTGATTTGTGTTCCTGATCTTTTTTAAGTTGCCATATAAGTAGTTTTTGTGGTTTGTCTACCAGATAATGGTAATTTGAACGGACATGCAGTAATTGTTTTTCTGGTTCCTTGTTTTGTGTGTATTATGTGGCTCTTCTTTTTGTACCTATGCATTATATGTTTTATTATCAAAAGTTAAGGCAAGTAATTGTTCCAAGTATTGTATTTCTTTTTCTAATAGTGATAAGCGTTGAGTAAGTGGTGTTTTATTGTAGGAGGAAGTGGACTGAAAGATCTGTCTGGCCAGGCCTTAAATGCATCCCATACTACAAAAGGAAATAAGGGGCCTGATTTTAAAATGATTGGGACTGGTGCTAGAGGCTTGCATTAAGGAGAAATGGCACAAAGTGCTTCTCATGCTACTTCTTGCACCAGTCCTGATTTTCTAAGGCAGCCAGTGCCACTGGGGGGACTGCCTGCACCAAATGGGCTTTTGCCATTCTTGTGATGGCCACACCATTGTGCCGTGGTGAAAGGGGGCTTATGTAATGGCAGGGCTGCCATAGCTCCTATGTTGGAAATTTGTAAGTACCCCACCATGGGCACATGGACCCTGCCATTAGACCAACCCAGAGCTGGTCTAACCTGATGTGCACCACTGCTGGAGCCATGCTAGGTGGCGGGGTAACCCTGTGGCCCCCTGAGGAAGATACCTGTACAGCTTTTTGACACCTGCCAGACCACTGCTGGAGCTGTCTGTGGTCCATGGCAAGTACACACCTGTCCCCCATGTAGTGGTGCTGCTGTGTCAGCCCCCAATGGACCCACACACACTGTGTTATTGCCCCAGAAAGACAAGCTGCCACCTCGCAGCCTGACCCATCCCCCCCACAAGCCAGGGCATGTCTAGACTGACCTGCCAACCACCAGGGTGACTGGCCAGTGGGTCTCCATCACTGGCCATTACTGCTGCAAGCACATCCCATGGATTGTGGTATTCCTCTTCTGTGAGCCATTTCTGCAGCACAGCTGGTGGCTTGTAGCAAACCCAAGGACTTTGGCACCAGGACCCCTCTTTTTCTGAAATTGGACACAGGATCCCTGGCACTTCCCAGGTTTACCGCAGCCAGGAGTTTGATGCACATTGTGCTGATCTAGTGGCCATTTTAAAATTGAACCCATTGTTTCTTCTGAGTTGTCTATAAAACAGAAATCATGATTTGTTGCTTAAACTGTGTTATAAATGGCTGATCCATGAGAATAGTTTAGTCTATTCATCATATTCAATTTTGCATGGAGTGTGGTACAATGTTTAACTGAATAATGCATGGTGAGTGATCAGAGACTATAATACCAGGGTAGTTGTAGTTTATTACCACCTGATAAGTAATTAATTCAGATACTAGAAAGTAGTCTATCCTGGAATATGATTGATGAGCTGCAGAAAAATAAGAATATTTTCTTTCATCTGGATTTGTCTTGCGCCAGGAGTCAGTCAGTCATAAATCATATTTAAAATTAGACAATATGGTATTTGAAGATATGAATGATTTTACTAGTTTTGCTGTTCTATCTCTTATCTGTTTGTGATATGTTAAAGTCTCGACCAATCAAGTAAGAAGAGGTAAAGGTAGGGATCTGTAAAAAAATAATCTGCAATGAAGCCTGGGTTATTTTCGTTTGGCCAATATACTATTGAAAGGGTAATAGATTGCCCTTGGAATTGACACTCTCCTCTTACATATCTTGCTTGGTTACCTGTTGTGCTTTTCACTTTATTAGGGGTTAGAGTTCGTTTCTTGAAAATATTGCTACCCTTCTTGAGTTGGCAGAAAAGGAGGAGGGAATACCTTCCCCCATCTATTTTGAAACCATTCAAAGTCTTGCTAGGTAAAATGGGTTTCTTGTAACATTATATACTATTTATTTTTTTCCAGTCTAACCATTGTATAATCTTATTGATTTTAACTCTTTTTCTGAGCCCCTTAACATTCCATGTTGCAATTTTTATTTAATCCATCGTGCAGCTTTTTTTGTATAAGTGAGCAATACTTTCAACTGATAAATTTCTTTACAATTATGCTCTCTTTTTGTTTTTGTATCCTTCTACTTAAGTGGTTTCCCTACTGTACCTTAGTATTGCCAGTTTGTTGATTTATTCCTACAAAGCCAAATATAGCCTCATCTCTGTCCCTATCTATTCCCACGTTAGAAGCAAAGACAGTGCTTTGTCACTTCCCACCCCTCACACCCTGCACAGATGGCTGCATTGTCACTCCATGACCTGCTGCTGGTGAGCCAATCGATGGAGTAACATACTATATTTATTAAAAGTGCAGTTGTGAATCATATCTACCACTATTAAAGCTACAGTATGCTTCCTTCTATCAAAATAGTCTCACCCAGTGAAGAAATGTGTTGTTAGTCAGGAGAGAGAGAGAAGCTTCAAGACAGATTGTGGCTACATTATGCCATCCTTCATATATACCATAATTAGACCTAAGAATTAAGAATCAAGAAAGAAAAATCGGGTTTAAAAAATATAATATACAGATTGTTGCTTTCTGTTGTAGAGAGAGAGAGAGGAAAAAGGAAGAGCAGAACAGAGTGAGAAATGGGGGAGGGAGAATGCAAGTAAATGTACATTAGAGCTGGTACTTGTTTCAGAGCCCTATTTAATGCCTTAGTACTGATATACTACTTTAGGGCAGACTCATAGCAAAATTGCTGTTTCTGTCATCCGATCAGGCTCCCTACTATCTCCTAGAGGAGATGCAACTATCGCTTGGGCTTATCAGTCTGTCCTTCTGGTTCAATGCTTTAAAGTAGTTGCTTTATTTTCTGAAAGGCTATTGTAGTTTTATGCTTAGTATAGAGGTACTGTGAACATCATTTGCTCGGGCCTGTACCAAGTCATTGACTCCACTGGACTAAGATCAGTCACAGGGACAGATAAAAGAAAAAAAGGGGGGTGGGAGAGGAAACAACTAGAGGGAAAAGATTATATTCAACCTTTTAATATTGAGTAAGTTAAAGAGGATTAGAGATAGTTATCTTCCCTCCTTCCTCAAATTGCATTATTAAAAAGTCTAAGAGTTCAAAGATTCTTCCAGTTCTGTTGCAGATCCTTCAGACATGGTTTGAACTATTTCTTTGTCTTTTAGTTTGTCCATATTGTTTGGTGTTAGCTCATCTTTATTTGTTGGTTCTGGATGGCTTGAGTCTGTTGCTTTAGTTAGAATGCTTATTTCAGCTCTTAAAGAGTTGTTCTTTGATTGTAGGGCCAGTAAGGTTGTCTGAACATTTTGAAAATGAGTATAAGGGGGTGTGTTTTTATCATATAGTTGGCCTTGTGTATAGCTGTCATGTTTACTGGTGTTATATCCAGTATGGCCATAACAGAATTCAAGGCCTTGCATTGCTTTTCCTGAGTTAGCAAAAGTTTGTAGTCTATTATATATCACAAATCTGATCTTGGCTGGTGGAATAATAGAGAATCTGATGCCTCACTAATACAGCTTATGTTTTAGAGGATTGAATATTTTTTGTTTTGTGGAAGTCTCTGTGGACAGACCTAGATATACACTGAATTAGTGATTTTAAAATTTTAAGCCTTTTTCTATCCTTACCTTGCGCAGCGTTACCTCTCAGTCTGGATATCTGTGGGGTCTTTTATACACCATACGTGGTTGCACAGTAGTATGTATCATTGTTCTCAGGCTCTTCCATGAGATCTGTTCAGCATTATTTTTTCCTCAGGAAATTTGTGTCCCACTGCTAGTGTGAGATTTTTTCAAAAAATTCCAAAGGATCTCCTGGTCTTTTCAGTCTCTCTGGGACCTTCCCTAAGCATAGGTTGCCTCTTCTTGCTCAGTCCTCTTGTTCTGTTATTTTTTTGAAGCAATATATCCCACTTCTTAGTATTATTTATTTGTATTTTCGTGACTGGTGTCATTGCGTCTTCCACAGATGAGACTCTAGTTTCCAATTCATCAGTTCTTTGAGATACTGCCTCTATTTTTCCTTTGAGTTGGGCTACAGAGGTGTTAACAGCTTCTGTTTCTGCCATGGTTTTTTTCAATGCTTCAAACATGTTATTTATAAATGAAAGCATAGCTTTCAATACATCGTTATCCTTAGAAGATATAGATGCATGTGCTGATGTTGAAGCATTTGATGCAGATGGCTATTCTTTGGTGACAACTGTAATGGTTATTGAAACTTTCTGAGAAAGGATTATAAATTGGATTATTTGTAGAAGTATTGATGGTGCTGTTTCTTGTTGTATTAGCTGGTATGTTTTCTGTTAAAGGCAAACAGCTTTCCTTCTCACCCTGTGTGCAAGATATTTTAATATTTTCATGAGCAGTTACATTTTCAGAGTTAGTTACAGGTGTGTCCTGCTGTGTCTTTTTGTTTATAGTTTGTGCTTGTTATTCACTAAGTTTAGCTGCTGATTTCTTTGTAAATATAGCAGTCATTTCCATGATTTGGTTAGGGTTTGCATTAGAAGAGGTAGGTTGAGCTGTTTGTTTCTACCCGAGGTTAAAGACTCAATTCTTTTTTGAATGTTTTTTTAGGAGACATTTTTTCAGTAGTAGTATCAAAAATTCAGCATACTGTAAATTAGTAATGTTTTCCTGAAGAATGGTAAGTTCTTGGAGAAATCAGGCTTACCTTGTACTGGAGAGTCCGGGAGCGGCAATAGTGGCATCCCAACCCTTCCAGTGATGCTTTCTAGTAGCCTTCCATTTTGCCTTGGATGGCATTCTGGAAATAAAATTCATCTCACCATTTTTGACATATATCAGCTTGATATTAATAGGGTGAGGTAGATTCCAACATCAGTCTTGCCGTTCTCATATGCAAGAAAATGGAGTTAGGGGCAGCAGTCTACAACAGTTGCACTGTTTCACTAATGCTAGTCACACAAACAGCACCAGCACAGCATTATGGGTTCTGTAGGTACAAGTCAGCAAACAACTCAAAACACCTTTGTGGATTCAGCAAACTTGGCCATTCGTATATGCAGAAAAACAAAGTTAGAGGCTTCACTCTGTAACAGCTGCAGTTTTCACAAGTACTAATCACATGGCTGGCCCAGTGGTGCTGAGGGTGGCTGGATGCTACACCAGTGACCCGGGTTTGGGAACAGACTTGGGTCATCAGGGGCTGGCAGGGGAGAGGAAGGATTGAGTGTCCTGCAACTGCTCTCCTTCCTCAGGGGAGGGGCACTGCATCGCACTGTAGTGGCAACTGCTGGAGGCCAACCGCACTACAGTTGCATGCACAGCAAGGGGTGGGGAGCGCGGTGGGGCGTCATCATGGATGTGCATGATGCCATTGCATGTCCAGCTCCCCAGGGAAGAAAATCAGTGGAAAATGGAAGGTGATCTTGGTGGCTGATGGCCATGCTCCTGGAGATGAGAGGCGCCTTTGCTGGGATGTGGCTGACTCTGTGCACATGGAGCGATTACCGCATGACAGACCTGGTCCAGATGTGTGGGTGCTGGCAGCCAGGAATCATTGGGCCCGCTCCACAGGGGAGCAAAAATATAAAGAATAAAATAAAAAAAAAACAAGTACTAATCACATAAACAGCTCTGCACTGCATAATGGTTTCAATGGTAGTAAGTACTGTTTATTAGGAAAATGGAAATAGAGACAGAAATCCACAACATTTGCAGTTTTTAACAGATGCAAGACACATAAACAACATCAGCACACCCTCACAGGTTCATTAGATACAAATCAACAAGCAGCTCAGCACATTGAGTAGTTTAGTTAGTTTTTGTTGACTGGGAAAGGAGGACTAGACAATTCTGCCTATTTTCAGCCTTATCCTGGGGGGAGGAGGGATACAGATGGATGTCAACTGACATTGAACCAGATTAAGCATATTCAGCAGACTTGAGATGTTCACATATGCAGAAGAGCAAAGTTAGGGGCATCAGTCTGTATTGGCTGCAGTTTTAACAAATGCTAATCGCACTAACAACTCTGCACAGTGTAATGGATTTGGTGGGGATAAGTACAGTTTAGTTTTTACATATTCCGTATCTCATCATGCCATTTCCAACAAGCTAATATGGCACAGAGAATAAAAGAAACTCACTCTAGTTGTTATCTTGCCTTTAAATTCAAGAGTGAATTCACAGATGTCAAAGCTGTTTTACTGCTGTTTATCTACTCCACGAGATTTGGAGCACAGCAATCTGCCTAGTCAGCCATCTTGGATCCAGTGGACTGCATGAAGATTAATAGCATACTAATAGTAGGAAAGAACATGCTAATGTATCACAATGAGATAGTAACAAAAGCTTGGGGCAATGTAAATTGCTCTATGCACTTTCTGCATTTTGTGAGCTCATTTGAATCTTTAGTCTTGTGTAGAGCATAGCACGCTCACCTGCAACTGCAAACCATAGTCTACAGCCATAGGCCTTTTACATTTGCTAGTATTATGCTTTGGTGAAATCTTGGTCAGCCTACATTCAGCTTATTTTGTGACTTGCCCCGGTGCTTCTAATAGGACAGTGCATAATGTTTCATTATCATGGTAACATGTTCACATTTGCATAACACACTGTGACACTTTGACTGTTTCAACTGAGTATGGGGCCCAGCATTTCTTCCAGTTTATTTTAAATGGAACAAACCTCTCATTCTGATAAATTAGTTTATTTTTATAATAATTAATGTCAGAGGCATTTAAAAAAACAGACGAGTACTAAAATTAAATGTTTGAAACATTTTCTAGAGCAGTTGAAAAAGGGACTTTTGCTCTCAGCGAACCCACCCAGTCAACAAAATTCAACAGTTGCATTTAATTTCCCTGTTTTGAAGCTTTTTTTAGCATTGTGTCATTATCAGTATTTAAATTATTCTACACTGACAAGTATTTATTCCACTGTTTTAGAAACATTTGACTGTTCTCAACTGACCTAACAATTGCTATATTTATGACATCCCAGTCTGTTGTCTGGTGAGCACTATGATGTCACTAGTGCATTTTACAATCAGAAAATACTTATAAAAACAAATTATGCAGACCCCGGTTGATAAGTTGGTAAAAATATGCCATGAGGACTGAAGAGACAGGTACAAAAGGATTCTCCAATAAATTCTAATAACCTAATAGACTACATTCATAGAGTTATATGCTGATGTGAAATACCCATAGCTCTCAACCTCTCAGTATTAAAATGCACAGCACTGGCCTTCATAATTCAGAGCAAATGGCCAGAATGTGTAGCACTTTCTTATTTTAAATAATAATATGTCTTATAAGTAGTGGGCCCCATGTGTTTAATGTTAAGGAATGTTTCTACTAAGCTAGTTATAGTTTGTGTGTCCAGGAATAGCTCTAACATTGTGATGTCTGTAAACCTATGAGGAGCAAGGGTAGTTCTGAGTGTAAAATTACAACACTATGAGAATTTATAGCAGTTGAGAGGTATGGAGATACCTGCACTTTAATTTCTTTGTTGAATGCTTCCAAAGGTTTTAGCTACTTATTTAGAAATATGGAAGCTACATTACAATTGAAAAACGGAGTATGTCATTTACATTTTTTTCAACTATTCATATCCAATAGTGATTTTATTGATAAATACATTTGATACATGTGGTCATCTCTGTTATCTTATTTAGGATACATAAATCTGCCAGCAGTTTCCCCTTGGTATAGTGATTCCCCTGTTAAGATGATTTTTGTTTTCATGGCAAACACCAGTTCATCTTATGGAGGAAGTGTTGCATAAAAAAGTAAACAAATCAAATAACTTATTTTACTTATATAAACAAACAATCATTTACAGAACATAGATCCAACTACCATATTAAAAAGGGTGCGTAGTTTGGTTGATTTGCTGTCTTTTGCTTTAGCGGGACTTCTTCTTCTTTATGTGGTGTTGCAGTTTATTTCTTCAAAGCCATTACACATGAACAACAAGAAGTAGGAATAAATGAAAAAAACAAAACACTAGGAACATATGAATACAGAACAGTCAGCAGCTGTTGAGAAAACACTATTTATTTGGAACATATAACTCTGAACAGCCCCTTGAAAGGGGCCTTCATTCTTCCTTTATTGCTACTGGATGTGAACCCAGTAATAGTTTGTACAAAAAGAAAGGTCAACTAATCTACAACACAGCATTTAACAAGTTTGAAAGATACATATACAGTCCAAATGATAGTGATCACTTATTCAAAAGTTACAGCATGAAACACACTCAAACATATGGTAACACTGGCTGCTTGATGATCAGACTTCTGCCTCATGTGCTTCCAGTATAGGATGCTAATTCTGTTTAAATATGTTATTGTTATTACCAATTGCGAATTGTAATGTATAATATTCTTGTAGTATCAACTCTATTCTCTGGTTATTATATTTCAAAGTTCTTTATACCTTTTACAATTAGATTAGCAATGGTATGTTAGTATTCATATTACAAGACTGTTAGCTTTTGACACCACAGAGACAGCTATTTTTTAAAAAACTGTCAGTACACACCAGTTAGCTTATACTGTATTTCAGTTACTTACCTACTGTATATACTCACATGTAAGTCTAGTTTTTGATGCTAAAAATAGGCCCCCAAGAAGAGGAACTCGACTTGTCTATCTACGTGATTTACAATGGTAAACCATTTTTGCAGCTATGTAACCAAATTTTGTGTCCATTTCTTGTTATAGATACTGTGAGTAAAGTTGGTCACAAAACAGATGTTTACACCCAATTTGGGCAGCAAAATAATGTCTGTAATTTTCCTTAATTTGACACGGTAAAGGGGGTCCACTCATATGTGAAGTTAACTTATAGGTGAGTGTATGCGGTACATATAATATTTTAATGATATTTTCCTGTAACTAGGATCAACATTATTAGGGCTTCATCTGCATACACTGCTTTTCTACAGTGTCATCATAATCTTTACCTGTGGCACTACATCTGGTTGAGATCATATGATGTCACAGGAGCTAGTATGATATCCCTTGTAGACACGCAGCCAGAGAGAGTGACAGAGCCCCGTTTTCATGCAATTATATTCAGTAATAAAGAACAGAGGGTAGGTATATACTGGAAATTTCTGAATTATAAATTGAATTATAAAAAGGGCAAACAGAAGGTAGCAATCTAATTGACTCACAGACATTCTAAATCCCTAGATTACCTGCTGAAAAACTTGAGGTTGGAGCCTTATCACAAGAAGGCACATCAGATCCCTACCCTTGAATAGGAAAAAAAAGATATTTCTAAAATTCCAAGCATTCTAAAGAAGACTGTCAAACAGCTATTTCAATTTGACATGAATTATCTCTTGCAGTAGGCAGTGGACAAATACTGCTCCACCAACAATCAAGCTTTTTAGTTTTAAAGATGATCTTTAAACTCTGTTTTTTATTTAAATGTCAGACTGCCGCATAAGCACAGCAGTAAAGCAAGTACATTTTAGGAGACTTACTAATCCCCAAGTTAATCATTATGTGCCCCCTTCCTGAAATTGTCCTGGTCTTTCCTGTGATTGTTAAATAGCCAAATCACTCCACCATAACCACTACCACCTTCGTGATACTGAAAGAAAAATATGGACACCTGAGCTCCATCCTAAAGGCAGATCACCTGCATGACAATACAATGCACTGCCTCTGGGTCACTGGGATGGTAAGAGTGTTTCATACAAATAAAGCACACAGCTATATGTTACCTTTTCTTTGTTAGTGCTGTAAAGGTAGCAGGGCGGACCTTACCACTTTGCTATGACAGGAGACTTAAACAGTTCCTAGGTGGGGGGTGGTGTGTGTGTGTGTGTGTGTGTGTGTATGTTGGGGGGGTGGGTATTAGTACTGTAAGTCATGAAAAAACATTTTTTTCATGTTTTCCCCTAATGTGCGTATTTAACAGTCCTGTGTTTTAGAATGAATGTAATGTAATCTAATCAAAGGGTTGACTCTAAACTAAGAGAAAAGGTAACAAATGGAACTATATTTTCAAAGCATGGTTGTTAAAAAGAAAAATGTCTTTAAAACTTATGAGTAGAGCAAAAATGTAAAGAAAGGTTTAGGCATATTAGTTCATTTCTTTTTTTTACTTACTTTGCTTTTTGCACTGGTGGCCATCCCCCTCCTCCCATGGATGGACCCAGGACCCCTTGCCACAGTGTCCCCTGGATTACCCCCCAGGATGGAGCCCTTCCCCGTTAATGCCGATAAATCTGTGTCTGGGTTGCCACAGGCATCCCAGGTCCGCCATGGGTCAGGGGGATGTCACTGGGCTTGCCAGGGAGAATTTACATAGGTAGTTTTTCCAGAGGCATGTCAGATGGATGCCACGATGCTCCCTCACCATGCGTCAGATGTGCCCTCCTACATTAATTGGTGCTCCAGCACCAGGCATCCTGTGGTCACACAGGAGCCCTAGGACCAGAGACATTATACCCCAGGTGAAGAGCTTGCAACGGTTGCTCAATCCACCTCCACCCCAGCCAGTCCTTGAGTGTCTCAAGTCCATTCCCGAACCCAGGTCACCCGCATTGCAGGGGTAAATCTTCCCGCAGCACCAGTGGGCCAGCTCATATCTGTTCATTTTTATAAGAGCATTAAGGAAGTCCTATGACTTGTTTTATGTCTTGGGGCCTCATTACGCACCTGTGGGTTAGAGTAACTGTTGGTAAACCAACCCCAGTCATATCTTAGTGCTTAATTATGTCTAAATGTCAAGGGCTTCAAAGTTTCTCAGATTTCCTGGTGATGTCAGAGGTTTTTTAATGACAATCACATGGGTGTGGTGTGCGCATCCATGGAACACATACAAACAGAGGAGAGAAAGAAGTAAGTGCTTCAGCTGGGACTTGAACCCAGGCCACCCGAAATACCATTCCGGTCGAGCTAACCAGCTGCACCACCAAGGCAAATGGAACCTGTGCTGCACTACTCTTTCTTCAATGCACAGCCTAGTGCTGCACAAACAATTACTTAATTTTCAATTACATGGGTACAGTGTATATGGATATGCACACTGCACCCATATGATTGAAAATGAAGTAATTGTTTGTGCAGCACCAGGTTGTGCATTGGAGAAAGAGTGGTGTGTGCTCTGGGATGGCCCAGATTCCAGTTGCCTTGGTGGCACAGCTGGTTAGTGTGACCAAGATAGTATTTTGGGTGGCCTGGGTTCAAATCTTAGCTGAGGCACTTACTTCTTTCTCTCCTCTGTTTGTATGTGTTTCATGGACATGGACACTGCACCCATGTGATTGAAAATGAAGTAATTGTTTGTGCAGCACCAGGTTGTGCATTGGAGAAAGAGTGTTGTGTGCTCTGGAACAGCCCAGGTTCCAGTTGCCTTGGTGGCGCAGCTGGTTAGGGCAACCAGAATGGTATTCCAGGCAGCCTGGGTTCAAGTTCCACCTGAGGCACTTGTGTCTTTCTCTCCTCTGTTTCTATATGTTTTGTAATGACACCATCCATTGTAAATTAATTCAGCTCAATTGCATCTTGTTTTCAAATGTAAGTCAACAGACAGACAGACAAATGGACAGACAGATAAATAGACATAAGTTGGCATCATATTAATAGCAGTACAGTATTTATACTTCAGCTATTTCATAACCCATGTTCCTGTACACAAATACATGACGTATAATATACAGCAATACTTTAGCCAATAACAGGACCTTCATCTTAACTTCTGAACAGCTATACTGATCAAGCTAGTTACATCTGTTGGTCTTCCCAGTATCAATGGTCCATAATTTATTATATTGAGCTGGATAAGTACTCTGCACATTTGGCCAACAAACTTTATGGTCTTGTCAGATCATATTCAGCAAACTAAATATCACTCATGGTTTCTAGCTCCTTGGGGATGATGTCTGTCATCCTAATTTCTACATTACTTATTCATTGCACTTTTCATGCACGTTATGTCCCAAAGTGCTTCATAAACAATGAAAGATTGGTACCGAAGTGATGGTAAATATATACAGGCAGTCACTGCACATATCAATACCTACACACAGCCTTTGACAATTGTCTGAACCAATTTTATGGGGATATGAATATTGGTCAGGATACCAGGGAAAATCCCAATCTCTCGCAAAATGTGCCCTAGGTTTTATGACTTCCATGTTAACATCCATTAGGATAATATCAGTGATGGGCTGAAGGGACATCTGTTTAATGTCTCATCTGAAGGATGGCACATCCCCTAGTACACTTATCTCTGATCTCATGTGAAATAGCTGTACTTTAGCACTCTTATTATTTCCAAGGCCACAGTACCAAAAGGGGTATTCTAAGATTGCAACAACAAATAAATGCTGGCACCAGACCCACCAATATTCCACACATTAATTATTTTATTGAGTGCAAATGTGTATAACGTGCAATGCAAAGTGCAGTTTGTATGGTACAGAACAATATATAAAAAAAGACAAACCCACTGACAGGCCCAACTGGTTTCCCTACCAGTCTTCCTCTGAAGGCCCCAGATGCTGGAAGCTGTAGCCTTAATACACAGTAGTCAGAGAAAGTGCTCAGTCATATTTAAAAACATTCAACAGAAACACAGAAACATAGAAAAAGATGGCAGAAAAAGACCAAAGGACCATCCAGTCTGCACCCTAATGTGCATGCCCAGATTCATGGCCTTAGATTTCAAACATCAGATTATACATGTTAGAGCACTCGTTTTAATAGTGCACTCACTTTCTGGCACTCAGGGGACTATCAGCTTTTGGGAATTTGCATTTGCTGATATATGTTTAAAAAATCAAAACTGTACACGCACATGTTTAGTCACACGTGGGTGCCCTGTTGAATGTGCACATGCATGAGGAGGGGATGACTAGGGATTTAGTAGGGGAGCGTTAATTTTAAAATGTTACCAAAACTTGCCTAAAAGCTCATTCTAACTCATGCAGGCACTGTATATAGGAAGGGGGGCTATTACAGATGCCTGCAGGTAACGTTCTTCATAAGGGCAAAATATGTAAAAAAAAAAAAAAAAAAGCGGACACTGTCCTTTTAACAGTGTATGTGTGGTGCACAATCAAACCTTTCATTGATGCCAGGTGGACAAAGTGCCCCCAACTGTACCATCCAAATACTATTGTCTGAGAAGCAGTTTCTCCAGATCATGCATCCCTCTTTTTACCACTTGATAACCTGTCACTCCACATGGAGACACTGTGTAGTAAAAATTTTGCTAAAGAAGTTCATTTTAATTAACTATGTTCTATTGATAGCATTATTTTGAACACCAGAGAATTGGATTCCATAAAAATCAGGTACTGTATCTCCATGATTTCAGAATCTGTTCCACATTTGTTCTCATTTTTGTATATTTTAAGGGCCACTTTCCCACATTTAGGTGATGAAAAGTTTATAGATGTGTCTGAATAATCCACATTAGACTGTGTAGGCATTGTGTTTTAGATACAATTTGAAATTACCTTGGAGTGATTGAAGGTTGATTTGTAAAGAGACTGCCCAGTAGAAGAACAAGGTAGCTATTCTGAGTCTAAAACCTTTTTCTGATGAACAGTTGGGTGTGCAATAGCAGCTTTTTCTGCCCTTCAGTCACTCCTGGGTCAGGATGGGAGGACTGGCTCTATGTCAGAAGAGGACCCCCTTCACCGACCTGCCTGTGTCAACTCAACTGTGGAAGTCAGAGTCATTTGTGACTTCAGTCTAAATTTACTCTGTGCAATTCAATGACCATATTTAGATTTTCCAGTGAGCTGATTCTGACCCTGTCTGAATAATGAAAGAGAGGGATAAAGGCAACTGAGGTACTGGGTAGACGGGGGAGGTCAAGGCACTGTGGGTCACCCTTGAGCCTGGCAATGGCATAGCAATCCGAGCAGGGGTGATCTGCAGGCCTCCAGCATGGGGAAAGGAGTTGGATGGGAATCTAGGGGATCAAATTCACGCAATGGCAGTAAAAGGTGAGGCATTACTACTGGGTGATTTCAATATCCCAAATGTGGTCTGGGCCATCTCAGCAGCTACTTCAACCAGGAGCAGAGACATCCTGGATTCCCTACAGGAGGCAGGCCTAAGACAGCTATTGATTGATCGCACCAGAGAAGGGGCAATTCTAGACCTAGTACTGACCAATGGGGGCAGAATTGCAGATGTCCAGGTGGAAGGTCAACTGGGGTCCAGCAACCATCACACAGTGTGGTTTAGCATAGGGAATGAGACACAGTCTAGTCACATGAAGGCAAAGGTCTTAGATTTTAGGAGGGCGGATGTTGCTAAAATGGGGCATTGTATCAAAAAGGCATTGGTGAGAAGGGAGACAGGAGGGTGAGTTGAGGAGCAATGGGAACAACTAAAGGGAGCCATAGAGGCGCTGAGCCAATGCATCAGATTGGTAAATAAGGGCAAGAGAAGAAGGAAACCACTGTGGTTCTCGAGAGAGGTGGCAGACAAGGTACAGGCCAAAAGGGCAGGTTTCAGGAAATATAAGGAGACTTAAAGGGAGGAGGACAGGAAGGTGTACCTAAAGAATTTAAGGGAAGCAGGGAAGACTGTTAGGAGAGCAAAGGTTCAGACCGAAGAAAGATTAGTGCAGACAATGAAGAAAGGGGACAAGGCATTCTATAGGTACATTAGCAGAAGAAGGAAGACCAGGGGTGGGGGGGAGGATTGTAAGGCTCAAATGGGATACAGGGGAATGTAAGGAGGGAGACATGGAAAAGGCAGAAATACTGAACAAGTACTTCTGTTCAGTGTTCACTAAAGAGGGGGAGGGTCAGGGACCACAGCTGAGTAACAGACATGAAGAGGGGAGAGGTAAACACAAGCCATTCACAGTGCAGAGAGTCCTGGAGAAGCTCACAAAACTAAAGGTGGACAAAGCCATGGGGCCAGATGGCATACACTCAAGGATATTAAGAGAGCTGCAAAGAGAGCTAGCAGCGCCTCTGGCAGCACTGTTCATAGAGTCATTCAACACAGAACTGGTTCCAGAGGACTGGAAGAGGGTACATGTAGCCCCTCTACACAAAAGTGGTAGTGGGGAGGAGGCAGGGAACTATAGGCTGGTCAGCCTCACCTCAGTAATGGGTAAGATCATGGAGGCACAGCTTAAAGAAAGAATAGTGGCAAACTTGTAATTCAGCAGTGCCCAGGATCCATCTGAAGCAACATGGATTCACAGCAGGAAGGTTGTGTCAGGCGAATCTGATAGATTTTTTTTGATTGGGTGACAAGGAAGGTAAATCGAGGGGGGAGGGTAGACGTCACCTACCTTGATTTCAGCAAAGCCTTTGACACCATCCCACATAAAAAGCTGGTCATCAAAATGAGTAGTCTGGGTATGGGGCACAAGGTGGTAAACTGGGTTAGGAACTGGCTAACAGACAGGAAGCAGAGGGTGAAGTTTTTCTTCACAGAGAGGGTGGTTAACACGTGGAATAGACTGTCACAGGATGTGGTGGGGGAGAGTACAGTGGAGGGATTTAAATATGCATGGGACAAGCATAAGGGTACCTTAGAGGTGGGAAGAAGGGGTGAAAAGCCTGAAAGAACTCCTGATTCCTTATCACCCTGTGAGGCCGCTCCGCTCAGCCGATGAGGTTTTGCTAGAGATTCCTAGGGTTATATTAAAATCAGCTAGGGCACGGGCCTTTATGTTTGTGGTCCCTTCCCTTTGGAATTCTCTACCCCGTTGGACAAGGGAGTGTACGACCGTGGGGAGTTTTAAACAGGCTCTCAAATCCTTTTTATGGGAAAGGGCCTATGGTGGTTCTGACTAATTGTGGTATCTGTTTTTAATAGTTTTGTGTACTATTGTTTGTATATCCTGTTTGTGCCATATTTTACTGGAATGCGCCTTGGTAATTGAAAGGCGCAATATAAATAAACATTATTATTATTATATATTATTATTATTAAATGAGATCCAATCAGGGGTGAAGGGGGTGACCAACAGTGTACACAGGGATCAGTCCTTGGGCCAGTTCTGTTTAATGTCTTCATTAGTGACATTGCAGTAGGACTGGAGGGAAAGGTCTGCCTGTTTGCAGATGACACCGAGATCTGCAACAGGGTGGATACTCCGGATGGGGTGTACAGAATGAGGAGGGACCTGGAGAAGCTTGAAAAATGGTCTGAAGTATGGCAACTAAGGTTCAGTTTCAAGAAGTGCAAAATAATGCACCTGGGAAGAAGGAACCCTGGGGAGAGCTACAGGATGAAGGGGGCCGGGAGAGTTGCTGACTATCACCAAGGAAGAAAAGGACCTGGGGGTATAATTTCTGATGAACTAAAGGTGTCTAAGCAGAGTACAAAGGCTGCAGGGAGGGCCAGTGGCATGCTGTGGTGCATAGGCAGAGGTATCACTATCAGAAGGCGGGAGGTGGTGATGCTATTGTACAAAACACTAGCGAGGCCGCACCTAGAGAACTGTGCAATTTGTAAGGACATTGACAGGGTGGAGACGGTCCAGAGAATGGTGACTAAGATGGTACAGGGCTTGCACCAGAAAAGACATGAGGAGGAGAGACTAAAGGACTTCAATATGTACTTGCCGGAGGAGAGGAGGGATCGGGGGACATGATAGAAATGTTCAAGTACCTTAAGGGCATTAACAAGTCACAGGGGGAGACATCTTCCAAAATAAGAGATGTACAAGAATGAGGGGGCATGATAAGAAATTCAAAGGTCGCAGGCTGAGGAGAAATTTGAGGACATTTTTCTTCACAGAGAGGGTGGTGGACACGTGGAATAGACTGTCACAGGAGGTGGTGGAGGAGAGCACAGTGGAGGGATTTAAACATGCATGAGACAAGCATAAGGGTACCCTAGAGGTGGGAAGGAGGGGTGAAAAGCCATTGACCAGGTATGGTCAGAGGCCACAAACTAGTGTAGGGCTTTCAGGCAGACTGGATGGGCCTGGTGGTCCTTATCTGCCAACAATTTCTATGTTTCTATGTTTCTATTTTTGAACTTTATTCCTGTGAAAAATTATAAAATAGGTGGGAAACAAAAAAAAAATATTTTAAACATTTAATGACACCGTGTAACCTCTTATTAAGGGAGAGTAGGGGCAACATTATTTTGTCATTAGATCACATCTGGATCTACCTCTGACATTGCAGTCTGGTCTGGAAAATGTACCTGTTGTTCCAAGACAGAGCAAGTCTGAGTAAATCAGAACCTTTTTGGAAAAAGTTCAGCCAAAATCAGAACCAGGCTGCAGCTGAGCTGCATCCCTACTCTTCTGTTGAAAGGTATGACTGGAAGAAACAAGTTGTTTTAAATTGTTATCAAATGTGCACCTGCAAAACATTTGTTCTGTATTATAAAACTTGGCAAAAGGCAGAACAGTCCATAGCTTGGCCAGAGAACCATAAATCCTAAATATTTAATTTACATTTTTTTATCAAGAAAGCATATTTTCACAACATTTTGTTGTATTACTTCATTTTCAGATGTCAGTATTGCGGGTGATAAGTATAATGAACCTGATCCTTTCTATTGGTTATGTGATTTCACTTCCTTTTCTTCTCCTGTCAACCAAGATTGAAAATACTGCATATGTAAGTAGGGAGCTATCTTATACAGTGTGTCTGATCTCTGTTTCCAAAGTTTTATATATATTATTGTTACTTATAAGTATTTGGTTAAGCAAGGACACTGTTTTGCAGTCCAGTTAACTCCTGAAGACTAAATGATTTTTATTTTTATTTTTAAATGACTTCATGTGTGCCTTGTACATAGTGTGAATGTCAATTTTTCCTTGGGCCACCCCGCACCCCAACCCAGATGTGGGAGTTGCAACCTCTGCCTCTAACAAGCAGCTGACTCTAAGGTAAGCTGGCAGGGGGTTTACAACTGTTCTCCATCCCTAACAGCCAGGCACCACCTCACCTTTCTGAAGTGCTCAGCCACCTGCTGGTCTGTCCCACCAAACATGTTTCTTTTTATATCATAATAGGATGAATTTGATTCACATTAAAGGGGAACTAAAGTTAAAATTTACAAAACAAAATGTGCAAAGTGTTTTGATTTGTAGACTTCTAGTACTGTAAGTCATTTTCTTTATTTGCCGAAAGTAGTTTTTTTTTGTTTTAATTTGCTTGATGGTGTGATGGCTCCTGGGGATCTCCATGTTAGCATTTTCCGTTGCTCTTCTTGTTTCCACAATGCCTCCTGTCCCTCATAATAGTGATGTGTCTAGGACCATTGATTCAGAGAACAATAATTGCTGCAGCAGCAATCTACTGTTGGGAGCATGGTATTTGGTTTCAACTAAATAACTCTGTCTAATCCAAACTTTCTGTTTTCTATGTATGTATCTAGGTGTAGCCAGCAGAAGTGAATGTTTTGTTTTTAAAGCTTTTCTTTTCATCAGATTACCCACAACCATTAAAAAAGCACACAAATCACCTAAGATCACAAATGTTATAATTAGTGAAGACTCCAGCTGTTTCCTTACAGAATAGCCCACTCACTTATCCTTCAGGCATTTGCCATCTGTAAATGTAGCCTTCATTACAGCTCCCTGGACAACAGGAGTTACTTAAAATCATGGCTTTACTGCTGTAAACTTGTGGAAAAAAAGCTCTTGTTGAAATAATGGTGTTGGATGCATCACTGTTACATGAGGCAGGAGGAACTGAAGGAACAAGAAGAGTTAGAAAAAATGCTAAAATCGAGATCCTCGGGGGCCATAAAACCTGCAAGCAAATTTAGAAGAAAAAGAATCAGCATTTATATAGCACTTTTCATCTACAATGTATCCCAAAGTGCTTTACAAGCAGTGCTAGACTGGTAGTGAAGTGACTGAATGTGTAGTGGCAGCCATATCGCACATCAGCACCAACACAAAGCCTTGACAATTGAATTAGAAAAAATCTCTTTGACAAACAAAAGGAAGGATTTACTAGGAGTACACCTACAAATAAAAATGATCCGCACAATATACTTTGTTTGTAAATTTTGTCTTTAGCTTTCCTTTAAAGCATCAGACATTAAAATGACAGCTTAGTTCTCTTTCAGAAAATACTTTTTACACTTTGGCCCATGTTCTAATAGCATAACGTTACTATTGTTTAAGATGGTATCCAGATCTTTTTAAGAAATGTCCTTGATATCCTTGATATGTGTTAGAGTGTTGAGAGTTATGCATGGGGGTGGAGGTTAGCTAATGAATGCAGGTCTCACATGAGGCAGCATAGTATGCTACTACCATGCCACAGGGCTGCACTCCAGGGGCAAAATATGCAAAATGCCAGCATAGCCACTGAACCATGAAAGAATTAAAGAAAGAGGACTGTGTCCAATACTGGCCTGAATTAGTGCTGCATAGTGTTTGGAATTAGGCCTTAACTCACAAGAAATATACGTACAAATAAATGTAGTTTAATATAGTAGAGGAATAAAATCTTAGCCCCGTAAATACACTCAGGTTCTGTGGCCTGATTCCTCCACTTACTCAGGGTGTAGAGGTGTCAGTGGCGCCATAGATTTCATGCTTGCCTCTGGTGCTGGAAGGTAAGAAGATCAGGGCAGGATTCACAAAACTTTGCCCTAGTGCAAACCTGGTTTTGTGTGAGCAAACCGGGTTTTGTGCTGAGCTGATATTCACAAAAGCCCGGTTTGTGTGCTAAGACTGGGTTTGCACCAGAGTAAAGTGTGGAGGGGGCCACAATTCAAATGAGGGGGAGAGGACCTGCATATCGGCACAGTCTAATACACAAAGCATTTGCTCTGCACAAAGGCCTTTTGCAGGGTCCCATTGTGCCGAGCAAATACCGCCCACAAAGACCTTGCTTTAATCTCTGGCAACCCTAATGGTTGGCAGAGGTACTGCAGTGCCCCCCACTGATCGCTGGCCCAAATTGCCAAGTACATACTCCCTGGTGCTAGTGATCCCATCCCCAATAATTGCTGATCACCAGCCTGAAGTGCCAAGTACATATTTCCTGGTGCTAGTAGCCTCCCCCGTTACCACCGATCACTGGCCCAACATCCCAATAATGTATTCCCTGGTGCTAGTGGTCCCCCTCTGCTGATTGCTGGCCTGATACTGACATAGCACCTTCCCTGGTGCTGGTCATCCCCCCCACGCACATCACTGTCCCAATCAAAGATTCAAAGTCATTTATACATTCTCTGGTGGCTAGTGGTACCCCCCCCCCGCTGATCACCATCCCAATCAGAGATAGAGATGAAAGTATACATTCCCTGGTGGCTAGTGGTCTCTCCCTCCACCTGATCCCCATCCCAGTATGACAAGCCACCCCAAGTACCACAGCCCCAGCCACATTCCCGTACAAGCATCATTGCCCCTCCCCAGCCTGTCCCTCATTGTGGACAGTGGCCCCCCTTCCTGATCTGCCTGTAAGTCCATATGTATCACCCCAGTAGTGGACCCTCCCTCCCGAACTCTAATCCGGTGAATGCCCATTCCATATACCCCATTCCCTGGTGTCCAGTGGACCCCTCACCCCAGCAGGTAGTGCCCCAACACCCGCTCCCCCATCCTGAACCCAAGTTAGTGACTGGCACAGCTCTCCTTTCTCCACCGTGGCCAGACACTGACTGAGCTGTCATTAAGTGCATACTGTATACAGTACGTGCTCATTTGTCAATCCGTAACAATGTACACAGTACATGCTCAGTGACATCTCAGTCAGTGGCCGGCTGTGGTGGAGAAAGGAGGGCTGTGCTGGTCACTGGCTTGGGTTTGAGAGCAGGGTGGGCACACCTGCTGGGGTGGGGTCCACTGATCACGGGAATGGGGATATGGAATGGCATTTGTCAGGATGGGGTTGGGGGGTCCACTACTGGGGTGATACATATGATTTAGGAGCCGAGGGGCATTGTCCATCAATGAGGAACTGGGGGAGGAGAGGCCACACTACTGTGAGAATGTGGCTGGGGCTGTGGTACTGGGGGGGGTGTCATACTGGGGAAAGGGATTGGGTGGGGGAGGGACCACTAGCCACCAGGAAATGAATACATTCGTCTTTATCTTTGGTCAGGATGGTGATTGGAGGGGGAGGGACCACTAGCCACCAGGGAATGTATAAATAACTTTGTATCTTTGATCGGGATGGCAATCAACATGGGGGGTATTCACTAGCACCAGGGAAGATCCCTGATGTCAATTGGCAGTCTTCTTTTGCTTCTAGCCTAAAAGGCAACAAATTCTTAGGTGTTTGTATTGAGCTAAATATGAAACAGTGCGTTACATCAGTCACTAGAGGAAATAACATTCTAGATCTTGTATTGGTTAGTACTGATTGAGACATAAGGGACGTTGAAATATCCTCTCCAGTTGGTGACAGTGATCATAACTCTATCCTTTTCACCCTTCAGATACATTTGATTTATATTAATAATTCCTCTATAATTTATCTGCATGATAAAGCAGATTTTACTACTTTTAAATGGAATCTAGAGGCCGTTGATTGGGTATCCGCCTTTCTTCATCACTCCCCTCAACATTGTTGGACTATCTTTAAGTCATTAATTACGGGCCTAAGGGACACCTATGTCCCGTCAAAAGTAAAGAACCCTGATGGGAAACAAACACCCAAATGTATGAATCATAACATCAAAAGACTGATAAGATATAAAAACAAAAAATTTCGGAACTTTCTAAAAAATAAGGCTACTTCAAATTGGGAGTGTTATATTAAATCAAATAAGAAATGCAAATCCTGTATATAAAAAAAAGCTAAATCCAGATGGAAACTGAAATTGGTTCATTTGGCAATTAAGTCAATACAAAACAATTCTATTCCTATATAAATTCATTAAAGAAAACATCTTGTAAGGTAGGGCCTCTCATAACAGATAAGGGGTGGGATATTCAAACTGCGCCATTTATAGGCGCAAGCCCTTGAGCTGCGCAAAATAGTTGCGCAGGGGTGTGTCCGGGGTGATATTCAAAGGAGTTGTGCTATTGAGCAACTCCTTTGAATATCACCCAACTCTCAAGTCACTGTGCATGGCGCAGTGGAACTGCGCCACCGCAAGTTGACAGAGTGGAGCAGTCAACTTCGCGGTGGCGACCCTGACCATCGTGCCATCGCAAAATCACGATATTCAAAAGGTGACATGCAAATGGGGCTATAATTCATGCAAGGCGCAGGGGGGGCCATTTGCATGTGATTATGTCCCCATTTGCATGCCATTCGCATGTAGGTGCACCGATCCCCGAGGACTTGCGCCTGGCGCCCTGCCAGGCAGCAGCCGTCGGGGACCGATGCCCCTGCAGCCCGATCACGGGCATAGTGTAGTCCCCCCCCACCAGCCCAATCGCGGGCATAGTGTACTCCCCACACCAGCCCGATCGCGGGCAGCAATGTGGCTCCCCTCCTCCCGAGCGTATCCCTGGTGGTCCAGTGGACGAAATGCCCGATCACGGGCGGTATGTGTAATAAACCCACCCCTCCATACATATCCTGGTGGTCCAGTGGACGAAATGCCCGATCGCGGGCGGTATGTGTAATAAAACCACCCCGAACATAGCCCTGGTGGCTAGTGTCCCCCCACCCACCACCCACGACCCACCACCGCTCCCCGGCGGCCGGTAGGCGGCAGCATCCACCACCTGCCACCCGCCGCCCGCCGACTGACTGCCAGTGGGGCTGCATGCCATTGGTGCAGAGCAATAGCCAATGGGCGTGCATCCGCCACCTTATGACAGTCCAGATTTGTGAATGCGTTCATTCACAAATCTGAACTATATCGTCTCTGATATGTACTACACAATCAACTCTTGCTCTGCACCAGTAGGCGTGCAGCTCTACCCGGGCAGTCGATCGGCGGCCGGCCGAGTAATGGCGAGTGAGATGCTACCGCCAGTGGGCTCGTAGGTGAGTGGGGTAAGAAGAGGACACTAACCACCAGAACTATGACTGGAGGTAATTTTATTACACATGCAATCAGACATACGGTCCACTGGTTCCACCAGATAATGTCTTGAGGAAGGAGAAACCACATTGCTGCCCGTGATCGGGCTGGTGGGGAGTACACTATGCCCGCGATCGGGCTGCAATGGGGCACTGGGGACTGGGTTGGGGCCAGCCACAGGTGGCAGCTGCTGTGTTGCGCCTTACAATACAGCAGCTCACCTGTGGGTGGCCTCGACTTAAGTTTTTTTTGGCTCAAAGTCCTGCAGGCGCAGGTTGGGAGTTGCGCTGCACAACTCTGCACAGCCCGGCTGAATATCGGGCTGTGCAGTTTATGCATGGTTCCTCCCCTTCCAGTTGAGCATGCATTCATTTGCATTGCGCTGTTGCTCAGCCTGTTTTCAGTGGCGCAACTGCCTCCTGCTGAATATCGCAGAATGGCACAATTTCGGACTTGAGCATGCGCAACCCTATTGCGCATGGCGCAACCCTTTTGAATATCCTACCCAATAACCTTATCCATGATCCCAAAACTATGGCTGATGTATTCAACACTGAATTTTGTAAGATCTTTACATCATCTGATACTTATACTTCTCCGCCCTTTCCAAATTGTTCTGATTCACCAATCACTTTTACTGAGGAACTCATTAAGAAAAAAATGTGCACATTGAAAGGAAAATTCAGTTCAGGTCCTGACAATATAGCTGACCATTTATTATATCTATTGGCTGACTATATTGCCTTGCCACTCAAGCTTTTGTTTGAACTCTTCCTATTAAATAATGATATTCCTATTGAATGGAAAGAAGCTTCAGTTGTACCAATTCATAAAAAAGGCTCCAAGCATAGCTAGGAAAATTACAGGCCTATAAGTCTTACTTCTTCTATCTGAAAAGTCATGGAGAGTCTCCTTAGAGATATTATTATACCAGTTATAGATGAAATTGATATGAAGCAACATGGCTTTAGAAAGGGCAGAAGTTTTTCTACCAATTTACTCTGTTTTTATTAACACTTTAGTTCCTTTTTGGACAGTAGCATACCATGTGATGTCATTTTCATTGATTTCAGTAAGGTTTTTGACACCATGCTTCATAGAGCTTTAATTCATAAACACAGGAAACTCAATATAAATTATTACATAAAAGTTTGGATTGAAAATTGGCTTTGTAATAGAACACAAAGAGTGATCATTAATGGTAACCTCTCAAATAGCGGAAACGTTTTGAGTGGCATGCCACAAGGATCTGTTCTCAGTCCTTGCCTTTTCCAAGCCTTTATTGCTGACTTAACTCAACATTGCGACTCCATCACTACAAAATACACTGATGATGTGAAAATTGGAGGACCTTGTTCAAATTCTGACCAGACAGCTCTACTTCAACATGACCTTGACATTATTTCTAACTGGATAAATACATGGGGTATGAAATTAAATGTCTCCAAATGCAAAGTGATGCATTTGGCGTTAAATAATCCCAGTTATTCATATACCCTGAATGATTCACTGCTTAGTGTTATCTCTGATGAGAGGGACCTAGGTATTACTGTTTCCAATGATCTTACTTATGCTAAACATTTGCACTCTGTTATTTGTACAGCTAATAAGATTGTCTGGTCAGTTCTTCACAACATCAGATCCAGAGACCGTGATGTGTTAATGCCCTTGTTTAGGTCATATGTCAGACCTCATCTTGAATATGCCTCGAAGATATGGTGCCCGTTTAAAAAATCTGATGGTGTGTCCCTTGAAAAAATTAAAAGAAAATTCACAAAAAAAAATCAGGTCTCGAATCTGAATCTTATGAATACAGGCTGGAAACTTTGAAACTCATGTCACTCTCTACTAGACGCTTGAGAGGTGACCTTCTTTTTTTATAAGATGTTGTACATGACCCTTATGTGATGAGTGAGTTAGGTATTGATTTCAGGTCCTCTTCATATAATGTAAATATTTTTTAGTGGGTAATGGTTCTCTTCTAAGTTCTTCGGCCCCCAGTCTAGGCTTTAAAATTCAAGAAAAAATATAGGAAATGTTGGGGGGCTCTTTGAAGTAAACACTCTTCACTCAAGTTTTTGTTCTTCAATATTTCTTTTTAGTTCTCTTCCCCCTACATTTCACTTGACTTGGAGCTTGTTCACGGGGTTTATTCTTTGTTACACATCTGTAAATACATTTATTTTACGTCATTGATCAGCATTTTTTTTAATATGACATTGTTACATTTTTAATTCTTTGGTGTATACACATACCATTCAATAGAGATTATTGCTTGTGCTCCCTTGTATATATTTTTAATTTTTCACAGGGTTAATGTATTTGTACTTGTTTAGATCCTAAGTTGCATCCTAAAGAGACTTACACAGTATGTTAGTGAACACAGCGCTGCTAACAACTTGGAACAGGGTTTAACTACTGCCTGTAAGGCCTGTTCTCCATATTTCTTGGTTTGCAGCATACCTTATATATTACTCAAAGTTTCTTGTCTTTCTTATAAAGAATAATTTTGGGCCTATAATGACATAAACATAATTTTTTGTAAAGTTTGCTGTTACTATGTTGTTTAATATTACAATGTGGCCACACTGTGGCTTCTATTTACTTATTTTGTTAATAGCATACCTTAAAGGAGGATGTGAGCTTCTTAGAGTGGTATTAGTGTTCTTAATAGTGTATGAAAACATAATCACATGATTCCCTTGTTAGTCTCATAGCCATAATTTTACTTTTATAATTAAAAGTTCAAATACCAACTTCTAAATGTTCTTTAGTTCTTTAACTGCTTACCCTCACTCCTTCTGGCTCAAGTTTCTCCTTTTTGGTTACGTTCCTCTGCATGTAAGCACTGAAGCCCAGCAAGTTTTAATGGTAGCTACTTCCTGATTACCTCTCACCCATTTTTGTGACAGCCCATGGTGTGACTCACCATGTTGTCACACCCAGTTGATCGTACCTGTGCAATTTTGGTTGCTAAGCAACCGAACACTACTGCACTGATCAGTGCAGTTGGGTGCTCACAAAAATGGACTATTTGTTCCTAGTTGCTGCAGCTCTGTTTTAGTTTTCTTTTTTCCTTTTTAACTTTCTTGTGAGGTTATTAAAATGAAAATACATTGTTCTCATACCATGTTTTCTTTTCACAGGGTGACATGAGAGTAAAGAGGATTTTTTGCTAATATCAGCAGTTCTCTTGCATTGATTAAAAATGCTGCAAGTAAATTCCAGGTTTCTCAGAAGCATTATTCGTTGTTATATCACCTTATATTACTGCTTTCTGTAACCCAAACTGTGAAATTCAAAATGTAATACAAACAGTCATTATTGTTTATTTGCTGAGGGGTCAATTGCAATTTGACCTTCCTATTCATTAAATACTTATCAATCACTCAGTGGCTTAAAATTGTCTTCACAGATCGATTCTCTAGCTCACTTATAGCAAACTTGATAAACACCATAATATTGTTTAAACAGTCATTATTCAGAAAACACTGGAGTCAAATGCAACTTAACCTCCCTGTCCATTATTTTGCTGAGGGGTCAGTTGCTATTTGGCCTTCCCCTTCATTAAATGCTTTGCACTCACTCCATGGTTTAAGATTATCTTCACAGATCATTTCTCTAGCTTATAATAAAATACAAACATTTATTATTTTCTATGGGGTCAGTTGTAATTTGACCTTCCCCTTCCTCAGGTACTTGTCAGTCACTCCGTGACTTAAAATTATCTTCACAGGTCAATTCTCTAGGTCACATTCTACCAAACTTGTAAAAACCATAGTACCATTTAAACAATAAGTATTTAGATACCACTGGGCCACAATTGGCAGAATATGAGGAAAGATTAAAACAACAAAAAATAAAAAAGTTTATAAGGGACACAAATGATTATAGGGACAACAAGGTATACACCTACAAGAAATACAATAGGAGACAACAGTCATATAATCAGTACAACACATATGAAAGTACAGATAGTGATAGTAGCTATAGCAAGGGACCCACAAAAAGACACAGAGCAACAACAAAACACAACAACCAGGACCATCAAATATAAATAGTACAGAGAATAGATATGAACTTAGAAACCAAAGAGAGATTTACAGGCGGGGGGGAAGGATTCGGGGGGAGGCAGGGGAGGAGGAATAGGTGGAAGGCAAACAAGACAAATGAGAGCCAGAGGCAAATAAATACAAATGAAGACATAGGCCCAGATATTCAAACTGCGCTCAAAACTAGCGCAACAGCAGGAGCAAGCACAAACCAGTTGTGCAAATGTGCAACAGGTGCGATATTCAAACATGGAGCAGAGCAAATTGCGCAAGCAACCAACGTCTGAATATCACACATACTGCGCCATTGCGCAACCAGGAAGGAGAAGCTGAGCCAAAATGTTGCACTATGGAGCAACCAGGGAAGCTCAGCTGAGCATTCCAGAGCTGCCATAGCGCAAGCACAGCCCCCCAGAGCAATGGAACTGCACATCCAGGGAGGCAGGCTGGGGCCCACTGCCAGCCATGCCACACATGGGCACAGGAACACACTGCAGAACCCACACCACACCTGCACACCCCAAACACAGCATCACTGGGGGTGGGACGGATGATCCATGTGCCCATGGGGACAAGCCAACAAAGCATAGCAGAGCCATGACACCCCAGCACAACCACTGGCAGGTGGGAGTGCCACACAGGGGTTGACAACCACAGTGCACATCAGCCCCGTGCGCACAGCACACCCTGCACCGTGACCCCAAGACACACCACCATGTGCAGTGACTAGCACTGCAGAAAACACCATGCATCCCCCCTGGCACACGTCAACCCTGTGCTGCAGAGAAGCATACAAGCCAGACCCACCCTGTGCACCCAGCAGTGGGTGGCAGCAGACGGCAAGACCAACAGAAAGTCAATACCATGCTGGTGATACCTCCCCATGCGCACACACACACACACACACACACACACACACACACATGTACCCAGGACCATACCACCCCAGATGGCTTGTACACCACTGCAACTGAGCAACCATAGCCAGCTACAAATCAGAGACCAACACAGCATTCATATCAAAATATAAATGTATTCTCAAAGAGTAAAGTACAAAACAATCAACCAGAACTATTTACAAGGGGGATGGGTACAAGGTCAGGTTGGTCAAGGGTAGGGATTACAAACTTGGAGAGGGAAGGCAGGGTGGTAGGGATGGGAGAAGTGGGAAGGTAAGAACAATTTATGGTCCTGACCGCCCATCTCCTGGCTGGTGTTGGCCCGTCCCATGCACCTCCTCTGAAGGCCATGCCTGTGGATGGACTGCAGGATGGCTTAGTTGTCCTCCAGCAGCTGTCTCAGGCTCAGACATCCCTTCCAATGCGCCGGAGAACCTCGAGGCCCTAGGAAAATGGGAACACAGTCAATGGCTGTGACTGACCACAACCCTGAACACCACCCAACCTGCAAGCCATATAGCCCAATGTCCCGCACCTGTGATGGCGACACCCACCCACAGTGAACATGCACATGGCCATCACAAACAGGCGGCACCAGCTATGCGCACCACTGCCCAGTTACACACCGCCCACGCCCATCACAGTACAAACAAGGCTGGCAAGTGACGGGCAACGTGGTGCAATGCCAGTTACACAGCTATGTGCCCAGTGCATGCCTGACCACCAGTGACGCATACACAGACGTGCTGTGATACTGCACAGTGATGCATGTCACCTGTGTCGTGCCTACATACATAGATACATAGACAGTGTCATCAGATAAGGGCCTATGGCAAACCCAGTCTGTCCATATGAGCTTGTAAGTTCACGTTGTTTCCTAGAAGTCTGTTGCCCTCACCCTGATCTCCAGAATTCCTTCATGTCTGTCCCTGCAGTCTGAAATCCCGTGATTGTGTCAGCCCCACCACTTCCTCTGGCAGGGTGTTCCACTTGTCCACCACCCGCTCTGGAAGACAGTCCATCACCATGTATCCTCTGAATCGTCCTCCCTCCAACTTCATCCCATGCACTCTAGTCCTGGAACATCTTTTCACTTCAAAAGTGTGTCCTGCACCCTGATCCCCCTGTAAGATACCTGTATGTCTCCATCATATCCCCTCTCTCCCCCTTCCCTCCAGGGAGTACATGTTCAGTTCCTTCAACCTGTCGTCATAGGACCCGTGATGCAAGTCATGCACCATCTTTGTTGCCCTCCTCTGAACCTTCCCTGGCCACTCTACGTCCTTACGTAGGTATGGTCTCCGGAAATGTACTCCAGGTGGGGCCTCACTAGTGTCTTTCCTGCATGGTTGTATTGTGCAGGGCTAGTGGACTTCCCCCCCCAGCATGCAATAGCATCCATGAAGTCATGATACTCACATTGCTCAAGCAGCTCTGTCTGCCGCTGTTGCCCCTGCTGCTGTTGCTGTGGCTGCTGCTGCTGCTCTATCCGGGGGGCGACTCCTGCTGCCACCAGGGCCCTGGCACGGCCCTCCTCATCCCGGCCCTGCATCCTCAGATCCCGGCCTGTGGGAGACATATGTTGAGACAAACATCAGTGTGACTCAAAAGCAGAGTGCCCCCTGCCCCAGTGAGAGTGCCCGCCCACACAGCCATAACCATCCATCGCACAACTGCACACACTGACACAGCCAACCGTGTCCGAGCCATCACCTATGCACAGCCACACAAGCACACACACACACACACCCCTACAGAGAATATAGGTGCATAGATGGTACACTCACCTGGCCTAGGCACCACGCCCCACCTGGCACGTGCCCGCAGCCTGGCCAACATGTCGGCTCCCTCCGGCGGAGGTCACTGTACCGGTGCCGGCACTGCTCAGCAGACCGGCCCCATCCAGTGACCTCCACCAGGTCAGTGGCCACTTGCTGCCACACTTGTCCTCGCCATGGTGAGGGGGCCTCACCATAGAGTGCCTCACAGTGGGGCTCCACCAGGGCCACCAGGTTGGCCACCTCCAGTGGGCTCCAACTCACTGCCCTCCTCCTAGCCATCTCAGCCAGTTTACAGCAGGCAATATGGCGCTCCGCTGCACTGTAACCCCACGTGGAGATGTTGCGCAATAGACCACCACAGGCTCCAATCGCGCTGTTCGAACAGCGCCGTCACTTCACATAGCGCTGTCACCAGACAGCGCAATAGGGACGTACACATGGCATGCGAACAGCACCAGGGGGCAAAGGGCATACACAAGGTCACGGCAATGACGCAAGGCTACGCACAGCGCCATCGGACGTAGAGGCATCCTGCGCGACTGCCAAGCTGCGTACCAGTGCCACAGTGGACTATTGCGCAGTAGTGCCACAGCGCCATATAGTGCTCAGTGCTGTAGCGCCACTGGCACAATGGTGGCCATGGCCTGAATTGCCTATCGCGCTCAGCAGGTCTGCAGTGCGATAGACGCATGCGTAAGCTGTCTGGGCATGCACAATGCAGTGTAGCACGCAGGCACAAATCTACGCCATTGGCTCAGCCAGCCCTTCCGTAGTGCGCAAAGTGCAAATTCGCGATATTCAGCTGACATATGCAAATCATTCGATCAGCCATTCAAAGGCGCAGTGGCGCGATTAGCATGTCATTAAAGTTGTGCCACTCCTCATTTGCATGTGTTGCACTATAAAAATGCGACAGTGGGTTGTGCTGGTCAGATTCGGTTACTGCAGGTGAGAGGTGAGTTACATGCTGTGTGATGCTCAGGACAATGCTCATGGGCAAGGGTGCTGGAGGATGATAAAGGCTGAGGGGGCTGAGAATCAAAAGGGCACTTAGAAAGGGACAAAGGAAACCTTTTCTATTAGTATCTGCCATACGGAGAAGAAACGTGGGGGGCTTCCGCCCCCCCCGGGCCGGCACCTATGCTCATGGGGAAATGCTGTAGACTGCACAGTGACAGGTGTCCACTTCCACCCATACAGATCACCATGACTGACCAGAGCCAAGGTGAGGGTGAGGACGGCGGGCGTAGGAGGAGGCCGAACTTCACAGCGGCAGAGACGGAGGCCCTCTTCCAGGCCTACCTGGAGGATGAGCCACTATTGAGTGGATGGAGGGGCACCCCTCATGAACGTGCAGCTGCATGGGAGGGGGTAGCTTGGGCCGTCAACCTGGATGGAAGCCACAAGCGCTCTGTGCAGGAATGCAAGAAGAAGATGGGGACTGACCGCAGGAGGCTGAAGGAGAAGGTGGAAGCCTTCAGGGCGGCATGTGCTGGCACTGGTGGGGGCCCGCCAGTGGTGTTGCAGCTGACCCCAACGGAGGAGACACTGGTCACGGCCATGCAGCCGAGTGCCATTGCGGGCGTACCAGGCGGAGGATTCCAGACAGGTGGAAGCCCATCACTGCACGGTATGACATGGTGGTGGTGTGTGGGGGCGGTTGTTCACATGCACTCACCATGTACGCTCTTTCTGTTACAGATCCTGTTCGTCTTCAGGAGACGGTGGTGGTGGGTCCAGACAGTGATGCAGACCTGCTGGACGGGAGGAGGGACCATCCACCTCCGCCACCAGCCAGCAGGCACTGCAGCAGCATGCACGCTGGCCAACAACTCTGGTGTCAGTGATACGGGTGCGGGGGTGCACAGCCTGTGTCTCAGCAGTCTGGCATGCAGGTATGCCAGCATGCTGTGCCTATGGCAGTGGCGTGCCTGCACCATTGATGATAGCAGGCCTGCAATGGGCAGTGATAGGTGTGTGTCCCATGACGGACACATGGCAGGCCAGCACGTGCCCCTGGGCCTTCCTGGTTCACAACTGTACCAGCATGCTGGCACAGTCCCAGGCTGTGCCTGTCAGCACCGGTGGGGCAGCACCGGTGGCTGTGCAGGTGTCTGCACTGTTGCCAGCATGGAGGTGGAACAGGTGGACCTGGGGGCTCAGCAGTTGGAGGGGTGGCAGCAGCAGTCACACACCAGGTCTGGGGGTACAGTGTCAAGCAGTGGCACATGTCCACCGCCCTTTGATCCGCCCATACCTGGTCCTGGCGAACAGCGCCCACCCTCAAGGGGTGCTGTGCACCGGGACCGTCCAGACCCTGGGGGTCAAGATGCCATTGGGGCACAGTACCCATTGGACGTGCACACCCGCCTGCTGCAGGAATCAGTACAGCTGCAGGGGCAGGTTGCAAGGTCCGTGGAGGCACTGTCTGTGTCCGTGGAGTGGCACAGTAGGGAGTGTGCTCGGGACCGAGCCGAGCTGGTCCTTATGTGGACGGATGTGACCGCCGCCATTGACAGGCTGACCCAGGCAATGGTCTCTGTCGCGGATGCATTGGGCACACTGTCAGGTGCCCCTGTACCACACACCCCACACAGTGCGCTCTCCACTCCCCGTTCCCAGCGTCGCGCAACACCAGGCCTGTCGACGCCAGGTTCTGCTGTGGGCATCCCGAGCACCCCTGGTGCACGTTTGTTCGGCATGATGCAGACCCCTGTGCAGGCAAGGTCGCTTCGGGCAGTGGGACCCTGGTGGTGCAACAGCGCCACCCCATGTGGCCCCTGCTCAGCCTGCCAGTGCTGCTGGGCCGCGCGGGCCGCCCATGCATCCGTGAGGCCGTGGGACAGTGCTACATGACTGAGCTGTCTCCCAGTGTGGGCCCTGTCTGGTGCTGCTCTGTGTGCAATGTGTGTCATGGTGGGCAGTGCACTGCTGGGTGCTCTGCTCACCACGCTGACACACGGACCACCTGCACACTCTCCCAACTGCTGTCCACAGGTGCATGTGCATGATGATGCCTGCATTGCACTGTACACCAAGGTGCGGGTGCCCAGGTCCTGACACGATCGACTTGGACGGTACAGGTGGTGGGGTGGTCGGTGGTGCTGTGTGTTGGCAATGTCATTTCCGCAGTGCTGTGCTTCTGCCCATGTACGCTGCCTGGTGTGTGTGTGTCCATATGAGTGCTCACCCCTCCTGATGGTGTGTTGGTATGCCTGGAACCTTCAACTCCCTGACCTTCATGCACGGTGTGTTCCCCTGTGTGCCTGTGGTTTGCGCATGGACAGTGTTGCTTGCACATGTCCCCTTAACTTACCTGTGTTGGGCGTAGTGCTCTTCTGCAATGGTGTCCCGGTGCAGCTGGGCCTGCCGGGTCAGTCGGGGGTCCCTCCGTCCTAGGGGGGGCTGCTCATCACCAACATCACCGGCGCCACTGGCATCCCCATCGCTGTCCCCCTCTTCGACCTGTATGGCAACAGGCCAGGAATATCCCACAGGCCTTTTGGGGGCTGTACTGTAGGGCACCGCCGGAGGTGTCTAGGCATCGGAAGCGTGCCTTGAGCATCCCAAACACCCGCTCTATATTGTTACGTGTTGCGGCATGTGCCTCATTGAAGCATAGCTGCGCTGGGGTCGTGGGGCGCCGGTACGGTGTGAGCAGCCAGGGACAGAGTGGGTATCCGCAGTCACCTGTGTGGAGATAGTGGAGAGCAGTGTCATGTCAGGTCCATATTGCCCATATCCTTGTGTGCCACTACCATGGCACCTGTGTCATTCCCACCCTTGCCCAAAGTTTGCATTCCATACATGTGTACTCACCCACTAGATGACCCGTGGGGATGTCCCCACTCTCGAATCGATGGCACAGTGCAGACTGGTGCCATATGAAGACATCATGTGCTCCACCAGGGTGTGTGGCACAGACATTGATAATGCGCCCAGTGGCATCACACACCACCCTGGCAGTTGACACTGGAAAACCCCTTTCAGTTCAGTATGCCTGGCCGTCCGGGGCCAGGTGGCGCACGAATGGCCACATGGGTGCAGTCTATGGCCCCTAGCATGCCAGGCATACGTGCTACCCTGTGGAACTCCTGCATGTTTGCTGTACGCTCTGCCGCGGTGCTGGGGAAATGGATGTACTCCGCAGCATGAGGCAGCAGTCTGAGGAATTGGGTGAGGACGCGTGACGTGGCTGACTGTGTAATGCCTGTGGTGTCCCCTGTCGGCCTCTGGAAGGTGCCCGTGGTGAGCAGGCACATGCAGGCTGTCACCTTGGTCTCCACAGACAGAGCGTGACTCCGTCGTGAGGGTGCCTGCATCACATCACTGCACAGCTCACAGAGCCGTCTCAGTATTGCCCTGTTCAGGTGGTACCGGCCCACGATCTCGACATCTGTGTACAGCTCGAAGCTGATGCGGGCATGATACCGCCTGTCGGGGGCATACCGCCGACGGGCCCCTCCGCGGCCACGTCCCCCTGCAGCATGGTGTCTCACCCCCCTCATTACAGCTTACATGTGGAAGCTGACACTGTCCATCTCCCTGGCTTCTGCCCCCCCGGCTGCTGTTCCTGTGTTACCCCCGCTGCCCCCACTGCTGCTTCCACTGCACCGGGCACCCCCCACTGGCCTCTCTGTCCTCCTGGACCCACTGTCCCTGTCTGCCCTTCCAGCTTGCTCTCTCTCTCTCCCCAGTTTGCGCCCGTTAGGTTCTGCGCCCGCCTTGAGCCTTTTATTTTGGCTCAATTCACCGCGCAACCTCTGGCTGAGCCACTTCTGCACATTGGCGCAAGTGTTCGAATATCACATTGCGCACTTTATGCATGGACCCGCCCCCTTCGGTTGCGCATGCCTTCATTTCCATTGCACTGTTGCTCAGCATGTTTTGGTGGTGCAACTGGCCCTTCTGAATATCGCAGAATGGCGCATTTTTGGAGTTGCGCACGTGCAACCCTGTTGCGCATGGCGCAACCCTTTTGAATATCTGGGCCATTATACCTATGTTCAATTTGAGCAAAAGAACACTAACAGTGGAAGAAGTAAAAGTTCTAAGTTTAGGATTATCATTTGCCCCTACCCAGCTTGTTAATCTGTTTGACCTGGAGGTAGACCTGCAAAGGTTTTACAGGAATCTACACCTAAAAAATCAATTTGGTGGAAGTGACACCACAGTTGATACATACAAACAAAGACTTAAAGAGAATGTGTAAATTAGATCAAAATATAATCCACCTACTGGTAAAAATCATGGCATAGAATCATTTTGTAAAATTACAGAAAAAGAAATAATGGGACTATTTAAAACCAAAGAAAGTATAAACCCAGAGTGGAATAATTTAACTAAACAAGAAAGAGAAGTATTAGAGAATTTAAAGCAAGATCAAACAATCATAATTAAGAGTGCAGATAAAGAAGGAGGTATAGTTGTCCAAGA
Organism: Neoceratodus forsteri; assembly: GCA_016271365.2. Classification (NCBI taxonomy): domain Eukaryota; kingdom Metazoa; phylum Chordata; order Ceratodontiformes; family Ceratodontidae; genus Neoceratodus; species Neoceratodus forsteri. Next base: position 1,840,778,623 of record CM057449.1, read on the forward strand.
TAGGACGCAGTATAAGGAAATGTGCATGAACTTACTTATGAACAGAGAAAATTATGATGTGTTGCAATAAGACCCAACTAAAAAAATGAAACAGGAAATTGATGCCATGCTTAATGAATATGAAGCCATGCAATGGATAGAACCATGGGAAGCTGAATTATTATCCAAAAATTTCCCGAGAATACCAACTTTTTATTCTATACCTAAAATTCACAAACATGCAACTAATCCGCCTGGCCGACCAATAGTCTCAGGCAATGAATCTATCTTTGAACCAATTTCAAAATATATAAACTTTCACCTACAACCATTGATAGAAAAAACAAAATCTTATGTTAAGGATACTACAGACATCCTGAAATTACAAAAAATCACAGAACAAGATTTAAGTGAATAAACCATCTTAGTGGCATTAGAAGTAGCAGATTTATACACATCTATCCCGCATCAGGAAGGGATTCAATGTCTGGGGTACATACTAGATACTAGGGCCAGGAACAGCTCACCTAAAACCAGAATACTGCAAGAAATGGCAGATATAATATTAAAAAGGAATTATTTTGAGTTTGACGGGACATTCTATCAACAGAGTAAAGGGACAGCAATGGGTTCCACAATGGCACCAGCATATGCCAATGCATATATGGACAATTCTGAAAAAAACACACATTTTTTTAGAAAATAACAGCAAAATACACACTTGGCTTCATTTTATCGACAATATTTTTATGTTATGGAAAGGAACACAGGAAGAACTTCTTAAATTCCATGAGGAACTGAACAACAAAGATAAAAATCTTAAGTTCGTGATGAATTTTGATAAAAAAGAAGTACCATATCTAGACCTCAAGATAAAAAAGGTAAACGACAAGACAGAAACAGCACTTTGTAGGAAGGAAACAGAAACACCATATTACATGGTAATAGTTTCCACGAAACCAAGCTTAAACAGAGTATTCCATACTCTCAGTTAACTCAAGTGAAACAAAACTGTACAGCAATACAAGAAGCACAGAAAGAATCAAAAATCATGTTAAATAGGTTCATAGACAGAGGATATAAGCCTAAGTCATTGAAACAAGCAGAAGAAAAAATTAAAAATAAGACACAAGAGGACCTATTAAAAAGTAAAGGACCCAAAACAAAGCCACAAAGAATTGTATTTGCTACTAAGTACAATCATAAGTTAAAAGAAATCAGACAAATAATAAACAAACATTGGCCTTTAGTTGAATGGAGAGTGAACAAATACTGGAACTTTTAAATAAGCCCATAATAGCTTCAAAAAGGGTACGGAATCTTAAGGATCAATTAGTAAAATCTCAATTTAAATTACCAGAAAACAAGGAAGTACAACTACTATTGGGACCATTAGCACCAAGCATGGTCCCTTGTGGCAAGTGCTCAGAATGTAGTCCTACATAAAAAAAAAAAATTCATACATCCACATACAGGGCATGGTCATCCAATTAGACAGCATGTTAACTGCATGACAGAAGGGGTAATATATGTAATACAATGCCCTTGTGATAAGTTGTATATTGGACAAACTAGCAGGATGCTCAAGACCCGCATACAAGAACATAAGGGAGATATAAGAAAAAAAGAAGAGACATCCCCAGTAGCAACACATTTTGAACAAGCAGGCCATAATGGAGCTTCTTTAAGGTTTTGGGTACTTGAAAAAGTACAGACACCAGAAAGAGGAGGTAATAACTGGGATTTTCTTTTAAGAGATGAAATGAGGTGGATATTTAACATGAACACAATAGACAACAGGACTGGGATGAATGTAGAAACAAACTGGCAGGCATGCATTTAGATCGTGTAGAACTGAAAAGGTAGATATAACATGTAAAAACGAATAAACATTATACAGAAATCAATTAGTAAAGTAGTAAAGTAGAGATTCAACCAGTAGAAATAACTTTTGACATTCACAATAGGGAGGTCAGATAGTAATTGACCCCAGTATGAACACAATAATGTCACTATATAAAGTAAGCTATGAGAAGCTAATAGTACAAGGATATTCTAAATGAAGTAGAGATTTAACTTGTAACACTTACAACAGGGAGGTCAAGTAGCAATTGACCCCAAAGGTGATAAAATAACATTGTTGTAGTAAGTGTACTAAGAGAAGTCAAAACACATGGATATTCTAAATAACAGTACAATCACTATCTAAAAGGGTAAAGATGATGTTTTACCTCCAGGACAAATTACATTATTGATGACAGAGAGGTCGAGCTGCACTTAACCTCTGTAATATTTGAGTGTTTAAAAAGTATTATGGTGTTTAAAAGTTTGGTTTGATGTGAGCTAGAGAATCGATCTACGAAGACAATTTTATACCATGGAGTGATTGTCAAGTATCAAATGAAAGAGAAGGTCAAATAGCAACTGACCCCTCAGCATAATAAATAAGCAGCAAGTTCAGTATTTTTAACAGGGAGGTCAAGTTGCATTTGACCACAGTGGTATCTAAATACTTATTGTTTAAATGGTACTATGGTATTTACAAGTTTGGCAGAATGTAAGCTAGTGGATCAATCCGTGAAGATAATTTTAAGTCACGGAGTGACTGACAAGTACCTAAGGAAGGGGAAGGTCAAATTACAACTGACCCCTCAGAAAATAATAAATATTTGTATTTTATTATAAGATAGAGAAAAGGTCGAACAGCTACTAGCCATTGATTCATCTTCCAGACCAGCAGTCCCTGCCTCTTTGCTTGCTGCCTTTTGGAGCAGTTGATCCTGAATTGCCTGAACCTACTGTGCCAGTAGTCAAGTTCCATCCTGCAGGACCGTGAGTAATTGCCCTGCCAAAAGGGAGTAAAAGTTTAAAAATTGCTAGTATCCTAGAAAGAGCTACCTTTAGGGCCCCAACGCTGGCCACCCTGCAGCATCTAGCAGGCTTGTGTTAAATGTGGGTACCCAGTCAGGACAATCAGAACACAGGGGGTGTGCATTGGTACCAGTGTGGGTGGGCATTGTTAATGTTCCTGCCTACTGGCCCTGTTAATCTCAGTCAACCCTTTTTCTCTTCCTCACAGCAATCCTGTATCCTAGTACCTCCTTCACTAGCCCTTCCCCTAAAATAAAGCTGTGTTTTGTTCTTTGTAATTCCTGTGTTGTGAGCATATCATTAGTTATAACTGTTAAGTATATGTTTTTTACAGTATTGGTGAACACTGGGTTATTCAGTGTGTGGGGTGACTGGAAGGGGAGGTTGGTAGGTACAGCATCCCAGGGGGGTTGTACTAATCAAACACTTAGCCCACTGTTACTTTACTCTGGGTGGAGGCACCACATTACTTTCTTTCTATTTTGGGATAGAACTCCAACCACCATCGCAACAGAACCCAGGCCCCTTAACCTATGTGGCAGTCAACAGGCAGGGGTAGTAGCCCACTGGCACATGGCACCTGGGCTGCATCTTTTTAGGCACTGCTGGGATCTCCTGTTCACCAGCCACACACACCAAGGATGTCACTGGTGAAAAGGCCCCAATTGTATCCCCCACCCCCAATTCTGCCCCCAAACCCAAAATCATGGTCAAGGTGGCAGATAAACTAAGATTGGCTGAGTGGAGCGAAGGTCAGGAAATGGGCCCCCAGAAATCCCTCTTGCTCTTGGGAGTGCCTCCCAAACTAGATAATGAGTCTATAGTGGGGCATCTGTCTGCAATAAGGAGGCTAGGCCAAGTAATAGTCCGGAGCAGAATGTTAGGTTCTATTACAGGGACTTTGACTGTGTTGGTTGAATGTAAAAATGTAATTGAGGCCTCCTGGGTATCTGATGCTTTAGTTCCAGAGGGGTTACCGGAGGTGTGGGCTATTGTAACTATGACTAGTGTAGTCCCCCGGGGGAGGCAATGCCCAAGGCAAAACCAACCCCCACTTGTTGAAGGGACCAGCCCCCATTATGTGCCCCCCTCTTCAGACTCTTATCGGAAGTTGAGGGTGTTCTCCATGGTGAAGTCCACTCCAGTTGGAGAGGTGGATTATGAAACGTGAGTTAATTACGTGATCCCCCATTTGCAGGAATGGCAGTGCAGCAAGGGGGAGAAACACAAAAGGTTGACTAAAAGCTTGAAGGGTCCTGCCCTTGATGCTATTTGGTTCTTTCAGGCCACTGACCCTGAGGCCAGTGTGGAAGATTATGTTACTGCTTTGGACAGTGCCTTTGGCAGCACTGAATCCAGTGAGGACCTGCTCTGGGGCTTTAAAGAAACCTAGCAACAGAGGGGAGAACCCCTCTCAGGGTATATACAAAGGCTAGAAAAGGATCTACAAATGGTGTATCATAAAGGGGGGGGGTACAGTCTACCGATTTGAACAAAATGTGCTTAGGATAGGTGCTGAGGGGAGCCAAGCACTCAGAACTGTTGCTACTAAAGTTGAGTGTAAAGGAAAGGCTGAGTGACCCTCCTTCTCCCCTTATTCTCCTCAGAGAAGTGAGAGAGATGGAGGAACAGGATGCTCAGTGGGGACCCTAGCCGCTGTAGTGGCTGCCACTCAGGCTGTTGACAAGACCCCCCACGCTCAGGTTTATGAGCTCAAGGAACTGCTCAAAGAGTACAGGGAAGTACTTGATAGGGCTACCTCTGCCTTCAATAGAAACCTCAATACCCCCCAAGTCAGCCTGCCCCTCCAGCCCCCGCCAACTTCTCTCTGATGGGCCTGGGGGTTCCGGGGTCAGGTGCCCCCCATGGCCCCCTCATATTGAAACATGCCTCAATTAACTGTGTCAGGCTGTAAGCAAACTGAAAAGTCAAGCCTTACCAATGCCAGAAGAGCTAGAGCAGAGAGTGGCTATGGCTCAAGCAATTGTCCCAGCTCCCACAGTGTATCACGGCAAACCCAGTCACCAAGACTCCAAGCCTGATGCAGAAGTTTCCTACCCAACCAGGCCAAGTCAAGGAGACATGTACTGCTATAGGTGTGGGAGGGAAGGACACATTCACTGAGAATGCTGGTCATGTGAAGGCCCAGCCTGAGTGAGGGACCGACTGTTGGTGGAGAAGCACCAGCATCAGGGAAACTTCAACGGGACCTGGTAAGGGAGCATACCGGGAACCCCATCAAACCCAGCTCTACGGTGTTCACAGGAAGGTCTACAGTAAAAGGTGCAGTGCCCTCCCTACTTGATATTGATAAGTTGGTGAGACCATCTACCGAAACTACCATCACTATAAATGGGGTGTCCACCCGTGCCATCCTACACAGTAGCTCCCAGGTGACCATCATCTTTAAAACCTGGTATGACCAACATCTGTCCTACCTTGAGTTGCAGCCACTGGAAGGGTTAAACATGTGGGGTCTTAGTGACAAATCCTATCCCTACCTCGGCTATGTTAAAGTGTGGATGGCTTTCCCATCTAAAGTGACCAGAGTGGGAGACACGGTAGAGACCCTGGCTCTAATTTGCCCTGAGGATGGATCATACAGTGGGGTGCCTGTACTGGTGGGTACCAATGCCTACATATTTTTATGGTTGGCACAGCTTTGCCTGGCTTGGGAGGCTGAGCAGAATGGGAAGGTTATGCCCATTCACCCGGTGGTAAGGGAGGCTTACAGGAAGCAAGTACAAACTTGGGTTGATGAGCAGGATGACCCAGTGGGTGTTGTCTGGAGGTGGAATGCAGAAGAAATAGTGCTGCCCCCTAATGCCATATGCAATATTAGTAGCATGGTGTGTCTGAAGAAGGAGGTGAAGAACAAGATCCTAATGTTGAATGCTCCCGAAGAGCATGGATTACTGGCCGGTTTGCTCGTCAAGCCCAGTGTATTGTCAGCCAGGGCCCATGCTTATGTCAGAAAGGTCACGATGCAAGTGAAGAATGTGACAGAGCAGGACGTGGTTATTAGAAAGGGATGCACCTTAGTCCAGGTATATTGTGTGGACACAGCTGTGCAGCCAGTTTCCTCCAGAGGAGGCACCCCACCTGGTATTGTCCCTAACCTATTTGGCCTTAGCAACTCCCCCATCCCAGAGGAGTGGAAGGTTAGGATCCAACAAAAACTGTTGAGAAGGATTAATGTATTTTCCCTGCATGAGTGGGATGTGGGCTGCATGACAGGGGAACAGCACCATACACGGTTTACTGACGAGCACCCATTTAGGGAGAGGTTTCGATGCTTAGCCCCAGCACATATTGATGATGTATGGTGGCATCTCCAAGAATTATTGGCTGCAGGCATCTTTCAGGAGTCCGGGAGCCCATACGCCTCACCTATAGTGGTGGTGAGAAAGAAAAGTGGGGTTGTGAGAATGTGTGTGGACTACTGGACATTAAACAAGTGGACCATACCTGACCACTACATGATGCCCCAGATTCAGGATGCCCTGGATTGCTTGAACAGCATTAAATGGTTCTCAGTGTTGGACCTGAGAAGCAGGTATTATCAGATCCCCATGGCCCCACAAGACCAAGAAAAGACCATTTTCATATGCCCACTTGGGTTCAATAAGTTTCTACAGATGCCCCAAGGCATTTCTGGCATCCCTGCTACATTTCAGCACCTTATGGAGAGAGCTGTCTGGGATATGAATCTGTTGGAGTGCCTAGTGTATCTAGACGATATAATAGTTTTTGGAAACACCTTGGAAGAGCATGAGGTCAGGTTATTGAAGGTACTGGATCACCTGGAAGAGTTTGGGCTCATGCTCTCTGTTGACAAGTGCCAGTTCTTCCAAGCCTCCATCAAGTATGTTGGGCACATAGTGCTGGCACAAAGAATTCAAACTGACCTCAGCAAGGTCAAGGCGCTCACCACTTGGCCCAGGCCCCAGTACTTGAAAGAGTCACAACACCTGTTGGGTTTCTGTGGGTATTACCAGCTATTCATCAAGTATTATACCTAAGTAGACAGACTGCTTCTGAACCTGTTGCAGGGCTACCCTCCAGTTAATAAGAGTAAAAGACTCAAACCTCCAGGGGCTCCCGCTGAACAGCAACATTACTTTAAACCATCCAAACCATTTGGCCCAAGGTGGACTGAGGATTGTGAAAGTGCTTTTGAGAACATCATTCATTGCTGGACCCATGCTCTAGTCTTGGCCTATGTAGACCCACAAAAGCCTTACACCTTACACACCGACACCAGTTTCAGTGGCCTCAGAGCTGCACTGTATCAAAACTACCCAGAGGGCCTTCGTCCAGTTGCATATGCCAGTCACAACTTGAACCCAGCAGAGAGGAAATACCCAATGCACAAACTGGAGTTCCTTGTGCTCAAGTGGGCCATTGTTGACCAAGTCCATGACTACCTATATGGAGCAAGATCACTGTGCGGACTGACAATAATCCGCTGACTTACATTCAAACCACAGGCAAGCTGGACATGGCTTGGCATAGGTGGCTGTCAGCCTTGTCCACCTACGACTACTGCATCAAATACAGCCCTGGTCTAAATCAGGTAGATGCTGATGCTTTGTCCTGGTGCCCCACATCCCTTTCTGGTGACAATTTGGCCTGGCTGATGATCTCTGAGCAGACTGTAAAGGCCCTGTGCAAGACGTTCAACACTGAAGACCACTCAATATCAGAGACTGCTCCCCGGGTAGTGGACAGCCTCAGTGCCCCCAGAAATTACCTCCCACTGAGACAAGAGACACTAATCAAGCTTCTGCACAAGAGTTGGCTGACTCTGATATCAGGGTGGAAGTACAAGCACCCTTAAGATGTTCAGAGAGAACTGTAAAACCCTTACTCAAATTTACCTATGACTGTCCTGTGGAGCCCACTGATTTTCCCTGTTTGTAGTTCATAAGGGCATCTATGTTGCCCTCAGGTCACTTCCAAAAACATTCATATGCCCTGTTAATGCTAAACCTCCCAGGCCCAGAAAGGAATCTGCCAAATTCAAAAAGGGGAGGTAAAGGTTGATATCTGGGGTAAACAGAAGGGTTAAAGTCTATGTATTTAATATGCAGGTGTTTCCCTGAATACTGGGTTAGAGGAAAGTATCAAAAAGGTTCATATGACTAATGAGGTCACAGTAAATGTGACAAATGTCTGTATATACTGTAGTTTATTGTTTATTTCAAAGGTACCTGACTATTTAAGGTAGATAGAAATTAGGTGTCTAGATAGAAATGTATAAGATGTGTTAAATGTTGAGGTTTAATGTTTTAATGTTTACAGATCCCAGCTAATGGACTTAGTGCAGACACCAAGCATGTAAGGCAAGGGATAGTGTAACCCCCCCTGTGGGAGGGGCTTACCTGTTTTGCCCTGGGAGCCTGTCATTGCTCCTGTTCCCCACTGCCTCCCGCTGCCGAGTCCCGGGTCCTGAGGGTCCCTTTTGGCCTCTGTTCAGCCTGCTGCACGTTCTTCAAAGTCCTTTGTTGCCAGAGGAGTGAATCACGGAGCCGCCGCTCTGTTGTTCCACTCCGGTGCATGCCGGTGGTCTGCACATGCATGGTAGAGCATCTTTACTTCTGGACCACTGTGGCAGTCACACAGTCACCTCTCTGGTAGTCTTGACCCCCAGAATATGCTAGTCGGAGGTCAGACACCTGGAGGAGGCACATTAACTGTGGCAAGAGTCTTTATTTTAAAAGCTCCTGTAAGCACTCTGAAACTGGGGCATAAATGAATATAAATGAAGCACTAATGAATATTAATGAGCTACCAAACTGCCTGAGGGGGGGGACTGTACATATCGGCCGCAGTGACAGGCTATCTAAGAACTTGTAGAATATAATTCAGCAGCCAGGTGGCAGGGGGAAAAGGCTGCTATAGAGCAATGTGGAAACCGTGGGTATAAACTGTTTGGTTTGGCTGCACAAACTCTTAAAAGTTGGAACTGCTGTACAAGACTGTATAAACAGTACACATAGGCAGTCATCTTTGTCACTTTGACCCCAATGGACAGTCAATTGGCAACTTAGTCACCCAAAGAGTGGTGAACTGCTTCATGGTAGAGGTGCGAACTTTGTTCCAGGCACCAAAACCCATTTACCAATCAATAATCAAACTGGGTTAATGATTATTAATATTTGTGATTGTCAGCACTATCTAACCAATCAGAAGCTGGGATTTTTGAGTGAAACCCCAGGGCCTTTGGGCTGTTTGAGCAGTCTGGCCTGGGCTCTGATCATGTCAGGTAAGGACTCAGGCTGTGTGTTGGAAAGGCAGGAGACCTTTCACAGGACTTGGTTGGTCAATCGGCCAATGGTCTGAAAATTGGAAAAAGGGATTTTTGCTTGCTGAAACAACTGTGGTGTTGCAACTGAATGTCCAAGGTATTTTTGGTGAAAGCTCCTGGTTGTTTGGAAATCCAGCATTTGCAATGAGTCTGCATCAGTGTGGAGAACCCTGAGCCTGTGAAAGGGATTAAGTGGAACTGTCTGTGCCAGAGCTAAAGTGGGCACATTGGCCTTGATCTGAAGACATTGAAAGGAAAGGTTGGCATCTATCTAGAGCTTGAGAACCTGTTGTTTGCTGAAATCCAGATGTGGAAAGGTGGAAGCTGTAGAAAGGTGGAAGTCAAATCCAGAGACTGTAAGTCACTAGCCAAAAGCCACTGGAAAGATGGACATTGGAGAACTGGTTGCTGCACATCGTAGCTGTTTGTTCTTGCTCAGGAGAAAGGTGAAAACTGAAAATCTCCACAGCTGCAACTTCGAGCCAGGTAGGGAAACTACCAACCTCTATCAAGTGAGGTAGACGTGGTTGCAGGGGACCATGGGTACGTGCCTGAGTGCTAGGGCACTCTGGACCCATTAGGGGAGTCTGACTGTGGGATCACTCCTGGGTCTGGGTTCCTTGTGGCCTAGTGGGCTATGTGTCTGGGCCCTGTAATCTGGCCTGCTTGGTGGGTTGAAGGTGACAAGCTGCAAGAATCTTCAAGCAAGTTCAAGGTCGACCAGCTGCTAGCCATTGATTCATCTTCCAGACCAGCAGTCCCTGCCTCTTTGCTTGCTGCCCTTCAGAGCGGTTGATACTGAATTGCCTGAACCTACTGTGCCAGTAGTCAAGTTCCATCCTGCAGGACCATGAGTAACCCAGGGCTTGCCCTGCAAAAGGGAAGTAAAAGTTAAAAAATTGCTGGTATCCTAGAAAAAGCTACTTCAAGGACCCCAGCACTGGCCAACCTACAGCATCTAGCAGGCTTGTGTTAAATTGGGGTACCCAGTCAGGACACAGGAGGTGTGCACTGGTATCAGTGTGGGTGGGCATTGTTAATTTTCTGTCCTACGGGGCCTGTTAACCTCAATCAACCCTTTTTCTCTTCCTCACAGCAATCCTGTATCCCAGTACCCCCTTTCCTAACCCCTCCTTTAAAATAAAGCTGTGTTTTTTTCTTTGTAATTCCTGTGTTGTGAGTATATCATTAGTTACTTATAGCTGTTAAATATATGTGTTTTACAGTATTGGTGAACACCGAGGTATTCAATGTGTCAGATGACTGGAAGAGAAGGTTGGTAGGTACAGGCCATAGCATCCCAGGGGGTTTAACAAATCAAACACCTGGCCCACTGTTACTTTACTCCTGGTGGATGCACCATGCTACTTTCTTTCTATTTTGGGATAGAACCCCCAACCACCATCGCAACAGAACCTGGGTCCTTTAACCTGTGTGGTAGTCAACAGGCAGGGATATTAGTCCACTGGCATATGGTGTCTGGATTATGTGTGCAAATGATAGAAGTCTAGGAAGTAAGATTCGAGACTTGGAGGCACTTATGGCAGAGGTTGACCTAGATATAGTGGTCATTATTGAGTCGTGGTGTAATAAAAACCATGACTGGGATTTGGCCAGACCAGGCTATAATCTGTTTAGAAGGGACAGGGAGGGTAAGAAAGGAGTGTGTGTGTGTGTAGCTTTATGTAATGTAAAGCATTAAATCAGCAGAGATACAGGGGATACAGAAGGGGTCAGAGGTACTGTGGGTCACACTTCATAAGGGAAATGGTACCACCATTCGCACTGGTGTGATATACAGATCTCCATCACAGAGGAAGGAGTTAGATAGAGAACTGGTGGAAGCCACTGGCAAAATGGCAAAAAGGAGAGAAATGCTGCTTGTGAAGGACTTCAATACGCCAGATGTGGAAATGCTGCTTGTGAAGGACTTCAATGTGCCAGATGTGGATTGGAGTCTCCCCGCTACAACTTTAACTAGAAGCAGGGACTTTCTGGACTCTCTGCCGGGGTCGTTCCTCAGACAACTAAGTGAACCTAACTGTGATGGGGCTATAGTGGATCTAGTACTTACGAACAGAGACAATGTGGCAGACATCAAGGTGGGAAGTCACCTGGGGACCAGTGATCACTGTACAGTGTGGTTCAATATAATGGCAAAGGCAGATTCCAATCACACTAGGGTGAGAGTCCTGGACTTTAGGAGTTCAGATTTTGTAAAAATGGGTGAATGCCTAAAGTGTGAATTCGCAGGAGGAGGCAACCTAGGTGGAGTAGAGGAGCAGTGGGACAAATTAAAGAGGGCCATAATGAAGGCTAAAAACCTTTGTGTCAGGCAAGTAACTAGTAAAAGTAAGAGAAAAAAAGTCCACTGTGGTTCTCTAGGGAGGTGGCTAGAAAGGTAAAGACTAAAAGGTTGGTTTTTAGAAGATAAATGGAGGCACAGAGGGAGTAGGATAGGGAGGTGTATCTGCAGAAACAAAACGAAGCAAAGGAAAGTATTAAGGAGAGGAGTGAAGGCTAAAACTGAAGATAGGATATCCCAAGAGGTAACAAAAGGGAACAAGGCATTTTTTTAGGTAAATAAGTAAAAACAGAAGGAACAGGGGAAGAACTGTAAGATTAATAAGGGATGGGGGAATATGTAGAGGGAGATCAGGATAAAACAGAAATACTAAGCAAATATTTTTGTTCCGTGTTCGAGGTGGAGGAAGAGGGAGATGGGTCAGAAAAAAGCAGTATATGCTCTATAAGGAGGGAACTGGGTACCAGTCTCTTCTTGGAGGAGAGGGTACTCTAGGGATTTGCTAGTCTGAAAACAGACAAGGCAATGGGACCAGACAGGGTACATCCTAGGGTATTGCAAGAACTCAGGGAAATGCTGGCTGCACCTCTGATAGTCCTTTTTAACAGCTCACTAGAAACAGGTGTGGTTCTGGAGGACCAGAGGAGGGCAGATGTAGTTCCTCTTCATAAAAGTGGTAGCAGAGAGGAGGCTGAAAATTAAGGGTCTGTTAGTCTGACCTCAGTGATGGGAAAGTTAATGGAAACTGTGTTGAAGGAGAGGATAGTGGATTATGTTGAATCAAATGGGTTACAAGATCAGAGACAGCATGGATTCACAGGAGGGAGGTCATGTCAAACGAATCTGATAGATTTCTTTGATAGAGAGACAAAGGAAGTAGATAAGGGAGGCACAGTGGACGTGGCATACCTAGATTTCAGTAAGGCGTTTGACACTCTTCAGCATAGGAGACTATTAAACAGACTGAGGAACTTAGGAGTGGATCCAAAGGTGTTAAATTGGGTAAGAAATTCTTTAGGGGGGAAAAAAACAGGGTAGTAGTAAATGGAATTCACTCGGAGAAGGGGAGGGTAACCAGTGGGGTGCAGCAGGGATCAGTGCTGGGACCGGTCCTCTTTATTGTATTTATAAGTGACATTGCAGAGGACCTGGAAGGGAAGGCCTGCCTATTTGCAGAGGATATCGACATTTGTAACAGGGTGGAAATTCAGGGGGTGGGGGTTGGGGTTCAAAAGATGAAGACAGACCTGAGAAAGTTAGAGGAGTGGTCTAGTGTATGGTAACTTGAGTTCAATGCAAAAAAGTGCAAAATAATGCACTTGGGTTCAGGAACCCAGCAGCTAAATGCAAAATGGGAAGAGTGATATTGACAACAACCAAGCAGGCGAGAGACCTCGGTGTAATTGTCCCGAATGACCTAAAGGTAACTAAGCAGTGTGACAAGGCAGTTGGGAAGGCTAACAGGATGCTGGATTGCAAAGGGAAGGGGATCACCAGCAGCAGTAGGGAGGTTGTGTTACCTCTGTATAGGTCACTGGTGAGACCTCTTCTGGAGTACTGTGTACAGTTCTGGAGACCACATCCATGGAAGGACATAGACAATGGAGACAGTCTGGAGGGCAGCAACTAAAATGGTGAGGGGCCTGCAACAGAAGACTTAAGAGGAGAGACTGAGGGAACTCAGTATGTACACCCCTGAGGAAAGGAGGGAAGGGAGATATGACAGAGATTTAAATACATAAATGGGGTAAATAAGGTGGAGGAGGGGAGTATTTTTCATAAGAAAATAGGTTCAAGAACAAGGGTGCATGATATGAAGCTGGGGGGTAAATTCAGGAGGGATATAAGAAAGTTCTTCTTCACAGAAAGAGTGGTGGAACCCTGGAACAGGTTGCCAGCTGAAGTAGTTGGAGCAAAAACAGTAAAAGCAAATAAGCTTGGGATAGGTGTAAGGGTCTTAGGGGAAAGAAACAAGGAGAGGGAGGAAGAACCACAGATCATGTAGGGTCTGTGGAGATGCTCTAGGTAGGGATAAATGGTCAGACTAGGTAGACCAAGCTGCCCTTATTTGCCAGCAAATCTTGTATTTCTATGGTTCTATGTTTCTCCAGGGATGCCTATCTCCTGTGCTCAGGCTGCAGAAAGAGGAGGGTCTCAAAAATCCATTTACTAGAAAAATGGTCAGGAGCTGGCTCCTAGCATACCACCAGATTAAACACTAAAAGGGAATTTTGCCCAATGCCTGGTTGAGTTTGGCCTTTAAAGGGATGAGGGAATACAGCGTATTTGTACATCAGGCTTTATTGCAGTGGTGGCATGGAGGGCTGCTTCAGGTCATGGATCTTTACACAAGGGGTGTACTGAGGTCCTTTACGGAACTTCATATGGAATACGCTGTACAACCGGAACACTTCTTTGCCTCCCTAAGAGGCAGTCCAATGTTGCATACCGGTAGCTTAACAGCAGATAGTCACATGCAGCTGGAATCCTCACTGACTAAGGCTACTCTATACAAGCCCAACCCTGTTCTCAACCCCAGTTCATAAACTCCTCAACGGTGGGTGCCTTTCTTCACAGAAAATGTTACAAAAAAGTTGGGAGAACAAATTAGGGGATAACAATAACACCTGAGATCTGGAGGGTGGTGGTCATCCACTTTTCTAACTATTCTAAGAGTGATAAATTATGACCAGTGCAATTGAATTACTTCTATCAAACATATGATAGATTAGTAAAGGTGTACACCATAAAACCTGATAAGGCTTCAATGTGCTCTAGGTACTTAAATAAAGAGTGCACATTTATCCACATGACCCCTTTCTGCCCAAAGCTTTTACCCTTCTGGAGGAAGGTCCATAACCTGATGGAAGGGGTTCTTAGAGCTGTGCTACCTGCTTCACTGCTTGACTTTTTCTTGGGTGCTGATATGCTTCCAGGGCAGCACTTGGGGTATGAAATCTTGTCTGAAACTGTGAGGAAGACAATTGCATAACAGTTGTTGAGCAGTGTTCCACTGACTATTGTATTGTGGGTAAGAAACCTGCTCCTTTGTCTTAAACTAGAACGATCCAGATGAATGCAAATTCAGAGGGAGATAAATTTTCCAAATTATGGGGCTCACTCATCCGGGTCATTGAGAGTGGAATTTTTTTGTGACATGAATGAACATACTACATCATTGCTATCTGTCATACAAACTGGCTGGGATACATTTAGTTACTTATGAGTATGATTAAGCAAAGTAACAAGTTGTTACGGTCCAAACATAGTGATAATATATACCCTTTGTAGCAACTCATTTTCATAAGACCCCTGTTGCTTGCACCTTTTGTAGCCCACCCCCTTCCCCTATGTCTAGGGGCAACTCCAATCTGCTGCAGGGAGGGGGCAAAACAACACAGCACAGCACAGAAATCTCACCAGAAGCATCCCACAGGTTCAAAGCTTGGAAAACATTAGGGCCTACCTGAAAATGTCTTCATTTCGGCTGGGAAACTTCAGGGATCATGTCCACAAACACTCTGGGCACCCCAAACTCCAGACGGGATCCTCGGCTTCTGATCATCTTCTCTCTCTTTCGCTGCAGGAACCCCCCCCCTTCCCCCAATTCCAGGACATAGAGGTGCAGGATTTAGCATAAGAAAAAAACACTGGAAAGAAAACTCATTTGGGAGATTAAAAAACTTTGAGTATTTACAATTCATCTGCTCTCTAGTTTCAAATTGAAATGACTCCAATTAATCCTTTTAAAACTCAATCACTTTATTTCTCCTGTGCCCAAATGATTTAACAGGCTACAGGAATCCATCTTTGACTTAAATTCAAACCTCAGCTCCATGGTGCTAAACTTTATACAAGCCAGAAAATATGGCAGTTTTTAAAGCAGAGCAAGGGTTTTATACAGCTCTTAAAACAGCAAACCTGGTATTTATCAAGGATACAACAACCCCTTCCTGGACCGTGAAGCTCAACATATCACCGGCACTGGTAAGTACCTAACAGAGCTTCCTACTTGGTTTCCATGTGGGTCCTATATTATCTCAAACCAGAAAGCGTACAGCTTCTCCCACATCATTCCCTGACTCTCTATTCTGGCATTCCAGGGACATGGATGGTGCAGTATCAGCCAAACCCACTGCACCATACCCCCATTCTCTTCTACCCGGTTGTTGTCCTTGTCTGCCCAGTCTCCCCAGACCACCTCTAGCTCCCTTAAAGTCCCGGATCAAGGCGTAGTAATAGGGTGCACAGTCTATCCCCTGCATGGCCATAACTCTTCCTCATCCATTCCACTGCCCGATAAGTGCAACCAGCACCGGGGGAAAAATACACTTCAAGGGCACTCCATGGCCCACTTGGCTAAAGACTGGCAGTCCCCAGGCCTGTCCCTCCAAACAGGCCCTATACTGGGAAGAGGCTTCCCCCAGGCCCCCTCACCAGTTAACCCTAGGCCGCCTTGCCACATCAGGATGCAGAAGCCCTGCCACAGCCTACTGCAACCCCGATGACCCAGGCCCACTACCAGCCTACCGTGGCCTAACCAGACCTATGGGGCCTGCCTCTCCTGCACTTCTGTTTCTCTTCCTTCCACCTCCCAGAACCTGGGGCCCCACAATAATGGCTGCAGATGCCTGTCTAAAAACACTTCCATAGACCACCCCGGGGACCCGACGCATTGCGGCTGAGAGCAGGCCTGCCTTACGGGGGACTGCAGTGCCTCAGTCTTCTCTCTCCCATCACAGCACTCCCCAAACATCCTAGCATGTCTATTTATATATATCCAAAAAACCCTGCTCGCTGCTGCCACTGAGTGGCATCAAACTGAAATTGCGCCCCCCAGAGCACTAACACATCCATAAGCTCTGGGGGCAATAAGAAGGAAGGGGTCCCTAAAGGGAGTAAAAATATCTCTTAAATGAGAGGGGGCTTACACTTTTATGTACAGTCCTTTAAGAAATTCTTCATTATGCTGTACGTCACAGAGTGTAGCGTAGTTTGATCACTGTTAGTTTACATCCTACAGACATGTCATTTAATGTCCTGTACGTCATTGTCATAATTATGTTATGCCTTATGATGGAATGCTTGTATGCATTCTGACAATGTACATGTAGAATAAAATGTGTTTACAAAAAAAAGAGACAGCAGAACAAGATCATCACCGTATGCTAAGACCTGCATTTTTGGAACAAATAGCTGGAGGGTGAAAAGAAGGATAATTCATAGCCTCTAATATCTCACTAATGTATATGGAAAAAAGGTGGGTTGCAAGAATGCATCCCAGCTTTACACTCTTATTAGATAAAAATGATCTTATCAGGAAACCTTTTTACTGTATTTAACTTGGGTCCAAGTATTATTATGAAGCTTTATTATTATTTGGAAGGCTTTGCCTGTGTTTCAGAGGGACAGCAGATGATTAATGCTATGCCCCATCCCCGAAGTATAAAACCGCAAAATGTCTGTGTCCCTCCGATGCTCTGATTTTGGTTGGCTTCTGTTGTGTGGCAGCCTTTTCTGCCCCCCCCCGCATACCTCTGCTACCTCGTGACTGTCTTCGTTTGTCTGTGGTCTTCTGCCTCTGCCGTCTGTCCCAGCTGTGGTTCTGAGCTCTGATGTGGTGGTTTCTGCACTGCTAGCTGTCCCTGGGCTCCTTACTATTTGCTGCTCCCTGGGGCTGTTTTGGTTCTAGCCGGAGTTCTCACTCCAGTGCCTGCTGGCATCGGCTTTTCAATCCTGGATTCCTGCAGAATGGCGGAAATTAACTTTCTTTCTATTAACACCCCTCATTTGTTCTCTGTCTGGTGCACGCCACTTCCTGTTTGGGTGATGTGCTTCTCTAGGCTTTGCTTGGCTGCCCTAGGGTCCTACTGCCTCTTCTAGGGTTTTCAGGTCCTTCTCTACTGAGCAGCTAAAAAGAAACAGTTTAAAGTATTTGTTCAGTCTCTTTTCTCCACATAACCATTGTATGTCACTGCTCAGCAACCACTGCCTTGACCAGCATTACTCAGTCCTCTGCATCTCCTCTGCTATTCTGTTGCCCAGCCTCTCATAAGATTGGTTGGCCTGCATCTGCCGTGATTGTTTCTTTCTTTCCTTTTCCTTCAGTCTCATTCTGTGTTTAGTCAGCTGTTCATGCTCTTAGTCAGTCATTCAGCTTTAGCAATAGCAAAGAAATCAGGCACTCACCCCTCTGGTACTAAAAAAACAATGCCGCTTTTCAGGATTGTGCAAAATTATGCAGTTTCATCGATGCTAGGTGCAGGTGCCAAAAATGCACTTGTCATGCCTGATGCATTTTGGAAAATGAACTCCTTTCTCAAAAGTGCACAAAACTGGTATTGAGCCCCTTACATACATAGTGTGATGTCATCAAGAGACGATGACAGTCCATTCCCCATTAATCAAAGTTAAAGTGTATCAAATAAATAGAAAAGATGCTATGCAAAGTGTATAAATAACATTAATAAATACACATAATCACAAACGCAGTTGTTAAAAACAATCTTATTAAGTATTACTAGCCCATGGTCTACCTTGGAACTTAATATGTGCATATCATTAGACATAATCAAATTGAGAGATCTAAATGAATGCTAGTGCTGTGAAGTACTAGTAAGTGTAGAACAGTTATACTGGCTGCCACCCACAGGAGACAAGTGCATAACTAATATACAGTTGCAAACGTATAAACTGGGTGTGCTTCCTTATTTGCATGCGAACCCAGAGCCCAGGCTGGACATGCACCTCTGGTCAAATTTTAAACTCATTCATGTGGTCCAGATGGGCTATTACTGAGGAATTCCCTATTATATGAAGACTGGAGAAGGGGAGGAACTGATTGCCACCTGCAGGAGGTAAACGCATTCCTGGTGCAAACCACTGTGGAAAGAAGAAAGAGAGAGAAGAAACAAATATTATATTAGTATGTGGAAGCTGAAAGGCAATAACAATGTAGTCCTTTTACAAGTAAAGGTTACTACTATTGTAGGTTAAGTACATATTCATAAAACACATAATCACATTATTTCAAAAATGGAGCTAGATCAAGACCATCATTCAAGCCTGGATACTTGCAAGCCCCCAGGCTATAAATCCAGAAAGCCTGTTGTAACAGGGGTTGTCAGAGTTTCTCCTCCTGGGTTTGGATTCAGCTGGTCTATAGCTCCAAACGTAAAGCCATGTAATTTACATCATGCATCCTGTTTATATGCTGGGCTGTTGCATACATTTCATTGCCATTCCAAATGTCTCAACAGTGTTCCCCTACCCTTACTTTAAATTGCCACTTTGTCTTTTCCCACATGGGATAGCCCACATCTGCACATAGCTACACATATGATGCAACTGATTGTTGCAGGGAGGAATAAGCCAGCTTTGCTTTTTAGGACTGTTGACAGGCTACTCTATCCTGCCTGTCTGCCGACGAAAAGAGAAGCTTCAGTCACTTAGTGTGAGGAATTCGCTATGTTCTTCTCTGACAGGGTGGGGCTGGGATCTCTCCAATGGGACAGATGCAGACCTGCAGTGGTGAATCGTGTGTTTTCAGAGGTACTCCTATTGTCTGCAGCAAGTTTAGGCCAGTGAAAGTGATAGAGAGATGCAAGGGAATTTCGAAGCTGCAGCCCATGTACTGTGAACTGGAACTGGGCCTGCCCCATCTCTTAATGAGATATGTTGAGTTCATTGGTCCAGTGTTTGCTGAGATTGTCCTGTGTTTGCTTTCAGAGGGACTTTCTCCCAGCACCCTGAAAGAGGCACTGGTGAAGCCTTTCCTAAAGAAACCATCTCTCGACCCTGACATCTTGGTGAATTATGGACCAATCTCTGACCTCCCATTTTTGGGTAGGGTTATCAAGAAAGTAGTGGCTCTGCAGCTTGAGGCACACCTCATAGCCTGTGACATCTATGAGCTCTTACAGTCTGGGTTTAGGTCCAGGCATAGTACCGAAATGGCATCAGGCAGGGTGCAAAATGATCTCCTCAGAGCGAGAGATAGAGGAGAATGGTCAATACTCGTTCTTCTCAATCTCTCCTCAGCATTTGACACTGTGGACCATGTAGTGTTACTGAATTGCCTAAGGGAGCTCTGTGGACTCACCTGTACCATCATTAACTGGTTTGAGTCCTAACTCACAGGCATGATGCAGAACGTAGGGATGGGGAGTTTCTCCTCCTGCCCGAAGCCCTTGCCATGTGGAGTTCCCCAGGGCTCGATCCTGACACCTGTGTTGTTCACAGTGTACATGCTTCCCCTGGGTGAGATCATTAGACAGTACAGCTTGGGTTTTCACTGTTACACAGATGACACCCAGCTGTATATGTTATTTACATCCAGGACAAGTGACACCGTGGAGGTGCTTAACAAATGTCTGACCGAGGTCCAGGACTGGATGTCCTTTAGCTGGCTGAGACTGAATCCTGACAAGACGGAGGTGCTAGTAATTGAGCCAGGTAGCCAGCAGGATGTGAGTGCTGCTGTGATGGGAACAAGGTTATTCATTGGCCTACTCCTTTGATTGCATCTACTAAGGAGAAAAATCTGGGCGTTATCCTTGATGATGGATTAACATTTGAGGCTTAGGTATCATCCGTCATCTGGAGTACTTTTTACCAATTTAGGAATATTGCCCAGATCAAAGCTTTAATTCCACCTGATGATCTGCCGTCACTAGTACACACTTTTGTAATGTCTGGACTTGACTACTGCAATGCTCTTTACATCAGAGTCAGTGGAGGGGTTCTCCATCACCTGCAGCTAATGCAGAACACAGCTGACAGGTTGCTGACTGGCCTTCCAAGGTCTTGTCATGTGACCCCAGTCCTGCGTGACCTGCACTGGCTGTCAATGAGATAGAGAATCACCTTCAAGGTGAGCTTGTTCACCTACAAGACCCTATACAGATCGGGCCCTAGCTACCTGAGTGACCTCCTGATTCCTGTCCACCCTGTTCACCCCTCTGCTCCTCCACTGAAGGCCTCCTGGCAGTTTCCATGCCCCTGCTGAAGACATCTGGAGATTTGTCATTTGAGGTGGAAGGCCTGGCCCTGTGAAACTCACTTCCAAGATCTCTGAGGGAGGCCCCATCATTGGAGGTGTTTAAGCAGGGTCTGAAGGCACATCTTTTTAGAGAGGCATTTGCAAACTGCTTATGAATTCTAGAAATAGTAGACTGCTGAATCATTTATTTTAAATAAGGATTTTTATGTATGTATTGTTGTCCATTTGTTGTTATTGATATATGTTTTTTGTAGTTGATGTATTTTATTATTTCAAACTCTTGCCTGCCTGTACAGAGCCCAGAGCCTCTGGGATGGGGTGCTAGATAAATAACAGTCTTACTTACTTACTTATTATTTGCCTGATGGAAAACTGTTTGCCTGAGTGGCGGTTCTCAAAAGTATTCCCTTGGGAGATTACCAGACAATTAACACACCTTTTACGATAAAAACAACCTTTTGTGCTATTGGAGAGCCACATGCTGACACTGTTACTGTGCTGTCTACTGTGTACCAGCATGCCAGACAAAGTGGTGGCTCTGTGAAGAGCTATCTGGGGGAGGAGGCGCCTGATTAATTTTTGACAAGGCAGTATCGCCTGCTACTACATGCAAATGTTTTTTGATTATTGCTTCAAAATGGCTCGCGTAGGCTGAAAAGGTTGTGACAAAGTTGTATGTTGTGGTTGGGATTGTCTGTTTTACTGTATTCTGGATAAGGTCATTTCTATCCTTGCTTTTGCCTGTACCTCAGCTACTCTGGTAGTTTCTATGTGATAGCATCTTCCAAAAACCACTTACTTAGCTTTGCTGCTGCCTTTTCCTAATTTGCCTCTGTGCTGCAATTATACCTGATCCTTAGAAACTGCTGTTTTGGAATATTATTTACTGTATGGTGGAGATGGCAACTTGATGCCAATAACAGTGTATTCCTATCAGTTTCTTTGTGGTTTAGGTTTGTGGACATATTCCCCATCCCATCTTTAGAAATTTCTAGATGTAGAAACTTCACTGTGTGGAGATCTGCAGTGTACATGACTTTCAGGTTACTATTAGTTGACTATAGGTACGTCACAAATTCATCTAATTTTTGGAGGGTGTCCTTCCATACATTCAGCTTCCCCTTCATTCATTGCTACTTGTTGTACTCAATGGCTGTCAGGCTTCGCCACCATCCTCCTACATACCCTGCACTTGGACACATGCCAGTGATTATTCTTGATGTCCAGGGCTTCCCTTCCCTGGAAGTTGATGGTCTCACTCTGCTCCCTTGAAGTCCATCTCTTGAGATTGGGTCCCTCTTCTTGGACAGAGTCCTTGTCTTTCTGCCCTTCAGGTGAGAATGTCCTCTGCTGCTGGGAAAACATTAGTCCTGCAGATGGACTCAGTAGCACCTCTTGGTATAGAATTTAAGACATCAGCTACCCAAGGGTGGGTCCTCCAAGTCCTTGGAGGCTGCTTTAGGTGTGCAGACTGTGTCCAGAGCACTGCTGACAGGTATTCTCCCATGGCTGCCTAAGGTTCACCTGGTCTCCTCTGTCTTCCCTTCCTCTGCTTTGAAGGACAAAGATCATACAGCTACTCAAAATTCTGTCCCTCAAGGGCTCAATTCCTATTCCTTGCTCCTCCAGGGCTTAGTTTTCTGTCTAGGCCTCCCCTCTGTAAGGAGGCCAGGTAAGTGCCTTTCAGCAGCCATTGCTCTCCTCTTTCCTATCTTGGGGGGTGGGACTCCTTCATGGGGAATCTCTAACTCCCTTTAGCTGCAGAGATCATCTGTTGGCACCCTCACTGTGTTTCCATTAGAGGGATAGAGAGAAAGAGAGAGAGAGAGAGAGAGAGAGACCATACTCTAAATTACCGCCCTCTATATTGGGTCTCTAAATTGCAACAGCTGGTCATCAATAAATCTAACCCTAGCCTGGAGGGAAGGCAACCTAGGCCTTGGATCTCCAGAGGTTTCCTCCTTTTAAAAAGGGTTATTTTCCTCTCCTCTATGCTGAAAGTCATAAGAATTTGATAGTTTCCCAAGGAGTTTTAGTTGATTGTGGTTCCCAGGTTTGGGTCTCTATCTAGCTGTGCCTCTTTTCTTGGGAAGAACGTGTTTGTCTGTTTTCCATTGTGCTCTTTGACCTTCTTCCCTGAGGTGCCTTTGGTCCTGGGGCTTTGTCCCTGCAAAACTCTGAGGGGTTGGAACCCTTCATCAGAGTTCCCATGTTCTTAGGACACCAACAGTGGGGTAGTCCCTGAAGCAGGGACAGAGAGACCGTAAGCCAAATACACATTTGCACAAGAACCACATATTGTCTTCTGTCAGTTCTAAACTATACTCAGAAGTGCCTGACGACTGTATAAATTAAAAAGCTTTGCCTGTGGTTCAGAGGGGCAGCAGACAATACATGCCACGACCCCTCTGTATGGTATAAAACCGTTATTGTTCAAGAGTCCCTCAGATGCTTGGATTTTTGGTTGCCACCTTCTTCCCCTCCTCCTCCTGTGGCACCCCTCTCCCCTTGGGGTTAGGCCTTGTTCTTTGAAGGGAAACATCCACGTGCTAAAGTCCCACACCTCAGTGTGGGGCAGCCCCCGATTAGCTGTTTTGCAGAGTAAGTATAATTTTTACATTTGAGGCAGCTTATTATTTTGTCCTTTATCTGGTTGATCCTACCCACTGGTATACTGAATCGAGTGCCACTAGAGGCACATCCCACAGCCTTCTGCAGTCGTAGTGAGTCTGAAGTATGAGCCGGGGAGCAGCTGCAGGAGCATGTATAGTATTGCTTTATGGACAGAGCTATTAATAGCTCCATTTTGCAATCACCAGGTCTGGCTACTATACCATGACCAAGTATAGGCCAACAAGCGAGGAGGCTTGAGGGGAGGTGGACCTCCAACAACCACTTCAGGGCATTAGGCCTGCCCGCTACAACCACTGAGGCTTTCTATAGGCCCTGTGTAGTATTTGGTACTGCAGTATCTTGGCCTGCAGCTCCCTACTGGCTATGTAGGCCTGTACCTAGACTCTGTCCTAGCCTGCGGAGGCAATACTCATGTCCAATTCCTGGGGTTACTGGAACTGGGAGAAGAGATTTCTTCTTCTATTCTATCAGGAGTTTCAGTTTACCAGCTAGATGAGCGGTTGAGGGTAGGTTATCCCTCCACTTGTCTAGAGTAGACGGGGGGGCAAGGTATCATCTGAGGCCATCTTAGCTTTGAGAAGGTCCTGAAGTTCGAGAAACCTCCAAAAATGAGCTCTTGGAAGATTGTTGGTAGCCTGGAGGTATTCAAAGGAGCAGAGAACTCTCACTAGGAGGTGATATAGGTTCCCCAGGGTGAGAATTCTTCTGTCCTGCCAAAGTTTCCAGCCTAGCAGAGCACTGTCGATAAGGAGCCGGAGGTTGTTCCAAAGAGGGCATGCCTGAGCTGTTCTGGCAGCCCATCCCAGTATTCTTGCATATTTAAGCCACACCTGTCTGGTATATTGGGCACAAGGAGATGTAGTGGGTTTGTTGCGCAAGTCAGGGAAGATGATAGATAGAGGGTAGGGAGGCCCCCTTGGGCAACTTCCACAGAGAGCCAGCGAGGGTGTGTGAGGTCAGAACTGGCCTGTAGCGAGCAAACACTTGTCTGAGAAGAACATAGTCATGTATTTTCCAAAGATTAGGGAGACCAAAATCCCCCTGGCTCCAATGTAACTGCAACATAGAGGTCTTGATCTTTGGGCACTTCCCAGCCCAGATAAAGGAGGACAGTTTGAAGGACAAGGTTTTAAAAAAGGTAGCAGGAATTTGCAGTGGCAGGTTGGACAGAACACACTGAAGTTTTGGCAGAGTTATGAGACTGATGGCACTTAGCCTCCCCAACGTAGAAAGTATGAGGCCCCCCCCCACCTTTGGACATCAGAGTTGACCTTAGCCAGAATGAGTCAAGTGTTAAGCAGTAACAGTGGCAGAAATAATTGGTCAGAGCTGGACTCCAAGGCATAGCACCCCCTCAGGTGCCCACAGGAAAGGGCAGCCTGCAAAGAGTTGCTGCATGCAGAGTAGGCTAATGGGATCCGGGACTTCACCATGTTTAACTTGTAATCCAACAAAGATGAGTATTCTTGGATGATGGAAAATAAGGCCTGCAGTGACTTGGGGATGCCTAAAAGGAAGAGGGTGATGTTGTTGGTGAAAGTGCCAATTTGTGGGTGGTTCCAGCTACTATAATTCCAGGGAAAGATGGGGAGGCTCAAATCTTGAGGGCCACGGGTTCCACAGCCAATAAGAAGAGAAAAAAGGATAAAGGGCAACCCTGCCTGGTGCTTCTACCCAAAGGGAATGTCTTGGATGCCACGGAGTTGGTAAGTACTGATGTGAGGGGTTAGTGTATAGTTGTTTCATTAGAGAAATTAATTTCTGATCAAATCTGAACTGAGACATGGCATCAAATAGGTATGACCACTCCACCCTGTCATATACTTTTTCAGCATCTAAAGACAGGATGGCAGTGAATATCTTGTAGGTTTTGATCTCTCAGAGCAGGTCTGGGACCCTGCAGGTGTTATAAGTCACCAGGAGACCAGGAATAAAGCCGACCTGGTTAGGATGTTTAAGGTTGCCCATTATATCATTGCGTCTCCCTGCTAGTACCTTTGCAAAGATCTTGGCATCCACATTGATCAGAGATACAGGTCAGAACTCAGAGCAGAGCACACTATCTTTCCCTTTCTCAGGGATAAGTGTCATCAAGGCCTGCATGAAAGAAGGAGGAAGTGTACTCTTTTCCCATGCTTCATTAAATACCATGGACAATCTGGGAGCCAAGAGTTCCATGAAGGAGGCATAAAAACCACAGGCAAACCCATCCAACCCTGGAGATTTCCCTTTGGACATACTCAGCATGGCTTCCCAAACTTCCTGCTCTGTGACAGGTTTCATAAGTGTTAAACTAGCCAAATCTAAAACTTAGGGGAGATTGAGATCTATGTAGAAGGATGCAAATTGATCCTCTGAAGGGGAAATCTCTGATGTGTAAGGGAGCTGTAGTATGCCATAAATTCCTGATTGAGAAATTCAGCCGAAGTGACCAGGATGCCCTGTCTCATATGAACCAGAGGGATGTATTTTTCTACCTCTCTGATCTTTATGGGTCAGAAGTTTATTGGGTTGTTCTCTGGAATCCCAGTAAGTCTGGTTCAGGTGGAACAGGGCAAATTCTGTGCAATACACAACAGTCTCTTCCACGGCTGCTCAAACCTCAGTGGTTTGGGGTGGCAGAGTCTGGCACATAAGTGAAAGTGCCTGGTATTCATGCTCCAGGTGTTTCAGGTCTCTTTCCATTTGTTGGGTTAACTGGTCTCTCTTCTTGCACAGACAAGAGGTGTGAGCAATTCATTTCCCCCTAATGACAACCTTCATGATTTCCCATTGTGTGGCAGCTGAGACCTCTGGGATGTCATTTATGGAGAAATATTCAAGCAGTTCTGTTCTCAACCATGTCTTAAAATCACCCTGTTGTAGGAGGGAGGTATTGAAATACCACTTGTTTTGGGGTCCTGAAATTCTGCCCGAGGTCTGGGATAAAGTCATCAGAGCATGGTCAGACATCAGAAAATTCCATGTGGATACTCACCATATCCTATGTACCAGTTCTTGAGAGACTAACAAACATGACACCTATTCTGCTGTACATGTCACGTACTACAGAATAATATGAAAAGTCCATTTCTGTGGTGTGGAGGGTGCACCATATATCATGTAGGCCTGCCTTGCCATAGGTGAAAGTAACATGGGCTGCTATTGAAGGGAAGGGAAGGGAAGGGGAAATTGTTTAACCAGGAAAGGCACACTAAGCCAGAGCTTGTT
Source organism: Neoceratodus forsteri (assembly GCA_016271365.2). Classification (NCBI taxonomy): domain Eukaryota; kingdom Metazoa; phylum Chordata; order Ceratodontiformes; family Ceratodontidae; genus Neoceratodus; species Neoceratodus forsteri. Next base: position 1,840,804,933 of record CM057449.1, read on the forward strand.
TCCAGGTGTGATCTGGGAGCACAAGGACGTTAAGTGGCTTGCTCAGGGTCACATAGTATGCAAGAGGGGGCTGATGGGATTCAAACCCAAGTCTCCAGGTTTGCAGCTCAGTGCCCTTAACCACTACTCTATACTACCTCCTTACTGAAGCCTCCCCCATGACCTGGTGCTGACCAGTCCAGAGCTAGAGAAAAGGCTACGTTTATATGGCCTCCTATGATAATCCCTGCTGGGTTGGCTGGGAGTTCCCTCAAGACCTGATCAAAGAAGGCTATCTGGGGTATTGGGGCATAAATTCTGCCTAAGATGATTGGCTCCCCTTGACACATGCCTTCAACAATAAGGATCCAACCTGTAGAATTTTGGACTGCTCTGTGGATCCCTAGTTGGAGACCCTTCCTGCAGAGGACAGCCCCCCGGCCCCATTGCTTGGAAGAATAAGCATTATGGTAGGATACACCCACCCAAGAGCAGGAAAGGCAGAGTGCCTGTCCTACCAACAGGTAGGTGTCCTGGAGCTCTGCCACATCACACTGCATATTTATTTGTTGAAGTAGCACTTTCCACCTTTTAATCGGGAAATTTGAACCCCTGGTGTTCCAAGAGAGGATTTTCAGGCATTGAATGAGGCCATGTTTCTAAGTAAATGCTATATGAGTGGGTTTAAAAGAATGAGGACAGGATAGTATTGAAAAGAATAACTGTGACCCCCTCCCTTTGAAAAATGACTCTTTCCATCCAAGCACATAGAAACATAGAATTTGATGGCAGATAAGGACCACTTGGCCCACCCAGTCTGCCCATTTTCCTACCTAACAGATAAGCTGCAGATCAAAGTTAACCAACAGTTTACTTCCTCCTACCCCCCACTAGGACTGCCTTATGCCTGTCCCATGCATTCTTGAATTCCCCCACTGTTCTTGACTCCATGACCTCCTCAGGGAGGCTGTTCCATGCATCCACAACCCTCTCTGTGAAAAAATACTTCCTCACATTACCTCTGAGCTGTCCCCCCTCTATCTTCAAATTGTGCCCCCTTGTTCTTGCACATCTCTTTTTCTGGAAGATGCTACCCTCTTGGACTTTGTTGATTCCCTTGAGGTACTTGAAAGTTTCTATCATGTCCCCTCTCTCCCTTCTTTCCTCAAGGGTATACATATTAAGCTCCTTTAGTCTTTCTTCGTATGTCTTCTGGTGCAGACCCTGCACCATTTTGGTTGCCCTCCTCTGGACAGCCTCCACTCTGTCTATGTCTTTGTGGAGATGGGGTCTCCAGAACTGCACACAGTACTCCAGATGGGGTCTCACCAACTGTCTGTACAGAGGATAACAACTTCCTGTTTTCTACTATTGATGCCTCTTCCTATGCATCCCAGTATCCCCCCAGCCTTCCTTACTGCCTTCTCACATTGCTTGCCCACCTTTAGGTCATCTGATATAATTACCCCCCGGTCCCTTTCTATTTTTACTGTTGTCAGTATCTCACGCCCCATTGTGTACGCTTCCCCTGGGTTTTTGTTTCTCAGAACTTCCCTAAGACTCAATTAACTATAGAGTAATAAAACTCTGCTGCTTCAACTTTAAAAGCTAAAATGGTTTTAAAACTCATTATTGCTTTTATAGGTATTCTGGATAAGTAGACAGAACAGAGAAAATGGAGAAAAACTTGCTTTGAAACTAAGCAAGAATTTTCTTTACTCATTTTCTCAGGAATGCACATATAGTATAGTGCACAAACATTTTGTGACTTTATAATGAGAGGCTAGACTAAAGGAGATTAAAGTATTGCTTATTTAGAAGCCTCGTAGTCACAGGTCAAATATTCACTATTCTGACTCTCAGCAATCGAAATCTCAGCATTTTGGCAAAATCAACTGCATCACCAGAAGGATCTTTCCACTACCAGGTCGTTATCCTTTTTTTACTGTCACTTGATTCCAGGGGCTGCATTGGATGAGGTGGGAGAGAAGATACCACTGGGCATAAACAGTGTTGGGGAAGTTACTTATACAGAAGTTACATCTGGCATTCATAAATTATTCTTCTGTGTTCCGTTTCCCAGCCAAAACCATGGCAAATGACATGAGACAGGGGCACTGACACTTGTCTTAATTCCATAATTTCTGAATTATATGATCAAACTTGGGCAAAAGTAAGGTTGGGTGTTGGGGGTTGTGTGTGTCAGAATTTTGCAATAGATAAAGGTGTGCACCAAGGCTGTATTTTAACCACAACATTATTTAACATCTATATTGATCATGTTATAAGGCAACCTGCTACCTCCCTACCTCTCAGAGGCTATCTCCAGTGAACCCATCACCTTACATGCTATAATCAAGGGACACTTGCTCCTTCACTCTGCCCAAACCATCCTCTACTGTTGGCAAATCTGCCTTCACGTATAGACTCCCATTCCTCTGGAACCCACTATCTTCTCTCCTAAGAAACTCAACCTCACACAACTCTATCAGACAACAACTTCACCAGCTTTCACCCCACCTGCTCCTGCTTCTTACCTTCCTAGGCTCATCTCCTGAACTCCCAATCCTTCCCCCAAAAGGCAGATAAATGCAGGAAGTCTGGCTCCTCTTCCTAGAAGCAGTAAATCTCCCAATTTCTACTTATTCCACACCAGTGTTCTATGTAAGCAATACTACCCAACAGGGTGGGTGGCATTGGGCAATACCGGACCACCCAGGGGTGTAATGAGGCCTGACACTACAGGCGGAGGGCCTTATAGCCCCTGAAAGGTCTGGTATTGCCCATACCACCCACCATGGAGGCTATTATTGTGCTTAGAAAATGGGCTACCAGTATCATTTTTAGGTGGAATTTAAAACATTAAAAAAAAATTGTGAAAAACAGAGTAGCAATTAGGTTTAAGTGTTTTTCTTGCAAAGTAGTCCCTCCATTTCTGTGCTGTTACATCTACTGTTGCCCCCCCCCCCCAGCAATTCTCTTCCACTTATCCTCTCCTCTGCACCACGGAGTTTCTTATGCAGTCTTCCTCCACCCAGCAGTGTCTTAGCATCCTTGTCATACTAAAGAAAACAGTTTTCTGCTGTTCGTGGAAGACTTTTTTTTCCCACTTAAAATGGCTGTGAGCAGTAAGATAAAGCATACTGAGCAGCTGGGGAATGAGTTAGTAGTGAAAGAATGGTTCAATGGAAAACCAGTCAGGAGCAAGAGAACAACGTGCATTCTAAGTACTGAGCAGGTGAATATATGTGCCATGTTTGTTTTTACTTCTTAAAAAAAAAAACATCTCACTGTTGGAAAATTAAGTGCAGTGCAGAAGGGCCAGCTTACATCTGCACTAGGGAGGTGTGAGAATGGTATCTGCGAAGCAGTCAGATGAGTATCAGCTGTCAGCCTGATGTATTGATTGCCAGGTATTGGACTCACACTAACATGCCAGTTGAACTTTTGTAGTGTGCTTGTATCAAGTGGCCAAGTGCATGGCAAGCAGCAGTTATGTAAATAGTATTATGGAGAGGCGCATGCTGCGGTTTTGAGAAACATGCTGCTGATCAAGGTTATGCGAGGCTGCATTGTAGTGACGGCCATTTTCATTTTAGAAATGTGTGGCTACATTTTCTTAAATTTGGGTTAATTTTTAATGCAGCGATGAGTGAGCCCAGCGGAGGTTGGTGTGTGTGTTCGTCTGGCAGCTGGCATTGAATTAGGGAGTGTTGGGGCAGTATCTCTCGCTAAGCAAGAGAAAACAATGGTAGCAATTTCTAATTCATTTGGGTGCTTTTGGCCAATGATCAATCAGGGTGGGCACACCAATACCTGAATGGGTTAAGGGGAAGTTGGGCTATGACTTTTTATTTCCTGGTAGTCTATGGAAAGTTAATGTACCCACCTGGCAGGGGTACTAGCCAATCAGGAACCAGGAAATAAAAAGCCCATTTTCTATATGTAAGTAATTGCACTCTACTAACTGTATAAACATTCATCCAGTCCTAGCTAAACTTACTGTGGCTAGTATCCAGTTGTAAATATGTTCTTGTATGTAATGTAGCCTATTCCTGCAAGTATGGCTTTTATGTACTTATTTATATATATGTAATCTACAGTATGTGTAAATTCCATGTACCCATTTGTGTATACGTAATCATTGGGCCAGATATTCAGAAATGCGCCAAAGGCTGGCACAGCTCCGGCGCACTGCAACACAAATGCACCATGGTGCAGTGAATGCAATATTCAATGGTTGTGCACTGCAACATGCGTCAGCGCAACATGGGTGAATATCGCAGGGATGTGCTATGGCACAGCCAGAGGTGCACCAGGGAGCAACCAGACCTGCACCATAGTGCAACTAGAGATGCACAAGGGAGCAAAGGGAGATACGCCAAGGCACAGAAGAACCAGCCCCAGGCAATGGTGGGAGCAAAGCAGCTGGGGGACAGCTTGGGGAGGCAGTTGAACCCAGCATGGTACAGTGGCAGGGAGACACAGTGGTGGGCCACAGGTGACCACCACCTGCAGGGTGCAGACAGGTAGCCAGCCCCCCCAGCACTAGGGCATTGGACACAGGGAACAGGTGGCACCAATGGCCAAGGGAGAGCTGCCACTGGAACCCCCCACTGGATGCCAAGCACCCACCTACCCAGACCATGGCTAGCCACACCCTGGTACACGGAGCCCAACACACATGCCACACATCCTGGATAGCCAGCCCATGGCCACCCCAAGGCACAGCCACTGACCAAGGGACAGGACACCGCCATGCACAGCCTGCTGAATGACAGAAGCACACCACACAGACACTCACTACGCCACTGCAGCATGGCTCCACTCACCAGCTGCAAAGCAGACAAGGACACAGGCGGTTAAGCAAGTAAAATGTAATAAAATAACTATGTACAAGGTAATACGGAGGGAAAGGATAGTAGAGTGAGGGATGGGGACAGGGGACAGGGACTGTACAGTGGCACAGGGGTAGGAAGGGGAAGGGATGGCAGGGGTAGGAGGGAAGCACTGGGTCAACTAAGAGCAGCCATGGCCTGCTGCCACCTGACACCTCTAATGCTGCCTGTCATGCAGCACCATCCTCTGGGTCTGCTGGGCCACCTCCAACATCGTTGACGTGATGAGGATGACCTGCCGTAATAGCCAGCAGTAAAGCAGCAGCTGCGACCTCCTCCGGATGCTGATGACAAAGGAATGGACAGGTGATCAGTGCAAGTCCCTAGAAACCATGCCATCCCACTGTGCGCAGCGGACAGCGGGAACACACACTCCTGGAGTGGCACCCTGGCCACCCACATTGGGTAGGCCAATGCCTGCTGACATCCCAGCATGTCACGACAGTGCACAGTGGTGGATACTGCTGCTCAAGGGCCACCTGACCGTGCAGTGACAGGCAGGTGGCACAGGGGTGCAGCATCACCACTGCAGCAGTGGTGGCAGCCAGGTGCACACCCATCCCACCAACAGCTGGTACACATGTGCAATGGCTGCCCCACAGTGGCATGCACACCTCTCAGTGTGCTGCACACAGCTGATACGGCACATGGCACAGGTGGCCATGGCTGCACTCTCACCCCCTGCTGACCACCTGGTAAGGAGTGGAGGAAGAGAACAGTGCCTACTTGCCCACTGCGGTGCCACACATGCTGGTCCTGCAGCTGCTCTACCTCCACCAGTCTGACTTGCTCCACCGGCCGGATGTCCCGCAGCGGCCTGCTGCAGTCCGCCAGGCACCCCCGCCGCCCTGGCACAGCACCAATCCTCAGGTCCTAGGAATGGAACACAGACAGGCACACATCAGAGTACAGCCACAGCATGTGCCCACCACCCCCACTTCTGTGCACAGTGTGCACCCCAGCCTGACATGACCTGCAGAGCAGTGGTGCACGCACCCAGTAGCTGGCAATGCCACACCAAATGGCACACACCAACAGTGCCCCCCCACAAGGTATGTCAGGCAGCCCAGCCAACACTATGGTATGGTGGCTGGGCACAGAAGCAGCATGTGCCAACTTACCTGGCCGTGGCACGGCCCCCCTGCGGACATGTGCCTGCAGCGTCCTCAGCCTCTTGGGGTCCCTCTGCATCAGGTTGCAGTACTGGTGGCAGCACTGCTCACTGGTCTGAGGCACACCAGTATCCTGGAACAGGCCTACAGCAATGGTCTGCCAGTCATCAGTCCTGGCCTGCTGCAGGAGCTCCTGGCCAAACAGGCCAGGTGCATGTGGTTGCACCTGGGCCACAAGGTTGACCAGCTCTATCTCACTCCAATTGTGAGCACGTCACACCCCTCACTGCTCCATGTTCCCTAGATGAGTTGCTGAACCAAGATGGCAGCCAGTAGTGCACATGCTCAACATGCACGGGATGCGCGTCTCATAGAGGCATGTGCAGCGTCTGCCAAGCGCACATCACCATGGATGTGTGGCATGGGTGTGGCCCACCCAGCACATGGAGGTGGAGTCCCAAGGGGAATAGGGTCAGGTCAGGGGTCAACCAGCGCATAGTGTGCCATGGGCCCTATAGTTGTCAGACGCTATAAGGCCCATGGCACACTGTGCACTACGGCACCTATAGTGCCTGAGCACTATAGGGCCCATGGCGCACTGGGCACTATGGCTCCTATAGTGCTCTGAGTACACCTTGTGCAATAGGCAGTAGCACAGGCCATGACACATGCGTAGTGCGGGCAGCACACTGCGCATGTCAAAGCATTGCACCACGACATGCGCCGGAGAAATTCCATTGAGCAAGGAGCAAGTGCACTATATTCAACCATCACATGCTAATGAGCTCATCAGCCAATGCGCAGCACACTGGGGATATTAGCGTGTCATTACCCTTGCGTCACAGCTCATTTGCATGCGATGCACTATAAAGGTGCCTCACAACAGCACAGGCCATGGACCAGTATTGCAACCATCTGAGGTAAGTTGTGCCTGCTGTGGGAACAGCCAGCACAGCAGGGTGGATGGGGTGGGCAGCTGCAGGCAGTGACACACGTGTCCATGTCCACGGGTAGCACCATGTCCGAGCATGAGGAGACTGAGGAGCGTGGGCCTACCCGTAAGCACAGGCCCAACTTTACTAAGGTGGAAGCTGATGCCCTGTTCAAGGCCTACCTCGACAGGGAGCAATTGCTGAGTGGCATCACTGGCACACCACAGGCCAGGGCTGCAGCTTGGGTGGAGGTGGCAGTGGCTGTGAACCTGCAGGGCAGCCACCAGCAGTCTGTGCAGGAGTGCAGAAAGAAGGTGGGCACTGACAAACACTGCATTAAGGAGAAGGTGGCGGCCATATGGGCTGCCAGGACCACCACTGGTGGGGGCCATGCCGCTGTGCCACAGCTCACAGCGCAAGAGGAGCTGGTGGCAGCCACCATGTGGAGGGTGTGCCAGGTGGTGGCTTCCAGAAAGGAGGAAGCCCATCACTGCATGGTATGTATGCCATGCCGGGGGGGGGATTCCGATATTTCAGTACTAACACATCTGTTTTCTCTTACAGCACCAGCACGCCAGCATACAGGGGCAGGCCCAGCCCCGGAGGACCAGCCAACCACTTCCACGGGCATCTCGGGGCCCAATTGTCTGCAGCACACCACCGTCGTCCAGCTGGATGTCCTGGGCTTGGTGTCGGACGAGGCCTTGGCTATGTTCCAGCAAGATGCCAGCCATGGTGTACTCTGCGTGGAAACACAGATCAGGATGGGGTCTGACATTGATGATGACATGACCATCATCCTGGACAGCTTGGGTGGTGTCATGGGGGAGACACCCATACCTACCACCATCACTGGCAGCGCGGCCAGTGGCTTGTCGGCAGTGGAACAGCTGCTTGCCACAGCCCCTGGTGCCACCATGTGCACAGCCACAGCAGTGTTGGGTGCTGGTGCTGGTGGTGTAACTGCTCAGGTGCTGGCCGGTGCACAGGGGCCGGAGGGGCAGTGGCGGCAGACAGCTGGGGACGTTGGGTGGCTGGACGCAGAATCCGCTGCCAGGGTGCCAGACAGTGACCTCTCCCATGGGAACCCCACTGTGCAGCTTCCACCTGAGTGGGGAACCATGCAGCGCGGTCGTACAACACCAGTGGGAAGGCAACACACCCATGCACCCCTGGGTGCTGACCCGTTGACAGAGCACACCCAATTGCTGTGGGCCTCCATGGTGGAACAGGTGCTGCTCATAGCCAGGGTGTGTGTACTTCATGCAGAGGTGTCCCTGGCAGCCGAGCTGCGTGAGTGGGCACCATGCATGTCCTGGAGGCCATACAGCACCTGTGGGAGGACACAACTGCATCCCTGGATTGCATTGCCAATGCAATCTCGGTTGGCCTTCCGCCACTGGCTGCCACAGGGCATGGCTGCCAGCCACAGACACCGCGGAGTACACTGTTCACTTCACGGACCCAGCGTCATGCGACTCCCTCCATGTCAATGCCGGGCTTTGCTGTCGGCATCCCAGGCATGCCTGGGGCGGGCCTGTTTTGGTGCCTACACACCCCTACGCGGACTAGGTCACATTCCCTCAGTTCAACCCCTAGGGGGAGTTGCATATCCCCCTGTGGCCGTTGAGCAGCCAGTGGCTGCTGACCTGCCCCAGCATGGCTGCCCCCATGTCCGCAGTGGCCATGGTTCCACGCGGCGGCCCTGATGTGCGTGCCACCCTGTCTGCAGTCTGCTGCCACTGCTCTGTGTGCACATGGGCAGTGTGTGTGTGTGTGTGCATGCCACAGTCGTGGCAACTGTGTGTCATGCCACATGCTGCCTGTGTGCGCACACGCCTGGCCGTTGGCCCATGTGGTATGTGCGTGATGAGAGCAGCACAACATCAATACACTCTGTGCACTGACGCTCTGCATCTGATCCACCTAAAGTGTTGCGTACGCCTGCATGTGCCAGTGTGTGTGTGTATGTGTGTGTGTTTGTGTGTTGCTGTATGGTTCTGTGTGGTGTTGTGTGTGGCTGTGTGGCACCGCCACCCTCACTTATGCCCCACGCCAGTGTGTGCATGCCCATAGCCATGCCTGCCCATACCTGTGTGCTGTGCCATTGTGTCTGTCCACTGCATGGGTTGCTCCACCTACCTGCATGTGCCAAAGTGCTCCTGTGCAATCGTGTCCCAGTGCTGGCATGCCATACTGAGAAGCCGGGGATCCCTCCGCCCAGGGGGACTGCCCACCACCCCCCAGCTCATTGCCCTCATCACCCCCACTGCTGTCCTCCTCTTCAACCTTGACAGCTATCTCACGGTCAAGGGCCATATTGTGCAGTATGCAGCAGACCAAGAATAGGCCACAGGCTTTCAAGGGGCTGTACTGTAGGGCACTGCCAGACCTGTCTAGGCAACAGAATCGTGCCTTCAGCATCCCAAACACACACTCAATGATGTTCTGCATGCTGGCGTGTGCCTCATTGTAATGGTCCTCTGCTGGGGATGCCGGGCGCCGGTAGGGGGTGAGCAGCCAGGTCCTGAGTGGGTAGCCACTGTCACCTATGTGGACAGATACATGGTTAGCCTGGTGTCCTCTGTCACTGTGCCCTTGCCCATCCCTGGTGCTCCCCAGCTCACCGCCTGCCCACCCTCTTCCCATGCCCTGCTGTTACCAGCTCCCCATGGTCATCCCATACTCACCCACTAGGTGGCCCGTGGGGATATCCCCACTCTCGAACCTGTGGCACAGTGCAGAGCTGTACCAGATGAATGAATCATGTGCACTCCCAGGATGTGTGGCACAGACATTGGTAATGTGCCCCCTGGCATTGCACATCACCTGGCAGTTGATACTGGGGTAGCCCTTCCTGTTGATGTATGCTACGCCCCTAGGGCCAGGTGGCATGTGGATGCCCACATGGGTGAAGTCAATGGCCCCTAGTATGCCAGGCATCCGTGCTACCCTGTGGAACTCCTGCATGGTTGCTGTACACTCTGCCTGTGTGTGAGGGAAGTGGATGTATTCCGCAGCATGTGGCAGCAGGGCATTGAGGAATTGTGTGAGGAGGCATGACGTGGCTGACTGGGTTATGCCTGTGGTGTCCCCTGTGGGTCTGCCTATGGTGAGCAGGCACATGACGGCTGTCACCTTCATCTCCACTGTCAGGGCGTGGCTCTGTCTAGTGGGTGCCTGCATCTCCTCACTGCACAGCTCACAGAGTTGCCTCAGAATCACCTGGTTTAGGCAATACCGGCCCATGATCTCCATATCAGAGTGGTTCTCCAAGCTGATGTGGGGACGGTATCACCTGTTCCGGGCATACCGCCGACTTGCCCTTCCACGGCCACGTTGCTCTGCCTCCTGCCTCCTCACACCACTCATTATGGCCTCCATCTGGAAGGCTGTACTGGCATGGCCCCTGTTGTCCTGCTCCCCCTGGGTGTCCGGCTCCAGTGGTCCACTTGCCACCGTGGGGCAGTGCTTGACACTCCGCCTGGTTCCCTCTTGTGTCCCCTGTCCCTGGCTCGCACTTCACTGCCACCTCTGTCCCACACCCCTGTGGCTGCCTGTTTCACTCCCTCCAGGGTCTGGTGGCTTTCTCTCTCTCTCTCTCTGTGTCTCTCTCTGTCTGTCTATCTGTCTCTGTCTGTCTCACTCCCCTCTGGTGCAAGTGCTGTCCCCCTGCTTGCTCCCTGTATTTATAGGCTCAAGTCTGCTTGGCACATCTGGCCGTTGCTCCACACTTGTGCCATGGGTCTGGGGTTGAATATTGCACTGTGCGGCATTTTCATGGGAACTCCCCCTGCCCTTGCGCATGCATTCATTAGAGTTGCACATTGGCACACTGCTACTTGTGCTATGCACTGGCACCCACTGAATATCACTCCATGGCGCAGTTCAGCAGCTGTGCATGAGCAACCCAGTTGCGCCATGTGCAACTGCTTTGAATATCCTGGCCATTATGTAAATATCTATGCACCTCATCATGTTTTAAATTCCTGTACCCCTGTCCCAGGGTCGCACCTGGAAATGAGCCTTGACTCAGTGTGCCTTTCCACATTACCAAATGTTTACATAAAAAGAAAATAAATAAATAAACTTATGTCCATTGTTTTTTATTCACTTAGGACAGGTTTACTGGAGGTGCCCATTTTGGCATATGCTAATAATTTGGTTGCCCTTTCATTGTCACAGTCAGGCCTGCAAAAAAATTAAAATAAAGTGCTTGACTACTGAATCGGAGAAGCTGGCCCTTTCTATAAATGCAAAAAAAAAAAAAAAATCAGTTGTATTTGGTAGCACCAAGACCTCTAATACTGTAAGTGGTTGGTTGCTAGTCAGATTATCTCCTCAGTGTCCCCAATATCATTTGGGTGTATATTTTGCACTTAATGGTTCCTGGAATGCACATTTTGTACACACAGTAGCTAAAGTTAAAAAAACACTTCTTGGGCTGAAACAATGCAATTCTAAAAATGGTGGAAACAGTATAAAGCCCTTGTTTGGGTTCTCTAATCAAAATTTAACTCACTGTCTCTTTACAGAGCTGAAATATGGGCCCCTTATAAGATTTTGGAATTAGAAAAACAATCTATTCGATTAATTAAATTTTCACTCCAGCTCAATAACTATATGCCTATTCCTTACATACTGTAACAGCAGAGCTAGGACTGGATAGTTTAAAACCCTAGCTGATGCTTTAATTTTGGGGTACTGGATTAGCATTACAAGACTTCCTACAGATAATTTGCTTAGGGTAGGACTTTTGGAAAAGGAGAAATGGCTTGACATTAAGTCTCCTTGGCTAATGTATGTTATGATAATTTTACAGGGGTATGTTAAATGGGGAATTACTGTTAGTTAAATATGTCAAGAATAAGATTCAATTACACAGTCAAGGCTTGGATTTAGAAATGATATCAAAATCACAATTTTCTCTCTTTTACACTTCAAGTGATGTCTGGTTTGGTTTTAGATTTTACTTGGATTGTATCAGGGACTCTGAGAAAAGGTTTGCTTCAAGACTCCCTAAGGATAATTTGATCAGGCCAGGACTTTTGGAAAAGGAGAGATGGCTAGAGCAATCTAACATAAAGTCTCTTTGGCTAATGTACGTTCTGAAAGTTTTATAAGAACATGAGTTGCCATATTTAAACAAATATGTTAAATGGGGAATTACTGTTAGTTCGAAATACAAAAAATACGTCAAGAATAAGATTTGATTACACAATCAAGGCTTGGATTTAGAAATGATATCAAAAGCACAGTCTTCTCTCTGGTACACTACAAGTGATGTCTGGTTTGGTTTTAGATTTTACTTGGATTGTATCAGGAACTCTGACAAAAGGTTTGCCTTTATGCATTATAAATCTGAATTATTTCCTAATACAGTAATGTGTTATATGCAAGGTTTTCACACATTCTTGATGCTCACCAGACTCCCTGTTCCTGTTCTATAGGGGGTGTGGAGAACTTGCTTCATGTTCTCCTGCTTTGTCCATGGTATAACAAGTATTTGTCAATGCTGAATGTTTGCTTGCTGGTATTGACATTGGTAGTGCAGGAGTCAGAGAGATGTGTAATAGGAATGGCAGTGAAGTACTGAACTAACGCCAACCCCCACTCCTACCCTGCGGAGACTGACAGGCATTGGGGTGTGCCTTTGGGTCAGCCATAATGCTCATGCCATTCCACCTCATCCCATCCTGCAGACAGTGACAGGTGGCATGGTGTGCCTTGGGGTCTTTGTCTCTTACGCTCACCCCATTCCATAAGGAAATAAGGTGAGATGGTTGCAGCATAGGAGAATGGGGTGAACGTTAGGGCCAAAGACCCCAAGGCACAGCTCAATGCCAGTCAGTGGCTGCAGGGTGGGGGTAGAATGATGTGAGCATTACAGTCAAGAACCCCAAGCCACACCCTCAATGCCTGTCAGTCTGTACAGGGTGGAGCATTAACAGTTGGAAACCCTAACACCCCAGGCGTTTGCTACTATTTTTGTTAAAAATTTTCAGCATAGGCTTTTTGGGACCTCCCCTCATGAACACTGGCACTGCGATTTCATTAATCTGTTTCAAAGCTTGAATTTGCACAGTGACTGCACCATTCTGCGCCACAGGTGTGAAGACACTTTTTGGGCAGGATGTAAAAAATGACAGCTGTACTGTCCATAAGGAGGTGTGCAAAATGGGCAATGTTGAAAATTTTGAGTGGAAACATTGGCAATTTGAAAAGTTATGAGGTGCATAAACTGCTAATGCATGCTCATAACATAGTCATTTTATGGACTTTTGTCACCTAATTTTCAACACAGGCATTTTAGGACCTCTGCTCATGAACAGTGTCACTGTGATTTTCTTAATCTGTCCCAAACACTGATTTCTCACAGTGACCACACTATTCTGTGCTGGAAGTGCAAAAACACATTTCAGACAGGATGTGAAAAATGACAACAAACAAAGATGAAGCAGCACCAAGTATGTTCATATGAAAAATATTTCTTTTTACTGTCAGCATACCATTTTACAGATATAAAAGAACATACAGCGGTAAATCAAACATCAACTAGATACCCAGCGCTTTGACTCTTAACAAGTCTTCATCGGGGGTGGTGCTAGTCTGGAAAAACATTTCTTTAATACAGCATTTAATCAACAATTATGTCAATTAGAACTTAAAGCACATGGAGACTAAATATTTCTTAAAGAAACCCATACCCATTAATAATAACACCTAGAAAAATAACTATAGTTACAAATAACGTTCCAAATTTGCCTATCTATGTCCTATAAACAAATAATATATAATTATAACATTAGAGTTATAGATATAAATAAAGCAGCAGTATCAAAAGCAATTATATTCCTACTTATGATAAATTCATAAATATTTTAAATTCTTAAGGCTGCTATATTAAAAAGCGCCAGAAGTGCAAAGATGCTACTACTTTAAATAATAGAACAAAGTAAAATAACAAGTTACCAAAACAAATCTACCCAAAGAAAAATTTCATAACATCATACCAGGACCCCTTAGTAACTAAGCAAGTTACAACAAAAACTCAAAAATAGAGGTCCAGACAGGTAGATTCCAGGTTCAAGGTGAGAATCTAGAAAGAAATCAACAGAATTACAACATTACTAATATAATAATCAGTAAAATAACAACAAAAGACATTGGTACAGTAAAAGCCTTTATGCTCGATTGCTACCCTTAAGAAAAGGTTTAAGATCCCACCGATTATTTAATCCATTCGGTCTAACAGAATTTAACTTATAAATCCATTTACTTTCTTTTTGAAGCAACAAATTTGATCTACCACCTCCTGTAAACAAAGGATAAATGTGTTCGATACCCATAAATTTCAAAGAACTTGGATCAGACTGATAAAACTCCAAAAAATGGGAATGTAATGGAGTATTTCTATTATTGTTCAAAATGGAACGAACGTGTTCCTGTACACGCTGTTTAAGTGGCCTGATAGTTTTGCCAACATAAATCAACTCCCAAGTGCACCAAAGCACATATACCACATATGATGTGTCACAAGTAATTAGTTCTCTAATCTGAATTTTTACTTTAGGGTTTTTTGGGTGCACAAATGCATCATGACTATTACTAGCATATTTACATACATTGCACCTATAGCATTTATAAAAGCCGTTTGATCTAACAGGTAGCCATGTATGGCTAACATTTTTAACCTTCTTCATACGACTTTGTACAAGTTTATCCTTCAAACTTTTAGCTTTTGAAAATGTAACCCTTGGTTTTAAACCCTCTGCATTACTAACCTTACTATCACTCAACAAAATAGGCCAATTTTTATAAATAATATTTCCAATTTGTCCTGCTAAATGATTGTACTGAGTAATAAAAGTACAAGGCTGACATTCTAGGTCATTTTCTCCATTTTTTCCTTTCAAAAGACTGTTCCTCGAAATTGTACTTACTTTTTCCTTTGTTTGTTCTAATAAGTGTAAATCATAACCCCTCTCCAAAATCTTTTAGTTAAATCATTTGCTGCTCAGAAAAATAGAATCTGAGCTGCAATTTCTCCTTAAATGTAAAATTGACCATAAGGAATAGAGTTTTTTAAGCTAGTGGGGTGAGCACTACTAGCTAAGAACAAAGAATTCGTAGAGGTTGATTTACGAAAACAACGTTTCCATTGCATGTAATCCTTGATTAACTGAAAGTAAAAGATCAAGGAAAGAAATGGAAATGTTTTCATGCAAATAAGTAAAATGTAAATTTAACTCATTATTGTTTAACCAATCCAAAAAAGAAGAAATCAAACCACTATCACCATCCCAAATACATAAGATGTCACCCACAAAACGAAACCAATGTGCTATATGACTAAAAAAAGGATTATTCAATTCATTAAGAACTGTAATATGTTCCCAATAACCAAGAAAAAGATTTGCATAGTTTGGGGCCATTGAAGCCCCCATAGCTGTTCCCTGTTTTTGAAGAAAAAAATCCCCTTCAAACTCAAAATAATTATGTGTCAAAATGAATTATAGGGCCTGTATCAAAAACTCTTTTGGTATCTGATCTCTGACAGTGAAATTCTCTAAACAAGCAATAATACCTGACAGGGTGGGCGGTATTGGGCAATACTGGACAGCCCAGTGGTGTAATATCTATAAATCTAATGTTATAATTATAGATTATTTGTTTATAGCCCCTGGGAGGTCCAGTATTGCTCATACCGCCCACCCTGGAGGGTATTATTGCGCTTAGAAAATGGGCTAACTGTGTCATTTTTTATAGGATTACAAAGAAAAATGTGAAGCAATTCTATAAAATGACTACAGTTCCATTTTTTATTGTTTAAAGGTAAAGTAGTCCCTATGGTAGTGTGCTGTTTCATTCCCACATCAGTCCCAAGAGCGATGGAGCAACTAACTGTGTAGTTCTGGCAGAGTCAGAAAAGTTAAGATTAAGGGCCAGATGGTGGCTGCAGGGGTCTCCGGACACAGACAAAAAAGAAAACGACTGAAAGTTGCGAGCGGGAAGTAGACGTACTGTACATGAGAGGACTTCTTTTGTGTATGGAGCGCCTGATCGCCGATTCCGGTAAATTGTATACAGAGCGATGGAGTAAGTAACTGTGTAATTCTGGCAGAGTCAGAAAATTTAAGATTAAGGGCCAGATGGTGGCTGCAGGGGTCTCCGGACACAGACAAAGAGAAAAAAAACTGAAAGTAGTGAGCGGGAAGAAGACATACTGTGCATGAGAGGACCGGTATTTTCTTGAGTTTCTGTACCGCAGATGGACGTCCATCTGCAGTATGGAAACTCAAGAAAATACCGCTGCTCTCATACTTGCTGAGGTGCAACAGATAACGGTGCTGGCAGCTCTCACTGTGTCTTGGTTTGGCATAAAAAGCAAGGTAAGGTGGCAATTAGAGTGAGTGAGAAGTGCGGCGAGGAACCGTAGGAGTGGGAGTCGTTTGAAATGACTCCCACAGTTAAAGAGTCATGCTGCCGGTTCGCAGCGGTTGTGAGAGCGATCGGGAGGGGGGTGAAACTGAAGGCTTGGAGTTGTTTCAGTGAGTCGAGTGTGGTTTTCAATGGGGGAAAAATTTGATCACTTTTTGAAGTTGGGCACTGTTTTTATATTTCTGTACACTGCTTGGAGGAGTGGTGTGGGGCTTCTCGCTTAGTGAGGGGGAAAAAATGGCGGTAGTTTCAAATTGTGTGCCCAGTGCTTCAACCAATGAGAAAGCAGGCTGGGCACAAGAATATGGGCATGAGGCAGGTTTGGGTGGCATTTTTTATTTGCTGGGCGTCTACTGAAAGTTAATGTACCCCCTTGGCAGGGATACTAGGCAATCAGAGCCCAGCAAATAAAAATCCCATTTTCTAAAAAATAATAAACTGCTGCTACACCCTGGTGGTGAACAATGGATGTATAAAGTGATTCAACGTCAATTGATAACCAACAATAAGTATCCTTCCATTTACGATGTTGCAATTTACTCAACAAGTCACCACTGTCCTTAATAAAAGATTCCAATGAAGACACATATGGTTGCAAAAAGAAATCAATAAATTTCCCTAAATTTTCTGTGAGGGAATTGGGTCCACTAACAATAGGGCGACCAGGTGGATCAATACTGTTTTTATGCACCTTTGGTAGTGCATAAAAACTTGGAATAACTGGATGATCTGACCAAACATACTGAAATTCTTTTTCTGTTATCTCGCCCCTTCTTCGAGCTCTATCAAGTAACATGAATAAATCTTTTTTGAAATTTAATGTAGGATCATAGGATAATGTTTCATAATTTTGGCCATCCATTAGTAACTTTAATACAATCTCCCTATAATGTTGTTTGTTTAAGATCACAATATTGCCCCCCTTATCAGCTTGTTTAATAATGACCTCACTGTTATTAGCTAGATTTTGAAGTGCTTCCCACTCATTTTTACTCAAATTTGTTTTAGATCTCACATTTTCCTTTAACAAATTAGTTACTTGTTGTTTTATTACTTTCTCATACGTAATCAATGTATTATTAATTATAATGGGACAAAAATCAGATCTAACCTTAAAGGTTTTTCCTTTAAAGTACTTATAGAATTATTGGCTCCTAATAAACCAGGAAGCACATGTTGATGTAATGGGGCTTTAACATCAGCTGTAATTTCAGAAAATACATTTTCATTAAGGAGTTCTTGTAAAGTTTCCATATCCAATAACTCAGTATCTAAATTGTCAGTACCATTATTACTATTATGTAATGGCTCAAACCCATTCCCCACATTATTTCCATTATCAATATTTAACAAATAATCAATGTCCTCCATTGGAACAATTTCATTAATGTTAGTATTCATATTCAGTTCTTCTTCGTTGTGATGAAAAAACAGTCTCAATTTTAATTTTCTAAAGAATTTCTCCATATTAACAAAAATTCCAAAGTTATTAACTATTGAGGTGTGAAAAAATGACAATGTTGAAAATCTGGAGTGAAAATATTACAAATCTGCGAAGTTATGAGTGTGCTTGGAAACTGCGCAATGCACAGTCATAACACATTCATTTTGGGGGATTTTTTCACCATATTTGCAACATATGCTTTGTGAGAGCCCACCTCATGAACAGTGACACCGTCATTTCATTAACTGGTCCCAAAAGGTGATTCCGTGCAGTGACTGCAAAATCACCTTTTGGGACTGAATAGCCAGATGACAGTCACTGAATTCATGAGATGGGGTCCCAAGAACCCCATGTTGAAAATTTGGTGCAAAAATTTGGAAAAATGGCTGAGATATCCACATAAGTTGAAAAAAAACATGTATGCCATTCTATAGTTTACCGGCATTACTTCAGTTTGCGGTCGGCTTTGAAAAGTGCAGACGTGTTCCCGGTCCACCGAAGATCATCGCACCAGGCTCCTGAGGTAAGTATGGGGTGAAGGGGGTGTGGAGAGGTGGAGTGCACAGAGGGTGGCTGCGGTTGGGGGAAGGGTGCCAGACTCAACAAGGGACTGTTTTTCTTTTACAGGAAACAAAAAAAATAAAAGAACAATGCGGGAAGGTTTTCTGCTTTTCCAGGTACTTTGGCATGCTGGGGTGGGCTCTGCATGCCACCTGAGTGTTTTTAGGGGTCTGTAGCTGACGGGGATTGGGCACCCTGTCAGCAGAATGTTGGGGAGGGGGAGAGAGCTGGGGGATTGGGCACCTTCGCACACAACTGATGGGGGGGGTATCATGCCAATGGGGATTGGGCTACCCTGTCAGCAAATGAACTGAGGAGGAGGCATGCCGACAGGGGGATTGGGCACCCCCCGTTAGCTGAAATGGGGACTGTGAGAGGTGGCATCTGTCCATCGACTTCTGTGGGAACTGTGAGAGGCTGACGGAGAAGCCGCCGCCATGTTTATTTGAAAGGGGACACCAGAAAATGCAACTCTAATTTGCTGCTTCAGTCAGGGAACTCCCTGCAAGCAAACACAGCCGATTACTTAGTGTCAGGGCACTCCCTGATTGCAGCAGTCAATTTCTTTGTGCATAGTGGCATGCTCATTAACTGCTGTCATCAACAGCATGCTCCTCTATTGGTGCAGCAGAGACCAGCCCCAAAACGGACTGCTGCCATTTGCCACAACACTGCCATGCCTCCACATAACCCGCTACTCCAGCAAGCTGTCGCAATATGTTTCTTGCGTATGCATGCAAGCAAACATAATACAATGAGACCAGTTTGGATTAACCCAATTCTGGATGGTCTTTTATGCCTACCAGAAAATCCTATAACCTTCTTATTTATAGTACAGGAAACCTTCATTCTTAATCAACTTGTTAGTTATTCCGTGTAGTCAAACACATTAGGAATAGTAAACCATTCCTATATAAAGATATATGAGCTGCCTAGAGAATTATGAATATCACAGTTCTTTTTGCTTTTGACTATGAAATTTGATTATATTTCTCAGATTATTGTGCATTTGGTTTTGAGTCATAATTTGGACTTCTTTTCTTCTAAGGCAAGTCCGGATTACATGTAGGTTTCTGCATCTGCTAATGCACTGAATTTGGTTGGCACCACCCTTAATGTTGTTATGGTTGTCTGATGACACTCAAAGTCTTAACATATTATGTCCAATTGACTCTTCATTCATTAGGATATGTGATTACCATAGGAAGACCTTCAGTTTACATGCTCTTTGTGGAGCATCTTTACAGACATATTGCATATATTAACTAAATGTGTATAACTGTACGGTATATATGCTAAGTAACTATGTAGAGATTGAAACAAAATGTATTCACTACTGGATCTACCTATGTTAGTTTAATTATATCATGTATGTTTTATGACTGGGAACACTGTTTACCTTTTGTACTTGTGCACATTTTTGTACCATGTATTTATAGAATAATTTGTTGACTTATGTCATTTGTTCTATTATGCAGAAGCATGTGCTGAACAATAAAACTTCCAATGACATTGACTTTTAAAAAGTGATAAGCCACAGTTACTAGTCCTGGACTATGATTCTGAAACATTGCTACCAAGCCCACTTGACCTACTCAAAAATGTGCCTTGCTCAATGCAGGTTTATATAGTATGCTGTGCTGCTTACCTTTCTACCTCACCTAGAACCACAAAGTGTCTGCTTAACATGTTCCAGCCTCTCCCAATGACTCTGCAAGTGTGGGGGTTATTTAGTTATTTATTTCACAAAGAATCCTTTAGGCAGATGCCTATTTTCAAAGTATCCAGAGTCAGAAACAATGTTTTTTTTGTTTTTTTGTTTGTTTTTTCAATTCTTTTTCTCATCTCCCAATCAGAACCCTCTTGGGCTGCCTCACTCGCCGTGTCCGCTCTACCACCCGCTGTGTTCCTCACCATCTTCAAGGACGTTACAACCCCCCGGAGGCACAGGAGGGGCTACAGCCCCTGGGGAAATCGAAGGGGCAGTGGCAGGGAACCAGCGTTGGGCATGTGGTAGCTGTGGCACTGGAGGAGCCGTCGCCTATCCGGTGGGAGGGGTATTTTCCTGTTTTTTAGTCTCTGTGCTCCTCCCTCCCTCCCTCCTCTGCATGGTGCATGTCCCGATCGGTGCACAGCAACCCTGCCAACGTTGGGCCATGGAGATCACATGCTGTCTAGTGCACAGCAGTGCCCCCGGTCTCCACCAGGGGCCGCTGGTGCACTGGACACCCCAGAGCCCTCCCCCTGGGATAGGAGAGCCGCCCAGCAGGCACTCAATCCGATCCCACCCCTGCTGACCTCGGCACCCGAGCTTGCTCCCAAACCCGGGTCGCCAGCATAGCACGAGGTGTGGCGTCCAGTGCCTCAACCCTCAGCGCCACCAGGCCGGTCTTCAGAAACAATGCTAACACATAGAGAAAAGAGGGCATGCTGCCCCTCTGTACTTCCTTGCTGAGAACACATTTGGATTATTGCGCACAATTTTGGTCACCAAGTAGAAGAGGCGAGATAGCAGCCCTGGAGAGAGTTCAGCGGAGAGCAACCCATAACATACTGGGGGTAAAAGGGCTTGATTATCAAACAAGGTTGAATATCTTGGGTTTATACGCACTGGAGTTTAGGTAGATGAGAGGGGACATGTGTTTAATTTCTAAATCACTTACTGATCCAGGCCTATGGGAGCTTCTGGGTTTGAGATTTAGGGCATCATCATGCATTACAAGGGCACACCCCCTACAACTGTTTGTGGAATGCCCTAAAACAAATAAAAGAAAATCCTGGCTTAGCTTAAGAGTTACTAACATCTGGGATAAACTACCATTGGAGGTGGTAGCAAGTAACAATATGAATAATTTCAAGATTAAATTGGATAGCTTTCTTATCAAGCATGGGATTCTGGATACACATGAATTGGCGAGCAAAAGGTCTATTCTCTATATAGCTCTGTATCTACCTATGAAACCTATAGAGTCACAATATATTTTATATACTCAGTGATGTACACTGGACATACAATTCAAGCAACAGCAAACACAATACAAAGTTACAGTACAACAGAGCATTCAATAATAAAGGGTGCAGTATACAAGGTTTACATTGTCGGATTACAAGGCAATTCATTTGCAGTGTAATATAATTCACTTTGTATTGACTGCTGCTTCCACTCACCTTATGAATCAAGGGGTGTGAGGGCTGAACTAGTTATGATACTGTACTGGAGTCACTTGCTGCTCCCACTGTTACCCATAATGATCTGAGGGGTATGAGGGCTAAGTTAGTTATGTATAGTACCTGTGCCATTGCCTTTCCTACCCTTCCCTTATGACCCAAAGGGTGTGGGGGCTGGTTTAGATGAAATTTGTACCAGTGTCATTTGTTGCTTCCACCTCTTCTTGTGACCCATTGTGGGGGCTGGTTTAGTTTAAATTTGTACTAATGCCATCTGCTGTTTTGACTCTCAACGCTTATGACCAGAGTGGTGTTATATATTGTACCTGTTGTTGTTCCTACCCATCCCCCTCTGGACCAGAGTGTTATGGTGGCTTATTTAGTTTAAATTTGTACCCCTCTTATCTGCTGGGGGCTGGATTAGTTATATATTGTACCTAATGTTTCTCCTACCCATCCCCCTTTGGACAAGAGCGTTATGGTAGCTGATTTAGTTGAAATTTGTACCACTGTTATCTGTTGCTTTCACCCTCCAATTATGACCCAAGGGGTATAGGGGCTAGTTTACTTTGAATTTACCAGTGTCATTTGCTACTTTCACTCCACCCTTTGGACCGGTGGGGATGTGGGGTCTGCTTTTAGTTGATCAGTATACCTGTTCTGATTGCTACTTCCATCCTCCCCTCATATGTCATGGCCCAAGGGGTATGGGGTTGTTTTAGGTAATAGAGTTCATCTTGTATTGGTTGCTGCTTCTGACTCCCCCACATGACCCTCAGGGTATGGGGTCTGGCTTAGTTAAATATTGTGCCAGTTTTGTCACCTGCATCCACTCTTATGACTCCAGGGATGTGGCGGCTGTAGTAATTATATACAGAATAATGGCCGGGTAGGGGATTATAACTAGAAATTCACCACCCCGGTGTGGAATGCCACATAAACCTGGAGAGCAATGCTCAAGGGGTTTATAAAGGCATCCCACACGGAGAGTGTGTGTAAAATTCAAGTTTTACACCCCCTACCCAGCCTTTATTTTATATAATTGCTAGGGAGCATTTTTTTGTCACAACAATTATATGAAATAAAGATTTCCATATGGACCCATGGACCAGTCAGCATTCAGTGCAGTCCGCGGCTCCTGAGAAAAGCATTACTTGTATGTTTGTGTTTTACTTTTTTATAGCAGCCCATGTAAAATATTTTAGCCCCCTTGTTTTTTCTTTATTTTTTTAAATTAACTTACCTACACTGACTCCAAGTGTGGCAAACTGTGTAGCACTGGGGAATGGCAGCTGACAAGATGAGTGGAAGCGTGGTGGCCGTGCATGCTCAATGCAAGGGAAACCCGGTGCATGTTCACCATTATAATCCATGGGTTATAATGGGGGAAATTATAACTGGGTTTCCCTATGGGAGAAATTGCTCCCCAGTTATTATAATACTGTATTGGTGCAATTTGCTGCAACCCGACACCCATATTTTTTTCTAAATGTTTCTATTTTACCATTTTTGGCCAGGAAAGATGCACTAAACCAAGATCTGTTTCCGGGTGTGTCCTGGGAGCCCAAGGAAGTTACCATAAGTGACTTGCCCATGGTCACACGATATGCCAGTGTTGACAGTGTGATTCAAATGCAGTTCTAAAGGTCTGCAGCTCAGTGTTCTTAACTACTATGCTATATTGCCTCCAAATATGACCCAATGAGTGTGGGGGCTGGCTTAAATAAATATTGCACCCATGTCATTTGCTGGTTCCACCCTCCACCCCCCCCAAGACCTAAGTGGTGTGGGGGGCTGGCTTACTTAAATATTGTACCTGTGTCATTGCTGCTTCCACCTTCCTCCCTTATAACCATAAGTGCGGTAACGTGAGGGATGGCTTAGTTAAATATTGCACCAGTGTTTCATTGTTACATGCTATACCTGTGCCACTACTGCTCCCTTCCTCTTCCCTATGACCCAAGAGGTGCAGGGCCTGGATTACTTTTACTGATGTTATTTGCTGCTTCTCTCTCCCTCCTTATGACCGAGGAGTGTGGAGGCAGGTATCTAAATATACAAGTTACTGGCTGCTGTTTCCAGTTTTCTGGAGATTGGTATTAGGTTATATACTGTATATAGTCTAATTAGTTAAATAGTGTATGAATCAATGTCATCTGCAGCTTCCACCCTCCCTCCTTATAAACTGAGAAGTATAGGGCTGAACTAGTTCTAATACTATCCCAATGTCGTTTGCTGCTTCCACCCTCTTCCCTTGTAGCCCAAGGGGTGTGGAGTCAGACTTAATTAAATATTGGATCTATGTAATTTCTACCCCCACCCTCCCCCTTGTGACTCAAGGGGTATGGGACTGGTTTTAAAGGAGTACCACAGTCAAAATTTGCAAAAACATATGTTGTGCAGAGTGTTTTGATTTGTGTGCGTAGTCTTGGTGTGCCCTTCCCTTTGTTTGCTATTAGGAGTTTTTTTCTAAATTTGCCTGCTCATTTTATGGCCCCTGGGGATAGAAACATAGAAACATAGACTTTGACAGCAGATAAGGACCACTTGGCCCACCTAGTCTGCCCATTTCCCTACCTACAGGATAAGCTGCAGATCCTAGTTAACCAACAGCCTATTTCTTCCTACCTCTCACAAAAATTGCCTTATGTCTGTCCCATGCATTCTTGAATTCTCCCACAGTTTTAGACCCCACACCCTCCTCAGAAAGGCTGTTCCATGCGTCCACCACCCTCTCTGTGAAAATACTTCCTCACATTGCCCCTGAGCCGTCCCCCCTCTATCTTCAAATTGTGTCCCCTTGTTCTTGCACATCTCTTTTTCTGAAAGATGCTACCCTCTTGGACTTTGTTGATTCCACTGAGGTACTTAAAAGTTTCTATCATGTCCCCCCTCTACTCCTTTCCTCAAGTGTATACATATTAAGCTCCTTTAGTCTCTCCTCATATGGCTTCTCTTGCAGACCCTGCACCATTTTAGTTGCCCTCCTCTGGACTGCCTCCATCCTGTCTATGTCTTTGCGGAGATGGGGTCTCCTGAACTGGATGCAATACTCCAGATGGGGTCTCACCAACTGTCTGTACAGAGGGATAACAACTTCCTGTTTTCTGGTGGTGTTGCCTCTCCCTATGCATCCCAGTATCCCCCAGCCCTCCCTACTGCCTTCTCACATTGCTTGCTAATCTTAAGGTCATCTGATATGATTACCTCCAGGTCTCTTTCCATTTTTGTTGTTGTTACTACCATCCCCCATTGTGTAATCTTCCCCTGGGTTTTTGTTTCCCAGGTGCATTATTTTGCACTTCTTTGCACTGAATCCAAGCTGCCATACTTCTGATCATTCCTCCAACCTTACCAAGTCCCTTCTCATCTTTTCCATGCCTCCTTGTGTATCAACCATGTTGCAGAACTTTGTGTCATCTGCAAAGAGGCATACTTTTCCTTCCAGTCCCTCTGCAATATCACTTATAAAGACATTAAAAAGGACTGGACCCAGTACTGAACCCTGCGGTACCCCACTAGTAACCCCTCTTTCTTTAGAGTGGACTCCATTTACAATTACCTTCTGTGTCCTGTTGTCCAGCCAATGTTTTAGCCAGGCTACCACCCTGGGACCCACTCCCAGGCTGGTTAATTTGACCGTTAATCTTTTGTGTGGGACTGTGTCAAATGCCTTGCTAAAGTCTAGGTAGGTCATGTCTACAGCCCCTCCCTGGTCTATTACTTTGGTCACCCAGTCAAAGAAATCAATTAGATTCATCTGACATGACCGTCCCGCTGTGAATCCATGCTGCTTTGGGTCCTCTGCCACACTGGCCTCTAGGTACTCAACAGTTCTTTCCTTCAGAAATGATCCCATCACTTTCCCTACCACAGAAGTCAAACTGACAGGTCTGTAGTTTCCTGCCTCAGTCTTGCTCCCACTTTTGTGAAGGGGAATCACATCTGCCTTCCTCCAGTCCTCAGGTACCACACCATCCTCCCATGATTTGTTAAAAAGGGTATTCAGTGGTGTCACTAGTTCTCCCCTTAATTATTTTAGAATTCTGAGGTGAATTCCATCAGACCGCATTGCTTTGTCCACCTTCAGTTTTAGGAGTTCTTTCAGAACCCTTTCTTCTGTGAAAGGATTGGGATTGACCCCCCTATCCACAGTGCTTCTGTTAATTGGATTAGACACATCCCCCTCCTCCTCTTTTGTGAATACTGAGCAGAAGTATTCGTTCAGTATCCCTGCTTTTTCACTGTCCCTCTCTGCCCACCCACTATCCATTCTATTCAGCCTCACTATCCCTCCCTTTGTCTTTCTACACTCCCTGATGTATCCATGAAAGGTTTTATCCCCCTTCTTAACCAAGTTGGCTATCTTTTCCTCAGTTTGGGCTTTTGCTATTCTGACGTCCCTCCCTGCTTTCTTCTGCCTTAACTGGTACAGTTCTCTGTCCTGCTCCTTTTGTGTTTCCTTATACTTCCTAAATGCTATATTTTTCTCCCTAACCTTCTCCACCACCTCTTTTGAGAACCATAGTGGCTTTTTCTTTCATTTTGATTTGTTTATTTGCTTCACACAAAGGCTTGTTGCCTCTGTGAAGGCAGTTTTGATGTTTCCCCATTGTTGCTCCACCCATTCTTCTAGCCTGTTTGCTAGTGCTTTTCTAAGACACTCTCCCTTCTTGCCAAAGTCAGCCCTCCTGAAGTCCAGTACCCTCACTTTTGTATGGCTTGACTCTGTAGCTGAGTTTATCGTGAACCACACTGTTTGATGGCCACTTGTTCCCAGATGGCTACCCATTCTAGATCTGAGATTCTCTCACTGTCCTCATTTGAGAGTACGAGGTCTAAGATTGCTCCCTCATGAGTGGGTTCCAAAACTAGCTGTCTGAGGCATGCCACCTGTAGGGCATCGAGAATGGCCCTGGTCTTGGATGTGGCTGCAGCAAAGGTGCTCTAGTTAACATCTGGCATTTTCGGGTCCCCATCAACAGTATCTCCCCTTTCTCTACCATCCTAAGGATGCCTTCTATCATATTCTTGTCCATTCCCTCCCCCTGGCATGGGGGTCTGTATACAATGTCTGTGCAGATTGTGGTGCCATTTCCAGTCTCCAAGGTGACCCACAGTGCCTCCTCTCCTCCCTGTTTACTCTTTTGTTCAGTTGCTTTTATCACTTCCCTTACATAGAGAGCTACTCCTCCCCCCCTCTTCTTCCCTCCCAGTCTCTCCTGTAGGTTGTGTACCCTGGTATGTTAACATCCCCTCCAGTACAGTATAATAACTAGTTCAGCCCTCACACCCTTGATTCATAAGGTGAGTGGAAGCAGCAGTCAATACAAAGTGAATTATATTACATTGCAAATGAATTGCCTTGTAATCCAACAATGTAAACCTTGTATACTGCACCCTTAATTATTGAATGCTCTGTTGTAATGTAACTTTGTATTGTGTTTGCTGTTGCTTGAATTGTATGTCCAGTGTACATCACTGAGTATATAAAATATATTGTGACTCTATAGGTTTCATAGGTAGATACAGAGCTATATAGAGAATAGTCCTTTTGCTCGCCAATTCATGTGTATCCCAGAATCCCATGCTTGATAAGAAAGCTATCCAATTTAATCTTGAAATTATTCATATTGTTACTTGCTACCACCTCCAATGGTAGTTTATTCCAGATGTTAGTAACTCTTAAGCTAAGCCAGGATTTTCTTTTATTTGTTTTAGGGCATTCCACAAACAGTTGTAGGGGGTGTGCCCTTGTAATGCATGATGATGCCCTAAATCTCAAACCCAGAAGCTCCCATAGGCCTGGATCAGTAAGTGATTTAGAAATTAAACACATGTCCCCTCTCATCTACCTAAACTCCAGTGCGTATAAACCCAAGATATTCAACCTTGTTTGATAATCATGCCCTTTTAACCCCAGTAAGTTATGGGTTGCTCTCCGCTGAACTCTCTCCAGGGCTGCTATCTCGGCTCTTCCACTTGGTGACCAAAATTGTGCGCAATAATCCAAATGTGTTCTCAGCAAGGAAGTATAGAGGGGCAGCATACCCTCTTTTCTGTATGTGTTAGCATTGTTGTCAGGGTTCTCTGTGTACCATGTTTCTGTGACTGCTATGATATCCAGACATCTCTCTTCCATCAAGGCCATCAGTTCAGGGAGCTTGTTGCCCAAACTACGGGCATTGGTACTCATTACCTTCCATTTCTTGATGGCCTTACCCCTCTTTGCCCCATCCTTGTCCTTATTGCCTTTGTCATTTTCTCCATTTACCCCTGCCCTTCTCTCTATCGACATCTCTGTCTTGGTGTTTACCTCACTTACTACCCTGATTTTGTTTGGGGGGGCTAGGATTTCCCTGCTCCTTTCCAGTGCCTCCCCGCTTGGCTAGTTTAAATGCTTGCCAATGAAGCATTTAAACCTATCACCTAGGATCCTGGTTTCCTCCTGGACAGATGCAGACTATCACGCCAGTATAGGCCTGCATCACTCCATGTGAGCAATTTTATGGCTCATCTTTGTCCTACAATGCCTCCTGTGCAATGAGACAGTGATGCATCCAGAACCATAGATTCAGCAAGTACTGGTTTATAGTCAATTTTACAGCAGTTCAGCTGTGATTTTAAGTAACTTTCCTTATCCGGTAAGCAATGAAGGCTACATTTACAGTTTAGCAAACACTTGAGGGCTAACTGAGTGGGTTATTCTGCAAGAAAACAGCTAGAGTATTGTGCTGAGCTGCACTGGTTGAAGACAAAGGGACAGAAGTTGGAGCATTCCTGGAGGAGTTCTGGCTTGGTGGAGGGCAGGCTGGCACTGAGACTCCACTATGCTGACTATCAGCAGGCAATTAACTGGAAAAAGACAGCATTTTTGATTTAGTTAATTGCTGCAGCAAAAAAACACCATGCTATGCTCTTTTGCACTGTGGACAAATGATTAAATCCTCCCTGTCTGCAGTCTGTGACAGCCATTTCAGTACAGAGGTGTGAGGAGTTTTGGTGCTTTTTCACTGACAAAGTGTCTGCCATCAGATCTAGTATTTCTTCTCATGGCCTAGTGGGGCCTGGGAGTAATCAGCCTTGTGGTGGCACTGATCTGTTGACCTGGGATGAGTTTCAACTGGTTTCCGGAGCTGAGGTCCTTCAAGTGGTCACCAGTTTGCGTCCCACCAAGTATGAACTGGACCCAGGTCTAATGTGACTAACTGTTGGCTGTACTGAGTTCCTGAGTCTGGTTTTCACTGAGATCATTAAGGGTCCTTGAGGAGGGTGTCTTTCCTTCCACCCTGAAAGAGGTGGTGGGGAGGTCCCTTCTAAAGATGCCATCTTTGGACCCTGATGTTCTCGCGAACTACTGGCTGGTCTCTAATCTTCTCTTTTTAGGGAAAGTTATTGAGAAGGCGGTGGTTGAGCAGCTGTTAGACAGCTTGGAAAGTTTTGCTATCTTTGAACCTCTCCAATCAGGATTTCAGCTTCGGCACAGCACTGAGATAGCTTTGGTCAGGGTGACACATGATCTCCTCATGGTGAGGGACCGTGGGCAATGTATTAACTTGGTACTGTACCTTTCTTCAGCATTCAACATGGTGGATCATGGGGTGCCAATTGACTGACTGAGGAACTATGTGGGCACTATTGGTGCAGTTTTGTGCTGGTTCAGCTCATATCTGACTGGGAGAACGTGACAGGTCATTCTGGGGAACTTTAACTCAGGGCTGTCCACACTGCCTTGCGGTGTTCCTCAAGGATCGATCCTTGCCCCCATTTTATTATCCGTATATATGCTGCTGTGAGGGGAGATCATAAGGCAGTACAATGTAGGGTTTCACTGCTATGCAGATTATATCCAGTTGTACTTATCTTGTGCCCCTGATGACACATCTGCGTCATCCGTGCTGAGCCATTGTTTGGCTGAGATAAATGACTGGATGGCTGCCAACTCTTTTTTTGTTTTTTGTTAACTTTTTCTCTTGGCATACCTGGTCTGCTTCCATTCCTGGCAACCCCATTGGGACTCCAGCCACCGACTGCCAACCCTGAACCCCTTTAGGGTCCTTGCCTGTTTCCCCTGTGGCTTACCCCCTGCAGCAGGGTGGTGGGGAGCCCCCAACTCACCAACCCTATCTGGATCCAGATTCAGCAATGCCCCCAGAGCCGGTGTTCCACTAGATGTCCATCTAGCCACCCAACCAGGATGCCATCCTTTTTTCCACTTTTCACCTGCATAGGCAGTGGAGTGTGCAATGCCGTCGAGGGACTGATCACGCGTGCGTCCACCCACAGTATGTCTGATGGCTGCTCCTCTGCCTCCCCCCTGTAGACACAGCATCAGTGAGCCAGCCCCCAGCCACCGCTAGGGGCCAGGCAAGCACCGACTGCTGGGAGACCCCCCACCCCAGGGAAGAAAAGCTGTTGACAGACTCTCCATCCTTCTCTGCCCCTGCCAATCCCCAATGACAGGGCTCACTACTGAACATGGGTCGTCAGTGTGGTGCGAGCTGTGGTGCCCAGTGCCTCAGCCCTCAGCGCCACTGGGCCGACTGATGGCTGCAATTTGTTATGACTCAACACACAGAAAACCAACTAGAGGCTGCACTCAAGGCAACACTTTGAACCTCAAATTCACACTAATAAATTGAACATCTTTTAAATAAAAGACAAAAAGGGAGATCTCTTTGCGAAAGGCCTGAGCCCACGGCATGGAACCCCAGCACTTCAGGTCTAATCATGACCCTTTGTCAGGAGGTATGGCCATAATGTGCATCAGCCATGTATTTATTTAAAACATTTAAAGTGATAACATTTCTTTATCTAGTTCACCACCAATGGCACACTGATAAGGCACTTAATTTTTCCAATGCCAAAACCAGTCACCTGTGATACAAACTTATAATTAAAAGCATCATTTTAGCTAAAGAGGCATTTATGGTCCAATTACAGGTGGGATCTCATAACAATGTTCAAAATAACAAGAGATCCTGAACTGGTTAAAGAAATTGGCATAGTAATTCAGGATAAACTACAGTATTTAAGAGCATATAGATTACAGATAAAAGAGGATACAGTTAAAAAAAATACAGTAGTAGGTATTTTTTCATTTATAAATAGAACTGGAAGGATTTGGAATACATTACCAAATAATGTTGTTTTAAGTAAATCAGTGAATTGATTTAAGAAAGAAATGGATAACCTATTACTACAAAAGGGATTAAGATGGACCCACTAATGTGGGGCACGGTACCAATGGGCAATCATGCCTTCTCCCATTCTATACCCAGTATAAGCACCGAGTATTACATAGAAGGCATGAGGACTGCTATAATTCTAGGGATTTGTGTAGTGGAAATAAGTGAGGAAAAGCATTTGTTTATATATGAAACAGATATTACTACATATAAAAAAGATCATACATCTGTCTTACCATCCTAAAATTTCACCTTCCTAAATTCATAAGGACCTAAGGTGTATAGAAAGAAACACATTTTTAGCGTAAACAATATTGCACAATAATTCTAAGGAGACAGATGAGCCCCATTTATGGCGCCAAGGTGAACTAAACTGATTTGATCATGAAAAATGTTTTTAGGTAGGATGCAGACACAGGACACCCTGCCTAAAGTAAATTACACACTGAAAGAAATTAATTCCAAAGAGCATTTTTTTTGCAAAAAGGAAATTTAATTAAGCAAGGATTCAAAAAGTAGGACACCCTGCCTGGTGTGAACTACATTCCAATGAAAATAATTACAAAAAATGCCCAAACATCCTCCTTGGAGCCAAAAAAATGGGAAACATCACTATCCTAAAACAATCTTTCTAGGTTGTGAGAAGATTTATATATGAGAACAGTAGTTTTTTTTTATAAAAATGGAGTAATATCTGAAAGTCATTTAGGCCTTCTGGAATAAGTGCCCTTAAAATGTAAATCTATTTTGCTTCATATTTTATTTTTTTTCACTTTATCTTTTTATTAAAATTCGAGTATATAAGAAAGCACACATCTACTACAATAGAAGACTATCCTCCATGTAAGGTATAAAATATCACTTAACAGAGCACAGTATTTAGGGTAAACATATTGGAGAAGCCTTACATACATGTATTGATAATAAAACGGAAATCTAGACAGGATGTAAGTGGAGAGCAGAAGGGTTACAATCAATATGGTATTATAGGATCAGAAATAGCAACCATGTATGAAATACATGCTAGGGCAGGCTATGGCAAGGCATTCAGTAAATTGCAAAAAGTGATAAATGTGGTAATATGAACAATGTTCAGTAATGGAGAGGTGAAGATAAGAGAAAAGTGTGCAAGGAAAGAAAGAAGAGAGAAAAAAGCAAGGAAGAAGGGAAGGAGAGAGGGAGGGACAAAACAGGGAAGAAGAGGAAAAAAGAGGAGAATGTGCACAAAAGTTTTGAGAAAACCTAATCTAAGAGCATAATAAGAAGGAGGACTAAATATCCTTAAGAATTAGGGTCTAGAAGAACTAGGTTTGATGTACTTGAAGTAATCCTGCCAACATCTGTCATATACAGTGAGTCGGTTATGAGTAACATGAGATAATTGGTCTAGGGAGGCATACTGAGAGAGGCTTTGAAGAACATCTGAAAGAGAAGGCACCAGAGTTGATTTCCATTTCATAAGAATTAGACGTTTGACCAGAAGAGAAAGTATGTTTAGCCATCTAAAATGTGCATGTGAGAGGAGAGAGCTATTGGGGATAAGGATGCCTAGAAGGAATAGCTTGGGGTCAAAAGGTAGTTTTTGTCCTGTTACTCTGGAGGCAAGTAAACAGACTTTATGCCAGAGCTTATTAATGGGAGCACAGGACCACAAGATATGAAGTAGATTCCCGTTGGCCAAATTGCAGCACCAGCAATTATTATTATTTAATAGGCCCATTCATTGAAGCACAGAGGGGGTTCTATACCAAAGATGTAGGATTTTAGTTTGTATTAAAGAACTACGGGCATCTTCAAAGGTATTATGTGCAATATGCCAACAATTATTCCATTGTGCGTCTGAAATATTGTAGTTAAGAAGAGTACTCCATTTATTTTTGGCCTGTATAGACTGATCAGGTAGATTATCAATAATGTCTTTGTAAATGGAGCTATTTAATTTTACTGATAAATTAGTCCAGTGCGAGATGTATGGGTTTAAATAAAGTATGCCTATACACTAAACTAGAGAGAGTTATAAGCTGCCCAAATTTGTAAAAACTTCCAGAAGTCCTGTTTAGGAAGTTTCCATGTGTCCTGCAAGTCTGAGAATGATCTAAAAGTGAGTGAATTCTAGTCCAAGATATCTCCGAGAAAGAAAATGCGTTTGTTCCTCCATGTACGACAGAAAATTGGGTGATCTTCTAGAGTAAGCAGTGGATTGGCCCATAAGTGGGCATAAAACCAAGGTGTTGGATTGGATTTCAGGAATTTGTGGGTTAGTTTCCAATAAAGAACAGAGGATTATATAGTCGGGTGAGATTTTAGTTTAGAGGAAATGGGATTAAATATGAAGGAAGTGGGAACCTCTCCCGGGCACAATGCGGATTCCATTGCAACCCATAGTGGAGAGTGAGGGGAGGGTTTCTGAAACCATTTAATGGTTTGGGCCATTTGGAAAGCCCAGAGGTAACCTTCGAACCAGGGTAGTCTGAATCCTCCTTTTTTCCAATGTGATCAAAGTTTGTTGTGGTTAAATCTAGGTGGTTTCCCATCCCAGATAAAGTTACCTA
Organism: Neoceratodus forsteri; assembly: GCA_016271365.2. NCBI lineage: Eukaryota > Metazoa > Chordata > Ceratodontiformes > Ceratodontidae > Neoceratodus > Neoceratodus forsteri. Next base: position 1,840,838,208 of record CM057449.1, read on the forward strand.
TTAATTTATCAATTTTAGCAAAAAAGGAGGATGGTAAGACTAAAGGAATATTGGCAAAGAGGTAAAGAATCTTGGGAGAAATGGGCATCTTAATGGCTGCAATTTTCCCCATGAAAGAGAGATTAAGAAGCTTCCATCTGTCTAGAATTGTTTTGATGTTATCAAATAAGGGGTTAAAGTTAACGTCCCATATCTTCCCTAAGTTACTAGTAATTTTGATTCCTAGATATGTTATACCCTGTGGTGACCAGTGGAATCCAAGACGTATGTTCATAAAGGTTTTACAGTGGTCGTTAAGGGGCATAGTTTGTGATTTGCCATAAATCAAAGCAAGGCCAGAAATTTTAGTAAAATTATTAAGCAAATCACCCAACAGGGGCCCAGCCTCATTCAGGTTTTTGAGTAAGTTTAAGAGGTCATCCACGTAGGAGAGAGAAACATATCTTGAATTGCTTACAGGTATGCCCATAATGCGAGAAGATTGACATAAACAAGCAGTCAGGGGTTCCATGTCTAAAATAAACAGGGAAGGTGACAGGGGACAGCCTTGTCTAGTTCCCCTTGCTAGATGAAAGTAAGAGGAAAGGGTGGAATTAGTAAGTACTTTAGCAACATAGGAGTTATATGATAGCTTGATCCAGGAGCAAAAGGTATGAGAAAGACTGAAATAAGATAAAACTTGATGAAGGTAGTCCCAGTTTAAGGAATCAAAGGCCTTCTCGAAATCAATAGCTATGGCTGCAGCTGGTGTCTTGAGGGATTTGGCTTTGTGAATTAAATTAAATAAGGAATGTAGGTGATCAGAACCAGATCTACGTTTAATAAAACCAGCTTGCAAACAATGAGTTAGCTTGGGAATCAAGGATTCAAATTGAGAAGTTAGTAGTTTAACAAATAGCTTCCCATCCATGTTTAATAAAGAGATGGGCCTGTAACTTGCAGGGTGAGTAGGGTCTTTTTCTTTCTTAGGGATTAGGGTTATGATTGCTTCAGTGAAAGATGGGGGAAGCTTGCCAGTATTGGAAGCTTCTTGATAAACATTAAGAAGAAGGGGACATAAGGTGTCAGAAAACATTTTATAGAAATTGACAGGGAATCCGTCACCCCCAGGGGATTTGCCGGATTTCAAGGAAGACAAAGCTTTCTGGATTTCCTGAAGTGAGAAGGGTTCATCTAAAGAATTTGTTTCAAAAGTAGAAAGATGAGGAAGATGTAACAATTTAAGGAACTGTTGAATTTGTAAAGTAGATGGAGGATTTGTGTTAGAGTATAGTTTTTGATAAAAGGTTTTCATGATACGGTTTATAGAGGGCTTGTCAGAGTGATTCATACCCTATTCATCTTTTAGGCTTCGAATATGTCGTTCCATTTGTTGTACTTTGAGCTGGTAAGAGAGGAGTTTCCCATTTTTATCGCTGTGTTCCCAAAACTTATATTTAAGTTTAAACAAGGCCAGTTTGATTTTACGAGAAAATTAATTTGTTAATTTTAACTTTAAGTTGAAGAATTTCAAGATGAAGTTGAGAATCAGGACAGTGCTTATTAGAAGAAAAGTATAAATTCTCTTTAGCCTTAAGAGATTTTTCCAAGTCAGCCAGCTGTTGTTCCCTTACTCTTTTCCTATGTGCAGCATAACTGATAATTTTCCCTCAAATCATAGCTGTAAGAGCTTCCCATACAGAGGACATAGAAGATTCGATTGGGGTATTGTGAAAAAGGAAGTCCTGAATTTGTGCTTTGATCATGGGTAAGAAATTGTGATCCTTGAGAAGGAGAGGGTCCAGCCACCAGTAAGAAGATTTAGGTGTTAATGGACCCCACAAAAGTTGCAATTTGATGGGAATGGTCCAAGATTATGATGGGAGAGATGGATGAATCAATAATTTTTTCCATTATAACAGGAGAGGCTAACCAGGAGTCAATTCTACTGTATGTCTTATGTAGAGAGGAGTAAAAAGTAAATTCTCGATCGCGGGGATGAAGGAGGCGCCATACATCAGCTAATCCAACATCTTACATTAGTAATGAGAGGGCTTTAATACTTCTAGCGTGTGCCTCTGTAGTGGGGCTACTTCTGTCAATACTGGCTTCTAAAGCTAAGTTAAGATCTCCTCCAAAAATAACTGGTGTATTATCAGTGTTAAAGGATAGAATCTGTTGAGCTAAATTATGAAAAAACTCCGGGGAATCAGAGTTGGGTGCATAGACATTAACAAGCAGAAGAGGACCAGAGTTTGTATTCAGTTTGACCATCACCCATCTGCCATCAGTATCGGAAACAGAGTTTACAAGGGACCATTTGAGACTCTTATGAATAAGAATAGCAACTCCTCTTTTTTTTGAGGTATAGGATGATTCGTAGATCTGACCGACCCAATCTTTTTCAAAGTCTATGAACATCCTCTGCTAATAATTTTGTTTCTTGAAGGAAAGCAATTTGTGTTTTATGTTTTTTGAGATATGAAAGAATTTGCTTCCGCTTACAAGGAGAATTAAGTCCCTTCACATTCCATGTATGTAAAAGTATGTCACTCATATTGTTAGTGTTAAAGAAAGGGAATATTTGCTGGAGTGTGAAGGGACAAATAAATGAGGCAGAGGATGATTAGAATACAATATAAAGAGCTTACGTATATGCAGAGAGTGGCAGGAACATTCAAGCCAAAAAAAGTGAGATACGTGATACATGAGTGGCACAGACATCTTATTAAATTTAGAATAGAGATGGGGAAGGAGAAAAGTCATTGACAACAACAACAATACTAGTAAGCTAAATAACAAATAAATTGTTTTATGGGTGTGAGGAGATATGAGTCAGCCAACTGGCTAAGAGACTCTCTCACCACACTCTGGGGCGTCGATGTAGGGAGGAGACTAGGGAGGACCGGTTATAAATATCGGCCTAAACCTAAGTCTGATCCCAGTAATATAGTAAAGTAAGTATTCCTGATAAGCTAAACTGAAAGGGAATAATACCAAGAAAGGCAGGGGACTGTAATAACCTCAGCTTAATTCTAAGCTAAGAGGACAATGTATAAGGATAAAGCTAAACCCCAGAACTTATTCATAAACATTAGTAGTAATAGTACAAGATATACCAACTCGAAATAACAGTAAATTTAAGAACCATATATGAGATGCCAATACAGCCTAGACACAGAGCAAGGAATTCAGGGAGCCAGGTGGAATGCAAATGAACAAATATAAAAGGAAAAGTAGATCATTACCACATTAGAGTGACTCTGAGTATACTTTGCAGTGCAACAGAATAAGCATAATAAATACAATATTGAGGGTAAAAAGAAAGGAGGTCAATTAAGCCTTACGCCTGAGCCAAATGCAAATCGGGATTATGGAGACGATAGGCTTCGTGATAACTGTAGACAGAAGAGATAGTCATAGTAAAGATCAGCTCTGATTACTCAAAAATCATCTAAATAGGTGTTATATGGGGTGACTAGGTCTAGAAGACTAGGCCCAGTGAGCCCCAAAACAGGAGGGACCACACAGCAGTGGATTTCTATAATATCTGTAGGCTTCGAGTAAAATAAGGAGTATAAGGAAGATGTAGATTGACAATCCTTTGCAACAGTACACCAAACATAGCCCACCTCTTTGAGTGCTAATGATATTTCCATATTGTAAACAGGAGGTAGTAAGAATAATGGAGCGTAGGGAAGGAGATAGATTAAATGTAGTTGCCAATAATACTTAAGAACCTGTCATCAGGAGAGGGAAGGGGTAAATTGCCTTGTAATATATAATAATTCACATATAAAAAAAGAAAAGGCAATAATCAGGATGCATACCGATTGAAAACATGCAACTGAACAGCCAAAAGATTATAAACCTGATGCACTGCTAAACTGGAGAGTAAAAGGCTAGATACAGAGAGCCTGTTTAGCGAGGTAATGTATAAGATCTAACACTAAAATAATGAGTTAAAAAAGCATTGCTGATATACCAAAGTTCCCTTGAAGACCTTTAAGCTGCTCATTTAAACACTGCAACAAAAAAAACAAATTGATCGTGCCGCAATGTACAGCCTTTGCTTTCTGCACCCGCTGGGAGCGAAAGCAACCAGGTAGCATAGACTGTAGAGCGGGCAGCTAGGCAGAAAAAGTGTACTGACACTCCCTTTAAGTATTCTGGAAGCAAAACCTACCAAGATATAGCAACTGTGACCGTATTACTGACCATATAAGCTCACGACACCTTAGATTTATTAGCAGGATTGTAACTATTGATGTTCTTGTGTTTGGTCTTTGCCTTATGTTTCTTTTTGGGCTGCTCTAAAGATTTGACGGGGGAACTTGCAACAACTTCTGCCCATGAAGTATTGGCAGAAATACATCCCTGAGGCACAGGGCTCAAATTAGAGGGATGTTCGTCTGAAATTTGCTGGGAAAGAGCCTCCTGCGAGGAGTGCATGTCATCTCCAAGAGAGCAAACTTATTGCTCAAGGGAATAGAGGGGATGATTTGAAGGTGAAAGGCTGCAGCTTGGGGTGTTTGTGGTGAAACCTCGCTAGAACAGCATGAAAGTCCTGAAGAATAATGCCCCGACAGAAGCTTCTCTTGCAGTCTTGTTGATTGCCTTGGGGTCAAATCAGTTGCGGCGTTGCTGCTTGGGGCTGCGAGTTCTTCAACACTTTCCCCACATTCCTGTACCTCTTCGTCCACCCTCTGTGCGGATACCAAAGCTGTGTTCCGGTTGCCAATTGCTGCAGAACCTCCCAGGGTAAGATTACAGAGAGAGACCTCCAGATAGTTGGCTAAGGCGTCAGGGGTTTCAAAATCCTTGAAGGAAGAGCCTGAGAAAAGGCGTAGTGTCACAGGGTAACGTAGAGCAAACTTAATGCTCCTTTGGTGGAGGATTTGTTTAAGTGGATTGTAGGCCTTCCTTCTGATGGTTAAATCTTTTGAAAAGTCTCTGTAGATGGAAATATTAAACTCTTGCCACTGACGTTTCCCCATTTCTCTGGCTCATTTCAGTATTAATTCTGTACGGGAATAGTTCAAGAAGCGAGCAATGATGGGCCTTGGTCGCTGGTCTGATGTTGGCCTGGGACCCAGAGTGCAGTGAGACCGCTCCATGATCAACGTTAGGTCAGGAGGCAGTTTAAGCATTACAGGCAGCACATGTAATAAAAGCGCAGTAGTGTCTCCTAATTCTACACCTTCAGGGAAGCCAAAAAAAACGTCAATTGTTGCGGCAATTACGATTTTCAATATCGTCAGTTTTGGCTTGTAGGGATTTAATAGTTCGATCTTGATTGCGGACAGTAGCCTGGAGGTCATGAATAGTAGTGGTGTTACAGGCCGTTGCTTTCTCATTAAATGCAATTTTCTGGCTAAAAGTTTCGAGAGTGGTTGCATTTTGTTGGGTGGAGGCTTTTAGATCATTAATCTCAGCCATCACTTTAGAAAACATTACTTCCACTCTAACAAGTGAGCTTTGCTGTGCTTGGAGATACACCATAATGCTGAAGGATGAGGCCTAGTATGCAGCAGTACAGTGTAGAATAATTGAATATAATTTGATGATGGATCAAAAATGACTTACAAACTGTGTCAGGCAGTAACATTACAGGATGGTCACAGGAGCTGGTATCAAAGAAAGGTCTGGTGAAGGCTGGATGAGGTTAGATTGCAGTCATTCCTGCAGAGATTCTGAATTATGTTGCCATCTTCTGCCTGGTCAGGCCATGCCCCTCGCTTCATATTTTGATAGTATGCCTACCCTGTCACCTCCACTTCAGTTTTCCTTCACATAATCAATTCCCATAAATTTAAAATCTGTTGTTTTTTTATCATAAAAGTAGCAAAATGTAAACCAATAGGGGTATTCAGCTCTGTTCTCATGATGGCTCTTATGTGTTCTTGAATACGATCATTCAAGCTTCTCTTTGTTCTGCCCACATAAATTAAGGGACAACTGCATTTCACTACATAAACCACATGCGTAGCGGAGCAATTTATAAAATCTTTGATCTCAACCCTCTTGTCTGTGTTTGGATGTTGAAATACATCTCCTTGAATGTAATATTTACACACATTGCAGTGCCCACAATGGAAACAACCTACTAGTTTGGGTGGCATCCAGTCTGGTCTTACCTCAGCTATTTCTTTCTCATAGTGACTATGTGTAAGTAAGACTCCTAAGCTTTTACTTTTTCTGTATGTACTCCTTGGTTTCTCTCCCACCACTGCACTTAAAGATGGGTCTCCCCTTAACGTTGGCCAGTGTTTCAGAACAATATTTGAATCCTTATAGGCTATTCGATTAAATTCTGTCACAAATGCAACTTATTGTTCTTTTTCTGTATTTTTATTTTTTGGAGTCAATAGCTTATTTCTATTTAGGTTGCAGTCCCTTGAAAAATGCTTGGTCGATGTTTGGTTCCATGTATCCTCTTTCTAGGGTTTGAGCAAGTCCGTCGGATTTGAACAAATTGTCCGTATGATACTGCCTTTATGACATGATGTGGATGGGCACTCTCAGCATGAAGCAGAATGTTGCCCATGGTGGGTTTCTGATGTACTGAGGAAACAAACCCCTGCCCCTCTATCCCTTTCATCCTTGGTTATGATTGAACCCAGGCAAGACGGAACTCACGGTTATTGAACCTGGGTGCTGGGACTTACCTGCTGGTGGAGATGTTGCCCCTTCTGTATTAGGCGGTCAACAACTCTCTGCAGCGAGTGCGGTCAGAGATTTGGGATGGGGGTCAAATTAGATGACAGACTAACCTACAAACAGCAGGTATTGTCTATTGTCCGGTCTGGCTTTTTCCATCTCCAGAACATCGTCAGGATCTGGCTGTTCTTAGCCCAGGATAACCTAGTGATGATTATCCATGCTTTTGTCACCACGAGGTTAGATTACTGTAGCACTCTATATCTAGAGTTATCTGGAGGTTTGATGCATCAACTGCAGCTGGTGCAGAATGCTGTGGCCTGGGTGTTGGTGAGCTCCTCGTCTAGGGATCACATCACTCCATGTCTCCGCACTTTGCACTGGCTGTCTTTGTGTTCATGCATCATCTTCAAGATTGGTTTGTTAACATACAAGACCCTATGTGGTTTGGGACCAGACCACATAAAGAAGCTCCTGATTCCTTATCAAACACTCTGCCCTCTCGCTCCACCAAAGCTGTACTGCTAGTAGTCCCTACCTCTAGGCTCAGGACATCTGGCAATAGAGCCTTTGGGGTGGCAGCACCTGTTATTTGGAACTCTATTCCCCATCACATTCATGCAGCCAACTCGGTGAAGGCCTTCAAAGCCTCTTTCAAAACATTCTTATTTGAACAAGCTTTTAATGGAACCTGAGTTATTTAAGTATTAATTTTTGGGTATATTTTAAGGCTTTATTTTTGGTTGTGTATGTAAAGCACTGAGAGCCCTTGTTGGATTGAGCGCTATGCAAATAAAATTTGCCTTGCCTTGCCTAGAGTCTACTAATTATAGCATTGATTAGCTGGGATGATATGTGTGCTTTTTATGTCTGTGTGTAGTCTGATGAAATGAAAAGCTTTAAAAGCAAAACATTTACCCCTGCTGGCTAGACTTAGACACGTACACAGAAAACAAAAATATTGAATTTGAGTTATTTAGTTGAGGCCAGAACATCAGGCTCCATTCTGCAGGTTACTACTGCATTGTTTTCCCTCACTGAATCAGTGGTCCTGGACACATCACTGTCACATGAGACAGGAGGCATTGTAGGAAAAAGACGTGCAATAAACCATACTAACATGGAGATCCTCAGAGGCCATAAAACTAGTAGGCAAATTTAGAAAAAAATCCCAATAGCAAACAAAGGGAATAACACACCAGGTATACACATACAAATCAAAACACTCTGCACAACATGTGTTTTTGCAGATTATGACTGCAGTACTCTTTTAATTAACTAGTGTACCTGTTTGGACTACTACATCCACCCTCCCCTGTCATGACCAAAGGGTTGTGAGGGTTGGTTTCAGCAATATGGTTCACCTTGTACTGATCGTTGCGTACATCCTCCCCCATGACCCTAGATGCTTGGGGGCTGGATTAGTTAACTATTGGACGAATGTCATCTGCTGCTTTCACCCTCCCACTTATTATGCTATGGGTGTAGGGGCTGGCTTAGATACATTTTGGGCCAGTGTCATCTGCTGTGTCCGCCCTCCTATCTTATGGCCCAAATGATTTGGGGTCTGGCTTGGTTAAATATTGTACCTGTGCCATTGCTGCTTCTCCCCTGTAACTCAAGGAATGCAGGGCTCATTTATTTATTTAGTTTTTGTTTACCGGGTAAGTGCACTAGACAAAAATGTTGCCTATTTTCAGGCACGTCCCAGGAGAGTTACAGGCAAAGGAACATTGTACAGACAGGAAATACAATGGGCATCTCACAGCTGGAATTAAGAAAACTTTGAAGAACAAAGCAGTGTTTATAATTGGACAAAGATAGTTAAAATGGCAAGAAGAACAGAAAAATACATTAATTAAGTGCACTAGACAAGAATGCTAATTACTTTCTGGCAACAACCAGGGAGAGTGGCATGCGGTGGTATTGGCAGGAGTACAGTATCCAAGCCACAGACTGATTTATGCAGCAGCGGGTCCACAAGACAGTCTATTCAGTGGGCTAAATAACATTTTGATATAATATTGAGGATGCAGTACTCAGGCAGGTGATACAAGTGCAGTTAGGAGAGTAAGTGCCATTTAGTGGCGCAGGTATAGCAACTAGTTGGGAGGCACAAGAATGTCAGAGCAGGAGCAAATGTCAGAGTCCCTAAGAAAGGATTGAAGACCTTTTTTAAAAGCTTGGTGGGATTTGGAGACTTTGACATTTAGAGGAAGGGAGTTCCAAGTTTTGGGTGCAGATATCGCAAAGGAGAGCTCCCCCTTTTTTGTGGAACTTCAAGGAATTTCAAGAGGAAATTGTTCATCAGATCTCAGGGTCAGCTAGAGTGGGATGGTTTAACATACTGGAGAGGGACTCCAGAGCTACAGTTCTGACTATGTTATCAATCAGATAGCCAACAGTATAGCTTAGTTTAAATTTGTACCAGTGCCATTTGCTGCTTCCACCCTCCCCACTTATGACTTAAGGGCTGTTGGGCTATTACCTAAATATACTGCTTACTGGCTGCTACCTCCACTCACCACTCTTATGACACATGACATATGGAGGTTGGTCTTGGACTATATATTTTTACTTTGTGTTGATTGCTGCTCCCCCCCCCCATAGTACCAAAAGGGTAGAGGGGAGGCTGGTATTAAATACAGTAGAGATGGGCCATCCCGGTGGTGCTGAGGGTTGAGGCACTGGATGCCACACCTCACGCCATGCCGGTGACCCGGGTTCGGGAGCAAGCTCAGGAGTCGGGGATCGGCAGGGGCGGGATTGGATTGAGCGCCCGCTGGGCTGCTCTCCTCTCCCAGGGAGGGTTCTGGGGATGTCCAACATTCCAGCGCCCCCTGGTGGAGACCGGGGGTGCCACAGACTGTTAGGCAGCATGTTCACGACGTGGCCCAACGCTGGCAGGGTAGCCGTGAGCCAAGAAGTCAGGGGCATGCACCACGCACAGGGGCTGGAGGGGTTGAGGGCACGTAACAGGGGAAAAAAGCCCCCACCCACCAGACAGGCAATGGCTCCTCCAGTGCCGCCGCCACACGCCCAGCGCTGGTTCTCCATCACTGCCCCCTTCGATCTCCCTGGGGTTGTAGTCCCTCCCGTCCCTGGGGAGTCATGAAGTCCTTGAAGATGACGGGGGACACAGCGGGTGGTAGAGTGGTCCGGCGAGAGGGGTAGAAAGAGAGAGTTCTGGTTGGGTGGCAGAGAAAAAGAGTTAAAAATAAATACAGTGGAGATACTATCTGCTGCTTCCACTCTTCTCTATCATGAACCAAGTGGTGGTGGTGGATGGGGAGGGGGTTAGTTCAGACAATATAGTTGATTTTGTTTATTTATTTTACAGCTTTTGAGCAGGAAAGGCACACTAAGCCAAGGTTCCAGGTGCATCCTGGGAGCACATGGAAGTTAAGTGACATGCTCAAGGTCACATAATATGCAAGTGGTGGCTGTGTGATTCAAATCCTATTCTCCAGGTTTGTAGCTCAGCGCCCTTAACCACTATGCTATATTGCCTCCCCAATATATATTCCCTGTATCAACTGCTGCTTCCATCCACCATACTCCTGATGACAGGGTAGTGTTTGTTATTTCCATCGTCTCTAGTTAGTTTCTCAAGGGGTGTGGGGGTTTACCACTGTACTGTTTTCCTACATTTTTTATACAGGTTTTTATCCTCCTACATCTGGGGGAGGGTGGCCACATCAGCCCAATCCCCAGCCTCCCTTGGCGGGATCTTCACCTCTCTCAGTAAGCACCTTGTTGGAAGTCTCCCCACGAGATCCCCTCTTTTGGCAGGGCCGAGGTGGGAGGGCCATCCTCCTCCCCCAGTATATCAAGTCTGAGTTGGACCAGCTTGCTCACCGAGCAGTGGCGCAGACACGGAGATAGCTGAGCCAGGCTTCTTGAAGTCCACCCCCCGACGTCCATTTTTCTGCTTTTCTGTTCCACCCCTCCTGCGGAGCATAGGACTCATGTGAAAGCTCACCAATCCTATGTTCCCCACAGTTCCCTCTCATACTTTGCCTCACTTGCCTGCTCTACCCACAGGCCTCCACCTGGAAGCGTGAGCCAAGATGACAAGCCATTCCTTCCCCAGCTGACCCCTGATGGCCCGAGTCCATTCCCGAACTGCTGTCGCTTCTGTGGCAGGAGATAAGGAGTTTTGCAGCACCTCAGACCTCCGTGCCTCTAAGCCAGCCTTGTATTTCTACATTTTCTTTGTTCATGCATACCAACCACCCCTCTGATCCCTCTGCAATGGCTGCCCAGTCACATAGATGCCAACTACTATGCAAAGACCTTCTGATAGTTCACCTAAATACTAGAAGCCTACTGCTGAAAAGTAAAATAGTCTAGCCCTAGGTACATCAGCATTGCCCTGACATACTGATCATAAGTGAATTCTAACTAAACCACATAGTCACATCTGTTAAGATTGTTCTCTCAGTCTACTCTGTTAATTAGCAGGATTGAGACAAGAAGGATACTGATCTACACCTCCCAGTCCCTAAAGTTTGAGGTGACCCATACTGAAGCTAGCCCAAACTCACATTAGCTCCTTACAGGCAGGATTCTTCTCCCCAGGTCCCTCCCCATTTATATTTGTGGCATATATTGTCATCCACATACTCTCATGGAATCCATTATTGAACTCCTCAACATACTAATGAAAGGGGTCCCTCCTTTGAAGGGCAAGTTCCTTATCACTGGGGATCAGGGTATTAAAGAGAACCATTCATTGTAATTTTAATACTCTTCCCAAAATAAGAGTAAGCTCCCTTACCCCCGAGAGAGTGCCTCTGTACGAAACACAACTTTTGGAATTATGCCCCGAGGGAAGGGAATGGATCATAAATTGCCCCAGAGGGGCTAGCCGTGTGATCCCTTTCCACTTCCCTGTTGCTGGTCATGCCCCCAAGCTCCAACATTTTATGACGAGCCAATAGAGAGTGCGCAGGGGCACACTCCATTGAAGTGAATGGAGCATGATTTTAAAACACATTTTTTGGCTGTTAAAATGGCTTTTTAGTAAAACTGGAGCCAGGGTTCAACCAGCAACACTCTTGTTAGTTGAACCCTGGCTCCAATTTTATCAAATGGCCATATAAATGGCTGAAAAATGTGCTTTAAAATCACACTCCATACACTTCAATGGAGCATGGCCCCACGCTCTCCCTATTGCCACGTCATAAAATGGGGCATGGCAAGCAAAAGGGAAGTGGAAAGGGATTACACTGCTAGCCTCTCGGGGGCAATTTATGATCCCTTCCCTTCCCTTGGGGGCATAATTCCAGAAGCTGTGTTTTGTACAGAGGATCTCCCACAGAGGTAGGGGAGCTTCCTCTTATTTCTCTGCAGCACCAAGAAAGGTGCTCTTTAAATAGCTGGTATATCATAGCAAAATGCTGCTCAAAATGGGGTAATGCTAACTATCTTCAGAAATGCATAGCAGTAGACTGCTAACCTTTTTTTCTGAGTGAGTCCATGGCACAGGAGAGTACATGAAAAAAATGATGCTTTATTTTCAATTTTGCTAATCAGTCTGTGCCAAGTGCTATGCATTTTCACAGCTGATTAGCACTTTAAACATGAAACAGCTAATCATTTTTTTCAGCTTGTTTAATTCCCTGGGGGATACTAATGAAAAGTGGTTGGAACCCAAAGACAAAGGTACCAAAACAAACATCCTAGCCTCAAACCTTTCCCAACTGATTTCTGAACCCACCCACCTTAACCATGCCTCTGGCATGCATACGCTGCTTGACTGGGTACTCTCCTCCCACCCCCACAGAATCAAAAAGTATGGTGTCTTGCCAGGCCTATTCAATGACCATCTCACGGTCTTCTGTAGCAAGAAGGTACAATGCACAAAATTCCTCCCCCCATGACCATAGTAACCATGTCATTTCACCATTTCTAATGTGGATAACTTCCTAGCTGACCTTTAATTGTGCAGCTGGTTGCCCCTCACACATGGCACACATGTTGATAGAGCACTGTCCTACCTCCACGCCTCTTACTAGGCTGTCTACAACAAACATGCCCCAATGTGCAAACTCAGGGCATGGAAACCTATCTTACCAGGGTCACAGCTTAGCACTGAGCCTTTTTCAAACAAAGGGATGCTCTGTGGCAGTAGTGCAAGGCCTCCTTTAGTCCTGTTGTTTTCCTCGAGCACATGCAGCTGCACAAATGCTTTACTATGGAAACCAAGCTGGCCAGGGTGGCCTATTTCCAAACTAATATGAACAATATTTCTAAAAGTTCTGGAAGTTTGTGCATAACCTGTTTGACCTACCTGGCAGCTCATCCACCCCCCCCACCACCACCACCACCAAATAAAACTCCTTGCTAGGCTTCCTCTGTGCCTTTCAAGGTAGCCCCCCATTCAGCACCTTTTTCACCAGTTGCACAAATGACTTTATTGCTACTGCCATCTCCTCATCAGGGGCCTATACCCTCTCTCCTACAGGTACCTCACATTACTTTAGCTTCCCTGAGATATCCTGCACTGAGGTACCAAGGGCACTTCAGTCCATAAAACCTCACAAGGGCTGTGTTCCTGAAGAAGGTAAATCTAAACTCTTCTTGCATGCCCATCATCATCTTCTTGGCTAGAGGAAAATTCCCCTGTGGTTGGAAATGGGCTTGGGTAATCCCCCACATAGGGGTGGAGACCCCCCTTGTGATTGGTAACTTATTCCTGCTAGCACTATCAAATATTTTGAAAGTCCTGGTTCACTCACAGCTAACAAATTTCTTATTCATCTCTGATTTCTTTAGCCTTTTTAATTGGGCTTCAGACCTGTTCAGTCCACAGTCTTGTACCTACTGAGAGTTATCGACCACAGCCACACTGGCATGCTTTGTGCAGGACACAACAATCTGCAGGAGGGTGGATAGAGAGGAAGGAATAAGGGTAATGGAGTATTTTGTGAGATGCGAGAGGTGGTTCAGAGTATAGCAGCTGAGGTTCAATGTGAAGAAGTACAACGTCATGCACATAGCAGCAAAGAACCTGAAAATGGAGTAGAGGATAATGAAGGGGTGAGGGTGGAGCAGATGAAAGAAGAGACAGAGGTATCTGGGGTTAGGCAGGGGGGATTATATACCTTCTTCTGACATCAGTTTCTATGGCTTGCACCAGGATCTTCTGACCGGCAAAGTTTTCATAAACCTCAGCAAGGCCTTTGATACTGTAGTCCACTGCCTACAATTGATCAAACTAGTAGCAGCAAAGCTCTTCCCTCAGGCTGTCCAGTGAATTGACAGGTTTTCTCCCTGAACAATCACAAGCTGTCTGCATCAAAAACAAGTCCTCTTCACCTGCGACCATACAAACTAGTGTCCTCCAAGGATCAAAACTTGGTTAGTTGTTATTTTCCACTTTTATGACCTCCCACAAGCCTTGAACTTGTGTAAAATCCATATGTATGTGGTTGATACAGTCCTGTTTTCCAGGGGATCTAATGCTGATGGAGTACTCTTTTTTAGGTCTTGCATTTTGTATAAGAATTGAATAATAGTCAAATTTTGAAATAGCATGTTTGCAAATGCCAGGACGGCAGAGGACAAAATGAGTAGGATGCTTGATTTGCCCCACTGATTCAATTTTCTGGTAGTAAATGGGAAATACTATAAAGACACAGTATGATGCAATTCTCATTAAAAATTCATCATCATAAAGAATGTCTGTTTACAATCACTTTAATTGTTCTTTCAGGTCATCGCTCTGGAAATTCTAATCATTCTGTTTTCCCTATCTGAAATGTGCATCAGTATCACAATTACTGTTTTAACTTGTGGGAGATTTTGTTTCTGTTGTGGAAATTATGTAATAACATAATAAGGTACAGTATTATAAATCAGAACTTCCTCAGTTTAACTGAATTATTAATATTTGTAGCTGGACAGTCAGTGACTCCAACGTTTGAAGTCATCAGTTTTTTATCTTATGGGTGCTACACGGCTGTTTACTGTGATCACTGATATTTTTTCAAGATATAGATGACGTTACACTGGATTGGCACAAGTGGCAGGTACTGCATTCAACCCAGCCATCATTATGTAACGAAGACTGGTCCAACTCTTATCCTGTAATCACTTCTCCCTTATTGTAGCTCTTCCCTCTCTCATTCTCAGCACACCTGGAAACAACCGACTCAGCTCAGCATGCCCACTGAAATTAAAATTATTAGTAAATAAATAAATAACATATTGCAGCAGTTGCTTGTACTAGGCCAGATAGCCAAACTGAACTGTGCCCCTCACCACCATTCAGACACCTGAGGCATTTGATATTAGAAATAGTTGTAACTATTGTTTAATAGGATGCTGCAAGTAAACTGTATGGACTTTGGCACTTTCAGAAAGATGGAACCTCTTGGAACACATGACAAGTGATCTGCGTGTTCCCCCAAGTAACTTATTTTGCTATACTTTTTGTGATGTTCATTTCCCCAAGTGAATTAAATATGATTGTGTCCTTCCTTAGAGTGTCACATTTTCAACACAGGGCCTGATTTTGGAAAGTACTACTCTCTTAGTCTGGCCTGAGAGTTGCATGTGATTCTTTGTCTGTGTTCATGTGACTCAGCAGCTCCTTACCTCTCACAGGTTCAACATTTATGCTTTTCAGCATCACTGCTACTGCGCTCCAAAATACAGGGATTGGGAGCGCTAACTGCTGCCATGTTAGCATCTTGTCTATGTAGGGCCACCTTTCAAAGGCCATGTGCATGCAACATCACATACACGCTGATGTCCTTGGTGCTGGGACAATTAGAGGCCAAAAAGGATAGCTACATAAGGGTGGCTATTAACCAGCAGTGTCCCCGATATTTTAAGTCAGTATCAATATTATCATCTGTCTTGTAGACCATGGCCGGTTGGAGGTGATCCAGAAAACTTTCAAAATCTTGCTGAAGGACTGCCTGATTGCCTAATGATAAGTGTTAATGCTTACTAAATCTGTGAGCCAGATTGATGTTGAAACCTGTGCTATTACACATCAAGTAGCAAAGTCAGTGACAAGAATCAACTTTGGGTGCCTCCTGACTCTGCACACATGCTTCCTGTTAGCCCAAAGGCAGGGATAATGGTGGCAGGGATCATAGTGCAGGACATGTTGCCAGTTGTCAGCAGGGCTTGTGATGCTTGCTATCTGATTCGGAGTCACTAGACATCCAATTAGCTGTGCTTATGCAGAGCAGGCTGAGCCTGGTGAATGGGCATATCCAGCCACCCATGCTTGACTAAGACATTAGTGCCCCAGGTGGGAGGGACAGAGTTGGAACAACGGTAGGAAAATGTAACAGGATTGACTGACAAGATGAAGTCCTACCCTCCACCATGCAGGATGTTCTAGTCTATTATTTTGACCTCCTTCTCCGTCCATTTGTTTCTGTCCCTTAACTGATGCTGGGCACACTATATGCATTCTTGGAATAGACCCACACCAGTTGGGATCAAGCCCCACTTCAATTAACACGGCATGTTTAGGGGGTTGGAGCAACCACAGTTACATCAGAATGCTATATAAATGCTGCAACAGAAGGAAGACAGTGGTTCCTTGGGAGGGATAGGAGACTGTGGCGACAGAAGGAGGATGTAATTCTTAAGGTTCCACTGGTACCAGGGAATCAGCCATGCATTTCATGATAACATCGACAAAGAAGAAAAAAAAAACAGTAGATGTGAACATAACGTTTCAATAAGACTGTAGTGTTTTGGGTTTCAACAGTAATGGATCTATGTTTCATGTGATTTGCAGGTGACATCTGTGCAAGAAGTAGAAGTCTAATTCCAGGGGTACAACACACTCAAATATTCTACATATGCCAACAAATGTGAAAGAGAGGCATGGGGAAAAGCCTTTTCGGAGCATGGAAATAAAGTGGGCCAAAAAGAACATTGCTTGACGTCATGGTCTGCATCTAGCCAGCTTCACTCTAAGCCTGCATTTGCTTTGTAAAGGCAAACATTTCACAGATTGGAAGCTAGTGAAAGATGCAGTTTTCAAAATAGCCCCACACTTGCTTGCAGGTTTCAAGAACAGAGCAGAAGTTTACTATATGCTATATTTAGGAATATATGGTTTTACAAACATGCAGTGAGTCATATTTGTTGCTACACTTTTAAAAATAGAAAATAATGTTTGTCTATTGCTTGTTTGGATACAGTGGTGTACTTGTGTATTAATGTGTATGAGATTTACTGTGGCATTTTATATAGAAACTGTATAGGATATGAAAAATTTGTGAAGCAGTATGTATGTATGATACAGGGATCCCATTGAACGTGAACCTCAGCTCACTTGGGTATTCCTATTCCATATTGTATGAATAAAGTTATTTACTACTACTAAGTTTCTCTTGTGCTTGATAAATCCATGGATAACAAAGATACTGTACATGACAGCTGGCATTTGAGGTCAGGACTATGTATGTATTAGGAATTAAGGTTGAGTTGCTAACCGTTTGCCCTTGAAGCTTCCTAATCAGGGCTAAAACTTATTCAGTTCTCTTAGAGAGGGTCTGGAGAAGGAAAAACTATCCATGGATAAACATGTCAGTGTATGCACAGACTGTGCACCCAGCATGATAGTCCACACCAAGTGAGATAGAAATTTGGGCCATGCACAGCATACTAGTGGAGTACACTGTAATTTGTACACTTGCATACTCTTCTACAGTAGTTAAAACTTTTGCACATTTTTGTAGAATACCTGCATCACACTTGTTGAAAACAACTGATGTGTTGCATTTTTCTGTATTTGCTTTGTTTAGTGTAACAAATAATGAACATATGTTGTATTCAAATAGCATTTGGGGAAGAATTTAAACGGGAACATTTATGAACAGAGCCCGTCATAGTTTTAAAACATGTGAAAAGCTCTTATAAATGAGGTATTGGGCTTACCTGTAGTTGGCAGAAGTTCAGAGTTCTAGATGACTAAGGCTGCATTATACTGATACAGTATTGCCACCATTTTCAGAACCATGTTATGTCACTGAGGGCGAAGCTGTGCCTAACTACAATGTGGTTAAGCACAGTTCACCCTCAGTTTCAATGGTGAAAATTGGTACAGTATAGTGGTTTAGTATGGTATGGTATGGAAAGTTTTCCAAGAGGGGTCAGAAGTATAAGGTTTTATTAGTTTTAACCCTTAGGCTGATGACAGAATTAGATCTCATGGTAATTCTGGACTGCTATAACATTCTGCGGCACAGCAAGGGTTAACATCAAAAAACAGACACAGTTGCATCTGTTTTTGGATGCTAGCTTCAGATGCTGCTAGGTCACCTAATAGATGGTCTAACAGGTTTGGAGGCATTTCTGCTTTGAAAATACAATAGCAGCAGATGCATTTTGGGAAGATCGTTTTGAAAATCCTGCCCTAGTGCTCCCCTTCCAGCCTGCTGTAGTGACACGCTTGGTACAGTGTCTCGCACTGGTGAGTGGCGAGTTGGAATCTTAGCACTGCTATGGGGGGGGGGTGAATCTGACCTCCTAACCCATGGCTCCAGATTCGAGTGGCCATCCACTTCGTTTGAGGCTGAGGGAGAATCACCCCCCACACTCACAAAAAAGAAGACAGTGGAATAAGCTAACATGGTCTGGAGTCTGAAACAGTCACAGACAGCCAGTGCCTGAGGGAAGCCATGCAGTTCTCCAGTTTCACATTTTGCAGTCCATTTCAAAGTGGGACAGTTATGCCTCGGAAGTTTGACAAATTGGGGGGAGATAATATATGTTATTAATAGATAACTCACATATGCTGCCTGTGATAGCCAGGTCTCCCACTGGTTGCTGTAATGGAGAGGCTACCCCAAAGGTGACCAGTAGGGCACTGTTACCCAAGCAATGCAGCTATCAAGAAGCTGGGATGGGACCATTTACTGTAGTTTTTTTAATAAGAATCTCAGACCCGGGGACGTCTTACTGTGGCTGTAGCCACCAGATAGAACGTTGCTGCTGTTCTGCTGTGGGCTTTTAAAAATGGTGCATGACCCTTTTCCAGGGCTTAGTTGTTTTATACAAAACTATCCTTTTATTGCATTGTTTGTTTTTTAACTAAATCACCCTGCATGCCCATCTGTACTCCAAATCAGGGGTATATTGTAAACACTAACTCTTTGGAGTTTAGAGTGTGATCTCAGCATCACATGTCCCCACAAGACTACAGCATCAACATCACCACTCCTACAGATAGGATAGGATCATAAAAAGGATTTCTTTTTCTTTGCTGTGGGGGGGGGGTGGACACCAGGAGCAGACTGCTGGAGGAGGTGGTGGAATAGGGTCAGTGGGGTGCTTCAGGCATGTGTGGGATACACATAGAGGTGCATTGGAGAGTGGGCAGATTCTAGGGAGGTTTGCTGGGGTCTGCGGAGACAGATTGGGCAAGGGGCATCTGGGCAGATTGGGTGGGCTGGGTGGTCCTTCTCTGCCAACAAATTCTACGTTTCTGTCTAAAATACTGTATTTAAAATGTAAGCTTTCTGTTGTCCTTTGTGTGATCACTAATTTTGTACCACAGTTTGTAGTGTTTAAGTTTTTTAGCTGTTAGGTGCACAGAAAAGTATATGGTATAGTGGTGCAAGATGGTGTAAAAGGATTGCCTGCTTCATAGAAATTGTATTCTTAAACGTATGTCTCTCTTTTGCTTGTTAAGGGTGTTAATTCACAATTCCTGTATTTCTGCCTTTCATCAGTGCTTGATGTTATCCTCAGTCTTGCATTTCTTCTTAATCAATCAATCAAATTTTTTTTTCTACAGGGCAATTCACAAGGTAGCAAAGCACTTTGTCAGATAAATTAAAATCAGATAAAAACTCCTAAATAAATACAATATAGTATCAACACATAACTTCATAGAGATATTGAGAATGCAAGATTAAAAAGATGTGTTTTTAATGCAGACTTAAAGCTCTCCACAGTCAGAGACTCCGTTATCCAACGAGGCAGAGAGTTCCACAGGGTCAGGGCCGCAAATGCAAATGCACGGGCCCCAGAGGTCTTCAAATGGACCCTGGGAACCTCCAGCAATCCCTTGTCAGTGGTGCAGAGTGGGAGGAGGGGGCAGTAGGGATGGAGAAGCTCTTGCAGGTGACATGGTCCCTGTCCTTGTAGGGCTTTATAGGTCAGCAAGCCAACCTTGAAGGTGATCCATCACTGAATAGGCAGCCAGTGCAGACTGCGCAGCACAGGTATGACATGGCTAAATTGTGAAATACCAGTCAACAACCTGGCCACCGCAGTCTGCACCAGCTGCAAATTGCAAATATCAACCCCTGGTAGCCTTAGGTACAGGGAGTTGCAGTAGTCAAGGCGAGTGGTCACAAAGGCATGAACCAACGTTGAAAGATTTGAAAGATAATCAGGTGGAACCAGATGCTTAATCCAGGCAATATTCCTCAGATGATAAAATGAGGTCTTGATGATGAACAACACCTGAGATTTAAATGTTAATCTGTCATCAAGAATGATGCCCAGATTTCGCACCCGTTCAGAGGCCATCAGCTGACTGCCTCTAAGCCTAAGCCCGGACGGCTGCCCTGCCAAAAGCCCCTCTTCCTGACAACCTGAATCCACTACCAAAACCTCAGTCCTGTCCGGATTCAACCTCAAACAGTTGGAACTCATCCAGTCCTGGATCTCCGAGAGACAGTTGTTAAACACAGAGATGGCACCCTCATGTTCGGGCACAAAGAGCATGTATAGCTGAGTATCATCTGCATAGCAGTGAAAACTCAGCCCATACCACCTTACAAAGTCTCCCAATGGCAGCATGTACACCACAAACAACATGGGTGATAGAATAGAGCCCTGCGGTACCCCACAAGGTAGAGAGAAGGTGCCAGAGGAATAAATCCCCGACATCACTCTTTGAAACCTGCCCTTGAGAAAAGACTGAAACCTTCTGTGGACTGTACCGGATAGTCCACAGATCAGCCACAGGTGCTCTAACAACACACCATGGTCCACAGTGTCAAATGCTGCAGAGAGATCAAGAAGTACCAAGATGGAACGGCTCTTCTGATCTCTTGCTATCAGGAGATCATTGAGCACCCAAACTAGGGCCATCTCAGTACTATGTCTCTTCCAAAATCCTGACTGAAGAGGATCGTAGATATTATGGATGGTAGGATGATCATCCAGCTGCTGCATGACCACCTTCTCAATAACTTTACCAACAAAGGGAAGGTTAGAGACAGGCTTGTAGTTAGCGAGACAGTCTGGGTCCAAAGAGGGTTTCTTAAGGAGGGGTTTAACAACTGCCTCCTTCAGGTTGTCCAGAAACAGACCTGTCTCTAAGGAACTCCAGACAATATCATCTAGGACCGGGCCGATGACCTCAATGCTCCCCACAAGGAGGCATGTTGGGCCCAAGTCCAAACAACAGCAGGTCAGCAGCATACTCTGGATGACACTCACAATATCCCCGATCTCCAGCTGGTCAGAGTCGGACCAGGCAAACCAAGGATCTGTAACCTCCCAACGATCACCGCTACCCCCATTGGAATGGGTTGTACGGATCTCAGACCTGATGTCAACAACCTTGTCAGCATAGAATCGAGCAAACTCGTCACACTTCTCTTGTGAAAATGCTCTCCAAGACTGCAGACAGGCTGGATTGCACAGTCTGTCCATTGTTCTGAAGAGCTGAGCTGGTCGATTCTGTGAGGCAGCGATCTCCCTGGACAGAAACTCTGCTTTCTTATGGGAGATGGCTGATTGACAGACCTTTTAATGGGCCATTAATCTAAGCCTGTTGGCATCTAGGCACTATTTGTACCAACACCGTTCCATCCTTCGTCCAACTCTCCTCAACTCCCTCAAAGTCCCATCAAACCAATGGGACTGAGGGTGAAGGGAGAGAGGATGAACATGGACAGGAGCTATGGAATTCAGCGCCTCAGTCACCATCTTATTATAGGCCAATAACAGATTATCTGGATCCAAGCTTGCACTCAGGAGACCCGATAGGTCCAGCACCTCCATCAGACCATCTAGGGTCAAACCCCTTAAAAGGCAGTATCGGACTGTCTCCATAGGGGCAGACCTATGGGGGGAGCCTGGAAATTGAACCTGATAGTATGATGGTCAGACCATCCGACCAGCTCCACCACCAGGCTAGAGGTCTCCATACCCAGTAGGAAGACCAGATCCAACGAGTGACCATGTTTATGGGTCACAGAGGTAGTTACCGGAGTGAAGCCCAACAAATTCATAAGTTGGAGGAAGTCCTGACCAAATTGCAATAGTTCATCATCAACCCAGGCATTGAATTCCCCCAGAACCATCCATCTGGTTCTGTATCTGTACTGTTCCTGGTCATGCTTGAAATAGCCGGTGCACTCTATGTCTAGTGCACTTACGCGGTAAACAAAAACTAACTTTGCTTTGCTAACACCCTCCTTGAATTGACTGTGTCCTAAGGTTAACTGGTCAGGGACCTACCGGAATTGGCTGCTGCGAGTACCTGCTCCTGTATGGTGATAAGTGTTTATGTTGTTTACTACTTCTGATGTCACCGCACTGTTATTCTAATTTTACCAATACTGCTTATGGTTAATTGTGTCCTAGGGCTATAGATCAATAACCTACATGTTTTTACTTGCAGATTAATTTCACCCTTCCTTGCTGATAACGTATTCCTTGCAATATTAATACTGCTGATCTACTCACCCCCAGTATTACTACCTTAACCTATATAGTCCTCAGAGATAAAGGTGGCTATCTCCTTTGGTCCCACACTGGTACCAAGGCTTACTGATCCCCCTGAACAACCCTACAGTACCTGGGCCCCCCGGTCATATGCCCCTCAAACTGGGCACCTCACCCTGGTGGCACATGGGGTGTGTCGTGGTGTTCCCTGACTTGGCCTTGTCTCCAGGACCACATGATCCTAGGAGTGAAATCTGGAGACTGAAGCAGTACCTCAGAGCCACCAGAGGCTGTATAGTAATATTACTCCTGCTGTTCGGAAATGTCCACCCCAACCCTGGTCCTCCTGATAGCGCTGGGTCTGGTACCCGCAGCCATGGACTACTGAAAAATAGTCTCCCTAAATATCAGCTGTCTCCTACCTACATTGTGCCCAATTTTGAAGCCTGGATTGAGTTAGTGCAGCCTGATGTTATTTGCCTAACTGAAACTTGGCTCAGTCTACACA
Source organism: Neoceratodus forsteri (assembly GCA_016271365.2). Taxonomy (NCBI): domain Eukaryota; kingdom Metazoa; phylum Chordata; order Ceratodontiformes; family Ceratodontidae; genus Neoceratodus; species Neoceratodus forsteri. Next base: position 1,840,861,024 of record CM057449.1, read on the forward strand.
TACCTAATGCCACTATCTCATTGCCAGACATCAATATCTTTAGGAAGAATAGAATAGGCAAGTGAGATGGCGGCTGCCTAACTTACCTCAGAACAGACCTGCAAGCACCTAAAATCATGATTAAAGACCTAACTAGGGACTGTGAATGCCTAGCAATACAGCTTGTGACAGAGTGAGGACGTAAATCTCTTGTCATCCTGTCTGTATATATCCCACTCGGTTAACAGAATTTGGGCACTGAGTCTATTACTCTCTACTTCTTGCAACTCAATCATAACTGGGAATATGTTGTTACTGGTGACTTTAACATCAACTGGAAGTCCAGCACAGGTCATAGGGATAAGATGTTCAGCCTATTTCTCACACAAATGGTCACTCAGCACACCAGGATCAATTATAAAATAGGCACTATGACACTACTTGAATGGATATTAGTTGCACACCCTGATAGGGTTAAAGTTGTCAAAGTTTTGCTAGATACACTAAGTGACCACTCCCTAGTGCAGTGTCTATGGACAGTGAAACAGACAAGGCCACCTCCCTCCCAGGTCACAGTCAGTTGAGTCCTAAACAAAATGAAGGTGCCCAAATTCAAATTTTACTCTTCCCAAATTGATTGGAACTTCTTAGATGTCATTCCCGATATTGACTCAGTCCTAGAACTTTTTGTCTCTGAGTTTACACTTGTCTGTGACAAATTTGCACCCTTTAAGAAACTCAAGGCAAGAGGAACACCTTCTGGATGGATCACCTCTGAACTTCTTGCCTCCATTAGGGAGCGGGACAATCTGTGGGCACTGGCTAGGAAACAAGGTCCACTGTCCACTGGCAAAGGTACAAGGAAGCCCACAATAAGTGCACCAGTATGATCAGAAAGTCTCTTCTGTAGGGACCAGCAGACCCAGAGCTGGAGCAATGACAACAGGCTCTGGTACAGTGTCGCAGAGCTCCTAGGTGAGGGGGTTAAAAACCACTCCTCAGATGCTTGTGGTGGAGGGTTGAGAGGTGATTGATCCCACCAAAATGGTCAATTACTTCAACACACATTTACTGACCTCAGTTCCGTCATCCCCACAGAGTCTGCCCAGAACCCCTGCAGGGAACCAGGGGCTAGATTCACAAAACTACCTAGTCACACCCTCCAGGGCTGACACAGTCCCACAGAGTAGCACCTATGGCAGCTAGGCCCCCAGTTGGAACATATGAACTAGAATGGACATTCATGGAGCTGACACCATTTAGGGGAGGTGTGAGAGAAGAGTCAGTTCCAGATGGGGCAGCCATTACCAAGGTCATGGCAGGAACTGTTTTTCCATTTTTTTCTTTTAGTAACCTCCACGCCAGGATGAACACATCCACTGTCACACTCACAACAGTCTGTGAGTGAGGAGTCAAGGTTACATGGTTATCCACAAGCTCAAGACTCCCCTCAGTAACATTCTGCAGAGCAAGCTGAAATAACCCTCCCTCTCCTGGGTCTCTGCAGTGTGTCCAGAGCTCCATTGGATGGAAGTGTGGGATTTGGGATCAAGAGCTTTACATTAGCAGCCAGCACCAAAGGACTGCCCTGCCTGGTCTTTCATCCCCTATGCCCCAAGTGATATCCTAGGCTTCCCTTCAGAACCCCCAGCAAGAACATACTGGTCTCTCTTCAGACCCCCCATGACATCCTAGGCTCCCTTCAAAACCTCCCTACACTCGACTCATTTAGACCTTCCCTCCCTCGAAGTGACATTTCATGATCTCCTTCAGCACCCCTCCCCAGAGAAATTCCTGGTTCACTTCAGACACTCCTCCCTAGTGACATTTCAGGCCCCCCTTCAGAAACCCCTCTCCAGTAACATTCAGCATCCACTTTCAGTTTTCCAGTACTACCCTGATTCTCTGATGTACCTTCCTTACACATACACCTGCCATCCTAAACCCCTGTCCCTAGTACCAATCAGCTGCAGTGTTTTTCAGATCCCTAATCATGAAAATGACAGCCTCTTCCTCACACTACCATAACGTAACTATTTTGTTGAGTCTGATGATTGTTTCCATTTCACAGTCCAACGCTACAAATGAAGAACTCAAGCCCCACTGCAGCAGTTTTTTTTATCCTGCATCAAAGAGTTATCTAGTTAAGTCTGACTAAAGATTGCTGCTGCAGAGCTGGAAAGAAATACTAGAATGGCAATATTTACTTTGGTACTGTCAGCAGCACATGAAGCATGATGCTATCTTTTGTATAGAAATCCCAAGCCAGCAGGTAAGAGGGGTATTCCAGCTGAAAGGATACATTCTGGGCCTGCATTTCATATGGGTCTGAGATAGCTGACGTTGACATCAGATGTTTTTCAGCTGGTTTGAAATATGACACACGCTCCACTGGTAAAGGATGGGTCCACCACAAATGTCCAGTCTCCCTCATATCACAGCCCTGTCACCCCTCAGACACCCACAACCCAAATCCACATTTCAATAAGATTTATCCCCAACTCAGTCAACAACCACCCTTCTGATGTCTCAGGCCCCTGTCCCAAACCACATACCCCCAAGTGGCAGCCGTTGCCCAGCACACCATCCCAGCTACATTAATAGCACCCTGACTTACAGAACCATCTCCCAAGAGAGCACAAGCTCTCACCAGATGGCCAAACCACCCTAGCCTTCAGAACCCACACCCCCTGCACCACAGCACAGACTACCCCAAACTACTAACAGCCACTCTGATTTTTTTAGATACCCCATTTTCCAAATCTGACACCCAACCTCCTCTCTCAGCTGACAAGAACACTCTATTACCATCCCCCAAATAACAACCCACACTTTCTTCCCAGCTACCACTCAACCATATGTCTGTAACAACTCCCCCTCCCCCCCCAAGACAGTTTTGGTACATCTACACAAACCAATACAAAATAAATGAATGATGTGTGGGATCCAAGGTCTTTAGGACTCACCAGGCTGTAAACCATCAATCTGACAGCCCAAGTGACAGCACCCAACATCCCTCCACAGTTTCCTTGGCTCTGCAGTGCTTTGCTCTTTATGTCAACAAAGCAAAAGGCATTTTGTAAGCAATAATGCTTTCCAGGGTGGGTAGTATTGGGCTATACCAGACAGCCCAGGGGTATAATGATGCCCAGTGCTGCAGGCGGAGGGTCTCATAGTCCATGGAAGGTCCAGTATAGCCCTGGAGGGCATTGTGTGGTTCCACCAAGCCACATCGACATCGAAGTTGTTGACATGTGGCTTGGCAACATCCCCAATGCTGACAGGTGAAATTTCGCCTGTCAGACATTGTGTTTTTTGTTAACAGGGGCTTTTACCCCATTCTATACAACAAACTCCGAGTCAGAGTTTGTTTCAAAATGAAGGAGTCACTAGTGGCGAAATTTCACTGGCAATCCATCACAGTGACAATCTCGAAACCTGTTGAGATTGTCGCTGTGATGGGTTTCGCTGTTGAAATGTCAATATTTCTCCGGTATACCTTATTGTGCTTAGAAAATGGATTACATGATGAGTATATTCAAGAAAGCGTTTTTAACAGATATGTACCAATTGTCCCACCCAGTTTGCCCATTGTTAATCTACCTATACTGTCACCTCAGACCTTACCTCTGAGCTCCAGCTACTCCTCCCCCCGCTTTCCTGCCATGACTCCTTTGTGCCTATCCCATGCATGCTTTGTGCATGCTTGAAGCCCACCACTGTTTTCACCCTCACTACTTCCACTGGAAGACTGTTTCAGATGTCCACCACTTTTTCAGTGAAGATACTGTACATCCTCACATCCCTCCTAAATTTCCCCCTTCCAGCTTCACTGCATGCCTCTTGTTCTGTTGCACATTCTCTTACTCCCCTCCTTTAACTTATTCACCCTTGTGAGGTATTTTAAGGTCTGTGTCATGTCCCCCCCTTCCAGGGTGTAGATATTGAGATCCCTCAGTCTCTCCTCCTAGGGTTATGATGCAGCCCACTATTTTAGTTGCCCTCCTCTGGACAGCCTCTACTCTGTCTATGTCCTTCCTGAGATGTGGTCTCCAGAACTTGACACAGTACTCTAGGTGGGGTCTCACTAATAACTAATACAGTGGTAACACCATCTCTCTCCTTCTGCTGGTGATACCCCTCCCTATGAACCATAGCATCCTACTGGCCCTGCCTACTGCCTTGCCACTTTGAGGTTGGCAGATATGGTTACCACAAGGTCCCTTTCCTGCATAGTGACCATAAATTCCTCTTTTTCATTAGTGATATTGCAGGAGGACTGAAAGGGAAAGTATGCCTGTTCACAGATTACACAAAAATCTGCAACAGAGTGGGGTTGGGGTGGAAAAAAATGAAGAGTGATCTGAAGAAGCTGGAAGACTGGTCAAGGGCTGGCAGTATAGCCTAGAGGTTAGAGTAACGAGCTGTGAATGAGCTTGGTCATCCAGCAGACCTGCATTTGATTCCCACAATCTCCACTTGCATACTGTGTGACTCTCAGCAAGTCACTTAACTGTCCAGTGCTCTCAGGCCACCCCTGTAAACAGGCACTTGTGCCTAGTGGGCCTTATCTGGTTACCAAAGACTAAAATGAATAATAAATAAAAATGACAAATAGGTTTCAATGCAAAAAAGTGCAAAATCATTCACTTGGGACACAGAAACCCGGGGGCAATGTACCAATTGGGCAGGGAAGTATTGGCAACCACAAAACAGGAAAGGGACCTGGGGGTAATCATTTCTGATGACCTGAAGGTAGCAAAGCAGTGTGATAAGCAGTATGGAAAGCTAACAGAATGCTTGGGCATAGGGAGGGGCATCACCATCAGAAAGAGGGAGGTAGTGTTACCCCTGTATTAATCGATGGTGATGCCCCACTTCAGGTACTGTGTCCAGTTCTGGAGGCCCCATCTCTGGAAGGACATAGACAGGGTGGAGGCGGTACAGAAGAAGGCAACCAAAATGGTGCAGTGCCTACATCAAAAGTCCTACGAGGAAAGACTCAAGGAAATAACTATGTACTCTCTGGAGGAAAGGGGGGGGGGAGATAGGAACATTCAAATACCTCACAGGTATTAATAAGATACATGAAGGTAGCATTTTACACAGAAAAAATACTCGAGGACAAGGGGTCATGCTATGAAGCTGGACGAGGGGAGACTCAGAGGAGATGTGAGGAAATACTTCTTCATGAAAAGGGTGGTGGATGCCTGGAACAGCCTCCCAGAGGAGGTGGTAGGTGTGAAAATGGTAGCAGGATTCAAGCATGCATGAGATAGACACAAGGAGACTTTAGAAATAAGGCAAGGGGGAAAAGACCAAAGATCGAGTATGGTCTGCAGTGACACAGTGGGTAGGGAAAATGGGGCAGATTAGGTGGGCCAAGAGATCCTTCTTTGCCGACAACTTCTATGTTTTTATGTTAAGGTTCAAGAGGGAAGCCTTTTTCAGAGAAAAAGATGCTCAATAACAAGGGGTCATGCTATGAAGTTGGTTGGGGGGTAGGCTCAGGGGAGAGGTAAAGAAGTACTTCTTCACAGAAAGAGCGGTAGATGCCTGGAATAGCCTCCTAGCAGAGGTGGTGGGGGCAAAAATGGTAGTGATATTCAAGAAGGTATGGGACAGGCATAACGGAAGCTTAATGGTGGGGGGGGGTAAACCAGAAATCAAGTAGGGTCTGCGGTATCACAGTAGGTAGGGAATATGGGCAGACTAGGTGGGCCAAGCAGTTCTGATCTGCCATCAAAGTTTCTATGTTCTTTGTTTTCTATTTTCAATGTTTCTATGTTTCTGTGTTTCCCCCATTTTATACGCCGCCTCAGGGTTTCTGTGCCCTAGGTACATCATTTTCACTTTTTTTGCATTGAAACCCAGTTGCCCTACCCTTGATCACTCCTTGAGTTTTCTCAGGTTCCTACTCATTCTCTCCACCCTCTCCAGAGTATCGACCCTATTGCAGTTTTGTGTCATCTGCAAGAAGCATAACATAAAAACATAGAAACATAGACTTTGACGGCAGATAAGGACCGCTTGGCCCACCTAGTCTGCCCATTTCCCTACCTACAGGATAAGCTGCAGATCCTAGTTAATCAACAGCCTATTTCTTCCTACCCCCACAAGAATTGCCTTATGTCTGTCCCATGCATTCTTGAATTCTCCCACAATTTTAGACCCCACAACCTCCTCAGGAAGGCAGTTCCATGCGTCCACCACCCTCTCTGTGAAAACACACTTCCTCACATTGCCCCTGAGCTGTCCCCCCATCTTCAAATTGTGTCCCCTTGTTCTTGCACATCTCTTTTTCTGAAAGATGCTACCCTCTTGGACTTTGTTGATTCCACTGAGGTACTTAAAAGTTTAAATCATGTCCCCCTTCTCCCTTCTTTCCTCAAGGGTATACATATTAAGCTCCTTTAGTCTCTCCTCGTATGGCTTCTCTTGCAGACCCTGCACCATTTTAGTTGCCCTCCTCTGGACTGCCTCCATCCTGTCTATGTCCTCGCGGAGATGGGGTCTCCTGAACTGGATGCAGTACTCCAGATGGGGTCTCACCAACTGTCTGTACAGAGGGATAACAACTTCCTATTTTCTGCTGGTGATGCCTCTCTCTATACATCCCAGTATCCCCCCAGCATTCTCTACTGCCTTCTCGCATTGCTTGCTAAGCTTAAGGTCATCTGATATGTTTACCCCCAGGTCCCTTTCCATTTTTGTTGTTGTTACTATCTCCCCTCTCATTGGGTACTCTTCCCCTGTGTTTTTGTTTCCCAGGTGCATTATTTTGCACTTCCCTTCCCTTCCAGATTTTCTTCAGTATCACTTATAAAGACATTGAAGAGGACTGGTCCCAGTACTGAACTCTGAGGCACCCTGCTGGTCACTCACACCTCATTAGAGTGAGTGCCACTTACCACCTCCCTCTAACTGCCTATCCATCAACCAGTTCCATGCCCAGTTTACCACCTTGGGTCTCACCCCCAAACTGCTCAGTATCCTTATGTGCCACCCATGTAGTATAGCGTGGAAGGCCTTGGTGAAGTCTTTTTTTTATCTTTTTTTTTATTTTTATTTGAATAAAATAAATTACAACAGAAAATAGTCATAATATACTGAAACAAGCTAGTTATTAGTAATACACAGTAACAGGATTTTTAAATGCATAGCTATAAATCCTAAAGTACCATCATAAATAACTGTCTACGATATAGGTGCTGTTAGCCTAAAAAATGGCCAACTACCTAAAACAGTAAACACTTCTTTTGAATACATTTGTATGTTAGCACTGTTCAATTCATAAACATAGCATTCCTGTTACAAAGATTTAAAGGACAACTGACTCCAAAAAGAAAACTTTAAAAAACATAATAATTAGGTACAATTCAGCTTGCATTCCATATGTATTCTATATATTCTCTTCCTTGTTAGTTATTACTGAGTCAATTTGCATGAATACATGATTTTGCCTCTTAGATTTTATCTGCCTCTCTAGCTTACCCTCTATTTCAAGTCATAATGCTCTGTTGTGACATCACAATCTGCTACCATGGAAGTAACTGTGACATCACAAGCAGGACATTATGATCTGATGTAGGGAGAAAGCAACAGAAATAGATAAACTCTTCAGGATCAAATATTCTGTTTTCATATAAATTACCTCAGTAATAAATAATGGGGAAGAAGAATACAAAACTAATGTGAAACACAAGCTGAACTGTGTCTAAATGTTATGTTTTGTTAAAGTTCTCCTGAAGGTGTCATATGCTCTTTAAAAGGAACCAGTAATAATGGTAGGCACACTTAATGTGAAAGATTAATGTAAACAGCACTGGACAAGAAAAAATAACTGTACACAGGAGTCCAATCAGCTAAACATACATAGATCAGTGAAATGTGCGCAGTTAATTCAAGTCAACATATATATAGATATTGTTAAAAGAAGAGGTAGAGAAGAGGCAGAGAAGAGAGGCAGAGGTAGATCCACAATATCCACAACGTTTACCAAAGTGCTTGACAATGTGATGGCACAAAATGGAATGCTAGGGGTTCAGGAAATTGTTGTCCTGTCATAGAAGTGGTGAGACATGCTATTTATATAGGTCGATACAGGGTTTTATATAAAATATTCAATTTTTTTATTAAATTTGGCACTCTGATCTTTCAAGGACATGGCTAATTTTTCAGTTTTAAGAATTTCTAAAAGGTTACACCTCCATTCTTGAATACTAGGGATTTCATCTTCAAACCAGTACTTGAGGAGAACATGTCTCACAGCCACACCAATTAGAGTCAGGGAGTACTTTTGTTCATATGGCCAATTTCTGGATTCATCAAATGGCCTATAATGCATGGGGCCACCTGAATATGATTTGTTATCATAGGGAAGTCTTTGAAAATGCCTTTAACCTGCCCCCATACAGTCTGAACCAAGGGGCATTCCCAGAACATATGCAGTAGCATACCATTGCCAGATTTACATTTGTGACAAATAGGAGTAGTGATAAGTCCCATTTTGAATCTTTGGTATGGGGTGTAATACAGTATAAATCAGAAATTGTTTTGAACTATCAGTCTCAAGTTTATTATGCCTTATGCCTCGAAGTGCAAGGAACAAATCATCTCTCAGTCATCCATAGTCACCCCTAAAGCATGGGATCACCACCATGCTGACTCTGATGCTGATCCCCTAACCCATTCTACAAACAGTCTGTAAAATGAGGAAATGGAAGAAGACAAGAATATACACCCAAGCAGTGATTTGGAGTTATCGTTAACCTGTGCTGAGAGGTCAAGCTTATTTTGAACCACATTTTTAAGGATATCATAGAAATTGCTGTCCAGAGTAGAAGTGCTATATATCTATCTGCTAAATCATTAAATTGAATGAATGAACCTTTATCCAAGAGATCTTTAACTAGGCAAACACCTTTATGTTTCCACATTACGTCATTAAATAAGATGCCATTATGAGGGAATGTACTGTATTATTTTCTCTAACTTCGTAAGAGAGGTTTGCCAACAATTTTAACATCGGCAAGGTTCAGTAACAAAAGATGTATCTGTACTTAAAATTTTATAATTAGTTATGTTAGTTATATTTTTACATGTCAGCATATTTTGTTAACGCCAACCCTACATGAGCTGGAATTGAACATGGAGGATGGCCAAGTAACAGAATGCTGACAGATGTTTGAAGGTGTGAAAACAACATGACGAATTTGAGAATTTAAGTACAGATGCATCTTTTGTTACTGAGCCTTGCTGATGTTAAATTGTTGGCCAAGGTCCTCTCTAATAGGTTAGAGAATTTAAACATGGCAGGACTTGATAATCACCTGGAACATCAGGGACTTAAATCATAAACTGAAGAGATACTCTGTACCGCGACATCTAAAAAAATGTAATGCTTCTGTGGTGTTTTTACAGGAGACACATTTGAAAAAAGATCATTACCTACTAATGCAAAGAGAGTGGGTAGGTCAAGTTTATGGTGCAAGGGGTAGCTCTAAAAAAGCTGGAGTCTTAATCCTGGTTAAAAGAAATTTGAAATTCCAAACGTGCAGTGGTATAGAATCCCATGGGTCACTTTCTAATAGTGAATTGCGAACTAGATGAAGAATATCTCACACTCATCAATGTATATGGTCCCCATCGCCCCATCCCACAATCTTTTCAATAAGATCTTTACCAAAATTGAAGGGTTTCTAGACAGCACTATTCAATTGAGAAAGTGGTTGCTCTCCAACTGGAGACCCATTTGTCAACTCATGACATCTACGCCCCTCTCCAGTCTGGTTTTAGGAAGAGGCACAGTACCAAGACAGCCCTGGTGTGGGTTCTTACTGATCTCCTGGTGGCGAGGGATAGAGGAAGGCATTCCTTCCTTATCCTCCTCGATTTCTCAGTGGCATTTGACAACGTGGACCATGGGGTACTGCTGGAGCGCCTGAAGGTCTGTTGTGGACTGGCTGGTACAGTTCTCAACTGGTTTCACTCACTCCTTACTCAGAGGATGCAGCGGGTGGTGTTGGGGTTTTTTCCTTGGCATCCCTGCCCCGCCCACGTGGGATCTCACAGGGTTCCATTCTTTCCCCCATGTTGTTCGCAGTGTATATGCTACCATTAGGGGACATTGTAAGACAGTATGGGCTGAGTTTTCACTGCTATGCAGACTATACTCAGCTACACCTGTCTTTTACGCCCAGTCAGCAGGCAGCGGCCATGGTGTTTAATCAGTGCCTCACCAAGATCCTGTTTTTTTTTTCTGTAAGCCAGTACACCATGGCCAAGTTCACAGCACTGTACATTCCATTCTGCCTAATGTTTCTATTTATTGCTGACTATTTCATAACTGCATCCCTAACTCACCCTCTGCTGCACAGTGAGGAGGTCCCACCACACAATCTCGATACTGAACCCTAGCCTGTGTATCTCACTTTCTCTTGACTGCCAAAACGTGGAGTTGTATACTTTGGTAGCTGGCTCACCAGAAGGCTGCAAATGTCTTCACATTTTGCTAAAAATGTAAAGCAGATACTTACTTCCTCAATCTGACCATTCCTACTACTTCTCCTGCTATTAACCCTTGCGGGTGATGTTGAGCCAAATCCTGGACCCGCCATACCTTCATCTACCCCTAACCCCTGACATCATCATATCAAATGCCAAAAGGGCTAAAAATTGCTCATTTAAACATACATAGTCTCAGACCTAAGATGTCTGAGCTAGAAGTCTGGATTAATCAATACACTTCTGACATCCTGGGCATTTCTGAGACCTGGCTGAAACCATGCATCAAACAACATGAGGTTGCTGTGCCTGGATTCAAATGTTTCAGGAAGGATCGACTGGGGAAAAAGGGGAGGTGGTGTCCTCATGTATACCAGAGAGCACTTAGATGCTGTTGAAATACTTGTGTCTGAATCTGGACCTTCTGCTGTCAAATTGATCTTCCTTTTCCTCACCCTTGGCACCGTAAAAAAACTAATAATAGGTCGTGTATACATGCCCCCTAAGGTAGCAGTCCCTGGCCTCCCCTCCTTCATAACCTTCCTTGCTAACCTCCCACGGCATGACCTCATACTTGGATGTGACATCAACATTGATTGGCTGCATTCCAACTCTTCCAAACTGACTGCCATCCTGGCTGACTCAAATCTGGTTAAAATGACTGGTGACCCCACTTGTATTAATACAAGGACAGATAACCATACTTTACTTGACTGGGTGATCACAAACTGTGCCCTGAAGATAAAATCAGTGGAGATCCTCTCAGACAGTATAAGTGACCACTCACCGACACTCTGTGTATGGCGTAACAACTTCCCTAACCTCCCTCCTAAGATCATCACTGTGTAGGACATGTCCAGTTTTGACACCAACAACTTTGTTGATACCATCCAAGAAACTGATTGGGATCCAATTAATACCCTGCCAGATGTTAACTTGGCACTAGACTATTTCACGGCAAAATTCACTATCATTGTTGATCAACACGCCCCTTTAAAGACTTGCTGGATAAAAGGTATTAAAGCACTGTGGCTTACCAAGGAATTAAGGCAGCTCATGTCCACTCACAATAAGGCATGGAGGACTTATAAGGATAGTGTGCTACCTACCAACTGGCAAATATATAGGCAACTAAGGAACAGCTGCAAGAACTCAATCCAAAAAGCAAAATGACTCCACTTCAAGAAACTCCAGATTGAGCATTTTAGTAATCCGAAAGAATTCTGGTGACAGGTTAACTTTCTTTTGAAGGGTAACACCTCTGAGACCCCCAGTTCCCTTGATGAAGGGGTCTCACTCACTGACTCCCCCTCCATTGCCTCTGGCTTCAATAGAGTTTTTCACCAATCTGGATAGGTACACATCACTATTTTCTAGGTCATCCACTCCCCCGCAACCTGACCCCCTGCCATCAGTCGACTCTATGGACCACCCTGCCTTTCATCTAAAGCTTGCAACCCTTGCGGAGGTTCACCATCTCCTCATGAACCTAAAGGCTGACAGCTCACCTAGCCATGACACTCTAGAGCCTAAATTCCTTAAGTTGGGAGCTGATGCCGTAGCCCGCCCTGTTCGAGATTTATTTAATCGCTCCTTCCTTACTTGCACCGTCCATGAAAAATGGAAAGTAGCGGTGGTCATCCCCATCCATAAGGGAGGTCCCAACTCAACAGTGGACCATTTCCAGCCTATTTCAATACTTTGCTCTCAGCAAAAATACAAGAGCGGATAATCTATGACCACCTACAGGATTACCTTGACCTCCTCCATCTACTCTCAACCTCTCACCATGGGTTTAGGAAAAACTACAGTACACTTACAGCTCTGATTAAAGTCACCTCTGACATATTCTGTGAAATGGACCATGGCCGTGCCACTGGAGCAATTTTCGTAGACTTGACCAAGGCTCTTGACTTGGTCAACCATGGCCATGGCCTTCTATTACAACAACTGCATGTCCTTCGCCTTGATGCCACTGCCCTGTCCTGGACCCAAAGTTACCATTATGGCTGTACACAGAAAGTAAAATGGTCAGGCTCCCTATCTGACCTGAGGCCCATTACTCATGGTGTCCTCCAGGGCTCCATATTGGGCCCATTACTTTTTCCTCTGTATATTATTGACCTCCCTAATAATTGTGATGGGGCCTTTGTTCACCTGTATGCAGATGATGCCATCATCTACCATGCTTCTCCTGAAATCGGGTGACTCAATTCAATGCTAGCCTCTGATTTCCACACCCCTGAGGACTGGTTCCTTCAGAAGTAACTTGTCCTTAATACTAAAAAACAAAGAGCATGTTATTCTCCAACTCATCCGCACCAACCCTCCCCCCTCTGGCTGTACTCTTATATACTGGGGCTGCACTCAAATCGGTCAGGTCCTTCAAATACTTGGGAGTCACCTTAGATCCTTTGCTTACCCTGGATGCACATGTTACAGCCATCACCAAAACTATAAACCAAAAAATCGGTGTCCCCTTCCGCATCCATCCATTCATTACATTGACCTCCTGCCGCAAGATTGCAGATGTCACACTCCTGCCCCTCTGTATGTATAGTGCTCCATTACTACTCTCTACTACCACATCCATACTATCACACCTATCACAGGCCTACCATAGAATTGGCAGGTTTGCTCTAGGGGCCAATGCTCGGCACCATTGCTGCAATGTCCTGTCTGCCTTGGGATGGCTACCTTATGAATTAAAATTACACTACGCTACACTAAGCTTTATACATAAGTACCGTTCACTCCTCCTTGCCTTGCTGATATTGTTCAACATCGTCTCCCTCAATGTACCCTCAGATCTACGTCCTTGCCTCTTCTCTCAGTGCCAAACTTACAACTCTCCACGGCTTAGAGATAGTTTGCATTTTCTGCTGTGTCCTACTAGAACTCTTTACCTCCTTCTGTACTGGTCTGCACCTCCCTCTCTCAATTTCAAAGTTCGCTGTTATCTCACCTAACCACTCCACCTTGCTCCTGCTTCCACTAACTCCTAACCTCTGTTCACTCTTTGCACGATTCTCCTAGCAAAAACTTTCCACTCTCTCTATCTTCTGCTGTCCAAGACAAAAAAATACAATGTAAATGATGTCTGAATGTATGTAAGGTTTTGTTGACTATGCTTTAAATTGCTTATTTTTGCATAACTGAATGTAACTGATTTACTCTCTTACTGTATGACTACTCCTTGTCTAATTTCTTGTATCAATGAATGCACTATCAATGTACTGTACCTCCTGGGTCGCCCCTGAAAAAGGGATTGTCTTGTCTCAGAGGGCCTACCCGGTTACCAAAATTCAATAAATAAAGATCCAGGACTGGATGAGGACCAACTGAATGAGGTTGAACCTGGACAAGACTGAAGTACTAGTGGTAGAAGCTGGTCACCCAGTGGCAAGTGGGCAATCTGGTTGAGTCTCCGCGTTTAGACTTGGGGATTCCCAGTTGCTCACATCAGCTGGAGTGAGGAATTTTGGAGTGGTTCTGGACTGTGGCTTGACACTTAAGTCTCAGGTGTCAATCATAGTTCAGAGTGCTTTTTATCACCAGGATTAGGCACCTGATACCCCCGGGTGATCTGCCATCACTGGTTCATGCTTTCGTCACCTCTCAGCTCAATTACTGCAACACCCTCTACCTGGGGCTATCGGGGGGTCAATCTTCACCACCTGCAGCTAGTGCAGAATGCTGCAGCCAGGTTGTTGACCAGTCTGTCGAGATTGTGTCACATTACACCTGTGCTGCATTCTTTGCACTGGCTGCCTGTTAGGTGGTGAATCACCTTCAAGGTCAGCTTGCTGACCTATAGAGCCCTACACGGTCAGGGGCCAGCTATCTGTAAGACCTCCTTCAGCCCTACCACTCCACTCATCCCCTACACTCAGCCAAGGGATTATTAGAGGTTCCAGTGGTGTGCTTGGCAACATCTGGTGCTTGTGCCTTTTCCTATATGGGACCAACCCTCTGGAACTCTCTCTCTCGTGTGATAAGAGATCTTACTACCGTAGAAGCCTTCAAGAAGGAACTGAAGACATTTTTATTTAGGGAAGCTTTTCAGTCTGATTAAGAGCTAGTGATAAGTGAGTCCAAGTGATGGAAACACCAGATCTGGGTGCTGATAGAACAGCCACAAGGTGTTGTGGCAACCAATTCTATTTAAATTACCCTGCTATTAAGCATCAGATGGACTTCTAAGATTTGACAAACTTATGAGCACAACAGACCCTTCACATACATTGATTTTTTTAATTAAGTATACTTTATTAATTTTCAATAATCCAAAAAACAAAAACATTATAACAAACCAAACCAAATGAATCATATTACAACCATACATAAAATCAAGTACAATTAACCAAACCTTCCCCCATGAAACACAATAAAAGGCCCCCATTCCCTATACCAAACACTGCCTAGCAAGTTTAGACCATAACGTCAAAATATATACGAGACCATCAAGATTTCCATAAAGCAAGGAGGGTCTCCAAGGCTCCCCAAGTTGTCAGAAAGGCATTCAGCCTATCTTGCATGGAGGCAATGTGCCTTTCCAACTGCAACGCTAATAAGACCTCCCTATACCATTCTTCTACAGGAGGGAGTAAGTCTTCTGCCCAATGCCTCATAATAATCAGTTTAGCCACTGCAGCAATAAGTGCCATGTGTGCTTTTCTGACTCTTGGGGTACCAGGAGGGTAATAATTTAACAGACAAACTTCAGGGGTAAACAAAACCTCCAAGCCCAGGAGAGGATCCAAGGTTTTACAGATAGATTGCCAAAAGCCCCGCACCTTGGGGCAAGTCCATAACAAATGGTAGAGAGAACCAATATCACTCTTACATCGACCACAAACCAGTGAAGTCAATTTGCCCATTTTAAAAAGCTTCACTGGTGCAAGATAAAGATTGTGCACAATATAAAAATGGACTAACCGAAGTCTATCCTGCTTTATGCATTTATACGATGTCTGTCAAATTTTCCCCCATAAATCAGTATCCTCAAGGATTCCCAATTCCTTCGCCCAATAATAACAAATCCCAGTTGGTAATTTGGGGTCCAAAACTTGGAGAGCCTTGTAAATATTAGAAACGGGGTTGGGTTGGGAAGCCACCTGGAGGATTGTAGACACATCTGCAGCTGCCGAATCCATCACAAGAATACCTCAGAAGAAGGAGGTAACGGCCTTACTAATTTGTGCGTACTTGAATGCGGAGGTGCCAGGTACTCCAATGCACCTTTGAAGGTGATCGAAAGGGAGTGGTCTCCCATTCAAAAATAGGTCAGAGACCCTATAACTGTTAATCTGAGGCCAAAAGGTGGAGGATATTGGGTAATATCCAATCTTGAAATGTTGGTTACCTATAATAGGTTGCTCAAATGACTGATACCATCTCACTCCAAGATGCTTCTGGAGTTGATGAGAGGCCTTAAGTGACCAACCCATAGGCATATTCCTAAGGGGCATGGGTATATAAGAGGGAGTGACGTACAAAAGTGCTGATAACGTACAGTGGGATTGAGCCAGCCAAACTTTCTCTATGCTTAACCACAAAGGGAGTACTCAATGGCCCATATAATTTTAGTCAAGATGCCAATTTACTCAGATGGTAAGCAGCATAATATAAGAAGAAGGAGGGGGCCGCAAGGCCTCCCTGATGCTTCGGGGCAGTTAACTTAAAATAAGCCCTGCGGACACCCCTCCCTCTCCATAAAAAGCCACTGACCATTCTTTGAAGCCTGGCAAACCATACTTTGGGTAAAAAGCAACCCAACGTCCCCATTGGATATAAAATCCTCGGCAGTACATTCATTTTAATAATATTTAGTCTTCCCCATAAAGAAAGAGGAAGCAGTCCCCACCTCTCCATGTCCTCAGCTAAGGTTTTAGACAAATTAGAAAGGTTATCTTTAATCATTGATCCTATATCCCTAGAGACTCTAATACTCAGATATGTTAGGGACTTTGCGTCCCAAGAGAGACCTTAGGGTGCTAATTCTGCCTTCATCACTCTGCTATTTAAAGGAAAGACTTTAGTTTTAGAGCAATTCAATTTATAGAATGATACCTTGGAAAAATCCTCAATTTCAGAGAGTAAAGCCGGAATAGTCAGTTGTGGGTTCTCAGCATGCAGTAATATATCATCTGATATGCTGAGAGCGCATACCTTGTACTACCTACCTGGATATCTATAATGCTTGGGTTAACTAACAACCTTTGAAGCAGGGGCTTTAGACAAAAATTAAAAAGTAAAGGGGACAAAGGGCATCCCTGCCTTGTGCCCCAAGAGAGCCGAAAGGGGATGGAGAGTACACCATTACATCTAATTCTAGCCGATGGGAAAGTATACAAGAGCTGTACCCACTTAAGAAAGGCTTCAGGTAAACCAAAGCAGGTTAGGGTGGCAAAAAGGAAATCCCAGGAGACCCTGTCAAATGCTTTTCCGCGTCCAAGGACACCAGCACCATCGGTATGTCGGAGTCCCTGGCCACGGAAATAAGGTGTAAAAGTTTCTGCATGTGATCCCCGGACGATCTCCCCACCATAAACCCAACCTGCTCGTGACCTATAAGGTTACCCATTACCTTCAAAAGTCTATTGGCCAAGATTTTAGCAAGTATTTTAATATCAGAATTGAGCAAAGAGATGGGACGGTAACTTCCCTGACTTAAAGGGTCCTTCCTAGATTTTAAAATTAAGATTATCAAAGCCTCCTGAAAACTAGGGTCCGATATACCATTGTCATACCAGTAATTAAATACCTCACTCAATACTGGAACTAGAACAGACTGACAAGCCTTATATAAATTGTTTGGTAGCCCATCGGGGCCAGGAGATTTATCAGCAGGCAATTGTTCTATGGCCAGTTGGATTTCTGCGGTGGAGATACGGGCACTCAGGGAGGTTGCCTCCTCATTAGTAATTTTAGGCAAAATTATTGAGTTAAGATAGTGACTTATATCAGCCTTGGAGGGACGTGAAGAGGGATCAACCGCATAAAGTTCTTGGAAGTACCATCTAAAACCCTCCACTATCTCATTAGGATCAGTACATACTTGTCCATCTTGTGCGAAACTAATTCTGGGAATAAATTGTGAGGCTTCCAATTGCCGAATATGTAGAGTGAGTAATTTCCCAGCTCTTTCTCCCGTCTCTAGATACTTTAGTTTAGTTCAATGGAGAGACAGCTCCACCTTCTGCGAAATCAGACCTATATACTGAGCCTGCAACTGATACAGTCTAGCCCAGACATCGGCCGAGGAATGCCGAGAGAGGGTATGCTCCAGGATTTGATTGATGCAAGGAGAGCATCCATCTGAGCCCTCTGTTGACGGGCCCTTCTTGTCACCATTCTAATGAATTCTCCCCATAGGGAACATTTTAAGGCTGCCCACATCAAATCATAATTGTCAACTGATCCCTGATTACAATTGAGAAAAAATGTAATAAACTCCAGTAATACAATGCAGGGCTGCAAGGAGAAAGGGGGGGAGAGAAACGAATGTAGCAAGGAGAAGTGAGAAAAGGGAAGGGAAGCAAGAGGGATAGGGATTACGGACATGAGAAGGTATGAGCCATAAACTCATGGAGGAGGGGTATGAAGAAGGAGGGCAATGTAAAACAGTGAATAGTAGGATGGAGGTTGTTCCAGGGAGAAGAAAGCCTGTAAAAGAAGGACCGACCAGCAAAGGAGTAGAGGGGCCAGTGATAAGTATAGAATGGACAGCTGAGAGTAAGAAGGCAGAATAAAATTTAAAATTGATCCAGATGGGCAAGAGTAGACTTGGGGGCAATGCCACAGATCATGTCACCATAGTTGAAAGTAGGGAGTGCCATTTTGAGGATGATCTCTTGACGAGCAGTGATAGGAAAGCAAAATTTGTGCCTGAACAATGCATCTAGTGTGGAAGGCAGTATGGCATGAATGGCATTAATGGGGGATGGGGCAGCAAGGGGCCTTGCCAGAAGCACCAACTTTCTAGAGCTCCTGAGTTGAAGCCCTGAATTCTCATGCAAATAATATTTTACCCTTAGTTAAACTGCTTCCAGCGCTGAATAGTTCAGAGAATTTGTGAATGAACATTTTGCTACCAGAACTGACAAGAGTGGTCTGACTGAAGGAAGCAAAACAAGACTTTTTTTGCAAGTGTGGTGTGACTTTCAAGTGACCCAACCACGCAGATCCCAGCACTTTGCAGGCCAGCTACTCCTCTGCACCACTAGAATTACAGCAAGTCTCCATAAAACCTTCACCAGAGCTATGCAACAAATTGACCAGAAATTGGACTCCTTCACATAAAGAATGGTGGTGGTGGAAACCAAAACTGAATCCATGGGTGAGACAGTGAAGTGCTTGGAGGCAGTAGCAGGTGAGGTTCTAGCAATGGCAGCCACAACTGTAAAAGAGCAAACAGCTCTGAAAAGCAACATTGAGCAACTTGAAAATACAGTCCAAGCGGCCGATATTTAGATCCTCAGCCTTGCAGAAGAGACCAAGAGAGAGGACATAATTACTTTCATAACTGAATGGACTGCTGAAATCATTGGGTACAGTGCCTTTAGTAAGCAGTAACACAAGACGGGGTGTGGGTTAGTCTGGATAAATGCACGCCTGGGGAATAGTGCAGCCTTCTGCCTTACTGCCTCTAGAAGTGTGTTTGTCCAGACTAACCCACACCCTGGAGTGTGTTATTGCACTTATGAAATGGATATATTTTTATTACCATGATAATTGAGAAAAAAATGTATTTTAGTAAACAAAACCCAAATTTTATATTATACAATTCCTCCACGTTTCACAATTGTTGCATGCTCCTATTATCACTAGGGGCACTGTGCTGTGCCGAGCTGTGTGACACTGAGGCGCTGGGTCCCTACACTAGTCCCAAAATTTGTTTCAGTCTTGCTGACAACATGTTACCATCTGTGGTAGCACTGTCTGTAAAACGCCCGCTGATCTCAACATCAGTGGCTCGGGAGTCAGAGAGAGACAGCGCTGGTGGGTCCAGTGAGGGCTGCAGGTCAGGAAGACAAAACACTGGGAGCTTTTTTACAAAAAAATAAATAAACACGTTCCTTGGGTTTCTGTGCAGTGTTCTATTTGATTTTAATCTCAGCTGAACAGATGAAAGTGGCAGCCAATTGCTACACAAATAATGTCCGAAAAAATCAACTGCACGCAAGGATATGGGACTGCATTACGGACACTATGGACACAAGTACTGGTGCTTTTTTTACCTGTGGTATAGTCCTAATAAAAGACACAGATAGAATCCTGTCTTAGCCAATCAGGATTTAGAACTGCCCATACCCATTTTATAAAAATTATTAAAGCATACAGGATCACCTTCGAAGAGCAAACACTGCCCAAAACTTGCCATGCACTATCCTGGTGACTCTGTCTTCTAGGGGAGAATGAGACACCATCCTCATGCCCCTAGATAGCAAGAGCTAGCAGGCCATTGACATACAACAATGAACAAATCCTTATGTTGCCTATACTACATGGATGCGCCCCAAAGCATTCAATGGCATTAAAGGTAAACTCAGGGATCTGGACATACCGTTTACACTGGCTTTCATGGCTATGTTTCACCCTTGGCCACTGCCAGTACAGATTTTCCAATCCCTGTGAAGCAGGAAGCTGTGTGGAAATGTCTGCAACCTTGAGAAACAGATAGGCTACCACAAATGATTCTGACTGTGAGGACTGATTTTACGGGTGCAGGTACTATGTCTGCAGTTTGATTAAGAAGACCCACCTATGACTTCTGGTGATGTCACCGTCATGGTGAAAGCTTAATCCGAGGAGCTCTGTGGTCTACCCTTTATTATCTACTGAAATCCCCTCAGAAAAAGCGCTCTTTTGTTACTTCAATGGTTGGACGGAGTTAAGAGCATGGCTTCGAAATCGCAATGGGCGAAAGGTGCAAAAAATGCCAGCCAGACCTCAAAATTAAAACAGCTAGTCCTGGATGAGGACATGGGTGGATTCGTGGCCCAGGCTCCACATGGCTGCACTAATTCTGAATCCTCTGCAGAGCCAGAAATGGAAGAGGAGACCTTTTTTTACACAATCAGAATGGGCGATTCAAAAAATACTACACACAGTTAACAAAATTGAGTCATCCATCACTGAGCTTAAAAAGGATATCAGGTAGCTAGATAAAAAAGTGTCTGCAAACACCGCAAAAATATCAGAAATTGCAGAGGCCCAGGAAACAAGTGATAAAATTTTACTGTACCTGCTTAAGAGAGACCGAGACTTGCAGGTCTGGTTAGAAGATGCTGAAAACCGGGCCCGCAGAAATCATTTTCACATGCACGGTGTGCCTGAGGGGGCTGAGGAGGGTTTTCCTATGCCAATCGATTTTATACAGCAAATTCTGAAGACAACCTTATCCTTACCTTCTGACATTCAATTAGATATGGACAGAGCACACAGATTGTTGGGCCCGAAGCCCACTGCACCCAATGCCTGGCCCACTTCTTGGATTGTTCGGATGGGGTACTATCAAACAAAAGAACAAATATTGCAAGAAGCCTGGAGACATAAGGATCTCAAATACAATAATGCCGCAATATTTTTTGACCACAGCTTCTCCTCTGCACTGCAAGCTGAGCATCAGAAAGTGCAAGAAGTAATTAAAGAAATAAAAGAAAAAAAGGCATTAAGGCTCAATTCAATTTTCCAGCTCGCTTAAAAGTCTACTTGGACTCTGGTCCAGAAGTCTTTAACCCACTGATTGAGGCGGTGCCACTCCTCAAAGACTGGCAAATTCAGCTCCCCAATTTGGAGAGGGAAGCCCTTGAGAAGTAATTAGTAATGGGCGCGTGGAACGTAGCGAGGAGAGGCCAGAAGCGGAAAACACTGGGAGCAATACCTACTTGTCTGGCACCGGACATAATGAAACTCCTGATGATAGCAGGAGTGGACAAGAAAAGTAAGCTGCCACATCAGATTCTCCATCCCAGGTGCAGAGGCGAAGGACTGACTGAATATCGACTTCTTCAGTATCCATTTCTTTGTAGGGACAACTCTTAGATCCCAGAAGACTGAACACCGGGGTGATTTCTGTAATGTATAAAGGGCTTCTTAGAAGTATCTGACTTGCTGGATGGGGGGGGAGAGGCTTTAATTGTACTAGGTTTACTAGGTTTTCTAAGACAAAAGAAGACTAATAGCCCATCGAGATTGTCTCCCACAATGATGTGGGACATTAATCCCTATATTGGATTGGAACAGAGCTACAAACCTAGACCTGTTTTAAAACTGTCAAAGCTGCTAGCACCTACTAAGTCTTGTGGCAGGGTGTTCCAAAGTCTTGGTGCTCTTAGTGAGAAAAAATTATGTCTTTTATTTGTTTTTGCTGTTTGAATTGCTAATTGTTTGTTATGTAACCTCGCCGAGGTGCGTTTGGAGGTATAACTAATTCCGCACTGAAGCATTAAATTATTATCTTTAAGAATCTTGTAAAGAAACAGCAAACCACCCCTACATCTTCTAGTGTAAAGAGTGTGCAGATCTGTTTTTTTGTAATCTAGCTGAGTATTCCCTAGAAGACAGATGTGGAATTATTTTAGTGGCCCTTCTCTGAATCTGTCCTATTCGAGCGATGTCGCCTTTGAGATACGAGTCCAAAAAGGGGAGCCGTAGTCAGAGTAGGGTTTTATGTGACTTCTGTAGAGTGGAATCAAACATTGTTCTGGTTTAGTAATGAATGTGCGATTTATACAGTTTAGTAGCCCTGCAGCTAGTTGAGCTACTTCAGTACCGTGAGCAGAAGAACTCAGCCTATTATTCACCAGTATGCCCAGATCTCGTTCACTGCTGGAAGCCTTAATCAGGGATTTATTAAGGAACCATGTCGCTTGTCCATTTTTTTTTTACCAAAATGTAGAACAGTGCACTTGTCAAAGTTAGAAGACATATCATTGCACTGTGCCCAGTGTTCCATACGACTGAGGTTGTCGGAAAGTTTGGCCTGGTTAAAAGTATTGTCCACCCTCCCACCAAGCTTGGTGTTGTCAGTGAATTTGGACAGCACACAGTACGAGTCAGTTTGCATGTCACTAATAAAGATGTTTAACAGTGTTGGACCCAATACTGAACCCTGGGGAGCCTCGCT
This sequence comes from Neoceratodus forsteri, assembly GCA_016271365.2. Lineage (NCBI taxonomy): Eukaryota > Metazoa > Chordata > Ceratodontiformes > Ceratodontidae > Neoceratodus > Neoceratodus forsteri. The sequence continues at coordinate 1,840,883,642 of CM057449.1, forward strand.
GGTAACCAGACCTGGTTTAGATAAGGTGCCATTAATTGCGACACATTGAAATCTGTTTGATAACCAAGCATCTATCCACTTGACTAAACATGAAGAGAAGCCAAGGGTTGACAGCTTCTGGACTAATATGTTGTGAAACACTTTGTCAAAGGCTCGATTACAGTCCAGCAAGATTACATCCATTGGGGTATCATGGTCAAGTCCCAGACTTATGTGATTATACTGGATGAACTACCCAGATAATGGGAGGGAAGTCTACATAAAGATCAAGGAATATGAGATAAAAATACTTTTTTTGGGGGGGGGAGGAGGGGGACAAGTGGATGTTACATTAAGCTGTGGAGGAAAACATAACTGATGCTCTTCATGGTCGGAGGAGTGAGGGAGAGGGTGACTATATATATATATATATATATTTTTTTTTTTTTCTTTGTCTTTCCTCCGTGGAGCTGCACAGTGGAACACTGTTTGTTACTTGTGTGTGTGTGTGTGTGTGTGTGTGTATATATATATATATATATATATATGTCTATCTATCTATATATGCAGAGTGCAAGAGTACACGTTTAAAAGGAGTATATGCTAAACCATGGTAAATGGAGTGCAGTTCTAATGGAGCCTGACTTTTGTAAATATTCAGTGTCTGTTCTCTCCTTACACTTTGGGGAGATATCAGAGGATAAAGGGGATAGTCTGGGAGTAGAACAATCACATTAAATTTTGAAAGGGGGGATATAATGGTTATAAAGCTGACTCCCCATCATAGTGAAGCATTATTGCTGGATGTAGAGTTGGCCAAATCTAGAGGGGAGGGGGTGGATCTTGAGGAAGAGGAACACATTTTGTAAGTAAATTTTTAATAGGCTGTAATCTGCCAGTGATGTTTACATTATGTAGTGTGGCTATTGGGGGAGCTGATTAATAGCTTTCCACAGGACCACAATTCCCACATTTCATCGAGGGATAAATAATATTTTATTTTTCACTGAATATTATTAGTGAAAGGTTCTAACCTAGGAAGTGTTAATCTTCAATTTAGTTTATGGTTCTAAAACATAGAGGGCTAGATATTCAAAGGGGTTGCACCTGGAGCAACCGAGTTGCACTGGCGCAACCCCTACAATGCGCCCTGGTGCACTATTCAAAAGGGGGACTTGCGCAGCGCAAGTCCCGATGCACCGGGGTGCATTGGTATTACATGCAGTGCATCTGAAGGGGGCATGCCCATTCATATGCGGCACATCCCGATATTCAGCCTGGGATGTGCGGCGCTTCTGCTGGCACAATCCCTAGATGTGCTGCATACTGGGGCACAAGGTTGAGCCAGAACAAAAAGGCTCAAATGCCAGCCACCCACAGGTGGGCTGCTGTATTGCAGGGGACAACACAGCAGCTGCCAGCCGTGGGTGGCCACCCACCCCTCCCAGAACACCATCCACAAGCACCCATATGGTCCCAGGTAGTCTAGTGATACCCCCCTCCCTCCCATAACTCCGATCACAGGGAACAGTAAAATGATACAAGCCCTGGCAGTCTAGTGGACCCCCCCTTCCTCCCGTAGCCACGATCACCGAACATGACAACTGGCACTAGCCCTGGTGATCTAGTGGTTCCCCCACCCCTCCTGATGCACTGAGCATTGTAAAAAGAATTATTCCCACTTCCCTGGTAGTCTACTGGTCCCCCCACTCCACGGACTGATCGCCTGTGCTCTGTATTGCAATATATCCCTGGTGGTCCAGTGGCACCCTCCCACCCGCTCAGGACCCCTGCCCACCCAGCTCCCCCCCCCCATCATCAGCAGGTAGCTGCAACCAGCCCGCATAAAGCCCGGCCTCCAAACGAATCACAGCTTACAGTATGGGCTGTAAGCCCCCAATGGGCTTGCAGGGCGTACTGTACTAGACAGTCGAAAATATGTGAAAGAAGTTCATTCACATAGTTTCAACTGTCTAATGCAGTATGCCCTACAAGCCCATTGGTCCACAGTGTGGACCAATGGGCTTACAGCCAATACTGTAAGCTGTCAACTGGTGGGCAGCCGGGCAGTATGCGGGCAGGTTACAGCTGCCTGCCAATGATGGGGGAGCTGGGTGGGCAGGGGGTCCTGAATGGGTATAAGTGCCACTGGACCACCAGGGATGTATTGCAATACAGAGCACCGACGATCAGTGCATCAGGTGGGGTGGGGGGACCACTAGACCACCAGGGAAGTGGAAATAATTCATTCTACAACACTCGGTGCATCGGGAGGGGTTGGGGGACCACTAGATCACCAGGGCTAGTGCCAGTTGTCATATTCGGTGATATCAGCAACAGGAGGGAGGGGTGTTCCACTAGACTAGCGGGGCTTGTGTCAGTTTGATATTCTCCGCGATCGGGGTTATGAGAGGGAGGGTGGTACCACTGGACAACCAGGGCTGGCTTTTATTCAGTTTTACCATGATCATGGCTACGTGGTGGGGGGTTGCCCCAGGACCCCCTCTGTCCATACCACATGCTGTGCAGGGCGCCAGGTGCATTTCGCTGGGCTGCCCTGCTCAGCTCATGTAAATGGGGACATAATGACATGCAAATGGCCCCATTTGCACCTTGCATACAAATGGCCCAATTTGCATGCCCAAATCTGAATATATCAGCAACTGCACCCAATGCAACTACAGTTGCGCTGCAGCATTCCCAGTCCTCCCTGTCTGGGGACTGCACTGGCGCATTGTATATGTGCCATGTACATTCTGTGCTATTTTCAAAGGTGATGCGTCATGGTACATCACCTTTGAATATCCCCCTGTCGTGGCCCTGGTGCATCTCAATTGTGCTGTGCCTCCACTTGCGCCATTGCCTGGTGCAGTCTGAATATCTAGCCCAGAATATTTTTCATGTTATGTGGTTGCTATATAATTCAAAACGTTTTACAGTTCATTTGTGATACTTGTTTTAAAGTTACACTCACTGCTCAAAAGGGGAAGAAGGACCAATCTGTAGTGTTGAGGGGACTAGGGGAAAAGGTACAAAATGATTTTTCAGAACTGACTGTAATAGAGCTTACATATGGAATATTTAAATATACTGTAATTGCTTACAATGTCAAAGAGGTGCATTCTCCTATTAAGAGAACACATCTGTTAGGGGAGCTAAACCGACTGGGATGTGATATTGCGTTCCTTCTGGAAATGCATCTGCCTGCTAGACAGCGTTTGAAATTAAGAAGGGACTAGGCGGGGAGAGTGGAAGCATCCTCCTCCATGAATCGTGAACAAGTGGGGGTGGCAATTTTGATAAAAAGAAACAATCCTTTGCAGGTGGATACAGTGGAGGCTAGATTTGAGGGAAGGTTTATTAGGGTTACAGGTGAGATATGAGGAGAGAGGGTTCATTTAATCAACATCTATACACCTAATACAAATACAGATACCTTTCTCACTGATATACTTCACAAAGTGGGCAACCTGCCTTTTGGTCAAATTATTATTGGGGGTGACTTTAATACAGTGGTTCAGCCAACCCTGGATAGATCCATGGCCACCAATAAAAAAGCAACTAAAATCTTGGTTAACTTAACAGAGGGACTGGGACTTTGGGACAAATGGCAAGGTCAGTATAGGGGAGAAAAAGACTTTTCATTCTATTCCTCCTCCCAAAAACATATTCACATATAGATATGTTCTATACACTGAAACCATATTTGTACAGAGTAAAGGAATCCAAAATATATCATTTTACTTTATCAGACCATGCTCCAATCTCAATTTATCTCAATTAAGCAATTAAGACCTGGCTGGATGGGAATGCGGCCCCTTTTTTAGAGTCTGCTGTTCCCACCGGTACTCGGTTATACATCGCCCGAGACTGGATTACGGGGGAGGGTGGCGGTCTGTTTCGAGACCGAATTGGGCCTAACTGGCGTACCAGTTGAGAAGGCCAGGTCATTTGAGTGTATTGTGGTAGCTGGTGTAGGGTGCAGGATTGCCCTCATTTATTGTCCACCAGGTGATGGGAAGCTTTTTCTGCAGGAAATAGCAGATTTTGCAGCCAACATGGCCTTGGAGTCACTCAGACTGATGGTTCTGGGCGACTTCAATGCTTGGGTTGATGATGAATCTTCACTTTTTGGTCAACATTTCCTCCAGGAGATGACATCCCTGGGCTTTACACAGGTTGTTTCCTCAGCTACACACAAGGGAGGTCATTTTCTTGACCTGGTCTTCCTCCTGGGGATCAAGGCTTCCGATTTGGTGGTGGAACCAGTCGGTTGGTCCGATCACTACTCAGTTGGGTTCAATTTTGAGGCACCCCTGGGTAGGTCGGCCCCTGTGGAGTTGGTCAGGTACCGCCCATTGCGGGACGTGGTCCCGGACGAGTCTTGCACTGATCCTGAGCAGCTGATAGTGGCCTATAATAGGGCCATATCGGCAGCACTTGATCAGATTGCGCCAGTCCGTGTTCGCCCCCTTCCATGTCGTCCCACTGACCCATGGTTTTATGGGGCTCTGAGAGGGTTGTGGAGGATGGGGCATAGGTTGGAGCGTTGTTGGAGGAAGACCACCACTGATGCCGACCACCTTATTTTGCTAGAGCATTATAACTCTACCAAACAGCAATTTCCCATAAGAAGGCAGAATTCCTGTCCAGGGAAATTTCTGTTGCACGGAATCGACCAGCTCAGCTCTTCAGAACTGTTGACAGACTGTGCAACCCAGCCTGTCAGCAGATCCGTCGAGTTTTTACTCAAATTGATTGTGAGGAGATCGCTCGATTCTTTGCGAATAAGGTTGAAGACATCAGGAGGGAATGCCTCTAACCTCATTCTAAGGATGTTGCAGTTGATCGGTGTCAGGTCGCAGAGCCTGGAGTTTCCTGGAGTGCCTTTGACCTGCCGGATCTTGTAGACACTATGAGGATTGTCCATGAGATGCATCCCACATGTTGTAGTTTAGACCCTGGCCCTACCTCCCTGATTTTGGTTGTAGCGAGATCATCGGCCCGGTCTTAGCTCGGATTATCCGGTGTTCTTTAGATATGGGAGTTTTTCCTAGCTCTCTGAGGGAGGGGGTGGTGACCCCCCTTCTGAAGAAAGCATCTTTAGACCCGGATGACCTAGCAAACTACAGGCCAATCTCTAACCTCCCTTTTGTGGGGAAGGTTATTGAGAAAGTTGTGGCAGCTCAATTGGATAACCACTTGACCATCCATAGTTTATACGAACCTCTCCAGTCTGGTTTTTATAAGAGGCATAGTACCGAGACTGCTCTGGTTCAGGTGCTCAATGATCTCCTGATGGCGAGAGATCAGAGACACCATTCTATTTTGGTTCTCCTTGATCTATCATCAGCTTTTGATACTGTGGATCGTGGGGTTCTGCTCGAACACCTGAGGTCCATTTGTAGGCTGTCGAGTACAGTCCTCAGATGGTTTTCATTGTTCCTCGAAGGGAGAACGCAGAGAGTGGTCTCGGGTTTGTTTTCATCTGGGGCCTTCTCTCTGCCATGCGGGGTGCCTCAGGGCTTGGTGCTTCCCCCATGTTATTCGCAGTATATATGCTACCCCTCAGAGACATTGTAAGACAGTATGAGCTGAAGTTTCACTGCTATGCTGATGATACCCAGCTCTACTTGTCTTTTGCACCTGACCAGGTTAGTGCTATCTCGGTACTGAACAACTGCCTCACAGATATCCAAGACTGGATGAATTCCAGCGGTTTAAAGTTGAACCCAGGAAAGACTGAGGTTATGGTTGTGGACCCGGGTCACAGGGTAGAGGGATTGAGGACTGGTCTCCCCTCTGGATTAATCCTGGGGGTGGACCAGATCCTCGCCTCTGAATGGGTGCGTAACCCGGGAGTGGAGCTTGACGCCCTGCCTGACCCTGCATCATCAGGTGTCTGCAGTCATCAAGCTGGCCTTTTTCCATCTTAGGAACATTGCCAGGATTAGACATCTTGTTTCACCCAGTGACCTGCCGGTCTTGGTCCATGCCTTTGTGACAGCACGCCTTGATTACTGTAACTCCCTTTACCTAGGACTTTCTGGGGTTGATATCCGCCGCTTGCAGCTAGTGCAGAACGCGGCAGCACATTTGTTGACTGGGGCTTCTGAAGTTCCTCATATTACCCTCGTGCTGCACGCTCTTGCACTGCCTGCCACACAGTGACAGATCACCTTTAAAGTGGGTCTTTGACCTACAAAGTCCTACACGGTCTGGATCCAGACTACTTGAAAACTCCTGGTGCCTTACACCCCTCTGCGACAGCTCGATTACGACTGACAAGGGGTTGCTGGAGATTCCGAGGGAGTAGAATTTGAAGTCATCTGGTGCCCGTGCATTGGATTTGCTGCACCTACCCTCTGGAATTCTCTGCCCCGTCAGCTCCGGGAGTGTAGGACGGTGGGGAGTTTTAAGCAGGCACTAAAGACCTTTTTATGGGAAAAGGCGTTTCCTTCTTTGTTCTGATTTTATACTGTTGTATTGGAATATATGTTTATATTTGATTTTATTGAATGTATTTGAATATGCTTTTATGTTTGTTCTTGCTGTACAGCGCCTTGAAACTTTGAAAGGCGCTCAATTAAATAAATTTTATTATTATTATTATAAACTCTCATCGGTTGACAGCCAGACGGTATAAAGGCTGAATGTTTCTTTATTAAATGATAAGTCATTTTTAGACAAACTTAAAGATAATACTAAGGAATTGCAGACTATAAATTCACAACAAAACTGTTCCAGTTTATCTACCTGGGAAGTGATTAAAGTAGTTATACAAGGCGATATTATTAGCTATACTTCGGCCAAAAAGAAGTTAACTAATATAATGTATAATCGCCTTTTGGATAAGATAGAGGTGCTGGAACAGGCCCATAAAAAGAACCCCCACCAAAATAACATTGCACTGGAATTAGCCCAAGTGAGGGAGGAACTGCAAAACTTAGAAAATCAAAAAGTAGAGGGGAAACTACATTTTGCAAATCAAAAATACCATGAGACAGGTGGGCGGGCCTCAAGATTACTGGCATTCCAGTTAAGAAAATAGCAAGCTAACAGGATAGTCCCTCAGATAGTAAACAAACAAAAACCGACTTAGCCATGGCTTAGACCCTGAGACATAGCTTTTCAATTTCAACAATTTCATCAACAATTATATACAGAGGATAAAAAGGGGAAGACATAGTGCAACATATCAGATCCTTGTTAAACAATTTACACTTGCCTAAATTGTCCCCCTGGCAGAAAAAGAACATAATGCTCCAATTACAGAGCAAGAAGTGAGAAAGGTAATAATGTCACTACCCTCAGGAAAAACACCAGGACCTGATGGATTTAGTGCTGAATTTTACAAAAAGTTGGCACACATCCTAACACCTATATTAGTTCAAGTTTTTAATGATTTTTTTTTTGGGGGGGTGCCACCCACTTGGAGAACTGCACTGATTGTGGTAATTCCTAAACTCGGAAAGCCACGGAATGTGTGTGAGGCCTATCTGCCTAGCTCGTTGTTGAACCAGGATCTTAAAATCCTCACAAAGATTCTATCCCTTAGAATACAGAAATATATGGAATATTTAATCCATACAGACCAAACAGGCTTTATACCTCACTTACTGGCAATATTAGGAAATTCTAAATATTCTAGTTTATAAAGCCCCCACGAACACAGCTCAATTAGCTATTTTTTTAGATGCAGAGAAGGCATTCGACTGTCTTAACTGGGATTACCTGAAAATGGTTATGGAGCATTTTGTTATCTGGGGCCAATTCTTAAAATGGGTATCGCTATGTTTTATGACCAATCCATTGCAAGGATTAAGATGAATGGTTCCCTATCAGATCCTTTTAAAATAGAAAGGGACACCAGACAGGGGTGCCCTTTGTCACCCCTTTTGTTCGCCTTAGTGTGGAACCCTTTGCTGCAGCAATCAAGGAAGCTAAGGACATACAAGGGATAGCAGTGGGGCATAACAGCTGTAAACATTCGCTACATGTGGATGATACCCTGGTGTATCTAGAAGACCTGGATTTATCACTTCTGTATACCGTTGACACAGCGATTATTTTACAATGAAGACCATTACAGCGACAATTTCGAGATTGTACCTGTTATGATCCCGCTGTAGACCGGTGCTGTTTTCACCGGTGTTTTGCCCCCTCCCATATCAACTCCGACTTGGAGTTGATTATTATAATAACGGAGAGTGCAGGGGCACAGCCCCCGCAAAGAAAACAGTAACTTCATGATGGGAGAAATTTCAACAGTCGAAATTTCGCCTGTTGCTGTAGTAGATTTCAACAACTATGTTATCGAAGCGCTCTGGTGGAGCCCATCACTTCCTCCCTTTTTGCAATTGCTGGATGTTTACGAGAAAATTTCAGGATTTCAAATAAATATGGATAAATTGGATATTCTCCTGGTGGGTGGTTCCCTCTCTGCTGAACAAAGAGCTAACATTCCTTTCAGATGGGTAAAAGATAAAGTTCGTTATTTGGATATTTGGATTTCCCAGCACCTTTCAGAGTTATACCAATATAATTATAGTTCACTATTTCACCAGATTTATACAGATCACAACAGGTGGAGTGCACTCCCCCTCTCCCTTTCTATCTAGTCCTCTAGATACAATTAAAATTAATGTACTGCCTCGGTGCTTATTTCTTTTCTCTTCCCTCCCACTTCCTGTCCCATTCACTGACTGGAAGGTCTTAAAAAAGACACTTTCCCATTTCATCTGGGCAGGTAAGAAGCCCAGGATCAAATGGACAGTGCTCACAGAAAGCAAAAAGGATGGCGGCTGGGGACTACCAAACATCCAGAATTACTATTTTGCAGCTCAACTACTGTCTTTGGTTAAAATGGTTAGTCCTACACAACTTGGGGGTTGGTATGCTCTAGAGGAGTTGGCTCGCCCCCAAATTCCACTTAATCTGCTTCACTGGGCAATCATTCTGAGGGATCTCAAATATGTCAAGAGCTGCTGGACTAGACACACTTTAGCTATGCAGTTAAAGGTGAGGCAGAAATGGGAGTTACCTACTCATATTTGGCAGTACATTTCTTTTCAATATCTTCCCAACTTCCCAAACCATGGGAAAGATTTATGTTTTCAAAGGTGGGCAGGGTTAGGCCTGAAGTATCTTCCTCAGTTAATACAAGGGGAGGTTCTTAAGGACATTTTGACCTTGCAAAGAGATTTTGGTCTACCTAGGCAGGCTTTTTATAGGTATCTGCAGTGCTGGCATTATATTAGTAAGTGCCCAGGAGTGATGGCACTAACATGCCCACCAGCGCCCAGAACAATGTTAATATATAATAAAGGTTTTCTCCCAGATACCAAAAACCTAATTTCTCAAACTTATAAGCTAATGCAGGAAGGAGTAGGCACTTTAGCAATTCAGAAAATTCAAGGCAGATGGGAGGAAGAACATGGGCAAACTTTCATGGAACAGGACTGGAAGGGAATATGGCAGGATGTTAACAAAACCAAAGCTTCAGCAGTCTGGAGGGAGTTTAGATGGAAAGTATGTGGTTGTTACTTTATTGCACCTACAATTTCAAAACATTATGATACATATCCCTCAGATAAGTGCTGGAGAAAGTGCAGTTTCAGGGGCACACACTACCACGTATTCTGGAGCTGCCGCAGGATTCATGACTTCTGGGGATGGATGGGGGATACTGTTAAAAGTATATTACAATTAACACAGGCCCCTACGTTTATAAACCTAGCATTGGGCCTCTCTCCAGGGGAGGTCAGTACAGCAGCAGCCAAATATATGTTCTATATTTTAATAGTAGCTGCCTTAAAAGTAATTACACAGAATTGGCTCACCCCACGCTTGCTATCTTTTAATCAATGGGTAGTAAATATTAAAATAATTAAAAATACGGAAGCAGTCATGGCTATATTAAGACTGCAGGTACAGAAATTAAATTCCAGATGGCTTCCTTATTATGGGCTGGATATTCAAACTGTGCTATTCTGTGGCGCAAGCCCTTAGCTGCACAATATAGTTCTTGGGGAATTGTGGCCGAGGCGATAATCAAAGGAGTTGTGCTATTGAGCAACTCCTTTGAATATCACCCCCCCCAGCCACAGCCACTGTGCATGGCGTAGTGGAACTTGTGCCACTGCAAGTGGTCAGAGTGGAACATTCAAGTTGCGGTGGCGCAAGTACCATTGCACCATGCGCAAATTTCCCATATTCAAAAGGTGACATGCAAATGGGGCCATAATTCATGCAAGGTGCAGGGGGCCATTTGAATCTATTTATAGCCCCATTTGCATGCCATTAGCATGCGGAATGCGTCGATCGAGGACTGCGCCCTGGCACCCTGCCAGGCAGCAGCCGTCGGGGACCGATACCCTGCAGCCCGATCAGCGGGCATAAGTTAAAAATCCACCACCCCGGGTACTTCCGATTATGGGCATAGGTTAAAATCCCCACCCCCCCACTGGCCCGGTCGGGTGTATGTTTAAAACACCCTCCCCGACTGCCTCGATCGGGCAAAAGTGATAAATAAAACCCACCCCCACCAGCCCGATCGCGGCACCAAAGTGTCCAACCCCCCAAGAACATATCCCTGGTGGTCCAGTGGACCGCTTAAGCCCGATCACGGCACCAAAGTGTTTAAACCTCCCCCAAGAACATATCCCTGGTGGTCCAGTGGACCGCTAAGCCCGAACGCGGCACCAAAGTGTTTAAACCTCCCCCACCAACCCGCTCCCCCACCCGGCAGCCGCAGGCGGCAGCATCCCACCTGCCTGCCGCCCCGCCGCCCGACGACTGACTGCCCGGTAGGGCTGCACGCCCATTGGTGCAGAGCAAGAGCCAATGGGTGTGCAGCCCATACCGTACAAGGCAGTCCAGATATGTGAATGAATGAATGCATTGCACTTGAGTAAGTTTTGGTTTTCTTCCTCAACAACAAATTTTATTTGGCACTTTTTAACTTGAAATTAATCAACACAACATCAGGATTCAAAATCAAAGTCTCTTAGATTAGACAAGTGATCATTCAGCATCATGGAATTGGTGTACTAATGACCGCCCGCCCCCCCCACACACACACACATACAAATACACAACTCCAGTGTGGGTGCCTCACTATAACTTGTACATTACTTCCATTAATAGCTTATGACATGAGTTGTTAGAGATCTCAACTACTCTTTGTGCAAAAACAAAGACCCACCAATGTTACAAAACTCATCATCCAAACTGCCTATATATTTGCGAAATACTACTGTATCTGTATAGCATGTTATATATACATTTATTTTTAAACTCAAAATGCAAAACAATGATATCTCAGAACCTATGGGCAAGAAACACTTTCAAGTATTTATTTATAGCTTTTGTTGACCAGGTAGGAAGAAATAGGTATGAGTAGAAACTACATTATTTCTATTTGCTTTTTGCTACTTAAAAGACACAGAAGTAGAAATGAAATCCCATATCCAGACTTGCAAGTATCATACTTAGTACTTGATATATCAATATAACATTTTACTCTGGAGTCCAGAGTAAAATGTAATATTGATATCAAGTATGAAGTAAAATACTTGCATCAGCAGCACATCAGCACCACACAGGCTAGCAGGCCAGGGTGGCCTGGGACTCGGGAGCTTGTTGTGAGGAAGTCGGGGTCCGGGACTGCCTTGAGGGAGGGGAGCAATTAAGCAAAATCGAAGTGGCAAGAAAACCAGAAAAGAAGCAAGTTTGTCGAGGCAAGGGCAGGAACGCGAGCTGCAACCAAGCGGGAGCAGCGTATTGAACTACGCTGCAACGCCGGGACTCCCGGGACTACTCCGAGTCCGACTGAGTGAAGGAGTCAGGACTAGGACTGTAGGACAGGAGATGGAAGACGGGAGAGGAGAGAGCAAACAGGCAGTGTACTACTGTCCAAGTCACAGGTGGACAGTAACAAAACCAGCAGGGAGCAGGCACGTAGGCTGAGAGTACTGGGCCACTGACTGACTACTGCAGCCAGGCGGACGGGCAGCCCAGGCAGGTCCCTGGCCCCCAAAGTAATACATTTCAGAACAGAACACACTACAACATTTCTGTTCTTCTGATTTCTTTTCCAAGCTGTTTTATCTGCCTGAGACAGTCTTAAGCCTGCCTGCTTCAACTTAAGCAACACTGAACAGGTGACCAGACAAGAATCGGGAGTACGGATGGAGGACCCCCCCCGGCCAGTCGGGACAAGCAGTTTTGTTGTTTAATATACATTTCCTTGCCTGCTGCAGCATACACAGTCAGTCACCATGACCCATGGGACTGGGACTATGGGATGGTCGGACCGTCACCTCCCCCACCCACCAACCAACGAAAGAGTCTAATCTGTGATAATGAATAATATGCTGCCTTGCTTTCTTATATTTGCTGTGCTTACACAAATATCCTGTCATCCTCCTCAGTGTCACTCAGTGACTCACTCACTTTAACTCTATCCTCCTCCTCCACTTCACGCTAAACCCACCTCTCTACCACTAATTTAAACATGTTTTGTTTTTTCTGACTCATCTTTCTACAACCATATACTCAGTGCAAGTCCGCCCATACCTTTTATAGTGGGGCCGCAACGGCGGCGCCAAATCCGCACCACATGATTTTTTTTCCTTTGAGACAATGAGGATCATGTGACTGCCCCCACACTCTGCTGGTCCTCCATGGATGCACCCCTGCTGGTGGCAATGTTTATTACACACAAACAAAATTGAAGCTACAACACACAGGCAGCCTGTGTGAGTGATTTAAGTGAATGTCATATAGGTTTGAAAACTGTGCCCCTCGGAGGCATGCGCCCGGGGTGGGTGCACCACCCGCACCACCCTTCATATGGTACTGGACCCAGCAATTGATGCTGGTCAGGAGTTGAGGTCTTCCCCAGCATCTCATCCAGCCTGGGCAGTGTCATGTAATGCCAGGTCCATCAAAAACAAGACAGCTGTTATAGCTGACCTTGTTGAAACGGTGGACCTGGCATGTAGCACCGACACCTGGCTGGATGAAAATGCAGGCCCAGTATTGGCCTGTGCAGTACCAGCCGGGTTCTTGGTGATTCACCACCCGAGGCTGGATTGTAGGGGTTGGGGTGTAGCCATCTTTTCTAAGACTGAACTGGGCCTTGTGGATGTTCCAGTGGGGACCACGAGATCCTTCGAGTGCATTGTGGGTGAGGGTGTAGGTTGCAGGATACTGCTCATTTACCATCCACCAGGAGATAGGGGTTTATTCCTACAGGAGATTGCAGACTTCATCGTCGACACAGTATTGGAGTCTCACAGATGGATTATTCTGGAGGACTTCAATGCCTGGGACAATGATGAACTCTTACAGTTTGGTCAAAATCTCCTCCAGCTAATGACAATGCTGGGCCTCACACAGGTAGTTGCCTCCTCTACCCATATAGGAGGTCACTCGGATCTGCTGTTCCTCTTGGGGTTGGAGATCACTGATGTGGGGGTGGAACCAGTCAGTTGGTCTGACCACCTCACCATAGGGTTCAGTTTCAGGGCCCCCCTAAATGAACCTACCCCTTTGGAGATGGCCTGCTACCGCCCTTTAAGGGGAGTTACCCCAGATGATCTATCAGCGGTGCTGGACCTATTGGGATTGCTGGGTGAAAGCACAAGTCCAGGGGATCTCGTACTAGCCTATAACAAGGCAGTGGGAGAGGCTTTGGACTTGATTGCTCCTATTCATGTTCGACCACTCACTCTTTGCCCAAGGTCCCCTTGGTATGATGGGTCCCCGGAGGAGTTGAGGCATGTTGGTCGAAGGATGGAGAGAGCATGGCGGAAATCCGGCCTGGATGCTGACAGGCTTAGATTGATGGAACATTGTAGGGGCTATCAATCAGAAATCACCCATAAGAAGGCAGAATTCCTGTCCAGGGAGATTTCTGCTCCGCAGAACCAACCGGCTCAACTTTTTTGAACTGTTGACAGATTGTGTAGTCCAATCTGTCTCCAGTCTGGAAGAGTTTTTTCACAAATTGAGTGTGATGGGCTAGCTTGGTTCTTCGCAGATAAGGTTGCCAGCATCAGGTCTAGAATTGGCCCGGCTCTCTCTATGAGGAGGGGTTGCGGAGGTCGATGGGAGGTGGTGAGCAGCCGGTCTGTCTGGAAGGATTTCAGCCAACCGGAATTCACGGACATTGTGAAGATTGTCCAGACCTTGCACCCAACCTGCTGTACTTTGGATCCGGGCCCTACCACCCTTTTAGTGGGTTGTGTAGATGTCATCTGCCCGATCCTAGCTGAAATTGTATGGAGATCCCTGGAGAGGGGAATCTTCCCAGATCCCCTAAAGGAGGTGGTCATTCAACCTCTCCTTAAAAAACCCTCCCTAGACCCCGTTGATGCAGCTAACTACTGACCTGTCTTTAACCTTCCCTTCATGGGGAAGGTTATTGAAAAGGTGGTTGCGCTGCAACTGGATGATCACTTGGTAACTCACAATGTCAATGAAGCTCTCCAGTCTAGTTTTAGGAAGAGGCATAGCACTGAGACTGCCCTTGTTCGGGTATTAAATGACCTCCTAATAGCTAGAGATCATAAAGCTCATACCATCTTGGTCCTTCTCGATCTCGCTGCAGCTTTTGACACTGTGGACCATGAGGTGCTTCTGGAAACCCTGCGGGTCCTTTGTGGACTGTCATGTACATTCCTCAAATGGTTTCGCTCTTTTCTCACAGGCAGGTCCCAGAGGGTGGTCACTGGAATTTATTTCTCTGACCCTCTCCCCCTGTCCTGCAGGGTACTACAGGGTTCCATATTGGCACCCATGTTGTTCGCAGTGTATATGCTGCCATTAGGAGATATCATCAGGCGATACGGCTTGAGTTTTCACTGCTATGCAGATGATACTCAGCTGTATATGTCCTTTGTGCCCGGACTGGACGATGCAATCCCTGTGCTAAACAGCATCCTCTCCTAGAGCAAAGATTGGATGAGCTCGAGTTGGTTGAGATTGAATCCAGATAAGACTGAGGTGTTGGTGGTGGATCCGGGTCACCTGGGGATGGGTTTTGGAGCTGGGCTCATGTCATGCCTATGGCTTGATGGTGTTTAGCTCATTACCTCAGATCGGGTGCGTAACCTGGGCGTTATTTTTGATGATGGTCTGACCCTGAAGTCTCAGGTGTCAGCGGTGGTCAAATCCTCATTTTAACATCTGAGGAATATCACTCAGGTGAAACACTTGATTCCTCCGGGCGACCTTTCAACATTGATCCATGCCTTCATTATCACTCGTCTTGACTACTGCAATGCCCTCTACCTAGGGCTGTTTGGGGTCGATATCCACCGCCTGCAGCTAGTGCAGAATGCTGTGACCAGGTTGATGACTGGTACCTCTAGGACCAGTCATATTATGCCTGTGCTGCACGAACTACACTGGCTGACAGTTCAGTGGGGGATCACCTATGAGGTAGGCTTGCTTACCTTTAAAGTCCTACATGAACTGGGACCCAACTACCTGAAAGATCTCCTGACTCCCTGCTCCCCCAGTCGCCCTCTCTGATCCACCGATGAGGGATTGCTAGAGATTCTCAGAGTTCATCTTAAAACATCTGGAGCTCGTGCCTTTTCATTTGCAGCACCAACCCTGTGGAATTCTCTGCCTCGCCGGTTAAGAGAATGCCTGACCGTCAGCAGCTTTAAATCAATGCTGAAATCATGTTTATTCTCTTCTGGCTTTTCCTAATTAAGTGTTAGTCTATCGACTGATTTTTAAATTGTATTAATACTGTTTTATTGTAACTTACATTGTGTACAGCGCCTTGATTGTGAAAGGTGCTATATAAATAAAGTTTCCTTGCTTGCTTGCTAGATATTCCACCAACCTCTCCTTTAGTATGGTCTCCATGAGCTTGCCCACAATGGAGGTCAGAATGACAAGTCTGTAATTCCCTGGGTCATCCTTGGGACTGCTTTTGTGGAGTGGCACTACATGTGCTGTTCTCCAGTTTTTCAGTACTATGCCTGTCTCTAGTGAACTATTAAATAGCTCTGCCAGTGGCCCTGCCAGCTCCTCAGCCAGCAGGAAGGAGGGGGGGGCAACTAGAGGGCATGGGTGGAAGCTGGAGGGGGGAGATTCAAGAGAGAAAGGAGGAGGTGCTACTTCACTGAGAAGGTGGTGTAGCCATGGAATGTGCTACCCAGGGGGCTGGTGGAGGCAGAGATGGTGGGGGGGTTCAAGAGGGGGTGGGAAAGGTACAAGGGAAGGGTTCTGGATGCAAAGTCCTGTGCAGTGGGAATATCCGGGACTGGGAAGGGAGAAGCAAGAGAGGACGAGGGGGGCTGAAAGATCAGCTCCCAGGGTGGGGGCTGACCAAATGAGCAGACACGAAAGACCGTTTGGCCTATTCTGCTGGCATTTTAGTATGTTAGTTCCTTTATTACCCTTGGATGTACTCCGTCTGGGCCTGGTGATTTGTCCACCTTCAATACCTGCAGCCCCTCCCTTACTCTATCCTCCTCTCTCACTGCACCTGTGTTCCCCCCCCCCGCTCCTCTATTCCCTCCTGAAGGCAGTGGTCCATCCTTCTCCTGGTGAAGATGGACCAAAAGTATTCATTTAGTATCTCTGCTTTTCCCCCCTTATCCTCCACTCACTCCACCCCTTTCCTAAGCCTAACAATCCCTTCCTTCTTGTCCCTTTTCTCACTTATATAGTGAAAGAAAGCCTGTTCCGCCTTTTTATTCCTTTAGCCATCTGCAACTCCTTCTATACCTTTGCTTGCCTGACTTTCTTACTCGCCTCACTAGCCAACCTTAGGTAATTTTCCCTGTCTACCTCTCTCTTGGTCTTTCTGAATTTCCTATAGGCCAAACTCTTTTCCCTTACTGCCTGGGCAACCCCAGAACTGAACCAGCTGGGCGCTTTGGCCCTTGTGTTCTTCCTCCTGAGCCTAATGCACTCATCTGTGGCAACCAGTATTCCTTTCTTAATGATGGACCACCTTTGTTCCACCCCCACATCTGCTCTGACACCCATCAGAAGGCTCCTTAGCTTTTCGTTCATTTTCCTGAAGTCCGCCCTCCTGAAATTCAAGATTTTGGTCTTAGTCGGGATGCTTTCCCTGCCCATATCCAACTGGAACCACACTGTGCAAGGGTCACTTCCTCCCAATGGCTCCCTGACCATTATTTCCTGTACATGCTCCCCCTATTTGTGAGCACTAGATCAAGAATTGCCTCAGCTCTTGTTGGTTCAGTGACGCCCTGAGTCAGGAACCCACTCTGCAGTCCTTCCAGGATCACCTGACTCCTAGCACATGTCGTGGATGGTATGCCCCAGTCCACCTTGGGTAGGTTGAATTTTTCTGTCAGCTAGGGGAATAAACTAAACTAAACTCTCTGAATACCTGTTGAAAGAGGGTCCAAATATACTGGGCTCTTGTTGGTTAGTTACAAACAGTTGTTAAAAGTTACAATACCCAGTTTCTGTTTACAATCAAATTTATAGATCGCAAATAGCTGTCTCCCCGTCAAGTAAAATAGCACCATTCTTTCTCCCTCAGTGTGGTTTGCACACTTTGAGCAGCAGAACGTAAGAAAAAATAGTGGTAAAGGATATGTTTGCTGTGTGTAAAATGTTATTTGTTTTTATTTCCCGAGCTATATGGTTTGCAAACTGTTAGATATGGATGGACTCTCAGTTCCCAGATGTTGGTAAATCTGGCAATCCTGCTATGGAAGGGGGTATGCCTTGGGGGCTGACTACGGTGAAGCTGCAGGGGAGCCTGGGCAAGACCAGCAGCAATCTTTACAGAGACCCTGCCAAGAGTAGTATCAGGCACATAGTGCTGTAATGAGGTGCATCCTCAATTCTAGTTGCCAGGAGCTGGCATAGTAGACCCAGGTCTTATTTAAGTGCATTGTTTCTCATAGGCCAACACATAATGTTATATGGTGGACTGGGAAAGCAGGTTGAGATTTACATTAGTTTAATGCAGTGTTATTGGTGGCTTTGGAATGTCTTTTTTTGTATGACTGATTATGCTGGACACATCGACTAGGACCTATAGTGGTTGGTCACAGCTGCCTATTCTACTGTGACATTATACAATGGCAAGAAAGAATCTTGGACTGTGATTGGTCAGTTTGGGGCTGGACCCATGGTGTTATCCCAGCATAACACCACAGGACTAGTTTCAGCACTGTGAACCAATGTAGATGTCATCATGGAGCTTTTTTAGCATCTCCTCTTGAGAAACAAAAATATTTTTCCACTCGAATAAAAACATTCTTTAAAATTATTTTTTTATTTTATATATGACAACAAGCCATTGTATAACAGGAATAATGCACTCCAGGGTGTGTGTCATGCTGGGATAATGCCACACCTGGGGCATTGGACGCACACGGCCCAACCCCTCAGGCGTGGCATTATCCCAGCATGACACACACCCTGTCATGCATTATTCCTTTATTTATCCACAGGGCACTGACTGCAATAACAATTTTAGAATGATTTACCCTTACTCAGGGACAGTGGTTTACCGTGATTGAGAAAAGACAAATTCCATTTTGCAGATTGACAAAACCGGCATTGTCACCGGTGTCTGCAAGTCCAAAATCGGTTTTTACCGGTGTTGGCTTTGTAACCTGTATTTAACCATTTTTTCACTCTGCTAGCATGCATTTTCACATTTCTACATCTGCTGTTGCATATCTGCACTTGTAGCTATCGAGTTATTTTAGAAGCTACAATTTGTGAAGGCAGCAGGCGCACTATATCCCCTATCCCTCCTGTATAATGACAGGACCACTAATGCCCCCTATCCTTCTGATGCAATGGAGACAGCAGTACTGTAGACCCCTCCCTCTGGTCTGATTGGCAGCAGCCCTGCAGCCCCCATCCCTCCAGTGTGATGGCAGGAGCAGCACTGCGGCCCTCCTCCCTTCTGTGCAATGACGGCAGAACTGTGGCCTCCATCCTTCCGGTGTGTTGTCAGTAACATGGTGGTAAAGATCTGCAGCCCACATCCCTCAGGTGTGACAATACAGAATATTACACTGCAGGACACTTGGATAAATTAAAAGGAACTAGCCATTAGAGACCGCCACCAGTCACCACACAATGCAGACTAAGTTACCGCCCACATGACCTTTCTCATAAGTTCTCATCCCAAGAAATGTTAATGAAGTGAATAAAAGCAAGTACACCATTTCAAGAAAGGTAGTTTATAAACAGTGCAAATATTGCAAATCAAAAACAATATACAACAGTTGAAAAATGTGAATAAAAACAAAATCTAAATGAAAATGTGCAGAATGTCGAAAAGTGAATATATATTAAAACAAGTGAACTAAAACCTAAATACAAATACTCGAAGTGTCAAATGTGCAAAGGTACAGGAAATGTGGAAAACTGTGCATAAACAAAACCTAAATGAAAATGTGCAAAATGTGCAATACAGTATGACAAAAAATATACAGTGAAAACATATGAACAAAATCAAAATATAAATATATACACACACACACACACACACGACAAGGAATATGGAAAACAAGCTAACAAAAGTTATTGAAAGTGTTTACACCCTATAACTAAAAAATGTGCGAAACGTCTGTAGAAAATGTTCACCAATCTAATCTTTTGACTTATTGTACATAAGCTGGGATAGCAATCTCATATTGTCTACTAGCAGGTTACGTCTTTGGTCTGTGTGGATCTGTCCATAGACCGAGAAAGATCTCTCCACATCGGCACTCGACACAGGTATCCAAATGGCTTGCAGAGCAGCTTTGGCTAGCACTGGTAATTGTGGCTGCACTGAGATCCAGTACTGGCCAACATTAAAGTCCATTATGTCTGGAAGCTCTCCTATGTTCTGCCCAACATATATCTCCCAGTCCTTTTGTAGTGCACTTTTGTTGTGCAGTTCAAATACACCAATGTCACTGGAGTAGTGAGTGAAGTCCCTACTCAATTTAGGAAGGTTGTAGGGGTTCAAAATACGGCAGGCTTTCAAGAACCTTATGGCTGGGTTTGTTTCCATATGTTTTGCCATTTTGTTTAGGGCTACTCCAAATGCTTTTTGGAAAATTGCAATCTGCTTCTGCTTAACCCATGGCCTAAGAGTAGCTAAGTATTCATCTGTCCTTTCTCCAAATACTTCCGTTTTTGATACACCCATCTGAAACCTCTGTTTTATTCCATGTAGTGCATCGAATATGGAAACAGCCAAGGGTTTGTCTTTCCTTTGTGGAAGTTCTATTGTGCTGATGAGATCATTGCAGTTTTCAGCGATGAAGGTTGTGTGAATCTGCAGCTCTGTAAACCAGCCTTGGAAAAGTTTTCAACAATTCATGGAGTTGCAATCACTTGCTTCCTCCTGAAGAAGTCTCTTAAGTGCTGAAGATAAAGTGAATGGTACTTAACGGTTTCAAACCAAGTGTTCCAACAGGTTAAGACAGGAACAGGAGGCAATATTTTCTTTCTACATCTGCCCTCCAGGAATGCCAAGTACTCTCTCTTACGCTTGACGACTGCTGGAATGAGTATTTCACAAGTGCTACAAGTTTATTGACCAGTTCAAAATGGTCAATCCATGTGTCTCCCACCAAGGATAACACATGTGCCCAGCAACCAACATGGATCACATGGGCACCAATAAGGCCATATAAAACCTCTTTGAAGCACTTCACCATGTACTGCGCATTGTCACTGATGAAGGCGACTACTTGGTCCACCTCCACATCATATTTCTGCAATGTCTTTATAACACTTTGTGCGACAGTGGTGTGATTTACTGCTGTCAACTCTGCTGTTTCTGCAATGATAGATTGTCCGCCCTGCATGACAAAAATTATGTTGAGTATACAGCGGGCATCTGCGTCTGTCATCTGATCGCACATTACAAAGAATGTCTTCCCTTTCACAAGCTGTGAAATTCCGTCCTCCATTTCCTTTCTCAATTTGGGCAAGTAGTTCTGCCTTAAGGTGGATACCTTTGGGAGAGCACCAATTCCTTTAACGTTGTCCCCCATCCAGTCTCTTATGCATGGTTGATCCAACTTTTCGATGGGTATATTTGCACCACACCAAGCCCTTAATACACCCAATACAGTATTCTCCGTGCTGCAGCTGCAGAGTTGTGGCATTAAAGCTGATGTGAGCGCCACCTGTCTGTTGCTATTCTTCTGGCTTGCATTCTTCATATGTTTTTTACTTTTGCAGTGATCCACCACTGTATCCTTCCTCACATAGTCAATGGGGTGATCACAAAAGCAACAAAACATTTTCCCTCCCTCCTCATACATGCCTTCCGACTTGAATTGCAGTGCACGGTCCTTAGCAGTGACACTGGAAAGTTTTGCCATTTTGCTTGGTGTTGCCATCACGATGCGTAGAACAGATGACTCCAAAGAACTAAAAAGTGGAACACAAATTGGAGAGATATTAAAACAGGCTTTAGAACTACTTAAAGCTTCACAACAATGACATTAAGGATTGAAATATCACAGATAACTTCTGCCCATGGATGAGAGTCTGGAGAACAGCAACAGAAAACACGCTGATCTCAGCTGTTCACAATCCATACAAAAAACAATACCAGAATCAGAATCTCACTGCTAGTCCATGCCGACCATGCTCAATCCATGGATGGCAGTTGGTAGGAGCAGCTACAGAAATCAAGCTGTCCTCAGAAGCTGTCACAGGCTTGGCTATATAATACAAAAGTACAATACTGACATCCAAATATAGCCCTGGTCACAGCTGATGAGAAATCCTGATGACATACAGGATCCCGGGCTTGCTGCCCGCATTGCACTAAGACCTTATCAGTCTCCCCAGCTCAAACAAACTAAGACTTGAAAAAACACATGAATATAAAGATCACACCATACCTTTTAGAGATGATGATTATTTCCAGCAGAAATTCACACAAAGCAGGAATGTTGAAGCCTAAAATTTGAAAAGAATACATAGAAATTAATATCTAAAGGACACACACACACACACACACACACACACACATATAGACACACCCCTCACCCCCACATGCACAAGTAAATGACACCTAGTTAGACATGCCATCTGCCTCCTCTACTGGGAGACAGAACCTAAAAGTCCGGCTGTGAGCCACCAGGACTAAGGTGTTACCAACATAGCCATGGTTGCAGCCACCTATCCTGAATGCCAAGCAAGGGGCCATATAGCTAGGGTCTTATTGCAATGATTCAGCTTGCCACTGACACTCCCCAGTCCCTAGCTACCACCATCCACAGGAAACACCTTTGTGCAAACCACCCAGGGTGTATAAAACTTAAAGCAGCAGATCCCCAAATGTCTGCATTTGGGGACAAGGGCTCTGGGTCAACATCTGGCGGGTTGTACTAACAAAAACCACTTCCAGGGAGGATGTTGATGCAGACACCCTCCATCCATTCAAGTCACTCATCATGGGCAACTCCTCACTGACTGGGTCATGGTACTCAGTGACTGGCACAAGGGCCATCACTGAAAAAGTGTCCAGCCAGGGTTGGTGTCAGTATCTCTGCAAGTCATTTTCAATTATTTTAATTGTGGTTGATGGTGGGGACATTACATGGCAGCCCAACTTGCCACCAAGACTCCAAACCATTCAGTCACTAACCACCTGAAAATAAACTACCTCTAATAGCTACTGTTGCCCCCATACCAAGAAAGTGAACCAGTCTTCACCAAAAAAGTGAATGATGAGACATCCAAAATAAACTTACTTTTTCAGCGGACAGGACATTTTGCTGTTAGCAGTCTGGAGTTCAGGCATCCACATCAGTCAACAGGCCAGGGTTGGGTGTGAGCTGAACAGCAGTACAGTCTGTAGCAGAGCACAGCCTTGAAAGCACCGAGAAGTCACTTTAACTTCCATCTCCAGGCAAAATGGAAACCGCAGCCTTTCCTCAATATTTGACTGCAGCCCCCACCCATCCTCGCAGGACGGCAGCATGTGCAACACTGCAGCCCCCACTCCATCCTGCATGACTGCAGCATGTGCAGCACTGCAGCCCCCACCCGTCTGCGGTGACGCAGCATGTGCAGCACTGCAGCCCCCACCCATCCCCTCGTGGATGGCAGCATGTGCAGCACTGCAGCCCCCACCCGCCCTGCAGTGTGATGGCAGCATGTGCAGCACCTGCCCCACCCGTCCCTGCAGACAGCAGCATGTGCAGCACTGCAGCCCATTGCCATGTACAAATCTGTCCAAGCTCAGATGTGAAGTAGTCGTAACCACCAGACGCCAAGGTGGACTCAGCCGGTTCAGTCCCTATCTAATATATAGATGCCTGATTTGGTTTATTTGCAAACGAAGTGCATCCAACTTAAAAAATTCAAGTGATTAATGAGGATGCTAATGGAGAGATACACAAACACAATCTCTGCCAAAGAATAAACCAATCCAGAATCACAAAAATAGTAATTTGTGAACTTTCTGGCTATCTTCATGAAAATGGAGCCTCTTAGTTTTCATGTCGGAGCCCACACTCAAGAAAGGAGTTCTGCCGGCAGTGGTGAAACCATGACAGCTGTTCTGATTTGGGCTTTGTCTTTCCTATCCCTCCTGCAGTTAGTACAGGTCAATGAATCTTTGCACCTGATCACTTATACCAATTGGTACATCCTCTGGAGCACCCAGAATGTTGTTTATGGTGCTACTGAACAAGACACACTCTTTTCCTTATTAAAACTGCAAGTTAATGACAATGCCTCACTCCTTTCTCAATTGACAGCATAATAATGGCCTAGACACACCATCGTACTTATAATAAAAGGGCACAAAACTTCAAGGGCACTTGAAAAAAGGGCAAGGTAGCATCATCAATTCATGATGAGCGAGAGTGAGAGACGTTCACAAGCTCCTAAATTAATGAGCTGGATGCACCGGAGAATTAAATAATTTGAGTGATTACGTGCAAAGATTATTAACTTAATATAGTGCCTGCGGGGGGGAGACAAGATAGATGAAGCGAGCCCCAATCTGTACAGTGGTCAGGGCTTCACCTCAGCCAGTAGTTCTCCTTAAGAACTTACACAGTCACCATCTCTAGTTCCCAACCCCATCCTAGCAAACATGGACTGCCCTGGTGCCAAGGCAGTTACACCACACC
This sequence comes from Neoceratodus forsteri, assembly GCA_016271365.2. Taxonomy (NCBI): domain Eukaryota; kingdom Metazoa; phylum Chordata; order Ceratodontiformes; family Ceratodontidae; genus Neoceratodus; species Neoceratodus forsteri. Next base: position 1,840,907,749 of record CM057449.1, read on the forward strand.
ACCTAGGAGAAAAGCCACCACAAGAAGTTTGTATGAATGACCACTCCAGATACCCATGCACTGCCACACAGTACCCCCGAAAGGCAAATACTTGGGTGGTATTTTTTTATTAGCATCACCTATGATGAGACAGTGGGTTGTGGGCCTGGATGTGGTACTAGCATACTAAAATGCCAGCAGAATAGGCATAACGGTCTTTCGCGTCTGCTCGTTTGCTGCCCCCCTTGCCTTCTCTGGCTTCTCCCTTCCCAGTTCCGGATATTCTCACTGCACTGGATTTTGCTTCCAGAACCCTTCCCCAGTACCTGTCCTACCCCCTCTTGAACCCCTCCACTGTCTCTGCCTCCACCAGCCCACTGGGCAGTGCATTCCATGGCTCCACCACCCTCTCAGTGAAGTAGCACATCCGCCTTTCTCCCCTGAATCTCCCCCCCAGCTTCCACCCATGCCCTCTAGTTGCCCCCTCCTCTTTCCTGCGAAGCACCCTGACTGCTCCTCCCCTATTTACCCCCTTCATGTACCTGAAGACCTCTATCATGTCCCCCCGGTCTCTTCTGTCTTCCAATGTGTACATATTTAGCTCTTCAGGCCTTTCCCCATAGGTCCTGTCCCCAGGCCCTCCTCTGGACCCTCTCCAGGAGTTTAATGTCCCTCTTTAAGTGTGGCCTCCAAAACTACACACAGTACTCAAGGTCTGGCCTCACCAAGCAGTTATACAGAGGAAGTATCACTTCCCTCTCTGGAGGTGATCCCCCTAGTGATGCATCCCAGCATCCTGTTGGCCTTGGTTGCTGCCCTTCTACAAGTCTCCGAGTTGTTCATCTTGACATCCACCACCATCCCCAGGTCTTTCTCAGCCATCGAGACTTGTAGCATTCCCCCCCCACTGGGTGTACACTTGGCCCGGGTTTCTGGCCCCCAGGTGCAGTAGTTTGTACTCCATCGATCCCTTTCACTCCTTCAGCACTTGAATTGCCTATAGGCTGCCTTCTTTCCCCGCACCACCTCCTGGACCTCCCTGGTCCACCAACAGGGTTTTCGGGCCCTACCACATTTTCGTCTTCACCAGACCGTGGCATGGTCACTCCCTGCCAACGGGTCCCTTACCTCCAGGCCCCCAATCTGTTCGCTGTCTGCCAGAACCACATCCAGTACCTGTGCCTCCCTGGTCGGTTCCCCCACCTGCTGAGTTAGGTTGCCGCAAAGGCCCGCCCCCTTCCCCCAGCAACAACTTCTTTATTCTGAACTTTTCAATTTTATAAGCACAAATCAAGACAGGCCACCAACATATTCCATTAGAAATTACAGCAAAAGGTTCAACATAGAAAATGTATTTAATAAAAGTGGTAAAATTGTTAACATGCAGTTCAACATTTTAACTTGTCTGTTTATCCCCTAGGTAATCCAATGTCTGCGTCCTCCAAAATTGATGAAGGGAACCGAGAAGAACGATCCACATTTCCAGCTGCACAGATGATGCCCTCTGGGTTCAGATGAAACATGGGGGTTGATTCAGTTTGTTTGATAAAGATTTTTGTCTGAGCATGTGTCTGTATTATTCTACACAGATATGCACACCACCCAACAATACTTTACACCAAGATACACCATACACCAGAGGCCAGAACCAATGTTTTCCAGCCCGTCCCTCAGCCACATCAATAAAAGAGCACCAGAGCATGGCACGGACCCGGCCGACTGGCAAATATGCTGGAAAAAATGGTTCTGTGCCACTCTGGCTGCCCGCCGCTCCCTCAGAGGCCAGAACAAATGTTTTCCAGCATGTGAGCCAGTCCGCCCAGCCCGTCCCTCAGCCGACCATCAACAAAAGAGCACCAGAGCGTGGCACGGACCCGGCCGACTGGCAAATATGCTGGAAAAAATGGTTCTGTGCCACTCTGCCCACCTGCCTGCCCCTTCCTCAGAGGCCAGAACCAATGTTTTCCAGCATGTGAGCCAGTCTGCCCAGCCCGTCCCTCAGCCGACCATCAACAAAAGAGCACCAGAGCGTGGCACGGACCCGGCCGACTGGCAAATATACTGGAAAAAATGGTTCTGTGCCACTCTCCCCACCTGCCCGCCCCTCCCTCAGAGGCTAGAACCATTTTTTGCTAACATGTGAACTAGTATGCCCAGCCCGTCCCTCAGCCGACCATCAGTGACCACATTAGCAGCATAAAGCTTCCTTCAGGGTAGGTGACAAACTCAAGGGCATCAACAAGGCTTTTCTATTTGAACCCCTGCCAATCCTAAAGACCCCCCCTCCCAACCTGTGGGAATTTCTGGCAGACACCACTCTTCCTAGAGTACCACATGTAGAAGCTCCAATCTGCAATAAGGGCTCTTCTCAAAAGGATCACTGACCTGCACGGACACTCTTCCCCAACCCAACAGACCTGCCCGGCCAGCCCAGCCACTCTCCCCACCAGCACAGCTACTCTGCCCACCCCCCAAGGACCTGCATGGACAGTCCGCCCACCCCCAACAGACCTGCCCGGCCACTCTGCCCACCCCGATGCACCAGCACAGCCACTCTCCCCACCCCAATGCATCAGCCCAGCCACTCTGCCCATCCCCATGGACCTGCATGGACACTCAGCCCACCCCAACAAACCTGCCCAGCCACTCTGCCCATCCCCATGGACCTGCACGGACACTCAGCCCACCCCAACAAACCTGCCCAGTCACTCTGCCCATCCCCATGGACCTGCACGGACACTCAGCCCACCCCAACAAACCTGCCCAGTCACTCTGCCCATCCCCATGGACCTGCACGGACACTCAGCCCACCCCAACAAACCTGCCCAGCCACTCTGCCCACCCCAGTGCACCAGCCCAGCCACTCTTCCCACCCCGATGCATCAGCCCGGCCACTCTGCCCACCCTGAATGCACCAGCCCAGCCACTCTGCCCACCCACATGGACTGGCATGGACACAGCCCACCCCAACAGACCTGCCCGACCACTCTGCCCACCCCAACAGACCTGCACAGCCACTCTGCCCACCCTGATGCACCAGCACAGCCACTCTGCCCACTCCCACAGACCTGCATGGACACTCTGCCCACCCCCACTGACCTACAAGGACACTCTCCACACCCCAGTACACCAGCACAGCCACTCTCCCCACCCCGATGCATCAGCCCAGCCACTCTGCCCACCCCCATGGACCTGCACGGACACTCTGCCCACCCCAACAGACCTGCCTGGCCACTCCAGCACCCCGATGCACCAGCACAGCCACTGCCCACCCCCATGGACCTGCACGGACACTCTCCCCACCCCAGTGCCCCAGCACGGCCACTCTCCCCATCCTGATGCATCAGCCCAGCCACTCTTCCCACCCCAACAGACCTGCCCGGCCACTCTCCCCACCCTCACAAGCCTGCTGGCCACTCTGCCCACCCCAACAGACCAGCACAGCTACTCTGGATGTGGCACTCCTGGGGCAGCAGTATGGGTAGCGAGTTTTTTCTGGATGGGTGTCCACCATGTGCCCCTTTGCAGTTTCAGGGGGTTGTCAGTGCAGCACTGTTCAATTTATCTACCTGGGATAGTTAAATTGTGGTAGATAAATTGCAAAACATGCCTGTCTCTCTAACAAGGGAGCACTACGTTTGATCGACTGACAAAAATCAAAATGGGACAGGAGTCAGCACAAAGCATACAAAATACTTTAGTAAATGCAGCAGCAGTAGAAAACACATTGTAAAAAATGGCAGATCTCACCCAAAAGCATTAGTAGACATGCAGGTATAAAAAACCAGGCATCAAATACCGAATGAAAAAAGTTCACGTTCCCAGATCTCCCAAGAAGCGTTGCAACAAAATTCATGAATGACAACTAATGGGAAAAGAGTGTAAGCACCCCAAATCTGGTGGGATTCAAACCTGTGGTGCTTTTGTGTGAAAGATTTAATGGAGCGGCTGCTCCATTTCTTTAGAAGGCAGTAGTTTGGCTAAGCACTTGCATCACACTATTTTAGTCAATTTACCACGATTCAGCAGCATCTCAGCTATGCCGTCCATTCTGCACTGCAAGCTGCCCTGTCTAAATTTCACCTTCCTCGTCAGATGACTCACTTCACTACATACAGCCCCTGCATTAATATCCACCGCATCTGCCTCTGGCTCGTACATTTGAAAACTTAGATGAAAATCAGAATCACTGCCATTTCAACTTACAGCCAGTGGGGTTCAAAGATTTAATGGAGCGGCTTTGGAAGGCAGTTCTTGCAACAGCACTTTAAGACCCCCGCAGAAGAAAAATAAAATAAACTGCGGCATGGGGAATCGCTTCTGTTCCTGCCTATCTCGCTCTCCTTGGAATCGACGATCTCTCCCCCCGATTCCCACAAAGTGACAAAAAAATATATATAACTCAGAGCCAGGCTTACTACCCCTACAACACAGGCAACTTACCGCTAAAGAGAACAGAATGATGGCTGATGAGCACAGATTCTTGTCGCAGGAACACAGCAAACAGGAAAACAAACGGCAGCAGCAAAGCAGAGTGCAAAGTAAGAATGCAAACACGCTGCACCACAATTTATAGCGCTCTGTTCTCAGAATCAACTAGAACAAACGCTAGTTCTGTTTTTGGCGCCGTTTTCCGTGGCCCAATCATAATTCCACATTCCCGTCCACGTCACTGCATATGCGGTAAGCCATTGTCCCTGCCCTTACTGTATCACTGAATTTGGCAACCCCTCCATGTTGTACCTACAGAATGTGTATTCTCAATCCTTTGATAACATACTGTACTCTGTAAACATGTTCAGAAAGGACGTATTTCATACTTAATGTTAAAATGCATACATAAAAGTTAAAAAAAAATGCATGGCATCAACATCTGAAGAAACTAAACTATTGATCTATTATAGTCAAGTGCCAATATATTAGAATCAAATCAATCAATCAAATCTTTATTTATCCAGGCGGACACCACTGAGCAAGCTCATTTACAAGATGGATTTGCATTACAGATGGTCAATAAGAAAAGCAGATAACAAAATTGGCAAGGATACAGACATTAAGACATAGTACATACATTGACGATGAATGAAATGTAAGAACAGAAATAAGTGCATACAGTGGAACAGCCAGCTTAAATTTCTATTCTAACTTTGAGGTGTAATCAGTACAAACAGTCCAGATTGGAGGTATATTCAGTACAAGGGCGCAGAGAGGGGGTTTTGAGGGTAGTAATTGTAGGTACCTTAGGTTGGTGTGGCTACAGTGGCGAGGGGGCAAATGATAAAAACTGCTCTCAGCCTTAGGTTCTTGATATAGAGAAAGAAGGTGCATAACTCGCTGAGCGGGGAGGTTTAACGAGACCGTCTATGACACCAGGAAGCGCCGACAGCCCAGATTGCCAAACTTAGTTTAGTTGTTATGGAGTAAGGCAAGAATACGTAGCTTACAGAACGGAAAGAGTTAGGAGGGGCCAGCTATGGCACCAGGAGGCACCAGCAGCCCAGCTCACAGGCATTAGGTTTTGTTGTGCGTCAAGGGGGTTCATGGTCTTCATAGGCGGAGGAGTGATTAATGAAGAAAGTTATGGCACAGGGAGGCGACGGTCATCCAGAGACAACTAGCAGCATCCTAGCAAGACTCCTGGTAGAAATTGAAGCTTGAGGAGTGTGAGCCATTCTGATGAATTACAGGTAACGGTATCGGAGGCACCACTGCAGATATGCTTGAATCATACGGCAGCTATACTTGGAGAGCTTAGGGGGTCAGTGGCACTAGGAGAGGAGAATCAGAGCAAGAGTAAAGATGATGAGAGGAAGGGTGAGGCAAAGGTGAGGGAAGGAGGGGGGTATGCGAGGTGGCTATGCAACACAGACGTAGGTGAATACAGAAGCTATAGAAGAACAGGGTCAGTGGAAGCAGTGACATTTATCTTTGATTAACTTTGCGTATAGGGACTTGAACACTGTGATAGTTACTGTGGTTCTTAGCTTCAAAATGTTCTGGATTTCATTCCAAAGCACGGAAGCGAGTAGCTTATGGCCGCATTCCCATACCGTGTACAGACCCTGGGGATATTCAGGGTGATAAAGGAGTAGCTCCTTAGGGCGTATTTTCTGACTTTGCTTAAGGGCAGTAGATCAGAGATATAGCCTGGTAGTTTTCCAACAAGCGCTTCCAGTGTCCATATGGCCATATTTCTTTTTTTGTCTGAATTATAGGGAGGTCCAGCCTACAGCAGCATACAGGGAACAGTGATGAATAGAGGAGGGGAGGCCGGTAATGAAGCACAGCGCTCTGTGATACAGGATGTCCAGCTTATTTATTTATATTTAAAGAAAGGAACATTCTCCAAAGGTTAGTCATCCACGATCTTGAAAACTGGGGTGATAGAGACCCTGGCCAATGACTGTCTGCTGCAAAAGTCATATTTTTTTTTCATGCATTTACATTTGTTGGATCAGAACCATTGTTCAACATTGTCAAAGTCACACTGGAGATCATCTTCCTATTCATAAGCAGAAGGACCACTGCTGAAGATCTCTGTACTGTCACTGTATAGGAGAAAGTGTGCAGAACAGGCACTGGGGAGGTTGTTAAGAAAAATTTTGAATAGTACACTGTAGAACCTAATCTTGATTAGTACACTGTAGGACCCAAGACAGAGCCATGTGGCACTCCAGAAACTACTGGGTGGAGGTTTCTCTAATACTAACTGCTAGAGGCCTACTAGGTGGTTAGGAGCAGAATCAGCTGATAGCAAGGCCAAACATTCCAACTCCGACCAGCTGGTTGAGTAGGAGAGGATGGCAACAATTTTCTGCAGCCAAGATGTTGGATATATGACTGCTTTCTGTTGCTGCCATGCTTTAGTCGACGGTCGGGGGGGTTGTAAACACTGGGTGGTCCACATCCTTTTTCCTCAGGAGTCATACACCTCGGCCACCTTGTGAAATGCCTGACCCCAGACAGGATGTTGGCTTAGGACTGCTTTCACTATCTGCCAGTGCCACCTTAATCAGCTGGCAGGGATGCAAACACTGTGATAAAGTACAGTTATGTAAGAACTTACCGTAACAGTAGATCTTCGAGAGGAGCTCTTGCAGCAGGCTATAACATTCAGGACTATGCCGCAGGCACTAGGACCATCCGGAAAACTTCTCAGTCAGCAGTATACAGCAGGAAACGCCCTCTATGCCGGCCCTGCCCCAACGTTGGCCCTGGTACAAAAGGGGGCGGACCCAGCTCCACCTCAGTTCCCCCACCAAGGCCCGCAACAAGCCCTGACAAGGGAAGGAGATGAAGCGACTGTAGGAGATGTAAATGAAGATGGATCTGCATACCTCAAGGGGGAAGGTGGGTGGGAAAGTAACGCTTGCGGCAAGAGCTCCTCTCGAAGATCTACTGTTACAGTAAGTTCTTACATAACTGTACTATCTTACTTCGAGCGGGAGCTCTTGCAGCAGGCTATAACCTTCAGGATTGAATACCAAGCAGTCCACACCAAAGAGGCAGACGACCCCAGAAGGTGGAATATGCTGACTCCAGAGGCCTCAGGACAGAAGTCCTTGCAAAACAGCCAGACCTAAGCTAGCTCGGTGTCTGGAGACGATATCCAAGCTGTAATGCTTGACAAAGGTATGCACCGAGTTCCAGGTAGCAGTCGTACATATGTCCCTGACAGAGACATTTCTCAGGGCGGCGAATGAAGCAGACACTCCTCTGGTGGAGTGACCCCTAACCAGGCCTGGTAGGGGCTTATTGTGTTTCTCATAGCAGAAGGAAACGCAGTGGACTATCCACTTTGATATCATCTGCTTGGTCATCGGCTTACCCAAGCATTGTGGCACAAAGGCCACAAAAAGTTGCTCCGATTGACGGTGCGCAGCCGTACGCTTGAGGTAATACCTCAAAGTCCTGTGGACATCCAGTGTGTAGGAGAGCCTCCCCTCTATTGGATGGGGAAGGAAAAAACTGGAAGGTCAACCGACTGGTTGAGGGTCAACTCCGAGACCACGTTCGGAAGAAAGGATTTTTTCTAAGGGAAACCCTTTCCCTGTGGAAAATCAAATATGGCTCTTTACACATCAGAGCCTGAAGCTTGGAAACTCTTCGAGCTGAGGTAATAGGAACCAAAAACAAACCTTCCAAGAAAGGTAACGCAGCTCACAATCTGCTGCCGGTTCAAAGAGAGGGAGGGTGAGCTTCTCCAACACATAAGGGAGATCCCTGGGTGGGATAGGGTCCTGAATGGGAGGTCTCATATGCAAAATTCCTCTTAAAAAGGTGCGGGCAACATCCAATTGTGTGAACGCCTTATCTCCAATGAGAGCATGATAGGCGGAGACAGCCCACATATGCACCTTGATAGAGGAGTAGCTCAGGCCATTTTGATACAAGGGGAGGAGATACTGCAACACTGAGTTCACTGGATAAGTGACGGGGTCCAAATGCTGTGACGAGGCCCATAGACAAAAACGCTTCCACTTCATAGTATACGCGGAGCGGGTGGAGGGCTTTCTCGCTGAAACTAGGACTGCCGCCACTTCCGGGGAAACCCCGTATCTGTGTTGAGTTATGTCTGAAGGAGCCAAGCATGTAGGTGTAAGGACCGAAGGTCCGGATGGACCAGCATCCCCTGTTCCTGGGACAGCAACTATGAGCATATGGGCAGCGGAACTGGAGGCTCCATGGATAACCACTGCAGGAGTGGGAACCAAATCCGATGAGGCCATCTGGGGGCTACGAGAATCATTCGGGCCCCTTCCGCCTGTAACTTTAGTAGGACTCTCTGAATGAGAGCGAAGGGCAGGAAGGCATAGAGAAACCTCCCTGCGCAGCAAAGGGATAATGCGTCTGGCCAAAAAACTCCAGGCGTGTGCTCTCGCGAGCAAAACATTGGCAGTTTGGTGTTGCGTGGTGACGCAAAGAGGTCCAGCTCTGGATGACCCCACTTGTCGAAGAGCTGATCTGCCATGGACTGTAGCAGCTCCCACTTGTGTGCTCTAGATTGAGACCTGCTTAGGCTGTCGGCCAGATCGTTGAGGACACCTGGAACGTGCACTGTGGACAGCAGAATGCGCCGCTTCAGCACCCAGTGCCAGACTCTCATCGCCTCCCTGCAAAGGGGGTATGAATGAGTGCCCCCTTGTTTGTTGATGTAGAAGACGACTGCCATATTGTCTATTTGAACCAGAAGAGAGCCTGGCATCAGGTCCTCTTGAAAGGCCTGTAAGGCATAGAGAACCGTTCACATCTCCAGTACATTGATATGAAGGGACCACTCCTTGGGTGACCAAACCCCTTGCATTTGATGAGCACCCAGGTGTGCCCCCCATCCCAGGTCTGATGCATCTGTTGTAAGAGTCTGACCTGGTGGCTCCGGATGAAAGCTGACCCCTTTCTCCAAGTTCCGGGGGGCCATCCACCATTGTAAAGTTCTCCTGACTGGCTCGGTGATCCTGACCATGAAGTCTAGATGATTGTAGCCTTGGTCCCACTGTACCATGAGCATCCATTGTGGGATCCGCATGTGGAGGCAGGCCAAGGAAGTGACCGGAATGGCCGACGCCATGTGCCCCAGTAGCCTGAGGAAATTCCGTGCTGGAACTTGAGGAGTTATTGAGATTCCTTCGGCAATCTCTCGCAGGCAATTGCCCCTGTCCTGGGGGAGGAAGGCCATGCCCTGGATAGAATTCAGAACCGCTCCAATGAAAACGAGCTTTTGACTGGGCTCTGGGGATGATCTTTGTAGATTCAGGGTGATCCCCAGCTCTCAGAATAGAGTATAAGTGTCTCTGAGGGCGTGAAGTAGGCCTGCCCTTGACGGGGCTGTAATTAGCCAATCATCTAGGTATGGGAAAAATTAGTGTCCCATATGCCTTAGAGCTGCAACCACTACTGGCAACTCACGGAGTGGAAGAGAGGCCGAATGGAAGAACTCGAAATGGGTAGTGCTCCCCTTGGAAGTGGAACCTCAGAAACTTCCTGTGGGGAGGGATGCATATATGCATCTTGCATGTCTAGGGAGCAGAGCCAGTCCCCTTGGTGCAGCCGAGGAAGTAGACCCAGGAGGGTCACCATCCTGAACCTTTTGTGCTCTATAAAGAGATTTAGAGAACTGAGGTCCAGAATGGGGCGAAGATCCTGTGTCTTTTTTGAGGCCAGGAAGAAATGGGAGTAAAACCCCTTTCCCCGCTGAGGCCAGGGGACTACCTCTATTGCCCTTTTCTGCAAGAGGGTCTGAATCTCTCCTTCTATTAGTGGGATGTGAGAAGGAAGATAATGGGAGTACTTTGGCAGAGTATTTGGAGGAAACTCTGTGAACTCCAGCGTGTGTCCTCTCCTGATGATATCTAGGACCCATTGGTCCACGGTAATCAACTTCCACCCTTCGAGATGAAGGGAGAAGTGGCCCCCAACCATCTCCCCTGGGTCTTCCTCTGGAAGGGGGGGTGGAAGGGAGTCATTGGGCTGAGCCGGGTGTAGGCAGAGAGGCCTGGGAGGACTTGGGCCCACGGATAGGAGCGCCTCCAGGCTGCTGGTTATCAGATCTCCTATGGAAGCCACCTCTCTGCCCCTGCTGGTTACCATGGGCATGACCTTGGCCACCTGAGGGCTTGTGAAATGGCCACTTGCGTTGTCTTTGCTGGTCACCGTGGTACATCTGGCGGACTGACCAGATAGACTGGCCCGACTCCTGGAGACGAGAAATCAAAGCTTCCGTCTCCTGCCCAAATAGCACGGTACCCTGGAAGGGTAAGTCATTGATACTGGCCTGCAGATCCTGGTGAAAGGCTGAGACTCTCAACCAGGCATGGCACTATAGGCACACCCCGGAAGCGGCTGCCCTGGCTGCCGAATCTGCGGTGTCATACAAGGCTCTCAGGACATGGGAGCCTACGTCTGAGCCCGATTTCAAAATGTCCAGAAGCTCTATCTTCTGATCAGAATCTGGAATGGCCTTCAAAAGCTCTTGTCCTCGTTCCCATAGCACATTCTGGTACTGGACCATATGCGTCAAGAAATTGAGGAACCGTATGGAACAGGTGGAGGCAGAATAAACCTTCTTGCCCGCCTGGTCCAAATAGGGAGACTCCGGGTCGGGAGGCTGTGAGCTGACGTGCTTCGGCTGTCTGGATTTATCATGGGCAGCCATGATCACTGAGAAGTCCACCTGAGGGTGTTCAGCTAGGAAAGATTCTTCCCTCGGGGCCTTGTACAGCCTATCTGACTTCTTTGGAACAGCCGGGATGAAAGCTGGATGTTTCCAGGTAGTCCAGGTAAGGTCCTGGAAAGTATCCACCAAAGGAGGGATCACCAGTGGTTTCGGCTCCTTCTGCCTCAGGTACTTTGCCAGTCTCTGGCGTTCCGGATCCATGTCCTCCATCTCCCACTTGTTGGAGGCCTGGATATGCCTCATGACGTCCATGAAGGTTGGATTGTCAGGAGGCGAGTGAGGCTGGTCCTTCTCTGTTGGGGACCGCTGCAAGCTGAGAGAGGAAGATGACGCAGAAGAGGATGAGGGAGATCGACTATAAGATCTCGAATAGTCTGACCTCTCCTTGTGGCCAGACTCCCGCTGTCATCAGTAACTGGAGGACCGACGTCGGTCCGAAGACCGACTCCGGTCCCAAGACCGGCGACAGAGCAGAGACCGACGTCAGTCAGAAGACCAACGTCGGGAGCGTTCTTGTCTAGAACACTGAGAAGGACTCCGAGAACATGACCTAGACCGACGAAAGTCTACAGAATCCCTGGAGCGACGTTGGTGGTCTCCAGACCGGGTGTGGGAACGAGCCCTAGAAGGAGGTGTAGGCGGTCGCTCTGAAGACTTCCGCGGGGAAGGCTCACCTCCCAGCTGTGGTTAGCCCGCCAGGTCCGGTACCGGTGTCTGGGCCGGCAACGGGGGGGGGCAACTTCTGGACCTTCCCCCGCCAAAAGGAAAACAGCTCCTGCAGCTCATCCTTCGAAAAACGTTTGGCTGCCCGGCCCGGAAAGGGAGTATCCGGGACGTCGGCCCGTGAAGGAGAGCCCTCCTGGAGGCCCAGGGGGGAGGAGGACTTGAGAGACGGGGATGTCGGCTCTTCCACGGCCGATCCCTCACCCTTTGGCCCTTTGACTGGCGTCAGTGGTTGTACCGACGACGGGGTGCCACCAGGGGGTGCCAGAGAGTCCTTGAGCTCTGGAAGCACGCCTTCAGCAGGCGCCACCGGTGCCTTAGGAGGTGGGGCTGCAGCTTTCACCTCCAAGGGCTTGGTGGTAACCCTTAGCGAGATTACCTTCGGCTTGGTCGGCTTCTCCTCTCGGGCGGGGCCGGCCTCCTGGCCTGAGATGACCTTTTGGACACTGTCCTGATCCCAAGGGTGGCCTCTGGGAGAGGGCTGCGAGTGAGACCAGGACCGCGACCGGGACTGGTGCCGGGACTGACTACGGTCTTTACCGTGACGTTTCTTTTCTTTGCGTTTCCTCTCGGAGGAGTGCAGATCCCTCTTCTGCTCCAGAAGGAAAGCCTTCAGGGCCTTGAGACGACAGATGCGGGTCCAGCTAGTAAAAGCCTGGCAGGCGGAGCAGGCCATGGTGTCATGGTCCTGCCCGAGGCAGAACACGCAACATCGATGGCCGTCCTTGGCCGGGATCTGCCTCCCACACTCGCACTTATTTTGGTGGTGTTCAGGCAAGGCCAGCGATGGTGAAGACATCCGTTGGGAAACTTTGGAAATGGTCTGACGTCGGTTAAACGAGAAAAATGAACCATTGAAAAATGGTAAGAAAGCGGGCTTGTAGAAGATTCTTGCTGTTTTCTGGCAAGCTGATTGTAGATCTCTTCACATGCGGAACGTGGTGGGAAAAGAACTGAGGTGGAGCTGGGTCCGCCCTCTTTTGTACCAGGGCCGACGTCGGGGCAGAGCCGGAGTCGGGGGCGGTTCCTGCTGTATACTGCTGGCTGAGAAGTTTTCTGGATGGTCCTAGTGCCTGTAGCATAGTCCTGAATGTTACAGCCTGCTGCAAGAGCTCCCACTCGAAGTAAGATCATCCTTTCTCCCCAGGAGTCACATGTCTCACATCTGCGATACTTCTAACCCCCCGCCAGCTCTAGCATGAGATTTCAAGGATCACAAGTGAATCCCGGTAACCAGCTGACAGTTGAAACCATTGTGCCACTGGGTTGCACCTTTGTTAATTACGTGGGCTTTTCAGAAAAGATAGTTTATAAAACAAATTTAAAGAGTAATATTTGGGAGGCCATAGGTAACCTTAGATCTGTGCATCTGTTGTTTGGGGGACTAACATAGGCTATTGCCTTTAACTTAACTTGACCACTAGCATACACACATACAGAAGGATTAACCCATGACAGAGCATGGGTTTACTTAGCATTAATCCACGCCGGGGGGAGGGGGCGGGGGGGTTGTGAGGCACGAGGCTGTAGGCTGAGTGACTATAACCACCCAGGTATGGATTAATGCTCAATTAACCAGAGCTCTGGAGTGGGTTAATCCACTTATAAAATGGGCAACTTTATTTTAGTTTTATTTGCTTTATAGCCGGTCTTTAGAAATTTTTAAACGGAAGCTGAAAACGTCTTTTGTTTAGCCAAGCTTTTTTATCTGATTAATTTAGCTGACCTGTTATCAATAATTTATAGTGTTTTTATGGTATGTTTTTAGTGTCATTGTGAATGTGTTTGTAAAGCACCTTGAGCCCCAATTGCTAAAGTGCGCTATAATAAAGTATGATAATGATTTTAGAGGTTTACCTAAATAAATATTTAAAAAAATACTGTTTACATGCATTTCTAATAAAATAGTACTTACGCCTAATGGGTTTGTCCATCTGAGGGTGCCATAGTTGTAGTTTTCTGCTAGGTGGATTTGTCCTAATGAAGATGCCATAGTTGTATTTTTGTGTTGTTTGCACGCATGTGCAAGAAACACATTGATTTCAGCAGTTAGGGAGAAAGCCTAAATGTGTCAAGAAATTTGGCCATATCACCATGCAATCAGCTGTTTTGGTGCATTACAGGCTACCAAAACAGCTGATTGTGTGGTGTACCCATGGTGACAGCTTCTCCATCGGCCTCTCACAGTCCCCAGGAAACCGACGGAAAGCCACCGCCCGCCGTTCAGTGTGCCTTCATGGTGAAACATTTCAATAAATAAATGAAAAAGAAGCCGACGGGGTGCCCAATCCCCCTGTCGGCATGACTCCCTCTCCAGTTCATTTGCCGACGGGGTAGCCCAATCCCCATTGGCATAATGCATCCCCCCATGGCTCATGCGTCCCCCCCAGCACACTGTATAGTCGACAGGGGTGCCCAATTCCCTGTTGGCTCCACTGCCCCCCACAAACAAACTTCCATCTGCCACGCTGGGAGCCCACCCCAGCATGGCAAAAGTCTCCTTGGCCAACAAGGGTGCCCAATCCCCCATCAGCTTCACTGCCCTCCCAAACAAACTTCCATCTACCACGCTGGGAGCCCACCCCAGCATGGCAAAAGTCCCCCATCATCTTTAAAAAACAAAAAAAAGATCTAGAAGAAAAAAAAGTCCCTCGTTGATTGTCTTGCCCCTTCCCCCAACCCGCACCCGCCTCTGTATCCCACCTCCCCACACACCCCTCACCCCATACTTACCCCCTGAGCCCAGTGCGACGATCTTCGGAGGACCGGGAACACGTCTGCACTCTTCAAAGCCGACCGCAAACTGAAGAAATGCCAGTAAGCTGTATAATGGCATAAATGTATTTTGTTTTCAACTTTGGTGTATATATCGGCCATTTTTGGGAATTTTTTCACCAAATTTTCAACATGGGGTTCTTGGGACCCCACCTCATGAACTGTCATTTTGCTATTTGGTCCCGAAAGGTGATTTTTCGCTCACTGCGTGGAACCACCTTTCGGGACCGATTAACAAAATGACAGTGTCACAGTTCGTGAGGTAGGCCCCCAAAAACCCTATGTTGAAAATTTGGTGAAAAAATTCCCCAAAAATGACTGTTTTACAATCGTGCATTACACAGTTCCTACGCACGCTTGTAACTTTGGGCATTTTTAATATTTTCACTCCAGATTTTCAACATTGCCATTTTACCATACCTTCTTTTGGTTGTCATTTTTTACACCTTGCCTGAAATGTGTTTTCGCACATGTAGTGCACAATGGCGCGGTCAGTGTGCAAAATCAATGTTCAGGACAGATTAAAAATATTACAGTGTCACTGTTTATGAGATAGGCCCCCAAAAACCCTATGTTGAAAATTTGGTGAAAAAATTCCCCAAAATGACTGTTTTACAAGCGTGCGTTACGCAGTTCCTATGCACGCTCGTAACTTCGAGCATTTTTAATATTTTTACTCTGGATTTTCAGCATTGCCATTTTACCACACGTCCTTCTGAACAGTGCAACTGTCATTTTTCACATCTCACCCAAAATGTGTTTTCGCACATGTAGTGCACTGTGGCGTGGTCGGTATGCAAAAGCAATGTTCGGGACAGATTAAAAAAACACTGTTCATGAGCAGAGGTCTTAAACTGGCTATGTTGAAAATGTGGTGACAAAAGTCCATCAAATGACTGTGTTACGAGTGTGCATTGTGCAATATCCACGCACCCTCGTAAATTCACAAATTCGTAATCTTTTCAGTCCAGATTTTCAACATTGGCATTTTTCCACATCTCCTTATGAACAGTACAGCTGCCATTTTCACACCCTGGCCGAAATGTGTTTTCGCACTTCTGGTGCAGAACAGCACGGTCGCTGTGGTAAATCAGTGTTCGGGATAGATTAAGAAAATCACTGTGACACTGTTCATTAGTGGAGGTCCCAAAATGCCTATGTTGAAAATCTGCTGTAAAAAAATCCCAAAACTAATTACACTATGGGTGTGCATTGCGCAGTTTCTACACACACTCGTGATTTCACTAGTTTTTTATACTTTCACTCCAGATTGTCAACATTGCCATTTTTTACACCTCCTCATGAACAGTACAGCTGTCATTTTTCACATCCTGTTCAAAACGTCTTTTCGCACCCGTGGCGCCAAATGGTGCAGTTGCTGTGCAAAATCACCTTTCGGCTAACGAACTGATAGTGTCACTGTTCATGTGGTGGGATCACAAAAAGCCCATGTTGAAAACTTGGAGTTAAAATACCAAGAAACGCCCAGGCAGTTAGGGTTTTCGACCATAACGCCCTACCCTGTAGGGACTGAAAGGTGTCAGGGGTGTGACTTGGGATAGTCTACAGTAATGCTCATGCCATTCCATCCCCACCCTGCAGCCAGTGGCAGGCATCGAGGTGCGCCTTGAACCTTTTGGCCCCAGAGTTCACTCCATTCTCCTACACTGCACCCATTTCAGTGTATTTCCTTATGGAATGAGGTAAGTGTAAAGCCCAAACACTTCAAAGCACATCTCAACACTTGTAAGTGTCTGCAGGGTACGGTGAGGTGAAATGTCGTGACCGTTATGGGCGACGACCCAAAAGCACACCCCAATGCCTATCCATCTCTGCAGGGTGGGGGTGGAGTTGGTGTCAGTTCAATACTTCACTGCCATTCCTATACTGCATCTGTCTAACTCCTGCACTTCCACTGCTAATGACAGCAAGCAACACTTGGCATTGACAAATGCTTGTTTTACATGCTTCCCTGGTGAAGTGATCTAAAAAGGTTACTTTACATTGCTGTCACTTAGGATTTTGTAGTGTGGCAAAGCAACTGTGGAGCTACAGGGAATTAATCCATGGTCAGGTGACCTGTTTTGACAAATCAAAATACAGGATTTTCAGCACCCATGTTATAAACACACTTATTTGCTGGCTCCAGCTGTGGACTTTATTTTTATTTTATTTTGTTTTTGTTGACCGGGTAAGTGCACTAGACAAATCCTGCTTATTTTCAGGCACGACCCGGGGGAGAGGGATACAGACAAATGCCAACTGACTTTGAACCAGATTAAGCTGTTGGTGGTATTTTTAGTGAATGAGGGAAATTTGGCCAGGACACTGGGGAAATTCCCCTACTCTGTGAGACAGAGGGCACTGTGTGGCTGAGTATCGATCCTGCTCAGTGACATCTAGAGTCTCGAGGGAGTTGGACGTGTGGGCAACTGAGGAGCTGGTCTCCTCCTTGGCCCCTCTTGTTTTGCATGGAGACTGAAAAAGAAGGATGTCTTTTGAACATGGAAGGAATGGAGACAGCAGAATCGGTTATGGAAGCAGAAGTGCATGGCTTACCTGAGAATTTGGAAATGGGAGCCCAGGGAGAGAAAGTTGCAGCTCAGTCTACAGGCGAAGATACTGAGGAAGTGCTACAAGTGCAGTTGGAGTCAGCGGAACACTCCTATTGAGCAGCAAGGGAGCATTTGCAGGAGGAACTTGAACGCCGGGCAAAAGACGGTGTTGCACAAGAACCAGAGGAACAGGACGAGGTAATGGGCGCAGAGACAGCAATGGCAGTTATGGGCGCCACAGGAGTATCGGTAATTGCTACAGAGGAAGATTCTGCTGCAGATTGTATGGTAAGCACCTCTTCTAGCTCATCAGCAATGCTAGAAATGGGGGATCGGAAAAAAGACTCAGACATTTGCAGTATGGGAGCTATGTCATGAAGTAAAGTAATGCTGAATGGGCAGGCTGAGGACTTTGTTCCAGTATCAGAAACCCCTGTTTCAATAGACTTGCCAGAGGTAACCTTTAATATATGGTCCTCGTTGGATGGAGCAAAATGCTCTCTAAAGGAAGGGGTGGGAAAAAGTAGAAAGCTGCAGTTTCATGTTTCTAAAGCTTCATTACAGGAAAATGCACAGCAAACAGCCCAGGGCCCTGGGAATTGGTTGTCAACAGCTTTACAAGCTGCAGGATGGGTTAAAAATCCTGCTGGTACTGGGTGGGATGCAAATGTGAATGGTGCAAATTTTATACAAGCTTCTCAGCTTAGTTTTTCTAGCATTCCGGCGATATCCCCTCCACTTGATACTGCTTCTGTTTCTTCAATGCTGCCAGGGCAATGCTCACCTTCAGGGAAAACGTTGGTGCAGCACCAGGATGAGCCCCATCCTCTATTACAAATAATTAGAGAGCAAGAAGCAGAGAATAATAATTCTACTGCAGAAGAACAGATAACTTTTCAGTTTTAGAACAGCAAGATAATGAATCTGATGTTCACCTGACCCTAGCTTCTGAGGCCTTAGCCCCTGCCAAAGTGTGGTATAGTAAGGTGAATGAACATTTGTTTTCATCTGAGAGGGGCCCATTGTTAGAACCTGCAGTGAGAAGAAATGATGTAAGGTTGAAATACAGGGGTGATGCTTCTACTGTACCTGATAGACATTTTGTGGGCAGAACTTTATTAAAGGACAGTATGAAATATTATGCATATGAAATATATGCCCTAATTCATGTTCCGGGAGATTCCATTTTCGATATTAGCTTTAAGCATCCTGCAGGCCTGGAAAGATTTTGGAAGCAGTATCGTCTTTTGAAACTCTCTCCTTTATGGAGGCCTTTCCTGGCAATTCCTTTAACAAAGCCCCTTATGAAGAAAATTACTGTATTATTTAGGAATGAGGGGGTGAATGTTGCGGATATAACCTACTGGTTGCAACAGCATTTCACTGTTAAAGGGTTTCTGGAACCTATTTTGGATGAAGAGCAGTTATGGACTGGAGGATGGAAATATCAAGTAGTTTTAAAACTTGAAAATGGTCAAGTCAGTCATCTGCCTAATTGTTTTTTTCTGGCTCGGAATAGGGGTGTAATTTTCTATCCTGGACAGCCACGGGCTTATTTTAAATGTGGGGATGTTGGACATCTTAGTAATGTTTGCGATAAGCAAAAATGTGGTTTGTGTGGTGAGTTGGGTCATGTTGGGTCTCACTGTCGGCAGCCTTTGCATTGTAATTTATGTGATGAACAGGGGCGCTCATTTCTAACTTGCTCCTGCGCGTCACATAACAATGTGGAGGTGGCCATTAGAGCTGAACAAGATGTTTATGCTGCTACAGCACAAAAGGAAAAAATGCATATGATGGAATTGCTTAATACTATTCCTGATAAGAGTCCCCTGCCTCAAAGGGTCCCAAGAAAATTAGATAAGTCAGGTAATCGTGAAAAGGAGGTAGAAAAAGAGAGCTTAATAGAGTCAGTTAATGGGGTAGTACAAGAATCAGAGAGTAACTTAAGGTTAGAGGAGACTGAAGGTGCAAACAGTCTTCCTCGTCAGCTAGGAGACGATGGGAGGGGGAAGGAAACTCTAGATAGTGCAGAACAGTTGTTGTTGAATTTTGCTGACCCGGTAAGCCCACTGGGCCTAGAAGTCCCTTTTTCAGGGGCGACGGGGGAGGGGGGGATACAGATGGTAAGCAACTGAAATTGAACCAGATTAAGCTGTTAGTGGTATTTTTAGTGAATGGGGGAAATTTTGGCCAGGACACCGCGGAATTCCCTACTCTGCTTCCTGTGAGCAGGGGGGACCCATTTTCCTGTGGGACCAAGATGGCTGCCTCTGGACATGCTGTGGAGGACAAGGAGGTGTTGGAGGCAGGGGAGTTGGTCTCCTCCCCTGTCTCTGGATTGCCAGAGACCCCATCGATTCTTCCTCAAGCTTCTTCTAATGGATCTAAGTTACATGCATCTCCCAGTTCATTTCCTTCCTCAGAAACCTCAATGGATCAAAGTAAGCAAACAATTGTTTCTTCCCAGTCTGTTCCTATACTGCAACAGCTAGCATCTGCTAAAGAGTCTCTACATAATACTGAATGCTTACAACCTACAGATGTGGATGCTTTGCTATTACTTGAGGAAACACGCTATCTTACAAAGAAACAGGAGCTTTTAGCACTTAAGAACTCAGCTTTGCAGCTGCCTACTGATTCTGACTCACTGTTGCAAACTGCTGCGTCAGATGCCCGAAAGACAGCCTTGACATTTCCGCATTCCAGTGCGGTCTGTTCGATGATTTCTTCTGCTCCTGCTGCTGAAACTTCTCCTGAAAACCTTGCTGTTTCCCCAGATCTTCTTCCACGAACCTCTGCATCTCACTTGCCCCCTGCAGAGGTTGTTCCTCAGGGAGACTGGTCAGTTGACTCTGCTCTTGTTATGGCAGGGTGGGAGAGGGATCCAGTTGTCAGTACCTGGCACTCCGGTCCTTCCCCTGTTCGGATCACCCCTGCAGACGCCCCAGCTATTTCTCCTGTGCAAGACCTGTTGGACTTTATGCTTATGCCTGCTTTGCACTTAACACAGAATCCAATTCTCAATTTACCGGTTTCCACTTCTCCTACAGCTCCATTTTCAGACTCCGACCCTCTTCACTGAAGTTTACCACCCCAGGGCCCTGGTCTACCACCTCAACAGACTGAATGACCGACTTCTCTTGCTTCTACATCTACTAAAACGTATGCATCTTGTTTTTCTGTTCCCACCCAACAGGCTAAGAGACACAATGCTGTCAGATTACAGTATTTGGGGGGGTTTACCTGAAATGCCTGATAGGGTTTTTGTTGGGCGCACTTTGCTTAAAGACTCCATGAAATGTGCTGCTTATGATATCCACGCATTGATACATGTTTCTAATGAGTCCCATTTTGACATAAGTTTTAAAACCTTAAAAGGTTTGGAGAAATTTTGGTCCCAATTTCATCTGTTGAAAAAATACCCCTTTATGGTCACCTTTCAGTGCAATTCCTTTAATGAAACCTGCACAAAAGACTGTTACTATTCTGTTTAGAAATGAAGGTGTTAGTTTGAACAATATAACAGTTTGGCTGAAACAAAGATGTACAGTGCTCTCTCACCCTGAAGCTATTTTTGATTTGGAAAATTTGTGGACGGAAGGGTGGAAGGTTAGGGTTATGCTCCGGACTACTGATACTGGTATTCAACACCTACCCAATAGTTTTCTGTTAGGCAGGGATAGGGGAGTTTTGTTCTATTCTGGACAACCTAAAGCCTGTTATAAGTGTGGTTCCACCTCTCATCTCAGCAGCATTTGTGACACTATTAAATGTACTGTTTGTGGTGGTCTTGGTCATGCAGGCTCACAGTGTACTGAAGAGCCTCTCTGTGTTTTATGTGAAGACCTGGGACATACTTTTCAGCAGTGTTTTCTCCTACTTTAGCTGATGGAGAGGAGCAATGGCTTATTACTACAGTGGCCCATGCTCTAACATTAAGGGTCCCTCTTCTTTTACTTCTACAGTTGCCCCCCTCCCCCTCCTACTACTTTAGCTGAATCACATAGTGTTGTTTCTACTGCCACTGTAGTAACTTCTGGGGATGATTTGACTGAGCCTGTCCCACAACCTGTTACATTTTCTCTACCTCCCCACCCTCCTTCTTCCCCAGTTCTTATGAGCTGTTCTGCTTCAGGTGGCTCTTCTATGGGACCACCACCCGGCTCCATTAGAAACAATGGAACCTCCCCTTTTGACCCTTTTACTACACCTTCTAGAATTACAAGGGGTTCAAGAAAGTTTGGTTCACCTTCCTCTAAGGCTCAGAGGGTAGAGACTCTCCCTTTGATGAATAAATATGAATTGCTGCGACATACTTCTGAAAACACAGACTCTGACTCTTCTTCTGTCCAGTCCTCTCACCCTGAACTTACTACAGATACTGAAGTCCCTATTGACAATGTGGGGTCCCAAAAAGGAAAGCCAAGGCCAAGACAAAACATAAAGAATGTACCCCGAGGAAGGGTAGACAGAGGTGAATGCTATGCATATGTCTACTTCTTTTGCAACACATACCGTTAATGTTAACAGTGTAAAAAAACAACATAAGAGGGATTCAGTTTTTTCGTTTTTGTCTTGCCTTACTGCCGGTCTCATACTTCTACAAGATGTTCGATTCCATTCTTTACCTGAAATTTCTAGGGCCCAAAAATCCTGGCATTTAGTCCCCTCCTATTGGTCATTTGGACAGCAGACATGTTCTGGGGTGGGTATTTTGTTTCATCTTCCTAATGTCTCTATTATTAAGATTCTAGATTTATGCCATGGCAGAGTATTATTGATAGACTTTAGGTTCTTTTCTATCCCTTTTTGGATTATCAATATTTATGCCCCACAAACCAAGTCGCTTAGGATTGAACTCTTGAAAGTGGTTCGACCCTATCTTTACACCTCTATGCACGTCATTTTTGGTGGTGATTTCAATTGTGGGTTGTCCACTAAGGACAGGTCCTCAGTCTCAAAAACCACAAATTATTTTGTGATACCACTTTTCTCAAAAATCTTTTATTTTCTGCAAAACTGAAGGATGCTTATCTTTCTCTCACCCAGACACATACCCCTACCTTTCATAAAGGTTCCTTAGCTACCCGGATAGAATTTTTTTGTGTGTCCTCCTTTTTACAGACTTCCGCTGCTGTAGTACAGGTGGCTGAATTTTCAGATCATGATTTGCTTACCATTTTTCTTGGTCCTAAGAATGTTGCAACTTTGGTCCTGGCACTTGGAAATTTAATGTTTCCTTATTGGAGAATTCTCTATTGTTAACACTTCTTAAATCTTTTTTTCAAAACAGAAAATCGGTGTTTTTTCTTTACGATGATCCTTGGTGGTGGTGGTTAGATACGAAGAAGGATTTGATGAAATTACTGAAATCCTTTAGCAAAACCCATCATGAAGATTGTTATTTCACATACCATAGGACACGACATCAGCTGCAAAAACTCCTTACCCTTTCGTATACCACTGGCCAGGATTTTTCTTCACAAATTAGTACCCTGAAAAAATATTTTATGGAATATCACTCCAAAAGATATGCTTCAATGCAACAACATCAACGTTTTAGTGTAAAAGGTGCCTATGATGTGATCTGCCCGTTTTCACATTTTCTAAACAGATTATGGGGAGAACCATTGATACTATTGTGACTGAAGCTGGTCATACAATTACTGATTCTAGGCTTATCCAAAATTACGTTGCCGAGTATACTCAAAACTTATTCAGTCCATTCCCTACAAGTCTACGTGATATATTGACCTTCCTTAGTCCCATTTCTGTTCCTGATGTGCAACAATCAGTGTCTGATATGCTTGCTTGTGATATTCAGGCACGAGAAGTAGTTGAGGTCATCACAACTCTGCAATCTGGAATATCTCCAGGCTTGGATGGCCTTCCGAATGAGCTTTATAAATTGCTTAATATTGAGTTGAGCGTGGAATTGGCCGCAGTTTATAACTTCCTTTTAAAAGCTGATACTTTACCATTAGAATTTAATAAGGGTAGTACCTTCTATATCCATAAGAAAAGAGACAGAAAATTACTGACTAATTGGAGGCCTCTTAGCCTATTGAATATGGACTTTAAAATTTTAATTAAAATTATTGCTCTCCGTCTAGCAAAGCTGGCCCCTCTTGTTATTTCAGAAGCTCAATCTAGTAATGTTCCAGGCAGAAGCATACATAATCATGTGTGTGGGCATGTGTGATTTTGTATTTTCTTGAAACCTGGCTTCCCAGCCAAATGCCCTTTGGGGTAACCCTTGCCTCAGTGTTTGCGCACAGAGGTTCTTTGTCTTTTAAATAGTTTTTTATTTTAATGGGTTCACCACAACATAACCCAGACAGACCGTCTTAGGGTAGCTGGTTCATTCCACTGGGGTGTCAAACACACGAGGCATACTGATGAGTCCTGGTAGGATGAAACACGTGTCTATGTCATCTGTTAGCACCCTTTGCAAACTGTGTGAAAGGCCTTTCGGCACCATGCAATTCTGCTTAAAGTTGAACCAGTATAACATTCTGTGGTGATTTGCATATGCAGCCCATGATGCTTTGCATTGTGTGGGCATGTGTGATTTTGTATTTACATAATCATGTCCTTTTATTATGGGAATTGGTGGAACATGGCAATTCAAATAGGTTAACAGGCCTACTGTATTCATTGGATCAAAGACAGGCATTTGATTCGGTGAGTCATGACTTTTTATGGCAGGTTTTGAGACATTATCGGGTTCCTGTGACTACTCTCTCCTGGTTATGCTTATTATATTCTACAGCCACTTCTATCCCTCTTGTTAATGGCTGGAAGGGTCCTTTGATACCTTTAAAGAGAGGTGTTAGACAAGGGTGTCCACTCAGTCCCCCTTTTTATATCTTTTTTTTGGATACCTTACTTCGCACCATTAATACGGCACACAATGTTAGGCCTATTTGTTCCTTACCACTTTCTGTTTTAGCCTATGCTGATGACATGAGTTTAATAGTAGCTGATGTTCCTTCTGCAGGCGCATCTCTCCATGTCTGTTAGTCCTTTGGTCTTGTTTCAGGAGCATCCCTGAACTGGGAGAAATGTGTCGGTCGACGGCTTGGATCTCAGCAGTCGAATGATGTAATAGTTTCCAGTATTCCACTTTGTGACACCCCTATTAAGATTTGGGGCATTCTATTTGGCTCAGGTCCTTTAGACATTCTCAACTGGACTCCCAAACTGGACCTAGCACAGGCCAAAGTTTCTCTTTGGAACACCTGGAAACTCAGTAAAAAAAAAGAGGGTTTACTTGATAAAGTCTCACTTGCTCACGATTTTTTTGTTTTTTGGCTTATGTAGTTTTTCCCCCTTCCCGTGTTTTGGAAACCAAACTTCTGAGTATATTTTTTCAGGCCTAATGGGGCAGCCGCCTGAATCCCATTAAACGTTCCATTACCTGCTTACCTTTCAAGGAAGGTGGTCTTAATATGATACACCCATTATTTTTTTATAGTAGTTTATTTTTTGTGACTAATCTTAAACCACTTTTAGTTAATTATGATGTGGGATGTGAATTTTATTTTTTTCAATCCTGAGTACCCTGGTTTCATCTTTGGGCCCTTAACACTTTGAAACAGGTTAAACATGTATCGTCTACCCTTTCTTATCTTCGCGATATCTTTTGCCATTTAAAACTATGGAAGATTACTAGCCATATGATTATGACTCAAAATAGGAAAGCCATTTATAATTTTTTGATAGATACCACTTGTGCAGACCTTGTAATTTTTCCCAAATGTCCCCCTACTTCCTTACCTGCTTTATACACACTGCTAAGGAATCTCGCATCCCCAGAAGATGTGGGATCTACATTGGCTTAGTTGTCATGAACGGATCAATATTAAGGCAAATCATAAACATAAACAGCTGAATGAAAGATTGTGTTCCAGACCTTTATGTGTAAATCAGGATGAAACAATACAACACCTGTTTTTTCTTTGTTCCTATATCACTGGTTTTTGGTTATTTTTAGCAAACAGATGGAAGGAACCTTTATTTACTTCTGTTACTTATGAGATGTTATTGTATGGTAGGTTTCCAGTGACCTGGAAAAAGTGGAATATTGACACTCTAAACTTATTGTTTGCCATCATTAAATGGCATTTATGGACTGCTTGCTGTCTTTTCAACTTGCAACAAAAAGATATGTCCCACCTACTGGTGGTCCAAAGTATTGAACAGGATTTAAAAGATGTTTATTTTTCTGAACTAAGAAGTTTGTCATCTATATCATTGTTTGCTTTATGGAAATGCTTACCATGGATGACTGATTCTGATTTTCCTGTTACATGAGTCTTTTGTATTTATTTTTGTCAATGTGATTTTGGTTTGTAGTTTCTTTGTCAATAAAAATTTCCCCTACTCTTTTCGAGAAGTGCCATGGGATCTTTAACATCCACCTAAACTACCACCAATCCAGGCAGATGGGACCTCGGTTTAACATCTCATCCGAAAGAGTGTATTGAGACAATGGAAGAAGGAGCCTCTATGCCCCCTCCCCCCATGCAACAAGAGGCAGTGTTTCAGAGAGTAACCAGGTCTAAAGCCGGTAAGCTTCCAGTAGGTTCTCAGGTGATGTCTAAGGACATAGAAGGGGTTACAGTGCAAAATTCTTATGCTCTATTGTTTGAACAGGGGTGGAGGAGGATGAGTTTGATTCTGATTTTTCCTCGGTAGCCTCCTCTCAGGTGGAAGGTACTTCAGAGGTGGGCCCTCCTGATATGCTAAAAACCAGGAAAAGGGAAAAAAAGAAATGATTAGGTTAGATTTATTTTTTGTTTTTCCCTTTTTTTGTTTTGTAATGTTTTTGGCTACTTCATTGATCACAGTGAATGTCAATAGTATCAAGTCATATGAAAAAAGGCAGAATACCTTTCTGAGCCTTAGTACGAGGGGTGGACAAATAATATTGGTACAAGACACTAGGCTGCACACTTTGTTAGAAGTGCAGGCCACACAGAGGGAATGGAGATGGGGTGTCTCCTGTTGGTCTACAGGAGAGGAATTGTGTTCGGGAATCAGTTTTCTTTTTTTTTGGAGTATTGGTAAAAACTTTGCATGTTTTTGACATACAACCTGGGAGAGCTATGATTGTTGATATAATTTTGAAGGATGAGGTTTTTAGGATCATTAATGTGTATGCCCCCCAGACTAAGGCAGATAGGTCCATTGTATTTAGAAAAGTAGAGCCATATTTGCATACCTCCAAATTAATTCTGTGTGGAGGTGATTTTAATTGTGGGCTCTCACATAGAGACTGGGGGAGGGCTACAAAGAAGATTTATAGTGATACCAACACTTTGTTGGTGGTCCTGCGAAAGAATAATCTCAAAGATGTTTATGAAGTTTTACATCAGGAACCAAAGCATACCTTTTACAAGGGTAGGCTATCTACCAGAATAGATTTTTGGTTTATATCAGCACGTTTAACTTGTCAAGAAGTAACCTTGTTGCCGTTAGAAACCTCAGATCATTTGGCAGTTAAACTGTTGTTAGGAGACAGGCAGAAGTTAGTAATAGGAAGGGGTTATTGGAAACTGAACATTACAGCATTGCAAGAGGTTTTAATACAAGACTCCATTAAAAATCTATTTGCATTAAGGGCAGATGTTTGTTTTCTATAGGACAGCCCCATAGAATTGTGGGAGGATACAAAAAGGGATCTGCAAAGCTTGTATATATCCCTTACAAAAAAAGGCTCAGGATAAGTACGTTAAATATTTAGGGCTTAGAGCAAAATAAATGCGAGTTTTGACGCAGTCAACAGAAAGAACAAATAATGTCTCAAAGTATTTGCAGAACCTTAAGGAGCAGATGTGTCAATATTTGCAAGAAACTGCTAAGAAGGTGGCATCTCAGCAGAAGTATCAAACTGTAGGTGCAAGGGAGGAATTAAATCCATATGATTCAAATAAACAGGGTGTACAAAGGTTGGTTATGTGACTGCACTAAAAGATGAACAGGGTAGTCTGAAGGTGCAAAATCAGGACCTGATGCTTATTGTTCAACAGCATGTGGTAAAAACTTTTCAAAGGGAAATTAAGAGACAGCAGGAACCCTTTTTTGCAGACTTAAATATACCTTCTTTGAATGATTTACAGATAGGAAAGTTGATTTCACCTATTGCAGAAATAGAAATTAAGGAAGCTATTCCTCAGCTGTCAACTAAGACTACACCTGGTTATGATGGCATACCAAATTATTTTTATAAGACCTTCGTAGATATATTGGCTCCATGGTTAGAATTAGTCTATAATGCTATTTGGGATGAAAGTAGGTTAGCTTCAACAATGAGAACGGGGTCATGATTTTTTTGTATAAAAAGGGAGACTCCCAAGATTTAAAAAATTGGAGGCCGTTAACCTTGCTAAATACGGACTATAAAATATTGGCAAAAATACTTACTACCAGGTTAGCAGTTGTTGCACAGAAGTTAATCATCCCGGAACAGACCTGCGCAATACCTGGTAGGAATATGGAATATTATTCAAAATTTGACGTTTGTCAGGGAAATTGTGGAACAAAGTTTAGAAAATAAGTTAGCAGGTTATTTAATGTCAGTGGATCAGGAAACTGCCTTTGATGCAGTAAGACAGGAGTATATTTGGATGGTTTTACAATACTATGGGATTCCTAAGGTGTTTTTAGAGCTTATTAAGATATTGTATAATGAAGCCCAAGCTATTCCATTAGTAAATGGTTGTTTAGGGGTGCCAATTTTTTTAAAGAAAGGGGTCAAGCAGGGTTGTCCAATGAGCCCACTGCTATATGTTTTTGGTCTGGATCCATTATTAAGGCTGATTGAAAAGAATGATAATATTAAAGCTATTACAAATTATAATGGATATGTTTTTCAAAATATTTCTGCTTATGCAGATGATTGCATTTTTACAATAGCAGATGGGGAGTCTGGTGCTCGAATGTTAAAAATGTTGCAAGAAGTATATGATGTTACTGGGATCAAACTTAACATGGGAAAGAGTACTGTTTTGGTGTTAGGGGGTATTGGGAAGGTGGATGGTTTTCCAATTTTAATGGCTACAGACGATATTAAAGTTTTAGGGTTATTCTTTGGAACCAAGAGATCGGAACAGCGTAATTGGAATGCTGTTTATGACAAAGCGCAGCTTAAAATTTTGGCTTGGTTGTCATGGAAGATGTCAAAGAAAAAGTGTTTTCTTTTTATTAAGGGCATAAATAGTGCCAATTTTTTTTATATGTGTCACATGTATTCCCCCTTTCTTATAAAATGCATACAAAGGTTATGGGTTTATTTTTTAATTTTTTGTGGGGAAGTAGATTGAACCCAGTTAAAAGGGTTCATACTTACAGAGTGAGGAAAGAGGGAGGTTTAAATATGATTCATCCTCTGTTTTATTTTTTTAGGAATTTCTTTTTTAGTTCAATTTGCCTCTTGTTGTTCCAGACAGTAGGGATGGGGCAAGTCTCTATGCAGTTGTGGGGAAAACCTTTCTTGGAAGCATGGGGTAGAGGTAAGTGGCACCCTATGGATAAGTTGCTTCCAGGTTATGTGCAAACTGCCTTACGATATATATGGACTTGGCAGATTGAATTGCAGTGGTGCATAGGAAAAAGAAAGAAGCTGTTTTATAAGAGTATCCTGGATAAATGGTATCGAGAGGATCCAGTTTTTCAGGTTCCATCCACAGTCAAAACGAATTTGCTTTTAGAAAGTATGATAGATCCTAGGGTTCCCCTTAAGATACAAGATTTTGTTTGGATATGTGGGTGCCAAAGGCTGCAGGTAAAAGGCAATCAGAAGCATAAGCAGTATGATGATAGAAAGTGTGGGGACAGTGCTTGTGCTGATGCTGTAGAGACTATGCAGCATCTTTCTTTTGAGTACATACATGTCTCTGACTTCTGGAAGTTATTATATGACCTGTGGGGAGAAAAATTGTTCCTATCAATGAACTATAATACTTTAATTTTAGGACAAATACCAACCAGCTGGACAAAATGGACAAAAAGTACAGTTAATATCCTTTAGGTCTGTATAGAGTGGTCCATTTGGCAGGTGAGATGCCTTAGGTTCCTACAAGGCAAAGTGATTCTGCAGCAAGATGTTTTCTTTAGGATTCAGCAAGAACTTGATAGTATTTATGAATATGAAACGCGTACGCTGGGGCAAGTGGTGGTCTCAAAATTGTGGAAGAATGTTGGATGGGTGGGTTGATCTGTTGTGTTAATGTTTTCCTTTTTTTCTTTCCTTTAGTGGGTAAAACCAGTGTATCTGCCTTTTAGCTGGAAAATGGTTTCCATTTATTTAGTGTTTGTTCCTTATTTTGTTTTCTGTTTTTGAATTTTGGATAAAAATTTCCCCTACTCTTTTCGATAAGTGCCATGGAATCTTTAACATCAACTGAACTACCACCAATCCAGGTAGATGGGACTTCGGTTTAACATCTCATCCGAAAGACGGCACCTCAGAAGTGCAGCACCCCTCTCATGCTGCACTACAGTGTCAGTACTGGGATATTAACCCAAGTGCCAGATGTGGGAACTGAACCCACAGCCCTCTGATCTCCCAGCCTCAGAGGCCAGTGTGCTACCTACTGAGCCACTGACACTGCTTTGCATGTTTAGATGTGGTAGGACATAGGAGGATCACATGTACAAGATCTTGCCTGCTATCACCAGGGATGGACAACTATAATTTTTACCTTCTCACAGCTCCCTCCCCCAACACCCAGTGTAACATCCACTCTGTTACAACGCCTCTGACACCAACTGTCACTCATTTATTTATTTGATTTAGTTTGTGTTGTCTGAGAAAGGACGGCTTGACAATACCTCCTATTTTCAGCCTTGCCAGGGGGTTGGGGATAGAGATGAAACTAACTGAAATTGAACCAGGCTGTTGGTGGTGGTATTTTGCTGAATATGGAAATCTGGTCAGGACACCAGTGAAATTGCCCTTCTATTTTCCTTTTTAGTAACAAAAATTGGTGGGAACCTTTATTCTAATCTTTAACACATGAGCAACTCGTGTTCAGAATGCTTCGATGTGGTTGGCAAAGGTACAATACTGAAACAAGAGACATAGAAACACAGACTTTGTTGGCAGAAAAAGACTGGTAGGTCTAAGTAGTCTGCACCTTTTCCCTACCTATTCTGACACCACTGACCCTATTTGGTTACTGGTGCCCTCCCTCCTCCCTTCCTCTACCTAATATGCCCATGCACCTCTCCCACTCATGTTTGAAGCTTCCCACAGCATTTGCCTCTACTACCTCCTCTGGCATGCTGTTCCAGTCATCCACCACCCTTTCCATGACAAAATATTTCCTCATATCTCTCCTAAACTTCCTCCCCTTTCCAATGCCTTCGTTTCTCTGAAATAGACCCTCCCCCTGCACCTTGTTCACCCCTGTGAGGTACTTATAGGTTTCAATAATGTCCCCTCTCACTCTTCTCTCCTCTCCTTTCCTCAAAGGAGTACTTGTTGAGATCCTCCAGCCTTTCCTTGTATGGTTCCTCATGCAACCCTTGCACCATTTTGGTTGCCCTCCTCTGTACCCCATCCACCCTGTCAATGTCCTTGCGGAGGTGTATCCTCCAGAACAAGACACAGTACTCCAGATGGGGCCTCACTAATGAGCAATACAACGGCATCACCACTTCCCTCATCCTGGCACTTTGACTGCTTGATTTGCAATTTTAAAATTCTGTATTTTGCAACTGTGCTCTTATTTGGTATTACAGCAAAAATGAGTTACTAAGCTAGACTCAGAAGAAAATCAGCCAAAGGGCAATTGTTGACTATATACAATAGGTATTTAAATCAATTAAATCAATCCAAAGAGGGCACCTTTGGAAAAGTATGCCCCAGATTTTCTCCAGATAAATCTGTGGGCAATATTTTTCTTCTTTGTCATTTGCACCTTACATTGTTGATTATTCTTCAGTTGATATTCTGAGGTTTAGTAACTTTCTATTAGATTCGTTCTTTTTTTCAAAGTTTCAATTTGTATAAATCTATTTGATATATAACATCTGGCATGTTTGCTTTTGGTTTTTCAATAAAGAAAGATGGTAGCTGTGTTAGTGCAGTCTGTGCTGTAGAAGAAGAAAAACAACAAATACATCGCAGGTGACTTGAAGAAGAGAGTATAACTCTTGAAAGCTAGTATCAAAACCAACTTTGTTAGTCTAATAAAAGGTATCACCTGCAAAATATTTGTTGGTTTTTCAATCAAAAATTTCCTTTACTCTTCTTGAGAAGTGCCATGGGCTCTTTAACATCTATCTGAACAACCATCAGAAAAGGCATATAGGACCATGGTTTAACGTTTCATACAAAACACAGCCTAACCCCACAGTGCAGCATCCCCTTACAATGGCACTAGGGTGCCAGTGTTTATAGTATGACCTCGATCGGCTATAGCATTAGAAACCAAGACCTTCTGGTTCAGATGCAGATGTGCTACCAACTGAGCCACACTGACACCTGTTAATGACTTCATAATCTCATAGCCTACTTGTGGCATCAACACATTCACTGCTCACTCTCCTACAACTCTCCCTGGCATACAAACCTGTCATTTACCCTTTCACAGACCCTCACCCTGCATCAAAACAGATTGAACTTTTGAATTTCACATACCTCCTGTTCCTTCCTTGTCACCCAGACAGTAACAGTCCTCCTCCTCTCGTATCTTCCTTAATCCCCCAGCACCCAAACAGTCTTCCCTAGCACTCCTACAGCCCCACAGCACCCTGTCACACTTGATGTCTCAGGCACCCCACCACCACCACCAAAGTCACACAGTGCTTTTTTCATGGCTCCACTAGTCAGCAAAACAGTCAGCCCTTGCCAACCCACTGCTCTTCCCCAAGCACCAGGAGTTGCCCATAACATCTCACAGCCCCACCCGACACCAAAATAGAATCATGCCTCACCATTTTACAGTTCCTCAACTTTTAGCCACCCCTTAGTGTCTTTCCAACCCCAAGCACTCGAATACAGTCACTGCCTGCCCTCTCTCAGACCCCTTCTCTGTGACATTAATGTAAAGTTACCCCTTGCCCTCTCAAAGCCCCTTAGCATCCAGAAAACCCTTTACTGTGTCACAGTCCTCAACTCCTCTTCACTACCAGTCTCATGTCTTGCTCCCTTATAGCTTCCCTTGACACTCAAATGGAGTCTCACCTTACCCTACTAGCAGCCACAGTGACCCCTTGGCCCCCTTCAGCCCTAGACCACCAAAAGTCACCTGTCACCATCACACAGCCCCCCCCAGCTTCCATACAGTGACTCCTCTGCATCTTCAACACAGCCCCCATGGCAAGTAAACAGGGTCACTGTTCATCTTTTTTTTGGTTTTGTTATCTTAGTATACTTTTCTATGCCTGGACAACTACCCCATTGGCCACTGCTCTCCGGCAACTGTGGAGTTGCCCCTTGCCCTTTCATAGCCTCAGTATAACCCCAGATACAATCAAACTTTAATTTCTTACAGCCCCTCCAACACCCAGAGTTTGTACTTACCTTATCACAGCCCCTAGCACCCAATCATACTTTTGCTTCAGCAGCCGTCCAGCTTAGCACCCCAGTCACTCTTTTTCCCCCAGCACCTAGAGTCACCTACTGTCCTCTCATAGCCTCCAGCCTCCAGACAGAGTTGCTCAATATACACTAACTCCCTTAGCACCAAGACTCCCCCTAACTCAAATCACCACTCACAGTCCTCCCCCCCCCCGGCTAAGTGTGACATGGCACTACTCACTCTCTAATATGTCATTGACAATAAGGGACAGTTGAGAAAAAAAGTTTAAAACAAACATGGTCCTTGTTCAACTGAGACAATCTGAGTATTAATTTCCATTTGTTATCAACCCCCAACCTCCCTTCTCCCCAACCTTTCTACACATTCTTTCTAACCCCCTTTACAGTCACTGTCCTTTCTTCCTTAGTGACCACTGACACTATTAAAACTAACAGTCCTGATGGGCTTGATCCCAAAACTTTCCATCCTCTCTGCACCTGCCCCCCTCCTCCAAGCTCTCCCTGCTTAATCTCTTTTTTTGGCACTCTTAGCATTGACCCCTCTGCTCCTGGTAACTTCTATCTCCCTCACCCCTGCAATGGCTAAACCTTCAGAAATGTGGGTGCTCTCTCGACTTCCCCCTTTCTTGACTTCTGCTTCCTCTCTCCCTACTAGTCTGGCTTCAGAAGAACCCACTCCATTGTTTCTTCATTTCATAGGGTAAAGGGATGAATATAGGTATGCTCACATTTGCTGACTTTTTTGACCTGGCCACAGTCTTCAGCACTGTTGTTCACCCTCACTGGCTAGACAAGCTTGTTAAGGCAGAACTCTCTGACCTTGCAGTCAAATGGTTCACCTCCTACTTGGATGAGAGGTCTTAAAGATCAAACGCAAAGCTGCTTCATTGTAAATGTCTGTAGCCCAAATTCTGAGATCCTACCTTGTTGTCTGACAATTGTTGATTTCATCTCTCTGTTTCATTTTGTATTTTTATTAAAATTTAATGTTTTAAAGTCTGCATGTCTCGCGATGCATGCCCTAACTTCCCTATGTTTGCATATGCTGGGAATGTTGCGGGGCACGCATGTGATGACGTCATTTGGAGTTCGACTCAGCTTTCAGTCAGCAATGTCCCCCTTCGAAGAAGACAGCATTACAGTGTTGTCCTGTGTGGCTGGCTTCTCTGGGACCCATATGGTCCCATATTGCTTTGAGCCATTAGTAGATGCTCCTGACTCAGCTGCAGAAATGGAGAATGCTTCAGAGAGCGATCCTGAGAGTGGTGACGAGGGATGCGGCATGGAGCTTTCTGAATGTTACACCCTCTTTATGTTTTTCTTGATTTTGTCACTGTGGTGTTGAAAAAGCCTACTATTCATTATCCTTTACTCTTTTAATTTGCCTTTTTCTGTGTTCCTCTATGCCAGTCTTTCTGTTTCTTCCACCCCCCAAAACCCAATGATGGACACACAAAGTACATGTTGGTAATAGTGAATGGAAATGCATGGCAAGATAACAGACAGCCTAGTAATCATTACTATTGCTGCAGGACATCCCTTCCTGTTTTCTCGAGTACTATCATGCATATTGTAGCTGTGCACTATTAGGTGCACAGCACAAAGCAAGACAATACAGCGGTATTGTCTCTGTCCACAATAACCGCTCATCACTGTTACTACTGCCTGTCATGTAACAGTCTTTCTGCCATTATCCAAAACTGAATGGTCACTATGTAGGATGGCAGTAAGAAGCTAATCGAATGCTGCTGCTGTTAACTAGTACTTCCATGTGTTCTGGTGCTTGTTCCAGTTTTCTATCATGCCATGACAGGTTACTAGGCGTGTACATGTAGCGTTGCAGACACTACAAGGCTCTGATGGGCATTTACTTCACAGTACAAACCATTACCCTTGACATGATCATTTATGTACGGATCACATAATTTCTGTTATGAGTCCAGCATATGCCCATCATTTACTGCCATGTCCAAACACTGGAAAGTGCAGTCTCTGACTAGTCAGTAACTCAATATGAAGTTCAAGGTGATTTAGTGGCCACAGTAATGACCAACATTGCTGATGCGTTTTACATATTGTAAGATCAGTATTAATATCCCTCTTATCTGCCCCCCCTCACCATCAGAGACACACATTTATAATCCTGAAGACATTACACCGGAGTGGACTGCACCAAGGTTAAATCCATGTGTTGTCACACTTGATACCACTGTGTCACCGAACAGTATGTAAGCCCTCCCCACCAGCCCAGTGCTTACGTAGGGTAGGCGGGGGAGTCCCGCTGTCCTGGGAGTACTCGTGCCTGGTCCATTGATGTGGCTGGACCTGATGCAAGCCTAGCTGTGACTGTGATTATTGTTGGTGCTAGTTAGGAACCAGGTGTCTAGCTAGACAAGTGCATGCTACTTGTTATGGATTCCTACAAATAGAAAAGACAGCACTACCCCTCCCCCCCCAAAAAAGCAAGAGAGGAGGAAGACTGCCTGCAGGCAGGGAGGCTTTGTCTACCCCTCCCCCACGGCAGGAAGAAGAAAGGGGCGGAGAAAGGCAGAGCTGGTGGGAGAGAGAGAGGAAGAGTTTGGGAGACAGAGAAGGAGAGCAGGGTGGAGGAGCAGGAGGAAAGGGAATCCCAGGCCCCCCAAAGGAAACCAGAGGGCTGTTTTGTTGGTTTTGCCTGGCAAAGGCTCTGGGGCTACATCTCTCTCCACCCCCTCTCTCCCCCCTTTCAAGCATAAGGAACAGGAAGGAGCCAGACAGCCACTGGGGCTGTGCAGGAGGGCCCCTCAGGTTGGTTGCTCAAAAGTACTGGGGCAGGCTGTTTGGCCTGAAGGTACTGCGACCTCTAGCCTGGGGCATCTGAGAGGCTGCTGCATCAGGGACCGATCTTCCTGCCAGGAGGGTCAGGAGGGAACCGTCCTCTACACCAGTTTATCTTTGTTTTTCTTGGAACTTGTGTGAGTGTGTAAGGGTCCCAATGGTAAACAGCAGGCCTGCAGACTAAGGGACCTTGAGGTACCCACTAACTGTGACTGGTCTGGGTGCACTCAGGAAAAAGGGGGGAAGTGGGGATAAGTGAATGTTTGGTAACCAGGAGGTTTTTGAGTAGCCCCCACCTCCTTTGTATTAGCTTGTAGTAATAAACTGGATGTTTATTGTTTATCTGTTTCACCTGCTGTGTGCATGTAAAACCATTGTGGGGAGTGATTGTGTGTCTGGGGGGTCATCACGGGCAGTCATTAGAGGGAAGACCATTACTTATCCTGGAGAAACATTCTAGGGGCCCCAGGTGGAGGCACTAAAGCACCACAGAAACTATTGGTAAGGACTCAGGCCTAGCCCCTCGGGGAGGTACTGCTGAGCCCCCGGTCCCACCGGGGCAGCCCAGGTGAGTGGGATTATCAGGGGGGTGTTACAAATGGAGGC
This sequence comes from Neoceratodus forsteri, assembly GCA_016271365.2. Lineage (NCBI taxonomy): Eukaryota > Metazoa > Chordata > Ceratodontiformes > Ceratodontidae > Neoceratodus > Neoceratodus forsteri. The sequence continues at coordinate 1,840,943,933 of CM057449.1, forward strand.
ACTGCTGAGATTCTAAATTATTGACCCTGTGACTGCCCAAACACGACTGTAGTTGACCTCCCTACCCCACGTCTAGATGTATTGCTCTAGTAGTCTCATAATCCTGTGGTTGGGTGATAGTTTTGTACTGAGTATACAGGGGAGGCCAGGAAAATGGCATTCCAGGATGTAGAGGACTGGTGTGACCTTGAGGGGCTGGACTACCATAAGATGCTGTTTGTGCGTAATGTGGCAGTGGGGCAACTGAAGGAGGACATATTAAATGTCTTAGAGGGGACTCTGCCCAACTGCGGGGGATTGAAGATCCAGAGGGTGTGACCAACGGGGTTAGGGGTTGTAGGGTTATAACCGTGGAGGCAAGAAAGGATTTGGGTTCCATGGAGGTACCCCCTGAAGTCACCCTGGAGGCATCCAATGAGACCTGGACCTTATTAAAAAAGGGGTCACCAATGGCCCACCCCTCGAAGAGCCGGGCACCTCGGGCCCCCTGCCCAAGGAACAGAAGGGTTTCAAAACTCAGCTGGGGAGTGGCTCAAGGAGGAAGAGAAGACCCTGCATGATATCTGGACGCTGCTCCCAGGAGGAAGGGCACCTCTAATGGGTCTGCCAGGTGGGTTGATCCCCTATAGGGGGGTGCTCAATGAACAGTATAAGAGTTTGCGCACCTTCTTGGGTGCCCTCCCCATGCCCGCGGGGGAAGAAGATTTCTGCTCCTGGAGCAGCCAGGCTGCCCAGATGATCCAGGTCTGGGGGTGCTCGGAGCAGAAAAAGCACAAAAGGGTTTTTGGAGAGCCTCTGGGGTATTGCACTACACGTGATCCAGTCCCTACAGGCCAGCCAGTCCCACTGCACCTCCCCAGGACTATTTGTACATCCTGTGGAGCACCTTTGGGGTGGCTGAAAAGAGGGAGGCAGTGTTGAGCCAGCTGTAGGGCACCACTCAAAAGGTGGGTGAGGAACTGTCCCAGTACACCACCCAAGTCAAGACTGTGGTGTGCAAGGTGGCCAAGACTGGGCACGGCCCCCTTTCCATGGTAGCGCAGATGCGGTTGGAGCAAATACTGAGGGGGCAGTGCACTCCCCCCCGATAGTAGTTGCCTCGGGCTGTGGGCTCGGAAGAATGACTCCCTCTCTTTCAAGCAGCTGCTGGATGAGATCAAGGAGGAGGAGGCCCAACAGGAAGTGGGGGCCCTGTGGGTGGCACTCACCACCACCACCAGCGCCACCCTGCAGCTAAAAGGAGTCAGCCCAGCCTGAACTGGTCGGGTCACTGGACCTGGGGCAGTGTTGCAGGAGTTCCAGGGCATGAAGGACCTGGTACGGGCAATGCAGCTGGCCATGGAGTCTCTCTCTCTCTCTCCCAGCAAGGGAGGCACCTGACACTCAGAGGCCACCCCCGAGTTATACGGCTCCTCAGACCGGCCCTTGAGGGTCTCTAGGGCCCCAGGATGGGTGGATTTGCTTCAGGTGTGGGCAGGACAGCCATACCAGGTGGGGTTGCAGCAGGGAGGCGAAACCCCAGCTGGTACCTGAGAGGCACCGGGACCAGGAAAACTCCCAATGGGGGCCAGTAAGGGAGCAACCTTCATCCCTGAGGTGGCCTTGTTCCACCCTCTGGACCGACCCACAAATACCTACCAACCGGGGCGTCCTGAAGGGCCTGATCGCCCCTCGAGCCAACACCAAGGTCCTGGTGGAAGGAGTGGCCTGCTTCGCACTGCTGGACAGTGGATCCCAGGTTACCATCATCCATAGGCGCTTTTATCGACAGCACCTAACCCACCTCCCTCTCCGACCCCTGTTTGGGTTGTCCCTGTGGGGTATTGACAGTACTGATTACCCGTATAATGGGTATTGTGTAGTCAGTATCTCCTTCCCAACAAAGGGAGGGTAAGCCCCACCCACTATAGAGGCCTTAGCGTTGGTCTGCCCGGAGCCGAAGAGGAGACCAATGCCAACATGTTCGAGAGGTTGGCCCAGATGTGTCATGACTGAGGTGGCATCGGCGAGCTTGCTAGCCCTGTAGTAACCACTGCTGTGAAGCGATTGGGGCTTGAAATGACTGGTGACCCCAGAGGGGCCAACAGAGGTGGGGTCAGAGTGGTCCAGTGGGTAAAGGGGGAAAACTAACTCTCCCCCCAGGTGCCGAGTGCCGTGTGGTAGGTATCGCCCAGTTCTACCGATCCCCCTCTTGGGAGGTGCTTATTCTCTATGCCCCTCCTCCGGGCAGCCTGCCACATGGGCTCTTAGTCCAGAGGGGGGTACTGCCCACCCTGGAGAGTCCCCAGGCCCGGCGTGATACGGTTAGGGTTCGGAATGAGTCAAACAAAATGGTGACCATCCAGAGGGGTTGTGTGTTGGCATCCATCTTTCAGAGTGACAGGGCTGTGTATGTCGCCCCCAGCGAAGATCCCAGGGAAGAGATAGATCCGACCTTGTTCAATTTTGGAAGCTCCTCAATCTCTGATGCCTATAAATGGAACCTGAGCCACAAGTTGGTGAAGCGCTGGTGGGTCTTCTCTTTGCATGAGTGGGACATGGGATATGTCACAGGGGAAGAGCACCACATTCGGCTGAGAGACGACTGCCCTTTCAGAATGCGTTCATGGAGGTTAGCCCCCGGGGATGTGGAGGATGTGCGGAAACACCTAATGGAGTTGCTGGGTGTCAGAGTCATCACAGAGTCCTGCAGCCCGTATGCTTCCCCCATTGTGATGGCTCGGAAGAAGAGCAGAGCAGTGAGAATGTGCATCGACTACCACTCGCTAAACAAACAAACTATCCCAGACCAGTACACGGTGCCCAGAGTGGAGGATGCACTGGACAGCCTGTCTGGGAGCAAGTGGTTCTCCGTGTTGGACCTTTGGAGTGGGTACTACCAGATACCCATGGCCTAGGAGGACAAGGCAAAGATCGCTTTCATATGCCCACTGGGATTCTACCAGTTTGAGCGTATGCCCCAAGGCATATCTGGAGCCCTGGCCACCTTCCAATGTTTGATGGAAAGGGCTATGGGATACATGAACCTGCTGGAGGTCTTAGTCTATCTGGATGACCTTATCATTTTTGGACTGACCTCGGAAGATCATGAGGCCCGGATGATGAAGGGCCTGGACCGACTGGAGGAGTTCGGCCTGAAGGTGTCCATCGACAAATGCCAATTCTGCCAGCCACAGATTAAGAATGTTGGGAATATAGTCTCGGGGGGGGTACAGACTGACCCAGCTAAAGTAGAGGCCCTCAAATCGTGGCCCCGGCCCACTCACTTACGTGCCCTGCAGTCCTTATTGGGGTTCTGTAGGTATTATCGGCGATTTGTGAAGGACTATTCCCTGGTAGTGCATCCCCTGAATGATCTGATGCAGGGTTATCTGCTGACAAACCAGAGGAAGGGTCAGACCCCCTGCTAGGACTACCTGTGCATTGGGGAACCTTTTGGGTCCCGTTGACGCTTGGAGTGTGAGGAGCTTTCCAGGAGATTGTCCGGTGACTGGGAGGGTCGGTTCTTGCTTTCGGACCGTGTAAGCCCCACGTCCCAGATACTGATGCCAGCCTTGGGCTGGGGGCGTCCTGTACCAGGATTATCCCGAGGGGTTCACTCCGTGGCATTCACTAGCCGGGGTCTGACCTCCTCCAAGAAGAACTACCCAGTGCACAAACTGGAGTTCTTGGTGCTAAAGTGGGCAGTCATGGAGAAGTTCCATGAATACCTGTATGGGGTACCGTTCACCGTGCGCACGGACAACAACCCTCTGACTTATGTTACCACCACAGCTAAGTTGGACACTGTGGGGCATTGGTGGTTATTGGCCCTCTCCACATATAACTTCAGCCTGGAATATTGGAGTGGGTAGGCCAATGTGGACGCGGACGCCCTGTCTCACCATCCGCACCCGACACCCCAGACGCCCCAGTCTGGGTCGAGCCAGGTCTGGTGCAAGTGCTCTGCTCCCAGGTCGGGCCCCCTGGCAACACCACTGACTGTCCCACCTGGAGCATAGAGGTGCTGGGAGCCCCCTCCCAAAGCAATCCCTCCGGCTTATCTGAATTTCGCAGGCCTGGACCTTTCATCCTTGCCACAGCCTAGTAAGGCAGATTTGCAGCAGGAGCAAAGGGTGGACCCTAGCATCCGAGATCTGCTTCGGGCCCTTTCTGAGGGGGTCACCCCGGCCAATGCGGAGCACCCACCCCGAGGCTTGGGGTCTGGTTAAGGAGTGGGACAAGTTGGTGCTGTGGGATGGGTTGGTAATGTGGACCGTGCAGGACCAAAATTCCTCGGGCCATTCAAGACATCAATTGGTGTTGCCCAGGGTCTACCGAGAAGTGGTTCTCAAGTCACTGCATGATGAAATGGGGCACCTAGGCTATGACTGCACCTTGGACGCCTGCTGGACCAGGTTCTATTGCCCGCAGATGAAGGCGGACATGGAAGGCTACTGCAAGCGCTGCTTGTGGTGCATCCAGCGGAAGACCTTGCCCTGACGAGCCGCGCCCTTGGTCAACATCCAGACTAGTGGGCCCCTAGAGTTGGTGTGCATTGACTTCCTGTCCTTGGAGCTGGACCGGAAGAACGTGGCCAATATACTGGTCATCACGGACCACTACACCCGGTATGCTCAGGCTTTCCCCACCAGGGACCAAAAGGCAAGCACCGTGGTTAAGGTCCTGCAACAGTATGTCCAACACTACAGTCTCCCTAAATAGGTCCATTCCGACCAGGGCCGGGATTTCAAAGCCATTTGGCGAGGGAGTTTCTGGCATGTTATGGCATACAGAAATCCCACACCACCCCTTACCACCCCAAGGGGACCCACAGCCCGAGTGGTTCAACTGCACACTGCTAAACATGTTGGGCACCTTGGATCCTGCCAACAAGGCTAATTGGAGTCAGTGGGTGGGGCAACTGGTGCACGCCTGCAACTGCACGAAGAACGATGCCACCCAGCGCTCTCCCTTCTGTCTCATGTTTGATCGTGAGTCCCGGCTGCCGGTGGACCACTGTTTCGAGGTATCCGCTGATGGGACCTCCCATAAATCATACCTAGAGCACACCAGTGACCTATGGGAACAGCTCCGTGCGGCATACAAACTCGCCTCCGAGGCAGCGGCTCAGAGTTGTCAGGGGAATAAGAGAAGGTATGATGCCAGAGTGTGCAGCCAGGATTTGGAGGTGGGGGACAGGGTCTTGCTGTGAAACCTGGAGTTCCAGGGTAAGCACAAGATCCAGGACCGATGGGCCCCAGATGGTTATCTAGTGGTGGAGAGAATGACTGGCCTGCTGGTATACCGTATTAAGCAGGAGCATGGCAGGGGGCTCGAGAAAATGGTACATTGAAATCCCCTACTTCCCATAGGGGAGATCATGCCTACCCCGGCCTCGGAGTCCAACCCACCAATGGCAAGGTGCCCCATTACCCAAAGGATGTGTAAGCAGTGGGGACGGGTTTTTTTCCCCACCCCGGGACACCCCACCGTGGGCCCTGCTTCAGATGCCCAACATCCCTCTGTGGGGCCCCAGGACTCCTCCAGTGAGGTGAGCAAGGGGAAGGAGGGGGACTCCTTTCATCCGCAGTGGGCAACGGGGCCCGACGGCTCCCTTCCCTGCTGGGAAGAGTCCTCTGGGACCCCTGCCCCTTCCACCAGTTCCAGCCATTTGGAACCTCCAACCTACCTGGACCCAGAGGCTCCGCCCTTTGTCCCTGAGGCCAGCCCCCGATCCTGGCATCCAGACCACACCTGGAGCGTGTTTCAGGGTGGTAAGGAGGCCCCCCGGCATGCCTGCCTCCATGAGATACTGAATCACCTGCCATTATGGACTCTGCCCCAGTTCCGGACCAAATCCCCTTCAGTGTAGAAGTACAGGGATCGTCCAGAAGGGGGATGACGGACCATGGCCTTACCGGACTGACCGCACCCCCTGCCCTGGTCCCGGTGCCAGCTGATGCCTTGTCCCGCAGATCTGGCCACCCCTCCAGCCCACCATGAAGCTCACATACGAATCCCTAGGTGAGCCCGTGAATCTGCCCCTCGATGTTCTCCTCCATCCTGTGGTGCCAGTTCTCCATCCTACGGTATGTTGCTCTAGGGGGGTAGTGGAGGCACGTAGGTACCCACCCTCTCTTACCCGCATATAGTATGCTACCATGATCTGACCTATCCGAGCTAATTTGGGGATCCGATGGTTGTTGGTACTAGATAGGGACCATGGGTAGAGTCAGTAAAGTGCCTATTGTTGGTCATGGGTTTCCCAGAGGGGCTTGTCGGGATGCCAAGTTTCCTGCTAGGGGAGTGTGTAAGCCCCTCCCAGCCCGGCGCTCACGTAAGGTGGGCGGGGGGCCCCTGCTGTCCTGGGGGTACTTGCACCTGGTTCATGGATGTGGCTGCACCTGATGCAAGCCTAGCTGTGACTTGATTATTATTGGTGCTACTTAGGAACCAGGTGTCTAGCTAGAAAAGTGCATGCTACTTGTTACGGGTTCCTACAAAGAGAAAAGGCAGCTCTACCCCTCCCCCCCCAAAAAAAGCAAGACAGGAGGAAGACTGCCTGCAGGCAGGGAGGCTTTGGCTACCCCTCTCTCATGGCAGGAAGAAGAAAGGGGAGCATAAAGGCAGAGCTGATGGGAGAGAGAGGAAGAGTTTGGGAGAGAGAGAAGGAGAGCAGGGTGGAGGAGCAGGAGAAAAGGGAATCCCAGGCCCCCCAAAGGAAACCAGAGGGCTGTTTTGGTGGTTTTGCCTGGCAAAGGCCCAGGGGCTGCATCCCTCTCCACCCCGTCTCTCTCCCCTTTCAAGCATAAGGAACAGGAAGGAGCCAGACAGCCACTGGGGCTGTGCAGGAGGGCCCCTCAGGTTGGTTGCTCAAAAGTACTGGGGCAGACTGTTTGGCCTGAAGGTACTGTGACATCCAGCCTGGGGTGTCTGGGAGGCTGCTATGTCAGGGACAGAGCTTCCTGCAAGGGGAGAAGCTGGGGAGACTAGAAAGGCACCAGGGGGAGTTGAACTGCTGTGCCCCCCCCTTGCACAGATCAGAGGAACCGTGGAGAGAAGGATGAATAGGCCTGCCTGGTGAAAGCCATATACAAAGGCCTGCGGGTGAACCTGGAAAGGCCAGGCAGGCAAAGAACTATGCCACCCATTTTGTGGGAGACGATGTGCTGTGGACTACAGGGATCATCACCCTCTCCGGGCACTGTGAGTACCCCGAGCTGCAGCTCAGGGGAGACCATTGTTTTCTTTGCCAGGAGGGTCAGGAGGGAACCGTCCTCTACACCAGTTTATCTTTATTTTTCTTGGAACTTGTGCGAGTGTATAAGGGTCCCAATGGTAAACAGCAGGCCTGCAGACTAAGGGACCATGAGGTACCCACTAACTACGACTGGTCTGGGTGCACCCAGGGAAAGGGGGAAGTGGGGATAAGTGAATGTTTGGTAACCAGGAGGTTTTTGAGGAGTAGCCCCCACCTCCTTTGTATTAATAGTAATAAACTGGATGTTTATTGTTCATCTGTTTCACCTGCTGTGTGCGTGCAAAACCATTTGTGGGGAGTGATTGTGGGTCTGGGGGTCATCACGGGCAGTCGTTAGAGGGAAGACCATTACTTATCCTGGGGAAACGTTCTAACCTGTTCTACCCACAGGAAGCGACGCGGGGCCCCAGGTGGAGGCACTAAGGCATCACAGAAACTACTGGCCACTCGAGGAGGTACTGCTGAGCACCCGGTCCCGCTGGGGCAGCCCAGGTGAGTGGGATTATCGGGGGGAGGTGTTACAAGTATACAGGGACATGGCAGTACTTGAAGGGGTGCGATACAGAGCAACAGATTATGCAGGGTGTGTCATTAAACAAAGAAACTAGAACATGTACTCACTGAAGGAAAGGAAGGGCAGATGATTGAGACCTTAGAGCACATGAAAGGTATAAACTGGGAAGGCAGTAAGGGAATGTTCACAAGGTGGTAAATTGCTTTAGGAACTTGCTGACTGATAGAAGACAGAAGGTCATGGTACATGGAGCTCAAGTTGAGGAAAGGAGGGTGACAGATGTGGTGCCACAGGGATCAGTCCTGTGTCCAGCCCTGTTTAATGTCTTCCTAAGTGACATTGCTGAGGGGCTTAAGGGCAAATTGTGCCTCTTTGTGGATGACACTAAGATCGGCAACAGGGTGTACACACCAGGAGGGGGTTGAAAACATTATGTTGGACCTGCATAAACTGTAGTTGTTGTCCAAAGTGTGTCAGCTGGGATTAAATCCAGGAAAGTGCCAAATCACACGTAGTGGGCCCAATGCACAAAGGTGTGGAGTGGGTATGTGCTGTGTATTCCTGGTGGGTAGCCCACTCCACACCCTCCCATACCCATTGTGCCCCCTGCGTGTCATGCACAACTGAACATACACTTCCCCTCTGCACCGGATCACCGGTGGCATGCGGACCTATGCTTGGTGGGCAGACCGGGAGAAGTGCAGGGGGCATTTCGGCACTCTGCGGGATGCATGAACATGTGGAGTGCCAGGCACAGGTGTCGGTGCCTCCACCAGGTTGGGGCAGCCATAAAGGCAGGGAGCCTGTTACATGGCCCTCCAAGAGTGACAGCCACAGGCTGCAGGTGCGAGGTGGGGTCCATCACACCCCCACCAAGGAAGCCCCAGCATGTGGGGCACACTGATGGGCCTGCAGGTGGTGTCCCATCACCTGCCCCCCACATCGTATGTGGCGCTCTTCATGCCGGCTCTTCGCCTGGTGCACATGGGTGCAGGTGATCCACTAAGGGGTCTGGGTCGGGTGACTGACTGGCCACCCGCCCAGATCCAAGGCTCCGCACCCAACCGCCCCTGCAGGCCTGCATGCCGGGGGGGGCAGAGCTGCATACAGGAGACACACATTGGCCACAGTTCATGAATGTGGCTACCCACGGATCTCCCGCGGATGCGGAATTGTGCAGGCGGGGTACGCACCTCCGGCACATATTACCCGCCCCTTCGAGCATAGGGGACGTTATGCATCAGAACCCAAGTGATGATAACATGATTTGTTGGGTGTGGGTGGAGAAACTGATGCTCACCAAACATGCACATGGATTCTGGGGTAATCATATGTCATGGCCTAAAGGTAGCCAAACAATGTGCCGAGGCTGTGGGGAAAGCCAGTGGGATGATGGGACACATAGGGAGAGGTATTACCAGCTGAAGGAAGGAGGTGGCGATGCCACTGTACAGACCATTGGTGAGGCCTCATTTTCAATACATTCTCCAGTTATGCATGCCACATTTCAGCAAGGATATAGACAGGGTGGAGGCAGTTCAAAGAATGGCAACAAAGACGGTGCAGTGCCAGCACCATAAGCTATACAAGTACACACTTGGAGACCTCAATATGTATTACTTGGAGGGCAGAAGAGACAGGTGTGATATGATTGAAACCCTTAAATCTGTAAAAGTCATAAATAAGGTACCGTTGGGTATCAGTTTTCACAACATAAGATGCTCCATGAACGAGGTGGCAGGATATGAGATTTGAAGTTACTAGGAATAAGGAATAGCGTGAGAAAATATTTTTTCACAAAAAGTGTGGTGGATGCATGCCAGAGGCTACCGTCTAAGGTGGTGCAAGTATACACAGTGTGCTTATTTAAGCATGCCCATAACAGGCCTAGAGGAACCCTAGCAGTCTGAACAAGTAGGTAAACATGGAAAGTAATTAACCTCTGCAGTAGCACTCATGTAGAGTGTGTATTATTGAGCGCTACAATGTCAGCCACTCAATAATACCGCTCTCACTAACAGCGAGTGGCGAAGTATAGCTATGTCCTGTAGAGCGAGGATAGCAAGGCGGTATCCTCACTAGTACAGGATATAGGATCCTGTGTTCTGGGCTGCTGCCAAGCTGGCCACATAGCATAGTAGTATACACCACCACTTGCAATGCCAGCAGACCCGGGTTCGGGTCTTGCTTCGGACAGAGTAATTTAAAAAAATAATTAAATAACTTGCCTCTTGGTCCGCACCCCTCTCGGAGTTGATTATTTTAGTTTGGGGGTGCGGGGGGCATGGGGGCACAGCATAAAAAGCTTTTTCGTATGTGAATAGTGTAAGAATTGTAGCAACCGTCGCTATTTGCAACAGTCGCTACAATATCAAGCGCGCTTGTAACCATGGGCTGTTTTGTGGTCGCTTTATGTGATGGGTGGTCTTTCAGACTTGCCTTTAACACATAAAACCAGTGTCTGCAGATGTTATGGTATGCAATAAAAACTGGCAGAGTGCAGGGTCCTAGCAGGCATTATCTGCCGTCAATTTCTGTGTTTCTATGTTTACATGTTTCAGTGGCAGGGTTGGGAGGGACACTCGGGGTCATGATATGAGAATACAGTCAGAACAGTTTAGGAAGGAATTGAGAAGTACATAGTTTACTGACACGGCAGTTGCCACAAGTGGAATTCGCCATCACCTGAGGTGTTGGCTTGTACATCAGTAGACTGATTTAAGAGGGTCTTGGACAGGGCTAAATGCAGGGTAAAGGTATGGTTCAGCAGGGAATGGTGGGCACCTGCAAAACTGGGTTCTTAGCTTTAAAATTTATTAGACTACATACATATAATTACCTTTTCTAAAGCCAGTTTTGTATGTTTGTGTTTTTGTATATCATGTGCAACCATCATCAGATTCCATTCTCTTTTCCAGCTCCTAACACACCACATCACCTTGTGCACAAGATGTGGACTACTGACTGGTTTGACCACTCTTTTATTTGTGGTGTTGTTGTTGAACTTACCGACATCTATGCCAGCCCCCACCAAGCACATACTTCTTTCATCAGACACCAAACCAAATGTGTCCGATTCATTTGACATGACCTTCATGCTGTGAATCCATGTCATCTGTGATCCTTGGCCACATTGCATTCCGTTTCTGTCAATGCATCTGTGAGGCTGTCATAGTTGTTGTTTCCTTCATCTTCCCTACTGCTGCTATTGTGTGGAGGGACAACATGCAACCTATTCCAGTACTGCGGAACCACTCCTGTCTGCAGTTGTTTCTGTGAACAAGGCAGTTAGAGACTCACACAGAATACTGCTCAACATTGCAGTTCTGTGTTGTGCATCCCCGTTTCCCAACCCTTGTACTGTAACCGGTCCAGGGAAGTATGACTCTCTCGCCACTGACAGGTTGTAAACCATCTGTGGTAAGACAGTTGTATTTAGTGACACTGTCAACATGTGATATGGTATACGTGGGCTTCAGCATATACATCACAGTAACTGTACAGTACTCAAAATCCATCCACAATCATGATATTGTCCTCATCATACGAAGTCCAATGAATGGACTATATATGGTTGTTATAACCACAATATGTGTGCTGATGTTATTTCCATCGACTGTGTTATATGACTTTGTCTGCGCTGTTACTTCTGATGGCATATACCAAAAATCTTTTTTTTCCCCATATGTGTGTCGCACCTGTAAGGTGCTCATTCTGCAAACTGTCGACTCGGTGTCATGTGTCATGATACAGGGTGGCTTGTGTACACACTGGCAGAAAGGGATTACATCGTGCATGTGGTACTTCAAAAATTTGTAAGAAGAGTGTTTTCTTAATTTGTATTTACAATTACTAATCCATTCTGTTTTCAGTTTTTATATCTCAATTTCAGGGGCAGCTGTGATAATTGCCAAATAATGCCAACAGCAATTGAAAACAGGTGCTGCTGGTTCTATTTTACAGTGTCGGAAAATTTTGAGATGTCAGATGATGTCCGCTGCATCACTGATGTGGAGGGTTTCAAGAGCTGCTGCTTGGACGAAGATGTTCTCCAGTCCAGTTTGTACAAATATATAGAGGTTGACAGCCCCATTGGTGATAATGAAAGTACCAACAAGTGAGTGCAACTATTATGTTTCTGTCACTGTCTTTTTATTATTATGCTTCGTCAACCAAAATATAGGGTGACTTTGTCATGTATATGCGTAGGTGCATCTGAGATGTGCTTCTGTATCTCGTTTGACATGCGCTGCGCATTGATTTCAAGAAGGTTGAGATGCGTTGTGTAGCCATCTCGGGGTGTGCCCAAGTGCAGCCGTGACGGTGTGCTGCATTACAAATATGCAGAACTTATATCCACCTACAGGCATGCTGCTGTACTGTACAGCAGCCAATAGCACCTGCACCCCCATGGCTAGTACCATCAACCTATTCACTTAAGTATATGCCCATCTATCAAACCCCAGTCATGACATTCAATTGAAATACTTCATCCACCATGCACTGATACTGTATTGTAACCACCAGCCACTCATAAACTGACATTTCACGCCACTTTGCCCATCCTGGAATGGCAATGCTGTTATCGAGTGAAACAGCACTCCGCAGACCTCCACGGCTGAACAATTGAACTGTGACGTTATGACTGCCTACTGTAATCAGTCATAGGGCTTTGTATGACACTGTAGACCAATCAGCTTGAAATGTGTACTGTAACGTGACATTCAGAAACTTGTGAGAAGTCTATAAATTTCAGCTAACAGTGCACACTGCAACCATATTGGTCCACAGTGTCCAACAATGGTCTATGAATGATTATAGTAATCTGTCATTGAATCATACTTCAGTTGACGTACAACTGTATAGGTGTGTGGAGGGCTGTGATGCTCACCAATGGTATTGCCAGCCTGTGATATGACGGGTGTACCTGGGTGTGAAGTGGGTTCTTCAGTGGGTGGGGTAGTGTGTGGTCCACCCCACCACCAGGGCATTTTGGTATTTTTTATTTGCAATTAATGCCGCACTCAGAGTTTGTGGTTCTGAGGGGTGGAGGTGCCAGTAGACTACCAGGGAATGGTGTAGTACTGTTACGTGGCTGTAGCTATCGGGGTATTGGGTTTGGAGTGTGGTGCTACTGCACTATGGAACTGTGATGTGTTGTGCTGGTAGACAGCACTGGAATGGATGGTGTTGAGCTTAGCACGGAGCATCCTGCTATGTGTGTCACTAATATAGCCATGCACATGGTGCCATAACGACATGCCAACATTCCATTTTCGCATGGAATGTGTGATGGCATTATTTGCATGTTTCAGCCTCACTAAATGTAATTTTGCAATTGCGCATCTCCTGATGAGCCGTGCATCAACATTAAAGTCATTCCTGACATCCAGGGTGTTTCGCTGTTGCATTTTCAGTGGCCACCATTTGCTTTCATCATTACATTTGATACATTCCGACGAGATGTGCGATTGCATATCTTGTTTGAATATCGCATTTTTGGATCAATGGTCTGGAAAGTCTTTTGGAAAAACAATTGTACTGTAAGGTACAACTACCACCCCTTACACTGCAGCTTCCCTCATACCCATACCTTCACTCGATTGACATCCACCTTTATCTTGTCACATGCCCTGTGTAAGCGGTACACTGGTCTACAGGACCCCACTTCATCCGGCAATGCATTCCACTGATGTGTAACCCTCTACATAAAAACAAGGGTGTCTTCATTTCAGTCATGAACCTTCACTCTTCCAGTATCTGATTGTGTCTGCTGGTGTTGTTTTCTGTTCCTGTTTTATGTATCCCCTTCATGTACTTGAAGGTTTCAATCATATCCCCCTCATCACTCCTTTCCTCCGTGAATGATATGTTCAAGTCCTTCTTTTGATGTGTACTGAACCACTTCTGTGAACCGACTGTCCTCATTCATGTAGATTCGCCAGAACTGCATGCATCAATGCAGATGTGGTTTAATCAGTGACACATGTTGTTGCACAATCATCTACACCCCCATGGTGGATACACCTCTGGCCAAACCAACCAAGTGTCAGGTTGGGCATTGCTGCTGCATTTCTGCATTGTGCTTCATCGCTCATTACTGTGCGTATCACACAACCCCTCTATCGGTGTCCTCCTCTGTCTTGGTTAGTTGAATCCCCCTTGTCTTGTTCTTCCTCCTGTTAGTTTTAGTTTTAAAATGCACAACCCTACTTTTATTGGAATTAATTACTAACTCACAACCCTACAAACATTCCTCCAATTCTTATATGTCATCTTGAGAACCATGCCACCCTCCTAAGTCATCCACTACTTCTCCTGTCACGTCCTCTGAAAAAAGATTGATCTTGCTCTAGAACTGTATTAATTGGTCTGATACAAAGGTATCAAGCAACATCGGCCCCAGTAAAGATCTGTGTTGCTCTATGATTGTGACAGCACAGTGAGGTGAGAGCTACCCTTCCAACACCACCCTCTGTTGTATCCCGTGCGGCGTGTTCACTAACAATCTCAACATCTTATGCCTTGCCCCTGTGCTTTTCACATTATTTCCTAACCTTTTTGGCACACAATCAATGGCCTTTATTGAAGTCCAGGTACAGGACGTCCCCTGCATGTCTTTGTATTATCGCCTGCTTACAAAACCATATTAGAAAATGACCTTGGAAAGTAAATGAATGTGATGTGATGAAATGCTGAGTACAGTCTCATTTATTTGTGTGATACAGACCACTTCGAAACAAGTGCAAATTCTGGCTGTCCCATTTCCTAGTATTTCGTTGGGCACCCAGAATTGTCAAAATCGTCAGCCGCAATTTTCCAGTGTTTGCTAAGTTACACATACAGTAGCGGCTGGCACAATCAACCCTGATTTTCCACCATGTCAACGTCTTCCACAGATAACCACAATTAATAAACAGCAGCACAAAAAGTAGCGGTCAGACAAAACAAGATCAATTCAGACTCCGAATGTACGTGTGGTGACACATGACGGTAACAGGACTTTCTAGCTGTTCTGTACCACAGATGGACATCCATATAAAGTACAGTAAGCCAAGAATGTATCATTCCTGTCACATACAGTTGCATTACCATAGCTACAGCTTCCTCTCTCAACCAAAGCAGTTGTAAAGGGCCTCCTCACTGTCCCACAATACGTAAACAAAAACAGGTGTCCATGCTGGATAAACATTCTCGGTGTCACCTGCAGCCTGAAGAAGACTGCCTCACCATCCATGCTCACCATCCAAAACCACGCACATCATTATGCACCACTGCCCCAATATTTAACACTCCAAGGGTAGTAATGCACAAGAACAACAAAAAAGTACTGCCAAATAAAAATTAAACATTCTGCAAGTGGGATGGAGGAAAAACTGATTCATCAAGACAAGGGGAGAGATACAGAAAAAGACAAGGGGGAGATACAGAAACAGTATTAATTACTATGGTGACAGCAACTACATAGTAACTCTTTTTACTTTTTTCTTTTCTGAACTATGCAGCCTCAGTTGGGATGAAAGTCCTTCACTGTATTGTAGGTGTAGGGACTATTTTGTTGGCACACTTATTTTCAAGAAATGTTTAATTACCAATTGTTTCAGTAAACTATTTCTTTACAGTGCACATTTAATAAGCTCACTGATACCAGACAGGGTTTGCTTTATTTGGAAGCACTGGACCTTACAGGTGCTAGAAGGCCCTTCACCATTGGCGTTTTGAATCGTCGCACCCCTGGCCGGTCTGGTATTTCCCAATAAAACCAACCCTGTTGGGTAGTAATGCTTACCTACTCAACCAGGTTGCTCTGACAGGAACTGCGTGACACAAACCCCTGCCGCTAGCTTTTGTGCAGCCCATTACACTGTCAGCGGATGACCAGCCTCTCAATCCATTTTGAGTTTATCACTTTTCCCAACGATGGATGTGATGCTTACCGGTCTGTATTTTCTGGTTTCATCATTGAGTACGCTGTTGTGGAAGGGAACCATGTGCGCAACTCGCCAATCCTCAAGTAAAATTCTGGTGTTCAGCAAGTAATTGAACAGGTCTGCTGAGAGTTCTGAATTGTTCCACTGACCTCTGATTACTGTGCTAGATTTGATATGTCCTCTTTAATTACGCCGGTTGTATTTCTGTCATCCTTCACAAGTGAGTCCTTCAGAAATGGAACACCCGTGTGAGCATTTCAAGTCACCATGTTACCATGGTAGCTGTTAAGCACAGTGACTATTGCTGACTTACTCGCTGCGGTTGGTGCACATCCACCTCCAATTGTCCAAAGAAATGCGTATCTGCACATAACAGCATTAGCATCACACTAAATAATAACTACTTTGTTACATTAGTAACGTACTCCATTTCATAAAAAACATTGATTTCTTGGTATACAATGGTGGGTGTACCAGTGCCCAGTTACTGCCTAGAGATTGCTGTTGTACTTCTTGCATAATGTTGTGGTAGCCACACTTGCTCGTCATGTTTGCACTGCATTGATAATGTTCATTTTTTTTGTTTCCAGGCTGCTACGCTACATGGCGTACAGAACATTTGTATACTGGGTGTGGCAGAAATTAGGAAGAGGGAACCGCGAAGTCTTGCTGTCCTGTGCAGTATGTGCCATTAGGGCCAAATTCCCCTCTGAGACCTACAGAGGTTTTCAGGAATTTTATAGGTAGGTAGTCAGGGACGGCATGGGGTGGTATAAAATATGCTTCACTTATGTAACACTGGCAGTATTGACATTGCTGTTCCATTTTCCATTTCCAGGCTATGATGTTACTGACATCTGCAACAATGACCGAATTTAAATAACAGTTCTGTAAAACAGTTTCGATGTTTGTATGTGGCACATAAGTCAGTAGTGAACGTCAGGAATTTACTGTCACAAGCACTGCTTGGCCGATTCATTTTGGTCTGAATCATGCCATAAAATTCATCCATTCTGAATTCCTCTGAATGCACACACAGCAATCAAGAAACATAACTTGTACAAAGTAACAGTGTTGAACAACGTCTAGCTTGATATTCATACATGTCATGCAAGCACTTACGCACTGTAATGTTTCCCTTTGTTACACGGGGACGTAACCATGACCGTCATCTTACACGGTATGTTAGAAACAGATGATTTCACATTGTCATACTTGCATTGCAGTCAGATTTCATTATGCAAGCCACAGCTGCATCAATATGAACCTGAACAATACTTGCTGTGGTACTTCTGCCATAAATGGAAGACACAAGCAGTGTCTTAATAGGGAAACAGCGATGTAGATGTAAGAACACAAAGTGTAAATCAGTAGCACACTCTACCTAAAGTACTTTACATCATGGCTCGCACAACAGTTTTTATTTACCAACAGCTGTCTTGTCCTTCAATGATGCAAACAGTTAAGATGCAAACCAGCCATGAGTCACAGTACCACAAGTGATGCACTGAAAAAAAAAAACACAAGCTGTGAACACAGTGAGTCCGCCGGTTGATAACCAGAAAATGGAATACATCGATAGCAACATGACATGTCATAATCATGTCTATACTGCTGGATGGTGGCTGCACCCATTCACATACAGCACTTGCATTGTCAGTCTCTTATTGCTTAGGTATAATGTTCAACGTGTGTTGCCATAAAAGTACATTACATATGCCCATCATGGTTTCTAGTGTACGTCTTTGGCATCATACATTGTCCTGTGTTGCCCGTTTATTATTTTCACCAAAGTTATTACTATGGGCATTTTCCATGGAGCTGTTGGCTGCAGGGATGCTAACTGGAGCAACTTGCTGTACTGTGGGTTTCTGTGTTGGATTTTTTTATTTGTAACCCAGGTGCCATGTGCCAGTGGGCTACTACCCCTGCCTGTTGGCCCTCTAACAGGTTAAGGAGCCTGGGCCCTGTTACAGTGGTGTTCAGGGGTTCTATCCCAAAGATAATAGAAATAGTGTGGTGCCTCTACTCAGAGAAAAGTAGAAGTAGGTCAGGTGACTGGCTTGCAAAGCCATCTATGATGCTGCCCCTACCCACCTCCCTTACCAACCACCCCACACTCTGAATACCCAACCAGTCAATAACACCATAAACCATGAACAGTAATGATATGACAGACTCAGAGAATTCCTGCACACACAATTTCAAATGATAAATCACAATTTTATTGGGGGTAAAGACTAGGGAAGGGATACCAGGACAAAGGATGGTTGTGTATAAAAAGATGGCTAGAGAAAACAAGTAACAATAACTATATGGCCTGTAGGCCAAGCCCACCCCCGGAGACCCACACCCACTGGTACCAGTGTCTAACCTGATAGTCCTTAGGGGTACCCAAAAGGTGCAGGCCTGTTCATTACCACAGGTTGATAAATGTATATTGTTTATGAAAATTAAATTTCCCTTTACCCTTTCCAGGAGCCAGGTCCTGGGTACCCACTGTTTGTAGATCTCAGATGCCTGGATTATGGAGCTCCTTGGTCAGTACAGCACAGGGCAGAAGGCCGGCCTTGGTTCCGCTGGCAGGATGGAACTTGCTCAAGGATGTTGCAGCTGGTCACCTAATTGTAGTTCTGGTTGCTTGTCACCTTCAGCCACTTCTGGCCCATTGCAGAGCTCTGTGGTAGGACAGCACGAGCCCCAGAAGGCCCAGACCCGGGAGTAGCTCCACAGCCCAGCTCCCCACAATGGATCCCAGGTGCCATAGCAACCCAGCAAGCACCGGTGACCTCCTAAGACAGTGAGTCTCACTTGGAAGGGGTTAGCTGATTCCCTCCCTGGTCTGGGTAAAAACTCCCAAATGGTGAGGGTCCTGCTGCAGTCTTTGCACTGAGTTTGAAACCAGCAGAAATCACAGGCAGTTGATCAAGTAAAGTCCAGCGCCAGTTGGAGTGGGTGCTAGTCCTAGTTCAATGAAGCCCAGGTGCAATCAATAGGGGGATCCAAACACAACAGGCCCCTGCACACCAGTTTGCACTTTCTGGTTAGAAAATGTCCACAACCTTTTCTTCAGCTGCAGCTGGGACACAGCTCTCAACCGCTGCAACCAGTTCACTCAGGAAATGTATAGTACCTTGCTAGCACCCTGACATCCAGAGATGCTTTGCCTCTTCAGAATCACAATTGTAGTCCCACACAGGTAAAACAAACTCTCAACAGCAACTGGGGCACCCAAATAGAGCAGCTCAGTCCTCTCAGTTCAATCCAGTCTGCCAGTGCAGGGTTTCTGCATCACTTAGCTTCTCAATATAATTAAACAGCTCACAGTACCTGGGGAATCAAGGTATCAGTTCAGTTTCTTGCTCTCTTTCCCCTGCTGAACCTTTCCTGAACACAGCAATCTCCTCTGGAGGGAAAGGTCTCCCAAGTCCAGATCCACTCTCACAGGAGTCTTCTGACTCTTACAGAGCCCAGGAACAGACTGAAGAAACCCAGAAAGTCCAGTGGTTTTCACCCGAGAATCCAAGGTTCTGATTGACTGATTGAGTCCATTAATTTTCCACAACCATAGGGATCAATATTTCCCACTGGCTTATTGGGGCATGGTTCAGGCGCCTGAATTAATCCCCTCCTTTTCCCAGAAGTCCCTCTGTCCCAGTTCTAGGTGCCTAATTAGATGATTGGCTGCTGTTTCGGGTCAGAGTATCATCAGCATGGCTGCTCCCATTCAGTTCTATGCAGTTCCATATGGTCCCTCATCTGTTCAACCCCGTATCACCCCTTGTTGTCGACACCCCAACAGCGAAACACAGAAAAAGACCATTATGGTGACATTCACGGTAATGGTCCTTTTTCTGTGTTTCACCTTCCCCCAGTGTTCTGCCCCCTACCTGGACCAACTTCGACCTGGAGTTGGAATCCTAGAGTCCAGGGGCGCGAGGGGCAGAGTCCCCACATGGGGGTGGGGGCAGCCCTGCCAAGAAAACACCCATGCAAGAGGCGGCACAATACCTGCATCGGTATTGTGCCGTCGCTGTGGGGGAGGTCGGCATTCTCGACGACAAGATAACTTGGTGCTTCCGTTCAACCCTGGTGCAGCCAAGTCAAATACTTTATTTGAACAAATGCCCCACTATGTTGTAGACCCTTTTTGTGTCCTCCTAAGCGAACCCACTCTTGGCCAATTGTGCCCACCAGCTTAGCTGTCGCTGCCGCCGAAACATACACCCACCCCAAGGTGGCAGGTGGCAGCTAATTAATATTCATGTGGGGCTCATTAATATTCATGATCATATATTTATGCCCCGATTTCAAACTTGAATATTTCAACCCCCAAGCGGCTTCTTTGCTGCTGTGTTCTGGTCACTGGCCCCCTATTTTCTGCAGTGGGGCGCAGGGACTACTGGATGCCCTCCTTCTCAACCGCAAAACCAGCGGTCTGTAAGATTAAGGGCACAACTTGTGCATGAGTAATCCCCATCCACTCTGTGGAGCTAAGCAAACAGCGGGGGAACACGAACAAGGATCAAGCCCAAACAGGGCTGAAATGAATTGCAGGGCTGAACCAGAGGGAAGTGGGGCACCAAGCAGTACAGGGAACAGGAATACTCATGGGGCAACCAGGTAATCCCCTGGTGGGGGGTTACACTCCCCGCTAGAAGGCTTCCATGCCCAAGCTTAAAGATAAGTACTAAAGTTTGACAATAACACATAATAACATTACTAACTATACACCTGAATCCTATCTGTTATGCAGCAACCATTTTCCAGAACAAGAAAGCATGCAAACACAAACATTGTATACATTTCAACCAGATTCCTTTCTCATGATGAGCCCCATGCCATATAAAAGTGGCTTCCATAGGTTCAACTCATTAGCCATAGGATATTGAAACTCCACATCGTACACTTTTTCCTCAGCCCTACTAGGTAATCTTTTCACCTCCCTCTTCTACCCCGGGTCCCCTCTCTCTCGAACCTAGGGGGCTTAGCTTTAGCAGGGCACATAACCACTTTCTGTAGGGACCTAGGAGTAATGTACACTCCCTTGTGTACCACAAATAGGGGTAAATTCATAGGACCTCCAGGGGCATCATAAGACAGTTTAAGAATAGGCCATATTGTCCTCCTTGACCTTCTGGGGGTCTCCTGAATTCCGGGACCACTAACCACCTCTAAGTCAGAGGTAGACTCCTCATCATCATCATCATCACATTCCCCCTGATCATTCTCCTCCTCAGCTACTAGGGCAAAGGATTCCAGCATCTCCCCAGCATCACCTGTTGCTCCAGGGGAACTAACCTGGGACCTTTCAGAGGACACAGTTAGACCAATATTCAGTTCCGATGTGGGCCCTCCAAAATCTTTCCTGATCCACAGGGTTATCCTGCGGCCATTCCTAGGACCCAGATGGACTAGTATAGAAGTTCCCTATGGATCCTCCAAAAGGCATATCTACAGGGAAGCAGCTCCAGTGCCACTCACAGGGCTCAGCCGGCCCAGTATGCAGATCTGGAGTGGTTCCTTGGAGAGGCTTAGTGGGAGCAGCCTCCCCATCTCCACCCTGTTTCCCATGTACAGCCATGTGCTCTGAATTCAGGGGCAGTCCCTGAAATAATCTGGCTAGCTCTGAAGTAGGGTAAAAGCTCTGGGGGTTCTGTCACCTTCTCCCTCAGTCTCATCATCTGTACTGTCTTCACCTGAGGCTCCCCCACCCTGAGCAGGCCCAGCCCTCATGCCATCACTGTCTCCATGCTTCCATCTCCTGTGCAGCAGCTTGAGTGGTGGGGGTGAAGAAGAATCTTCCTCACGAACCTCTTCATCTGTAATTCGGTTGCTGATGGGCAGCACATGATTTTGGTGAATTACTTTATGGCCCCAAGTTTCTCCATCAGGCCTAATCTTGTATATTGGGAGGCCTTCTAACTTTTCCAATACAATGTATGGAGTGCTTTCCCACCAGTCTGCAATCTTGTGCTTCCCTGGTATGCCCAGTCTTCACAGCAGCACTCAGTCCCCTGCCTCAAGATTCTGGACTCACACCTTTTTATCATATCATTCTTTGTTGGCCTGGTTTCTCTTAGCGGCCATCTCAGTAGCAAGGTGATGAGCATCATCGAGTTGCTGCTTCAGCTTCTTCATGTATTGCAAGTAATCTCCCACTCCAAGACCATCGGTGGACACCCTGAAACACAGATCCACTGGCAGTCGGGCTTTCCTCCCAAACATAAGCTGGTAGGGAAAGAATCCTGTAGCATCGTTGAGGGTGCAGTTGTAAGAATAGACCAGGGTGCTCACCCACTGACTCCAGGTACATTTATCGCAGGGGTCCAAGGTGCCCAACATATCTAATAAAATCTGGTTAAATCATTCAGGTTGAGGGTCACCTTGGGAATGGTACAGGGTGGTCCGTGATTTTCTGTTGCCCCACAGTGACAGAAGCTCTTTAATGAGGTGGCTCTCGAAGTCACAACCCTGGTCTGAGTGAATACTTTGAGGGGCCCCATAATACACGAAGAATTTTTACACCAGGATCTTGGCCACTGTGGAAGCCTTTCGTTCTTTCATAGGGTAGGCCTGGGCACATCTGGCAAAGTGATCAGTGACTATTGGGATGTTTGAGATGTTACGGGAGTCAAGTTCTAACATAAGGAAGTCGATACACATCAGCTCCATGGGGCCACCCGTCCGGATGTTTACCAATGGGGCTGCCTTTTTGGGGAGTGCTTTCCATTGTATGCATCTCCTGCAACTCTTACAATAAGTCTCTACATTGGCTCCCATTCTCGGCCAGTAGAATCTGCCTTTTACTAGGTCCAGGGTGCGTTCAATGCCCGGGTGGCCTATATCATCATGCAAAACCCTCAGCATAGTCTTGATATGCTTCTCTGGTAATGGGATGCCCCCTACTGATCCTGCATCTCTCTGTAAAGCAACCCTTTCCTTAACTGCAGCTTGGGCCATTCTCGTAACAAGAGCCTGGCGGGGGGGGAGGGGATAAATGGTGTCTACTTGAGTCTGATCCCCACTTTGTTGAAGCACTTGAATTATTTCCCAATGACAGGGCTGGCTCTCTGGTCTCTCTTTAAATCCTGGATGGTTAGCTGAGGAAGGGATCTCAGATCTAAGGCAGCTAGCCGGCAGTAGGTAACTGGGAGACAGCTTCCTGATGTTCCCAAGCACTCCACTAAACAAGAGGCATCCTCTTCGGAGAGTCTCTTCACCATCGTGCGTTTTACACAGGGCCTTCACTGCTTATTCTGATATCTTTTCCCAGACACATCAGCAGAGTAAGCAGGAGGGCGCCTGGACAGGGCATCCACATCCACGTGGTTCAAGCTGGGATGGTACTCTACGCAATAATCATAAGTGGACAAAGCTGATACAACCTGTGGCCTGCTGCATCCAGTTTGGTAGTGGTCTGCACATACGTAAGGGGGTTATTATCAATCATCACTGTAATCTTAGCCCTGCACAGGTAGTCATGGAACTGGTCCACAATAGCCCACTTTAATGCCAAACATTCTAGTTTATGGACTGCATATCTGCATTCCAACAGGTTCAAACTTCTGCTGGGGAAGACTGCGGGGTGCAGACCCTCGGGATATTCTTGATATAAGACTGCACCCAGACCACCGAAGCTGGCATCGGTGTGGAGTACATAGGGTTTCTGAGGGTCCACATAAGCTAGCACCGGAGCATGTGTCAGGCAGTAGATGATGTCTTTGAAGGCCCGATCACATTCTTCATCCCACTGGGAGCCAAAGGGTTCTGAAGGCTGAAAATAGTGGGTCTGATTAGATGTGGTCCCAGGGGGTGTTTTCTTGCTTTTACTGGTTGGTGAATACCCCTGCAGCAGGTTCAGTAGGGGCCAGACCACTCTGATGTAGTCCTTTACGAATCTCTGGTAATGCCTGCAGAAACCAAGCAGTTGCTGGAGCTCTTTTAAGGTCTGGGGCTTAGGCCAAGTGGTGAGGACTTCAATCTCACTAGTATCTGTTTGGATGACCTTTGAGGAGGTTATATGCCCAACATATTTAACCGAAGTCAGGAAGAATTGACACTTATCAGTTGACAGTTTCAATCCAGATTCTTCCAGATGATCCTGCACTTTGAGCAGCCAGGCCTTGTGTTCCTCCAAGGTCTTCCCGAACATGATAATGCCATCCAAATAAACCAGACACTTGAGTAGATTCATATTGCCCACGGCTTTCTCCATCAGGAGCTGGAAGGTAGTGGGGGCGCCCGAGATCCCCTGAGGCATCCGGAGGAATTCATAGCATCCCAATGGGCATATGAAAGTCAGCTTCTCTCGGTCCTGGGGGGCCACTGGAATCTGATAATAGCAGTTCTGCAAATCCAGGACCAAGAACCACTGGCTGCCATTCAAACAATCCAGGGCATCCTGTATTCAGGGCATAGTATGTTGGTCGGGCACTGTCCGTTTGTTCAAGGTGCGATAGTCCACACACATCCTTATTGCCCTACTCTTCTTCCTCACCACGACAACTGGAGATGCATAGGGGCTCTGTGATTCTTGAATAATCCCCACAGCCAACATTTCCTGAAGATGCCATTGGACGTCGTCAATGTCTGCTGAAGCCAATCGCCTGGATCTCTCTTGAAAGGGCCCCTTTTCATTGAGACATATGCAATGCTGCTCTCCACTCACACACCCTACATCCCATTCATGTAGGGAAAACATCTCCGTTTGGGCAGCCAGTATCACCCGTATCCTCTCTTTCCATTCCTCCGGGATTGTGGAATCACTTAAATCAGACAGTCCAGGATCAAGTTCCTTGGGGGCACCACCTCTCACTGCAGCAGGCTGCACTGTTGTATTGGCGTAATAAACTCTGGCTAAAGCCCATCCCTTCCTCACCACCACCTGCTGGTTGGTGACATTCCTTACTTGTACCGTAACCCTTCTAACATAGGCATGTGCTCTGGCAGTCAAAACACTTGGTTTTACCAACAGTCCCATGGGTAATCCGTTCTCCTCCGGGGCATCCAACATCACCAATTGATTTGTCACATCCTTTTTCAACCTCACTACCCTGGCAATGTTACATTCCATATTAGGTGGTAGCACAATCTCCTCCCTATCTTGCCTCCACACTATGCCAACAGAGTCATCCGTCTCCTCGTCAGCCGGTTGTCTTCTCTTCCTGTAAGCCTCCTTAATCAAGGGGTGAATAGGGAGTTCGCAGACTTTTCTCTCAGCTTCTAGGGCTTGGCACAACTGGGATAGTTGTCCAAACATATGGACATTTGTGCCCACTAACACAGGCACTCCATCATGTATGCCAGATTCAGGGCAAATCAAAGCCAGGGTCTCCACTACATCCCCTACACCAGTTACTTCTGTTGGAAATGCCAGCCACACCTTTACATGTTCCAGATAGGGGTATGCCTTCTCACTGAGTCCCCACATATGTAAACCCTCAAGCGGTTGCAGTTCAACATTGGACAATTTCTGGTCGTACCATGACTTTAAAATGATGGTGACTTGCGAACCACTATCCAGGACTTCTCGGGTAGAGAGCCCATTGATGGTGACTGTGGTTTCTGTTGACAGACCCACCAGCTGATTCAGGTCAATGGGGACGGATGTGGTGGTCTTGTCTGTGGAGGCTCTTCCACGAGCCATGGAGCTTGGCCTGCCAGGGACCCTGGTGCGCTTCTTTACCGGACCCCATTGTAGTTTCCCTGGTTCTGACTGGAATTTCCATGTGGCCTATTTCTGCCAGTGTCATGGTTTATCAGCACCCTACACCCCTTTTGGATATGGCCCTCACCACCATGCCTATTGCATATAAAAGGTTCCCTCTGAGGCGACCTAGCTGACGCCACGGGGCGGGTTTCTGGGACTTCCACAGGGACACTTGTTACTGCCGGATCCCATTCAACAACCTTATCATTTCCCTGAGCTCGACTAAGCCTTCCCATTCTCACTAACTTGGCCAACCTGCGAGCTAACTCATCCATCTGTGCCTTTACCCCAACCTCTAGAGAGGGTGTCTGCGTTGTATACCCAGGGCCAAACATCCAAAAATCCCAAACAATGTTGTTTACCAATAATTCCAAGATCAAACTTTGTCCCCCAGAACTGGAAATAAAAACAATAAATGGTGATTTTCTGCAACAGATTACTGAATATAAATACCTGGGCCTTTGGGTGGTCTGTAGTCTGAAGTTTGATTATCACATCAAAGAATTGGTAAAAACAATTAGTCGTAGACTAGGGGTTTTAAGAAGAACTAAACATTGTATGGATAGGCCTGTAAGACAGACAATAGTCAACCAAATGCTAGTATCTATAACAGACTATGGTATGCATGTCTATGGCCAGGCTAGTGTAACAGAACTGAAAAAAGTTGCGGTATTGTACAATCAACTGGCTAGGTTTATTTTACTAGCCGGAAAATCAACCCACCATTGTAACATGCTTACTGAGCTAAATTGGCTCACCATAGTAAACAAACATAAAAAATGTTTTAATTAACCAAGTAAGAAATACTATAGTGAAAAAAAAAAACATTCTACTTATTTGAGAAAATGCAAAGGACAACTCACTCACACAATTTAAGGAGGGATAAATTACTTAGAGATTACGAGATTAGGACCCCAAGAACTAGATATGGTGAAGAGACCTTTCTTTATTCAGTCACAAAGGTCTGGAATGAACTTAAGATACAGACAAAAAATATTTTTGATAGCCGTACAACATTTAATACTGCACTAAGACAAGAATTAACTACATGTTGCAGGTGTTTTGATTAGCCCAGAGTCTCACTTATACACAAGCAATATTATAATTATAACTGTTTTGCCAGATGATTATTGTATTATTGTGTTATACCGGTATGTATTGTTAAATATGTGTATTTGAATGTGAAACATTTATTAACTGTGTAAATTAGGAGCACCATGTAAGTAGGACTTGTCCTAAAATAAAGATTTTGCTACTTTTACTTCTAAACATGGCGGAAGCTACACTGGGGCCACCCCACTTAGCCCTTGGGGTTCAACTATCCCCGGATTCACTACCATCTTAGCTGAGGTGACTACGTCCTTACATTCCTTTATCAAGATCCTCAACTCATGCATTTCTCCAGAGGGCATCTCTTTCCCTGCCTGAGTAGCAGCCATTGAGGCCCTCTGCCCTCTCCATCGTCCCTGCTCCTCCTCCACTTCCCTAATCTTTCACACTAGAACCCAGTACAGAGGGGGGGGGGTTGCTCTTCCTATCAGCTAAGTGGAGCTGTAATACCAGCAGGGTAGAGTGGCTAGCGGCTTTTATCACATGTTCTAACCTCACCTAGTTCAGATCCTGCGCTGCCACCCCCCTTTTCTAAATACCTTCTGTAATGCCATCTCTATCCGGGTTAAGAAAGCGGACAAGGGCTCCCCTTCCCATTGGTGATGGTCTTAAATTTCCACATAAGGTTGTCACCAGATTCAGGGCTGCCAAAACACTTTTGAGGGCAGTCAGGTATACCTGTGTTGGGGCGTTGGGGTCCGTGGCTCGCAAAGAATGAATTACTTCCAGAGCAGGCCCATGGAGGCTCTTTACCAGACGCTTCCATTTTTCAATTTCAGAGCACTGCCAATCTTGTACAAGCAGGATGGCACAATCCATCCATGCCTCTAAATGGTCCTCGCTATTGGGGGTGGGCTTACCCCCCTGAAAACATTCTTAGCTTGCAATAAGAATCAAGAGCTATGGGCACAGATCCAGGCTGGTGTTTCTCAACTTTGGGGAGTCTTGGTGGGAGCTCAGACCCTTGTCCCCCTTTCCCCAGGGAGACTACACTAAACAAAGTTACAATGGGCAGAGCCTCGGGCAGCCCCTCTGCCACCAAAGCTTCAGCTATCCAGGCAGCCTCTAACACATTGCTACTCTCTACTGGTACAGTTAATGTACCCCTTCCAGAGTCAGCCATTCTTCCTTGCACTTTTGCTTTACCCATTTTGGGTTTTGTGGTCAGGTGTTGTTCTATTTCCACTTCCTCCATCTCCTGGGGTACTCCCAACAGCAAAAAGGATTTTTAAGGGTCCATTTTCATACCCTCACTCCATTCTACCAATTTCACTTTGTCATCCTCCATAGGCCTAAACCTTGGCCTCGGGGGGACAGACCTGGGTGCTGGAGACCCCAGGGGGTCTCTGTTCTGGTTCTCCAGAGTGGGCATGGCTGGTGAACAGGAGATCCCACTGGTGCCTCCAAAAATGTAGCCAGATGCCATGTGCCAGTGGGCTACTACCCCTGCCTGTTGGCCCTCTAACAGGTTAAGGGGCCTGGGTCCTGTTACGGTGGAGTTCGGGGGTTCTGTCACAAAGATAATAGAGATAGTGCAGTGCCTCCACCCAGAGAAAAGTAAAAGTGGGTCAGGTGACTAGCTGGCACAGCCCCCTGGAATGCTGCACCTACCCACCTCCACTGCCAACCACTCCACACTTTGAATACCCAACCAGTCAATAACACCATAAACCATGAACAGTAATGATCTGACAGACTCAGAGAATTCCTGCACACACAGTTTCAAATGATAAAACACAGCTTTATTGGGGGTAAGGACTAGGGAAGGGATACCAGGACAAAGGATGGCTGTGCATAAAAAGATGGTAAGAGAAAACAAGTAACAATAATTATATGGGCCCGTAAGCCAAGCCCACCCCCGGAGGCCCACTGCCACTGGTACCAGTGTCTACCCTGATAGTCCTTAGGGATACCCACAAGATGCAGGCCTGTTCATTGCAGCAGGTTGGCTGGCTGTTGGGGCCTTGAAACTTGATAAAAGTGCTTTGTTTATGAAAATTACATTTCCCTTTACCCTTTCCAGGAGCCAGGTCCTGGGTACTCACTGTTCGTAGGTCTCAGATGCCTGGATTATGGAGCTCCTTGGTCAGTGCAGCACATTGCAGAAGAAGGCTGGCCTTGGTTCCCCTAGCAGGATGGAAGTTGCTCAAGGATCTTGCAGCTGGTCACCTTGATTGTAGTTCTGGCCATTTGTCACCTTCAGTCGCTTCTGGCCCATTGCAGAGCTCTGTGGCAGGACAGCACCAGCCCCAGAAGGCCCAGACCCGGAGTGGCTCCACAGCCCGGCTCCCCACAATGCATCACAGGTGCCCTGGCACTCCAGCAAGCGCTGGTGACCTACTGAGACAGTGAGTCCCACTTGGAAGGGGTTAGCTGATTACCTCACTGTCTTTGGGTGAGAACTCCCAAATGGTGGGGGTCCTCCTGCAATCCCTGCACTGAGTTCGAAACCAGCAGAAATCACAGGCAATAGCTCAAGCAAAGTCCAGTGCCAGCTGGAGTGGGTGCTAGCCCTAGTTCAATGAAGCCCAGGTGCAATCAACAGGGGGATCCAAACACAACAGGCCCCTGCACACTAAAACACACTTTCCAGTTAGAAAATATCCACAACCTTTTCTTCAGCTGCAGCTGGGACACAGCTTTCAGCCACTTCAACCAGTTCACTCAGGAAGTGTACAGCACCTGGCTATCACCCCGACGTCCAGAGACACTTTGCCTCTTCAGAATCACAATCGCTGTTCTGCACAGGTAAAACGAACTCTCAGCAGCAACTGTGGCACCCAAATAGAAGTGCTCAGTCCTCTCAGCTCAATCCAGTACAGGGTTTCTGCATCAATTAGCTTCTCCAATATAATCAAACAGCTCACAGTACCTGAGAAATCAAGGTATCAGTTCAGAATTTCGCTCTTTTCCCTGCAGAACCTTTCCAGAGCACAGCACTCTCTTCTGGAGGCCTGGGAAAGGTCTCCCTAGTCCAGATCCATGCTCACAGAAGTCTTCTGACAGAGCCCAGGAGCAGACTGAAGAAAAACCGAATGTCCAGGGGTTTTCACTCGAGAGTCCAATGTTCTGATTGGCTGATTGAGCCCATCCATTGTCCATAACCATAGTGATCAATATTTCCCACTGACTTATTGGGGCATGGTTTAGGCACCTGAATTAATCCCCTCCTTTTCCCAGGAGTCCCTCTGTCCCAGTTCTAGGCGCCTAATTAGATGATTGGCTGCTGTTTGGGGTCAGAGTGTCATCAGCATGGTTGCTCACATTCAGTTCTATGCAGTCCCATACAGTCCCTCATCTGTTCCACCCTGGTGCAACCAAGTCAAATACTTTATTTGAACAAAAACCCCATGTGTTTTAGCCCCTTTTGTGCCCTCATAAGCGACACCCACTCTTGGCCAATTGTGCCCACCAGCTTAGCTGTTGCTGCCGACGAAACATACACCTCCCAGGCAGCAGGCAGCAACTAATTAATATTCATGTGGGGCTCATTATTATTAATGGGAACCGCTTTATGCCCCGATTTCAAACTTACATTTTTCAACCCCCAAGTGGCTTCTTTGCCGCTGTGTTCTGGACATCTGCAGAGGGGCGCTGGGACTACTGGATGCCCTCCCGCTTGACCACAAAACTGGCGGTCGGTAAGATTAAGGGCGCAACCTGTGCATGCGTGATCCCCATCCACTCCACAGAGCTAAGCAAACAGCGGGGGATCACGAACAAGGATGAAGCTGAAACGGGGCTGTAATAAATTGCAGGGCTGAACCTGAGGGAATTGGGGCACCAAGCAGTACAGGGAACAGGAAAACTCATGGGGCAACCAGGTAAACCCCCAGAGGGGGGGATTACATATTTAATTTGATAACTAGGTAAGTGCATTGGTCCCAGGGACCTTTTCAGGCATGACCCATGACCCAGGCCATTTAGATGGAACATGGACACAATATTACAGTGACAGCATAAACATAGTTAAAACATGGTACACAGACTGTATAGTTACAGCAGCAAAACAAAAACAAGTAGATGGTACATGACTTTGAAATTACTGAGGTATGGCATAAATATTGCAATTATAGAAAGAAACAAGAAATTAAGACAATGATAAAAATACACATTCCAACGAACAGAAAATTTAAATACATTCAGATTGCACAGAGGAAGGAACGGTTGAATATCAATGCAAAAGTGGGACCCAGGAATAGGCCTGTAACCCAGCAACATAACTTGAGAGTTAGACCAAGCAAGTACTGCAGGGGTATTTACTGGGCACAAGGGCTGCTGAGGCATACTGATAGAGTGCTCTGAGACTGATTTGGCATTTTATTTTCCCTGTAACTCCATGGCAATTTTCCTTCGCTTTCCTGTAGATTACATTATTTCCAGTGGAAGCTGAATTGTTCTGTTTTACTGTATAACCAATGCAACAGGGCCAAAATGCAGGCCATGCTTTTTGGTTCTCATAGGAAATGTCCCTCCTCTACTGCCTCACTACATGTCGCCTGTCTTGATGGGTCCCCTGTCCACATAACCCCATTCTTCAGATACTTCAGGGTCACACTTGACCCAGCCCTTGACTTTTCTCTACATGTTAATGCCATTTGTAAATCTGTCAACTAAATTGGGCCTCGCCTACCATGTTTGACTTACTCTCACCCCTGCAGCTAGGATCTCTGTGGTCCAAGGTCTCCTTCTACCTGGGCTCTGCTATGTTCTACACATCTTTGGACAGAGCCAAGCAGGCATCATTCAAAAGTGGGATGTCACATACAATATCTGTAGATTTGCTCTGTCTGCCCCTCACCTATCCCATTGTTGCTCTTTATATGTGGGCCTTCGATGGTCATCCCTGTGACGGAGTTAGGCTACACCCTCAGCTGTGATTGATGGACCACTTTTCTATCTACTTATTTCCTAGCAACAGTTAACACTTTTCTCTTTGCTTTTCTTCTTTTTACACCTACCCTAAGTTGGCCACCTAGCATTGCTCTTTACTATCCCTACTAAACTTCCTACTAGTTCTCTCTTTTCATTCTTTTTCCATTTCCATCCATCCAGTCCCTAGAATGAAGCCAAACACCCAGAGAGGTGTTGTGTAAAGTGCATAAGTGCATTTTGTGTACAAAAAGCATGGAGGCTATTTTACATAGGAATGAATACAGTTAGTAAAGC
Organism: Neoceratodus forsteri; assembly: GCA_016271365.2. Taxonomy (NCBI): domain Eukaryota; kingdom Metazoa; phylum Chordata; order Ceratodontiformes; family Ceratodontidae; genus Neoceratodus; species Neoceratodus forsteri. The sequence continues at coordinate 1,840,975,612 of CM057449.1, forward strand.
CTTTTTAAAGAAAAAGGATTCAGAAGTCATATAAAACAATAATATTGTCATAATTAGTACGGTTATATGAAATGCTTAAGGTATTTTCATACATTCACACTATAGACCGGTTACTGTATAAGGTTCTATGTAGGAGAATGTGGTATACTTCATAAAAGTGCTTAGTCACTGTGTATCAGAGATATAGAGAGTCAGTATCTGTGGAGATATACACTGTACCTTTAACTGAACCAGGAAATCCCCTGAAACAATCCCCAACATATTCAGACATGAAACAGCATGTCCAGACATGTAAATAGAAAAGGGCTCAGTCAGGTGACCCCACCAAAATATATAAAAACCTCTTCACTAAGTTCACTTCAGTTCAGTCCAGTGGGGCTCAGCCCTGAGAGAGGAGGAGAAGAGAGGCAGACAAGCTGTTGAATGCAGATGAGAACGGTCTTAGGAGCGCTAAGATCCAGGACTGTATTATGGGAGACACTACTGATGTTAAGTAGTGATTTTCTTTGCAATTGTTTTGCTTTCATTTATTATTTTTCAAACTTCTGAAAAATAAATATCATGGTGTGTTTTAAACCTGTAAATTTGCCTCATCTGAAGTTTATTCCTACACGCTGTGACAATCCCCCTCATCTAAGCATTTATTTTCCCTTGGTTGCCTTGTCGACAAGAAAGAATTACTCACCATAGTAATATTGTTTCTTCTAATGGAGTCTTGCTGTATTCAGACATAATGCAGTTAGCCCCAGCACTTGAACTGCCCCAGAGAGGAAAGAGTTAACTCCATGCAGAAGCATGGAACGTTGAGCTTGAGCTCAGTTTTCAAACCTCTGCCTGTGGTACTTACCAGTGCAACCGTCAGATTCTTACGAGCAACTAACTTAACACTAAAATGTGGAAATTGTTTGAACACATAGCCAAAAGGCAAAATACTTTTTGGGGTCCAAAAAAGACTCAAGTCAAGAACCCAGGAAGAAATAAGGTAGTGACAATTCAAACTATGCAACACAAGAAGGAAAAACATAACAATTACCCCACCAAGAGGGAGGGTACAAGGTACACCCCTGAGGTGCAACACTGTGCCTGCCAATCCACTTCCCAAAAACAGGTTCTGAGAGGGGAGGCGGGGGGAGGTCTGAATACAGGAATACTCCATTAGAAGAAACAACATTACTATGGTGAGTAATTTTTTCTTCAAACAACATGAAATCTTGCTGTATTCAGACATAATGCAGACTACCAAGCAGTTCCCTATGGAGGAGGGAATGCAGAACCTACTCTGGGAACAGGCTCTGCAGTACTGCTGTGCCAAACCTAGCATCACTCCTAGCCTGGATGTTCAGAGAGTAATGCTTGGCGAATGTATGTACTGTTTTCCAGGTGGCTGCTTTACAGATCTCTAACAAGGGTATATCTCTGGCCGCAGCTAGAGTAGCAGCTGTACCTCTAGTCGAGTGAGCCCTCAGGCCTGAAGGGGGTGTTCTACCTAATTTGTCATAGCAAAATTGTATACAGGAAACAATCCACCTGGCAATAATTCTCTTAGTGGGAGGCTCACCTTTCCCCACTTCACCATAAGTGAGGAACAATTGAAGACAGTCATTTCTGTGTGCCTTAGTATGCTCTATGTAGTAGCTAAGTGCCCTGTTAACATCCAAACTGTGTAATCTTCTTTCCCCTGGGGAAGAATGGTCAGTGAAAAATACAGGAAGAGAGATAGACTGGTTTAGGTGAAAATCCGATACCACTTTAGCCAAGAACCTCCTATTAGTTCTTAGGACCACTTTATCCCTATGGAAGGATATGAAGTCAGGTTCAACTGACAAGGCCTGTAATTCACTAATCTGCCTGGCAGAAGTAATAGCTACCAGGAACACAGTTTTCCAGATCAAGTACTTCAATTCAGCCGAAGCCATAGGCTCAAAGGGTGGCTGCATAAGCTGAGCAATGCAGACATTAAGATCCCAAGGCAGAGTAGGCTCCCTAAAGGAAGGGTTAATGTGAAACAGGCCTTTGAAAAACTTCCTGAAAACAGGATGAGATGCCAGGGAAGAGCCCTTCCCTGCTGAAAGGAATGCAGAGACAGCTGCTAGATGAACCGTCAGAGTGGCAGGCCTAAGGCCTAGACTATTCAGATGAGCTAGATAATCTAAGGTTGTGGAAATGCCTGCAGAATCAGGCACAATACCTTTCTGAGAGCACCAAATACTGAACCTCTTCCATTTGGAATTGTAAGTTTTTTCTAGTGGAAGGTTTCCTGGAGACCTTCAGAAAATCCAGAACTCCCTGAGAGAGATGTAGAGCTGCATATTCTAACTCTTCAAGAGCCAGGCCTTGAGGTTGAGAGACTGGAGATTGGGGTACCAGATCTGCCCCTGGGAGGAGGAGAGAAGATTGTATCTCCTGGGAAGAGACAGGGGGACGTGAGATAGCCAAGGACAGCAGTAGAGGATACCAGGGTTGTCTGGCCCAATCTGGAGCCACCAATATCACTGTGCAGGGTTGAGTTCTTATCTTGATCAGAACTCTGAAAAGGAGAGGGAAATGAGGGAAGACATAGAGAAACCTGCCCTTCCAGTTCAGAATGAGGGCATCCTGGGGAACTGTCCCCAAGACTGGAGGTCTGCAGCAAAACAGAGGAAGTTGATGATTGTCTGGTGCTGCAAACAGATCTATTTCTGGAATGCCTCACTTGGAGAAAATAATCCTCAGAATGTGAGGATTCAAGAACCATTCGTGATGCCCCTGTGAAATCCTGCTCAGGGCATCTGCCAGCACATTGTCCTTCCCTGTAAGATGAACTGCTACCAGAAAAGTCTGAAGGGAATAGGCCAGAGACCAAATCTTCATGACCTCTGTGCACAAGGCCGTGGACCGAGTGCCTCCTTGCTTGTTGATGTACCACATTGTGGTAGTGTTGTCCGTCCTGACTTGGACCACCTTGCCTTTGACTGAATCTGAAAAGGTCTGAAGGGCTAGAAAAACTTCCCTGAGTTCCAGGAGGTTGATATGAAGAAGAGACTCCTGCGGAGACCAGATCCCCTGAGCTGTTAGGGCTCCCAGGTGGGCTCCCCAGTCTAGGAGAGAAGCATCCGTAGTCAGTACTACTGATGGAAGTTGAGGGAGAACTGGAACCCCTTGTCTGAGGTTGTCTTGGTCCAGCCACCACTGGACAGCCTGGACCAGAGTTCGGGTCACTGGAATCAGTTTGGTGACAGAATCTATTATCTGTGACCAAAAGGACCTTAGATGGAACTGAATGTCCCGCATCTGAAATCTGGCTCCCTGAACCACTGCAGTGGAGGCTGCCATGTGGCCCAGGAGTTGGAGGAACTGTCTTGCTGGAAGAGAAACCTGAGGCCAAAAGGAGGAAGCGAGGTCTACTAAGGCCTTCACTCTTGCCAGAGGAAGGAAAGCTTTTGCTTGTGTAACCCCCCTATTACCCGGGGTTACTAGAATCCCAGTAAGACCTAGTGGTAGGCACGGAAGGCAGCTTGTGAAACTCCAGTTAAATGGATTTCACACTGTCTCACTCTGTTCTCAGTCTCAGCTGAGACTGAGGGATGACATCACCATAGAACTCTCGCAGCTGCATGAGCCACACTGGAGTGCTGCAGTTGGAAGTTAAGATAGAATGTTGGGGATTTTGAACAGAGTCTGTGTGCAGTCTTGAAGAGAGGAGCAGCCCAGCAGTCTGAGTGCAGGCTCTCAGAGCCTTAAGCTCTGTTTTAGAGCTACTGTAAGGGAGGCGTGTGTTTCCACCGAAAGAGGAACACAGTAAGCTGTTTGTGAAGTGGTGGAGACCGCTGTTACTGGTCCATGTGCCCCATCCCTGAGGGGATGGGGGTGGAAAGGTCTGCGTGTCTTCCAGGGGCAACCCTCCTCGTTCCGGCTAAGGAAAAAGCTGCCTTATTTCAAGTTGTGCTGCGGCACCAGAAGCTGTGGTAGAGAAATTCCTGTGAGGAATCACCTGTGGGGCACCTGCAATCAAAGGCTGAGTTCGCTGTGACAGAGGGCCTATGTTTTCACCTGAACTGTTGAAACATGGGGATTGGACTACTTAATTTGTAGGAGGTCTAGTGTAATAGACATTGCCGGTTAATTCAAGTAGCTTCAAGTCCAGCACAAAGAGTAAAGTAAAGTGAGGATTGGACTGTTTAATCAGTGGGAGGCCTAGAGCAATGGGCTAAGCCAAGTAAAAGTATGTTCAAGTCCAGCACAATGGGAAAGAAAGACAAGTAGAGGAAATGTGACATACATTTAGCCTTAATCTACATTGCCAAGCTTTATAGAATGAGATGTTTAATGTCCAGAGAAATGGCCGGGTATGAATTGTGGAAGCGAGAGGTGGGAGACCCCCCCATCAGTAGTAACCAAATTCACCTCTACGGATTTGCTCTGTGGCACCTTTACTTTCTCTCAGGTACTTGGCCAGTGCCTGAGGAAAGCACCCAGACATGGGATTAAAAGGAGAATTCCCTGATAGAGCTGAGGTGCTCTTAGGTGGTTTAGGGAGCCACCAGAAAAGGTTTCCATGACATATGGAAGGTGTCTGAGAGGCTGGCAAGGGAGCCAAGCCTGGGAATACCAGATAGTGTACAAGTTCAGGCTGTGTACCCAAATCAGTTTGCAAGTCCGGGCTGTGTGCCCGGTGGGTTCAGAGCCTGAGGGCTGGAGTGTTGAAGACGTGTTCCTGATTCTTTTTAATCTGAATTACCAGAAGTGTAGCCCTGTGGGGGGGGGTCTGTCTACGCTTTGTTTGTTCTGTTTGGATGTGAATAAAGCCACACTTTAGAATCCCATTTCTGGTATTGGACATTACAGTTATTGCTTCCTGTGTTCGGAGTTACTTGGGTGCCACTGCGCAGAGTAGCCAAACCTAGCCCTTGTGCCAAGTAACCTATTCCTCCCCGAACCCAGTCCCCACCTGGTAATGCTGTCAGATTCAAACAGCATGCCGCCTGTCATTTGCAAAAAGGCAGGGGTGGAGGGCTTACACTGGGGTAGTATCCAATTCCACCCCTATGAAGGTGAGAAGCTGTACTGGTTCGAGGACAGATTTTGGCAGTTTGAGAAGAAACCCCAGGGAACTGAGCAAGTCCTGAGTGGTTGCAGAGCTGACCTGACCTGGTCTGAAGACTGTCCTACTAGAAGCCAGTCGCCCAGATATAGAAAAATGGTGATACCCTGTCTTCTGAGGTAAGCCACCAATACTGCAAGGCACTTTGTGAACACCCTTGGAGCTGATGTTAGGCCAAAAGGCATGGCCTTGAACTGATAATGGCCTGAAGGCAACTCAAACCTGAGGTATTTTCTGTGGGAGCACCTTATGGGGATATGGAAGTAGGCATCCTTGAGGTCCAGTGATGCTAGCCAATCTCCTGGCCTTAAAGAGGGAAGGATTATTCCCTGAGTTACCATTTTGAATTTGGGTTTTGAAATGTGTTTGTTCAGATACCTTAGATCCAGGATGGGTCGCCACACCCCTGTTTTTTTTGGGGTGAGGAAGTACCTGGAGCACAGGCCTTTTCCCCTGTGTTGAGTAGGAACCTTCTCTACGGCTCTGAGAGCCAGGAGAGAGGAAACCTCTGCCTCTAGGGCAAGGGTTTCTGAAACTGATGCAGGTGGAAAAGACTTGGTCCTCCTTTTTGGGTACCTTTTGAAGCTGAGGGCTAGTCCCAGGCTTACTACTTCCATGACCCACTTGTCTGAGGTAACAGACTTCCAGGCCTGAAAGTAGTAAGCCAGCCTGCCTCCTACTGGGATTGAAGAATCGACCCGGGCTGACACCTCAGGGTGTCTGCTTGGCAGGAGCCTTAGATTGGGAGGACGAAGCAGCCCTGCTCATCCCCCTTCTACCCCTCCCTCGGAAAAAAAAACTTTGTGGGTACGAGGGGGAGGCCTGGGCTTGGTAAAAAGGCCTGTGAAAAGGCCTGCCCCATCCCTGGACTGCGGCTTCTGAGGAGTGGCTTTCCTTTCCTTCGCCTGTGCACTCCTGTAAGTGGTTCTATATTCATCCATTTTCTTCATGTAAGCCTCTGTCTGCTCCCCAGACAGAGAGTTACCAACTACAGGAAAATCCATAGCCTTAGACTGGGTGTCCTGTGATAGGCTAGTACATCTGAGCCAAGCATGCCTTCTGAGAAACACAGATGTAGCCATGACTCTGGATGCCACATCGTTGGAGTCGACAGCAGCGTGAAATTGTACTTTGGATCCCTCAATTCCATCTGCAGCCACCTCCTCCAGCTCTTTGGCTAGCTGGGGGGAGGCCTTTTTAGCCAGTTCCAGAACCGTATCCCACCTGTACTTCTGGTACCTGGCTGTGTAGGCCATATAATTTGCCTGCCTGAGTCCCAAAGAGGATGCCAAGTATAGTTTCTTGGCCATGGCATCACTTTCCTGGAGTCCTTGTCTGGGGTGTAGTCAAAGGAATGTTTGCCCTGTCACAGGCTGCAGCCTGCACTACTCCAACATGGCTGCTATGTGAATAAAGGAACTCAGCAGCTGAGCCTGATAACATGTATCTCCTGTCAGGGTGTAGCCAGGGATTTCAGATCTGCACACAAGTGGACGCACTGCTACCCCCGTTAGGGAGTGCTGGTGTGCTACCCCCCCCATGCATGGGTAAATGCAAATGCCATGCATTGCTCCCTAGCTCCCTAAGACAGCCACATACCAGCCCAGAGCCTGTAAAGTTGTATTGTCCTGGGATGCAATGACAGTGACCAGTCCTTCTAGTTTCGACTCCTATGAATAAATTTCAGAAAGCTTCAGCATTTTCTTTGTTAGTTTTCATGCAAAAAGGAAGCAGTTCAGAGTCTATTTGCTACCCCACTTAAATAAAATTGTACACCATGGAGTACTTGGAGTATGCCTGGCTACACCCATGTCTCCTGTCCATTCTTTCATCTACAGGAGGTAAAGAGTTAGGAGTCTGTAGAATCTTTTGTGTCTGTTTCCCCAAGGACTTGTGAAGGGGAATAGACAACCTTTTGGACTCTGGGATGTCCATCATCTCTACAAAATCAGGCTCTTCTTCCTCCTCAGCAGCTTCAACCAAAGGGAGCTGGAGGGTTTCAGCCACCTTCTTGTAAAACAAGAAGTGAGAAGGGGACTCAGAAAGCCAGGGAGGGGAGACATCAGAGGGTCTGTCTGGGGAGATGTCCGGTTCAATGGGCACATCCAGACCCCCATCGTCGTAGTTATCGTCGTCATCGTCGGGATAGTCTTCGTCTCCCTCCCACTCCTCATAGAAAGCATCCGGATCGTAATCCGAAGGAGCCGGTTCCGAATGAACTGACCACCTAACTGGCGGCACCGGTTCGGATGGAACCAAATGAAGCGATTGGACAATACTAATCGCTTTGGCTATCTCGTCCGCGGTTGGAGTAGGCGGTACTGGATCCGAACTGGCAGACTTTCATTTCTTTTTTGATGGAACCGACCCCTCAGAGTCGGCTCTCCTTTTGCCTGAGGAGGTATCGCCTAGGTCAGTAGGCACCTCCTCAGGTTCGGCTGTAACCGAACTGGGCTGGCCATCCAGGTCTACGGACTTCTCGACCTCCCTTTCCTTCAACCTACTCAGTCTTTTTTCTAGAGTGGTTTTAGGAAAGTTTTTGCAAATTTGGCAGTCTGACTGGAGGTGGTCAAACCCCAGACAATAAACACAGATGAGGTGGGGGTCGGCCTTGGCAAAGGCCTCCCCACACTCAGTACAGTGTTGAAACCCAGTGGGACCAGTTTTCTTTTTGGGTTTCTCAGACATGGTCAACCTACCAAAATTACCCTATAGAAGCGTTCAAGCCAGGTAATACCAACTGATGGGTAACAACTGTGTCAAGGGTTTGGAAAAGAACCGAGAAAAAGGCCGGTTCTTTTGAAACCGATCAGTACTGGAACACCTCTCTAAAATAATAAATTTAAAATTAGAAGGAAACACAAGGTTGGTTCCTAACCGGACCGACCAGGAAGAAACCGAAGAAACCAACAATTTCCGCAAGTTATTTAAAATAAAATACAGTCACTACCTATCTACTACACTACCTGTACCGTAGGCAGAGGCTGGAAATCTGAAAAAACAATAAAGAACAAGTTTTAAACTGAATGCTTTACTTTTACCGAACCGAGCAGAGGAATCACCGGAGCGACTTCACTGTTAGGCAGAGTAAAGAATCTGACAGTTGCACTGGTAAGTACCACAGACAGAGGTTCGAAAACCGAACTCGAGCTCAAGGTTCCATGCTTCTGCATGGAGTTAACTCTTTCCTCTCTGGGGCAGTTCAAGTGCTGGGGCTAACTGCATTATGTCTGAATACAGCAAGACTTCATGTTGTTTGAACATTATTCGATCCTCCCAGTCTACCTCCCTTGCTGGCCTGCTCACCCCATAGCTCAACCTTGTCAGCTTTGGTCCACTGCCTCAGCTCTACTCTCCGTGTTCCCCTGCCTCACTAAAATGGGGGAACAATTCTTTGCCTACTACACGCCCAAACTCTGGCACTCCCTTCCTCTACACCTCAGGTGTACCAAATCGCATGCGGCATTCAAACAAGCCCTATCTGCCCACCTCACCTATCTTGATGCTTACACGCGTTAGCCTCGTTGCACTTTGTCTGGCCCCCCCAGTGCCTCTTTCCTCCCTCTCCCACCTGCTCCTCCCTCCTTCCATTATCCGTTGACCTTACTTTCCTTCAAGCACTTAAATAACCTTTGTTTTGACACTTTTGACTAATGTTCACCCACTGTTTTTTCTCCTGTCTGTTGTTTTGCTATTTGGTTCATTGCTACTGTTATTTGGTTGGTTGCTCAAGTTACTGCACTTTGATTTCCAAGCCATGTTTTATCCTACTGATTGTTGCAAGGTTTTTGTGTCCTATTTACTGCTGTACCTGCTTCATTGTACCTGAGACTCCATTGTATTTCATCGTATACCCCCCCTGACAGCAACACCCCAGCAGCGAACAACACTACAGTGACTACAGTGCCACATCGCTTTAGTGTCTGCGCTGGAACCCAGCACTGTCTGTTGGTGGTCTTGCCCCCCCCCCAATCAGCTCTGACTCGGAGTTGATATTTAGTGGGGGGGGTGCGGAGGGCACAGACCCTCATGTGGGGGGTTCAAGGGGCAAAGCCCCCCAAAGAAAACACTTTGTGATGTTGGAAACTGGCAGCCGACCGTGAAAAGCGGTCGACCTGCTGGTTTCGCTGTCTGGTCCTTCGACAGCGAAATTGTCGATGACCAGTTGTGGATCCGTATTTCATTCTTTGTTACATCCTTGTTGCAGATCTCCTGACCTCTGTGCTTGTTTTATTCTCTTACGGGTTGTGCCTGAAAATAGGCAGGTCCTGCCTAGCGCACCTACCCAGTTACCAAAAGCAAATAAATAAGTCTATGGCCAGAATTTCCCTTAGATGGCTCCAAATCCCTGTAAAATACAGAAATCCCTGTAGATCTTGGAACCCTGCTAACAACTGATGTGGTCAGAATGCCTAAAATAAACATTTCTCACTGCACCATAGGGCTCCTACATACATTTCTCTCCCCCCAGGCTAAATAAATTGGCCTTAAGGTGGTCCCCAAGTACCCTATCATGCCCTGCCTGTGATCTCTGGCAAGCCTTTTTTCTGTAGGACCCCAGATGTTGCTACTTGGGGGCATTACATACTGTGTCCCATCCCCATCCACAGCAGAACCCCCACAGACAAGCCATTTCCTGCAGCTGCCATTCTCCTCCCCAGGTAGGAGAGGGCTGAGGAGTGGAAGATCCACAGGCAGAGAAGTGCTGCCCAGGGTCCCACAGTATTACTTCTGGCAGACAACAAAAGCACACCCCGCCCCCATCCACAACTCACTAGCTTTGCTTGGCGTCCATGAACATGGCAGTTTTATTAATAATTTAAAATGCAGCAGAAACTCCACTGCATAAAATGTGGGTGACAGGGTACCAGTTCTGGGTCTTGACATGTGCCAGTTTCCGTCGCAGTTTTAAATAAAATAAAAAAAAAGTTGCCATGTCTGTGGCTGCCAAGGGAGCACATGAATCTGTGAGTTGGAGTGGGGGAGGTGTTCTTGTTTTTGTCTGCCAGACATTATACTGTGTGACCCTGGGCAGCACAGTAACAAGCTGTGGATGCAAGAGGGTGCTTCCCTTTAACACCGCAACATTGTGAATGCAAGAGGGTCCTGTTTTCTGACAACTCGGCTTCATGGGCATGAGAGGTCACTGTGACCATATCTCTCAACTGTCCCTGATTATGAGGGACATCTGTCATTTTAACTGCTCTGTCCCTCATCTATCCCTCATGGAAAAGGTACTGTCCAAACAGAGAATGTGCTGTAAATTTAGACTTTAAAGGAGAAATTCATAATATTCTAAGGTGATAAATCAAAAATAAATGTTATACATGAAAACATAATGGTTTGCAGTTTGATCTGAACTTGTATCTCCATGTTTGAGGATGTGTCCCTCATTATGAGAGTCAGGGTCCCTCATTGTACCTAATTTTAAGTGTCTGTGTGCCTTATTTCCATGACAGAAGGTTGAGAGACATGTCACTGTCCCTTTAAAGCTTGGTGCTTTGAATGTGAGAGGGCACTGTTCATTTAACAGCTCGGCTTCGGGGACGTGAGAAGGCGTTCGGCACTGTGGACATGAGAGGGTGCTGTCCATTTTCAAGAGCTCGGCATTGTTGACATGGAAGGGTGCTCAGTGCTGTGGACGTGAGAAAGCACTGCTCCTTTAACAGAAACCTAGAAATATAGAATTTGATGGCAGATAAGGACTCCTTGGTCCACCCTGTGCCCATTTTTTCCCTAACTACAGCATCACTGCAGACCCTACTTGACCTCCAACTCTTTGTGGATGTGAGAGGCACTCAGCACTGTGAACACAAGGTGGTGCTGTCCTTTAACAGATCAGCTCCTTGGATGTGAGAGGGCATTTGGCACTGTTGACGCAAGAGGGCACTGTCCCTTTTTAACAGTTCAGCGCTGTGGACACGAGCTGCCGCTGTTTTTTAATAGCTTAGCTCTGTGGACTCAAGATGACCTGTCCCTTAAAGAGCAACTCCACTTCAGCATGTGTTTTCATAAATAATCTGTTTCAGCTGTTATACTAGAGAATACATTTTTTTCATTTTCAGTGTTGCTTTCCAAGATGTACAGCACATCTAAAAGTATCATTAAAAGTAAGTAATTACTGAGCTGATTGTTTTCTTACAGTGGCATCTGTGTTATCCTGGGGCTTTGCCTATGTGCCTTATCTGCGGAATATGTTTAAAATACACAGGCTAATAGACTGATGGCAGGTGGCTGGTATCTGATCTGTGTGCACGGACTGTATCATATACCTGTAGATACTGTTTCTGTGACAGTTCTATCTATGTTGTGAATAGGGGTCAAGGCTGTCATTTAGAGGATGTGGGGCAGGGGTAAATAGCAGTCATGAGCTCAGCAGGCAGCAGCTAGGAATCAGGGGTTTGGCTGTTACAGGGAGCAGGTGTCTTAATGCCAGTTGGAGTTTTGGCAGCTTGTAGAGGAGTGGGACTAAGGGAAGGGAGTCAGGAGCATAAATATCAAGTAAAAAAATAACTTTGCTCAGCCACCATGCAAATGAGTTCACTGGGCATACAAGGCATTAAGGGGCCATTCCCATGCCCATCATGGGCACATTTGCATGGGTAGCCAGGCAATTTAGCACAGCGCCCCACCCAACTGCCTGGTTCCAGAGAGTAAGATATCCCTGGTGCTAGTGGTCCCCCCTCACCTGATCCCTCACCTGGTACATGTACACAATTTCCCTGGTGTCCAGTGGTTCCTCCCCACCACCCGATGTCTGCACATAATGTCCCTGACGTCTTGCGGTTCCTCCCCCATTCGATCCCCATCCCTGTGATGGTGAAAACCCACCCTGATTTGGCAGTCCCCCTGATGATCGCCGGCCCACCACTAATGTGTGGGATGCCGATGCAATGTAATGCCCCCCAATAACACAGTTCCGGCCCTGTTTCCAAATAGTGATATTCTGACCACCACCACTCCCATCCCGTGTCTCATTGATGTCTAGTGGCCCCCCTCCCTCCCGCAGAACCGAGAACCCACACCCCCTGGTAACCCTTACCTGAATCTTGGTATCGTGCTGATGCGACAGCGAGTGACAAAGCCCTCCATGCAACACCTCGGCCACCCACTGTTTGACAGAAGCAGGGAGCGGACTGCTTATTTATAGGGATAAACCAGGATTTGCGACCAGGAAAACTTTTGAATATTGCACCCCAGGTTTATTCGAGGAGAACCTCCCTATAGGCAAACAGGTGGTGGAGTACTTTATATACAGTATTTATAATTTTTTTTTTATTATGGAATTTTGCTTCTACTTAGAAGCATTTTGCATTAACTTAGAAACATGTGCATCTACAGAATAATTTACTGTTTGAGCTAGGGCTGTGTGGGCTCCTAGTATCAGTGGATTCACCCTAGCTTACTGATATTTTTCCCACATTATTAGTCCTATGATATAACTTGAAATTACTATTCATTGAACACCGAAAACAATTTTAGAAAACAGAGCCTTCTCTTTATTACCCAAATTCTTTACAAACAGACACTTTTGTGTTACAAATAATTATAAGTGTGTCACAAAGTACTATGAAACAGTGGATTTTCAGATAAAACATCCCAATCTCTGTGCTGATTTTGCATGACATAAATAGCATTGCACACAGTAAGTTACTTGAATATATATTTTTTTATTCAGCTTTTTGCCTCCTACTGCTGCCTGCTCTTCTCTTCTGGCACATGGGAAAAAATAACACTAAGCTAGGGTGATTTGGTAGATGCCCATGGTTATATCACTCAGCTGTCCCCAATAAGGGGAAGGAAGAGGCAGGGGACTACTGCCCAGTCAGCCTCACCTCTATTGTGGGAAAAATTATGGAATCAATACTAAAGGAGAGGATAGTAACATACAGTAACTTAAAAAAACATCGGGAAGCTCAACCCAAAGCAGCATGGCTTCACAACTGGACGGTCATGCCAGACAAACATGATGGATTTCTTTGGCTGGGTAACAAAAATAGTGGATCAGGGCGAGGCGGTTGACATTGTGTATGTAGACTTCAGCAAGGCTTTTGACGCTGTCCTCCTCAGGAGGCTCATTAACAAACTGGAGTGTACAGGGGTAGCTGAAAAAAATGTAAATTGGGTAAGGAACTGGCTTTAGGACAGAACTCAGAATGTAATGGTAAATGACACTCCATCACAGGAGGAAAGGTTGGCTAGTGGCATCCCACAGGGATCAGTGTTGGGACCAGTCCTCTTCAACATATTCATCAGCGACACTGCAGATGAATTGGAGGGAAAGGTGTGCCTGTTTGCAGATGACACAAAGCTCTGCAACAGAGTGGACACACAAGAGGGTGTTTCAGGGATGGAATCAGATCTAAAGAAGTTAGAAGAACGGTCCAGAACTTGGCAGTTCAAGTTCAACGCCAAGAAGCTCAGACACAAAGGGCAACCCTAGGAGGCATATGCCAAGTGTGGTCCAGCCCCTAGCCTTACTGTCTGCTGAACTTCACTGTTCTTCACTGACAGAGAGAGACCAATCATGGAGGGAAGGCAGACTCCGACAGGTGCAGAAGCAGGGATTCCTTGACAGCAGTTCTACCTGGCTGAATCCCCCTTGGAGTGCACAGTCCAGGCTCCTATTTCCACTGAGGTGATTTCTCTCCTCAATTGCTCTGCTCAGACCCAGCCAGCAGCTGCTCTCTCAGCATAAGAAGAAGTTGGAACACTTACCCAGAATTCCTTGCTGTTGTATGTGAATCAGTATTTGTACTGCTATACCATTGCTGAAATAGTGGTCAACTAATAGAAAGCTCTCAGCTGGAAGCAACAGTTCAGACACAAACGGCACCCCTAGGAGGCATTCCCAAGTGGTCCAGCCCCTAGCTTTACTGTCTGCTGTATCCATCAATAAAATAGTGGTCGGCTAATATAAAGCTCGCAGACAGAAACAACAGCTCAGACACAAAGGGCAACTCTAGGAGGCATACGTCAAGTGCGGTCCAGCCCCTAGCCTTACTGTCTGCTGAGCTTCACTGATCTTCACCGACTGGGAGAGAGACCAATCATGGAGGGAAGGCAGACTCCAAAAGGTGCAGAAGCAGGGATTCCTTGACAGCAGTTCTACCTAGCTGAATCCCCCTTGGAGTGCACAGCCTGGGCTCCTATCCCCGCTGAGGTGATTTCTCTCCTCGATTGCTCTGCTCAGACCCAGCTAGTGGCTGCTCTTTCAGCATAAGAAGCAGTTGGAACACTTACCCAGGATTCCTAGCTGATGTATGTAAATCAGCATCTGTACTGCTGTACCACTACTGAAATAGTGGTCGACTGATAGAAAGCTCTCAGCTGGAAGCAACAGCTCAGACACAAAGGGCACCCCTAGGAGACATACCTTAAGAGCGGTCCAGCCCCTACTCTTACTGTCTACTGTTCCCACCACTGAAATAGTTGTCAGCTAATATAAAGCTCTCAGACAGAAGCAACAGCTCAGTCACAAAGGGCAACCCTAGGAGGCTTACGCCAAGTGCAGTCCAGCCCCCTAGCCTTACTGTCTGCTGAGCTTCACTGATCTTTACCGACTGGGAAAGAGACCTTTTCTCCTCCAATCTGTAGTTGTGCTACTAAATGGCAGACCTTAACAAACTGATTGTTTTTTTCAGCAGGAAGGAGTAACAAAGGTTCTGCCTTGTCACTCTACCCCCTAATCCCACCCACCCCCGGGTCCTCTTCCTATATAGGTTCTGCATGTTACTGCCCACTTCCTGCCTGACCTGACTAGAAGGCAAAAAAAAAAGCCAGTTTCTCTTTTGTCTGCCTGGAACAGATCGTCTTCCTCTAAATTTGAATAATTACGTACTGTTTCTATCGGTCCACTGGCATGCACATGGATATCGTTGACTGCCAACACTGCAGGGCACTCTTCAGTGGTCATGTCGCCCGAAAGCAGGGCCGCTGCCCCATATGCTCGGAGATATGTCATCTCAGGGTTGAGTTGCAGGAAGCATGGGGTGAGATCAGCATCCTGTGTAACCACCTACAGGGAAACATTTCTTTTAGGAGTGCACTTCCACATCGCTGACACCAAACCAGCACACCTCCCCCCCAGAGAATTACCAGGCCTGGGAGATGGAAACTGGTTGCAGGAAAAGGAGGCAGAGCTCAGGCAACTCTCCCAAACCAACAAAGCGCTCTAAACACAACAAACAGGTACACACCTCTTGCATCCATATCATCCATAATGACGGAGGATGTCTCAGGCTAAAGGAATGCCAAATGCAACAGGATAGCAAAACAACATCATAAACAAAACCTCAACAGGAAAAAATCATAATCATAGTGGACTCCATGATTCACGGTGTGGACCCCCACCTGAGACAAAACAAACATGCAGATGTGCAGGTCAGATGTCTCCCAGGAGCATCCGCTTGGAGGGACACTGACCGAATAGTCAACATAGTTAAAAAGGAAGAAGAGGGCTCAAACTTCCTGGTCTACCTAGGGACCAATGATCTTGCTAGCCGGTCAGTCGAGGAAGTTAAGGAGCACATTGCGCAGCTCAGCGAGAAATTGGTTTCGTTTTCATCTAGCATTGCATTCTCTGAGATTCTGCCTGTTTGGGAAAAGGGAAAGAACAGGCAGAAAATCTGAGAGAAAGAGATAAGTGAGCTCAACACAAGGCTCAAGGACTGGTGCCACACAAAGGGGCACTTTATCGGAAACTGGGGCAACTTCTGGGAAAGAGAGTTCTTCAAATTCGACAACCTCCACCTGACTAAAGAGGGAGTCAGAGCACTGGGCCAGAAATTTGACGTCCACGTACAGGTAGGACATTTAAACTAGCTGGAGGGGAGATGATGGTAGTTCTAGGAGAAGCACACATACAGCCTGCTGCCTCTCCCCCTCCAGCTAGCACCAAATCTACACACTCCAGGATAGCAAAAGCAGATAGCCGGGAACATAAAACCTTTTCCGACTGTGGCGTTGACTATCACAATGGAAAAGGAGGAACCATAAATAGGGAAAACTACAAAAGGACAAACAAGATCAAGGGAGGCATGACAAACAAAGCAACACAGCAAGAGTGGTCAGCACTATGCCTCAATGCATGCAGTCTGGCTAACAAGATGACTGACCTCAGTGCCACAATAGCTGAGGCAGGACTAGATTGGGTGGCTGTGACCGGAAACATGGTTCACAAATAATCATGGTTGGGAGGTGACTATCCTGGGGTACAACTTGTTTAGGAGAGATAAGACTGGAAAAAAAGGAGGGGGGGTAGCTATTTATGTTAAGGATACCATCGATGCTACAGAAATGCAGCAGGCACTAGGGGAAACAGAGGATCTATGGATCACAATAGGGGCTGGAAGCCAGAAACCCATTCGAGTAGGAATAATCTACAGACCCCCAAATCAGGAGGAAGCCAGGGATAAGGAAATCCTGGAAACCATCCTCCAGATGTCAGGCAAAGAGGACATGGTGCTGGTGGGGGATTACAGTTTGCTGGACATATATTGGAATACCCACACAGCAGCATTACAAAAGAGCAGAGAAGTCCTAGTCACACTACAGGAAGCAAGCCTAAGCCAACTAGTGACATCACCCACAAGGGGTAATGCGGTTCTAGATCTGATATTCACAAATAGCGACAGAGTTACGGGTGTCAAAGTAGCGAACCACCTGGGCAACAGTGATCATAACACGGTATGGTTCAGGGTAAAAAGGACTGTAGACTCCACACACTCCATACTGAAGGTCCTTGACTTCAAGAGGGCAGTCTTCACAAACATGAAGGCCTGACTAAGAGACAACCTTAGTAACTCAACAGAAGGGAGCGTTGAGGAATATTGGACAAGGTTGAAGGATGCAATAACCATGGTCACATCACAGTGTACCCGTCAGGTTAGTAAGAACAAAAGGAGGAAAAAACAACTATGGTTTTCCAAGGAGGTAGCAACCATGGTAAGAGAAAAGTGCATAGCCTTCAGAAAGTACAAGGAGTCGGGGAACGAGGCAGAGAAAACAGAATGTAAACAGAAACTGAAAGAGACAGGGAAAGTGATAAGAAATGCAAAGGCTCAAACAGAGGTTAGAATATCTAAGGAAGTAAAAAAGGGTAACAAAACCTTCTACAGGTACATACGTGAAAAAAGGAAGACCAAAGGGGGCATTGTTAGAATCACAAAAAAGGACAGACAAACAAACCACGGTGTAAGATGGGGAGAAGGCAGAGGCACTCAATGAGTACTTCTGCTCAGTCTTCACACAGGAAGCAGACGGTAACAGACCAACAATAGGCATAAAGAAGTGTCTGATTGAAGGAATAGACACGGGTCCCTTCACAGAGGAAAGGGTCCTGGAGGAAATAGACAAGTTAAAGGTAGATAAAGCTATGGGGCCAGATGGTTTACACCCAAGAATACTGAAAGAACTAGGGAAGGAACTGGCAGCCCCCTTAGCAGTGCTCTTCAACAAATCATTAAGGAATGGGGAGGTGCCGGAAGATTGGAAGAGTGCAACAGTAGTGCCACTCCACAAGAGTGGAAGCAAGGAACAGCCAGGTAACTACCATCTGATTAGTCTAACGTCAGTCGTGGGAAAACTGATGGAGTCCTTGCTGAAGGAAAGTACCATAGCTTTTTTGGAGCAAATTGGTCATCTCAACAAAAATCAACATGGTTTCATGGCAGGGAGATCCTGCCAGACAGACCTGGTTGATTTTTTCAATTGGGTCACCAAAACAGTGGATCAGAGTGGGGTAGTGGATGTGGTTTACCTGGACTTCAGCAAAGCTTTTGACTCCGTTCCACACAGGAGACTAGTCAAAAAACTGGAGAACATTGGAAATGGGCCCAAGGTTACAAACCGGGTCAGAAACTGGTTACATGTGAGAAATCAGAGAGTATTAATAATAATAATAAACTTTATTTTTAATGCACCTTTCCAATATCAAGGCGCAGTACACAGTAAAAATGACTTAAAAACAATACTACATCATTATAAAACATATAAACCATTATGGTTTGTCATCTTCAGCACCATCACCATAAGTCTTATTCCATAAGTACGTTTTCAGTGCTTGTTTAAAGCCCCCCACAGTCATGCACTCCCTAATCCAATGGGATAGAGAATTCCAGAGGGTTGGTGCCACAAACATACAAGCCCGGGCCCCAGAAGATTTTAAAAACACCCTCGGAATCTCTAGCAACCCCTCGTTGGCCTAGTGGAGCTGTCGCTCCGGGAAATAAGGAACCAGGAGCTCTTTCAGGTAGCCAGGGCCCAGTCCATGTAGGGCTTTATAAGTCAGTAATCCAACTTTGAAGGTGATCCACCACTGAACTGGCAGCCAGTGCAGCTCCCGCAGCACTGGTGTGATGTGGGAAGATTGAGGAGTCCCCATCAAAAACCAGGCTGCGGAAATTCTGCACTAGCTGCAAGCGGCGGATATCAACCCCCGGAAGCATACCTCTCAACTGTCCCTGATTTTCAGGGATGTCCCTGATTTTGCCTCAAAAGTTTACTCTATCCCTCCTAAAAATCATGTTTCCATGACCAAACAGTGGGGGTTGTATGCACAAAATAATGTCAAACAATAAAAATACACCCTTGTTCTTCCTTAGAAAATTCATTTTTCACAAAAACCCTTATTCTACCAGCTTTCTGAGTGGATACCACCAATTTTGAAGACGTGTCCCTGATTTTAGTCCTTTGTCCCTGATTTTTTTAAGCCTTGTCCCGGATTTTTGAGGCAGGAGGTTGAGAGGTATGCCCGGAAGCCCAAAGTAAAGTGAGTTGCAGTAATCTAAACGCGAGGTCACAAAGGCGTGGATCAATGTAGGCAGGTCCCCGGACGGAACAAGGTGCTTGATTCTAGTGATATTCCTCAGATGTTAAAAGGATAACTTAACAATGGCCGACACCTGCAAACGTAGTGTCAGCCCATCGTCAAGAATCACCTCTAGGTCTCGCACCTGTTCAGAGATAGGGAGCTCGGCATCCCCAAGGAATAAACCTATGGAATGATTTGCTCCCCACCCCCCCCATCCGGTGACCTGGATCCACTACCATCACCTCTGTCTTCCCTGGGTTCAACTTCAACCAGCTGGACTTCATCCAACCTTGGATTTCGATGAGGCAGTTATTAAATACCGAGAGTGCTCCATCCTGATCTGGTGCGAAAGACAGGTAGAGCCGGGTATCATCGGCACAGCAATGAAACTTCAGCCTATACCGTCTTACAATGTCTCCGAAGGGAAGCATATACACTGCAAATAACATGGGAGACAGCACTGAGCCCTGGGGCACCCCACAAGACAGGGAGATAGGGTCGGAGGAAAAACCCGACACTACCGTCTGAGTTCTACCAGTGAGGAATGAAGTAAACCATCTGTGGACCAAACCAGAGAGCCCACAGATGAATCTCAGGTGCTCAAGCAGAACCCCATGGTCAACGGTGTCAAACACTGATGACAGATCAAGCAGAACCAAAATGGACCATTTTTTTCTGGTCTCTCGCCATCATAAGATCATTGAGCACCCGAACCAACGCAGTCTCGGTACTGTGCCTCTTTCGGAAACCGGATTGGAGAGGTTCGTAGATGCTATGGATGGTCAGATGGTTCTCCAACTGAGCAGCCACTACTTTCTCAATCACCTTCCCCACAAAGGAAAGGTTAGAGATTGGCCTGTAGTTAGCGAGAGAGTCTGGGTCCAAAGAAGCCTTCTTCAACAAAGGTGTCACCACTGCCTCCTTCAAGGAGCAGGGGTACTCATCAGAGTCAAGGGAGCACCAGACTATCTGCGCCAGAACCGGGCCAATAACATCACCACAGCCCATTATCAGGGCTGTAGGACCCGGATCTAAACTACAGCTTGTAGTGTGCATACCCTGGACAATCCTCATAACATCCACGATTTCCGGGCCGTTCAAAGGAACTCCAGGAAAAAAGAGGGATAGTGACCAAGCGCTGATCCACGGCAACTCCCATAGAGTGTGCTGCATGGGTCTCCGCCCTGACGTCTGCCACCTTATCCGCAAAGAACTGAGCAAGCTCATCACACTGCAACTGTGAAAAAGCTCTACGAACTTGTAGACAGGCTGGGTTGCACAGCCTGTCCACAGTTCGAAAGAGCAGAGCTGGTCGGTTCTGAGCAGCAGCAATTTCCCCAGACAGGAATTCTGCCTTCTTACAGGAAATTGCTGACTGATAGAGTCTATAATGCTCTAGCAGTCTAAGATGGTCGGCATCTAAGCCAGATCTCTGCCAGCACCGCTCTAACCTGCGTTCTAGTCGCCGCATTTCCCTCAGGTCCCCATCAAACCATGGGGACCAAGGGCGAAGGGAGAGAGGACGCACATGGACTGGAGCAATGGAATCCAGTGCTGAGGTAATGGCCTTATTATATGCCAGAACCAAAACCTCCGGATCCATGTTCACCACAGGAAATTCTGATAGATCAAGTACCGCAGTTAGACCATCAGGAGTCATATCCCATAAAGGGTGGTACTTGACCATCTCCACAGGGGCTGGCCTACGAAGAGGGGTGCAAAAATTGAATTGCACAGTGTAATGGTCAGACCATCTGATGGGATCCAACCCCACGTCAGAGGCCTCCATCCCCAGGAGGAAAACCAGGTCAAGGGAATGGCCATGTTTATGAGTGGCAGAGGTAACCACCTGTGTGAGGCCCAATTAATTCATCAGTTGGAGAAAGTGTCCAAATTGCGAGAGTTCGTCGTCGATCCAGGCACTGAAGTCACCCAGGACCGTCAGCCAGGGTGACTCAAACACCAGGTCAAACACGAAGTCTGCCACTTCCTCAAGGAATAGCTTCTCGTCCCCGGGTGGACGGCAGACGACAGCCAACTTATAGCCCCCACCTGCCACTACGACACATTCAAATGATCTGGTCTCCTCAACTGGGACACTTGTGAGATCCAATTCGGTCTTGAAACAGACCGCAACCACCCCCTCCCCTGCGGTCCAACCCCGGTCGGTGTATCACCGAATACCCAGCTGGAACCGCTGCCTCAAGTACGGGGCCAGCATTACCATCCAGCCAGGTTTCGGTGATGCACGCTAGATCTGTTGTACCCACCAAGTCTGCGACAATGGCAGTCTTGCTCACAACAGATCTGCCGTTGCATAACACGCCCAAGTTGGACAGAACTCCTGGGTTGCCCCAGCCACCTGCCCACCATCGATGGAAGTGCCCTTGGGTATGGAGACCAAACAAGGAGACCCACGTTCTAGTCTCCATTTCGCCCTAGGGCATCTTCTGGGCTTAACTACCCCGATGCGAGTGCCCCGCTCTTCCACCCTCCGCTGTTCACTCCCCCCAACCCTCCACACCCTCCTGCGGGCAATACCCAGGGCCCGGCAGCATTGATAGGTAGAAAAAAGCAACGGTGAGGGAAAAAGGGGTGGCGGGCATGAAGAGTGGAGGGTGAATAGCGCATGAGTTGGGGGGTGAAACAGTGATGGCACTCTGTCTGCGGAGGGGACGGGAGGGTGACTAGCGGAGTCCCACAAGGCGCAGTTCTGGGGCCGATCCTCTTCAACATATTCATCAACGATGTTGCAGATGAACTGGAGGGAAATATGTGCCTGTTTGCAGATGATACCAAAATTGGCAACAGGGAAGACACAACAGAGGGACAGCAAAGCATGAAAGCTGATCTCCGAAAACTGGAGGAGTCATCCAAGACCTGGCAACTGAAATTCAATCCAAAAAATGCAAGGTCATGCACCTGGGAAAGCGTAACCCAGGGAAACTGTACTCAATGGGAGGGGAGCAGCTGGTGGCTACCAGGCAGGAGCGAGACCTAAGGGTGATCATATCAGATGACCTCAAGGTCAGTAGACAATGTAAAAAGGCTGCACTAAAGGCCAGTGGTGTCCTGGGATGCATAGGGAGGGGCATCATGAGCAGAAGGCATGAAGTAATCATGCCCCTGTATTGGTCCCTGGTCAGGCCTCACCTGGAGTACTGTGTCCAATTCTGGAGGCCACACCTCAGGAAGGACACATATAGGCTGGAGAAGGTACAGAGAAGAGCAACAAAGATGGTGCAGGGCTTGCATCACAAACCATATGAGGCAAGACTGGATGACATCAAATTATACTCTGGGGAACAAGAACACCATAGGAATCGTGGGAACATGATAGAAACATTCAAATACCTTAAAGACAACAACAGGGTGCACATGCAGAACCTCTTTCAGGTAAAGGACTACAGTAGGACTAGAGAGCACAACCTTTGACTTAAGGGAGGAAAGTTCAGAAGCCATATGAGGAAATTCTTCTTCACAGAGCACATTGTG
This sequence comes from Neoceratodus forsteri, assembly GCA_016271365.2. Classification (NCBI taxonomy): domain Eukaryota; kingdom Metazoa; phylum Chordata; order Ceratodontiformes; family Ceratodontidae; genus Neoceratodus; species Neoceratodus forsteri. The sequence continues at coordinate 1,840,998,000 of CM057449.1, forward strand.
GAACCATGGAATAGCCTGCCGGACGGGGTGGTGGGAGCCAAGACAGTGGGGGAATTCAAGCGGGCATGGGACAGACACTGTGGGATACACAAGCAGGCAGCTCAGTAGGGGGTAGGAAGCCAAGGGCAGACTTGATGGATCATATGGTCCCCATCTGCTGACAACTTCTATGTTTCTATGTTATGCACCTTGGGAAAAGAAACCCAGGAAAAGATTACACTCTAGGTGGAGGACAACTAGCTGTTATCAACAAAGAAAGACACCTTGGGGTCATGATTTCCAGTAATCTGAAGGTGGGGGGGGGGTCAGTGTGAAAAGGCGGTGCAAAAAGCAAGTTGCATCCTCAGATGCATAGACAGGGGTCTCTCAAGCAGAAAATGTGAAGTGATAATCCCATTGTACAGATTCTTGGTGAGGCCTTAGCTGGAGTACTGCATCTAGTTCTGGAGACCTCACCAAGAAAAGGATATAGACTGGTTGGAGACAGTACAAAGAAGAGCCACAAAGATGGTTTGAGACCTTCACCAGGTACCCTATGAGTAAAGACTCAAGAAATTGAATATGTACTCACTGGAACAGAGAAGGAACAGGGGAGATATGATAGAAACATTTAAGTACCTCAAAGAAATAAACTCAGTGCAGGATCAGAGCCTCTTCCAAGAAAATAAAGAAGTATGAACTAGAGGCCACAGCAGGCACCTAAAGGGATGAAATTTTCAGACTAACAAAATACTTCTTCACCGAGAGTGTGATTAAGCCTTGGAACAAACTGCCACTGGAGGTGGTGGAAGCAAAGACAGTCAGGGGATTCAAGCTGTCTTGGGACAAACATTATGGTACCCTGAAATAAGGAATCTACCAGGGTGGGGGTTGACAAATGGGCAGACTTGATGTGCCAAGTGGTCGCCATCTGCTGATACATTCTTATGTTCTTATTAAGAGGGAGATCCCTCCTTTTAACCCTTAAAAGTGCCTTGTCGCTCATCCATCCAACATGTGCAAGGGGCTGTCACACAGAAAAAGAGTTGTAAATTTAGACTTTAATCAGAAATTCACACTATTCTAACATGCTAAATTAAAAAGGAACTTTGTACAACTATGTAGTGCCCCCAAGTAATAACTTCCTGGGGCAGGGTTTTATTTAACTCCAAAAATTGATTAGTGTTTTGCTCATAAAAGTGCTAAAACATTGTGAAAATGCATAGCACCTGCCTCACTGTGTTTAACGAACATGACACTTCTAGAAAACCTATATAAATACTTTCTGTACAGTTAGTATTGTTCCAAGAAAAAAACTGCTAATCAATTATTTAAAACCCTGCTGGGGCCCTACAGAAGAAAGACTTGCTATTGCAGGGACCCCCGAAAGGGCATGATAGGGTGCTTGGAGACCCCCTTACGGCCTATTTAGTTAGAATCATGGAGAGAGATGTGCATGGTGGCCTCAGGGTGCAGTGAGAAAGGTCATTAGGGGAAAGCAAAGAAGAAACCTCACACTTACATCCCAACACCACAAAAAAATACCATATGTATTTCATATAAAATGTACACATTTATTCATATCTAGTACATACATATAAAATGCAGGCATGCAAACCACCACATGGAGCAAAAACTCCCCATTTCACACCCATGTAGGGGTGCCTACTATAATTATTTAACCTTACGCATGACATACAGTTCTGGGTAACCATTATATTTTTTATTTATTTTATTTATTTATTGAGATCTAGGATTACAAATACCTTTGAACCAGTAGTTCTTTTACAAAGGTTCCACATCAGACAATGTGGTACAAGCAACAGTGGTAAAACATAAGCAACGGAAGAAATTGCATTCAGGTTATAGTCAAATGAAGGAGCAAAAAATAAGAGAATACAAAACATGATTATAAAGTATCAGAGCAGCGGGAAGGGAGGCAAGAGCAACAAAGGCAGTCACAGTAGTGACACTGTCAGAAGTGATGGTAGTGTCAGAGAAGTGCCATGACAGGAGTGAAGCGGAGGAGGGGAGGGAGTTGGGTAGGGGGGAGAGAGGAAGGGACTATGCTGGTGAGGGCACCAACAATGCTGGTAAGAGGTGACAGACTAGGAAACGTGGCAGGGGAAACTAGGTTAGGAGTGGGAGAGTATCGTCGAGGCACAGGTCAGAAAGCACAGGAAAACCAGGAGCAGTTGTAAAATTCGCAACAAGTGATTTATTATTAATACAAGTAAAATAAAATAATTAAATAATAAAATTGTTCAAAATAACTATTTACAATGACAAAAGAAACATAGAAAACAAACAGAGTCCTTCTGAGGTTTTTCTTTTCAATTTCAAATCTCAGTCTCTCAGTCTCTGTCTCTCTCTTTTGCAAAACACTGCAGCTCCTTTTTATAAGTATGTGCAGGAGCTTGTTAAAAAAATAGCATACTTCTCACACAGTGTTCTTTTAAGTTTCAACAAGTGCAGCATAAAGAACATTGTGACCCAGAACTGACCTCTTGCTTACAGCTTGTCAGGGAGTTTGCAAACTAGCTTCTCAGGTTAACCCCCTTGAGTTCCAAATAGCTTTGCACTACCACATGGGACATCTCAGTATTGACTGGACCCTCGACTTGGTGAGGTCTAGATTTTACTGGCCAAAAATGGGAGCTGATGTTGAAAATCATGCCAAAACCTGCAGTAGGTGCCTTCAGAGAAAAGCCTTGCCGAAGAAATCCACTCCTCTTGTTAACATTTCAACCAGTGCCCCCATGGAACTGGTTTGCATAGACTTTCTGTGTTTGAAGCCTGATAAAAAGAATATTCACTTCACCCGATATGCACAAGCTTTCCCGTCCAAGGATCAGAAGGCCTCTACAGTGGCCAAGGTGCTAGTAGAAAAGTCCTTTGTCCATTATGGTGCGCCCCAATGTATCCATTCGGACCAAGGAAGGGACTTGGAAAGCAGAATGATTAAGGAGATGCTCTCCCAGTGGGGGGTGCGAAAGTCTAGAACCACTCCTTACCACCCACAGGGGGAACCCCAGTCTGAACACTTTAACAGGACTCACCTGGACATGTTGGGCACTCTTCATCCCAAAGACAAGTCCAAATGAAGCCAGCAGATTAGCACCTTGGTGCACTCTTACTATTGCACCAAAAGTGATGCCACTGGGTCCTCTCCCTATCGCCTCATGTTCGGGAGGGAAGCCCAGTTGCCTGTGGATGTCTGCTTTGGAGTCTCTCCAGATGGGGTCAGAACTGAGAACTATTTACAATATGTGCAGAAACTGAAAGCTCAATTGAACCATGTGTACCAGCTGGCTCAAACAATGGCTATCAAACGAAATCTTGCTAACAAGGAGAAGTATGACTGATGGGTGAAGGCACAGGAGTTGTTGCCTGGGGATCGAGTGCTATTATGTAACTTGGGACTGCATGGCAAGCATAAAATCACAGATAGGTGGCACCATCTTCCACAAGTAACAGCAAATTGGATGATTTACCTGTGTACAAAGGGCACCCTGAGAATGATTCTAAATCAAAGCAACAGAACAAAAGGGTAAACAGGGAGGAGAAGAAGCACTGTGGGTAAATTTGGACACAGGCAATGGCACCACAATCCGCACAGGGGTTGTATACGGACCCCCTTCTCAGGGGGAGGAAATGGACAAGGAAATGATAGAAAGTATACTTAGAATGACAGAAAAAGGGGAGATATTGCTGATGGGTGATCTGAATATGCCAGATGTTAACTGGAGTGCAGTTGCAGCAGCCACTTCAAAGAGTGGGGTTATTCTAGATGCCCTACAGGGGGCATGCCTTAGACAACTAGTATTGGAGCCCACTCGAGAGGGAGCAATCTTAGACCTAGTTCTCTCAAATAGAGATGGAGAGAGGATCACAGATGTAGAAGTGGGTAGCCATCTGGGAACTAGTGACCATCGAACAGTATGGTTCACAATAAACACAGCAATAGAGTCAAGCCATACAAAGGCAAAAGTACTGGACTTTAGGAGGGCTGACTTTACCAAAATGGGTGAGTACCTAAGGAATGCACTAGCAAATGGGATAGGAAGGAGGGGTGGAAGAACAATGGGGAATAATAAAAACTGCCATCACAGAGGTAACAAGCCTTTGTGTGAAGCAAATAAACAAAACAAAATGATCTAAGAAACCACTATGGTTCTCAAAGGAAGTGGCAGTGAAGGTTCAAGAGAAAAAGAAAGCATTCAGGAAGTACAAGGAATCACAGAAGGAGCAGGGCAGAGAATTGTATCAGTTAAAGCAAAGGAAGCTGGGAAGGCAGTCAGAACAGCAAAGGCCCAAACCAAGGAAAAGATAGCCAACTCAGTTAAGAAGCGGATAAAACCTTTATAGGTACATCAGGGAGTGAAGGAAGACCAAGGGAGGGATAGTGAGGCTTAATAAAGGGGAGGGTGGGCAGAGTGACTGTGAAAAGGCAGAGATACTAAACAAATATTTTTGCTCAGTATTTACAAATGAAGAGGGGGAGGTACCTAAAACAAACAGTAGAAACACTCTGGATACAGAAGTTGATATCAGCCCATTTACAGAAGAAAGGGTTATGAAAGAACTCTTAAAACTGAAGGTGGACAAAGCAATGGGGCCTGATAGGATTCATCCCAGAATTCTAAAAGAACTAAGGGTAGAACTAGTGACACCACTGACTACCCTCTTTAACAAATCATGTGAGGATGGGGTGGTACCCGAGGACTGGAGGAGGGCAGATGTGATTCCCCTTCACAAAAGTGGGAGCAAGGCAGAAGCAGGAAACTACAGACCTGTTAGTTTAACCTCAGTGATAGGGAAAATGATGGAATCACTTCTGAAGGAAAGAATTGTTGAGTATCTAGAGGCCAGAGGGGCACAGGACCCTAGGCAGCGTGGATTCACAGCAGGAAGGTCATGCCAGATGAATCTGATAGATTTCTTTGACTGGGTGACCAAAGTAGTAGATCAGGGAAGGGCTATGGACATGGCCTACCTAGACTTTAGCAAGGCATTTGACACAGTCCCACACAGAAGATTAATATACAAGTTAGCCAGCCTGGGAGTGGGTCCCAAGATGATAGCCTGGGTAAAGAATTGGCTGGAGAATAGGACACAGAGGTAATAGTAAATGGAGTCCACTCTGAAGAAAGGGGGTTACTAGTGGGGTACCGCAGGGGTTCAGTATTAGACGGTCCTCTTCAATGTCTTTATAAGCGATACTGCAGAGGACTGAAGAAAAGTATGTCTCTTTGCAGATGACACAAAGATCTGCAACAGAGTTGATGCACAAGGTGGGGTGGAAAGGATGAGAAGGGACTTGGCAAGGTTAGAGGAATGGTCAAATGTATGGCAGCTTAGATTCAATGCTAAGAAGTGCGAGGTAATGCACATGGGAAACAAAAACCCAGGGGAAGAGTACACAATGGGGGGTGAGATACTAACAACAACAAAAATGGAAAGGGACCGGGGTAGTCATATCAGATGACCTAAAGGTGGGCAAGCAATGTGAGAGTGCAGCAAGGAGGGCTGGGGAGATACTGGGATGCATAGGGAGAGGCATCACCAGTAGAAAACAGGAAGTTATTATCCCTCTGTACAGACAGCTGGTGAGACCCCATCTGGAGTACTGCGTGCAGTTCTGGAGACCCAATCTCCGCAAAGACATAGACAGGATGGAAGCTGTCCAGAGGAGGGCAACTAAAATGGTGCAGGGTCTGCACCGGAAGACATATGAAGAGAGGCTTAAGGAGCTTAATATGTATAGCCTTGAGGAAAGGAGGGAGAGGGGGGGACATGATAGAAACTTTCAAGTACCTCAAGGGAATCAACAAAGTCCAAGAGGGTAGCATCTTTCAAAAAGAGGTGTGCAAGAACAAGGGGGCACATTTGAAGATGGGGGGTGGCTCAGAGGTAATTTAAGGAAGTATTTTTTCACAGAGAGGGTTGTGGATGCATGGAACGGCCTTCCGGAGGAGCTTGTGGAGTCAAAAACAGTGGTGGAATTCAAGTATGCATGGGACAGTCATAAGGCAATTCTAGGGGGTGGGGGTAGGAAGAAGTAGGCTGCTGGTTAACTAGGATCTGCAGCTTATCCAGTAGGTAGGGAAATGGGCAGATTGGGTGGGCCAAGCGGTCCTTATCTGCCATCAAATTCTATGTTTCTATTTTTCTGTCAAGACTATGCACAGGAACCACCTACTGGCCATTGGCCAAGTAATCAGTGATGCTAAACCATCAGACATTGCCTCTCCTGTGCTGGTGACTCATGCTGCTGCTGCTAAAAAGAGACAGAGTCTACCTGCTCCAGTTGTTACAGATTCAAGGCCTTCCCCGGCAGGTCCAGAATGATAGTGACTGTCAGTCCACCTCTGATGATAGTGAGTGTGACAATGCTTATTACTCTTCTTATGAACTGAGTCAATTGTTTCAAGGTAACCCTATGTATAATCACGGGGATGAAGCTGGACCCTCAGGACTGCCTAACCCTCCAACTTCTTCCCTAGAGCCAATGTTCCCTGAAAGTGAAGTGCAGAGTATTGTGTCTGAAGTGGCAAAATCTTTGTGTCTAGTATAACTCTTTGAATTACCCGAGGAGGAATCTGATGTGATAAATCTCCCTGGTGACATACCAGAACTTGCAGAACAGTATGAAAGTGTCGACAGCACCCCTTCAGTGTCACAAAGTTCAATGATCCCAGAGTTCCTTCAGGATGAGCAACCTGGGCCCTCTTCAGAAGATAATAATGAGCAAAGTATTGTGGAAAGAGTCTAATGAGCAAGGAGCTGACAGTGCTTCCAACCTGGACATTTCAACTAGTGCAGAGGCATCCCTCACTACAGGAGAAGAAACCAATGCCAGTGTTGACCGCCCAGAGCCTGTGTCTGTTCCCCCCAGAAAATCTAGACAAGCTGTCAAACCAGTGGTGCGCCTTAGCTATGACTCTCCAGGGAGGCCTGTGAATTTGCCTCTCAATGTTGTTCACAAGGGTGTTTACATTTCCAAGAGCTCACTGCCAAAACTGAGCCTGTCTGCCACTTGTAAGTTAATTTCTTCCCTCAGAACATGGTGCCTCTGCTCCATCTAGCCCTAAGTTAGCGGATAGGGATGGGCCCCCATCTATGTTATTCAAAGTGCAAGAAACTATTATGTGAATAGGTATAGTAATGTTATTGTGTAGTTCATAGTAATATGAGTATTGAAATGTATGGAAAATGCAAAGTTATTATTATGAATATGAGAGAATACTGAATAAGTATAGTAATGTAATAAGTTTACGTTTTACTGATGCATCAGTCATTATCTTGTCTTGTGTAGTAAGGTCACATATATCACATATAATATATTGTCTTCTTCCGTGCTATCGTGGTATAGACTTGACATGGACGCCAAGTTCTTTCCAGGCGGGGAAGGGTGTAACCCCCCTACAAATGGGTGTTCCCAAAAGCCTTCCTTGGGCTTGCCTAAATGCCCCCTGCCAGGCTGGTGTTCTGTGTCCTTGACAGTTTAAAAATGTTTGCATGTCAGTGCCCTCTTAGCCTCTGTGCCTGTCTCTTAAAGAGCTGCCTATTTCGTAATGTATAATTAATCTGGGTTGGGGCTGAGTAGTTTCAGGCTTGAGTCCTGCCCAGGCTGATGTATTATTGCTCCATTCTGCCATCGCTATTTGTGCAGAGGGAGCCCTACACGAATCTGTGACTGTTTACTGATTATCTGCAATAATAATAATAATAATATTGTAGTTTGTCTGGCCCACCTTTCTTTGCAGCATGGATATTTCTGTTAATCCCCACCATCTTGGTTCTGGACTGCTAGTCTGGACCAATCAGTACCTTTGGGGACCCTAAAATGGAGTCTGTTCCCAAGGGTCTTGTGGGAGTGAATTTCTGTAGGAATTGTAGTTTTTACACTTTGGTGCCTAAATGGACCTGGAGGGGGAGCTCTAGCTGTGACAGACAGAGGGATCAACCAACCAGTCCTTTTGGATCTCTGGGAAAGTCCCAAGCTGCCTGCAGCAGTGTGTCATTGTGGAGTTAGAGCTGAAAGAGCGAACAGCTCGAGATATTCGAGCAGCTGCTCCTGCGCAGTAGCGCGGGAAACTGGTGGGAAGGCTGTGCTTGGCCTGCCTGCCTCTTCTTCCCTTGTGAGGGAGTCTTGCTTTAAAAGAAATCGGACTGCATCCAAAGAGTACTGTGACCAGAATTACCGAATTATGACTGCCTTTTTACCTGAAGAGGACTGAAGATTTGCTTCTACGTGATCGGCCCATCAGGATGTTTGAAACAACCGCAGAGAGTACGGTTTGCGCAGAGAAACTGTATATTGCAACCGGACTGTCATCCGAACTGTGATATTGCTTTATCTTTACTATAAGTGTGCAGAATGCTGTTAGTGGGTTGTGATTTGGTTGCCCACTGCCTGATTGTGTCACACTTGCTGGAAGCTGCATCCAGCAACTACTGAACTGTTATCCGAATTGTTCACCCAGTCTGGGCCCTGCCACCTTGGCCCAGACAGCTGCTCACGCTGCAGAGAAAACCATTGACGAGAGACCAGCCCAGAGATCAGCTCCCTGTTCAACATTACGAATGGGAATGACACCATGGTGAATCATGTGGGCCCTGCTTCTCCTGGCCATCCAGCTCTTCAGCCAGAGGTTGCCATTTCATCCATTCTGCATCCTGTACTGGGTAGCGTGAGTAAACACCAGGGTAGCTCCCTGCAACAAAACTCAAATCAAAGTGTGTCAACTGATTTAATTGTTGTTGCTAATCATTTGGGACTGAACCATCCGGCTCCGGATTACAAATTGTGGGTTAAAGTGCATGCCTGTTTTCTTTCCATCACAGGGCCCCAACCAGCTGCAACGCCGGCCTACCCCAGGCAACGCTTTAGGCTAGCCATAGTTCCAACTGGGTACCCAGAGTGTGCGTGACTGTGTTACAGGGACCTTTAAGTGCATGCCTTATAACCGGACTTTTTCCCCCTTCCTTGTTACTGCCCCTTGAATAAATCAGATCTAAATCTTTTTGCATTTAAACTGGTTGTGATGTACCTCTGTACGAACAGCACTGAAGTACTGTTGGTTGTTTTGCTAAATCTTATTTTACAGGGCATCTCCAGGGCCGAGCCAGCTGAACCAGCCCTGGTGGTAAGTGCAACAAGTGTGGGGTTAAAACTGTTGTCAGGGGCAAATTGCAATTGTGTATTCTGTGAACCATTTGGAACACTAGAGGGGGGAAAAAAGGGGCCGGGGGTAACAGTGTCCCGGTGTCATCCATGTGGAAGCACCCGTTTCTAGTACCCAGGCCCCTCAACCTGCATCTGGTCATGCAGGCAGGGATAGCGCCACCTATGGGTTACACCAGTATCAATTACATTTCCACAAAATGATTCACATATATTTTTATACCGGCAGACATGTAAAGGGGAAGAAAACACAGAACAGCAAGTGAGTGCAGAGAGACAGCGAGAGGCAGAGAACTGCAAAACCGTGGGGGTGATCAAGTCCCAGGTCTCATGAGAAAATTTGGTTGCGCAACCAGACAGAGAAGAGATAGAAAAGGAGAGAATAGAACAGATCCCTGCATTCAAACTCTCTCTCTCCATAACAACTGGGACTACAGTGATGTCATCGCCCCGGTCCTTGCAGAGGTAGTCTAGTCTTCATTAGAGTTGGATGAGTTTCTGGACTCCCTGAAGGTGGTAATGCCCCCTCCCAGCCTCTCCCTACAAAATAGGGTACTAAATGAGAAAAAGACCAAGGTAGAACGGTTAGTGGGGGATGCTGCAACAGAAGGTAAAGCCATCAAAAAATGGAGAGCAATGAGTACAAATGCCCGTAGTCTAGGTAACAAGCTTCCTGAATTAGTGGCCTTGATGGAGGAGGAACATCTGGATATTGTGGCAGTCACAGAAACATGGAACACACAAAACCATGACTGGGACGTAAACATACCAGGATACACTATCTACAGGAGGGCCAGGGAGGGTAAAAGAGGAGGAGGAGTAGTTCTTTACATAAAGGAAGGAATAAAAGCAACAGAACAAAAGGGTAAACAGGGAGGAGAAGAAGCACTGTGGGTAAATTGGAGACAGGCAATGGCACCACAACCGCACAGGGGTTGTATACAGACCCCCTTCTCAGGGGGAGGAAATGGACAAGGAAATGATAGAAAGTATACTTAGAATGGCAGAAAAAGGGGAGATACTGCTGATGGGTGATCTGAATATGCCAGATGTTAACTGGAGTGCAGTTGCAGCTGCCACTTCGAAGAGTGCAGTTATTCTAGATGCCCTACAGGGGGCATGCCTTAGACAACTAGTACTGGAGCCCACTCGAGAGGGAGCAATATTAGACTTGATACTCTCAAATGGAGATGGAGAGAGGATCACAGATGTAGAAGTGGGTAGCCATCTGGGAACTAGCGACCATCGAACAGTATGGTTCTAATAAACACAGTAATAGAATCAAGCCATACAAAGACAAAAGTACTGGACTTTAGGAGGGCTGACTTTGTCATAATGGGTGAGTGCCTAAGGAATGCACTAGCAAATGGGCAGGAAGGAGGGGTGGAAGAACAATGGGGAATAATAAAAACTGCCATCACAGAGGTAACAAGCCTTTGTGTGAAGCAAATAAACAAAACAAGACGATGTAAGAAACCACTATGGTTCTCAGAGGAAGTGGCAGTGAAGGTTCAAGAGAAAAAGAAAGCATTCAGGAAGTACAAGGAATCGCAGAAGGAGCAGGACAGAGAACTGTATCAGTTAAAGCAAAAGGAGGCTGGGAAGGCAGTCAGAACAGCAAAGGCCCAAACCGAGGAAAAGATAGCCAACTCAGTTAAGAGGGGGATAAAACCTTTATAGGTACATCAGGGACGAAGGAAGACCAAGGGAGGGATAGTGAGGCTTAATAAAGGGAGGGAGGGTGGGCAGAGGGAGACTGTGAAAAGGCAAAGATACTAAACAAATATTTTGCTCAGTATTTACGAAGGAAGAGAGGAGATACATAAAAGAAACAGTAGTAACACTCTGGATACAGAAGTTGATACCGCCCATTTACAGAAGAAAGGGTTCTGAAAGAACTCTTAAAACTGAAGGTGGACAAAGCAAGGGGCCTGATGGGATTCATCCCAGAATTTAAAAGAACTAAGGGTAGAACTAGTGACACCACTGACTACCCTTTTAACAAATCATGGGAGGATGGGGTGGTACCGAGGACTGGAGGAGGGCAGATGTGATTCCCCTTCACAAAAGTGGGAGCAAGGCAGAAGCAGGAAACTAGACCTGTTAGTTTAACTCAGTGATAGGAAAATGATGGAATCACTTCTAAAAGGAAAGAATTGTCGAGTATCTAGAGGCCAGAGGGCACAGGACCCTAGGCAGCGTGGATTCACAGCGGAAGGTCATGCCAGACGAATCTGATAGATTTCTTTGACTGGGTGACCAAAGCAGTAGATCAGGAGGGGCTGTGGACATGGCCTACCTAGACTTTAGCAAGGCATTTGACACAGTCCCACACAAAAGATTAACATACAAGTTAGCCAGCCTGGGAGTGGGTCCCAAGATGACAGCCTGGGTAAAGAATTGGCTGGAGAATAGGACACAGAGAGTTATAGTAAATGAGTCCACTCAGAAGAAAGGAGGGTTACTAGTGGGGCCTAGAGGCTCAGTAATAGGATCCGGTCCTCTTCAATGTCTTTGTAAGGACATTGCAGAAGGACTGAAGGAAAAGTATGTCTCTTTGCAGATGACACTAAGATCTGCAACAGAGTTGATGCACAGGGGTGGGGTGGAAAGGATAAAGGGACTTGCCAAGGTTAGAAGAATGGTCAAATGTATGGCAGCTTAGATTCAATGCTAAGAAGTGCAAGGTAATGCACCTGGGAAACAAAAACCCAGGGAAGAGGTACACAATGGGGGTGAGATACTAACAACAACAAGAATGGAAGGGACCTGGGGTAGTCATATTAGATGACCTAAAGATGGGCAAGCAATGTGAGAGGGCAGCAAGGAGGGTTGGGGGATACTGGGATGCATAGGGAGAGGCATCACCAGTAGAAAACAGGAAGTTATTATCCTCTGTACAGACAGCTGGTGAGACCCCATCTGGAGTACTGTGTGCAGTTCTGGAGACCCAATCTCCGAAAGACATAGACAGGATGGAAGCTGTCCAGAGGAGGGCAACTAAAATGGTGGGTCTGCACCGGAAGTCATATGAAGAGAGACTTAAGGAGCTTAATATGTATAGCCTCGAGGAAAGGAGGGAGAGGGGGGACATGATAGAAACTTTCAAGTACCTCAAGGGAATCAACAAAGTCCAAGAGGATGGCATCTTTCAAAAAGAGGTGCAAGAACAAGAGGGCACAATTTGAAGATGGGGACGGCTCAGAGGTAATTTAAGGAAGTATTTCTTCACAGAGAGGGCTGTGGATGCATGGAACGGGCCTTCCGAGGTTGGGAGTCAAAATCAGTGGGGAATTCTAAGCATGCATGGGATAGTCATAAGGCAATTCTGGGGGGTTGGGGTAGGAAGAAGTAGGCTGCTGGTTAACTAGGATCTGCAGCTTATCCAGTAGGTAGGGAAATGGGCAGACTGGGTTGGCCAAGTGGTCCTTATCTGCCGTCAAATTCTATGTTTCTATGTTTCCTTAAAAAATCCCTCTCTCAATCCTTACTGTCCTGCTAACTACAGACCTGTCTCTAATCTCCCTTTTGTGGGAAAGGTTATTGAGAAGGCGGTTGCGCTGCAACTGGAGAATCATCTTACCATACATGAAATCTACGATTCTTTCCAGTCTGGATTTTGGAAGAGGCATAGCACCGAGACTGCCCTTGTTTGGGTTCTCAATGATCTCCTAATAGCGAGAGATCAGAAGAGCTGTTCCATCTTGGTTCTTCTTGATCTCTCTGCAGCGTTTGACATCGTGGACCCGTGGCGTGTTGCTGAAGCGCCTGTGGTTCATCTGTGGCCTGTCAGGGACGGTCCTCAGCTGGTTTAAATTTTTCCTCTCTGGCAGACCCCAGAGGGTGGTGTCAGGGATTTTTTCTTCTGACTCATTCTCGCTGCCATGTGGGGTCCCACAGAGCTCTGTGCTATCCCCTATGTTGTTCGCGGTGTACATGCCGCCATTGTGAGACTTTGCAAGGAGGTACGGGCTGGGTTTTCACTGCTATGCAGATGATACCCAGCTGTACCTGTCCTTTGTTCCCGAGCAGGATAGTATGATCTTGGTGTTTAACAGCTGCCTTGCTGAGATTCATGACTGGATGAATGACAACTGGATAAAGCTGAATCCTGACAAGACTGAGGTGTTGGTTGTGGATCCAGGCCATCGGACTTGGGGACTGTAGCCAGTTTCTGACCTCTGAATGGGTGCAAAATCTGGGTGTAATATTTGACAATAAGCTGACGCTTCGTTCGCAGGTGTCAGCTGTTGTCAAATCCTCTTTTTACCATCTGAGGAATATTGCTCGGATTAAGCACCTTGTTCCATCCGATGACCTTCCAACATTGATCCACACCTTAGTGACCTCCCACCTTGACTACTGTAACTTCCTTTACGTAGGGCTTCCAGGGGTTGATATCCGCCGCCTGCAGATGGTGCAGAATGCTGCGACCAGGTTGGTGACCGGGTCATCTTGATCCAGTCATATTACTCCTGTGCTGCATGAACTGCACTGGCTGCCAGTTCAGTGGTGGATCACCTTCAAGGTCTGTTTGCTGACCTATAAGGCCCTACACGGACAGGGACCAGGCTACCTGCAAGAGCTTCTGGTTCTTTACTGCCCTCTACGACCACGCTGCTCTGCCGATGAGGGATTGCTAGAGGTTCCCAGGGTTCGGTTAAAGACATCGGGGTCCTGTGCTTTATGTTCATGGCCCCCACCCTGTGGAACTCTTGACCTCGTCGGATACCAGAGTGCCTGACTGTGGAGAGCTTTAAGGCTGCTCTGAAGTCACATTTATTTGAGCTCGCTTTTGACTGTTTTGCATAGTAATGCTATTTAGTAGTGATTGCCTTTACTGCTTTATTGTAAAGGCACTATGATCTTTTGGAATAGCGCCTGTTTTATGAAGTGAACTGAATTGTATTCAACCCTGTCACAGACAGGCACGGTAGGGTAAGGGGATGGGATATAAAGAAGATCTGGGAGGGATGGAGCAGGTGAGATAAGAAGAGGGGAAAAGGAGAGTGAGTGGGAGGAAGACAGTGCAGAAAAGGTGCAGGTAATGGTAATTGAGGGGGGAGAGGATGACAGGCTTTATGAGAGTGTGGAGTGACGTGACAGCCTAGGGGTACAGTCACTGAGATTGGTGAGATACTGTCATAGTTTGCATTTGTAGGGACCAAGCTTATACTCCGCAGAGACCTCAGGAAGGAGTTCATTCAGACAGGAGGGTACTCTACTGCTAAAAGTGCACTGAGCCTGAGAGGTTTGGCAGAAAGCAACAAGATATGACTGGTTGTTAGCACTACGCGTGCAATGCTGGTTAGGTGCTCGTAGCAGAAAAGCCTGTGTAGCTGGGGGGTTGAGGCTGAGGCAAATTTTTTTTTGTGAGAAGGCAGGTCTGGTAGGAGATCCTACCCTTGAGTTGGAGCCAGTTAATCTGTTTATAAAGTTCGTACACTTCGCTGACAGCACTTTTTCAGCACAATCTTAATTCTTTTTTAGCGTAGTGTCAGTAGCAGACCCATAGACAACTAGTCCATAGTCAATTATGGACAGGACTGAGCTGGTTACAGCTATGCAAAGGGCCTCAGGGGTCAAACATTGGCGATGGCAGTAAAGGGTCCCTGGCCTAGAGTTTACAGCCTTGGATATAAGGTCGACATGAAGGGTATATGAGAGTGAGCTGTCAAGAGTAACCCCAAGGTATTTGAAGTCCTGAACTTGCTCGAGTGGTTGGTTTTGTATGTTCAGGATAGTTAGGCTAGCTGTTCCGTTTGCTGTGTGGGCTAGAGAACAAATGTTTTATTTCATGCAATCTGCCCACACCAATTGCAAGTGTGCTTTAGCAGTCCCTGTGCCCAGTAAATACTGTTGCATCCAGCAAAGAAACCCCAAGCACAGCCAGTTATCCCAGTAAGCATCCCTGTGGCCAGTAGCCCTACTTTAGATTCCCTGCAGAATACATACCCTTCCCCTGCACAGCCCAAGCCAGAGCTGATTCTAAAAACATTTTTTATACCCTATACTGCACATTCATCCACAAAAACACTGTCATTGAATAAAAAGAGTCAGGTCTTAATCAAAGTTTTCATAGAGTGAGTATGGTTAGTCTAAATGTTTAAAAAAATGCAACTTAAACTAAGAGAGCAGCCAAACACGTGTGGATGTCAATCGGCCTGGTTCTGGGTTTTGACATCCACAATATGGTGGCGCGCTTTACATACACATGCTCTGCAGCCTTGCTAGGCGTTACCATTCCAGTCTTTTTTTCTAGTTCTGTGGCCTAACTGCTTGCCAAAGAACTAGAAAAAAAGACTAGAATGGCAGTGCCTATCAGAGCTGCTGAGTGCCAGTATGTGGAGCGATCCGCCATCGAGTGGATGTCGAGATCCGGAAGCATGCTCACGGACATCTGCCAGATTTTTACAAAGTGCTTTGTTTAATTTTTTAACATCCAAAGCCAATACCATGCTTATACAGGATTTTCTTGAGTAGACCGGACTCTGGCACAGAATCATGCTGACAGCTTACACTGTCATTACTTTACCATGGCAATATATTTGTTTTAACTGCAGCAACTGTACTCAGTCAACTAACTGCTGTCTCTGTCTGTGGAAATAAATGTGGATATAAACATTCCTGGAGTTCATCCAAGGTAATTTCAAGTTTTCATATGATATTTAATATTTTATTAAATTAAGAAGCCAATTAGGCAGAGCTCTGGCTAAGAAGATAAGGCAGTATCCTAGAGGTTAGCGTAACAAGCTGTGAATGAGCTTGGTACATCCAGCAGACCTGGGTTTGATTCCCACAACCTCCACTTGCATACTGAGTGACTCTGAGCAAGTCACTCGACCACCCAAGTGCTCCCAGGTTGCCCCTGAAAACAGGCACTTGTGTCTAGTGTGCCTTTTCTGGTTACCAATGACTTAAAAAAATACAAAGAAAGTTTTGTGAACTTGGGCAGGAGGTGTTACCCATGCATGCAAAAATCTGGCAATTAGACCATAGGGTGAGATATCGGAGGGCGGGATGGGGCAATACACTGCAGGGACAATGTCATGGCTATGGGAATGGGTGATCACTGGTCAGGGGCGACTACCAGAGACCAGGTACATCTGTAGTAATATGGCAGTGGTGATTAGAGGGTGGGGGACACCAGACATAGTGGTGTACACCAGAGTTATAAATATTAATAATGCTCTGGTGTCAACTGCTGTGGTGTGCAGTGGCACCACCCACCATCTAATGCCCCGGCCCGACATGCTGAGCTAGTCCTCTACGGTGACCCCTCTCCCACTAGACACCCATCCCTGTGCCATCCTGCCTCTCCAGTGGTTAGTGGCCCCCTCCCCACACCCGCTGATCCAAGCACATCATCCAGCCACCCCCCGTACCTCAGTAGCCGTGGCACAGCTCTACTCTCACCTCCTTAGTTGGCCACCGTATGTGATGACAAGCAGTGTGTGTACAGTCTACAGTATTGGGTCTCATTAGACACCAGGGACTAAGATGTCAGGCAGGGGATTCAGAGGACAGGGGTATCAGTACACACTAGGGACAAAATCATAGTTACAGGGACGAGTGATCACTAGTTGTCACAAACAGTATGTGGACTACAAAAGAAACAGCTGTCATATTACCAAAGATGTACCTGGTCTCTAATGGTCACCCCTGACCAGCGAATCCCCTATCCCCATAACCATGACATAAGTAATATTATTTATTAGAGTTGTGTGTTATGTGTGAATTGTATAGTGTGTGGAATATGTGATTGTGACATTGTAAACATTTTTAGTGATTTTATGTAGTTATTTTTACTATGTTTGTATTTTTGTCACCCCCTCCCCGAGGCGTGGTTGAAAAAGGGTCCTTGGATCCAATCCACTTTCCTGGTGAAATAAACAAATTGTCCCTGGTGTGTACTGGCACCCCCTGCCTGATGTGCTTAATTAGTCTCTGGTGTCTATGGGGGTCTGGATGATGTGCTGTGTGCACAGAGAGAGCTGCTAGCCACTGGGGAAGCAGAGAGGCACCACAACGGGTGTCTAGTGGGAGGGGAGTCACTGTAGACACAAGGCATTAACTCAACATGTCTGGCCGTGGCATTGGAAGGCGGGTGGTGCCACTAGACACCTCAGCAATCAGTATTAATACGGCGGAGAGCGATAGGAGGGAGGGGGATGACCCTAGACACCAGGGAAATCACTGACATGGTGGCACAGGACAATCGAGGGTGGCAGTGGACAACAGGGAAATCTAAATGATCATGGCAATGGCCAATTGGAGTACCACTGGACACCAGGGCATCCATAGAGTCAACGGGCCAGGGGGCTGGATGGTCGCCTGCGTTAGCTTTTTAATATCTCGCCCTGGGGTCTAACTGCCAGCTTTTTGCATGCATGGGAACACCATCTGCCCACGTTCACAAAACTTTCATTTTTGAAACATATCTTCTTAGCCAGAGCACTGCCCAATTGACTTCTCAATTAAATATAATATTAAACATCAAATAAAAACTTGAAATTACTTTGGATGAACGCCAGCAATGTTTATATAAACATTTATTTCACAGATAGAGACAGCAGTTAATCCATGAGTACAGTTGCTGGCTGCAATATAATATAGGACCACAGTAAAGTAATGACGGTGCACAATGTAAGCATTATTCTTTGTCACACAGTCCGGTCTTCACAAGATAACCCCATACATAAATATGGTTAATATAACTCGGGATGTTTAAGCAATAATGCACGACAGGGTGTGTGTTGTGCTGGGATAATGTCATGCCTGGGGTGATTAGGCACGAGTGCGACTAATCACCCCAGAAGTGACGTTATCCCAGCACAACACACACCCTGGAGTGCATTATTGCTATTATACAATGGCTCCTTTGTAAAAAAAAAAAAAAAAATAAGAAAATAAAGATAAAAATACTCTTTTAAAAGCATTTTTAGCAATGTGTATGTTTACATATATAAAAAAATCCTTGTTGCTAGTGCTGGCCAGCAGGTGGCAGTGTCTGTATATCCTTTTTCATTCTGTCATGCTTTCAAAGTCCCTGTGCTGTTTTGCGGTTTACCTTTTGAGCAGCTGAGAACACAGTGAATATCCCCAGCATGTCTGATGGTTTAATGAGGAAGGTAACATTGTGTTCTGGGAAAAGAAACAGTTTTAAAATAAGCGTTTTACTGTTCAAGGGAGAAAGGAAAAATGAGGTGGCAGTTGTAAATTTAAGCGCCAAAGTTGACTGCAGTGGTCTCGGCGCTGTGTCAGCTCGACTTGCTGACCAGGTGTTGTAAAGTGAAGACAACAAGAGGCGGCTTTAAAAAATATGCGTTTTTACTGTTGAAGGGAGAAAGGAAAAATGACATGGCAGTTGTACATTTAGCGCAAGGTTGACTACAGGTGGTTTCGCTGTCGTCAGCTCAGCTTCGCTGACCGCTGTTGAAAACTGAAGACAACAACTTCGCTGAGATTTACTATAAATAAAAAAAGACAAAACAAAACTGCCGGTGATGGTTTTTTTTTGTTGTTGGAATGAATAGTGA
Organism: Neoceratodus forsteri; assembly: GCA_016271365.2. Lineage (NCBI taxonomy): Eukaryota > Metazoa > Chordata > Ceratodontiformes > Ceratodontidae > Neoceratodus > Neoceratodus forsteri. Next base: position 1,841,016,708 of record CM057449.1, read on the forward strand.
GTTTTAATGGGATGTATTGTGGAGATGGCATTGGAGGAGCGATGACTTAAGCCGTGCTGTGCATGGGGTTACCACCTGTCCTGATTTTCGCAGGACAGTCCTGATTTGGGCAGCTGTGTTCTGCAAAAAAACATGAAAAATACTACATGTCCTGATTTTATAGTAGAGAAAATATTTTTTAACTTTCCACTAAATGTTGCAGAAAACTAAAATACCTTAACTAAAATACATTAAAATGAAAAGAAAAAATTGAAGCAACTAAGAAACTATAATACTTATCCTTAATTCTGATTATATAGAGAAAACAAGTCTGTTGTATTGGTCGGGGTTACTTACTGTCCTGCGGAAAAATCATGTTTCAGTAAGAAATGTCCCACTTCGGGCTTCTGAAAAGGTGGTAACTCTAGCTGTGCAGCAGGGATCACTCCAGCGGGCTGTGTGGAGTGATCCTCATAATGATTGATGCGGTCATCTGGCTGCTGGGACTAGACCCGTGATGTTGTACTGGGATAACATCACGGGTCCAGCCTCAGACTGACCAATCAGAGTCCAGGATTTTTTCTTGCCATTGTATAATAAAAAATTAAATAACGCGCTCCATGAACATCTTGTGGGTGCTAATGGACCCGCCTTCGGGTTTTGACATCCACAAGATGGCGGAACGCTTCACGTACGGCGCTCGGCAGCTCTCATAGGCGCTGCAATTCGTGTGTTTCTCTTCTAGTTCTGTGATAGGATTATTTGATACTACACCTGCGGAGTCTGCGTAAACGTGCTCTGTCGACATCACGACCGCGCATCGCGGACATCAGCTGGTTGTCGGTTGTGTTTGAGCGCCGGACGAGTTCCGCGGTTTGGCAAATTCTGGGGCAGGGGCTGTGTTGTTTGTTACATCGCCAATGTCTGCGGTCCGGTTTCTGTAGGGAGTGTGGCAGTGCCTGGGGTTGGCCCAGTGAGGCTATCCAGCGGACCCTGCCCCCACCCCGCAGTCGCTCCACTGCCGTTATGGACCGAGATTTCCAGCTCGCTCTGCAGTTACAAGAGCAGTTCGACCGGGAGGCGGTCGATAGCGATGGACTGCCCGAAGTTGTGTACAGTGACCAGCGCGGGCAGATCATCGGGAGTCAGGCCTCTGCTGTTGCTGCATACGGAAAGCCTCAGTCTGCCCTGGTTCCAGAAAGACCCATCTCCATCGTAGACGGGTCCTGGGAGCTGATCGACCCGAATCCGGACATCAGGGCGCTGTTCCTCCAGTTCAACGATCGGTACTTCTGGGGGAAGCTCGCCGGGGTAGAAGTAAGGTGGAGCCCCAGGATGACACTGTAAGTTCATTACTATCCCGTGTTGAGGCTGGGTGTATTTATGTCAACAGGGAGGAGACACATGGATCGGGATGCAGCCGTTTGTTACATAAGACAGCTGTCACTGACTAGATCTGATGATGGGGGAAATGGTCGGCGGGTGTACGAGGGAATAATGACACTGCAATTGTATCTAAGGGTAATTGTCAAAAAAAAGGCAGGGGACACGATCGCAGTTACGTGAGGTCAGAGACCGCTTGAAAACTTGAATTATACAATGGCAAGAAAAAATCCTGGACTCTGATTGGCCAAGGGGTACTTTCAGCCGACCCTTATCCCAGCACAACAGCCGGCTAAAGGTAGCTCAACAAATCTAGGTAAACATTAACAGGACAGGGTGTGCTGTTATTGGGGATTAGCGCACACCTCTGGTGTGTTGTGAGGGATGAGGCCACAGGCCAAGTGTCCTCACATCACCCAGGGTGTGCACTAATCCCCAGTAACAGCACACCCTGGAGTGTGTTAATGCACTTATAACATGGGTTATGTTTAAACAACAAAAAATATCAGAAAAGTTTTTTTTTTCTGTTTAAACTGCAAAAAAAAGCTACTGTATCCTGCCACCTTGCAGAATAGTCCCCAACAAATAATGCATATTGCAGTGCTGTTATGCACATAGAAATGTCACACAAACACTAATGACATGATATGTGATATTTCTTGTGCATAGCATTGTGTGCTGTACTGTCTACTACAGGTATTGTGCAACCCCCTGCACATTGCTGTGAAACTTGTGTCTCTCTCTCTGTCTGTCTGACAATCAGAAGTGTTGATTTCAACACTCTATAAAGCAGCTCAACGTCTTTCATCCGTGTCAGTCCCCCGATACACTGATGCCCAGAAAAGCTGTTGTTCTGCACTTACCACCGGCACTCCTACTGTAAAAGGTTGTGGACCTATGCTCCTCAGCAGCGAAAGGACAACTGTGCAGCAGTTGTCTGTGCTGGTCTTGGCACTCTCGCTGCCACTTGCTGGCTCTCTCACTATGAGCTGTGTGCTTCTAACGGCAAGCTCTGCTGCCAATCGCCAGAACAAAACAGGATGCCGAGCAGTGGGTTCTGGTGATTCCTCAGTGATGACAGTGGACAACAGGTGCACAGCGGGAGGGAGCGACACAGGACACTCCAGGCACTGACCACTACATACGCAGGGTGAGTCACAAGGGGTGAGCGGCTCATGCTGGGTGACGACTGGGGGTGATTGATTTTTTTTGCTCTTTCGGGGGGACCCCCAAGGACAACTTTCTGAGCCATGAGCATTATCCCTTCATGAAGAAAACACAGTCTCCGTTTGTGGCACGTCTGTCTGTGTCTGTTTAGCTTATTTATGTCACTGTGTATACTGATTGCTCCAGCACGACACAGGGCTGATCCCTCTTTAAAAACAGGGCATCGTTACATATACTGTGTGTTTTTCTTTTTGGTTACTTTCTCTGCCTCTCTATTGTGCTGTCCAGATAAACTGTGCTATTCTGATGTGAACAATACACAACTCAGTTTCTAAGTGTAGCACATGCTTAGCAACAATACAGATGGCTGCTGTTCAGAAATTTGATTTCCCTAAACAAGAAGTGCAGGTCTGCCCAGCAGTCTCGCCATGACCATTTCACCCTGACTGAGCCGAGGAGGGTGGTATAGAGCACTGTTAGGCGATGCATTTCTACCAGTCGACTGTGTCGCTATGTGTGGCCCATGTTATAAGTTTGAATAATACATTTAGTTTACTAAAGAGACACATTTTTCTAATGCCAGTAAGGCACTCCAGGGGGTGCGTTCTTGTCGGCTAGGCTCATCTTCCTTGGTGGAAGCACTTTGCTTCACTTTGTGCTTCAGCCTACCCAACGCAGGGTATTATCCCACGTTATAACATGGGCTACACATAGTGACATAGTCGCTTGGTAGAAATGCATCACCTGACAGTACATTAAACCACCCTCCTCTGCACAGTCAGGGTGAAATTGTCATGGTGAGATTGCTGAGCAGACCTGCACTTCTTGTTTTGGGAAATCAAATTTCTGAACAGCAGCCATTTGTATTGTTGCTAAGCATGTGCTTCACTTAGTGAACAATACACAACTCAGTTTTTAAACTGTTTTCTCCAGTGAACAAGAAGTGCAGTTCTAGACATCTGTGCGAGACTGGCTGTAATTGTCTCTAGTTTTACTGTGTGCACCCCATGTTATTGCTTACTTATCTCTCTACTGTTGCCCACCCATCCGTCCAGTGTGACACCGCAACCATAACCAGATTTGAAACTGTCCTGTCTCCAGTGTTAAGCTGAAGGCCTGATGGGAGAGATTCCGGGAACAGATCATCAGTATAGCACAGTTTATCTGTACAGCACAATGGACAGGCAGAGAAAGTAACCGAAAAGAGAAATGCGCAGTATGTGTAATGGTGCCCTGTTTTTAAAGAGGGATCAGCTCTGTGTTGGGCTGGAGTGAAAGGTATACACAGTGACGTAAATAAGCGAGACAGATAAAGACAGACGTGCCGCAAACTGAGATTGTGTTCTTCATGAAGGGATAATGCTCATGGCTCAGAAAGTTGTCCTTGGGGCCCCCCACCCCTTGAAAGGGCGAAAAAACATAATCACCCCCAGTTGGCACACGACATGGGCTGCTCACCCCTTGCGTTTCATCCTGTGTATGTAGCAGTCGGTGCCTGGAGTGTCGCTTCCTCCCACTGCGCACCTGTTCTCCGCTGTCATTGCTGAGGAATCGCCAGAACCCGCTGCTCGGCATCCTGTTTTGTTCTGGCGATCGGCAGCAGAGCTTGCTGTTGGAAGCACACAGCTCATAGTGAGAAAGCCAGCAAGTGGCAGCGAGAGTGCCGTGACTGGCACAGACGATTGCTGCACAGTTGTCCTTCCCTGCCGAGGAGCGTAGGTCCACAACCTCCTTTAGTAGGAGTGCCAATGGTATGTGCAGAATGACGTCTCTGCTGGGTATCAGTGTATCGGGGGACTGACACGGATGAAAGATGTTGAGCTGCTTCATAGAGTTTTGAAATCAATACTTCTGGTTGTCAGACAGAGAGAGAGAGAGAGAGAGAGACAAGTTTCACAGCAGTGTGCATGGGAAGGGGCGATTGTACAATACTTGTAGACAGTATAGCACACATTGTTATGCACAAGAAATGTCACAGATCGTGTCATTAGTGTTTGTGTGACATTTTTATGCACATAACAGCACTGCAGTATGCATTATTTGTTGGGGACTATTTTGCAACTTGGCAGGATACAGTACATTTTTTGTTTAAACAGCAAAAAAACACCTTTTCTGATATTTTTTTGTTGCTTAAACAACCCATGTTATAAGTGAATATCACACACAGGGTATGCTGTTATTGGGATTCGCACCCGGGTGCTGTGAGGACACTTGACCTGCGACCTGGTGCCACACAACACAACCGAGGTGTGCGTTAATCCCCAATAACAGCACACTCTGTCGTGTGTTAATGCTTACATAACGCACTCCCTGTCATGCCTTATTGCTTAAATGACTCCTTGCTCATCTCAACATTCTGAGGGTATTTTTAGAGTAATTGGCATAATCCTGGGTCGTTTATAGAATCATTTGCATAATCCTGGGTTGTGTATTGATTGGCATATTTCTAAATTTTATGCATAAATTGGCTGGACAGGCCAATACTAAAGGAATACAATTTTCTGTCTTTTCTTTCATAATCTATATCCCACCCCACTTTGCAAGCCATTTCAGCAACAATTGGGTATGCACAGGAATGTTTTGTGACATCATTGTGGGTTCCGCTGATGTCTTTGCTTATTTTAGCATTGCGGAGTGATTATTATGTGACCTGCAGTCTGCCTCTGCTTGTCCACCCACTCTTCCCTCTTCAGCATGGAAAAGGTAGGCTTGCAGCCAAATTTCATCAGACAACTGGCCAGCCAGTGCCAGAATCTTCTGACACAGTGTAAAAAAAAAAAAAAGGTTGTCTGCTTGGCTTCATGTCAGTGCCAGTTTCAACTCTTGGTGGTGCAGGAAAACAAAAAAATTTGCTAAACAAATCAGACCTGACACCACCTCAAGAAGCCCCTGATATCACTAAACAATAAATAATGTACGGACAGTGTCTATTAACCAGTTTTCAATCAGTTTATAACCTGATAATCTCATCATTATCACATCAGTATGCTGTAAACCTTGCTTAACTATGTTATAATGATGGAATTACAAGATAGAATGTCGCCACCTGTCAGAATTCTTGGAAAGGTGATTTGCTGCTTGGACATTTGTTCAAAACACACACACTCCATTATGACAGTTACAAACCCACCACAGTGTAGATTGCAGTGGTTAATTTCTGCACTTTAGTTTCTCAACATTCAAGCCAGGAGGCATTCATAGCCGAGCAGGAGAACAAATGCACATTAGGAAAAAAAAAATGTATTTTTTTCCCCCCACAGTGGTCAACCACGGAGTAATCACCTCTTGTGGTTGCCATGACAACTGTAAACCTCTCGAGCTACACTCTCGCGGTTTACTTGGTTGTCCTGGCAACTGCTTGAGGTGATTACATCGTGGTTAACCACTGTTACACAGGCATTATCCTCTATAAAAATTAAAAAAAAAAGAAAACGCATCGATTTCCAGACACACTGAAAATATGATTGCTGTCCCATTCCAAGACTAAATCTGATGTGATGGTTTTTCTATGCCTGACCTCAAAATCCTCTGTTTGTGACATTGCTGTAATTTCCTTAGAAACAGATTGTGATGACACAACCAGAAGAATGATGTTCATTGTAGATATGCAGCTAGTGCAGCTGAAATGGAAAAGTGGTCAGAGGGAGCCGATTCATAATTATATAGAAAAGGGGAACTCAAAATGCCAACCATATGATTGATATATATATATATATATTAACTGGTCAGCAGTTTCTCTCAATGTACTGAACAGGTTGATATTTTCCATAACAACCGGCTGGTTGTTATGACATTCATGAGCCATGCCAGTCAAACTATGCTGCTGCCTCATTGGCCAACATTCTGTATGTGGGCAGGGCCAAACAGTCTCACAAACTGCTGGAGAAAAATTGCTGGCCTGTTATTATAAAAAATAAAAGATGTGGAGGGTGTTTCACATGAGAATTTAATGCACACCCTCATTGTGGGATGTTTTGATAAACCCCTCGGGCTTTGCCCTCGGGGTTTATGTAGCATCCCACAACTCGGGTGTGCATTAAATTCTCATATCAAACCCTTCCCCATCCATTATTCTCTATATATACACTGATCTGTGCCATATGAAATGTTTTGTTCTAAATGTCCCCTAAGAATCATAGTACGATGTTTTGAACTCTTAATGCTTACAGTGAAATTTTGTACTGATGCCTTTTCTTTCTATTTTAGCTTGCCTTTTTCTCCTGTCTTGTAAAAAGCTCTTCCTTTGTTTTGAGTCTGCTTTAGCATGTGTTTTTTAAAATGAAGGAGCTCTCCTTTTCCTAAGGCAGTCCCCAAATTTTCATCAGGATTTTCAGCTGTTCACTTTTCTTGACAAAGCTATGTTCCCAGACCATTTGGGACAATGGGTGTTCCAAAACAGTGGAGAATACTAAAGAAAATCTGGGGACAGCTATATTAAATTGAGCTTGGCTTGATGTTAAATGTAACAAAAAATTGAAGCAGATTCAAAATGGAAATGAAATGGCATCTTTTTTTTTTTTTTTTTTTTACTCTGTTTATACCTCAGTCTCGTGGAACTCTCTTAGACATTCTCCAATGCCTCCAACTCTACCTCCGTGCCTGAGAGGCCTCCTTAATTCCTGGCACCAGCCCGGCTATCCCCCCCCCCTCCTGGCTCTGAGCCCCCCAAAGGTAGGGCCGCCCTATCCGCCCAAGGCGCTCTATCTAGAATTTTGCCCGGGTTGGGCTTGGCCCAGGAGAGGAGTGCACCTGGTGGTGGAGTGTGGTCGGGAGAGTGGAGTTGCCGTCGCCTATCCACGGGGCGGGGTTTTTTCCTTAGATACGCCCCTGACGTGGGACATGCAATGCTGTACAGCCTGCGACGTGAGTGCTCCCATCCATGTCCGGAAGACAGCAGTTCAGCGTCTACCCTATTTGTGATCCCTTGTGTGCTGCAGTGCCTCCGGCCTCCACTGGGGGCCGCTGCTGTGCCAGGGTGCCCTGGATCCCTCCAGAGAGGAGGCAGTCCTCCGGACACTCGATCCTCTCTCTCCCCCTCTGCCCGACCCCAGCCCGGACGAATGGATTCCTGAACCCAGGTCGCCGGCGTGACACTGGTGTGGCGCCCAGCGCTAACTCTCACGCCACCGGTCCGGCTATGAAATGGCATCTTACAGGCCAGGAAGAAAAGGGCAGCTCAAAACAGAATAAAAAAGTATAGGTACAGAATTGTTCCCTTTACCTGTGCTGGTACTTTAAAGGTGACGGGAAATGGTTTTATGTAGCCAATCTCATTGTGACACACCTGAAATGCATGTCTCGGCAATTAAAAATGGCAGTATGTTAAGCCAGCCTGGTGGTGTAGAGGGGGTGAGGCACTGAATGCCTTACCTGTTGCCACACCAGTGACCTGTGTTTGGGGAACAAGCATGAGCTGCTGGGGGCCAGCATGGTGGGAGAGCATTGAGGGTTGGCCAGCCATCTTAGCCTCTGACTTCCACTGGGTGGAGGCATGATGGTAGTGCAGGTTGCGCGCGGCTTGAACGACATGCCTGTGGTTTTTGCAGGACCTGTGCGCTTCCACACACACGTACTGACATGTTGCTGCGGCAGGGGTCAGTGGGAGTAAAAGGAAAAGTTGGGAGGGTGGGCCTAATGATGCTCTGCCTTTTCCTCACTGACCTCACCGCCGTTTGACCACGGAGGAGGGATCAGGATACGTTTACTGGGGAAGGGGCAGCCCTCTTGGCCCCCACCTACAGGAGGAAATCTGTGGGGAACGTGCCTCCCCGGTCGAGAGAGAGAGTGTCGATCGCGGGGTGCGGGTAACAGGACTGATAGAGCCTACCTGCCTTCCTTTGGGTGTAAAAAGCTCTGTGAAAAAAAAAATGGCAGTTTTCATAATTTTCCATTATAGGTTTGAGGTTCTGTAGTGCTGACAGGTTTTGGCAGACCTGGAATTTTTCACGGTGCAACTGTAACTCTGTTGAGCAGCACCAAAAGCTAGGAAATTACTCTAGATTTCTGACAAAGAGCATGATACTGCTGTGAGCAGTAGCAGATATTAAACTACTTAAGCAGGGCCCCTTTCTGCATGTACTGATGCCTTTGTGCACACTCAAATCTACCTCAATCACCTGTGTATGATAGCACTGACCAGGGCTTTGTATCTGTTCAGGTGATTGTGTCTGGTGTCTGCCAGAAGTGTGGCCATGTATTACAATTTATGTGCTTCGGAGGCCTCCTAGAGGGCATTTAAATTTATATCAGTGGGATTTCTGCCATTACTAGTCTGCTGTGTCCCTCAAATGTACTGCTCCGACATGGTTTCAAGCCTGAAGTCCCCTTCCCCAACTGTTGCCCCCTGCTGTCCCAAGTCATCACAGAGGGTTGGGGGGCATGTTGGATACATGTCTTATTTGGTTTAAATATGCATGTAGGGCTGTCATATCCCACAGTCCCCTGCTCCATCTTGAATAGGGTGTCCCTCCAGTTTACCTTGGGTACAGCATGTGCAGACAGTGGTGGTCAGGGGTTGATGATTCTGCCATTGGTAGAGCGGAATTGGGGATGTGTGCCGGCCAGGGCGAGACAAATCGGGTGGTCAGTGGCTACAAAAAAAAAAAAAAAAAAAAATAGTTTGGCTATCAGATTTTGAAATATCGTGGCCAACTGATAAGCAGTCAAGCAAGAAATTGTCCAGTGGACATACCAGCCATAAGAAAGCGTTATCAAACATTCTTTTATTCTTTTCCATGCAAACTGCCCTCCAAGCCTAGCCAAGCATTAAGCCATATGGTGACAGATGTACTGCAGTGATTTTTGTAGATGGAGGTTTGTTGATCAGAGCAGTATGGGGCCCTGCATGCGGTTAATGGATTAGTGTCACAGAAACCTGCAAAATATGCAAAATTCATGTTACTATAAATTTCCTTAGTTTATTAAATTGTTTCAATACAGATCTCCTCTCTTCTGAAAAAGACCAGTTTGGGGCCAGATGGGCTAGGCTTGAAGAGCAGGTCGTGTTGAAAAGAACAAAAGAAGAATATTTGAAGGCTCAAACGCTTTTGAGTAGCTGGTTGTCCATTGGAAAGTTTCTTGCTTGGATGTACTGTTGCCAGCTGGCCCCCAAGTTATCATAGGACTGAAATAGGAGGGGACTCCCATCCTTATGCCGGCCCCACTGTGGATCAGGCTCTGTCTAACCCTAGAAATCCATCAGTATATATTCACAAGCTGTAGTCAGTCCACTGATTGAGTTTCCCTAGAGAGGGAACTTTCGCTATTTATGAAATTTAGCATTAGAATGAAGTTCTAACTCTGCACTGTGGTCACGCTCCTCCTAACTGCCTAATGTTAGATTTGTCGCCCCAGAGTATTACTACATTCTTGTGGTCTCCTGAACGGTTTAGTGATTTTATTTATTTTAGTTTTATTTGTTTTAGTTATTTCTGGATAGTCCACATTAGTTTGGGTACTATTTTCATTTGTTACGTATTTTAGTGGTTTCTCTGGTTCACAATCGGTTCCCAGGAACCGGAGAAGGCTGCGAGTTATCAAGGTTCCTACCTTTGGGGAACCGCTTACTTTCCAATTAAAATGACTAAATCTTGCTGTAATTATTGCTTACTTTTCATTTTTGTGAGGTGTTTTAAGAGTAGTAATGCTCAGTTCCCTTACAGAGGTAACTGAGCCAATCTTATTTTTAAAAAGTTAAATATTGATTCTTTATTTCAGCCTTTCTTAATTTAAATTTGCTCTGAGGTGAAACAAAACAAACAAAAAAAACGGTTTCGTTTTTAAAAGAGAACCAAACAGGAATGTTATCTTCTAAAGCGGTTTTTACATACTTTAGGCTTATTAAACACTGTTTTAATATTTTTGGGAAGTGGCTATACTTTCATTGGATCTGTCAGTGTTTAGCATGACTGACAGACCTATGAAGAACAGGACCAACAGGCTTTACAAATTGTGCAAATTGTTTTCAGCTCCTGGGAAGGGCAGGCTGCCACTAGCTTTGCATAAGGTACCGTGGTCCTGACCACGTTTATTTATTTATTTTTTGTGAACTCTCTAAAAGGTTTTGTGCTAAAACACAAATGAAAATAACTCGGAAAAGAAGATTTTATAGCTTCCCAGTCAGCATCTTTGTCACCTACTGAAGGCTCAGAGGGGGGAAGTCGTGCCCCTCAGAATAAGCAGCAGTCCCTGTGAAAAGGGACAGAAAAGAGAGAAAAAACTGCTCGACCATTAGAAAAGCATAGTGAAAGTAGTACAGATTCCAGCGTGTCCATAAGTGGGAACCCTGAGACCAGTGATGGCAGGAACAAAAGTAAGTGCCTCAGAGCAGGCATTGGAAACTATGTGAAAAGATAAAACAGAAAGAGAAAAATGGCTCTGCTTCCATCTTCAGGAGCGACAGACAGTTCACACAAGACAAATGCCCTAAGCAGAGAACATGACAAGAGCATGGCAGTTTTTCTAGGCATTTGAGACTGTTGGAAATTATATGAATATACCTACCCTCTCCCCAGGCTCCAGTTCCATACCAGATGTCTGTGGAGGAGGAAGAGAGATGCATTATGGAGATGAGGAGGGGGAACCTCTGTTTTATTTTTATTTTTATTTATTTAGTTTTTGTTGACCGGGTAAGTGCACAAGACAAGTCCTGCCTATTTTCAGGCACGACCCGGGGGAGGGGGATACAGATGAATGCCAACTGGCCTTGAACCAGATTAAGCTGTTGGTGGTATTTTTAGTGAATGAGAGAAATTTGGCCAGGACACCGGGGATATTCCCCTACTCTTTTGATAAGTGCCATGGGATCTTTAATGTCCACCTGAACTACCACCAATCCAGGCAGATGGGACCTCGGTTTAATATCTCATCCGAAAGACGGCACCTCAGAAGTGCAGCACCCCTCTCATGCTGCACTACAGTGTCAGTACTGGGATATTAACTCAAGTGCCAGATGTGGGAACTGAACCCACAGCCCACTGATCTCCCAGCCTCAGAGGCGAGTGTGCTACCTACTGAGCCACTGACACTGCAACCAGATGGTTCCCCTGAGCAGGAATCTAGCTCTCCTCCAAGTTTTTTGAGGATTACACATCCCACTGTTCCTTTGTAAAACAAATGGCAAACACCCTCAACATTCTCTCACATAAAGCCTAGGAGGATGAAGAGGAGGCTGGGTGCATAGATGTGATGACTCTGGCTCCCATAAGGAGGTTGCTGCATCCCATCCACAAGTCTGTTAAGAAAGCCACTTCCAAAATAATGTCAGCACCTACCTCAGCTGCTGGCATTGATAAGAAGATTGAAAAGTAGGAATAGGTGGACAGATGGGAATGGGATTGAGTGCTTGTATTCCTGCCCTGATCACGAGGGACTGGTTCAGGCTTCTGCATGTGAGAAGAGCTAAAGTGTCTTTCTCTGCTCACTCAGCCTCCTGAGAAGGATTCGAGAAAGTTGGATACCGTTGCCAAGAAAGTGTATATACATCAGCTTCTTTGCTTCAGATCCCAGGAATCCCTCAGTATGCTTGACACATACAGTACTGCTAGCCAGGGCTCCAGATAAGGTGAGTACCGACCTATTTTACTTACCTCATTTTAGGAAATAGTCTTCAGGAAATTTTTTTTTAATGAGTACCGATACTCGGCCAACATTTGTAAATGCTGCATACTCCACAGAACAGCGCTTCATAACATAATTGGTGATTCAAAAGGAGCATTTTATTCCAGATTTACAACATTCATACACATGCTAATTTTGATTTACTCACTATATTTTAAACTGAGGAGTAAATTACTCCTACCTGCCAACATTAGCTGGAGCAGAGTCGGCACCTGATCAATTCTTACCTAGAAAAAAGACACTGTTTCAAAAAAATGTATTCCTCACTCCACTCCATCCAGACATTTGTACGCATCTAAATTTTGTTTTACTCACTTTACTTTCAAAATGAGGAGTATAGTACTCATCCCAAAAAATCTTATCTGGAGCCCTGCTGCTAGTCCTCTATGTTGAGCTGCCCTGGAGAGTGTGACGTATGTAAATTGTGTAACTTATAACGTAATTCAAACCTCTGCCGCGAGGTGGTGCTGTGTTCCACTAAATAATGTCAGATCTATTTTCCATTCGCCTAAGCAAGTTGCCCTGAAGAGCTCTCTCCAGATTGACTCCATTTTTCCAACAATTATTTCTGATTTTCCCTAAGTATTTGGTTTTATTTTCATTTTGTCTGTGTTCCTAATTGGGTTAGGGAGTTTATTAGTTTTCTTGTGGTTTCTCTGGTTTGTAGTGGTTCCCAGGAACTGGAGAAACACTGGTGTTTTCAGTTAGCTGTTTGCGTTTGCTGTGTTCTCATAACTTTTTTCATCTGTTTTCTTTACTTCATTGTGACAGCCTTGTTCAGCCTATCACTAGATATGGTGGCGGTTCCGGGGACTGGAGGAGGGCAGATGTGATCCCACCTCACAGAAGTGTTAATAGGGAGGAGGCAGGATATTACAGACCTGTCAGCCTGACTTCGGCGGTGTAGAAAGTAATGGAATCACTACGGAAGGAAAGGATTGGGGAATACCTTGTGACCAGTGGATTGCAGGATCCGAGGCAGCATGGTTTCATAGGGAGGAGTTCTTGCCAGACAAATCTGATCAAGTTCTTCATCTGAGTGACCAGGGAAGTGGATCAGGGAGGAGCGGTGGATGTGGCTTACCTGGATTTCAGTAAGGTCTTTGACACCGTTCCACACAGAAGACTGTTGAGCAAGCTGGGCAGCCTAGGAGTGAGTCCAAAAATAGTAAAATGGATAAGAAGTTGGCTAAGCAACAGGAGACAGAGGATGGTGGTAAATGGTGTTCACTCCGAAGAAGGCATGGTGACCAGTGAGGTGCCACGGGGTCAGTACTAGGCCCGGTCCTCTTCAGCGTCTTTATTAGTGACATTATAAAAGGTCTGGAAGGGAAAGTATGCCTGTTTGCAGATGACACACAAATCTGCCACAGAGTGGACACACGGGGTTGGGGGATGAGGAACGCTGTGAAAAAAGCTGGAAGACTAGTCAAGGGTTTGGCAACTGGGTTTCAGTGCCAAAAAGTGCAACATCATGCACCTGGGGCACTGGTCAAGGGTTTGACAGCTGGGTTTCAGTGCCAAAAAGTGCAACATCATGCACCTGGGGCACTGGTCAAGGGTTTGACAGCTGGGTTTCAGTGCCAAAAAGTGCAAAATCATTCACCTGGGGACAGAAATGGGGGCAATGTACCAATTGGGTAGGGAGGTTGGCTACCACAAAACAGGAAAGAGAGCTGGTGGTAATCATTTTTGATGACCTGAAGATAGCAAAGCAGTGTGATAAGACAGTGTAGAAAGCTAGCAGGATGCTTGGGTGCATTGGGAGGGGTATCAACTGCAGAAAGAGAGAGGTAGTGATACCCCTGTATAGATCATTGGTGAGGCCCCACCTTGAGTACTATGTCCAGTACTGGAGGACCCATCTCCGGAAGGATGCAGATTGCATGTAGGCGGTACAGAGGAGGGCAACCATAATGGTGCAGGGCATGCAGCAAAACCCGTAAAAGGAAAGGCTCAAGGAATTTAAATATGTACTTTCTGTAGAGAAAAGGAGGGAAAGAGGAGACAAGATAGAAACGTTCAAATACCTCAGAGGTATTAATAAGGTAAAGGAGGGCAGCATTTTACATAGGAAAAAATGCTCGAGGACAAGGGTCGTGACTTGAAGTTGGGGGGGCACAGAGGGGATGTGAGGAAATACTTCTTCACAGAATGGGTGGTGGACGCCTGAAACAACCTCCCAACAGAGGAGGTGGGTGCTGAAATGGTAACAGAATTCAAGTATGCATGGGATAGACACAAGGGGACCTTAGTAATAAGGCAAGGGGAGGAAAAGACCGGAGATGGAGTAGGGTCTGCAGTGGCACAGTAGGAAGGGAAAATAAGGCAGACTAGGTGGGCCAAGAGGTTCTTATCTGCCAGCAAATTCTGTGTTTCTGTTCTCAGCAGGACCATAATGAGTGGTCCCTGAACAGATGAGTGCTGGTCACAATCTTCAGGAGATGGGGCACACCAGAAATAGACCTGTTGGCTTCCAAGGAGAACTATTCGCTTCCCCTGTTTTTGTTGCAGGCCTCCAGCAGTGGGTTCTGTCCCCGTGGATGCCCTGACTCCAGACTGGTCAGGGAACTTCCCATAGGCTTTCCCTCCATTCCTTCTGTTGCTTGGAGTTCTGAAGTTAAGGAGCCAGCCTGCAATCATGATTTTAGTGGCTTCGGAATGGCCAGACAGCCCTGGTACTCTCTGCTCCTGGCTCTCTCCACGAAAACAGCCCATTCGTCTCCCACAGAGACAATCTGTTGTCCATGTCTCAGGGCAGAATGACCTTTCCGAATCTTAAATTACTGCGCCTCAAGGCTTGGTTCTTGAGAAGGTAGTTTTCAGTTTTCAGAGTTGGTCCTCGAAGTCTTCAGGCTTTTCGAAAAGCTTGCTACCAGAAAGACATATGCTTCCAAATAGAAAAGCTTTTCGCTGTGGTGTGCTTCTAAGCAGCCCAACCCCTTACAGGCAGACACTAGTATTTTTGGATTACTTGGTCCAGTTGCAGGCTTTGGGCCTCTGGCCATCCACCCTCAAAGTACACCTGGCAGCAGTCTGTGCCTGTGTTTCAGCAGGTAGCAAGAAAATGCTGGCTTCACACTGCATTTTTAAGAAGTTCTTTAAAGGTCTCCTGCATCTGTATCCACCTGTTAGGGAACAATTCCCTCCTTGGGACTTGAATCTGCGTATACCCTAACTCATGTATCCACCTTTTGAGCCCATGGCTACTGCGAACCTGAAGCATGTCACCTGGAAGGCAGTCTTCTTGGTGGCCATAACTTTGGCTAGGAGAGTATGGCCCTGTCCACACTACACCGCTTGGGCCCGGTAACGGATGTAAACCGTTACGGCCGGAAGCGATGCGATGCGATCCACACCGCGGCGGTGTTCATTCTGGGACCGGCACGCGGTCTACACCAGGGCAGGCGACCGTATGGCGCCTGATCCCACAGTGCAGTGCGCGCTGCTCTAGGGGACCAGTGCCACACGTCCACACTACGCCCGGTAACGTTACCGAGACGTAACCGTTTCCATAACTGTTGTTGAAACCACCTCATATGTGGTTTCAACAGTTATGAACTCGCCTGCTGTAATGTTACAGATGTAAACGCAAACCGTTGTGGTAACGGTTTGAGCACTCTAAAGTTACAGAGGCGTAGTGTGGACAGGGCCTTAGTGAGCTGCAGGCACTCTGCGCTGACCCCAACTGTTATCTTTCACAGAGACTAGGTAGGCCTCCAGACTAACAGTTTCTGCTCAGAGTGGTGTTCAAGTTTCATTGAACCAGTCCATCACTCTTCCAGTGTTGTTTTTTTTTTTTTTGTTTACAGATAAATCCAGTACTGGTGAACACAAACTCCACGGTCTGGATGTTCAGAGGATGCTCTGTTACTGTTGGGACTGCACTAAAGAATTCACACCCTCCCACTCAAAGCTGTTTCGCACTTACGGTGACGTGGGTAAGGGTAGCCCAGCCTCTAAGAGGACCATTGCTTGTTGGATAGTTTCCTGCATCCATTTCTGCTACAATAAAGGTGGCAAGCATCCACCATGAGACCACAGGGCTCACTCCACTCATGGCACTGCTGCCTCTGTGGCAGCCTCAAAGGACAACCCCTTGTTAGAGATTTGTAAAGCAGCTACGTGGAAAATTGTACACACCTTTACAAAGCACTGTTGCCTGGATGTACAGTCCAGAAGTGATGCTAGGTTTGGCACTGCTACCTTGCAGCACCTTTTCCCTAAATAGGTTCTGTGACCAGCCTCCCAAAGCACTTCGTTGTAGTCTGCATATGTCGGGTATAGTGAGGGATTCCTGGGGTTTGAAGAGAAAAAATACCACAGTAATGTTTCTTCCAGGGGATCCCTCACTAAACTTGAATCTCCCACCTTGCCTCCTCTTCCAGAACCTGTTGAAGGTTCTACAGAAATCAGTGTTTTGTTGTTCACTTGCCTGAGCATTCCTTGTTGTTTATTCACAGTCAGTTTTTGCTGTTGCTTCTGGCCTAATAGGCCAAACATTTTTTACTGTTATTGTTACTTTTTCTTGTTCTGTGTAGTTTAGGATAGATTGGTGGGATTCATGGCTATTACCCGATAGGCTAGCAAAATAGATCTGGCGTTGTTTAGTGGAGCACAGCACCACCTCGTGGCGGAGGTTTGAATGGCGTTCTAAGTTCCACAATTTACATATGTTCCACTCTCTGGGGCAGCGCAACATAGCGGGCTAGCTGCATATGCCAAGCGTAGGGAGGGATCCCCTGGAAGAAACACATTACTGTGCTAAGTAATTTTTTCTTCTCCAGCAAGCAGCTTACCTGGCATACATGGCTCAGTACTCGAAGGCACTGTGGAACTCAGTACTGACACAGAGTGAGAAAGCAAGGGGTGACTTGGTGGACACAGCTAGATCACTAATGTATGCCACCAAGTACCAGTTCCACATGGCAGTGGACATTCACAACACTGCTTCAAGGGTTCTGTCTCAGGACACACAAACCAAAGCGATGGATTTATTCTCTGAAGGGAATTCCCTGTTTGGTGACAAGACAGAAGCACATATGAAAACAGTGAATGAGTACAAAACCACCTACAGGAACAATACTGAGAAGGAAAATGCCTCCACTTACTACAGGCCTTATGGAAGGGTAGGTAGAGGTAGTTGTTACTACTCAAGATTTTATGCTCCTTAAGAGTATCTACCCCAAAATTGTTGCTATAGTGGCAGGGGTAGAAGGGGCACTAGACGTGCAACTGCAACATTAGCCTTAAGCTGCAGCAGAAGCAAACCCCCTGGCAATTCTGCCCAGGTCGCTCAACCATTGCCAGTGGGGGTGGGGGTTGGCTCACTGCTTCCAGGAGTGGTCAGAACTCACCAGAGACAAGAGGGTCCTGGAAGTAGTGTGCCAGGTTTTGTCCCTGCAATACAGCAAATTCCCCAAACTGCACAGAAGAAATCCTTTTGGAGCTAGAGGTAAAGAAACTACTGCAAGCAAGTGCACTGGAGAAAGTCCCCACCACACAGTGGGGCAAGGGTCCCTTAAGATATTTCCTGACCCACAAGAAAAATGAGTAGTGGTGATCTGGTTTAAACTTGAAACCATCTGAACAGTCACAAATAGAAGGAAATATTTAGAATGGTTACACAGGGCTAAGTGATAACCATCTCTGCAGGGTGGGAAACTAGCATGGACCATTGGATTTGAAAGATGCCTACTTCCACATCCCTGCAGACCAACTCGCAGAAAATACCTTAGGTTCATGCTAGGGAACTGCTAATACCAGTTTACAGCCCTTCCTTTCGGCCTCATCTTGGCACCAAGGGTTTTTACAAAGTGCTTAGCCATGATGGCTGGATATCTAAGAAGGTGTAAGGTGTGATATATATTTTTTTTCTCTACTGGACGACTGGTTAGTCTCAGGAAAAACACAGCAGGAGGTGGCACGCTGTGTACTGTTAGTAAAAAGCACTCTAGGAAAACTGGGCGTCCTGGCAAACTTGCAGAAGTCATGAACAGTGCCAGCTCAAGTATTGGACTTCTTAGGTGCAGAGCTAGATACCCTGCTGGGGAGGGCCTTTCTTCTACTAGCAAGGGTATCCAATCTTATTTCCACTGCAAAAGCCATTAGAATTGGCCAGCCAAGGCCTGCAGTGGATTTTCTGCAGCTGCTGGGACACATGGCCTCTTCCACTGCAGTGGTACCAGAGGCCAGATTCCTGATGAGGGACATTTAGTACCACTTAAGAGACCACAGGTCCCAAAGGTGGAATCATCTGACAAACACGTGCAAATTCCAAAAACTTTGCTAAGGGCACGAGAGTGGTGGAAGAAAGAGGAAACCTCAAAGAGGGTATTGCCTTCCTTGAGCAATTCCTTTTAAGTATTCTCACAACAGATGCTCCAGTTCTGGGGTGGGTTGACCACCTAGAGGATCTCACTGTGAGCGGCACCTGGAGCACACAGGAGACTCAAGAATATGTTATCCTCCTGGAGCTCAGGGCAGTGTTCCTAGCAAATTCAACCCTTTTCCTCGCAGATCCAGGGTCAGTCTCTGCCAATTCGAACATACAGCACCACAACAACGTATTACATATACAAGCAGAGAGAAACAAGATCCTCAAGGCTATGCACAGGAGCCATGAAGATCTGGAACTTAACCTATTCCCTAGGTGTAGTGCTCTCCGTAATTCACCTGCAAGGGAAGGACAATGTCCTGGCAGAGTCTCTAAGCAAAAATAATCAAAGGAAACTACAAGTGGGCTCTGAACCGGAAGGTGCTGGCATTAGTGTACAGACGATGGGATACCCCAGAAATAGACCTGTTTGCTTCCTGGGAGAACAACCAGCTCCCACATTTTTGTTGCAGGCCACCAGCAATGCAGTCAGTCCTGGTGGATGCCCTGGCCCTGCACTGAACAGGGAAGTTCCCTTCATTTCCACTTCTGCTGAGGAAGCTCTTAAGGCTCAGGAGGGAGCCAGCCATAGTGATTTAGTAGCACCAGACTGGGCCAGGTAGTGCTGGTACTTCTTGCTTCATACCCTGTGCAGCAAGTCTCCAGTCAGCCTGCCACAGATGCTCAACTTGCTGACCCTGTCCCAAGGGAGGATAACATCACCATGTCTCAGAACCCTGTGCCTGAGGGCATGGTTCTTGAAGAACTAGAGTTCTGTAGCTTAAACTTATCAGAGGAAGTAATGAGAGTGTTGAAGGTTTCTAGAAAACCAGCAACAAGAAAAACATATGCTACAAAATGGATTAGATTTTCATTCTGGTGTGCTCCCAGAAAGATGATCCCCATGCGGGTAGGCCTGCGCCTACAGTCTTGGATTACCTTGTGTACCTGCAGTCCCTTGGGCTGGGGCCCTCCACCCTGAAGGTACATTTGGCAGCAGTTTTCAGCTTGCTCATCAGCTGGCAAAGGAAGGTCTATGGCCTTGCAGCCTATTTTCAGAAAGTTCTTTAAAGGCCTCAACTATTTGTACCATCCTGTGAGAGATCCCCTTTCTCCCTGGGACCTAAATGTGTATATTGCCCAGCTGATGGAATCTCCTTTTGAGCATATGGCTACTGCTGAACTTAAATATGTGACTTTGTAAACAATATTCCTAGTGGCTATGACATTTTCTGGGAGGGTGAGTGAACTTCAAGCCCTCTGCATAGATATAAACTACATAATCTTCTATAAGGATAAGGTAGTTCATGGAACCTGTAGGAAATTGCCACCTAAGGTGGGTCAGAATTCCACCTGAACCATGCAGTTGCCCTCTCTGTGTTTTTATTTTTTTTGTTGCCGAGTCGTCCAGTACAGGGGAACAAAAACTCCACTGCCTGGACATAGGGCACTAGGTCACTGCCTGGACTACACAAAAGATGTCTGGTGCGTGCAACAGTACTAAGCTTTTTGTCACCTATGATGAAGTGCGGAAAGGCAAGCCAGCATCCAGGGGAACCATCACACGCTGGATAGTCTCCTACATGTAGTTCTATTATGAGAATGCTGGCAAATTGCACCCCAGAGAGCTGAGGGCATTCTCTCTACAAGGCCCCCCTCTCTTGCAGCAGCAAGGGGCTTTCCCCTTCAAGAGAATTGTAAAACTGTTACCTCGAAGACCGTGCACACTTTCACGAACATTATTGTCCAGGAGAGATGCCAGCTTTGGCACTGCCATCCTGCAGAACCGTTTTTCTGAAATAGGTTCTCGACCCAGCCTCCCAAGTTTTGGAGTCTGCTGCTTATCACTGTGTACTGATGGATTTCTGGGGTTAGAAGAAAAAATTACTCACCATAGTAATGTCATTTCTTCTTAAGGGACTTATCAGTGATATTCACAATCCCTTACTCTGACTCCCCTTCCAGAACCTGGAAATAGGTTCGGGCAAGAGTCGTTCTGTTTATTGGGTTGAGCTTTACTTATTACATTGTTTTACATGCCAGAACAAGTGGTCTAATCAGAAGTCTGCAACAAGTTTTTTCCTTTTTTTGTATCTGCTTTGTTTACTATTCTTTAAACTTTTATCAAAAAGTTTTGAACAATTTTTAATAGCCATTTAGCTAGTTTTAGTGATCGTAGCTCCCCAGCTCTGGAAACAAATGTGGCATTAAGGCAGTTAGGGGGAGGGTGACCTCAGTGCAGAGTCTGAACTTCATTCTAATTCTACATTCCATAATTAGCACAAGTGCTATCTGTGGAGCAACTCATTCCAGTGGATTGATTGCAGCTTGTGAGTATTACTGATATTTTTTACGAAGAAGCACCATTATTACAGTAAGGTCGATGATTTTTTCTTTTTCAGTGGAAAACACAAGTAAAAAATGGAATTTTACATTTTTAAACCAGCACTTGCAAGTCATGTTGTTCATGAGGAGAAAAAAAACAACTTCCAACCATCTGTTTGGGGAAAACTCCTCCATTTTAAACCAACTTTTTGTACAACTCATGCTGATTTGCCCTCAGTTCAGAGAAACGGATTTTAAGATTTTCTCAAACAGAATTGGCGTTTTTGAAAACTGAAAATCTTTGGCTGTACTACAGTGAGTAATTTTTTCTTAGCAGTGCTGTACAATTAGTAGTGCTGTACAATAGTGTACACAAGTAAAAGAATACACAAAGTTTGGGGTTGAAACTAGTACCAGTCCCTTAGTCAAATGCTGGCAGACTTTGTATTGTGCTAGCAACATTTTTCATTAACTGTCCCTGCTGGTTTGCATTGGTGAAGGTAAAATTTCATGAAGCACACCTCAGTGTGACCTGGTGGGTCAGCAGAAAAGTCTGTATGGCTAGTGGATTTCTCCTGTTCCTAGTCCTGTTAGCTGGTGGCTGCAAAACATAATTTTGACCCTTGAAATTCAAGTTACTAACAGTACGAGTGTTCATGGCAGTAGTGAAGGACAAGTACCCATTTAACAGTTGATAGCCACCTGGGTTGAGGGTTGCCTGTACACACAGACATATGGAGAGTTAAAAGAAAGGAGCAATGAATTGAATTAAATGGCAGCTCTTTAGGTGATGGGGAATGTAGATTAGCATTACAATTTGTGAATCCGAAAACTGGTAACCCGTTTTATTTATTTCAGTTTCTTTATGCCCCTTGCTTTCTGGTGGGTTCCTGTTTGCTCAACCGAACCCAGCCCCATCACCCTGGTGTCTCCTGGGACTTACCTTGTGCCTCCCCATGTTCCTTCAGAGCTTCCCCTTCTGGTGGGGGCGGCAGAGCCCCCTTTACCGCCACCACAGACAGATACGGCTTGTGGGAGGTAGAGCCCAGGTAGTCGGGTGCAGGGCCTGTGGGCTGGTTGGTACCACGTAGCTGATTGGGGTTGTTTTCCATTTTCTCTTCCTCGTGTTCCCTCAGGACATAGACACCAAGGGTGTACCAGGCACGCAAACAGGTGTGTGTGTGTGTGTGTGTGTGTGTGTGCAGTGCCTGTTGACATCCTCCCACCCACATGTTGCTCCAGCTGCACTGCCACCTGTGGTTACACAGGTAGCAGTGGAGCAGGCTGTCTTCACAGAGGAGGATTAAACATCCTCTGGGATGCTCGATTCTCCCCCGCTCCCCCGGTTACCCCCTGATGACCCAAGCTCAGTGCCGAATTCAGGTTGCTGGTAGCACTACTTTTGTGTAGCAGGGCCGGCTGGATAACCCGTTTCACTTTTTATTTTTAATATAAATATAGAGATATCTGTCTTCTGAGCCCTGTGGTCCACCCACCTCTTGATGACAACCCCAGAAAATACCATCACTTTCTTTTTCTTGGGCTTACTCTGGCACCACTTTCCCAGGACCATTGAAGTGGTGGGTGGGAGCCTGCTCAGTAGTACAAGAGCTTGTGGCGGGAGCCGGCGTCTCCTCCAGCAGACCGGGACTGATTTTTATTCTCTGTTTCACCCCCAAAGGCAGCTGGCGTGCAGTCACGCGCACACTGTGACATGTGATGTGTCGGCATCTGTCAGTGTTCCTGCCCTGCAGTGCTTCTTTATTTATTTGAATTTTGATAACCGGGTGGGCCTGCTGAGGCTGCATGTCCCTTTTTTCAGGGGTGACGTGGAAAGCAGTGCTGGTCTCAACTGAGATACTGCCTAGCTTCTGCCAGGTAGTGACCTCACTGTGGAACACAGATGCCCACCCAACCCGAAGGAGAAGAGCTGTCCTGGGGGCACTTGATCCTCCTTTCCTCGGCTTACCTCAGCGACTTTATCTTGTTCACATTCTTAGTTTGCCTTTGTCAGGAACGGTATTGCTACCACTGTGCTGACAGACCAATCACAGCTAATTTATTTTAAACTTAGTCTTTATGCTCTAATAAGAAACTGATCACGTTGGTTTCAGATGCTTGTATTTGTCCTTATATGTACAGAAGAAGAGTAAACTATTTTTCTTTTACTTTTTAGATGTGCTGGATTGTGCTGCTATGAAGGAAGAGGAGGACTTTGTTCTATCCGTCTTAGTGAACCACTGTTGAAATTAAGACCAAGAAAAGATCTTGTGGAGGTGTTACATTTTTTTTTCTAAAATTTTATGTCTTTAAAAAGATGAAATTCCTTACTTCTGTCTAAGCAGAAAGATTTATAAAGTGAATCTCATTTTTGAAAAAAAACGTTGAAAACGGACACACATTTTGGCTTATATTTTATAGCTGGTCTGCATTTCTCCTCCCTTTCTTTTTCATTGCATTGTTTATTGGCACTGAATCAGGATATTTATCCTCTACAGTTCATTTGCCACTGCTGCTTAATCCTTTGCTGAAGTCATAATCCTTTGTGACATCACTGGGTCTGATTCTGTTTTGCAAGAATGTAGTGTAGAGTTCTTGGTGCTATAGCAATGCAAGTGCACATGCAAATACCATCCACCGACGGGTTAGTTTACACAACATTTGTTTCACTACAGGAAATAAGACTGCATAGCAGTCTTTATGTGTTTTTTTGAGTTATCCCGGGATACTTTCTGCAATCTGGGGTGGGGGTGGGGGCTTGTCAAGAAAAAAACTTCCAAGTCTTATTATTCTAATGATGCTTTTATTACCAGTCTAGCCCCAACGTTTTACCATTTATGATATATGGCTCATTCAGGGTACCTAGTTTCTGTCAATTAAAAATAAATATATTAATGTTGTTTTTGCCACTAATCGTAATAAAATTCTTTTTTGATATTTACAAGCCGTAAACAGTACTCTTGTTATAGTACCTGACCCTTTGCTTTCGGGTGTTTAAATCTTTTACTTTTCAACTTGTCCTTATGTTTTCCTGAAAACTAATAGCCTTAATTAGTTTGTCATTTAAATTACTTAAATGGCATTCAGACCTGACTCTCGGCATCATCATCTTGTGTGTTTAGTGCCACGGCACGCTCTTATGCCTTTACTGCCCCACTGCTGGAACAGTTGGAACAAACAACAAAGAGATTTGAACAGAGGGAGTATCTCAGAAAAGTCTTAATAAAAGGAAGACAGAGAGCCAAAGATGTATCGTAGGAACAAGTCTTGGCAGGGATGGCCATTGGAAACGGAGTAAACTGAGAGGAAGAGGCAAGAACTGTGCGAGCAATAGAAAATAATGAGAAGCTGAGGGAGATACGGCAGGTAGTGAATAAGCACTGGCACATAGTACAGGACTACAAACCAGGGAATGCAGCTTTTACACAAAACCTATAGTTGCAGCGAAGAGGGTAAAATCTTTTGAAAGATGAACTGGTGCATAGGGTTCACACATTAATGGACTTGGAGGAAGAACAGAAGCAATAGCTTTTGGGCCCCTGCAGCCGGGTATGTTTTTGTGGTAGGTGTAGTGTAAGAAAAAGGAATTTGAAGATCCCCACAGCAGTCGTAAACAGAAAATTCAGCAACATATCACATGTGATGCCATGGTATGATATGTTCTGAATTGCCAGTGTGAGTGTGCGCAAGAGTGTGAGTGTGCACGAGTGAGTGAGTATGTGAGTGTGAGCTAGAGTGTTAGAGAGAAAATGAGAGCACGAGAGTGTGTGTGAGAGAGAGTGCGTGTGAGGTGAGGGTGTGTGGGTGTGAGTGCGCTCGCGTGTGTGATGTGAGATTCAGCAGTGTCAACAGCGTTTGACACTAATATTATATATGCTGACTGGAAGAACCTAATTAAAGGCACAGCAGCAATTTGATGTCCCTTGCACTTGAGTTGCTCACTGAAGCATATGGAATACCTATTCAGTCAGGAAGGCAGGTTGGGACTTGGAGGGCTTGTGGTCGGTCAAGAAAGAAATTCAAATACAGTAACAGTGAGTACTTGAAAATTTATTTTTGTTGCATTTTTCTTAATCCGGGTTTACTTACCTTACCGAAGTGATAACCAGTCTGTCAACTAGAGTTCCTTTTTATTATCCTTAAAAATTGTGTGAGGCCGGCCTGGTGGCCCTGAGGGTTGAGGCGCTGGATGCATTACCTTGTGCTGCGTCGGTCACCTGGGTTCAGGAATGGACTCAGGCGCCATGGATCGGCAGGGGGAAGGAGAGGATTGAGCGTCCAAAGGACTGCTCTCTCGAGGTGGGTTGCGGGTTAGCATTGCTCGGCAGTGGCCCCCAGTGGAGACTGAAGGTACTGCAGGAGCTATGCAGTGGGGAACCATAAAAAAAAGGGGGGTGGAAAGCTCCAGGGATCCACTGGATGACGGTTGCCGGATTCTGATGCCACCGTAGCCTTCTAGGGAGCCAAGCCTGCTTCAGCAGCAACCCAGGGCCAAATAGTGAGTGTGCCGGCAACCTCCCCCTCCCGGTGCCTTCCTCCTCGGAAGAGAGGCACCCACCTGGCATAGGGTTATACCAGGTTACCCTGGAGTCAGCTGCAGATGTGAAGATGGGTTCGAGTGAGGAGTGCAGGAGGTAAGTCAGGACCATGGTGGCCTGAGGGAGTGGGGGACTCTGGAATGCATAGGGGGGGAGATAAACAGATAAAGAAAAAAAAATTGTGTGTAGTGGTTAATACTTTGGTTGATTGTAGAGCAGTCACTAAACACATTCACTGTAGCTATAGATCTGGAATTCAAGGCACTGATTGTGCTAATTTAAATGCCCATAAAGATCACCCTGGTGAACGCTCGCCTCCCCCATTGCAAGAGCTGGAGGCGCAAGATGTGCTCCACCATTTGCATAAACCTCTCAGCCAGGAAAATAATATTCATGCTTCTTCTTCTATCGGGTAATGTCCATGCCAGTCCTGGCCCACCACCAGTATCAAACGCAGGGGGAAACACGAGTAAAGGCCTGAAAGTAGCTGCACTGAACATCTGCAGATCACAGCAAAGTTTGACCTACTCCAAGCGTGGATGTCCCACCATGTACGTGACATTCTCTGTCTGACAGAGACCTGGCTGTCAAGCAAGATAAAAAACAATGAAGTGATGCTCCCGGGATATCAAACATTCAGGAAAGACAGGTGTGGCAAGAGAGGCGGAGGAGTCCTTATCTATGCCAGGGATTACCTGTGCTGCTCGGTCCTCCCTGTTACCAGGGTCGAGGATGATCATGAACTACTAGCAATAAAAGCACAGGTCGGATGGCACGGCAAATCTCTAATCTTAGCCTCGGTTTATCTTCCACCCACTAAAGCCAGGGATGGCCTCCCAAGAATACTGGATACAATTGCTACCCTTTCTCAGGGCACAGAGCTTCTCATAACAGGTGACTTTAACATCGACTGGGAGGGGCAGGGAATCCACGCCTTTCAAGGACATGGTCGCTATTTCCAATCTGACCCAACTTGCCCAACAAGGCGGAACCACAAAACAGGAAAAGACACCCTCCTTGATTGGCTCCTCTCGAGTTACCCTTCTCGGATCTCTGAACTTAAGGTCCTGCCTGACACCTTAAGTGATCACTCCCCAGTCACTTTCACATGGTCAAACAAATTGAGCAAGCCCTCGCCTATCATAATTAATAGTAGGGTCTTGGGGAAGGGCAAGCTTGGGGCCCTCTCCTCTGCCCTCTCCAAGTATGACTGGTCCCCCATTGATCATGCGCCTAATATTGACCAGGCCCTAAGTTTCTTTATAGAGGGCTTCAACAAGATTTGCGATATCTTTGCACCATTGAGGAAAAGAAAAATTTGGGATCAAGTTAATGGTTGGATCACAGGGGATCTCCTCGCCCAGATGAAGGAAAGGGACAACCTCTGGGGAAAAGCCATGTCCTCTCAGAGCAAACACAACTTCCAATGCTGTAGAGCTGCAAGAAACCACTGCACCAACCTTATCTGCCAAGCAAAGGCCAACTTCCACAAGGAGCAGCTTAAAAAAACTTGGAGCAATGGGAAGAATTTTTGGGAGAACATCAAAAACCTTCTTGGGAAGGATGAGAAGAAGATCCCCCACTCGCTCAACATTAACAACATCACGATTACTGACCCTCTGCACATCGCAGATTCTCTCAACACAGCGTTTACTGACCTGACTGGAGTGCTACTCCCCAACTACCTGCACCCTGCTAGGGAACAAACCAACTGCACGCCTCAAGGGGGCTCAATCCTTGTCTTCTGCTTCAAAAAAGTGTCAGTGAAGGAGGCTTACAAATACATAAAAAAAAATACTAGGCAAGACCAGAATGGGGAGTGATGGAATCGATATGAAACTCCTATCTCTAAAACTGGATGATGTCATCGTGCCAGTTACAAAACTATTTAACAAATCGCTAGCTCTTGCACAGTTCCCCGGGATCTGGAAACAGGCTCTCATGACACCGGTGCACAAGAATGGTGATATGACATGCACCACCAATTACAGGCCGATATCCATCCTCTCCGTTATCTAAAGCCCTGGAAAAGATTGTGGCCACCCAACTCACAGATTACCTCAACAAATACAACCTGTTATGTCCCAAACAACATGGCTTCAGGCAGAATCATAGTACCTCCACAGCTTTGCTGGACTACACTGACTACTTGCACAAGGCACTAGACAAAGGAAAGCTGGTGGGGTCAGTCTTCATAGACCTCACCAAAGTCTTCGACACTGTCAGTCACTCTCTCCTCCTGACTGAACTACAGAACCTGGGGGTTGCAACCAATGCTGTCTGCTGGTTCAAGGACTACCTAACACACAGAAGCCAACGTGTAAAAATTGGGTACACAGTATCTAGCTCCAACAAGGTATCTTTAGGGGTCCCACAGGGGTCAATACTGGGGCCCTTACTATTCAGCCTCTTCCTAAATAATCTTCCTGAAGCCTGTAACACTAAACTGATACTTTACGCAGATGACGCTGTGCTTCTCACCAGCAGTTCATCAATAGTCGCCTTCCACTCTGAGCTGCAGGCATCCTTCTACAAGCTGGAAGACTGGTTCTGTAGCCATAAACTTCTGTTAAACTACAAAAAAACCAAGGTGATGCTCACAGCCAGCCCACAGCACAAAAAGAAGCTCACTCTCCTCACCATCTCCAATAAAGTCAGTGAACCGCTGGAACAAGTTCCGACCTTCAAGTACCTGGGGTCACCATTGATGACTCCCTCACCTTCACCCAACACATCAACACAGTGATAAAGGCAGTGATCACCAAGCTGGGTGTACTATATAGGCATAAAAAGTATCTCACTCCAGAGGCTCTCCGTTTCTCAGTCTCCAGCTCCATCCTTTCTACCATCGACTATGGATTGGTGGTCTACAGCGCATCAACAGACACTGCACTAAAAAGGATTCACATTGCCCTCAACAAGGCACGTAGGCTCACAGTGGCTGCAGATCGAAATACCCACACCTGCTCCTTATACGAGGAGACCAGTTGGCTGCCACTAAAGAACAGGATTATATTCCAAACATATCTCCTTGGAAAAAAGGCACTAATGGGTAAAACTGCCCCATGCATTTCTAGCATCCTAACACCAAGTGCTACCAGCTATACCACCAGAGGCAGGATATGGGGGGCCCTAGTAACACCTTTCTGTCGAACTGTGCAGGGACAGTGTGCTTTCAGCTATAGGGCCCTAAATGGCTCAGTGAAATCCCAGTGCACATTCTAAACTCCCAGTGCATCTCCCAATTCAAAAATGGCCTAAGGCAACACCTTCTTACTAGGACAGTTTGTGACTGCCACTAGGACTCTAACACCCATAATGCCCACTCATTCACATTCTCCTTCCCCTTCCTTTAACCCCCACTCTTCCCTCCTGCCCTATCCCTCTGTCTTCCTCTCCCCCCTGTGCCTTTTCTCCCACTGGATCAACCTTAAAACCAACCTACTACCACTACCTCCCAACCTCCTAGACAAAGCCACTTCTTTTGGCCGCCCTCCCCCACCCCAGTCTCCCCTCCCCCTCACCTTGACTCCTTCTTGGACTCTCACACTAGGTGTCACACCTCTTTATCTCCTTTGCTACATATAAACACTGTCCTTTACCCTAGTTGAATGCTCTTGATGCTGTACTATCACCATTGGTAATATGAATGACATTGTAACCTTTTTGTATACTAGCTACCCACTATTTGAGTATTGTATATAAACTGTTTGTTATTGTTGTCATTGTCACTGTTTGACGTGGAACCTTTGTAAAAGAGCTCTGAGCTCAAAGGTATGATCCGAATCCCTAAAATAAATAAAAATAAAACAAAAAAGTGCCCCTGAAAGGCACGGATGGTGTATGAAGAGCTAGTCAGGTTTTGTTTTTGTTTCACCTAGCAGTCAGTTTTACAATTTCATGAAAACACACAAAGGGGGCACACTCATCACAGACCAGCAGACCAAGAGCTTATTGCAAAGTATAGATCTGGAGCTCGCAGAGCATGCTGACAAACCCTGGCCCGTTACCTCCTAAATCAAACCCTTCATCACGGAGCAAGGTTCTCCAGCTAGATTTTGCTATTTTACCATGCTTTTAGAAATGATGGTGTGCGATAAATGCATATAAAAATACATTTCACATAGTTAATTGTTTACACCCCATACACATTTTGATGGGCTGTAGCATTAAACCATCAGTTACCACTCTTCTGGGACTGAATTTGTATATATTTTTCTGTCACAGTAAGTAAAATAACCATCAGTTGGATTTCTCCTACTGTCACACTTATGTAACCAAAAAAAAAAAAAAATGACTATAAAAACACTTAGCCAGAACATAATGCGTGTTTTTTTTTTTTTTCTACAGGTTAGGCTTGGAGCACTCCAGGGCCATTTTGAGCTGTTAGTACACCATTGCCTTTGCAGTCTACACCTGCTTGGTGTATTTTACCAAGTGTGTGAGTCTGAATGACTAAAGAATGTGCATGGTGGAAGGCCTGCACACCTTATGGTCAGTTTTTTTTTTTTTTTTATTTCGGATGCAACTTGACATGGGTCATTATTTTCTCTTCTGGGTATAACCTGCACCGTCCCTCTTTCCACACTATGTACTCACTAAAAACTTCACAACAGGTTGAAAAAAATAATTCAATCTTCATACCTTTTGAGAGGAAACCTAGGTCAACCCAAGAACCAGAATCAATTTTGGCATTCCTTAAGGAGTTGTCAAGAAAGTGATAGCACATTCAGACATGCCGGTGGACAGAACTTTCTTATTCCCATGTTTAATGCCTTATTCTGGCTCAGTATCCTTCAGTTTGCAGCTGGGCCCAGAGAACTGGTGAGCTGCTGTGCCGTGTGCTGGCCCAGAATGGCTGCTATGTTCCACCCCGTAGCTGGCTGCACTTCAGTTGTTGTTCTGTGTGAGTTTGGTGCTGACTGTAAAGTGCTTTTGAGATACTTGCGTGAAAGTTGCTATATAAAGTGATTATTATTATTATTATTCAGTGTTTGGACAGCAGATATGGAATATTAGACAAGTGTATAGTATCACAGGTAGAGTTTGTACATAATGTTCTTCTGAGTGAGCACTAATATATAAATAATCGTAGGCATTGTGGCTGAAATGCAACACCTTTTTAGTCACATGTGAACTGGATTAGCCATTATTTATTTATTTAATTAAACATACTTTATTAGTTCGGCAGCATATGTAAAAAGGTGGCAATATTAACAGTGCAGCTGCAAGAAGAAATAAAACAAGCAAACATACATGCATAATAAACAAACGCAAGCAACAGTATCAAAGGCAAACCAAGGACCCCCCCCCCCAACCAGGCCTGCTTGTCAGGGCAAGTAGGAAGCGAATTGAGTTGAGCCAAATATTTAGGGTTGCCAGAGGGATAGCAAAGTCAGAAGAGGTTCCCATACTGATCTGTAAACATCTAATCTATGCCGGATGCTAGCAGTGTGTTTCTCCAATTGAATGGCAGTTAAAATCTCACTGTACTATTCCATGAATGAGGGAAGGGATTCATCCTTTCAATGCCTGAGTATGACTAGTTTAGCGGAGGCTGCTATTAAAGTTAAGTGGGCTTTCTGAACTTTAGGTGTGCCCTGCAGGAAAAGAGATAATAAGCAGTATTCTGGAGTAAACATTAAGGGGTGTAACCCCAGAAGCAGGTCCAGGATATTTTGGATGGCATTCCAGAATGCTTGGGTTTTTGGGCACTCCCACAGCATGTGAAAGAGAGGTCCTATCCCTTCTCCACATCTATGGCAAAGGGGGGTACTAGCTTCCCTATAGCATGCAGTCTAATGGGAGTATAGTATAGATTATACATAATATTAAATTGGGTAAGTCTCAACCTATCTTGTTTAATAAAGCTGTAGAGAGTTTTCCAGAGCTTACCCCAGTAAACCGGGTCATCGGGGAGAGCAAACGTTTGCCTCCAGTAGTAACAGACTCCTTTGGGAAGTTCAGGATCGAGGTCTTGCAAGAACTTATATACACTGGAGACCGCATGTGGTTGCTTCGCCACCAGAAGCACTGCGGACAGATCATCTTTAAGTGGGAAGGACCAGGGTTTGAGGCCTAAGAAGGCCAAAACTGCCTGCCTGATTTGCCAGTATTTAAAGATGTCAACATTGGATAACTGGAAATTCTCTTGCAATGAGGCAAATGGAGTAATGGAATCTTCATTGCAGAGATCTTCTAATGTAATATGTTGTAATTTGGGGAAGAAAGAAGTTGGGATTACCCGGTTCCCAGTCAAAAAATGGGGATTATTGAAGAGGAGTTGGCTCAGGGAATTACTCCAGTTAAGGGATAGATGTTTCTGTACCTGATGTAGGGCACGGAGAGACCAACCAATGGGACAGTTTTTGAGGTAATGTGGTTGACAATGAGGAAGCTAGTACACAAGAGCCGAGAGGGAGCAACGAGTTCTTTGCATTAATGCCCTTTCGATTTCCACCCAAGCGGGAGTATAGGAGCAAACCTGGTCTGCGACCAGGTAATCCGTCCATCTGGCCAGCTTGCTTGTATGTAGGGCCCCATAATGGGTAAAAAAAGGAGGGGAGGGCGAGGTCCCCCCTCAGTTTAAGTGCAGTAAGCTTAACATAGCCTCTTCTGACACCTTTATTTCTCCATAAAAATTTATTAAACATATTATGTAACTGTCTAAACCAGGTTTTGGGGAGAAGGAGGCCCAACATACCCATTGGATACAAGATCCGAGGGAGGATATTCATTTTAAGGACATTGAGGCATCCCCCAAAGGGACATTGGCAGAACACTCCACCTTTCCAAGTCCACTTTGAGAGTGGAAATCAGTTTGGTGAGATTGTCCCTCATCATTGAAGGTACATCCCTTGTAACTTAATCCCCAAGTAGGTCTGCACCTGAGGCATGCATGTTAATCCCAAACCCGAGAGCTCCACCCGTGTGAGATGGTAGTTGAAGAGGGGAAAATCTGAGATTTAGAGAGGTTGTGTTTGTAAGAGGAGACTTTAGAAAATGAACTCAACTTATCAAGCAGGATGGGTATGGTGGAAACAGGATTTTCAACATGTAATCATAGGTTATCCGCATAAGCAGAAAGAAGATATCTTTTACCTTCAGTTTGAATACCAGGCAGGCTAGTGGAGCTAATAAGTCTACAAATAAGGGGCCGGATTAGCCATTATATCAGATTAACTGCAGGGTTTTATTTAACTCTAAAAATTGATCAGCATTTTGCTCATAAAAGTTCTAAAACATTGTGAAAATGCATAGCACTTGCCTCGCTGTGTTTAACAAACATAGCACTGCTAGAAAACTTATATAAATGCTTTCTGTACAGTTAGTATTGTCCCAAGAAAAAAAATGCTAATCAATTATTTAAAACCCTGAACTGAACAACAACAGTTCATAATGCCGAAATGCCTTAGCCAAAGTGGTGACTGTGAACATATAAAGTTAACCAGATGTAGTTTACTGTGACCGTTGGCAGTGGGGGTGATCCTTAGAGCACACCTAGCTCTTCCAAGGTCATTTGAATGCAGAGTAAGGACATACCAAGTACATAATTTATCTCGTCACATAATGTGGTGAAAAAACAAAGTTAAGCTATGCTGAACTGCTTCACTGTCCTTCTGCCGTTTATGGGGCATGTTTGTGTTTAAAGACCACGTGCAACGGTTTTTACATATTTTTAATAAAAGCTTGAAAAGCTGAAATTCAAGTCCCTGTGTCATGATTAGTGTTTCCTGAGAATTTCACGCTGTTTGGGTTTGTGGTTTTCTTTAAATCAGCATTTGTTAACTTGCTCTACAGTGGCTGAAAACAGTGGAGTTATTTCTGTCCTCTCAGTCAAACTTAGAGTGCAGTGACATCATTTTGGAGTAGCTCGCTGTTTCAGATTCCCAATCAGAGCAATAGTTTGTAGAGTTAATAGTTTGCTGAGCTCTCCAAGTTTCTTACAAACACAGTCTCTGGCCTGTGTTTAGATAGATCAGCTTAAAATATAACATTGTCTTCTTGTAAAAAGCTGATCATTTTAATGTCAATGCTGAATTGAAGTAGTGGAAATCTTTCTCTGTGAGAAATTTGCTTGTCTCTGGAAATCTTTCTCTGTGAGACATTTGCTTGTCTCTATCACAGCTGTTGGTTCTTTCTAATCAAAACTCAGATTGTTTTTCTGACTATATAACACAGGGCTATTAAATGCACATAAAATAAATCTAAATTTTGATCATTCACAGAAACAGTTTGTCTTTCATGTGGCCTCCATAAATAGATTTCATGTAAGAATATTTTTTTCCATGTCAAATTGACAAACCGTACATGTGCTTGAAATACTGTAGCAGAGTGTGACAGACATCTGTCAGAACTCACAAATTTCAGTTCTTTGGTGGTTTCTGTGTGAAAATACATTATGTTGGGTATAACTAGAGACATTATGTGGCATCCTGATGCACCGTGTCTCTGCCTCAAAGCTGAGGCAGCTGTAGCCTACTGCCACCTGCCCCTGCCCCACAAGGCCCCATCCTTCTGCTCCACATTTGAAGCTACTGCATCCTGATTTCCACCATCTTCTCCCACACATTCAAGGATTGTGCACCCTGCTGCCTCCATCCCCTGCCTAAAGAATCAGGGCTGCTGTACCCTGCCTCCCCCTACCCAAACAATTGGGGTTGCTGCATCCTGCTGCTCTCTCCCTCCCCCACCCTCACAGTTAGGGAAGCTGAACCTGTTGCCCATTGTTCCTATCTCCACAGTCAGGGCTGCTGTGCTGTGCTAAGCCTTGGAGTGCCAGGTTCCCTGCCTCCACAGCTGGGGCTGCTGTACCATGCTGTCCTAGCCACCAGAGGTGGGGCTTTTGCTACACCCTGCTGTTCACTTCCATTGCCCCAAATGGTCAGGGCTGCTGCACCACGTGTACCTCATCTCACAGTTAGGGCTGCTATACCCTGATGCCCCCTGTGTTCCGCACCACAGTCAAGGCTTTTGCACCATGCTGTTCTCTATCCCCTGTCACCAGAGACAGGGCTGCTGCACCCTGCTCCTTTCTACACAGTTGAGGTTGCTATGGCCTGCTGTGCCCTAGAGCCCCATGCCTCTGCAGTTAGGGCTGCTGCACCATGCTGCCACTTGCCACAAGATTCAGGGCATTTGCTGCACCCTGTTGCATGCCTCTACAGTTGAAGCAGTTGCACCCTGCTGTCCCCCTGCCACCAGAGTCAAATCTTTTGCTACACCCTTCTCCCCACATCCTTTGTCCCAAACAAGCATGACTGCTGCACCCTGTCCCACAGTTTGGGCAGCTGTATCCTGTTGCCACCCCTGTCTCCTGCCTGAACATTCAGCACCCTGCTGCCCTCTGTCCCCACACCCACAGTCAGGGCCACAGCGCCCTGTTGCCCCCTGTTCCTATCTCTACAGTCAGGGCTGCTGTGCCGTGCTACACCCTAGAGTATCATGCTGCCTGCATCCACAGTTGGGGCTGCTGGACCTTGCTACGTACTTCCATTGCCCCAAATAGTCTGGGCTGCTGCACAATGTGCACCCTATGCTATTGTCAGGGCTGCTGTACCCTGATTCCCACCTGTGTCCTGCCCCACAGTCAGGGCTTCTGCACCATGCTGTCCTTTGTCCCCTACCACCATTGTGCCCTGCTGCACCACAGAGCCCCATGCCTCTACAGGCAGGGGACAGGGTGCAGCAAATGCCCTTACTCTTGTGCTGCACCCTTCCCGAACAGCTGAGGTTGCTGCCACCCTGCTACCCTCTCTCTCTCTCTCTCTCTCACCCTCACAATCAGGGACACTGCACATGTTGCCCCCTGTTCCTGTCTCATCAGGGTGTAGCAAAGGATCTGACTCTGGTGGCAGGGAGACTACAGGGTGCAACTGCCTCAACTGTGGAGGCATGCAACAGAGTGCAGCAAATGCCCTGAATCTTGTGGCAAGTGGCAGCATGGTGCAGCAACCCTAACATCAGAGGCATGGGGCTATAGGGCACAGCAGGCCACAGCAACCCCAACTGTGTAGAAATGAGCAGGGTGCAGCAGCCCTGTCAGTGGTGACAGGGGATAGAAGACAGCATGGTGCAAAAGCCTCAACTGTGGGGCAGGACACATGGAGCATCAGGGTACAGTAGCCCTGACTGTGAGATGGGGTACATGTGGTGCAGCATCTCTGACCATTTGGGGCAATGGGAGTGGGTAGCAGGGTTCTGCAAAAGCCCCACCTCTGGTGCTAGGGCAGCATAGTGCAGCAGTCCCAGCTGTGGAGGCAGGGACTCTGGCATTCTAGGGCTTAGCAGAGCACAGCAGCACTGACTGCAGAGACAGAAATGGGGCAACAGGTGCAACATCCCTAACTGTGAGGGTGGGGGAGAGAGGGCAGCAGGGTGCAGTAGTCCTGATTCTTTAGGCAAGGGATGGAGGCAGCTGGGTGCACAATCCCTGACTGTGTGGGAGAAGACGGTGGGCAGCAGGGTGCAGCAGGCTCGAATGTGGAGCAGAAGGAAGGGGCTTGTGGGGCAGGGGACTGGTGGCAGTAGACTGCAGCTGCCTCAACTGTGGGGCAGAGACATGGTGCATGGGGAAGCCTCATAGTGTTTCTAGTTATACACATACATGATGTATTTCACACAGAAACCACCAAAGAACTGAAATTTGTGAGTTCTGACAGTACATGTGCTTGAAATACTGTAGCAGACTGTGACAAGCACCTGTTTGTTAATCTGACATGAAAAAAAAATGCTCTTACATGATTATATTTATGAAGGCTACGTCAAAAACAAACTTTCTGCGAATGAACAAAATTTAGGTTTATTTTATATTCATTAAACAGCTCTGTGTTACATAGTTAGAAACAAAATTGAGGTTTGATTAGAAAGAACAGAGTGGTGTGTGATACAGACAAGCTGATTTCTCACAGAAAAGATTTCCACTACTTTAATTCAGCATTGAAACTGAAATGATCAGCTTTTTAAAGGAAGATAATTATATATTTTAAGCTGATCTATCTTAAACACAAACCAGAGACTGGGTTTGTAAGAAATCTGGAGAGCTCAGCAAACCATTAAATTCTACAGAGTGCTGCTTTGATTGGGAATCTGAAACAGCAAGCTACTCCAAAATGATGTAATCGCACTCTAAGTTTGACTGAGAGGACAGAAACAACTCCACTGTTTTCAGCCACTGCAGAGCAAGTTAACAAATGCTGATTTAAAGAAAACCACAAAACCAAACAGCGTGAAATTTTCAGGAAACACTAATCATGACACAAGGACTTGAACTGCAACTTTTTAAGCTTTTATTAAAAATATGTAAAAACCGTTGCACATGATCGTTAATTTCCCTGACCTGCTAACTCGCATTTCATTAGTTTAATGGCACTCTGTCTTCTGTTTCTCTCCCCAGACACTTTTGCATGAAATGATTCATGCGTTATTGTTTGTCACTAACAACAATAAAGATCATGATGGTCATGGACCAGAGTTTTGCAAGCACATGAATCGAATCAACAGCGTAACTGGAACCAAAATTACAGTAAGTGCATTTCACCGAAATGATTTAGATCAAAAGTTGGTTTGTATGGAATGCTTGGAAGAGGACCTTAGCTTTTAAAACCTAAGGCCAATAGATATGATTTGTGTCCTGCACGTGAGGGATTTATAACCTGTTGTAGGGCCTCTATCTCTCTGTGGCACTTCAGCCATAGGTTGTGCTGCAGGCCTCCAAACTGGCAAGTTTTTGTTCCGTCACAGGCTAAGATATGAAATGTTATTGATCAGATATTGAAATTGGGAAGGGGGGGTCAAGGTGGTCATACAAAGAGAGCAGGACAGCCAGGAATTTTGGGGAAAAGAGGTCCCTTTGTAACATAAAATTACCAAAAATAGTGAACTCTGCCAAGGCATAAGTTTTGCTGCTGAATGCAAGGTCTTCTTCAAGGGTGTCTCCTAAGAGCCATAATACATTGGACTACAAGCCATCAGAAAATCCTGGTAAGCCTTTGTACAGTGGGGCCAACCATGTTGACAAGCCTGTGTTCACATTGGTGCACTTAGTCACCTGTGTAACATGGCGGGCCCTCAAACACTTCAGTTTCCTTCATCCCACCATTGAGAGACTGAACGTCTGACCAGTGGAAGCTGTTTTTCTATCATTGTATTGTCTTCAGTGGAATAGATTTTTCTGCGGTGGCTGCTGCTTCAGGAATTGTTAGTTGCCGCGCCAGTGTTTTGGTATTGCCCACGTTGTCAATGGGGAGTTAATACATATAGGCAATGAGCACCCTCCACTAGGATAAGTGGCACAGGCCAAAGCTCTCAATCCGTATAGAACCCTGGGCACATGAGGATTCCGAGAGCAGCAGTTACTCAGACTTTGCTGTACCACTAAAGGGTAGACTGCATGTAGAGAATTCTCTCAGAAAAGTGTCTGTTTTCTGCAGCTGTTTTGTTATTTTTGGCCAGAATTGTGCAACTGGAAGGCAGGTTTTGGGATACCTGGTGACAAGGAGCACCCTCAAATTTAGAAATCATGCCTGTTAAGCTGCAGTTTTCAAATTGATTAACCTGCTATACAACACACTCTTCATTGGGGAGCACAGTTAGATAGATTGTGGTCATAATATGGCATTATTAATTTTCTGTCTTTCATTTTTCTTCCTAGCATTCTCTGACGACAGACCCGGCCTTGCTCCTGTTTGTTAGTGGATGCCTTTTTTGGTGCAGATAGCTGCTAAGAGTAGTGAGCAGGAACTTAACAGCTAGCTGGATTCTTCCTATCTGAATAATGCACGTGCAACTTGCTAACCTGACAACGTTGGAGCTAACAGAAAAGGAAATTGTGGTAAGTATGAAGGAATTTCTCATATGTTTTCACCGAGTAAGGCACTTCTTCACCATTGTCACTGC
Source organism: Neoceratodus forsteri (assembly GCA_016271365.2). Lineage (NCBI taxonomy): Eukaryota > Metazoa > Chordata > Ceratodontiformes > Ceratodontidae > Neoceratodus > Neoceratodus forsteri. The sequence continues at coordinate 1,841,054,991 of CM057449.1, forward strand.
ATAAAACCAATTTATCGTAAGGACGCCCCTGAGTTGTCTGTGTGTTGTTTGGATCCATCCCACTATGTAAAAAACTGTGAAATCTTCCTTGATTTTAACCAGGCTAAGTAGACATGCAGAAGAAAAGTTTTGGAGCATTTTTTGGAAAAGAAAAGAATATACAACCACCTACAGTAGCAATTCTGCAAAGGAAAGCTTCCCCGTCTGCTAAAACATAGGGAAGGGGAGACGCAGGCAGATCATTTCACATCAAGCCTTCTTTTATCAGGCTGTGGCTGCACCTCAGTATCAGCAGTACCCACAGCAGGGGTACTTCAGGCATCACAGACAAAGTGGTCCTGGATGTAGTGAGTCGGGGATTGTCTCTGAGTTCAGATTCCTTTCAGTAGTAAAAACAAAAGTTTTCAAACCATCTACAGATGTAGAGAGAGAGAACTCCTGGAAAAGGAGTTTGAAAACCTGTTACTGTCAAAGACAGTGGAGCCTGTCCTAGTAGAGCAAAAGGTACCACAAAGGAAGTGGGGAGTGGTGGCCTACCTTAGACTTCAGTGTACTAAACAAGCACTTGACAAAGCCAAAGTTCAAGATGGTAACTTTGTCACTAATTCTGCCAACACTACAAAAAGGGGAGTGGTTGGCATCACTGTACTTTTTTCCACATCCCCACAAGGGAGTCTCACAGAAAGTACCTCAGGTTCAGACTCCCATCAGGTCACTCTCCAAAAGTGTACACAAAGTACTTGGCAAAGGTTGTAGCACACCTTCGAAGACAAGGTGTCACAGTTTTTCCCATACCTAGATGACTGGCTGGTGGTTGTAAAATCACCCCAGCAAGTGAGAGCATCTGCAACTCACCTAAGGGCTCCTGGAGTTGCTAGGGTTCCTGATAAATCTAAAGAAAGTCTGTCCTTCAGCCTGCTCAGGCACTACAGTCCATAGGAGCAGAGGTGTCGAAGGGTCAGGGTCTAGTGCAGCCGCCTCTCCCTGGGACCCACCCGGGTTCTGGGAGGAACTGTAGTGCGGATCCTCGCCTTTCCCCCTAGACACTCCTCGAGAGGGACCTCCACTTTGGAGATCATGGGCCGTCCTTCTGGGCTCACACGGTCCTGGTCCCCTCAGATGGGAATTCTTCCAGCGGGCATAGCTCCAGCCATTCTGGCCCGGTTAAACGGCTTTTGTCTGCTGGGACCTCTGGGTCTCCCTCACTGTTAGGAACATCTGCTCGGTTGCCCTGCCCAGGTAAAGGCTGTGCTACTTCTCTGAGGTGCTTGGCCCCCATGCCTCTACCTATTCCTCTTCTCCCAGGTGTTCCAGGTCCTAGGGGGGCCCTGACCTGGGAGCAGTTCAGGGCTTCAGCCACACATTTTCCTACATACTTTAGAACCATACTTTAGAACCATGGATGAGCAGGTGTTCCACTGCTCTCCCATGCAGCCTGACCCTGAATCTCTGGACTCTTTGGCATCCTCGTCTTCCTCCTCTGAGGGAGAGGAGCCCTATGTCCACCTTTCTCCAGCAGCTGATCTCACTGCATATCAGCGCTTCCTTTCCGGGATGTTCGACGAGCTCCACAAAGACCCCCACTCAGAAGGCAATCAGGACTGGGTGACACACGCCTTTTTAGGCGAGTTCAGTGCGGCCAACTCCGCGGTTCCCGCCTGGCCTGCTTCTTTTCAGGAGGCATCGCACTGGGTCTGGTGGCGTCCCTTTTCCTCTGTACCAGCCCCAAGGGACCTCTACAACAGGTATTGCACCCCGGGTCTCCAGGAACCCTGCCTCACCCCGCTTCGAGTGTGACGTGCCTGGACACCCACTCTGGGCATCGAAACCCAGGCCGCGACCGACCCCCAGACTCTGACTCTTCGGATTTTGATTTCTGGGGGAGGAGAACTTTCTCCTCGGCGCAGATTTTGCTCTGTATAGCAACCCATCAGGCCCACCATGCTACCTACAACAGGTACTTATGGTCCACGCTAGGACAGCTCCTAGCCTCCATGCCTGATTCGGAGGAAACCAGGCAGGCCATCGCCCTTTCTGCACAGGGCCTGGAGCTTGCAAGGCACCGGGCAAGGGCGTCTTACAACAGCAGTGAGGTAGCCTCCAGGATTGTGGGGACAGCGATCTGCACTAGGCGGACGGCATGGCTTCGCCTTTCCCGGTTGTCACCCCAGGCCCGGCGTAGGGTGATCTCCTCCACCTTCCCAAGAACCCACCTCTTTTCCCATAGGGTGAGATGGCGGCTGCAGGGGTGCCTTCCTTCTCCCGCTGGGGTTCCCCGTCTTAACCAGACCAGTCTCTGGCCTCACCAGGCCTGTAAGGGTTCTCCCCTCCGGTGCCCAGCCCCCGCTGGAGGCTGTGGGACTTAGTCCCTTAGGGATGTATTGAGCCCCCTTCGGGGAGCTCCGTACTCACCCAGTAGTGATGAATGGTGAAGATTGACACAGATAAGATATGAAAATTACGTTCCTACCGTAATGCTTGATCTTTCTGTGTATCTTCACCATTCATCACTAAATCCCACCTACGTTCCCCTCTTGGGCCTCAGTCTTTGGGCATCCCCCCCCCACCCTGTGTCTCTCTGATCTTACTTCGAGAGGGCACTTGCAGTAGGTAATTACATATAGGACTGACGTCAGCATGCGGCAGGACCTCACGGAAAAATTTCTAGCTAGCAGTCTCTGGCGAGGGACCGCCCCCACGTCAGGTGACCGGCGTCAGGAGACGTCGGTATAAAGGGGCAGTCCCTCATGCCCGCCTTCCAGTTCTTTCCCGCTGTTAGCTCACCCGGATGCCGCCCCGATGCCGGGCCCTCCGCCCTCTGGGCCTTCTGCTCCAGATCCGCCCGTGGGGCCACTGACCAGGCCGTCTGCTCCGGCAGCCCCCCTGGCTCCCGGGTACCCGACCCCGTCATGTCCGACGCCGTCGTACGCAGGACCGCAGTATCCGACTCCTCAGTACCCGGCGCCTCAATACCCAACGCCGGGCTTCCTGCCGTCGGGTTACGGATACGCGCCTTACGGGTATAGTCCATACCCGTATCCCCCTCCTCCTCCACCACCACCCCCCCCAACCGCCAGTGGATCTGCAGGAGACTCTGGCCTCCTGGTGGGCTGAGGCCAAGGCTCAGCTCACCAGAGAGGTGGAGAGTCGTCTCCCGACGATGGTGCCGGTTCCGGTTCCCGTAAGTCCACGACGACAAACTCCCTCCAGACACCAGGGCTAAACCCTCTGGGTCCAGAGAGGGGCAGGACACGCTTCCCCGAGGGCTTCCCAGGGGGTCCGTTCCTCCCCCTCGTAGGGAGAGGGAGTTTTCTTCTTCATCATCTTCTTCCTCGGACTCCTCGGTCGCTTCCGACGGTTGTTCCGAGCAAGACGACGAGCCATGCTGTCCGTCCAAGCCCAGGCCAAGGACTACTCCGAAGTCTCCTCCGGAGGATCCTTCCTTCACGGAGTTGCTGCGCAAGATCCAGGAAGTCCATAAGTTACAATCCTTGGAGCCAGACCCCCAGCGTAAAAAACTCACTGAGCATCCGGATCTACCCGTGACAGCTCCCACTTTGGTGCCACCCTGGATCGAACCTCATGCCAACCTTATCACCACTATCTGGAAACAGCCGTCTGCCTTAGCCCCACTTCCTAGGAAGTCGAACAGGCTCCCGAGGGCGTCGACTATTTAGACTCCCATCCTCTAGCTGACTCGATCATGATTAGCGCCGCTCATGGCCGATCAGCTCACCCCAAACACCTCAGCTCATCTCCACCTGACAAGGAATCTCGCCTTCAAACAACATGAAGTCTTGCTATATTATGACATATACAGTATAACCCCAGGTTAGAACTGCTCCGGAGGTGAAAGAGTTAACTTTCCATGCAGGGCATGGAACCTTGAGCGCGAGCTCGGTTGAACACTCTGTCTGTTGTAGCTCAAACTTAAACTGTCAGATTCTTTACTCCGCCTCACTGAGCAGTCGCTCCGAGATTTCTCCTGCTGCTCGGTTCGTTTGTCGGTTAAAAAGTGTAATTCTCGGTTTTATTTTACGAAATTAACCTGTGTCAGTCGATTCAAGCTCTGTCTGTGGTATTGTAAGTAATAGATAGGCTTATTTTATTTTCTTCTGTGTGGAACTTATAGCGTCTTTTTGGTTCGGTTTGAACCGATCAGATGGAGTTTTAAATTAACTTTCTAGCCTTTTAGAGTGCGGTTCCCAGTTCTTATCGGTTCTAAAAAAGGATTTTATTACATTTTTCCACGACCCGTGACACGGTTGGGAACCGATAAGAAGTCTTGCTTGGCGGATTGCCACTAGCGGGCAAGTTTTGGTTGAGCTGGCACTATGTCTAGAAACCCAAAAGAAAACCGGACCCACTGGATTTCAGCACTGTGGCCTCTGTGGGAAGCCTTTGCTAAGGCTGATCCACACACACCTAATATTATATTGTCTGGGGTTTGACCACCTCAATGCAGACTGCCAGATTTGTAAGAATTTTCCTGCTGCCACCGTGGAAAAGAGAGTTGGTAGGCTCAGGGAAAGGGAGGCCAAAAAGTCCGCTGACCCGGATGGCCAGCCCGGTTCGGTTCCAACCGAACCTGAGGGAGTGCCCTCTGACCAGGGCGATACTTTCTCGGGCAAACAAAGAGCCAGCTCTGAGGAGCCGGTTCCAACTAAAAGGGCTAGAAAGTCAGCTAGTGTGGAGCCAAAGTTTTTTCTCCAACCGCTGAGTAAATAGCTAAAGCTATTCAAATTGTCCAGTCTCTTTCCCCGGTTCCGTCCGAACCGACACCATCAGGGAAGCGCTCGGTTCGGACGGTTCCACTGGTTCAGGATTATGATTTTGAGGATTTTTATGAACCGGAGGAAGGGGAGGAGGGGTATGAGGAGAGTGAATGTGATTTTGAAAGTCTGGATGTGCCCATTGAACCGGACATCTCTCCAGACAGACCTTCAGGGGTCCCCCCTCCCCAGGCTATCTGAGTCCCCTTCTCATTTTATGTTCTATAAGAAGTTGCTGAAACTCTCCAACTCCCTGTTGAGGAAGCTGTTGATGACCAAGAAGAGCCTGATTATGTAGACATGATGGATATTCCAGAGTCTAGGAGACTGTCTATTCCCTTGCACAAATCCTTTAGGAAACGGACAGTAAAAATTCTAAAAACTCCTCACTCTATCCTTCCTGTTGATAAAAGGATGGACAAAAGGTATACATTATTAGGCTCTGATACGGGTTTCTCTCTCAGCAATGCAGCCATGTGGGGTAGTGCAGGCTGCAGCCTGTGACAAGGCTAATATTCCTCTAGCCTCTCACCCTCTGAAAAGGATTCAGGAGGATGGATGCCATAGCAAAAGAAACAGTACATGGCAGCATCTTTAGGACTCAGACAAGGCGAATTATATGGCTTATGCAGCTAGGTACCAGAAATCCAGATGGGATACTGTGCTGGCACTAGCAAAACAGGCCCCTGACCAGCTTGCCAGGGAGCTGGAGCAGGTGGCTGCGGATGGTATTGAGGCATCCAAGGTTCAATTTCATGCTGTAGTAGACTCTAATGATGTTTCATCAAGAGTCATGGCTACATCTGTGTCTCTTCACAGAATGGCCTGGCTCAGATGTACTGCCCTGTCACAGGATACCCAGTCTAAGGCTGTGGATTTTCCTGTTGTGGGCAATTCTCTGTTTGGGGAGCAGACAGAGAATTATATGAAGAAAATGGATGAGTATAGGACCACCTATAGGAGTGCACAGGCCAAAGAAAGGCAAGCCACTCCTCAAAGGCAGCATGTCAGGGGCAGGGGCAGGCCTTTTCATAGACCTTTTTACCAAGCCCAGGACTCCTCTTCTGCTTATGTCCAGAGGGGGTTCTTTAGAGGAAGAGGCAGAAGGGGGTCTAGTAAGCCTGCTTCTACCCCTCAACCCAAAGCCCCTGCAAAACAGGCTCCCTGATGGGGTGGCCAGGGCCGATTCTCCACTACCAGTAGGGGGCAGGCTGGCTTACATTGTCCAGGACTGGAAGTCTGTAACATCAGACAAGTGGGTCCTGGAAGTAGTAAGCCAGGGACTGGTTCTCAGCTTCAAAAAATTCCCGAAGATGAGGGCAAGGTCCTTTCCACTTACAAATCCATCAGAGGCACTTGCCCTAGAAACAGAAGTTTCTTCCCTCCTGGCTCTCAGAGCTGTGGAAAGGGTTCCACCCCTACACCAGGGCAAAGGGTTGTACTCCAGGTACTTCCTTACCCCAAAAAAGACAGGAGAATAGCGGCCCATCCTGGATCTCAGGTATCTAAACAAGCACCTTTTAAAACCAAAGTTCAAAATGGTGACTCTGGGAATTATTTTACCCTCTCTAAGGCCAGGGGACTGGTTAGCCTCCCTGGACCTCAAGGATGCCTACTTCCATGTTCTCATCAGAAGCTCCCATGGAAAGTACCTCAGATTCAAACTGCCCTCAGGCCATTACCAGTTCAGAGCAATGCCCTTCGGCCTCCCCTCGACCCCAAGGGTGTTCACAAAATGCCTGGCAGTAGTAGTTGCCCACTTAAGAAGGCAAAAGATTGCCATCTTTCCTTATCTGGACGACTGACTCATTGTAGGCCAGTCTCCAGACCAGGTCAAACTACACCTACAAGTAACTCAGCATACTTACATCTTTAGGTTTCCTTTTCAATCTTCCAAAGTCAGTTCTGGAGCCTGTCCAGCTTCTTACCTTCATAGGGCAGAACTGAACACAAAAGCCAGAGCCTTCCTCCCTCTGGAAAGAGCAAGGACTTTGGTCTCTCTGGCCTCTTCTTTCACCCTGCAGGTCTCTCGACCAGCAAGGCATTTTCTACAGCTCCTGGGGCACATTGCTGCTTCTACAGCAGTAGTGCTGGGAGCAAGGTTTCAGATGAGGGACATTCAGTTCCATTTGAGAGCCTTTTGGTCTCAAAGGACAGATCCTCTAACCAAATTGATCCCAGTGACTCGAACCCTGATCCAGGCCCTCCAGTGGTGGCAGGACCAGAGCAATTTGAGACAGGGGGTTCCCTTCATTCCCCAGTCTCATTCCTTGACCCTTACTACAGATGCATTCCCTCTTGGGGTAGGGGCTCACATGGGCGACCTTACTGCAGGGGTTGTGGTCCCCTCAGGAATCTCTGCTCCACATCAATTTGTTGGAACTCAGAGCAGTTTTCTAGCACTCCAGGTTTTTCCACGTCTGTTCAGAACAAGGTTGTTCAGGTCAGAACAGACAATACCACTACAATGTGGTACATCAACAAGCAAGGGGGCACTCGGTCTATGGCCTTGTGCACCAAAGCAATGAAGTTGTGGTCTCTGGCTTATTCTCTGAAGCGCCTTCCTACGGCAGTTCACCTCCCAGGCAAGGACAATGTCCTAGCGGATGCTCTCAGCAGGATTTCCCAGGGCCATCACGAATGGGCACTGGATCCCCTAGTACTGGAGGTAGTATTTGCCAGATGGGGCACCCTCAGATAGATCTCTTTGCAGCCCCAGACAATCACCAACTTCCCTTTTGCTGCGGCCCCAGTGTTGGGCTCAGTCCCTCTGGATGCCTTCCTACTCAGTTGGGAAGGGAAGTTTCTCTGTCTTTCCCCTTCCTCTTCTTTTCAAGGTGCTAGTAAAAATCAGGTCTCAACCCTGCAGGATGATCCTGATTGCTCCAGATTGGGCCAGGCAGCCCTGGTACCCACTCCTCATGTCCTTAGCAGTCCACCTTCCCCTGTGTCTTCCCAGGAATCACAACCTGTTAACCTGTGCCCAGGGGAGAGTTTGGTATCCGAACCTCAAATCTCTCAATCTCAAGGCATATCTCTTGAAGAGTTAGAGTTTGCTGACTTACACCTTTCCCAAGGCGTATTGGAAATCTTGAAGGCCTCCAGGAAGCCTTCCACCAGGGCTGCTTATAATTCAAAATGGAAAAGATTTTCCATATGGTGTGCTGGTAAGCATATTTCCCCAGAATCGGCTGACGTGCCCACGATTCTGGATTATTTAGTGCATTTGAATTCTTTGGGGCTAAAACCAGCTACCTAAAAGTGGACTTGGCAGCTGTGTCTGTCTTTTTATCAGCAGGTAAGCCCTCTTCTTTTTCAGCTCACCCTGTGTTCTCCAAGTTTTTTAAAGGGTTGCTTCACATCAACCCTCCGTTCAGGGACCCTGCCCCTGCTTGGGATCTTAATATTTGCATTGCCCAGCTTATGCAACCCCTTTTGAGCTGTTGTCTTCAGCAGAGCTTAAGTACTTGACTTGGAAAACTGTGTTTCTGGTAGCCATCACCTCTGCCAGGCGCATAAGTGAGCTACAAGTATTGTCAGTGGAGCCTGATTTTATCTCCTTTCACAGAGATAAGGTGGTCCTCAGGACTAACAGAAAGTTTTTGGCTAAGGTGGTTTCAGACTTCCACCTTAATCAATCCATGTCTCTTCCTGTGTACTTCACTGCCCATTCCTCCTCTGGCGAGAGGAGATTACACAGTTTAGATGTCAAAAGAGCCCTTAGTTACTATGTAGAACGTACCAAGGGTCATAGGTTTGAATCCCTGCAATTGTTCCTCACTTATGGTGAGGTTGGTAAAGGCAAACCTGCCACTAAAAGATCCATTGCCAGGTGGATTGTCTCTTGTATCCAATTTTGCTATGAAAAACTGGGTAAGATTCCTCCCTCAGGCCTGAGGGCTCACTCTACCAGAGGTACAGCTGCATCCCTGGCTGCTGCCAGGGACATCCCTATCCTAGAGATATGTCAAGCAGCTACCTGGAAAACAGTTCACACTTTTACTAAGCATTACTCCCTGGATATCCAGGCTAGGAGTGATGCTCGATTTGCACAGCTAGCTTCAGAACCTATTTCCTAAGTAGGTTCTGTCCCTCCTCCATGGAGGTACTGCTGTGTAATCTGCATATGTCATAATATAGCAAGACTTCATGTTGTTTGAAGAAAAAATTACTCACCTTAGTAATGTTGTTTCTTCTAATGGAGTCTTGCTATATTATGATCTCCCCCCAGCCTGCCCCTCTCAGAACCTCTACTTTTGGGATGTGGGTGGGCAGTGCAATGTTGGCACTTCATAGATGCCCACTTTATTTTCATTCTTTCTTAGGGTGCTTAGGTGTTATGTTTAATTTTTGTTTCTTGAATCCCCTGACTTGAGTCTTTATTTTGGGATCAAGAACAAAAATGTGTTTTTGTAGTTAGTAGCCAGTGGGCTAGTGTAGGTTTACGGCTTCCACACAGAACCTTAGTGAGTTTTGCTTGTAAAGATCTGACAGTTAAAGTTTGAGCTACAACAGACAGAGTGTTCAACCGAGCTCGCGCTCAAGGTTCCATGCCCTGCATGGAAAGTTAACTCTTTCACCTCGGAGCAGTTCTAACCTGGGGTTATACTGCATATGTCATAATATAGCAAGATTCCATTAGAAAAAACAACATTACTAAGGTGAGTAATTTTTTCTTCTGGACCAGTATGGCAAGAAGATTTTCGCTTCTTCCACTCTGGGTATTAGGGCCCTGAACTATGTCGATCACATGGGGGATTACCAGAAGGCGATTCTCAGTGAGGTGGAATCTAAATTGGACTCCCTTCCGAACTCTCAAGTCAAGCAGGAAGTGGCTGACCTTGTCCGCTCTGCACGTTCGGCCAGTCGGCATATCCTTCATGCGACCTACGATGCAGTGGACACTGCTGGTAGGAGCTCCGCTTTCGCTGTAGGCCTGCGGCGTCATGCTTGGCTCAGAGTGTCAGGGTTGGTCCCGGAAGTGCAGTCCGCCATCCAGGAAGCGCCCTTCCAGGGTTCAGTGCTGTTCGGGGGTGATGTCAAGGACATCATCACTGACCTGCAGGAGAAGGGGGACGGCACTAAAGTCTGTGGACTCTATGTATCGTCCCCATGAAACGCAGCGCCGTCCCTTTCGTAGACGGAATCGACCCAAAGCGAGACCACAGGAAAACGGGCCACTAAACGTCGGGGCACCCCCAGCTGCCAAGCCCGCCCCCCCAAAAAAGGCAGCGGGAGCTTCATCTGCGGCGCTGCCCCACATCACCTGACTCCTTCCATCTCCCACAGCCTCCGGGCTTCCCGGAGGAACCGGTAGGAGGGAGGTTTTCCCTCCACCTTCCGGGCTGGCAGAGGATAACATCAGATTCATGGGTGCTTCAGCTAATTGCAGAAGGACACTCAGTAGAGTTTCTACAGAAACCACCTCGTCACCCCCCCATCCTAGGTCGTCGTATTCTCAGGAACATCTTCTGGTCCAGGAAGAGATTTCGGCACTTTTGCTGAAAGAGGCAGTAGAACCTGTTCCCTTCTCTGCAGGGAACGGGTTACTATTCCCATTTCTTCCTGGTCCCGAAGAAGACAGGAGATGTAAGGCCTATTCTAGATCTCAGTTCCCTGAACGTATTCGTGAAGTACAAGAGGTTCAGGATGCTCTCACTGCAGAGCCTTCTGCCCCTTCTCCGCTCGGGACAGTGGCTGTGCGCTCTGGATATGCAGGATGCTTACCTGCACATATCTATTCGCCCATCTCATCGCAGATATCTCCGTTTTGCTTTCCAAGGGGACCACTACCAGTTCAAGGCACTTCCATTTGACCTCTCCTCGGCTCTCCGAGTAGTTACCAAATACCTTGGGGTGGTGACGCCTACTGCCCAGGAATACAGTTTTCCCATACCTGGACCGATTGGCTCCTGGCGGCCTCGTCCAGGGAGGAACTCCTGCACTGCCTCTCCCTCACCCAGCAGGTTTTTACCTGTCTGGGTATTACCATCAACCATTCCAAGTCTCACTTGATCCCATCCCAGAGGCTCCAGTTTATCGGGACAATACTGGAACGAACCTGGGCAGGGCCTTCCTGCCCCCGGACAGGGCGGCCTCTCTCCAGACTCAGGTCAGCCTGTTGTCCAGCCACTGGCGGATCAGTGCAAGGTCGGTTCTTCGCCTCCTCGGGCTTATGGCGGCTGCTATCCCGACAGTCCCGCACACTCGGCTCCACATGAGGATCTCTCAGTGGACGCTCCGCTCCCAGTGGGATCAGTTGGTGGATGACTTGGACCAGTTGGTCCTAGTCTCCTCTCCCATGGTTCGAGACTTACAGTGGTGGATGGTTCGCGAGAACCTTCTTCGGGGACTTCTATTCTTCCTTCCTCCCCCCTCCCAGACTCTGACCACAGACGCCTCGGGCGAAGGTTGGGGAGCCCATCTAGGTCCTCATCGGACCCAGGGCTCTTGGTCCAAGATCGAACAAACACTTCACATCAGTGTACTCGAGCTTCGCGGGCGGTATTTTATGTTCTCTAAGCTCTTCATCTGTATCTTCTTCCCAGCCACCTAGCTGTCCAGACGGACAATATGTGTGTGGTATGGTACATCAGCAAACAGGGAGGGACTTGGTCCTACCCTCTTTGCAGGGAAGCGATGAGAGTTTGGGATTGGGCAGCACAACACGACCTTCACCTTACGGCGATTCATGTTCCGGGGGTCGAGAACACCTTAGCAGACAAACTAAGTCGCTCGTCTGCTCTAGCTCATGGATCAGTGGGTCCTAGACGATATCTTCCTACGTTGGGGAACACCGCAGGTCGACCTGTTCGCTTCCCCTCTGAACACAAAGCTTCCCATTTTCTGCTCGCTTGTTCAAGAGCGAGGCATTTTTTGGAGAGACGCTGTGTCTCTAGATTGGAAGGACAGATTCGTCTTTGCCTTTCCCCCAATTCCTCTGATGCCGTGAGTCTTGCAGAAGCTCGGTTCCGAAGGAGCACGAATGATTCTGATCGCTCCTTTCTGGACCAGGCAAGTTTGGTTCTCTCTTCAAACAACATGAAGTCTTGCTATATTATAGACATTAGCAGTTTGATCCAGCTCTAGAACTGCCCCGGGGTGAAATGGTTAAAACCATTCCAAAATAGAATTTTGGCACGAGAGCAGCTCTATCTGTGTCATTTCAAACTTGAACTGTCAGATTCTTTACTCACTCAGTGAACAGTCGCTCGGAGATTTCTCCTTCTGCTCGGTTCATTTCTTGGTTTAAAAGTGTTTTCTCAGTTGGATTTAACGAGAATAGTTTTATTTTAACCTAAAACCGTTCGGTTCAAGCTCTATCTGTGGTAACCGTAAGTAAATGAAGGTTTTGTCTGTGGAACTTGTAGTTATCGGTTCGGTTTTGAACCGATCAGTGGGTTTAAAACTCATTTAAAACTAAAAGTTACTATTTTAAGTAGCGGTTCGGTTCTTATTGGTTCTAAAAGCGGATTTATTACGTTTTTCCAATACCGTGACACGTTTAGGAACCGATAAGGGTGTCTTGCCTGGCACTGCCGTTGAAAGAGCAAGTTTTTGGTTAGGCTGGCATTATGTCTGAGAACCCAAAAGAAAACCGGGCCCACTGGGTTTTCAACACTGTGATGTTTGTGGGGAAGTCTTTGCCAAGGCTGACCCACACTACTGTGTTTATTGTCTGGGGTTTGACCACCTCCAGTCAGACTGCCAGGTATGTAAATTTCCTGCAGCCACCCTGGAAAAAGATTGGGCAGGCTCAGGGAGAGAGGCAAAAAGTCCGCTGACCGGATGGCCAGCCCGGTTCGGTGCCAACAGAACCAGAGGAGTCCCTCTGACCAGGGCCAGACTTCCTCGGGCAAAAGAAAAGTTGGTTCTGAGGAACCAATTCCAGTAAAGAAACAAGAAAATCAGCAGGTCTGAGTCCAAAATTCTTCTCCAACTGCTGCAGAGAGATAGCAAAAGCCATACAAATTGTCCAGTCACTGTTCAGGGTCCGTCCGACCACCACTATCTGGTAAAGGTCGGTTCGTCCGGTCCCAGTGGTTCAACATTATGATATTGAGGAATTTTATGAACCAGAGGAGGGGAGGAGGATTATGAACAGTATGAATGTGGCTGGGAAGGTCTGGGTGTGCCAATTGAACGGACATCTCCCAGACAGACCTTAGAATCTCCCTATGCTGTCTGAGTCCCCATCTCATTTTATGTTTTATAAAAGTTGCTGAAACCCTCCAGCTTCCTTTAGAGGGCTGTGGATGAGCAAGAGGAGCCTGATTTTGTAGAAATGATGGATATTCCAGAGTCTAGGAGATTGTCTATTCCTTTACATAAGTCTTTTAGAAACAAACAATTAAAATTTTAAAGCTCCTAATTCTGTGCCTCCTGTAGATAAAAAGATGGACAGAAGGTATACATTGTCAGGCCCTGATACAGAATTCCTTTCTCAGCAATGCAGTCATGTTAGTAGTTCAGGCTGCCGCCTGTGATAAAGCTAATATTCCTTGCTACATCCTCCTGACAAGGATTCCAGGAAGATTGATGCCATGGCAAAAACAGTATATGGCAGCCTCTCTGGGACTCAGGCAAGCAAATTATATGGCTTATGTAGCTAGGTATCAGAAATCTAGATGGGATACTGTTATGCAATTGGCCAAGCAGGCCATGACCAGCTGGCTAGTGAACTAGAACAGGTGGCTGCTGATGGCATTGAAGCCTCTAAGGTTCAGTTTCATGCTGCTGTGGATGTTAATGATGTTTCCTCTAGGGTCATGGCCACATCTGTAGCTTTTTGTAGGTTGGCCTGGCTCAGGTGTACTAGTTTGTCACAGGATACCCAGACTAAGGCTATGGATTTTCCTGTGGTGGGAAATTCTCTGTTTGGAGAGCAGACAGAGAATTACATGAAGAAGATGGATGAATATAGGACTACTTACAAGAGTGCCCAGGCTAAGGAGCGGCAAGCCACTCCTCAAAGGCATGCCCCCAGGGGTAGGTGAGGCCTTTTCACAGGCCTTTCTACCAGACTCAGGCCTCCTCTGCCTATGCTCAGAGGGGCTTCTTCAGAGCAGGGGCAGGCAGGGGTGGGCAGACCTGCTCCACCCCCAGCCTAAAACTCCCTGCGAAACAGGCACCCTGATGGGGTGCCCAGGGCCGATTCTCCTGTACCAGTGGGGGCAGGCTGGCTTACTTCAGTCAGAATTGGGCTCTTTAACCTCAGACAAGTGGGTTCTGGAAGTAAAGCCAGGGTCTGGTTCTCAGCTTAAAAAGTTTCCCAAATTGAGAAGCAGACTTTTCTACCTGCAAGTGCTTCAGAGACCTCGCTCTGGAAACAGAGGTCTCATCCCTGTTAGCTCTCAGAGCAGTAGAGGGTTCCTCCCTGCATCAGGGCAGGGGTCTGTATTCAGATACTTCCTTACCTCAAAAAGACAGGAGAATGGCGGCCCATTTTAGATCTCAGATATCTGAACAAGCATCTTTTGAAACCAAAGTTCAAAATGGTAACTCTGGCAATGATTTTACCTTCCCTAAGGCCAGGGGACTGCCTAGCCTCCTGGACCTCAAGGATGCCTATTTCCATGTCCTAATCAGAAGATCCCATCGAAAGTACCTCAGATTGAACTGCCCTCAGGTCATTACCAGTTCAGACCAATGCCCTTGGCCTTACCTCTGCTCCAAGGGTATTCACAAAGTGTCTAGCAGTGGCAGTGGCCCACTTAGGGAGGCAGAGGATTGCTGTTTTCCCTATCTAGGCGACTGGCTCATTGTAGGCCAGTCCCCAGAACAGGTAAAATCTCACCTGCAGGTCACCCAGCAGCTTCTCACCTCCCTGGGTTTTCTGCTAAACCTACCAAAGTCGGTTCTGAGAACCAGTCCAGGTACTCACCTTTATAGGGCAGAATTGGACACAAGCTAGCCAGAGCCTTTCTTCCCCAGAAAGGGTAAGGAATTTAGTGGCTCTGGCCTCTTCCTTCACTCTGCAGGTCTCTCGACCAGCAAGACACTTTCTGCAGCTCCTGGGGCACATGGCTGCATCCACAGCTGTTGTGCAGGGAGCCAGATTTCAGATGAGAGACATTCAGTTTCACTTGAGAACCTTTTGGTCTCAGAGAAGAGACCCCCTTTCCAAGTTGGTCCCAGTGACTCGAACCTTGATCCTAGCTCTCCAGTGGTGGCAGGATCAGAGCAATTTAAGAGCGGGGGTCCCCTTCATTTCCCCTTCTCACGACTTGACTCTCACTACAGATGCTTCCGTTCTGGGTTGGGGAGCCCACATGGGCGACCTTTCCACTCAGGAGTCTGGTCCCCAGGAATCTCTGCTCCACATCAATTTGCTGGAACTCAGAGCTGTCTTTTAGCTCTTCGCTTTTTCTGCATCTGTCCACCACAAGGTGATACAAGTCAGAACAGACAACACCGCAACAATGTGGTACATCAACAAACGGGGCACTCGGTCTTCGGCCTTGTGCACCGAGGCAATGAAGTTGTGGTCTCTGGCCTATTCCTGAACACTTCCCTCATAGCAGTTCATCTTCCAGGAAGGACAATGTCCTAGCGGATGCCCTCAGCAGGATTTCCCAGGGCCATCACGAATGGTCCCTGGATCTTCAAGTGCTGGGGATAGTTTTTGCCAGGTGGGGCATCCCTCAGATAGATCTTTTTGCAGCCTCAGACAATCACAGACTTCCTCTGTTCTGTTGCAGGCCTCCAGTGCTGGGCTCAGTTCCCCTGGATGCCCTTCTTCTGGATTGGGAGGGGAAGTTCCTCTATGCTTTTCTCCCCTTTCCTCTCCTATTCAAAGTACTAGTCAAAATCAGATCGCAGCCTTGCAGGGTGATTCTGATTGCCCCGGATTGGGCCAGGCAGCCCTGGTACCCACTCCTTCTGTCTCTGACAGTCCATCTTCCCCTTTGCCTCCCCAGGAATCACAATCTGTTGACTTGTGCCCAGGGAAGGGTTTGGTATCCGGACCTCAAATCCCAGCTCTTGAGGAGTTAGAGTTTGCTGATTTACACCTCTCTCAGGGTGTTCTTGAGATCCTAAAGGCTTCCAGAAAGCCTTCCACTAGGGCTACTTATAGTTCTAAATGGAAAAGGTTTTCCATTTGGTGTGCTGGGAAACATATTTCCCCAGAATCTGCTGAATTGCCCATTTTGTTAGATTACATGGTACATCTTAATTCCTTGGGTCTCAGACCAGCTACCCTGAGAGTTCATTTTGGCAGCTGTGTCTGCTTTTGTGTCAGCAGGAAAGTCATCCTCTCTTCCTCTCATCCTGTGTTTTCCAAGTTTTTAAGGGATTACGCCATACTAATCCTTCCTTTGGGAACCGGCCCTGCTTGGGACCTTAATGTTTGCATTGCCCAGTTAATGCAACTCCTTTGAACCTCTGTCTTCTGCAGAGCTTAAGTTCCTAACTTGGAAAACTGTTTTCTAGTGGCTATCACTTCTGCCAGACGCATAAGTGTGCAAGCCTTGTCAGTGGAGACTGACTTTATTTCTTTCCACAGGGATAAGATAGTCCTTAGGACTAATAGGAAGTTTTGCCTAAGGTGGTTTCAGATTTCCATCTTAATCAATCTATCTCCTTCCAGTATTTTTCACTGATCACTCCTCTTGGGTGAGAGGAGGTTGCACAACCTGGATGTTAAGAGAGCTCTTAGTTATTATAGAGCGCACCAAAGGTCACAGGTTCGAATCCCTCCAACTTTTCCTTACCTATGGTGAAGTTGGGAAAGGCAAACCTGCCACTAAGAGATCAATAGCCAGGTGATTGTCTCTTGTATCCAATTTTGTTATCAGAAAGTGGCAGAGCCCCCGGTTTGAGGGCTCATTCTACCAGGGGTATAGCCATGCCTCTAGCTGCTGCCAGAGATATCCCTTTATTAGAGATTTGCCAGGCTGCTACTTGGAAAACGTGCGCACTTTTACCAAGCATTACTCCCTGGATGTCCAGGCCAGGAGAGATGCTCGGTTTGGCACAGCTGTTCTTCAGAGCCTATTCCTAAGTAGGTTCTGCCCTCCTCCATCGAGGTACTGCTGTGTATTCTGCTAATGTCTATAATATAGCAAGACTTCATGTTGTTTGAAGAAAAAATTACTCACCTTAGTAATGTTGTTTCTTCTAATGGAGTCTTGCTATATTATAGACCTCCCCAACCTGCCCTCTCAGAACCTCTACTTGGTGGGGTGCGGCAACTTAGTGGGCACTACTTATGTCCTGTTAGCATTTTGTCCCCTTTGGGACTTTGGGGTGTGTATGTGTACTGCGTGTGTGTGTTTTATTATACTTATGTTCCATTTTCATATTATTAGAATGGTGTTAGTATTTCTGGTCTCCTGACTTGAGTCTTGGGTGTTGGGACCATCAATGGTTGTTATTATTTAGGTAGCCATTTGGCTAGTGTAGGTTACAGCTTCCACACGACCTTAGTGAGTTTGGCTTAAAGATCTGACAGTTCAAGTTTGAAATGACACAGATAGAGCTGCTCACGTGCCAAAATTCTATTTTGGAATGGTTTTAACCATTTCACTCCGGGGCAGTTCTAGAGCTGGATCAAACTGCTAATGTCTATAATATAGCAAGACTCCATTAGAAGAAACAACATTACTAAGGTGAGTAATTTTTTCTTCTGCAACAATACTCAGAGGAACCTCCTCTTCTTCTTCCTCTGTCACGAATTTTACTGACCCAGGATCAGGAACCCTGGTCCATCCAGTTTTCAAGTCCCTTCAACTACATGCGTGGCTCCTGCAGACATAGCTCAAGTCCGCTTCGGAGTTTCTCCCCAGGTGGCGGAGATTCTGGTGGAGGCTAGGAAACCCTCCACTTGGTCTACCTATGCCATGAAGTGGAAAAGGTTCATAATCTGGGCCACTTCAAAAGACTGTGAACCTTTCTCCTGCTCGGTTGGGCGGCTGCTGGAGTACCTACGCCATCTCTTTGACCTGGGTCTTAGTCACTCGTCTCTGAAAGTTCACATGGCAGCCATTTCAGTCTATCATGTTCCCTTTGCAGACAGGACGTTTGCTCAACTGGAAGTCTCTAAGACTTTCCTCGGAGGGGTCCTTCACCTGAGACCCTCTATCCGAGTCCCCGCCCCTCCTTGGGATTTGAACTTTGTTCTTGAGAAACTTACTCTGCCTCCCTTTGAACCGGCAGCTTCCACAGACTTGAAGTTCCTTTCATGGAAGACGCTCTTCCTAGTGGCCATTACCTCTGCTCGGAGGATCTCCAAGCTCCAGGCCCTGATGTGTAAAATTCCGTACTTGATTTTTTCACAAGGAGCGTGTGGCTGTGCGCACCAATCCTAAGTTTCTCCCCAAAGTGGTAGCGGAATCTACATTGAACCAGTCCATAGAGTTACCCGCTTTCTTTACGCAGTACTCCAATCAAGGAGAGTATCTACTGCACACTATGGATGTTCCCCGGATTCTGAGATACTACACAAAGGATCTCAGAAAGACTGAGCAACTGTTCGTCTCTTTTGCACCCAAAAGAGAAAGCAATGCTGTTTCCAAGCAATGCCTATCTAAATGGTTGGCTCATTGCATCTCCTTCTGTTACGACAAGTACAACAAGACCCTCCCAGGTCAAAGTAAGAGGACACTCCACCAGAGGAGTCGCTGCCTCAGCGGCATGTTTCAAGAACATGTTAGCGGCAGACATCTGTGCTGCCGCAACTTGGACTTCTGTCCACACATTTACTAAACACTACAGTTTGGATATTGCCTTTCGTCGTAGAGCAGGCTTCGGGCTTGCTGTTCTGCAAGGCCTACTGTCTTAGGGCCTTCACAACTAGAGGATCTGCTTTGAATAGCTTTCCTCCTCCCGTGTGCTTCTTCTTATTCCAGACTGCTTGGGACTCAGTCCTATATGTAATTACCTACTGCAAGAGCCCTCTCGAAGTAAGATAGTACAGTTACGTAAGAACTTACCGGAACAGTAGATCTTCGAGAGAGGCTCTTGCAGTAGGTAAAACCTTCCCACCCTCCATCCTCCTAAGCTTTTTCAGCTCCTTTTCCAGTGAGGGAAATATTCGCTCCCCTCTCGTCCAGCCTCTTTTGGCCTGTGACGGGAAAGAACTGGAAGGCGGGCAAGAGGGACCACCCCTTTATACCGACGTCTCCTGACGTCAGTTACCTGACGTGGGGGCGGTCCCTCGCCAGAGACTGCTAGCTAGAAATTTTTCTGTGGGTTCCTGCGAGTCCTCCGCTTCAGAGCAGAGGGATCTCTTAACGAGTTTCGGGCCATGCCCTTCGGCCTCTCTCCAGCTCCCAGGGTCTTCACCAAAGGCATGGCAGTGGTGACAGCATTCCTGCGGCGCCGAGCGGTCCTGGTGTACCCTTACCTGGATGACTGGCTGATTGCAGCCCCCTCCAGGTTGGAGGGATCTGGCCCTCCAGGTCTGCTCTCAGATTGGCCTCCTCATCAACGAGGCCAAATCGGAACTTGTGCCATCGCAGGTGATTCAGTTCATTGGGGCAGAGCACGACTCTCTTCGAGCCAGAGCTCGGCTCCCGGCGGACAGGGCCAAGGTCCTTTTCCTCCTTTGCCCAGTCATTTCTGGTTGGGCAATTGCGCCCTGCCCGGGACTTGGTGTGCCTACTGGGCCTCATGGCTACCTGCACCAGAGTGATTCGTTGAGCCCGCTGGCATATGCGCCCCCTCCAGTGGGGGCTGACCAGCCAGTGGTCTCAGCGCTCCAGTCCTCTTGACCAGCCTATGACAGTGACCCAGGAGATGTGGGACGGCCTGCAGTGGTGGCTTGTCCCAACTCATCTGCAGGAGGGTATCCCGTTTGTCTGCCCCAAGCCGACGGTCACGCTAATGACCGACGCCTCTCTGATGGGTTGGGGTGCCCATCTGGGGGATCTCGGGGCCCACGGCCTCTGGTTCCCTCATGAGTCTTGATGCCACATCAACAATAGAAGAAGTCCAAGGTCCACGGCCTCAAGAAGGCATCCTCCTGCAGCAAGCCCTGCGGAGGGGGGCAGGGGCGTGAAACAGCCTCAGCTTCGCATTCTCCCTGGAAGCGAACAGGTCCACCTGAGGAGTGCCCCAATGGGAGAACAGTTCTAGCACTACCTCCGGCAGGAGTGACCACTCGTGAGATGCAGCGCCTATCCGGTTGAGGGCATAGGCCAGACTGTTGGAGGCTCCTGCCATGTGGATGGCTAGGAGATCTGCCTCCAGGCTGATCACGAGAGACCAGATACGGAAAGTTTCCTTGCACAGAGGCCAGGAGTGCGTCCCGCCCTGACGGTTGAGGTAGTACACGGTCGTGGTGCCACATCAACCTGCTGGAGCTTCGGGCGGTTCGACTAGCCCTCACCACCTTTGCTCCATTTGTACGGTGTCAGGTGGTTCAGGTCCAGACGGACAACACCACGACCGTGTACTACCTCAGCCATCAGGGCGGGATGCACTCCTGGCCTCTGTGCAAGGAGGCTCTCCGCATCTGGTCTCTCGTGATCAGCCTGGAGGCGGATCTCCTAGCCATCCATATGGCAGGAGCCTCCAACAGTCTGGCCGATGCCAGATAGGCACTCAGAGGTAGTGCAAGAACTGTTCTCCCATTGGGGCACCCCTCAGGTGGACCTGTTCGCCTCCAGGGAGAATGCAAAGCTGAGGCTGTTTCACGTCCCCGCCCCCCTCAGCAGGGCTCGCTGCAGGGGGATGCCTTCTTGAGGCCATGGACCCCGGGCCTCTTCTATGCCTTCCTCCATTTCCCTTGATCCACAAGGTGCTTCTCAAGGCGAAGAGGGACAAGGCACAGGTGATTCTGGTAGCCCCAGACTGGCCTCGCCAGTTCTGGTACCCAGATCTCCTCAGCCTCAGCTCCAGGCTCCCGAGGCGGCTTCCAGCCCGCCCGAACCTGATCTCAGTAGACGAAGGGAAGGTTCTCCATCCGGACCTTCAATCCCTGCACCTGACGGCCTGGTTCCTGAGCGGCTAGAGTTCCAGGCCTTGGGTCTTTCCGACGAGGTCCTCAGTGTCGTTGAGGCATCCCGTAAGGAGTCGACCAGAAAATGCTACGCCTTCAAATGGAAGAGATTCTCCATTTGGTGTCAGGACAAGGGGTTGGACCCCTCTTCCTGTCCCTTGGCTAGTATTTTGGACTACCTGTGGTCCCTTTCTCAGCTAGGGCTTCGGTCGACGACCCTCAAGGTGCACCTGGCAGCCATGTCTGCTTACCGGGTGTTGGCCGGCAAGCAGTCGGTGGTGCAGGAGAAGGTGGTCTGGCGCTTTTTCAAAGGCCTTGATCACATATCCCCTCTGGTGCGAGAATCTCCACCTCCATGGGATCTACTGCTGGTATTGGCTAAGCTCATGGGCAAGCCATTTGAACCGATGCACAGGTGCAATATCTCCCACCTGTCATGGAAGACTGCCTTCTTGGTGGCTATAACGTCAGCCAAACGGATGGGAGAGTTCCAGGCGCTTTCCATCGAGTCCCTGTGGAAGACTAGATAAGGAGACAGGGTTGTCCTTCGCCCCCACCCGAAATTCCTTACGAAGGTGGTGTCGGAGTTTCACCTGAATCAGGTGTTTACTCTGCTGGTGTTCTACCCCAGTCACACCTCGGAGGCCGAATATAGGCTCCATACTTTGGACCCTAGAAGAGCGCTTGCTTATTCTAAGGAGTGAACGGCTAAAGTTCGGGGAGAGGTTCACCAGCTGTTTGTCACCTACGCTGAAGCCGCACCTGGCAGACCTGCAGCCAAGCGGACGATAAGCAGGTGGGTCACCTCCTGCATAGATCTCTGCTATAGGTTGGGGAGCATGGAGCCTCCCAAAGGGATAAGAGCTCATTCTACCTGCCATACAGCTTCTTCGGTGACTGCTTCTAGGGACGTCCCTATCCAGGAAATCTGCAGGGCTGCTACGTGGAAGTCGGCACACACCTTTATTTCCCATTACCACATTGACCTAGAGTCACGCCGGGATGCTGGTTTTGGGACCTCAGTTCTCCAGTCCTTATTCCCTAAGTAGGGGGTGCGCGCCTTGCCTCCCTCCTCTCGGAGAACTGCTAGGAGTCTGCCAGACAGTGTGGATTGAACAACATATCCACGTCCCTAGAAATACAGGCTACTCACCTGTAACAGGAGTTCTAGGAGTGGTATATGTTGATCATCCACACGACCCACCTGACCTCCCCGGCTTCGACGCACAACCTGGCTTCCAGCGTGCTAGTTCTGGCGTCATGGGGTGGAGCCGAGAGTTTTACCACCTGGGTGGGTGGAAGGAGCCAGCTTGAAGACCTTCCGGCAAGAATTAAAGCAGCACGGAACCTGCCAGACAGTGTGGATGAACAACATATGCCACTGCTAGAACTCCTGTTACAGGTGAGTAACCTGTATTTCTGTGCCCACCTCCAAAGGGTAGTCTGCATAAAGTTATGAATACCTGAGTATTACTGGGGTGAGAAGAAAAAATTACCATAGTAATCATGTTTCTTCCCAGTGATACTGAGGTATTCATAACTTTCCCACCATGCCTCCCCTTCTGGAACCTTTAGCTTCTGCACTCCTGAATACTGTGCTCTCGGGATAAATGTCATTTCTAGGAGCGTGGATATGTTGTTCATCCACACTTTCTGACATGTCCCTTTCCCCTTTAAATCTCACCGGAAGTCTTCACGCTGGCTCCTCCCACCCACTCGGGTGGTATAACCCTCGGCTCCGCCCCATGATGCCTGATCTTCCTTTCCGCTGGAAGATTCAGGTTCCCTCGTGCTACTTTAGCAGTTCGTAGGCCCTGGCTTCATAACGTCGGTTTTTAACGCAAATTACTCTAAAACTCGTCAGTTAGTGACTCCGATTCCAGCGCATCGGACATGGAGGACAAATCGAAGATGTCGCGCACCAATCCCCACCTCTCGTGTGTCTGTTGCCTAGGTGTCAGACATGACACCATGTCTTGTACCTTTTGTCTAGCCTTCCATCCCAACATTCTGGAAGACCGCAAGGCGCGCCTAAAATTGGGGAGACCGGAGAAAAAGAACCCGAGGGTGAAATCTAGAGAGGCGAGGTGGGCGGTTTCCGCGGCCGTGGGATCCGCCGAGCAGTTGGAGCAGATGAAGGCATTCGAGGAGGAAGCGGCTGAAGCTTCGGCCAGTCGAGCTTTTGTTCCACTCAACCTTGGCTCTACTTTTACAGGCTCCTTCAGGGAGTTGTGCCAGTCTCTCCCCACTGGGGTGAGGGTGCCCATGGGCTCGCCTCCTCCGCCCTTGGAAGAGGGACAAGGACCCTAAGTCTTCGTCTAAATGGAGACGCTCCTGGGACCGAGAGAGGTCCGAATCCCAGGAGCATGCGGTCTCAACTCCGGTCGAGATCGCTTCCTCGGCCGCCGGCTTTACAGACCTTCCGTCTGGCCAAGGCATCAAGACCGAGGAAACGGCTGAACCGGGCGAAATTACACTCGACCCGATCGAGCCTTTATTGCCGACTCCGTTTGACGATTCTTTAGAAAGGACTCCAGTTCTTTCCTTTCCCGATGAGGAGACACTGCCCTCGGGTGTCCCAATCGAGGAAACTGTACCGGAACCTCAGTTTTCACCGACTCCAGTGACTCCTGATCGACCGAGCCGACCCATTCGGTCTCGATGGAGGAGTAGGACCCCTTCGGTCGAACGGCCGAAAAAGGCCCACAAACACTCCAAGAAGAGGCGCCGCTACTGATCCTCATTCTCTTCGGACGAGGAGAGGTTTTGACGGAAACTCTGTCGATGCCATGAGGATCTTATGTAGCAACAGCCGATTTTGACCGGGCAGAAACTGGCCGCACTGTCCATCACCTGGCTTCCGCCTCCCAGGCCGACGCTGATCCCTCCGGAACCGAAGGCCTCGGTTCTACCTCCCATGGGGCCGGTCCGTATCCCGGCTCGGCCTATTATGGTCTCTCCACCGTTTTGGTGGAACCACTGCCTAAGCAGCCTCAGGGAGGGGCTCCCTCGAAAGAGGACCGACAAGACACCGGGCTTCCCCAACGTCTGTCGATCACGGTCGTCCCCAATTGCCCTCGACATATCGAGGGAGACCTAGGCGGGAGATCATTGTACCCCGACTCTTCGGATTAGGACGACACTGGTTTACACACTCATCCTGGGGATAATGAGTCATCGGTGCCGGGGTTGGAGGAAGGTCCTTCCTCCTTTCAGGGCATCCTCCTCCTGATCTCCGAATCCACCAGTAAAAGGCGGAGTACTCCCTCACGGATATCCTCAAGAGGGGGGGATACCCCAACAGAGGCCTTTCCAGTGGCCGAAGCCATCGTTGGCCCGGCCCTTGAGCTTTGGCAGCGTCATGCTTCCTGCCCAGCTCCATCTACCCGCATGGCCCGCAAGTATACGGTGCCCATGGGGTCCCTGGTTGGGTTCACAAAGCATCCTTTGGTCAAAAGCCTAGTGACTGCTTCTGTGTTCAGACATACTGGTAGCTCAGCCGACACTGACTGACCCCCGGACAAGGAGTCCCAAGAATATGGACCATTCTGCCCGTAAGGTCTATGCGGCATCCTCCTTAGGCCTTTGTCAGGCCAGCTCAGCTGTTGTTATGGCACACTTCTCTCATGCCCTCCTTGGGTCATTGGATGAAGTCCTCCCTCATTTCCCAGCGGACATGCAGACTGCTGTCAAGCAGGGCCATGCTGCTGCAAAACAGCAGCTCCAGACGGCCCTGGACATTGGAGATTCCTGTGCCCTTTCATTAGCAGCCGCAGTGGCCACTCGCCGCAGGGCTTGGCTGAGGCTATCCTCCTTCCCGGCGGATACCCAGCACAAGTTAGCTGATGTGCCCTTCCTAGGCACCGTCCTCTTCAGTCCGGGAGTGGCTGGTCACCTCCAGCACATAGAGCAATCCAATGCCACCTTGGATGATGCTACCTCTGCGAAGGGTTCTTCGGGCAAGAACCAGCAGAAGTGCAAGAAGAAGCCATTTCGGCACTCTTCCCCTGTGGTTAGGCAGCCCTCCTATCAAGGAGGTCAGCAGCAACAGCAGGCTCAAGCTTGGCGCCCCAGGCCCAAGCAGGGTCCTCAATAGCTCCATAAAGGAGGCCAAGGTGCTGGTCCAGGCGCCGCCTCCTCCTCCTCCTCTAAGCCTGCTCAGTGACGGGTTGGGAGTTGCCACCCCTACACCTGTTACGCCAGCTCTGGGTCCTCCCGTGGGGGGCCGGCTCCGCCACTTTCTTTCCGCCTGGTCCGATATCACCTCGGACAGGTGGGTTCTAGAAGTGGTCGGCCAGGGACTACCTCTGGAATTCGAGCAGTACCCTCCCAGCCGAGCCCGCGCCCCTCAGGAGGAAAAGATCTCAGCTTGCACTCAGTCGGCTCTTCGAGACGACATTGCTCAGCTCCTCCGCAGGGAGGCGGTAGCTCCAGTGCCAGATCCTCCTACAGACCCAGGCTTCGTGTCCAGGTACTTCCTGGTGCCCAAGCGGACCGGGGGGAGGGATTGGCGCTCCATCCTAGATCTCCACGACCTGAATCAATATCTCAGGTTCTCGCACCTTCCAGATGGTATCTCTGAACCAGATCATACCATCCCTGGAGCGAAACATGTGGTTCTGTTCACTGGATCTGCAGGACGCGTTCTCCCACGTCCCAGTCCATCCGTCCCATCAGCGGTTCCTCCACTTCAGGGTCGAGGGGACCCTATACGTGTTTCAAGCCATTCCATTTGGCCTGTCATCGGCCCCAAGGGTCTTCACCAAGTGCATCGCAGTGGTGGCAGCCCATCTCCGGTGTCGAGTTCGAATTTACCCTTATCTCGATGACTGGCTCTTGGCAGGTTCCTCCCTTCAGGAGGTGGAGAGATCCAGGGATCTGGCTCTCTAAACCTGCTCCCAACTAGGCCTCCTGATCAGCGAGGCAGAGTCGGAACTCGTGCCCTCTCAGATGATGGGCTTCATTGGAGCAGAGCTCGACTCTCATCAAGCCAGAGCTCGGCTCCCAGCGGACAGGGCGGAGGTTTTTTCCTCCTTTGCCCAATCATTTCTGGTTGGGCACTTGTGCCCTGCCCGGGACTTCCTGCGCCTTCTGGGTTACGTGGCGGCGTGCACCTCAGAGGTCCGTTGAGCCAGATGGCACATGCGCCCCCTCCAGTGGGAACTGGCCGCTCAGTGGACTCAGCGCCACGGTCATTTCGACCAGCTGATCACTGTGACTCAGAAGATGTGGGACACTCTCCAGTGGTGGACCACCCCAGACCGGTTGCAGGAAGGGATACCGTTTGTCCATCCCGAGCCGACAGTCGTTCTTACGACCGATGCCTCCCTCATGGGCTGGGGAGCCCACATGGGGGACAGCAGAATCCACGGGTTCTGGATCCCCGAGGAGTCCGGATGCCACATCAACCTGTTGGAGCTCAGAGCAGTCAGACTGGTACTGTCAGCTTTCGCTCCTCAGCTCCGGGGTCAAGTGGTTCAAGTCCAGACGGACAATACCACGACCATGTACTACCTCAACAAACAGGGCGGCATGCACTCCCGTCTGCTTTGCAAGGAGGTGCTCCGCATCTGGACCCTTGTAAGCCGGTTGGAGGCGGATCTCCTAGCCATTCATGTGGCCAGAGTCTCGAGCCAGCTGGCGGATGCTCTTAGCCGTATAGGCCAGACATCCCACGAGTGGTCTCTCCATCCAGAGGTAGCTCACCACTTGTTCTCCCACTGGGGCAAACTGTTGGTGGACCTGTTTGCCTCCAGGGAAAACACCAAGCTGAGGCTGTTTCATGCGTGCCCCCCCAAGCAGGGCTCGCTGCAGGGGGATGCCTTCTCGAGGCTGTGGACCCCAGGCCTCCCCTACGCCTTCCCTCCATTTCCCTTGATCCACAAGGTGTTACTCAAGGTGAGGAGGGACAAGGCGAAGGTGATTCTAGTAGCCTCAGACTGGCCATGCCAGTTCTGGTACCCAGATCTCCTCAGCCTCAGCTGCAGGCCCCTGGAGCGGCTCTGTACATGCCAGGACCTGATATCTCTGAACCAGGGGAAGGTATTCGATCCGGAACTTCAATCCCTGCACCTCACAGCCTGGTACCTGAGCGGCTAGAGTTCCAGGTTCTGGGTCTTTCTGAGGATGTCTACACCATGGTGGAAGCATCGAGAAAGGAATCGACCAGGAAATGTTATGCCTTCAAATGGAAGAGATTTTCCATTTGGTGTCAGGGTAAGAGTCTGGACCCCTTATCCTGCTCTGTGGCTAACATTCTCGACTACTTTTGGTCTCTCTCCAAAGGGGGTCTACGGTCATCGACCTTTAGGTTGCACCTGGCAGCCATTTCTGCTTACCGAGCACGGGCCGGTCAGCTGACATTGGCGCAGGAGAAAGTGGTCGGGCGCTTCTTCAAAGGCCTGGATCACATATCCCCTCCGGTGCGTCAACCTCCACCTCCGTGGGATCTCTTGTTGGTTTTGGCAAAGCTCATGAGCAAGCCATTCGAACCCATGCACAAGCGTGAGCTTTCGGACTTGTGGAAGACAGCCTTCCTGGTGGCTATCATGTCAGCCAGACGGACAGGAGAGCTCCAGGCGCTTTCTGTGGACTCCCCTTATCTGGTCTTCCACAGGGACAAAGTTGTCCTGCGCCCCCACCCGAAATTCCTTCCGAAGGTGGTGTCAGAGTTTCATCTTAACCAGCTATTAACTCTGCTGGTATACTACCCTAATTACACCTCAAACGCCGAGTACAGGCTCCATACTT
The DNA here is from genome assembly GCA_016271365.2 of Neoceratodus forsteri. Lineage (NCBI taxonomy): Eukaryota > Metazoa > Chordata > Ceratodontiformes > Ceratodontidae > Neoceratodus > Neoceratodus forsteri. The sequence continues at coordinate 1,841,082,456 of CM057449.1, forward strand.
TGGACCTGAGACATGCTCTCTCCTATTATAAGGAGAGAACGGCGGAAATTCGTGGAGAGGTTCGCCAGCTGTGTGTCACCTACGCTGAAGCCGCTTCTGGCAGACCTGCAGCCAAACGGACCATTGCAAGGTGGATTACATCATGCATACTGTAGGTCTGTGCTATGAGTTGGTGGGCAAGGAGCCTCCCAGAGGGATAAGAGCTCATTCTGCCCGCCATACTGCTGCATCGGTTGCTGCTTCCTGGGACATCCCTATCTAGGAGATCTGTTGGGCTGCTACCTGGAAGTCAGCAAACACCTTTATTACCCACTACCACATCGTCCTTGAGTCATGCCGGGATGCTGGTTTTTGGGGCCTCTGTTCTCCAATTTTTATTTCCCAAGTAGGGGGTGTGCGCCTTGCCTCCCTCCTCCCAGAGAACTGATTGGAATCTGCCAGAGAGTGTGGATGAACAACATATCCACGCTCCTAGAAGAATAGGTTACTCACTTGTAACAGTAGTTCTAAGAATGGTATATGTTGTTCATCCACACGTACCCATCCGACCTCCCCGGCTTTAGGCGCACAACCTTGCTTCCAGTGGGCTAAGATCTGGCGTCATGGGACGGACCGAGGGTTATACCACCCTGGTGGGTGGGAGGAGCCAGCTTGAAGACTTCCGGCCAGATTTAAAGGGGAAAGGGACATGCCAGAGAGTGTGGATGAACAACATATACCACTCCTAGAACTACTGTTACAGGTGAATAACCTGTTCTTCTGGCACACATGTTGTTCAAGTTCAGGTTTAGTTCAAGTTCATAACTTTCCCAACCTGCCTCCCCTTCTGGAACCTTTAGCCTCTGCACTCCTGAATACTGTGCTCTCGGGATAAATGCAATTTCTAGCGCACATGTTGTGATTGTGTTCACTATTGTTGTTCCCCTCCCCTTTTTCAGGCGATTTGGACATTCAAGGGTATTCTTTCATACGTTTTTATGCCCTCCAGCTGGAGGCACTTTTTTGTGTGTTAAGGGAGTTCCCTCTATTATTTATTTATTTTTTTTTAACTCTTTTTATCACCCCTGGTACTGGAACTCTCTCAGGCCTCACCACTGGCCAGTACCGCTCTACCGCCCACTGTGAGCCCCGCCATCCCTTAGGTTACTCCCCGAGCCCCCAGGTACATAAGGCCCGAGGAGATAGAAGGGGTGGTGGAAGAGCTCCAGTATTGGGCGTGTGGTGGCGTGGCTCAGGGAGGGCTGTCGCCTATCCGGACCAGAGGAGTTTTTCTGTAGTGTTTACGCCCCTGACATGGGACGTGCAGTGTCGTCCTAGCCTGAGACGTGGGTGCTCCCACCCACGTCCGGAAGACAGCCACCTGACGTCTACCCCTTCCTGAAGCCCCATGTGCGTAGCAGTGCGCCGTCTCCACCGTGGCCTGCCGCACTGGCTACTCCCCTCGATCCTCCCCGAGAGGAGAGACAGTCCTACGGACGCCAATCCTCTCTCTCTCCCCCCTGCCAACCCCTGGCGGACCGGGCTCGTTCCTGAACTCAGGTCACCGGCGTAGCGCGAGGTGTGGCGTCCAGCGCCTCAACCCTCAGCACCACTATGCCCGGCCTTGAACCCAGACTGGAAAGCCTCATAAGTGGAGGAGGAAGCAAGTTGCTCCTTGAGCTGGATGACCACCACTTTTTCTATAACCTTCCCTAAAAATGGGAGGTTAGAGACCGGTCTGTTGTTGCCGAGACAGTCTGGGTCCAGTGAGGGTTTCTTTAATAGGGGTCTAACCAAGGCCTCTTTCAAGGCCAGTAGGAAAACCCCACATCTCAAGGAACTCGGGACGATCTCTGCCACCACAGATCCAATCAGGTCCAAACATCCAACCACAAGTCAGGTTGGGCCTGGGTCCAGATCACAATGTGTTGGCCGCAACCTCGAGACAATTCCCACTGCCTCCTCCACTCCAGCTGGGTCAAACTCTGCCCACACAGGAGGAGTTCACTGACACTTTTCAGGATGAACACTGCAATCCCTATGGGAGTTGGTGGAGGAGATCTCTGCCCTGATAGAGGACACTTTGTTGGCAAAAAACAGATCAAAACAGTTGGTGGATGGGTGGGAAGAATGGCCCTTCCCTTCCCGGCCACGCCATGGGGGCAGATCCGTGGGGAATTTCAGACATGGCAGTCTGGTGGGGCAAATGTCAGGGTAGTGGAGCTGGGAACAGAGCGGAGCAAGCCTGCTCACACTGACCACAGTAGAAAAACTTGGATTAAAAAAAAAAAGATCGACTGTCACTGGTAAGTAACAGACCTTTCTGTAGCCAGTTTCAGTCTTACCGAGCCATGGAATTCCAGGGACCCTTGTCTACTCAGGAGGTTAAAACATAAAAGGAGGGCAGAGTGTTCGAGTTTTGAGCATGTGATTTAAAAAAAAAAAACTAAGCTGCTGTTATTAAAGGATACGATTGATTTCTACGCCTTTGCAAATGTAAGGGTTCTCTTAGTTACTTGATGTAAACGTGTCCCATAATAGAAATATAGAATTTTGTTGGCAGGAAAGGACTGCTTAGCCCACCTTGTCTGCCCAGCCTAATCTGTCTCTGCAGACCCTAATGGGTCTCTGGGGACCCTCCATCCCTTGACCTAGCTTATTTACTGATACTTCTCTATGTCTGTCCCACACGTGCTTGTAGCACACCTGCTGTTGTTGCCTCCATCACTTCCGCTGGCAGTCCTTTGAGAAGGAGTCTGCCACCCTTTCAGTGAAGTAGTACTTCCTCACATCCCACTTAACTCCCTCCCCCACTATTACATCAACATAATTTTTTCAGTGCTGATTCAGCCAATGTAGTGTTGATGATTCTGTTGTGCATCAGCCTTGCATGTAACCATAACAAGACCTCTGGCACAAGATTTAAGCAAGCATTTGTCAATGCTGAATGTTGTCTTGCTAGCATTGGCATTGGTAGTGCAGGAGTTAGAGATGCATAATAGGAATGGCAGTGAAGTATTGAACTGATGCCACCCCCAACCTGCAGAGACTGACAGGTGTTGGGGTGTGCCTTTGGGTCGTCAGCTATAACGATCATGCCATTTTACCTCACCCTACCCTGTAGACACTGACAAGTGTCATGGTGTGCTTTGGGGTCTTTGGGCCTTATAATTACCCCATTCCATAAGGAAATACGCTGAGACGGGTACAGTATAGGAGAATGGGGTGAACTTTAGGGCCGAACACTCCAAGGCACACACCTTGATGCCTGTCACTGGCTGCAGGGTGGGGGTGGAATGGCATGAGCATTACAGCCAGTGATCCCAGGTCACACCCCTGATGCCTGCCAGTCTCTACAGGGTGGGGTGTTACTGTTGGAAACCCTAACGTTGTAGGCGTTTGTTGGTATTTTCACTCCAGATTTTCAACATAGGCTTTTTTGTGACCCCACCTCATGAAGAAGCGGCACAATCAGTTTGTTAGCTGAAAGGTGGTTTTGTACAGCGGCTATGCCATTTAGCAAAACAACGGCGAAAACACATTTTGGGCAGGATATGAAAAATGACAACTGTATTGTTCATGAGGAGGTGTAAAAAAAATGACAAAATTGAAAATCTGGAGTGAAAATATGAAAATTTGGTGAGGTCATGAGCATGCATAGAAACTGCGTAACACAGTCCGTAGCCCAGTTATTTTTGGATTTTTAGCCACGTTTTCAACATAGGCATATTGGGACCTCCCCTTATGAACAGTGGCGCTGTGATTTTGTTAATCTGTCCCAAAAGTTGATTTCCCATAGCGACCACACTGTTGTGCACCACATTTTGGGCAGGCTGTGAAAAATGACAGCTGTACTGTTCATAAGGAGGTGTGAAAAAATGCCAGTTTTGAAAATCTGGCATGAAAATATTGCAAATTTGTGAAGTTAAAAGGGTGCGTGGAAACTGCGGAGTGCACGCTTGTAACACAGTCATTTTATGGACTTTCGTCACCAAATTTTCAACATAGGCATTTTAGGACCTCTGCTCTTGAACAGTGTCACCATCATTTTCTCAAACTGTCCCGAAAACTGATTTCGCACATCGACCGAGCTATTCTGTGCTAGACGTGCGAAAACACATTTTGGCCAGGATATGGAAAATGACAGCTGTACTGTCCATAAAGAGGTGTGGAAAAATGGCAATTTTGAAAATCTGGAGTGAAAATATTACAAATTCATGAAGTTATGAGTGTGCATGGAAACTGCACAACGCACGCTCGTAAAAGCAGCCATTTTTGGATTTTTTCAGCAAATTTGCAACATAGGCTTTTGAGAGCCCCCACCTTATGAACAGTGGCACTATCGTTCGTTAATCGGTCCCGAAAAGTGATTCTGCGCACTGACCGCGAAATCACCTTTCAGGACCAAATAACGCCATGACAGTGACTGAATTCATGAGGAGGGGTCCCAATAACCACATGTTGAAAATTTGGTGCCAAAATCCTCGAGATATTCACCAAAGTTGAAAAAACCCTATTTATGCCATTTATACAGCTTACCGGCATTTCTTCAGTGCACAGTCGGCTTTGAAGAGTGCAGATGTGTTCCTGGTCCACCGAAGATAGTGGCGCTGTGCTCCAGAGGTAAGTATGGCGTGAGGGGTGTGGGGAGGCAGGGTGGGCAGAGGTAGGCGCGGGTTGGGAGAGGGCCACCCGGACTTCGACGAGGACAATTTTCTGGTTTGCAGGTTGTAAAAAATTGCAGGACCGTTTAGTTTTACAGGGGCATTTGGCACGCTGGGGTGGGCTCCCAGTGTGCCACCTGAGTGTTTTTTTTTTTTTTTTGGGTCTGTAGCAGACAGGGATTGGGCACCCCATCGCATACGGCAAATGGGGAGGGACATTATACTGAACGAGAGTGGCCTCTGTCGGCAAATGAAACTGGGAATGGGGACATGATGCTGAGGGGGATTGGGCACCCTTGGTACATACTTTAAATGGGGGGGTGCATTATGCCGATGGGAAATGGGCTCCCCGTTGGCAAATGAAGTGGGTTGGGGCTTGCCAACAGGGGGATTGGGCACCCCTGAAGTCTGCTGTCTGCAGGGCGGCAGTCTGCGCCACCATGTTTAATGATGGGCTTCACCAGGAAAGGCACGTAGGGAGGGTGTGTTTTGGTGCCGCTGCATGACGAGCTTGGCTGTCATTGCAGCGGACTTTTTCTTAGATGTGCTCGCCACATTATGTATTCCTGGTGTGTCGCCTGCATGCTGGCTTATTGGGGAATGAGGGACGCACCTACTGATGCGTGCCCTGCATTCGCCCAACAGTGACCGTGCCTCCAAATCTGCTACTAATGCAATATGTTGCCTGGCGCGCAAGCGCGAGACAACATAAAAAAGGGGGAACGTTCCACTTCAAAAATGAGGGAGAGGAAGTTTTTCTCGTTAGAGCTTGTAATTCTCTGGGAAAACGTTGACAATAATATTAGCTGGATTTTTTGCATTCATTGTTCCCTTATTCTGTAGTACTGTACTAAGGAAATTTGTATGAAAACAGAATCAGCTTTGGACTTCATCTGTTCCTTCTGGTTGTCTACACATGATGTAATCAATTCCATGACAACCAACTGTTCAAATTGTTATTCATAATTGGAGGATTATAACGTCATATATAGACAGGCAGCAAGAGCGGATGATGTCTGAGGGACAAGGATTCCCTTATTCAAAGAGTTGCCATTAGTAATTAAGAAAGCAGGGAGAGGGTAGTACAGAGTCGTTATGGATGCAAATCCATTATTCCAAGAATAGGACTCTCAGGATGGGAGTAGTGTACGTGCCACCATCTCAGACCAGAGGAGTTATTCAGGGAACTAGTGGGACAGATCAGAAGAGCCTGCGGAAAGGGTAGCACGGTGATTGTGGGGGACTTCAACCTGCCGGGAGTGGATTGGAGTACCCCAGCCACCACGAATAGAAGGGAGCAGATACTTCTGGACACGTTCCAGGATAGCTTCCTAATGCAAATGATCAGCGAGCCAGTCAGGTTAGGGAACACCCTAGACCTCATGCTGGCAAATGGGGAGTTTGTGAGGGAGCTGGGGTGGAAGAACCACTGGCAGGGAATGACCACCACTCAGTGTGGTTCAAGTTGAAAATGGGTAAAGAGGGAGTAGAAACAGGTTCAAGAGTGTTGGACTTTGGGAGGATGGGGGAGGTAGTTAAAGGGTATCTAGCCAGAATCCAAACTAATATGGACACTAACCAGAGGTGAGAGGTCATAAAACTGGGGATTGAGGAGGCAGCTAAAACCTGCATCAGGGTGTAGAGTAAGAGAGCTAGGGCCAAAAAATCCAGCTGGTTGAGCAAGGGGGTCATGGAGAAAATAGGAAATAAAAGAGCTGCTTTTAGGAGGTCCAAAAAAAACAGGGAGGGGGAGGACAGAGAAGATTACCTGAAGGAGGTGATGAAGGCAGTAAGGGCAGCCAAGGCGTCTAAGGAGCTCAGGTTGGTGCAAGGCATTCTTCAGGTACATCAGGGAGAAAAGGAGTTGTAGGGACAAAATAGTAAGGATTAAGAGGGATGGGGTGGGTGGAAACGGGCAGAGCAGGCAGGATCACTTAATGAATACTTCTGCTTGGTGTTTACTAAGGAGAAAGGGGGGGGCGCTACCAAGGGGGGTGGAAGGTCAGGCTTGGGGGGGGTGATAGATGGAATTACAGAGGGCAGGGTACTGGAGGGCCTGAGGGCACTGAGGGTGGACAAGGTGCCAGGGCCACATGGCATTCACCCCAGGGTACTGGGAGAGCTGGCAGAAACCCTGGCAAGGCCCTTGGCAGACCTGTTCAATGCCTCCCTGGACTCAGGAAGTGTACCTCAGGACTGGAGGATGGCTCACGTGGTACCCCTCCATAAAAGCAGTCCCAAAGATGAACTGGGAAGCTACTGGCCGGTAAGCCTCACATCCATCGTGGTAAAACTGATGGAGACAATCCTGAAGGAGAGGCTGATGTCTCTTTTGGAGACCAGTGGGCTGCAGGACGTTAGGCAGCATGGGTTTGTCATGGGCAGATCCTGTCAGACCAACCTGGTGGATTACTATGACTGGGTAACTAGACAGTTGGACAAGGGCCATGCAGTGGATGTCCTGTTTCTGGACTTCAGTAAGGCATTCAACTCGGTGCTGCATGGGAGGCTGGGTAGTAAGCTGGCAGGTACAGCTGCTGGAATTAAAATGGTGGGATGGGTAGTAAACTGGTTACAAGGAATGCAGCAGATGGTGGTGGTGGTGGGAGGGGAGCTCTCATCTGCGAGGGCAGTGACAAGCAGAGTACTGCAGAACTAAGTGCTAGGACCGGTGTTGTTTGGGTTGTTTATATTGGACGTCAAGAGCAAGATCAGTTTGTGTGCAGATGACACCAAGATGGGAGCAGTAGTGGATGACCTAGGAGGGTGGAATGGGTTGCAGGATGATCTGTCAAAATTGAAAACCTGGTCGGACACCTGGCAGTTGGGGTTCAATGCCAAAAAGTGCTACATTTGGGGGCAAAAAAAAAAACAAGAAGGAGCCACCAGCTTGGGGGGGGTTCAGCTAGCCATAACAGAAGAAGAGAAGGATCTGGGGGTGATTATAACGGGCCCAGTGAACAACTCCACACAATGCAGGAAGGCAACTGCAAAAGCCAACAAAATGCTGGGTTGTATTGCCATGGGTATATCTTCAAGGAGAGATGAGGTCCTGCCGTTGTATAGGTCAGTGGATAGGCCACACCTGGAGTACTGCATGCAGTAGTGGCGCCCATACCTGAAGAGGGACATTAAGTTACTGGAGGGGGTGCAGCGCAGGGCAACAAAGATGATCCAGGGACTAGGGGACATACCCTATGTGAGCAGGCTGAGGGAGTTGAACATGTACTCACTGGAGGAGAGGAGAGACGGGGGGTGGTATGATTGAAACCTTCAGGTGTATGAGAGAATAAACAAAATAGGCACGGAGGGGCTATTCAGGTTAAGGTGGGTAGGGTAGGGACACTCGAGGTCACAATCTCAGATTGGAGGGGGGAAGGTTCAGGAGCGAAATGCGAAGACACTTTTTTATGGAGAGAGTGATGTCTGGGTGGAATGCGTTGCCTGTGGAAGTAGTATCCTGTAGAACAGTGGACTGCTTCAGAAGTGAATGGGATAGGGCAAGACAGAGGATCAGTGGACGGGAGGGAGGGCAGCTGCAGAATAAGGGTTGCTAGCTGCAGACTCGATAGACCATAAGGCCTTTATCTGCTGGCAAATTCGTATGTTTGTATGTAAATGCAAAAATTAAGTGAAATATACAGTATGCAGAATGGTGTGAAAAGTATATTTTATAGAACAATTATTTAAAATAAATAATCAGAAAAATATTTATAGGAACGCTGAGGAACATTTTTTGCCACAGGGGTCCCAAGGATGGGAATGAGACCTTCAGGCACGTAAGGTTTGGGAGTGCTAGACAGCAAGTACAAAAACAAAAAAACAAAAATATTATGCAGTAGAGAGAATCCAGCAACTTTGATTAGCTGAGACATATTCTCACGTATTCCATATTCCAGCACATACGCATGGGTAAGAAAAAGTCCCAGCCAACAGTTTTTTTTTTTTTTTTACCTGCTTCAAATCACTCTCACCCACAGTCCAACCTATCCTTCAGAAGAGCAGCACCTAACTCCACAAGCAGAACTAGTTTTATAAGTTTATGGTTCTAGTTGGAGGGTCTGTTATGGGTATGAGTGTTGCTTTGAACGTTCTTAGGATGAGAAAACTTGCGAACTGAAGGTGATCCATTCTAGCATCCTAAGGATGCAAGAGGTAACAAACTTGCATCCATACTAGGCCCTCCAACTAAACCCACAAATTTACTGTTAATTGTGCTACTTTAAAAAAAAAAATACTTGATTTTTTTTTTTTTAAATGCTGCTGACGTGAGTGGCCAGCGAGAAGCCTATTAATGCACAGTTTGAGAGACACTTTTACGGAAATAAATGTGTCATGCACAATTGAAGCGCTGTGATTGGTAAGCAGCATCACTTGACACTCCCCTGATCTGTAATTTAATTGTAAACAGACATTTAAAAAAAAATTGTAAAACTTTCTGTACTTTTTAATACATAACAAAATGGATCCTTTGCATAATATAGAGGATAATGGCTGGGGATCAGGTGATAACCATGCTGGAATCACCTCTCATGGTTGCTAGGGCAACATGGTAAACCTCGAGAGCGCAGCTCGAGAGGTTTACTGTAGCCCTAGCAACCATGAGAGGTGATTTCAGCATGGTTGTCAACCGATCCCCAGCCATCATCATTTATAGTGTATGGTCAAAAAAACACTGTTTGCGTGGTATGTGTGAGAATTATGGAACTCTGGTGCATTCTTCTTTGTTATGCCACTGTTTGGAAGTTCCGCAGTGTGGTTAACAACTTTTAAAATTCTAAAAAGTGCATAACAAAGCTGTGCGACTGCTGATTATGGTGGTTAATAGGCACTTACCATACATTATAGCAATAATACACGCCAGGGTTTGGTATGTCAGAGGATATCACCAATTCTTAGGTGCTTGAGACACTCGACTTTCTGCTTTGTGCCTCACAGTGCACTCGAGGCATGATGATATCCCATAACATGCCACATTCTGTCATGCATTGTTGCATGTCTCCTCTTACATAGACAACTGCAGTCCCAAGAATGAGCGAGGAAGGCACTAAACCCCCCCCAAAAAAAAAAAAACAACTACTTCTTAGTGCTCCTGTAAATATTTATTGTGCTTAATATGAATTATGAACAAGAGAATAGATTTGAAAATGATGAAGTGTAGGAACTGAGAAGCTGTGATCTATTCCAGATATACCACACCTTCCATGATGAAGTAGATGAGTACCGCCAGCACTGGTGGCGTTGTAATGGTCCATGCCAAAACAGAAAGCCCTTTTTTGGATATATCAAACGAGCGACGAACAGAGCGCCATCTGCCAGAGACCCATGGTGGGATGATCATCAACGTTCGTGTGGTGGCACATATATGAAGATAAAGGAGCCAGAGAATTACTCAAAGAAAGGCAAAAAGGAAGGTCATAACCAAGAGAAGCGCAAATCCCCAAAAGGTTCTGACAACATAGGTACTGTGATGAATCTGCAGATTGGTTGCATATCTTGACTATACCCCCAGCTGTGGCTTCTAACTGCATATAACACTGGCAAAATGTGGTAAATGGTCACTGATGCTGTAGTTGTTAATCAGTTTATATACAATACATGAGATGCTGATCACATTCAAAAAGGAATGCTCAGGAACATCAACTGTATGTGGTGTGAATGGGATTTTTTTTTTTTATTATCTATAGAAACACAGAATCTTATCTGTGTCAGTCTTCACCATTCATCACTATTGGGTACTCTGCCGGAGCTAGGACCCTTCAGGAAACACCCGCCCCCCCCGGGGCGGAGTCGATGCAGGAGGGCAGAGTTTCCCTCGAGGCCGACATTCTCACGTGGCGCTCGCAGGTTGGCCGTTAACTGTCGACTCCGCCCTCACCCCAGTTCTTCTTCTCCCGCTGTAGAGTGAGGACCTCGTGTGGAGCATCTAGCAAGATAACTGCATAGTGCGGCCTAGTCCATTGTTCGGTTTAAATTTGTCTCGGTTCTGTTCGCCCTGCTCGACGCCGCTTCCTTCGACTCCGGTAAGGTCATTCCTTTCTTTAAGTGATGTCAAGTACTGTGTTGTGTTTTATTTTCCGTCCGGTCATGCCTCGTCCCAGGAACAAGAAACAATCGAAGGCAGGGTGGCCTCTTATGCGTCGGTGTCCCTGCAGCCGCCTTTACTCTGTTATGGACCAGCATGACTGGTGTCTCTCCTGCCTCAGCCCAGCTCATGATATGGACAGCTGTGATGCCTGCTTTTCAGTGGACTGCCGGGTTCTTGAAATGCTCGTGTTTAAAGTCAGACATGCGCCGCCAGCTTTCAGAGGGCGGGTTCGCAGTCGGCGGGCCAAGGTCAGGACTCGCGACCCTTCCTCTGGGTCTCCTCCTGGTCCTATGCGGTCTGCAGAGGAGGGGCCCCCACCAGTTCTAGCCTTGCCGTGGCGGAGGCTTCTCCCACGGTGCAGGAGGCCCAGTCTGGCCCTCTCGGGGGCCAGGCAGGAGGCACCGTTCCAGCAGTCGCTTCCTTCGAAGTGAAGGCTCCCCTGGTGTCGAGCTCTGGGGCCCGCAGGCTTGGGCTGGCACCGTCCCCGGCCCCATCGTCAGTGCCGCTCTTGGTTCCGATGTCTCTTGCGGCACCGAGGGCCTTGGCGGTGGTGCTGGGTTGCCCCTCAATGCTGTTTCTTCCTCTGGCACTGTTAGCAGTGCCAGGGAGGGGAGCGGCGCTGTGGGCAGTGCGGGACCTCTTTTTGGGGCTGCCTCTGGTTTCGGCGCTGAGACGGGGATCGGTGCTGCTCCTGTCTCCAGTGCAGTTCGTAGGGGCAGCACCGCACGCCCCGTAGCCGGGTCCGCTTAGGACTCTGGTGCCGCTTGCAGCACGGGGGAAGGAGAGGTTGGTGCCGGACGCGGTGCGGCACTGGGCTCTGGTGCCACTTTCAGGGCTGGGGATGGTGGAACTTCGCGGCCCCGGGACAGGGATGGACCGGGGAGTAGTTTGGCTTCGGGCCCCTGAGTCCTCCTTCTCAAGGAGGATTCGGGGTCTGATCCGGACTGGCTTCCAGATTCTTCTGAATCCTCCGGTACCTCAGTGTCCAGCACCTTGCCCCCGACTCAGCCTCCCTCTGTGGGTCAGACGGGTCTTGTTGGTTCTTGGGTTAGTGGGACTGACCAGCCAATGGTGACCCAGGTGGCTACTGCTGTGCTGCCCAGGGCCACGGATACGTCTTTCCCCTCAGTTGGGGTACTCCCCTCCTTTGTGTGCCTGGATAGTCCAAGTTTGGGACGGTCCGGGGCACCCTAGGAGGGGGAGGGCACTGTACTTTTGGCTGACTCCCAGGGGTCGGCTAAGGGTTGCCAGCTGCCTAGGTTAGTGGTCATGAGGAAGAGGGCCCTTTTGGAGTCAGAGGGGTCGAGGGGTCAGGGTCTAGTATAGCCGCCTCTCCCTGGGACCCGCCCAGGTTCCGGGAGGAGCCGTACTGCGGGCCCTCGCCCTTCCCCTGAGCACTTCTCGAGAGGGACCTCCACTTTGGATGTCAAGGGCCGTCCTTCTGGACTCACACAGTCCCAGTCACCTCATGGGGGGAATTCTTCCCGCGGGCACAGCTCCAGCCATTCAGACCTGGTTGAACGGCTTCTGTCTGCTGGGACCACCAGGTCTCCCTCACTGTTGGGAGCATCCGCTCGGTCCCCCTGCTGGGGTAGAGGCCACGCTACTTCTTTGAGGTGCTTGGCCCCTGTGCCTCTACCTACTCCTCCTCCTCCCAAGTGTTCCCGGTCCTAGGGGGCCCCGACCTGGGAGCAGTTCAGGGTTTCAGCTGCACATTTCCCTACATACTTTAGAGCCATGGATGAGCAGGTGTTCCACCGCACTTCTGTGCAGCCTGACCCTGAATCTCTGGACTCGTTGGCATCCTCATCTTCCTCCTCTGAGGGAGAGGAGCCCTCTCTCCACCTTTCCCCAGCAACTGATCTCACTGGGTATCAGCGCTTCCTTTTGGGAATGTTCGAGCTCCACATAACCCCCCACTCAGAAGGCAGTCCGGACCGGGTGACGTGCACCTTTTTAGGTGAGTTCAGTGTGGCCAACTTCGCGGTTCCCACCTGGTCTTCTCTTTTCCAGGAGGCGTCGCACCAGGTCTGGCGGCTTCCCTTTTCCTCTGTACCAGCCCCAAGAGACCTCCGTCAGAGGTATTGCGACCCCCTGGGGTCTCCAGGAACTCTGCCTCACCTCCCTTCAGGCGTGACGTGCCTGGACACCCCCTCTGGGCATCGAACCCCAGGCCACGACCGACCTCTAGACTGTCTAATCGGATTTTGATTTCTGGGGGAGGAGAGCTTTCTCCTCGGCGTGGATTTTGCCCTGTATAGCAACCCATCAGGCCCATCATGCTACCTACAACAGGTACATGTGGTCCAGGCGAGGACAGCTCCTAGCCTCCATGCCTGATTCAGAGGAAACCAGGCAGGCCTTCGACCTCTCTGCACGGGGCCTGGAGCTTGCAAGGCACCAGGCAAGGACGTCTTATGATGCCAGTGAGGTAGCCTCCAGGATTGTGGGGACAGCAATCTGCACTAGGCGGATGGCATGGCTTTGCCTTCCCGGTTGTCACCTCTGGCCCAGCGTAGGGTGATTTCCTCCACCTTCCGGAGAACCCACCTCTTTTCCCGTAGGGTGAGACGGCGGCTGCAGGGGTGCCTTCCTTCTCCCGCTGGGAGTTCCCCATCTCAACCAGACCAGTCTCAGGCCTGTAAGGGTTCTCCCCTCCAGTGTCCTTCCCTACTGGAGGCTAAAGGACTCAGTCCCTTTTGGATGTATGGGGCCCCCTTCAGGAGGCTCGATACTCACCCAATAGTGATGAATGGTGAAGACTGACACAGATAAGATATGAAAATTACATCCCTACTCTCTTGATTTTTCTGTGTATCTTCACCATTCATCAGTAAATCCCACCAACCTTCCCTCTTGGGCTGCAGTCTCTGGCGCCCCGGTGTGTGTCTCTGTTGTTTTCCAACCTCACTCCTCTTTCTCCTTTCCTCGTGGTGAGGAGGAAGGGACCCCTTGAACACATGGGGAGAGTCCTTTCTGGAGATCTTGGGGTGTCTCCTGTTCTCTCCCCCTCCCTTGCCTTTGGCTCGGCCCCCTTCCCCTTGGGATCCGCGTTAGAGGGGAGAGGGCAGGAGATACCTGAATACCCCTCTCTTTTTCCTTATGGTTATTTTAAAGCGTCCCATTGGGACTACTTCTCCCTTTCTTTAGTTTTTAGGGGACCCCCCTTTTTTGGAGTTTCTTATTGGTTTGGGAGGAGGGATGGATCCACTGCCTCGTCCGCCTGCTGACCTCCATAATTTCTGCCTTTCTGCAGCCTGGAAGTGGATAAAAACTTACCCTCTCGAGGTCCAGGTCCACTTGGGCAGGAAGTGGGGTCCTTCCCTCTCCCCATTTATTTCCTTCTTCTACCCTCCCTTTCCCATCCCCACTTCTTTCTTCCAGAGATTGGGGCCCCTTCTCCCAATCCCTCAGACTGTTCCTCTCTCTCTTTCCTGTCATCTTTGTCATTTACTTCTCCTTTTAGTTATTATATCCTTTCATTTTGTCTATCCCTTGGGCTCCCTTGCCCCAACCCTCCATCCCTTCCATCCTCTCTCTCCGACATTTTCAGAACTGGGGTGAGGGTGGAGTAGACAACAGTTAATGACCAACCCGTGAGCACCACGTGAGCGTCGGCCTCGAGTGCGCCGCCCTCATCGACTCCATCCGGGGGATCCCACAGGGTCCTAGCTCTGGCAGAGTACCCACTAGTGATGAATGGTGAAGATACACAGAAAGATCAAGAATTACGGTAGGTACATCATTTTCATTTGTGTCAGTAGAGAAAGACCCAGAGGTTCATCCAGTCTGCCCGTTACCCTGCTTAGCTCCATACTCAGCTCAACACCAGGCTTGATTAAGAGTTCTGATAGTCCTAGTGGCTGACCGTCCCCTTAACCTCTTCTGCCTGTGAAGCCCACTGTACCCTTGCATGTGTCCCGCCCATGTTTGAATCCTGTTTTATTCTTGGCTTCAATCACCTCTCTGGGCAGTCTATTCCGTTCATCCAGTACCTGCCCCATGAAAAAGAATTTCCTCATGTCTCTTCTCAATCTCCCACCCTCTCCCTACCAATCTACTTACAAGAACTGGTATATCTCAGCAGTGACAGGGTGGGGGGTAAAACATGGGTCGAATTGGACCCACTGGTGTAAGAAATGTGGGTCTAAAGAGGAACCTACTGGGTCAAAACATAATCAGTGGCAGATTTTGAACAGTTCACGTTCCCTTCCTTTAGATATTGTTATAGAGTAGGTGCATCAGTTTGGACCCACTGGCAAAGGAGAGAGGGGTCAGTTTTGGAAAGGATGCAACTTTTGCCTTTTTGGTGCATATTAGCACTGTCACTGTATCTCCGTTATATCCCCTCTTGGCCTCTGTTGTATACGGTATGTGTTAAGGTCTGCCAGCCTTTCCTCATATGGTCTTCCTGCTGCCCCTAGTTTATTTTTGGGGCCCTCGTCTGTATGGTCTCTGTGTGGTCCCTGTCTTTCTTAAGGTCTGAACTGTGTTCAGTGCTACTGGTGCAGCCTTACCAGGGACCCCAGTACAGGGGTGGTGTCTCTTTCCTCCTATCAGATTCCCTTCCTATATGTCCCAGCAGCATGTTTACCTTCCCTTACACTTTGTTGCCATGAGCAATGGACTTGTGGCTGTCACTAGTGATTACCCCCCTCTGACTCTCTCATCAGTTGTCTGCACCCCCTTATTCCCACATTTAGTAGTTCATTTTAGGGTTCTTTCTACCAGTGTGCATCACTTTGTACTTTGTTACATTGAACTATAGTAGTTGTACTCTGGACCACTTTTCCAATTTTCCAGGTCTCTTCATTTCTTTAAATCCATCCTCAGTGTCCTCAGCAAAGAGACACACCTTATTCTAGATTCTCTCTCCTACATCACGAGTGAAGATACCGAAGAGCACTGGTCCCTGTGGTACCCAACTGGACTTTGCTGGTCTCTGAGTGTGCCCCATTGGTGACCACGCACTGCATCCTATCTCCCAGCTAGTTCCGTATCCAGCTGGACAGGTTGTTCCCTACCACAAGGTCGCCCAGCTTCTTTTTATTAGATTTCTGTGTAGAATGGCATCAGAGGCCTTTCTAAAGTCGAGGTGCAACACATGTACTGTTCGGCCCTTGTCCATGACCTTTGAGACACAATCGGAGAGGTTGATCAGGTTAGTTTGGCAAGATTTCCCTGTTACGAACTCTTAATGCCTACTGTCCTGCAACCCATTTGCCTCCAGGAATGCAACACAGTCTGTTCCTTAATGATGGTTTCCAACAGCTTGTCTGCAGTAGAGGTTAAACTGACTGGTTTGTAATTTCCCAGGTCTCCGCCTTATGAAGCGGCTGGACACTAGCTACCCTTCAGTCTGTTGGAACTACCCATGTCTCCCAGGAGCAGTTAAACAGATTTGATCACGGCACTGCCAGTGTGTGCTCCACCTTCTTCAGCTCTCTGTGGTACAACCCATCAGCACCAGGCACTTTGTCCACTTTCAGGGTTTTGAGGCTCTGGAGCACCCTTTCTTCCTCACAACAGCCCTCGTACCCTCCACTCTTTGGCCTGCACTCCAGTAGTGCCCCCACCTGCCTATGATGAATATTGAACAAAATAAATTATTCATTATCAAATGGGCTTGAATATCTTATAAACTTCATAGGCTAAAGTTAGTGACCTGACTGTGCATTAATAGAGCACAGTGCATGATCATCCTGGTATTTAGCCTCCTCACAAATCACTATGCTACATTAGAATGTTCAAAAAGTGCTGCCAGCCGTTTTTTTCTCTCACATCACAACAGAACAATTTTTTGTCCCATATGTACTCACACTGACTTCCTCTGCCTATCCACTGCTTATCCTACATACCACTATATAAACAACCCTGTGAATGTTTTTTTGGTTTTTTTTATTTAAACAAACTTCTGAACAGTCTCTTAATTACGACAACGCTGTTCACAGTCACATATCTCACCCATGCCCATCAGGTTTACTAAAGTTACTACATGAAAACGTACTCAAAAAGCCATGCTCACTCTGTGACAACATCTCTATATTTTAATTCCTGAGTCACAAGTAGACATTCACTTTCTACCTGGCTAACTGCTCTTGTTCCATTGGTGCATCATGCCTGACTCTGCTGCTCTACTACCCGCTGGCTGATATTGGCAGCTTTCAGTCTTCTCCCCAATTCAGCATTTATCGTGTCCTACCAAGAACACCAGTATTTTTGTCAGTCACGCTACCGTAGATGGTAGTGTGCTGGCTGCGACATCACCAGGCAAGCTCCGGGGTGAGACACTGGCCCTGTGGCACACACACTAGAACTCCCACTTTCGATTTTAAGCTCTCTCTGCCACTAGAAAACTTAACTTCCTCCAGTAACACACAAAGAAAAGAAGCTTTATTCTTACAACTAAGAGTTGTGGGTTTTCACCAACCTTCAGCCAGTGAGCGATTGGGCAGTTGGTCGAAATGAGCAAATGAGGGGGCAGATAGAGAGGTACGGTGGTGTTGGTGGTGAGCGAACAATGGGAAAGAGCTAGCAGGTGGACGGAGGGGGGAGGGCATAATTAACAGAAAAATACCATTGCAGTATGTATGTCTTCTCAAGCCATTTCCCTGTCAAATGTTAGTGTATGAGTGGGTGGATAGGTAGAAGAAAACTAGCATGAATTCACACTGGCTAAAAAAAGATAGTAAAAGAGACTTTATTTCACCCAACAAATAACTATTGCAAATCATGTTTTATTCACTGGTCCGCTATTCAAAGCTACACAAGTTAGAAAAACTACAAATATGGATGCCAAATTGGGACACACTTCCTAAAGCAAAGCCTGAATTCTGTATAGTTCCAGCCGGTGGAAGAACTATTTGACATAAAATACATGTACAGTTTTGAGTTTTTGCATATGTTAACATACATTTAAAAAAAAAAATTCCTGCATGCATTTAAATCAAAGAAACCCATTGTATAAGCACAGTAAGACACTCCAGGGTGTGCATTGTACTGAGATTACCGCACTTCCATGGGCTGAAGGCCTTACTACGCTCCTGGGTGTGTGGTTATCTCAGCACAATCCACACCCCGTTATGTCTTATTGCTTACGTATTTCAGCCTTTTCCCCATCTCTATCACGAATGTTTCTTCTTTCTTTAATACCTTTCCTCTTTTCCATAATGTACCTAAAGGAGATTTTATCTCCCCCTTGACTTCCTCTGCTGTTCTCAGCTCTGTCTCGGGTTTTATTTTTACTTACCATTATTCTGACCTCTTTCAGCTTTTTCAGATAATCCTCCTAGTTGGCATCGCTTTATTTGAGCGTGCATTTTCGGAAAGCCACCCTTTTTGTCCTTACTGCCTCTCCCACCCTTCTAGAAAACCAGATCATCTTTTTGTGTTTTTTGTTCTTCCGAACCTCTCTCAAGCATGATGCTGTCACGTCTGTTACATCCCTCTTTATGACATCCCACTTGGCTTTTGCTCCTTCCACTCCCTCTACCCCTACCTGCTTATCTTTCAGCTTTTCCCCATCTTGCTAAAGTCCATCTTTTTAAAGTCTAGGACCACAGTTTTTAAAAGCTGTGGTATGGTCTGTGGTTATATGGAATCATACTGTACAGTATTGTGGTCATTGGACACTGGTGGTTCCCTTGCCTCTACTTCTCTGACTGTCTCAGCATTTGATAGAACCATATCAAGGGTAGCCCGCTTTCTAGTCTGTTCCCTGACCTGCTGCATGAGAAAGCAGTCTTGCGTCACATCCACCAGCTACTGACTTCTTCCACTGCTGGCTGCTGGGATCTCCCATTCCACATCTGGCATATTAAGTCATCCACCAACATCCCATCCCCTTCGGCTGTTTCCTTTCTGATCTCTCTTAATTCCCTACCTCCTACTCCTGGTTCATTGGTCTGAACACCACTCCAACCCTGATCTCTTTCTTTTTTTTTTTTTCGCTGTGCTTGTGCTCTCATTTGTCCCAGGCAGGACGTCCTTCAGCCTCCGCAGTGCCTCCTCCCATCTTCCTGAAATCCTACTGCATGGCTTCCTGACTCCACAGACCTCCTGTGACACATGAAGGTTGTGTCTTCGCAGGATTGCCTTCTGCATCTCAGTGACTCCCTTACACAATCCAGTTGACCCAGGCGGAGACAAAGCTCTGGGTGGTTGAAGACCAGGCAGGCTAGATTTGGAGCAGACATGGGGAGGCTGGTGGTGCCTTTCTGCTTATCTGTTTTCTCCAGTGAAGCGGATGTGCAGTGTTGTCTGGGTAGTGTGAGGTGTGCTTCTGCACCTGACTTGCTGACATCTGCCACTTCTCCAATCCCCACATCTTCGTCAGTCCCTGGCACACCAACCTCCAGCCATTGTTAGGAGTCAGACTCTTGCCAGGCTTCGAAACCCTCCCTCCCTCCCCGGAGGAGGAGGGCTGTCCATTGGATGCTCAGTCCTCTTCCCCTAACTAACCTTCCGACAACTTGGGCTCAGGGTGCGAACCCGGGTTGCTGGCGTTGTGAGCGGCAGCTGTATTGCTGCACCAATGGGCCGGCCCCCAACCCTGATCTTTTTACCTCTTTCTGTTGTCAGTTTTACTCCAAACTGCTTCTATTCTGTGCCCCCACACACCCCCAGTAGCATCTTCTGTGGCCTCTATACATTTCCTGACTTCCCTGATATACAGTTCGTGTACCCAGAAACTAGGTTGACATAACAAGTTTGTTGGTAGAGGACCAAACACCCTTAAACATGACTGGCCAAATTAGCACAGCCTTTTGAGTGAGGGAACAAACTTGACATAATAGAAAGTTAACAGTTGCAAACAGAAGAAAAATGCTACTAGAGGAATAATTGAGCAGAGAAAATGTGTGTCGGTCGGGTTGCTAAGGGGAAATGTTATTCCAGAGGTGAGGAGGCCAGTAGCAGAAAGCAAGTTGAACAGAGTTCCTTTTACACTTGGGAGTCACGTGATGCCTGGCTAGAGAAAGCAGCGCTCCCGTCTTTCTCCCGCTCATTATTTGGTCTAAAATTGTGCACAATATTGCCTAGAACGCTCTTATACCTGAAGAAGAAACACTTGACAGGATTATCTGGGTGCCGATTTAGGAGAAAAGCGCCAGTCCTAGTTATGGAAGTCAACATGAAGCAAGAGCTCCTGCGTCACACTCCTCCGCCACCTCCCGACAAGGCCGCAAAAAAAGCCAGACAGCAGCCTACAAAGTCAGCCCATACTCCTTCGACCAAAACCACCGCCATACCACTTATGGACGAGCGCTTCCTGATGGAGATGAAGCTGCTCCAAGAAGCACTACTATTACTTACCATGGATGTAGCAGCCTTAAAAAGGGACTTGGTAGATGTTTCCAGGCAAGCAAGGGATACTGAAGTGCAGGCTATCTTGTTAGAGAAGTGGAAGGCGACTACGGACCCTTAGAGCAGTGGAAGGCGACTACGGACCCTGAGATCATAGCTGTCAAGAAACAGATGAGCAAAATGGAACTGAAATTGGAAGATCTCGAGGGTTGTAGTTGCCGCAATAATTTGGTGGTGATTGGTCTCCTGGAGGAGGAGGAAGGATCCTCCCCCATTGTTTTTGCCCAGAAATTGTTGGAAAAAGTAGCAGGACCCTCGCCCAATGGGCCCTCATATATTGTGGAGCAGGCCTGCCGAGCATTGCGCCCCAAGTCAGCCCTAGGATGACCCCCTCGGCCTTTTCTCATGAGACTGCTGAATTACTTGGACAAACGGCATATTTTATCCAAACTAAGGGATATACAAGCAGTGATGTGGGACGGTCATAAGATACATATCTCACAGGATTTACCAGCATCGGTCAGACAAAAACTGGGCTCATTTCACTATACGATTTCTCGTCTCATTCCTGCTGGAGTGCATTTGCAGATGCTGTACCCTGCCCAGTTGCAAGTCCGGGTGCAGGAGAAGTGGCATTTGTTTGATACTAACGAGCAGGCTGTGAAAGAACTACAGGGGTTGCTGCCAGATTTGTTTAAGAAGTGATCCTCTTTCCAATGTCTGGGACCTTTCTAGTGTGAAAGTCTGTATCGTGGGGCTAATAGTGAAGTGAAAAATTGAGGGACAGTGGATATTCGAACTGGCTCTTTGCAGAAAAGCGCCCTGGCACTCCAGACACTGGCCTATTTATATACCCACGGTGGGGCTAATAGTGGTCCATTGTTCTCCGCTCTAGTAGCAGCCTGTAGGTTGGACTTCCTGGCCTTTTGGGGAGGAAACTGGATGTACAATTAGAGCTAGACGAGTATTACCACGGACTTTTGGATACGGTTCTAGTTTGGAGCTTAAAGTCTCTCTCATGGTGTTAATTGCCTAAATCCAGCTAGGCTGCAATACCTGTTCACTCTCCCAAAACTTTGCATCTTTATGGAGCTCAACAGTGACTTGGTTATATAGGAAGCGTTTCTGCTGCTCGATTGTGCGCCCAGTCGCTTGGCTGCAGCTGAGACACTCTGCGGACAATCCTGCTGCTCGGATATGTGCACAATCGTGTTGCTGCAGCCAGAACAGACTGCATTTACGTTTCCTTCTCGTATGTGTGCACGATAAACCATCGGATGATGTGAGTGCTAGGGACAAGCGCTCAGTTCCAGAGACTTAAATAGAATGCACCCTCATATGTTTGAACTGGGGGGTTTCCTTTTATTTTTATGGGTTGACTGATTACAGCTCCTGGACCTGTAATGCTGCGAAGGAGCTAGGTTACGAATTGGTGTTAAAATATTCTACAAACATTGGGCTTAATGAGCTAGCCTGATTTCAACTTGGGTTCAGGTGGGAGGGAGGAGGAGGAGGAGGAGATTTGTTACCCTTCTGGGTTAAAATATGTCAATTTTGCAGCCCTGGTTTAGCCCTGCTATTAAAGACGTAAGCAGGTAAATTAAGTTTTTGTGATTCTGGGGTCTGGTATGATAACCTTTACACTTAGATTTCAGCTTTGGCAGTTTTTCATAAAGCCCAACTGTATGCAGTAGATTAGCAGATAGTTGCTCTGGTGTTCTAAGGTGTTCGAATTATAGTTAGATTATTGGATTCTCAATCTTTACTGTTAAGTGAGGGGGGTCTCTAAATGCCGTACCTGGCAGCTTCAAACAACATGAAGTCTTGCTGTATTCTGACAATTTGCAGTTAGCTCCAGCTCTTGAACTGCCCCGGAGAGTGAAGGGTTAAATTCTAAGCCAGGCATAGAACGTTGGGCTCGAGCTTAGTTGAAAACTCTGTCTGTGTCCTTTTGAAACCAAACTGTTCGATTCTTTATTCCACCTCGCTGAACAGTTGCTCCAGAGAGTTCTCCTTCTGCTCAGTTCTATCGCAGTTAAAGTTTCGGTTTTAGTACGATTTTCGTTCCGTTTTTCGGTTCGAGAGACTGTTTGTGGTACCGTGAGTACTTAGATTAGTAGCTGTTGTGTGGAAATTGTGAAATGTTTCCGATCGGTTCGGCTGAACCCATCTTGTAGTAAGATCTTGAAAAAGAAAAAGTGTGTGGTTACCGGTCTATATCGGTTTAAAAAAAACGTAATTTTAGCATTTTTTTTCCATCACCCGTGACACGGTGTGAAACCGATAGGGGAGTCTTGCCTGAAGGTTGCTATTTAAAGGGTAAGTTGGTTAGGTTGGCTACGTCTCAGAAACCCAAGGAAAAAAACGGGCCCACTGGGTTTCAACACTTCAGTGTGTCTGGGGAGGTCTTTGCTAAGGCCGATCCCCACACCACCTGTGTTTACTGTCTGGGGTTTGCCCACCTTGATTCAGACTGCCAAATTTGTAAGAATTTCCCTAAGTCTACCCTGGAGAAAAGGTTAGGTAGACTTAGGGATAAGGAGGCCGAGAAATCCGCTGACCCGGAAGGCCAGCCCAGTTCGGTTCCTACCGAACCAGAAGGAGTGCCCTCTGACCTGGGAGATACTTCTTCAGGCAAGAGGAGAGCCGATCCTGAGGGATCGTTTCCTACAAAAAGAAAACGAAAGGATAAATCTGCCGGTTCGGATCCAGAGCTGCATGTTCCGACCACCGAAGAAATAGCCAAAGTGATTCGGATTGTGGAATTGCTTCGTCCAGTTCCGACTGATCCGGCACCTTCTGGCAGGGGTTCGGTTCGGTCGGTTCCCCCGGTTCAGGATTATTCCCCTGAAGATTTTTATGAACCGGAGTTTGATGAGGAGGGGGATTTTGAAGAGGATGATTACGACGGTGAAAGTGTGGATGTGCCTGTGGAACTGGACATCTCCCCAAACAGACCTTCTGGTGTTTCCCCTCCTAGGCTTTCTGAGCCCCCTCCCCACTTTCTGTCCTACAGAAAAGTGGCTCAAACCCTCCAGCTTCCTACTGAGGAGGCTGTAGAGGATTAAGAGGAGCCTGACTTCATAGAGATGATGGACATCCCAGAGTTTGAGTCTGTGTATTCCCCTTCATAGGTCATTTGGGAAACAGACACAAAAAATTCTTAGGTCTCCCAATTCTGTACCTCCTGTTGACAAGAGAATGGACAAGAGGTGCACCTTGTCAGGCTCGGATATGGAATTTCTTTACCAACAATGCAGCCATGTTGGGGTAGTGCAGGCTGCTGCCTGTGACAAGACAAACATCCCCTTGGCTTCACACACCCCAGACAAAGATTCCAGGAAGATAGATGCCATGGCAAAGAAACAGTACTTGGCATCATCTTTAGGGCTCAGGCAGGCTAATTATATAGCCTATACAGCCGGGTACCAGAAGTCCAGGTGGGACACTGTACTGGCACTGGCTAAACAGGCCTCCCCCCAGCTAACCAAGGAGCTGGAGGGGGTGGCTGCTGATGGGATTGAGGCATCAAAGGTGCAATTTCATGTTGCTGTGGACTCCAGTGATGTGTCATTAAGAGTCATGGCTACATCTGTGGCTCTTCGGAGAATGGCCTTGTTCAAATGTACTAGCCTTTCGCAGGACACCCAGGCTAAGGCCATGGATTTCCATGTAGTGGGTAATTCTCTGTTTGGGGAGCAGACAGAGAATTACATGAAGAAAATGAACGAGTACAGGACCACTTATAGGAGTGCCCAGGCCAAGGAGAGGCAGGCAACTCCTCAGAGGCAGCAAGCTGGGGCAGTCCTTTTCACAGGTCTTTCTACCAGGCGCAGGCCTCCTCTTACTTTTCTCGGAGGGAGAGGCAGAAGGGGGATGAGCAGGGCTGCATCCACCCCTCAGCCTAAGGCTCCTGCCAAGCAGACATCCTGATGTGTCAGCCTGGGTTGATTCCCACATTCCAGTAGGAGGCAGGCTGGATTACTTTGTCCAGGACTGGATGTGTGTTACAATCTCTAGTACCCACTTGTCTGAGGTAAGCCAGGGGCTGGTTCTCAGTTTCAAAATTTTTCTGAAACTGAGACCCAGATCCTTTCCACCTACAAATACTTCAGAAACCCTTGCTCTAGAGGCAGAGGTTTTGTCTCTACTGGCTTTAAAGGCCATAGAGAGAGTTTCTACTTCTTACGGTGGCAAAGGTCTGTACACCAGGCACTTCCTTACCCCAAAAAAGATAGGGG
This sequence comes from Neoceratodus forsteri, assembly GCA_016271365.2. Classification (NCBI taxonomy): domain Eukaryota; kingdom Metazoa; phylum Chordata; order Ceratodontiformes; family Ceratodontidae; genus Neoceratodus; species Neoceratodus forsteri. The sequence continues at coordinate 1,841,106,731 of CM057449.1, forward strand.
AGTGGTGACCCATCCTAGATCTAAGATACCTAAGCAAGCACGTAGTAAAGCCAAAATTCAAGATGGTGACTCTGGGAACAGTTCTTCCCTTTCTGAGGCCAGGAGACTGGCTAGCCTCCCTGGACCTCAAGGATGCCTATTTTCACATTCCCATCAGGTGCTCCCCCAGAAAGTACCTCAGGTTCGAATTGCCTTCAGGCCATTATCAATTCAGAGCAATGTCCTTCGGTCTAACCTCAGCTCCAAGGGTGTTTACAAAGTGCCTATAGTGGTGGCCTTTTTAAGAAGGAAAAGGATTTATATTTTTCCATATCTGGATGATTGGCTTCTGGTGGGCCAGTCTCCAGACCAAGTCAAGTCCGATCTGCAGGTTACCCAGAAAGTTCTCACTTCCCTGGGGTTCCTTCTCAGTCTTCCCAAGTCGGTTCTCGAACCAGTACAGCTCCCCGCTTTTATAGGAGCAGAGCTGGACACCCTCAAGGCAAGAGCCTTCCTTCCTTTGGAAAGGGCAAAAGCCATCTCTCAGCTGGCCTCTTCCTTTCTCCCTCTGGTTTCTTGACCAGCAAGGCATTTTCTGCAGCTTCTGGGCCACATGGCAGCATCCACAGCAGTGGTCCAAGGGGCTAGGTTTCAGATGAGGGACATTCAGTTCTGTCTGAGAACCTTTTGGTCCCAAAGGAAAGATCCTCTTACTAAGCTAGTTCCTGTTACTCAGACTTTAATTCAGGCCCTTCAGTGGTGGCAGGACCTGGACACTTTGAGACAAGGTGTTCCATTTGTCTCTCAGACTCACTCTGTGGTTCTTACCACAGATGCTTCCCTTTTGGGGTGTGGAGCCCATCTGGGGGCTCTCACGGCCCAGGGACTGTGGTCCCCTCAGGAATCCCTTCTTCACATCAACCTTCTGGAGCTCAGGGCAGTACTTCTTGCCCTACAGGCTTTCTCTCAGTCAATACAGAACAAGGTGGTTCAGGTCAAGACGAACAACACTACCACCATGTGGTATATCAACAAGCAGGGAGGCACTCAGTCCACAGCCTTGTGCACAGAGGCCATGAAAGTATGGTCCCTGGCTTATTCCCTGCAGACCTCTCTAGTTGCGGTCCACCTCCCAGGAAAGGACAATGTGATAGCAGATGCATTGAGCAGGATTTCCCAGGGCCATCACGAATGGTCTCTGGATCCTTTGGTTTTGAAGGTGATCTTCTCAAGGTGGGGCACTCCGGAGATGGATCTTCTTTGCAGCCCCAGACAATCACCAACTTCCTTTGTTTTGTTGCAGACCCCCAGTCTTGGGTTCAGTCCCTCTGGATGCTCTGATTTTGAACTGGGAAGGGAAGTTTCTTTATGCCTTCCCTCCTTTTCCTATTGTTCAAACAACATGAAGTCTTGCTATATTATGACTAATGCAGTTTGTCCCACCATTAGAACTGCTCCGGAGGTGAAAGAGTTAACTTCCATGCAGTGCATGGAACTTAGAGCGCGAGCTCGGTTAAGAAAGCTCTGTCAGGGTTATTTCAAACCGAAACCGTCGGATTCTTTACTCCGCCTCACTGAACAGTCGCTCCGGAGATTCCTCCTGCTGCTCGGTTCATTTTCTCGGTTTAAAGAGTTTTTTCTCGGTTAAATTCAACTGCGATTATCATTATTTTAACCGCAAACCGATCGGTTCAAGCTCTGTCTATGGTATTGTAAGTAATAGGTTTTCTGTGTGGAACTTGTAAATGTTTATCGGTTCGGTTTGAACCGATCAGATTGTATTTAAACTTCATTCTGAAGCGTTTTAAGTCTTGTTAGAGTGCGGTTCCCGGTTCTTATCGGTTCTAAAAAAACAGGATTTCATTACGTTTTTTTCCACGACCCGTGACACGGTTGGGAACCGATAAGGGTGTCTTGCCTGGCACTGCCAAAAAGGGCAAGTTTTTGGTTAGGCTGGCATTATGTCTGAGAAACCCAAAAGAAAAACCGGGCCCACTGGGTTTCAACACTGTAGTGTCTGTGGAGAAGCCTTTGCCAAGGCTGACCCACACACCACATGTGTTTATTGTCTGGGGTTTGACCACCTCAATGCAGACTGCCAGATTTGCAAGAATTTCCCTGCAGCTACCCTAGATAAGAGAGTTGGTAGGCTCAGGGAACGAGAGGCCAAAAAGTCCGTTGACCTGGATGGCCAGCCCGGTTCGGTGCCAGCGAACCAGAGGAGATGCCCTCTGACCAGAGCGAGACTTCCTCGGGCAAGCGTAAAGCTGACTCTGAGGAGCCAGTTCCAGCAAAGAGAACTAGAAAGTCAGCAGGTGTGGAGTCAAAAATTCCTTCTCCAACTGCTGCAGAGATAGCCAGGGCAATACAGATTGTCCAGTCACTTTCTCCGGTTCCGTCCGAACCGCCACTACCTGGCAAAAGGTCGGTTCGGTCGGTTCCACCGGTTCAAGAATATGATATAGAGGAGTTTTATGAACCAGAGGAGGGGGAGGATGATTATGATCAGTGTGAATGTGACTTTGAAAGTCTGGATGTGCCCATTGAACCGGACATCTCCCCAGACAGACCTTTAGGAGAATCTCCCCCTAGGCTTGCTGAGTCCCCTTCTCATTTTCTGTTTTATAAAAAAGTTGCTGAAACCCTCCAGCTTCCTTTAGAGGAGGCTTTGGATGAGCAAGAGGAGCCTGACTTTGTAGAGATGATGGATATCCCAGAGTCCAGGAGATTGTCTATTCCTTTACATAAATCTTTTAGGAAACAAACAATAAAAATTTTAAAAGCTTCTAATTCTGTGCCTCCTGTGTATAAAAAGATGGACAGGAGGTACACTTTGTCAGGTCCTGATACAGAATTTCTTTCACAGCAATGCAGTCATGTTGGGGTAGTTCAGGCTGCAGCCTGTGATAAAGGTAATATTCCCCTGGCTTCACATCCTCCTGACAAGGACTCCAGGAAGATTGATGCCATGGCCAAAAAACAATACATGGCAGCGTCTTTGGGACTCAGACAAGCAAACTATGTGGCTTATGTTGCGAGATACCAAAAATCTAGATGGGATACTGTCATGGCTTTAGCCAAACAGGCCCCTGGTCAGCTTGCCAAGGAGCTGGAGCAGGTGGCTGCTGATAGTATTGAGGCATCTAAGGTGCAGTTTCATGCTGCAGTGGATTCTAATGATGTATCCTCTAGAGTCATGGCTACATCTGTGGCTTTTCGGTGAGATTGGCTTGGCTCAGGTGTACTACTTTGTCACAGGATACCCAGTCTAAGGCTATGGATTTTCCTGTGGTGGAAATTCTCTGTTTGGGGAGCAGACAGAGAATTATATGAAGAAAATGGATGAATATAGAACCACTTATAGGAGTGCACAAGCCAGAGCGGCAAGCCACTCCTCAGAGGCAACCCCAGGGGTAGGGGCAGGCCTTTTCACAGGCCTTTTACCAGACTCAGGCCTCCTCTTCAGCTTATGTTCAGAGGGTTCTTCAGAGGGAGAGGCAGGCGGGTACAAGCAGGCCTGCTCCCACCCCTCAGCCTAAAGCCCCTGCCAAACAGGCACCCTGATGGGATGTCCAGGGCGGCTCTCCATTACCTGTAGGGGCAGGCTGGCTTACTTAGGTCCAGGACTGGGAGTCTTTAACATCAGACAAGTGGGTCCTGGAAGTAGTGAGCCAGGTCTGGTTCTCGGCTTCAAAAATTTCCAAAGATGAGAATCAGATCTTTTCCACCTGCAAACCCTTTAGAGACTCTTGCCTTGGAAACAGAAGTCTCAACCCTCCTGGCTCTCAGAGCTGTAGAAAGGGTTTCTCCCCTACACCAGGGCAAGGGTCTGTACTCCAGGTACTTCCTTACCCCAAAAAAGACAGGAGAGTGGCGGCCCATCCTGGACCTAAGATATCTGAACAAGCACCTTTTAAAACCAAAATTCAAAATGGTGACTCTGGGAATGATTTTACCCTCCCTAAGGCCAGGGGACTGGCTAGCTTCCCTGGACCTCAAGGATGCCTACTTCCATGTTCTTATCAGAAGCTCCCACGAAAGTACCTCAGATTCGAACTGCCCTCAGGCCATTATCAGTTCAGAGCAATGCCCTTCGGCCTTACCTCTGCCCCAAGGGTATTCACAAAATGTCTGGCAGTAGCAGTTGCTCATTTAAGAAGTCAAAAGATTGCCATCTTTCCCTACCTGGACGACTGGCTCATTGTGGGTCAGTCTCCAGAACAGGTCAGATCACACCTGCAAGTTACCCAGCAGCTGCTTACCTCTCTGGGCTTTCTTCTCAATCTTCCAAAGTCAGTTCTGGAACCTGTTCAGGTACTCACCTTTATAGGTGCAGAACTGGACACAAAGCAGGCCAGAGCCTTCCTTCCTCTAGAAAGGGTAAGGACCCTGGTGGCCCTGGCCTCGTCCTTCACTCTGCAGGTCTCTCGACCAGCAAGGCATTTCCTGCAGCTCCTAGGACACATGGCTGCTTCCACAGCTGTAGTGCAAGGAGCAAGATTTCAGATGAGGGACATTCAGTTCCATTTGAGAGCCTTCTGGTCTCAAAGAAGAGATTCCCTATCCAAGTTAATCCCAGTGACTCAAACCTTGATCCAGGCCCTTCAGTGGTGGCAGGATCAGAGCAATCTGAGACAAGGGGTGCCCTCATCCCTCTATCTCACTCCTTGACCCTTACTACAGATGCGTCCCTCTTGGGATGGGGAGCTCACATGGGCAACCTCTCCACCCAGGGGTTGTGGTCCCCTCAGGAATCTGCTCCACATCAATCTGTTGGAACTCAGAGCTGTTTTTCTAGCACTTCAGGTTTTTTCTGCGTCTGTTCAGAACAAGGTGGTACAGGTCAGAACAGACAGCACCACTACAATGTGGTACATCAACAAACAAGGGGCACTCTCGGTCTTCGGCCTTGTGCACCGAGGCGATGAAGTTGTGGTCTCTGGCTTATTCCCTGAACACTTCCCTCATAGCAGTTCACCTCCCAGGCAAGGACAATGTCCTGGCAGATGCTCTCAGCAGGATTTCCCAGGGCCATCACAGATGGTCACTGGGTCCCCTAATACTGGGATAGTTTTGCCAGATGGGGCACCGTCAGATGAGATCTTTTGCAGCCCCAGACAATCATCAACTTCCCCTTTTTTGTTGCAGGCCCCCAGTGTTGGGCTCAGTCCCCCTGGATGCCTTTCTCCTCGATTGGGAAGGGAAGTTTCTCTATTCCTTCCCCCCCACCCCTTCCCTCTCCTGTTCAAGGTGCTAGTCAAAATCAGGTCTCAGCCCTGCAAGATGATCCTGATTGCTCCAGACTGGGCCAGGCAGCCCTGGTACCCACTCCTTCTGTCCTTAGCAATCCATCTTCCCCATGTCTCCCCAGGAACCACAATCTGTTAACCTGTGCCCAGGGGAGAGTCTGGTATCCGAATCTCAAATCCCTCAACCTCAAGGCCTGGCTCTTGAGGAGTTAGAGTTGCTGATCTACAACTTTCTCAGGGTGTTCTCGAAATCTTGAAAGCTTCTAGGAAGCCTTCCACCAGGGCTACCTATAACTCCAAGTGGAAAAGGTTTTCCATATGGTGTTCTGGGAAGCATATTTCCCCGGAATCTGCTGATTTACCCACTGTTTTGGACTATATGGTCCATCTTAATTCTTTGGGACTGAGACCAGCTACCCTGAAAGTGCATTTGGCAGCTGTCTCTGCTTTTATTTCAGCAGGAAGCCCTCTTCTCTTTCTGCTCACCCTGTATTATCCAAGTTTTTAAGGGATTGCTTCATACCAATCCTCCATTCAGGGACCCTGCCCTGCCTGGGATCTTAATGTTTGCATTGCTCAGCTGATGCAACCCCCCTTTGAACCTCTGTCTTCGGCAGAGCTTAAGTACTTGACTTGGAAAACTGTATTTCTAGTAGCCATCACTTCTGCCAGGCGCATAAGTGAGTTACAGGCTTTATCAGTGGAGACTGACTTTATTTCCTTTCACAGGGATAAGGTAGTCCTCAGGACTAACAGGAAGTTTTTGCCTAAGGTGGTTTCAGATTTCCACCTTAACCAATCTATTTCACTTCCAGTGTTCTTCACTGACCATTCCTCCTCTGGTGAGAGGAGGCTGCACAACAGATGTTAAGAGGGCCCTAAGTTACTACATAGAGGCGTGCCAAGGGTCACAGGTTTGACTCCCTCCAACTATTTCTCACTTATGGTGAGGTTGGGAAAGGAGACCTGCCACTAAAGAGATCCATTGCCAGGTGGATTGTCTCTTGTATCCAATTTTGCTATCAAAACTGGGTAAGGTTCCCCTTCAGGCCTGAGGGCTCACTCTACCAGAGGGTACAGCTCGTCTCTAGCTGCTGCCAGAGACATCCCTATCTTAGAGATATGTCAAGCAGCTACTTGGAAAACAGTACACACTTTCACCAAGCATTACTCCCTGGATATCCAGGCCAGGAGGGATGCTCGGTTTAACACAACCGTGCTTCAGAGTCTCTTCCTAAGTAGGTTCTGTCCCCCTCCATGGAGGTACTGCTGTGTAGTCTGCATTAGTCATATATATAGCAAGACTTCATGTTGTTTGAAGAAAAATTACTCACCTTAGTAATGTTGTTTCTTCTAATGGAGTCTTGCTATATTATGACCTCCCCCCCCAAGCCTGCCCCTCTCAGAACTTCTACTTTGGGTATGGGGTGGGCAGTCCACTGTTGGCACTTATTGATGCCCCCTTTTATGTTTTTCCACCCCTTCTTGTTGGGGTGTTTGGGTGTTGTGTTTTATTTATTTTATCTTATTTTTTCTGGTCCCCTGACTTGAGTCTTGGTGTTGGGACCAGAAAAATGTGTTAATATTTTAGTAGCCAGTTGGCTAGTGTAGGTTACAGCTTCCACACAGAGCCTTAGTGAGTTTTGCTCGTAAAGATCTGACTGTTTCGGTTTGAAATAACCCTGACAGAGCTTTCTTAACCGAGCTCACGCTCTAAGTTCCATGCACTGCATGGAAGTTAACTCTTTCACCTCCGGAGCAGTTCTAATGGTGGGACAAACTGCATTAGTCATAATATAGCAAGACTCCATTAGAAGAAACAACATTACTAAGGTGAGTAATTTTTTCTTCAAGGTTCTAGTCAAGGTAAGGTCACAACCATGCAAAGTGATTCTGACTGCTCCAGACTGGGCCACGTAACCTTGGTACCCCCTGTTGCTGTCCTTAGCAGTCCATCTTCCCCTGTCTCTTCCCAGGAATTACAATCTGCTAACCTCCTCTCGGGGAGGATTTGTTACTTCCAGTCATTCAATCTCAAGGCATGGCTCTTGAAGACTTAAGAGTATGCAGATTTACATCTGTCCCAAGGGGTTCTGGAGATCCTCAAGGCTTCTCGAAAGCCTGCCACAAGAAAAACCTACAACTCCAAATGGAAAAGGTTCAGTATTTGGTGTTCCAAGAAGCACGTTTCCCCAGACACTGCTGACTTGTCTACAGTTCTGGATTACATGGTTTACCTTAATGGCCTTGGCCTCAAACCAGCTACTCTCAAAGTTCGTCAGCTATTTCTGCTTTCCTGTCAGTGGGGAAATCTTCCGCTCTGTCATCTCACCCTGTATTCTGTAATTTTTTCAAAGGATTGCTTCATACCAATCCTCCTTTTTAGGGATCCTGCTCCTGCCTGGGATTTGAATATTTGTATTGCTCAGCTGATGCAACCCCGCTTCGAGCCTATGTCCTCAGCAGAGCTCAAGTACTTGACTTGGAAAACTGTGTTTTTGGTTGCTGTTACTTCTGCCAGACACATCAGTGAATTGCAAGCCCTGTCAGTGGAGCCTGACTTCATCTCTTTCCATAGAGATAAGGTGGTCCTTAGAACCAATAGAAGGTTCCTACCTAAAGTGGTTTCTGATTTCCACTTAAACCAATCTATGTCTCTTCCTGTGTTCTTCACTGATCACACCTCCTCAGGGAGCAGGCTACACAGTTTAAATGTTAAAGGGCCCTTAGTTACTACATAGAGCGTACAAAGGGTCACAGGTTTGACTCCCTCCAGCTGTTCCTCACTTACGGGGAAGTAAGTAAGGGAAAACCTGCCACCAAGAGAACCATTGCCAGGTGGATTGTGTCCTGTATTCAATTCTGCTATGAAAAACGGAAAAACTGCACCCTCAGGCCTGAGGGTTCATTCCACTAGAGGTACAGCTGCATCTCTGGCTGCAGCTAGGGATATCCCGTTGTTAGAAATCTGTCAAGCAGCCACCTGGAAAACAGTTCATACCTTCACCAAGCATTACTCTCTGAATATCCAGGCTAGGAGTGATGCTAGGTTTGGCACAGCAGTACTTCAGAGCCTATTCCCAAAGTAGGTTCTGTCCCTCCTTCTTGGAGGTACTGCTTGGTAGTCTGCAAATTGTCAGAATACAGCAAGACTTCATGTTGTTTGAATAAAAATTACTCACCTTAGTAATTGTGTTTCTTCTAATGGAGTCTTGCTGTATTCTGACCTCCCTCCCTGCCTCCCCTCTCAGAACCTGTTTTTGAGAAGTGGGTGGGCAGGTGCAGTGTTGCACCCCAAGGGTGTCTTTACCCCTGCTCCTGTTGTGTTGGGTGCTTTGTAGTTGTTTAATTAAGAGTTTTTAGTTCTTATTACCTGGTTTTGGTTCTTTGGGTTTCCTGACTTGAGTCTTTTGGGGAATCCAAAGTCTTTGTTGACAGTTGGCTTCTAGGAGTTTTTACAATGTGCACATTATTTAGTCAGTGAGTTTTAGCTCATAAGAATCTGACGGTTTGGTTTCAAAAGAGCACAGACAGAGTTTTCAACCGAGCTGGAGCCCAATGTTCTATGCCTGGCATAGAATTTAACCCTTCACTCTCTGGGGCAGTTCAAGAGCTGGAGCTAACTGCAGATTGTCAGAATACAGCAAGACTCCATTAGAAGAAACACAATTGCAAAGGTGAGTAATTTTTTCGTCTTGCACCATATCGAGGGGAAGGGTTCTTGCCACTATTCAATTCAGTATATGGCTCATATGTATTTGGGTGCTTAATTGCGGTTTGAGAGGGGTAATTCTACGCGTTCTGTGTAACTGTTTCAAGCTGAGAGGTGGGGGGCAGAAGGGGAGGGGGTCTTTGCTGAATGTCTTGTATTTAGGGTATGGCTTCTGGGGGGAGGCAGAATGGGACTCATGGTATCAGCAAAGGGATTTTGTTTTGGTAACTTAATATTCAGATCTTTACTAATAGCTGTGCTTAAAAGATATGGCTAATTGTATAAAAGTTGTTTCTTGGAATGTTAAAGGTGTGCGCAACAAACATAAGTGGTATAAAATACTTTTGCATCTGCAAGTGGTCAAAGGGCAAATATCCTTTTTTACAGGAGACCCACCTACTTGAAACGGAAGCAGATTTGCTGAGGAGGTTAAATATTGGGCAAGTGTTTGCTGCAGAGACAAGTACACAGAGTAAAGGAGTGGCTTTCTTATCTAGAAATCTGGGGTTTATATGTACAGTAGCCAATGTGTCTGTGACCCTCTGGGCAAATATGTATTTGTGATCGGTACCTTGGAGAGGTCTGGCATAGTCCTTGGGTCCATCTGTGGTCCTAACACGGACACTCCCTCTTTTTTTCATGGAAATGCTTAATCTCCTGTTGCCTTTCCTGTCTGTACCACTTTTGCTGGGTGTCAGTTGGAACCTTCCCTGGATGCAGACAGGACAGGTAAAGTGTGGGCAGGTGTGTCACTGGCTCAAAGAGACACTGGGGACTTGATAGAGAGATAAATGAGGTCTATATGACCCCTGGAGGATATTACACCCTAACCAACGGGAATATACATTTCGCTCTCCAGTACATGGGACCTCTTCTCGTATAGACTACTTTTTAATAAGTAAGCAGCTCCTTCCAGGACTCATGGAGAGTCAGATATCTGTAGAGGTCATTTCAGACCATTCTTTACTGACCTGTACCATATCAGTATCAGCCAATTAATGGGTGGAGAAAGTTTGGAAAATCAACAACAGATTACTAAAGGATAAATGGGTGGTAGACCTGTATTGCACAGTATACAGAGGTTAACCTGAACACTACAGGTCGGCCTGAGATGGAATGGGGAGGCCTGAAGTGTTTTCTAAGGGGGGAGCTTATCAGGATTGCCTCTCTGCGGAAGCACAAACGGGAACCTCAGCAAAAGAATTATTGGATAAAATTAGGCAGCTGGAAAAGAATATCTCTCCTTCCACTGATATGCATTGTCAAGAATTGATTCATGTTGGGGCACAGTATAATGATTTGTTGGGAGAAAAAGCGGAATTCGCTATTCTTAAAACAGACTCCACTTATATAGATCAGGTAGAGCAGGCCAGCCGTTTGTTGGCATTGAGGGTGAAGCAGCAGGAGGCCTCTCGACTGGTTAATGCAGTCTGTTCGAATGTGGACAACTCCCTTAAAACAAACCCTAGAGATATTGTAGCCGAATTTCAAACATTCTATAAGGGCCTATATAGTGCCAGATCTGATCCCCCTTCATTGGATCGGGTTGATGCTTATTTGGAGATGCTGACCCTGCCTGGTCTTTCCCTAGAGCAGCAATCCCATCTGATTTACCCACTCTCTGAGGCAGAGATAAAGTCGGCAGTCTGTAATTTGCCACTGGACAAAGCTCCTGGTCCGGATGGCTTTTCCCTGAATTTTTATAAAGTGTTGGAGGAGGATCTGGCCCCGTGGTCACGCTGTCTGTCTCTAGCTATTCTGGCAGGAGAGTGCCAAGATCCACATCTTTTTGAGGCCGTAATAGTTGTTTTGCACAAGGAGTGGAGGGATCCAGAACAGGTCTCAAATTACAGACCTGTTTCACTTTTGGACTATGATATCAAGATCCTCGCCAAAATAGCAAATAGACTAGGTCGAGTTATGCCCTCTCTGATCTGTGAGAAACAAGTGGGGTTCATGGCGGGTAGGTCATCCTCGGACCATGTGAGGAAATTGGATCACATTTTCTCTGCGTCCCAAGCCAACACATCTGCTGCAGTACTGATGTCTCTGGACGCCGAAAAAGCGTTTGACAGAGTGGATTGGTGCTTTCTCTTAGAACACTACATAGATTTGGCTTCCCTTCCCTCTTTGTGCAATGGATCAAGGCCCTATATACTAAACCTAGTGCCCGATTATACTGTAACAGAACCTTCTCTCCTTGCTTTCCCCTGTATTCTGGCACCAGGCAGGGTTGTCCCCTGTCCCCCCTTTTATTTAACCTGTACCTAGAACCACTTTTGGTATGGCTTAAAATGGATCCGGAAGTTCAGGGAATTACCGTAGGCTCGCAGGAATTCAAACTATCAGCGTATGCTGATGATATACTTCTCCACCTGTCAAATCTGAGGGCCTCGATTAGTAGCGCCTGGAGTTTGATTCAGGAATTCTGGGTGTTATCTAATTACAAACTGAATTTGGAGAAAACCATAGTCTTTCCTCCCAGTTCGGTTACCTATAAGAGGGAGGTTGAAGGTTTAGGTTTACCTTGGGAGCACAAAAAATTCAAATATCTGGGTATATTTCTGACTAGGGACTCCATATCCTTGAAGGACAGTAATCTGGAGGCTCTGGTGCAGGCAATTCAACAGGAACTAGACAGATGGAGGATGCTGCCATTATCGCTCTGGGGCAGAATAAGTTTAATCATAATTAATATAATACCCCATATTTTCTAACCCCTCAACATGCTGAATATATGGCTGCCACAGGCCTGGTTCTCTAGGGTACACTCCCTGATCACCCGTAGGACCTATGGGAAACTCACTGTCCTTAAAGCAAAAGAAGGGTTGAAGCTCCCCCACTTTAAGCTTTTCTACTGGGCTAGCCATGCTGTGAAATACCTGAGATGGCTAGAAGGGGTAGAGGGAAATAGGCCCAGATTAGTACAGACCCCTGTGGCTCATGTTGGAGAAGGAGCTCATTTCGGCCCAGGGCCTATCTCCCCCTGCCCTGTTGCACATTCCCTCTAAATTGCTCCCACTAACTCTGGCTGAAACACCGATTGGAATCTCTGTAAAGGCCCTTACTCAGTTGTGTGCCTCCCTGTCCTATAGGCACACTCAGGACCCTGTCCAACCTCTAGTTGATAACCCAAATTTTAAGAGGGGGAGAAATTGGTTAAGGCTTCCTGGCTCCCTCAATTGGCAGAAGTCTCGATTGCTGATTTATGGCATAATGGGCAAGTCATGACATTAGACGACATTACTAGTGGTCACAATATAGGGTCTCATATGGGTTTCAGAGTGTTTCAGCTCAGACATATGTTGGTCGCTTCTCAACTAAAACAAGAAGCAAGGGATGAGGGAAAGTTCTGCAACCCTTAGTTTTATAGCCACACAACCACATGCGGTCTCTGGCATATACACTATACTAATAGAATGAGCTTTTCCACATCAAGATAGGTCTTCCAACTATTGGAATGCTCAATTCCCAGAGAAAACATTCAGTTGGGGGGAAGATTTGGAAAGATACCCACAGGTTTATTCCTCAGGATAGGCTGAGATTGATGCAGTTTCAGATCATTAATAACATGTATCATACTCCAGTTAAGATGGCCAAGATGAACAGGTCCCCCTCCCCAACCTGCAGGCGCTGCACGTAGGATGTGTGTTCCCTATATCATATTTTTTGGGACTGCCCAAAGGTTGCACCTCTTCGGGCCCTCATAAAGCAGAGAGCAGACCCTTTATTTGGAATAGCTGAATGTATAGAACCGGCTGCCTGCCTGGTGGGAGACTATTCCCTCATACCTGTCACCAAGAAGAAGAACCACTTAGCAATGATGGCAGTGTTGGTCAAGAAGTTAATACTTCGACAGTGGCTGGATAATGAAATCCTATCCTGTTCAAAGTGGTTGCAGGAACTTTTTGTTAATCTTGTAGCGGAAAAAGTAATTGCCAGTGTGCATAATAGGATACCTAAGTTTGACATGTATTGGAGCAAATTGCAAATACTATACTCTCTTTAGTAGGCACCTTCTAGAACTGGAGGGTGCACCAGATATATCATGATAATAATAATAAATTTATTTATAAAGTGCCTTTCATTATTCCAAGGCGCTGAACACATTTAAAACAGTAACATCAAATATAAAATCCAATAATAGCCACAAATAAAATCATAATACATTAACATCAGACATTAAAATCACAATAGATAAGGATAAAACCACAGCACAATCATCAAATTACAACATAGTTAACCATCCAAGAAGGCCATTCGCCAAAGATACATTTTCAAATTACTCTTAAACTCCTCCACGGAGGTGCACTCCCATAACTGGCACAGTAGAGAATTCCAAAGAGTGGGTGCAGCATAACAGAATGCTTTACAGCCGGAAGATTTAAGACTCACTCTTGGAATCTCTAGCAACCCCTCATCGGCCGAGCGGAGTGATTGGCCGGGGCAGTAAGGCACCAGAAGTTCTTTCAGGTAGGCCTGACCCTGATCGTGAAGGGCTTTGAAAGTCAGTAAACTGACTTTAAAGGCGATCCGCCACCGTATAGGGAGCCAGTGCAGTTCGTGCAGCACCGGGGTAATATGACAGGACCTACTTGTCCCAGTCAAAACCCAGGCTGCTGCATCCTGCACTAGCTGTAGGCGACGGATTTCAACCCCAGAAAGTCCAAAGTTCAGGGAGTTGCAGTAGTCCAGGCGCGAGGACACAAAGGCGTGATCCAGTGTTGGCAGGGTGTCAGATGGAACAGGGTGCTTAACCCTGGCGATATTCCTAAGATGGTAAAAGGAGGTCTTGATAACAGCTGACACTTGGGACTGTAGTGTCAGTCTGTCGTCTTAAGACAACCCCTAGGTTACACACCCCTTCAGAGGTCGGAACTGAAACGCCACCAAGGAAAATTCCAGAGGGTGTGCCAAAACACGACCTCTCTATCTGACAGCCTGGGTCCACAACCAAAACCTCTGTCTTCTCTGAGTTCAACTTCAACCAACTAGAATCTATCCAATCCTGGATTTCTTCCAGACAGTTGTTAAACAGCGAGGGAGCTCCATCCTGGTCGGGTGCAAAAGACAGGTATAGCTGGGTATCATCTGCATAGCAGTGAAACCTCAACCCATACCGTCTTATAATGTCTCCGAGGGGCAGCATATACACTGCGAATAACATGGGAGACAGCACAGAACCCTGAGGCACCCCACACCACAAAAAAGAGTTGTGTGGGGTGCCTCACACCTTAGTAATCTCCTTAATAATGTAATGCTGATACCATGGGTGGAGCTGGGGGCTTTTGTCTTGTGTGTGTATCATTTTGTTGTGTGGTAAAACGGCCTTATAGGGCCGAATGAAAAGAAATAAAGCATTTTGAATTTCAAAAATAAAAAAAGAGTTCCTTTTACACTTCTGGATAAGAAACTGATTGCCAGACGGGATCGCATCTGGTAGGCAGAACTGGTAGTAGGGCTGATCAACTCATTTATGTAGGAATGGAGCTTACTCATCCCAAGCAGTATTTAACACCTAAGCAGTAAGGGTGCCATGATAGAAACGTTTTATGGTATGTGTATCTAGAAAAAAAATTATAATGGGTATTGTATAATGACAACATTATGGCATGTGGTTTGTTCTATGTGAGAGGGTCCCTCTACACCATAAATATTTTGGGTGGAATGGCACAGTAGACTGAGAAACCTGTCTGTCTCAAAAATTTTACCTGGAACAATCTATTATGCTGATAACATCTTACGAACATACAGCAAAGCCAGTAGAATAAGGCCATTAGGTCTGTCTGCTTGTATTGCAGTGTCCTCGGCATCAGCTACTGACTCTGCCCTCCTTCCCAAATCCGCCCTTCCCCTCTGTCCACCCCTTTCAAACAACATGAAGTCTTGCTATATTATAGACATTAGCAGTTTGATCCAGCTCTAGAACTGCCCCGGAGTGAAATGGTTAAAACCATTCCAAAATAGAATTTTGGCACGAGAGCAGCTCTATCTGTGTCATTTCAAACTTGAACTGTCAGATTCTTTACTCCGCCTCAGTGAACAGTCGCTCTGGAGATTTCTCCTTCTGCTCGGTTCATTTCTCGGTTTAAAAAGTGTTTTCTCAGTTGGATTTAACCGACAATAGTTTTATTTAACAAAAACACGTTCGGTTCAAGCTCTATCTGTGGTAACCGTAAGTAAATGAAGGTTTTGTCTGTGTGAACTTGTAAGTTATCGGTTTGGTTTGAACCGATCAGTGGGTTTAAAACTCATTTAAAACTAAAAGTTACTATTTTAGAGTGCGGTTCGGTTCTTATCGGTTCTAAAAAGCGGTTTATTACGGTTTTCCAATACCGTGACACGGTTAGGAACCGATAAGGGTGTCTTGCCTGGCACTGCCGCTAAAGGGCAAGTTTTGGTTAGGCTGGCATTATGTCTGAGAAACCCAAAAGAAAAACCGGGCCCACTGGGTTTCAACACTGTGATGTTTGTGGGGAAGTCTTTGCCAAGGCTGACCCACACACCACATGTGTTTATTGTCTGGGGTTTGACCACCTCCAGTCAGACTGCCAGGCATGTAAGAATTTCCCTGCAGCCACCCTGGAAAAAAGATTGGGCAGGCTCAGGGAACGAGAGGCCAAAAAGTCCGCTGACCCGGATGGCCAGCCCGGTTCGGTGCCAACCGAACCAGAGGGAGTGCCCTCTGACCAGGGCCAGACTTCCTCGGGCCAAAGAAAAGCTGGTTCTGAGGAACCAATTCTAGTAAAGAAAACAAGAAAATCAGCAGGTCTGGAGTCCAAAATTCCTTCTCCAACTGCTGCAGAGATAGCAAAAGCCATACAGATTGTCCAGTCACTGTCTCAGGGTCCGTCCGAACCACCACTATCTGGTAAAAGGTCGGTTCGTCCGGTCCCAGTGGTTCAGGATTATGATATTGAGGAATTTTATGAACCAGAGGAGGGGAGGAGGATTATGAACAGTATGAATGTGGCTGGGAAGGTCTGGGTGTGACCATTGAACGGACATCTCCCCAGACAGACCTTAGAATCTCCCCTATGCTGTCCGAGTCCCCATCTCATTTTATGTTTTATAAAAAAGTTGCTGAAACCCTCCAGCTTCCTTTAGAAGAGGCTGTGGATGAGCAAGAGGAGCCTGATTTTGTAGAAATGATGGATATTCCAGAGTCTAGGAGATTGTCTATTCCTTTACATAAGTCTTTTAAGAAACAAACAATTAAAATTTTAAAAGCTCCTAATTCTGTGCCTCCTGTAGATAAAAAGATGGACAGAAGGTATACATTGTCAGGCCCTGATACAGAATTCCTTTCTCAGCAATGCAGACATGTTAGGTAGTTCAGGCTGCTGCCTGTGATAAAGCTAATATTCCTTGGCTTCACATCCTCCTGACAAGGATTCCAGGAAGATTGATGCCATGGCAAAAACAGTATATGGCAGCCTCTGGGACTCAGGCAAGCAAATTATATGGCTTATGTAGCTAGGGTATCAGAAATCTAGATGGGATACTGTTATGCACTGGCCAAGCAGGCCACGGCCAGCTGGCTGGTGAACTAGAACAGGTGGCTGCTGATGGCATTGAAGCCTTTAAGGTTCAGTTTCATGCTGCTGTGGACGTAATGATGTTTCTCTAGGGTCATGGCCACATCTGTAGCTTTAGTAGATTGGCCTGGCTCAGGTGTACTCAGTTTGTCACAGGATACCCAGACTAAGGCTATGGATTTTCCTGTGGTGGGAAATTCTCTGTTTGGAGAGCAGACAGAGAATTACATGAAGAAGATGGATGAATATAGGACTACTTACAGGAGTGCCCAGGCTAAGGAGCTGGCAAGCCACTCCTCAAAGGCATCACCCCAGGGTAGGGTAGGCCTTTCACAGGCCTTTCTACCAGACTCAGGCCTCCTCTGCCTATGCTCAGAGGGGCTTCTTCAGAGGCTGGGGCAGACGAGGTGGGCAGACCTGCTCCCACCCCCAGCCTAAAGCCCCTCATAAACAGGCACCCTGATGGGGTGCCCAGGGCCGATTCTCCTGTACCAGTGGGGGCAGGCTGGCTTACTCGGTCAGAATTGGGCTTCTTTAACCTCAGACAAGTGGATTCTGGAGTAGTAAGCCAGGTTCTGGTTCTCAGCTCAAAAAGTTTCCTAGTTGAGAAGCAGACTTTTTCTACCTGCAAGTGCTTCAGAGACCTCGCTCTGGAAACAGAGGTCTCATCCCTGTTAGCTCTCAGAGCAGTAGAAAGGGTTCCTCCCTGCATCAGGGCAGGGGTCTGTATTCCAGATACTCCTACCCCAAAAAAGACAGGAGAATGGCACCCATTTTAGATCTCAGATATCTGAACAAGCATCTTTTGAAACCAAAGTTCAAAATGGTAACTTGGCAATGATTTTATTTTCCTAAGGCCAGGGGACTGGCTAGCCTCCCTGGACCTCAAGGATGCCTATTTCCATGTCCTAATCAGAAGATCCCCTCGAAGTACCTCAGATTCGAACTGCCTTCAGGTCATTACCAGTTCTAGGGACATGGATATGTTGTTCATCCACACTCATTGGCAGTATCCTTGCCGCTTTAAATCTTGCCGGAAGGTCTTCAAGCTTGCTCCTCCCACCCACCCGGTGGTATAACTCTCGCCCGCCCATGACGCCAGATCTTCCTTACCGCTTGAAGCTCAGGTTCCCTCCTTAACGCCCGCGCTTATGACTGGTTCCTATTTCTCCGCTTTGGATTTAAAAATAAAAATTTGCAAAAGACTTCAGTCTTCGATCCTCGCGGCCGCGATGGACAAATCGACCTCGGATTTCGAGATGCCCATGCGGCAGAAGATGTCTCGACGGATCCACACCCACGCGGGTTCACTGCTTAGGCCTTTGAGCACGCACCCGCAGGCTTGTGACTGTGCTCATCTTTTCTGCTTCACGCCCCCCAAGACCTATGCCGTCGATTGCAACTGGGCCGCCCCAGAAGCTGCTTCTCCGTGAGTCCAAGGAGTACCGGTTACGGTGTACGCTCGCGGCGGGTCGGGCGTGGATCAGCTCTGAGCGGATGGTCGCCTCGGGAGGAGGCGGGCGCTGGTCAGATCTTCCTCGGCCGCTGCATTTATCCCGCCTCTGGGTTCTTCCTACACGGCTTCTTTGGTGAGCTTTTTCTGTCCCTTTCCACTAATGGAGAAGGGCTCGCCTGCTGACCTTATTCTCGGTCCAAAAGAGGGACAAGGTAAGTCCCTCCGCCGACGCTCTGGAGCGTGGAAAGGTCCTTCCTCGGCCGTCCGTCCGCCGGCTTCGGTGGCCTCACTGCCGTTTCTCGCCACTGGCCTCACGGTGTCCCTCTGCCAGGTCAGCTGACCGAGACCGCACTGATGAAGCTCTAGATTTTTCTCGACTCATTGACGGGCTGTCGCCAGCAGCCGAGATTCCTCTCCCGGGTTCCCCGGAGGGTTGAGGATCCCGGCTCGCCTGTGCCTCCGGGTTCCGGAGCCTCGGATGGACCTTCCGAGCCGGCGGGAGTGCTGTTCTGCCGACACCTCCTCCGACCGGACCCCGGAAATTCTCGGGACTCGGTCTCGGTCTCGGGACTCGCGTCCAGCTGCCCCACCGCCATAGGCGTTCTCGGTCTCGGCACTGCTGCAGCGGGCGTCGCGGCCGTCCCTCGGTCTCCTCCTCGGATGAGGGAGGCCTCGCAAATTACGCCGACGCACGAGGACCTTATGTTGCAACAGCTTCTCCTGGCCGGAATAAGCCGACCGCGCCTTCCCGCCATTAAGTGGCTGTCACCGAACGGCTCATTAATAACCTCGACTTGTCCGAGGAGCCTATACCCAGGCCGTTGTTCGCTAAACCAGTTGCTCAATCGATTCGTGGAACCTCCCGCCTCCACAGCCACCACACTGGGGCTCCCACCAAGGATTCTCGGCCCGGCTAAGGGTTTCACTCCCATCGGGCTGTCAGTTACTCCCACCCGGACCCCATCGTGCAGGTGATGGGTGGCTCAGGCCAGAGGTAGCTCTTCGAGGACTCTTCCGAGTCCGAAGATGATTCCTCCTTCTTCCAAGCGACTGACCCTGAGTCTCTAGGATGGGTCAGTCAATGGACGATAGCCCGTCGGCCCTTCCTAGGACTGCTCCCGCCCATCTCGGAGCTCCACCGATGGAGCCTCTCAACCCGCTTCCAACCGGCCAGTATCCCCCCACGGAGATTCTGACCCAGGGGATTCTCCATCGAGGCCTTTCCGTGGCCGAGGCCATAGTGGGTCCGGCACTGGAACTTGGCGCTTCTGCTCTTGCCCTGCGCTCTGGCCAGGATGGCTAGGAAGTGTGCGTCCCAATGTTCCTTTGTCCGTTTTTTTGAACACCCTCTGCTGAGGGGTTGGTTAATGACAGCGTTTTTCCGCGCGGCCGCAACGCCAGGGATGTGGACAAACCTCCTGGACAAGGAGTCCAAGAATGACTACGGCCGTATTAAAAGTCTACGCCAAGGCCCTCGTCTCGGCCTTCACAGGCCAGTTCGGGCCGCCCTCATGGCATTATTTTTTCATGCCCTGTTGGGCTCCCCTGGATGAGGTCATCCTCATCTTCCGCCGATCTGCAGACTACGGTTAAGCAGCAAAGGGACCAGGGTGGGTAGTGGCCAAACAGCAGCTCCAGACTGCTTTGGATATAGATTCAGTGCTAGATCGGTGGCGGCCGGAAAAGTTATGCTACGGCGGGCTATTGAGGATATCCACTCTTTACTGGATACCCAGCATGTTGGCTACGGATGTTCCTTTTTGGGACTGACCTTCGCCCTGGGTTGAAGGTCACCTGCAGAGGATCGAGAAGTCCAAATGCCACCTTGACTCGGGTCTCTTCCGGGCCAGAAGGACAAAGGTCAGTGAAACTACAGCTTCCAAGCCTTTCGGCCCTCTGTGCCCGGCGCCCGGCCCAGTAACGTTAGGGCCAGCAGGCTCGCCTGGCATCCCAAACTCCAAGCCGGCTTCCTCTAACAGGAGGCAGGGAGGGAAGGGCCGGAGGTCCCTCGGCCGGTCCTCCTCCAAGCCTGCCCAGTGACGGCTGAGGGGTGTCGCCCATCCCCCGCTACCCACTTCCTGGGTCTCTGGGGACGCTCCGGCATCTTCTCGCCTCCACCTGGTCCATGTTACCACGGATGGTGGTCTTGGAGGTGGTGGAAGAGGCCTGCCTCTGGAATTCGAGCAGGCACCACTTTCAGAGCCGCCGCCTGGGGGCTTGGATCCCCAGCTCACTGGCGGCTGCTTTCTTCCGACATCACCTCCTCCTCCAGAAGGAGGTGTGAGAGGTGGACCCTCCTTCAGACCCAGGGTTTGTGTCCAGGTACTTCCTGGTTCGAACGGACGGGGTTGTTTCCTTCTCCTTACCTACACGACCTAAACAAGTTCCTGTGTTCGAACCCTTCAGGATGGTCACTTGGCTCAGATAATACCATCCTTGAACGCCGGGCGTGTGGTTCTGCTCTCTGGCCTTGCAGGACGCTGGCCACGTCCCTATCCGGTCTGCTCTCACCAGAGATTCCTTCGCCCGAGCGGAAGGATCTCTTCGAGTTCCGCCATGCCCCCTTCGGCTTGTCTCCAGCTCCCAGGTCTTGCAGCACCAAAATGCATGGCAGTGGTGACAGCAGCCCCATGGGCGCCCGAGGGGTCCGGTGTACCTCACTCCGGACTGGCTGATAGCAGCTCCTCCAGGAAGGAGGCGGAGTGGTCCAGAGATCTGGCCCTCCAGGTTCAGCCTCAACTGGGCCTCCTTAATAATTCCAGGCCAAGTCGAACTCGAAATAAGCAGGTGATTCTATTCATCGGGGCTCACTCTCTTCGAGCCAGAGCTGCTCCCGCGGACAGGGCCGAGGTTCTTCCTCCTTGCCCGACCATTTCTGGTTGGGTACCTGCGCCCTGCCCGGGACTTCCGCGCCTCCTGGGTCCTTCATGGCGGCCTGTACCAGCGCGGGTCCGCTATTCGCTGGAACATGCGCGCCCTTCAGTGGGGACTGGCCAAACAGTGGTCACAACGCCAAGCATCCCTTGACCAGCTTAGTCGTCGACATGGGATGTGGAACGCCTCCAGTGGTGGGACCGCTCCAGATCATTTGCAGAGGCATCCTGTTTGCCCCCGAGCCGACGGGGTCTCTGTTTTGATCGGCTCTCTGATGTGGTTGGGTGCATCTGGGGAACACTGCCTGCGTTTTGGTCTCGGAGTCCTGATGCTATACAATTTGTTGAGCCCGAGCGGTCCGCCTAGCCTTGCCGGGCTTTTGTCGCTCTCCGTCATGTCCGGTCCAGACGACAATACCACTACCATGTACTATTTAAACTGCGATGGGACGCGCCCATGCTTGCAAGGAAGCCTCCGTATTTGGTCACTGTGTGCAGCCTGAGGCGGATCTCAGCCATTCACGTGGCAGGAGCCCAACACTCTGGCCGGTGCCCTGAGCCGATAGGGGCTGCATCCCATTAGTGGTCTCTCCTGCCGAGGTACAGCATCTGTTCTCCCTTTGGGCACACCCTGTGGACCTGCTCCATGAGAACGCGGGGTTGATCTGTTCCATGCCCGCCTCAGCAGGGCTCGCCAGGGGATGCCTCGCAATGGACCCCGGCCCTTTACGCCTTTCCATTTCCCTTGATCCAAGGTGCTTCTCTGTAGGTGGGACAAGGCGAGGTGGTTTGATAGCCCCAGACTGGCCTTGCCCTTGGGTACCAGATCTCCTCAGTCTCAGCTCCAGGACTCGCGGCAGCTCCAGCTCGCCCGACCTGTTCTCCGCAATCAGGAAGTGTCTATCCGACCTTCAATCCTGTACCTGACGGTGGTTCTGAGCTAGGAGTTCCAGGCCTGGCTTCCGACAGGTCCTCAATAGTTGAGGCGCTCTGTATGAGTCGACTTGAAAATGTTATGCCTCAAATGGAAAAGGTTTTCCATTTGCGTCAGGCGGCTTGACCTTCCTGTTCCTCAAGCATCTGGACTATTTTATGGTCCTTTCAGTCAAGGCTTAGGTCCACACTCTAGGTGCACCTGAGCCATCCTGCTTACCGGCTGGCCAGCTGTCGCCTGTGTGCAGAGAAGGTGGTTCCTTTTTCAAAGGCCTTGATCACATTTCCTCCAGTGGGAACCCCACCGTGATCTACTGTTGCATTGGCAAAGCTGCTGGGCGTTATCTGAATCATGCACAGGTGTTTCTCTCACCCGGAAGACCGCTTCTTGGTGGCTATCAGCCAGAAGGATGGAGACTCATGCCCATGAGTCTCCTTACCTGGTCTCCACAGGGACAGGTTGTCCTGCGCCTCAATTCCCGCATGTGGTGTCGAGTTTCACTAACTAGGTGTTGATCACGTGTTCTACCCCAATCACACTGGAGGTTTAATAGGCTCCATACTCTGACCTAGAAGGGCTTCATTATATAAGGGCCACGTGCTGAAATACGGGAGAGGTTCGCCAGCTGTTGCTCACCCACGCTTGAAGTCATGATCTGCAGACCTGGCAGCTAAGCTGGACGATAAGCAGGTGGGTAACCTCCTGTATGATTCTGCTATAAGTTGGTGGGCATGGAGCCTCCCAGAGGGATAAGAGCTCATTTACCCGCATACTGTTGCGAATGGTCTGCTTCCAGGGACGCCTTATCCAGGAAATTCTGCAGGGTTGCTACCTGGAAGTCAGCAAACACCTTCTTACCCATTACCACATCGACCCTTGAGTCCGCCGGGATGCTGGTTTGGGGCCTCCGGTTCTCCAGTCTCTCTTTCCCAAGTAAGTATCTGGGAGTGTGCTAGTCTTGCCTCCTCCTCCGAACTGCTAGTCTGCCAATGAGTGTGGATGAACAACATAATCCATGTCCTAGAAATACAGGTTACTCCTGTAACAGGAGTTCTAGGAATGTGTTGTTCATCCACACTCCACTCCACCGACCTCCCTTCGACGCACAACCTGAGCTTCCAGCGGGCCAGATCTGGCGTCATGGAGTGAGCCGAGTTATACCACCCGGTGGGTGGGAGGAGCAAGCTAGAGACCTTCCGGCAAGATTTAAAGCGCAGGATACTGCCAAGTGGTGTGGATGAACAACATATACCATTTCTAGAACTCCTGTTGCAGGTGAGTAACCTGTATTTAGAGCAATGCCTTCAGCTCACCTCTGCTCCAAGGGTATTCACAAAGTGTCTAGCAGTGGCAGTGGCCCACTTAAGGAGGCAGAGGATTGCTGTTTTCCCTATCTAGACGACTGGCTCATTGTAGGCCAGTCCCCAGAACAGGTAAATCTCACCTGCAGGTCACCCAGCAGCTTCTCACCTCCTGGGTTTTCTGCTAAACCTACAAAGTCGGTTCTGAAACCAGTCCAGGTACTCACCTTTATAGGGCAGAATTGACACAAAGCTAGCCAGAGCCTTTTCCCCAGAAAGGGTAAGGAATTTAGTGGCTCTGGCCTCCTCCTTCACTCTGCAGGTCTCTCACCAGCAAGACACTTTCTGCAGCTCCTGGGCACATGGCTGCATCCACAGCTGTTGTGCAGGGAGCCAGATTTCAGATGAGAGACATTCAGTTTCACTTGAGAACCTTTTGGTCTCAGAGAAGAGACCCCTTTCCAAGTTGGTCCCAGTGATTTCGAACCTTGATCCTAGCTCTCCAGTGGTGGCAGGATCAGAGCAATTAAGAGCGGGGGTCCCCTTCATTTCCCCTTCTCACGACTTGACTCTCACTACAGATGCTTCCGCTTTGGGTTGGGGAGCCCACATGGCACCTTTCACCAGGAGTCTGGTCTCCCCAGGAATCTCTGCTCCACATCAATTTGCTGGAACTCAGAGCTGTCTTTTTAGCTCTTCAAGCTTTTTCTGCATCTGTCCACGACAAGGTGATACAAGTCAGAACAGACAACACCACAACAATGTGGTACATCAACAAACAGGGGGCACTCGGTCTTCGGCCTTGTGCACCGAGGCAATGAAGTTGTGGTCTCTGGCCTATTCCCTGAACACTTCCCTCATAGCAGTTCATCTTCCAGGGAAGGACAATGTCCTAGGGATGCCCTCAACAGGATTTCCCAGGGCCATCACGATGGTCCTGGATCCTCAAGTGCTGGGATAGTTTTGCCAGATGGGGCATCCTCAGATAGATCTTTGCAGCCCCAGACTATCACAAACTTCCTCTGTTCTGTTGCAGGCCTACAGTGCTGGGCTCAGTTCCCTGGATGCCCTTCTTCTGGATTGGGAGGGAGTTCCTCTATGCTTTCCCTTCCTCTCCTGTTCAAAGTACTAGTCAAAATCAGATCTCAGCCTTGCAGGGTGATTCTGATTGCCCCGGATTGGGCCAGGCAGCCCTGGTACCCACTCCTTCTGTCTCTGACAGTCCATCTTCCCCTGTGCCTCCCCAGGAATCACAATCTGTTGACTTGTGCCCAGGGAAGGGTTTGGTATCCGGACCTCAATCCTCAACCTCAAGGCCTGGCTCTTGAGGAGTTAGAGTTTGCTGATTTACACCTCTCTCAGGGTGTTCTTGAGATCCTAAAGGCTTCCAGAAAGCCTTCCACTAGGGCTACTTATAGTTCTAAATGGAAAAGGTTTTCCATTTGGTGTGCTGGGAAAAATATTTCCCCAGAATCTGCTGAATTGCCCATTTTGTTAGATTACATGGTACATCTTAATTCCTTGGTCTCAGACCAGCTACCTTGAGAGTTCATTTGGCAGCTGTGTCTGCTTTTGTGTCAGCAGGAAAGTCATCCCTCTTTCCTCTCATCCTGTGTTTTCCAAGGTTTTTAAGGGATTACTCCATACTAATCCTCCCTTTCGGGAACCGGCCCCTGCTTGGGACCTTAATGTTTGCATTGCCCAGTTAATGCAACCCCCTTTTGAACCTTTGTCTTCTGCAGAGCTTAAGTTCCTAACTTGGAAAACTGTTTTTCTAGTGGCTATCACTTCTGCCAGACGCATAAGTGAATTGCAAGCCTTGTCAGTGGAGACTGACTTTATTTCTTTCCATAGGGATAAGGTAGTCCTTAGGACTAATAGGAAGTTTTTGCCTAAGGTGGTTTCAGATTTCCATCTTAATCAATCTATCTCCTTCCAGTATTTTTCACTGATCACTCCTCTTCAGGTGAGAGGAGGTTGCACAGCCTGGATGTTAAGAGAGCTCTAGTTATTATATAGAGCGTACCAAGGTCACAGGTTCAATCCTCCAACTTTTCCTTACCTATGGTGAAGCTGGGAAAGGCAAACCTGCCACTAAGAGATCAATAGCCAGGTGGATTGTCTCTTGTATCCAATTTTGTTATCAGAAAGTGGGCAGAGCCCCCGTTTGAGGGCTCATTCTACCTGGGTACAGCTGCCTCTAGCTGCTGCCAGAGATATCCTTTATTAGAGATTTGCCAGGCTGCTACTTGGAAAGCGGTACACCCTTACCAAGCATTACTCCCTGGATGTCCAGGCCAGGAGAGATGCTTTCGGTTTAGCTCAGCCTGTTCTTCAGAGCCTATTCCCTAAGTAGGTTCTGCTCCTCCTCCATGGAGGTACTGTTGTGTATTCTACATGTCTATAATATAGCAAGACTTCATGTTGTTTGAAGAAAAAATTACTCACCTTAGTAATGTTGTTTCTTCTAATGGAGTCTTGCTATATTATAGACCTCCCCAACCTGCCCCTCTCAGAACTTCTACTTGGTGGGGTGCGGGCAACTTAGTGTGGGCACTATTTATGCCCTGTTAGCATTTTGTCCCCTTTGGGACTTTGGGGGTGTGTATGTGTACGCGTGTGTGTGTTTTATTATACTTGTGTTCCATTTTCATATTATTAGAATGGTGTTAGTATTTCTGGTCTCCTGACTTGAGTCTCGGGTGTTGGGACCATCAATGGTTGTTATTATTTAGGTAGCCATTTGGCTAGTGTAGGTTACAACTTCCACACAGACCTTAGTGAGTTTGGCTCGTAAAGATCTGACAGTTCAAGTTTGAAATGACACAGATAGAGCTGCTCTCGTCAAAATTCTATTTTGGAATGGTTTTAACCATTTCACTCCGGGGCAGTTCTAGAGCTGGATCAAACTGCTAATGTCTGTAATATAGCAAGACTCCATTAGAAGAAACAACATTACTAAGGTGAGTAATTTTTTCTTCTTGGCCCTTATATTCCCCTTAACGCTATCCCAGCTTCTCTTGAAGCTGCCTGCCATTTTCAACAAAATTGCCTCCTCAGAAGCCCATTCCAAACTCCCACCACCCTCTCCATGAAGTGCCTCCTAGCCTCTCTCTCTTAACCCTTCCCCCACCAACTGGAGACTGTGTCCCATTGTGTTTCGGCTCCCACTAAGCTTGAAGATAATGCTCCTTGTCCACCCTATTTATTCCTTTCAAATATTTGAAGGTCTCAAACATATCCCCTTTCTCAGGGAGTACATGTTTGGGGCTTCAAACAACATGAAGTCTTGCTGTATTCTGACATTATGCAGTTAGCCCCAGAACTTGGACTGCCCCAGAGAGGAAAGAATTAACTCTATGCAGAAGCATAGAATGTTGAGCTCGAGCTCGGTTTTCAAACCTCTGTCCCTGGTACACTCTGTTGTAACTGTCAGATTCTTTACTCTGCCTAACTGTAAAGATGCTCCAGAGATTTCTCCTTGCTACTTCGGTTCGATTGTAGTAAATTTGTTCGGTTTAATCAACCATTTAATTTCTTTTTTTGGTATCAAATCTCTGTCTGTGGTACAGGTAGTGTAAGTGGTAGATAGTGATAGAAATAGTTTTTTCTTCGGTTCCTCATCGGTCGGTCCGGTGTGGAACCGAACCAGTTCTGGTATACTTGTATTTTCTGGTAATTTTCTTATATTTTCTCTAGTGGTGTGGGGTCCAATACATTTCAGTCTCAAAAAAAACGATGTTTATTCTGTTTTTTTCCACAACCCTTGAACTGGTTGGTGACCGAAAGGTTCGGTGTTACCTTGCTTGAACGCTGTTGAGAGTAACTTTAATAAAGAAAGGCAATGTCTGAGAAACCCCCCCAAAAAACAGTCCCACTGGGATTTAACACTGCATGGAGTGTGGGGAGGCTTTTGCCAAAGCTGATCCCCACCTCATCTGTGTTTATTGTCTGAGGTTTGACCACCTTAAAACAGACTGCCAAATATGTGCAAATTTTCCCAAAGCCACGCTGGAAAAGTGGTTAAATGGACTGAAGGAAAAAGCGGCCGAGAAATCAGTTGATCCAGATGGCCAGCCCAGTTTGGTTCCGACCGAACCTGAGGAGATGCCTGCTGACATGGGTGATACCTCCTCTGGCAAAAGGAAATCCTATTCCAAGGGATCGGTTCTGTCAGAAAGGAAAAGGAAGTTGGTTGGTTCGGATCTGAACCCATAGATCCCAGTCGTTGAATTCGAAAAAGCGATCACCATTGTACAGTCGCTTTGTCCCAATCCGACCGTACCGACGACTTCTGGAAGGCGATTGGTTGAGTCGGTTGAGGTCTTCTCGGAGTATGATCCGGAGGCCTTTTATGAAGTGGAATGGGAAGGAGAAGACCACCAAGAAGACGACGATTTTGGAGGCCTAGATGAGCCAGTGGAGCCTGACCTCTCCCCAGACAGACCTACCTCTGTTTCTCCTCCCAGACTTTGAGTCCCCCTCCCACTTTATTTTTTTACAGGAAAGTGGCAGAAACTCTCCAGCTGCCAACTGTGGTAGCTTCTGAAGAGGAACCCAACTTTGTGGCGATGATGGATGTCCCAGAGTCAGGGACTGTCTGTTCCCCTGCACAAATCTTTGGGGAAACTGACTCAAAAAATTCTGCAGGTTCCCACTTCTATACCTCCTGTGGATAAAAAGATGGACAGGAGATATATGTTGTCAGATTCTGGGATGTAATTCCTATAGAATCATTGCAGCCATGTTGGGGTTGTGCAGGCTGCAGCCTGTGACGAGGCTAATTTTCCCTTGGCTTCACGCCCCCCAAGATAAGGATTCCAGGAAGGTGGATGCTATGGCAAAGAAGCAGTATTTAGCATCCTCCTTGGGACTCAGGCAGGCCTCTTACATGGCCTTTGTGACTAGGTACCAGAAATCTAGGTGGGATACAGTTCTGGAAATAGCAAAAAATGCCCCTCCCCAGCTGGCCAAGGAGCTGGAACAGGTGGCTGCAGATGGCATAGAGGTATCTAAGGTTCAGTTTCATGCTGCTGTGGACTCCAGTGATGTGGCATCAGTAGTCATGGCTACATGTGTCTCCTTGCAGAGGTTTGCTTGGCTCAGTTGTACTAGCCTATCACAGGATACCCAGGCTAAGGCCATGGATTTCCCTGTCATACAAAACTCTCTGGGGAGCAGAGGCATACATGACAAAGACCACCTACAGAAGCGCAGTGGCCAAGGAAAGGCAAGCCACTCCAGAAAAGCAGCAGTCTAGGGCTGGCAGGGGCAGGCCTTTTTACCAAGCCAGGCTTCCTCTGCTTTTCAGCAGAGGGGGTTCTTCAGAGGGAGAGACAGAAGAGGGATGAGCAGAGCTGTATCCACTTCACAGCCTAAGGCTCCTGCCAAACAGACAGCCTGATGTGTCAGACCGGGTTGCCTCCTCTATTACAGTAGGGGGCAGGCTGGCTTACTTATTCCAGGCATCGAAGTCTGTCATTTCAGACAAATGGGTCCTGGAAATAGTAAGCCAGGGACTTTCAGCTTTAAAAGATTTCCCAAAATAAGAGCAAGATCCTTGAAACCTGCCACACCTCTGGAAACAGCTGCTTTAGAGGCAGAGGTTTCTTCCTTACTGCTCCTAAGAGCTGTGGAGCAAGTACCTCTACTACACAGAGGGAAAGGGTTGTATTTAAGATACTTCCTTACCCCGAAAAAGACAGGGGAGTGGTGACCCATCCTAGACCTAAGATATCTGAACAAACATCTTTCAAAGCCAAAATTCAAAATTGTGACTCTGGGACTCATTCTTCCCTCTCTGAGACCAGGAGACTGGTTAGCCTCCCTGGATCTCAATGATGCCTATTTTCACATTCCTATCAGATGCTCCCACAGAAAGTACCTCAGGTTCGAGTTGCCGTCAGGTCATTTTCAGTTCAGAGCAATGCCCTTTGGGCTGTGACACCTGCTCCCAGAGTGTTTACAAAATGCCTAGCAGTGGTTGTAGCCTTCCTCAGAAGGCAGGGCATTTCTGTGTTCTCCTATCTAGACGATAGGCACATTGTAGGCCAGTCCTCAGACCAAGTCAAGTCAGCTCTGGCTGTTACCCAGATGCTTCTGAGTTCCCTAGGATTTCTTCTCAGTCTATCCAAGTCAGTTCTGGTACCAGTTCAGCTTCTCACCATCGTAGGGGTAGAGCTGGATACCATTCAGGCAAAGGCCTTTCTCCCTTTCTCATCTCTCTCTCTCAAGGGTAAAGGCTGTCACAGATCTGGCAGCCTCCTTCAGACCTCGAGTGTCTCTTCCAGCCAAACATTTTCTCCAACTTCTAGGCCACATGGCAGTTTACACTGCAGTGGTCCAAGGAGCCAGGTTCCAAATGAGGGACATTTCAGTTTCACCTGAGGTTTTTCTGGTCTCAGGAGAAGGACCATCTTACCAAGTTAATTCCAGTGACTAACTCTTGTCCAGGCTCTCCAGTGGTGGTTGGAGGAGGACAGTCTTAAGCAAGGGGGCCCTTTTCTTCACCAGACAACCTCAGCTGTTCTCACGACAGATGCATCCCTTCTGGGGAACCTCACTGCGCAGGGCACATGGTCACAGCAGGAGTCTGACCTTCATATCAGTCTTCTGGAACTCAGGGCTATGTTTCTAGCCCTTCAAGCATTCTCAGAATCAATTCAGGGGACAGTGGTGCAAGTCAGTCAGAATCAAATCAAACTTTATTTATAAAAGGCGCCTTTCCAAAACCAAGGCGCCTGTACATAACATAATAAAATCAATAAACAATTAAAACAATATTAAAATTAATCTAAGGCAGCAGCACTTAAAAATCATTGTATGCAAGGCTAAAAAGATGTGTTTTTAATGCCCCCTTAAAGTTTTGAACAGACAGCACCACCACCATGTGGTACATACGCAAGGGGGCACTCGGTCCATGGTCTTGAGTACAGAAGCCATGAAGGTATGGTCACTGGCCTATTCTCTCCAGACTTCCCTGATAGCAGTGCATCTTCCAGGGAAGGACAGTGTGCTGGCAGATGCCCTCAGCAGAATCTCTCAAGGTCACCATGAGTGGTCCCTGAATTGTCATTTTCAAGAGATGGGGCACTCCAGAGATGGATCTCTTTGCAGCCTCAGACAATCATCAACTTCCACTGTTCTGTTGCAGACCTCCAATCCTGGGGTCTGTTCCTCAGGATGCTCTCCTGTTGGACTGGATAAATGGGTTTCTTTATGCCTTCCCTCCTTTTCCTCTGATATTCAGAGTACTGATCAAAATCAGGTCCCAATCCTGCACAGTGATATTGGTGGCACCAGATTGGGCCAGGCAACCATGGTATCCCCTGTTGCTGTCTCTGGCAGTGACAGTTCCTCTCTGTCTTCCCAGGAGGCATGACCTCCTGTCCTCACAGGGGAGGATTCGGTACCCCAGCCTTCAATCTCTCAGACTCAAAGCCTGGCTCTTGAAGAGCTAGAGTACGCAGAATTGCATCTTTCTAAAGGAATTCTGGATATCCTAAAGGTTCCTAGAAAACCTTTCACCAGAAAAAACTATAAATTTCAAGTGGAAGAGATTCAGCATCTGGTGTTCTCAGAGGGATATACAACCAGATTCTGCTGGCATTTCCACAACTTTGGACTATTTAGTCCACTTGAATAGCTTAGGCCTCAGGCATGCTACTCTTAAGGTTCATCTAGCAGCTGTCTCTGCTTTTCTCTC
This sequence comes from Neoceratodus forsteri, assembly GCA_016271365.2. NCBI lineage: Eukaryota > Metazoa > Chordata > Ceratodontiformes > Ceratodontidae > Neoceratodus > Neoceratodus forsteri. The sequence continues at coordinate 1,841,137,478 of CM057449.1, forward strand.
TGCAGGGAAGGGATCTTTCCTTGCTTCTCATCCTGTGTTCAGTAAGTTTCTCAAAGGTTTGGTTCATATCAACCCTCCCTTTAGGGAGCCAACTCCTGCTTTGGACCTGAATATCTGTATTGCTCATCTCATGCAGACCCCATTTGAACCTTTGTTCTCAACTGAGCTAAAGTACTTGACTTGGAAGACTGTGTTCCTGGTGATCATTACTTCTACCAGGAGAATCGGTGAGTTACAGGCCCTGTCAGTAGAACCTGACTTTATTTCCTTTCATAAGGATAAGGTGGCCCTCAGGACAAATAGAAAATTTCTTCCAAAAGTGGTTTTAGATTTTCATCTTAACCAGTCCATGTCTCTGCCTGTCTTTTTCACTGACCAGTCTTCTTCAGGTGGACGAAGGTTGCACAGTCTGGATGTAAAAAGGGCGATAAACTATTATATGGACCATACTAAGGCCCATAGAGAGAGCTGTTTTCAGTTGTTTCTCACTTATGAAGAAGTGGGAAAAGGTAAACCTGCCACCAAGAGAACTGTTGCCAGGTGGATTGTTCCGTGTATCCAATTCTTTACATGAAATTGGGCAAAGAACCTCCCTCAGGCTTGAGGGCTCACTCTACCAGGGTACAGCTGCCTCCTTGGCAGCAGCTAGGGAAATTCCCCTCCTGGATATCTGTAAAGCAGCCACCTGAAAAACTGTTCATACATTCACCAAGCGTTACAGTCTGGATACTCAGGCCAGAAGTGATGCTAGGTTTGGCACAGCAGTACTGCAGAGTCTGTTCCCAAACTAGGTTTGGTGGTTCCCTCCTCCAGCGGGGTACTGCTTGGTAGTCTGCATAATGTCAGAATACAGCAAGACTTCATGTTGTTTGAAGAAAGAATTACTCACCATGGTGTTGTTGTTTCTTCTAATGGAGTCTTGCTGTATTCTGACCTCCCTTCCTGCCTCCCCTCTCGGAACCTGGTTTTGAGATGTGGGTGGGCAGGTGCAGTGTTGCACCCCAGAGGTGTACCATCTGACCCATCCTGGCTAGGTTGGGTATTTTTGAATTCATTACTATTGTTATTATTTATTATCACTATCTACATATGATTTCTTCTTGGGTTCTCGACTTGAGTCTTTCTGGACCCAAGTATTTGTTGCCCATGGCTAAAATTTTCAAAACAATTTCTATAGCTAATCAGTTAGTATAGTGCTCATAAGAATCTGACGGTTACATCAGAGTGTACCAGGGATAGAGGTTTGAAAACTGAGCTCGAGCTCAAAGTTCTGTGCTTCTGCATAGAGTTAACTCTTTCCTCTCCGGGCAGTCCAAGTGCTGGGGCTAACTGCATAATGTCAGAATACAGCAAGACTCCATTAGAAGAAACAACATTACTATGGTGAGTAGTGTTTTTCTTCCAACCTCTCCTTGAATGCCTTACCCCACTGGCCCTTAGTTGCCCTCCTTTGGACCATCTCCAGCAGGTTTATGTCCTTTTTAAGGTATGGGCACCAGTACTGTACACTGTACTCCAGATGCAGTCTCACTAATGACCTGTACAAAGGCAGTATTGCCTGCTGCTGATCCCCCTGTCGTAGCCTAGCATTGTGTCTTTACTGCTGCTTTCCTACATTGTGTGGAGTGTTTCAGGTAATTAGTGATCATCACTTTCAGGTCCTTCTCATCCTCTGGTGCGGATACCTGGACCCTCCCAGGCTGTACTCTGTCCTTGGGTTCTTGGTTCCAGTGTGCGTAACCTAGCATTTTTTTGCACTGAAGTCAAGTTGCTAAATCCTTTACCACCTCTTTATTTTTTCCATATCTCCTGTAGGTCTTGTACCCCTTCCACTGTTTCCACCCTGCCACAGAGCTAGGGGTCCTCTGTGAATAGGCAAATTTTGCCCTTAATGCCATCCCCATTATCATTTATGAAGACATTGAACAACACTGGTCTGAGCACTGAGCCCTGTGAGACCTCCCTGGTGCTGGAGAGCCTGCTCCCCATCACCACGCTTTGGGTCCTGCCCCTCAGCCAGTTTTCCACCCACCTGGTCAACTTCTCACCAACCCCTCCGCCAACTTCCTGATCAACCTGTGGGGTATAGTGTCAAAGGCCTTGCTGAAGTCCAGGTATAGGATGCCCACCGCTTGGCCCCAGTCCACTGTTTTTGTGACCAGTCAAAGAAGTCAGTCAGATTTGATATGACCTCCCATCCTACAACAGTGTTGCCTCTCATCCTGGAGACCATTCTTATCAATGTACTCTACTAGTCTTTCCTTAAGTATAGCCTCCATGAGCTTGCACACAATTTAGGTCAGACTGACTGGTTTGTAGTTCCCTGGATTGTCCTTGGGACCTCTCTTATGGATAGAGGGGCATTACATATGCCATTCTCCAGTCCTGCGGTACCATGCCGAACTCCAGTGAGCTATTGAACAGGTCAGCCAGGGGATTTGCGAGCTCTGCCACCAGCTCCCTCATCACCCTTGGGTGTATGCCATCTGGGCCCGAGGACTTATCTACCTTCAGTGCTGGCAACTCTGAGCTCATCCTATCCACCTCTATTAAAACATCCGTGCATCCTCGGCCCCTTCTCTTGTCCCCTCTAGTGGCACTCTGTCTGTCTGTCTCCCTGGTGAAGACAACAGAAGTACTTGTTCAGTGCCTCTGCTTTGCCTCGATTCTCCTCCACCCACCTGTCCCCTTTCTTGAGCCTAACAGTCCCATCTTTCTTGTGCCTTTTCTTACTAATATAGCTAAAAAATGCATTTTCCCCTTTTTTTATTCCCTTGGCTTGCTGCAGTTCCTTCTGAACTTTAGCCCGCCGGACTACCTTACCTGCTATGCTAGCCATCTTCAGGTAGTCCTCCTTGTCATTCTGCTTCTGGGTTCTCAATTTCTTGTAGGCTGACCTTTTAGCCCTTACTGCCAGGGTGACCTCTGTGCTAACCAGCTGGGTGCTTTGGCCACTCGAGTTCTTCCCTTTGAGCATAATGCCGTCCCTTGTAGCAGCCATTCCCTCCTTGATGATGGGCCACCTTTGGTCCACCCCATATCCGCTTGGATTCTTGCCAAGTGACTCCTTAGCAGCTTGGCCATCTTTCTGAAGTCTTCCTTTCTAAAATACAGTATTTTAGTCTTGGTGTGGGCCATTTCCCTGCCCATGTCCAACCGGAACCACACTGTGCAATGGTCACTCCAACCTAGGGGCTCCTCCACTTTTATATCCTGGATGTTGTCCTCATTCTTCAGCACCAGATCAAGGATTGGTCCCTACCTGGTGAGTTCTGTGATGCCCTGTGTCAGGAACCCACTTGGCAGCACATCTGAAGCCACCTGACTCCTGGCGTGGGTCATGGCCAGTACCCTCCAGTCCACCTTGAACAGATTGAAATCTCCCACTATTATCTCCTCTCCCATTCCTGCAGCATTCAGTAATTGTGAGTTCAGTTCCCTGTCTCTCTTTTTCCCTCCTGGTTGAGTAGTCTGTAAACCATCCCCAGTAACCCCACCTTCCTCCCTCTATTACAGTAACTGAATACACATTGCTTCTGCCCTTCCCTCTTCCAATTCCTGCCTTGTACAGTTTATACCCTTCCTGATATAAACCACTGCCCTTTTCCATTTTTGCCTCCTTGTCCTTCCTGTATAATTTAAACGCAGGGATCGAGAAGTCTGTCATAATTAGGTGTGGCCCATGTCTCTGTGATCGCCGCGATGTTGGCTCCACTCTTAGCCAACAATGCCTGCAGGTTATCCATCTTGTTTCCAAGACTTTGTGTGGGGACACCACCTTCCACATAGACTGAGCCCCCTACCCTTCCCTACCATCTGCCTTTCTCCTCATTACCTGTGCTCCCCCCACCCTCGCTGCTAACCCCCTTGCTCCACCACCACTTCCCACTCCCCCACCCAATGCTGGTATGGTGGGAGGTCTGCACCACCTTCCCCAGAGACTCTGGGGCCTACAGGCCCGCTTGCTTCTCCCCAGTAGTTTAAATAACATTTTGGTTTATCTACCCACACAGCTTGTCCTTGATACCCCCCCACACACACACACACACACTACTGAGGTGCAGTCTGTCTGGTGCAAAAACTGTTTTACCTGACCAGGTCTCCCCAGGCTCTAATACAATTGTACCCTTCCTCCTACACCACTCCCTCAACCAGTCATTGAACTCCTCTATCCTTTTCTTCCTGACTGCACTAGCTGGCGGTACTGGCAACACCTCCATGAACGCAAGTGATTTGGCTACATCTCTGCCAGTCCTTCCTGCCACCCTGTATCTTTCTGGCACCAACCCCCACCTCCTCCTGGCTAGGTTGTTTGTACCTAGGTGTACAACTATGAGGGATTTCCCACCAAGTCTCCAGTTTTTGGGTACACCCTCTCCTCCCCCGTCATCTTATCTCTTCCATTCCACTCCACTCTCCATGTTCTCTCTTCCCTGCCCACCATGACTACTTTGTACTGTCCTACCCACCTTCTTCTGTCCTAATTTCACCGACCCCGTTGTCTTAAACCGATCTCTCTCTGTCCCCCCACCTCCTTTTTTTTTTTTTTTTTAACTATTTATTTACTCTGCAGCCCGGGCATCCTTCTGGGGTACTCACAGGGCGAGGCCTCTACTCCCTGCCTGAACCCCCTCTACTAGCATCCTCCTCCTGAACACCCAGACAGGTCCAGCCCCCCGGGGGAGGGCCCACCCTCCCGTGGTGGCTTTTCTGAAATTAGAGGGACCTACCTGGCGTCGGGTCAGCCATTGGAGTCCCCTGGTGCGCTGGGCTGGCGATGGGATGTTGGCCTGCCCCTGGAGTCTCCTTCATCCCAATGGTGCTGCAGAGGGGTTCCCCCCCCCCCCGAGGAGCTAGGCCGTGTAGTGATGGCCAGGCCCTTAACGTGCCGCCATCCACCGCAGCTCCTCCTCTATTGGTGCACGTGAGACGCTAGCCATGCTGCACCTGGCTGCCTCTATGTGCTGCTGTAGAGCGACGCAATCCCCGAACTCCACCCTAGAGAAGGAGAGCTATCTCCGGACGCCAATCCCTTCTCTCTCCCTGCCGACCCCCAACGGCCCTGGCTCATTCCTGAACCTGGGTCGACGGCGTAGTGTGAGGTGTGGCATCCAGCACCTCAACCCTCTGCGCCACCAGGCCAGCTTCTATCTACCTCCTGTCCCCCCTCCTCATTTCTAGACAGTGGGTGAAATCTAATCCTTAATGGCACTCCTTTGAATGTTCCCACACCTGTTGCATCTCTCGTGGTCCCACCCCTTCCCCTCACCACCTGCCATTCCCCCTTCCTGGGCTCCCCCATCCTATGAGGTAGGGGTACCCCAGAAACGTGGGTGATCCTCTGCCTTTCGACCTCGCTCCAGTGTATTTATTGCCCTTCCTTTACATTTAAGTCTGTGGTCTGTCCTGAAGATGACCACAGGCCACTTAGTTAGGCATTACACGCCTGCTTCGTGGCACTCACTCTTCAGGGTCACTAGGGATTGTGGGTGTTATATAGGAGGAACAAGCACCATATTGGATGGCTGAAACCAGGCAACCACTCTGCCCCACGGTCCAGTCTGGTCTGCTTGGCTCTCAGTCCTCTCGCCCTCGTCCCTCCCTCTGCAGCCCTCCTGCTGTCCACCCATAGTTAACATGGTGGGGAAGGGTATAGAAGATAGTATAGAATGAGAAAGTATGAATAGTAATTACCAGTTCTAGGGACATGAATATGTTGTTCATCCACACTGTCTGGCAGGTTCCTTGCCGCTTTAAATCTTGCCGGAAGGTCTTCAAGCTGGCTCCTCCCACCCACCCGGGTGGTAAAACTCTCTGCTCCGCCCCATGACGCCAGATCTTCCTTACTGCTTGGAAGCTCAGGTTCCCTCCTTAACGCTCTGCATGTAGACTGAATCCTAATTCTTCAGTTCGCCCGAAACTTATTTTAAAATTCTCAAGACTTCGGTCAAGTTTCTCCCTCGCGGCTGCTATGGACAAATCGACTCCCGGATTTCGGTGGTGCCCTTGTGGGCAGAAGATGTCCAGGACGGACCTGCACTCCACGTGCGTCTACTGCCTCGGCCTAGAACACAAACCCGCAGGGGCTCGCGAGTTATGCCGCTCGCTTTCGCCAACGCCCTGGAAGACCGCTGCTGCCCAGTTACAGCTTGAGCGTCCTGGAGAAGCGTATACCAGCTGTTGTCGGGTTGAGGCCCGCTGGCTGTTATCATGCAGCTGGCTCTGCTGAGCAATCTCGAGCAGATGATCGCCCTCGAGGAGGAGGCGGCATGACCGCATCATCTTCCTCGGTCGCAGCATTTATCCCGCTCTCTGGGTACCTGTATTCAGCTTCTTTCAAGGAGCTTTGCCAGTCCCTTTCACTAAGGAGAGGCCATCGGACATTTCTCCGGTCCAAAAAGAAGGACTCTAAGGGTAAGTCCCATCGTCTGCATTATCTGTGAGCGGGAGAGGTCCCTTCCCGGACAGTCGACACTCTACTTCGGTCGAGGTTGCGGCTGAGGCCGCTGGCTTCACGGCGTCCCCGTCAGGCCAGCCGGCCGAGACACCCGTCGACGCGGTCGAGATTTTTCTCGACCCATCGAACTGGCTGTCGACTGGTGAAGCCGACCACCCTTTTTTCACTGGTCCCCCCGGTGGAGACCGAGGACTTGCCTGCGCCTCTGGTGCCGCAGTCCCCGGTTAAGGCTTCCGAGCTGAGGGAAGAGCAGGTGTCTCCCGGCCTTTCCCAGACCCGTCCTTGGAAACGCCGAGGATCTCGGTCTCGGACATCATCTCGGTCCAGTAATCCGCCCGACACGCGTCTCGGCACTTTGGTACGCGGCGCGCACTGGCTCCTCGTCTTCCTCGCCGGAAGAGGAGAGGCTTCAGTGCAAGTTGCATTGACGCTACAAGGACCTGATGTGGCAGCAGTTACTTCTGTCCGGGAACAAGCCGACGCCGTCGCCTTCCCCGCCATTAAGTGTCTGTCACCGAGCGGTCAAATAACCCTCGTAGCCGAGGTGCCCAAGCCTGGTCCGTTGTTCAGCCGAACGAAGGTTCCCCTACCGATTGTGTGGAACCTCACTCACAACCGAAATCGATGCCGAACAAGACTCTCGGTCAGGTCAGGGCCTGCCCCACAGGTTGTCGGCCTCACTCCCACTCATCCTCGGGTGGAGGATGGCTCAGGCAGCTCTTCGCAGACTCCTCCGAGTCTGACGACGACTCCTCTCTGTTCACCGGGCCCATCGGCCTGGAGTCCTCCAGGGGCCAGTCGATGGACGAAAGCCCATCATCCTTCATAGGTTTGCTTTGGCTCATCTCGGAGTCCACCGGGCTGCAGCTCGAACCCATATCCAAGCGGGCCAAGTATCCCTTGACGGAGATACTGGACCGGGGGATTCACCCACGGAGGCCTTTCCGGTGGCTGAAGCCATTGTTGGCCCAGCCTTGGAGCTCTGGCAGCGGCCTGCTTCCTGTCCTGCACCTTCGGCCAGGATGGCCAGGAAGTATGTGGTCCCCACTGCTCTTGCCCGGGTTTGAACACCCTCTGCCGAGGTTGGTCATCACAGCATTTTCCGGCGTTCCGGAAATGCTAGGGATGTGGACAAGCCCCCGACAAGGAGTCCAAAAAGCTGCACTATGCCGGGTGCAAGGTGTACGCTGCATCCTCCTTGGCCTCCGCCAGGCCAGCTCAGCCGTGCTGATGGCACACTTCTCCCACACCCTCATGCGCTCCCTTGATGAGGTGATCCCTCATCTCCCGGCCGACCTGCAGACCACGGTCCGGCAGGTACGGGACCAGGGTAGGGCAGTGTCTAAGCAGCAGCTCCAAACGACTCTGGACATCGGAGACTTCTGTGCCAGATCAGTTGCTGCCGTGGAGGCCATGCACCGCAGAGCATGGCTGAGGATATCCACCTTCATGGCGGATACCCAGCACGAACTGGCGGATGTCCCCTTCTGGGGACCGACCTCTTCGGCCCTGGAGTGGAAGATCACCTGCAGTGGATCTAAAAGTCCAGTGCCACTCTGGACTTGGTCACCTCTGCCCTGAAGGACAAAGGCTGCCGACAGCAGCAGCACAAGTCCTTTCTTCCTTCTGCGCCTGGAGCACCTCCGGCCCAACAGCACCAGGGCCAGCAGGTTCACGCTTGGCATCCCAAACCCAAGTCTGCGGCTTCCTCCAACAGGAAGCAGGGAGGTAAAGGCCCAGGAGGTCCCTCGGCCGGTCCCTCCTTTAAGTCTGCCCAGTGACTGGTTGAGAGGTGTCGCCCCCAGCCTCGTCACTCCCCCCCTGGGTTCCCCCGTGGGGGGACGGCTCTGCCACTTCCTTTCCGCTTGGTCCGTTATCACCAGGGACCATTGGGTTTGGAGGTGGTAGGAAAGGCCTGCCCTGGAGTTCGAGCAGGCCCTGCCCTTCCGAGCCGTCGCCCCCGGGGCCTCTGGTCGTAGCTTTGTTTGTCCTGCTGAGCCGGGAGTATTGCCCTTGCTCCTCGAAAAGAGGTGTGATCAGGAAGGTGGCGGATCCTCCTCCAGACCAGGGTTTGTGTCCAGGTACTTCCTGGTCCCAAAACGGATGGGGGGCTGGCGCCCCATTCTCGACTTGCACAACCTGAACAGGCTCCTAAGGTCTCGGACCTTCAGGATGGTCACTCTGGCTCAGATAATCCCATCCTTGGAACAAGGCGTGTGGTTCTGTTCTCTGGACCTTCAGGACACGTTCTTTCACGTCCCAATCCGTCCGTCTCACCAGAGATTCCTCCGCTTCAGAGCGGAGGGATCCCTTTACGAGTTCCGGGCCATGCCCTTCGGCCTTCCCTAGCTCCCAGGGTCTTCACCAAATGCATGGCAGTGGTGACAGCATTCCTGCGGCGCTAAGGGTCCGGGTGTACCCCTACCTGGATGACTGGCTGATTGCAGCCCCCTCCAGAGCGGAGGTGGAGCGGTCCAGAGATCTGGCCCTCCAGGTTTGCTCTCCAGGTTGGCCTCTCATCAACGAGGCCAAGTCGGAACTCATGCCAAAGCAGGTGATGCAATTCATCGGGGCAGAGCTCGAATCTCTACGAGCCAGAGCACGGCTCCCGGCGGACAGGGCCGAGGTTCTTTCCTCCTTTGCCCAATCATTTCAGGTTGGGCAATCACGCCCTGCCCGGGACTTCCTGCACCTCCTGGGCCTCATGGCTGCCTGCACCAGCGTGGTCCATTTGGGCCGCTGGTACATGCATCCTCTTCAGTGGGGACTGGCCAGCCAGTGGTCACAGCACTTCGATCGGCTGGATCAGCTAGTGACAGTGACCCAGGGGATGTGGAACGTTCTCCAGTGGTGGACCGTTCCAGCACATCTGCAGGAGGGCTTCTCGTTTGTCCGCCCTGAGCCGACGGTCTCTCTATCGACCGATGCCTCTCTGATGGGTTGGGGTGCCCATCTAGGGGAGCACAGAGCGCACGGCCTCTGGTCCCCTCGGGAGTTCTGATGCCATATCAACTCTGTTGGAGCTTCCGAGCGTCTGCCTAGCCCTCACCGCCTTCGCCTCCGCTTTCACGGGTCAAGTTGTTCAGGTCCAGACGGACAATACCACGACCATGTACCACCTAAACCGCCAGGGCGGGACGCGCTCCATGCCTCTGTGCAGGGAAGCTCTCCGCATTTGGTCATTCGTGCGCAGCCTGGAGGCAGATCTCCTCGCCATTCATGTGGCAGGAGCCTCCAACACCCTGGCCGATGCCCTAAGCCAGATAGGGGCTGCGTCTCACGAGTGGTCTCTCCTGCCGGAGGTAGTACAAGATCTCTTCTCCCACTGGGGCACACCTCAGGCGGACCTGTTTGCCTCCAGGGAGAATGCAAAGCTGAGACTGTTTCATGCCCGCCCCCCTCAGCAGGGCTCGCTGCAGGGGGATGCCTTCTCGAGGCCGTGGACCGGGCCTCTTCTACGCCTTTCCCCCATTTCCCTTGATCCACAAGGTGCTTCTCAAGGCGAGGAGGGACAAGGCGCAGGCGATTCTGGTAGCCCCAGACTGGCCCCGCCAGTTCTGGTATCCAGATCTCCTCAGTCTCAGCTCCAGGCTCCCGAGGCAGCTTCCAGCCCGCCCGGACCTGATCTCAGTCAATCAGGGGAAGGTATTCCATCCGGATCTTCAATCTCTGCACCTGACGGCCTGGTTCCTGAGCGGCTAGAGTTCCAGGCCTTGGGTCTTTCCGACAAGGTCCTCAGCGTTGTTGAGGCGTCCCATAAGGAGTCGACCAGAAAATGCTATGCCTTCAAATGGAAGAGATTCTCCATTTGGTGTCAGGGCAAGGGCCTGGACCCTTCCTCCTGTTCCTTGGCAAGGTTGTGGACTACCTAGGGTCCTTTCTCAACAGGGGCAGTCGGCGACCCTTGGGTGCACCTGGCAGCCATCTCTGCTTATTAGGCGCGGGCCGGAAAGGCAGTCGGTGGTGCAGAGGAAGGTGATCGGGCGCTTTTTCAAGGCCTTGATCACATATCCCCTCGCAGGGAACCTCCACCTCCGTGGGATCTACTACTGGTATTGGCTAAGCTCATGGGCAAGTCATTCGAGCTGATGCACAGGTGTGACATCTCTCACCTGTCGTGGAAGACCACCTTCTTGGTGGCTATCACGTCAGCCAGAAGGATGGGAGAGCTCCAGGCGCTTTCCATCAAGTCTCCTTATCTGGTCTTCCACAGGGACAGGGTTGTCCTGCGCCCCCACCCGAAGTTCCTTCCGGAGGTGGTGTTGGAGTTTCACCTTAACCAGGTGTTGACTCTGCCGGTGTTCTACCCCAATCACACCTCGGAGGCTGAATATAGGCTCCATACTTTGGACCCTAGAAGAGTGCTCGCTTATTATAAGGAGCGGATAGTTGAAGTTCAGGGAGAGGTTCGCCAGCTGTTTGTCACCTACGCTGAAGCCGCACCTAGCAGACCTGCAGCCAAGCGGACAATAGGCAGGTGGGTCACCTCCTGCATAGATCTCTGCTGTAGCTTGGCGGGCATGGAGCCTCCCAGAGGGATAAGAGCTCATTTTACCCGCCATACCGCTGCATCGGTGTCTGCTTCCAGGGACGTCCCTATCCAGGAAATCTGCAGGGCTGTTACATGGAAGTCAGCACACACCTTCATCACCCACTACCACATCGACCTTGAGTCACGCCGGGATGCTGGTTTTGGGGCCTTGGTTCTCCAGTCCTTATTCCCTAAGTAGGGGGTGTGCGCCTTGCCTCCCTCCTCTCGGAAAACTGCTAGGAGTCTGCCAGACAGTGTGGATGAACAACATATCCATGTCCCTAGAAATACAGGTTACTCACCTGTAACAGGAGTTCTAGGAATGGTTTATGTTGTTCATCCACACGACCCACCCGACCTCCCCGGCCTCGACACACAACCTGGCTTCCAGCGGGCTAGATCTGGCGTCATGGGGCGGAGCCGTGAGTTTTACCACCCGGGTGGGTGGGAGGAGCCAGCTTGAAGACCTTCCGGCAAAATTTAAAGCAGCAAGGAACCTGCCAGACAGTGTGGATGAACAACATATACCATTCCTAGAACTGTTACAGGTGAGTAACCTGTATATTTACAAAACAGTACATCAAAAGAGCATAACCATAAACAGTTTCGAGGCAAAAATAATACACAAGGTTCATGTGATATTAAAAAAAAAAAAAAAAAGAGTTTGGTTGGTTCGGAGGATTACCCCCACCAGACATAAAGTGGGAGAGCAGTATGGTCAGGTCGCTACGTGTGGTCTTCTCTCTGGTTTCCCTGTCCAGTCAGCAGCTTGCACAAGTTCTCCCCATTGGACCTTCTGAGGTTTCTCTTGTCCAGTATTCTCAATCTGGCACCCCTGAGCTGACCTCTGGTTATAAGATTTTCAAACCCCAGGAATCTCTCGGTATGCTTAACTGAAGCAGTCAGCCTTCTGTGTTGAACTGCCTCGGAGGATTGGAACGTACTGTATGTATAAAAAAAAAAAAATCTTTTTTTTTTTTTCTCTTGTTTGTCAATGTTTGACTTGTTGGATTATTTGTTGTTGGTTGATCTAAATCGTGTCAGGCCTGAAAAATGACTTCTGTCCAGTGCTCTTACCTGGTTAACAAAATTTAAATAAATAAATAAAATAAAATGATGGAACTATCATTGACTCATCCAACAATTCAAACTGCTTGCTCCTAGGTGCTGCTGCATTCTAAAACGTTCAGATTCATTTCTCCGCTTGCCTAGTCAAGACGCCTCGGAGAGCTCTCCTCAGCATCTGTCAAAATGTTGTTGTTTTCTGTAGTTTTAAACTCCTACTTCTTTAACTTGTGTATGTTAGCCCTTTTTGCTGGTTGTCAGGTTAATTATCTTAGTTTTTTAATGTTTTTTCTGATTTTCTCGGTTCCTCAGCAGTTCCAGGGAACCGTCCCCACAGCAGTGTTTGCCGCAATTTTTACTTTTAAACTTTTAAGCGTTCGGGTTCCTAGTTCTAGGAGTTGTAACGCTTTTCTGTTGAAATATATGAGTTTTATTGAGGTTCCTCATTTTTCTAGGACCTGAGCACTTTAGTTGTCCCTGTCTTTTATTCCTGTCTGGGAACCAAGTGTCCCCAGTAATACTCAGGTATTCATAACTCTTGTAGTGACCCTTTAAGACAGAACTGCCCGGAAAGAATGGAACACATGCAAATGATGGATTACATGTGCCGACTTTTTAAATGCTGCCTCGAACTAACTGCCTTAGTTCTAAACCTCTCAGATTTCACTCTAAGCCTGTCAAGTCTAGACGCTTGGAGTTCCTCTCCTCAACATCTACTTGTGACGTGAAAAATTTATAAAAACACATATAAGTATCTTTTTTTCCTTCATTTGCTGTCTTTTTACTTATTGTATTTCAAGTTAAACCATAGTTTTAGTGTTAAATTGTTTTATTGGTTTCTCCCGGTTCGGTATAACCGTGGGGAACAGTTATTTTAGCTTTTATATATGAGTTTTCTGACTAAAAAACTCTGCTAATTTAGTTTATTTTTGTTTAAATTTATTTTAGTAACCACTTTATCGGTTACTGAACCGATAACCTCGATTCATTTTTCTTCGGTTCCCAGTTCCGATTGGTTCCTTTATCGGTTCCGGAACCGACTGCAACTGCTAAACGATACTTAAATTTTAAAAACTATTTAGCAGTTTCATTTTTTTTATCAGTTTCCTGATAAAATGTCTGTAAAATCTAAAAAGAAAACCAGTGAACATGGTTTTAAAAACTGTACTGAATGTGGGGACATATTTGCCAAGGCAGATAAGCACAGTTTGTGCCTGCCTTGGCTATGACCATTTAAATGAGGATTGTGAAATTTGTAAAACTTTACCAGATGAAACTGTGGAGAAATGCCTGAAACGGCTAAAGAAATAATGTCCTCCTCCTAAGGGTCCCTCAGGCTCTGACCAGCCGACACCCTCTACTGCTGTGGGTGAAACCACTGCAATTTTACACTCAACTCCGATACGGGTGATAAAGTGACTTCTGCGAAGCCTGCTGAACCGGCTGACTCCCCGGTTCCCTCAAAAAAATCAAACAAAATTGAAGCACACAGAACCACCTGTTGGACAAAAAAGGGGACTTCTGTGGGTGCTCTGGCTCTTCCCCTCTCCTCAGGAGATAGCACAGGCATTTAAAGTGGTACAAGCCTTGCAGTGACTTCTGTCTCCTGGCCAACAGCAATCTGGGCAGACTCCTGCTGGACAGGCTGGCCCCTCAGCCGAATCCTTATTCATTTAAGAGGAGGATTATGGGGAGTATGAGAAGGAGGGAAACCCATAGAGCCTCAGATTTCCCCCTGAGCAGGACTTTGGCTGTCCTCCCAGAGCTACTAAGGAATATTCCTCACATTTCAGTTTTGTGAGAAGGATGGCTGATGCCCTTGACATCACCACAAGTGAAGAAATAGAGGATGAGGTTGACTACCTTGAGATGATGGGGCTAACCCACCCACCCTCTGTCCCCCATCTTGATAAGAGACTGGACAAGAAATATCAGGGCTGGGAGGGTGCAGACGTTCTGTTTTCCCACCCTGACCACCAGGGGTGGTCCAGGTGTCAGCCCGTGACAAGGCCAAAGTGCCTCCGGCTTCTCACCTACTAGAAAAGGAGTCCAGAAAAATTGACTGTTTGGCCAAGAAGGGATACTTGTCAGTCTCCTTAGCCATCAGGCAGTCTAATTTTCAGGCCTATGCAGCATAGTATCAAAAGCCACTGTGGCAGTCTGTCTTGGCTATGGCAGACAAGGCCACATCACCCTTGTTGGCTGATCTTGCAGAAACTGCTAGAGTTGGCTTGGAGGCGGCCAAATATCGGTTTCAAATGGCTGCTGATATGAATGATATAGCAGCTAGGTGGATGGCCAGTACTGTGGCTCAGAGGAGGTTTGCCTGGCTAAGAGCCACAAACCTTACCCAGGACACACAAACAAAGGCTATGGATTTCTCTCTGGAGGGTAATTCCCCTTTTGGTAACAAAACTCTGGCTTACATGAAGAGGTGGACGAGTACAAAACCACCTTCAAGAGCAGTTTGGCCAAAGAGAAGGCCTCCCCATCCACCAGGCCCTATGGGAGGGGAGGCTGGGGTAGGTTCTTTCATAACAGGCCCTTTTCCAAGCAATGGCTGCACCCCAATCCCAGCAGTATCCCCAGCAAGGGTACAGAAGGGGCTCCAGGTGGGGTCTCAATCCCAGTCTCATCCCCAGAGTAAGCAAACACCCTGATGTGTTTTCTCAGGCTGCCTCCTCGCTACCTGTCGGAGGCAGGTTGGCTCATTACCTCCAGGCTTGGCAAGAAATCACAGACAAGTGGGTCCTGGAGACAGTGAGTCAGGGACTGTCCCTGAATTTCAAATCCCTTCCTGTTTTGAGAACTAGAGTATCTGGACCATCCTCTTTTGCAGAAAAGAAGCTGTTGGAGGAAGAGGTTCGACACTTGCTACTGTCAAAGCCAGTGGAGCCTGTCCTAGATCAGCAGAAAAGAAAGGGGTTTTATTCAAGGTATTTCCTTACTACAAAGAAAAATGGGGAGTGGCGGCCTATCTTAGACCTCAGGGTACTAAACAAGTATTTGACAAAGCCAAAGTTCGAAATGGTAACATTGGCATTGATTCTGCCAACACTCCAAAAAGGAGGCTGGTTGGCATCATTGGACCTAAAAGGTGCTTATTTCCACATCCCCATAAGGGAGTCTCACAGAAAGTACCTCAGGTTCAGACTCCCATCAGGTCACTACCAATTCTCAACCCTGCCATTCGGTCTCACTTCAGCTCCAAAGGGTGTTCACAAAGTGCTTGGCAGTTGTGGCACACCTTCCAAGGCAAGGTGTTAGTGTCCCCATATTTGGACAACTGGCTGGTGGTAAGAAAATCACCACAGAAAGTCAGACAGTACCTGCAGATCACCCAGAGGCTTCTGCAGTCCCTGAGGTTTCTGATAAACCACAAAAAATCTGTCCTACCTGTACGAGTGCTGCAGTTCATAGGAGCAGAGATCAACACCCTGCAAGGCAGGGCCTACCTGCCTTTGGACAGGGTAAGAAGTATCCAGCTGATTGCAGACTCGTTTAACCTGCACAAGCCAAAAACTGTAAGGCAGTTCCTACAGCTCCTGGGTCACATGGCTGCGGCCACAGGCACAGTCCTAGGTTCCAAATGAGAGACATCCAGTTCTACCTCAGGACACATTGGTGTTAGAGAAGGGATCCTCTCTCAGAACTGATCCCAGTAATAAAAACCTTGTTACAGGCACTTCAGTGGTGGAAAGAGGAAACCAGTCTAAGAGAAGGGGTTCCCTTTCAGCAGGAGTCCCCATCAGTTGTTCTCACAACAGATGCATCTCTACTGGGGTGGGGTGCCCACTTGGGGGACCACACAACCCAGGGCACTTGGTCAAGTGCAGAGTCACTCCAGCACATAAACTTACTGGAACTCAGAGCAGTGTTTCTGGCACTAAAGGCCTTCACAACACTAATACAGGGAAAGGTGGTAAAAGTCGGGACGGACAGTACCACCGTAATGTACTACATAAACAAGCAGGGAGGTACAAGGTCAAGTCCTCTCTGCACAGAAGCTATGAAAATCTGGAGCCTGGCATACTCTCTGGGAGTTTCCCTACAGGCAATCCATCTGCCATGGAAAGACAATACCATCGCAGATGCTCCAAGTCAAATCAACCAGGCCCATCACAAATGAACCCTGAACAGGCAAGTGGTGGAAGTGATTTTCAGGAGGTGGGGCACCCCAGAGGTATACTTATCCGCATCCCACCAGAACCACCACCTGCCACAATACTGTTGCAGCCCACCAGGCTGGGGAACAGTCCTCCTGGATGCTCTAGCTCTGAATTAGTTGGGGAAGTACTTGTCTGCTTTTCCTCCCTTTCCCCTGGTGTACAAGGTTTTGCTCAAGCTCAAGTCCCAGTCAGCATCAGTGATCTTGATTGCACCAGACTGGGCCAGGCAGCCATGGTACTCTCTGCTGCTCTCCATGTCTGTGTCCGAGCCAATACACCTTTCTCGGAGGCACAGTCTGCTAACCTTCAACTAGGGTAGGCTCCTGTACCCGAACCTCAGGTCACTTAGGCTCAAGGCATGGCTCTTGAGAACCTAGAATATGTAGGCTTGCATCTTTCTGAATGTGTCTTGGACATTTTAAGGGGTTACAGGAAGCGCTCCACTAAGAAAACCTATGCTTTAAAATGGAAAAGGTTTTTTATTTGGTGTTCAACCAGGGAACTAGTACCAGCACATGCTGGGGTCCCAGCTGTGCTTGACTATCTTACCTACTTAATTACATATGAACACATGAATTTGCCAGCAGATAAAGGCCTTATGGTCTATCAAGTCTGCTTGAGTGTGCAGCTAGCAACCCTTATACTGCAGCTGCCCCTCCCTCCCCTATCCCTCCCTCTTACCGTATCCCATCCTCTTTTGAAGCAGTCCACTGTTCTACAGGATACCACGTCCACAGGCAACACATTCCACCCAGACACCGCTCTCTCCATAAAAAAAGTGTCCTCTTATTTCCCTCCTGAAATTTACTGGGTTTACAGTCCAGCACCCCCAAGGTCCACCTGGCTGCAGCATCTGCTTACTTATCAGCTGGACAGAATGCTTCTGTGGCTTTAGATCCTATCTTCAAAAGGTTCTTTAGGGGCCTGGCCCATTTGCACCCCCCCTCACAGGGTACCGGTGCCAGCATGTGACCTAAATGTGTGCCTAGCTAAGCTCATGGGGTCCTCTTTGAGCCCATGTCTTTGGCTCATTTGAAATATGTCACATGGGCAGTTTTTCTAGTGGCAATGACTTCTGCAAGAAGAATCAGTGAGCTCCAGGCTCCCTGCATTGAACAGGAGTACATTTCATTCCACAGGGACAAGGTGGTCCTGAGAACGAACAGGAAATTTCTTCCTAAAGAGGTTTCTGATTTCCACTTGAACCAAACTACTACCCTACCTGTCTTTTTCACTTAGCACTCTACTTCTGGTGAAAGGAGACTCCACAGTCTGGATGTCAAGAGAACTCTTAGTTACAATATACGCAGGACAGAAAACAGCTGATCTTACCTGTGTCAGTCTTCACCTTTCATCACTGGTGGGTGTGTGCCAGAGGCAGGGACCCCGTGGGAGACTTTTTTTTTTTTTGAAGAGGGGCCGACATATTACGTGGTGCTCGCGGGTTGGCCAGAAATGGCCGTTGGGTCCTCCTACACCTCCGTTCTGATTCTCCTGGCGTCGAGACAGCACCCCAGCCGACTCGAGACTACTGCGGCCTAGTAGATACTGCAGTGCCAAAGTTCTAAGCCATTATACCTTCGACTCCACCTCAGTTCTGCTACTCGACACCACTGCAGACCCGCAAGACATTTCCTTTTTATTTTGAGTGCGGCGTCGAGTCTTTATGAATTTAAGTTTTGTTACCGTTCTGTCATATCTGGTCGTCTGGATAAGAAGCAATCCAAGAAAATGAGTTGGCCCCTATGTGTCAGTGTCCCTGTGGCTGACAGATTTAAGTAATCGACCGTCATGACATGCGTCTCCTGTCTTGGTTCTCAGCATGATATGGATGCTTGCGATGCCTGCTTCTCGATGGACCGTCGAGTTTTAGAACACAGTGCGTTAAAGTCAGCGGGGCCATGCCAAGTTTTGAGGGGTGACATCGCTCGCGCCGTTCCAAGCACAGGACTCTGCCTTACCTCCGGGTCCCTTCCCAGGCCTGTATGGTCCAGTGAAGAGGGGCCTCCTCTCAGCCTTGATGTGGAGGAGGTCCCTACCGTGCCAGAGGGCGGTCTGCTCCGTTAGAGTCGGGCGGGGGCACCGCCTTGGCGTTGCCTCCTGGAGTGCAGGCTCACGTTGTCAGGCCCGGCTGGGTCCAGGCGTGGGGGCGTTCTTAACGCCGCGTGATCGGGAAGGCGCGCGAGGGTGTGGGGCCGGGCTGCTGCACTATGACTGGGGGAGCCCTCTGGGCCGCTGATCTGTAGCCCTTCATAAATGTCTCCTCCTCAGAGGCAGATGATTCTGACGTGTATCCGGATTGGGTGCCTGATTTTTCAGAATCAGAGGGATCCCCAGAACCAAGCACCCTTGCGTCTTCCCAGGTGCCCCCTCCAGCCGCTCAGGCAACTGAGGCTCGTGCGGATCTCCCAGCCCTCCCTGGCTCAGAAGGCCAGCTGTGACCTTCTTGTCCCTCCACTGCTGGTGTGGCAGTCGGGTTCTTGAGTGAGGAGGTGGCTGCCGTCCCCGGTGCCATTCCCCCTCTCAGGATCAAGACTAAGTCCCCCTCCTGCTGAGGCCCTCCCCAAGGGGCCTGTGGAGTCGAGGGAGCCCTTGGTGCAGGGGTCGAGGAAGAGGGCCTTCTCGGAGTCTTCAGGATTGGGGATGGGGGGCAAGTGACCGCGGCACACTTCCATGACCCTTCGGGGTCGGGGAGGAGCCGTAGTGCTGAGCCCTTTGTCCTCCCCTTGGGTTCTCCCACGAAGGTATCTCTGGGTGGGGCTGGAGTCCACCCTTCTGGATCCATGTGGCCCCGGTCCCCTCTTAGGGTAGCTCATCCTATAGGGTTAAGCCCTCACCATTTTGATTTCCAGGATAGGATGGTGAATTTACAGACCTGCAGTTTTCCTCTGATGCCAAGCTATCCTGTGGATTCTGCTAGCCCTGGCAGAGGCACATCACACCAGGGGGAACACGACAACCCGCTCACGACAGTTCTACTCGTGTCAACTTGCTCCCGACAATTCACCCCAGCGCTAATTCACTCCTCCAACATTCGCTTGCCTACGACAGTTCGCTCCCAAAATCAATTTAAATTCCTACAAGTCACTACACACTACACATGTCCTACACACTCACATCTCAGAAGAATCTGATCATGAACAAATTTATTGTCCCCCAGTGATTCAGTCCACCCAGCAGTAAAAAATAATA
Organism: Neoceratodus forsteri; assembly: GCA_016271365.2. Taxonomy (NCBI): domain Eukaryota; kingdom Metazoa; phylum Chordata; order Ceratodontiformes; family Ceratodontidae; genus Neoceratodus; species Neoceratodus forsteri. The sequence continues at coordinate 1,841,156,892 of CM057449.1, forward strand.
AAAGTAGAATCTGACTGAAAACATATCTGTTGAAGCTCAGTTTGGTATCCTAAATCATAAAAGCAAAAACACAATGTCTAATCTTCACAGTACTAAATTTCCACGCTAGATTATTTGGGTGCATGGTGTGTTGGAGTCCTAGTGGCGCCCAGGAAGCCCTCCACTAGAACCACTTAAGCTGTAAAGTGAAAGCGGTTCTGCATTTGGGCTACCACTCATCACCTAGACCCCTTCACCTGTCCATTGAATCGAGTTCTAAAGTATCTCCTTTCCCTGTCAGACTCAGGGTCCAGGTTACTCATCGATTAAGGTACACTTATCTTCCATCTCTGCGTATCATGCACCTATGGAAGGCAAGACTGTTGCCCAGATGGATCTTTCCCGCACTTTCTTACAGGGCATACTGCATCTGAAACCTCCCATGGGGGACCCTGTCCTCCATGGGACCTTTTGTTTGTCTTAGAGAAGCTTACTTGGTCTCTCTTTGAGCTTGCCACAAGCTGCAAGCTCCACTTTCTGTCGTGGAAAGCGTTGTTTTTAGTTGCCATGACATCTGCTCGAAGGATTTCTGAGCTTCAGGCTCTGATGTGTAAAGAGCCTTATTTAGTTTTCCACAAGTACAGTTTGTCCTTGCAGACTAATCCTATGTTCTAGGGACATGGATATGTTGTTCATCCACACTTATTGGCAGGTCCCTTGCCGCTTTAAATCTTGCCGGAAGGTCTTCAGGCTGGCTCCTCCCACCCGCCCGGGTGGTAAAACTCTCGGCTCCGCCCCATGACGCCAGATCTTCCTTACCGCTTGGAAGCTCAGGTTCCCTCCTTAGCGCTCTGCGTCTTTGACTGGTTCCTGAAAAGTTCGGTCTTCAAATTTATTAAAGTATCCTGAATCTTCTTTTTCTTCTTCGCTGCGGCGATGGCTTTTCCGGCCCCGAGAGGCGTACGGTTAGTTCCTCCAGGAGGGACTCGCACTCCACGTGCTCTTTTGCCTGGACTTGGATCACGATCCTCAGGCTTGCAACTTTTGTTCTGACCTTTCGGTCAGCTCTCCGGAGGACCGCGCGACCCGTTCGGGGCTCGGACATCCGGTAGTTTTTTCCGCTCCGGAGTCTCCATCAGACCGGCGGGTGCCCGCTTCGACTGTTTCTCTGCAGTCTTATCCTGCCGGGGAAGGGACGGGGGTTCCCCTTCCCTCTCCTTCGGTTGCGGATCTTATCCCGCTCTCCTTGGATTCCTTACATTCAGCTTCGTTCAGGGAGCTTCGTCATTCCCTCTCCTCCAAGGGAGAGGGAACCTGACCTGTCTCTCAGCCTATGTCTAAAGGGCCGCGAGCGGGGTCTCTTCGTCAGGAGGCGGGGAAGTTTTCCCCTACCTCATTGGCGGCCTTCAGACTTTGAGTGGGGTTTGACTTCAGCCTCTGGCCTCACGGTACCCCGTCAGGTCAGCGGCCAAAATCCCGCCGATGTTGTCGAGTCTCTCGACCCGTCTTTGGGTCTGCTGAGGCCGTCTTCCCGCCGCGCCGGCGGTCGAAACTCTGTCCTCCACCAGGTTGACAGCCTTGGTCCGTTCTTCGAGCGAGGGAGGGCGGGTGCTCCCATTTCTTCCAGGCCGCCTCTCGGTTACCCGGTTGGGTCGGTCTCGGTCTACCTCTCGGTCTAGCCGCTCCGCGATCTCTGCGTTCTCGGTCGGGCACCGGGTTAAGTAGCCAGCGTTCTTCGTCCCCTCCTCGGATGAGGAAGCGGTTTCGATGCGTTGGCGTCGGTGTTACAGGAACTTATGTAGCGACAGCAGTTGTCTGGGTTTCAGTCGACCCGATTCATTCTCAGATAGCAAGCAGTCGCCGCTGGTGGCAGCGTTCGAATCGGTCGAGAGCCTTCTCCAGGACCGGTTGCTCGTTCGACCTAGCTGCCCTCCGCCTTCGGTGGAGTCCAGGCCGGACCGTGGCCTGTCCTTCAGGTCACTCGGTTCCCTCACTCCTGCCCGCCCCCGGCGGACGAAGAGTGCCTCAGGCCTGCGGCAGCTTTTTGCAGACCCTTCAGAGCCTGGAGCAAGCTCTGCCATGTTTCCTGATGGGGAGGACCCCGGGTCTTCCCAGGAACATCCAGTAGACAACAGCCCATCGTCTTCTAAGGGTCTACTTCAGCTCATTTCAGAGTTTACTGGAATGCAGCTTAAGCCCGTCTCCGATCGGGCTCCTTACCCCCTTCTGGAGATTCTGGATCGAAGGGGTTCTTCCATGGAGGCCTTCCCAGTGGCTGAGGCTATTGTGGGCCCAGCCTTGGAGCTATGGCGGCGGCCTACTTTGCCCCGCCTTCAGCCAGGGTAGCTCGGAGTATCCTATCCCGGTCGGTTCTCTGCCCGGTTTCTGAGCACCCCTCGGCTGAAGGGTAATTACTGACAGCTTCCAATGTCTTGGAAACGCTGGGATATGGACAGACTCCCGACAAGGAGTCCAGAAGGATGGACTGTGTCGGGCGTAGAGGTTACGCTTGCTCCTCCCTAGGCCTCCGTCAGGCCAGCTCGGTTGCACTGATAGCACATTTCTCCTACACCCTTTTGGGCTCCCTGGACGAGGTTCTCCTCATCTCCCAGGTGACCTGCGGACCACGGTTCGACAGGTGCGGGACCAGGTAGGCGGTGGCTTAAGCAGCAGCTCAGGCGGCTCTGGATCTAGGCGACTCCTGTGCCAGATCGGTGGCGGCCGCAGTGGCCATGCACCGCAGGGCGTGGCTGAGGTTAACATCCTTCTCCTTGGAAACCCAGCACGAGTTGGCGGACATCCCCTTCTTGGGGACTGACCTTTTCGGCCCTGGAGTGGAGGGATACATCCATGGGCCCGAGAAGTCCGATGCCACTCCGGACTCTGTCACTCTCGCCCGCGGGGTCAAGGGCAGCCGTCAGCCTTTGCGTAAGCCCCTTTGCCCCTGAGCCCTGGGGCCTCCCTGGCCCAGCATGAGGCCAGCAGGCATGCGCTGTGCGCCTGTTGCCAAACCAGCGTCTTCCTCAAAGGAAGCGGAGGCAGGAAACAGGGGCTCCTCGGCTCCCTCCCCCTCTAAGCCTGCTCAGTGGCGGGCCAAGGGCATTGCTCCGGCTCCGTCGTCCCAGCGGGTTTTCCCATGGGGGCGGCTCCGCACCTCGTTCTGGAGATATTTAGGGTGGATCCTGTCGTGGTGGCGGATCCCCTTTGAGCCATTGCCCCAGGGAATTTGAGTTCACTGCCCTGTGCGGTCGTCCGACATGCCAGCCCTCTAGTTAGAGATGATCAGGAAGGCGTGGACCCCCCAATTCAACCCTGGGTTCGTGTCCAGGTATTCCTGGTCTCTTACAGGACGGGGCTTGCGCCCATCCTCCTGCGCCTGGATGGTCTCTCTTCTGCAGACATTCCATCCTCAGAACGTGGCGTGTAGCTGTTTCCTGGTCTCCAGGATGTACCTACTCCTCGTTCCGTCCGTTTTTGGGGGAGGCTCCACCCCTTCTTGCGGGGGAGCTGCTTACGAGTTCCTAACACTTCCTTGCTTAGCAGTCTCTGCGGCATGGAAGGGTCCGGATGTCATCTCACCCAGAAGGCAGACTGGTCTCCCGTTTCGGGAGCCGAGTGAGAACTCGTATCTTAGCAGTGAAGCTTCTTCAGGACTAAGCTCGACTTTGAGTCCGAGCTCAGCTCCGGGTGAACAGGGCGAGGTTCTTCCTCCTTTGCCGGTCGGGTTGGCCGGGGAATTACGTCCTGCCAGGACCTCCTGCTCCTCCTGGGCCTCAGGGCAGTCTTCCCTTAGTGGGAGGGGCCAGCCAGAGGTCACAATGCTGTGTCCCGTGGACCAGTTCGTGACTTACAGCCCAGGTGTTAGGAGAACGCTCCCTTGGACCGTTCTAACTCCGGCAGGAGACTATCCTGCTTGTTCACCCTGAGTTGCCGGTCTTCTCCGACCGATGCTTCTCGGATGGATGGGGTGCCCATCTTGGGGAATGCAGAGTGCGTCGCCTCTGGTCCTCTTGTGAGTCGATGTCCTTCCTGCTCGCTGGAGACAGGCCAGTCCGATTAACCGGCACTTCGCTCCGCTTGTCACTGGGGTCTAGTGGTGAAGTCTAAGTTGGATTATTCAAGACCATGTGCTACCTACTCCACCAGGTTTGGTCTATCCCTTGTCTCGGTGGGAGGTTCTCCGCATTAGGCGGTTGCGCGGTCGAGGCTTCCTAGCCATTTCATGGCAGAGCCCAATTCCCTAGCTGCGGCCCTGAGCGGGCATAGGCTGCGCCTCATGAGTGTCTCCCTGCGGGGTAGCCAGGATCTTCTCCCTTTTCCCTCCGGGAGAATACTAGGCTGAGACTGTTTTTTGCCGCCCCTCAGCAAGGCTTGCTGTGAGGGATGCCATCAGGGCCACGGACCCGGGCCCCTCCGTGCCTCTCCCATTCCCTTGACCTACAGGCAGGGCGGAGGATTTGCGCAGGGGTAGTGCTGGTAGCCCCAGACTGGATTGCCAGTGCTGGTATCCAGCTCTCCTCAGTCTCAGCCACAGGCTCCTGAGGCAGTCTCTAGTCCGCGGTCCTGTCTTTCCTTTTCAGGGAAGGTTATCCATCTGGACCTTCAATCCCTGCCTGGCCATCCTGTGGCTAGCCGCCAGGCCTAGGGTCTTCGGCAAGGTCCTCGACCTTAGGCGTCCTGCTAAGTTGGCCAAGATGCTTGTCCTTTGGGAGAAGTTTTCCTTCTTCCGGCGATGGGATAGGCAGGTGCCCTTCCCTGTCCCTGAGCATAGCATTCCGGACCATTTGCGGTCCATCCTTAGACCAGGGCTTGGTCGGCGACCCTCTGGGTGCTTCTGTGGTCACCACTGTCTTCCGAGGCGCGGGCGGAGGTAGCTGGTGGTGCGGAGAAGGTGGTGTGGCACTTCTGGGCCTCGACCACGCCTCCGCCTGGGAGATATCCCGTTTCTGCGGGATCCTTGCTGGTATGGGCTTAGCTCACGCAGGCAAGCTATCTGAACCTTTGCACAGGTGCGTTTCCCCACCTGTTGTGGAAGAACACCTTCTTGGGGCCTCCGCCATCCAGAGGCTGGGAGAGTTCAGGCCTCTCCTTATCCCTATCCGGTCTTCCACAGGGACTAGGTTGTCCTGCCCCACCGAAGTTCCTCCAGGAGGTGGTGGGCGGAGTCTTCCCTCGGGGTTTGCCTCTGCCAGGTTTATCCCCATTCACCTTGGAGGCCGTATTCAGGTTCCGTGGGAACCGTTTAACGCTCACCTGGTGAGGCGTGAAACTTAAATTAGGAGAGGTTAGCCAGCTGTTGATCACCTTGCTGAAGCCGCATCTGGCGGTTGCAGCCCAGTGGAAGGCGGCTGGTGGGTCACCCTGCAGGGGTCTCCACTTTAGGCGGGCGGGCATGGAGCCTCCCTGAGGATAGCGCTCTTTTAACCCGTCCTTCCGCTGCATCGGTGGCTGCTTCAAGGACACTCTGGTCAGGATATCCGCTGAGGCTTCTGCCGGAGCAGGCTTTTACCGTTCCCCCTCCACATGAGCCTTAGGTCGCGCCGAGTGCTGGTCGGGCCTCGGTTCTCAGTCTTTCTACCTAAGTAGGGTGTGCGCCTTGCCTCCTCCTCCCGGAGAACTGCTGAGGAGTCTGCCAATAAGTGTGGATGAACAACATATCCATGTCCGTGAAATACAGGTTACTCACCTGTAACAGGAGTTCTAGGAATGGTATAGTTGTTCATCCTACATCCAACCTCCTCGACTGCACGCACAACCTGGCTTCCAGCGGGCTAGATCTGGCGTCATAGGCGGAGCGAGGTTTTACCACCGGGTGGGTGGGAGGAGCCAACGAAGACCTTCCGGCAAGATTAAAAGCGCAAAAGGGACCTGCCAATAAGTGTGGATGAACAACATATACCATTCCTAGAACTCCTGTTACAGGTGAGTAACCTGTATATCTTACTGAGACACAGCTCTTGCAGCAGGTTACACCAGTAGGACTGAAGCGACGAAGCGTCAGGACCACCGAAAAATTCTAGCTAGCTATCTTCCAGCGGGGACCGCCCTCCGGCGTCGGTCCGCCTCCGGCGTCAGGCGTGTGGTACAAAAGGCGGTCCCGCCAGATCCCCAGTTCTTTCCGCCGTCGACTTGCATGTCTAGACCCTATCGATTCAGTCTGGCGAGGCGTGGTTCAAACTTTCCGTGAAATTCTTTTTCTTCAAGCAAGATTGTTGCTGATGTCTCTCCGACTTCGGTCCATCCCTCAAGTGTGCTTGCGGAAAAGATCCTCTTCAAGGACCCACGGCCTGTGTTAGGTGCCTGGGCCCGAACCCACGATACCTGGGCCTGTTCGTTTGCCAGGGCTTTAACAGCCGAACAAGGATCCGCGTCAGAAGGCCTCAGACTTTTTGTTGGAGAAAAACAGAAGACTATGTCCTCCAAGGGAATCTTCGTCCAAATCCCACAACGCGGAGAAAAGAAGGAGAGGCCCCTTCCAGGTCCCATCCAGGGCTAGTCCGCAGTTCGGTTCTCGGTCCGACCGCTCTCCTTCCAGGCCAGCTCTCAGCCTCCCGGCTGCGGTAAGCCTTCTTCTTCTCAGGCCAAGTCCGCCTAGGCGTCATCGTCCTCCTCTTCAAGGCTGGCGAAGTCCGGGGGCGCCACCACCATCATCATAAGTCGGGTTCCCGCCCTTTGGCTCGGCGTCGAGTCGTCTTCTGCCTCTCACCAAAACGTGGGCTCACACCTTTGAAGAGACCTGTGGATGCCCGCGCGGCCCGACCGTCATCGGCGGGCGTCTGCGTCGACAAATCATCCCAGCGGACACCGGTTGGGGACGGCGTCCGTTCCGCCTGAAAGAGGCTCCCGCCCCGACCGGCGTCGTTCAGGAGGCGTTGACCGAGCAGGACTCGGCCCCAGGACCAGGCAGGCGGGCCCGGCCTCGCCCGGCTCCAGGGCCCTCGCCCTTACACAGGCCCCTGTGGGGCCGTCGTCGGGACTTTCTATAAGCGGTGAAGGATCTCTTCACTCACTGGTGAGGACACCGTTAAGAGGACATAGCCCCCGCGCTCCTCCTCCTCCCCCTCGGTACCGGCCCCCTCCGCCTTGGGGTGACAGGCACACCTCCCTCCCGGGAGCCTGGATCCTCTCCCAGGGAAGATCAGAAGCGGAGACCTCCGTCGAAATCCTCTTCTGGATCACCCAGCCCCAAGAGATCCAGGAGACACCGGCGTTCGCCCGTCGGCGGAGGACTGAGATCAGTCTACTCTTCCTCTAGATCCCCATCTCCTCTCTCCATCCCTTCTCCGGACCCGTGAGACACAGATCTCCTCGGATGACCCCTCGTTCATGGATATTGTCATCGACATATCCAGGAGAACATGGGATGGGATGCAGAAGAACTGAACCCCAAGGTTCGCCTTACCAAATATCTTGGCAGAAGGACCCCAAACCTGTGTGGTACCACCCTTGGTGGACACTGCGTGGGCGTCACCAGGGCAAGTGGGCGTCCACATTCGGCTCGGCGGTGCCGAAGAAAGCTGATCGTCTTACCAGGCTCTGGGGCGACCGAGTACCGCTCAGCAGCCTCGGCCGACTCTCTGGTCATCACAGCCTCCATGACCGGTCACAGAGGCCGCAACATTTGAAGCCCTGCCACGGACCCAGAGTCCAAACAGTTGGGCGCGACTGGGCAGAAGCGCCTGCAACCTTCCGCTACCTCGCCGTCAGATCTGGAACTACCTGACCCACATGGTTCAGTTTCAAAAGCGCTTTGTGAGAACAGGGTCTGGGCGGACTAACTGCCGAAGGTGAGCAGAGGAGGAGAATGCTCCAGCTCCTCCGTATGGAGTTCAAGCGTGGGGACAAGTGCTTGACCAGCGTACGACTCCGCGAGACTCATCGGCCCGACAGCTTCTGGCGTATGCCTCGGGAGACACCTCCTGATTCGTGTCTCGGCTTTACCGGATGTCAGAAAAACATATGGGCGCTCCGTTCGAGGAAAGTTTTGTTGGTAATCCTTCGAAGATCATTGACAAACTTCAAGAGGCCGGAAGGCGGTAAGGCAGGTTCAGGCCGTATGTCCGACCAAAGCTTGGTTCCTTCGTGGGAACCAAAGCCGTTTCGTGGTAGCGGACACAGAGGCAGCAGCCCGCTCCGCTACACATCAGAGGGCTCGGTTCCGTGAGACCCAGGAAAACAACCCGCTAGCCGGTCAGCGTTCCCCTAACCGACCCAGCAGCGGGCCCATCTGCCGCCAGCCTGACTCCTTTCCAGCCCGCCCCTCAGGATCAGCGGAAAATCATGGGGGGGTGCATCAGGAAGCTTTCCTGCCGGGATGGCAGGCCATTACCACCGACAGGTGGGTTCTGCAGATGGTCAGTCTAGGCCACTTTATAGAGTCATGAAAAGCCACCCTCGAGGCCTCCTTTGCTCTCCCGGTATCGGGTCAGCACAAAATTTGATCTGGCAAGAGGTACTTGTGCTCTAAGAAAGAGCGATAAAGTCGTCGGGAGAACCAGAGGCGACGATATATTCCCACTTCTTCCTGGTTCCCAAGAAATCAGGGGACCTCAGTCGATTCTGGACCTCAGCGACCTCAATGGCCGATTAGCATACAAAATTCACATGGTGACTCTTCGGGCCATATTCCATGCTGAAACAAGACACCTTTTGGCGTCTCTGAACATGCAGGACGCATACCTGCATATCCGCATCGCTCATGCGCACCAGAGGTTCCTAAGCGAGGTTTCTCGACCACCACTTTCAGTTCGAGCTCTTCCGTTCGGACGTCATCCGCACCAAGGGTCTTTACCAAGTGCCGCGGCAGTGATAGCGCGTCTCTGAAGACAGGGCCACTATGTGTTCCGCGTACCTCGACGACCTTCTGATGGCGCCTCCAGAGGCGTTACTTCATGCAGTTCAAACACCCAGGACTTGTTCCAATCTCTGGGCATTCTCATAAATCAAGAAGTCTCTCCTGGTACATCATGAGCTGCAGTTATAGAGAGCAGTCCTGGACACTGTTCAGGGAAGAGCTTTTCTTCTGGACTGACAGAGCAGGCGCATCAGATCCCTCATAAAGGATTTAGTGGTCCGAACAGATCAGTACCTGCCAGGTCGGTCGCCGCTTGCTCGGACATAGCTGCGGCCATTCCTAGCTGTCCCTTCGCAAGGCTCCACATCGGGTAACCCAGTGGATGCTCAGGTACAATGGAACCAAAGGCAAGACCCACGGCATCCGGTCAGGATCACGAACTCAGTCATCCGAGACTGGCGGTGGCTAGTCGATTACGCGCTCAAGGCGTCCCGTTTGTTACGCCGTCCCGAGGTGACCCTCACCACGGACGCCTCAGGTCTTGGGTGAGGGGCACACCTGGGCAGGGTAAAGTCCAGAATGACGTGGACCCCGTTGGAAGCTCATCTCCATATCAATGTCCTAGAGATGAGGAGGTGGTGCTCTATGCCCTGCAGGCCTTTCAGTCAGTAATCCACCGTGTACTCTCCCTGCTGCAGACAGACAACCGGTGATGTGACCTCAACAAACAGGCGCACACTCTTACCCCCCCTTGCAGGGGAGGCCATGAGGGTGTGGGATTGGAGTAATAGGACCGAGGCGCCAAATCTGATCACTGTGCATGTTCTGGGGTGGACAACACAATTGCAGCGGCCTGAGTCGATCCCAGGCCAGAGTCCAGCAGTGGGAACTTCTTCAAGAGGTAGCAGAGGATCTGTTTCTTGTTGAAATTCCAGAACTAGACTTGTTGCATCCCCATCAAGCATAAAACTGCCCAATTTTTGCTACACTAGATCAGGGCCTGGTGTTTTCTGGCGAGGCCGTTATCCCTCTCCTGGGCGAACAGATTCCTCTACCTTCCTCCCTTCCCGTTGATCCAGAGTTCTTCTCAAACTGCTGAGAACACGCACTCATGATCCTGGTGGCCCGTTCACAGCCCAGACAGATCTGGTTCCCTTTGTTGGTGCAACTATCTAGGGAACCCCCGCTCCATTGCACGCTCAGCTCTCACCTCCTGTCTCTCAGGAGAAAGGTTCATTAGTCCATCCGGACCTCGCTCTCTGAGACCTGCATGCTTGGCTCCTAGAGACATACCCATCTTGTGTCATGCAGGGGTCTCACAAGAGGTTGCAGAGTTCTTTCTGCAGCCAGAAAACCTGACTGCTTGCCCCATCCCGCGTATGCCATGAGTGCACCGTTTTTTCTGTTATGGTCTGACTGCAGATCTTTCTCCCCTAGGTTGTCCTGTGGGAGTAGTTTTGGATTACCTCCTCTCCCTTTTCATTCCAGGCCTAGCCTACTCCTCTATTAAGAGTGCACCTCTGTGCCATTTCTCGCATATCTCACCTTCCGGTGGGTCATGTACAGTAGCTCAATTGGGCGCCTCTCGGGAATTTCTTAGGGAGTATTTCATAGGCCTCCCATTAGGGACCCTGTGCCCCCATGGGATCTGCTCTTTGTCCTGGAACAGCTCACGCTCCTCCTTTTGAACCTGCAGCGGATTGCGAGCTCGTTTTCTGTCGTGGAAGCGTTATTTTGAGTGCTGTTACTTCAGCGAGAAATTTCTGAGCTTCACGCTCTTATGTGCAAAGAGCCTTATTTAGTTTTCACGGGACAGAGTATCCCTGAGGGCGAATCCTTAGTTTTTACCTAAGGTGGTCTCTTACTCTCTCTAAACCAGGACATTGACCTTCCGGTCACTTCCCGAGTTATTCAAATAGAGGAGAGCTTTTGCTCACACCCTGGATGTTCGCAGCCTGAGGTATTACCTCAACAGAACTAAACCCTCTCGTAGTTCTGAACAGCTTTGTTTCCTTCTCTGAGAGAATGATGGGCCAATCAGTATCAAACAGTCTCTGTCTGCATGGCTTGTCCAGTGTATTTCCAACTGTTATGATATTAAAACCCCTCCGGGCTCTGTCGGGGTCATTCTACCTAGGGGTGTGGCCACATCCTTTGCAGCACTTGAAACGTCTCACCTCTGCTTTGTTGTGCTGCAGCCACTTGGGCTCTGTGCATACCTTTATCAGGCATTATAGCCTGGACATCACCTCTCGGCGAAGGGCTGGTTTCAGCCTTGCGGTGCTACAGGGTCTCCTGTCCTAGGTTCAGGACCTGGAATGTACTTTCAAACACCATGAAGTCTTGCTGTATTAGGACTTCTGCAGTTAGGCTCAGCCTCTGAACTGCCCCGGAGAGGAAATAGTTAACTCCAGTGAAACCTGGAGTTCCACAGCGCGAGGGCGCTGTTCAAAGCTCTATCTGGCCAGTTTCAAATGAAACTGCCAAGATTCTTCTCGCTTCACTGAACGATCGCTCCGAGGAGATCATCCTTCAAGCTCGGTTCATTCTCGGTTCAGCGAGTATTTTTGATTCATTGAACCGAGAAAATTTATTTTACCGCATTTCGGTTAAAGCTCTATCTGGTAAACCGTAAGTACAATATTGAAAATCTGTGTAAATCCAATTATCGGTTCGGTTTTGAACACTCGGTTTAGCTTAATTTAACGTTTTTAAAGTGTTTTGGGGCTTTTAGAAGTGCGGTTCCGGTTCTTATCGGTTCTAAAAACCTTGAATTTTAAAGGGTTTTCAAATACCCGTGAACACGGTTAGGAACCGATAAAGTGTCTTACCTGGCACTGCCATTAAAAAGGGCAAGTTGTTGGTTAGGCTGGCATTATGTTAGAAACCCAAAAAGAAAAACGGGCCCACTGGGTTTCAACACTGTGATGTTTGTGGGGAAGCCTTTGCTAAGGCTGACCCACACACCACTGTGTTTGTGTCTGAGGGCAGCCACCTCCTGTCAGACTGCCAGGTGTGTAAAATTTTGCTGCAGCCACCCTGGAAAAGAGGTGGGCGGCTCAGGGCAGAGGCCAAAGAGTCCACCTGACCCAGATGGCCAGCCTGGTTCCGAGTACCCACTGGACCAGAGGTGCCCTCTGACCAGGGGTGAGACTTCCTCGGGCAAAGGAGAGGCTGGTTCAGAGGAACCAGTCCCAGCAAAAAGATAAAGAAATCAGCAGGTCTGGGTCCAAAATTGTCTCTCCCAACTGCTGCAGAGATAAGCTCATAAGCCATACAGTTGTTCCAGTCTTGTCTCAAGTCTCTGTCAGACCCCACAACTTCTGAAAAAAAGGGTGGTTTAGTTTCGGTCCCAGTGGTTCAGACATGATGTTGAGTTTTTATGAACCACAGGAGGATTTGATCAGTATGTTTGTGACTGGGAAGGTCAGGAGCGTGCCATTGAACGGACATTTCTCCAGACAGACCTTTAGAATCTCCCCCTATGCTGTCTGAGTCCCCTTCTCATTTTACGTTTTACAAAAAGGTTGCAGAAACCCTCCAGCTTCCTTTAGAAGAGGCTGTGGATGAGCAAGAGGAGCCTGATTATGTTGAAATGATGGATATTCCAGAGTCTAGGAGGTTGTCTATTCCTTTGCATAAGTCATTTAGGAAGCAAACAACAAAGATTTTAAAAAATCCTCATTCTGTCCCTCCTGTAGATAAAAAAAATGGACAGAAGGTATACTTTATCAGGTCCTGATACAGACTTCCTCACTGAGCAGTGTAGTCATGTAGGTGTTGTTCAGCTGCAGCCTGTGACAGCTAATATTCCCTGGCCTCACATCCTCCTGATAAGGATTCCAGGAAGATTGATGCCATGGCGAAAAAACAATATATGGCAGCTTCGTTGGGACTCAGGCAGGCTAATTATAATGATGTGGCTAGATATCAGAAATCTAGATGGGACACTATATTGCAGTTAACCTAAGCAGGCCCAGGGCCAGCTGGCTAGTGAGTTGGAACAAGTGGCTGCTGATGGCATTGAAGCCTCTAAAGTTCAATTTCATGCTGCTGTTGATGTTAATGATGTTTCCTCTAGGGTCATAGCCTTCTATATATATCAGCTCTCCGTAGGTTGGCATGGCTCAAATGATCACTAATCTGTCCCAAGATACTCAGTCAAAGGTATGGATTTTCCGTAGGAAATTCTCTGTTTGGGGATCAAACAGAAAAATTACATGAAAAGATGGATGAATACAGAACTACCTACAAGTGCCCAAGCTAAGGAGTGGCATGCCACTCACAGAGCGCATGCCCCCCTCAGGGGTAGGGGCAGGCCTTTCCACAGGCCTTTAGCCTCTTCAGCCTTTGCACAGAGGGTTTTCAGAGGCAGAGGGAGCGGGACAGAGCAGACCATCTCCTCTCCTCAGCCAAAGCTGCTGCCAAGCAGGCACCCTGATGGGGTGCCCAGGGCCGATTCTCCTGTACCGGTGGGGGCAGGTTGGTTTATTTCAGCCAGAACTGGTTGTCCCTAACTGGACAAATGGGTTCTGGAGGTGGTAAGCCAAGGTCTGGTTCTCAGCTTCAAACAGTTCCCAAAGATGAGCCAGACATTTTCCACCTGCAAATCCTTCAGAAGCCCTTGCTTTGGAAGCAGAGGTTTCTTCTTCTAGGGCTGCAAAGCAGTGGAAAGGGTTCCTCCTTGCCATCAGGGCAAGGGGCTGTACTCAAGATACTTCCTTACCCCAAAAAGACAGGAGAATGGCCCCATCCTAGATTTAAGGTTCTGAACAAGCATCTTTGAAACCAAAGTTCAGAATGTTAACTCTGGCAATGATTTTGCCTTCCCTAAGGCCAGGGACTGGCTAGCTTCCCTGGACCTCAAGGATGCCAATTTTCATATCTTGATCAGGCCTTCTCACACAAAGTACCCCAGGTTCGAACTGCCCTCTGGCCACTACCAGTTCAAAGCAATGCCCTTCGGCCTCACCTCTGCTCCAAGGGTTTTCACAAAATGTCTAGCTTGGTAGTGGCTCATTTAAGAAGGCAAGGGGTTGCTGTGTTTCCTACCTGGACGACTGGCTCATAGTGGGTCAGTCTCCAGATCAGGTAAATCCCACTTGCAAGTCACCCAGCAGCTTCTCACTTCTCTGGGATTCCTGTTGAATTTTCCAAAGTCAGTTCTGGAACCAGTTCAGGTACTAACTTTCATAGGTGCAGAATTGAACACAAAGTCAGCCAGGGCATTTCTTCCCTTGGAAAGAGTGGACAGACTCATTGCCCTGGCATCCTCCTTTACCCCCGCGGTCTCTCGACCAACAAGGCACTTTGCAGCTCCTAGGGCACATGGCTGCTTCCACAGCTGTCGGCAGGGAGCAAGATTTCAGATGAGAGACATTCAGTTCCACTTGAGGTCCTACTGGTCTCAAAGGAAGGACCCCTTACCAAATTAGTCCCAGTGACTAAAACCCTGATCCTGGCCCTTCAGTGGTGGCAGGATCAAAGCAATTTAACTCAGGGGGTCCCCTTCTTACCCGTTCTTCATTCCCTCACCCTCACCACGGATGCCTCCCTGTTAGGGTTGGGGGCTCACTTGGGCGACCTTTCCACTCAGGGAGTGTGGTCCCCTCAGGAATCTCTGCTCCACATCAATCTTTTGGCTTAGCTCTCCAGGCTTTTTCAGCTACTGTCCAGAACAAGGTAGTTCAAGTCAGGACAGACAACACCACAACAATGTGGTACATCAAGCAAAGGGACTCTCGGTCTTCAGCCTTGTGCAACCGAAGCAATAAGTTGTGGTCTCTGGCTTGCTCCTAGAACACCTCCTGATAGCAGTTCACCTTCCAGGGAAGGACAATGTCCTGGCGGATGCCCTCAGCAGGATTTCCCAGGGTCATCACGAATGGACTCTGAATCCCCAGGTTCTGGGGTGGTCTTCGCCAGATGGGGCACCCCTCAGATAGATCTTTTACAGCCCCAGACAACCACCAACTTCCTCTATTTTGTTGCAGGCCTCCAGTGTTGAGCTCAGTCCCCCTGGATGCCTTTCTGTTGGATTGGGAAGGGAAATTCCTGTATGCCTTTTCCCCCTTCCCTCTCCTCTTCAGGGTACTAGTGAAAATCAGAACTCAGCCCTGCAAAGTGATTCTGATTGCTCCAGACTGGGCCAGACAGCCCTGGTACCCTCTTCTCCTGTCCCTGACATTCCACCCTCCTGAGCTTGCCCAGGATCCACGACCTGCTGACCTGTGCACAGGGCAGAGTGTGTACCGGACCTCAATTCCCTCCACCTCAAGGCTTGGTTCTTGAGGAGCTAGGATTGCTGATTTACACCTTTCTCAAGGTGTCTTGGACATTCTAAAGGCTTCTAGGAAGCCTTCCACTGAGCCACTTACAATTCCTAAGTGGAAGAGGTTTTCCTTCTGGTGTTCTGAAAACAAATTGTACCAGAATCTGCTGACTTGACCATTTTATTGGACTATTTGGTCCATCTAAATTCCTAGGCCTCAAACCAGCTACCTTGAAGGTTCATCTGGCAGCTGTTTCTGCTTTTTGTGTCTGCAGAAACCTGTTTCCCTCTTCTCACTATGTTTTCCAAGTTTTTAAGGGTTATTCACGCTAACCCTCCTTTCGGAACCAGCTCCTCCTGGGACCTGAATGTTTGCATTGCTCAGTTAATGCAACCCCTTTGAGCCTCTGTCTTGGCAGATCTCAAGTTTTTAACTTGGAAGCTGTTTTTCTAGTGGCTATCACTTCTGCTAGCGTATAAGTGAATTACCAGCCTTGTCAGTGGAAAGATTTTATTTCTTTTCACAGAGATAAGGTAGTCCTCAGGACTAACAGAGAAAATTTTACCTAAAGTGGTTTCAGATTTTCATCTAAACCAATCCATCTCTCTTCAGTATTTTCACTGAGCATTCCTCCTCAGAGGAGAGGAGATTGCACAGTCTGGGCGTCAAAAGAGCCCTAAGCTACTATTTGGAATGCACCAAGGGTCACAGGTTCGAACTCCAACTCTTCCTTACCTATGGAGAAGTTGGCAAGGGAGACCTGCCACTAAGAGGACAATTGCAAGGTGGATTGTCTCTTGTATCCAGTTCTGTTACAAAAACTGGGTAGAGAACCTCCCTCAGGACTGAGGCTCACTCCACCAGGGGTACAGCTGCATCTCTAGCGGCTGCTAGAGATATTCCATTTGGAAATTTGCCAAGCTGCTTCCTGGAAAACAGTCCACACCTTTACCAAGCATTATTCTCTGGATGTCCAGTCCAGGAGAGATGCTCGTTTGGCACAGCCGTGCTTCAGAGCCTATTCCTAAGTAGGTTCTGGCCCTCCTCCATGGAGGTACTGCTGTGTAATCTGCAGAAGTCCTAATATAGCAAGACTTCATGGTGTTTGAAAGAAAAATTACTCACCTTAGTAATTGCTTTTCTTCTCATGGAGTCTTGCTATATTAGGACAACCCTCCCTCCTACCCCTCTCAGAACTCCTACTTGGGTGCGGGGTTGGCAAGTTAGTGCAAGCACTGTGTCATGCCATTTTAGTTCTCCCTAGTCCCCCCCCCCGTTGTCATTTGGGTTAGGGAACTAGGTAATTCTGTTTTTGTTAAGTGGTATATGGCCCCTCCTGGACTTGAGTCTTTTGGGGAGAGGGGGTCTATTAGTGCTTGTCATGGGTGATACTAATAATAATATGTAATATTGTTATTATTCTGTGATTGTTGTTGTGTTTTTGTTGTTCTACTACTGGTAGGTAGCCAATGGCTAGTGTAGAGCTTTTCCACACAGACTTGCTATGTTAGTTTGGCTTCGTAAAGAACCTGGCAGTTTCATTTGAAACTGGCCAGATAGAGCTTTGAACAGCGCCCTCGAGCTGTGGAACTCCAGGTTTCACTGGAGTTAACTATTTCCTCTCGGGGCAGTTCAGAGGCTGAGCCTAACTGCAGAAGTCCTAATATAGCAAGACTCCATGAGAAGAAAAGCAATTACTAAGGTGAGTAATTTTTTCTTCTATTTTCCTCTCCCGGAATTTCTGGCAGCGTTACTGCTTGAGGAATCAGTCTAATGGTGTAACCTGCTGCAAGAGCTGTGTCTCAGTAAGATAGTACAGTTACGTAAGAACTTACCGTGACAGTAGATCTTCGAGAACAGCTCTTGCAGCAAATATCCGCCACCTTCCCCTTGGAGGAGGCATGGCTCAGTCTTTCTGAGCGAGGGATTTATATCTTTCTGTCTTCTGACCGCGAATCCTCGGTCTCCCATTTCGATGTCAGCCGTGGCCGGAAGTCTCCGGCGAGAACTAGGGAATCTGGCAGGACCGCCTTTTGTACCACGCCTGACGCCGGATCGGGACCGACGTCCGGGGCGGTCCCCGCTGAAGATAGCTAGCTAGAATTTTTCCGAGGGGTCCTGACGCCTGCCGGCTTCAGTCCTAATGGTGTAACCTGCTGCAAGAGCTGTTCTCGAAGATCTACTGTTACGCTAAGTTCTTACGTAACTGTACTTTTTTGCCTAAGGTGGTGTTTGAGTTTACACTGACTGTTTATTTCCCAGAGTATTCCAATCAAGGGGAGGCCTTACTTCATACTCTAGATGTCCACTGGGTGCTTTGCTACTACTTGGACCGCACCTGGGCCATTAGGAAGTCTGATCACTTGTTTCCTTCGCGCCCAACAGAGACGGGGCTCCTGTTTCAAAGCAGTGTTTGTCAAAATGGTAAGCTAATTGCATTGTTTATTGTTACATAAAGTATGACAAGCCTTTATTGGGCGCAGTCAAAGGCCGTTTTACCAGGGGCGTGGCTGCTTCCTATGCTTCACTCAAGAAAGTGTTGGCTTCTGATATCTGCTCAGCTGCCACTTGGAGTTCTGTCCACACTTTCATTCAGCACTGCAGTCCTGCAAGGCCTCCTCTCTTGAGAGTTTTCTCTGCTCTCTGCCTCCTCCCAGCTGGCTGGGGTCAGTCCTTACACTGCTTGGGACTCTGTCCTAATGGTGTTGCCTGCTGCAGGAGCCCTCTTGAAGTGAGAGTACAGTTACATAAGAACTTACCATAACAGTAACTCTTCGAGAGGAGCTCTTGCAGCAGGTGCTGCTTTTCCTCCTTCCATTCCCCCTGGTGGTGACTGCTTCTCCAGCACTGCTACTGTGTTCTTGGTTCAAAGAAACCACCTTGGTTCTCCAGTTATTATGTACGCCAGGTCTCCAGCAGGAGAACTAAGGTTGGGTTGGGGGACCGCCCCTTTTATACAGTAGGCAGACGTCAGGGACGGGCCGACATCAGGGGTGGTCCCCGCTAATGACTGCTAGCTAGAAGTTTTCCGAGGGGTCCTGGCACCTGCCAGCTTCAGTCCTAATGGTGTTGCCTGCTGCAAGAGCTCCTCTCAAAGATCTACTGTTACAGTAAGTTCTTGCGTAACTGTACTTTTTACTGCTTGAGCATTTCATTATTGCAAACACTGCAGTTTTTATAGCTTCACTGCATTTTTAGGGCTGCAGGTAGGTGGAGCCTGCAGCCCTCTTGCATTAATTCTAAAAATGGCTTATCATAAAACTTCCTTTTTGGACTTTTGGATGTATCCATCCACAACTGCAAAATAGTGTGCTGCCCCTCTGATTGTTGCTATTTGATGCTCTGTCCGGCAGGAGCGATGCTCCTGTGCCTCCCAAATTCTCAGGATATAAACAAACAAAAAAAACCTTTTGAAGCTGCTGTCATTTAACCCTTGCAGGGTTGCAGAATGATCATCTGTCCAGCTCAATCAAAGAGATTCATTCTAGTTCTTTCGGCAGCCTGGAGGTTAACTTATTGTCTCCTTACTTTGACCAAATACTGATCCAGTAGCACATGGCTAATTAGGCACGTGTGTTATGTGGGAGACAGCAATATGGGAGTGAACTACCCACCCGCTTTGACACAGGATGTCTTATATGTAAGAAAATGGCCTGTGTAAGAAGAAGACTTGGACCCCCCACCAAATTCTTGCATATGCTAATTTCTTTAGCCATGAAAGGAAATGTCTAAGATTTTGGTAATGGCATTTTAAATACAGTAGCTCATTACCTTCTTCTGGGGATAGCCATTTGAGCACAGAAAGGAATGTTTTCCTTAAGTCAGCTATGGAAGGGAAGATCAAAAATTGTGCTGAACAGATGGCCAGGCAACCCCCTTCAGTTCTTGACCTGCTGGCCTCACCCCCATGCTCAAGCAGTTTGTGATGTCTAACCACATAGAAGTCAATGGAGGAAATTTTTGAAACAGTTTTATGTATGTTAATGCAACCTTTGTTATAAATAAAAGTCATTGATCAACTAATAGGGCCCCTGTTAGTTGGGCAGTGACTTTTTAATTAGTGGACTTCATGAAAAAATTCCTTTCTGGGCTCAAATGAGTGTCGCTAGCATAAGGTAATGGACTAATGTATTTTAAACGCCGTTACCAAAATCTTAGACATTCCCTTAAAGCTGGGAGTCATCATGTAGGAATTTCTACTCTCTACTGCTGTCAACACTCCAGTGTGTCTAAGTCATATAGTTTAAACATAAATTAGAACTACGAAACCAGTCATACAGAGGGTATAATGACTTGAATAGTGTTTTGTTTGTTTTCTATTACTGGTCCAAAATAAGTATCTGTTGATAAGTGTATGAGTCCTGTTTGATAAACGAGTGCTCTGCTATGCCATGCAGCTCCAAATGTCAGTACTAGAACAATGTTATCAAGTGACTCGCTTCTGTAAATAGTTATTCTTTTGGTAACAAGGTAAGTCCCACTAGGACCAGGGCCTGTTTTCAAGGGCAACCCAAGGACACTGGGAGAGTTAAATGACTTACTCAGGGTCACACAGTATGCACGAGGAGGGTGTGGGTGTCAACTCCTATTCTGCTGGATGTATCAAGCTCATTCACTGCTCATTACTCTGTATAGGCTGTTCTTCCAGCCCTATGCTGTGATTTAACAGCCCCACCCAGTCCCGCTACACAATGCAGTAACACAGTGACAAAGCAATAGAAAACAGCACACAGGAGTAAAACACAAACAAGGGATATGAAATAAGGTTTATTAGGGAAGGCAGGAAAAAGGCTCTGGGGAAGGAAAGGGAAGGATTAAAATATAAACAGATAATTGGCAATCCACCTCACCCCATCAGTCCCTCACAGTGCTAGCTAACATGCACAGCAGTTATACTATCCCCACAGTCCCTAAGAGCCCACACTCTATTCTACTGGGTAACATAGTTATTGAATCATCATAGGCCCAATGTTTGATGTAGATGCGACTATTTAACCTGCACAGTTACTAAGTTTAAAATTAAAGGGATCACTATTTGTAGTCCAAAACAAGGCCAAATGGCCAAAAAGCAGGTCTTCTACCTGGGCAGTCCCAAAAGAGACATTCCAGACCATCCTTACCTACCTAACTGAAAGGACTGGGGCAAAGGTCTGATTCAGTACTCATGGTATGCAGTTCAAATCAGACCCTGAAAGGTTTCAGATGTATAATGCTGGTCTCTCTGGTGTGCAGTAGCTGCAGGTTGCATGCTGTGGCTCTTTACTGTATCACAGCGGACATAGTCACGTAAGAGGCTTGTAGGCCTGTGATGATTCAAGAACCGTGGCACCCAGCAGAATATAGGGGAGTTCTTAGGGACAAGGGAGAGGAGAGAAAAAAGGATAGTGATGGTGATTTACCCTTATGGCTGGGAGGGAATGGTCCCACTGCAACCCCTCCCCCCGTAGGCAACACTGTCTGTTGGGGGCCCTGCCATTGAGCTTTGCATGGGACCCCAGCAGGGCAAAAGCTTCCACTGGCTGAGGGAGTGAGTGAGAGAGAGAGAGGGAGACAGACAGACAGACAGACAGACACAGGCAGGCAGGCAGAGACTCAGCTGCTGCATGCTTTGAAGAAACGGTGTGTGTGTGTGTGTCTCTCTCTCTCTCTCTCTCTGTTTTCCCCTGTAGCTGCACCACTCCGGAAAGTCAGTGTCAGAGAAGTGTTGCCAGTGGTGTCTGTGTGGCTATAGCTCTGTCATCTACCTCAAGGTATGTGGGCCACATAGACACAGAGGGAGCTCCTGTGACACACACACACATACACACACACACACTCAGACATATGCACTTCACACCGTAAAGGCAAGTATGCAAAGTACATGTTGCATATGATGCTGCAAATTCAAGGACCTTTCTACCAAATTCCTACTTCCTCCAGGTAATTGAGAAATATGGTCTTCTACTCTACTCACTGCCACTGGACAAAGTTTAAGACTGAATCATCAGCCACAGGCCCAGATAGAAAAATAATTTTAATCAATCAAATAATTAGCTGCAGCCAGCCAACACATTTGACTGGTGGTATACAAGTATTGTCATACTGTATTATAAACAGTCTTGTCACCAAGGGTTAGAGAAATAGGCCATTGGCAACTTCCGCTTGTCTTTAAACCCATACATTTGGTTAAGCTTCCAGAATTCAGCAAAACTATTTCATCTACAAATACAGTAATTGTCATGGTGCAAGCTGACCACAGACGGGGCCAGAAAGTCTTATGGTCAGCAATAAATATGAATTATTATTGCTTACTAATTGCAGGTGCTATTGGCATGCGTCTGCTGTGGATTGCTGTTTGTGGTGTTGTAACAGAGCCTGCAAATCCCACCAAGACAGCCAAAGCCCAGTGTGAGCTACCATAATAGTTACTATTCATTGCTGACCTCAAGACATACTGTATACTGCCCTGTAGTCTCTGCTTTACATGCATGCTACTTTCTGTATTTTGTCTGTGTCTGGCTACGTTGATTTTAAAATTACATAACATCCGCCCCAAAATAAAAACAAGTTATGCATCAAAAATCCTAAAAATGAAAAGATATTAAATGTACTGCATTACATTGCATGTGAAGGGTCTTCGTTAACTGAAACCAACTCAGTGTGCTACATAGATACCTAGACAGTGTCGGCAGATAAGGGCCTATGGCCCACCCAGTCTGCCCATTTAAGTTTGTAAGTTCAGTTTATGTTTTCCAGGAAGTCTGTTGCCCCTTATCCCTGACCTCCAGAATTCCTTTATGTCTATCCCATGCATTCTTAAATCCCGTGATTGTTTCAGCCCCCACCACTTCCTCTGGCAGGGTGTTCCACTTGTCCACCACCCGTTCTGTGAAGAAATTCTTCCTCACGTT
Source organism: Neoceratodus forsteri (assembly GCA_016271365.2). NCBI lineage: Eukaryota > Metazoa > Chordata > Ceratodontiformes > Ceratodontidae > Neoceratodus > Neoceratodus forsteri. Next base: position 1,841,178,827 of record CM057449.1, read on the forward strand.
TCCTCTGAATCGTCCTCCCTCCAACTTCATCCCATGCCCTCTTGCTCTGTGTTCTGTGTGGCACACCAGATCATATGGAGCTTGTTGGTGAAGACAATGTGAAAGCTGCTAGTGTTGTCATCAGAGGAAGCAGTTGCCTCACTACTGCTGGGGTGGTATGCCAGACTGTGGGGCCAGTGCCAGGGGGAAATGTCCAGATAGACTTGCCACTAGGAGTTGGACCAATAGATGTTTAAGCAATAAGATATCACTGAGCGTTAGTCAGTGGGAAATTTACATGTCCTTCTGTTGTTTAGTGGCATGAGGTGCAGCCGTGTGCCTTAAACCACATAAGAAATGGGTAAATCCCAAAACAGCCCTTGCTCATTGATTGCATTATTGTGATAATAAAATGGACCGAGTTGAGAAAAACACTAAAACGCAAAATTAATCAACACATAATGATGTGATGCATCCACCAGTCAATAAAATAGTCCTCAATTCAATTGTTTTGCATAGCTGAAAGTAGTAGATTGTTTGTCACAGAAGTTGATTTCTCCTCGTCTACCTGATTCCAATACATGTGCTTTTAAAAACTACATAAGCTATTTTTAAAGTACTTTGAATCTACCTTCCTTCCTTTCCCATCCTGTTTCTTTTTTTTCTCTTTCTTTCACCCACCCCAACAGGTTTGCACCTTTGGCAGAGCCTGGCAATGATAGGCAGGGGAAGAGGTTTGGCAACTGGGCAGTCACGCACCGAGACACATGGATTCCACATTGGGATGCCGGAGTCTAATGCAGGCTAGCATCAGGTTCTGGTAGTATTGGACTCAATGTTTAGATTTACAAACTGGAAGATGTTCAGGCATTATCCAGAGAACTGCTTGTTTTGTTGCCTGCCAAGTTCTAGGGCTGTGGAACTCACTTCAGATTGCTGTTGGGGATAGGGGGAAGAACTGGTAGCTGTTGTTCGTATTGGGGAGCCTGCAGCACCAATTTACAGGCATACAGTAGATGAAAAGATCAATATGGACCATTTTCTTTGAGAAAGCAAATACAGATTTGTTGCAGGCAGGAAGCCACCTTATTTATGGCATCAGAGGTAACTGTAGCCCACTCCCGTGGTCTTAATATAACAGGATTGTGCTCCTGCACACTTCTTTCCATGACAGTTCATGGGGAGTAAAAAACCATGCCAGTATGTTTATAATTATTGAGCTTGACTCTACATAGTCATTTGTTTTAAAAAGTTTCCAATGTTTCTTTTTAATAAAACTTTTTAGGTTATTTTCTTAATAATTCAGCGTCACATGTGAATATTCTTTCTTAGTTCCATAATTAGCTGAATGGCTACTTTTTAGTTTTTGATACATTCTAATAATATGCTTGTGACCATTGGCGAGCGCCCTTATATAGTTAGCATGCACTATACTACATTAATGTGGTACTTCTGCATTTACTTTCACACATGCAGGATAGACTCCGGTGTGGCGAGAGCTCTGAGTATTCTTTTACTCACTCTTTCCACACTCCCCTCACACTGAGCAGCCGTATCGATTCTCACCACAGTTTGCATATTTTTGTAACCATCCCTCTGCTGCCACATTTTCACGCACTTTAGTTCACCCATGCCAAAAATGTGTCATAATTGTGAATTGATTTACTAGACTCTATTCAAATCAAAATGTAAGGTTTATTTGTGGGTTACAGTCCCACCGTACTCCACCCTGTCATAGCTAACTAACCTTTGGTGGGGCCTGGGTTGAGGGTGATTAATCTTGTATACCAAGGTGCCTCCAGCAAGAGAATGAATGGTAATGGGTTACATGGTAGCGGGGTACAACCCTCTGAGAAGCTGTCCCTATCCATTTCCCTCCCCAGCAGATAAACAGACATTGGTAATACAAGGTGAACAGGGACACACACATCAGCTTTTGGGCAGTAGTTGAATATCTGCTCTGCCTTTCTTCATGAGACAGGGTCATAACAAGACTTTGTTGAAAATTTGGTGTACAAATATTACCAAACAAATTCATGAGCCTATGTTACATTTTGCTAATGCAGGCTAATAACTTTGGTAATTTTCAATATTTTTACACCAAATTCCTTTTCTGCAGCTCTGTGGGCTCTGGCCAGAATTTGTTTAAATTATTTACAATAGGTAAGAATACATAGTATAGATTAGGTAGGTGGTCACTGCTCTGTTTTAGTCTTCAGTTGTAAATCTGCCATTAGAACAATGGGGGGAGCATGACTATAGTGCCGAGTATGAACTTGTTACATTCCAGATTCCATCTCTGGCACAGCAGCTCAGCTGGGCTGAAATGATTACAGACTTGTATGAATCACTAGTAAACCCTCTAGAAGAAGCATCATTACTGTGGTAAGTAATTTATCTCAGCCCTGAGTTGTTGCTTTGGAGATGGAACTTTAGAAGGCATATTCTGAGTCATGCCATTGCGTGTTCCCTGTTTATTCTCTGACAAGCACACTCCCCATCCACCTTCAGTGGCCTCCCAGTCTTGTCACCCACCCACCCCGTCTTCTCCACCAGTAGGGATCCAGTGGCGGTACATAGCCTGAGAATGCCAGTGTCCTTCTCCTGGCAGCTGCGATTTTCCTCATGTACTTTCTTTTAACAGGTACCCTCTGAGTCTCCCATGCAGCACCAGGCAAAATCTGTGATGGCACACACAGTGGAGCCAGCAGGATGTAACGCAGTGTCTCGCATTTAGCATGACAGAAGGGATTTACTGCCATTTAATTTACCTTGTTTGCTGCAGTATGCTGCAGTTTTGCATTGCAACCCAGCCAGTTCCATTGTACATGGCACAGAGAACCCTTGTGGAGGAGCATACTTCCCAGCCCACCATAGACTAGGATGTGCTGCCCCCAAGCCCTGGCAGACCTGGCCCAGACTCCAGAGTATGCTCTCAAACTTAGGCTACCAGCATGTGCTGCTGCCTATCAGTATTACTATTAAGGAGTTATTTAAACTAAAGCAAACCTTGCATTCCTTTCAAGCATAGCAATGAAATGTTTAACAAGTTTTGACTTTATCTTTTAGGCAAGAATTTTGGAGCGGACATACGCACAATCATTCCTTTCAGTGGAAAAGGATTTAAACTCGGAGGCAACATTAGTGGATTATCTTCAGGAACAGTGGCAAGCTCAAGCAAGATTTCACTAGAGCCTTCAGTGGCCACCCCAATGAAGAATGTTACTACTAGTTTGGTTATAACTAATCAGGGCAACTCAAAAAACAACCCCTCATTGCCGAACCATTCCAACCAGAGAACTCCATCTTCCCTTTCACAGTGGCTGCAAGGTGGCAAGAAGAATGTTAACTCATTACAAAACCATCTTCCTAAAAAATCTGTTGCCAATAACAAGGCCTTTAGAAATGTCAATGGCTCTCCCATCAGAATGTTTACAACAACTGGGAACAAAAAAGAACTAAACAAAAGCCAAGTACAGAATTGTCCAGATGGGTCCGTTTCACAAGTCTCCCTGAAAAGGAGTTCTTCTGATGGAAAGGAAACCACCCTGAGTATTACTGCATCCCAGCAGTCTAGTAACAGTGCCAGTGTTGTACGCCCCTCAAAACGGTTTCGGACAGAAGTCATGACTCCCATTTCCAGTTTTCTAACCAAGACTGAGTCAGAACGAAAGGAGAGTAGTACAAGCAAAAGCAGTGGTTCACTGACCAGTCACTTGAAAGAGGTGCACCCAACTCATTCACAAGGGGATTCCACTTCTGCTAGCACTGTTAGAGCAGTAGTCAACTGTCCAGTCTGCCAGACAGTCGTTTCAGAGTCCCAGATCAATGAGCACTTGGATACTTGCCTTGCATAACAGATATTTATGTGCTTGTGATACTGCTGCTTTCAGATTTATGCTTGGGATGGGTGGTTAATAGTCCCAGTGATGGTTTATTTAAAATTAGTCTTCAAGCTAGCCTGGTGGTGCAGAGGTGCCATGAAAGTGCCTCATCTCATGCTACTCCGGTGACCCGAGTTCGGGAACGATATCCAGTTGCCAGTGGAATGGGGGCGTGTTGGGAGATGAGTCAGCAGCTGGCAAGCAGCTGTCCTCTCCCAGGCAGAGGTGGTTCACCTTCCTGGTTCTCGGCTGCCACCAGGTGGAGGCTTGGTAGTAGTGATGATGCTACAGGAGGTCAGACGGACATCTGGGTGGATGGGTGGAAGGGGGCTGCGGTTCCAGAGCGCATGTGTGCCTCCACCCACAGGCACTTCATTGCTGCACTGTGGTGCCTGGACCATAGGAGAAAACCAGGAGGCAAATGGAAGGGGACTGGGCTACATGAAACCCTGCCTCGGGTGCCATGGCCCGCCCTGCTGCTCCACTAGGTAAGGAGGGGACTTCAGGGTGAGAGTCAGTGGGGGGAGAACAGCCTTCCCCCCAGCCCTTCCTTTGGGAGGGTTTGCAGGGGAAGTAACCTCCACCAGCAGGAGAGGGGCAGCAGGCCGGGTGATGGCACCCGGTGACAGGACTGAACAGCTGCCTGGTCAGCCCAGGAGGATAAACAGCTTTATATTTAAAGAAAAAAAATTGCTTTTGTATGTACTTTTCTGTCTGTCTTGTTTGTATTTCCTTGTATACCTCAGCACTCCTATGAATTTTATTACTTTTATGTTTCTTGCACATTTTTATCTTCTGCCCTCCCTGGCTGCCCCCTTCTGACCATACCCCCCCAGCCCTGTCAGCCGGCTTCCCTTGGATGTACCTTACACAGATGTCCTCTGCCACAGGACTGTGTTGGAGCCCAGTCACTGGTGCAGGACCTGCGAAGGGTTGGGCATCATCCTGCCGCCTGTGGTGATTTTCCACCTGTTCTTCGCCCTGGGGCCCACAGACGAACAAGTGCGATGTGCGAGCTCTGCTTCCACAGAGACCTCCCCCCCCGCCATCCTGAATGTGGTTTCCCCTTCCCTTTTTAGTGGTGTTGCATATGCTGCTGCCCAGCTGCTGCTGGGTGGCAGCCAAGCAGCACGCCACACTGCCCCCCCGGAAGGAGAACTGTCATAGGGATGCTCAATCCTTCCTCTCCCTGCTGGTCCCCGAACAACCCGAGTCTGTTCCCGACCCTAGGTCGCCGGTGTGGCATGGAGGTAAGGCACCCAGCACCTTAGCCCTCCACACTACCAGGCTGGCCTGAATTTTATTACTTTGAATGCAGTTTCTAATCTTGGTAATCTGTATCAAAGAGCAAAGATAATTTATTACCTGTGCCTTAATAGCACTTTTGGCTGTCATCATTTTCTGCAGTTAGGTTCACATGTGTTCAAGATTTCCGTAGCTTTTTGAGGATTGAGGATTGGGAACATTGAACTTCTCATATAAATAAATGAGTGAGTACATTCTTGCACCAGTGAAAAATGATTGGTATACATGTAAGCAGTCCAGTTTCTCTTCATACATTACACGCAATGCTTCTGAATCATTTAATTAAAATAAATTTAAGTAAAAACAGTTTAAAAAAAGAAATAAGCATTTACTTGCAGGTTAGGGTCTCCACTGGTATTGCTGAAGCCTGTATGGATTGTGACACACCAGCGTGCAGCCATCATACCTTATTCCACGCAGCCATCTGCAAAACAGTAACTGGTCTCAAATCTGTACAAAATTCATAAATTTAGAGTTATTCTATTTTTTATTCATCTTTTTTTTCCCCAACGTAGCCGTGTGGCTCGTAAGCCGCCACCTGCCTCTATCTTTCAGGCTCTAGCTTGCCTCCCCTATCCCTGTAACCAGTCCCTCCACTCCCCAGTATCGAAGAAGTGGAGATCTACACACAGCAGGGCCTGGGAGACCCGGTGACTATCTTGTTGACAGCTTAGCTGACTTATTTTTCTAAATTTTCTCCCTTCTGTGTCACCTCCTCAGATGAAGAAGTGCACTAGGGGTTGACACCATCCCTCATGAGGGAGCAGGTGACACGACTCACTGCTAGGGCCACTGCTGCACTGGAACTTGAATGTATTCCTGGCTTGCATCGTGCTCAGCAGCATCCCCTAGCCCTGGCTTGCTGAGTCCACTCATCAGGCAGTCCCTTATTTGGGGATTTTGATTGGAAGAATGAGTAACTGACTTCTTCAGTCCCCTGCTAAAAAGCGTCCCACATACAGGTTCCAGGTAGGTGTACGGCCTTACACATTGCACATGCAGTTTCCTGATGACCCAATGGTTTAATCTGTTCTTCGTTTTAGAAGGTTGCAGATGTGACGGCCCATAAAGACCAGGCCAGTGTTTGCAGTTGCTATTCAGTTGATCTGGTGCATTTAATTACAGCCCAGTGGTGCTCGTTTGTTATGTAGAATATAATTGAGATGTACTACTTTATGTACTCAAACCTAAACTGGAAATCTCAGGACAAGCTACATAAAAAAAAAAAAAATCAGGTGTTGCTTTTACTGAACTGTTATAAAGAATAGTCTATTAATCTTGTAGTAAAATGATATTTTAAAAGGTTGTTTTCTGTATAATAAAATTTGAATTAAAAGCTGTGAGGCTCTTACTGTGATCACCATTTGTGGCAGAAGAGCACTTTTGTGTAGCGAGTGATGCAGAGTGTGACTGTGGTCCATCAAGTTCTCCTCCCTGTTATCTTAATTTTAACAAACTGAAATGTCTTGCTTGAAGTTATTTATCCCATCTTGAAATTCAGTACACTATCTACTTTTACTGCCTCCATATAGAGATCATAATATGCTCTATACCTATATGCATATAGTTCACATTTCTTTGTGTCCAGGAACAGATTTATTGAGCTGATGCTCCTTTACAATGAATCCCTAGTGCACAGGGATATGGTTACATCACTTGTGCGGATTTTGAGGAGAGATACATTGCAGTACAGAGCACAGTGATGTTACAGAGGTTTACTTGTATTGCATTTGATAAATAATTCACATTTCAGTATGTCAGGTACGTGGTACAGTGTTTACATATTACAGGAAGGTTTGAGCATGTGTCCTGTGTCCACAAACCAGTACTTTATGCCAGCTGGCCACTGCTCAAGGAGATTACCACACTTCTGATGCATGGGAAACTTTTGCTTAGCTGGAGCCACCTACACCGACATACATTGACACTCCCTATATTAAGTTGGCAGCCTCATATCTCCTCAGTTTCTGTAGCGCTCCACATTGTCAATGGGTACTCACAACAGTTGGGTACAGTGCACCCCTGCCAGGGGAATGGCACTGCCCAAGCTCTAGAATGTTGGGCATATGAGGATTCCAAGCAGCAGCAACTCCCCAGTTCATATGTGCCATTGAAAGGGGAAACCACTGCTTTTATCTTCTCACAAGACTGTTCAAGATTTTCAATATTTCTGTGGGGGCCGCAATTCTGCATAGCAGGTTGCAGCTGCATGGTTCCAGAGAGCACCCGTAAATTAAAATCGTGCCTGTAAACTGCGGCTTTCAGATTGGCTAACCTGCATTACCCATTTCCATTTGTGGACTGTGAGCCATTTCTGCAATTGCTAATGTGTTCTAATGGTCTCCGTTTAAAAAAAAAAAGTGCCATAGGTAGGTACATTTCACTTACTTCTGGGGTAGTATAGGGCTCCTGGGGGTTTCCCTCCACTATTGTTTTATTAAAAAAAATCCTAGGGAACTTATGCCTTGAGGTTTTTGCCTGGCTTCTCCCCAGGCAGTCTACAGACATGTTCCTTGGGCAGCATTTTTTTTTTGCTGAGCTGCTGGGGATTTCTTCACCTAGCTAAGTGCTTGTGTTATGTTACTGGTATTTTTTCACTTGTGTTGTGATCAAAGGGTCTTAGGAGAGTTTCTTTACCTCAGCCCTCTGAACGCTTTTGCGTAGCCGCTATTAAGCTGTGATGACAGTTGGGCGCACGCTTCTTCATCAGCTTTCTCGTGCTCAATTTTCACGCACCAGAGGGTGTGCATGGGTGCACATAGCATGTCACGGTAGTGTGCGCAATCGACTGTCTTTTCCATTGTGCTAACGTGCTTGAGCGTTCGCAAGTATATGCATGCCCACACTTGGCACATAATGTCACATAGGATGTTGTCGTGCTCCCTTGGCGGAAACGCGCCTGGATTCGCTCGACCTTGGTAACCAGCGAGTAGAGGACTTACTCAGGTAACAAGGGTTACAGTAATAGAGGGCCCTGACCAGGTGCTGTCCAGGAGGCCCAACCTAAAATCCTGGTACTCGCTATGAGGGTAAACGGTCCTCTGCGTGTCTCCGCCCCTTGGTATAAGAGTACAGGAATTTTACTTCAAGATGGGCCCAAACAATGTTAGATGCCTGGATTTTTGAAATTCTAGTCCAGTGCTATGCCATAGAATTTTCAACAGTCTCCTCAAAGGGACATTTTCTGCTATCCCTGGTCTCCCAGGATGCTGCAAGAATCAGGTGGAGTCAGAGACCCTGAACCACCTCATTCAAATAGGGGCCATTATGCCGGTCCTGTAAAGCAAGCAAGGTCTAGGATTCTACTCTATTTCGTAAATCTTAAAAAATTGGGTGGGTGGGGGTCAGGCCCATCCTGGATCTGAAGCATCTGAACAAGTTTGTGTGCCACACGACCTTCAAGATGGAGCCCCTGAGGTCATGAACCAAGCTGTTCAGCTGGGGGACTTAATAGCTTCAATAGATCTGACAGATGCCTACCTCCACATTCCCATCCGTCAGTCTCTCCAGAAGTATCTTAGGATCTTACTTCGAGAGGGTTCCTGCAGTAGGTCATCACATATTGGACTGCGCCCTCTGGCGTCAGGACTGCACAGCAAACTATTCTAGCAATGCCTTGCAGGAGACTGCCCACCAGACATCACGTGATGGAAGTCAGCATGACCCTACATAGTGGGCAGTCCCCACGCCCACCCTCCAGTTCTTTCCCACCATCAACCTGCGCAGAGTACCTCTCAGTAACACTTGCCCAGCCGATCGCCATTTTGCTTGTTTTTTCTACTCATTCTCTCTTTTATTTTTATGTCATCACTGCCAACCAAAACAAAGAAGTGCAGTGCCCAAATATCCTAGAAGGACTGCCACCTCCATTGCCTCTTCTGCTTGGGCCCAGAGCACGATACCGCGCCCTGCCCAGACTGCCAGCCCTTCAGCCAGGCCACTCGGAAAAGGAGGCAGCAGGCCCTGGAAGCCCACATTCTGAAGTCCAGGATGGCTTCTCTCGAAAAAGAAATGACAAGCTTAGGGATTCCGCATCTTCCCCTTTTTCAGAATTGAAGAAAAAGAAAAGCATCTGGAGAAGGAGCCTCAGAACATCAGGACCGAGGGGGTCCTAGTATGCCCTCGACCAGCAAGACCATTTCCCCGCTGCCTGCACTAGTGGTTTTTCAGGTCACGCCCAGGGCTCCTCCAGGTACCTGTTCTGCTGCCTTTCTTCTGATTTCCACTGGTAAGTCATCTGCCGGCTCCTCCGGCAAACGCCTGGTCTTAGCCGATAAGTCGGCTCCCGGCCCCTCTGTGGCACACCCGGTTGCCATTGAGTCCCCAAGGCTCTGTTTGGACTCACCCGGCCTCCACTGGTAAGTTAGGCGTGGGTTCTTCCTTTCACCGCCTGGTCACCTTAGAATCCAACCAGTCTGTCGTTGCTGACGTCTGCCAGGACCCCACTTTCCCGTCGGAGGCTAATGCCGATACACCTGATGCCCGGACGAGCGACTCTGTGGCTGACAGCCATTCTTCCCCCCCCAGGCTTTGCCTGAGCGGGAACCCTCTCTATCACCTCCCTGGGTGATCCCGTGGTCTCCACTGGCACGGAGGAGGGGACAGGATCCCTGGTGGTGGCTCTCCCTCCATCCACCTCAGTGTCAATTCCTCTTACGTCTGCTCCAGTGGCTCCGACGACGACTTCAGATGTCTCCATCTTGCTCTCTGGCTCGTCAGACCCTTCGACAGGTCTCCTTATGTCTGCTCTACCACCTCCGATATCAGAATCTGTGACGTGTGTTTTATATGTCCCTCCATCGGGATCCTCACGTCCGATCCAGACAACAGCACCAACCTGTATTTGGTTGGCTCCTCTGTCAGGGCCCTCATGTCCAGTCCCGACGATGTCTATTTTTTCGTCAGCTCCGACGTTGCCGACATACATGATGCCTGGTCTGACGATAATACCTCTGACGTCATTTCCTCTGATGTCTGGGATTCTCATGCAGGGATTTGTACCTGGGCCTTGTGCTCCAGGATACTACCCTTATGGCCTGTCATCGGCATATCACCCGTCGGGTCCCGCATCAGATCCCTTTTATTCAGGGTACCACTGTTCTGGATATCCCTCTTTCCATGGTCAGGGTGCTTCAAGCTACCATTACCCACCTATGTTGGGAGTAAAAATTAGTAGTAACCTAAACTTCACACCCCATTACAACCAAATTATTAAAAAAGCAGGTAGTATACAATACTGTATCAACAAACATATAAATAGTAGAGATAAGGGTGTTCTATTGCCGCTGTATACATCCTTGGTACGTCCTCATTTGGAATATTGTTCTCAGTTGTGGTCACCATTTAAAAAAGGGGACATAGCATCGATTGAAAAGGTCCAGAGAAGAGCTACCCGTAGAATAAAGGAGGTTCAGAGGATGGACTATAATCAGAGGCTTAGGGCACTGGGGTTGTATTCACTAGAGTTTAGAAGATTGAGGGGACATGTGTTTGATATATAGGGCCCTAAATGACCCGATATTAAGGGAACAGCTTGCTCTAGATATCATGGTTCATAATCATAACACTAGGGCACACCTGTTGCAGTTAAAAACAGGGAGATTCAGTTCAAATAAAAGGAAGTACTGGCTAACAGAGCACCAAGAATCTGGAACAGACTACTAGTGGAGACATGGAACTCTCTAAGAGTAAACTGGATAGTTACTTAATAAACAATGGAATAATGGGATATTCTTAAATACAGGGCAAGCATATGGACATTGTCTTATAAAGCTCTGAATACCTATGAAACCTATGAATGTTCCGACTCCACCACCTTCTCCTGCTCCCCAGCAGGATTTTCAGGCCTTGATCAGCTCTTGGTGGAAGGAGGCTAGGACTGAACTGGTATCTGATCTTGAAAACCGTCTACCAATTCCGGTGGTTACCCCTCCTCCCCGGTCTCTCTCTCTCTCTCTCTCTCTCATCAGCTCAGTTCGCTCAATGGTGCACGTATCGGAGACTAAAGCTCAAGAGATCATCCTCCTCGATCTGGAATCTCGGGGATGAATCTCCTGGTTATGGAGGAGAGTCTCCGTTTGACTCCTCAGACGAGGGTTCCTCCATGTCTAAACCGTAGGGTTCTCCTAAGTCCCCCCGGCCCCCAAGGACCCTTCTTTTACCGAACTACTACATATTATCCAGCAGTTGGAATACAGAGGAGCAGGATCCTATGAGGAAGCGCCTCGTGGAACATTTAGATTTGGAGTCTGCTTCCCTGATCCCTGTACCCCCTTGGACTACTCCTCACAAAGACCTCACTAGGACTATGGCAGCTGCCTCAATCGATTCTGGATGTCCCCAAAAAAGCGGACCGAATCTACCACGCCCTGGAAGGAGTGTCCTTCCTGGACGACCATCCCAAAGCCGACTCAGTCGTCATTGCTGTGGCCCCGACAGGTCGGCGGCTCCTAAACATATGAGCACTTCTCCAGACAAGGAGTCTCAGCAGCAGGACCAGTATGGCAGAAAAGTGTATTCTTCTGCCATGTGCGCTCTCCAATCCCTTAATTATGTTGCGCACATGGTCACATTCCAAAAGGCTGCCATGGCCAAACATGAGTCCCGGATCCAGGCTCTCGGGTCTTTGGAATCAAGGGGGAGTTGGTGAAAGACCTGCATCTGTCCCAAAATTTCGTGCCGTCATGCACTCAGGACTACTTATGACACCATGGACACAGTAGCTCACTCCTCCACCATGACGGTGTCCCTCAGAAGACACGCCTGGCTTCGCATTTCTGGCCTCGCTAACAATGTCCAGTCTGTGATACGAGATGCCCTTTTCAGAGGCTAAGTGCTTTTTGGAGGTGACACCAAAGACATCATCACAGGCCTAGAGGATAGCGGCCAAGCCCTGAGGTCTGTGAGGTCCATGTACCGATCGGGAACCTAAAAGAAACGGCCCTTTCAGAGACAGACCAAGAGATGGGAAACAACCCTTAGCTTGGCGATAGGGATAAAGGCCACGGGCCTCCCCTTTTCATTGCCCACTGCCTCTAAGAACCAGTGAGGATCTGGGGGACCACCTCCCCCTCGACCCTCCGCTTCCTGACTGGCTACCACCTCTCCCTCCTCTGCTGGTGAGCAAGGAGCCAGTGGGAGGGAGATTCACCCTCCATGTGCAGGAATGGAGGGACGTCACAACAGACCTATGGGTCCTACAGCTAGTCTCGAAAGGACACACTCTGGAGTTTCTGGAAATGCCCCCAGACTCCCCTTCAGTTCGCTCGTCTTACTCTTCTCAGCAAGCTCCTCTGGCCAAGGAAGAAATCAGGTCTGTAAGCCAGAATGCCGCAATAGAGCCTGTCCCTCTGCCCCAAAGAGGGAAGTGATTTTACTCCCACTTTTTTCTAGTTCCAAAAAAGACGAGCGGTCTCAGACCGATACTGGATCTCAGCAATCTAAACCTTTTATGTAGAATACAAAAGGTTTCACATGGTGACACTGCAGAGCCTTCTACCCCTTCTACAGGAGAATCATTGGCTGTGCGCACTGGACATGCAGGATGCTTACCTGCACATCCCAGTGTTCCCGTGCCACCGTCACTTCCTTCGGTTCTGTTTCCAGGGGGAGCACTACCAGTTTACAGCCCTCCCCTTTGGCCTTTCTTCGGCACCTCGGGCTTTTACCAAGTGTCTTGCGGTGGTGGCAGCGGCCTTATGCCATCAGGGGATAGCAGTGTTTCCTTACCTGGATGACTGGCTGCTGTCAGCCCCGTCCAGGGACAGTTTGCTGGAAGCTGTCTCATGCACTTTGGCCCTGTTTTCTCACCTGGATTTTATGGTCAACTTCCCAGAGTCGACCAGTACCCTTTCCCAGAACCTTCAGTTCATTGGGCCATATTGGATACGATTCAGTGCAAAGCCTTACTCCCCCTGGACAGGGCAGAGACCATTCAAGAGCAAGTCACCATTCTGACCTCTTCCAGGTACCTTCCAGACAGAGTGTGGTTATGTCTCTTGGGCCTGATGGTGGCCTTCATCTCCACGGCCCCATTTGCCAGGTTGCATTATGAGGATCACCCAGTGGACCTTGAGGGTCCAATGGGATCAGTGGTTGGACGATCTGGACCACCCAGTTCTGATCTCCAGTGCAGTCCAGAAGGATCTACTCTGGTGGTTAGACCCTCTGAACCTTTCGAGGGACCTTCCATTCTGAAGCCCCCTACAGCTTTGGACTCTGACCACAGACTCATCTTGTCTGGGTTGGGGGGACCACTGCACCCAGGGTTCGTGGTCCCAATCAGAGATGCATCTCCACATCAATATCCTGGAGAGGAGAGCAGTCTTTTATGCTCTTCAGGCCTTCCAATCCATTCTGTCAAAAGGGTCACTGCCAATCCAGACAAAATGTCGGTAGTCTGGTATATCACCAAACAGGGAGGCACTCAATCATACCCCTTTTGCAGGGAGGCGATGAAGGTGTGGAACTGGGCAATTCAGCACAGTCTGTTCCTCACTGCTGTACATGTCCCAGGAGTTCTAAACGTCCTGGCAGACAATCTCAGCAGAACCTTGTCCCTCGACCACGAGTGGGAACTCAGTCAGAAAGTAGCAGAGTCTCTGTTCCTGAGATGGGGTCACCCAGACCTAGGTCTGTTTGCCTTCCCATTCAACGCAAAGCTTCCCAGCTTTTGCGTGCTCTCTCCAGAGCCTGGTGCTTTCTGGCAGGATGCGTTGTCACTTTGTTGGACAGGGAGGTCCTTGTACGCCTTCCCTCCCTTTCCCAACCTTCAGAGGGTTCTTCTAAAACTTCAGGCAGAGGGAGCCCAGATGATCTTCATTGCTTCGTACTGGCTGAGACAAATCTGGTTTCCACTTCTGCAGCAGCTCTCAGCGGAACCCCCAGATCTTACTTCGAGAGGGTTCCTTCAGTAAGTCTTCACATATAGGATTGTACCTCCTGGCGTCAGGTTCCAACGGCAAACTCGTAGCTAGCAATCATCAGCGGGGACCACCCCTGACGTCAGGTGACGCAACGTCAGACCGACTATAAAAGGGGCGGTCCCGCACCTGCCCTCCAGTTCTTTCTTGCCGTCGACTCATTTCCTTCTGCTCACAAGTAAGAACAGCGATCTACCGCCCGTGTGTCAAAGTTTTTTCTTCATACGTTTTTTGTCAACAGATTAGACCGATTGTATGTTAACTCGCCCAAAAAAGTTCTCTAAGTGCAGAGCTTAAATCCCGCATGGGGATGACCATTCCCGCTGCCTGTTGTGTCTAGGCCCCAAGCACAACTAGGACGAGTGTGCTATCTGTCAGGCATTCAATCAAGCCACCCAGACCAGATGCAAGCGGACCCTCAAGGCCCACCTCCTTACCCGACGGCTGGCGTCGATGGAAAAGGAGCTCCAGGTTTCATCGCCAAAGACATTGGAATAAAAACCAGGGTAAACGTCAGGGCAAGCGTCGTGCCCCTGGTTCGGGAGCCCAAACCCCCCAGGCCACCTTTCCAAAGCCGTCCTCCAGGGCAAAAGCTCCCCTTCCCTCGGCGTCCTGACTCCTTTCCCCTCCTCCCGCTACCTCCAGCCGACAAGGAGGAACCGGTAGAAGGGAGGTTCGGCCTCCACCTGTCGGGGTGGAGGTCCATCACTGCAGATCTATGGGTGTTACAACTCATCCAGCAAGGTCACTTGATAGAGTTCACAGAGATCCCTGCCCCTCATCCTCCGGGATGGTCATTTTATCCAAGGGATCAGATTCCCATAATCTTCCAGGAGATTCAGGCCCTCCTGTTAAAAGCGGCCATAGAATCCGTCCCACAAAACCAACTAGTAAGGAGATTTTATTCCCACTTCTTCCTAGTCCCAAAGAAGGCTGAGGATCTGAGACCAATCCTGGATCTCAGCATGCTCAACCTCTCCGTCAGGTACAAGAGGTTTCGCATGCTGACCCTTCAGGGGCTTCTCCGCCTGCTCCAAACAAATTCTTGGCTGTGCTCCCTGGACATGCAGGATGTATACCTGCATATCCCTATCCTCCTAGCCCACTGCCGCTTCCTCCGTTTCTCCTTTCAGGAGAATCATTTTCAATTCCAAGCACTCCCCTTTGGCCTTTTCTCGACCCCCCGGGTGTTCACCAAGTGCTTGGCGGTGGTTACTGCTTTTCTTTGCTGCCAGGGCATTTACGTGTTCCCGTACTTGGACGACTGACTCCTCGCAGCACCCTCTCCAAACAGCCTGAAAGAGTCTCTTTCTTTCACTCTGAACTTGTTTGCTGTTCTGGGTATCACGATCAATCTGCCCAAGTCCCAGCTAGTATCATCCCGATGACTCCAGTTCATTGGAACAGTACTAGACACAGCTCAGAGCAAGGCTTTTCTGCCATTAGATTGAGACGAGACCTTAGTTTCTCAAGCCACTCTCGTGGCCCAGGCTTGATGGATCCCAGCACATGCTGTGCTCCATCTTTTGGGACTGATGGCAGTGTCCATTTCGACAGTTCCCCTGGCCAGACTTCATATGAGGGTCACCCAGTGGTCTCTTCGAGTCCAATGGGATCAGAGGATGGATGACATGAACCAGATGGTCATGATCTCCAACAGCCTACAGAAAGAACTTCACTGGTGGCAAGATCTTTCCAGTCTTTAATGGGGAGTTCCTTTTCATTCCCCTATTCCTACCCAGATCACCTCGGACTTGGGCTGGGGAGCCCATCTGGGGGTTCACAAGACACAAGGGTCTTGGTCTGACCAGGAGCTTCTGCTCCACATCAAGGTTCTGGAGACAAGAGCCATACTGTATGCTCTCCAGTCATTACAGTCCCTTCTTCTAACGGGATCACTTCTTATCCAGACGGACAACATGTCCACAGTCTGGTATATCAACAAACTGGGAGGAACTCGCTCGTACCCACTCTGCAGAGAGGCAATGAGGGTATGGTACTGGGTGATTCAGCACAGCCTTTTCTTGACAGCAGTCCACGTCCCAGGCGTAAACAATGTCCTGGCGGATAGTCTCAGTTGATCAGTGGCCAGAGCTCACGAGTGGGAGTTAAAGCTAAAGGTGGTTGAAGATCACTTTCTTCGATGGGGTCGGCCAGATATAGATCTGTTTGCCTCCCCATTCAACACAAAACTACCCAACTTTTGCTCGCTTGTTCCCGGACATGGTGCTTTTTGGCGCAATGCACTGTCTCTGTCTTGGACAGGGAGGTTTCTTTACACTTTTCTTCCCTTTCCTCTCTTTCAGAAGGTTCTGGTGAAACTTCAGGAGGAAGGGGCACATTTGATTCTGATCGCGTCTCTCTGGCCCTGCCAGATTTGGTTTCCTGTGTTGCAGCAACTGGCGCTAGAACCTCCGGTTCTCCTACCGCTATCCCACAACTTTCTGACTCAGGAGCAGGGCGACTTCGAGCATCCGAGCCTTCAATCTCTCCACCTTCATGCGTGGCACCTGTGGACATAGCGGCCTCATGCTATGGTGTTTCTTCCCAGGTTGCTCATATTTTGGTGGAAGCCAGAAAACCTTCTACTAGATCCACCTATGCCATGAAGTGGAAAAGATTTTCAATTTGGGCCCTAGCCAGGAGCTTGGATCCCTTTTCATGTTCGGCAGCACAGGTGTTAATAGTACCTCGCACATCTATTGGAGATGGGCCTTAGCTGTTCCTCCATCAAGGTACATCTTTCTCTGCGATGTCAGCCTACCACCTCCCGGTGGAGGACAAAACTTTGGCTCAATTGGAAGTCGCCAAAACGTTTTTGAAAGGCATCCCCCCACTTAAAACCTCCAGTCCGGAATTCCTGTCCCCCCTGGGATCTTAACTTTATGTTAGAAAAGTTGATCCTGCCTCCCTTTGAACCAGCTACTAGCTGTGACATGCGCTTCCTTTCTTGGAAGACTTTGTTTTTAGTTGCAGTCACTTCCGCCAGAAGGGTTTCTGAGCTTCAGGAGTTCATCTGTAAGGATCCCTATTTGATTTTCTATAGGGACAGAGTAGTCCTTCGGACTAACCCTTTCTTCCCAAGGTAGTTTCAGAAACCACTCTCAACCAGAGTGTCGAACTGCTGGTCTATTATCCCCAGCATTCTAATGGGGGGAATATATTTTGCACACTTTAGATGTGCACAGGATCCTGCGGTATTACACAAACCAGACTAAAGAGGTCCGTAAGACCAATCAGCTTTTCATGGCCTTTGCTCCCCAGTGCCAGGGCAAGGCCATTTCCAAACGGATCGTCTCCAGATGGTTAGCTAACTGCATCCACTTCACTTACCGAAAGCATGGGAAATCTCTTCCAGGGGCGGTTAAGGGTCACTCCACTAGGAGTGTTGCTACTTCTACCGCCTTTTTCAGGAATGTGTCCACAGCAGAGATCTGCGCAGCGGCCATGTGGTTGTCTGTCCACACCTTCATGGAACGCTACAGTCTGGACATTGCCTCTAGGCGCAGGACTGGTTTTGGCCTTGTGGTTCTGCAAGGTCTTTCATAACTCATAACTCGGTGATCTCTCCTTCTCCCGGCCGTATCTCTGAATTTTCCTTTTGGACTGCTGGGTATTCAGTCCTATATGTGAAGACCTACTGCAGGAACCCTCTCGGAGTAAGATATTGCAGTTACGTAAGAACTTACCATAACAGTAGATCTTCGAGAGAGGTTCCTGCAGTAGGTCTAGTTTCCCACCCACCTTCCCCCTACTCCTGGAATGTTTTCTTTATTTTTCATCCTGCCTAGCCCTTGGGTCTAGAGAGGAAGCATGGTCCAGGAGTCTTCACTCCTTCCTTTCTACTTTACCTTTCTTTAGGTCTCCAGTGGAAAAGAACTGGAGGGAGGGCGCGGGACCGCCCCTTTTATAGTCGGTCTGACGTCGCGTCACCTGAATTCAGGGGCGGTTCCTGCTGATGATTGCTAGCTATGAGTTTGTCGTTGGAACCTGACGCTGGGGGCGCAGTCCTATACGTGAAGACCTACTGCAGGAACCTCTCTCGAAGATCTACTGTTATGGTAAGTTCACTGCAATTTCCTCTTCCTCTCAGGCACGACCTGTTGACTTGGGATCAAGGCAGTTTAGTGCACCCCGGGCTCAGGACCCTGCATCTTCATGCGTGGCTCCTACGGACATTATAAAGTCTCGTTTTAGGGTCTCACACAAGGTCGTCCAGGTCCTGCTAGAGGCCAGAAAGCCCTCTACCAGATCGACCTATGCTATGAAATGGTAGCGTTTTTCCTTTTGGATGGTGCCAAAAGGTTGGGACCCCTTTACATGCTTGGCTTCACAGATTATGGAGTATCTGTTGCACCTGGTTGATTCGGGTCTCTCTTACTCCTCCCTCAAAGTTCACCTTTCGGCCCATCATGATTTGATAGGGGGAAAACCTGTGGCTCAGCTGGAAATCTCAAAAACCTTTCTGAAAGGGATTCTCCATCTGAAACCCCCTATCCGTAACCCCACCCCACCTTGGGATTTGAATTTTGTAATTGAGAAGCTTACGCTTCCCCCTTTTGAACCAGTGATGAGCTGTGACTTGCGCTCTCTCTTCTGGAAAGCGCTGTTTTTGGTTGCCATTACTTCAGCTCAATGTATTTCCGAGCTTCAGGCCCTGATGTGTAAGGAGCCTTATTTGATTTTTCATAAAGACCAGGCGGTCTTACGAACCAATCCTAAGTTTCTTCCCAAGGTTGTTTCAGAGTTCACCCTCAATCAGATAGTCGATCTTCTGGTGTATTACCCTAACCATTGTAACAAAGGTGAGACTGTTCTTTATACACTGGACGTACACAGGATCCTGCCTTGTTACATCCACAGGACTAAAAGCACCAGGAAATCCGATCAGCTTTTCATTTAATTTTCCCCCAAATCCATGGGATCAGCGGTGTCTAAGCAGTGCTTAGCCAAGTGGCTCGCTAACTGCATTCGCTTCTGTTATCAGAAGTATGACAAACCTGTGCCGGGGGAAGTCAGAGTTTATTATTCCACTAGAGGAATGGCGGTGTCCACAGCCTTCTTGAAGAAACTTATCTGCAGTGGAAATTTGTGCAGCAGCTACCTGGAGTTTCAGTCCATACCTTTACGAAGCAATACAGTCTGGACATTGCCTCTAGGCATAGGGCCAGGTTTGGCCTGGCCGTTCTGCAGTGCCTACTGTCCTAAGTCAGGTCCTGTTCTGTCAGTTGCTCCTCCTCCAGTGACTTTCTCGTTTTCTTTATGAGTGACTGCTTGGGATTCAGTCCTATATGTGATGACCTACTGCAGGAACCCTCTTGAAGTAAGATAGTACAGTTACGTAAGAACTTTTCCCTCCCACCTTCCCCCAGTTTTTGCATTTCTTTATGCATTTTTGTAACAACTCCAGGATTTTATCCTTTCTCCTGTCTCATCTTACTTGGATCTCCGGCGGGAAAACTGTAAGGCAGGCGTGGGGACCACCTACTATATAGGGTCATGCTGATGGCCGTAATGTGACATCTGGTGGGCGGTCCCCCGCCAGGCATTGCTGGAAAAATTTGCCGTACGGTCCTGATGCCAGAGGGCTCAGTCCTATATGTAATGACCTACTGCAGGAACCTCTCTCGAAGATCTACTGTTACGGTAAGTTCTTATGTAACTGTACTTTCTCGATACTGAGCCAACATTTCTAGTAAGGGGTACTTCCCTTCGGACTTGCAACAGCCCCAGGGTCTTCTCGACAGTGCTTATAGTCCTGGTAGCTCAGTTTTGACAGGAGAGGCATCATGTCTACTGTTATCTGAACAACCTGATTACTTATGCACTGACGTTGCCCTTGCTGAAGAAGTTGGTGCTCAGGACTCTGGAGATCCTAGAGTCCCGTGGCTGGGTGGGGAACGGGAGAAACGCTCTGTCTAGCCATCTCAGACTTTAGAACACCTGGGGGCAGTCTTCAACACAAAACAAGGGAAGGTCTTCCTCTGGCCTTCCCGAAAGGAGATTTTATTTATTGACACGTTAACTGGGTAAGCCCACTGAGACATGGTATCCCTTTCTCAGGGGCGACCCAGAGTTGATTACATTCAATTAGAAACAGTTTCTAACCCCAGTAATACTCAGGTATTCATAAGTTCTGTAGTGTCCTCTTAAGACTGAGCTGCCCGGAGAGATGGAATGCTATGCAAATCATGGAATCTTTGCACGTGCTGATTTTCAAACACTGCCTCTAACTAACTTCCGTGGTTCTAAGCCTTCAGATTTCACTCTCCGCCTGTCAAGACCAGAAGCCCGGAGTTTCATCATCATCTAGTCCTGACGCTTAAAATGTTATAAAATAGATAAGTATTTTTTGATCCTTTTCTTATACTGCCTCTAACTTAATGTTATTAAACCGTTGTTTTTTTGAAATTGTATTTTATTCTCCTCTAGCCTGCCTCCTCCGACCCTTCGGCGTTGTCCCGCGGACATCCCGCTACCTGCGACCCAGCTCACACAGTCTGAGCCCCATGGAGCATGGTTTACCCAGGCGAGTGAGGCACTCCCCGTAACTTACAGTTTTGTCGGCCCCGTGGACTGTCAGTGGGGCGCTGGCAAATCGCGGGCACATTCAGGGCCCGCTTCCTCCCGGACGAGGCAGGCTTCCATTTTCCCTGTTTCTCCCTCCCTTAGCAGATACTCCCCCTGGCGTCATGGACGCGTCGCGATGACGTCTGATCTGCTGGCGGCCGTCCGACCAATCCTGTGCGGGCATATGCTTCCTCGAGCCTCCCGTAAAGTCGCTAGAAGCGGAATATGGCCATATCCCACCCGGAGTAAGGAGCTGTCAATCGGACGCTCAAGCCTAACTCCCCGACAACCCACCGAGCTACGAGTCCGCTCCCGAACCGGGTCGCCGGCGTGGAAAAGAGGTGTGGCGTTCAACGCCTCAGCCCTCTGCGCCACCAGGCCTAAACCGTTGTTTTAGTTTAAATTCTTTTGTTTTCTCAGTTTCTCCCAGTTTGATATAACTGGTGGGGTACCGGGGCTTTCTTTAGCATTTTCAGAGTTTCCTGATTAAGGAACTCCGTTAGTTTTAGTTAAATTTAAAAGTTTTGTATTTTAACGGAACCGCTAATCCCGGTTCGTGAACAGTTAACCCTGGTTTGATTCCTTGGTTCAGTTTCGGTTCCAATAACTTTTTCTTGGTTCAGGAACCGACCACTAACGCTAAATAAGCGTCAAAAACCTTTCTTATTTAGCGGTTATTTACCTATTGTTTTTCCTCTCAGAATGTGAGAAGAACCAGTGAATCTGGTTTTAAACCATGTACTAATTGTGGTGAGATTTTTGCAAAAGCAGACAAGCACACCCTTTGTGTGGTCTGCCTGGGTTTTGAACATTTAAAAACAGACTGAAATTTGTAAAACCTTTCCAGAAAAAACTGGCTGACTCTCTGGTTCCCTCAAAAAAGGTCTACACACAGGACCCCTGCTGATAAACCTTTAGGGACTTCTGTGCCTGCAGTAAAAATGCCAAGTGCAGAAGAGGTTGCACAGGCCTTTCGGGTGATCTAGGCTTTACAAGGGCTGACTACCCCTTTGCCTCAGACACCAGCCAGGCAGGTTGGCTCTTCTTAGTCTTCAGTTTATGAGCAAGAAGAGTACCTGGACGTTGAAGAGGAGGAAGGGGACCCATCGAACCGGAAGTTTCCCCTGAACAAGAATTTGGCTCTTCTTCTAGGGCATCAGAGGATTTTTCCTCTCACTTCACTTTTATAAGAAAAATGGTGGATGCTTTAGACATCCCCACAAGTGAAGTTATTGAAGATGAAAAAGAAGTAGAATATATGGAAATGATGGGTTTAGCACCCACCAAAGCTTCTTCTCCCCATTAATAAATTCTTTAAAAAAGATGCCCTAAAAATACTGCAGACTCCTAACACTGTCCCACCTCTGGATAAGAGGTTGAACAAAAAGTACCAAACGGAAAGGCAGGGTGCAGAATTTGTATTCCCTCACCCTGACCACCAGGGAGTAGTGCAGGTAGCAGCCTGTGACAAGGCAAGGGTCCCACTAGCCTCCCATCCTCCAGACAAGGATTCGAGGAAAATAGTATGGCCACGAAAGGTTACACCTCAGCTTCCCTGGCTATCAGACAGGTCATTTTCCAGACCTATGCTGCACAATACCAGAAATCACTCTGGCAGTCAGTGCTCGCCATGTCTGAAAGGGTACAGTCTCCTGTCTCCGCTGAGACAGCTAGATTTGGTTTGGAAGCAGCTGAGTACCAATTCCAAATGGCTGCAGACTCCATTGACACAGCTGCCAGGTGGATGACAAATACTGTGGCTCAAAGAAGGTTTGCTTGGCTGAGGGCCACGAACCTGACCCAGGATACTCGCACCAAATCATTAGATTTACCACTTGAGGAACATTCCCTCTTTGGGCAAATGACAGAGGCTTACATGAAAAAGGTGGATGAGTATAAAACCACCTACAGAAGCAATTCTGCAAAACAAAAATCTTCCCCATCCACTAGACCTTATGGAAGGGGAGGCAGGGGCAGGGCCTTTCAAAGCAGGCCCTTCTTTCAGCCCATGGCTACAACCCTATACCAGCAGTGTCCACAGCAAGGATACTTTAGGGGAAGGAGCAGATGAGGTTCCAGGCATGGTTCCCAGCCCCAGGCTCAGTCCCAAGTGAAGCAGGCACCCTGATGTGTCTGCACAGGCTGCCTCCCTACTGCCTGTAGGAGGCAGGCTGGCTCACTATTTTCATGCTTGGAAAAACATCATCACAGACAAGTGGGTTCAGGAAGTAATGAGCCAGGGACTGTCTGACTTTAAAATCCCTTCCACCTGTAAGAACTCGAGTTTTCAAGCCATTTTCAAATTCAGAAAGAAAACTCCTGGAAGCGGAGGTTCAAAAGCTGCTCTTGGCTCGAGCAATAGAACCAGTGCCAGCCAACTTAAAGGGAAAGGGACTTTACTCAAGATACTTTCTCACCACAAAGAAAAATGGGGAGTGGCAGCCCATAGTAGACCTCAGGGTCTTAAACAGATACATAACAAAGCCAAAGTTCAAAATGGTAACCTTGGCACTGATTCTGCCAACCCTCCAGAAAGGAGATTGGTTGGCATCTCTGGACCTAAAAGATACCTATTTCCACATCCCCATAAGGGAGTCTTACAAAAAATACCTCTGGTTCAGACTCCCTTCAGGTCACTATCAGTTCTCAACACTGCAATTTGGCTTCACTTCGGCACTAAGGGTGTTTACAAAGTGCCTGGCAGTAGTGGTGGCACACCTTCAAAAGCAGGGTGTCACCGTTTTTTTTCACCTAAGAGCTCGCTGGTGCCAGAAAAGAGGCCCTCTTTAAAAATTGATTCCAGTAACAGGAACTCTGTTACAGGCCCCCGAATGGTGGAAAGAGGAAAATAACTTGAGAAAAGGGGTTCCCTTCAAACAGACGCCCCCCTCAGTGACTCTCACTACGGATGCATCACTGCTGGGATGGGGTGCCCATCTGAGAGATCACACTACCCAGGGTACTTGTGCAAGTGCAGAATCACTCCTGCACAGAAACCTATTAGAGCTCAGAGCAGTGTTAGCACTGAAGGCCTTCATGCCTCTGCTACAGGGAAAGGTGGTACAGATCAGAACAGAATACCACCACCATGTGCTACATAAACAAGCAGGGAGGCACAAGGTCCAGTTCTCTCTGCACAGAATCCATGAAAATATGGAGTCTGGCTTACTCCTTGGGAGTTTCCCTTCAAGCCATCCATCTGCTGGGCAAGGACAGCACCTTGGCAGACACCTTGAGTTGGATCAACCAGGCCCATCATGAATGGACCCTGAACAGGCAGGTGGTGCAAGTAATTTTCAAGAAGTGGGGTACTTCTCAGGTGGACTTGTTCGCATCCCACCAGAATTACCACCTGCTGAAATACTGTTGCAGACCACCAGAGCAGGTAACAATCCCTCTGGATGCTCTAATCCTAGACTGGTTAGGGAAACATTTATATGCTTTTCCGTCCTTCCCACTGATATACAGGGTTTTGCTCAAGCTCGGGTCCCAGTCAGCATCCATAATCTTGATAGCACCGGATTGACCCAGGCAGAAATGCTGCTCTCCATGTCCGTGGCCGAACCAGTACACTTTCCCAGGAGGCACAATCTGTTAACCTCCAGTCGGGAGGCTCCTGTACCCAAACCTCAGATCCCTATGGCTCTTGAGGACCTAGAATATGCAGGATTGAACCTTTCTCAAGGTGTTCTGGACATCCTGAAGGGTTACAGGAAGTCCTTCACTAAGAGAACCTATTCTGCAAAGTGGAAAAGGTTTTCCATCTGGCATTCTACACAGGATATTGAGCCAATACAGGCTGGGGTATCAGTTATGTTGGATTACCTTACTCACATTCTTTGGGCCTTCAGGCCAGTTCCCCGAAGGTGCATCTGGCTGCAGCTTCTGCTTACGTTTCAGCCAGCAACAAGTCTTCATTTTCTCTTCAGAACCTATTTTCAAGTGATTCTTTAGGGGCCTTCCCATTTGCACCCCTCTCACAAGGAGCCAGTGCCTGTGTGGGACCTCAATGTGTGTATAGCCAAATTCATGGGACCCCCTTTTTTAACCCATGTCCTTGGCCACCTAAAATTTGTTGCATGGTTTCTAACCCCAGTAATACTGAGGTATTTCTAACTTTAGGCAGTAAGCCTTCTAGGTAGAACTGCTCGGCGAGATGGAACATATGCAAATGATGGAATCTTTTGCATGAGCCACTTTTTCAGATGCTGCATTCCAGCTGCCGTAGTTCTAAACCCCTCAGATTTCTCTCTCCGTCTGTCAAGACTAGATGCTTGAAGATTCTCTCCTTGTCATCTTGCTCTGACTTGAGAAACCTTATAAAATATTATAAGTATTCTTTACATTTTATTTGCTGCCTTTTAATTTTTGTAATTTTAAGTAAGCCCATAGTTTTAGTGTTTAAATTGTAAGCTTTCCTGGTTTCTCCCAGTTTGGTGTAACCAGGGGTAAACTGAGGTTTATTTTATATTTATCTGAGTTTTCTGACTAAAAGACTCTGTTAGTTATGTTTAATTTTATTAAATTTCGCTTGTTTTAAGAACCGCTAATACCGGTTCCTGAACCGATAGCTTCGGTTCATTTTACTTCAGTTCCTGGTTCCCGATTGGTTCTGGAACCAACCGCAACTGCTAAATAAACTTTAAATTAAAACATTTTTTAGCGGTTGCAACTTTTATCAGTTTTACATTGAAAATTTCAGAAAAAACGAGAAGAAACCTGGTGATCCTGGTTTCAAACCTTGTATTGAGTGGAGTGAAATTTTGCTAAGGCAAACGTTCTTTTCAAACACCATGAAGTCTTGCTATATTATGACAGAAGCAGTTAGCCACAGCACTTGAACTGCCCCGGAGAGGAAACAGTTAACTCCAGGCAGACTGGAGTTCTAAAGCGCGAGCGCTGTACCCAAAGCTCTATCTGGCTAGTTTCAAACTGAAACTGTCAGATTCTTTACTCCGCTTCACTGAACAGTCGCCCGGAGATCAGCTCCTTCATCTCGGTTCATTTCTCGGTTAAAGCGTAGTATTTTCGGTTCATTTGAACCGCATAAGTATTTTATTTTACCGCATTTCGTTCAAAGCTCTATCTGGTAAACCGTAGTACAGGATTTCAAAGTCTGTGTGGAAATTAATTATCGGTTCGGTTTTGAACCGATCGGTTTGCTAAAAAAGTATTTTAAACATTATATTGGGCTTTTAGAGTGCGGTTCCTGGTTCTTATCGGTTCTAAAAAACTATTTATTTCAGTGGGTTTTTTCAAATACCCGTGACACGGTTAGGAACCGATAAGGTTGTCTTGCCTGGCACTGCCATAAAAAGGGCAAGTTTTTGGATAGGCTGGCATTATGTCTGAGAAACCCAAAAGAAAAACCTGGCCCACTGGGTTTCAACACTGTGATGTCTGTGGGGAAGCCTTTGCCAAGGCTGACCCACACACCACTTGTGTTTATTGTCTGGGGGCTGACCACCTCCTGTCAGACTGCCAGGTGTGTAAAATTCCTGCAGCCCCCCTGGAGAAGAGATTGGGCCGGCTCAGGGAACTAGGAGGCCAAAAGTCCGCTGGACCGATGGCCAGCCCCGTCCAGCACCCACTGACCAGAGGGGTGCCTCTGACCAGGGCGAGACTTCCTCGGGCAAAAGGAAGGCTGGTTCAGAGGAACCAGTCCCAGTAAAAAAGTCAAAGAAATCAGCAGGTCTGGAGTCCAAAATTGCCTCTCCAACTGCTGCAGAGATAGCTAAAGCCATACAGATTGTCCAGTCACTGTCTCAGGGACCGGTCGAACCACCAACAGTTGGCAAAAGGTTGGTTTGTTCGGTTCCAGTGGTTCAAGAGTATGATGTTGAGGAATTTTATGAACCACAGGAGGGGGAGGAAGATTTTGATCATTATGTATGTGGCTGGGAGGGTCTGGACGTGCCCATTGAACCGGACATTTCTCCAGACAGACCTTTAGAATCTCCCCCTATGCTGTCTGAGTCCCCTTCTCATTTTATGTTTTACAAAAAGGTTGCAGAAACCCTCCAGCTTCCTTTAGAAGAGGCTGTGGATGAGCAAGAGGAGCCTGATTATGTAGAAATGATGGATATACCAGAGTCTAGGAGGTTGTCTATTCCTTTGCATAAGTCATTTAGGAAGCAAACAACAAAAATTTTAAAAAATCCTCATTCTGTCCCTCCTGTAGATAAAAAAATGGACAGAAGGTATACTTTATCAGGCCCTGATATAGACTTTCTCACTGAGCAGTGTAGTCATGTAGGTGTGGTACAAGCTGCAGCCTGTGACAAGGCTAATATTCCCCTGGCCTCACATCCTCCTGATAAGGATTCCAGGAAGATTGATGCCATGGCGAAAAAACAATATATGGCAGCTTCTTGGGGACTCAGGCAGGCAAATTATATGGCTTATGGCTAGATATCAGAAATCTAGATGGGACACAATATTGCAGTTAGCCAAGCAGGCCCATGGCCAGCTGGCTAGTGAGTTGGAACAGGTGGCTGCTGATGGCATTGAAGCCTCTAAAGTTCAATTTCATACCGCTGTGGATGTTAATGATGTTTCCTCTAGGGTCATGGCCACTTCTGCAGCTTTCCGTAGGTTGGCATGGCTCAGGTGCACTAATCTGTCCCAAGATACTCAGTCAAAAGCTATGGATTTTTCGGTAGTGGGAAATTCTCTGTTTGGAGAGCAAACAGAAAATTATATGAAAAAGATGGATGAATACAGAACTACCTACAACAGTGCCCAGGCTAAGGAGAGGCATGCCACTCCACAAAGGCACACTCCCAGAGGTAGGGGCAGGCCTTTCCACAGGCCTTTTTATCAATCTCAAGCCTCCTCTGCTTTTGCACAGAGGGTTTTTTTCAGAGGCAGAGGTAGACGGGGCGCAGGTAAACTGCCCCCCTTCCCTCAGCCTAAGGCTGCTGCTGCCAAGCAGGCATCCTGATGTGGTGCCCAGGGCCAATTCTCCTGTACCGTTGGGAGACAGGTTGGCTTATTTCAGCCAGAACTGGGTGTCCCTAACTTCGGACAAATGGGTTCTGGAGGTAGTAAGCCAGGGTCTGGTTCTCGGCTTCAAACAGTTTCCAAAGATGAGAACCAGACATTTTCCACTCAAATCCTTCAGAAACCCTTGCCTTGGAAGCAGAGGTTTCTTCTCTTCTAGACTGCAAAGCAGTGGAAAGGGTTCCTCCTTGTCACCAGGGCAAGGGGCTGTACTCAGATACTTTCTTACCCCAAAAAAGGCAGGAGAATGGCGGCCAATTCTAGATTTAAGGTACCTGAACAAGCATCTTTTGAAACCAAAGTTCAAAATGTTAACTCTGGTAATGATTTTGCTCTCCTGAGGCCAGGGACTGGCTAGCCTCCTGGACCTCAAGGATGCCTATTTTCATGTCCTGATCAGGCCTCTCACCAAAATACCTCAGGTTCGAACTGCCTCAGGCTACTACCAGTTCAGAGCAATGCCCTTCGCCTTACCTCTGCTCCAAGGGTATTCACAAAATGTCTAGCTGTGGTAGTGGCTCATTTAAGAGGCAAGGATTGCTGTGTTTCCTACCTGGACAACTGGCTCATTGTGGGTCAGTCTCCAGATCAGGTAAATCCCACTTGCAAGTCACCCAGCAGCTTCTCACTTCCTGGGATTCCTGCTGAATTTACCAAAGTCAGTTCTAGAACCAGTTCAGGTACTAACTTTCATAGGTGCGGAATTGAACACAAAGTTGGCCAGGGCATTTCTCCCCTCGAAAGGGTAGAGACTCATTGCCCTGGTATCCTTTTCACCCCTAGGGTCTCTTGACCAGCAAGGCATTTTCTGCAACTCCTAGGCACACATGGCTGCTTCCACAGCTGTAGTGCAAGGAGCAAGATTCCAGATGAGGGACATTCAGTTCCATTTGAGGGCCTATTGGTCTCAAAGGAGGGACCCCTTCCAAATTGGTTCCAGTGACCCAAACTCTGATTCTGGCTCTCCAGTGGTGGCAGGATCAGAGCAACTTAAGACAAGGGTCCCTTCATTCCTGTTCCCACTCTCTCACCTCACCACGGATGCCTCCTTGCTAGGGTGGGGGGCTCACATGGGCGACCTTTCCACTCAGGGAGTGTGGTCCCCTCAGGAATCTCTGCTCCACATCAACCTATTGGAACTCAGAGCTGTCTTTTTAGCTCTTCAGGTTTTCTCAGCATCTGTCCAGAACAAGGTAGTTCAGGTCAGGACAGACAACACCACGACAATGTGGTACATCAACAAGCAGGGGGGCACTCGATCATCAGCCTTGTGCACCGAAGCAATGAAGTTGTGGTCTCTGCTTATTCCCTGAACACCTCCCTAATAGCAGTTCACCTTCCAGGGAAAGACAATGTCCTGGCGGATGCCCTCAGCAGGATTTCTCAAGGCCATCACGAATGGTCTCTGAATCCTCTGGTGCTGGGGTCAGTCTTTGCCAGATGGGGCACTCCTCAGATCTTTCGCAGCCCCAGACAGCCACCAACTTCCTCTATTTTGTGCAGGCCTCCAGTGCTGGGCTCAGTCCCCTGGACGCCTTTCTGTTGGATTGGAAGGGAAGTTCCTATATGCCTTTCCCTTCCCCTTCTTCAGGGTATTAGTAAAAATCAGATCCCAGCCCTGCAAAGTGATCCTGATTGCACCAGACTGGGCCAGACAGCCCTGGTACCCACTGCTTCTGTCCCTTTCAGTCCACCTCCCTGAGCCTGCCCAGGGTCCACAACTTGCTGGCCTGTGCCCAGGGAGAGTGTGGTATCCGGACCTCAATCCCTCCACCTCAAGGCTTGGCTCTTGAGAAGTTAGAATTTGCTGATTTACACTTTCTCAAGGTGTCCTTGATATTTTAAAGGCTTCAAGGAAGCCTTCCACTAGGGCCACTTATAATTCCAAATGGAAAAGGTTTTCCATCTGATGTTCTGGGAAGCAAATTGTCCCAGAATCTGCTGATTTGCCCATTTTACTGGACTATTTGGTCCATCTAAATTCCTTAGGCCTTAGGCCAGCTACCTTAAAGGTTCATCTGGCAGCTGTCTCTGCTTTTGTATCAGCAGGGAAGCCTGCCTCCCTTTCTTCTCACCCTGTGTTTTCCAAGTTTTTTAAAGGGTTACTTCACACTAACCCTCCTTTTCGGGACCCAGCTCCTGCCTGGGACCTGAAT
The DNA here is from genome assembly GCA_016271365.2 of Neoceratodus forsteri. Taxonomy (NCBI): domain Eukaryota; kingdom Metazoa; phylum Chordata; order Ceratodontiformes; family Ceratodontidae; genus Neoceratodus; species Neoceratodus forsteri. The sequence continues at coordinate 1,841,208,644 of CM057449.1, forward strand.
GTTTGCATTGCTCAGTTAATGCAACCCCTTTGAACCTCTGTCTTCAGCAGATCTTCAAGTTTCTTACTTGGAAAACTGTTTTCCTAGTGGCCATCACTTGCCAGACGCATAAGTGAATTACAAGCCCTGTCAGTGGAAAAGGATTTTATTTCTTTCACAGAGATAAGGTAGTCCTCAAGACTAACAGAAAGTTTTACTTAAAGTGGTTTCAGATTTCCATCTGAACCAATCCATCTCCCTTCCAGTATTTTTTACTGAGCACTCTTCCTCGGGTGAGAGGAGATTGCACAGTTTGGACGCAAAGAGCCTTAAGCTCTATTTGGAATGCACCAAGGTCACAGGTTCGATCCTCCAACTCTTCCTTACCTATGGCGAGGTTGGCAAAGGGAAACCTGCCACTAAGAGGACAGTTGCAAGGTGGATTGTCTCTTGTATCCAGTTCTGTTACCAAAAACTAGGTAGAGAACCCCCCTCAGGACTGAGGGCCCACTCCACCAGGGGTACAGCTGCATCTCTAACGGCTGCTAGGGATATTCCCATTCTGGAAATTTGTCAAGCTGCTACCTGGAAGACAGTTCACACTTTTACCAAGCATTATTCCCTGGATGTCCAGTCCAGGAGAGATGCTCGGTTTGGCACAGCTGTGCTTCAGAGCCTATTTCCTAAGTAGGTTCTGACCCTCCTCCATGGAGGTACTGCTGTGTAATCTGCTTCTGTCATAATATAGCAAGACTTCATGGTGTTTGAAGAAAAAATTACCTTAGTAATTGCTTTTCTTTTATGGAGTCTTGCTATATTATGACCACCCTCCCATCCTGCCCCTCTCAGAACTTCTACTTGGGTAAGGGGTTGGCAAATTAGTGCAAGCACTATGTCATGCCATTTTAGTTCTTTTCCCTTTCCCCCCTTTTCTTTAGGGTTAGGGAACTAGGTATTTCTGTTTTTGGGTAATATGTTGGCCCTCCTCCTGGACTTGAGTCTTTTGGGGAAGGGGGCCTAATAGTGCTTGTTGGGGTGATATTATTAGTATTATTATTATTATTATTATTATTGTTGTTGTTTCTGTTATTGTTTTTCCTACTAGTAGGTAGCCACTTGGCTAGTGTAGGGTTTTTCACACAGACTTGTTGCTTAGTGTTAGCTACGTGAAGATCTGACAGTTTCAGTTTGAAACTAGCCAGATAGAGCTTTGGGTACAAGGCCAAGGCCACAGCTTTAGAACTCCAGTCTGCCTGAGTTAACTGCTTCTCCTCCGGGCAGTTCAAGTGCTGTGGCTAACTGCTTCTGTCATAATATAGCAAGACTCCATGAGAAGAAAAGCAATTACTAAGGTGAGTAATTTTTTCTTGTTTTGCCTACCTGGACATGAACATTTAAAAGTAGAGCAAAATCTGTAGTACATGACCTGGTAAACTGTTGAAAAATGGCTGGATAAAGCTAAAGAAAAAAACTATCACCACCTAAGGGTCCCTCGAGTTCTGACCAGCTGACACCCTAAATTACTGTGGGTGAAACCACAACAATTACTCTAACTGCTACCCCTGAGACGGGTATACAGGCAGTTCCTAAGAGGCTTGCTGAAGAGTCTGACTTCCTGGTTTCCTCAAAGAAAACTAAGCACACAGAACCCCCTGCTGGACAGCATTTGGGGACTTCCGTGCCTGCTATAAAGCCTGCCAACTCCTGCAGAAATTGTACAGGCCTTTAAGGTCATTCAGCCTTACAAGGGCTGTCTGCCTCTCAGCAGCAGACCCTTGCAAAGCAGTCTGTCTCCTCTGCTCAGTCTTCCTATTATTTAAGAGGAAGAATATGTGATTATGATGAAATGGAAGAAGGGGGAACCTATTGAATCTAAAATTTCCCCTGAACAGGAGTTTGGTTCTCCCCACAGAACATCTGAGGATTGTTCCTCACTCTTGGCTGTCACCCACTAAAAAGCTTCTCCTTACTGTGAATACATTCTTCAGGCTAGATACTTTAAAGATTTTACAAACTCCAAGCTCTGTTCCCCCCTCTTGATAAGAGGCTGGATAAGAAATATCAGCTGGACAGAGAGGGAGCTGAATTTTTATTCTCCTATCCTGTCAACCAAGAAGCAATGTAAGAGGCAGCATGTGACAAGGCAAATATACCTCTGGCATCCTATCCTCCTAACAAGGATCCCAGGAATATTGACAACATGGCAAAAAAGGGATATCAGCTTCCTTGGCCATCAGGCAGGCACACTTTCAAGCCTATGCAGTTCAATACCAAAAGTCACTATGGCACTCAAAGCCCAGACTCCCGTGAGATGATCTAGCTGAACCCGCTAAATTTGATTTGTGAGCAGCCAAATACCAAATGGCTGCTGACTCTGGCACCGCTGCCAGATGGATGGCAAGTACAGTGGTTCAGAGGAGGTTTGCCTGGCTGTGAGTCACAGACCTCACTCAGGATACCCAAACCAAGGCTATGGATTTCCCAGTCGAGGGTAATTCCCTCTCTGGACAAAGATAAAGGCTTACTTCAAAAAGGTGGATGAATACAAAGCCACCTACAGTAGCAATCCTGCAAAAGAAAGCTTCCCCATCCACTAAAACATATATGGAAGGGGAGGCAGATAATTTCACTGCAAGCCTTTTTTTTTTTTTTTTTATTTTAATCAGACCATCGCTGCACCTCATTATCAGCAGTACATACTTCAGGCACCACAGACAAGTGGTCCTGGGTGTAGTGATTCAGGAATTGTCTCCGAGTTCAAATTCCTTCCATCAGTAAAAACAAAAGTTCAAACGTCAAGTCCTAATGTATTCTGATATATGCAGTAAGACCCTGATGTTGCACTGCCCTGGAGAGAAGAGAGTTAAAGCCTGCATTCTATGTAGACATGTGCTCTGTTTCAAATCACTGTTCTCTGGTACTTTCTATTTGACCATCAGATTCTTTACTCCGCCTTACTGTGAAGACGCCTCAGAGATTCTCTTCAGTTAAAAGTAGTTTTTCGCCTCGGTTATTTCACCGGTTTTCAAAAATATTAGTATCTCTTGTTTCTTTTCGCTGTCCCTCAGTACAGTTACAATTGTCATAGGTTTTTTTGCTATTGGTGGGTAAGTTATCGGTCCTTTAGTGGTTGCTGCCCAGCCGTTAGAGTACTGAGTTTTTTTTCCTTCATTTTCTTTCAAAATTAAGTCTGGTTAATAAAATAAAGAATTTGTCGTCTTTTTCCCAGACCACTAATACCAGTCTATTAACCAGAACTATGTTGGTTCTTATGCGGCCTGACTGCCTTTGGGATAAGTTAGATGGAGTCACAGAAATCTACGGAGAAAACCGGTCCTACCAGTGTTAAACAGTGTATTGAGTGTGGGGAGACTTTTCCCAAGACTGATCCCCACACCACGTGTGTTTTCTGTCTAGGGTTGGAATACTTACAGGCAGACTGTGACATATGCAAAAATTTCCCTCAGTTGACGCTTGACAGGCGCCTTAACCGACTGAATGAGAAATTGGCCAAAAAATCCACTAACCCAGATGGCCGAACTGGTTCAGGTTCTAACGGACCGGAGGGGGTCCCTTCTAACCAAGGCGATACCCTTCCTCCTAAATGAACTGTGGATTCAGCCCTTGAACCAGCATCCGCTAAGAGAAAAAGAAAGAGAAACGCACTGAACTGACTCCTAAGTCACGTCCGGTTGCGGTTCCGACCGCAGAGGATATTGCTAATGCTATTTGCATTATATTATCCCTGCAAGCATCTGAACCAATGATTCCTCTGGTAACTCCTCAACTGGTTCCGATCCCTTCAGACCCCTCGGAATGTGATTATCCCTGAGATCCACAATGTGAGCAGGATGATGAAGAGGAAGAGGACATTTATGGTCCAATTGAACTGGAGGTTTCTCCTGAACATGAGGTAAGCATTTCCCCACCTAAACAGTTGGAGGATGCTCTCACTCATTTTTTATTTATAAAGAAGGCGACCGAAATACTTCAGTTACTAGTTCATGAATCTTCAGAGGAAGAACTGGATTATGTAGAAATGTTGGATGTCCCTGCCTCTAAAAGGGTGGTGATACTCATCCACAAGTCTCTGAAGAGACAAACTTTAAAAATCTTGAGTACCCCTATCTCTGTTCCTCCTGTGGATAAAAGGACAGAGAGGAAGTACCCAGTGGCCAGAGAAGGTACAGAATTTCTATCAGGGCACCCCAGCCATGAAGCGGTGGTTCAGGCTGCTGCCTGTGAGAAGACAAGCATCCCATTAGCTTCCCACCCTCCTGAAAAAGATTCTAGTAGGATTTACTCCATGGCTAAAAAGTCTTACCTGGGGTCTTCGCTCATTGCCAGGCAGGCCTCTTACATGGCCTATGTGGCAAGATATCAAAAGAAACTGTGGAAGACAGTTTCCTCTCTGGCAGCCAAACTTCCAGCTGAAGCATCTGCTAATCTGGGAGAGATGGCAAGGAGTGGAATAGAGGCTTCCAAATAGCAATTCCAGATGGCAGTGGATACCAATGATTTGGCATCCAGGATTTTGGCTACTCTATTTCTCTGAGAAGGTTTTTCTGACTTAGAACCACAAACCTCTCTCAGGACACACAAACCGAGGCCTTCGATTAGATTGAGGCCTATATGAAGAAAATGTATGAGTATAGAACCTCTTATAGGAGTGCTGCAGCCAAAGAAAATGCTGCCACCCCTCAGAAACAGCAAGGTAGGGGAGGCAGAGGCAGGCCTTACCAGAGACCCTTCTACTAGGCTCAGGCCTTCCCTGTTTACTTGCAGCAACGTGATTATTTCAGGGGAAGGGGCAGGAGAGGTGCCACTCGTCCCAGCCCAGCTTACCAGCCCAGGACTCCAGCTAAACAGACTCTCTGAGGAGTCTTGAGTTGCCTCCTCTCTTCCTATAGGGGGCAGGCTTGCCCACTACCTCCAAAATTAGCAGTCTGTAGCATCAGACAAATGGGTTCTGGAGGTAGTGGGCAAAGGCCTTGCTCTACATTTCAAACATTTTACCAGATTAAGAGCAAGGCTGTTCAAACCTGCTTCCACAGCAGAAATCTTCCTGCTGGAATCAGAAGTCACAACCCTGCTCCAGGACAGGGCAGTAGAACCTGTCCCTCCATCCCAAAGGGGAAAGGGGTTGTATTCAAGGTACTTCCTGACCTTGAAGAAAGATGGGAATTGATGACCCATTCTGGATTTGAGGTTCCTGAACAAATACTTAAAACCCAAATACAAGATGGTCACTTTGGCAATGATACTAATCACTCTCAGGCAAGGAGACTGGCTAGCATCCATAGACCTCAAGGATGCTTATTTCCATATTCCTGTCAGGCAGTCGCACAGAAAATAGCTAAGATTCAGACTGCCATCAGGTCATTACCAATTCCGGTCCCTTCCCTTTGGTCTGACCTCAGCTCCCAGAGTGTTTACAAAAAGCCTGGGAGTGGTAGTAGCACAGTTAAGGCATGTAGGAGTTTGTTTTCTTCCTACCTGGATAACTGGCTGTTGGTGGGTCAGTCTCAACAGCAGGTACTAGAAGCCCTAGCAGTCACTCAGAATACTCTTCATTCATTGGGCTTCTTCATAATTACAAAGAAGTCAGTTCTGGAACCAGTCCAGCGTCTGCAGTTCATAGGTGCAGAGCTGGACAGAATTCTGGGAAGAGCAAAACTCCCACCAGACAGAGTGGAAAGCCTGGTGCAACTAGCAGAGTCTTTCAGACTGCACTCCCCAAAGCCAGCCAGGTACTTCCTGCAGTTGCTTGGGCACATGGTAGCCACAACAGCAGTGGTATCAGGGGGAAGGGTTCAGATGAGAGACATTCAGTTTAATTTTAAGGTCTTTTTGGTCCCAGAGCATAGATTCCTTGTCCAAACTGATTCCAGTAACTTCCACACTTCTCCTGGCTCTGCAGTGGTGGCAGGACAGAGACAATCTCAGGGTGGGTATTCCCTTTTTTCAGGAAAATCCCACGATGGTACTCACCATGGATGCATCCCTTTTGGTCTGGGGGGGCACACTTTGGGAATCATACAGCTCAGGGTATCTGGTCCCCTCAAGAGCGTTTTTTGCACATAAATGTATTGGAACTCAGGGCAGTGCTGCTAGCTCCTTCGGTCCTTTTCTCCCATGGTTCAGGGGAAGGTGTTACAAGCCAGGACAGACAACACCACAACAGTGTTTTACATCAACAAACAGGGTGGCACAAGCTCCACACTGTTGTGCACAGAAGCCATGAGGATATGGAATTTGGCTTACTCTCTGAAGGTGACTGTCAGCAGTTCACCTTCCTGGGAAGGACAATGTTCTGGCAGACTCTCTCAGCAGGATCAACCAGAACCACCATGAGTGGTCTCTGAATCACTTAGTTCTCAAGAGCATCTTCAGGCTTTGGGGCACTCCAGAGATAGACCTCTTTGCAGCCTCAGACAATCACCAGTTACCCCAGTATTGCTGCAGGCCTCCAGTTCTGGTCACAGTCCCACTGGGTACATTTCTGTTGAACTGGTCAGGGAAATTCCTGTATGCCTTTCCCCCATTCCCTCTGTTTCTCAGGGTACTGATCAAACTCAGGAGTCAGTCTGCAATGATGCTCCTGATAGCTCCAAATTGGGCCAGGCAGCCTTGGTACTCACTTCTGATGAACCTGGTGTCAACAAGCCCGATTTGTCTCCCCATGAGGTACGACCTGTTGACCTCATCCCAAGGGAGGATTGTCTATCCAAACCTGGGGTCCCTCAGACTGAAGGCTTGGCTCTTGCAGAGTTAGAGTATGCTGGCTTGAATCTCTCTGACTCTATCATGAATACCTTAAAGGTTGCCAGGAAGCCAGCCACTAGGAAAACATATTCATCCAAATGGAAGAGGTTCACTTTTCGGTGCAACCAGTTAGGTGTGGAACCACAGGAGGTGGGCATTCCACTACTTTTGGATTATTTGGCTCCTCTACATTCTTTAGGCCTTAGGCCTTTCAGCTTAAGGGTACATTTGGCTGCAGTCTCTGCTTACTTGGCAGGGAAATCCTCTTCCCTGACTTCTAACCCTGTATTCAAAAAATTTTTCAAAGGGCTATTGCATTTACACCCTCCTCGTAGAGAGCCTACCCCATCATGGGATCTAAATATTTGTATAGCTCAGTTGATGCAACCCCACTTCGAACCTATGCTCTAAGCAGAGTTAAAGTATGTGACATGGAAGACTGTGTTTTAAGTAGCCATCACTTCAGCGAGACGTATCAGTGAGCTACAGGCTTTATCAGTGGAACCCAATTATATCTCCTTTCACAGTGATAAAGTGGTTCTTAGAACAAACAGGAAATTTCTTCCCAAGGTGGTCTCAGAATTTTACCTTAACCAGTCCATGAACTTGCCTGTCTTTTTCACTGAACACTCCAGATCAGGGGCATGCAGGCTGCATAGCCTGGATGTGAAAAGGGCTATCAGCTACTATCTGGATATCTCACCAGAGGCCATAGGGGTGACACTAGCCAGTTACTCCTTACCTCTGGAGAAGTGGGTAGGGGTAAACCTGCCACTAAAAGGACCATTGCAAGATGGATAGTGTCTTGCATTCAGCTTTGCTATCAGAAACTAGGGAAGGACCCCCCCCCCGTAGGCCTCAGGGCTCATTCTACCAGGGGGTTCAGCTGCCACTGTAGCAGCTGCAAGGGACATTCCCTTATCAGAGATCTGTAAAGCAGCTACCTGGAAAATTGTGCACACCTTTACCAAGCATTACAGCCTGGATGTTCAGACAAGAAGTGATGCCAGACTCGGGACAGCAGAATTGCAGAGCCTTTTTCCTAAGTAGGTTCTGTTCCCTCCTCCGAGGGAACTACTTGGTAGTCATATGTCAGAATACATTTGGACTTCTTGTCATTTGAAGAAAAAATTACCACAGTAATGTTGTTTCTTCTAAAGGAGTCCTAATGTAATCTGACCTCCCACCCTGCCTCCCCTACCAGAACCTGGGGTCTCTGCATTCCAGCTTGTGTATTTATTGATTATAAGACATTATTTTTCTCAGAGGGCATCTGTGACTCGAGTCTTTTAGCCCATTTTGGGGTTGGTAGGGTCTTGGATAAGTTCCTATTAAATGCTTTAGGATTTCTAAATTGTTTTTTCATCTGCCTTTGTCTTTTTTGGGTTGCTCGTAAGAATCGGACAGTTGAACAGAATACTAGGGGACAGTGATTTTAAACCAATCACGTGCCTACAGAGAATGTAGGCTTTAACTCATTCCTCTCCTGGGAAGTGCAACAGCAGGGTCCTACTGCAAATGTCAGAATACATTAGGACTCCTTTAGAAGAAACAACATTACTGTGGTAAATAATTTTTTTATTTTCAAACCATATACAGATGTAGAAGAGAAAAATCCTGGAAAAAGAGGTTCAAAACCTGTTACTGTCAGAGACAGTGGAGCCTGTCCTAGTACAGCAAAAGGCGCCACAAAGAAAATGGGGAGTGGCGTCCTATCTTAGACTTTAGGGTACTAAACAGGCACTTAACAAAGCCAAAGTTCAGAATAACTTTGTCACTGATTCTGCCAACACTCCAAAAAGGGGAAGGGTTGGCATCACTGGACTTAAAGGATGCTTATTTCCACATCACCATAAGGGAGTCTCACAGAAAGTGCCTCAAGTTCAGACTCCCATCAGGTCACTCTCCAAGACTGTACACAAAGTGCTTGGCAGTGGTTGTAGCACACCTTCGAGGACAAGGTGTCGCAGTTTTTCCCATACCTAGATGACTGGCTGGTGGTTATAAAATCACCCCAACAAGTGGGAGCATCTGCAACTCACCCAGAGGCTCCCAGAGTCTCTAGGGTTCCTGATAAATCTAACAAAAGTCTGTCCTTCAGCCTGCTCAGGCACTACAGTTCATAACAGCAGAGCTAAATACTCTGCAAAGCAGGTCCTGCATGCCTCTAGGCAGGACAAAACGTATTCCATTGATAGCGGGCTCATTCAGCCTGAACAAACCAAAAACTGCAAGACAGTTTCTTCAGCTACTGGCCACTTGGCACCTGCCACTGGCACAGTCCTGGAATCCAGGTTATAGATGAGGGACATTCAATTTCACCTCAGGACTCTCTGGTGTTAGAGAAAGGGCCCTCTTTCAAAACTAATTCTAGTAACAAACATTGTTAAAGGCCTTCCAATGGTGGAATGAGGAAACCAATCTAAGGGAAGGGTTTCCTTTTTCAGCTAGAGTCCCCATCTGTTGTTCTGACAACAGGCGCATCTCTACTAGAGTGGCTTGAGGTTCACACCACCCAAGACACATGGTCAAGTGCAGAGTCACTCCTGCACATAAACCTGCTGGAGCTGAGGGTAGTGTTACTGGCACTAAATTCTTTCACACAGCTAGTACAGGGATGGTGGTACAGGTCAGAACAGACAATACCATCACAATGTACTACATAAACAAGCAGGGAGTGACAAGATCAAGCCCTCCCTGCACAGGACTCATAAAAATGCGGAGTCTAAGTATGTTCCATGGGCCCCTGTAGGTTATTCATCTGCCAGGCAAGGATAATACCTTGGCAGGTACCCTGATTCAAATCAACCAGTCCCATCACGAATGGGCCTTGAACAGTCGGGTGGTGCAAGTGATCTTCAGGAGGTGGGTACCCCAGAGGTAGACTTGTTCGTGTCCCACCAGAACCACCACCTGCCACAGTACTATGGCAAACCACCTGATCTGGGAACAATCTCCCTGAATGCTCTGGCTCTGAGTTGGCCAGGAAGGCACCTGAATGGTTTTTCTTCCTTCCCTCTGGTGTACGTAGCATTCCTCAAGCTCAGGTCCCAGTCAGCATCAATGATCTTGATAGCACCAGACTGGGCCAGGCAGCTATGGTACTCTCTGATACTCTTCATGTCTGGGCCCAAACCAATACACCTTTCTCGGAGGTACAATCTGCTACCTCCAACCAGGGGAGGCTCCTGTACCCAAACCTCGGGTCACGCAGGCTCAAGGCATGACTCTTGAGGGCCTACAAGATGCAGGCTTGCATCTTTCTGAAAGTGGTTGGACATTTTAAGTGGTTACAGGAAGCCCTCCACTAAGAAAAGTTTACTATTTGGTGTTCAACCAGGTAACTGGTACCAGCACATGCTGGGTCCCAGCTGTGCTTGACTATCTTACCTATTTACATTCATTGGACTTGCAGTCCAGCACCCTCAAGATCCACCTAGCTGCAACATCTGTTTGGATATCAGCTGGACAAAATGTTTCAATGGCTCCAGATCCTATCTTCAAAAGGCTCTTTAAGGGCCTGATCCATATCAGCACAGGCTGGTGTCCCAGCTGTGCTGGACTATCTTACCTATTTACATTCACTGGGCTTGCAGTCCAGTACCTTAAAGGTCCACCTGGCTGCAGCATCTGCTTACATTTCAGTTGGACAGAATATTTCTCTGGCCTCAGACCCTACCTTCCAAAGGTTCTTTAAAGGCCTAGCCCATTTGCACCCCTCTCACAGGGAACCAGTGCCAGCATGGGACTAAATGTGTATATAGTTAGGCTCATGGGTCCCCCTTTTAAGCCTATGTCTTCATCTTATTTGAAATATATCACATGAAAAACTGTTTCCTTGTGGTAACGACTTCTGCCAGAAGAATCAGTGAGCTCCAGTCTCTCTGCATTGAATAGGACTACATTTCATTCCACAGAGACAAAGTGGTCCTGAGAACAAACAGGAGGGATTTCTTCCTAAAATGGTTTCTGATTTCCATTTGAACCAAACCATTATCGTACCTGTCTTTTTCACTGAACACTTTAGTTCTGGTGAAAGGAGTCTTCATAGTCTGGACATCAAAAGAGCTCTTGGCTACGACCTGACAGCCACTATAGTCCATAGGCAGGACTGAAAACAGCTGTTCCTGACCTATGAGAATGTAGGAAAGGGTAACCCAGCATCAAAAAAGTCCATTTCTCACTGGGTAGTACAACTTACCCAGTTTTTGTTACTCTAAGGCTGGAAAGGAGCCCCCAAAAGGATTGAGAGCCCATTCCACAAGGAGCAGAGCTGCTGCCATAGCAGCTGTTGGGAATGATCTTCCCTTTCCAGTCTTCACCATTCATTACTGCTGGGTGTAAGCCGGAAGCGCGCACCCGCTACAGGAATTTATTTATTTATTTTTTTTTGGAGGGAGGAGTTGGTGCCGCCCCTGCGAGAGTGACGCACTATGTGGTGCGCGAGGGGTAGCCGTTAAGCGCTGAAGACTCCTCCTCCATCCCAGTTCTGTTTCTCCCGCCGTCGAGGCTATAGCTGCTACATGGGTGAAACTGTCTGCTGCTGTGCTATTAGGCTTTATGTTGTTTTTCTATGACTGTTTCGATCCCCTTCATACCGGTTTGAATTCCGGACGCCATTGAAACCGGTAAGACCATTTTATTTTTTATTCTCGACGGTGCTGGGAGATTTTCTGTTTATTAAATTGTTTTCGCATCATGTCCGGCTCGGGAGCCAAGCGAAAGTCGAAAGCGGGCCGTGCCCCCATGCGTCGGTGCTCCTGTGGCTGGCATTTCTCCGTGACGGACCGACATGATGTTTGCCTTCGGTGCCTGGGACCTAGCCATGATATGGATAGATGCGATGCCTGTTTTTCCATGGATCTCCGCATTCTTGAGATCCGCGCGTTCAAAGTCGGCAAGGCCCCGCTGACTTTCGGAGGACGGCGTCATTCTTGGGCTTCCCAGGCCAGGTCTTTAGGCCCTTCCTCCCTGTCCCCTCCCAGGCCTATACGATCTGGGGAGGAGGAGGCCTCTTTTGCAGTGTCAGAGGAACATCGTGGCCCTTCCCAGGGTCGCAACGTTGACACCGACTCGGCAGTCACCTCTCCTGAGGTGCAGGCTCCCCCAGTGTCGCTGCCCACGGTTGCTGGGCCTGGTACTGGCAGACCCTTGATGCCACCTTCTGGTGCCGTCTCAGATCCTGGTGCCATTTGCCGCGCTGGTGATCGGGGCAGTACCACATACGGAATCGGTTTGGTTCTCGACGCTGCCTCCAGCGCCGTTGACCCGGTCAACTCCGTTGGTGGCACCATGTTGGGTTCCGGTGCCACACGCGGTGCCAGGGATTCAGCCGGACTGTAGATGAGTCAGGGCCGGGTTCTGGAGCTGCGGGTGGTATGCAAGGAACTGCCGGTGTTGCGGGCGACACCAGCGCTGTTGGTGGTGCCGTTTCTTGGGATTATCGGGGTGGCCAGCATCGAGGTCCTCCTGGTCGACTCCTCTTTGGAGGGAGACAACTCAGATCTGAACCCGGTCTGGCTCCCTGATTCTTCAGAATCAGCATCCTCTGTGGGGTGCGGTGTCAGGTGGCCCAGCAACCCCCATCCCTGAATGTCCACAGCGGTCTTCCTCTGAGGACTCCTAGGCTGGGGGTGACCTGGGGTCCATGGGGGAGGATGGTTTGGGGGTTGGGGAAGGGACTGTCCCCTAGAGGGGACCACTGCAGCTGCCAGCCTTGGTGCTGCTGCACCCTTTCGGGGGGGATTGGGAGTCCCATCTTCAGGAACCTCCCTCAGGAGGCCCCTGGATCAAGGGACCTCTTCACTGGGGTCGAGGAGGAGGGCATCCTCAAAATCTGAGGGGCTGAGGGGTCAGGGTGAGGGGCGTCAGCACTCCTCTGCCACCCCTTGGGGTGCAGGGAGGAGCCGTAGCGCTGAGCCCGCCTCTCCTTCTTAGGTTCAGGGGTCCCTTTTGGTGGCACTGCCGTGGGTTGTCCTTCTGGACTCATGCAACCCCAAGTGTGTCACAGGTGAGATCCCCCTATTTGGGCTCTTCCGGAGTTTGCATTCCGAGGGTTCCATCATGCAACCCAGTTTGATTTCAGGGATCCCTCCAGCTCGGGCTCCATTCCCTGGATTTCAGAGCCCTGGCAGAGGACAGTCACCTCCTTGTAGTTGTCCCTGTCCCATTCCTCTGCAGCCACCCCCCTCTTTTCCAGGCCACATGGGTCCTATGGGACCGTTATCCTGGGAGACATTCAGAGACACTGCGGCGGCCTTCCCGTCATATATTGGGTACATGCACGAACAGGTCTTTTGCCTGTCCCCACCACTGCAGAAGTCTTCTAGACATTCAAGTTCCCCATCCTCCTCGGCTCTCTCCTCGGAGGGAGAGGAACCTACTGCTCACCTTCTTCTGACGCTGATTTCACTGAATATCAGTGCTTCCTTTCAAGGATGGTTGGGGATCTCCATATTTCCTATGTTAGAAGGGGCAATACTGAGTGGGAGATGCACGAATTCCACAGCGAATTCAGTGCCCAGCACTTGGCGGTGCCATCCTGGCCTATTCCCTTCCAGGAGGCATCTATCCGCACCTGGTAGTCTCCAGCCGACCCTCTCCCAGCCCCGGCAGACTGCAGGAGGAGGTATTGTGCTCCATCTAAGTCCCTAGGTTCTCTCTTTAATCCGCCCTCGGGTTTGGTGTTCCTAGAGACCCCTTCCAGGCTCCTGGCGCATGACCGACCACCGGACTCGGATTCCCTACAATTCGACCGGTGGGGGCGAAGAGTGTTCTCTTCTTCTCATGCGATGTTGTGCATTGTGTCACATCAGGCACACCATGCTGCCTAAAACCGGCACTTGTGGTCAATGCTGGCTCAGGTGCTAGCATCGTTGTCTGATAAGGAGCAATCTCGACAGGCCATTGCCATCTCCGCTATAGGCCTGGAACTGGCAAGGCACCAAGCAAGGACATCTTACAACGCCAATGAGGTGCCTTCCAGGCTTGTGGGAACAGTGATCTGCATTAGGCGGACGGCATGGCTTCATTTATCAAGGTTGTCACCCCTGGCCCAGCGTAGGGTAATTCGCTCCACCTACTGAGGGACCCGCCTCTTTTCTACCAGGGCTAGGAGGCTTCTGCAGGGGCTTCTTCCATCCCCTCATCTTCAGGGGACACCTTCTAGCTCTCCTTGGCCTTAGGCTTCCAGTCTAGTACTGTGAGGGTCTCTTCTTCCTGTTTCTCACCAACAGGAGGCTGAGGGTCTTGTTCCCTTAGGGTTATGTCATTCCACCTCTGGGGGGGGGGGCTTGGTATCACCAAACAGTAATGAATGGTGAAGATTGACAAGGGAAGATATAAAAATTACCTACCTACCGTAATTTCTGATCTTCTCTTGTATCTTCACCATTCATTACTGAATCCTGCCCACCTTCCCCTCATGGGCCTCCTTCTGGGGCATCCCCTCTGCCCTGCTTGCTCTCCCTCCCCTTCTTCCTTTCATGGCTTTTAGAGCCTAAATCCCCTAGCCTTTGGGTCTCCATTCTTCTCTCAGAAGAGGTAACACGCCTGGAGAGGGAGGAGAGCGAGTAGAGCTTCATCTTTCTCCTGAGGGAACTCTTTCTAATTACCCTTGAAGGTGTCCCTACTGGCACCTTTTTTCTTAGGCCAAGTTAGTTCAATCACCAGTTAACAGGAATAGTTTTTGAATGGTCCTGTTCCTTAGTTTTCGGTCTTCGCTGGTGTCTCTGGATCTTGTCCTGTGTATTCCAGTCTGGTGCTAGTCAAAGTCTTTCTAACCCATTTTCAAAATTGCCTTCTGGAACTGGTGGTTTGATTCTTTGGCCTCTGCCTCCCAGGGAGTCAGGATGAGTTTCTTCCCAATCTCTGTCCACTTTCTAAAGGAGGTGCCCCCTTTGGGGCTTCAATCCCCCACCACAACCTGTATTAACACATGGTAGTGTGCTAGTGGGGTCCTGTTTCCCCTTTCTTAAGTTGGACACTCTCCCTCAGGAACAGATTGTGTGCCTTGGCAATCTGTGAGCTCTCAGCTTGAGTGATGGGCTTCAGGATAATGGGAGGTGTAGAAAATCTGCCTTTTGTGTATCAAGCTGTGCAAACGGTTCGGTCGAATCTTAGGCCAGTTTTGTTTGAAGGGATCCTTGCTTTCTTGCCCTTTGGTTCTGAGCTGATAACCCTTAAGCCAATTTAACTCACAACTTGGCAGTATTTTCCCCTCCTCCCAGCATTCCCCCTTCTTCTTCTTCACTTTCTTCCTCTCCTTTATCTGTTCCACCCCCCCAGCACCGCCCCAGGAGTGAGGCCTTGTGGTCCCTTAGGGTAAGGTTCTCCTCTTTCCTGTCATCTATTGGCTTATTCCTTTTTCAGTTTGTTTCCTTTCCTTTTACTATCCCTCGGCTCTCTTGCCTCACTCTTTTTCTATTCTTTTATTTGCCTCTCTGGCTTACAGAACTGGGATGGAGGAGTCTGCGGCACTGAACGGCCACCCCTCGTGCACCATGTAGTGCGTCACTCTCGCAGGTGGTGCCATAGGTGCCGACTCCGCCCTCTAAAAAAAAAAGGAAACTCCTGTAGCAGGTGTGCGCTTCCGGCTTACACCCAGCAGCAATGAATGGTGAAGATACAAAAGAAGATCAGGAATTACAGTAGGTACGTAATTTTTATTTCCCCTGGCAGACATCTGTAAAGCAGCTACCTGGAAAACAGTACACACCTTTGCAAAGTATTACAGTCTGTCCAGGGGTGATGCCAGGTTCGGCGCAGCAGTCCTGCAAAGTCTGTTCCCAAAATAAGGTTCTGTGCCCACCTCCAAAGGTACTACTTGGTAGACTGCATAAAGTTAGGAATACCTGAGTGTAACTGGAGTTAGAAGAAAAAAATTACCATAGTAATCTTGTTTCTTCCCAGTGATACTCAGGTATTCATAACTTCCCACCCTGCCTCCCCTTCTGGAATCTTTAGCCTCTGCACTCTTGAATACTGTGCTTTCAAGGGTATAAATGCCACTTCTGGCACATATGTTGTGATTGTGTTCACTATTGTTGTCCCCCTTCCCTTTTTCAGGTGATTCGGACATTCAGGGGTATTTTTTCATATGTTATGTCCTCCAGTTGGAGGCCTTTTTTGGGGTGTTAAAGGAGTTCCCTCTATAATTATTATTATGATTAATATTATTGTTATTACACTTAGTCCTTGTGGGCCTGTCTTTCCAGGCTTCCAGAAAATTTGAGGGGTTTTAGAACTAAGGCAGGTAGTAGAATGCAGCATTTGAAAAAGTGGCTCATGCAAAAGATTCCATCATTTGCATATGTTCCATCTCTCCGGGCAGTTCTACCTAGAAGGCTTACTGCATAGAGTTATGAATACCTGATTAGCACTGGGAAGAAACAAGATTACTATGGTAAGTAATTTTTCCTTCTAGTGGCAATGACCTCAGCTAGAAGGATCAGCGAGCTTCGGGCTCTTTGTATAGACGAAGACTACATTTCCTTCCACAATGACAAGGTGGTTCTGAGAACAAATAGGAAATTTCTTCCCAAAATGGTTTCAGATTTTTATCTTAACCAAACCATTACCCTACCCGTATTTTTTACTGACCACTCCACCTCTGGTGAAAGGAGGCTCCACAGTTTAGATGTTAAGAGAGCCCTTAGCTACTACATGACAGCCACTAAGGACCATAGGCAGGACAGAAAGCAACTGTTCCTGACTTATGGGGATGTGAGAAAGGGTAATCCAGCATCTAAAAGGTCAGTTTCTTGCTGCATAGTACAGTGCATCCAGTTTTGCTACTCTGAAGCTGGAAGGGAACCCCCAACAGGGTTGAGGGCCCATTCCACAAGGGGCACAGCTGCTACCTTAGCAGCTGCCAGAGATGTCCCTTTAGTGGACATATGTAAAGCAGCTACCTGGAAAACAGTACACACCTTTACAAAGCATTGCTGTTTGGACATTTTGTCCAGGAGTGATGCCAGATTTGGCACAGCAGTCCTGCAGAGTCTGTTTCCAAAGTAGGTTCTGTGCCCACCTTCAAAGGTACAGCTTCGTAGTCTACAGAAGTTATGAATAACTGAGTATTACTGGGGTTAGAAGAAAAAAATTACCATAGTAATCTTGTTTCTTCCCAGTGATACTCCAGTATTCATAACTACCCACCCTGCCTCCCCTTCAAGAACCAGTAGCTTCTGCATTCCTGGGTACGTGTACTTGGCCTACGGTGTGGGTGCCACTATCCGGCACTATTCTTACAAATTCTGTTTTTTTTTTATCCCTGTTCTTCTTCCCCTTCAGGTGATTCTGACATTCAAACCCCAGGAAATCTTACTGTATTCTGATTTGTGCAGTATTGTTCTTCCTTTGTACTGCCCCAGAGCCAAAATGGTTAACTGAACCTATGCTAATGATGGAACGTTAGGCTCGAGCTCTGTTTTCAAACCACTGTCCCTGATTAACGTTCTATAACCATCAGATTCTTTACTCCTCTTCGCTAAGTACAGATGCCTCAGAGAGCTCTCCTTCATCTGTCTTGAAGAAGTTTATTTTGTGTGGTTTTATACAGTAAATTTATTTTCTGTTCATTTTGAAATCACTGTCCTTGGTTTACAGGTAGATTAGATTAGATTAGATTTGGTTTAATTTTGGTAAGTTTTCTCAGTTTCCTCACGGTTCTTTTAACCAAGGGGGAACCGGGTATCTTTATTTTATTTCTTAGTTGTTAAACCCTGTTTTGGGTCCGGTTCATTTAATTTTTTTCAGCCAGGGTAATTCCTGGGTTTTTGTGCCGGTCGCTAAACCGACCGTTTAAAAAAAAAAATAGAATTCTGTGGGGTTTTACCACGGTTAGTGGTTATGTCACTACCTAAAAAGAGAACCGGTCCTATGGGTTTTCAACAGTGCGGGGAACCATTTGCCAAAGCAGATCCCCATTTAATTTGTGTTCTGTGTCTGGGTTCGACCATTTGAAGGCCGAGTGTGATATTTGCAAGAATTTTCCTCAGTCAACGCTGGATAGGCATTTAAATCGACTGAAGGAAAAGTCTGAAAAAAGCTGCTGAACCAGCAACAGACAAGGCCTCTATTTCTCAAAAAAAGAAGTCTTTTGAACTGAATGAGCAGCCGTCTGACCAGGGTGATGGTTCCCCTAGTAGAAAAAGATCTGCAGAAACTACCATTGAACCGGCAAGTTCTGCCAGAAAGAAAAGAGAAGCACTCAACCAAGGTACCACAACTGACAGTTCCAGTGGTTCTGACCACTGAAGCAATTGCGAGTGTCATTAGTATACTGCAGGCACTGCATACTGGTACTGCGGTATCGGTTCTGTGTCCTGGTTCACAACTGTTGGTTATGGACTCTGGTTCACTTTCAGTTTCCAGTTCCTTAGAACAGTCTGTTGATATCTTCCCGGAGGAAGATGATTTTGATGATGATGATGATGAATTTGGAGAGCCGGTTGAACCTGAGGTTTCTCCAGATCCTCATGGGTCTGATTTCTCCAAATATAGCTATAGAGGATTTTTTCTCTCACTTTGCCTTCCTAAAGCAAGTGTCTCAGACTTTGGACCTCTCCACCCCAGAATCCACAGAGGAGGAGGAGGAGGAGGAGCGAGATTATATGGAGATGGATGTCCCAGCAACAAAAAGGCTTCTGTTGTCCATCCACAAATCTCTACTGACAAGCCACAACATTTTGAAAACTCCTACATCCATTCCTCCAGTAGATAAAAGAATGGATAGAAAATATTGGGTTGCCAAATCAGGGGATGAATTCCTGTTTTGACATCCTAGCCATGAAGGGGTGGCGCAGGCTGCTGCCTGTGACTAGGCAGGGATTCCCCTTTCCTCACATCCACCTGAAAAGGACTCCAGAAGGATGGACTCCATAGCAAAGAAGTCATACCTGGGTTCTTCCCTAGCTATTAGGCAGGCCTCTTACATGGCTTATGTGGCCAAGTATCAGAGGAGCATGTGGAACACTGTCATGGAAATAGCTAAGGCATGTCCTGCCCATATGGCATCTGACCTTTCAGAGGTTGCTAGAAGGGGCATTGAGGCTTCTAAGTTACAATTTCGCATGGCAGTTGATGCTAACAACATTGCTGCCAGGCAGATGGTTACCTCAGTATCCCTGAGGAGGTTTGCATGGCTAAAGACAACAAATTTGTCCCAAGATACCCAAACGAAGGCTCCTGACTTCCCCTGCAAGCCTATCTCCCTGTTTGGTGAGCATATCGAAGCCTACATGAAAAAGATGGACAACTATAAGGTCACCTACAAGAGTGCTGCAGCTAAGCAGAAGGCGGCAACTCCACAAAAGTTCCATGGAAGAGGCAGGGGTAAAACCCATTACAGGCCTTTTTTCCAGGCACAAGCTGTGCTTCCATATCAACCTCAGAGAGGGTATTTTTGAGGCAGAAGGGGCAGCAACAGAGGTGCACCCAGTACCCAGTCTGCTGTCCAAGCAAAGCAGACTCCCTGAGAACCCTGTCAGGGTCGCCTCCCTACTTCCAATAGGGGGCAGGCTGGCTCACTACCACCAGACATGGAATACAATCACCTCAGACAAATGGGTCCTGGAGGTAATGAGCCAGGGCCTTGCCCTCAGCTTCAAATCTTTCCCCAAGTTGAGAGCAAAGCTCTTCAGACCTTCCAATCCATCAGAGACCTCTCTGCTGGAAGAGGAAGTAGCCAAGCTCATGTAGGAGCAGGCAGTATAGCCTGTTACCTTGTCCCAAAGGGGAAAGAGTCTCTACTCAAGATACTTCCTCATTCAGAAGCACTTGACCAAGCCAGAGTTCAAGATGGTTGCTCTGGCCGTCATTCTCCCTTTTCTAGGGAAAGGAGACTGGCTGTCATCCATAGACCTAAAGGATGCATACTTCCATATTCCTTTCAGGCTGGCACACATGAAGTACCTAAGGTTCTAACCCCAGAAATCCACTAATATTATTACTCTTGCAGTGCTCAGCATGGCCCCGGAGCCAAATAGAATGCTGTGCTAATCATGGAATGTTTAGCTTGTGCATCTATTTTCAAACTGCCCAGTGTCAACTGCCTACATTCTTCCTCAGATTTCTTCTCTCCACTACAAATTTCAGATGCCCTGGAGATCTCTCTCAATCAAGACAGATTCCTGTAGTGCATAGAACAAAAAACCTTAAGTATTTTTGTTTTAATTTTTCATTGCTGCCTAGTGTCATTGTTCTTTAATGTTTTTTTACCTCATAGTTTTAAATTTAAGTTTATTTATCGGTTCCTAGCAGTTCCTCTGAACCGAGGGGCAACCGATCCTTTTCTGTATTTAATCGGAACCTTTTTAGAGGGTTCTGGTTACTTTATTCTTTAATTTTATTAAGTTTTAACTGCTTTTGAACAGAGGTTTACCGGTTCCCCCAGTGGTTTCTCGGTTCCGGATCCGATCGGAACTGCCAGTTTTTTTTCACTTTATCGGTTCCTGAACTGATCGCTATTCCTATGACTGACTGCAAATATTTAAATTTAGCCTGTTTTTATCAGTTCCTGATTCCTGTTTTCTAAAATGTCAGATAAGCCAAAAAAGAAAACTGGACCCCCTGGTTTTAAGAATTGCTTGAAGTATGCAGAGGTGTTTGCCAAGGCAGATAAGCGTGATCTTTGCTTGATCTGCCTTGGGCAGCAGCACTTCACTGAAAACTGTGACATTTGTAAGTCTTTCCCTGACAAAACAGTGGAAAAATGCAGGGAGAGGCTTAAAAGGAGACTAGAGGAGGGGTCCCTGGGCTCTAACCAGTCCATCCCCTCTAAGACTGTGGCTGTTCCTTCCAGAGCCTCCAAATCCACCCCTGATACGGGTGAGGGCTCTGGCAAGGGCTCAAAGAACCAGCTGACTCCCCAGTGCTTGCCAAAAAATTGAAGAAAACAAAGCACACTGAAATTCCAGCTGAAACACCTGAAGGGGTCTCTCATGTGCCCATTCCTGCTCCTTCTCCTGCTGATTCTACTCAGGCTTTAGCCTTACTCCAGGTGCTGCA
Source organism: Neoceratodus forsteri (assembly GCA_016271365.2). NCBI lineage: Eukaryota > Metazoa > Chordata > Ceratodontiformes > Ceratodontidae > Neoceratodus > Neoceratodus forsteri. Next base: position 1,841,229,398 of record CM057449.1, read on the forward strand.
GGGCTTAATACCCCCTCAGCAGCCTGTGCTTACTACTGCTGAAAAAGCTACTGTTGTTGCACCTCTTTTGCCCACTGCCACAGTGGCATATGAGGAGGATGATGAGGAGGGTACTGAACCTGAGGTCTCACTAGAGCAAGATTTTGGTTCTCCTCCCAGACCCACAGAGGATTTCTCATCCCATTTTTCTTTTGTTAAAAAAATGATAGAAACCCTGGATCTGCAAACAGCTGAAGTGATCCAGGATGAATAAGAGGCACAATATAGGAGCCCATGGGGCTGACACCCACTAAAAGGCTCCTCCTGCTAATGTACAAATTCTTTAAAAAGTGTGTTCTAGAAATCCTCCAGTCTCCCAATACTGTCACACCCACTGATAAAAAGTGTGACAAGAAATATCAGCTTGAAAGGTCTGGGGCTAAGTTTCTGTTCAGTCACCCAGACCACCAAGGTATTGTTCAGCAGGCTGCCTGTGAAAAGGCTAAAACTCCGTTATCCTCTCATCCACTTGAGAAGGATTTGAGGAAGGTGGACAGCATGGCAAAAAAGGGGTACCTTTTGGCATCCCAGGCAGTGTGCCAAGCCAGCTACCAGGCTTATGCAGGCCTCTATCGGAAGGCTGTCTGGCAGTCAGTTGTAGATAATGCTGAAGCTAATCCCTCTTTAACAGTGTCAGAACTGCTGGACACAGCAAAACTGGGCTTGGAGGCTTCCAAGTACTAGTTTCAAATGACAACTGACACAAATGATACAGCTGCTAGATGGATGGCTGGTACCATAGCATTAAGGAGATTTACCGGCTGAGGGCTACTAATCTCACCCAGGACACCCAGAGTAAGGCTATAGATTTCTCAGTCAAAGGCCACTCTCTTTTTGGTGCCCAGACTGAGGTATATATGAAAAAAGTAGATGAATACAAAGCTACTTTTAGGAGCAATTCTACCAGAGAGAGAGCCTCTACTTCCACTTCGTCCTATGCTAGGGGAGGCAGGGGTAGATCCTCTTTTAGGAGGCCTTTCTTTCAAGTACAGGCTGTTTCCCAGCAGCAGTACCAACCACAGCAGGGTGGTTTTTACAGAGCTAGAGGCAGAAGGGGTTCCAGGAGAGGATCCCAATGTGCCCAGCCTCAGCAGCAAGCAAAACAGAACCCCTGACTTTTCCAGTCAGGCTACCTCTCCATCTCCTGTAGGGGGAAGACTCACCCACTATTTTCAGGAGTGGTTAATAATAACCACAGACAAGTGGGTCCTGGAAATATTCAGTCAGGGTCTCTCCCTTTGTTTCAAGTCCCTTCCTCCTCCAAGGTTAAAACAGTTCACACCACTCAGAAAGAAAACTACTGGAGCAGGAGGTGCAGGCCTTACTGCTGGCAAAAACAGTGGATTCTGTTCCTCTCAACCAAAGAGGGCAAGGGTTTTATTCAAGATACTTCCTAACAGCAAAAAAGAATGGAGAGTGGTGGCCTATACTAGACTTCAGATTGCTGAATAAGAACCTGGTAAAACCCAGGTTCAAGATGGTCATAATAGCCATAATTTTACCAACTCTGCAAAAAGGGGATTGGCTAGCCTCCTTGGATTTAAAGGACGCATATTTCCATATCCCCATAAGGGAGTCACACAGAAGGTATCTCAGATTCAGACTCCCCTCAGGCCACTACCAGTTCTCAACACTTCCCTTTGGCTTCACCACTGCACCAAGGGTCTTTACCAAGTGCATAGCAATAGTAGTGGCACACCTTAGAAGGTTGGATGTCACAGTTTTTTCTTTCTGGATGATTGGCTAATCATGGGAAAATCCCACCAGCAGGTGTCAGACCACCTTCAGGTAATCCAGGATCTGTTGCTGTCCCTGGGATTCCTTCTCAACACCACAAAATCAGTCCTGACCCCTGTGCAGGTTCTGCAGTTTATAGGTTCAGAACTGAATACAGTAGTGGGAAGAGCTTTTCTCCCTCAGGCTCATTTGCCCTGAGCAAGCTAAAGCCAGCAAGACAGTTTCTTCAACTGTTAGGACACATGGCTTCGGCAACAAGCACAGCCATAGGTGCCAAGTTTCAAATGAGAGATATTCAGTTCCACCTCAGAGCACACTGGTGCCAAAGGCAGGACCCCCTCTCAAAGCTAGTACCAGTCACAAAAATGTTACTACAGGTCCTCCAATGGTGGAGGGAGTTGTAAAATTTAAGTGAAGGGGTTCCATTTCTGCAGGAGCCTCCCTCTCTGGTACTCGCATTTTCCTGTTAGGATGGGGTGCTCATTTAGGGGATCACACCATCCATGGTACCTGGGAGAGTGCAGACTCACTCCTGCACATAAACCTGTTGGCGTGCTGTTTATCTGGCCCTTCAGGCTTTCTCTCAACTCATACAGGGAAAGGTGGTACAAGTCAGAACAGACAATATCACAACAATGTATTACATCAACAAACAAGGAGGGACAAGGTCCACTCCACTGTGTAGAGAGGCAATGAAGATATAGTGCCTTGCTTACTCTCTAAATGCCTCTCTGCAGTCAATTCATCTGCAGAGCAAGGACAACATCTTGGCAGATGCCTTGAGCAGGATAAACCAGGCCCACCACGAATAGGCATTGAACAAGCAAGTGGTGAATGCCCTATTCAGGAGGTGGTGGACCCCAGAAATAGATCTCTTTGCATCCCACCAAAATCACCACTTACCTCTGTATTGTTGCAGGGCCCCAGTGAAAGGGACAGTTCCCATGGATGCCCTGAGCTTGGATTGGACAGGCAGGCATCTTTACGCCTTTCTTCCTTTCCCATTGATATTCAGGGTGCTCATCAAGCTCAGGTCCCAACCAGCTTCGATGATTCTGGTAGCTCCAGACTGGGCAAGACAGCCTTATTATTCCCTACTGCTCTCAATGTTGGTGAACAAGCCGATTCACCTCCCTCAGGTACAATCTACTGACTTCCTTTCAGGGGAGGGTAGTGTACCCCAACCTCAGGTCTCTCAAGCTCAAGGCTTGGCTCTTGAGGACTTAGCATATGCAGATTGGCATTTCTCTGAAGGAGTTTTGGAAGTCCTTAGGGGCTGCAGGAAACCTTCCACTAAGAAAACCTATGCCTCTAAATGGAAAAGATTTTCCATTTGGTGCAGTAATAATGGTATAGTCCCAGCCCAAGCTGGCATCCCAACCCTCCTGGATTACTTGTCTCACTTGCACTCCCATGGCTTGCAGCACTCGACTCTGAAGGTGTCCCTGGCTTCAGTTTCAGCATACCTTTCAGCTGGAAAGGATACCTCCCTGGCATCAAATTCTGTATTCAAAAGGTTCTTTAAAGGGCTCTCTCTTTTGTTTCCCCCTCACAGAGAACCAGTGCCAGCATGGGACCTTAGCATGTGCATTGCCCAGCTTATTGCTTCCGCCCTTTGAGCCTATGGCATCTGCAGAGCTTAACTTTATTATCTGGAAGGTAGTCTTTCTGGTGGCAATCACTTCTGCCAGGAGGATAAGTGAGCTCCAGGCCCTTTGTGTGGAGAAGGACTATGTTTCTTTTCACAGGGACAAGGTAGTGTTGAGAACTAATAGGAAGTTCCTCCCTAAGGTGGTTTCTGACTTCCATTAGAACCAGTCTATAACTTTACCAGTTTTCTTTACTGAACACTCTAGCTCAGGTGAGCGTAGATTGCACAGCTTGGATGTAAAAAGAGCACCGAGTTATCACGACTTGTACCAAAGACCATAGGCAGGACAGACAACAACTGTTCCTCATCTATGGGGAAGTAGGTAAAGGGACTCCTGCTTCAAAGAGAACTATCTCTGGATGGATAGTTCAGTGTATTCAGTTTTGTTACTGAAAAGCAGGTAAGGTACCACCCTCTGGTCTTATAACCCACTCTACAAGGGGCACAGCTGCTACCATTCCTGCTGCCCGAGAGGTACCTTTAATGGAAATATGTAAAGCAGCTACCTGGAGGTCAGTACACACCTTCACTACGCACTATAGTCTGGACAGCCAGTCCAGGAGTGATGCCAGATTTGGCACAGCAGTTTGCAGAGTCTTTTTCCAAAATAGATTCTTGCCCACCTCCTTGAGGTACTGCTGCATAGTCTGCAAGAGTAATAATATTAGTGGATTCCTGGGGTTAGAAGAGAAACTTACTCACCTGTAGTAATCTTGTTTCTTCCAAAGGGATCCACTAATATTATTACTACCCGCCCTTGCCTCTCCTTCAGAATCAGTGAATAGAAAAATCCTCTCCACAGCTGATTATATACATATCTATACTTGGAGTTGTATGCCATCTACTGGCACTTCCTAGTAATGTCTTGTGACTTGTAGGTTCTTTTTCTTTGGCATATCTGATTATAAGAAAAAAAAGGGACATTAAATTCTGTTGGTCCTATGGTTAATGTTTACTAGTTGCCCCAGTTGGGGCACCATTTTTTCATATATTTATTTAACTATGTTATTATGGCCTTTTTGTAGGCTTCTAAGAAATCTGAGGTAGAATGTAGGCAGTTGACAATGGGCAGTTTGAAAATAGATGCACAAGCTAAACATTCCATGATTAACACAGCATTCCATTTGGTTCAGGGGCAGTGCTGATTTAAAGGAGCACTGCAAGAGTAATAATATTAGTGGATCCCTTTGGAAGAAACAAGATTACTAAAGGTGAGTAATTTCTTTCTTCAGATTGCCATCAGGGCATTACCAGTTTAGGACCATGCCCTTCGGCTTGTCCTCAGCCCCCAGAGTGTTCACCAAGTGCTTAGCAGCGGTGGTGGCACATCAGCGAAAACCGGATTACAGTCTTCCCATACCTGGATGACTGGCTGGTGGTAGGTCAGTCCTCACAGCAGGTGGAAAGGGCACTGACCATCACTCAGGATACACTAAGCATGCTGGGCTTCCTGATAAAAGTCAGTACTCTCTCCAGTACAGCTCCTAGACTTCATAGGAGCAGAGTTGGATACACTGAAAGAAAGAGCATTCAAACAACATGAAGTCTTGCTGTATTCTGACAATAGCAGTGAGTCCCAACCTTCGAACTGCCCCGGAGATGAAAGAGTTAACTTTCCATGCCAGGCATGGAACGCTGAGCTCGAGCTCGGTTGAGACTCTGTCTGTTGCTGTTTGAACTCAAACCGTCAGATTCTTTACTCCGCCTCACTGAACAGTAGCTCCGGAGATTTCTCCTTTGCTCAGTTCAATTTGTCGGTTAAAGTACCGCTTTTCTCGGTTTTCGACCGAATTTAAACCGCAACCTGTTGGTTCAGTCTCTGTCTGTGGTATTCGTGAGTACTAGATAGGTTTATATTGTTTTCTATTCTGTGTGGAACTTGTAAACGGTTCATCGGTTCGGTTTGAACCGATCAAGTTGTTAAAAAATCTTAATTTCTACTTTTAGAGTGTGGTTACCGGTTCTTATCGGTTCTAAAAAAAATGGATTTTACTATGTTTTTTTCCTCGACCCGTAACACGGTCAGGAACTGATAAGAGTGTCTTGCCTGGCGGATTGCCATTAAAAGGGTAAGTTTTTGTTAGGACTGGCACCATGTCTGAGAAACCCAAAAGAAAACTGGGCCCACTGGGTTTCAACACTGTAGTGTGTGTGGGGAAGTCTTTGCTAAGGCTGACCCCCACACCACCTGTGTTTATTGTCTGGGGTTTGACCACCTCGATTCAGACTGCCAGATTTGTAAAAATTTTCCTGCAGCTACCCTAGAAAAGAGAGTTGGTAGGCTCAGGGAAAGGGAGGCCAAAAAGTCCGCTGACCCGGATGGCCAGCCTGGTTTGGTTCAAACCGAGCCAGAAAGAGTGCCCTCTGACCAGGGCGAAACTTCTTCGGGCAAAAGGAGAACCGATTCCGAGGAGTCGGTTCCGGTTAAGAGAACAAGGAAGGAAAAATCAGCTGGTGTGGATCCAAAAGTTTCTTCTCCAACTGCTGATGAAATAGCCAAAGCGATAAAAATTGTGCAGTCGCTTTCCCCGGTTCCGATCGAACCGGCACCATCAGGAAGGCGCTCAGTTCGGCCGGTTCCACCGGTTCCAGATTATGATTTGGAAGAATATTATGAACCGGAGGAGGAGGAAGAGGAGTATGAGGAAAGTGAATGTGGTTTTGAAAGTCTGGATGTGCCCGTTGACCTGGACATCTCCCCAGACAGACCTTCAGGAGTGTCTCCTCCCAGGCTTTCTGAGTCCCCCTCCCATTTCATGTTTTACAAGAAAGTGGCTGAAACCCTTCAGCTTCCTATGGAAGAAGCTGTGGATGACCAGGAGGAGCCTGGCTATGTGGAAATGATGGATATCCCAGAGTCCAGGAGGCTGTCTATTCCCTTACACAAGCCATTTGGGAAACAGACATTTAAGATTTTAAAGACTCCTAATTCTATACCTCCTGTGGATAAAAGAATGGACAAGAGGTATACTTTGTCAGGCTCAGATACAGAGTTCCTTACCCAGCAATACAGCCATGTTGAGGTAGTGCAGGCTGCAGCCTGTGACAAGGCTAATATTCCCTTGGCTTCACACCCCCCAGATAAGGACTCCAGGAGGATTGATGCCATGGCAAAGAAACAGTACATGGCAGCATCCTTGGGACTCAGGCAGGCCAATTATATGGCCTGTACAGCTAGATATCAGAACTCTAGATGGGACACTGTCATGGCTTTAGCAAAACAGGTTCCTGGCCAGCTTGCCAAGGAGCTGGAGCAGGTGGCTGCTGATGGTATTGAGGCATCCAAGGTGCAATTACATGCTGCAGTGGACTCCAATGATGTTTCATCTAGGGTCATGGCTACATCTGTGGCACTTCGTAGAATGGCTTGGCTCAGATGTACTAGCCTGTCGCAGGATACCCAGACTAAGGCCATGGATTTTCCTGTTGTGGGTAATTCTCTGTTTGGGAGGCAAACAGAGAATTACATGAAGAAAATGGATGAATACAGGACCACCTATAGGAGTGCCCAGGCCAAGAAAAGGCAAGCCACTTCTCAGAGGCAGCATCCCAGGGGCAGGGGCAGGCCTTTTCATAGGCCTTTCTACCAAGCCCAGGCCTCCTCTTCTGCCTATGCTCAGAGGGGGTTCTTTACAGGGAGAGGCAGAAGGGGTACAAGCAGGCCTGCTTCCACCCCTCAGCCTAAACCCCCTGCCAAACAGGCACCCTGATGGGTTTGCCAGGGCCAATTCTCCACCACCTGTAGGGGGCAGGCTGGCTTACTTTATCCAGGACTGGAAATCTTTAACATCAGACAAATGGGTCCTGGAAGTAGTAAGCCAGGGGCTGGTTTTCAGCTTCAAAAAATTTCCAAAGATGAGAACCAGATCCTTTCCACCTGCAAATCCTTCAGAGGCACTTGCCCTAGAGGCAGAGGTCTCTTCCCTCTTGGCTCTCAGAGCTGTAGAAAGGGTTCCACCCCTACACAAAGGGAAAGGATTGTACTCAGGTACTTCCACCCCAAAAGACAGGAGAATGGCGCCCATCCTGGATCTCAGATATTTGAACAAGCACCTTTTAAAGCCAAAGTTCAAAATGGTGACTCTGGGAATAATTCTACCCTCTCTAAGGCCAGGGGACTGGCTAGTCTCCCTGAACCTCAAGGATGCCTATTTCCATATTCTCTTCAGAAGCTCCCATCAAAAGTACCTCAGGTCCGAGCTGCCCTCAGGCCATTACCAATTCAGAGCAATGCCCTTCGGCCTAACCTCTGCCCCAAGGGTGTTCACAAAATGCCTGGCAGTAGTAGTTGCTTCTCTAAGAAGGCAAAGGATTGCCATCTTCCCATACCTGGATGACTGGCTCATAGTAGGCCAGTCCTCAGACCAAGTCAAGTTACACCTACAGATAACTCAGCAATTGCTCACCTCTCTAGGTTTCCTTCTGAATCTTTCAAAGTCAGTTCTAGAGCCTGTTCAGCTCCTCACCTTCATAGGCGCAGAGTTAGATACAGAAAAGGCCAGAGCCTTCCTTCCCCTGGACAGGGCAAGGACCCTTATCACACTGGCCTCTTCATTTGCCCTACAGGTGTCTCGACCAGCAAGGCATTTTCTGCAGCTCCTGGGGCACATGGCTGCTTCTACAGCAGTGGTGCAGGGAGCAAGATTTCAGATGAGGGACATTCAGTTCCATTTGAGAGCCTTTTGGTCTCAGAAAAAGGACCCTCTGACCAAACTGATACCAGTGACTCGAACCCTGATCCAGGCCTTGCAGTGGTGGCAGGATCAGAACAATCTAAGACAGGAAGTTCCCTTTGTCACTCAGTCTCACTCTTTAATCCTTACTACAGATGTCTCCCTCTTGGGGTGGGGGGTGCCCACTTGGGAGACCTGACCACCCAAGGGTTATGGTCCCCACAGGAATCTCTGCTTCACATCAATCTGTTGGAACTCAGAGCAGTGTTTCTAGCAATTCAAGCTTTTTCCAAGTCTGTTCAGAACAAAGTGGTTCAGATCAGAACAGGCAATACCACCACAATGTGGTATATCAACAAGCAAGGGGGCACTCGGTCTATGGCCTTGTGCACAGAAGCAATGAAGTTGTGGTCTCTGGCCTATTCCCTGAACACCTCCCTCACAGCAGTACACCTCCCAGGCAAGGACAATGTCCTGGCAGATGCTCTCAGCAGGATATCTCATGGCCATCACGAATGGTCACTGGATCCCCTGGTTTTGGAGGTGATCTTCTCCAGATGGGGCACCCCACAGATAGATCTTTTTGCAGCCCCAGACAATCACCAACTTCCCCTGTTTTGCTGCAGGCACCCAGTGTTGGGCTCAGTCCCCCTGGATGCCTTAGTTCTCAGTTGGGAAGGGAAGTTCCTGTATGCTTTTCCTCCCCTTCCCTCTCCTGTTCAAAGTGCTAGTCAAAATCAGGTCTCAACCCTGCAAGGGGATCCTGATTGCTCCAGACTAGGCCAGACAGCCCTGGTACCCTCTCCTATTGTCCTTAGCAGTCCACCTTCCCCTGTCTCTTTCCAGGAATTACAACCTGTTAACCTGTGCTCAGGGAAGGGTTTGGTAACCGAATCTCAAATCTCTAAATCTCAAGGCCTGGCTCTTGAAGAGTTAGAGTTTGCTGATTTACACCTCTCTCAGGGTGTTATGGATATTCTAAAGGCTTCTAGGAAGCCTTCCAATAAACTACTTATAATTCCAAATGGAAAAGATTTTCCATATGGTGCTCTGGGAACATATTTCCCAGAGTCTGCTGACCTGCCCACAGTCCTTGACTATATGGTCCATCTGAATAGCTTGGACTCAGACCAGCTACACTAAGGGTGCATCTGGCAGCTGTCTCAGCTTTTATTTCAGCAGGTAAGCCTCTCTCTTCAGCTCACCCTGTATTCTCCAAGTTTTTCAAGGGATTGCTTCATACCAATCCGCCATTCAGGGACCCTGCCCTGCTTGGGACCTTAACGTTTGCATTGTTCAGCTTATGCAACCCCCTTTTGAGTCTTTGTCTTCAGCAGAGCTTAAGTACTTGACTTGAAAACTGTGTTCCTGGTGGCCATCACTTCTGCCAGGCGCATAAGTGAGTTACAAGCCCTGTCAGTGGAGCCTGATTTTATCTCTTTTCATAGAGATAAGGTGGTCCTCAGGACTAACAGGAAGTTTTTACCTAAGGTGGTTTCAGACTTCCACCTTAACCAATCTATGTCTCTTCCTGTCTACTTCACTGACCATTCCTCCTCTGGTGAGAGGAGGCTGCACAGTTTAGATGTGAAAAGAGCCCTTAGCTACTACATAGAACGTACCAAGGGTCACAGGTTTGACTCCCTCCAACTGTTCCTCACTTATGGTGAGGTTGGTAAAGGAAAACCTGCCACTAAAAGATCCATTGCCAGGTGGATTGTCTCTTGCATTCAATTTTGCTATGAAAAACTAGGTAATGTTCCACCCTCAGGCCTGAGGGCTCACTCTACCAGAGGTACAGCTGCTACCCTGGCTGCTGCCAGGGATATTCCTATCTTAGAGATATGTCAAGCAGCTACCTGGAAAACAGTTCACACTTTTACCAAGGATTACTCTCTGGATATCCAGGCTAGGAGTGATGCTCAGTTTGGCACAGCTGTGCTTCAGAGCCTATTTCCTAAGTAGGTTCTGTCCCTCCTCCATGGAGGTACTGCTTGGTAGTCTGCTATTGTCAGAATACAGCAAGACTTCATGTTGTTTGAAGAAAAATTACTCACCTTAGTAATGTTGTTTCTTCTAATGGAGTCTTGCTGTATTCTGACCCCCCCGGCTTCCACTCTCAGAACCTTTGTTTTTGGGATGTGGGTGGGCAGTAGCAGTGTTGGCACTCAGGAGGTGCCCCACCGTTTTTATTATCACCCTCTTTCTTTGGGTGAGTGAGTGTTGTGTTTATTTCATTTTTTGGGTTTCCTGACTTGAGTCTTTGCTTTGGGACCAAAAAATTTGTTATTATGTTTAGTAGCCAGTTGGCTAGTGTAGGTTTACAGCTTCCACACAGGACTTCAGTGAGTTTAACTCGTAAAGATCTGACGGTTTGAGTTCAAACAGCAACAGACAGAGTCTCAACCGAGCTCGAGCTCAGCGTTCCATGCCTGGCATGGAAAGTTAACTCTTTCATCTCTGGGGCAGTTCGAAGGTTAGGACTCACTGCTATTGTCAGAATACAGCAAGACTCCATTAGAAGAAACAACATTACTAAGGTGAGTAATTTTTTCTTCCTTCCTCAGGGCAGGGTGGCCAACATAGTGCAACTAGCAAGTTCCTTCCAGCTGCACACCCCCAGACCAGCAAGGCATTTCCTTCAGTTGCTGGGTCATATGGCAGCTGTCACAGCAACAGTGTCAGGGTCCAGATTTCAAATGAGAGACATCTAATTTCATCTCAGGGCTCACTGGTCTCAAAAACAAGACTCCCTGTCAAAAATGATACCAGTCACAGGAACCCTCCTCCAAGCCTTGCAAATATGGCAGGAAAAGGACAACCTCAGAAAAGGCGTGCCTTTCCTCCAGAGGCCACCAACTGCAATTCTGACAACAGATGCCTCCCCCCTAGAATGGAGAACCCACCTGGGGGAGCAAACTGCCCATGGAAATTGGTCCCAGAAAGAATCCCTGCTTCACATAAACCTGCTGGAACTCAGGGCAATTTATCTGGGCATCCAGTCCTTCACCCTCATGCTGCAAGACAAGGCAGTTCAGGTCAGGACAGACAATGCAACAACAATGTATTACATCAACAAGCAAGGGGGGATCAAGGTCCTCACCCCTCTGCACAGAGGCCATGATGGTATGGAATTTGGCCTACTCCATGGGGATATTCTTGTCATCAGTTCACTTACCAGGGAAAGACAATGTCCTGGCAGATACCCTCAGCAGAATCAACCAGAACCATCATGACTGGTCACTAAGCAGACAGATTCTGCATGTGATATTCAGAAGATGGGTCACTCCAGAGGTGGATGTCTTTGTGGCCCCAATAATCTGCTTCCTCTGTTCTGTTGCAGGCCTCCAGCAGTGGGCACAGTGCCATTGGATGCACTACTGATGAATTGGACAGGGAAGTTTCTGTACGCCTTCCCACCTTTTCCCTTGATAGCCAGAGTAGTGAACAAGCTCAGGGTCCAGTCAGCAACTCTGATTCTCATTGCTCCAGATTGGGTCAGATAGCATTGGTACTCAAGGCTATTGAGCTTGGCAATCTCCAAACCAGTTTCTCTACCCAGGAGACACAACCTGCTATCATCCTCCCAGGTCAGGGTCCTGTGCCCCAACTTGCAGTCCCTCAGACACAAGGCCTGGCTCTTGACGACTTAGAATATGCCAACCTACACCTCTCAGGAGGGGTGTTGGAGGTTTTGAGGGTTTACAGGAAACCTTCCACCAGAAAAACTTACTCTTCTAAGTGGAAGAGATTCTCTATCTGGTGTAGGCAGAGACACAGAGCTCCCCTGCAGGCCGATCTGCCAATAGTCCTTGAGTATTTGACACATCTACATTCTCTGGGCCTTCGGCCTTCCACCCTGAAAGTGCACTTGGCAGCTGTTTTGGCTTACCTCTCTGCTGGAAAGGGCACATCCCTGGCTGCTAACCAGGTATTCAGGAAATCCTTCAAAGGGTTATTGCATTTGCATCCCCCTCACAGGGAACCTACTGCTGTGTGGGATCTTAACATATGCATTGGCCAGTTGATGCAGCCGCCATTTGAACCCCTGGCATCAGCTGACCTTACGTATGTGACACGGAAAACTATATTTCTAGTAGCCATCACTTCAGCCAGGAAGACCAGTGAGCTACAGGCCTTGTCCACAGAGCTAGCCTATATAGCAGTCCACAGGGACAAAGTGGTTTTGTGGACCAACAGGAAGTTCCTTCCTAAGGTGGTATCAGACTTTCATTTAAACCGGTCTATGACTTTACCAGTCTTCTTTACTGAACATTCCGCCTCTGGAGAGAGGAGGTTACATAGCCTTGATGTCAAGCTCGTGATCAGCTACTACTTGGACCATACAAAAGGGCACAGGCAGGATTAGACACAGCTTTTCCTGACCTACAGTATGGAGAGGTGGGCAAGGACAAGCCCGCCTCAGAAAGAACCATTGCCCACTGGACTGTTGCCTGTATCCAATTCTGTTATAGTAAAGTGGGCAAAGAGCCTCCTCTTGGCCTCAGGGCCCACTCTACAAGGGGTACAGCTGCTTCTATAGCAGCTTCAAGAGATATTCCCCTGGTGGAAATCTGAAAAGCAGCTACCTGGAAAATTGTTCACACCTTCACTAAATACTACAGCCTGGATACCCAGGCCAGGAGTGATGCCAGGTTTGGCACAGCAATGCTACAGAGCTTGTTTCCCAAATAGGTTCTCTACCCTCCTCCAAGGGCACTGCTTGGTTAGTCTGCATAAGTTAGAATACAGTAAGATTTCCTGGGGTTTGAAGAAAAAATTATTTACCATAGTAATCTTGTTTTTTCCACAGGAATCTTACTGTATTCTGAGCTCCCACCCTCTTCCCCTGCTGGAACCTAGGGGCACTGCAGCACAGCTATCTGTTTTCCCACCCCTGGACTTTTTTCTGTTTTTGGGTGTGTGACTTGAGTCTTTTCCAGCCCACTTTGTGACTTGGTTGGGTTATTATTATTATTATTATTGATACTATAGCTTAGTTTATTATTAGCTTCTGCTCCACAAGAATCTGACGGTTATAGAATGTTGATCAGGGACAGTGATTTGAAAACCGAGCTTGAGCCTAATGTTCCATCATTAGTATAGGTTTGGTTAACCATTTCAGCTCCAGGACAGTACAAAGGAAGGACAATACTGCATAAGTCAGAATACAGTAAGATTCCCCTGGAAGAAACAAGATTACTATGGTAAGTAATTTTTTCTTCAGGGTTATTTTGTATTTGTTACCCAAATTTCGGGACCTTTTTGACCTCCCTCTGGGAAGATTTATGGGGTGTTGTCTAAATAATTCTTATATAATCATTAGGGTGGTTTATAGGTGTAGTTTTGGTAGTTCTGAGACCTGTCTTTCCAGGCTCCAAGGAAATCTGAAGGTTTAGAACCAAGGCAGTTGGTTAGAGGCAGTGTTTGAAAATCAGCACGTGCAAAGATTCCAACATTTGCATAACATTCCATCTCTCCGGGCAGCTCAGTCTTAAGGGGACATTGCAGAAGTTATGAATACCTGAGTATCACTGAGAAGAAACAAGATTACTATGGTGAGTAATTTTTTCTTACATATGGAGACGGATATTTGTAAAAAAGGGTCTCAGAAATGCTGCAATCTGATTGTCTGTTAGGATTCCAACAGCCTTACATTAATCCATGTAATACTGTCATGTACAGCTTGATCACCATGGAGCATGGATTCTTCCTGTAAGCATTCCATCCTCTAGCACTGCTGAATGACTGGAATGCTGCATTCTGATGAACCAGCATTCTTAAACTGTTGGTGGAAGAACTATTTTATTAAAAATCTCCCTCTAAATGAAGAAAACATTCAAAAAAGTATACTTCTAACACTTTTCTTTTGGAATAATTTTTATAATAGCAATAAGGCATGACCAGGGGTTAGATTTACAGTCAATCACCCCCTAGGGGCAATATGGCACTCGGCTTCGCCTCATGCCACATTACATCCTTAGGGGGTGTTTAACAGACTGTTAATCTAACCCCTGGTCATGCCTTATTGCTTAAACAATCAACAGTAGAGTTACACATTTGCCATGTTAAGTTACAAGACTTAGCGCCATAATAGTTCAACACATAGAGACAGGTAAAAACAATAGCTTACATGTTTGTGATAATTTTTACTTGAGTAAGTCACTAGCTTGGGGGAGGAGAGAGATTGTAGAGGGCAGGTATGGGTGAGATAATATAAAGTTCAAATGCTATGCTTAAATCACATAGGCACAGCTAGGTTGGCATCACAGGTAAAGAGCAATGTCTGCTGATACTACTAATTAGAATATTTTTGGCAGGGTTATGTGCCCTTGGTTAAATGGCCCATTCATTGGAGTAGGCTGGCCAACAGGTTGTGCTGAAATACTGTGATGTAAATCCATGGCATCAGTTGTTATTACATTTACTACCAGTAGCATGTGGAATTTCAGGGCAGCTTTGAAGGCATTCAAGGTAGTGCAGTTTGTCACTTCCAATGGTAGGCTATTCCAGAGGACCCAGGCAGAGATAGTGAAGAACCTATCCCCTGCACAGGATCTAGACCTTGGGACTTCCTGGGCAGGGCTAGTAGATGACCGAAGCTCCCACTTGTGAATTTTGTACTAGAGTAACCCATTAAGGCTGGGAGAGGCAGTAGTTTTAATCATTTTAAAAGCAAGGCAGAGGGTAGGGTAGGCTAGCCTTGCCTTAAGTGCTGGCCAGTTTAGTGAAGTGAGAACACCACAGTGGTGGTCTCAGGGGTGCACAACAGCTACACAGCGAGCGACATTGTGATAAAGTACTCTAAGTTTGGCAAGTTTGGTGTCTCAGAGAGGTTGTAGGAGGGGGAGCACCATATAGTAGAATGGGAAGAAGAGTTCCTGTAGTGATTGCCAACAGAGCTTTGCTGCTTAGGTACCCACCTAGTCTATATAGTAGTACAGTCTTTTGATGGAGAAACTTTGTTAATGCCTCCACATGCGATTTTTGGGTTAACTCCTTGTCGAGATGCACACCAAGATACTTTATAGATGCACAGACCTCCATCCTAATGCCATTCATTGAGGAGAGTTGGGGAAGATTGTTTCTTTCAGCACCCAAGTGTCTGAGGCCAAAGAGCATGGCCTTTGATTTCTTCAGGTTTAGGACCAGTTTGTTACCCACAAGCCATTGTTCCAGAGTTCTGAAGTCCGCATTATGGTCCAGGTTTAATTGGTTAGTATCCTTAGAACTTCTGTAAATAATTGCATCACCTGTGTAGAGTTGAATGTTGCCCCCCAACCCCACAGTGTTTAGGCATGTTGTTTATAAAAATAGAAAACAGTAGGGGTTCAAGGATGGATCCTTGGGGGACTCCTTGGTTAATCAGTTTTAGATTGGTTGTAGTACCCTTCCATTTTACCAGTTGTTTCCTCTTCCGTAGGTAGTGTTGAAACCAAGTGCAGGCATGAGTGTCCAGTTCGAGATGACCAGGTTTGTTGATAAGGTGATCATGGTCCACCAGGTCAAATGCTTTTGTTAGGTCTACGAATAGTGCTCCTGTTGCTAGACCATGATCCATTGCGCTGAGTACTTCAGTTGTAAACCTGACGAGGACTGTGTCGGTCCCATGATTTTTCTTGAAACCATGCTGCGCATCAGAAAGTAGGTGATGGAGTTCCATATAATCCCGGAACTGGCTATAAACCAGCTTCTCCAATATTTTTGCAGTCACGCTGATTATGGATATTGGTCGATAGTTTTCCACCAGATCTTTATTGTCCCCTTTATGGATGAGGACTACCATTTCCATTTTCCACTTTGTGGTGAATTGGCCGAGAAGAAGGGACTTGTTAAATAAGTACTTTAGAGGGGTTGATATAATTGGGATGGCTAGTTTCAGAAATTTGGGCTCCAGTTTGATGGCCTGGAGAGCCATCAGGTTTAAGAGATCTCAACAGCGTGAGGACTTATTTCTGAGAGATTAGGCGGAAGTGGAATTGGAGATTGGGGAAGAGTATCAGAGTGTGACGAGTTCATGTTTCCAAGTCTGGGGTCTATGTATTTGTCCAGATTAGTGAAAAAGTTGTTAAAGGCATTAGCTAGTGCATCAAGTTTGGATATCAGTTGGCCGTCGACTGAGATACTCTGGGTTATGTCAGCTGAACGTCCCTTTAGGAGGTAATTGATTTGTTTCCAGAAGTTTTTAGGGTCGGACAGGTTTGTGGTTTGGAGGGACCTGATATATAGCCTTTTAATGTTTTTTAGCTTTTTTTTTTTTTCAGTTGTTCCTCAGGGTCCTGTATTTTAGCCAATCAGTGTGCTCAACAGAGTTTGAATTGACCCCATGCTTTATCCCTGAGCTTCATTCATTTCCTGTGTTCACGATCCAGCCAGTACGAGCATTGCATCAGACTCTGCATTGTTTGGGGGGCATGCTTATTGAGAACACTTAAGAAATTGTGGATGAAGTCAAGAGCCTGGTTGATGTTAGATAGGTTGTTGAGGTTGTTCCAGTGTATTTCTCTTAAGTTATTGAGAAAGTCAGCTTGATCAAACCTAGAGAGAGGTCATGGGCAATCAAGATTTGGGGGGCAGCATTTGGGAAGTTGTTCCTCCAGATGCAGAAAAGAGGAGAACTGTCACTGAGTGAGTCAGGTAATAAACTATCCACTTTAATTCGATCAGGTCGGTTGACTAGTATCCAGTTAAGAAGCATCTGATTTCCAGACTTGGGATTTAGCCTAGTTGGTTCACTAACTGGGTAAGTGACACATCCATTATGGCTGAATTGTTTACCCCATTACTCATCCAGTTAAGGTTAAAGTCATCCATAATTATTAGCTCACCCACAGGGTTATTTGCCGCATAATTAGTGAGGTAATCCAGTTCGCATTTTGCCACCTTTGGTGGGTTATAGGCATACCCTATCATTAAGGATTTGGTCCCTCCTAACAACAGTTTGACTAACAGGCACTCAGAAGCCCTATTATCCAGCCCATGGGGACTTATATCAAGTGCATTTAGGGAGCTCCTATCATATAGTAGTACCCCTCCACCTTTCTCGTTTGTCTTGTCCTTCCAGAAGACTTTAAACCCTGGGATGTCGGTTTCATGGTTGAGTATGAAGGGTTTCAGCCAGGTTTCTGTGAGGCCGATGACATATGGGGAGTAAGAGATTCGCCAAGCTTCAAGTTCATGCATTTTTGATCTTAAGCTGCAGATATTCATCTGAACAATTTTTAGACCCTTGGTCATGTACCACTCCTAGAACTACTGATGAAGCTGGGGAGGTCAGGTGGGTCTGTGTGGATGAACATCATATACCACTCCTAGAACTACTATTATAGGTGAGTAACCTGTGTGTCTAAGGACATGGATATGATGTTCTATCCACACTTTCTGGCGGACTTCTAGCACTCCGGGAGGAGGGAGGCAAGGCGCGCACCCCCTACTTAGGGAACAGAGATTGGAGAACTAAGGTCCCAAAACCAGCATCCTAGCATGACTCTAAGGCCCTGTCCACACTACATCACTCGCGCTCAGTAATGGATGCAATCCGTTAAGGCCAGGGAGCGGTGCAGTGCGTCCACGCCTCAGTGGTGTCCATTATGGGACCGGCACTGCCAGTCCACACATCGGGAGCCGGGCGACCATTACGGGCGCGCTCGATCCTACACGTAGCTTGCGCTGCACTTCGTGCCCTGCAGGGGACCATTCAAACACCATGAAGTCTTGCTATATTATGACAATTAGCAGTTAGCCACAGCACTTGAACTGCCCCGGAGAGGAAGGAGTTAACTCCAGGCTGACTGGAGTTCCAAGCACGAGCGCTTTGCTGAAAGCTCTATCTGGCTAGTTTCAAACTGAAACTGTCAGATTCTTTACTCCACTTCACTTTTCAGTCGCTCCGGAGATCTGCTCCTTCAGCTCGGTTCATTTCTCGGTTCAAACGAGTGTTTTCAGTTCATTTTAACTGGCAATAAGTATTTATTTTACTGCATTTCGGTTCAAAGCTCTATCTGGTAAACCGTAAGTACAGGATTTTAAAGTCTGTGTGGAAATTAATTATCGGTTCGGTTTTGAACTGATCGGTTTGCTAAAAAAAACAATTTTAAATAATAGCTTGGGCTTTTAGAGTGCGGTTCCCGGTTCTTATTGGTTCTAAAAAAAACTATCTCTTAAATTGGGTTTTTTCAAATACCCGTGACACGGTTAGGAACCGATAAGGTGTCTTGCCTGGCACTGCCATAAAAAGGGCAAGTTTTTGGATAGGCTGGCATTATGTCTGAGAAACCCAAAAGAAAAACCGGGCCCACTGGGTTTCAACACTGTGATGTTTGTGGGAAGCCTTTGCCAAGGCTGACCCACACCACATGTTTATTGTCTGAGGCTGACCACCTCCTGTCAGACTGCCAGGTGTGTAAGAATTTCCCTGCAGCCACCCTGGAGAAAAGATTGGTCCGGCTCAGGGAGCGAGAGCCAAAAGTCCGCTGACCCGGATGGCCAGCCTGGTCCAGCACCCACTGGACCAGAGGGAGTGCCCTCTGACCAGGGCGAGACTTCCTCGGGCAAAAGGAAGGCTGGTTCTGAGGAACCAGTCCCAGTAAAAAATCTAAGAAATCAGCAGGTCTGGAGTGCAAGATTGCCTCTCCAACTGCTGCAGAGATAACTAAAGCCATACAGATTGTCCAGTCACTGTCTCAGGGACCGGCCGAACCACAACAGCTGGCAAAGGTTGGTTCGTTCGGTTCCAGTGGTTCAAGTATGATGTTGAGGAATTTTATGAACCACAGGAGGGAGGAAGATTTTGATCATTATGTATGTGGCTGGGAGGGTCTGGACGTGCCCATTGAACGGACATTTCTCCAGACAGACCATTAGAATCTCCCCTATGCTGTCTGAGTCCCTTCTCATTTTATGTTTTACAAAAGGTTGCAGAAACCCTCCAGCTTCCCTTGGAAGAGGCTGTGGATGAGCAAGAGGAGCCTGATTATGTTGAGATGATGGATATCCCAGAGTCTAGGAGGTTGTCTATTCCTTTGCATAAGTCATTTAGGAAGCAAACAACAAAAATTTTAAAAAATCCTCATTCTGTCCCTCCTGTAGATAAAAAAATGGACAGAAGGTATACTTTATCAGGCCCTGATACAGACTTCCTCACTGAGCAGTGTAGTCATGTAGGTGTGGTACAAGCTGCAGCCTGTGACAAGGCTAATATCCCCCTGGCCTCACATCCTCCTGATAAGGATTCCAGGAAGATTGATGCCATGGCGAAAAAACAGTATATGGCAGCTTCTTTGGGACTCAGGCAGGCAAATTATATGGCTTATGTGGCTAGATATCAGAAATCTAGATGGGATACAGTGTTGCAGTTAGCCAAGCAGGCCCATGGCCAGCTGGCTAGTGAATTGGAACAGGTGGCTGCTGATGGCATTGACACCTCTAAAGTTCAATTTCATACTGCTGTAGACGTTAATGATGTTTCCTCTAGGGTCATGGCCACTTCTGTAGCTTTCCGTAGGTTGGCATGGCTCAGGTGCACTAATCTGTCACGGATACTCAGTCAAAGGCTATGGATTTTCCTGTGGTGGGAAATTCTCTGTTTGGAGAGCAAACGGAAAATTATATGAAAAGATGGATGAATACAGAACTACCTACAAAAGTGCCCAGGCCAAGGAGTGCATGCCACTCCACAGAGGCACACTCCCAGAGGTAGGGGCAGGCCTTTCCACAGGCCTTTTATCAATCCCAAGCCTCCTCTGCTTTTGCACAGAGGGTTTTTCAGAGGCAGAGGTAGGTGGGCGCAGGTAACGTCCCCACCCCTCAGCCTAAGCTACTGCCAAACAGGCACCCTGATGGGGTGCCCAGGGCCGATTCTCCTGTACCAGTTGGAGGCAGGTTGGCTTATTTCAGCCAGAACTGGGTGTCCCTAACTTCGGACAAATGGGTTCTGGAGGTAGTAAGCCAGGGTCTGGTTCTCAGCTTCAAACAGTTTCCAAAGATGAGAACCAGACATTTTCCACCTACAAGCCCTTTAGAGGCCCTTGCTTTGGAAGCAGAGGTCTCTTCCCTCCTAGACTGCAAAGCAGTGGAAGGGTTCCTCCTTGTCACCAGGGCAAGGGCTGTACTCAGATACTTTCTTACCCCAAAAGACAGGAGAATGGCGGCCCATTCTAGACTTAGAGTACCTGAACAAGCATCTTTTGAAACCAAAGTTCAAAATGTTAACTCTGGCAATGATTTTGCCCTCCCTCAGGCCAGGGACTGGCTAGCCTCCCTGGACCTCAAGGATGCCTATTTTCATGTCCTGATCAGGCCTTCTCACCGAAAATACCTCAGGTTCGAACTGCCCTCAGGTCACTACCAATTCAGAGCAATGCCCTTCGGTCTCACCTCTGCTCCAAGGGTATTCACAAAATGTCTAGCTGTGGTAGTGGCTCATTTAAGAAGGCAAGGGGTTGCTGTGTTTCCCTACTTGGACGACTGGCTCATTGTGGGTCAATCCCCAGATCAGGTAAAATCCCACTTGCAAGTCACCCAGCAGCTTCTCACTTCCCTGGGATTCCTGCTGAATTTACCAAAGTCAGTTCTTGAACCAGTTCAGGTACTAACTTTCATAGGTGCGGAATTGGACACAAAGTTGGCCAGGGCATTTCTCCCTCGGAAAGGGTAGAGAAGCTGATTGCCCTGGCATCCTCTTTCACCCTGTGGGTCTCTCGACCAGCAAGGCACTTTCTGCAACTTCTAGGGCACATGGCTGCCTCCACAGCTGTAGTGCAAGGAGCAAGATTCCAGATGAGAGACATTCAGTTTCATTTGAGGGCCTATTGGTCCCAAAGGAGGGACCCCCTTACCAAATTGGTCCCAGTGACCCCAACTCTGATTCTAGCTCTTCAGTGGTGGCAGGATCAGAGCAATCTAAGACAAGGGGTCCCCTTCATTCCCATTTCTCATTCCCTCACCCTCACCACGGATGCCTCCTTGCTGGGGTGGGGCGTGCACTTGGGCAACCTTTCCACTCAGGGAGTGTGGTCCCCCCAGGAATCTCTGCTCCACATCAACCTATTGGAACTCAGAGCTGTCTTTTTAGCCCTTCAGGTTTTCTCAGCATCTGTCCAGAACAAAGTAGTTCAGGTCAGGACAGACAATACCACAACAATGTGGTACATCAACAAGCAGAGGGGCACTCGGTCATCAGCCTTGTGCACCGAAGCAATGAAGTTGTGGTCTCTGGCTTACTCCCTGAACACCTCCCTAGTAGCAGTTCACCTTCCAGGGAAGGACAATGTCCTAGCGGATGCCCTCAGCAGGATTTCTCAGGGTCATCACGAATGGTCTTTGAATCCCCTAGTGCTGGGGTCAGTCTTTGCCAGATGGGGCACTCCTCAGATAGATCTTTTCGCAGCCCCAGACAACCACCAACTTCCTCTGTTCTGTTGCAGGCCTCCAGTAATGGGCTCAGTCCCCCTGGACGCCTTTCTGTTGGATTGGGAAGGGAAGTTCCTGTATGCCTTTCCCCCCTTCCCCCTTCTCTTCAGGGTGTTAGTAAAAATCAGATCCCAGCCCTGCAAAGTGATTCTGATTGCACCAGACTGGGCCAGGCAACCCTGGTACCCACTGCTTCTGTCCCTGACAGTCCACCCTCTCCTGGACCTTCCCAGGGTCCACAGCCTGCTGACTTGTGCCCAGGGGAGAGTTTGGTATACAGACCTCAAATCCCTCCACCTCAAGGCTTGGCTCTTGAGGAGTTAGAATTTGCTGATTTACACCTTTCTCAAGGTGTCCTCGATATTTTAAAGGCCTCTAGGAAGCCTTCCACTAGGGCCACTTATAATTCCAAATGGAAGAGGTTCTCCATCTGGTGTTCTGGGAAGCAAATTGTCCCAGAATCTGCTGATTTGCCCATTTTGCTGGACTACTTGCTCCATCTTAATTCCTTAGGCCTCAGGCCAGCTACCTTAAAGGTTCATCTGGCAGCTGTCTCTGCTTTTATATCAGCAGGAAAGCCTGCCTCCCTTTCTTCTCACCCTGTGTTTTCCAAGTTTTTTAAGGGGTTACTTCACACTAACCCTCCTTTTCGGGACCCAGCACCTGCCTGGGACCTTAATGTTTGCATTGCTCAGTTAATGCAACCCCTTTGAACCTCTGTCTTCAGCAGACCTTAAGTTCCTAACTTGGAAAACTGTTTTCCTAGTGGCCATCACTTCTGCCAGGCCATAAGTGAGTTACAAAGCCCTGTCAGTGGAAAAGGATTTTATTTCTTTTCACAGAGATAAGGTAGTCCTCAGGACTAACAGAAAGTTTTACCTAAAGTGGTTTCAGATTTCCATCTTAACCAATCCATCTCCCTTCCAGTATTTTTCACTGAGCATTCTTCCTCGGGTGAGAGGAGATTGCACAGTTTGGACGTCAAAGAGCTTTTAGCTACTATTTGAACGCACCCAAGGGTCACAGGTTGAATCACTCCAACTCTTCCTTACCTATGGCGAGGTTGGCAAAGGAAACCTGCCACTAAGAGGACAATTGCCAGGTGGATTGTCTCTTGTATGAATTTTGCTACAAAAACTAGGTAGAGAACCCCCTCAGGACTGAGGGCCCATTCCACCAGGGTACAGCTGCATCTCTAGCGGCTGCTAGAGATATTCCATTCTGGAAATCTGTCAAGCTGCTACCTGGAAAACAGTTCACACCTTTACCAAGCATTACTCCCTGGATGTCCAGTCCAGGAGAGATGCTCGGTTTAGCACAGCTGTGCTTCAGAGCCTATTTCCTAAGTAGGTTCTGGCCTCCTCCATGGAGGTACTGCTGTGTAATCTGCTAATTGTCGTAATATAGCAAGACTTCATGGTGTTTGAAGAAAAAATTACTCACCTTAGTAATTGCTTTTCTTCTCATGGAGTCTTGCTTATATTATGACCACCCCAACCTGCCCTCTCAGAACTTCTACTTGGGTAAGGTTGGCAAATTAGTGCAAGCACTGTGTCATGCCATTATAGCTCTTTTCCCTTTTCCCTTTTCTTTAGTATTAGGAAAACTAGGTATTTCTGTTTTTGGTTGATGTTTGGCCCCTCCTGGACTTCTGTCTTTTGGGAGGGGCCTAATAGTCTTGTTAGGGGTGATATTGTTGTTGTTGTTGTTTCTGTTATTGTTATTCTACTAGTAGGTAGCCATTTGGCTAGTGTAGGGTTTTCACACAGACTTTTGCTTAGTGTTGGCTCCGTGAAGATCTGACAGTTTCAGTTTGAAACTAGCCAGATAGAGCTTTCAGCAAAGCGCTCGCGCTTGGAACTCCAGTCAGCCTGGAGTTAACTCCTTCCTCTCTGGGGCAGTTCAAGTGCTGTGGCTAACTGCTAATTGTCATAATATAGCAAGACTCCATGAGAAGAAAAGCAATTACTAAGGTGAGTAATTTTTTCTTACCGGCCATCCACACTACTGCCAGTAATGTTACCAGGACAGGACCAGTTTCATAACCATTGTTGAAACCACCTCATATGTGGTTTCAACAATGGTTATGAAAACGCCTCCTGTAACGTTACAGGTGTAAATGTGACCTGTTACGGTAACGTTTTACACCCTCTGTAACGTTACAGAGGCGTAGTGTGGACAGGGCCTTAGTCAATGTGGTAATGGGATATGAAGGTGTGCTCACTTCCAGGTAGCAACCCTGCAAATTCCCTGGATAGGGACGTCCCTAAAAGCAGCCACTGTTGCATGGTGGAATGAGCCCTTAGTCCTCTGGGAAGCTCCCTACCCACCAACCTTTAGTAGAGATCAATGCAGGATGTGATCCACCTGCCAATCATCTGCTTGGCTGCAGGTCTGCCAGGTGTGGCTTCAGTGTAGGTGACAAACAGCTGATGAACCTCTCCCCAAACTCCAGCCATGCACTCTTTGTAATAAGCAAGCGCTCGCCTCAGGTCCAGAGTATGGATCCTATGTTCAGCCTCTGAGGTGTGATTCAGGAAGAATACTGGAAGAGTCATCACCTGATTCAGGTGAAACTCCGACACAACCTTTGGAAGGAACTTTGGGTTGGGGCGCAGGACAACCTTGTCCCTGTGGAAGATCAGGTAAGGAGACTCCACCGAGAGTGCCTGGAGCTCACTGATCCTTCTGTCTGACATGATAGCCATCAGGAAGGCAGTTTTCCATGACAGGTGAGACATGTCACACCTGTGCATTGGTTCAAATGGCCTGCCCATGAGCTTTGCCAAAACCAGCAACAAGTCCCATGGTGGTAGTGGTGGTTCACGCACCGGAGGAGAAGTGTGGTCAAGGTCTTTGAAAAAGTGCCAGACCACCTTCTCCTGTGCTACCGACTGCTGACCAGCCCACATCCGGTAAACAGAGATGGCTGCCAGGTGCACCTTAAGGGTCGTCGACCGAAGTCCCCCTTGGGAGAGAGACCACAGATAGTCCAAAATGCTAGCCACTGGATAAGATGATGGGTCCAACCCCTTACCCTGACACCAAATGGAGAATCTCTTCCATTTGAAGGCATAGCATTTTCTAGTTGATTCCTTTCTAGGCGCCTCCATGAAAGTGAGGACATCTTCAGAGAGACCCAAAGCCTGAAACTCTAGCTGTTCAGGAACTAGGCTGTCAGGTGCAGGGATTGAAGGTCTGGGTGGAGAACCTTATCCTGTTTGATTGAAAGCAGGTCCAGGCACATGGGAAGACACCTCAGGAGTCTGTTGCTGAGACTGAGGAGATTAGAGTACCAAAACTAGTGGGGCCAGTCCGAAGCTGCCAGGATCACCTGTGCCTTGTCCCTCCTGACCTTGAGTAACACCTTGTGGATCAAGGGAAGTGGATGGAAGGCATAGAAGAGACCTGGGGTCCAAGGCCTCGAGGAGACATCCCCTTGCAACATTCTCTGCTGATGGGGGTTGGCACAAAACAGCCTCAGCTTTGAGTTCTCCCTTGAGGTGAACAGGTCCACCTGATGGGTGCCCCAGTGGGAGAACAGACTGTGAACTACTTCCGGATGGAGGGACCACTCATGAGACACCTCGCCCACCTGGCTGAGGGCATCTCCCAGCTGATTGGAGGCTCCTGCCACATGGATGGCTAGGAGATCTGCCTCCAGGCTATACATGAGAGTCCAAATGAGGAGGACTTCCTTGCACAGGGGCAGGGAGTGCATTCCGCCTTGTTTGTTGAGATAGTACATGGTATTGTACATCTGGACTTGGACCACTTGACCCTGAACAACTGGAGCGAAGGCAGTCAGGCCAGCCAGACTGCTCATAGCTCCAGCAGGTTGATGTGGCATCAGGACTCCTGAGGGGTCCAGAGCCAATGGACTCTGTGTTCCCCAAGAAGGGCACCCCAGCCCATGAAAGAGGCATCGGTGGTCAGGATGACCATCAGGGCAGACAAACGGGATCCCTTCCTGCAGATGTGCTCGGACCAGCCACCGCTGAGGGTGTCCCACATCTTCTGTGTCACAGTGACCAGCTGGTCGAAGTGACCTTTGCACTGAGACCACTGGCTGGCCAGCTCCCATTGCAGGGGGCACATATGGCAATGGGCCCATCAGACCACACTGATGCAGGCCACCATGTAACCCAGAAGGTGCCAGAAGTTCTGGGCAGGGCACAAGTGCCCAGCCAGAAATGATTGGGCAAAGGAGGAGAGAACCTACACCCTGTCTGCCGGGAGCCGAGCTCTGACTCGACATAAGTCGAGCTTTGCCCCGATGAAGCTGATCACCTGTGAGGGCACAAGTTCCGACTTGGCCTCATTGACTAGGAGGCCAATTTTGATGCAGAGGTCTGGAGGGCCAGGTCCCTGGACTGTGCCACCTCCTGCCTGGAGGAACCTGCTATCAGCCAGTTGTCGAAGTAGGGTTATAGCCAGACCCCTCAGCACCTCAGGTAAGCTGCCACCATTGCTATGCATTAGGTGAAGACCCTGGGAGCCGAGGAGAGGCTGAAAGGCATGGCTTGGAACTCGTAAAGGGTTTTCTCTGCTCAGAAGCATAGGAACCTTCGATGGGATGGACGTATCGGGACATGAAAGAATGCAACCTGAAGATCCAGAGAGCAAAACCACATGTTTTGCTCCAGAGATGGTATGATCTGTGACAGAGTCACCATCCTGAAGGTGTGGGACCTGAGGAATTTGTTCAGGTCATGCAGATCTAGACTGGGGCACCAGCCCCCCATCTGCTTTGGCACCAGGAAGTACCTGGAGACAAATCCTGGGTGTTCTGGAGGATCCACAACTCTGACCATGACCTCCTTGCAGAGGAGCTGGGCTATGTTATCTTGAAAGAGCTGACCAAGTGTCTGTGGATACCAAGTTCTCTCATGGGACACAGGCTCAGCTTGGAGGGTACTGCTTGAATTTCAGAGGCAGATCCTGACCGACCACTTCCAGAACCCACCTGTCTGTGGTAACAGGGACCAGCTGGAAAGGAAATGGTGGAGCTGGCCCCCCACAGGAGAACCCAGGGGAGGCATGGTGGGCATGAAGGTGGCAACCCCATCCCATCACTGAGCAGGCTTGGAGGAGGAGGAGGATCTGGCTGAGGGGCCACCGGGTCCCTTCCCTCCAGGTTTCGGACCACCAAGGCCTCGAACTTGGTACGAGGTCACCAGGACTTAGTCTGCTGGCCAGACTGATGCTGGGCTGGTTTTTCCACAAGAGTAGAGGACCGAAAGGGCTTGTGCTTCTGCTGCTTAAAGCCCTTGGAGTCCTTCTGGGCAGATGTTGCAGAGTCGAGGGTGGCATTAGACTTTTTAATGCACTGGAGAAAACCCTACACACCAAGCCCAAATAGGTCGGTGCCTAAGAATGGTACATCCTTCAGCTTGTGCTGGGTGTCTGCTGTGAAGGTCAAGATCCACAGCCAAGCCCTATGGCACATGGCAACTGCAGCCACCACCGAGCAGGCACAGGAATCTCCAATGTCCAAAGCTGTCTGAGGTTGCTGTTTGGCCACAGCATGACCCTGGTCCCGGACCTGCTTGACTGTAGTCTGGAGGCCTGCAGGAAGATGAGGAATCACCTCATCCACAGAGCCCAGAAGGGCATGGGAGAAGTGTGCCATCATGACGGCCGAGCTCCCCTGGTGGAGGCTGAGCAAGGAGGCAACATTGACCTTTTTAGGCGAGTGGTCCAATTTCTTGGACTCGTTATCCAGTGGTCTATCAATGTCCCTCGTATTGCTCGAGTGCCTGAACACAGCATCAGCCACCAACCCCTAAGCAGAGGGATGCTCCATGAACCCTGGAAGGGTACCGATGGGCACCGCATATTTGTGGGCCATCTGGGCCGAGGATGCAAGGCAAGAGGTGGGGTGCTACCAGAGTTCCAGGGCAGGGCTGACGGCAGCCTCAGCCACTGGGAAAGCCTCCAGTAGAGAGTCCCCTTTCTCTAGAATTTCTGTAAGGGGGTAGTGAACCCATCTTTGAACGTGCTCCAGTTTCTTCCCTGTGGACTCTGAGATGAGGTGGAGAATGCCCATAAATGAAGTGTGGCCTTCCTCCATTGACAGATCCCACATTGACTCCATATCCAGTGGACAGGAGTGCAGAGAGGAATCCTCAGACTCAGAGGAGTCCACATAAAGTGGGCGACCAGCCGAGACACTCTTGACCTGCCGCGGGTGGTCAGGTGTGAGAATGGGCGACAGCCAATGAGGAAGCCCCTTAGCCAACTGAGACTCCTTGGTTGGAGCCCCAGTCGATGGCTGCTTGGGTGGTGGCTCCACCACAATTGATGGAGAAGCCAGCTTCGGCCACGTCGAGACGGTCTGAACCAGCTCTGCCCTTGTGAGGAATGGTGTCAACCAGCGGGGGTGTCAGACTTTCAGGCGACAGCCAGGTGATAGCAGGGGTGGTAGCTGGCGTCAGCTTCAGCCTGGACAGCACTGTTGCCACATAAGATCTTTGTAGCATTGACACAACTTGCGCCCATGCCTCTCCTCACCCGAGAATGATGAAGACAAATAGCAGTGGTGCCACTTCCCATGGGTGCTGAGAGCAAGACCGCCATCAGTGGGACCTGTTTGACCCACAGGAGATAAATGACCTCAACCTTGGCAGTCGATGGTGCCGACGGGGGGCCTCGGAGGGAGCAGGGGAAATCTGCAGCTCCTCCTGGTCTAGGTCAGTGACTGGAGGGGCCGACTCAGTTGGCTGGGCCGGGGTCCTGAAAAGAGAGTTGTAGGCCTCTTCAGATGATAACTGGTTGACAGGGTTGAGAAAAATCTCATCCGCATCATCTGCTGATGTCTCAGCTGACTGGCCCGATGGGGTTTCTGTGAAGTCATGGCCGCGGTTTCAACCACAGTCAAAACTGAAGATTTCTGAGAGTGGGAAGGCTCCCAGTCCCAGGATTGTTGATGAGGAGTCTTCTCATTATCCTTCTTGGACTCTTTCTTGTGTGAGGGGGAACTGTGCACCTCGGAAGGGACTGACACAGCTTCTTGAAGGAAGCCGAATAAGTGGAACTGGAGCTGAATGAAGATCGAGTCAGATGTGGATTGAGCGGCAGCTTAGGCCTTCTCCTCCTCCTTGAAGACCTTGAGTTGCTCCAACTGCTCAGCAGACCCCGTAGCCATGAAGACCACCCAGCTGTCATCCATTGATTTGTTCAGTGGATAACGTTTCTCCAGACGACCCAACTTTAGGTGGGCAGTGCAGTCCTCCAGGACTGTTGGGTGAAATAACCTGCAAAAGTCACAGGCCTGCGGATCGTAATCATGGACCATGCAGGAGATGCACGAGGTGTGGGAGTTGGTACATGACATATTCTGCCCGCATGGGCACCGGTGAAATCCGGGCAAGGATTTATCCGCCATCGCGGTCGCAATCGAAGATCAAGCTGAAGACGAAACTCGAATGAGTTTAAATTTTGGAAGAAAATCCAGAGATTTAAATACCAGGGCCTACTCAAAGCGGGAGCAATAAGGAGGGCACCTGCTTCTTCCAGTGGAAAGGAAGATCTTACGTCATGGGGTGGAGCCCAGGGAGTTACCACCTGGGTGGGTGTGAGGAGCCAGCTTGAAGATGTTTCCGGCAAGTCTTAAAGGGAAAGGTAACTGCCAAAAAGCGTGGCTAGAACATCATATCTACATCCCTAGAATAAGTTTTTTTAGGCAACTAGTCAGGTTTGAAGTTGTCAGTCAAGGCCACGCTTGGATGCTCATTAGATAGGAAGCAAGTTTGTATCAATTTCCCTTTGCTTTGAGGCCAGAGCAACTCGGGAGTAAGCTGTTGCTGAGTGATATGATCTGATAAGAGATTGGTGCTCTTGCAATTTGCTGTGATCTGGTGCTAGGCATAATGAGAAACTCAAGTCCAGGATGGCCAGAGAGATAAGGATACTGGCTGGTGTAATACAACCCTTAGGGAGCATGTTTAAGGATAAGTAAGGGGGCGTGAGGCAGGGATGAGGCGTACGGGATAGAAACAATAATTAGTAAATAGGGGAGGGGTCAGGGGGTGAATATTAAATTGGCAAGGTATTCCCTTCAGGACATAGTTGACCCATACCTAGATATCAGACTTCAGACAGACAGTATTTGGATAAGTAGGTCTGGGCTGCGCTTTTGGAATTCAGAAGTCCCTGGTTATTTAATAGCTAGACCAAGAGAGAGGGTTTCACAGGTTTAACACATACCCTAACAATTATCGCAAATAAGAAAACATATGCTGCTATAATACTCTGATGAAGAATACCCTGATAAATATACTTAGAACGCAGACAGATATCCCTGTATTTTAATAACTAAAACAAGAGAGAAGGTTGACACAGACCCTTAGCATTAGTCTCCTAGAATCCTTGTCCCCCCAGACCAAGCCAGCCACAACAGCAAGGTGACCCAGCTCTTTCATTTCTCTTTTTTCTCCAGGCTCTTTAGATCAGTTTGTTACTAAACGCATTAAGAAATTACTGTAAGGCATAGAGATCAATTAAGCAAGTTTTAAAGGTGTTTAACATGCCCCACGTATAGTATTAATCAAGATAAATGCAAGTCAGTTTACTAAGATATTAGCCTGCAGCCCCAGTAACAATAATGGTACTGAGAATTCTCTTGTTACACTCTGCCTGTGTAAGATCCACCTCCTCTCTGCTCTTGATGGAAGTTCAATGGCTCAAGACTTCGTTGCCAGCCTCTGCCCTCAGCCTGCTATGTATCTTGGGTCTCATGGAGGCAGTGATGATCTAGTCCTGTGGGCTCACTTTCATATGCGGGCCCTTAAATTGGGATTGCGACTGTCCGGGATCCAATATCAGAAGATTATCAAGCCAGAAATCCCTCTCCCCTCAGCTACAACACTCCCTGTGTTGGTGGACGAGTGTGCAGAATCTCAGTAAAGGGGTTCTGTTGGAGCTCCCTCCATGACTGTTTCTAACAGCAGATGCCACTCGGCATGGTTGGGAGGCAGTCCTGAACCAACTACCCACTCAGGGAACTTGATCAGTGCAGGAAAAACATCTCCACATAGATGTTCTGGAAATGAGGGCAGTTCAATCAGTTACTGAAAAAAAGAGCACGTCATAGCCTGTATCGAGGTACAAAGTGAATTATTTACTGCCCAGAACATAGACTCGGTAGGGAAAATGGATGTAGAGTGAAATGCCTTAAAATGTTTTCTATGGGGAGAATTTATTCGCCTTGCCTCTGTTAGGAAACACTGAAGAGACAAGAAGGCAGATGTTTTGCTTTCACGTACTAGGGCCCTGGAAAAAAAATCTGTCTCCTAACATCCCAGATTCCATACGACAAGAGCTTACAAATGCCCGGTACACAGATCAAGGTGAAAAGGCAAACCGCCTCTTAGAGCTGCAACTTAAAAATCAAGAGGCCTCCTGTTTAATAAATGCTATCCAGTCCTCAACAGATGGCTATCTGAAAACCTCTCCCAAAGATATTGCCCTTGACTTCGGAAGGTAATACCATGTACTAGTCCTATGCCTGCTCACCCTTCCGATACTTGAGTTAATAGTTATTTAGAATCTTGCTCCCTCCCAACCCTAAATTATGCTCAACAATCCTTCTTAACTGCCCTGTTAACAGAAGCTGACATTTTTTTTGCTATCCAAACATTACCTCTAGATAAGGCTCCCAGCCCTGATGTGTTGTCCCCAAACTTTTACAAACTTTTTGCCACTGAGCTGGTGCCGTGGCTTTTCCAGCTTTATTCTAATATGTTTACATCAGGTCTCTCGGATAACACCCTACTGGAAGCTTTGATTGTTCTGCTCCCCAAGCTGGACAAGGATTTAGAAAGTGTCTCCAGTTATCGTCCAATTTTGCTTCTTAATTATGATGTTAACATTTTAGCAAAACTCCTGGCTTTCAGAATTGGCCAAGTGTGTCTGGGGCTTGTCTGTTCTGAACAGGTTGGCTTTATGGTCGCCCGTTCTTCAATGGATCACCTTTGTAAGCTTGCTCACATCTTCTCCGCATCCAGGGATTCCAATATCCTAGCAGTTTTGGTCTCCCTGGATGTGGAGAAGGCCTTTGACAGAATTGACTGGCAGTTCATGTTTGCCACTTTAGTGCAATTTGGCTTCCCTCCCCTATTTATTAAATGGGTCAGAGCCCTATATTCATCCCCTAGTGCCTGAATATATTGCAATGGGGGTCTTCTCATCTAATTTTCCTCTATACTCGGTACTAGGCATGGCTAGCCTTTGTTGCCCCCTCTTGTTTAATCTCCACCTGGAGCCTCTCCTCCATAAAATCAAGGCTAATCCTAATCTTACTAGAATACAGGTGGGCTCCTGGGACTTGAAACTCTCCACCTAGCTGGATGACATCTTGCTTCATATCTCTAATCCCAAGTCAGCCATTCCTGCTGCTCTAGAAACCATTCAGGAGTACAGCTCTCTATCCAGCTATAGGCTTAACCTCGATTAGAAGACGGTTATGCCACTAAACTCCCGAGTTCTCAAAGCTGCAATCATGGCTCTTGGAATGCCTTGGTCTCTGAAATAATGTCAAGTACTTAGGTATTTATCTCTCAAGAAGTGATTCACAGATGAAGAAGCTTAACCTTGAGGATTTGGTTTCTGTCCTTCAACAAGATCTACAAAGATGGAGGATTTACCTTTGTCTCTTTGGGGCAGGATTAATCTTATTAAGATGAATGTGTTGCCCCGACTTTACTACCCTATTACCATGTTAAATGTTTGGCATCCCCTGTCCTGGTTTAAGAAGGTGCACTCCTTAATCTCAGACTTTATCTGGCTAAGAAAGCCTCCCAGATGATCATAGAACAAACCAGCTGCCCCCAAAGAATGTGGTGGCCTCCGTCTTCCTCAGTTTAGCCTTTACTACTGGTCCAGCCAATCTTGCAAGTACTCGAAATGGTGTTGTCTATCACCAAATACTGACTCGTTTACTCCCCTATCTGGCTGGCTCTGGAAAAACATTTGTTGCATAAGTCTGGTTTGTCCCCCTGGGCCTTGCTATATATTTCCCCTTAAAATTTGCCTGCTAAATTCCGAAATTCGTTAATTGGTCTATCAGTTAAAGTCCATACTCAGCTGTGTGCATTCCTAAGATATCATCACAGGAATGACCTTTCCCAACCTGTTTTCCAGAATCCGAATTTTAAAATAGGTGGGAAGTTCATCCCGGATGTATGGTTGCCACAGCTCACAGCTGTTAAAATGTGCAACTTGATTCATGATGGTATGTGTCTTCCACAGAGATCATGAGGTTATTTCAGTCAGATAGAATGCTGGTTTTCAAAGTTTATCAACTCCACCATGTTGTGATGCAACTATTTGAGGCTAATTTTGTGCATGAGAATCAGTTAGAGTTCCTCCAATCCTTACAAGATCTTGTTTCCTTGCCCCACTCAGTTTCTAAAATGTATTGCATATTATTTTCTAAAGCCTTTCAGGAGATAAATGGGGTGTCTCCATATTGGAGTGCGCAATTCCCACACCACGCTTTTAACTGGTGCAAAATCTGGAGAGATACCCACACCTATATATCCCAAAATAGCCTACGGCTCACCCAGTTCTGTTTTGAATAACTTGTATTTTACCCTGGTTAAATTGGTAAAATTGGGATGTACTTGCTTTTCTTTGTGCACAAGGTGTGAACAGGCAGAGGGATCGCTCTATCATATTTTCTGTGAATGTCCCGAAGTGGCTTCCTTGTGGATGTCCATCAAGAGCAAGGCAGACCCTTTACTTGGAATTGTAGACTTTTCTCTCCTGACAGATGCATTGTGGGTGATTATTCTGGTAATGCTGTCAGAGAGCACATATATTTTATGGCCTTGATTTCTCTCACAGTCAAAAAATTGATCCTAAGACACTGGCATGACACCGTAGTGTCTTATAATGAGTGGCTGCAGGAACTCTTATTTAATATTAGAGAAAAAAAATGATTGCCAGTTTGTGTAATCGCTTGCAGTTTTTTAACAAGATTTGGAGCAGGTTGCACACTTTATATACAATATAAGAACCGGTTTTGGCTGCCTTGATATTTAGAGATCTTTATAATGTTTCACCCGCTTATTGTGCTGAATTCTCTTCCTATCAGTGCAAGATTTAGGCCACTCTGCCAGGGGTGGGGGAATGGGGGAAGCAGTGGGTTTGTTGTATGTTTTGCTGTTTGTATTGTAGCTGTTTTGTTTGTTGTGTTTGTAGTCCTATTCAAGTATACTAAATTTAAAAAAAATGAGGACAGTTCACCTGGCCCTTCATTGATTTCAAAATCTAACTATAGACCAAAGCAACAAAAAAATAAATAAGGTTAGACAGTGCTGTCACAGTGGCATACATAAACAATCAAGGTAGCATAAAGACCAGGGAGATGCTAAAAGAGGCCTGCGATCTTCTCATGTGGGCAGAGGAGAATTCACCCTTCATCAGCAATATCTTTGATAGGGGAGTTGAACATTCAAGCAGACTGGCTAAGTCATTAAAATGTTCATCTCGGGAGGTGAATGTTTAACCCGGAGGTGTTCGGCCTGTGCAACAGGTTCGGACAGCCACAGATCGATCTGTTAGCATCTAGCTACAGTGTTCAGACTCCAAGGTTTTTCAGTCATTATCAATGTCCACAGCCAGAAGCAGTAGATGCTCTGACTCAGGAGTTGGACCTTCAACAGAGCACGTGCCCTCCCCCCACCGCATCTTCTCCCCAAGGTCATACAAAAAATAAAACATTCCTGGGGAAGCTTCCTCTTAGTAGCTCCAGAAAGACCAAGAAGTCCTTGGTTCTTGGACTTAGGGGATCTAGCTCAGCAAGCACTCTTCACTTTCCAGTACGAGGAGACCTTCTGTCTCAGGGTTCCATTCTGCACCTAAATCCAGGACCAATGCAGTTCATGGCCTTGCTCCTAGAAGGAGAAGACTCCTAAAATTATTTTTTTCTCCAAGAAAGTAGTGGATTCTTTGTCTGCCAGGAAAACTTCTACTTCCATAGTTCATGCTCATGTATGAACTACTTTCTAGGATTGTGGATATGTTGTTCTATCCACACTTGTTGGCATGTCCTTTCCCTTTAAGAATCTTGCCTGAATGTCTAAAAGTTGGCTCCTCCCACCCACCCGAGTGGTATATCCCTCAGCTCTGTGAATTTGACTGTGATGGAGGACAAGTCCTAGCCTGGTTTCCGCCGCTGCCCATGCAGACAAAAGATGTCTTGGACTGACCCGCATGCCTCGTGCATCTATTGCCTGGGTCATGATCATGACACCCAGGTGTGTGAAATGTGTCCCGCGTTCCATCCCAACATTCTGGACGATTGTCTCACATGACCGCAATTGGGCAGACCGGAAAAATGGAACCCACTGGTCAAATCCAAAGAAGCCCATTGGGCGGTCTCTGCGGCTGCGGGGTCCAGTGAACAGCTGGAGCAGAGAAAGGCCTTCAAAGAGGAGATGGCATGGGCCGATGATTGTTCCTCTTCCCTCTCGGTCTTCGTTCCACTCAATCTGGGCTCCACCTTCTCGGACTCCTTTAAGGAGATGTGTCAGTCTCTCCCTACCAAAAGAGAGGGTTCATTGGGCATGCACCTCTCTCTTTCGGTCCCGTAAAAAGGAAATGGTGCAAAAAGAATGTTTGTATCACTGACGATGTTCTTGGGATTGTGAGAGATCTTGGTCCCAAGAATCTACTGTCTCAATTTCGGTTGAGGTTGCTGCCTTGGCTGCTGGCTTCACGCTACCCCCATCAGGCCAGCTGGCCAAGATGCAGGGTCATCACTGGATGAGGCTGACAACTCCTTATTCAGGACCCCAGTCCTGCCTGGACCCACTGAGGAGGAGACCCAGCCTGCTGGGAACCTCATCATGGTCCTGGTCCCAGACCTGGAAGAGCCATGGTTTTCCCATGCTCCTTTTGAATGACCCAGTCATTCCCCATGATGGTCTGAGTCAAGGTCTCACACCCCTTTGACCGACAGGCCGAAGAAGGCACATAAGCGCTCCAAAAAGTGGTGTCGCCACCATTCTTCCTCATCCTCCTCGGAAGAGGAGAGGCTTCCGTTGACTCTTCGAGGCTTTGATGTGGCAGCAGCTGATTTTGTCCAGCTAGAAGTCGACCCTGGCTTCTTCTCTGGCCATTACTTGGCTGTCACCCTCCAGGCCCACACCGACTCCTCAGGAACTGGTCCACACCATCCCTCCACCGCGGAGCTGGTCAAGACCCTCCTAGCTCAGCTGAAACTGGCCTCTCACCAATTTGGGTGGAACTGCCACCTAAACAGCCCACCTCTGGGGTTCCTGGCAAGGAGTCTAGACCTATTATGGGCCTTCCACACAGGCTGTCTGTCACCTTCACTCCTGACCATCCTAGGCAGGTGAAAGGCGACCCTGGTGGCTGGCCGATCTGTCCAGACTCCTCAGAGTCCAAGGACTCTGACCTGCTTTCTCATCCCTTGGATGATGAATCCATAGGGAGGCTTTTGACAGAGGAGGGAACCTCTTCCTTCATGGGTATCCCCCATCTGATCTCTGAATCCACGGGGATGCCCTTGGAACCTGTTCAGAAATGGGCCAAATACCCCCTCACGAATATCCTCAAATGACGGGATTCTCTGACAGAGGCCTTCCCAGTGGCTGAGGACATTGTTGGTCCAGCCTTGAAGCTGTAACAGCACCCTGCCCCATACCTTCAGCCTGGATGGCCTGCAAGTACATGGTCACCACTGGCTCCCTTTTGGGATTCACAGAGCACCCCTCGGCCAAGGGGTTTGTGACTGAATCTGTGTTCAGGCGCTCAGGAAATTTGGGAGATACTGATAGACCCCTGGACAAAGTCCAAGAAACTGGACCATTCGGCCTGGAAATTCTGTGCTGCCTCTTCATTTGGCCTTCGTCAGGCAAGGTCGGCCATCATCATAGCACATTTTTCCCATGCCCTCCTGGGCTCTCTGGACGAGGTCCTCCCTCACCTTCCCACAGACCTCCAGACCACAGTCAAGCAGGTCTGTGACCAGGGCTGGGCAGTTGCGAAGCAGCAACTCCAGACAGCTCTGGACATCAGGGATTCCTGCGCCCACTCGGTGGTGGCTGCAGTTGCCAAGCACTGCAGGACCTGACTGAGGGTCTCCACTTTTATAGCAGACACTCAGCACAAATTGACAGATGTCCCTTTTCTGGGTACTGACTTGTTCGGCCCAGGAGTGGATGGTGACCTCCAGCACATAGAGAAGTCTAGTGACCCCTTGAACTCTGTGACTTCTGCTCAGAAGGAATCCCAGGGTTCCAAAAAGCAGAAAAGAAAGTCTTTTTGGACTTCTGACCCTGCGGCCAAGCAACCCCATTTTGAATTGGGGCAACAACAGCAGCAGGCTCAACCTTGGTGCCCTCGGCCCAAGTCCGGGCCCCCGGTGGCCTGTAAGCCCGGAGAAGAGGGTCCTGGTGATCCCCAAACTGGATCCTCCTCCTCGAAGCCTGCACAGTGACCGGATGGGGGTTGCCAACCCCATACCCGTCACAGCAGCTCTGGGTCCTCCCATTGGGGGCCAGCTCCGCCACTTCCTTTCTGCCTGGTCTGCTATTATAACAGACAGGTAGGTTTTGGAAATGGTTGGCCAGGGGCTGCCTCTGGAATTCAAGCAGTACCCACCAAGCCGAGCCTGTGCTCCATGGGAGGATATGGTGTCTGTGCACACTCAGTTGGCTCTCTGAGACAACATCGCCCAACTCCTCTGTGAGGAGGTAGTGGCCAGAGTCACGGATCCCCTATCAACCCAGGGTTTGCTTCCAGGTACTTCCTGGTCCCAAAATGGATAGGGGGACTGGCCCCCCATTCTAAATCTGCATGACCTGAACCAATTTCTCAGGTCTCACACATTCAGGATGGTAACTCTGTCTCAGATCATACCATCTCTCGAGCAGAACATGTGGTTCTGCTCACTGGATCTCCAGGATGCTTTCTTTCACATCCTTATCCATCCATCTCACCAAAGATTCCTCCATTTTCGAGCAGAGGGAGCCCTTTTTGAGTTCCAAGTCATGCCGTTCGGCTTGTCATCGGCTCGCTCCCCAGGTCTTCACCAAATGCATTGCAGTGGTGGCGGTCCACCTTTGGCATCGGGGGGTCAGAGTGTACCCCTATCTTGATGGCTGACTCATAGCAGATCCCTCCAGACAGGAGGTGGAGAAGTCCAGGGACTTGGCTCTCCAGACCTCCATTGAACTTGGTCTCCTGGTCAATGAGACCAAGTCAGAACTCGTACCTTTGCAGGTGATCTGCTTCATCGGGTCAGAGCTCGACTCTTGTTGAGCCAGACTTATGATGGACAGGGCAGAGGTTCTCTCCTCCTTTGCCCGATCATTTCTGATTGTGCACTTGTGGCCTGCCTGGGACTTCCTGTGCCTTCTGTGGTACATGGCAACCTGCACTGCCATGGTCCAATGGGCCTGGTGGCATATGCACCCCCTTTAATGGGAGCTGGTCAGCCAGTGGACTCAGCGATGTGGTCACATAGACCAGCTGGTCCCTGTGACCAGAAGATGTGGGACGCTCTCCAATGGTGGACCATCCTAGAACACCTGCAGGAAGGGATCACATTTGTCTGTCCTGAGCCGATGGTTGTTCTGACAACTGGTGCCTCTCTCATAGGCTGGAGTACCCACACAAGGAATGACAGAGTCCACAGGCTGTGGACCCCCGAGGAATCCTGATGTTATATCAACCTGCTGGAGCTCCGAGTAGTTCAGCTGGCAGTAACTGTATTTGCTCCATTTCGTCAGGGTCAAGTGGTGCATGTCCAGACAGACAATACCATGACCATGCACTGTCTCAACAAGCAAGGTGGCATGTACTCCCGGCTCTTGTGCAGGGAAGTGCTCCACATCTGGATCCTTGTGAACCAACTGGAGGCAGATCTCATAGCCATTTATGTGGCAGGAGCCTCGAATCATCTGACAGACCTCCTCAGTCATTTGTACGTGGCATCCCATGAGTGGTCTCTCCACCTGGAGGTAGTTCACAGTCTGTTCTCCCACTGGGGAAAACCTCAGGTGGACCTATTTGCCTCCAGGGAGAACACAAAACTGAGGCTGTTTCATGCCCCCTCCCCTCAGTAGGGCTCGCTGCAATGAAATGCCTTCTTGAGTCCATGGACCCCAGGCCTCTTCTATGCCTTCCCTCCACTTCCCTTGGTTCACAAGGTGATCCTCAAGGTCAGGAGGGACATGGCACAGGTGATCCTGGTAGCCCCAGATTGGCCTTGCCAGTTCTGGTATCCAGATCTCCTCAGCCTCAGCACCAGGCCACCAAGGCATATTCCATCATACCCAGACCTGCTATTGATCAATCAGAGGAAGGTGTTCCATCTGGACCTTCAATCCCTGCACCTGTCATGCTGGTTTCTGAGTGGCTAGAGTTCCAGGGTTTGGGTCTCTCTGAAGATATACTCACTGTTGTGGAGGCATCTAGGAAGGAGTTGACCAGGAGGTGCTATGCCTTAAAATGGAAAATATTTTCTATTTGGTGTCAGGGCAAAGGCCTGGACTCTTTGTTCTGTCTGGTGGCTAGCATCCTCAGCTACCTTTCATCTCTTTCCAAAGGGGGTCTTCAGTCTATGACCCTTAAGGTGCACCTGTCAGCCATCTCCGCTTACCAGGTGTGGGCTAGTCAGCAGACGGTGGCACGGGAGAAGGTGGTCTGGCGCTTCTTTAAAGGCCTTGACCATATTTCCCCTCCTGTGCGTGAACCATTGTGGGATCTACTGCTGGTACTGGCAAAGCTCATGGGCAAGCCATTCGAACCAATGCACAGGTGTGAGATGTCACATCTGTCATGGAAGACTGCCTTTTTGGTGGCTATCATGTCAGCCAGAAGGACTGGCGAACTACAGGCACTCTCTGTCGAGTCTCCTTACCTGGTCTTCCACAAGGACAAGGTTGTCCTGCGCTCCCAACCAAAATTCCTTCCGAAGGTGGTGTCAGAGTTTCACCTCAACCAGGTGTTGACTCTGCCAGTGTACTGCCCTAATTACACCTCAGAGGCTGAATATAGGCTCCATACTTTGGACCTGAGATGAGCTCTCTTATTATAAGGAGTGGAAGGTTGAAGTTCGGGGAGAGATTTGCCAGCTGTTTTTCACCTACGCTGAAGCTGCACCTGGCAGACCTGCAGTGAAGTGGATGATTGGCAGATGGATTACATCATGCATTGATCTCTGCTATAGGTTGGTGGGTCAGAAGCCTCCCATAAGGCTAAGGGCTCATTCCACCCGCCATACCGCTGCATTGGTGTCTGCTTCCAGGGACATCCCTATCCAGGAAATCTGCAGGGCTGCTACCTGGAAGTCAGCAAACACCTTCATTTCCCACTACCACATTGACCTAGAGTCACGCCGGGATGCTGGTTTTGGGACCTCAGTTTTCCAATCTCTGTTGCCTAAGTAGGGGGTGTGCGCCTTGCCTCCCTTCTCCTGGAGAACTGCTAGGAGTTTGCCAACAAGTGTGGAAAGAACAACATATCCACAATCCTAGAAAAACAGGTTACTCACCTGTAACAGTAGTTCTAGGAGTGATATATGTTGTTCATCCACACGGTCCCACCCAACCTCCCTGGATCTGGCACACAACCTCTGCTTCCAGCGGGCAAGATCTGGCATCAAAGGGGAGAGCTGAGGGATATACCACCCGGGTGGGTGGGAGGAGCCAGCTTTTAGACCTTCCAGCAAGATTCGTAAAGGGAAAGGACATGCCAACAAGTGTGGATGAACAACATAAACCACTCTTAGAACTAATGTTACATGTGAGTAACCTGTTTTTTTTTGTATTAAAATGAGGGCAGGATCTTAGCCTTCCACAGCCTCGGTTCCACAGTTTTTGGATTTCCTGCAGGAAGGTGTGGAGAAGTGGTTTCACTGAGCGTGCTAAGTAAGTAAGAATGTATTTAGTTAGGCACCCAATCCCAAGGGCTCTGGATGCCGAATAGTTGAAACAGATTTGACAGGGTTATAGAACAATCACTTTAAAACAATCAACAGCAAATAAAATAATTTAAAAGATATTGTATAAATCAAAACAGTTTAAAAAGCATTTGCAGGATAGGCTATGCTAAATTACGAGTCTTTAAGTCCCTCCTAAATGCCCCCACCATAGGGGCCTCCCTCAAAGGTCTTGGCAGTGAGTTCCAGAGGACCTGGCTGGCCACCCCAAATGAACGATCACCCAAGGTTTACAGCCTGGTCCTTGGAACCGCCAGGAGGCCCTGGGTGGAGGAACAAAGGGAGCGGGCTGGGATGGCAGGAGTAAGGAGGTCTGACAGTAAGCCAGGACCCAGTCCATATAGGGCATTATCGGTGAGCAAG
This sequence comes from Neoceratodus forsteri, assembly GCA_016271365.2. NCBI lineage: Eukaryota > Metazoa > Chordata > Ceratodontiformes > Ceratodontidae > Neoceratodus > Neoceratodus forsteri. The sequence goes on from CM057449.1 coordinate 1,841,270,247, forward strand.
CCCACCCTGAAGAGAACCCACCACCTAACCGGCAGCCAGTGCAGACCCTACAGGACCAAGGTCACATGATAGGGCCTAGACAGTCCTGTCAGCAACCTGGCTGATGCACTCTGCACTAGATTGACCACTCTACGGTCAGGTTTCCATTCTGGGAGTTTTCTTGGGCATTTCTCTAGGGACTAGTGTAAAGGATATTTGTTTTCTGTATGCAGTTAACAGGGGTTGTCCTGTGTTTTGATCCCTAGTTCCTCCATGGGATTCAAGTCTGGTTTTGAATGCTTTTTGTAAGGAGCCTTTCGAACTGCTGTCATCCATTTTGCTGGATGTGTCACCTTACAAGGTGCATTGTTTGGTTGCTTTGTGCTCAGCCAGGACCGTTGGCGAGCTCCAGACCTTATCCCACAAGCAGCCATACCTTGTCATAAATAAGGACAAGGTGGTACTCAGAACGGTCCCGTCTTCCATCCAGAAAGTGCCCATGGCTTTCCGTGTGCTCCAGGAAATATGCCTTCCAATCTTCTGTCCGTAACCATCTCACCCAAGAGAGAAGGAGTTGCACAAGTTGGATTTATGTCAGGCCATTAGGATGTACCTTATAGAGCACCTTTCACAGTCCTTTTGACTTTCATGCATAAATTACCCCTTCTTGCATTGATTCTGGAACTGTATTTCATTACTGTCCGCTGCAGTTCGTTTTTGCATTCTGAGCTGCTAAAAACTACAGGGTGTACCAGAGCTTCTATAGTAACCCTGGTGTTACTGTGGGCCCAGGGTTGTACTGCAGACATCAGACATCACTATAGGGCAGAGTCAATTTAACAAAAAAAAAAAAAAAAAAAACATACTGACAAGGCATTTGGATTTTGGCATAATACATTTCTAACAGGGTGTCTTGGGGAAGGTGTAACACGGTATGTACACTGAGTACTGGTAGTTTTCCCTTGCAACACTGTTACAACTGCATGGTACTGCACAGTGTGAGTCACTCCTCTGTCCTATAGTGATGTCATCAGGAGCCAGCAGCCCAGCAGCTGAACAGCAAAGGCAAGTGCAGCACAGCTCCAAAACACATCCAAATTATGGAAGGCAGAGTAAACCTTGGCCAAAAATAACAAATGCACACACTCTTTCAGATCTAGTACTGCATATGATGACTACAAGCTGTAACTTTTTGGACCATCATGAAAGGTGCTCTTTAAATGGATGCCTGAGTTCCAAAAATCATATAACCATTTGATCTTACTTCAAGAGGTCTCTTGCAGTAGGTACTAACTATTATGACTAGAGCTGTCAGACACTAGGACCACACAGAAAACTAACTAGCAATGTCTGGCGGGGGACCATCCACCCAGCGTCATGTGACGGACATCAGCGTGACACTATATGGTGGGTGGTCCCCATGCCCGCCCTCCAGTTCTTTCCCGCCATCAACCTCTGCACGTTGGACCTCTCAGAGAACACTGCTTCAGTCAACCGCCATTTTTGGGTAAGTATTTCACTTTTATTTCTATAAATCTTTGTAAAGTATTACTTTTTTTTGTGCATGTCTTCTCTGACACCTTCCAAGTCGCTTAAGAACAAGTGCGATTCCTGCGGTACTCTGCTCCCTCACAAGGATGGCCATTCCCTGTGCCTCTTCTGCCTGGGACCAGAGCACAAGACCAAAGACTGTAAGGCCTGCCAGAATTTCAATCAGGCCACATGGAAACACCACCAACAGGCCCTGGAAGCCCACATTCTTAAACTAATAATGGCTTCCATGGAGAGGGAGCTGCAGAAGCTTCTGGGTTCATCCTCCCCTCTGGGGGGGTTCTTTGGACTCCCTTAAGAAGAAGAAGGACAAGGAGAAGCACTGGGGCCATGATCAGTCTCCTTCCTACCCGCGGCTTCCTTTGGGGGCTGCGGGTGATAAGTGGCCTCCCGCAGGCACAGGTACTGCTCCTCTGACCAAGCCTGCCCTTCCTTGCGGGAAGCAGCCCTCAGTCCCCCACCTGAGCTGGTCAGAGTTCAGGTGGGCACCTCCGATCTGTGGGAGAGCTCTGCCACCCTTGATCCATCAAAACCCCAGGGTCTAAATCTATAGCGCGGTCCATAAGTCAGTCATCAGCCCCTCTGACGAACGCCCGGCCCCGGCTGATAAGTTGTATGCCAGCTCCTCTGGCATCCACCCAGCCACTGCACTCCTTTTGGGCCCCGATAACAGGCCTGACACCGATCCTCTGGATCAGCACATGCTGCCGCTTCAGCCGTAGCCTTCCCCAGTGAGTTCTCCCTCTTGGGATCCTCCTTTGCCACCTCCCCTGGTGACGACCCCTGGCTCTCCTGCACTTTCTGAGCCGGAGTCAGAAGAGCGTCCACCCAACACAACTCTGGTGCTGGAGCTGGAATGCCCAATGCCAGACCTCTCTCGGGAGCCAGTGTCTCCTGCACAGCAGGCTCCCCTGTCTGGGTCGACTCCCCCACCTCAGACTCCAGTGGGACCCTCTGCTCCCTCAAGGCCGACGTCAGAACCTCCGGACTTTCTGGCGCCAGACCTGATGTTACCAGACCTTTGTAACCCTCCTTCTTGGCCCCCATTAGGTCCCTTGGGCCCCCCTCTGGGGCCTGCGCCTGGCTACCCACCATCAGGGCCCCCAATAGGACCTTCAGCTCCTCCGTCAGGTCCTACCCCGGGTTACCCACCATCAGGGCCTCCGGCAGGTCCCTCGGCTCCACTGTCAGGCCATTCTGTGGGCCTTCTGATGCCAGGCTATGCTGTGCCTCACTAACCTTCACCAAGATACCTGCCACCAGGGTATCATATGCTGGTGTACCCCACACTGGGGTATGCAACGCTGGGCTATTTGCCCTATGGAGCGCCAGGCTATATGACGCTGGGGTTTACCTTCCCTGGATACCCACTCATCCATCAGCCCCATCCTCCTCCTCCTCCTCCTCCTCCATCCCTTTCATCACCTCAGCCTCAGGTGGATTTTAGGGAGGCATTACAGTCTTGGTGGTCCAAAACCAGGATGCAGTCGGTCTCGGAACTGGACTGGCGGCAACCGGCCATGGCTTCCATGCCAGCCCACATGGACCCTACACCAAGATCCCCTTCTCTAGTGGAGTCTTGTCCTTCTACCTCGGGACAGATCTCGTGTCCTACCATGTTAGCCAGTGTCAACAGGGGCTTTGAGGTCTCACTGCAGGAGATCCCGCTCCCACAGGCTCTGTCTCTGGTTGAGAAACTTGTCATCAGACTTGGACTCAGACACTGCAGACTGCTCTGCTTCAGGTTTTGAGACCCCCTTCCCTGTGTTTTCAAAGCCCGAAGAGTCTCCCAAGTCCCCCCAGATGACCCCTACTTTACTGAGATCCTTCAGAAGATTCAGGAGGCAAACGAGTGGAAGATGGAAGATCAGGATCCACAATGCAAGAGGTTGGCGGAACACCTGAATATGCCCGAGCGGTCCCCTCTGCTCAATGCTCCATGGATTGGACCACATGAGGACCTGTCCCCCATGGTCTGGCAGCAACCTTCATCGGTGGCCGTAGTCACCAAGAAGGCTGATAGACTGTATCAAGCCCCTGAGGGTAAAGAGCACCTTAATTCTCACCCTAAAGTGGACTCAGTGGTCTTTAATGTGGCTCATGACCATACGGCTAAGCCTAAACATATGATCTCCTCTCCTCCAGACAAGGAGTCACGGCAAATAGACCAGTATGGACATAAGGTTTATTCCTCCTCCTCCACTCTGGCCCACAAAGCTTTGAACAATCTGGCACACATGGCTGTTTGCCAGAAATCTGTCCTGGAACAGTTGAAGTCAGAATTCGAGGTTTTGCCCGATTCCTAGGCTAAAACAGACATTTTCCAGACTGTCAGGACTGCAGAAATCTCCTGCCTTCATTCTCTCAGAGTGACATAACGCCTCTACCTGGCGTACTGCCATGGCTATTAGCATGCGCTGGTACTCCTGATGCGGGTTTCCAGATTGGCCCAAGACATCCAGTCGGCCATCCAGAATGCCCCTTTCAGAGGACCAGTCCTTTTTTTTAGAGACAACGTCAAGGACATAATCACTGAGCTCCAGGACAGTGGCAAGGCGCTGCGCTCTTTCCAGTCTATGTACCGCTCTAACACCAAGCCAAAACAGCCATTTTGTTGCCAGCAATGGTGCCAAAATAGGCCAGCCTGATGTCAGAATAAACAACAGGCCCCGTCGGCAGGAGCCACCCCTCCAGCCAAGTCCCAAAGGGCTGCCAGGGTGGCGCTCCCCCACACACCCTCCACCTCCTGACTTGTGGCAGGGCCCCAGCCTCCACCACCAGCTCTGGAGGAACCAGTAGGGGGCAGATTCACCAAACACCTGGCCGGGTGGGAGGCGATCACTTCAGACACGTGGGTCCTTCAGCTCATCGTTCAAGGCCACACCATCAAATTCACAGACAGACCTCCAAGAATCTCTCTCACTACCCAATAGGCCACATTCCTCTCATAAGGGAAGAGATCCAGACTCTTCTGACAAAATCAGCTATAGCGCTCGTTCCTTGGATCCAGGAAGGAAAGGGATATTATTCACACTTCTTCCTGGTCCCCAGAAAGACAGAGGACCTTCATCTGATCCTGAACCTCAGCACACTAAACCTGTATGTAGACTACAAGAAGTTTTGCGTGCTGACCCTACCAAGTCTGCTGCCTCTTCTCCACCAGGGTCATTGGCTTTTTGCTCTGGATATGCAGGATGCATACCTGCATATCCCAATCCCCCCCACCACTTCCTACACTTTACCTTCCAGGGGGAACACTTCCAGTTCAAAGCACTCCCCTTTGGCCTCTCCTCGGCACCCAGAGTGTTTATCAAGTGCTTAACGGTGGCGGTGGCAGCTTTACGCCACCTGGGAATATATGTGTTCCTGTACCTCAACAACTGGCTCCTGTTAGCACCGTCGAAGGACAGTCTTGTGGCCTCCCTGATTATTACCCTGAATCTATTCAGGCAAGTGGGGATCATGGTGAATTACCCCAAATCCCACCTTGTTCCTCCACAATGCCTTCAGTTTATTGGGGCGGTGCTGGATACTGCTCAGGGTTAAGCTTTCCTCCCTTTTGACCAGGAGGAAACTTTGCGTCAGCAGGCCATCCAAGTGGCAACCAACCAATGGACCACAGCCCATTCAGTCTTATGCCTTCTAGGCCTGATGGCAGCAGCTATTCTCACTGTCCCCCTTGCCAGACTCCACATGTAGAGTACACAGTGGACCCTTCAGGTCCAGTGGGACCAGAAATCAGATGATCAGGATCCCAGGATTCAGGTGTCCAGCCCCATGCATTGGGTCTTCCTGTGTTGGCAGGACCTGTCCAATCTCACGAGAAGAGTTTCTTTTCTGATGATCTCACTGGCTCAGACCCTGACAATGGATGCTTTCTGTCAGGGCTGGGGCACCCATCTGGGCAACCACAGGACACAGGAATCCTGATCTCAGCAGGAGCTATCTCTGCACATCAATGTTCAAGACATGTGGGCTGTACTATACACCCTTCAGGCTTTTCAGCACCTAATCCTCCCTGGGCCCCTTCTGGTACAGATGGACAACATGTGCATGGTCTGGTACCTGAACAAACATCAATAAACTGATGCTGCAGTATAAATAAAAAAAAAATTATTTTAACATGCCTGACATGTTTCTGGTCTCAATGACCCTTTCTCAAAGGTTAAAAAACACATAATGACAAACACTCATGTATACAAGTAACATTGTGATGTCGCATCAATAAATTTTTAAAACAATCAATGACCATTCACTGAGTTCAATGAATATTGTAATTAAATAAGCATACAAGGGGGGAGATGTGGGGTTGTTAAATAAAGAGGAATATTCGCAGAAAGTACAGCGTCAACTACAGAATAGAACTTTCTATGGAAATTGAACTGTAATCCTATTTGGGAGTTCAAAAGTATTGTTGAAGAATTAGTGAACAGCATGTATTCAGATGGACACACTGATAAATTTGTGAGGGATTTTTTAATTAAGGAGTTTCCAGTCATGGTGACTTTTTATTTACTCCGTGAAGTTCATAACACTTTAATTAATCCACCCGGACGCCCCATTATCTCTTAACAGAAAGTATTTCTCAGTACGTAGACCATTTTTTAAGACCTTTTGTAGTTGAGTTGCCATCCTACCTAAGAGACACTAAAGATGTTTTAAATTTAATAGCTAACCATCATTATGAGGTCCCTTTATTGTTAGTTACACTTGATATAGAATCACTGTACTCCAATGTTCCCCATGAGGGACCTCTCAATGCAATATCATATTTTTTGAACCAAAGCTCCCCCACAGATGTACCCCCTGTAGAATTCTTATTAGAATTGTTGGAATGTGTTCTCAAATTTAATAATTTTGTTTTTGATAAAGCAATTTACAGGCAAATCAAAGGCACTGCAGTGGGGGCAACTTGTGCTCCCTCAGTGGCCAACCTATATGTTGGCTTATGGGAGCAACAGCGTGTTCTGGATGTGTCAGAGAATTCCTTCCATGAGCACATATTTTCATGGAGGAGGTTTATAGACAATGTGTTATTATTTTGGACAGGAATTGAACAGGAGTTGCATGATTTTGTCAACTACCTGCACTCTACCAATGAGAATTTGAGATTCTCATACATTGCTAGCGAAGAGAAAATTGTTTTGCTAGATATTCAGATTTTGCAAATTACTGATGGCAATCATAGTTCTGACATGTATAGAAAGAGTGTGGATGGGAACACTGTTTTGTTAGCCTCCAGTTCCCATCCCTCCCATACTGTAGCTAGCATTCCTAAGGGAGAATTTCTACGCACTCAAAGAAATTGTAGCACTGATGTGTACTTCCAGAGAAGTGCAGATATTCTGGAAAAATGACTGCTGGAGAGAAGTTATAGCAGCAGAAATATTAAACAAGCTGGAACTAATATAGAAATTCTTGACAGGAACACTGTTGCAAAATAAATCTAAGGAGTTTAAAAGTCAGGGGAGGATGAATGTAGTGACAACGTATTCCACACATGCATCTGCTTTTCCTAATATTATCTCCAAACATTGGAGTGTGTTAGCAGCTGAGGAAAATCTGCAAACTGTTGCAGCACAACCTCCTAGATTTTCCTTTAAGAAGGCAAACAGCCTCAAGGATGGTTTGGTACATAGCCATTTTATAGAGAGAAGAGAGAAGCAGACATGGCTTACTAGACCTGTTGGGTGTTACAAAAGTCAAAATTGCATGTACTGTAATGTTATCCTCACTAGTAAAACCTTTATGTCACGTAACAACAGTAGAACTTTCACCATTAGACAGCTGATGCATTGCAATAATATGGGTGTTATTTATTTGGCTTCCTGCTCTTGCAAAGCCTTTATTTGGGAAGGACGGAGAGGAGTTTTAAAGTGAGGGTGTGGGAGCATCAGAGGGCAATTGTTAACAAAGATGTGACGTGTGCAACAGCTGCGCTTGTTGTGGCATACAGGCAACATACTCATGAGCATACATATAAATATACAGCCATTGAAAAAGGGTGCCCTGATCCGGGGGACTACAGAAGTTTTATTTTGAGTAGCGAAATGTTTTGGATTATTAAATTAAAAGCTAATGTTAGTCCAGGTTTGAATTAAGGTATTGCTATTGAACCATTTTTAATGAATAAGAGATGAGGACATAGTCCCTATCTGGAAGTGTATATTGATAGGTTTGTGCTAACTCCCCCATTGCACTTTAGCCTTTCTGCATATTTAAGACATAATAGGGTTATCTGTTTAAGTGTTTGTAATTGAACTCAATGAATGGTCATTGGTTGTTTTAAAAATTTATTGATGTGACATCACAATGTTACTTGTATATATGAGTGTTTGTCATTATGTGTTTTTCATCCTTTGAGAAAGGGTCATGGAGATCAGAAACACATCAGGCATGCTAAAATGAAAAAAAAACCTTTTATTTATACTGCAGTGTCAGTTTCATTGGTGGTGGTGAGTGCCTGGTTATGAAGTTGTGAAAAAATTTTGATTTAACAAGTGCACCCCATCCGAGTGCAAATCCGTTGATGTTTTTTCTATGTTCTGATCTTGGGCTAATATGTACAGGTTTCGGGTTAGTTACCTGAGTAAAAACCACCGCTGACTAAATTTTGCTGCAATTAGTATTTTTAGCTTCTTGTAATGTCTTTGGAAACTACATCGAATTTGGTTTTTGAAAGCATGCAGGCTTCTGCCTTGATACAGCAACCAGGCTTTGCTAACAAAGTATTGAGAGCAGCTGGGACAGCTAATCCATTTCTTCTAGATGAGACAGGAGGTAATGCCATAGGGCCTGAAGCCCAGTCTTTGAAAGAAGCCTACAAATCTGTGGGAAAGTTAATTTTGAAACTGCGCAGAATGTACTGGACTAAGACAAACATGGAAGCCTATATACAGGTACAGAGAATACCAAGGGGCCTACGTATTGATCTTAAACCAGCTTATGGACAGGACAATTTGAATTTCATGCGTGAATGGAAACTAATTTTATCAGAAGCTAGTCTTAAGCTCATAGGCCTGATTATCAGGTTTCTTCAAGAACAAGAGACAGTTGTAAAAGAAGATTGAAAAGTATTTGAAGCAGAAGTTTTAAACTTACAAACCAATGACCTACAAGAGTTTGATAGACTAAACAAAAATTTGGGAGATTCTATACAATGATTTGATATAGTAATTAAAAGAGTAAAACAAGTGAAGTTCAATAGAGACAAGGGAGATTATAAACTGGGTCGAGTATATACTTGGAAGCAGAAAAATCAGAAAGGCATTTTGAAAAAAAGTGTGTCCTTTGATTTCAGCATGGATGGGAATAGAGCAGAGCATGAAGAAGAAAATATTTATGACCGTGGCCCTTTTTTTAGAACAAAGGAGAGATTCTCATACATACGGAATACAGCATGGAGTGCCTCTTCCTCCAACCATAGAGAATGTGCCCCCCGGCCCCGATTCAGTACCAACAGTTACCATGCAGGAGCCCCAGGTTGAACTTTCAAGGGAAAGATGACTACAAGTATGGAACAATTCCGTGAACAAACAGAAGAGGAAGAGGGCGTGGAGGGGAGGATGGAGGAGAGGCCAGCTACTACCGAGAGTTTCGACTGAGACAACAAAGCAGGAGACTGTTTCGAGGAGGGAGGAGGAGGAGGAGGAGGTGAGTACTTTTGTTCCTGAGACAGTACCAGACATACAAGTAATTTAAAACAACGTGAAGTCTTGCTGTATTCTGACTAATGCAGTTAGCCCCATTCTTTAAACTGCCCCAGAGAACAAAGGTTTAAACTTTCTATGCAGAGCATAGAATGCTGAGCTTGAGCTCGGTTGATGTCTCTGTTTCCCTTTGAAATCTAACCATCAGATTCTTTACTCCACCTCACTGAACAGTCACTCTGGAGTTTTCTGCTGCAGCTCGATTTGAAAGTCGGTTGAAGTGTCGGTTTACTGTCGTTTTTTAACCGAAATTTATTTCCGCATAGCCGGTTCAGTCTCTGTCTGTGGTACCATGAGTACTAGATAGGTTTTGTATTGTTTTTCTGTGTGGAACTTGTAAAAGTGTGGATCAGTTCGGCTGAACCGATCATTTGTTGATCTTGTATCTTTCTTTAGTGTGTGGTTACCGGTCCTTACCGGTTCCAAAAAAAACGTGTTTGGTATGTTTTTTTCCAAAACCCGTGACACGTTTAGGAACCAATAAGGAGTCTTGCCTGGCAGTTGCCAAAAAAGGTAAGTTGGTTAGGTTGGCCATGTCTGAGAAACCAAAGAAAAAAACGGGCCCACTGGTTTCAACACTGCAGTGAGTGGGGAGGTCTTGTTAAGGCGATCCCCACACCACCTGTGTTTATTGTCTGGGGTTTGAACACCTCGATTCAGACTGCAAATTTGTAAAACTTTCCCAAATCTACCCTTGAAAAGAGATTAGGTAGACTGAGGGAAAAGGAGGCGAAGTTCGCTGAGCCGGATGGCCAGCCGGTTCGGTTCCGGTCGAACCAGAAGGTGCCACCTCTGACCAGGGGAATGCTAACCAGGGCAAAAGGAGAGCCGATCCCGAGGGTTCGGTTCCAACAAAAAGAAAACGCAAAGAGAAATCATCCGGTTCAGATGCAGAAGCCCAAGTTCCGACTGCCGAGGAAATAGCCAGAGCGATTCGGATTGTAGAATCGCTTTGCCTGGTTCTGACAGATCCGGCACCTTTTGGCAGGGGCTCAGTTCAGTCCGTTCCCCCGGTTCATGATTATACCCCTGAAGAATTTTATGAACCGGAGTTTGAGGAGGAGGGGGAGTTTGAAGATGATGATGGTGATGGTGAAAGTCTGGATGTGCCTGTGGAACCGGACATCTCCCCAGAGAGACCTTCAGGTGTATCCCCTCCTAGGCTTTCTGAGTCCCCTTCCCACTTTATGTTCTACAGAAAGATGGCTGAGACCCTCCAGCTTCCTATGGAGCAGGCAATGGAGGATCAAGAGGAGCCAGATTTTGTGGAAATGATGGACATCCCAGAGTCCAGGAGACTGTCTATTCCACTCCAAATCTTTTGTGAAGCAGACACAAAAAATCCTGAAGTCTCCCAATTCTATACCTCCTGTTGATAGAAGAATGGACAAGAGGTATACACTTTCAGGCTCAGATACAGAGTTTTTATATCAGCAATGCAGCCATGTTGGGGTTGTGCAGGCTGCTGCCTGTGATAAGGCAAACATTCCCTTGGCTTCACCCCTTCCCCAGACAAAGACTCCAGGAATATTGATGCCATGGCAAAAAAACAGTATATGGCATCTTCCTTGGGACTCAGGCAGGCAAATTATATGGTCTATACAGCCAGATACCAGAAGTCCAGGTTGGAAACTGTACTGGTACTGGCTAAACAGGCCTCCCCCCAGATAGCCAAGGAGGTGGCTGCAGATGGGACTGAGGCATCAAAAGTTCAGTTTCATGCTGCTGTGGACTCCAATGATGTGTCATCAAGAATCATGGCTATATCTGTGGCTCTTCAGAGAATGGCTTGGCTCAGATGTACTAGCCTCTCACAGGATACCCAGGCTAAGGCCATGGATTTTTCTGTAGTGGGTAATTCTCTGTTTGGGGAGCAGACAGAGTATTACATGAAGAAAATGGATGAGTACAGGACCACTTACAGGAGTGCTCAGACCAACGAGAGGCAGGCAACTCCTCAAAGGTAGCAGTCGAGGGGCAGGGGCAGGCCTTTTCATAGGCCTTTTTACGAAGCACAGGCCTCTTCGCCTCTTCTCCCTTTTCACAGAGGGGGTTCTTCAGAGGGAGAGGCAGAAGAGGGATGAGCAGGGCTGCATCCACTCCTCAGCCTAAGGCCCCTGCCAAGCAGACACCCTGATGGGCCTGCCTGGGTCGACTCTCCTATTCCAGTAGGGGGCAGGCTGACTTACTTCATCCAGGACTGGATGTCTGTTACATCAGACAAGTGGGTCCTGGAAGTAGTAAGCCAGGGACTGGTTCTCAGCTTAAAAAAATTTCCGAAGATGAGAGCCAGATCTTTTCCACCTGCAGGTCTCTCAGAAACCCTTGCCCTAGAGGCAGAGGTTTCATTTCTGCTGGCTTTAAGAGCAATAGGGACAGTACCTACCCTACACTGGGGCAAAAGTCTGTACTCCAGGTACTTTCTTACCCCAAAAAAGACAGGGGAGTGGCGACCCATCCTAGACCTAAGATACCTAAACAAACATCTTTTAAAACCAAAGTTCAAAATGGTAAATCTGGGAATAATCCTTCCCTCTCTAAGGCCAGGGGACTGGCTAGCCTCCCTGGACTTCAAAGATGCCTTCTTTCACATTCCCATCAGGTGCTCCCACAGGAAGTACCTCAGGTTCAAGTTGCCCTCAGGCCATTATCAGTTCAAAGCAATGCCCTTTGGTCTAACATCAGCTCCAAGGGTTTTCACAAAGTGCCTGGCAGTAGTAGTTGCCTTTCTAAGGAGGCAAAAGATTTCCATTTTTCTATATCTGGACGACTGGCTAATATTGGGCCAGACTCCAGACCAAGTCAAGTCAGACCTGCAAGTGACCTAGCAAGTGCTCACTTCTCTAGGATTTCTTCTCAACCTTCCCAAGTCAGTTCTGGAGCCAGTCCAGCTTCTTACCTTTATAGGGGCAGAGCTGGATATGGTCAAAGCAAGAGCCTTTCTTTCCCTGGAAAGGGCAAGGGTTCTTACAGAACTAGCCTCTTCCTTCCAGCTATCTCGTCCAGCAAGGCATTTCCTCCAGCTCTTGGGCCACATGGCAGCTTCTATGGCAGTGGTCCAAGGGGTAAGGATCCAGATGAGGGGCATTCAGTTCCATCTGAGGGCTTTTTGGTCTCAGAAGAAGGATTACCTTACCAAACGGATCCCAGTGACTCTGACCTTGATCCAAGCCTTTCAATGGTGGCAGGATCAGGACAATTTAAGGCAAGGGGTCCCATTTGCCACTCAGTCTCATTCAGTGGTCCTTACCACGGATGCTTCCCTTCTGGGCTGGGGAGCCCATCTGGGAGCCCTCACTGCCCAGGGACTGTGGTCCCCTCAGGAATCCCTTCTGCATATCAGTCTTCTAAAACTCAGGGCAGTTTTTCTGGCCCTGGAAGCTTTCTCTCAGTCAGTACAGAACAAGGTGGTTCAGGTCAGAACAGACAACACCACCACCATGTGGTACATCAACAAGCAGGGAGGCACTCAGTCTATGGCCTTGTGCACAGAAACTATGAAGTTGTGGTCCCTGGCTTATTCCCTGCAAACCTCTCTGATAGCAGTTCACCTTCCAGGGAAGGACAATGTGCTAGCAGATGCACTGACACAGGGCCGTCACGAATGGTCCCTGGACCCTCATGAATTGAAGGTGATTTTTTCAAGGTGGGGCACTTCAGAGATAGATCTTTTTGCAGCCCCAGGCAATCACCAACTTCCTGTCTTTTGTTGCAGACCCCCAGTCTTGGGCTCAGTCCCCCTGGATGATCTGATTCTGAACTGGGAAGGGAAATTTCTGTATGCCTTCCCTCCCTTCCCTCTTCTGTTCAAAATTTTAGTCAAGATAAGGTCACAACCTTGCAAAGTGATTCTGATTGCTCCAAACTGGGCCAGACAGCCCTGGTACTCCCTGTTGCTGTCCCTGTCAGTCCATCTTCCCCTGTCTCTTCCCAGGAATTATAACCTGTTAACCTCCTCTCAGGGGAGGATTTGGTACACCAATCTTCAGTCTCAATCTCAAGGCATGGCTCTTGAAGAGTTAGAGTTTGCAGATTTACATCTGTCTCAGGGGGTTCTGGATATTCTCAAAGCTTCTTGAAAGCCCTCCACCAGAAAGACTTATAACTCCAAATGGAAGAGATTCAGCATTTGGTGTTCCAAGAAGCATATTTCTCCAGATACTGCTGAATTGCCTACAGTTCTGGATTATATGGTCCATCTTAATGGCCTGGGCCTCAGACCAGCTACTCTCAAGGTACACTTGTCAGCTGTTTCTGCTTTTCTGTCAGTGGGGAAGTCTCCCTCACTATCGTCTCATCCTGTATTCTGTAGACCCTGCCCCTGCCTGGGATTTAAATGTTTGCATTGCTCAACTTATGCAACCTCCTTTTGAGCCTATGTCCTCAGCAGAGCTTAAGTACTTGACTTGGAAAACTGTGTTTTTGGTAGCCATTACCTCTGCCAGATGTATCAGTGAATTGCAAGCCCTGTCAGTGGAACCTGATTTTATCTCCTTTCAAAGGGATAAAGTGGTCCTTAGAACCAATAGAAGGTTCTTACCCAAAGTGGTTTCAGATTTCCACTTGAATCAGTCTATGTCTCTTCCTGTTTTCTTCACTGATCATTCTTCCTCAGGAGAGAGGAGGCTACACAGTTTAGATGTTGAAAGAACCCTTAGCTACTACATAGAGCATACCAAGGGTCACAGGTTTGAGTCCCTCCGGTTGTTCCTCACTTATGGAAAAGTGGGAAAGGGCAACTCTGTCACCAAGAGAACTATTGCCAGGTGGATTATGTTTTGTATACAATTCTGCTATGAGAAACTGGGAAAGATTCCACCCTCAGGCCTGAGGGCTCACTTTACAAGAGGTACAGCTGCTTCTCTGGCTGCTGCCAGGGGTATTCCTCTCTTAGAAATGTGTCAAGCAGCCACCTGGAAAACAGTCCATACTTTTACCAAACATTACTCTCTGGATAACCAGGCTAGGAGTGATGCTCGGTTTGGCACAGCAGTACTTCAGAGCCTGTTTCCAAAGTAGGTTCTGTCCCTCCTTCATGGAGGTACTGCTTGGTAGTCTGCAATAGTCAGAATACAGCAAGACTTCATGTTGTTTGAAGAAAAAATTACTCACCTTAGTAATTATGTTTCTTCTATTGGAGTCTTGCTGTATTCTGACCTGCCCCCTGCCTCCCCTCTCAGAACCTGGTTTTTGGGAAGGCGCAGTGTTGCACCTCAGTGGTTATCCTTTACACACTCTGCTTTTTTGGGGGTATTTATTTTGTTGTTATTCTTATTTGAATTGGTTTTGTGTTTTGTGTTTCCTTACTTGAGTCTTCCCTTGGGAATCTAAAACTTTTTGTTGCCAGTTGGCTAGTAAAAATTTTACAATTTCTACATAGGATAGCTAGTGAGTTTTTGCTCATAAGAATCTGACGGTTAGATTTCAAAGGGAAACAGACAGAGACATCAACTGAGCTCGAGCTCAGCATTCTATGCTCTGTATAGAAAGTTTAACCCTTTGTTCTCCGGGGCAGTTTAAAGGCTGGGGCTAACTGCATTATTCAGAATACAGCAAGACTCCAATAGAAGAAACATAATTACTAAGGTGAGTAATTTTTTTCTTATCTACTCATGCCTTGACTCTGGCTGAAACTACATTACTTTGCAAAGGGCTAAATTTTGTGCCTACTGCTCCCACAGACAAGGTTCAGACCTTGATTGATGTAAATCTCTTTTGCAGAAAATTAAATTTGCCTGCCTTATTTTGCAATTCTAGTGTGGACGAAAGAAATGATGACAATGCTATGTCTGATTTTAGACCAAATTCAGCTTTTTGTCCCCCGATTTGCGATGCCATGGATGTCTTTCGTAAAGTAGTTACAAAAGACCTGAATGATTTGAGAACTTACTGCAGTCTAATTTTGACAATTTAAAACAAGAAGAAAGAAGAGCTTTGGAGACCCTGAAACAGGATGTGAATATTATAATTAAACAAGTGGACAAGAGAGGAGCTGTGGTGTTGTTAAATAAAGAGGAATATATGCAGGAAGTACAGTGTCAACTACAGAACATAACTTTCTATGAGAAATTGAACTACAATCCTATTTGGGAGTTCAAAAGTATTGTTGATGGATTAGTGAACAGCATGTATTCAGATGGACATGTTGCTAAAATCTGTGAGGGAATTTTTAATTAAGGAGTTTCCAGTCATGGCGACTTTTTATTTACTCCCTAAATTTCATAAAACTTTAATTAATCCACCTGGACGCACCATTGTCAGTGGGGTGGGGTCTCTTAACAAAAAGTATTTCTCAGTATGTGGACCATTTTTTAAGACCTTTTGTAGTTGAGTTACCATCCTACCTAAGGGACACTAAAGATGTTTTAAATTTAATAGCTAACCATCATTATGATGTCCCTTTATTGTTAGTTACACTTGATATAGAATCACTGTACTCCAATGTTCCCCATGAGGGACCTCTCAATGCAGTATCATATTTTTTTGAACCAAAGCTCCCCCACAGATGTACCCCCTGTAGAATTCTTATTAGAATTGTTGGAATGTGTTCTCAAATTTAATAATTTTGTTTTTGATAAAGCAATTTACAGGCAAATCAAAGGCACTGCAGTGGGGGCAACTTGTGCTCCCTCAGTGGCCAACTTATATGTTGGCTTATGGGAACAACAGCATGTTCTGGATGTGTCAAAGAATCCCTTCCATGAGCACATATTTTCATGGAGGAGGTTTATAGACAATGTGTTATTATTTTGGACAGGAACTGAACAGGAGTTGCATGATTTTGTCAGCTACCTGCACTCTACCAATGAGAATCTGAGATTCTCATACGTTGCTAGCGAAGAGAAAATTGTTTTGCTAGATATTCAGATTTTGCAAATTACTGATGGCAATCATAGTTCTGACATGTATAGAAAGAGTGTGGATGGGAACACTGTTTTGTTAGCCTCCAGTTCCCATCCCTCCCATACTGTAGCTAGCATTCCTAAGGGAGAATTTCTACGCACTCAAAGAAATTGTAGCACTGATGTGTACTTCCAGAGAAGTGCAGATATCCTGGAAAAATGACTGCTGGAGAGAAGTTATAGCAGCAGAAATATTAAACAAGCTGGAACTAATATAGAAATTCTTGACAGGAACACTGTTGCAAAATAAATCTAAGGAGTTTAAAAGTCAGGGGAGGATGAATGTAGTGACAACGTATTCCACACATGCATCCCTTTTCCTAATATTATCTCCGAACATTGGAGTGTGTTAGCAGCTGAGGAAAATCTGCAAACTGTTGCAGCACAACCTCCTAGATTTTCCTTTAAGAAGGCAAACAGCCTCAAGGATGGTTTGGTACATAGCCATTTTATAGAGAGAAGAGAGAAGCAGACATGGCTTACTAGACCTGTTGGGTGTTACAAATGTCAGAATTGCATGTACTGTAATGTTATCCTCACTAGTAAAACCTTTATGTCACGTAACAACAGTAGAACTTTCACCATTAGACAGCTGATGCATTGCAATAATATGGGTGTTATTTATTTGGCTTCCTGCTCTTGCAAAGCTCTTTATTTGGGAAGGACGAGAGGAGTTTTAAAGTGAGGGTGTGGGAGCATCAGAGGCAATTGTTAACAAAGATGTGGCGTGTGCAACAGCTAGCTTGTTGTGGCATACAGGCAACATACTCATGAGCATACGTATAAATATACAGCCATTGAAAAAGGGTGCCCTGATCCGGGGGGGGGGGGACTACAGAAGTTTTATTTTGGGAAGGGAAATGTTTTGGATTATTAAATTAAAAGCTAATGTTAGTCCAGGTTTGAATTAAGGTATTGCTATTGAACCATTTTTAATGAATAAGAGATGAGGACATAGTCCCTATCTGGAAGTGTATATTGATAGGTTTGTGCTAACTCCCCCCCCCCCATTGCACTTTAGCCTTTCTGCATATTTAAGACATAATAGGGTTATCTGTTTAAGTGTTTGTAATTGAACTCGGTGAATAGTCATTGGTTGTTTTAAAAATTTATTGATGTGACATCACAATGTTACTTGTATATATGAGTGTTTGTCATTATGTGTTTTTCAGCCTTTGAGAAAGGGTCATGGAGATCAGAAACGGGCCAGGCATGTTAAAATAAAAAAAATTTTCATTTATACTGCAGTGTCAGTTTATTGGTGGTGGTGAGTGCCTGGTTATGAAGTTGTGAAAAAAGTTTTGATTTACCAAGTGCACCCCATCCGAGTGCACATCCTTTGATGTTTTTTCTACCTGAACAAACAGGGAAGCATGCGGTCATATCCACTGTGCAGGGAAGCTATGTGCGTGTGGCATTGGGCGATACAACACAGCCTGCAACTCATGGCTGTGCATGTCCCAGGCATTCATAATGTCCAGGCAGACACCCTCTCCTGCACTTAGGCAAGGGCACATGAGTGGGAACTGAGGCAGTCAGTAGTCGAAGACATCTTCGATCGATGGGGCTGCCCAGATCTCGATCTGTTCGCATCCCTATCCAACACAAAACTATCCAGTTACTGCTCGCTTGTTCACGAGCGTGGTGTTTTCTGATGAGATGCGTTGTCTCTCTGTTGGACAGGGAGGTTCTTGTATGCCTTCCCTCCTTTTCCACTGTTGCAGAGGGTGCTTCTGAAACTACAGCAAGAAGGAGCCCACATGATCCTCATAGCCCCTTATTGGCCTCGCCAAGTGTGGTTTCTTCTGCTTCAGCAATTGAGAGTGGAACCTCCAGTTCCCTTGACCCTCTGCCAGAATCTGCTGACTCAGGACCAGGGCAAGCTGGTCCATCTGGGCCTCAAGTCCCTTCATCTTTACACATGGCACCTGCTGATGTAGCTGTTGCATGCTTTGGGGTCTCTTCCAGAGTGGCTCAAGTCCTTGTGGAGTCCCGAAAACCATTCACAAGAACCACATATGCTACGAAATGGAAGAGGTTCTCCATTTTGGCATTCAACAAGGGTTGGGACCCTTTCTCTTGGCCAGTCCCACAGGTCATGGAGTACCTACTGTACCTCTTTATTATTGGCCTTAGTTACTCTTCTCTGAATGTCCACTTGTCTGACATTTCTGCCTACTACACTCCGGTGGAGGGCAAAACTTTGGCTCAGTTGTAAGTTTCCAAAACCTGTCTGAAAGGAATCCTCCATCTGAACCCCCCGGTCAGGAACCCTGTTCCTCAGTGGGATTTGAACTTCAGCCTTGAGAAACTCACCTTGCGTCCCTTCGAACCGGCTGTGAGTTGCGACTTACACTACCTTTCCTGGAAAGTGCTCTTTTTAGTTGCCACTACTTCTGCTTGAAGGATTTCCGAGCTTCAGGCCCTGATGTGTAAGGAGCCTTATTTGATTTTCCATAGAGACCCGGTGACTCCGGGTACAAACCCTAAGTTTTTACCAAAGGTGGTTTCTGAGTTTACTTTGAATCAGACAGTACACTTACCAGTGTATTATCCTGAGCATTCCAATCAAGGGGAAGCCATTCTACACACTCCAGATGTGCACTGAACCTTGCATTATTACACAAACCGGACAAGTCAGTCCATAAAATGGATCAGTTTTCGTTTCTTTTGCACCAAAAAGAGAGGGTGTGGCAGTTTCCAAACTATGCTTATCCAAATGGTTAGCAAACTGCATTTTGTTTTGTTATCAGAAGTATAACAAGCCCCTTCTGGGGGAAGTCAAAGGGCATTTAACCAGAGGCTTGGCTGTATCTACTGCTTGTTTCAGGAACGTTCCTGCTGCTGACATTTGTGTGGCAGCCACTTGGAGCTCTGTCTACAGCTTTACCAAACACTACAGTCTGAACATTGCTGATAGGTGCAGGGCAAGCTTTGGACTATCTGTCATTCAGGGCCTCCTGGCTTAACCTGTTACTTACCGCAGACCTTTCCTGCCTCCCGTGCTTCAGCTTTTGTCTGAATTTCACTGCTTGGGACTGTGTCCTAATGGTTAGTACCTACTGCAAGAGCCCTCTAGAAGTAAGACTGTATAGTTATGCAAGAACTTACCATAACAGTAGATCTTCAAGACAGGCTCTTGCAGTGGGTATCTTTTCCCTCCCACCTTCCCCCCTGCTTCTGTGGCTACTTCTTTCTAGCCTTTCTTTTGGCTCCAGGAGTCCACTCCTTTCTCCTGTCACACCGTCTTAGGTCTCTGACAGGAGAACTGGAGGGCAGGTGTGGGGACCAGCCACTATATAGTGTCACGCTGACATCTGTCAGATAACACCAAGTGGGCGGTCACCTACCAGACATTGCTAGCTAAAGTTTTCTATGTGGTCCTAGTGCCTGACGGCGCTAGTCCTAATGGTTAGTACCTACTGCAAGAGCCTCTCTTGAAGGTCTACTGTTACAGTAAGTTCCTACGTAATTGTATTTTTTCTTAGGAGTGGCCAAGCAGAGTCAAAAAGCCTCCAAGGACACCCTAGCTAGGTGGGTGAGGGCCAGTATTGCTTAGGCTTATGTTGCATAAAAGAGGAGGCCTCCAGCCCTCATCAAGGCCCACTCCACTAGGGCTATGGCCACATCCTGGGCGGAGGGAGGTGAAGCATCAGTTTTAGAGTTATGCAAAGCAGCTATGTGGTCTTCCATCAACACACTCACAAAACACTACAATTGCATGTTCAGAGTTCTGCTGATGCAGCTTTTGGTCACAGAGTGTTGCAGGCAGCAGTTCACAAGTAATTTCTTTGGTATTTGTTTTTGGCATATGGAATAATATTCTACTCCCCTCTCGGCTGTTTTGGGTACTGTTTCTTAGAACCCAGCTGTTGTGAATACTCATTGACAATATGGAGTGCTACAGAAAGAAGAAATTTCTTCATACTTACCGTAATTTATTTTTCTGTTAGCTCCAACATTGTCAATGGGACCCACGCAGGAGCCTTGCTCCGGTGGGAGAATGTTATCCGGTATTTCAGTGGAGGATGTCCTTTGTTTGATCAAAGCCCCTATTATGACTTTATCTGGGCATCCCTCTATTATCCTGCTATGCTCTATTCCTGTAAAAAAAAAAATGTTTTTTAATCAGACTGCGACCACGCATGTTAACAGATTTAGTTGTCTATTACCAAAGGTGTTTTCCTTGTTGCAGGTAGTCTTATTGCATTCAGTTTTGTCTGCCAAAGTTCATCACTGTGTACAACAATGTCAGACTTCAGAAGATTGCTGGTACAGGACGTTTCTTGTTGGTGGTTTACCTTTTTCCACAAAAGGACCGACTTGACCAAGCCCTGTGTCCAGTATAGAGTGTGCTTTCTTTCGGAGGTCTGCCGTAAGGCATTTCTACTTACAGTGTAGAAGGAACATTACATACAAGTAATTAGTTAATTGTTTTCTCTTTTAAAATAGGCAGATATTGTAGTTTATTGAGGCACTGCGAGGTCAGTAGTGACTGGGGGTTGCTGCTGCTTGGAATCCTCATATGCCCAACATTCTAGAGCTTGGGCTGTGCCATTCCCCTGGCAGGGGTGCACTGTACCGAACTGTGAGTACCCATTGACAATGCTGAGCTAACAGAAAAGGAAATTATGATAAGTATGAAGAAATTTCTTATTCCTCCCATTGCCGACTGCTCCTAGGAATGAGGAAAACACCTTTGTCTGTTTCCGTCACTGAAGTTACAGTTTTCTTTACTTTTATCATTATTGCATGCCGTCATCGGCTACTCTGAAGAAACTTCTGTTTTTTTGCTTGTTTGTATGACACAGTGATATTTACAGACAATGCTTTCACTCTTTGTATTTGTTGCCTTGGTCTTTTGCATGTTGTGAAGAACTATGCCATTTTGTAGGCTTCAACATGCCACAAGGGGATGCCACCAGAAGGCTCTTGAAACTTTTCTGCAGAACATGTAGAACATCCAGCAGAAAGAAAGAAAAAAAGCAGAATTTTCATCTACCCTAGGATCCCTGGCTTGCTTCACTGAATCTGCAGCTGGGGAACCCCCTTGGCCCTTGGGTGGCTGCTTGGATGCCTTCATAGGAAAACCACCATTTGTCAAAGCAGAAGTCAAAAATGGCTGCTTTGGAGCATCCCCACAAGCATTTAAAGTCTCCCTCCTGGTCCATGTCGTTGCTGAATCCCTGTGAGGGTAAGTATCAGGCTGCTTTGGCAATCTCTGTTGCTGACTTGACTGTTGTTTAGACACCAAGCTCAGATGCAGGCTGTGGTTCACTTGCCCTCAGCAGCATGTAGCCTTTCCCAGCATGTCGTTGATGGGCACTGTCCAGTCATGACTTTCTTTGTTGACTCCACTGACTGTCACTGAGGACATCAGTGCTGTTGTGTTGGCTACTTTCTCTAAATTATTTCAGCAACATCTGCTTCCCTGCCATCAGCTGTTACTCTGTTGGCAGCACAGCCATTAACCATCACTCCAATCAATAGAGGCTGTAGGTGTTTCTGGTCTGCAGTCCTTGCCAGTGTGTCACCCCCACAGCAGTCTCAGAAGCCTGAGGCTCTCCAGGTCCTCCTCCTTTTCCTCAGCCTTGGAAAGAAAAAGATTAATATAATCGAGACCTCCTGGATGTGGAGAAAGGGGATAAAGAGGAAGAAAGAACATTTCTGGGGGCATGGATGAGGTACACTACCCAAACTGGCAGTTCCACTGGAATTATGTTATTTGCCAGATGTCTTTTAAGCTAAGCTTCTCCCACCACCTGGGTGGATATATCCCCTGATGATGTCAGATCTTTCTTCTGGAAGAACAGGTCACCTCCTTCAAGCTCCACTTAGGAATTTTCTGTGCACCATCGAACAGTTTGTCAAAGTTTTCAAAGCACAGTTGTGGGATTCTTCAACTCTTCTTATGCTGCGATGGATTGCAAAAAGCCCAGTTTCAAGTTCTGTGTCCAGTGCCAACAGAAAATGTCAGTCACTGATCCGCATGACATGTGTGTGTGTGTGTGTGCTGCTGCCTTGGCAGGTAACACAACATGTCAGCATGCGGCCTTTGCCTCTCCATGTTACCAGAATCTCTCGAGGAGAGGAAGTTCTGGCTCGCTAAGGGCTAGCCTTCAGAACAGCATCCAAAGGATCACTGGAAGGGTTGCAAAAAGGCCTCAGAAGCTACCGGGTCTGCAGCACAGCTTGCCGCCGTGGAAGTGGAGGCAGCCTCAGTAGGCACAGTCATCGACCTCAACACTGCTCCCAGTTGGCACCAGTGTTGCAGGGATCTTCATGGGTCAGTGCCATAAATTGTGCTGATCCCTCCAGTCCTTTGTCAACAGCCTTATCCTCCATGGGTCTGAGTCTTCACATCACTGGTCGTGGGATAAGGGAGAGATCTTGCTTCTCCCAGTCCATCGACTTGCCTGATTGCTCAGCTGAGGGTGAATGCCCCTTGGTCGAGGGTTGCTCAGTGTTGCCAATGTGCCAGTTGACTTTGACTCTGGTTGACAAGCTGGACGAGATTTTTCTCGACCTGGACAACCCGCTGTTTGATGAGGCTGAGGATTTGGCCTTGCAGACCTCACTGCTCCCAATCCTGAGTCAGTGGAACACGGCTTGACATGGATAGGGACAGGCCTCCATCCGAGGTCAGGTCCTCCACATCCATATTGGTGCATGTGGTTTATGCCCAGCCCCAGGACAACCCTTCCTGCTGTAAACTGATTGGTCGACAGTCATGGTAACAATTGAGGTCGCATTTGAGGCATTCAAGCTGTCTATCCCGCTCAACCAGGAGCCACAGCTGATGGCACCCGTCGTCCTCTTCTTCCTCAGGACAGGAGAAGCACCACCGCAAAATGTACCAGTGCTACTAGGAGTTCCTCTGGCAGCAGTGGGCCATAGCATGGGAGGGTAAGGCTCTACCCCAAGGTCCCATGCTTCCCTAGCAGCCACCAGTGGTTCACCCACTGGTCTGCACCCAGCAGGAGCAGCCAAACTCATCTCTCCACTGATTCCAGTGGAGCCGCCAACCCAATAGCCACTGACTGGAAGTCCCTCCAAGGATGCCTGTCATTCAGTCCCCAGATTGCCAGGCAAGTTGTCAGTGAGGATAACCTTGGGTGAGGAGTCCCGGGAAGTCTTTGGTGACTCACAGCCAAAGGCCATCTACAAGGAGTCTTTCCTTGACTCATACCAGGAGTTGATGGCCTCCCCTGGGGCTTTGCTCTTCAACTGGGAGCTGGCCAAAGAGTCTTCCACCGACCAAGGGCTGGTGTCATTCAGTGGGCTTCTCTATCTCATTTCAGAATCCAGAGGTGTCCCCTCAGAGCCCATCTGCCCATCCAGAAGAGGGCTGCCTACCTTCTCACAGACATCCTGGACCAGGACGTGTCCCTGGGGGGTTGCCTTCCCCATGGTTGAGGCCATCTTGTGACTAGCTCTGGAGCTCTGGCAGCATCCAGCATCCTGCCCAGTACCCTCAGCCCACAACAATGCTGCAACAACTCCAACCTTCCATTGGAGCCAGAGGGAGCTAAGAACACCCCTCGATTAGATACCCCCAATGATCCAACTTTCATGGACGTCATGCAGCACATCCAGCAGCTGAATGGCTGGGACACAGAGAAGCCAGATCCGGAACGACGTCGACCAGCCTCCTTTCTTAGAAAGAAGGACTACCTGCCCATGGTTGTTCCTCTGCTTACTGACTCATAAGGATATCAACAGGGTGGCCTGGAAGTGCCCCTTTTCAATGCTTGCGGTCTCCAAAACATCGGACCAACTGTATTGTGCTCCTCCTAGGGATGATCCCTTTTATTGGGAGCACCCAGAGGCAGACTTCATCATTATTAATGCTGTCCATGATCATTCCAAGAACCCTAGGCACCTGAACTCCCAGCCTCAAGATAAGACTCCAAACAAATTGACCAGTTGGCCAGAAAGGTTTATTCCTTGACCACATGTACTATATGGTCTCAGAATTTCCTCACCCGCATGGTCCAGTCCCAGAATGCCCTGTGAGACAAGGCTGTGGAGGATTCTCAGGCCATGCCTGACTGCCCCGATAAGGTGGAGTTGATGGTTATCCTGAAGTCAGGCTCAGACATTGGCAACCACGTCCTCCGAGCCTCTTATGATACGGTAGATTCCATGGGAAGGGCTGCATCCTCAGCAATATGTAATCATTGATACTCATGGCTGAAGGTGTCTGGTTTCGCACCGGATGTACAATCCAAAATAATGGATGCCCCTTTTAGGTGCCCTGTCCTGTTGGGCGAAGACTCACAGAACATTATTACACACCTGCAGGAATCAGGAAAAGCTATCAGATCCATACATACCATATACAAATCTCATTCTAAACAATTCACCAAGCAGTTCTTTCATAGGAATGCCGGACAGCAACCTAGAGGACAGTAGCACAGAACAGGATTCAAGTGTAAAGCCTCCATCCCTGCATCCAGAGGTTCCAACCCTCAGGCTCCTAGAACCTCCCAGGCTGCACTGCTCCTCCCCGGTTCCAGGCCTTGGGGAAGGTGGGGGGGGTCGATTCTCCTTGTATAGTAAAGGCTGGCGTTGGATAATCTCATACCAGTGGCTCCTTCAGCTGACGGAAAAGGGGCACACTCAGGAACTCACGGAATTTCCCCCAGACAACTCACCTGTCCAAAATTCAGTCCCTACTGCAGAAACTGGCCATGGTGCCGGTTCCTCAAGCACAACGGGGGAAAGGGTTTTATTCCCACTTTTTCCTGGTGCCAAAGAAAACAGGAGACTTGCATCCTGTCCTTGATCTTAGTCACCTGAATCAGTATATAGAGTACAAATGGTTCAGGATGATCACCCTGCCTGGTCTTCTTCCTCTACTCCGTCAAGGGGATTAGTTTTGCTCTCTGGACATGCAGGATGCATACCTCCATATTCTGGTTTTCCAACCCCACAGGAGGTTCCTGCACTTCTAGGGAAATCACTATCTATTTCGGGCTCTGCTTTTTGGCCTGTCCTTGACCCACAGAGTTTTCACCAAATGCCTCGCAATGGTGACTGCAGCCTTAAGGAGACAGGGCCACTATGTCTTCCCTTACCTGGACGACTGGTTGTTGACCACCCCCACCAGGGGCCAGCTCCTACACACCATGAAGGCCACTTTCACCCTGTTTCAGGACCTAGGGATTACTTTAAACCTCCCCAAGTCCACTCCTTGGCCAAGTCAGAGGCTGCAGTATATAGTGGCAATCTTGGACAGGGCACAAAGCAAAGCCTTGCTACCTCCAGACAGAGCAGAGCGCTTTCAGACACACACTCGGCAAGTCTCTTCCTCTCGACAGGTTCCAGCCAGGTCTGTCCTAAGACTCCTGGGACACATGGCAGCTGCCATTTTTACAGTCCCTTTGGGTCAGCTTTACATGAGGGTGGTCCAGTGGAACCTGAGAGTCCATTGGGCCAGGGTTCATACGTCCTAGAGTAGACTGTCTTGGTGTCAAACCCCGTATGACAGGCTCTAGCATGGTGGCTAAATCCCTCTAATCTTTCCAAGGGAGTTTACCTGTGGAAGGAGTCTCCCAGCCAGATTTTGACAACAGACACATCGGGCCAAGGCTGGGGAGACCACTTTGAAGATCATCAGACACAAGGGACCTGGTCCCAGCATGAGCTCCATCTCCACATCAATGTCCTGGAGATGCAGGCGATTCTGTACGTTCTTCGTGCCTTCCAGACAGTTTTGCTCCCCTGTCCTCTTTTGATCCAGATGGACAAGATGTCAGTGGTCTTCTACATAAACAAACAAGGGGAGGGGACTTATTCTTATCCTCTCTGCAGGGAGGCCATAGGAGTCTGTTCATGGGCAGTGGATCATCACCTGGACTTGACAACAGTCCATGTTCCAGGCATACAAAACACCCTGTCTGACAGCTTAAGCCAGTCCCAATCCAGGGCTCATGAGTGGAAACTTCTTCCCTCAGTGGTTGAAGATCTCTTTGCCAGATGGGGAAGTCCAGAATTGGATCTATTTGCCTCCCCATCCAATGCAAAATTGCTCAGTTTCTGCTCACTAGATCCAGGATCTGGTGTTTTCTGGTGAGATGTGTAGTCCCTCTCCTGGACAGGGCGGTTCCTTTACATATTCCCTCCCTTCCCTTTACTGCAGAGAGTTCTTCTCAAGCTGCGGTTGAAGGGAGCAGAGATGATTCTAAAGGTGCCCTTCTGGCTGTGCCAGATTTGTTTTCCACTCCTTCAGCAACTTGCAGTGGAACCTCCACTCTCCCTGCCCCTGCGCTCCGATTTGCTCTCCCAGGAGCAGGGAACTCTGGTCCATCTGGATCTCAAATCTCTGCATCTCCATGCATGGCTCCTGCAGACCTAGCTGTATCCCTATTCGGGGTTTCCCCCAGGGTGGCGGATGTCTTGGTGGCCACCAGAAAACCTTCCACCAGGGCCATGTATGCAATGAAATGGAAGAGGTTCTGCATCTGGGCCACCACTCTGCATTTGGACCCTTTCACCCGCCCAGTAAATTAAGTGCTGGAATATCTTCTATTCCTGTCAGACTCAGGTCTGAGCTACTCCTCTCTAAAGGTGCATCTGTCTGCCATCTCTGCCTACCATGCACCTATTGAGGGCAAATCTCTTGTCCAGATGGATCTTCCCTGTATGTTCCTACAGGGCATTCTGCATTTGAAGCCTCCCATTAGGGACCCAGTCCCACCATGGGATCTTTTGTTTGTTTTTGGAAAATCTTACCTTGCCTCTCTTCAAACCGGCCACAAGTTGTGAGCTATGCTTTCTGTAGTGGAAAGCGTTATTTTTAGTTGCCATTACTTCTGCTAGAAGGATTTCTGAGCTTCAGGCTCTAATATGTAAAGAGCCTTATTTGGTTTTCCACATGGACAGAGTGTCCTTGCAGACTAATCCTAAGTTTCTTCCCAAGGTGGTGTCAGAGTTTATACTGAATCAGGACATCCACCTTCCTGTCTACTACCCAGAGTACTTCAACTGAGGGGAGGCACTACTTCATACTCTGGATGTTCATAGGGTGCTTCGTTATTACTTGGAGCGCACCTGAGCTACTAGAAAGTCTGACCAGTTGCTTGTGTCTTTTGCCCCCAGGATGGAAGGGGCTCCTGTTTCTAAGCAATGTTTATCCAAATGGTCGGTTAAACATTGTTTTCTGCTACAACATGTATGACAAGCCTTTACTGAGCTCAGTTAAAGGCCCCTCTACCAGGGGCATGGCTGTCTCTTTTTTTTTTTTTTAATACAGCTATTTGGTCCCCGTTGCCTCCTCCCACCAACTGGCAATGAGGACACATAGATATCTGTTACAGGTTTTCTCCCCTCCCCCCTGAGGCCTCAACACATGGCTATGTGAGCATGTGGAGGCACACTATGCACCCCGTGGTGCCAGCTCAGCCACTTCCACCTCCCGAAACTGTTTGCCACCCTCTCTTCGCTTACTCTAACCACCAGACCTGCATCCGGTGGGAGCGGAACTACAGGGGGGCGCCAATCCACTCTCTCCCCCCTCGGGAGGGGAGAGCTGCCCATCAGCATGTTTAATCCTGCCCTACCACCCCCCCACGCCAGCATCCAGATGCCCCGAGATCATTCCCAAACCTGGGTCACTGGCGTAGCATGAGGTGTGGCATCCAGCAATTCAACCCTCAGCGCCACCGGGCCGGGCCCTCTTTTGCCTCTTTGAGGAATGCTGCTGACATTTGTGCAGCCTCTACCTGGAGTTCAAATAACATGAAGTCTTTCTGTATTCTGACTATAAGCAGTTAGCCCCAGCACTTGAACTGCTCTGGAGAGAAAAGGGTTAACTCTATGCCAGGGCATTGAACTTGAGCTCGAGCTCAGTTTTCAAACCTTTGTCCCAGGTACTCTTCAGTGTAACTGTCAGATTCTTTACTCCGCCTAACTGAGAAGTCGCTCCGGAGATCCTCTGCTTTGCTTTGGTTCAGTTAAAGTAAAAATCGGTCGGTTTGTCAATCGTTTACTTTCTTTTTCAGTATTCTCATCTCTGTCCACAGTACAGTAAGTGTACTTAGTAGGTAGTTTAGTGTTTTGTTGGTCGAAATTGTTTTTTGTTCTGTTTCTTTCCGGTCGGTCTGGTTGGGAACCGAAGCAATTCTGTTTTGTCTTTTCTGGTAAAATTTTCTGTTTTTTGTATTGTGGTTCCCGGTACCTATTGGATCCTTAAAAAGGAAAAAAACGATAATTTCTGAGTTTTTTTTTTAACCGACCCGTGACATGGTTGGGACCGATAGGTTTGTAGCTGCCTTTTTTAAACGCTGGTAAGGGTAACTTTTCCTTTAGGCATCTCTGAGAAACCCCAAAATAAAACTGGTCCCACTGGGTTTCAGCACTGCAACACTGCATCAAGTGTGGAGAGGCCTTTGCTAAGGCTGATCCCCACCTCATCTGTGTTTACTGTCTGGGGTTTGATCACCTCAAAGAAGACTGCCAAATCTGCAAAAGCTTTCCCAAAGCTACTTTAGATAAATGTTTAAGTAGGCTGAAGGAAAGGGAGGCCAACAAATCCGCTGACCCGGATGGCCAGCCCGGTTCGGTTCCAACCGAACCTGAGGGGGGTGCCCACTGACCTGGGTGATACCTCCTCGGGCAAAAGGAGAGCTGATTCTGCAGAACTAGTTCCGTCTAAGAGAAAGCGCAAGTCAGCTGATTCAGATCCTGGTTCCCATGTTCCGACTGCTGATGAAATAGCTAAATCGATCACTATTGTACAATCGCTTTGCCTGGTTCCGACCGAACCGATACTGACTCAAAAACGATTGGTTCAGTTTGAAGTTTCTGCTTCTGAATATGACCCTGAAGCATTTTATGAGGGTGATTGGGAAGGAGAAGAAGATTATAAAGAAGAACATTATGAAGGACTAGATGAGCCAGTAGAGCCTGACATCTCCCCAGACAGGCCTTCTAATGTGTTTCCTTCCAGACTTTCTGAGTCTCTCTCCCATTTCATGTTTTACAAGAAAGTGGCTGATACCCTCCAGCTTCCTGTGGAAGAGGCTGAACAGGATCAGGAGGAACCTGACTATGTTGAGATGATGGATGTCCCAGAGTCCAAAAGGGTGTCTATCCCTCTGCATAAATCCCTGGGAAACAGACACAAAAAATTCTTCAGTTTCCAACATCCATACCCCATGTGGATAAAAAGATGGACAGGAGGTAACCTTGTCAGGTCCTGGGATGGAATTCCTTACAACTCATTGCAGCCATGTTGGGGTAGTGCAAGCTGCAGCCTGTGACAAGGCTAACATCCCCCTGGCATCTCACCCCCCAGATAAGGATTCCAGGAAAGTGGATGCCATGGCAAAGAAACAGTACATGGCATCCTCTTTCGGGCTCAGGCAGTCTAATTACATGGCATATACAGCCAGATACCAGAAATCTATGTGGGATACGGTTCTGGAGCTGGCTAAGAATGCCCCTCCCCAGCTGGCCAAGGAGCTGGAGCAGGTGGCTGTGGATGATATTGAGGCATCAAAGGTCCAGTTTCACGCTGCTGTTGACTTGAATGATGTACAGTCTAGGGTTATGGCTACATCTGTCTCCATGAGGAGTTTTGCTAGGCTCAGGTGTACCAATTTATCACAGGATACCCAGACCAAGGCCATGGATTTTCCTGTCACCAGTAACTCTCTGCCTGGGGAGCAAACAGAGGCTTACATGAAAAAGATGGATGAATACAGGACCACCTACAGGAGTGCTGCAGCCAAGGAAAAGCAGGTCACTCCTTAGAGGCAGCAATCTAGGGCTGGCTAGGGCAGGCCTTTTCAAATGCCTTTTTACCAAGTCCAGGCCTCTTCTTCTTTCCAGCGGGGGGGGGTCTTTAGCGGAGAGGCAGAAGGGGGATGACTAGGATTCCATCCTTCACTCAGTCTAAGCCCCCTGCCAAACAGACACCCTGATGTGTCAGTCAGGGTCGCCACCCCAGTTCCAGTAGGGGGCAGGCTGGCTCACTATTTCCAGGCCTGGAAGTCTATTACCTCAGACAAATGGGTCCTGGAAGTAGTGATCCAGGGACTTGCTCTCAGCTTCAAAAGGTTCCCAAAAATGAGAGCAAAGTCTTTCAATCCGCCCTCTCCCTTGGAGACAAAGGCCTTAGAGGCAGAAGTCTCCTCTCTACTGCTCCTGCAAGCAGTAGAGAAGGTACCTCTCTATCACAGGGGAAAGGGACTGTATTCCAGATACTTCCTTACCCCAAAAAAGGCAGGGGAGTGGCAACCCATCCTAGATCTACAATACCTAAACAAACATATACTAAAGCCAAAGTTCAAAATGGTGACTCTGGGAATAATTCTTCCCTCTCTGAGACCAGGAGACTGGCTAGCCTCCCTGGATCTCAAGGATGCCTATTTCTGCATACCCATCAGACATTTCCACAGAAAGTACCTCAGGTTCGAGTTGCCCTCAGGCCACTACCAGTTCAGAGCAATGCCTTTTGGCCTAACATCGGCTCCAAGGGTGTTCACTAAGTGTCTGGCAGTAGTGGTGGCCATTCTCAGGAGACAAGGCATCTTACTGTTCCCCTGCTTGGACGACTGGCTCACAGTGGGTCAGTCCTCAGACCAAGTCAAGTCAGCTCTAGAGGTCACTCAAAAGCTTCTGGACTCCATAGGATTCATCCTAAATCTAGAATAATCTGTTCTGGAACCAGCCCAGCTTCTCAGATTTATAGGTGTGGAGCTGAACACTGTCCAGGCCAAGGCCTTTCTTCCTCTTTCAAGGGCTCAGTCCCTCATATCCCTGGCTTCCTCTTTTCACCCACTAGTGTCTCAGCCAGCCAGACACTTCTTACAGTTGCTAGGCCACATGGCAGCTTGCACTGCAGTAGTGCAAGGGGCAAGGTTTCAAATGAGAGATATTCAATTTGGCTCAGCAGGTAGCACACTTGCCTCTGAGTACGGGATATCTGAAGGCTGTGGGTTATATCCTCACACCAGGTACTTGGGTTAATATCCCAATACTGACACTGCAGTGCAGCATGAGGGTGCGGTGCTGCACTCCTGAGGTGCCGTCTTTCGGATGAGACGTTAACCCGAGGTCCCATCTGCCTGTTCTGGTGGTAGTTCAGGTGGATGTTAAAGATCCCATGACACTTCTCGAAAAGAGTAGGGGAAATTTTTATTAGGATAACAAAAACAGTCATACAGAATTATATCAAATACAACATAATATCATATATACACACATACCAGAAACTCATCACCAAAGCCACATAAATCCATTGTTGTCACCATATTCAAAAAACATAAAATAACCTCCCACCAACATCTTACAAAATAACCCAACACATCCCCACCACCAAATCTCCTATCCTATCCCAATATATCCGTAAGAAAAACTACAATTCAGAAGAATATCCTAAAATTCATACACATATCTATTAGCCTACCCACTCAACA
This sequence comes from Neoceratodus forsteri, assembly GCA_016271365.2. Lineage (NCBI taxonomy): Eukaryota > Metazoa > Chordata > Ceratodontiformes > Ceratodontidae > Neoceratodus > Neoceratodus forsteri. Next base: position 1,841,301,813 of record CM057449.1, read on the forward strand.
TTTTTCCATAATGCAGAACATAAGGCTTGCCCTAGAGTGCGCTGTTCATACCCATACACTTTGTCCAATTCTTCCTGTATTTTAAACAGCACCTCATTCATCTGAACCTCCATATTTCTCAGGAATCTAAAACATCTCACCTGCCATATGGACCACTTTATGCAAGCAAGGATTACATATACAGCACTTCTGTGCCATTTCTGCCATGCTAATGGTATTTGACCTAAAATTAAGATCTCATAAGTCATGTTCTGAAATATTACTTCCCCATAAATATGCTAACATCTGCCAAAAACCTTGTATATATTCACACTCAAAAAATAAATGTTGCATTGTTTCCAATTGTCCCTGGCAATCCTGATTTCCACAACCTCTTTCGCCCAACTGCTTGTGCTTTTGGTTATTTCTAACATTGAGTGTTTGATGACCACAAAGCCAATTAGTATCTTGCATCTTCAGGGGGATCCTGGGTCCTATTATACTAGCCAGCAAGTGTACTGTGTTAATACTGGACACCACCTGAAATACTGGGTCCTCAAAATAATGTTTCTCCACAATACTTTTGTAATACTTTTGTAAAAAGTATTTAGGATTCCCTGAGGGGGACTCCATCTTCTGCACTAGTGATCTGGTGCTGAGTGCAGCCAGCTGCAGGGTGCACCCCAGCCTGTCCTCAAGAGCAAGATTCCAGGATTCCCTGAGGGGGCTCCATCTTCTGCACTAGTGGTCTGGTGCTGAGCGCTGCCAGCCACAGGGTGCACCTCAGCCTGCCCTCAAGAGCAAGATTCCAGGTACGCTTCAGGAAGGCAGCTCCAGACCAGCTTGCTAGCTATGAACCCAGTTGGTGGATGGTGCCTGAAATTATAGGCACATTCAGCACTCCGTCTCTCCCTGACTGGCTTCAGCTCCTGGAGATTTGTACTGCTTGGCACAGTCCCCTGGCGCTCATCTGTCTGCTGCCTACATTTCTTTTTTCCTAACCTCTGCAACTAAATCTGTGATGTGTCTTTGTGCCCACTGCTGAATTTGAATTGTTAGTGTAGGGAACTACAACCCCTCTTTTGAATAGTTAAGAGTAGAAAACTATAGCATTTTTGGAGTGTTTCAACTGCCTTAAGCTATTTAACTATTAACAAAGTCTGAAGTTAAAAACTGCAGTGTCTAACTGCTGAAGTGCTGTTTCTCCCATCTACCCCCCCCAACCCCACTTGCCTTTTCTTCTGTATACTGGTGACACTGCTGGTGCTTAATACCAGCCACTCCCACAGCCATTCTCTCCCTCTCTAGCTAACTTAGCATCCTTAATTTCTCACCTTGTTATAGAATTCTTTTGTCTCCTTCCTTAGCCTGCCTCCAAAACTCTGAAGCCGTTGTTCTGTTGGTATATATAAGCTGATTTCTCCCCTCTCTTCTTTTTTCTTCAGGATTCCCTGAGGAGGACTCCATCTTCTGCACTAGCGGTCTGGTGCTGAGCACAGCCAGCCGCAGGGTGCTCCCCAGCCTGCTCTCAAGAGCAATATTCCAGGATTCCCTGAGGAGGACTCCATCTTCTGCACTAGCGGTCTGGTGCTGAGTGCAGCCAGCCACAGGGTGCTCCCCAGCCTGCCCTCAAGAGCAAGATTTCAGGATTCCCTGAGGAGGACTCCATCTTCTGCACTAGCAGTCTGGTGCTGAGTGCAGCCAGCCACAGGGTGCTCCCCAGCCTGCCCTCAAGAGCAAGATTTCAGGATTCCCTGAGGAGGACTCCATCTTCTGCACTAGCGGTCTGGTGCTGAGTGCAGCCAGCCACAGGGTGCTCCCCAGCCTGCCCTCAAGAGCAAGATTTCAGGATTCCCTGAGGGGGACTCCATCTTCTGCACTAGCGGTCTGGTGCTGAGCACAGCCAGCCACAGGGTGCTCCCCAGCCTGCTCTCAAGAGCAATATTCCAGGATTCCCTGAGGAGGACTCCATCTTCTGCACTAGCGGTCTGGTGCTGAGTGCAGCCAGCCGCAGGGTGCACCTCAGCCTGCCCTCAAGAGCAAGATTCCAGGTATGCTTCAGGAAAGCAGCTCCAGTCCAGCTTGCTAGCTGTGAACCCAGTTGGTGGATAGTGCCTGAAATTATAGGCAGATTCAGCACTCCATCTCTCCCTGACTGGCTTCAGCTCCTGGAGATTTGAACTCCTTGGCGCAGTCCCCTGGAGCTCATCTGTCTGCTGCCTAGGTTTTCGTCTACTCATCCTCCCCCACCTCCTGCCTTTATTGAATAGACCCTAGCTCCGCCTCTCCCCTCTCTGTTCCCTCCTGCCTCTATCCCATTGGTCCCTCCTAGGTTGTAGTCATCCTGACTCTGCCCTCTTTTCTCCTCTATACCTCCCCCTTCACTTGTCTTTTCAACACTTTCTCTCGCATTCTGGATTTTGCACAGCCACACTTGAAATCTCTCTCTAATCATGTCTACCTCCATCAATACGCTGTTTTCTCTTACTATCCTCACCTCACTACTTCACCTTTCCTACCTCCCTGGAGCCTGCCACCCCTGTTCCCCCCATCTACCAGCTAGACACCCAATATCTTCACCTCGGTACCTCGCACCGTGAGCACCAGTCTCCCTCAAGGACATGTGACACCTTTAATTGGCTGCACTGCATGTCCCACAGATACAGGCAATGGCCACTCCTATATCCCTCATCACATATGATGTTGCTCTGGGGCAAGCACCTGCGAAGCCAGACCAGTAATAACAAACCACTAATACGTAATCTCACCTGCAAGAAATTCTGTCTGTGTGCCCTGAAGATCCTCCTCCTTCTCCTTCTGATATCAGGAGATGTGCACCCTAACCCAGGCCCTTCTACTACCACCAATGCCAGCTGTACAAAATCTACTGGGGGGCCTGACCATCGCCACTATTAACATCTGTAGCCTGATCCCTAAGTTTGACGCCATCCGAGTCTTTGTAAACCAGCACAGACCTGATATTCTAGCAATTGTTGAAACATGGCTGTCGCCAAAAATCCCAGACTCAGCAATTGCATTGCCAGGATGTAATGTCTACAGACTGGACCATGTGTCCAAAAGAGGTGGAGGTTGTGCAATCTATACCAAAGACTATCTCATAGGTTGCCCCATCTCTACTCCTCTCCATGACTCCACTGCTCAGATCTTACCTATTAAGCTACTTTTAGGAGCACACAACAAAACCCTCACAGTAATCACAGTCTACATCCCCCCCAAAGACCAGAGGAAGAGTCTCACAACTGTTCTGGACTTTATCAAATCCCAACCAGTAGATGCGGAGACAATTACACTAGGTGATTTCAATATTAATTGGCTCTCATCAGATGCTGCTATATCTCAGGATGCCATATCATCAGCAAACCTCTCAGAAACAGTTCTCTCCACCACCAGAAAGAACTATAAAACATGCACTAGTACCTTACTGGACTGAGTCCTTACCAGTCATCCCTCTCATATCGCCAGCACCTCTGTCCTTCCTGACTCACTAAGTGACCACTCACCCATTATATGTGAATGGTCAAATAAATTCCATAAGCCCCCACCCAAAGTCATCACTAGCAGAATGCTCCCCACGTGGACAGCTAAGGCACCTTAAATCCTACCTCAGTCAGTTTGATTGGTCTCCCATTTTCCTCTCAACAGATGTTAACACAGCTCTTGACCTCTATCTCCTCCTTCAATGCGGCCTGTGACACCTACGCCCCACTTAAAAAATGAAAAGTCAAAGCACTCTGCAACCCGTGGCTAACTGGAGAGCTACTTGCCCAGCTAAAGGCTCGGGACCACCTTTGGGCCCTGGCTAGAGACTTTGGCGCCCAGCATGACATACAGAACTACAAATGTGCCTGCAATAACTGCACTAAATCCATACGGCTACTGAAAAATGCCTACTACAAAGAAGCTCTCTCAAACTCCTGGGGAAAGGGGGTCAGATTTCTGGAAGAATATCAAAGAAGTTACAGGGAAACAAACTAAATCCTCCCCAACCATGCTAAAGGTTGATGAGGCCATCACCCTGGATCCTCTGGTCATTGCGAACACCTTTAAGGATGCATTTACTGATCTCAGCAGAGTCCTTCCCCAGATTTTTTACTTGACACTACCCACGCTATCCACGATGATCCTCCTACCGCTCTCCCACCCTTTCACTTCAAAGAAATTAACCTGCACGATGCCCAAACACACATCACCAAAGCAATTTCAAAGTCAAGATCAAGTGGAGACTCGCTGGATCTAAAACTCCTAACCCGCACTATGGATGAGGTTCTAGTCCCATTAATACACATTCTCAATATGTCCCTTAGCACTGGTCAGTTCCCTGACAAATGGAAGGTGGCTACAGTTACTCAGTCCACAAAGCAGGATAAGACCTGCCATGCGAACTATCGACCGATTTTGATACTACCACCTCTCTCCAAGGCACTCGAATGCATACTATCCAACCAACTCACAGACTACCTGGACAAACACAGTCTCTTATGCCCACAACAACATGGCTTCAGAAAAGGTCATAGCACCTCTTCTGCATTACTGGAGTTCACTGGAGCACTGCATGGTACATTAGATATGGGTCACTTAACTGGGGCAGTATTTGTAGATCTGACCAAGGCCTTCGACACAGTCCACCATCGTCTGCCGATCCAACAACTCCAGCATTTAGGACTCTCTCCTGACACTGTCTCATGGTTCAACAGCTATCTGCAAAACAGATCTCAATGAGTCAAAATTGCTGGGACACTCTCGGACCTCAGACCAGTCCGATCTGGAGTCCCTCAGGGATCCATCCTGGGTCCGTTACTCTTCAGTCTTTTTCATAACACGCTCCCGAAATCTTGCACTGAACAGATTATCCTCTATGCTGATGATGCTGTTATCTTCTCCTCCCACAAGGACCCTGTGCTCCTGCAGACCAATCTTCAGCAATGCTTTGCCGCAGTGGAAAACTGTTTCATTCATCATAAGCTTGTCCTCAATCATTAAAAAAAAAACAAAGCAATGCTCTTTAACAGCTCTCAAAACAGGCATAGATCTCACCCCCTAGCTATCTCTACCAGAAATGGCAACACCCTTGAGCAAGTGCAGTCGTTCAAATACCTAGGTTTATCCCTGGACTCAAATCTCTCCTATGGGGCACACATAGACAATTTTTCCAAATCAGCAAATATGCGCCTAGGCCTACTTTACCGACATAGACACCTTACTGCAGAAGCAATGAAGATTGCCATCCAAAGCTCGGTGGTCTCCATCATTGATTATGCTCTTATAATCTATGGCTCTGCCTCTTCCACTGCCCTAAGATGAATTTCAACATCACTTAACAAGGCCTGCAGGCTTATCTCTGGTGCTCATTGTCTTACTCATACATGTGACCAGTACGCCCGATCTGGCTTGCTTCACCTTTTAAATCGCATAAAATACCAAACCTGCATTATGGCAAAGAAAGTAACCATGGGCCTCACTCTGCCAGGAGTCCAAGCACTGTTTAGTTCTAGACTAAAGCCACATAACACCAGAGGCTCTGAATACCAGCTCCTTCAGGTTCCCCGCCGTCGCACCTCTCAGGGCCAAAGATCCTTTGCCTTCAGAGTGCCTAGCTGGTTAAATGCGCTCAATCCTGACATCTCCTCCACTACCACCCTTGGCTCATTCAAACATAAACTCCACCTCCACCTTACTAACTCTAGCTCCTGTGAATTTTACCTATAATCTCCTCAGCCCTCTCGTTTTTGTTCCCTCCAACTATCACCTACCACATCTCCACCCCTCCTTTTCCTCTGTTACTTTTTTATTTCTTCTTTCTTTTCACCACTCCTGACTCTCCCCCTTCACCCCCCACCTCCTCTGAGCCCTCAGTGATCTTTCCCTTTTTGTTGACTAGTTTCAGCCTGCTCCCAGTTGATGACCATGCCCTTTGGCTGTGATTCCTGCCCTCTCCAACTTCGCTCCTCACGTTTATCTTCATCTTCCACCCTCCCTCCTACTTATCTGTCTGTTACTCTGTGTTCCCATGTATACATTCTGCTTATTCTAGCTATTGTATTGATCTACCATTGTAACCTAATATGCTGACCTATTTATTGTTTTGTTCCTATTTCTGTAACTTGTATTGTATTTGATCTCTGACACGGAACCTTTGTAAAAGAGCCTGGCTCAAAGGTACTTGTAATCCTAGTTGTAATAAAATAAAGAAAATAAAATAAATGAAAAATGCTTGTTTTTTTTAAACTTAAATATTAGATGCGTAAGTTACACATATAGACAATAGCTTCAGTTTAAAGTTGGTTACAATCCATCAGAGCACTTTGTTTGTGATTATACAGTCCATAAACTAATCTCAATATTTTTCTTGTTACAGGTGTGCTGAAGGTATGGCAGTTTACAGTCAATATCAATATTGTAATGACATCAATGTTATTGTCAGATAATCATGTCCTACAACAACAATTGATTTCCGCATTCTGCTGTTTCCAGTATCCAAGACTGTGTCTATTTTTTAGACGTAAAAAATAAAACTTATTAAAAATAATGAAAGTTATAACAATTAATAAACTTTGTGTCTGTCTGTGTTGTCTTGTAACTTAGCTGTATGTACCATTTTCTTACTATTGGGTTGTGGTCTTTCCCTCCCCACTCTGTGCATCAGTTCACTTTTTGGGTTAACACTGATAGTCCCTCGATTTCTTCTAAATAAGTAAAGAAAGGGTGCCACCATGAATTGTGTCTCTCCACTGCCAACCGCAGTTTAGCCGTGATGGCTTCCATATCTCTAATTATCTTAATATTGGTAAGCCACTGGGCAACCGTCAGCTGACTTTGTAGAGCCAGTTTTGTGTAATCACTTTACTGGCAGCTACTGTTAATATTAAAAATAAATATTTCCTCCCTTTAGATTTAATTTTGGGGGGGGGGTGCAGGCAAGAATCAGGTGGTGAAATTCCAGGGTCTGAACCAGTTCCAACATTCTCTGTGTTTCCCTCCCAACTTGAGACCAAAAATGTTGAATCTTAAGACGTGCCCAGAAGGTACTGAAGTGAGTACCCTTTTGCCCACAGTTCCTCCACCATCTATCTGTGGGATATTTGGAATAGTGCTGTGAAATATTAGGGGTGATAAAGAACCGCACTGACACCTTCCATCGAAATTCTCGCCAGACTATCGAGTTTGTTGTTTTAGACTGATTAGCCCAGATCTTTGCCCATTCCTCACCTGGTATGTTTTGCACACACTCCTCTGTCCAGCTGTTTTGTATCCACTGAATAGCCAGCTCAGATAATTCATCATCCAGTTTTGAGCAGAATAGGGATACTAAATGTTTCAGGTCTCCTACCCGAGCCTTATTCCAAACTATGGATATTCCCTCCTCTACCTGTTCTCCCAGGGAAGGGACACCCTCTGTTTGATTCATATAATGTCAAAATTGCAAATATTTATAAAAATCTGTATGTGGGAGGTTAAACTCCTGCTGTAAGGTGTTAAAGGCTTTGATCTGCCCATCCCCTAGAAATTGTGGTAAAAATTGTAAACCCTGTTTTCTCCATCTAAGTAAGACTGGGTCTTTTCCGGCTGTTGGAAAGTTGGGCAGATGTTGTAATGGAATATATGGCCATACGTAGTTTGTTTTTTCCCATACCTCTCTAATTCTCAACCAAATTGATATTGTATGCCTGGTCCATCTATTTTTAATGGTGTCAAGTTGGCCTGGTAGAATTATCCAGGGTAGCAACTTCAGGGGAGTATCCATGTTTTCATTTTCTTCTAGCATGCACCACTGTGTATGCTGTGGGCCTGATACTATTTTGACCAGGGGGGCCATCTGTTCTGCCCAGTAGTACCGTTGTATATCTGGAAGATTTTGGCCACCTCTATTCTTCTTTCTTTGTAGTATCAGGTTGTGTATTCTGGGCTTCCGTTTGGCCCAAATGAAGTTTGTAATTTTTTGCTGTATTTGGTTTGAATCAAACTTGGGAATGTAAATTGGTAGTGATGCAAAGAGGAAAAGTAATCTAGGTAGTACATTCATTTTTATAATTTGGATTCTATTAAGGAGTGATAGTAGTAAATTGTCCATCTACCCATATCTGTATATATTTATTGAAGGAGAGGGCCATAGTTATATTTGCATAAATTGCTCAGATGTCTAGGGATCCATATACCGAAGTAACGGACTTTGTCTTTAACCCACTTAAAGGGGAAGTTTGTCTTAATTACTGGGTCTAAGTTTCCCTTTATCAATAACGCTTCTGATTTTTCTAGGTTGACTTTAAATCCAGAAATAGACCCGTATGTTTTAAACTTCTGAAGTAAATTAGGAATAGAAACAATGGGGTCCTCCACAAAAAGTAAAGTATCATCTGCATACATTGAACTTTTGCAGCATGTGGGACCCATCTGTATGCTCTGTATGTCTGGAGAGTCATGAAGGGCAATGGCCAAAGGCTCTAAACTTAGTGCAAAAAGCAGGGGTGACAAAGGGCAGCCTTGCTGTGTTCCTCTTTCAAGCTTTATTTCTTTGGAGGTGGTGCCATTCACCCTCACTTTAGTTGTAGGATCACTATAACATAAAAAGATCCACTGTATAAATTTTTCCCCCAGCCCCATTTTTTCTAGGAGTATCCGAAGGTAGTCCCAGTTTAATTGATCAAATGCTTTTTCTGCATCCAGGAAAAGGGCAAGTTGTGCCGTCCTTGTGGTGGGACTGTAAGTCAGAATATTCAGCAATTTACGGATATTATCCGTAAGGTGTCTGTTCGGTATGAAACCTGTTTGGTCTGGGCTTACCAAAAGCTCTATGAATTTTTGTAATCTATTGGATAAAATCTTAGATAGGATTTTTAAATCTTGATTTAGTAATGAAATGGGTCTATAAGCCTCACATTTATCTGGGGGGGTTACCTGGTTTAGGGACGACACTGATTAGAGCTGCTTTCCATAAGACTGGAATACATTTTTTTTAATTAAACAATTGTTAAATAGAGTGGCTAGGATGGGGATCAGGATGTTTTTAAGTTGTTTGTAAAATTCAGGGGGAAAGCCATCTGGGCCCGGGGATTTACCAGTAGGAAGGGACATGATTACTTCCTTAATTTCTTTGGGGGTGATGGGAGCATTCAGCACCTCTCTTGCTGGATCTGTTAGTTTAGCTATTGGCAGATCTTGTAAGAACTGTTCAGTTTTAGTTTTAACGTCAGAGGTTCTTTCCTCCTCCCGATATAGTTGCTGATAAAATTGCTGGAACTGAGCCGCTGTATCTGAAGGGTTGCACCATGGCTTTTGAGGATCTGAAGGGTTATGGATCATTGTAACCAAGTGATCAGCTTGGTTTTTCTGCAATCTCAATGCCAGCAACTTAGATGCCCGACACCCTGTGTCATGATACTTTTGGTTTAAAAATCTGAGTTGCCCTTCAATTTTGTAGCAGTCTAATTTCTGTAATTTTTCTCTTTCTTGTTTCAGCTGTAACATTATTTGTTTATTTGTGGGGTTTTGTTTATGTAGGGTCTCTAATTCCTGTATTGTATTAAGAAGTTTATCCTTAGCTATTCGTGCTAATTTTTTTTTTGATGAGGCCATCCCTATGAATTCCCCCCTACACACAGCCTTCAGAGCTTCCTAGGTAGATATTGGCGAACATTGTTGTCCCAAATTATTGTCATAAATTTCTTTAATGGACTTAGACATCTCATCCATGACATTTTTATCATTTAAAAGGGAGACATTTAATCTCCATAATTTAATTGTGTTTGCTATTGGGTTTCCCCATTTGATGGACACAGGGGCATGAGATGGTGATATAATGGATTTTGGAGGACAGTATTATATGCATATGGGCCTTTGTAGTCAATCCTTGAATATGAATGTTTAGCTGGGGAAAAGAAGGTATAATTTCACTCCCCTTTATGTTGTCATCTCCAAATCTCTATCAGATCCATCTCTTCTATTATGGAATTAAGCACTTTGGTTGCAGCCTTATCATGCACCACTGATTGAGATGATCTGTCTATGGTCGCTAAGGGAGCCACATTAAAGTCCCCACCAATTATTAATTGTCCTGGTGGCAACATAGCTACTTTATGAAATACCTCTTTAAGAAATATTGGGGGCGTATGTTTGGGGCATATATATTAATTAGATGAATTACCTCACCATATATTGAACCCATTACTCTTAAAAAATGACCCTCCCAGCCCTTCTCCACTGATACTATCTGAAACGGGGATCCCTGTCTGAAAAGAATGGCTACCCCTGCCCCCCTACCATTTGGTGAGTGGGCTGCTTCCACCATGCCCACACTCACTCTACACAGCTTGGCATGTTCTTGTGGGCCCAAGTGAGTCTCCTGCAAGAAAGCAATTGAACATTGTAATCTGTTCAGTTCACTTAATATTCTAGATCGCTTAACAGGTGAATGGATCCCTCTAACATTGTAAGCTACTATACTAATGTCACCCATTCTGACTGAGGATAAATGTGATCTGGCTACCCACCATCTCTTTCATTATTTGGTATGATATAAGAATTCAGAGGTATTAAGTTTAAAAGCTTATTGACTGATAGGTTCTGACAACTGACAGACAGATATTTAATTAAAGTGGTAACTAACAAATCTCTCCATGTAACTGTTATGGAGGATATAACTATTAAACTATAAAAACTACATTGAACTAGAAACTGTAATAACTTGTAGAAAAAGCAAGAGTTTTGTTGCTTCTTACTTAAGCAACATACCAAACTATTATTTGTAGTCAATATGTGACTTCTTTGGTGTATAAGTACCCAATTATGGTAGTTTGTGGTGTTGTGTGGGATACTAGAGCCACCATAGTAGCCCAAATATTGGTATCAGCATGCATAACTCGTAACATGCTGTGCACATGTGACAGGGTCCAGAGTCTGGTTTTGGTGCCCTCACTGTCCCAGCCTCCACAGCAGGTGTGTGCACCCTGTTAACTTAAAAGAGGTTGTTTTTAACCATATTAATGTTCCCCCTATTTGTTGAGACACCAACCACACTGCAATAGCAAAAAAGTAAATACCCTTTAACTTCTGTGTACCTCTAACCCCCCCCAACTTCATATACAGATAATACCAAACACGATCTATAGATTGGTATAGTCCAGTACTGAAAATGTCTGTGGTACATCATAAAAACAAAGTTCCTCTGCATGTGGGGTCATAGGAGGTTTTTAAACAGGCCTGAACTAGGATTAACCAATGTCAGATTTTTAACAAAAACTATGACATGCAGGCATCTCTTACCCAGCATGTGTGCTGGTATGTATATCTGTTTAATTGTCAGCCATAAAGTAATTGGGTGTAGGTAGTAAAAACTGAGTGTTGATCCACTTTAAAGTCACCTGGGTTTAGCAGCCTTTATTCCATTAGCGCTGGAAGTATGCCCATTCTTCTCCATTTTTCATAAGATCTTCTGTACCTCGGGTACTGTTCCATGTGGTAACAACCACGGAAGTGGTCTCTTGGACCCTTTGTTTTGGGTTCCCCACATTGAAGACTGCAACTGCTGTTCCAGTGTTTCCAGTTCCTTGTTAGGTGCAGGAATATTAAGTTCCACTAGGAATGGTGCCGCTTCTACCAATGAATTGAACATTTTATTCCCAGAGTCCAGAAAAATTTTGATTTTGGCAGGAAAGTTCAATTGTGCCCGAATATTGGGTTTTTCCTTAAGCTTCTTCAATATTCCTCTGATTTGTGTTCTTTTGGCCTGCAGCTCTGATGAGAAATTGTGGTCGAAATGATGTTTTACACATCAAATTGTAAGTCTCTGTGTCTCCACGCTTCGGTAAGGATATATTCTTTTGTTTGGTAATGCAACATTCGCACTATCCAAGAACGTGGTCTAGCTTTGGGTTCTGCGGGTTTTAGGCCAAGGGAGTGATAAGCCCTCCCAATAGATAAAGGCAGGTCCTATGGCAGGGAACATTTTTTTTTCAAGATGTCGGTTATAAAGTCTGCTGTTGTTGGGTATCCCTCTTCAGCTCCCTCTTTTATTCCATGAATATGGAAATTATTCCGTCTAGCCCGATTTTCTGCATCCTCTAATAGATTGTGTGTTTAGCAGTCTCTTTGCAAGAGGTACAGCAGTATCTTACTGTGGCTGTCTTGAGTGTCGTTGAGTTCCGAAATTCTGTCCTCATTCTGCTGGATTTTGGAATTGACCGCTTTAAAATCCATTCTCACATCTGCGATAGATGTTTCTATTTTGTTTACCGCTTTAAGTATTTTGTTGAGGACTTTGTCAGTTTTACTTTGTTGTTCATCTTCTAGATTATTATCGGGTTCCCATGAGGACTCTGAGATAGAGACAAGCCTAGTCATGGCCGCATACCCTCCGATCTCCATCTGTTTCATTGTCAGTTTTTGGCTGTTTTTTTTTTGTTCCCTTTCGGGGTGCTGTGACTTCCCCGGCATAGATCGTGCAATAAAAGAATGTTTTCAGGTGTTGAAGTGCCTGAGATAAGGAAGGATTAGGTCCAATTGCTGTTTTGACGCTGGGAGCTAGTGAGTTAGCCTGCCACCATTTCAGCTACATCACGGAAGTCCAAAAATGCTTCTTATCCTTACTTAAAAACCAATGTAACTCTGTTTTCCCGTTCGAATATATTTTAACGTGGTTTGTAAATACATAGGGAGGTTTTTGTCAGAAACATGCCATTTCCCCCTCCCCAAAGCTTGTAAAATAGGTGTGCCCCATAATGACATGCAGAGTTTGCCCATAGCTGATGCCTCCATCAAAAAGGATTTTATCGAACTGTAAAAGAAATTACCTAACAGAAACACCAAAGGATGAATCACGTTCAAGACCCCATCTTTCCAGGCCCTATAGGTGTGGGCTTTTTTAATGGGATTTAATCTACTCCCCCAAAGTAGAAGAAAAAAAGACTCATAACTTTGGCATGCATGCTAAATGGAAAAGTAAAAATATGAGAAACACACAGAAAAACTAGGGCTATGTATGCTCGAAGTAGGAAAACCCGTTTCCGCCTAGTCATTTTCCAAGTTTGCCATGACGTCACTTTCTCTGATGCAACATCAAAAACATTCTCCCAATTAACACTCTCTGCTCCTGTCGTACCAAAATAAAGACCTAAAATTTTAACTTCCTCTTTGGTTATACTTATTGGAAAGGTGTCCACGTCCTGGGCCAGAACTAAAATAGAAACACAGAAACATAGAAGTTGACGGCAGATAAGGACCGCAAGGCCCATCCAGTCTGCCCATTTCTTTTTCTACCTTATAAATGTGCCATCGTCCTTTGCTGTCAGTGGCCTATCTATTCATACTCATCTGTATTGCTCCCTTATGCCTATGCCATGCCTGTTTGAAGCCCTGCATTGTATTCATAGCCACCACTTCCTGAGGTAGGCTGTTCCATGCATCCACCACCCTTTCTGTGAAAAAGAACTTCCTCACATTACCCCTTAATCGGCCTCCCTCTAATCTCATGATGTGTCCTCTTGTCCTGCTATTTTTCTTATATTGAAACATGTTGGACTCTTTCACCTTGTTAATGCCCTTAAGGTGTTTGAATGTTTTGATCATATCACCTCTCTCCCTCCTTTGCTCTAGGGTATACATATTGAGCTCTGTTAATCTGTTCTCATATGTCTTCTGATGCAGTCCCTGCACCATTTTGTTGCCCGTCTCTGGACTGCCTCAATTTGGTTAATGTCCTTGTGAAGGTGTGGCCTCCAGTACTGCACACAGTACTCCAGATGGGGCCTAACCAGTGTCTTGTAAAGAGGGATTATTACCTCCCTCTTACGACTTGTAATGCCCCTACTAATACACCCTAACATCCCTCTAGCCTTACCTACTGCTTTAGAGGTCTGCTTGGATGATTTCAGGTCATCGGTGATGATGATGCCCAAGTCTCTTTCTTCCTTTGTGACTGCCAGCAACTCCCCTCCCAGCCTATAGGTGGCGTCAGGGTTTCTCTTCCCTATGTGCATGATCTTGCACTTCTTTGCATTAAATCCCAGTTGCCACTCTTCTGACCATTTTGCTAGTTTATCCAGATATCTTCTCATTCTTCCCACCCCATCTGGATCATCTACTCTGTTGCAGATCTTGGTGTCATCTGCAAACAGACAAGCCTTACCCTCTAGTCCATCTGCAATGTCACTGATGAAGATATTGATGAGGACTGGCCCCAGGACTGATCCCTGAGGTACCCCACTTGTGACTTGCATCTCTTCTGACTGCATACCATTTACCACCACTCTCTGTTTTCTGCCTGTCAACCAGTTTGCCACCCAGTTGACCAACTTCTGACCCACCCCGAGTCTACGCAGCTTGTTTATCAATCTTCTATGTGGAACAGTGTCGAAAGCTTTGCTGAAGTCAAGGTAGGCGACATCAACTGCTCCCCTTGGTCCACCACTCTGGTTACCCAGTCAAAGAAATCTGAGATTAGTTTGACAGGACCTTCCTTTGTAAACCCATGCTGTCTTGGATCCTGTGCCCCTATGGATTCCAGGTGTTGCACTATCCTTTCCTTAAGGAGTGCCTCCATAATCTTGCCCACTACTGAGGTAAGACTGACTGGTCTGTAGTTCCCTGCCTCCTCCCTGCTACCACTCTTTTGGAGCGGGATCACATGAGCCCTTCTCCAGTCTTCTGGGACCTCTCCTGTGCTCAGAGACTCACTAAACAGTTCTGCTAATGGCTCTGCTAGTTCCACCCTTAGCTCCTTTAGTACCTTGGGATGTATGCCATCAGGTCCCATTGCCTTGTCCACCTGAGCTTAGCAAGCTCTTGTAGGACCCTTTCTTTTGTGAAGGGTAGTGCTCACCTCCCTCCCCCTGTGTCCATGGTGCTGAGCTGGGCCCTGCCCTTCTCTTCAGTAAATACTGAGCAAAAGTATCTATTTAGGATAGATGCTTTACAGGTCCTCCTCCTCACACGCCCCTTTTCTCCTTTGAGCTTAGCAATACCCCCCTCGGGACTTTCTCCTTTCACTAATGTATCTATAGAGAGTCTTGTCACCTTCTTTTACTGTTTGTGCTAGTGTTTCCTCAGTTTAGGACTTTGCCTTACTGCCTTCCCTGCTTCCCTTAGGGCAGTTTGGTATGCCTCCCTATCTTCATCTCGCTGTGTTCCCCTATATTTCCTGAAGGCCAGCCTCTTTGCTGTGACCTTTTCTGCTACTGTATTTGAGAACCAAAGTGGTTTCCTTCTTCTTTTGCACTTCCTTTTCTGTCTAACACAATGGGATGTTGCTTCAAGTATTGCATCCTTAATGCTTGCCCACTTTGACTGTACCCCCTCACCTGTGTTTCTTTTTGCCAGGGCTAGCTTAACTCTGTTGGCCATCTTATTAAAGTCAGCTCCTCTGAAGTCCCATATTTTTGCCTTGGAATGGGATGATTTAGTTGTAGTTGCCAAATTCAACCTGTGATCGCAAATTCTCTCACTGTAAGTATTACCTGAGCAACTGCTCCCGTCGTCACGGGGCCAAAACCACACCACTGGGTTTTGTCTTAACGTCGCTTTATTTGATCGAATCTTTCACATGCATGCGGGAGTTCTGCAAAGGAGAAAGTTCCCTGATTACAATTTACAGCAGCTTTTTATAAGCTAGATTCTGCACTTCTTATCTTGAAAAAAATACCAACATTTCAGTATAAGCCAATCATGAAACAGAATAACAAGCTGATACCAATGTAACAGAATAACAAGTTGATACCAATGTGAGGTGTACTTTTCCACTGCTTATTTCATTTCTTATCCAATATTTCTTGATACAATGCTAGTGGGTCAATCTGACCTGAGTGAAACAATGAGTTTCACTCACACCATAGCAACATACAACAACGTACAGCTTGCCTTCAATGCCTCAACGTGCTGTTATCTTATACTTTGCCCAAGCATGTTGTTATCTTATATTTTGTCCGAGCCTGTTATTCAGGCTAGTACAACCAGTTCTGCCCAGTTTTATCTTGCTTTCTGTTTCTACAAATGTACCTCAAGTAACCTCAGTATCATTCTATAACCCTGTAAAAAACAGCATGAACTCAGAAATTTCTACTACATTCATTATGACTTTGTTACAGCATGACTTACAAAGCAAAACATAGCTTCAAGGCATATAATAGCAAATATAGCTTTAGGATATATAAAATTCCCTCACACTCTCTCCCCTTTTGATACTTTGTATCAACTCGTTAACTATTATATTTTAGTCATGTCTGGTACATCACAGAATGGGAACACCCCGACTAATTCGCTAGGGTTTTGGTCCTTGGGGTGTAGTAAGGGGTGCAGCTGGGTGATGGCATGTGGCGACAAGGTGCTACACAGGTGTCGCAAGAGAAATTTGAGCAACACAGTCAGGAGCCATAATGCCAGTATCACCACCACGATTACTGCCACCCAGTGGAGGAGGGTAGCGCCCCAGTCACCAAATATGCTTGAGAACCATGACCAGGGATCCCAGCCCTGCGATATAGGTGCATGCTCACTAAGAACATGCTGCTGTAGCGTTCGTATTTCCTCAATCACTTGCTCCAGTTCCTGGGAATTATCTGGTATATAGGTGCAGCATTCTTCCCCTATAATGGCGCACACCCCCCCTTGCGAAGCTAATACATAATCAAGTGCAGCTCTATTTTGCAAAGCTACGATTCTAAGGGCTTTAATTTCAGCTGTCAGCAAGGCAGTTGATTTCAAGGTATCATTAATTAACGTTTCCAACTCATAGCTTAACTGGTCAATGTAATGCATGTTTTGAACAACACCCCACCATGGGAAGATTCCTGCCCCAAATTTTTCTCCCACTGGGACACGTTTATTCGCGTCCGGCACCTCCCTTTTTTGAACTTGATTTATATAGCTTACACGCTGATGTATAGCAGATGCATTGTACAATATACATGGGCCGCAGGGTGGAGTGTGGCTAGATAGCAGCAGCCCGTCCACCCATAGGTGAGAAAAGATAAGCCCTATCCCCACCCCAGTATAGACCTGACAGACTGCCCACGGCAGTGAAATCAGGATGTACTGTGTGGGCATCTGCTTGAGAGCAGTTGGTATGGTGGACTCGGACTTGGTGGTGCTGTTGTAGTGCCTACAATATTGGCACGGGACCATCCCAGTGGCGCTAAACTCATGTTAATTGCTTATTACACAGGCAGAGCCTGGCTGATATATTCTGCTGTCTAACGCCTAGATACAACGGGTTGACACATTTGTATCATTCGTGGCTGTACCATGCAGTAAAATCGTGCCCCGAAACACAGTTAGGTTCTTTATTTTGTTTGTAGCATAATCTGGGGCATTAGTGATGTTTCTTCCCTGATGGCACCGAGATCTAGCTGGCCTCAGTGCTATTTACAGGCTTGGGTTTTGGTGGAGTCCCACGGCTGCAGAGAAGGAGAGCTAGTGCATACATAGCAATCAGAGACATTAGCATTATTAGCATGTAAGTTCATTAAAGTCCACCAAGTGTTCGTAATGTGCAATGGCTCTGTGCTGCGGCAGGAGCAGTTGCCCCCCTCATATCCAGAGCCCCATAGCAAAAATAGCAGTGATAGTCCGAACGAAAACAGAACGATAATAATTTTCATGGTTGCTCAGTTCACTGTGCAATGGTATCGACTGTAGAGGCTGTCACCAAGCGACAATGAGATGCGTGAATCCACGTTTCTCTTTCCGCGATCTTTATGGCAGTGGTGGTAGTCAAGAGCACTTGAAACGGTCCTCGTCACCTCGGGGCACACCACTTCTTTCTTCGGAAGTCCTTGATAACCACGAAGTCTCCTGGCTGTATCCTATGCAGGGGTCCTTCCAAGGGCACTGGAAGTACAGCTTTTACCCTAGGATAGAGAGATCCTAAAACAGCATTAAGAGATAAACAGTAGGCAATCATTTCATTATCTAAACCGTGCAATGTTATTCGGTTTTGTGGGAAGGGGACGTTTGTCATTCTGAGGGGTCTTCCCACCAAAATTTCATGAGGTGATAAACCCATGGGGCCAGCTCTTCCCCTCATACTCATTAGGGCTATTGGTAGTGCTTTTACCCAACTAAGGCCAGTATCTCCATAATTTTGGTCAATTTCAGCTTTAATGTCTGATTTGCCCTTTCTGCCCCTCGATTGTGGGTGGTATGCACAGTACGCTCTGAAATCCACTTGCAGTGCCTCACAAGGTTCTGATGACTTCACTTGCAAAATGCAAGCCATTATCGCTGGAGGCCGGGTGGAATCCCCACCTTGGTATGATTTCTCTAATCAGGGCCTTTGCTACTGTACAGGCCGTGGTTTTCGTACTGGGAACGCCTCACCCACTTTGAAAACATATCTACAATCACTAGCAATATTTATACCCTTCACACGGGTTTAGCTCAATAAAATCCATCATTAAATGTTCAAAAGGTCCTGTAGGAAAAGGATGGGCAGAGGGGGTTACTTGGAGTCCTCTGCCAACATTATTTTGCATACATATTACACACTTTTTACAAAAATCTTCAGCATATACGGTAAAGCCAACAACATACCAATGTTTATTTACAAGATCGACTACTTCACTTTTTGAAACATGATCAGCCCCATGGGCCAATTTTGACAAAAAGGGAAATACTGCCGAGGGCAGGCAGAGCCTGCCATCAGGGTTTGTCCACACCTTAGTGCTAGCATCAAATTTACAGTTTGTTTGCCAGTTACGTTTCTCTTTTGCACTGGCCGACTGTTGTAAAGTTGCAACATCCTTTACTGAGAATAAATCAAGTTGGTTAGTTACAGTCAAAGACATTTGAAATTTCGGAACACTCCCAGAAAGAGCTGCTTCCTTTGCAGCTGCGTCAGCCCTCGCATTTCCTGCAGAAACAAAATCTTGGTTAGAAGTATGGGCCTGACATTTTACAATTGCTAACTTTTCTGGCTTCTGGATTGCTAACAAAAGATTTTTTACCAAATTCGCATGCGCAATAGGTTTTCCAGCTGCTGTTAAAAACCCTCTGTGTTTCCATAGGGTGCCAAAATCATGAGCTACCCAAAATGCATATTGACTATCTGTGTATATGTTAACAGTTTTACCTTCGGCTATTATACAAGCTCTCGTCAGAGCTATGAGTTCAGCAGCTTGGGCTGACGTTCGTGGGGGCAACTTTGCTCCTTCCATGACATAGTTTTGAGTACACACTGCATAACCTACCAAGGGGGATCCTTTTTCGTCTCTTTGTGCCGAGCCGTCAACAAATAATTCTAAGTCTGCGTTTTGTATGGGTAACGTCAGTGATATCGGTCGAGGCTACAGTCTAAGTCAATCTTGCCCACAGTCATGCTCCTCCCCTCCTCCGGTGGGGAGCAACGTTGCTGAGTTTAAAGTGGTGCAGCTTTTCAAAGTTACGTTAGACATGGTTAGTAACACATTTTGATACTGAAGCAATCGTGCAGGCATTAAATGAGCTGTGCGAGCTTGTAGCAGAATAGAATGTACAGGATGGGGCACATGCACCGTCAAAGCACAGAATCCTACCAGATCCACGCATGCCAACACCACTTCAGTAGCCGCTGCCACCGACTGCAAGCAAGACACCATCCCACATACCACTGAGTTCAAACACTTCGAGTAATATGCTATGGGCCTCTGTCCCCCTCCATGTTCCTGTGTCGATACAGCTGACATGTAACCTCCTTTACCATTTACAAACAGATTAAAACCCTTCTCATAATTTGATAGTCCCAAACAAGAACTTGTAACCAATACATTTTTAAGTTTCGCAAAACAGATCTCTAGATCAGGTGTCCACCTGATCTCCTCAGTCATCTGCATTTTCTTGCCAAATATGGCTTCATGGAGGGGTTGTGCCAACATAGCATAATCCACGATCCAGGCTCTACAATAGCCCACCATACCCAAAAAGGACATCATTTGCTGCTTGGTAACTGGGTGTGGCCATGCTGTTATGTTCTTAATTCTCTCAGGGTCTAGCTTTCTACCACTGCCAGACAACACATGATCCAAATATTTTACTTGCTCTCTACACAATTGCAATTTTTCTCGAGACACTTTATGCCCATTCTCAGCCAAGAAAAGTAATAAAGCCTTTGTATCCTGTTCATTTGCTTCCTTACTGGGGCTAGCAAGCAATAGATCATCCACATACTGTATTAGGGTACTGCCCGATGGGGCCACAAAAGCGGATAGATTCTCTCTCATTTGAGCTGAGAATACTGCTGGAGACTCAGCATAGCCTTGGGGCATGCGAGTCCAGGTCCACTTTTCCCTTTTGTAGGTGAATGCAAACCATTCCTGGCTACTGGGTTCTACGGGGATACTATAAAACGCATTTGCTAAATCAATGACCATGAAATAACAGCTGTTATATGGAATGGATGACAATACTGTAATTTGGTTTGGCACTACCGGGGTACGTACATGTACTGCCTCATTTACCGCTCTCAGGTCCTGCACAAAGCGGTAACTTCCATTTGGCTTTCTCACTGGTAAAATTGGTGTATTTACAGTTGCATATGGGCAGGGGACGATTACTCCCCTTTCCACTAATGCTGCATGCACTGGGGCTATTCCCTCCTCCGCCTCTTTACCCAGCGGATATTGATGCCTATTCAGTCTGTAAGAGGACTTTGGCTTGACCATAAGGGGTTGTGCATTCTTCAGTAATCCTACATCATACTTTGATTCTGCCCTAGCTTTGCTGGTAACTCATTTATCCAACTTACACTCTCCTGCATGCCTATTTCTTCACAAACCTTTAGCACATTCACTTCTCTTTCATCCACTCGTACCTTAACCTTTCTGTTAATTATGTATTTTTTACAATTTCCAGCCCTTGATATTAGCTTGCTTCCTACACGGTCCCAATCACACAACTGTACCATTTTTGCTACCCATGGCCCCAATTCCTTCCACTCAAGGGGGGGTTCTCTTGCCATGGAAATGTGTGGGTATGACCCTGGCTCTTGGAATACTTTTAATTGCTCTGCATTCAGCCTCACTGAGGCTGCACAATGATCCTTTGCCACATATATCTCTGACACCCAGAAGGCCTGTTCTACTGGCTGTTTTCCCCACTCTTTGCACTCATAAGTTAGGTCCCGACCTCCCACTGCACAATGTGCTGTGCAATGCAAATCTGTCTGTAACTGCAACTGGCCATGTGTTACTACTTCCGCCCATTCTTGTAGCCAACCCACCTCCTTTGGTTCTGTTAATTCCCAACTATACAGCCAATCCCCTGTTCTTTCTGCCAAACATGGATACAAACCCGCCCGCACTTCTATATTAACTCTCTGGGGTACAAGTAATGTGTGCATTTACCTTTGACAGGAGATCCTTCCAATAAATTCACAGGACAGGTCGTGCTACTGAGGAAAGTATGTTGTAATTCCATTTTCCACACCGAACTGGTAATAGAGGTTAATTGCTCTCTTTGTGGTACTCCTGATGCCCTATTGTTGTCACCATTCGACTGGATAAGGTGCATTTAACTTGCTTCTTTGAATTACTGACATCGAGGCACCTGTGTCTATCAAGAAGGTCAACTTGGTGTTCATGATTATCAAGTCTATTACTGGACTACCTTCTGCGTTGTTGAAGCACATAGCATTTGTGAAAGGGAGAGAGTGTTCCTCTAACCTTCAACTGTCATTGGCAAAGCCAACATTATTAGTCAGAACTGAGGATCCCGAGGATTTCCACCCCAACCTTGCTGCTGATTTGGCTGCCACTGTTGTGGAGCAGGAGGGGGTGGTGGCAGAGGCAAGAGGGCATTGGAATCTTGATTATGCTGCCACTGATTTGCCTTTACACAATTTCTTGCTATGTGTCCCTGTTCTCCACATGCAAAGCAGATGATACCACCCCCCTGTCTGGGTCTTTGTCTTGCCGATCCTTCCGATGGTTGCCCTTTTCCCCCTCCTCCCTGTGGATAACCTCCATTATTTCATCCTCTCTGTCTTCTTCTGTTTCCATTTCCACCTCCCGGTTGGGGCTGCTTATTGTCTCTCTCAAAGTACATTAGCTGAGCCTTTTCCAGCTTTTCTTTCTTTTCCTTTTGTATCTCCTTCTGCTGTCTCTCAGTATGTTCAGCATACGGCACTAGGTAGGCCATTTTCTTTGTCTTCCATCCAATGCACACTGTGGTAACTCCCAATCTAATTGGCTCACTCAGTCCGGTGCAAAAAGCCATACCCAACTGATGCTGGTATGCGGGATTATCCGGTCCAATACTGGAAAATTGCCTAAAGACCCCCTCCAATCGTTCCTTGTAATCACGTACAGATTCCTCATCTTTTTGTCTCGTATCCCGGATGCGAGACCAGTCTGTCACATCTCTGTATTTTTCCCGTAGTTTTATGCACACCGCGTTAAATTGTGGCATAATTTGGTCCCTTGGCTTCTCTGGGTCCCAGGCCTCTTTACTTCTCCCACCTGCCCTTTAGTGTCCATCAAGACACTCTCCCACCTCAGTCGTAGTCAGTTCATACATTTTATTAAGTTTGTTAACTCCTTTATATATTCTTCTAGGTTATCTTGAGGCTTTGGTACATCTTTCAGGGCCTCTCTCAACTCCTCAAGGATTCCATGGCGGTCCACTTCAATGTATTTGGGACTGCAGGCTGGTCATTGGCAGCCAGTCTTCCTGCCTCGGGGTGTGGGTTGGGATAACGTATCAAAGGCAACTGCTGTGTTAGTTTCTTTCTTCCCCCTGCCTGTTTTGGGGCCTTAGTCCTTGCATCAGTTTGCCTAAATACCCAAGGCTTCCCATCTCCCTTGCCATGTACCTTCCCATCCAGTGACATAGATCCCATTGTGTCAACCAGGTCCTCTTCCCCCCTCTTCATTCCCTGACTCCTCATCTGACTGAACGGGTGTGGGGGATTTTGGGCTTTTTCTGGGGACTGTGACCGCAGCCTCCTGCACCAGAGTCACAGGAGGATGTTGAACAGGCATGTCGCTAGTCAATTGGGCAGCCTGTTGAATGCCCTGTGCAGGTTGTACTACTTGGCCCAGCTGAACTATCAGTGCTTGTTGAGCAGGTAGGGCAGCAGGCACAGCCGGGGCAACCTGTTGTGGTGGCGCATCTGGCACCACTCCTTCCTGTGGTCCCGGCTGAACAGTTGGGGGAGGGGGCCGATATGGTGGAGGGGTATCGTGATGATGAAACACCCTCCTACGGTGTTCAGTATCTTCCCCTTCTTGTTTTACCATTAACCCTCTCACTTGATTTTCATGTCGCCTTCCTGCCTCTCTTTCCCATATTCTAAACCTTGACCAGTCTACCTTGCACCCTTTTTGTTTGCTCTTTTCCTTTTCTTCCAATGCTATCCTTGCTTCTTTTAGTACATCTATACTAAAAGTACCTATAAGGGGAAATATTCCCCTGGTCAACTTATGCCATTGTCCTATCTCAGAGACGGAATCCTGGCCAAACTTATCAACCATACATTTTGCTGGTCCAGATAATACTAACTCTGGACCTAGGTTATCTTTTGTTCCCTTGTTTCCCATTTTATCTAGGCCTGTTCTTTATAGTGTACACTCGCTCCCAAGGTATTCTTGTACTTACAGTGATGATGAGTGTCGTCGGCCCCTAGGCATCACGTCCTGATGGGGTTCCACAAAAACGTCCTTCTTTTTGTCCAAGGGAAACAACCCGATCACGAGGTGACACGGACCGAAGAACTCATCCTGCCGACTACGCCAAAACTGTGATTGCAAATTCTCTCACTGTAAGTATTACCTGAGCAACCGCTCCCGTTGTCACAGGGCAAAAACCACACCACTGGGTTTTGTCTTAACGTCGCTTTATTTGATCAAATCTTTCACATGCATGCGGGAGTTCTGCAAAGGAGAAAGTTCCCTGATTACAATTTACAGCAGCTTTTTATAAGCTAGATTCTGCACTTCTTATCTTGAAAAAAATACCAACATTTCAGTATAAGCCAATCATGAAACAGAATAACAAGTTGATACCAATGTAACAGAATAACAAGTTGATACCAATGTGAGGTGTACTTTTCCACTGCTTATTTCATTTCTTATCCAATATTTCTTGATACATATGCTAGTGGATCAATCTGACCTGAGTGAAACAATGAGTTTCACTCACACCATAGCAACATACAACAACGTACAGCTTGCCTTCAATGCCTCAATGTGCTGTTATCTTATACTTTGCCCAAGCATGTTGTTATCTTATATTTTGTCTGAGCCTGTTATTCAGGCTGGTACAACCAGTTCTGCCCAGTTTTATCTTGCTTTCTGTTTCTACAAATGTACCTCAAGTAACCTCAGTATCATTCTATAACCCTGTAAAAAACAGCATGAACTCAGAAATTTCTACTACATTCATTATGACTTTGTTACAGCATGGCTTACAAAGCAAAACATAGCTTCAAGGCATATAATAGCAAATATAGCTTTAGGATATATAAAACTCCCTCACAAACCATACCATGTGACGGTCACTGCCCCCCAGGTGCCCTTCTACCTGGAGATCTGTGATCCCTTCCCTGTTAGTCAGTACTAGAGCTAGGATAGCCCTGTCTCTTGTGGGTTGTTGTACTAGTTGTTTGAGGCCCTCCCGCATGCAGGGAATCCACCATGTGTCTAGTTCTGGCAGATATTCCTGCTGGTATTGACCATCTGTATCCACATGTTGAAGTCTCTCATTATCAGAACCTCCCCTTTAGCTGTCATGTTTTGTATATCTTCTAATAGTAATGTGTCCTATGTCCTCCCCTGGTCTGGGGGCCTGTAGACAACCCCAGTTCTTATGGCTGTCCCATTTCCTGTTTCCAGGGTGACCCACAGTTCTTCTGGCTCCTTATGTGTATTCTGAATTTCTGTAGCTTTGATATTTTTATTGACATACAGGGCCACTCCACCCCCCCCTTTTTGCACCTCGGTCTCTTCTGAACAGTACATAGCCAGGTACTGAAGTCTCCCAAGTGTGGTTACTGGTAAACCACGTCTCACTAATTGCTACTATGTCCAGTTTAGCCTCTGAAAATCAAAACCTTACCCTTTCCCTGATTAATCTCAATACCCGTCACCTTTGTTAATTGTCCTATCATCTGCAGGATCTTTTTCCCTGAATCCAAATCTGCTACTGCAAATATGCAGTCATCCACATATGCTGTAATTTTATTAAAAAACACCCCTGCTAAATTCCGAATAGGTAAGATATCCCTATCAGATTCTATTAACCATAAAATCAGGTCTAATCCAAAGACATATAAGAGGGCTCATAGGACAGCCTTGTCGAACTCCATTCTTAACCAGAATCAGAATCCCAAGATATCCATTGATCAAGGGCGTGACCTGTGCATCTGCCTATAATGTTTTTATCAAATTTATCAGATGACTAGCTATACCATAATGTCGCAGTACCGCCCAAACATATTCCTGTCTAATAGCATCAAAGCCAGTCTCCTGGTCAATGGACAACAGGTACCCATCCAACCTCAACCTTAACCCCTGATCCACAATCTCTCTTATAGTAACTAAATTATGCACAGTATTCCTTCCTGGAATTGCACAAGTTTAGGCTGGTATTATCACTGTTTGTGCCAATCTGGCCAACCTAACTGTTAAAATCTTTGTTAATATTATATAATCTGATGTAAAGACAGTAAGAGATCTCCAGTTTTTAATATCATGGGGATCTCCTTTTTTATACAGAAAAGTCATGACCCCCATCCTTCATACTAGGAACTAATCTGTTCTCCTGCCACATAGCCATATACACCTGCTGTAACCAAGGTGCTGAAATATCAATAAAGAGTTTATAAAAATCATTCGGGATACCATCCCGGCCTAGTGTATTTTGAGCAGATAGCTTGCTTGCTGCCACCCTAATTTCCTCCTCTGTGATAGGAACAACCACCATTAAGGTCTCCACTGATGACAATGGAGGAATCTCTAAATGTTCAAAAAAAGAGTACGTTTGTTCTAGTCCCTGTACCTGGAATGTTGCCTGAATGTGTGTCTGTACTATCCACTGTATCCCCAATTTATCTTGTATTAAAGCACCTTTATCAGTCTTTAATCCAGCAAAAAACATTTTCCCTTTTTTCTCCAATTCTACATCATATGGATTGACCTGTTCTTTTGTTCCTCTGGTCTGAAATTGCTGTTGCTTATCTACTCTATATTCATTCTCTTTATGAAAAGCATACATCTTTTCTTTATGTAATTTAAGTTGTTCTGAGGTATCACTCCCCCAACATAGGTTTGTGATAGTAGCCTTAAATATTGAGCCCTCCATCCTAAATATTGCACATACTTAGATCGAGCCCTAGCCCCTGACCTTTGAATAAACCAATCTTTAAGATCTCGCTTGGTATCTTCCCACCAATCAATGGGGCTGTGATACAAAAAGGTAATGTCAGTTGTTACTTTAAGGAGCTCTCTAACAGCTTGTTGGAAATCTGTCATTTGTAGTAGTGTCACATTTAGTTTCCAAAACCCATTCCCAATGTATAGTCTTTGTTGTCGCCCCATAACTACTTGAACTGCCACATGATCTGATGTTTCCAATGGGAACACCGAAACCCCTGTGCTCGTAATTCTGCCTGACACAAACCAAAAATATATCCTAGAGGAGAGTCGACCCTTATAAAAAGTGTGACATGGTTCATCTTTTAATAAGTCATAAATATCACACAATTTATTTTGATCTATAATTCTTTTTAGAGTATTAGTGTCACTAAAGACTTTTTGTGTCTGCCACCCCCAATCTCTATTAGTAAGTCCACAATTAAAATCACCCCCCCATAACACCAGTTTTGAGGTATTCAGATATTGCCCAATCTCCTTAAAAAGGGCTGAACATTCTGCCTTTGTTTGAGGACTATAAACGTTAATTAGTCGATATGCAATGTTGTTCAAGATCACATCAGCTATAAAGGCCCGACCAGGATAAATATCTAAGACTTGTAAGATTTTAATGTCAATTCCCTTAAACAGAAAAAATACTCCCTAGCATAGATTTTCTCCTAATGACCATATAGAAGACCCCCACCTCCAGTCTGTGTCATTCTGATGTTCACCAAAGTATGTATTTTTGTGTCTCGTATAAAGAAAATCTGCCCTTTATTGTCAGCTAAGCATGCACAGGTCACTTTCCTTTTCTCTGTTGATTTAATACTATTTACATTAATAGTAATAAATGAAAAGCACCCTGCCATAAAGGAAAAAAAATGTTAAACATAAGAAAACTTAGTTTGTCAACAACATCATTTCTGCTTTTTTCTCTTTTTAGATTTGAGTTTATCCCCAACCCCCACTTCCTGCATCCCCTCAGGCTGTGAAGAGGCTATAGATGAAATATCAGATTCCATGCCCTCATCCTCTACCCCTTGTTCAAACAGGGCAGCATACGAATTCCCTAATGGGACAGGGTCTGATTCAGAATGAACACGTTGGTTTTCCCCCATATGCTTCTCTAACCTAGATCTGGTAATACATTGAAAAGGGGGGTCTTGTGTCACTTCTGGTGGTGGCATGCATTATCAGCTACCTCTCTCTCCCCAGGATTCTGCTATCCTGTCTGACGGGATCCTTCCTGTATGGATACTTCTTGGAGAAGAAGAGGTGGAGAGGAGGGGGGTCTGCAATCACACCATCTCTGTGTATGTTGATATCTTCCTCCAATGTGTTGGGATCTATCCTAGGGGCAGATTGGTTTTCAACTAAGACCTCAGAATTAGGGATGATTTTCTTTCCTTGGTTACCCTTTGTGGTTTAGGATCCTGTGGAGCTAAAGTCATCATAATTTGTTTCATATGCATCTGTTCCTTTTGTGCAGTGGCTACATACACATGCTGCTGTCCCCTTAGGGCATGGTATAAACTATTGTGAGATGCCCATGAGCACGTATGAAATGTGTGCCCATACTCATCACATAGATTACACCTCATTGGTTGATGACAGTGTGTGCCAGTGTGACCCACTTCCTCACACAAACCACATTTTTGTTTGTCACAAACGTTACTTAAGTGCCCTGCATCTCCACATTTAAAACATGCATGTGGCTGTCCAGGATAAAAAAATCACCCCTTATCCCTTCCCCCCCAAAAAAACAATTCGGCAGGTGTTGTTTTTAACCTTGCTCCATTTTCAAAGTTACTTGTTATTTCCAGCCCCCTGTCCATAACTGTTCATCATCTAGGATTGGCTCTGGATAACCTTTCACCACACAATGTTGTTGTAACCAGTATGTGATGTCCGCAACATTAACCCCCTCGTTGCGAAATAGAATAGTTATTTCTTTGTTAAAGGCTTTGTCAGTGGTATGGCCAAAAAAGGCCTCCGTAGGGGAGTGTGCTTCAGAATTTGGTACTGCTTCCAAAATCTGTCTAACCCTGCTGGATGTTTAAAACTTATGTCAAACAAAACATCTCCTGGTACATGGATTAGAGCGTAAACTTTATATGCATAGTACTTCATGCTTCCCTTCAACAACTCCCTGCCCACAAAATGCCTGTCTGGGACATCTGAGATTTCTCCACAAAATTTGAACCGGACAGCATTTCGCTTAGCTGCTGGCTCTGATGCATGCCGTACTTCTTCAGGGAAGAGTTGCTCATTTGTTTTCCCATGCCAAACCTTTTTAGGTGGGATAGATGCTTCTATAGGTTCTACCTGAGCTTGCAGGGCCTCTACTTCCCCAGGTTTCTTTAGAAATTGATGATCCTCACTCTCATGGGGGGGGCAACTTCCAACAAAGGGGTATCACCTTCTAAACCCCTAATCTCGGTAAGAACTGGGTTCTGTTCTGAAAGATCTGTCAGTATTGTCTTAGATGCTGGGGAGCATTGTCCTGGCATTATATCAGTTGCAGAAGACTGTTCAGTCACGAATGGCCTGTCAGCGCCTTGTGTTAGTAACTTTGATAAGGAACCACCATTTTTCAAACCTGAAAGATTTGCATCCCACCCAGCGCCAGTCAAACCTTTAACCCATCCAGCTGCTTCTAAAGCTGAGGTCACCCAGCTTTCTGGCATGGATGAAGGGCCAGCAATTGGAGCAGACATATCTTGTTTTGCCCAGGAAGGAGAGCTACAACCCAATTCTGAAAATACAGTTTTTCCTTTTTTTAACTTCCTGCTTCCATCCTTCCCTGCCCCTTTATGGCCCCCTCCACTAGGCATAACTCCAATGTTAAAATGAACTTGTACATCTGATGCTCCCTTACTCCCGCCATCCACATATCCAGTAATAATGCTGTTGCTAAGGTTTCTATCATGATGCACCTCCTCTTGCTGTACAACTTTAAACAGAGTTTCCTCTGTACACATTACCTCCTCGCTCCCATCCAAGGCTGCTACTGTATTTATAATTACCTGCACACTTGGAGAGCTAATCAGATCTACAGCGATCACCTCCACAGCTTGTTCTGCTTCTCTCCGGCCTTCTTGCTATTTGTTTTCTTCAGCCCTTAATCACATCACTTCTGATGAAACCACTTGCTCTGAGGCTGCTTGCCGCTGCAAGAGCTCTTGTGCAAGATGTTTTCTCAACAAATCCAATTTAGATTCCTCCTCCTGAGTCGTGCAATGGATTTCATCCTCCAAGGCCAAAGAAAGAGACACAGTAGGCCCAGTAGAAACTATTAGTAAATTTCTTTCAGAAAGATCCTCATCTTCCATAGCATCCTTCACTCGCTCATTTGCCAATTCATATTCATCATCCTGACCGATATCCATCCTGCTCCTGGTCTCTAAAGAATGAAGGGCCAAGGAGGAGACCAGCTCCTCAGCCTCCTAGACATCCTACTCCTTTGCTGAGCTTAGCACACTGGCCACCAAATCCTCAAGCACAGCGCCCTCTAGCAATGAGTGGGGGAATTTCCCCGATGCCCTGGCCAAATTTCCCCCATTCACTAAAAATACCACCAACAGCTTAATCTGGTTCAAAGTCAGTTGGTATTCATCTGTATCCCCCTTCCCCGGGTCATGCCTAAAAATAGGCAGAATTTGTCTAGTGCACTTACCCAGTCAACAAAAACTAAATATATTAAAAAAAAAAATTTCATCTAAAATCCTTTTGGTATCTGTAAAAGGAGCCCTGTTAAAGATTTTCCTCCCCTAACGTTTAGGACTGACATGTACAATTCTTTATGATTCCCTTCACACTGTCCTGTCTTCTATTCTTCTTCTAGCACTATTCTATTGTATTTCATTGTCAGGGTGGCCAGCCTGACAAATCTATTTTACTGTACTATCCCTTTAAACATGCCAGTCTTCCTTCATAGTATTGATGGTGGTGAATGCCATCAGAAAATGTCCCCTTATGTGAATAAAACTGTTTAGAGCAAAGCAAAACCCAGTATTGGTGCCTAGAGAGAAATAGAAATGCTGCAACCAGCAGCGAGAGATGCACCCGTATGCCCCGTAGTGCTGTCTGTTTAAACCTTATAAGGTTACGGACCGCGACTGACTACTGCGGAGCGGCATTCTCAAAATAAAGAAACTATGGGGAAAGAAAAAGGGAAATCAGGAGCGAGTGTAGCTCCCGATATATAGCAGATGTATGCTCTGTAGAAAGAGAACAATGGTTGTTGAAGTGCTGCAGGTGCCTCTAAGGAAGCAGGACGCAGCCAAATGTAGGTGCAGCTCCAAAAGTGGGAGCAGCTGCACAAGAAATATAACAGGGCACCAAATAACGAGAAGGGAATACGAAACTCCCATAAAAGAAACTTGCTCCTGGTTTTGTTATGCAAGTTCCTGACCCAGTAATTGTGGAACTGGGCTGTAAATATGTTAAATGAGAAAAAAGGGCCCAATTGCAAAATGTAGCCGACAGCTGAAAGTTTTCAGCCGTAAGCATAAGGATATGTTCCAAAGACTGTGCTATCTAATTAAAAACAGCCCTATTGCGACACAGTACTGGGGAAAAATGTTAAAACAATGTTTAACATATGTATACTATGTTATTAGAGAATAAAAGTCTAAAAGTCAGAAATGTGGCAAATGGTTATTATGTTAAAAAGCAACTAAACCTTGGTGATGAGGAGCACGCCCTCAATCCCTTTTGTTTAGTGTTGCCTAGACATAATAAGAAGCTCCTTAAAAAAGTTTGAAATGCTGGAAAGATAAAAGTTAAGGTATGTACCTGAGAGTGTCCCCAGCATGTTCTATAGGGCAGGGTGGTCCCAGACTAACTGCAAATATGATGACAGAAAGATATGATGTCACAAAAGGGGGAGGAGTTTTAATATTAATAAGCCTTATTATACTGTTTTAGGAAGATATTATAAAAAAGGGCTGTATGGAAAGAAGCAAAACATATGGCAGAAAAAGAAACAAGAATGCATCTTTTAACTGTGCTTATTCCAGTTTACTGAAATGTTTCTTACTGTTTTGAAAGGTCTATTAATGTTGATGATTATGGTCACATGTGTGTGATGTCATACTGGGGGAAGGGATAAAAAGCCAAGGACTTTGTGACAAGTCAGATAGGCCAGTTGGTTGCTGGTAGCAGAAGAGAGAGGGTGTGCCAGACTTCACACCAGCAGTTTATGGTTCACTGAGTAAGGAGTGAAGATGCAGTTACAGAAGACTTGTTTTCTTATTTTAGGTATGATGACTAACACCTGTTTTCTTTGATTTCTATAAATATTTATTTTTTTGGTTTTGAATAAAAATTATAAACGCAACCTGCATTTATTTTATGCAATATACTCCTGTCTGTGCATCTGTTTTCCCCACCCTATCACAGTCTCAGAAAAAAGACCCCCTCTCCAAGTTAGTTCCAGTGTCTCAAACTCTGGTTCAGGCTCTCCAGTGGTGGCTGGAGGAGGACAATCTGAGGCAAGGTGTCCCCTTACTCAGTCAGGCTCCAACAGTGATTCTCACCATAGATGCTTCCCTACTGGGATGGGGAGCCCAGCTGGATCAGCTTACTGCTCAGGGAACATGGTCTCATCAGGAGTCTCTCCTGCACATAAATCTTCTCGAACTCAGGGCTGTCTTTCCAGCACTTCAGACATTCTCGAACACAATTCAGGGGAAAGTGGTGCAGATCAGGACAGACAACACCACAACCATGTGGTACATCAACAAGCACAGGGCACTTGGTCCTTGGCCTTGTGCACCGAAGCCATGAAAATATGGTCACTAGCTTATTCCCTACAGATTTCTCTGATAGCTGTGCTCTCCCAGAGAAGCACAATGTACTGGCATATGCTCTTAGCAGGATTTCTCAAGGTAACCATGAATGGACCCTGAATCCTCTAATTCTTCAGATCATTTTCAAATGGTGGGATACTCCAGAGATAGATCTCTTTGCAGCCCCGTACAATCATCAGCTTCCCCTATTACGCTGCAGACCCCCTCTTTTGGGATCTGTTCCTCAAGATGCTCTCTTGTTGGATTGGACAAGCAGGTTTCTGTATGCTTTTCCTCCTTCTCCTCTAAGATTCAGAGTTCTGGTCAAGATCAGATCTCAGCCTTGCACTGTGATTCTAGTGGCTCCAGACTGGGCCAGGCAGCCTTGGCAACCCCTACTACTGTCAATGTCAGTGACAATTCCTCTTTGTCTTCCCAGACAGTTCAATCTTCTCACCTCCTCACAGGGGAGGATACTATATCCCAACCTTCAGACTCTCAGACTCAAAGCTTGGCTCTTGAGGAGCTAGAATATGCCAGTCTGCATCTTTCCCAGTCAGTCTTGGACATTCTTAAGGTTAGTAGGAAGCCTTCTACTAGAAAAACTTACAATTCCAAATGGAAGAGATTTGGTTTCTGGTGTTCTCAGAGGCATATTCAGCCTGATTCAGCTGACATTGCCACTGCTTTGGATTATTTGGTGCATCTTAACAGTTTGGGCCACAGGCCTACCACCCTCAAAGTGCATTTGGCAGCTATCTCTGTCTTCCTTTCAGCTGGGAAGGGCTCTTCCCTAGCCTCATATCCAGTTTTCAAGAAATGTTTCAAAAGTCTGGTTCATATCAATCCTCCCTTTAGGGATCCTACTCCTGTTTGGGATCTGAATATCTGTATTGCACAGCTTATGCAGCCCCCTTTTGAACCATTAGCTTCAGCTGAGCTGAAATACTTGACTTGGAAAACTGCGTTCTTGGTAGCCATTACCTCAGCTAGGAGAATCAGTGAATTACAGGCCTTATCAGTGGAACCTGATTTCATTTCATTTCACAGGGATAAGGTGGTCCTTCGAACAAACAGAAAGTTCCTACCCAAGGTGGTATCAGACTTTCATTTGAACTAATCTGTGTCATTGCCTGTATTCTTCACTGGCCATTCTTCCCCTGGGGAGAGAAGACTGCACAGTCTTGATGTTAAAAGGGCCCTTAGTTATTATATAGAACACACTAAGGCTCATAGAAATGACTGTTCACAGCTATTCCTCACTTATGGGGAAGTGGGGAAAGGTAAACCTGCCACTAAGAGAACTATTGCCAGGTGGATTGTCTCCTGTATCCAGTTCTGCTACTCAAAACTGGGGAAAGAGCCACCCTCAGGCCTGAGGGCTCACTCCACCAGAGGTACAGCTGCTTCGGTTGCAGCAGCTAGAGACATACCCCTAGTGGAAATCTGTAAAGCAGCCACCTGGAAAACTGTTCACACATTTACCAAGCATTATTCTCTTGACATCCAGTCAAGAAGTGATGCTAGGTTTGGCATAGCAGTGTTGCAGAGCCTGTTCCCAAAATAGGCTCTGTAACTCCCTCCTCCAAGGGGGTACTGCTTGGTAGTCTGCATATAGTCAGAATACAGCAAGACTTCATGTTGTTTGAAGAAATAATTACTCACCATAGTAATGTTGTTTCTTCTAATGGAGTCTTGCTGTATCCCTCCCCCACCTCCTCCAAGAGCAACATGTGGCAGTGGAGCTCATCTGGGACTGTGGTCAAACATTGGCTAAATGCCAGCTCCAAACAGCCTTGGACTTGGGTGACTTGTGTGCCTGTGCAGTGGCAGCAGCTGTCTCCATGCATTGCAGGGCCTGGCTGCACTTGTCCACCTTCATGGTGGACACCCAACAGAGGCTGGCAGATGTCCCTTTCTTGGGCACCAACGGTTTTGGCCATGGTGTGGAAGGACACCTCACATGGATAGAGAAGACCAGTGCCACCTTGGACTCGGTGAAGTCGTCCCAGAAGGATCTGAAAAAGAAGCCCAAGAAACCAGCCTTCCAATACAGGTCCTTTCAGTCATCTCCTCTTCGGCAACAGACTCAGCGGGGCAGTTCCAGAGCTGGCACCCAAAGAAATCTGGTGGTCAAGGTCCAAAAAGGGGGGTGGTGGCAGGGGTGGTGGTGCCTCTCTGGCAGCAGCTGCCAGTGCTCCCCCTACAAGTCTTCCTAGTGATGGATCGGGGGTGTCATCCCTCCACCTGTTCTGTCCCCAACCACTCTTCCTGTTGGAGTCAGGCTGTGTCTCTTTTTTCCACGTTGGTCCACTATCACAATGAAAGAGTGGGTAATAAACATAGTGGGCAGAGGTCTGTCTCTCGATTTTGTGACTCTCCCACCCTACCGCCTCGATGCACATCAAGAGTCCGGGGTGTCTTGAGACATACTGTCTGCCCTTTGGGAGGATGTTGCTCAGCTCTTGGCAAAAGGAGCCATAGCCCTTGTCCCAGATGCCCTGGTCTGTCAGGGATTCGTGTCCAAGTACTTCCTGGTCCCAAAATGGACAGGGGATGACGCCCCATACTGGATCTTCACGATCGCAACCAGCATGTACAGAAACTCAAGTTCCGGATAGTCACTCTGAACCAGATTATCCAATCACTGGAAAAGGTCATGTGGTTCTGATCCCTAGACTTCAGGACTTGTTCTACCACATTCCTGTCTGCAGGTCCCACCACCAGTACCTTCATTTCCGAGCAGAGGGGATCCTGTAACAGTTCCAGGTCATGCTATTTTGCCTCTTCTCAGCCCCCAGGATCTTCACCAAGTGCATGGCAGTGATGACGGCCCATCTTTGGCACCACGGGGTCTGCATTTACCCCTACTTGGACAACTGGCTGAGTGCTCGTCCATCCAGACAGGCTGCAGCAAGGTCCACAGCCTTGTCCCTCAAGACCTGCAGGGACTTGGGTCTTTTGGTCAATCTGGACAAGTCTGAACTGTGACCGCAGCAGGTGATCAGATTCATCAGGGCAATGCTAGAATCCCTGTGGGTCAAGGTCTGACTCGTGGTGGACCAGGCACAGTATCTTATCTCCTTTGCCCGATCATTTCAGGTTGGGCTATTGTGCCCTGCCTGGGATTTCCTGTGGCTGCTGGGGTACATGGCATCTTGCACCAGTGTGGTCTGCTGGTGGATGCACACCTTCCAGTGGGAGCTGGGACCAGCGCCAAGGTCACCTGTATCAGTCATTCTTAGTGACCTAGCGAGTGTGGGATGCCATCCAGTGGTGGTTGGTCACAGAACATATGGAGCAAGGAATCCCATTTGTCCAAGCATCATGATGATGATGGTTGCATCTCTGGTGAGGTGGGGAGTGCACCTGGGGGACTGCACCACTCACAAGTTCTGGTCACCCAAGGAGTCCCGTCACCACATAAACCTAATGGAGTGTTCTTCAGTGTGGCTGGCCCTTACAGAATTTGCTTCCCTGATCAGGGTCAGGTCATTCAGGTCCAGATGAACAACACCATGACCATGTTTTACCTAAACAGACAGGGCAGCAGACACTCCCTTCCCTTGTGTCGGGAGGTATTCCTCACCCAGACCCTCATGTACAGCCTGGGTGCTGATCTCCTAGTGATTCCCAGTCAGTCAGTTGGCAGATACTCTCAGCTGGGTAGGAGAGATGTCACAGGAGTGATCTCTGCTTCAGAAAGTGGTGAACTAACTGATCTTACTTCGAGAGGGTTCCTGCAGTAGGTCATAAGTTGTAGGACTGCACCGTCTGGCGTCAGGACCACACAGCAAACTTTTGCTAGCAATGTCTGGCGGTGGGCCGTCCACCTGATGTCACAGCATGACCCTATATAGTGGGTGGTTTCCACGCCTGCCTCCCAAGTTCTTTCCCACCATCAATCTACGCAAGAACCTCATGGTAAATGTTGCTCCAGCTGATTGCTATTTAGTTCCAGTCCTTTCTTATTTTCTCAAAATAGTCCACTTTATTCATCTTTTATGTCTTCACCATCCAAGACTAAGAAGAAGTGTGGCATGCAGATTCCGCATAAGGACGGCCACAGACTCTGCCTCCTCTGTCTAGTCCTGGGCCACGACATAGAGGCCTGTCCAGACTGCAAGCCCTTCAACCAGACCACACACAAACGTAGGCAGCAAGCCCTGGAAGCCCATCTTCTGAAGTCCAGGATGGCCTCCTTAGAGCAGGAGATGCAAAAGTTGAGAGAATCTGCTTCCTCATCTTCTTCGGAGCAGAAAAAGATAGATAAAGAGAAGCACTGAGAATGGGAGCATCTGGAAGACCCAGGAGTAGGTCTCCTCTAAGGCCTCAGGCCCTAAGACCTCTGTTTCTCCATCAGACAAGGCCGCCCCCCCACTGCCTTCCCTGGTGACTGTCCAGGCTTCTTCTTCTTCGGGTTCTCCAGGTACCTCCTCTTCTTTTATGCCCATCAAGATGGGCTCCAAACCTGGATCATTGACTATTAAGTTGCCTGCTGGATCCTCCAGCAAGTGCCCTGTCTCCACCGGTTAGCTGGACTCCAGTTCTTCCAGAGCCCACTTGGTCGTCTGTAAGACGGATTCCCGCTCTGAGGGAACCCGCCTGACACTTGCCAATAAGCCTGTCAGAGGCTTGCCTTCTGCCCACAGGGCCCTGCTTTCCACGACCATTAAGTTGGCCACCGGGAACTCTGGTGACCACCTGGCCAAAGCTCGCCCATTGGGGACTGACACCGGATCACCCGACTCCCGGCCGAGCTCGCTGACTTCTCATGGCCAGCCCTCCTGCCAGCTCCCCACTAAGAAGGTATCTTCCCCTCCATTTCCTCCATTTCCCCAAGTGGAACCTCCATTGCCCGACCTCCACTCCGGGACGGAGGGGGAAGAGGGTCCTTTGGAAGTGGTACTTTCTTCTCCCACTCCATTTCAGGTTACCTCCGAGACTCCCATGGATTCCTTCCCTGGGAATCTTTCACCCGAGCCGGCCCCCACATCGACTCCCAGAGACTTTACTCTTCCATTGGACCCTATCATGGCCCCGGCTGTAGAGGTTCCTCCATCAGACTTCACACCACCAATGCCTGGGGCTCCATCTGAAGATCTGCACCCATCAAAGCCACCGTCAGGGCCCATACGACTGCTCCTGACGCCATCCAATCTGATGCCAGTACCAACGCCAGGTGCTTCACCAGCTTACTCAGCACTGGATTATTTTCTAGGCCCTTCAAGGCCACAAGGACCTGTTCTAAACCAACATAGCATCCCTCCAGGCCCCCCTTTGGCTATCAGCATTATCCCGGCTTTCTGGCGCGGGTTATTGTATTGGGCGATAATAGCACCTTATGGTTATTACCGGGCTACAGCTATACACCGCCTCTCCATTCAGGGGCCAGGGTATACCCCCTCATTTTTTGGGGATGGCCCACCCTTATTAGACAGTCTCCCCCCCTCCTCCCCCCAGCCTCAACCTCAGCAGGACCTCCAGGCCATGTTCCAGTCCTGGTGGCAGGAGGCCGGGTCCCAGCTGGGTTCAGATCTGGATAAGAGACTGCCGGCCTCATTGGTTACCCCCACCCCCCACTCCGTGTCACCAGTGGGTTCTCACCATTCTGCCATGGTGCACATCTCAGGAGGGGCCACTCAGGAGTTTACCCTTATGGGGCCGAGAACCCCTGATAGAGAGGAATCTTCAGATTCTGAGGAGGATTCTTCCACCTACTCTTTGGGAGCGCTATCTGGACCCACAGGGACTAAGGGTAAGGAGTCACCCAAGTCACCTCCAGAAGACCCCTCCTTTACAGAAATCCTTCATATCCTCCAGGAGGCAGTGGCTGTAATGCTGAGGAACAAGACCCCAAATGCAAGTGTCTTGCATAGCATCTTGACATGGAAGAGGTGTCGCCCATTCCGATTCCTCCTTGGACTGCCCCCCATGAGGACCTCTGTTCTACCATTTGGCAGCTACCTGACTTGATCCCGGCCGTTCCCAAAAAGGTTGACCGAATCTGTCACATGCCGGAGGGTGTGTCCCATCTTTGTGCTCAACCAAAGGCTGATTCGATCATGATAGCCTCGGCTTACGATCGTACAGCTAGGCTCAAACATATGAGCACCTCTCCTCCTATCAAGGAATAGAGGCAATTAGACCAGTTTGGGTGCAAGGTTTACGCCTCTTCCATGTGTGCTCTATGTTCTTTAAACTATATAGCACACATGGTGTCTTACCAAAAGGCTAAATTAGAGGCTAGACTTGAGTCCGTGGAGGATTCGTAACTCAAAACTGAACTCACCAAGGCCCTGCGCCTATCCAAGATTTCCTCTAGGGACGCACTGAGAACCACCTACAATTCCATAGATGCAGTTGCTCACTCCACCACCACTGCAGTGTGCCTCAGGCATCATGGCTGGTTATGTATTTCTGGGCTTTCCCCAGACGTACAGGCAGCCATTCAGGATGCCCCCTTTCGAGGCCCAGTCCTCTTGTGGGAGACACTAAAGATATCATTACGGGCCTACAGGATAATGGACAGGCTCTTAGGTCTGTTAAATCCATGTAGAAAGGGGACTTGAAGTCCAGGCAGCCCTTTTGACACCAGCAGAAGCAGCAAAATAAGCAAGCCTTCTCCAGGTGTCAGACCAAAAGGAGGGCATCGGGACCAACTGTCACCTCTCCCCTGTCTCCAAAACTCAGCAAACTGCAGGAGAAAACCTCCCCTCCCACTCCTCTGCCTCCTGACTCACCCAGTCCTCCCCCTCCTCCACCTCCCAGCAGTGTGGAGCCAGTGGGGGAAGATTTACCCTCCACCTAACAGAGTGGCAGGGCATCACGTCGGACTCATGGGTGATTCAACTACTAGAAAAAGGGCACACCAACGAGTTTCTGGAAAGACCTCCAGACTTGCCTCCAAAAATCCTCATTATCCCTCAAACCAGGTCCCACTGGTAAGAGATGAGATACTGGCTCTAATCCAAAAATCTGCCATACAACCAGTTCCTTGGGCACAGATGGGAAAAGGGTTCTACTCCCATTTCTCCCTTGTCCCCCAAAAAACTGACCTAAGACCCATACTAGACCTCAGCCAGCTGAACCTTTATGTAGAATACAAAAGGTTCCGCATGCTGACAATCCAGGGTCTCCTGCCCTTGCTCCAGACAGACCACTGGCTGTACGCGCTGGACATGCAGGATGCTTACCTGCACATTCCAGTTTTTCCTGGCCACTGCTGCTTCCTGCATTTTATTCTTCCAAGGGGAGCACTTCCAATTCAAAGCCCTCCCTTTTGGCCTTTCCTCTGCACCCAGGCTTCTCACCAAGTGTCTAGCGGTGGTGGCAGTGGCACTCTGCCACCAGGGGATCTATGGGTTCCTGTACCTGAACGATTGGCTCTTAGCAGCCCCCTCTAGGAAGAGCCTGGAGGACTCTCTGTCCTCCACCCTGGACCTTTTTGCATGACTGGGTATTACGGTTAGTTACCCCAAGTCATCTCTGGTCTCGTCTCAATGTCTCCAGTTCATTGGAGCGGTACTGGATACAGTCCAGGGCAAGGCCTCCATCCCATCAGACAGGGCGGGTACTTTGCAGGAGCAGGCCAATCTGGTAGCCTCCTCTAGCCGTGCCCCAGCCAGGGTGTTCTTACTCCTCCTCGGCTTGATGGCAGTGGCCATCTCTACCATCCCCTTGGCCAGGCTGCACATGAGGGTCACTACGGGTCCAATGAGATCAGTGCACAGATGACCTGGACCATCCTATCCTGGTATCCAGCACCCTAAAGAGGGATCTTCTATGGTGGCAGGATCCTCTGAACCTTTCTCAGGGGTCACCCTTCAGGTCACCCCCTCCCTCATGGACCCTCACCACGGATGCATTGGGTCTGGGTTGGGAAGTCCATCTGGGGGACCACCAGACCCAAGGGATGTGGTCCCAGCTGGAATCTTCTCTCCACATAAACATTCTGGAGATGAGGGTGGTCCTGTACACTCTTCAGGCCTTCCAGTCCCTAATTTCTTCAGGAATACTGCTGATACAGACTGACAACATGAGCATGGTCTGGTACATCAACAAGCAGGGAGGCTCCTGATCATATCCCCTGTGCAGGGAGGCAATGCAGGTTTGGTACTGGGTAGCCCAGCATAGGCTGCAGACGATCCTCTGCTCAAACTCACAAATGGGAACTTCACCAGGAAGTTGCAGATCTTCTGTTCCATCATTGGGGGTGTCTGGAGTTAGATCTCTTCACCTCCCCATTAAACGCAAACCTTCTCAGGTTTTGCTCGCTCGTTCAAGGGCCTGGTGTTATCTGGCTAGACGTGCTATCTCTCTGTTGGACAGGAAGATAGTTGTAAGCCTTCCCTCCTTTTCCCCTTCTGTAGAGAGTTCTGCTGAACCTCCAGGCAGAGGGGGCTCAAATGTTTCTGATCGCCCCCCTCTGGCCAGGCAAATATGGTTCCCACTCCTGCAGCAGTTAGAAGTGGAACCCCCAGTACCTCTGCCTTTCAGGCACGATCTTCTCTTGCAGGAACAGGGCAGACTAGTGTACCCAGTCCTCAGGTCCCTGCATCTTCATGCATGGCTTCTGCAGATATAATTGTGTCATGTTTTGGAGTCTGACACAGTCATCCAAGTCCCTGTGGATGTCAGGAAGCCTTCCGTAAGGTTGACTTATGCTATGAAATGGAAGCATTTCTCCATTTGGGCAACCTCAAAGGGATGGGACCCCCTTTTCTGCCCGGTGCCTCAGGTGATGGAATAACTTTTCCACCTGTCTGACTCTGGACTAAGCTATTCTTCGTTGATGGTTCACTTGTCTGCTGTATCTGCCTACCACTCTTCGGCGGATGGAAAAACTGTCACCCAGCTGAGTTCTCCAAAACCTTCTTAAAGGAAAACACTGGAAAAGAGACAGCTTTCCTCAGACACTACAGAAACTCTCAATTAGTGCTATCAGACAGTAACAACTTTTTTTAATGATTTAAAACAGCTACTCGCAACTTCCACTTTCTATTGCTGGCAGCCACCATCTTATGAGCAGCAGTAAGCTTCCTGAGCTCACTTTATGCTAATATGCCTGTTTGACCTCTGCTATTGGTTGGCAGGACAGATCAGCATAAAATGAGCTCAGGAAGCTCACTGCTATTCATGAAATGGTGGATGCCAGCAATAGAAAGTGAAAGTTGAAGGCCACTGTTTAAATCACTAAAAAAGCAATTAGAGGGAATAAAAAAAAATTTACTGTCTGAAAGCACTAATCAAGCATTTTGTAGCACCTGGGTAAAGCTGTGTCTTTTCCAATGTTTCCCTTTAAAGGGGTTCCTCCACTTGAAGCCCCCCATTTGCAACCCTGCTCCACCTTGAGATTTGAATTTTATTTTGGAAAAGCTTACTTTGCCCCCTTTCGAATCGGTAGTAAGCTGGGAGATGTGCTAATTGTCCTGGAAAGTGCTCTTTTTAGTTGCAGTTACTTCTGCTCAGAGGATTTCCGAGCTTCAGGCCTTCATGTGTAAGGAGCCTTATTTAATTTTTCACAGAGATCAAGTGACTCTGCGTTTCTTCCAAGGTGGTTTCTGAGTTCACCTTAAACCAGTCAGTTGAACTGCCAGTGTACTACCCAGCTTATTCTAATAAGGGTGACGCTCTCCTGAACATGTTGAATGTGCACAGGATTTTACGTTACTATGTTAACAGGACTAAGGAGGTCTGAAAATCAGATCAGTTGTTT
The DNA here is from genome assembly GCA_016271365.2 of Neoceratodus forsteri. NCBI lineage: Eukaryota > Metazoa > Chordata > Ceratodontiformes > Ceratodontidae > Neoceratodus > Neoceratodus forsteri. Next base: position 1,841,343,629 of record CM057449.1, read on the forward strand.
CTTTCTTTTGCCCCCAAAACCCTGGGGTCGGCAGTCTTTAAGCAGTGCTTATCCAAATGTTTGACTAACTGCATCCATTTTTATCAGAAGTACAACACACCCCTTCTGGGAGAGGTCAGAGGTCACTCTACTAGGGGTATGGCAGCTTCCGCGGCCTTCCTCAAGAATGTCTCAGCAGCAGATATCTGTGCTGCAGCAACCTGGAGTTCAGTCCACACTTTCACTAGGCATTACAGTCTGGACATTGCCTCTAGGTGCAGGGCAGGTTTCGGCCTAGCGGTCTTACAGGGCCTTCTGTCCTAGACCTGTTCTGGTCTATCTGCATACTTTCCTCCTCCCTTGCTTCAGTTTATCATACTGAGCTTGACTGCTTGGGATTCAGTCCTACAAGTTATGACCTTCTGCAGGAACTCTCTCGAAGTAAGATAGTACAGTTACGTAAGAACTTACCGTAACAGTAGATCTTCGAGAGAGGTTCCTGCAGTAGGTCACCTTTTTCCCTTCCTCCTGCCCTCTGTTTTATCTCCACAGGCTTTTCAGACTTATCGGGATGGGCTCCAGGATGTAATCCTTTTCTTCTGTCGCTCCCACTTTGGGTCTCCGGTGGGAGAACTGTAAGGTGGGCGCGGTGACCACCCACTATATAGGATCATGCTGACATCCATCACGTAATGGGTAGGCGGTCCCCCACCAGACATTGCTAGCAAAAGTTTGCCATTCGGTCCTGACGCCAGAGGGCGCAGTCCTACAAGTTATGATCTACTGCAGGAACCTCTCTCAAAGATCTACTGTTACGGTAAGTTCTTATGCAACTGTACTTTTTCACGGTGGGGCTTATCCTCGGTGGATCTGTTTGCCTCCCAGGAGAATGCCAAGCTGAGGATTTTTTTGTGCCTGCCCTCCACAGTCCAGGACACTGATGGGGAGGACTTCGCAAGGCCCTGGACCCTGGACCTCGTGTATGCCTTTCCTCTTTTCCCCTTGTTCTACAGGGCTCTGGGCAAGGTCAGAAAGGACAAGGCATGGATGGTCCTGGTTGCTCTGGACTGGCCATGGCAGTTCTGGTACCCAGATCTCTTCAGCCTCAGCAGCAGGCCTCCATAGTGGTTACCTCTCCACCCTGACCTTCAGTTCCTGCACCTCACAGCCTGGTTCTTGAGTGGCTAGGGTTCTTGAGTGGCTAGAATTCCAGGCCTTGGGTCTCTCCGAGGGTGTCCTTCACATTGTGGAGGCCTCCAGGAAAGAGTCTACTCCTTCAAATGGAATAGATTTTCTAACTGGTGACAGGGCAAGAGCTTGTTCCCCTTGTCTGCCCAGTGGCTAGCATCTTGGACTATCTTTTGTCCCTTTCCCAGCTGGGACTTCGGGTGATGACCCTTATGGTGCAGCCATCTCTGCTTACCGGGTGTTGGTCAGTATGCTGACAGTGCCCCAGAAGAAGGTGGCTTGGTGCTTTTTCTAGGGCCTTGGCTATTGTTCCCTCCAGTACGAGAGCCTCCTTCACTGTGGGATTTACTGCTGGTCCTGACTATGCTTATGGGCAAGTCGTTTGAGCCGATTCACAGCTGTGACATTTCTCACCTCCCATGAAAGATGGCCTTCCTGCTGGCCATTACGTCTGCCAGAAGGATTGATGCGCTTCAGGCGATCTTGGTGGACTCTCCCTATCTGGTCTTCCACAGAGACAAGGTCATCCTTCACTCCAACCTGAAGTTCTTCCTGAAGATGGTTTCTGAGATTAACTTGACAGTATACTTTATGGACCCTTCCTCAGAGGCCGAACGCAGGCTGTATACTCTAGGCCTGCAGAGGGCGCTCTCTTATTATGCAGAGTACTTGGCTGAAGTTAGGAGTCATACTCACATGCTGTTTGTCCCCTACACTGAAGCTGCACCTGGCAGACTGGCAGCAATGCAGATGACTGCATGGTGGATCACATCTTGCATCGACCTCTGCTATAGGTTGGCTGGCCTTGGTGGCTGCTTCCAGGGATATCCCCATACAGGATATTTGTAAGGTGGCTACCTGGAAGTTATCACACACCTTTATCTTCCAGTACTGCATCGACCTTGAATCATGTGGGGATGCATGTTTTGGGACTTCGGTTCTCCTGTCCATGTTCACCAAGTAGAAGTGCATGCCTTGCCCCCTCCTACCAAAGAACTACTAGGAGTTTGGCAGAGTGTGGATAATGTACCATATCCACACCCCTAGAAGAATAGGTTACTCACCTGTAACCATAGTTCTCGAAATGGTATATGGTACACATCCACATAACCCACCTGCCCCCCCCGCAAGTGACACAGGTTCTGTCTCCAGTGTGTAAGATCTGACATCACAGCCAAGTATCCCTTCTAACTCCCCATCACTTCCCGTGCCACGTGAATATGAACCCGACAGTGGGGTGCCCTGTCCCAGTGTCAGTACCTGAAATAAAGAAAACCATCCCTTGAAGTTTTTTTTTTAATTTTTGTTTTACACCCTGTAAAAAACGGTCCATCAATCTCTGCTGCTGCCACCACCGCCACTGTTACCTCCCCACCCTACCTTAAACTCAGCACCCACCCCACCCACCCTTACCTACTGGGAGTTCAATGCTGTAATCTCTCTGGAGTGGAGACACTTATTCAGTCTTCACTGCCGGACCGGAACTGAGGAAATTGGGGAAGTACAGTCAGTGTATTTCAATGCACTTTGAACTTATATTCATAACTTGGTAATTTTTTTATATTTGTGCCCCAACATTTTCAACATGAACTTTCACACCCCAGGAAGCTCTCACTTTGCTTACTGTTGCAATCAGCCTGCAGGTCTGAGCTGCCCCGGAGAGTCGAATTTCATGTATATTCGCGAACGATGGAATGAAATTCAAATCTCTGCTGCATGGTCATACTCCACTCTGCCCTCAAATGTCAGATTTATTTCTCTGCCTGAGGAAGAAGCTGCCCTGAAGAGCTCCCTCCATCTATCATACAGTTTATCATGGTTTTTACCACTTTTCTTATATTTTCTACCAGTAGTAGTCTTTCTTTTGAACCTCTGAATTAGCATTTTTTTTAGCGCTTTTCTTCGATTCCTGAGTGGTACCCAGGAACCAGAGGAAAATCCTTTTTACTCACAGTTTTCTCTTCTGGAAACTGCATAAGTGTTTTTATACCGTTTTGAAAATGACAAAGTAAAATTAGATAAATAGAAGCCTTTTACCCAATTATCAGCAATCATTTTCTCTGGTTCCTTGATTTTCAGTAACTGAGGTGCAGTTGGTTCTTTTTACTTCAATTTCTGTTTAAACTTCTAAATACATTTTTTGTTGGCCGTTTGCATAATTTTGGGAACTGAACTGCAAACTCTTTTTTTTCTGTATTTGGGAACAGTGGGCTTGTCGCGATTGGCATGTCTGAGAGGCCCAAAAAGAAAACAGGGCCTACAGTTTTCAAAAACTGTAAAAAGTGTGTTAATCATCTACCTAAGGTGGACTGCCATGAGTTGTGTTTAAGATGCCTGGGTCCAGACCACCTTTTCTCTGATTATGAACTTTTTAAGTTTTGCCCTAAAACTATTAAAAAGAGGGCTAAGAAATGGGAAGTCATAATGGCTTCTCAGTCCTCCTCCTCCTTGTCATCTAAGCACTCAGAAGAGGGTTCCTCCACTCATAGTAAGCAGAAGAACAAGTCGACTAAATATGGATCTTACTTCAAGAGGGCTCTTGCAGTAGGTATTTACCATTAGGACTGCTCCCCTTGCTGCCAGGACCACACAGAAAACTTTAGCTAGCAGTGTCTGGCAGGGGACCATCCACTAATGTCACATGACTGACGTCAGCATGACCTTATATATTGGGCAGTACTCGGCCGCCCTTCCATTCTTTCCCGCCTTCGACCTGTGCACATCAGACCTCGTGGAGAGCATTGCTACAGTTCGACTGCCTTTTTAGATGAGTATTCATCTTAGATTTTTCCTTTATTCCTTATCCATTTTAGTAAATATTTTTGTACATGTCTTCTCCAATGCTTCCTGAGTCGCATAATAACAAGTGTGATTCTTGCGGTACGCAATTCCTGCATAAGGATGACCATTCCTTCTTCTTCTTCTGCCTAGGCCTGGATCACCAGACCAAGGACTGTGAGGCCTGCCTGAACTTCAGTCAGGCCACATGGCAAAGCAGGCAGAAAGCCCTTGAGGCCCATGTTTTGAATCTGAAAATGGCATCGATGGAGAAGGAGTTGCAAAAACTGCTGAGTGCATCTTCCTCCCCTTCTTCAGATTCGCACCGACACAAAAAACGGAAGGACAAGGAGAAGTACTGGGACCAGGATAGGTCCCCCTCCCACCTGTGGCTCCCTCCGGGAACCATGGATGACCAGTGGCCCTCTTCCTCTGGGAAGGGCGCCGCTTCGGATAAGCCTACTTCGACCCAGGAGCAGTCCTTGGTCCCCCCTGCTGCCACTGGTCATGGTGGCGGCAGTTGCCTTGGCTGAGTCTGAGGTTCCTGCCATGCTTAGGCCCCTCAAAACCAAAGGGTCTAAGTCTGCTGGTGGGACTGTTAAGTCACATCGGAACCTCCGATGAGTGCCCAGCCCAGGCTGATAAGCCGGGCACTGGAGGCCCTGGTGACTGCCCAGCCACGGCTGATAAGCTGGATGTTGGTTCTCCCGATGTCTGCACAGCCCAGGTGCTTTCGTTGGGCTCTGACGAAAGGCCCAATGTGACCACCCAGTGCCCGCTGCTGCTTCAGCCACAGCACTCCCTGGTGGGCTCGCCCGATCCAGGTACTCCTCCTCCCCCTCCGGCCCCTCCCAAGTGCCCGGAGCCAGAGTCGGAAGGACATCAGCCTGATGATGCTGTTTTTGGGTCATAGCCAGACCTCCTTGTGAATTCCCCGGTTGTCCCTCAGGACCCTCGGCCTCTGGCTCCCCTGGCAGGGCCCTCTGCCCCCCCACCTCTGCCAGAGGGACCCTCCAGTCCTTCCTACCCACCTTTCAGGCCTCCACAGGGTCCTCCATCTGGCCATAGTGCTCCTCTGTCAGGGCCATCACCGGATTTCCAGATGCATGGCTACCAGACGCACATTACCCTACCCCTGGATATCTTCCACTGGGGTACCAGATGCCAGGTCTCCCTTTGCCGGGATACCTGCCATCAGGCTATGTGCCTAACTTCCATATGCCAGGATATCAGCTGTCAGAGTACCAGATGTCAAGATACCCAATGCCGGGATATGCCCCTGGTTTTCAGCCGGCGTTTCAGCCTCCACTGCCCCCACCTCCACCTCGCCAGCCTCAGGCAGACTTCGGGGCCATCCTCCAGTCCTAGTGGGCTGAGACAAAGTCCCAATTGGTGTCAGAGTTGGACAGTTGACATCCGGTGGCAGCCTCTACTCCGGTGCACCCGGATCTGACGCCTAGGTCTCCTTCGCTGGTGGAGCCCCACCCTTCCACATCAGGCCTGATGAAAGGGGTGACTCCTGCCACTGAAAAGGGCAGACCTCCTATTACTTTTATGGAGGTCCCCCACACTGGGGTTTGGTCTCCATTCCGGACTAAGTCGTCTGAGTTGGACTTGGATTCTGATTCCTCTGCCTCGTCTTCTGGCTTTGAGACTCCTCCACTGGCTGAGCCTAAGACTAAGGAATCACCAAAGTCTCCTCTGAAGGACCCCTCATTCATGGACCTTCTCAAGAAGATTGTGGAGGCCTATGAGTGGAAATCTGATGACCAGGAACCCAAACCCAAGAGACTGGCTGAGCATTTGGATATGCTGGAGTTGTCTCCAGTCCTCACGCCTCACTGGTTGGAGCCTCATGAGGACTTAGCCTCTACCATTTGGCTGATGTCTTCATCCATTCCTGCCATAGCCAAGAAGGTGGACAGGACCTACCATACTCCAGAAAGCAAAGACCACCTGAATGCCGGCCCTAAAGTGGACTTGGTGGTCATTAGCGCAGCCCACAACCGATCCGCTAAACCTAAACACATGAACACTTCTCCACCTGATAAGGAGTCAAAGCAGCTCGACCAGTTTGGGAGGAAGTTTTATTTATTTATTTTATTTATTTATTTAGCTTTTGTTGACTGGGTAAGTGCACTAGACAAATCCTGCCTATTTTCAGGCACGACCCGGGGGAGGGGAGATGCAGATGAATGCCAACTGACCTTGAACCAGATTAAGCTGTTGGTGGTATTTTTAGTGAATGAGGGAAATTTGGCCAGGACACTGGGGGAAATTCCCTACTCTTTTCGATAAGTGCCATGGGATCTTTAACATCCACCTGAACTACCACCAATCCAGGCAGATGGGACCTCGGTTTAATGTCTCATCCGAAAGACGGCACCTCAGAAATGCAGCACCCCTCTCATGCTGCATTACAGTGTCAGTACTGGGATATTAATCCAAGTGCCAGATGTGGGAACTGAACCCACAGCCCTCTGATCTCCTGGCCTCAGAGGTGAGTGTGCTACCTACTGAGCCACTGACACTGACAGTCTTGGCTATTCACGCTCTAAACTATGTGGCTCACATGTTGATGTTCCAAAAGTCACTTTTTTGCAAATTGGAGCCGATCATTGAGGCCATGCCGGACTCTGAAGCAAAGGAAACACTCTCTGACACAATTAGATCAACTAAGGTTGTTTGTTGCCACTATCTGAGGGTGATCTATGATGCAGTTGACTTCTTGGCTAGGGGGTACAGCCACTGCTGTCTGCCTGAGGAGGTATTCCTGGCTGAAAGATTCTGGGCTGGCACCTGATGTCCAAGCTGCCATCCAGGATGCCCCGTTCTGGGGTTCTGTTCTCTTCAGAGGAGATGCCCAAGACATCACTACAAATCTCCAGGACAGGGGGAAGGCTCTATGTTCAGTGCAGATTATGTATCACAGTGGCTACAAGCCCAAACAGCCTTTTCAGCACCAACAGAGACAGCAGACGAAACAACACTAGCAGGCCAGACGTCAAACCAAACGTCGGGCCTCCTCAGCCACGGCCACCCCTCCAGCCAAGAGCCAGAGAGCTTTAGGGGTGGCCCTCCCCAACCCTCCCTCTGCCTCTTGACTCGCGGTCCACCTCCCCTCCTCCTTCTCTGTTGTGGTCGGAGGAACCGGTGGGTGGAAGGTTTGCCGGTCATTTGGCAGGATGGGAGGTGATCACAACAGATTCATGGGTCCTGCAACTGGTATCTCAAGGCCACATGTTAGAGTTTCTGGAGAGACCCCAAGACAACCCTCTGAGTTTCTCACATTATCCAAAGATGCACATTTCCTTGATCAAAGAAGAGATACAGGCTCTTCTGCAAAAAGCAGCCATAGAGCCCGTGCCTCCAAACCAGGTAGGAAGGGGATACTACTCTCACTTTTTCCTGGTCTCCAAAAAGATGGGAGATTTATGCCCAATACTAGACCTCAGTGCCTTGAATCTATACATAGAGTACAAACGATTCCAGATACTGACCCTTCCAGGCTTGCTGCCCCTGATACACAAGGGACAGTGGCTCTGCACACTGGACGTGCATGATGCTTACCTGCACATACTTGTTTTTCAGGCCCACCGCCACTAACATACTAACATACTAACATACTATTTGCCAGCAGATTAGGCCTTACGGTCTATCGAGTCTGCTCGAACCTAGATCCTTAGTTGGGTGCCGAGATCCTCCCATCCCTTGTTCTCTAGAAACCCCTATCATCCATCCCCACCCCCCCGGGACAGGCCATCATCTGATACATCCACTTTCTGTGTCTGTCCCACCCTCTCTTGAAGCCCTCCACTGTGGATCTCTGAACCAGCTCACCAGGCAGTGCATTCCAAGGGTCCACCACCTCTCGGTGAAAAACCTCCTCCTCTTTCCCCTCACCTTCCACCTTCCAACTTCAAACCATGCCCTCTGGTGATACCTCCCTGCTTTGGTCTAAAGATCCCCTCCATGTTTACCCTATTTATTCCCTTGAGGTACTTGAAGACCTCAATCATGTCCCCCCTGTCTCTCCTCTCCTCCAATGAAAACAGGCAGAGCTCCTCAAGTCTGTCCTCATAAGTCAAATCCCCCAGCCCTTGTATCATCTTATGTGCCCTCTGTACCCTCTCCAGGAGCTGTATGTCCCTCTTCAAGTGTGGTCTCCAGTACTGTACACAGTACTCAAGGTGTGGTCTAACCAGTCCATTGTACAGCGGCAGAATCACTTCCTGCTCCTAGAGGTGATCCCCTTACGATGCATCCCAACATCCTGTTTGCCTTGCTAGCTGCTCTCTGCACTGCTCAGAGTTATTCATACATGTATCCACCATGACCCCTAGGTCTTTTTCCCCTATTGAGGCCTCCAGCGCCCTCCCAGGATGTACCTGTGTTTAGGGTTTCCCGACCAAGATGCAACACCTTGCACTTTGGTGATATTGAAATTTAATTCCATGTGTGAGCCCAGCTTCCAGGGTGTCCAGGTCCCTTGCAGGGCCACCCTCCCTCTTCTCCCTCAACTACTGCTCCCATCTTGGAGTCATCCGAAGAGACTCATTTCACACCTATACCTCCTGATGTCCGATATGTATGCATTAAACAGGATCGGACCCAGGACCAAGCCCTGTGGTACCCCACTACCAACCTCTCTAGGGTTCGAGAGCTCCCCACAGACCACTACTCTCTGAGTCGTCCCAGCCAGCCAGTTTTCAATCCATCTGACCATCAAAGGGCCTACTCCTAACCCCATCAGTTTCTCCACCAGACCATTGTGGGGACAGAGTCAAACGCCTTCTGAAGTCCAAGAATAATACATCCACAGGCTTACCCTGTCCAGTTCTGATGTTACCCATTCAAGAACTCCACAAGGTTGGTTTGACATGATCTACCTGGCACAAACCCATGTTGCCGACTATCCAGACCTCCACCTCCTCCAAGTACACACCCCAATCGTTCCTTTGAATACTCCATTAATTTTCACCACGAGGTCAAACTGATGGGTCTATAATTACCTGGTACTTCCTCGACCCCTTATGGATTGGTACCACATGTGCCTCTCGCCAATCCCTAGGTACCCTCCCTGTCTCAAGTGACCTGCTGAAAAGCTCCACCAGGGGTGCAGCCAGTATGTCCGCCAATTCCCATAGTACTCTCGGATGAATGCCATCCGGCCCAGGAGATTTGTTTTTCTTTAGGGCCTTGAGGGCTAACCACACCCTTTTGGTGGAGATAGCATCATCCGTCCCCTCCCCCTTACTGGTCTTTTTATCCTTATCCAGATGTGACCCCCCTGGGGTACCTTTCTCCCCTCTTGCTCCATTTCTGTTGCTCCTGATCCCACTCCTGCTGCTTCCATCCCTTCATGCCTTGTTTGTAGATATCCCATCCCCCTAGTGAACACAGAGGCAAAGTACTCGTTAAATACCTCTGCCTGGTCCTGCCTCTTCCACCCACCCTCCTTCTGATCTCAATCTGCTGAGATGGCCCTTAGTTTTTCTCCGCTCCCCAATGTACGGAAGAACCCCTTTTCCTCCACCTGTATCCTCTTGCCAGCCGCTGCTCTTTACTGACTTTGCCCTCACCATATGGGTGACTTTTCTAGATGCAAGCTGGTACATTTCCTTATCCCTATCCCTCTTGTTGTTTTATATTTTTTGTAGGGCTTCTTTTCTCTGACTGCTACCTGTACCTCACTGGACCACCAGCATGGTTTACGTGACCTTGCTCCCTTACGTTTCAACTAGCTGATCCTGACTGCTTCCATGAAGTCCCGCTTATGACCTCCCATCTCCTTTCCACACTTGTCATTGAGCTAATCCTCTCAAGTGATCCTTGAGAATATTTCCCATGCCCATAAAGTCTGCCCTGAAGTCCACTGCCAGTGTCCTAGATCTCACCCCACCCCCCATGCTTATTTGAAACCAGACAGTATTGTGGTCACTCCCAGTCAGGGGTCCTGTACAGCTATGTCCCTACCAGATCCCCATCTGCCAGAACCAAATCCAGGACATGCCCTTCCCTTGTGGGCTCCATCACATGCTGTGTTAAGAACACATCCTGGAAGCCATCCAGCAGCCTCTGCTCCTTGGCCACCTTAGAGGACATGGTTCTCCAGTTTGTACCTGGCATATTAAGGTCCCCATCAACACCACTCCTTCCCCTTTGGACCACACTGGGCAATGATGTTGTCCAGCAAACCATCCTCTAGAACATCACTCATCCCGGGGCCCTATATGCTACTCCCAGCTTGACCTTATCTCCTGCTGGGGATCGGAAGGTGACCACTAAGGCCTCCACGTTTCCTCTGCCTCTTCTACCATAGCAATTTCTATATCATCTCTAATGAACATAGCCACTCCACCCCTCTGACCTCCTTTCTGTCCTTCCTAAGCATAGTGTATCCCTGTACATTTAGGTCCCAGTCGTGGGTTTTTGTTGGCCCATGTCTCTGTGACCGCCACATCCACCCCCCTCGAACAGCATGGCCTGGAACTCCCGCAACTTGTTTCCAAGCTCCTGGCATTTACTAACACCAACCCCCACCCTTTATCCCTGATCCTCTTTGCTCTAACCCCACCCAGATTCCTTATACTTCCATCCTCCCCTGCTCCTCCTGGAAACCTCCACCTCCAGTCTGTTTCCTCCTCTTGGGCTTGACGGCTACTCCTCATCTGAGGAGAGGGCTTCTGTCACCCTCCTCATCCCTTCCCCTTACAAGTTTAAACCCCACCTTTCTTGTATGTAGTCAGCCATCCCCTGTTTAAGGACTTCCTTCCCTAATGGGGCAAGATGAAACCTGTCCTTGGCATATAGTCCCTTATCCTCCCAACTCCATTCCAGTTCCCTTAACACCCCAACCCATTCTCTTCAGCCCACTTCCTGAGCCAGTCATTAACCTCTGTGAGCTTCTTTTTCTCCACTGAGGCCTTTGGTACTGGCAATATCTCCTAAAGGAAATGTTGCATCCATTATCACGACAGACTCTGGCAAGTTCTTGAACCTTGCTTGATTTCCAAATGCTATTTCCTCTAGATCATTAGTTCCAAATGCACAGGAAACCGGTTTCCTCCACAATCCCTAACCATTTCATACACACCATGAACTTTGCTCTGTGCACTGTCAGCCCAGAGATACTCACTACCTTCACTGGCTATGGCATCCACCCCTGTCCCTCCCAATGGATACCCTCTAATCATCGAGTCTCCCAGTAACAGAACCTCAACACCGCCATCATCCTTATGGTTACCCCACTATGCCCTCTCAGCCCCCTTCCCCTTTATTCATGATCTCAATTTCATGGGAGTCTTCCTGCCTTATTAGAGACCCCTTGTCACCCTCCCCTTTCTGCCTCCCTTGCTATTTTTGCCCACTTAACTCAAACCCCTCTGAATAGGGGTCCCTTTAACCTCTCTTATCTGAACCATTTATCCTGGCCCTGATGGTTTCCCTCCCACACCACCATCCTCCCCCTTGTAATAGTACTCCTGCTTCCAGAGGTTCTCTGTGGGTCCCTTAGCTAGGCCCCATCCTTGGTACTGACCTCCCAGCTGAAGGGGCTCCTCTCCCACCTCCTTGTCTCCCAGTTTCTCTCAATCATGCTCTCCTCCTCATGTCTGGAATATGTTGCATCTCCCCATTTGCTTAACATATATATTCCCTTCTCCTCTGGGACTATGTCTATCCTTTCCATAGCTGGTCTGTGATGCCCTATGGGTATCCGACTCTCCCCGCCTCTGTATAAGTTTCCTCATTTCCACCAACCCCTTCTCCCCCTCTAGGTTGCTTAGTAGCTCAAATTTATTGTGACACTCTATATCAGCCTCCATCAAGTAACCCAGTTCCCTGACTGCATCTCTAAACTGACCCTCTTCTTCTCTCTTGCACTGTTCACCTTAGAGCTCCTTCCACAGTCTGCTGTTTTAGGCTTCCACACAACAGCCCTCCTGACTCTTCCCCTCCAGTCTCTTTGTATTCAGAATGTTCACCCTGTCGCTTTCCCTTAGCATCAACTTCCCTATCTATGGGTCCTCTGTCCCTAATATCCCCTCCTGCTTGCTGTAACATAACATCCTGTAATTTCAGAGCGTTGCCTCAGCCTCCCTCAGCCCCACCCCTTCTGCTGCCCATATCCACACCCTTATCCTTGGACACCCCCCAGCTCCCACAGCTTACTCCTTAACTAATATACCTCACTGTGATACAAGATAGTTGTTCACAGAGTGGGCAGCCTCCCTCTCCAGGCCCAATTTAGAATTATTGCCATCCCACAGCCTGTGCAGCCTACAACCCTTCCAAAGATGCCTGCATGGTGGAATATGCCACCCTGATTTTCCTCTGTTTATAATAGCACACCCCCTTTTCTCAGTCCTTCCCGGAGTACAGTTTTCTCTATACTGACTGTAGTTATTTACAAACCCACTTCAACCCCACCAATAACGTTCCCAAGTCTCACAAACACATACAGTCCAGTGTGTGTTCGGTCCCACTAACAGTGTATGTAAGCAGACACCAGGTACCATACGATGTCACAGGCCCACTAGCTTCCTGTTGCTGCATTTCAGTCCCAAACAGAAATACTCAGCCCTTCAATCCCAACCCCAGTGGCTTTTCAGTATTTAAGAAGGCATACAAAACCGGTGGGTGGGAGGCTTTACCAAACACCAGGCAAAACACATTTAAATTTCCTCTAAGTATCCCTGCCAAACAACTATCCACAAGCCACCAAAGTTACAATGTAACAGTTCTAATTCAAGGTAATAATTTTAACACATAAAACTAATTTCACTTACAAACTATTCAAATATTTCAGTTAAAACAGAATATAACTCCATCCCTCTTTCCTACCTGGCTGCTTTAAGCTCCCAAGGAACAATGAAAGCCAAGTTAATTCCTGTTTAGAGACAAGGTAACTGCAGCTAATGTCCCATCCCCAAACACCAGGCAAACAACACATTTAAATTTCCCTCTAAGTATCCCTGCCAAACAACTATCCACAAGCCACCAAAGTTACAATGTAACAGTTCTAATTCAAGGTAATAATTTTAACACATAAAACTAATTTCACTTACAAACTATTCAAATATTTCAGTTAAAACAGAATATAACTCCAGCCCTCTTTCCTACCTGGCTGCTGTAGCTCCCAAGTGAACAATGAAAGCAAGTTAATTCCTGTTTAGAGACAAGGTAACTGCAGCTAATGTCCCATCCCCAAAACACCAGGCAAACAACACATTTAAATTTCCTCTAAGTATCCCTCATAAACAACTATCCACAAGCCACCAAAGTTACAATGTAACAGTTCTAATTCAAGGTAATAATTTTAACACATAAAACTAATTTCACTTACAAACTATTCAAATATTTCAGTTAAAACAGAATATAACCCAGCCCTCTTCCTACCTGGCTGCTGCTTAAGCTCCCAAGTGAACAATGAAAGCCAAGTTAATTCTATTTAGAGACAAGGTAACTGCAGCTAATGTCCCATCCCCAAACACCAGGCAACAACACATTTAAATTTTCTAAGTATCCCTCGCCAAACAACTATCCACAAGCCACCAAAGTTACAATGTAACAGTTCTAATTCAAGGTAATAATTTTTAACATAAAACTAATTTCACTTACAAACTATTCAAATATTTCAGTTAAAACAGAATATAACTCCAGCCCTCTTTCCTACCTGGCTGCTGTTAGCTCCCAAGTGAACAATGAAAGCCAAGTTAATCCTGTTTAGAGACAAGGTAACTGCAGCTAATGTCCCATCCCCCAAACACCAGGCAAACAACACATTTAAATTTCCCCAAGTATCCCCTACAAACAATTATCCACAAGCCACCAAAGTTATAATGTAACAGTTCTAATTCAAGGTAATAATTTTAACACATAAAACTAATTTCACTTACAAACTATTCAAATATTTCAGTTAAAACAGAATATAACTCCAGCACTCTTTCCTACCTGGCTGCTGCTTAAGCTCCCAAGTGAACAATGAAAGCCAAGTTAATTCCTGTTTAGAGACAAGGTAACTGCAGCTAATGTCCCATCCCCCAAACACCAGGCAAACAACACATTTAAATTTCCCTCTAAGTATCCCTCAAACAACTATCCACAAGCCACCAAAGTTACAATGTAACAGTTCTAATTCAAGGTAATAATTTTAACACATAAACTAATTTCACTTACAAACTATTCAAATATTTCAGTTAAAACAGAATATAACTCCAGCCCTCTTTCCTACCTGGCTGCTGCTAGCTCCCAAGTGAACAATGAAAGCCAAGTTAATTCCTGTTTAGAGACAAGGTAACTGCAGCTAATGTCCCATCCCCAAACACCAGGAAAACAACACATTTAAATTTCCCCTAGTATCCCTGCCAAACAACTATCCACAAGCCACCAAAGTTACAATGTAACAGTTCTAATTCAAGGTAATAATTTTAACACATAAAACTAATTTCACTTACAAACTATTCAAATATTTCAGTTAAAACAGAATATAACTCCAGCCCTCTTTCCTACCTGGCTGCTGCTTAAGCTCCCAAGTGAACAATGAAAGCCAGTTAATTCCTGTTTAGAGACAAGGTAACTGCAGCTAATGTCCCATCCCCAAACACCAGGCAAACAACACATTTAAATTTCCTCTAAGTATCCCTGCCAAACAACTATCCACAAGCCACCAAAGTTACAATGTAACAGTTCTAATTCAAGGTAATAATTTTAACATAAAACTAATTTCACTTACAAACTATTCAAATATTTCAGTTAAAACAGAATATAACTCCAGCCCTCTTCCTACCTGGGCTGCTTAAGCTCCCAAGTGAACAATGAAAGCCAAGTTAATTCCTGTTTAGAGACAAGGTAACTGCAGCTAATGTCCCATCCCCAAACACCAGGCAAACAACACATTTAAATTTCTCTAAGTATCCCTGCCAAACAACTATCCACAAGCCACCAAAGTTGCAATGTAACAGTTCTAATTCAAGGTAATAATTTTTAACACATAAAACTAATTTCACTTACAAACTATTCAAATATTTCAGTTAAAACAGAATATAACTCCAGCCCTCTTTCCTACCTGGCTGCTGCTTAAGCTCCCAAGTGAACAATGAAAGCCAAGTTAATTCCTGTTTAGAGACAAGGTAACTGCAGCTAATGTCCCATCCCCCAAACACCAGGAAAACAACACATTTAAATTTCCCTCTAAGTATCCCTGCCAAACAACTATCCACAAGCCACCAACGTTACAATGGAACAGTTCTAATTCAAGGTAATAATTTTTAACACATAAAACTAATTTCACTTACAAACTATTCAAATATTTCAGTTAAAACAGAATATAACTCCAGCCCTCTTTCCTACCTGGCTGCTGCTTAAGCTCCCAAGTGAACAATGAAAACTACCTCAGGTTCTCCTTTCAGGGAGAACACTACCAGTTCAAGGCCCTCCCTTTTGGCCTGTCTTCAGCACCCAGAGTTTTCACCAAGTACCTAGCGGTGGTGGCAGCGGGCCTGAGGTGCCGGGGCCACTATATCTTCCCATACATTGATGATTGACTGATCTCAGCTCTGTTGAGGGAACGGCTGGAACTCTCCCATTTCGGCTACCGTGGGCCAATTTGCCCAAGTGGTGGTTACGGTGAACTATCCCAAGTCTCACCTTACCCCCTTCCAGCATCTGCAGTTTATTGGGGTGGTGCTGGATACAGCCCAGGGTCAGGCTTTCCTCCCACTGGATAGGGCGGAAGCCTTGCAACGCCAGGCACAGTTTGTGGCTTCCAATCATTGGGATTCAGCCAGATCAGTACTGTGCCTCCTTGGCCTTATGGCAGTGTCCATTCCTATGGTTCCTGTGGCCAGGCTTCACATGTGGCTATCACAGTGGATGCTCAGGGTTCAGTGGGACCAGAGATCAGACGACCACGATCACAAGATCATGGTCTCCGGATTGATGCGCACGGACCTCCTTCGGTGGCAGGATATCAATAATCTCTGCAAAGGAGTCCTCTTTCAGCCTCCTTCCCCCATCTAGACTCTGATGACAGATGCTTCAGGGCTGGGTTGGGGGCACTCTTAGACAGCCACAGGACACAGGGTCTGTGGTCTCAGTCAGAGCTCTCCCTACACATAAATGTGCTGGAGAATGCCCTCCAGGCCTTTCAGCACCTCTCTTTTTTTCAATTCAAACTTTATTCATTGTTATACAGTTACAGAGAGAAGATCCAGTTAGCATACATACAGATGAAACAGGAATATACTGTATATCAGGAGTTAGATCAACTCTTCCCCCCTCCCTCACCCCCCCTTCCCATTTCCTCACACAAGATAAGTTATCAGCTGGGGAAATAAAAAGAGGGTGAACGTCTATGGTGATTGTAGGGAATACAATGTCAGCAAAGGGCCCCAAATCTTCTGAAATTTCTGGGATTGATCACGTAAATTAGCAATCATATTTTCCAAATGCAGATTTGCCAGCAACTCTTGTAGCCACTCACTGTAAACAATGTCAGTCGTGTCTTTCCAATGACGCAAAACCAGGTTTTTAACCGACATAGCTATAAGAGTTATATGAAATTTTCTGTTATTAACTGTGACAGAGGAAAAATCCCCCAATATACATATTTTGGGAGTAAAAAGGTCATACAGACCTAGTAAAGGGTCAGCCCTCTGTCGAATCGTATTCCAAAGGGGGGTTACTTTGGAACATTTCCAGAATATGTGTAGTAAATTCCCCTCCTCCTGCTTGCAACGAGTACAAGTAGCGGATGACAGGAGTCCCAGCTTAGCCAATTTCTGGGGTGAATAATAGAAGTTGTGCAGGACTTTGAACTGAATTAGCCGGAGCTTATCTTGTCTAACATATTTATGACAATTCAACCACAAAGAGGGCCAATTAATTTCCTGATGGGGAAAAAGAGAGGCCCAAAATTGAGTCGGGCCAAAACAATCCGGCCATTTCCAGTTATGTAATATCCCATACATTTTAGATACAGCATGAGGTAGGCCTGCCATAGGAGTCAGTTCTGTCCAGTAGGACAAACTTGAGGGTATCGGTGGGATGGAACCTAAAGATTTCACCATCAGGTGTCGTAATTGAAATATTTTAAAAATAACAGAATTCAGAATTTGGGCTTTATGTATAATCTCAGGAGAGGTTAACCAAGAGACATCTTCCCGAATAAAAAAGCTAAGTGGGTGATCTCCCAGCTGGGAGATCCATTTCAATTGGAGAGGTTTACCCTCAATAGTGAGATTTGGGTTCCCCCACCACGGTTGAGAGGGATCTATGATATGCTTATATTTCAAGAAGGAACATAGCTGTGAGTGAACTCTTACAGATACTGCTATAGGGCTGCCTTTAAGTGAGGTGGGGGTAAAGATTTCAACCTAGTATGTAAACGCGCCCTGGGGGATAGCCCATTTGCCTTTATAAGGGTACATTCTATTTTGAGCCATATGGGAGTAAAAGAATATAATGTTGAAGGGTGCTCAGGTGTGGGCCACCTCAAGTACTTTTACATGACTGGCCCAATAATATAACCCAATGTGTGGGAGACGGAGTCCTCCTTTCTCTTTCGGGTTGAGAGCTTGTTATAACTTATCCGGGGCTTTCTAGCTGCCCAGATGAAATCTGTAATCATCCTATGCATCCTTTTAAACCACGCCAGAGGGATCCAGACATTTGAAAGCTCAATTGGGTAGAATAATCGGGGAAAAATATTCATTTTAACTATATTGATTTTCCCCCAAAGAGAAAGGAGGAGCAATGCTCATCTTTTAAGATCTTGCCTAATAACAGCAGCTAATGGAACCAGATTTAGTTTTATAAATTTACCGGGGTCTCTTGACAAGTTAATTCCCAGGTATCTCAAGGATTTAGTCTGCCAAGAGAAACCCACCGCTAAAGCATCTATCTTTATCGCTTTGTAATTTAGAGGGAAGACCACAGTCTTATCTTTATTTATTTTGTAGTTAGACATAGAGCTAAATTCTTCCAAGATTATAATCAGGGCAGGCATTGACGTCTTAGGGTGGGACAGCTGTAGGAGCAAGTTGTCCGCATAGGCCGAGACTTTGACAGTCTGATGGTGAACCACTATACCCTGGACATCTGGATCTGCTGTAATCCTGCAAATAAGAGATTCTAAATAGATGTTAAACAATAAGGGGGATAGCGGGCAACCCTGTCTAGTTCCGGCATAAAGTGTAAAAGGATCGGACAGTGACCCATTACAAACAACGTGTGCATTTGGAGATTTGTACAATGCCTTTATCCACTTTATGAACAAGGGGGGAAATCCAAAAGCTTGAAGTGATTGAAATAAAAAGTTCCAATCAACCCTGTTGAATGCCTTCTCGGCATCCAGGGAGACAAGCACAGCAGAAAAGTCAGCATCCCTGGTAGCCGAAAGGACATGTGACACAGGGTTCTGAGATGGTCTACCGAGGATCTGACCTTCATGAATCCCACCTGTTCTGGGCCTATGATATCCGACAATATCTGGCCTAGTTGATCCGCAAGAAGTTTTATGAGAATCTTGAAATCTTGGTTCAGAAGGGAAATCGGTCTGTAACTTTGCGTTCTATCAGGGGGTTTACCCTCTTTGGGTATTAGGGTAATTAAGGCCTCAAATAGAGACTTATCTGAATCTTGCCCAGAAAGAATATGATGAAATAAGGCCAGAAGCGATGGAACCAGTTGTGGGGCAAACATTTTATAAAAATTTGCAGATACCATCAGGACTCGGTGTCTTGTCTATCGGGAGATCTTTAATAACTCTGATTATTTCCTCTGAAGTGATGGGAGCGACAAGAGCTACTTTATGTACATTTGAGATAGAAGGCAATGAGAGGTGTGTTAAGAAAAGGTCCAATTTAGATAATGATGGAGGTTCCTCCATCGGACTATGTAACTTCATATAATATTTTCTGAATTCAGAAATAATATCTGACGGGGATATTTTTAAGGTGTCATCTTCCATGGAACGGATCGAGGCAATGAACCTATTAGATTCAAGTTGCTTAAGTTTGAGAGCCAGGAGACACCCTGCCTTTTCTCCCTGATCCAAATAAAGGGCTTTGGTTTTGAGGATGGAGAATTCAGCCTTATGTTTTAGTAAATTCAGATATGCATCTTTTAACTTTACTAAATCTTGTTTCACTAAGTTAGAAGACTGGGGTGATAGAGTGTGTTCCAAAGATCGGATTTGAGATAATAGGGATTTAAGTTGCACCTCTTGCATCTTTTTCCTTTTGGACGCTAATCCAATCAGAAGGCCACGAAGGTAGGCTTTTAAGGCACACCATTCAATATCAGGTCTTCCTGTTGAATTAGTATTGATTTCGGAAAAAACTGTAATGTGCTCAGCTATATATTTAACATTTTCTGGATTTTTAAGCAATTGGTTGTTGACCTTCCATCGCCCACCCTTAGTGGGAAGAGCTACAAGGGAGATCAAGCACGACACTGGGGAGTGGTCAGATAAAGGGCCCGGAAGTATATTAGCATCCGACACATCGGAAATCAAGTTCTGGGAAATTAACAGGTAGTCAATACGGGAAGACGTATGGTTGTCCTGTGAGGTAAATGTAAACTCTTTAACCGCTGGGTGAAGGACACGCCAAATATCTATCAGACCTGCACCATCTAACAATTCCCGGAGTGCTCGTTGGGCTGGGGAGAGTCCTTTAAGTGACCTACCTGAGTGATCTATCTGTGGCTCAACAACCAGATTGAAATCCCCTCCTATAATTAAAAGTGTGTTTAAATAGGGCCTTTCAGCACCTCTTAAGCCCAGGTCCTCTGCCGGTCCAAATGGACAATATGTGCGTAGTATGGTACCTAAACAAGCAAGGGGGCATTCGGTCATACCCCCTTTGCAGGGAGGTGATGCAAGTTTGGTATTGGGCAATTCAGCATCAGATCTCCCTCATGGCAGTTCATGTCCTGGGCATCCAGAACATTCTAGCGGATAGTCTCAGCTGCACCCAGGCCAAGGCTCACGAGTGGGAAATAAACCAATCAGTGCTTGAGGACATATTCGACTGGTGGGGTCGTCCAGATCTTGATCTGTTCGCTCCCCATCCAAAGCAAAACTACCCAAGTTTTGCTCACTCGTTCCATGGCCTGGTGTTATTTGGTGAGATGCACTATTGCTTTGTTGGACAGGGAAGTTCTTGTACGCCTTCCCTCCCTTTCTGATTCTGCAGAAGGTACTGCTCAAGCTGCAAGTTGAATGGGCCCGCATGATCTTGATCGCCCCTCATTGGCCTCACCAAGTATGGTTTCTGCTTCTTCAGCAACTGGCGGTGGAAACCCTGGTTCCTCTACCTCTCTGTCACAGCCTCCTGATCCAGGAGGAGGGCATGCTGGTCCATCCAGGGCTAAAGTCCCTTCACCTCCACATGTGGCACCTTCTGACATAGCCGCTTCACGTTTTGGTGTTTCACCTAGGGTAGCCCAAGTCCTCGTGGAGGCCAGAAAGCCTTCCAAGAGAACCACTTATGCTATGAAATGGAGATTTTCCATTTGGGCCACCTCGAAAAGTTGGGACCCTTTTTAGTGCCCCGTCCCTCAGATCATGGAGTACATTCTGCATCTCTCTAACCTAGGCCTGAGTTACTTTTCTTTGAAGGTGCACCTTTCAGTCATTTCCACCTACCACATCCCAGTGGAAGGCAAAACTGTTGCTCAGCTGGAGGTTTCCAAAACATTTCTGAATGCAGTTCTCCACCTGAAACCCCTGGTGCGTAACCCTGCTCCACCGTGGGACTTGAATTCTATTTTAGAAAAACTCGCCTTGCCTCCTTTTGAACCAGTCACAAGTTGCGACATGCATTTTCTGTCATGGAAAGCACTCTTTTTAGTTGCTGTTACTTCTGCTCGAAAGATTTCTGAGCTTCAGGCCCTGATGTGTAAGGAGCCTTATTTGATTTTTCACAGAGGTTGCTCTGCATACTAATCCTAAGTTTTTACCTAAAGTGGTTTCAGAGTTTACATTGAATCAGACCATTCAACTACCGGTGTATTACCCTGAGTACTCTAACCAGGGGGAGGCAATTCTACACACTTTAGATGTTCACAGAACTTTGTGGTATTATGCAAATCGGACGAAGTCAGTCCATAAAACAGATCAGCTTTTTGTTTCCTTTGCACCCAAAAGAGAAGGTGCCACTATTTCTAAGAAGTGTTTGTCCAAATGGTTGGCAAACTGCATTATTTTCTGCTACCAGAGGTACAATAAACCTTTGCCGAGGGAAGTCAAAGGACATTCTACCAGAGGCATGGCTGCTTCTGCTGCTTGTTTCAAAAATGTGTCTACTGCTGACATTTTTGCAGCAGCCACTCGGAACGCCATCCAAACCTTCACGAAACACTACAGTCTGGATATTGCCTCTAGGTGTAGGGCTGGCTTTGGACTAGCTGTCCTTCAGGGCCTCCTTTCATAGTTCCCTGTGCCTCTGCAGATCTGTCCTGCCTCCCATGCTGCAGACTTGTCTGACTTACACTGCTTGGGACTCAGTCCTAATGGTAAACACCTACTGCAAGAGCCCTCTCAAAGTAAGATAGTACAAATACGTAAGAACTTACCATAACACTAGATCTTCAAAAGAGGCTCTTGCAGTAGGTATGTTTCCCTTCCTCCTTCCCACAGCTTCTGCTGCTGCTTCTTCTATCAGCCTTACTTAGGCTTTAGGAGCCCACTCCTTTCTCCTGTCGCTTTGTTCTGCAGTCTCCGGCGGGAGAACTGGAGGGCAGGCTGGGGACCTCCCAATATATAAGGTTACGCTGACGTCAGTCACGTGACGTCGATGGGCAGTCCCCTGCCAGACATTCCTAACTAAAGTTTTACATGTGGTCCTGATGCTAGGGGTTGCAGTCCTAATGATAAATACCTACTGCAAGAGCTTCTCTTGAAGATCTACTGTTACGGTAAATTCTTACATAACTGTACTTTCGGAGTCCAGGGTGTCTGAATGGGGAACCCTTAGTCCAGTAAACATAAAAGACTCTTGAAGCATGTACCGGAGAGGGTGCCTGCTAAGAAAAAGACCCCCCCACAAAAAAAAAGAAAAGCATGTGGCTGCCCCTCCTGCTGAAGGAGGAAAGGAGCCGCCACTAGACAGAAGTAAAATGCCCTCTGTGGAGGACATGACTAACGTGGCAGTTTCTCCAGGCTTTCCAGGCCATGGGGTCTCTCATGGGCATGCTGGTCTCCCCCCACCTGGTTCTGGTTCCCTTCCTGATTCTGGAAGACCAGGGAGCTGAGTTTTATTATAAGGAAGAGGGTGAATATGTTAAGCCCAACTGTTCCCCTGAGCAAGAATTCATTTCTCCTCCCCAAGGCCAGAATGATTTCTCCTTACACTATTCTTTTGCGAGGCAGATGGTAAACACCATCAACCTTTCCACCCAAGAGACTGTGGAGGATGAGGATGAGGATGAAGTAGAGTTCTAGGGACATAGCTATGATGTTCTATCCACACTTTCTGGCAGTGTTCTTTCCCTTTAAGACGTGCCGAAATGTCTTCAAGCTGGCTCCTCCCACCCACCTGGGTGGTAACTCCACTAGCTTCGCCCCATAATGCAAGATCTTCCTTTCCACTGAAAGAAGGTTCCCTCCTTACCGCTCTGACGCTGAAGAGGCCTTTTGTGATTTATTTCCTTCGAACGTAAATAAAAATCTTGTCTTCAGGCTTTACTTCTCGGCTGATATGGACAATGCGAAGTCCATTCCGGGGTTCTGGAAATGTGGTCATGATCAGATGTTCAAATGGATCTGCAGACCTCGTATGTATACTGCCTGGGTCATGAGCACAATACCCAGGCTTGCAGCCTTTGACGCACCTTCCATCCCTCCACTTTGGAGTATTGCTTAGCCCCCCTTCTCCTTGGACGTCTAGATGATCGTGATCCACCCATGAAATCTAAGGATGCCTGACGGGTGGCCTCTTCAGCTGTGGGGTCAATCAAGGAGCTTGTGGTATTCGAGGAGGCTGTGGCCCAGGCCACAGCACAGGTCTCCTCGGCAGTGGCCTTTTGCTGCTCTCCTTGGGCGCCTTCTTTACCAGGCTGTTTAAGGAACTGTGCCTGGCCCTCCCAACCCATGGGCAGGGTCCATCGGGCACTAAATAAAAAAAAAAATCTTAAAAAGGGCAGAAAGAGACCAAAAAGTGGTCTCGTCGTGGGATCAGGAGCACTCTCAGGCCTCCAATTCCCACGCTTTGCCGGAGTTGCCGACTATGGTTGATGCTTTGACTTTGGCTGCTGACCCCACAGTCTCCCCATCAGACCAGTTGGTCGAAACTGCGGTTGACACCTCCGAGACATTTCTTGAACCTGTCAACCCATTGTCCGCTGAGGAGGTCAATACCTACCTTTTTAGGACTCTGGTCCTTCCACTTTCCCAGGGAGGGACGGATCAGGGTACTGTTCTGTCCCCTCTCGTCCTGGAGCACCTGGACCAGAAGAGGCCTTGTCTTTGCCAGCCATGTCTGAGACCCACCGCTGGTCCCCCCTGCAGTTGAGGTCGAGGTTCCATTCCTGGAGCCCCAACTCAGGTAGCCCACGTTGATCTCGATACTTGTGCTCTTGGCGCTCGAGCAAGCAGTGCCACCGCTATTCCTAGTCCTCCTCGTAGGGCGAGGAGAGGCACAGGTGCAAATTGCGTTGCCGTTATGAGGATCTTATGTGGCAGCAGCTCTGGCTGACCCAGACTAAGCCAATCCTGGCCACCCCAGCCCTTCTTTAGGTGCCACTACCGGAGCCGCAGCAGACCCCGCTCCAGCAGGAGCCGGTTCATACAGTCCCAGTGCGGCCCCTCCGGCCTCTCCACCTATTCCGGGGGAGCTGCCACCTAAACAGCCGATGATCGGTGCTCCAACCAAAGACGCTTAGCCGGGTAAGGGTTTACCTCATCATCTGTCAGTCACCATCACCTCGGACTGCCCTTGAGGGTTAGTGGGGACTTGGGTGGTTGACCTCTCTTCCACGATTCTTCAGAATCGGAAGGGTCCTTCTTACACTCCTGACCGGGGATGAGGAGTCTATGGGGGACCTCTTGATGGATCAAGGGCCCACGTCCTTCATGTGCCTTTTCTGTCTCATTTCAGAATGGATGGGTCTCCAGCTGGAGCCTGTTCAGAAGCAGAAATGGTACCCACTGACTGAGATCCTCGACTGGGGTGACTCTCCAGTGGAAGCCTTCCCGGTCCAGGAAGCTATTCTCAGTCCTGCCCTGCAACTGTGGCAACACCTGGCCTCCTGCCTTGCGCCATTGTCCCAGATGGCCAGCAAGTATGCAATCTCTACTGGTTCCCTGTCAGGATTCACGGAACACCCACTCAGCCAAAGCTTTTGTGGCTAACTCCGAGTTTAGGATGTAGGGGGATGTTGACAAACCCTCCCAACAAAAAGTCCAAAAAATTGGACCATACAGTTAAAAAGTGAGCTTGCCTCTTCTCATGGCCCACTTCTCACACACCCACCTGGGTTCCCTGGATGAGGTGCTTCCTCACCTGCCCGCAGATCTGCAGACTACAGTCAAGCAGGTCAGGGACCAAGGCTGAGCTGTTGCAAAACAGCAGTTCCAATTGGCCATGGACATTGACAATACATGTGCCTATTCTGTGGCCATGGCAGTTGCCCTGCATCACAGGGCTTGGCTGCGCATCTCCACCTTCATGGCTGATACGCAGCACAAGTTGGCAGACATTCCCTTCTTGGGTACTGACCTGTTTGGGCCCGGCATGGAAGAGCACCTCACCTGGATTGAGAAGTCCAGTGTCACCTTGGACTTAGTGACTTCTGCCCAGAAGGACCAAAAGGGCTCTAAACCCCAAAAGAAGTCCTTTTGGCCCGCCTCTGCCCAAGAAGCTAAACCTGCCCAGTCCCCGGCTGGACAGTAACAGGCTTGGCATTTCTGACTCAATTCCATGACCTTAGTCATCTGAAAGCCAGGAACTAGAGGTCCCGGTGGCCCTTCCGCCACTTCAAAGCCTGCCCAGTGACAGGATGGGGAGTGCCTCCCCCATTCCCATCCTGAGCCCCCTGGGTCCTCCCGTGGGGGGCTGGCTCCACCACTTCCTTTCTGCCTGGTCTGCTGTTACCATGGACAGGTGGGTCCTCGAGGTGGTTGGTCAGGGTCTGCCTCTGGAGTTCGAGGCAAAGCTACCCTGCTGAGCCCACATCCCACAGAAGGGCTTAGTGTCCATCGACATCCTGTTGGCCCTTTGGGATGACATTTCCCAGCTCCTCTGCAAGGAGATTGTGGCTCCTGTGTTGGACCCTCCTGAACTCCCAGGATTTGTCTCCAGGTATTTCCTGGTGCCAAGGTGGATGGGGGGCTGGCACCCCATCTTAGATCTGCATGACCTGAACAAGTTCAAAAGGCTGTGCACCTTCAGGATGGTCACTCTGTCTCAGATCATACCATCTCTTGAGCAAAACATGTGGTTCTGCTCACTGGATCTACAGGATGCATTCTTCCACGTACCTATCCATTCATCACACTGGTGGTTTCTCCACTTCAGGGCGGAGGGAACCCTCTATGAATTCCAGGCCATGCCATTTGGCCTGTCCTCGGCCCCCAGGATCTTCACCAAGTACACTGCAGTTTGGCAGCCCACCTGCAGTGCTGGGGAGTCCGGGTATACCCCTAGCTGGATGACTGGCCTATCGCAGGTACCTTCAGGCAGGAGGGGGAGCAGTCCGGGGACCTTGCCCTCCAGACCTGCACCTCTCTTGGCCTGCTGTTCAATCAGGTCAAGTCAGAACTCGTACCCTCGCAGGTGATCTCTTTCATCAGGGCAGAGCTCAACTCTTGCAGAGCCAGGGCTCGGCTCCCGGCGGACAGGGTGGATGTTCTCTCCTCTTTTACACGATCATTTCGGGTTGGGCAGTTGCGCCCTGCTCGGGACTTCCTGTGCCTACTGGAATGAATGGTGGCCTGCACCAGCATGGTCCATTGGACCCACTGGAGAATGTGCTCTCTGCAGTGGGAACTGGCCAGTCAATGGTCTCAGTGCAGGGGTCACTTTGACCAGCTGGTCATTGTGGCCCAGCGGATGTGGGACACCCTCCAGTGGTGGTTGGTCCCAGAACATCTGCAGGAAGGTATCCTGTTTGTCTGCCCAGAGCCGATGATCATCCTGTCGACCGATGCCTCTCTCATGGGCTTGGGGGGCCTACCTGGGGGAACACAGAGTCCATGGGCTGTGGACCCTCGAGGAGTCCCAGTGCCACATCAACCTGCTGGTGCTTTGGGCAGTTCAGCTGGCACTGACTGCTTTTGCTCCACACCTTCAGGGTCAGGTGGACCAGGTTCAGACAGACAACACCACGACCATGTACTACCTCAACAAGCAGGGCAGGACGCACTCCCTTTCTCTGTGCAGGGAAGCTCTCCGCATGTGGACCCTTGTGTGCAGCTTGGTGGCTGATCTCCTGGCCATCCTTGTGGCTTGTGTCTCCAACCAGCTGACGGATGCTCTCAGCCATTTTGGTGAGGTGTCTCATGAGTGGTCTCTCCACCCAGAGGTAGTACATAGTCTGTTCTCCCAGTGGGGCACCTGTCTGAAGAACCTGTTCGTCTCCATGGAGAATGCAAATCTAAGGCTGTTTTGTGACCACCCCCTCAGCAGGGAACATTGCAGGGGGGATGCCTTCTCAAGGCCCTGGATGTCAGGCCTCCTCTATGCCTTCCTTCAGTTTCCCTTGATCCACAAGGTGTTGTTCAAGGTGAGGAGGGACAAGGCATGGGGGATCCTGGTGGCTATTGACTGGCCATGCCAATTCTGTTACCCCAATCTCCTCAGCCTCAGCAGCAGGCTCCCGAGGCATCTTCCCCTTCACCCGGACCTGCTCTCGTTCAGTCAGGGGAAGGTTCTTCATCCTGATCTTCAGTACTTGCACCTGACAGCCTGGTTCTTAAGCGGCTAGAGTTTCAGGCTCTGGGTCTCTCTGAAGATGTCCTCAACATTGTTGAGGCTTCTCAGAAGAAGTCGACCCAAAAATGCTATGCCTTCAAATAGAAGAGGTTCACCATTTGGTGCCAGGGCTAGGGATTGGACCCCTTATTTTGTCTGATGGCTAGCATTCTCGACTACCTTTGGTCCTTCTCCCAGTGGGGCCTTTGGTCGATGACCCTTAAGGTGCACCTGGCAGCCATCTATGCTTACTGGGTGCAGGCCAGTCAGCAGTTGGTGGCACAGGAGAAGGTAGTCTGGTGCTTTTTTAAAGGCCTTGACCACAGTTTCCTTCTGGTGCGTGAACCATCACCACCTTGGGACTTGTTGCTGGTTTTGGCAACGGTCATGGGCAAGCTATTCAAACTGATGCACAGGTATGAGGTGTCACATCTGTCATGGAAGACCGCCTTCCTGCTGGCTATTATGTCAGCCAGAAAGATAAGTGAGCTCCAGGTGCTTTTGGTGGCATCTCCTTACCTGGTCTTCCACACGGACAAGGTTTTCCTTCGCCCCAACCCAAAGTTCCTCCTGAAGATTGTGTCTGATTTTCCCCTTAAGCAAGTGATTAATCTCCTGGTGTAATTCACTGACCACAACCCGGAGGCCAAGCACAGGCTCTATACATTGGATCTGCAGTAAGCACTAGCCTATTATAAGGAGTGAACAGCTGGAGTTCGGGGAGAAGTTTGCCAGTTATTTGTCACCTACACTGAAGCCACACCTGGCAGACTGGCAGCTAAGCAGATAATTGGCAGGTGAATTGTATCCTGCATCAACCTCTGCTATAGGTTGGTGGGTAGGGAGCCTCCAGTGGAGCTAAGCGCTTATTCCACCTGCCATACCGCTGCCTCGGTGGCTGCTTCCAGGGATGTCCCTATCCAGAAAATCTGTCAGGTTGCTGCCTGGAAGTCACTTAACCACCCAGTGCTCCCAGGTCATCCCTGAAAACAGGCACTTGTGCCTAGTGGGCCATACCCGGTTACCAAGACTAAAAAAAAAAAAGGTCAGCACTCACCTTCATTTCCCATTACCACATAGACCTTGAATCATGCCAGGATGATGGTTTTGGTGCCTCAGTTCTCCAATCTCTGTTCCCTAAATAGGGGGTGTGTGCCTTGCCCCCTCCTCCTGGGAGAACTGCTAGGAGTCTGCCAGAAAGTGTGAATAGAACATCATATCCATGTCCCTAGAAAACCAGGTTACTCACCTGTAATAGTAGTTCTAGGAGTGGTATATGATGTTCATCCATACTGACCCACCTGACCTCCCCTGGCAAGTGGCACACTGTTTTTGCTTCCAGAGGGCAAGATCTGGCATCACGGGGCAGAGTTAGGGGAGTTACCACGTGGGTGGATAGGTGGAGCCAGCTTGAAGACATTCCGACACATCTTAAAATATATTGCCAGAAAGTGTGGATGAACATCATGTACCACTCCTAGAACTACTGTTACAGGTGAGTAACCTGTTTTCTGGGGGGCATGATGGGGTTATCCCTGACCAATAAGTTGCTCCTGCAGGTGCATAAACCCCTTAATAAGGCAACCTGTAAGTTCTGACAGACTCTTACCTCCACCCCTGGTATTGACAAAAAACAGAAACAGTGCCAGCTTGATAAACAAGATGCTGAGTACCTCTTATTCCCATCCTGACCATGAAGGAATGGTACGGGCTGTGACCTGTAATAAGGCAAAAGTTCCCCTCTCTACCCAGTACCCAGATAAGGATTCCAGGAAGCTGGATAGCATGTGGAAAAGTCTACACATCTGCATCTCTTCTTCTAAGACAGGCGGCCTACATAGCTAATACTGCCCAGCAGCAGATGGCTCTATGGAGCTCCATTCTGGCCATGAGCGAAAAAGCTTCTGGTGTCTTGGCACAGGACTTAGCGGACACTGCTGCTACCAAGTACCAGTTTCATATAGCAGTGAATACAAATGACACCACCTCCAGAGTCATGCCCCATGTAGTATTCCTGAGAAGGTTTGCTTAGCTCAGGACTACAAACTTCTCTCAGGTTACTCTGTCAAATGCTATAGATTTTCCCTGAGGGAAATTCCCTATTCTAGGGACGTGGATATGTTGTTCTATCCACACTTCTGGCAGTGTCCTTTCCCCTTTAAGATCAGCCAGAAAGTCTTCAAGCTGGCTCCTCCCACCCACCTGGGTGGTATAACCCTCGGCTCTGCCTCATGATGCCAGATCTTCCTTTCCACTGGAAGAAGCAGGTTCCCTCCTTAACGCTGCCGTGTTGAGTAGGCCCTGGCACTCAAATCTTCGAATTTACTTCCAAAACGTAAACTCGTGACAGTAATGTCTTCATTGCGATCTCCGATCACGACCAAGATGGAGGAAAAGTCCTTGCCCGAATTCCACCGGTGCCCTTGTGGGCAGAAGATGTTGCGCACCAACCCGCACACCATGTGTATTTATTGCCTAGGCCAAGAGCACAATACCCAGGCCTGCGATATTTGTCGCTTGTTTCACCACGTGGTTCTTGACGATCATCTCGCCCGCTTGCAGTTGGATCGCCCGGAGAAATGGAATCTGCCAGTCAAATCCAAGGACACCCTTTGGGTGGTCTCCATGGCTGCAGGGTCCACCAAGCAGGTGGAGCAGCTTAAGGCCTTGGAGAAGGAGGCGGCTCGGGCCGCCGAACAGTCCTTTTCAGCTTCTGCCTTTATTCCACTGAAATTGGGCTCCACCTTTTCAGGCTCCTTTAAGGAGCTGTGCCAGTCTCTCCCAACTAAAGAGAGGGTTCTTTGGGTTCACACAGCTCGCACCCCCATAAGAAGGAGAAGGAGTCGAGAGAAAAAGAGAAGACTCACCATTGATGTTCTTGGTATCGAGAGCGGTCTCTGTCCCTGGAATCTCTGTTTTTTTACTATGATCCAAACCGCGGCCTTAGCCACTGGCTTCATGGTACCCCCGTCAGGCCAGTTGGCTTAGACGTGGGCCGATGATCTGGCCTAGATTTTTCTTGACCCAATTGACCCGTTGTCACCTGATGAGGCCATCAATTCTCTGTTTAGGACTCCGGTCCTACCGGTGATCAACGAAGGGGGGGCTCAGCCCACTTAGCACAACCTTCTGTTTCCAGACCTAGACCAGAAGGACCCGTGGCACTCCCCGGCTCCCTCTGAGAACCCCGTCGGCACCCCTGGCGGTTGAGGTCTCGGTCTTCCTCGTCCAGTAGCTAGAGCAAATCCCACTGATGTCAGAGGTCCCTTTCTCGGTGCCACGGAAAGTGGTGCCACCGCTATTCTTCATCCTCATCCTCCTTGGCTGAGGAGAGGCTTCGGGAGAAGTTGAGTCAATGCTACAAGGACCTCATGTGGCAAAAGTTAGTGTTGGCTCCCACACCGGCCATCACATGGCTGTCACCTGACAGGCCAACGCCTACACCTCCGGAGCAGGATGACACCGCCCCTCCACCTGCAGAGCCGGTGAAGACCATCTTGGTTCAGTCAATCAGCCACTGACCAGGACTCCAACAAAGGAGTCTCAGCTGACTAAGGAACTACCCCATAGCCTGTAGGTCACTATCGTGCTCGACCATCCGCAACAGGTTGAGGGTGACTCGGGTGGTCAACTGCTTTGTTCGGACTCTCTGGGGTCCAAGGACTCCTCACTGCACTCCCATCTGGTTGACAAGGAGTCAGTGGGGATCTCTCGATGGAGGAGGACTCACGTCCTTCATGGGCATCCTCTGTCTTATCTCCGAATCTATGGGGATGCCACTGGAGCCCATCCAGAAGAGGGCTCGCTATCCCCTAACAGACATTCTGGATAAAGGGGATTCTCCAACAGAGGCCTTCCCAGTGGCCGAAGCCATTGTCAGCCCAGCCCTGGAGCTTTGACAGCACCTGCCTCCTGCTCTGCACCTTCGGCCTGGATGGCCCACAAATACATGGTGCCCATCGGTTCTCTCTTGGGGTTCACGGAACACCCCTCGGCTGAGGAGTTGGTGACCTAGTCCATGTTTTAGTGTATGGACAATACAGGAGATGTCAATAGACCTCCGGACAAGGAGTCTAAGAAATTGGACCACTCGGCCTAAAAGGTCTATGCTGCCTCCTCACTTGGTCTCTGCCAGGTGAGCTTGTCCGTCATCATGGCACACTTCTACCATGCCCTCTTGGGCTCTCTGAATGAGGTGATTCCTCATCTTTCTGCTGACCTTCATACCACGGTCAAGCAGGTCTGAGGCCAGGGTCAGGCTGTGGCTAAACAAGAACTCCTGACAGCTGTGGATATTGGGGACTCCTGTGCCCACACAGTGGCAGTTGCAGTCGCCATGAGCTTTAGGGCATGGCTGAGGATCTCGACCTTCATGGCAGACACTCAGCACAGATTGGCAGATGTGCCCTTCTTGGGCACTGACCTGTTTAGGCTTGGTGTGGACAGTCACCTTCAATGTATCAAGAAGTCTAATGCCACCTTGGGCTCTGTTACATCCATCCAGAAGGATTCCAAGGGCTCCAAGCAGCAGAAGTGCAAGCCCTTTCAGTCCTCCACTCTTGTGGCCAGACCAGTCCAGCAACAGTCTGGGCAGCAGGCTCAGTCTTGGCACCCTCGACTCAAGTCAGTGGCTTTGGTGCCCTGAAAGCCTGTAAGAAAGGGACCTGGTGGCTCCTCAGCTGGGTCCTCCTCCAAACCTGCCCAGTGACGAGATGGGGGCTGCCACCCCCATGCCCATCACACCTCCCCTGGGTCTCCTGTGGGGGGCTCGCTCTGCTACTTTCTTTCTGCCTGGTCCATTGTTAACATGGACTGGTGCATTCTAGAAGTGGTCAGCCAGGATCTGCCTCTGAAATTCGAGCACTACCCTCCAAGCTGAGCCCGCATCCCACAGGAGGATTTGGTATCCACAGACACTCGGTTGGCTCTTCGAGATGACATAACCCAACTCCTCCGCAAGGAGGTAGCGGTAAGGGTAGCGGATCCTGTGGTACATCCAGTGTTTGTCTCCAGGTACTTCCTGGTGCTGAAATGGATGAGGGGGCTGGGCCCCCATTCTAGATCTGCACGACCTGAACAAATTCCTCAGGTTTCACACCTCCGTTTGTTTGGGGTCAAGTGGTTCAAGTGCAGACGGTCAACACCATGACCATGTACTACTTCAACAAGCAAGGCGGCATGCACTTCCTGCCCTTGTTTCGCATTTGGACCCTCATGCACAGCCTGAAGAAAATCCATGTAGCAGGAGCCTCCAATCAGCTGGTGGATGCCCTCAGCCAGGTGGGCAAGGCATCTCACGAGTGATCCCTCCATCCGGAGGTAGTCCACAGTCTGTTCTCCCAGTGGGGCACCCCTCAGGTGGACCTGTTTTGGCCCACCCCCTCAGCAAGGCTCTCTGCAGGGGGATGCCTTCTTGAGGCCATGGACCCCAGGCCTCTTCTGTGCCTTCCCTCCACTTCCCTTGATCCATAAGGCGCTATTCAAGGTCAGGAGGGACAAGACACAGGTGATCCTGGTGGCTCCAGGCTGGCGCTGCCAGTTCTAGTACCCCCATCTCCTCAGCAACAGGCTCCCGAGGTATCTTCCACTATGCCTGGACCTGCTCTCCATCAATCAGGGGAAGGTACTCCACCTGGACCTTCAATCCCTGCACCTGACAGCCTGGTTCCTGAGTGACTAGAGTTCCAGGCTTTGGGTTTCTCCAACGATGTCCTCTCTGTCATGAAGGCATCTAGAAAGGAATCAAGCAGAAAGTGCTATGCCTTCAAATGGAAGAGATTCTCCATTTGGTGTTAGGGCAAGAGGTTGGGCCCCTTGACCTGTCCAGTAGCTAGCATCTTAGACTACCTATGGTCTCTCTCCAAAAGGGGACTTCCATTGACAACCCTTAAGGTGCACCTGGCAGCCATCTCTGCTTACCAGGCATGGGCCAATCAGCAGTCAGTGGCCCAGAAAAAGGTGGTCTGATGCTTCTTCAAAGGCCTTGATCACATATCCCCTCCAGCACGTGAACCACCACCACCACGGGATCAGCTGCTGGTTTTGGCAAAGCTGATGGGCAAGGCATTCAAACAGATGCACAGGTGTGAGATGTCACACCTGTCATGCAAGACCACCTTCCTGACGGCCATAACGTCAGCCAGAAGGATTAGTGAGATTCAGGTGCTCTTATTGGAGTCTCCTTACCTGGTCTTCCACAGGGACGAGGTTGTCCTGCGCCCCAACCTGAAGTTCCTCTCGAAGGTTGTGTCAGAGTTTCACCTGAATCAGGTGATGACTCTTCCGGTGTTCTTCCCAAATCACACCTTGGAGGCTGAACACAAGCTCCATACTCTGGAACTGAGGCAAGCACTTGCTTATTACAAAAAGCACATGGCTGGAGTTCAGGGAGCGGTTCGCCAGCTGTTTGTCACCTACGCTGAAGCCGCATCTGGCAGACCTGCAGCCAAGCGGATGATTGACAGGAGGATCACTTTCTGCATTGATCTCTGCTATAGGTTGGTGGGTAGGGCACCTCCCGAAGGGCTAAGGGCTCATTCCACCCACCATACTGCTGCATTGGTGGCTGCTTCTAGGGACATCCCTATCCAGGAAATCTGCAGGGCTGCTACCTGGAAGTCAGCACACACCTTCATTTCCCATTACCACATTGACTTAGAATCACACCGGGATGCTGGTTTTGGGGCCTCAGTTCTCCAATCTCTGTTTCCTAACTAGGGAAGGTGTGTGCCTTGCCTCCCTCCTCACGGAGAACTGCTAGGAGTCTGCCAGAAGTGTGGATAGAACAACATATCCATGTCCCGAGAAACACAGGTTACTCACCTGTAACAGTAGATCTTCCCCGGAGTAGTCTCGTGCAGCATGTAATACACTTGGGTTGTCACCAGAGGTCACTGTGGCACACAGCAGCTCTTCTAGCAGTCTTTTCCAGGGGTCGCCCACACATGACATCAGCTTCCTGTTTCCTATATAAGTGTTGGTGGTCCCTGGTATCCTCAGTTCATTTTCCCTCTGTCTTCAGCATGCAAGCAGCAAGCTAGAGCAACTTCAAACAGCAGTCATCGATGAGAATTTGAGCAAAACAACATCGAAGAATCTACAAGCAAGAAATTGTCTCTCATGAAGAATCGGGGGCTCATCCCAAGAGCTCCCCATCCATTGATTCTCATCACCGGCACAAATAAGAGAAGGAGCAGCCCTCTTCAACTTCTGTGCCTACATCACTCGTCAACGGCCACTGTTACAGGTGCCCCACCATCGACGATGCCTTCATATTCTTCCTCCTCATCGACGGGAGGTTACATTCTCTCATTGATGGCACTTTCCAGTGCTTCTAAGGCAGTCTATGATGAATCCTTTGTGGGTTCCATCGATGGCACAGAGAGGAAGAAGCCCTCCTCAACCTCTGTGCCTATACATTCATCGACGGCCACCGTGACAGGTGCCCCACCATCGACGATGCGTTTACTTACTGCCTCCTTGTTGACAGAAGGTTACATCTTCTCATCGATGGCACTTTCCAGTGTGTTGCTGGCAGTCTATGATGAATCTCTTGTGGGTTCCATTGACGTCCCATCGATGGGGGCTCCTCTCCTGTCGACAGGATGTCATTTTCATTTCCTAATAACGTTTCCCCAGTGGCTCCATCAATGAGGGACTGCATTCCTATGGGGGCACCTACTGCATTTGCCATGCATTCCGCTCCTCCACCCTCACAGGTATATACTCTTAGGGGCCAGGAGGACAGGGTTCTGGACCCTGGACTTTACCACCCAGGGGAAGACCTGCTCAGGCTACACGTCCAATCACACTCAACAATCCCCTTGGTTTCCCAGAACCCTCCCCACCCCCATCACCAATTCCCAACTGGACGATACTTCAGTAGTTCAGCAGGTCTTGCATGACGTGTGGCATACTCAGCTCTCCAATCCAGGACTGCTGAGTCACCCATCCTGTTCCCCTACTCCACCACCTAAATGTTTCCAGGGTGACAGAGACCCTTCACCACCCCGGTCACCTCCCTCATACGTGGATGACTACCTATCAGACAACGCTGACTTTCCGGTAGATTTTACTGGAGATCTGGAGGAGGGGGAATTCCAGGACACGGATTTCCAGCCGCAGTCTCCCCCTCAGAGATTACCTCTCTAAATGTGGATTTGTCCATGCAGACAGTTGTCTCTCCTCCAGATGATCTATCCTTCCACAAGAAGGTGGTCCAAATCCAGAAAGTCATTTGATTCTCTACTACCGAACATGACAAAAAATGTAAGGATATGGCAGACTATCTGGAGTTACCAGAGGATCCAGTCTTAGTGGTACCCCCACTAAGCCAAACCTACCAAAATGCTATGCTTGCAGTCTGTAACCAGCCTTCCAGTGTTCCGGCTATTCCCCGCAAGGCGGATCACCTTTACCAGGCTCCTCTGGATCGTCCCTTTCTATCCACCACTCCTGAAGCAGATTCAGTGGTGATAACTGCCACCCATGATTGTACTAACTGACCGAAACACAATGGCTCCTTACCTCTGGATAAAGATTCCCATGGGCTAGACTATCTGGGGAAAAAAGGTATTCCAAGCAGGTACCATGAACCTCAGAATCCTAAATTATATGTGACACATGGTCAAACACCAGTGTACAATCTGGTCCTCGGCCATTTAAATTAGTATATAAACTCCCTTCTTCACAGGAAAGGGAACAATTACTGACTACAGTATCCATTTTGCAACTCCATTTCCTGACACCTACTTTGTTCGGGATATGATGCAGTCGATACTTCAGCCTGCATGTCAGCAACTGGCATTACCTTGCGTCGGCATGCTTGGCTTAATGTCTCAGGTTGTACACCTGTTGTACAGCATAGAGTGGTCAATGCCCCCTTTAATGGGTCCAAACTATTTGATCCAGGTACCCGAACACTGATAGATGATCTCCAATCCTAAGGAAGAACTCTACGCATGGTGCATGGCATGTACCATACATCCCAGCCATCATACCATCCTCAATCCTCCTTTTATTCCAAAAGAGGTGGAAAATACAGAGACTCATATAGAGGCAGATTCCGAGGTTGTTCCCAGTCTACCAGAACCAACACTTCTGCTGCCAAGGGCTCCTGCTTCCACCCTCCTGGTGGGGCTGGTCAGCCCACCTCCCATTGACCAACTGGGGCTCTGTCCATGCTTCCTCGACTAGGCCTCTGAGGCCATGAATGATAATTTTGCCCTTCACTTGGCGGCCTGGAAAATGATCACATCGGACAAGTGGGTGCTTCAGATTATTCAGAGGGGTAACACTCTGGAACTACTTTCCAAGCCTCCCCCTCCCCCAATTACCCACCCAACCATATTCCTATTCTCCAGAAGAAACTGCAGGCTTTTCTAACCAAGAAGGCCATTTACCCCCTACAGAACACCAAAAAGGGTTTTACTCACACTTCTTCCTGATACTCAAATGAACTGGAGATCTCAAACCAATACTGGACCTCAGACAATTGAACCTATATATCCAATACAAAAGGTTCTGCATTGTCACCCTAAATTCCATCATGTCAATGTTGAAATAAGGTGATTGGCTTTGTGCCCTAGATATGAAGGATGCCTACCTACATATCCCTGTCCATCCTCTCCACCACAGGTTCCTTTGTTTTTCACCTGTTGGGTCAACACTACCAATTTCGAACACTACTGTTCAACCTCTTATCTGCCCTGAGGGTATTTACCAAGTACCTAGCAGTAGTAGTAGCAGCCCTACAATGGGACGGGCACTTTGTCTTCCAATATCTGGACGACTAGCTCATCAAGGTACAGTCCAAACCCTCTCTGCTTTTCTCCTAGAAGCAACCCTAACTCTGTTTCAAGATCTAGAGATTACGGTCAATTGGCTGAAGTCCAATCCAACCCCTACATAGCCGCTCCAATATATAGGAGTGATCCTAAACACTGTCTCCACCAGGGCCTACCTCCTGGCTGACAGACAAGACAAGCTTCTATCTCTGGCTTTTCAGATACAATCCCAGAAAGTAGTCACAGCTAGACGCATTTTATGTCTCCTAGAACACATGGCCACTACCATCCCTAAGTTAGCATTTAAGTAAAACAAATACACGCACCACATGAGCACTGAACCAAATAGCAGCTTTATTGAAAAATAATTAAAAATGCCAAAAGCAGCATCTGCGGTGCGGGTATTTGTTTTACTTTTATGCTCTTTCTGTATATTCCGCACACACTTAGCCCTCTGAGCAGTTTTGTTTTTGTGTTCTATGTTAGCATTTGCCCATCTGCACATGAGACCAGTTCAGTGGGTTCTCCAGAACCAGTGGTCTCAAAGAACAGGAAATGTTGAAGACAGAATCACAGTCCTTCCCTCATCCCCACATCAGTCTCCTGGTGATGAGGGTGGTTCGCTTAACCCTCCAGACCTTTCAACCTTACTTGTCTCCAGGACCATTGCTGATTCAGTCAGACAACAACGCAGTAGTATTCTACCTCAACAAACAAGAAGGTATGAAATCCCGTACTCTATGCAAAGAGATGCTTGCAGTCTGGCAGGAGGCCATCCGGGCAACACCTTGTTCTGACAGCTGTCCATCTACCAGGACGTCACAACCTCCTGGCCAGTCTTCTCAGTCGTCAGTCATCTGCACATGAATGGACACTTCATCATGAAGTGATTCAGAAAATCTTTCATCTGTGGGGGAACCCGTAACGGGATCTGTTTCCCTTCCCAATCAACCACCGTCTCCCCAGATACAGTACTTTTCCATTATCCCAAGCAAAAAGGGACGGTCTACAGATGCCCTGTCCCAAGCATGGACAAGACTCTTCTTATATGCTTCCCCCCCATCCAACTCTTGCAACAGACTCTACTGAAATTACAACTCGAACCTGCCACCATTATTCTCACTTCCCCCTGTGGCCTCGGCAGGTGTGGTTCCCCCTCATTCAACAGTTCTCAGTGGAGGAACCTGTTCTGTTGCCAATTAGACCAGATCTCTTGACTCAGAATCAAGGGACCCTTCTACATCCAACCCTGAAGGCACTGCACCTTCACACTTGGCTCCTGAGGACACTTTCATAGCACATTTACAACTGCTCTCCCCTGTTGCTAATATATTATTGACCTCATGTAAACCAACAATCAGGGAAACATAATGCCAAAATGGAAACGCTTTTCCATCTGGGCTGCTTCCCGGTCATTGGATCCCGATTTCTGACCACTGACGAAAGTCTTGGATTACCTGGCCTCAATTGCTGAGACAGGATTAAGCTATTTCTCCATCCAAGTCCATTTGGCCTCTATTTTCGGCCTTCCATGAACCTCTGGATGGCAGATTACTGTATCATCATCTAGCCAAAATGTTTCTAAAAGGAATGTTACATATTAAGCCACTTATTAGAAGACTCACTCCTCTGGGGGATCTCAGTTTTCTAAATAGAGAAATTAACTCTTGAGCCCTTTGAACCAGCAGCCACTTGTGCCCTCCATTTTCTTTCTTGGAAAACACTATTCTTAGTGGCTGTCATTTCAGCACGGCATATTTCCAAGCTCCATGCCCTCATGTGTAGTTAACCTTTGACTTGATTTTACTCAAAGACAGAGTGGCACTTCATACCAACCCTTCCTTCCTACCTAAGGTAGTGTCTGAACACACCTTAAATCAGTCCCTTGAGTTACCAGTATATTATCCTGAACATTTCAATCGAGGTGAATACCTCTTGCATACTCTAGACATCCATCGTATACTACGATACTATACTAATCGAACTAAATTGATTAGGAAGACTTCTCAACTTTTTGTTACCTTCACCTCACACAGGGAAGGTCTTCCAGTCACTAAACAGACCCTCTCCAATTGGCTAGCACACTGTATAACATTTTATTACACAAAATATAACAAGTCATTACCTGGACCTGTCCAAACCCATTCTACCAGAGCTATGGCCACCACAGCGGCCTGCTTTAAAGGGGCCTCTATCACAGATATCTGCAACAGAGCTACCTGGTCCACGATTCATACTTTCACAAAGCATTACAACTTAGATGTTGCTTCACACCATAGGATGGCCTTGGGCCGTGCTGTCCTACAAGGCCTTCTGTCATAATTCCACCCTTCTTGGGTTTACTTATTGGGATTCATCTCAAGTGTATTACCTGCTGCAAAGGGACCACTTCATGGAAAATAGTACAGTTACGTAAGACCTTACAGTAAAAGTAGATCTTTGAGGAGTGTCTCTTGCAACAGGTACGATCCCACCCTCCGTCCCTCTCCTTCTCTAGGAGAACAAATTCTGGTCCAATTACTTATTTGTTGGGATACCTATGGTACCTCGGCTTCCCCTCGGTCCTCACTTAGAGAGCTGAATCTGGTCGGGGAAACTGAGGATACCAGGGACTGCCCACACTTATATAGGAAACAGGAAGCTGATGTCATGTGTGGGTGGCCCCCTGGAAAAGACTGCTAGAAGAGCTGCCACGCACCACAGCGACCTCTGGCAACAACCCAAGTGTATTACCTATTGCAAGAAACACTCCTCAAAGATCTACTGTTATGGTAAGGTCTTAGGTAACTGTACTTTCTAGGGGTGGTATATGTTATTCATCCACACTGACCCACCCTGCCTCCCCTGGCTTCGTTGCACAACACTGCTTCCAGCAGGCAAGATCTGGTGTCATGGGGCGCAGCCAAGTGTTATACCACCTGAGTGAGTAGGAGGAGCCAGCTTGAAGACTTTTGAGCTGATCTCAAAGGGGAAAGGACACTGCCAGAAGTGTGGCTGAACAACATATACCACTCCTAGAACTACTGTTACAGGTGAGTAACCTGTGCTTTGGTAACAAGAGAGGCATACATGAAAAAGGTGGAGGAGTACAAAGCCACCTACAAAAGCAACACTGCAAAGGAAAAGGCCTCCACTTCCAGTAGGCCTTATGGAAGGGGAGGTGGGGGTTGGGGATACTTTCCTCATGGTTTCCTCACCTATGGTTTCTCCCAGCTAAGGGTTTTCTTCCGAGACAGAGGCAGATAGGTTGTAAGTGTGCTGACCCAACTGTAGTACCTATGGCCCAGCTCAAGCAGAACCCCTGATGAGTCAGTGCAGGTCGCACATCCATTGCTGAGGGTGGGGTTGGGGGATGACGGCTGGATCAGTTTTTTCAGGAATGGAAGAACATCACCACAGAAAAGTTGGTTCTGGAAGTAGTGAGCCAGGGGCTCACCCTGCAGTTCAAAAGGTTTCCCAGACTGCAGGTTCACAGAAACGTCACAACTCCCACCCCATCAGAAAAGATCCTGCTTGAGTTAGAGGTCAAAAAGTTGCTGTTGGCGAAAGCAGCACGACAAGTTTCCTCATCTCAGTGGAAAGGGGCCTTTATTCAAGATACTTCCTCACCCACAAGAAAAATGGGGAGTGGCAAACTATTTTAGACCTCAGATATCTGAACAAACACCTCAAAAAGGAAAAGTTCAAGATGGTAACCCTGGCTTCAGTAATTCCCTTCCTTCAGCAGGGGGACTGGCTAGGGTCTGTGGACCTGAAGGATGTTTACTTTCACATTCCAGTCAGGCTCAGTCACTAGAGGTACTTAAGGAGCTGCTGACACCTTAAAAAATTGTCTGTTGTCATGGAAGTAATTGTGATGTCACAAGCAGTGCATTATGACCTCAGGTAGGGAGATAGAAACAGAAAAGATCCTGTTTTCCTGCAGATGACCTCAGTAATAAATAATGGGAGGTGGAATATAGAACTAATGTGAAATACAAGCTGGACTGTGTCTAAATATTGTTTTGGTAAAGTTCTCCTGAAGGTGTCAACTGCTCTTTAAGATTCAGGGTAGGGACTGGTCATTACCAGTTTGTAACTCTTCCTTTTTGACTTTTGTCAGTCCCTAGGGTGTTCACAAAGTTCCTGGCTGTGGTGGCAGCTCATCTCAGGAGACAGGGATTGCTGGTTTTCCCTTATCTCGACAACTGGTTGGTCACAGGCAAGTCTCACCAGGAGCCCAAGGCCTTTCTTCTTACTCAGTGTGCCTTGGAGAATCTGAGCTTTCACATAAATGCCCAAAAGTCCCAGACATAAGCATTGCAAGTCCTGGAATTCATAGGGGCAGAATTGGATGCCCTCCGATGGAGGGTCTTCCTCCAACAAGAGAGAGTGAGAAATCTTGTCAGTCTGGCAAAGTTCTTCATCCTGAGTCAGCCCAGATCAGCAAGAGACTTCCTCCAGCTCTTAAGCCATATAGTCTCCTCCACAGCAGTAATGGCAGGGGCCATGTTTCAAATGAGAGACATCCAGTACCACCTAAGGGCCCACTGGTCCCCAAAACTAGACCTTCTTTCAAGGCTAGTGTCTGTGACAAGTCTCTCTGAAGAGCACTGAGCTGGTGGAAAGAAGAGCACAACCTCAGAGAGGGTATGCCCTTCCTGCAGCAGTCACTCACAGTTATTCTAATAATAGATGCCTCCCTCTTAGGCTGGGGGGGGTCACCTGGGTGACCTAACAGTAAGTGGGGTGTGGTCCCCCAGGAATTTCAGGAGCACATAAACATGCTTGAAGTCAGGGCAGTGATCCTGGCTCAGCAGTCCTTCACCCCCCACTTCAAGGGGTAGTCAGTCCAGGTTAGGACAGGGCAGAACAGACAACACAATACTATGTACTACATCAACAAGCAAGGGGGTCAAGATCCTCAAAACTATGTACAAAAGCAATGAAGGTTTGGAATCTGGCCTATTCCCTGGAACTGCAGCTATCGGCAGTTCACCTGTCAGAAAAGGACAATGTTCTTGTGGACTACCTCAGTAGGATCAGCCAGGAACATCATGACTGGACTCTGAACAAGCAGGTCTTGGCCACAGTATTCAGAAGGTGAGGTACAGAGGAGATAGACATGTTTACATGCAGGGAGAGTCATCAACTTCCCCTGTTTTGTTTCAAATAGAAAGTAGATGACAAATCAAAGATTTTCAGTACAGGGGTGGCCAGATACCCAATAGAGGGGCCCACCTTGAGATTTTCAGGTATCCAAGTGGGACAGTCCAACTCTGAATCCAGCTCTGGTGAGCTGAGACTTCACAGTCTGGATGTCAAGAGGGTACTCAGTTATTACCTGGACTGTACTAAGGAAGTCAGGTCCTGCCATTCACAGCTATTTGTTACATATGGTGAAGTGGGCAATGGCAAGCCAGCTTCCAGTCAAACAGTTGCTCATTGGATAGTCTCCTGCATCCAGTTCTGCTATACCAAAGCTGGCAAGCTACCACCACAAGGCCTTAGAACATATTTCACACATGGCATTTCTGCCTCTGTGGCAGCTGCAAGGGATGTTCCCTTACAAGAAATTTGTAAAGCAGCTACCTGGAAAACAGTTCACACCTTCACAAAACATTATTGTCTGGATATACAGTGGCACTGCTCTCTTGCAGAACCTTTTCCCTAAATAATTTATGTACCCGGCCTCCCAAGGTACTGCTTTGTAGTCTGCAATAGTAAGCATAGTGAGAGATTCTTGGGGTGTGAAGAAAAAATTACTTAATAGTATTGTTGTTTCTTCCAAGGAATTAAAAGCAACATAACTAAGTTTGCTGATGACACAAAAATGGGGGACCATAGAAACATAGACATAGACTTTGACGGCAGATAAGGACCGCTTTGCCCACCTAGTCTGCCCATTTCCCTACCTACAGGATAGGCTGCAGATCCTAGTTAACCAACAGCCTATTTCTTCCTACCCCCCAACAAGAATTGCCTTATGTCTGTCCCATGCATTCTTGAAATCTCCCAAAGTTTTAGACCCCACAACCTCCTCAGGAAGGCTGTTCCATGCATCCGCTACCCTCTCTGTGAAAAAATACTTCCTCACATTGCCCCTGAACTGCCCCCCCATCTTTAAATTGTGTCCCCTTATTCTTGCACGTCTCTTTTTCTGAAAGATGCTACCCTCCTGGACTGTTGATTCCACTGAGGTACTTAAAAGTTTCTATCATGTCCCCCCTCTCCCTTCTTTTCTCAAGGGTATACATATTAAGCTCCTTTAGTCTCTCCTTGTACGGCTTCTCTTGCAGACCCTGCACCATTTTAGTTGTCCTCCTCTGACTGCCTCTGTCCTGTCTATGTCCTTGCGGAAATGGGGTCTCCAGAACTGGATGCAGTACTCCAGATGGGGTCTCACCAACTGTCTGTACAGAGGGATAACAACTTCCTGTTTTCTGTTGGTGATGCCTCTCCCTATGCATCCCAGTATACCCCCAGCCCTCCCTACTGCCTTCTCACATTGATTGCTAACCTTAAGGTCATCTGATATGATTACATCCAGGTCCCTTTCCTTTTTTGTTGTTGTTACTAC
Source organism: Neoceratodus forsteri (assembly GCA_016271365.2). Lineage (NCBI taxonomy): Eukaryota > Metazoa > Chordata > Ceratodontiformes > Ceratodontidae > Neoceratodus > Neoceratodus forsteri. The sequence goes on from CM057449.1 coordinate 1,841,386,834, forward strand.
CTCCCCCCCACATTGTGCAATCTTCCCCTGGGTTCTTGTTTCCCAGGTGCATTATTGCACTTCTTGCATTGAATCCTAGCTGCCATACTTCTGACCATTCTTCCAACTCAAGTCCCTTCTCATCCTTTCCACGCCTCCTTGTGTATCAACCCTGTTGCAGATCTTTGTGTCATCTGCAAAGAGGCATACTTTTCCTTCAGTCCCTCTGCAATGTCACTTATAAAGACATTAAAAAGGACTGGACCCAGTACTGAACCCTGCGGTACCCCACTAGTAACTCCTCTTTCTTCAGAGTGGACTCCATTTACAATTACCTTCTGTATCCTATTGTCCAGCCAATGTTTTACCCAGGCTACCACCCTGGGACCCACTCCCAGGCTGGTTAATTTGACTATTAATCTTTTGTGTGGGACTGTGTCAAATGCCTTGCTAAAGTCTAGGTAGGCCATGTCCACAGCCCTCTCTGGTCTACTACTTTGGTCACCCAGTCAAAGAAATCTATTAGATTCATCTGACATGACCTTCCCTGTCAGAACCCATGCTGCCTTGGGTCCTGTCCCCACTGGCCTCTAGGTACTCAAGAATTCTTTCCTTCAGAAGTGACTCCATCACTTTCTCTACCACAGAGGTCAAACTGACAAGTCTGTAGTTTCCTGCCTCTGTCTTGGTCCCACTTTTGTGAAGGGGAATCACATCCGCCTTCCTCCAGTCCTCGGGTACCACACCATCCTCCCATGATTTATTAAAAAGAGTAGTCAGTGGTTTCACTAGTTCCCCCTTAATTCTTTTAGAATTCTGGGGTGAATTCCATCAGGCCCCATTGCTTTGTCCACCTTCAGTTTTAGGAGTTCTTGCAGAACCCTTTCTTCTGTGAAAGGACTGGGGATCGACCCCCCTATCAAGAGTGCTTCTGTTAATTGGATTAGGCATTTCCCCCTCCTCTTTTGTGAATACTGAGCAGAAATATTCGTTCGGTATCCCTGCTTTTTCACTGTCCCCCTCTGCCCACCCACCGTTCATTCTATTCGGCCTCACTATCCCTCCCTTTGTCTTTTTACACTTTCTGATGTACCTATAAAAGGTTTTATCCCCCTTCTTAACTGAGTTGGCTATCTTTTCCTCGGTTTGGGCCTTTGCTATTCTGACTTCCCTCCCTGCTTCCTTTTGCCTTAACTGGTACAGCTCTCTGTCCTGCTCCTTCTGTGTTTCCTTATACTTCCTGAATGCTATCTTTTTTCTCCCTGACTTTCCCAGTCACCTCTTTTGAGAACCATAGTGGCTTTTCCTTTCATTTTGATTTGTTTATTTGCTTCACACAAAGGCTTGTTGCCTCTGTGATGGCAGTTTGATGATTCCCCATTGTTGCTTCACCCCTCCTTCTAGCCTGTTTACTAGTGCTTTTCTGAGGCATTCTCCCATCTTGCCAAAATCAGCCCTCCTGAAGTCCAGTACCCTCACTTTTGTATGGCTTGACTCTGTAGCTGAGTGTAACGTGAACCACACTGTTTGATGGTCGCTTGTTCCCAGATGGCAACCCACTTCTAAATCTGAGATCCTCTCACTACCCCCATTTGAGAGTATGAGGTCTAAGATTACTCCCTCACGAGTGGGTTCTGAAACTAGCTGTCTGACGCTTGCCACCTGTAGGGCATCAAGAATGACCCTGCTCTTGGATGTGGCTGCAGCAAATGTGCTCCAGTACTAACTTATATAGATACATCAATAATACAAGAAGACCTTGACGAAATACAAAACTAGGTGGAAACCTGGGGCATGAATTTCAGTAAAGATAAATGTTGAGTTATACACTTTGGTAAGAAAAATATCAAGAAATAATATTATTTGGGTAAAACTCCTTTGACTAGTGTAATGCAGGGAGGAGACCTGGGAGATATTATGCAGCCTGGCCTCATGGCCTGTCTTTCTCCATACATAACATGCATATTAGTAACAAAGTACTCAGAATCTTGGGTAATATCAAAATACATTTTTATAGTAGACATAGGGACATTCTTACACCATGGTATAGATCATTGATTCGGCCTCATCTTGATTGCTGCTCACAGTTTTGGTCACCCACATGGAATGAACAAATTGGGACATTAGAAAAAGTGCAACGGAGACTAACCAAATGTATACTGTACATGGTTTGGAGGGACAGGATTATAAAAAAATATTAGAATCCTGAGGATTGTATAGTTTGGAACAAAGGAGAAAGGGCGGTGATCTGTTTATTCTTTACAATATACATGATGACAACAATTTATGTGCGGAAATGGGACTGGAATTCAAGGATTATGTCTACAGTATAAGAGGCCACAAAATGAGGTTACAGGGGAGAAGGTTCAGGACTAATCTCAGAGGATCCCATTTTACACAGAAAGTGGTGGAACCTTGGAAGTCTTTACCAGATGGAGTTGTCCAAGCTAAGGATATTGTTCAGTTCAAAAGGCTGTTGGATACCCACATGCTTATGACATCAGAATATACCACTGAGTAGTGGGGAAATAGGCAAGAAGGACCTCTTGGTCTATTCCTATCCCTAATTAACCTTATGATCCTTCACTATGCTTAACAAACCCACCCTTCCTCCTCTTCCAGAATTTTGAAAAGGTTCTCCAAGAATCAGTTTTTGTTTTTCATCATCAGTCTGCTTGAGCATTACTGGTGCATTTGCCTACAATCAGTTTTTTGGTGGTGGTGTTAAATAATTTTGGTCTGCCATATGTTGTCCCAGTAGGGGCCAAATGTTTTCAGGCTTTCCATTTCTTTTTTTGTTGAAGTCTAGCCAGTTCAGTGGCCACTGCTCCCCAGCTGTCAAAATAAATCTGACATTTGAGGGCAAAGTGGAGCATAACCATGCAGCAGAGGTTTGAATTTCCTTCCATCGTTCTCTATTTACATAAAATTCCACTCCCTGGGGCAGCTCAGACCTGCAGGCTGATTGCAGTAGTAAGCATAGTGAGGGATTCCTTGGAAGAAACAACATTACTATGGGAAGTAATTTTTTCTTTTGGGTCCCCACCTTGTGTACAAGATAGGTGAAATGTTTCAAATCTGTCCTGAAAGGTGATTCTGCAGTTATTCCATGAAATCATCTTGTGTGTAAGATTTGTTTCACCTTCCAGGTTCATGAGGTGGGGTCATCAGAATACTATGTTCAGAATGTGGGGTCAAAATATTAAAAAAACAAACAAAACAAAAAACAAAGTTATGAAGGTACATTGAAATGTTTCAATGTTCACTCTTAAATTTGGTAGTTTTCAATATTTTTACTCCAGAATTTTTAGCATAGCCATTTTTTCACATCATGTCATGAATGTGGCAGGTGTTGTTTTTCAAATCCTGGCCAAAATGCATGAAATGACATTTCAGCCAGTATTTTATAAATGACACCTGCCATATTCAGAAGGAGGGGTCATAAAAAGACTATGTTGAAAATGTTGGGTCCAAATGTCACAAAACAAGGAAGTCATGAAGAAATGTTGAAGTTTTTTGAACATTTACTCATACCACTGTGATGTGTACAGATTTTGGCCCCCAATTTTCAACATAGCTCCCTTCTTACCCCATTTCATGAACATGGCAGGTGTCAGTTTTCTAATCTCCAAAACATGTTTTAGCATTTAATCTGCAAAGTCACCTTTTGAATGGGATTTTAAAAATTCCACCTTCCATTCTCATAGGGTGGGTTCCTAAAAATACAGTGTTGAAAATTTTGAGTCAGAATGTCAAAAAACAGTTATGAGGAAACACTGAATTTTTTTCAACATTTACTCCTAATGTTATGATTTTTGTAGATTTCAACCCCAGAGGTGCACATAGTCCTGTTACTCACCTAATGAACATGACAAGTGTCCTTTTTCAAATCCCTTTTGAAACATGTTTTTGCAATCCCTCTGTGAAACCACCTTTCAGACAGGATTTAAAAATATCCACCACTTTTGACCATAACATGAGGTCATAAAAAGGCTGTGTTGAAAATTTGGGGTCAGCTGGTGAAAAATCAACAAAGTTATGAAGAAATAATGAATTGTAGCAGTGTTTATTGATCATTTTATTTTTTTGCAGATTTTGGCCCCAATGTTAAACATATCCCTTATGTTACCTCACATCATGAACATGACAGGTGTCATGTTTCAAATCCCCTCTGAAACGTGTTTTCGCAGTCGCACTGTGAAATCACCTTTCGGGTAGAATTTAAAAAATTCTACCTGTCTTGAACATAACGTCAGGTCATACGAACATATGAAAATGCCAGCAGAAACAGACCTCATGGTCTCTTGAGTCTGCTTGAATGCACAGCTAGCTCCCTCACTTTGCAGCTGCCCCACCCTCCCCTCTTCAACATAACTCCTCCCCTCACCCTGTCCCATACCCTCTTAAAGTTGCTCACCATCTTGCAGGGTACCACTTCCTCGGGTAGAGTGTTCCACCTGTCCACTACCCGCTCCATGAAAAAATGTCTCCTAACTTCTCTCTTGAATCTCCCTCCCTCCAGTTTCTGTCCATGTCCTCTCACGTCCCTCCCTCTTCTCAACTGGAAAATCCCTTCTGTACTTGTCTTGTTTATCCCTTTCAAGTACTTAAAGGTCTCAATCATATCCCCCATCTCTCTTCTCCTCCAAGGAATACATATTGAGCTCACTCAGCCTGTCCTCATAGTGTTTGCCCTCTAGACCCTGGATCATCTTTGTCACTTTGTGCTGCACACCCTCCAGCAGTCTGATGTCCTTCAGGAATGGGCGCCAGTACTGCACGCAGTACTGCAGGTGCAGCCTGACCAGTGACCTGTACAGGGGAAAGATCACCTCCCTACTTCTGGAGGATATTCCCCTTGCCATACACCCTAGCATCCTGTTGGATTTTGCTACTGTATTCCTGCACTGGGTGGAGTTATTCATTAAGGAGACAGTATAGTGCAGTGGTTTAAGGCTCTGAGCTGCAAACCTGGAGACCTGGGCTTGAATCCCACAGCACCCATTTGCATACTGTGTGACCGTGAGCAAGTCACTTAACTTCCTTGTGCTCCCAGGTCGCACCTGTAAACTATCTTCAGCTTAATGTGTCTCTCCTGGTTAAAAAAAAAAATCATGCTCCCCGTAATAAGCACCCCCAGGTCCTTTTCCTCCTCAGTGCAATCCATTTAAACCCCACATCAGCCAGGGACAGGGTTAACAATCTTTTTGCGGTCCAGCACATTGCTCATCAGTCTTGGCATATGGGAATATTTCTTCTTTTCTATTTTTTTTCTGCAGTCCAGTGATTGTGGCCCTATTGAACTTTTGTATACTGTAGTTTGTCTTTATGTATACCACTTTTACAAACTTTCTGCTGACGATTAGTATGCGTGTAGTGATCTAGAACACAAAGCTATATGTGACACATCATGCCCTTGTAGAAAAAGGGATCATTCTTTGACATATAATGTGGAACTTCAGAATGATGTACTTCCAGCAGTCCCATAGAGAAGAAATGTATAAGCTTCACAATATTTTTCAGGACTGTTTTGTCATGAACCATTGATACAAGTGCGTTCATCAGTGATGTTTCTGGCTGTAGCCATTTCTTTACCTGCTGTTCCTCTGGAAACAGTGGTCCATGGTTATATCCACCCTTTGCGAATGTTTTGGACATGGTCCAGGATAGATGTCCCTCTCTCAAGCCCTACATCCTAATTCCTATTGCATCCTACAGCTGAGAATTACAGATGGTTTTTCACTGATTTGATCCATAGTTGTAATGGTGGAACACTCACTTTCTTTGCTTTGTCTCTTAATTTTGATGCAGTGTGTTTGACCATGTAAAATGGTAGAGAAAATCCATCGTTTTGACTGTTTCTTACCTGTGCATCACATTTGTTCGATGCACAGGTAAGAACTAGTTCTTCAAAGCAGGACTGCAGTGTAAAAAAATGAAATATGCCGCCATTTGATTTCCTCGTTAACGCGGCTCATCCCTGACTTCTGGTACATCAGGGAATCTCTGGATCCACTGGCCATTCACTTTTTTCTCCCTTTCACCAGATAAAAAAAATGTTTTCCAAGAAAATTCAACCCACTCTTTCACTGTATTCATTACTCTTACAAATCTCAGTCTCGATCTGAAGCGCTGTTGCTTCCACTGCATGTCTGCTCCTGCCATCATTGCTGTGAATCAAGCTCCTACTCTCTGAAGGTCTAAGGTAAAATCGATTTGGACTGCAGAGTCTTCTGTTATTATTTATTTATTTATTTTTAACCAGGAGAGAGACACTAAGCTGAAAGCTTGACTACAGGTGCAACCTGGGAGCACAAGGAAGTTAAGTGGATTGCTCAGGGTCACACAGGACCCCAGAACAGCAGAGTTCACACTGCATCTATGTTGCTCCATCCTTGGAAAAATACATTGTAAAAGCTGGACCCTATTGGCCTGGACCACCCCCATAATCCTATACTTATTGCAGCATATGGTACACACACAATTATTTATGATACACTTAGTAGGGTAGGATATAATGTAGTACTATGTGCTTCTGTAATACACATGTGCATATGACTGTAGTATTACAGCAGGGTTATATGCTAAGTAACCTTTGGCTCAAACAGTGTTACTATTGTTTCATGCAGACCTCATGATATCCATCTCTTATTATTGTGCAAACTAAGTATTTCTTTGTATTGTAACCCAATTCTAGCTAGTTTACTCATCACTGTATAGGTGCAAGAGAAAGCAATGATCTAACTATCCTAGGTACAACTGCCCACCACTGTCCGTCAATAGAACTGCTGTATTTTCTATCCACTTTCTTGGAAGGTCCCATTTCCTAGTAACGCACTCCCTTATCTCTTAGTATAATAGTTTATGTAAGCCTTTTGTTCTCTGAGTTTGCATGTCTACATTATGATGTACAGAGGTTCCCGAACTCCTAGCAAGAACTACTGTCTTTCTGCATGTTTTGGAATAAACTTTCTTCTTTGTTATCTGGGCTCCTGTGTCATGTTTTGCCAACAGGTGCAGAATCTGCTAGCAACAAATGGAGACCGTGGCAGGACCTGTTTGGACAGAATTGAACCAGTATGCTAAAAGTTACACAGGTCAATGTTACTGGAATCATGACAGGTGCAAGAGTCTTCGTCCCCCATTCAACCCTTATGGACAGATCTTGCAGGTCATCCACACCACAAACAGGATTGGGAATCACGAAGGGAGCCAAACCTACTCCCCCTTGTTCAATATGTGGCACTGATTTGCTGGACTCTCCATACCAGAACGTGTAGCTGTCTGGCTGTAGGATTCAAGGTGAACCGGTAAGCCTGGGATTCTCAGTGCAGTCAAAGGGGAACCTCCAACAAAATGGCCATTGAAACTGAGCTGAAACTAGACATCTTAAATTTCCTGTCCTCCTGTGGGGGTGGGTTGACTTCACACTGGACGCATATTGCAGACTGATCTGGTACAGTATGTGGGCAGACTGTACATGGAGACGAAGTTTGCAGCCAAGAAACATGATCAAGAAGGTGTTATGGTTGCAGCACAGTATCCTTAATCAAAAGCAGTGGAGTCCGAGAATTTGGCTCTGAGAAAAGAGTTTGACTTCAGGGGCAGGGAGGTGTGCGCGCAACAGAGGGACTCAGAATGAGAAATTGAAAAGCTTAGGAATGAAACCCAAACTGAGCTTGAAAGTGTGAGTCAGGTGAGCAAGGTTCAGTTAAAAGGCAGAATAAGCAGAAGGGATCATTCGGTTTGCAGCATTAAGATAACGGGATACCATCAGCAGTTGGCAATCCTGAAGGGTCATGTGAAAACCATGCTATTTGCCCCACCATCAGAATTGCTGTCCTCAGAGGGGGACAGTAAGACTGATAGCCAGCCTCTGGACACTGGACGTGCCTGACAGCAGAAACGGTCATGGGATCTGGGCGGACCCAATCTAACCCTAAGAAAGATTTTAGATCAGTGTGAAGAAATGCTTCTCTTAGTCAGAGGTGTTCATTAACAAGGTGAGGTGTGTAAAAATGGAATCAAAGCATGCCACATAATCGCTTGACTTATTTATCGGTACTCTAATCTTTTGTCTATTTATGGGCTAGCCAGCCATACTCTGTCTCTTCTAAGACTCTAAATAATTTCTAACCCTGATCTGATATGTTGTGGTGTAGTTTCTTTTTCATTACACACACACACACACACACACACACACACACACACACACACACCACACACGTCACATTCTCCCAATTGTTATGTTGTAGTCTGCTGTGTAAGAAAAAAGTCTCCTTGTTTAGTGCACACTAAAAATCTGATGAACTAAAAATCCTATGAACTAAATTGTATGCTGTGAATTTGCAGTCCTGTAATATGCTGTGTGAATTTAAACTGTTAATAGTGTCATTCTCTCTTGTTGAACAAAACAATGAAAGACTTTACAGGGAGGTGCTACCTTTAAATCAATGGCCAGAACCAATCAGCCCACTTCTGCACTCCTCCTGAATTTGAGTTCTGGATCCTCTCTTTGACTGCCCTCCTAACATTGAAAGGCTTAAAGTGATACCTCCACACCCCCAGTGTTTTCCCAGACCAACCCAAGTCACCTGCTTGCAAGCAGTGTCTGCTGGAATTGAACCTTTGATGGCAGCCACCTGGCTCATCCGCAGACTGGTACACTAACCACTAGGCTATTTTACCAACAAGCATTTCAGCTGGGAGAGTACTAATGACTCCCATAGCTCCCTCCTCTTGCTCTAGCCAATACTGCCATTTAGTGCCCAGGCAGAATTAATACTAGTCCCTCATGCAGCTCCCACCACCCACCCCCCGCACCTAGAGCACCACACACAGTGCATTAGTGTCATGTAAAAGTTGTTCTTTTTCCACCAATATGACCACCAGACACTCCAGATATGAATGAAGCAACCACCCTCCTACTCCTCTCCATCTTTGCTTACCTTCTCTCAGCCACTCCTACACCCCTTGCACTAGCTACATTTACCCTACTCCCCCTCCCTTCACCAATAGCCCCCCTCGCACACTCTAGCCATCTTGCACTCAACCCCCCAATCCACCACCCCTTGCTCCCACCCTCATACCACCTAATAACCTCCAGTGCCTTACCCCCTTAGATGTCCTCCCACACTATTCTCTTATGGTGCTCTTGAGCAGCACCCAAATCCCCCTTACTCACAAGGGGGCTCAAATTACCAGCCTTATTCTCTTTGTTCCTTCTTATTCTGCTCCTAGCAGGGGACATAGAACTAAACCCGGGTCACCCAGCAGGACAAAATCAATCATCCACTCACAAAGGTCTTAGTATCATGCACATAAACATTAGGGAGTCTCCTACCTAAACCAGATCAACTTAACTGCTGGCTAACACAACACTCCCCTGACATCCTCTGCCTTTCTGAAACTTGGCTTCCTGTTAAAACGCCTGACCTCCAACTATCCATCCCTGAATACTCACTCCACCATCAGGACCATGGCAAGAGAGGTGGTGGAGTGGCGATCTACATAAGGCAACCACTCCCTTGCTCAGTTATAAAGAAAGAATACTGCCAAGGCTCCCATGAACTACTTCTCTTCTTCTTCAGCCTCCCCTTGACCCTCCTTATCTTTATTAGGGTTATATATGCCTCACCGCAAATTGCCCAGGATGCTCTCATTTCATGCATTTCCTCCCTACCCCCCCACAGCATCAGGTGAATTACTCTTGCTAGGTGACTGTAACCTATACTGGCTCTCCCCCACCTCCAAATCTGCCGCCACTAAAATAGAAGCCCTCAACCTCACTTGATTAATCACCAAGCCCACCCATTATAACTCCTGCTCCTCAAACCACTCCCTAATTGATGGGGTCCTCACTTCCCATCCCCATAGAATATCCTCTGCTGGAGTACTGGATGCAGCCTTAAGTGACCACTGTATCACTCACTGCACCAGGAAAACCCACCTCCCCAAATCTGCCCCTAAATACATTAATATCTACCCCCTAAACTCACTCGACTCCAACTCTCTCCTAAATGACCTGACACATGCTGCCTGGAACACAGTCTACTCTGCACCAGATGTCGACTGAGCCTTGGCCAACTTCCTGCACATTTTTATCTAAGTCTGGAACTCCCATGCCTTGATGGTAAGAGTAAGGGTAAAAAAACGCCACCACCTATGAGTCACTGCCCCGATAATTGCCCTCTGCAAAGCATGCGAAAAGGCTTGGTCCATCTTCAAATCTGCTCAGAACCCCCAATCTAGACAGGCATACAACACTTACAGAAATGACTGCACCAAGGCCATAAGACAAACAAAAGCAGGTTACTTTAGATCCTGTCTAAACTCTGCTCATCCATCCTCCTTCTGGAAGGTGGTCCACTCCCTCACTGACCCCCCTCCTCAAACTACCACACCTAACCTTAAGCTTAATGCCCAAACAATATCAGACCCCATCAGTATAGCCGAAACCCTAAACAACTTTTTTACCACCTGTGCCCTACCTGACCATCCCCCACACACCCCCACCTAGGTTCAAAAGCGACCCCTCTTAACTGTCCCAAAATACCTTCCTTCTTGCTCTCACCTCTCCAGCTGAAGTCCTAAATGCCCTAAATTCCTTAAACATCTCTAAATCCTACCCAGATGGCATCCACCCCAGACTACTGCCCATATCTGCTCCTGCTATTGTTCTTTCTCTCAATTACATTCTAAATCTATCCTTCTCCTAAGACAGGTTCCCACAAGCAAGGAAATCAGTGTGTGTGTGTGTGTGTGTGTAATCCCCTTCACAAGGGTGGTGATCCATCAGTGCCTGGCAACAACCGACCAATCTCCCTCCTCCTAGCTCTTGCCAAATTGCAAGGATCCTTAGTTCATTCTAGACTAACAGATTTCCTCACTTCCACCAATTTCTTCTCCCCTACCAATAAGGTTTCAGAAAGCACCATTCCACTATATCCTCCCTCCTCCAAGTCACAGGCCACATCCAATCTGCCACTGATCAAGGCCACCTAACAGCTGCAATCTTTGTGGACTTAATTAAGGCCTTTCACTCAGTCTCTCACCCTCTGTTGCTTGACAACCTCAGTGCTTCCAGACATGCCGTTCTCCGCCATCTAGTGATTTAGATCCTACCTCGAAAACAGGCTCCAATTTGTCAAGATTGCTAACTCCTCTTCTCCCTCACTCCCCATACTCACAGGTGTCCCCAAAGGATCAAATCTGGGCCCCATTCTGTTCTCCATATTCATTAACAATCTCCCTATTGTCAGCTCTAGACCCCTCATTCACATGTATGCAGATGACACCATAATTTTCACATCCGGCAAAGTTCTTAGCAACATTCAATCAGTCCTACAACATGATTATTGTAACATGCAGTCTTGGTTCCAGGCAAACCAACTCAAAATAAACATTTCCAAAATGATTTTCATGACCTTCAGTTAAGCCCAGAAACTCGCTAGAGCTCCCCGCCCTGCTGCTATCACCTCACTAGACAGTACTCCACTAAATTCAGTCTCTTCTTACAAATACTTAGGAGAGCAGCTAGACTCCTAGTTAAACTTTTCAAGCCACATAGATGCCATCACTTCAAAGCTTCACTCTAAGCTTGGTTTGCTCTACTGACAAAGGGACTCCTTCCCTTTACCAGTAAGATGTACACTATTAACCAAAATGATCACTCACATTTTTGACTATGCTGACATAGTGTATTGCACTGCCCCATCCACTTTACTAGCCAGGTTTGACTCCCTTCTCTACTCCTTCTATTGCTTTGCCACAAACTTCCCCCTCCAAACCCATCACTGCACTCTCCTCTCTATCCTTGATATTCCACCACTTTCCCACCGCTGTTTCACCCACTCCATCTCCTTTATATCAAAGTTCTGGTTCAACCTGCTCCCCTTGTACCTATCAGAGAGTCATGCCCCAGTGGCTGCATCACCATGCACCCTGCGATCAAGGGATGCCCCATCCTTCTCCCTCCCCAAACCTTCCTCATCTGCTGACAAATCCACCTTCTCCTACAGGCTTCCCTTAATATGGAACAAACTTCCACCCCTCCTAAGAAACTCGCTCTCTCACAAACTCCATAAAACATCAAATTTGCCAACTTGCTCCCCCATCTATACCTACCCCTAGCCTTCCCCAGATGCATGTTCCCAATGTCCACATCAATTACAACAGACCATAATCCTACCTCCTGTACTCCTTATAGCCTCCTGAATGTATAGACATACAACTGAATTGTTTTGTTGCCTCGCTGTTATTGTAGTCTACAATCCTTCTACATTTGGCCTCATAATGAACCAGTGTACAATGATTTCCATCTGCTTATATTCCTCTGTATAATATGAACTAGTGTACAATGATTTCCGTCTGCTTATTCTCTGTATAATATGAACCTGTAATAGTATTTATGTACCTATTTATGTATTGTTGTGTTCTTATATTTTTTTCTCTGTAACACCCTGTCCCCAGGTTGCACCTAGAAACAAGCCTCGGCTCAGTGTTCCTTTTCCAATTACCAAATGTTTAAATAAATTTAAAAAATTAATTATGATACTTCAAGGTTTCAGCAAGCTACCAGTGAAATAAAAAAAGGAACATGTTTCTAGTTCTCTGTGAAAGAGGGCAGACTGAGATCTGCATTCAAAATTGTTCAGCTTACATAGCCTTATACAAGAAAACAAAAAGAGGTTTTCTTTTTCCACATTTTGCAAATGTGGTTTTTAACCCTTTTCACAAATGTAGTTTCTAGAAATATATTGGGAGACTCCCCATTTACAAGATGTTTTCAGAAATAATTATGCTTGTCTGGAGAGAACTGGTGTTCAGGTTGTTTTGGTATGTGAATATGGTCTAAGGAAGTTGCAAAATGTATGTGTGGGTCTGATATGGCGTAACTGATGGCAGAAAATGCACATTCAGAATTAGCATACATGGAATTTGAAATGGTTTCGAGTGCAGAATTACTCTGCATGGTTTATAAATGGGTTTGGAGTCCAGACAGCTCAAATTGCCTTTACTGGTTTGAATTTGGCAAGTGAAGGGGACAGGAAAAAAAATATGCCCTGCTTTTCATGTAATGTTTACTTATTTGAAGTTACTTGTGAATTTATTGCTTTAATGGCACAGTTGGTGTCATCTCAATTGCAAGGGGGTCCCAACTCTCAGTATGCCCTTATTGTGTAAAGCAACAGGTTCTCTGATGCCATACTGCAAGCTAGGCATCAGAAGGTTTAAAATTATGGGTTTTCCTGTACTCCACCTTCCCCAAAAGGGTGGGTACTTTTCTGAGAAGTGATTTCTCAAATCGAGGAGACTCTGAATGAATACTCTGCTCTGTATTCATGCAGGAGAGGTGCAGATACCTAGGCAAGGGTGGGGGTGGGGGGGAGGAGATGACAGATGTAGGGATTACAGAGAGTAGGGTACTAGATGGGTTGAGGGCATTAAGGGTGGACAAAGCACCTGGATCTGATGGCATTTACCCTAGGTTACTAAGTGAGTTCGTAGAGGTCCTAGTGGGGCCACTGGCCGACCTGTTCATTACCTCCTTGGACACGGGATGTGTACCACAGGACTGGAGAATGACTCATGTGGTGCCCATCTGCAAAAGTGGCCCAAAGGATGAACCAGGAAACTATGGACCAGTGAGCCTCACATCGATCATTTGAAAGCTCATACAGACCATCCTCAAAGAGAGGCTAGTGAGCTTCTTGAAGGAAAACAGTCTCCAGGATGGTCAACAGCATGGGTCTGTAGCGAGCAGATCTTACCAGACAAACCTTGTAGAGTACTATGACTGTGTGACGTGGGAACTGGACAAGAGCCATGTAGTGGAGGTCCTGTATTTAGACTTCAGCAAGGCCTTTGATTCAGTGCTGCATGGCAGGTTGGGGGGGAAACTGGAACATGTGGGAGTGGGACCAAAAATGGTGAAATGGATCACAAACTGCTAAAGGGAAGGTAGCAAAAGGTGGTGGTAGGGGGGGACCTCTCGTCACCGAGAGCGGTGACAAGCGGGGTACCACAGGGATCAGTACTGGGACCGGTGCTGTTTGGGATTTTTATTGCAGATATCTCACACAGGATCTAGAGCAAGATCAGTCTGTTCACAGATGATACCAAGATAGGGGCAGTGGTTGATGATGCAGAGGGGTGGAAGGGGTTGCAGGAGGACCTGACTAAGCTGCAGTAGTGGGTGGAAACATGGCAATTTGAGTTCAATGCCAAAACATGCAAGATTCTGCACTTTGGAGCCAGCAACCAGGGGCAGGATTATCACTTGAATGGGGTACAGTTGGGGAGCACCACAGAGGAGAAGAACCTAGGAGTGATCATTATGGGGAGCATGAACAACTCTGCTCAGTGCACGAAGGTAGCAGCAAAAGCCAACAAAATGCTGGGGTGTATTGCAAGAGGGAAATCCTCGAGAAGAAGGGAGGTTATCCTGCCCCTGTATAGGTCATTGGTCAGGCCCCACCTGGAGTACTGTGTGCAGAACTGGTGCCCATTCCTGAAGAAGGACATCAGATTGTTGGAGGGGTGCAGCGAAGTATCACAAAGATGATCCATGGATTAGAGAGCAAGCCCCATGAGGACATGCTGGGAGAGTTGAATATGTATTCACTGGAGGAGAGGAGGAATGTGGGGATATGATCGAGACCTTTAAGTATCTAATGGGGATAAACAAGACCAACACAGAAGTGATTTTTCAGATGAGAAAGGGGAGGGACATGAGAGGGCATGGACTGAGATTGGAGGGATGAAGATTCAGGAGGAGACATTTTTTCATTGAAAGAGTGGTGGACAAATGGAACACCTTACCAGATGAGATAGTGTCCTGTAAGATGGTGGGCAGTTTCAAGAGGGGTTGGGACAGGGTAAGGGTAAGGGATACTGGGAGCAGGGGGCAGGAGAGGCAGCTGTGAGATGAGGTATTAGCTGCATACTCGAGCAGACTCAATAGACTGTGAGGCCTATTTCTGCTAGTAATTTTGTATGTTCATATGTTTGTAAGGGAAACAAAATGACTGAGACAGGGTTAATTTGCCTTCTCAGTCTCAAACTACACATCAGCATTCTTTGCAGCCAGCAGGGTGTGACTGGCTGACATGACATTGCACTGTCCTCCAACATCCTTTCTTGTCAGGAATAACAGGGAAGTGAAGTTTATGTTCTCAAACTACTGTTATCATGCATGAGATTTCCCTGTAATGTGTGCATATCTGTTTTGTGCAGTCATACTGCAAATATGGCACTGTGTTTCGAGGGAAGGGTACCTGTTGAAAATCCTCCACCCTTTTGAGTAGCTACTCCATACCACAGTGCATTTTAAATGCCAAATGCCTAGTGGTATGACGATTTAACTGCCTCAGATGGCATGTTTTTTTAATCATGGAATGTTGTTTTCTGGCTATTTTCAATAGTCAGTTCACTTTATGTAAATGGCATTACATGGTTAAAAGCCCACTCTAACATCAGTTCTTTTAGCAATAGCAATGCCAACACAATCTTCTTGTGAAGGAAGACATGGAGATCAGGAGAGAAAGTGGAGGCATGGACTTTCCATGCACCCTCAGTATAGCGTAGTGCTTAAGGGCACTGAGCTACAGACCTGGGCTTGAATCCCATCAACCCCCACTTGCATACTGTGTGGCCCTGAGCAAGTCACTTAACCTCCTTGTGCTCCCAGGTCACACCTGGAGACAGGCTCTGGCTTAGTGTGTCTTTTAAGCAATATACCAGAACAGGGTGTGGTTATGCTGGGATTTACCCACACCTGGTGTGTGCAGCCGAGTGACCAAAACACACCAGGCATGGGTAAATCCCAGCATAACCAACACCCTGGAGTGGCATATTGTGATTATACAGTGACCCTCTATTTTTTCAGATACGAATAAATAAAAAGGGTTTTGGGAGACATTTTAATGTATTTTTATTGTGCTTGTTACTGCACCAGACAAAAATAGTCCTGTGTTGCTAAGATTATTGCTGAGGTGGTGTTTCCCCCTCCCCCAGCACACCCCTCACACACGTGTATATATAGAAATATATTTTTTAAGTAAGAGCCTGCTATGACTTGTCATTTCATCTATGATTCACTGTAAATGAGACAGCGGTTTCTGAGTACTGACAGAATGTGGCAGTTCAGGATGTGGTTCTGGGGTCACATCGTCTTTTGGAGTCAGGGAAAAAGTGATTGAGTTGGCTTCTGTGCTGTTTAAATCAAATCGGGATGTCAGCTATTTAAGATGCAGGGCATGGGAATATTTTCTTCTGTTGAGAATGACTTTAAAGTATGCAGGGTTTCTTCACCTGAGAGCTGGACTTTTGTAAGTGAAGGTGAGTGTTTGCAACAGCCAGGAGAGGTTTCTGTTAGGAGCGCATGACAGGATGAGGAGCAGTATCCCAGCACTTTTCGAGGGAGCCAATTAAGGTGAATTAACATTACAGTATTTAAATAAAATAAAAATATATAGTTATGCAGTTGCATTGATGCATGGCAGTGTTGGGGCTCAATCAGAAAGGGAAGCTATGTACAGTGTGGAAGTGTCAATGGTAAATTTGAAACACAGGGTTTTGGAAAGCTGGGAGAAAATATTGAATTTTTTTTCATGTGGTGTTCAGAGGGTCTGAATGATTTAAAATAGAGGGGATTCTACATTGCTACGCTTGTTTCAGGGAGGCAGTGAGGGTCTTGCTAGGCAGAGTGAGCAGTGAGATTTGTGGTGTACCATCGGGGCTCTGCGGTAAGCCAGTATAGTAGTTTTTTGTTTGATGCCGGGGGTGGTGAGTTGGATGGATTTCAAAAAGGATGCAGCTGGCTGGCACTTTTACCCATTGGTCATGCCAAGATTTTCAATGTGTAAATTGTGCCAGCCAACCAGTCAGCATCCAGGATTTTTGAAGCCATTGTATAATCCTGGTTAAGCACTTTCCCCTTTCTCTTTAATGAAAAGCTTCCCAAAAACACAATTCAAGTGGTGATTCCTGGAGTTTCACTGTTTAAAAAAGCATACGCAGCTGGCCTGGTGGCACTGAGGGTTGAGGCGCTGGGTGCCTTACCACATGCCATGTCAGTGATCCTGGTTCGGGAACAACCTCAGATCATTGGGGTGCCAGCATGGGGGGAAGATAAGGGGATGGGAATGGAGAGGAAAAAACCCTACAAACTACGTACAGAAAAAAAAAAAGCATACACTTGGTAATTGTACTATGTCTGGGGGGGCATTTTCTGTCTGGCTTGCTGCCAGTAACCCTCTGACTCATCTACTAGCCCCAACCCACCCTCCGGACTCAATGTGAGTTTGCTGTTCCTTCACAAAGGTTTTGTCTATGTGATGATACAAAACTTTTAAAATCCACTTTACATATGGCTTCCTTTGCCCACTGCAATGCCACGTTGATCATCTTGCTAAACAAAGTGATCGAGTAGGGTGGGGGGGAGGCTCAGATCTTTCTCACACCACTCACTACCCCCAGAATCTGTGATATGCCTCTCAGAAAACCAAGTCATTTATCTTAGCAGCTTATGGAGGCAAAACAAATCAAGCCTGTTTACTAAGCAGTTTAAGTGTTGGAAAGAAATTACAATTGTTATCAAGGAATTTATTTCTGCAGTACCTAATGTGCCCATGGGAGGCCATCGGGGGCAGATGAAACAACTTAGAAAATACAAAACTGGGGATGGCATCCCAGATCTATTGGGAAATTCTTCCCAATCAATCTGAGTACACAAATTATTTCATGCTAATTTGTTCTAAGGATAACATTCTAGAAAAGATGGCAGATGCATACTGCTCCCACGAAAACAAACTTACTTTGGTAGAAGGTTCTTTAACAGTTCAGCAGAGGAGTGTGGGTATCATGTTAACTTTTTCTCTCTTAACAGCGTGGGTGTGACTCAACATAAAAATAAACTGTTCATAGAAAAACAATGCCATGGAATACAACTATGTGGCATTGATCAGAATTTCATGTAAATCAGTTGAAATGGTTTTCTAACCTACCAGTGAAACAGAAAATACTTCTTCTCTCTTTTTTTGTTTTATTTTTATCAAAAATCAAGTAATGTGTGGCTAGCAGCCACAGGACTATTTACATTCCTATCCTGCCCATGGCACATTTGGCAGCAGTAGCAGCAGATGTTGGACAATACTCCCAAAAGCATACATCTGTATAAAAGTAATGCATCAGCATTTTAAAGGTCAACACTAACCTACTAAAGAGGAAGGGGCCTGAGGCCCTTCTCTTTCTTTTTCTTTTGTCGTTCAGGAATATGGGGATGCCCATCATTGATGGAATGGTCTCTGTCCACAGAGACTGCATTGCTGGAAGTTATGAGACTGGCTCTTCCAGAAGACACATCCATGGGCCTACTTACCATCTTCCATCTTCTAGTGCTGGAGAGAGCACCAATAGGCAAATGAAAGCAAATGTTAAAGTTGTTAAGAAAAATGCAAAACATTGAGACGCTCTGTTGCCCTTACTCCTAACGGCAATTAGAGTTACTTCATCAGCGTCTATTCAGTACACATCCTTTGAGGCGATGACTGGTTAGCAAATGAGATTGCCAGAACACTTGTGGTTGGATGTTCACACCCCTATCATGAATAGAGTGTCGGCTGACACCTATGTGAAACAGTTGCAGGAAAATTTAGTCAAAATGCACAAGTTTACTGCTCAAAGTTTGGGCAAGGCCCAACAAAAATCCAAAATGTACTTTGACATGGGAATAAACTCAGATCCTCTGTTTATTAGATGCGACAGCTGAACTGCAGGAAACCTATTAACAGGTGGCTCCATGCCAATCAGCTCAGGCCTAGTGCAAGGGCCTGATGGCCCTGAATAAGTAATCCACTGAGCTGGGGGGGGTTGTACCATCACCTATTTCTTCTTTGTCTTTTCAGGACAATGCAGAATACTTCAAATGGCCAAAAAGACAAATGGCCACTGACAGCTTGTGTGCAAATATCTGCTTTTCCAGGCACAGATGAGTTCCATTTGATTTATCCACTTCATGGTACCATGGTTCCCAATGGTGTATCCTGAAAAGGACCAGCCAATCCTAACCATAATGCCTGGCAACAGGGACAGCCAGGACCTTCCCAAGTCTACAAAGAAAGAGTGACTGGATACTCCAACAATTCTCTTTTAATAAAGAACATATAACAACCAGACCAAAGGACTTGGGACTGCTGAACTCAAAATGCAACTTCTTGAACAATATTTGGTTCCATGAACTTACCCACCCTCTACAACTCATCCCACTACTGTGACCAACACAACTGTTGTCACATATTCTGACACCACTACATCTCCACCACAACCTTTACACTGCCCTAAGCTGGAACCAGGTCCAGCTAGTGGACTGACTGCTACTTCTATTCCTGGGACTCTGATTAACAATGTTCAATTTATGCATGTTCCTGTTGTTTTAAATATATTGCACTGCAACATGGCCCAATATGATCATTGTTCCATTGCAAGTGTGTTTAGGTTTCATGCTATTATGTTGTTAAATATTGTTGTAGCTTATCAAGTATGAGCTCAAGACCCTGTAGCAAGGGCAGGAAACTGCTCCACATCCAGGGATGTTCCGCTCTAAATGCCCTAAGTGGAATTTGAGTGTAACAGACCTGGTGGGGAGTATATTAGGCCTATTTGGATTGGGTATGTCAATCTAGAATAGAGAAGATATACAACAAATTAAGAGACGTATTAGTTATTTTCACAATCAACAAGTTGAAAATGTGTTAAAACCCATGCTACATGATATTTATTTATTTGCTTTTGGTAACTGGGTAAGCACACTAGACAGCTGGTGCCTATTTTCAGGTGCGACCCGGGAGAGTTACAAGGTATACATGAGAGAAATACATAGTCACAGTACAAACCTGGAGCAGCATGCTCCAACATAGGAATGAAACAACAAGGGTTATTAAAGCAGAAGTACATAGTGTAGGGATAAGCATATATGCAATAACAGTGGGTCAAATATCATAGGGTACATACAGGCCCAGGGGCAGCAAAGGGGTATAGGACCCCTCCCAGGCTGATAATAGACAATACATAGCATAACCACTAGTAAGGTGCCTCACCAAGGTGGTGGGGCAGAAAGAGCCTAGCTGGGGTACCACTGAAGGAGGGAGGGCTGTCAGACTGGGCGTTAAGTGGCACACAGGCAGGGCGCAGCAGGTTTTAGGAAGTTCCAGAGGGAGGTTTTGAAGGTGGAATGGGAGGGGGATGCACAAACTTGTAGAGGAAGGGAGTTCCACAGTTTGGGGGCATGGGTGGTAAACGCCCGATCTCCTGAGAGGGTGTGGGTCTTGGGGACCAGGCGGGTCTGGGATGCGCAAGACCTGAGGTGGTAGACGTGGGAGGCGTGTTTCAGGGGGAAGGCAAGTGAGGCAGGAGTGGTCATTCGAATTATGTTGTCAATGAAGTTTCCCATGATGTAGGTCCGGTGTTTTTCAGGGGGGGGCCATTCCAGTCGCGAGTAGAGCGTACATCAGTGTGTGAGACGGGGGGCCGAGAGGGCAAAGTGGCAGATGTTGTAGTACGTGGTGTCCCACTTAGCTAGGCTTGAGGACAGGATGGAGGCAAAGGCAATGAGACCATACGAAAGGGTGGGAAGTAATATCCCCTTAGCTATAGCCAGCCGGGCGGCGGGGGTAAGGCAGTCTTTAGCCCTATACGCTAAGCCAAGTTTGCCATTAGTAGCATATATGTATTTCTGACATGTCCGGAGAGGTCAAGGAGAGGGTCGAGGGTGACCCCCAGGTACTTAGCTGAGTTGACTGTCGGCAAGAGGGAGTTGCTGGACCCATGGATTGATGACTTAACAATGGAGGAAAGATTCACGGTGTATAACATGTATAATATTGTAAGTTTATTTAATAACACATAGGCCAAGATTAGGCCAGACAGCAAAACACATGCAGGGAAATTATGTTTTAACCACTGTCACTAACCTCTTCCGAGATCTAGATGCAGGGCATATCCCTGCCATTGTCAAGGACTCGTGGATGGCCAAATGGTATTGTCCTCATTGTGGGACCTTGGCCAGCACCTCCACGTGCATGGCTGACTCCATCGCTTTTTCCTCGCAACAGCTAGAAATTGGGTTATGTCATACCACATTCAGATCAAAGGCCTTGCTACTTCACTCACCACTGCTCCATTCCAGAGACTATGTATGTTTCATGTAGCAGTATCCAGTAAGGATTCTTCGATCTTCAACAGACTGGCACGGGTGCACTCCATGGGATACCTAGAAGAAGACATCTAGAAGCGAAAGATTGGTCTTTCTCCACTTCTGGTGTTTCACCCTCATTTACAAGCCTGGCTGTCACCTCATACAGACTATTGTTCAATAAAGGGCTATTGATACCCGTGCAGGTTGATGTTTTCCTTGAGACTGCGCCTGTGTGGCTACTCCATTGATGGACTCAATGAGCAAAATCTTACTGCATCTCCTCAAAATGCCTCTAATACAACAAATGCAATGAACCAGATCCAGTCATCCAGCACCCAGTGACCAAGCTACTACCAGATCAACGACTCTATCACATGACCAGGGTAGCTCACCAAGTGGCGTTTTCCGCAAGTCAAGGTTGAATACAATATGAATGGACAATATGGTGTTGTGACAAACATCAAAAACTTTCCTTATGGACATCTCAATTGTGGTGTTGACATTCCTAATTTCTGCTTTGTGCCTCGTAAACAAACCATTCTTGGTCAGCCTGTGATTATCCCTGTATCCACTGCTGAACAGGATAATTTTCACAGTGACCCTGGCTATCTGAATGCTATAGACCAGTATTTACCAGGTTTTAATGTGCATATGGACACATCCACCCAGAATCTTAAATCCTGTTAGATAGAAGAACTCATTTATATATCAGCAATACTATTCAGAAAGCTGATAAAGATTTCAATGATTTAATACTTGATGGTGGCTTACATCTTGTTTTAACTCATACAGTGCCTGACATTTCTTTTAAAAGCATTTGTTATTTTCCAGGCTTGATGTTTAATTTTATTTGTACCATATGCTGCCTATGCAACACCCTCAGGCATCATCACAGACAGCTATGTTGCCCATTCTATTCTAACTCACCATCTTGTGCTGCCAGTTTAGCAAGCAACAATATTTATTTATTTATCGAATTTTGTTGACCCGGTAGGCCCACTGGGACTAGAAGTCTCTTTTCAGGGGCGACCGGGGGGAGGGGAGATAAAGATGGTAAGCAACTGAAATTGAACCAGATTAAGCTGTTGGTGGTATTTTTAGTGAATGGGGGAAATTTGGCCAGGACACTGGGGAAATCCCCTACTCTTTTCGATAAGTGCCATGGGATCTTTAACATCCACCTGAACTACCACCAATCCAGGCAGATGGGACCTCGGTTTAACGTCTCATCTGAAAGACAGCACCTCAGAAGTGCAGCACCCCCCTCATGCTGCACTACAGTGTCAGTATTGGGATAGTAACCCAAGTGCCAGATGTGGGAACTGAACCCACAGCCCTCTGATTTCCCGGCCTCAGAGGTATGTTACCTACTGAGCCACTGACACTGAGTGGAGTAATATGTTGGCCTGGACCACTCCTACAATCATATACGTAGTGCAGCTTATGGTACACACATTTATTTATGATATACTTAGTAGGGTAGGATATACTATGTGCTTCTGTAATACACATGTGCATATGATTGTAGTATTATAACAGGGATATGTGCTAGGTAACTTTTGGCCCAAATAGTGTTAGTATTGCTTCATGCAGGCCTCATGATATAGCTGACACATCTGTTATTATTGTGCAAACTAAGCATTTCTTTTGTATTGTAACCCAAAAGCCAGTTCTAGCTAGTTTACTCTTATCACTGCATATGTGCAAGAGAAAGCAATGATCTAACTATCCTAGGTGCAACTGCTCACTGCTGTTCTCCAATAGACCTGCTGTATTTTCTATGAACCTTTTTGGAAGGTCCCGTTCCTTAGTAATGCACTCCCTTATCTCTTAGCATAATAGTTTATGCAAGCCTGTTGTTCTCAGAGTTTGCATGTCTACATATACAGTTGTAACAGCGGCTATGTTACAGCGAATCACCCACAGTGACACCAACCTGTTGACACCCGCAGCGTTGAACGGCTTGTTGGAGTGATGAATGATTCATCGACTCCTGGGTTTGGCTACTCTCCCCCAACATCTGCCCCTCCCCGAGTTGGAATCCATAAGCCTGGGGAGTGTTGGTGAGAGTCCCCCCATTAACACTGAACAGGTGTCTGTGTGATCCCTGGTAGCGGTCAGGACCTGGCAGTGTCAGGGATGTTGGTGATTATGTGTCGCTGTGGGGGAGGTAGGTGAAATTCTTGTCACCGTGACTTGGTGGAACCGCATGTCTACATTATGATGTACAGGAGTTCCCGAACTCCCTGCAAGGACTGCTGTCTTTCTGCATGTTTTGAAATAAACCTTCTTCTGTGTTATCTGGGCTCCTGTGTCATGTTTCTCCAGTAGGTGTAGAATCTGCCAGCAACAACTCCACTGAAAATGTAACTGGCCTTTCAGCTGGGCTGTCTTGGGTAAACACATTATAAAAATATTTAAAAGCAGGGACTCATTGAAAATAAGATATTGCATCTCAGCTATGCTATCCTGGGTAAATACAGTACAAAAATGTGTCAGAGATGGAGCCCCTTGAAAATAAGATAGTGCATCTCAGCTGGTTTATCCTTCCTGGAGCATTGGCCATCTGGGATATGGATAGGATAGGGAGGATGGTAGAGGAGGGAAAAGGGGAGCTTGGGGTGCTAGTACACTTAGGTACCAAACGATTTGGCAAACCAGCTGACTAAGACAGTGAAGTGTAACTTTCAAATGCTGGGGGACAGATTAAAGGTACACTTAGTTTCCCTGGTCTTTTCAGAGGTCCTCACTGTGTGGGGTAGGGGGCATGAGAAGGATAGGGTAAAGAAGGAGGAGGTTGAAAGATTTAATTGGTGGTTGAAGGGATGGCATCAGGAGGAAAGGTACCATTTTTTGGAGGACAGGGGGCTTCTGGGACAGGAGGCTCTTCAAGGGTGATGACCTCCACCTAACTGGAGAGCAGAACAGCGTGTTTGGGCAGAAGTTTGATGTCTATATAGGTGGACATTTAAACTGAGAGGGGGGAGACTGAGGCTGGGGGAACCACAGAAGAAGGAGAGCAGAAGATAAACTTAGCCATGACTTCCCTAGAAATGGTCTCTAAGAGCAGTGGGGATGAAAGCAGCAAAGCAGGGGTACATACAGTAACCCCTCGCTATAACAATTGTCAAGGGAGCCATAAACTGTGTTCGTTATAGCTCCCTGTTTGTTATATTGAGGGACGCTATAATTTGGCTAATGCTGCATCATCAATCAATGTGCTCTCTCATCCTGTCATCACACAACCGTCAGCCTGCTTTTTGTAAATTAAATAAATAAAAAAATAAACATCCTAGCTGCTCTGAGCTATAAATTTAAATTACAGTACTGTGGCTGTCTTATTTAATGTCAGACTCTCCCTGTGCTTGGTGTCTGCTCATCCCCCACCCTGCGTTCGGCTCTGTTCTGTTTCTGAGCCCTGTCTTGCTGCTCAGTCAATCCTTGGCAGTTATTCCTTGGCAAATACTGTATATTTATTTTTTAAATAAAACTGTACCTAGGATCAATTACAACTGCGGCTTGGCTCACACTCTGACTCTCAGTCTCATTCTGTTCAGTGGCTTCTATTGTCACTATTAAACCCTCGCTCCACTGTTTTTTAGAATTCAGCTCACCTCAGTTTTGAATTGCGAGCTACTGCTTTGTTTAGCTGCTCACCCAAGTTCTGTTACTGCTGCTATAAGTGTCAAGTACAGTACTGTAAGTTTTCTCTCTCCACATCTCTCTCTCTCTCTTTTTGACAGTCGGTCCAGTGCGAGTGTGTGCGTGTGTGTGTAGCATTCTCTCTCATTTCCTATGTCTATGAAAAATCGGATTTAATATCAACAGTGGATGTTATGGGAATAGGTTAGATTCCAAAGCTACTAGGGCTATTAGGGACAGCTGGTTAGAGTTGGGAGCCATGACGTTCATTCGTTATAACCGATTTTCGGTATAATGCGGTTCGTTATAGCGAGGGGTTACTGCAATAAGTAAGCATGCCACAGGAGGGGGCTCATACAGCTAGCAGGGAGCAGGAAAACCAAGACATTAAGGAGGAAGGGGGTGGAGAAAGGAAGATGAGCTCACATGAGGGAGAATGGTATAGGCACAAGAAAGAAGGCAGTCTGCCTAAATGCCAGGAGCCTGGGAAACAAAATAAATGAACTTCAGATGATAGTGGTGGATGCAAGATTAGATCTTGTAGCCATTACAGAAACAAGGGCCACTGGGAATAATGACTGGGACCTGGCAGTACTGGGGTAAATCATATATAGGAGGAACAGGGTTTAAGGGAAAAGGAGCTGGGGTAGCCCTCTATGTCAAAGAAGATATACAGGCAGTAGATGATGGGTCCATCAGGGACGAAATGGGGAGCCAGAATCACTATGGGTCAAGCTTACAACAGCATCGGGAAAGAAGTTGTGAATGGGAGTGGTGTATAGACCACTGGGACAGGGAGACAAGAGGGACAGAGGACTAGGGGCAGAACCTGATAAGGTGCTACAAAGGGGGAGGTAGTGGCTGCGGGGGATCCCACTCTACCAGACACAGATTGGGATATTCTAGCAGCTAAGAGTATCAGAAGTATGGCCATGCTAGTTAGGTTGTAGGATTCAAACATCCACACATTGCTGCTGCAATGGTGACAGAGTTAGTGGCTGGTGCTGTGACGTGGGCAGCAGACTCAAAGTAATGCAAAGTCACAAAACAGCACTCAGTCAGCAAATAATTCTCACCAGACAAGTTTCTGCTCAATGCAATTCATTTTTAAGTTGCTAGGGCCAAATAACTCTTACCCCAGCGCTTCGGCAATGAAGCCTTCCTAAGGGGATATGGCCAACAAACAAAACAGCACTAAACATATATGATTTCAAAATGTGACATCACATATCCTATGCTCAAACTGAACAAATCAAAAGTAACAAAAGATTTTCAAAGTAACTAAATCATACAAATGATTTAAAGGCTGTCTCTAGTCCAAAGCATAAACAATGCTTTTTTATTATCTATCTCATTATACATTTATGCATCTGCCATTAACTATTTTCTAAGACATCAGAGTAGTTGCAGCAATCTAGAGAAAACACAGTTAGAAAGCCAAATGCTAGAAATTCTGTGATCACCCCTGTCAGTTTCACATCCCACCTGGGCCAAATTTCTGGGGGATCCACATAACAACTGCAGATAGCCAAAGAGGGTGACAGGCAAAGACATCCTGCAAGAGAGAAAGAAAGAAAGAAAATACATATTGAGAAATAATTTACAAGCATAATCTAAATATGATTTGCATAAATACAGTAGTACAGTAATATATTAAACAATACACATCTCAGTATATACAGTATGTCTAACATTGACATTAACAGTGGATGGAGGGGACCAATTCAAGCCCATATGCTTATTAGGACATTTACAATAAGTGCTTCAATTTACCTCTTTTTCAAAAAGGGGCTTAAGGTCCCATTGGTCGTTAAGACTATCTGGCCTAACACTAACCAATCTATAACTCCATTCACTTTCCTTTTGCAGGAGATGGTTTACCCTGTCTCCCTCACATTTCATAGGGGACACCCATTCGATACCCATAAATCTGAGTCCCCCAGGGCTGGCAGTATGGAATTGGGCAAAATGGGCCCCTACAGGTGTATCACTCTCTTGTTAACAGTATTCCTTACATGCTCCTGTATGTGTGTTTTCAATAATCTGGTTGTCAGACCTATGTATAACATGGCGCAGGTACATCACAGTACATACACCACACATGGTATACTGCATGTGATGAATTCTTTTATGGCAAATTTGAGATCTGTTCTGTTTGGATGCACAAATGTTTTTCCTTCATTACAATAACAACAAATGTTACATTTATGACATTTGTGCACTCCCACTGGTCTCTGTGGTAACCAGTTTTGAGTTTGAACTGTTTCAACATTCATTTGACTATGTACAGTACCAGTCTATCTCTAATATTAGAAGCTCTACGGAATGTGATTTGAGGTTTCTCTCCTACTGATCGTGCAACCTGTTGGTTCCCCAACAGAATATGTCAATTGCGGTACACAATATTGCCAATTTGACCCACTCAATTATTAAATTCTGTGACAAATGTCACTGGTATGACTTGTGAAGCACTCTAAGGTACTTTGTTTTTGTTGACCAATAAATCTGTCCTAGATTTCATAGCTGCTTTTGCTCTTGCCTCTGTCAATAATTCCTTCTTCTCGCCTCTTTTAAGAAATCTCGCCTCTAATTCATCAGCTTGAACAAAATCAGAGCAGTTTCTGCGCAGTCCCAAAAACTGGCCATA
Organism: Neoceratodus forsteri; assembly: GCA_016271365.2. Lineage (NCBI taxonomy): Eukaryota > Metazoa > Chordata > Ceratodontiformes > Ceratodontidae > Neoceratodus > Neoceratodus forsteri. The sequence continues at coordinate 1,841,414,298 of CM057449.1, forward strand.
GGGAACAGAATTTTTCAATCTTACCGGGTGGGCACTGTCAGCTATTACTACAACATTTGTTGCTGTTTCTTTCCTGAAGCATTTAGTTTTGATGTAACCCAGATCTGTATCTGGTCTGATCATGGTGACATCCAGGAAATTTATAGTCTCTCTACTAGATGTGGAGGTAAATCATAAATTGATATTATTGTTGTTAATGCATCTCATAAATTCCTCAATTTCACTGGGATATTCATGCCAGACACAGATAATATCATTAATACAGCACTGCAAAAAATAAATTCTGAAACTGAATGGGTTTGAGGTCTGTGTTAAATATAACCTCCTCTTCCCAATGTCCCAAAAATAAGTTTGCAAAAGAGGGTTCCATAGATGCACCCATGGCAGTGCCACACAGTTGTAAAAAATGATTACCTCCAAATTAAAACTGGTTGTGTGTAAGTATTACTTTGAGTGCTTCCGGAATAAACTCTGTTGATATTTGGTCCTTTGCAGTACTTTTTTCTAGAAAGTACCGACAGGCTTCTATACCATCATTGTGCCTGATACTAGTGTAGAGGGATTCAACATCCACACTAAGCCAGGTCACATTATCATTCCAGTTCACATTTTTTAGTTTGCTTAATAAGTCTGTTGTATCTTTATATAAGATTGAAGTTTGCACACACTTTTTTTGTAGGACAAAATACTCAAATTTCCCAAGTCTATCAGTGAGTGAGTTAATACCTGCTACAATCGGATGACTGGTAGTGTCCTCCATGCATTTATGCACTTCAGGTAGCATGTATAAGCTTGGGGTCACAGGATTCTCATTCCACAAAAAGCTATACTCCTTCTCTGAGATGTCACCTGATGAAACTTCACTTTGTAGAAGCTGATGTAATAACACCTTGAACTTGGCAATTGGGTTACGTATTAACTTTTTATACTAACCAGCTTCCCCTTTTTCCCATGGGGAAACCGTGGCATAATTTGCCGTTATAAAGGAGTGTTTATAACGGCAAACACGCGCATGGTTTCCCTTGCTGTGCGCATCCTCACGCAGCAGCATCACCACTCAAGACCGCTGACCGCTTCCATCTCTCCCGAAAGAGCACCACTACCGCCACCGCCAGAAGAACTCGGCCGTAAGTCCCCCCCCCCACCACAGTGAAAACCTCACAAACCAGGACAAAAACAAAATGTTTTAAAATACGCCAATTCAAATCAGCACCTGAGAAGCCACACGGCAGATGCACCGGCAGCTTTTTATTTTATATAACTGCTGAGGCAAAAAAGGGGAACCCAGCAATTATATAAAATAAAATATGGGTTGGATGGATGTGTGTCAAACGAGATTTTACACACACCCTCATTGTGGGATGCTTTTCAAAAACCCTCAGGCTTAGCCCTCGGGGTTTATGTAGCATCCCACAACTCAGTGTGTAAAATCTCGTTATCTACTATGCTATTCTCTATAATTGCCTTCACCATTTAAGAGTTTCATCACTATTTCAATATAGTGATTCTTATTCAGAATCACTATATTGCCACCCTTATCGGCTTAATTTAACAATTATATCCTCACATTTACTTAATTCAGTTAAAGCATTAAATTCAGAAATGGACATATTCTTATTTCTTGGGTTGCCAGCTTTATCAATAAGTTCCTTTACCTCCTGCATGACAACTTTTTTGTACATAAGAATGTCGGGATTATCTATTGATGGTGAAAATGTAAAATATGGTCTAAACAACATTTTTTTTTCATGTTAATGTTAGCTTGCACGCATGTGCAAGAAACATAGTGCCATCATCCGAGTTTTCCAGAGGTGTGTCAGCCTCTTCCAATTCAGTCAGTGTGTTTGCAGGCGCGGTCGCAGTGCGCTAATCACTGCTCCAGCTGTCTATGACAGCTGAAAATGCAGTGGCATACAGTTGAAAGGGAGAGCTCCACTTCAGTGAGCAGAGCTCCCCCTTCAACACGCATGCATGCATATTGCGTGCTGGCAGCCCCCACGCACATACTGTATAGCCGGCGGGGTGCCCAATGCACGTCGGCTCCACCCCAAAAAGCTTTCCTGGTGCCACGGCTGGGAGCCCACCCCAGAGTGGCACATGTCTACTTCATGTTGACGAAAGTGCCCAATCACCGTCTGCCACAAACAGCCTTACAGCTGCCACGCTGGGAGCCCAGCCCAGCGTGGCACAAGCTCCATATGGCGGCCGAAGTGCCCAATCCTCTGTCGGCTCCAGTCCCCAAACAGCCTTTCCAGCTGCCATGCTGGAAGCCACACAGCGTGGCAAATGTCCGCGTCGTCTTAGTAATAAAAAAAAAAACCTGTAAATTGAAAAGCGGTCCTACTGAGTATCCCCTGCCCCCACCTGCACCCACACTCGCACTCTGCCTCCCCCTCACCCCATGCCTCGGAGTCTGGCACGGCGATCTTCAGTGGATCTGGAACACGTCCGCACTCTTCAAAGCCGACCGTGAACTGAGGAAATGCCGGTAAGCTGTATAATGTAATAGATAGGGTTTTTTCAACTTTGCTGCATATCTCGGGCATTTTTTGAAATTTTTGCACCAAATTTTCAACATGGGGTTTTTGGGGCCCCTTCTCATGAATGCTGTCACTGTCATGGCGTTACTCGGGCCCGAAGGGTGATTTCGTAGCCACTGCATGAAATCACCTTTCCAGAATGATTAACAAAGTGACACTGCCAGTGTTCATAAGGTGGGCTCTCAAAAAGCCTATTTTGAAAATTTGGTGGAAAAATTCTTAAAAATGACTGTTTTACGAGCGTGCATTGCGCAGTTCCTACGCACGCTCGTAAGTTCGCGAATTTTCAATATTTTCACTCCAGATTTTCAACATTACCATTTTACCACACCTTCTTATGAGCAGTACAGCTGTCATTTTTCACATCTCACCCAAAATGTGTTTCTGCCCATGTGGCTGATAAGCGCGGTCGGTGTGCAAAATCAATGTATGGGACACATTAAGAAAATCACAGTGACACTGTTCATGAGCAGAGGTCTTAAAATGGCTATGTTGAAAATTTGGTGAAAAATTCCTAAAAATGACTGTTTTATGAGTGTGCATTGCACAGTTCCCACGCACGCTCGTAAGTTTACGAATTTTCAATATTTTCACTCCAGATTTACAACATTGCCATTTTATCACACCTCCTTATGAGCAGTACAGCTGTCATTTTTCACATCTCACCCAAAATGTGTTTCTGCCCATGTAGTGCACAATGGTGCAGTCGGTGTGCGAAATCAATGTACGGGACACATTAAGAAAATCACAGTGACTCTGTTCATGAGCAGAGGTCTTAAAATGGCTATGTTGAAAATTTGGTGAAAAAATTCCTAAAAATGACTGTTTTATGAGCGTGCGTTGCAGAGTTCCTACGCACGCTCGTAAGTTTGCAAATTTTCAATATTTTCACTCCAGATTTTCAATATTGCCATTTTACCACACCTCTTTATGAGCAGTACAGTTGACATTTTTCACATCTCACCCACAACGTGTTTCTGCCCATGTAGCGCACAATGGCGTAGTCGATGTACGAAATCAATGTATGGGACACGTTAAGAAAATCACAATGACACTGGTCATGAGCAGAGGTGTTAAAATGGCTATGTTGAAAATTTGGTGAAAAAAGTCCAAAATGACTGTTTAGGAAGCATGTTAAGCAGTTCCACATGCGCCCTGGCAAGGTTTGAATTTGTAATATTTGCACACCAGATTTTCAACAGTGCCATTTTACTGCACTTCCTTATGAGCAGTACAGCTACCATTTTTCACATCTAGCCCAAAATGTGTTTCCGCACATGTAGCACACAATGGTACAGTCGGTGTGTGAAAACAATGTTTGGGACAGATTAAGAAAATCACAGTGACACTGGTCATGAGCAGAGGTCTTAAAATGGTTATGTTGAAAATTTGGTGACAAAACTCCATAAAATGACTGTGTTACGAGTGAGCATTGCACAGTTTCCATGCACCCTCATAAGTTCATGAATTTGTAATATTTTCAGTCCAGATTTTCACCAGTGGCATTTTTCCACACCTCCTTATGAACAGTACACCTGTCATTTTCCACAACATGGCCGAAATGTGTTTTCACACTTTCAGCACAGAAATGCGTGGTCGCTGTGGGAAATCATTGTTCGGGACAGATAAAGAAAATCACACTGACACTGTTCATGATCAGAGGTCCCAAAATGCCTGTGCTAACAATCTGCTGTAAAAAAATCACCAAACTAGTTACATTATGGGTGTGCGTTGCACAGTTTCTACGCACGCTCGTGACTTCACTAGTTTTTTTAAGATTTTCACAGCAGATTTTCAACATTGCCATTTTTTACACCTCCCCATGAATAGTACCGCTGACATTTTTCACATCCTGTTCAGAATGTGTTTTTGCACCTGTGGTGCCAAATGCCATAGTCGCTGTGCAAAAGCAGTTTTCGGCTAACAAACTGATATTGCCACTGTTCATGAGGTGGGGGGTCACAAAAAAACCATGTTGAAAATTTAGAGTGAAAATACCAATGAATGCCTGAGGTGTTAGGGTTTCCGACCATAATGCCCCACCCTGTAGAGAATGACAGGCATCAGGGGTGTGACTTGGGATTCTTGCCTGTCATGCTCATACCATTCCACCCCCAACCACACCCTACAGCCAGTGAGAGGCATCAAGGTGTGCCTCGGACTCTTCGGCCCAAACTTCACCCATTCTCCTATACCGCACCCATCTCACCATATTTCCTGATGGAATGGGGTGTGCATAAGGGCCAAAGACCCCAAGGCACACCGTGACACTTGTCAGTGTCTGCAGGGTAGGGTGTGGTGAAATGGCGTGGTCGGTCGTTATGCCTGACGACCCAAAGGCACACCACAATGCCTGTCACTCTCTGCAGGGTGGTGGTGGGGTTGGCTTCAGTTCAATATTTCGCTGCCATTCCTATTATGCAGCTCTGTAACTTCTACACTATCAATGCCAATGCCAGCAAGCAAACATTCGGCATTGACAAATGCTTGTTTATTTTGTTATCCACATTCTGACCAGTCAGATTAGACTTACCTTCAAATCTTGCCGTGGCTAGTAGGTTTTCAAGGTCCTGAGAAAAGAGAGCCTCGAGTGGGTCAGTTTCCACAGTTTGCAGGTTACCTGCACTGTCTTGTGATAAAGCATTGCTCTCTATATTGTCTATTTCAGACAACAGAATATCTGTGTTGTCCTCCTATTCATGATAAATCTCTTTTGTAAATCCCATTTCTGTTATTTGTTGATGTTTTTTATTGATGAAATAGTTCAGTTTAATTTTTCTGAACAGTTTATATACATCCACATTCACTTGAAATGTATTCAATTTGGGGGTGGGGACAAATGACAAGCCCCTTTTAAGTACTTTTTCTTCTGTCTCAGTAAGAACTTTGTCAGATAAGTTTATGATTTGTAGTTCTTGTTCTGCCCTTTCCCCTGAGGTTGTCTCCTGGGGCGTGTTCCTGGCCCTTCCTTCACGTTTACCCCACCCTGTCTTTCTTCTTCTGCTGTTGCTGTAGTTTTTCCTTTGTTTAAAAAAGGCTCTCCGCTGTTCTTGTGTCCCCTGTCAGTTTCACCTTCACCTCTCAGGTCTTTTCTGGTTCTGAATCTGACCCTGGATCTGCTTCTACTTGTATTTCTACTTCTGTTTTGCTTTTTCCATGATATTATCTGTCATTATCATAATCTCTTGGTCTCTGATAAGTTTTTTTCTGCTTTTCCTCTATCAGTTCATTTTCATATTTAGAAAGCTTCTTTTTAAGCAGTGTGTCCAGGTCATTAAATTCTGCACATTAGAACATTGGAATGAAATTCAGACTCTGCTGTGTGGTCACACTCCACCTTGCTTTCTAATGTCATATTTATTTCTCTGCTGAAGAGAGCAGTCATCCTGAAGTCATCTCCTCACTTCTGGCTGGTTTACAGTTAATTTAATTAAAAGTCTAAGGGCCCAATTCTCAAATGTCTTAGAGGGGCGTAAGGTGCCTGCATCAAAGTTTTCTGATGCAAGTGGCACTTTGCATTAAAAAATGTGACAGGAGCAATTTTGGAAAGCAGCCTGCATCAAACAAAGGCTGCATGCACCAAAGGGGGCTTGCACCAGCCTTTCACACAAAAAGGGTCTGTGACATGGTGCTAGGGGACTTGTGGCAGACACAAGCTACCACATCCCCTAAATTAATATTCTAACAACTGTCTAAGTACCATTAGACCATCCAGGGGATGGTCTAAGTGTACTTATGCTGTAGTTTTCTTCTGGGGGCTGCGCCAGTGTGCTACAGTCCTGATCCCAGGTGTATTAAATACCCCCTGATCCCTGATCATATGTAAGGGTGCCCTAGACTACCAGGGAACATTTTTAAGTATGACTGGGGAGCAGGGCTGGGATGGGCACTAGCCACCAGGCACCTGTCCATGGTGCTGTTGCTGTAGGGCCGACCCATGGCTTGCAGCAAACCTTCCTGATGTGATGTCTGTTTGGCACAGGGCCAAGTTTGCCACAAGTCATGGGACTTTGGTGCTGGGACCCTACCCAACAGAGAATTGGGTGCAGGGCCCCAGGTGCACCAGCACTTGACATAAGCCGCATTTGGCATGGCTTGTGCCAACTTTTGAGAATCGGCCCTAAGTCTTATTATTTTAGTTATTTCCTGATAACTCTGCATTAGTTAGGGTGTTATTTGTAAATTTTTATTGTTTAGCATTTTTTTCTCCGGTTCCTGATCAGTTCCCAGAAACTGGAGAAGGCCATTTTTCAGCACTGTTCCCACATTAAGGGAACCACAATAATTTTATCTATTTGAAAGCTTTAGAGCATTTTTATGTATCCACTTTTATGGTTTTTATCTAATATCACTTGGTTTCTCTTTTCATAGGGAACCGAGACATCAATTACTAATTCATTTGCCTCTTTGTTTTTCAATATTTTTTATTTATATGTTTTATGACATTACAATTTAATGCATAGACATTCCATGAATCATGCTATACTACATATAGCTCCCTTATACATTTGATGTGCAGCTTGAGAAACATGACTAATGTTACAAGATGCGGGGAAAAAGTAGTTACTAAATTCCCATATCACTTGATAAGCACTTTGGCCATTGCTGTCAATGCCATAAACAGGTATGTCTATTATACAAAATTCCCCAAATTAGTTAATTGGCAATTTTGCCTTTGTATAGTTTACACTTTGGATAAACTCAGACTCTCCCTTTCAGTAAACTCCCCTTTATGCATCAGAAGAGTTCCACAAACAAAAATTTGAGAGTATATAACCAGGCCAGCTTAAAGAAAGTTCGGAAATTTGCCTTTATGATACAAAAAGGCTCATCAGGAAGTACCATTCAATTCTAACAAAGAGATCCCAATTATAAGAGGCCATTACCACCAACAGGCAGTGTTTTTAACAGGAGGATTACTACTGTTCAGTTCCGACTTCTGAAGACAATAATATTCTCCACAGTGTGGGTTAAGAAACATTGAAGGCAGCAGCCTTTTTACAATCTTGGGTAAAGTAAGAGAGGGAAAGAAAGACTCACAGATCAAGTTCAAGTTTCTTCATCCTCTGTGTCATTAGAGGAATCCCCTTCCCATGCAGCCCTTTCGGCCTCCAATTTCTCCATCTATTTTACGGCCTCCTTAGGATCAGTGTACACACATGCGTGCTGACCCACCACAACTTGCAGGTGGGCAGGCATAAGCATACTAGTGGGGATGTCCATTTGCCACATTCTGCGTCTAATCAGATCAAAACTCTTCCGTTTCATGCGGGTAGCATATGAGAGGTCCTGGAAGATCATCCCCCTAGTGCCTTCTATTTCGATCCCTTTCTTTGTGTGAGCAGCGAGCAGAATTCTGTCCCTAGTCACTGAGGAGGCAGTCTGTAGCATGACAGTCCTGGTACCACCCGCTTGTCCTGTGGCTCTGTGGAGATTTACCTGGTAAGCTTTAACAAGAGAGTCTTTAAGGTTTAGATCGAAGGTATTCTCAAACCATGTAAGGAGGAAAGCTATAAGATCTTCCCCCTCTGTCCCCTCTGGGAGACTCGATATATGCACATTTACAGCCCTTGACTGATTTTCAAGATATTCCAGGTGGGATTTCAGCAGTGCCTGTTCTTTTATGCATGTTGCTGCCATGGCTTGAGCCCGTTCCGAGGTCTTCTCCGCTGCCTGAGCTGCGTTGACCAGACCGTACATCTTTAGTTCCACGCGCAACATCATATCGTGGTAGGAGTCCATTTTCTTGTTGAGCTGTTGTACCATCTTGGTTAAATTTAAGACTGCAGGGATTCCAAGGTTGCTGGACAGGGTTCATCTACCTTTGGATCCTCCGGGTTCAGGCCTGCAGAAGTAGACTGCGCTGTGGATGTCACACCACATGGTTTGAAAAACTGACTTTAGACTCATTATTTTTCTTCCCCATCATGGAAATTCTCTGGTAGGGATCAGCAATCATATAGGAGCCTCTTTTTAATTAAATATACTGTAGAGTTAGGTTAGAAAGTATATTTATATTCAATTTTTGGGATGCTTTCTAGGGAGCTCACCGAAAGTACGTCTGCAGCAGCTGACAGCTAGCCACGCCCCCCATTTGCCTCTTTTGAGGTAACAGTTACATTAACAGTTCAGCCTAAGGAACCAAACTGCCTGTTTTTTGTTTTATTTCTTTGACAACTATAACTTTATCTTTGGGAACCGATTACATTTTTCTTACATGGTCTTCGGTGTTTGGCCTGACTGACAGACCCAAAAAGAAGACAGGCTCTACAGGCTTTAAAAACTGTACTGTTTGTTTTCAACTACTGGCTAAGGCAGACTGCAACAAGCCCTGTTTAAGGTGCCTGAATCCAGACCACGATGTTTTAAATTGTGATCTCTGTAAAAAGTTTTGCCCTAAAAAAATGACTACAAGGCCTAACATGATTGAAGATCTGGGCCAACTCAGTGGCATGGAGGATTGAGGCATCACGCCTTACCTCCTACCACACTGGTGACTCATGTTCATGAGCTGGCACAGGTCACTGGGGGTTGGCATGGGGGAGTGGATCAAGTGTCCAGAGGACAGCTCTCCTCTCCTGGGGCCAGTGGTTTGGTTGTCCCACTGAATGACTGCCCCCAGGTGGAGGCCTGAGGGTAGAATGGGGCAGGGCTGCCAAGAGAAAGGAGGGTTCTGCGGGACTCTGCAGCGTTCTCACTCCTCCATGTGTGCACGTTGATGTGTCATGCCGCAGCAATGGGGAGGGAAGGGAGAAAATGGAGGAAAACCCTCTTGGGTGGCAGGATGATTGACTGACCCTCCACAGGGCCTGCACTGGTGGCCAGGCACAACCACAGTCCTCAAGCTGAGGACAAGGGTGCAGATAAGCCCTGGAGGAGCTGGGTGATGGGGCTGAGGAGGGTATCTCAAGAAGGGGGTGGCCAGAGAGAGTAGGGGATATAAATACAATACAAAAAAAAAAGATTGAAGACCTTATGGCTCTTCAGTCTGCCTCTGTGTCACCAAAGACTCAGATGAGGATCCAGCCCCTCAGAGTAAGCAGCAATCCCTGTCAAAGGGGACAGAAAAGAAAGATAAAGCTGCTAAAGATGGTTCAGAAACCAGGGTGTCTGAAAAAAGGAACCCTGAATTCAGTAAAAATAAAAGAGCCTCTGAGCAGACACCGGAAATGGCTCCTCCTAAGAAAAAATAAAAACATCTGTCTGTCCAGCCTCCTAAAAAAGAGAAAGGAGCCAGCAGCTGACTTAAAAGAAATGCCCTCAGCAGAGGACATGACAAAGGCATGGCAATTCTTCCAGACTTTCCAAGTTATGAGGAAGCTCTTTAATATGTCTGCCCCCCCGGCCCCTTAGGCTCTGGTTTCATTCCCAATGCCTGTGGAATAGGAGATTGAAAGGTATTATGAAGAAGAGGAGGAAGGAGAACCTCTTGGAACACAGATGATTCTCCTGAGCAAGAATTAGGCTTGCCTCATAGGCCTTCAGAAGACTGTACATCTCCTTATTTCTTTGTAAGGCTAATGGTGAACAATGGGGATTAACAAATTGAGGCATAGGAACTGAACACAGATGTGAATGCAGGAAAGGTCTCGTTTACCAATAGTTGCAAAAGACAGCCTTTCAAAAAGGGCCAATTTGGATAGGGCTGAGTGCCAAGTGAGAATGGAGGAAAGGGTGGTAAGTTGCCATTAAGAGTAGACATTTGGCCTGCATACTTGCTGTCAAGAGACAACATTGCAGGGGTTTTAGACAAAGAGGGAACAGCAGAAGGAATCCCCAGGATTACTAATTTAGGAGAATGTGGGATGGACATGTCCAGAATCCTAGAATAATCAGCCAGAAGAAAAAATTACTTACCATAGTAATCTTCTTTCTTCCCAGTGATGCTCAGATATTCATAACGTTATGCAGTAAGCCTGGAGGGTTGGACTGCCCGGAGAGATGGAGCACATGCAAATGTGTAGAATTCATTGCACGTGAGCATCTTTCAAACACTGCCTCTACCAACTGTAGTGTTCTACCTCTTCAGATTTGAAGGAAGCCTGGAAGTCAGGCATTAGGGAAAAATCTAATAGTTAAAAATGTGGGTTTACCCCAATAAAGAATAATTAACAAATACCTCCAAGGGAGGAACAATAATAATAAAATTAACAATGGTGTTCACCAAACAGCATCAGAAAACTATTAAAGAGAAACAGGAAACTCTGTTCAAAATTTACTCAGCATAGAGAAAATGAACCACCACAGGATATGGCTAGGTGGCACCAGCATGCGGAGTGCAGAGACTGAAGTTCTGGAAGGGGAGGAAGGGAGGGAGTTATGAATATCTGAGCATCACTGGGAAGAAAGAAGATTACTATGGTAAGTAATTTTTTCTTCTAACCCCAGTAATGCTCAGGATATTTATAACTTTAGGCAGACTACCAAGCAGTACCGCTGGAGGTGGGCACAGAACTGACTTAGGAAACAGACTTTGCAGGACTGCTGTGCCAAACCTGGCATCACTTCTAGATAAAATATCCAGGTTGTAATGCTTTGTAAAGGTGTGTACTGATTTCCAGGTAGCTGCTTTGCAAATATCCAGTAAAGGAACCTCCCTGGCAGCTACAAGACTAGCAGCTGTTCCTCTTGTAGAGTGTGCCCTCAGCTCTGCTGGGGACTCTTTACCTGCTTTAGTGTAGGAGAATTGAATACACTAGACAATCCATCGAGAAATTGATCTTTTTGAAGCTGCCTTGCCTTTCCTACATCCCCATATGTAAGGAAAAGTTTTTTTTTATTTTGCCTATGGCCCTTAGTAGCTGTCATGTAATAGCTGAGAGCTCTTTTCACATCCATACTGTGGAGTCTTCTTTCACCAGAACTCGCATGGTCTGTGAAAAAGACAGGTAGAGTGATTGATTGGTTCAGATGAAAGTCTGAAACGACCTTGGGAAGGAATTGTCTATTTGTTCTGAGGACTACTTTATCCCTGTGGAATGAGATGTAGTCCTGGTCAACACAGAGAGCCTGGAGCTCACTGATCCTTCTTGCAGAAGTAATTCCTACTAGAAAAACTGTTTTCCAGGTAACATGCTTTAGATGGGCTATAGCCATGGGTTTAAAAGGAGCCCCCATTAACTTGGCTATACATACATTAAGATCCCAGGCGGGCACTGTTGCCCTATGAGGGGGATGCAAATGCATCAGACCTTTAAAAGAACCTTTTGGAAATGGGGTCTGATGCTACTGACACCTTTGTCCTGGCAGAAAGGTAGGCAGACACTGCTGCAAGATGAATCTTTAAAGAACTGGGTTGTAACCCTGTGAATGCAAATGAGTGAGATAATCCAATACCAGTGATACTCCCGCATCATTTGGGATGAGATTCCTACCAGAACACCAAAAAGAAAATCTCTTCCACTTCAAGGAATAGGTTTTTTTAGTGGAAGGTTTTCTATAACCTTTCAAGATAGTTAATACAGCTTCAGAAAGGTTTAAGTCTGCATACTCTAACTCCTCAAGAGCCATGCCTTGAAGTGGAAGGACTTGAGATTTGGGTACAACAATGTTCCCTGATTGGATGTCAGGAGATTGTGCATGAGAGGCAAGTTTATTGGTTTGCTGACAGACATGGAGAGCAAAAGAGAGTACCATGGCTGCCTGGGCCAATCTGGAGCTATCAAAATCAGAGAAGCTGATAGGGATTTGAGCTTCAGTAACACCCTGAAAACCATAGGAAAAGGGGAAAAGGCATAAAGGAACTTGCCTGACCAGTCTAGCACCAGAGCGTCCAGAGGGATTGTGTCCCGGTCTGGTGGTCTGCAGCAATACTGAGGCAACTGGTAGTTCTGGTGAGATGCGAACAGGTCTACATCTGGAGTGCCCCACCTCCTGAAATTACTTGCACCACCTGCTTGTTCAGTGTCCATTCGTGATGGGACTGGTTGATTTGACTCAGTGTGTCTGCCAAGGTATTGACCTTTCCTGGCAGATGGATTACTTGCAAGGATACATTTAGGGAATATGCCAGAGTCCAGATTTTCATGGCTTTTGTGCAGAGGAGGCCTGATTTGGTGCCTCCCTGCTTGTTTATGTAATATATATTGGTGGTATTGTCTGTTCTGATTTGTACCACCCTGCCTGTCACCAAAGGAGAAAAAACTTTTAGGGCTAGCCACACTGCTCTGAGTTCCAGCAAGTTTATATGCTGGAGGGACTCTGCTTCCATCCAGGTTCCCTGGGCTGTATGCTCCCCTAGATGAGTGCCCCAGCCCAAAAGGGATGCATCTGTTGTGAGGACTAAAGAGGGATTCTCTTTCTGAAAAGAAATTCCTTGTCTTAGGTTGGACTCCTTTTTCCACCACAGGAGAGCCTGTAATAGTGCCCTTGTTACTGGAATAAGTTTTGAAAAGGGGTCTTTTTCCTGACTCCAGTAATTCCTGAGGTGAAACTGGATGTCTCTCATGTGGAACCTGGATCCCTGTGTAACCCCTTTGTTACCCGGGGTTACTAGAATCCCAGTAAGACCTAGTGGTAGGCAGGGAAGGCAGCTTGTGAAACTCCAGTTAAATAGGTTTCACACTGTCTCACTCTGTCCTCAGTCACAGCTGAGACTGGAGAGATGACATCATTATAGAATTGTTACAGCTGCATGAGCCACATTTGGAATCTTCAGCTCAGAGTAGTTCTAGAACCTTGGGAATCTGAAAAACCAGTCTTCCGTTTGTCCTGAGCAAGAAGGAAGCATCAGACTGTAGTTTGAGTTTTGCCTCCACACAGAAGGAAGTTTTTCTGTGTTTCACCATTCTTCAAGTGGTGGAGACCGTCCCCTCGGTCTCAGTGCCCCCTCCCTCGGGGGGTAGGAAAAGGTCTCTGTGGGTTCCAGGGGCAATCCCCTTTTCCCACCAAGGAAAGAAGCTGCCTGAAATTACTTTGTCTGTTTGGGTATACAGAACAGGTTAAAGGACTTCGCCTGTGGGGCCCTGCAATGATTGGGTGAGTGTTTGGCTCCAGTGTAAGGGGCAAACAACTGTTTTTTCAGTCAGAAAATGTTATTGGGGACTGCTGTTTGGGAGGACTATATACACTAGGACGAACAAATAGAGCAGTCAGTTTAAAGTTTAAATGGATTTAGAATTCACAGTAGAGGGGGTGCATCAGTTCATCCACCATGCAATCTACAGTTTTACAGTCCTGAAGTTTCTGTGTGTTCATAGAAATGGCCGGTTATGGGCTGTGGGAGCTGGAGGTGGATAGATCCCCATCTTTAGTAACCAGGTCCACCTCTACGGATTTCTTCTGTTTTTGCTACTCGCCTCATGCGCTTGGCCAGTGATGGGTTGGGTACCCAGGCGTGGGTATGACGAAAATCTCTCTAGGAGTTGCAGACTCTAAGTGGTGTGGGAGCCACAGGATGGGAACATTACTCCTTGTAGGATGGGAGTCTCCCTGTTTGATGGGAGTTTGATTGGAATCGAAAACAAAATCTCTCTAGGAGTCGCAGACTTCAAGTGGTGTGGGAGCCACAGTTGAGAGCCTCCTTGTTTGATGGGATGTCTTTCCAAGTAGAGAGTTTGGGTTCATTCGCCAAGTGGACCGTCAGTAGAGTGGCGGCGGAGGGGAGCCGGGCCAGTCGGGCTGTGTATCCAATGCGCATGCAAAGTCCGGGCTGAGTGCCTGGTGGGTCCAAAGCCAGACAACTGTTGTAAAGTGTTCATTCCTCAAATGGACCGCTGTGTTTAATCTCTAATCTGCATTACAGTTACGTAGCCCTGTGGTGGACCATACAGAGCTTTGTTTATGTTCAGTAAGTTAATAAATAAAGCCACACTGAAAAATCCCAATTCTGGTTCTGGACATTACAGTTATTGCTTCCTGTAGTTGGATTTACTTGAGTGCCCCTGTGCAGAGTAGCCAAACCTAGGCCTCTTGTGCCAAGTAGCCTCATCCTTCCCCGAACCCGTAGATATACAGCTCCCCACCAGGTATTGCTGCCAAATGCCAACAGCATGCCACCTGTCATTGTTTTGGTAAAAGGACAGGGGTGGGGAGGGTTACAAAAATGGAGGCAGCACTTTGGATTTGTTTGGGAAGGAAGGTGCTTGGGCAAGTAGGCTAGCGTTTTGGCTATCTGGCAGTCGGTAGCCAAAAAAAAAAAAAAAGTTGAAGCAATTTCCCTAGTGTGTGCTGTGTGCTGTGAATCTTGTGCTGCTGTTTAAAAATGCCAACTGTTTACCAAGGAGCTGTAAAGCCAAAGTGTGTGTCCTTGTCCTGCATCAACATAGTTTACAGCGTTTGTCAGTTTTAAAATAAAGTTCTGTGAAGAAAAGTGTGGCAAACTAGGGGTAGCAACAGAGAAATTATGCCCTGGACATTTGAAATGCTTTTAAAATAAAGTTCTGTGAAGGAAAGTGTGGAAAACTAGGGGTAGCAACAGAGAAATTATGCCCTGGACGTTGGAAATGCTTTCTGTGCAATACTAGAAACTGCAGAGTTAATGGCAATGTTACATGGTTGAAATGGGCTCCCGCCGTGGAGTCAGTTGGAAAAAAAAAAGTGCATCTTTTCAGTTTGAATTTGCCTGCTCTCGGCGATCGCCGTGAGGAAGGAGCCCTCGTGAGGAAGAAGGGCTCATTGCATGGCGTTGTGTGGTTGGTCAGTTTGCCATTAGTCCCGCCCCTCAGCCAGCTCTTATGTGTCTGCTTCAGCATTCGAGAGGGAGACAGAGAGTAGTGCGTGTACTGGCAGTGGAGGAGCGTTCGCGAAGTGTTCAAAGCGCTGTAAACAGTGAAAAGTGACTTTTCTAGTTCAAAATCGGGCTCAACCCGCTTATCGGTCGTGGGATCAGTGAATTGTGTGATTAATACTACGATCGCGGAGACTGCCCGCCCGTTTGAAATCCGAGGCCTTCAAAATCTGGCTGCAGGCTGTTTTCCTCCATCGCAGCAATCTGCTACCATAACAGTGAGTAAACGATTTAAAACTGCTCAAATCAGTGAT
The DNA here is from genome assembly GCA_016271365.2 of Neoceratodus forsteri. NCBI lineage: Eukaryota > Metazoa > Chordata > Ceratodontiformes > Ceratodontidae > Neoceratodus > Neoceratodus forsteri. The sequence continues at coordinate 1,841,429,819 of CM057449.1, forward strand.
TTTCAGTAATGCCATATAAAATGTGAGTGCAGCTGTATAGTCGCTTTCCAAGTAGCTATTGTGTGATATCCTGCTAGCAAGTGCAAGTCTGTAAAGCCATTAAATGTGAGCATAGCAATGAAAGTAGCCTCAGTTTAAAGTTTGCAGCCAGAGAGAGACTGTGGGTTGTAAAATAAATTGCAACGCTAGTAGAAGCAGGCAACCCTGTGCTGAAACCTGAAGTTTTAAAGGGACTGTGATTAAATAAATGTTGCCAGCATGTGAAAAGTCCAAGGAAAATCCTGTAAATGTGAGAACAGCCAGAAAAGAGCAAGTTGTGCAGTTTGAAATAAAAGTTAATAGTAGCTGATGTAAATCGATGCGCAGAGTGGCTTGACCCAGAGTTTGAATGTTGATGCACAGGAGTGCTGCGCCGCCATTACAGGGTGGGGTAGTAAAGTAAACACAGCAGAGGAGCCATTTTAAAGCTACAAGAGTGTGTTCATTTAAAGTGGGACTTTCAGTTACAGTGAACTTTGTTTGTTTTCTGCAGTTATGGCCTCAGGACCAGCTCGTTACCGGATCATGCCGGGTTGCAGTAACAACAGCAGTAAATAGATTGAGAGACATTGAAAATTGGTGCTATAGAGGGCACTCCCTCCTGATGTGGCAATTCCTAATTATCCAGTGCGTGTATGCCAGATGTGCTTGAGTGCTGGAAGGGATGTCTTCATGATTCCTCACTGTGCTGGTTGTCTACAAAAATATGGCTTGTATAAAGTGCCTCAAATTTGTTTGGCTTCCACATGGACACAACTTCAAGAATCTGCAGTTGGCAGCACACAGCATCAGGCGGAGCCTGTGGAGGAAGGTCCCCCGGGGGAGAGTGGCACAAAGTTAGAGAGTGCAGAATTAGAGACTGAATCTGAAGTTGAAGTTTTGGATGCTGGATCTCAGAAGGCAAGTTCAGATAAAGCATCAATAGACCCCTGGGTGGGGGGGCCTAGCCCAAGTCTCGAAGGTGAAGATGAGATGCGGGAGGCCGTTGAATGGGAGGTGTCGACCTCCACTCCTAGTGATGAATGGATAGTCTCGGGGGTGAGAACTACTGCTCACTCTTGGGCTCAGATCCTCAGTGAAGAGGAAGATGAGGAGGAACCTAAGTGGCCTTGTGAGATAGGAACAGGTACACAGCCTCAAGATCTTGCCTCGGAGGAATGTGTTCAAGAAGGTGGTGATGCCACTGCCCTGGCTTCACCAGAAGAAAAAGAAGTCAGGGATCCGTTTTTAATTTCATTGAGGATGCGAAGCTGGCAGAACCAGGACTGGCCACTCCCAAGCCAGGCCAGTGGTCTCAGGTTGCCCAAAGCAAGTAAAGAGGAGAGACTGGTTCATAGAAAGGCCAATGAAATCTTTGGTATGACCTTTCCTACCTTTCCTCGGAGAGTCTGGGAGGAGATTGAGAACTGCAGGAAATCCTGGATCTGGGATGAAGCAATGAAACATGTGCATCCTGGGGCTAACCAGCATGTAAAGAATAGACTGTTCCACGAAAAGTATACACAGTGGAAGAGAGGCAGGACACTGTTTATGGACAGAGTGAGAATTGTGGATGGAGAGGACCCAAAGTCTCCCACTGTGTGAATTATGTGTGCCCAGATGGAGTAATAATTCAAGCCCTGACCCTCTACTTTTGGCCTCAGTGCAAGGACCTCCCAGTAATTAAGCCCGTGCCTACAAAATGGAGAGCCGAGCAGTGGTAGTCAATACTGCCACATCTGAACTGTGAAGTACCTTTATTGAACTGCCAAAATGAATAAACAAAAATTCCGGGCCCCACATTCTTCAGTCTACAGTAAACTGTCTGCAATCACCAACTGCCTATTGGTACCACTAGATGACTTCAGATCCAGAGAGGACACCAGCTCAGCTGTTTTCCTGTTCATCGCTTGGTAATCGGATGACGCCGGACCAGCTGTTTCTCTTTTTGTTCCTGTTCTAAGGTTCCTTCTCCAGTTATGACATCAGCCCAGCTGTTTCCAGATGTGCACTCCTGTGGGTTCCCGGAAGATGTCCGCCCAGCTGTATCAGAAGAAATGCTGCCAGGGAGAGTCTTCGGCAGGGACCAGGTTGGTGACGTTCGAATACTTCACGAGGCTGGTGAGTCAAAATCTCTTTTCATTCTATCTTTATGACATTGCAATACACACCTTACACTACAGACTTCAAACAGTGTGTGAACTGTCCACAAAGACTCTCCCCTTCAGGATTATGGCCTTAAAAGACTATGTTCACGGGGCTCCGGCCCAGGAGAGACTCTTTAATGGACTGGCCTTCGGGCCTTGTAGTCACTAGTGGGACATTTAGGGCATTCCATCCCCCCAAAAAAGTGTATTGTTATCAATGTAATTTCTGTACTTAATGTATATACTGTCTTTTCTACTTTTCTAAAAAAAAAAAAAATATATATATTTTTTCTTTTTGGGATTGTTTAGTGTTTTGTTTATCCTGTATGGTAAGGGTTGTGGTTGTTGTTGTTGTAGTCATCGTTATTTAGGTAGATCGTAAATGCAGATTAGGGTGTTTTGTTTTTGTTGTTTTTTGTCTTTTCTACAGGTATTCCTGGAAGAAAGAAGTGAAGACAAGAAGAGGAGGAGGGGCTCATCGGAGTTCCTCATTTCAGTGCTTATGTTTAGAAATTAAAGTACTGTTTGTGTTTCTAATGTTGTAGTTGCAGGCTGCCAAAGGTTGGGGAGGTCCCCGGGTTTTGTTTTTATTTGGGATGCTATGTAGAGGCAGATAGGTTTTCCCTAGAGGGTTAGGGGGGATAGACAGGCTGTGGTCCTGAACGGCCGTATGGATTGCAGTGCTGATCTATCAGGGCTATGCTCTGGACGGTTCTACCAGAGCCACTAGGTGTCCATAGCAAGTGGATAGAGTAGAGGCTGAAATGTCAGCTATAGGCCTCTAGGCCCTTAGTGTTGCCTACCTGTGCTCGCACACGGTAGGAGGGGGCCTGATCACTCCCCTCCGCAGGTAGCACATAGGGTGGGATGGCCTAAGGCCGGGTGCATAATGACTGGGGACAGTCATTTTCCTGGTCAAGGGCGAGTGTAACCCCTTTGTTACCCAGGGTTACTAGAATCCCAGTAAGACCTAGTGGTAGGCAGGGAAGGCAGCTTGTGAAACTCCAGTTAAATGGGTTTCACACTGTCTCACTCTGTCCTCAGTCACAGCTGAGACTGGAGAGATGACATCATTATAGAATTGTTACAGCTGCATGAGCCCCATTTGGAATCTTCAGCTCAGAGTAGTTCTAGAACCTTGGGAATTTGAAAAGCCAGTCTTCCGTTTGTCCTTGAGCAAGAAGGAAGCATCAGACTATGGTTGAGTTTGCCTCCACACAGAAGGAAGTTTTCTGTGTTTCACCATTCTTCAAGTGGTGGAGACCGTCCCTCGGTCTCAGTGCCCCTCCCTCCAGGGGTAGGAAAATGTCTCTGTGGGTTCCAGGGCAATTCCTTTTCCCACCAAGGAAGAAGCTGCCTGAAATTACTTTGTCAGTTTGGGTATACAGAAAGGTTAAAGGACTTCGCCTGTGGGGCCCTGCAATGATTGGGTGAGTGTTTGGCTCCAGTGTAAGGGCAAACAACTGTGTTTTCAGTCAGGAAATGTTGTGGGGACTGCTGTTTGGGAGGACTATATACACTAGGATGAACAAATGGAGCAGTCAATTCAGTTTCAAGTTTCAAATGGTTTTATTGGGGACTGCTGTTTGGGAAGACTATATACACTAGGACGAACAAATGGAGCAGTCAGTTTAAAGTTTAAATGGATTTAGAATTCACAGTAGAGGGAGTGCATCAGTTCATCCACCATGCAATCTACAGTTTTACAGTCCTGAAGTTTCTGTGTGTTCAGAGAAATGGCCGGGTATGGGCTGTGGGAGCTGGAGGTGGATAGATCCCCATCTTTAGTAACCAGGTCCACCTCTACGGATTTCTTCTGTTTTTGCTACTCGCCTCATGCGCTTGGCCAGTGATGGGTTGGGTACCCAGACGTGGGTCGCAACTTGAAAATCTCTCTAGGAGTCGCAGACTTCAAGTGGTGTGGGGAGCCACAGTTTGGGAGCCTCCTTGTTTGATGGGATGTTTTTCCAAGTAGAGTTTGGGTTCATTCGCCAAGTGGACCGTCAGTAGAGTGGCCGGCAGGGGAGCTGGGCCAGTCGGGCTGTGTATCCAATGCTCATGCAAAGTCCGGGCTGAGTGCCTGGTGGGTCCAAAGCCAGACAACTGTTGTAAAGTGTTCATTCCTCAAATGGACCACTGTGTTTAATCTCTGATCTGCATTACAGTTACATAGCCCTGTGGGGGACCATACAGAGCTTTGTTTACGTTCAGTGAGTTAATAAATAAAGCCACACTGAAAAATCCCAATTCTGGTTCTGGACATTACAGTTATTGCTTCCTGTAGTTGGATTTACTTGAGTGCCCCTGTGCAGAGTAGCCAAACCTAGGCCTCTTGTGCCAAGTAGCCTCATCCTTCCCCGAACCCGTAGATATACAGCTCCCCACCAGGTATTGCTGCCAAATGCCAACAGCATGCCACCTGTCATTGTTTTGGTAAAAGGACAGGGGTGGGGAAGGTTACACCTGCACTGTGCCTGTGGATGCAGCCATATGTCCCAGGAGCTGCACGAACTGCCTGGCAGTTCTTGGCTTGTGCAACGTGAAGGAATTTGCTATGGATTGAAGGCTTTGCACCCCGTTCAGGGGCAAAAATGCTCTGCCCTGAGGAGTATTGATTTCTGCCCCTATGAACTGTAAAATCTGTGTAGGGGTTAGAACTGATTTTTCTGGTTTATTATGAAACCCAGGGACTCCAAGATATCTTGGGTGAGCTTTAGAGAAATTCTGACCTGGTCTGGTGATCTGCCCACCACCAGCCAGTCGTCCAGAAAAGGAAATACGATCATTCCCTGTCTTCGAAGAAATGCCAACACAGCTGCTAGGCATTTTGTAAAAACCCTTGGTGCTGAGGAAAGACCGAAGGGCAGGGTTGAAAACTGGTAATGACCTGATGGGAATCTGAATCTGAGATATTTTCTGAAAGATTCTTTTATGGGGATGTGGAAATAGACATCTTTCAAGTCCAGTGATGCCAGCCAGTCCCCTTTTTGGATTGTTGGCAAAATCCGAGGCAAAGTTACCATTTTGAACTTTGTTTTTTTCAAGTGCTTGTTTAAAGTTCTGAGATCCAGTATTGGCCGCCACTCCCCACATTTCTTTGTCGTTAGGAAATATCTGGAGTAAAACCTCTTCCTCTCAGTGTTGTAGGAACTGGTTCCACTGCTCTGAGCTGTAGCAGCTTTTGAACCTCTGCCTCTAGCAGTGCTGTTTCTGCTTCGGGAGGAGAGAGGAAAACCCTGGACTTTTTCAGAGGAAGAAATTTGAAGTCCAGAGACAGACCCTTGCCAACTACCTCCAACACCCAGTTGTCTGTGGTGATGGTTGACCAAACATGGAGGAAGTAGGATAGTCTGCCTCCGACAGGTAGGGAGGAGGCGGCCTGCATCTCAGGGGTTCTGTTTAGGCTGGGGCTGAGGTTGTGCCTGAGACCCTTGCCTAGAGCCCCTTCTACCCCTACCCCTAGAGTATCCCTGTTGGGGGTACTGCTGGTATTGGGGCACAGCTACTGGCTGGAGAAAAGGTCTTGTCATGAAGGGCCAACCTCTGCCCCCCCTTCCATAGGGCCTGGTGGATGATGAAGCTCTGTCCCTGGCAGAGCTGCTTCTATAAGTAGCCTTATATTCATCCACCTTCTTTATATAGGCCACCGTGGATTCCCCAAAAAGAGAATTTCCTTCCAATGGAAAATCCAGGGCCTTTGATTGAGTATCCTGAGTGAGGTTTGTAGCCCTAAGCCAAGCAAGCCTCCTCTGAGACACTGTGTTAGCCATCCATCTGGCTGCAGTGTCATTCGAATCAGCAGCCATCTGGAACTGGTACTTAGCCACCTCTAGACCAAATCTGGCAGTTTCAGCCAGGTCATTTGATAAGGGTGAGGAGGCTTTCATAGACATTGCCAGTACTGACTGCCACAGGGATTTCTGAGACTGGGCAGCATAAGCCTGGAAGGTAGCCAGTCTCATGGCCTAGGAGGCTGACAAATAGCCTTTTTTGGCCATACTATCCAATTTTCTGGAATCCTTGTCCGGGGGATGTGAGGGCAGGGGGACTTTAGCCTCATCACAGGCTGCCTGTTGTATTACCCCTTGGTGGTCTGGATGGGAGAAGAAGAAGTCAGCTCCCTCCCTATCCAGCTGGTATTTCTTGTCTAGTCTCCTGTCAATGGGATGAATAGAATTAGGGGTTTGCAGGAGCTTCAGAGCATCCTTCTTAAAAAACTTATATACTGGGAAGAGGAGGGCCTTTGTGGGTGTTAAACCCATCATGCTCAAATATTCAATCTCCTACTCATCCTCCACTTGCTGTGTTGTGGCAATATCCAGAGCATCTGCCATTTTCCTCACAAAAGAGAAATGAGAGGAAAAATCTTTAGACACGCTGGGAGGCGAGCCAAAATCCTGCTCAGGGGACACCTCTGGAGGGATAGGTTCATCCTCCTCGTAAGACTCATCATCCTCTTCAAAATATAGTTGCTCTGGTAAAGAGAGCAACACTGCACTGCCAGCCTGGGGACCCTGAGAAGGGGCAGGAGGCTGAGGGATGACATTTGGCGGGCTTGAATAATTTTAAATGCCTAAGCTATCTCCTGAGCTGAAGGCATAGCAGGCACCTGCGCAGAAGTCCCTGGTTTAGTAAGGGAGGGTTCTGGATGTTTAAGCTTTTTTGCCTTTTTTGAGGGAACCAGGGAGTCAGCCAGTTCTTTGCCTCTTTTGTTCCTTTTTCACCCGTATCAGGGGCAGGGGTATGCACAACTGTGTGTTCAGCCACAACAGACTGGGGTGTCAGCTGGTCAGAGTCGGAGGAACCCCTTGGAAATTTTTTATTAAGCCTTTTGAGGCATTTTTCCACGGTTTTATCCGGGAAAGTTTTACAAATATCACATTCTTGGTCCAGATGTTCAAATCCCAGACAGGCTACACATAAGGTGTGCTTGTCTGCCTTAGCGAACACAGTTCCACACTTTATGCAATTTTTAAAACCGGGCTCTCCGGTTCTCTTTTTAGGTTTCTCTGCCATGGTGAAGCCAAAGAAGAAAACCCCCAACCGCTAAATAACAAACTGCTGCGGTTATAAAATCAGAAGTTTTTTGTTTGTTTTTTTTGTGGTCGGTTACGGAACCGATAGGAACCAGAGGAACCGAACCGGGAGATGTAAAAATGAACTGGTTCAGCGGTTCTGTAACTGATAAAAAGCGGTTACAAATAGAACTTGTAAAGACCAAATTTAAATGCAAACACACAGGTTCTTCAGTCAGAGAACCAGAAATAACTCAAGCTAACTCGGATCCCTCATGGTTATCCCGAACCATGAGGAACCGAGAAAACAACTATTTTTTGAAATAAAATGAGATCTAAAGTGACAATTATTAGAGGCAGTAAACGAAATGAAATATACTTATGGTTTTATGATTTTTATATCTTTCTTCATGCGAAAGAGGACGACAGGAACTCCGAGCGACCAGACTTTCAGGCGGAGAGAAAAATCTGAAGAGGTAGAACACTACAGTTGGTAGAGGCAGTGTTTGAAAGATGCTCATGTGCAAAGAATTATACTCATTTGCATGTGTTCCATCTCTCTGGGCAGTCCAACCCTCCAGGCTTACTGCATAAAGTTATGAATATCCTGAGCATTACTGGGGTTAGAATATCATGCCACCAATTAATGAGTTTCAGGCAGTTCCAGAGTATACCAAGGAGTCTTGTCTCAGGCTGGAACACCCCCAGCATTCAGAACTGAGTAGTAAGGCCATGGAATGCAGGACTTGGGGTGTTATGTACCACCTGTGGAGAATTTTAGGAATATTAAACAGGTTTTGGTATCTCTATAGGCATGTTGTGCCATTAAAACCCCTGATGTCCTTTGTTCCTTAGATATGCTATTACCTAGGTCCTATTCCCACTTTTCCTTACTTGTCTCAAGGATGGGAGGTTGTGCAGCTCTAATGATAGAATATATTCTACCTGCCCAGCCCCTGATGCTTATCATAGACTGGAGTTTCTGCAGCCAAAGCCATGGGGAATGGGGTCTCAGCTTCTTCTGAAAAGTGTGAATTGTGGTCCTAATTTGCAGAAAATACCAAACTGCTGAAGGAGATGAAAGTATTAGAGTGGGGAAGGGAAGTATCAATGACCGTGAAAAGACCTTTCTCTTCCCATTCAGCCCATTTGACTGGTTTACCTCCTATGGATATCTGAGTTGAGACACAAGTAAGTGAGGGGCTTGGAAGGGTCTCTGGAGGACTTGAGCCCCACAGTGATTACCATGCATTTCTCTGAGGCTTGCACTGTAAGAAGTATGATGTGATGGGACGTGATCACATCTGGGAGGTAATGGCCCTGCAGGGTACTGAGACAAGGAACTACTGCTGTATCTAGGAAAGGTGGAAATTGTTTAACCAGGAAAGGCACACTAAGCCGGATCTTGTTTTCAGGTGCGACCTGGGAGCATAAGGAAGTTAAGAGAGTTGCTTAGGGTCACACAGTATGCAAGTGGGGACTGATGGGATTCAAATCCAGGTCTCTGGGTTTGCAGCTCAGAGCCCTTAACCACTGTTCTATACTGCCTCCTTAGTCTGTCTCTAGCCATACCCACTGTGGGGAATCAGTGGGGGATAAGCCATCGATATGCCTGGATCATTCGGTACGCTAGGGCATAGCCTTCGAAACAAGGGAGATCTAGACTGCCCTTGGATCAGTGGGCTTGTAACTTTGTTTTACTCAGTTAGGTAATCTTTTCTATTCTGCATTTTAAGTAAGGTCTTAGAGAACAATTTTTATACCTTTCTATTCTCTCCAGTTTTCCTTTTAGGGTCAGCCCTATGTTCTGATATTTCTAGACCCTTTTTTTGTTAAATTAATAATGTAATATTGTATTGCCTTTGTAACGACATTCACTCACCATCTCCTCAGCAGTAGTTTTTGGACTATCTAAACATTCCAGTTACACCATACTGGGCTATTCAAACAGCATGGAGTAGTATACGAAATCACACATACCCCCATAATGCAAAGCATTATGGGCTGCATATGCAAATCACCACAAAATATGCTGGTTCAACTTTATGCAGAACTGCATGGTGCCGAAAGACCTCTCACACAGTCTGCAAAGGGTGCCAGCAGAAGACACAGACATGTGTTTCGTCCTACCAGGACTCATCAGTGTGCCTTGTCTTTATGACACCCCAGTGGAATGAACCAGCTACCCTAAGTTGGTCTATCTGGGTTGGTTTGTGGTGAGCCCAATAAAAGCAAAAATAGTATCTCATGTAATGTCTCTGAAATAAGAAGCGTAAGAGAGAGAACAGTAGCTGATGAGGTGATTATATTTAATCTGCCTGTACAATTGTAGTTACTCAAAATGTGAATTAAAATGTGTACTTCATCATGGAAAGCCCACTGAACCCCCTTTCGACCCCACCCAACCTCAAATCACATTGAAATGTGAAGGACAAATATTTGAATATAAATCAAAGAACCCCACATAGTATCATGATGTCATTTGATGAATTCTTGCATGATGAAATCTTGGTGTCCATTCTGAGTAAATCAAGTGAGTCAGCCTAGAATCTACCCAAGTGATGTACTCAGTCATAAAAAAGGGGTGCGAATAAGGGGCGGAACTGGGGTGTGTGGTTTAGTTTTCACTTCATCCAATTGTGGCAACCCTCACTGTCTCTTGGCACTATAGTTCCCCAGAGTAAGTTTCTTCACTATTTTCAACCTTTCTGACACATTTTCACTTTTCTTTGATACTGAATCAGTATATAGTGTATAGTTTGGGCATGAGGTCAATATGCCATGGAAAAGAACAGTGCAGTAAACAACTGTACAGGCATATTGATGAAAAGAGAGGTGGTGCTCAGCAAAACAGTGAGCGCTTCCATCTGTGAAAAAAAACATATAAATTACATGTTTGTGGTGGGCTCTGCACCCGCACCCCTATTCGTTGAGCTGTACCCCCACCACCTACCGTCTTTAAATATCTAACTCCATGGAGGAATAAACTCAGGAAAAGGGGCAAAAACTCGGGTGGGAAGAAAAACAAACATAACCCCCCCCAAAAAAAATCTCCCCAAGACTGGGAATCAAGCCCTGGTCCTTCACCGCTCCACCATCCTCCACTGCTTGCTGCTGTACCCACTGAGCCACAGCAGCTGCTTAGCCAGCACACCACCAGCCAGAGCCTTCCATCTCTCCCCCAATGGCAAAATAGCTACAGCGATAGCTGTAATTTACCTTTGCTATGCTGTCTCTGTAGCTATTATTTATTGAGCTGTTTTAACCATATGGTTTATTCCACATGTTTATTCCTTTGACATATTGACCTGGTACCATAGTTTGTCCTTGTTTTACATGTATTTCCATCCTTGCTGAAATGTTGTTGTGCCACAGAGCAAAGGTCATCTAATGTTGTTGTACCCTTCTGTGGTACAATAACATACTAGCTGATTGGAAATCCATGAGAGGGCATGCATTTCTGAAGAATTAATGCATTCCCCAGCTGAACTGGAGGGCACAAGGCCAACAACTGAATGCCTTTCTATGCACCTGGGAAGTGCATTCATTCTCAAGAAACTCTTGAAAAGTCCTGAAGTGGGTTGTTGCACTTACAAAATGTAAACAGTTTTTTTAATGGAAAAATATTTTATTTTGTGTATTAAGGCTGTTGCTAGGTAACCTATGTTAGGTTAGTGAAAACCCATGCATTTACTGGAGTTAATGTTTCGACTAATGAAGTTGCTAGGATTCTGGAGACTTATTATTATTATTTTTTTTCCCTCTCTTTTTCTGGCAGGTCCTCCATCAGGCTCTGCCCTGGTCATGGCCCCAGGATTACCACCAACCGTTAACTGCCCTGCATTCTCCTGGTCACCCCCGGCTTGCCCCCCCCGAGGGTGGAGCCGTGGCACTGGTTCCCCGAATTCCAGTGCCGCAGAACCTGTATCTAGTTGGGAGTGCTGGTGATGGTGGCTAATTGAAGCCCAGGGTGGGCTTCATGTAGACGGAGGACCCACCCCTCCTTTTCAGTTTTTTCCTCTGGGAGGTGGGGATGTGCAATGATGTCCGGCATCTGCCCCGCCTCCAGTACGTGCTAGTGCCAGTAGCTGCGTGACTTCTGGCCTCCGCCAGGGGTCCATCTTACGTCAGGCACTTCCCCACCCTCCCCCCAGAGAAGGAGAGCAGTCCATAGGATGCTCTATCCTTCTCCCCCAGGCCGGCCCTCCAGCAACCAGGGTCCGTTTCTGAACCCGGGTCACTGGCATCGCAGATGTAAATCCAACCGCTGCATTGACAGTCTGACTGGATTCTGGAGAATTATGAGGTCCATTTTATAAGTACTCACTAAACTTTCCATCTCAATTTCACAATTACATCCAGCTTTTCTTTTCTTTTCTTCATTATCGTTCAAGTATTCAGTAAATAGTCTACTCTGCTGACTTGTTTTCACAGTTGAGAATTTCTTGTGCAATCTGACTTGACTGACATTTTGCAGCTGTGAAGCTAAAGTTAACTGCGAGCCAGCAGCTGATCAGCATGCATCACCTGCCAAATTTGAGGGCAGGTCTCAGTGTTTATGGAGATGACTTGTTTATTTGCCTGCATACACAGTTGCTGTTAGTTTTTATAGCCTTGGGTCATGATTTTATTTTTGATTTGAGCTGTTAGGAAAGAGTTGTCTGTTAACTCCCCCCTTCCCCACACACATACTCACGTGCATGTACATTTCTCAAGATGTCAAATATATAAACACAATTAGGTGAGAACAACTATGGTAAGAATGAAGATAAGCAAATGCAAAGGTGTGTTTTAAAAATAATTTATGAACTCATCAATGTGGTATGAATTTATTCATCGGGAGTTGCACTTGGTGAAGGGATAATATGATGTGTCAGGAATACAGTTCTTTGGGTCCATGCCTAACAGGGAGAATGACAAGGCAGTTACAATGTTCTTTTGGTACAGATGTTAGCTTATGCTACGTGAAAATATTCAATTGTAATTCTGTATAGAGATATTTAAAAGATACAAAACATGCTTTTGAAATATTTACTGTCATGAATATTTCATACTTTGTATTTTGAAAATATTTTTCAATGGTGTGAATGTTTCTTTCTACACAGTCAGTTGCGACAGGTGCATCCCCTTTGAATATCTAGCCCACAGTGTCTGAGCCAGCGTGAGTCTCCTGTAATAACTGGCCAGTTATTACAGGAAATAATAACTGGTTGAGCCCACAGAACAAACTGCTCACCAGTTATTATAATAGTATAATGATATCTTCAGTTATAATGGAATCTGTCACTGAGCACCACAGTATACGTATACAACAGGTGTAAAAAATACTGTAAGCTGTCATTCGACTGGCAGCCAGGCGGTATGCAAGTGGGTTGCAGATGCCTGCCGATGATGCGGGGAAGCTGGGTGGGCAGGGGTCCTGTGTGGGTGGAAGGGTGGGGGTGCCACTGGACCACCAGGGATATATGTCAATATGGAGCACCGGCGATCGGTGCATTGGGTGGGATGGGGGGACCACTAGATTACCAGGGAAGGGGGAATTATCACCTTATATGGTGATCAGAGCATCAGGAGGGGTGGGGGGTACCACTAGACTACTAGGGATTGTGTATTATTTCATTTTACCTGCAATCGCTGCTAGAGGGCAGGGGGTGCCCCAGGACTCACTCAGTCTGCACCACATGCTGTGCAGGGCGCCAGGTGAATTTCATCAGGCTGCCCTGCTGAGCTCATGCAAATGGGGCCATAATGACATGCAAATGGCCCCATTTGCACCTTGCATACATTATGGCCCCATTTGCATGCCCAGGTCTGAATATCTCGGACATGCACCCAAGCACAACTACAATTGTGCTGGAGCATTCCCAGTCCTCCCTGTCTGGGGACTGCACCGGCGCATTGTATATGTGCCATGCTCATTCTGTGCTATGTTCAAAGGTGATACGCCATGGCACATCACCTTTGAATATCGACCCCATCTGGCCCTGGTGCATCTCAGTTGTGCTGCTCCTCCCCTTGTGCCATTGCCTGGTGCAGTCTGAATATCTAGCCCTTTGTGTGCAAGCCCCGTTCTCATAGCCACACAGCTGCTGTCACTGTCTTCCTGCTGCAGCTGTAATAATGGGTGTACTTGTAATTCAAAAGGGGCAAAAACAGTTTTTTTGTTTGATTTCAACTTTTTTTTTTACTTCTAATTACAAAATCTAAATGTTGTAAGTATTGTGCCACAAACCATGCAGGTTCCAAATGTAAAACTCTAATTTGAAAAAATTGGCTTTTTCAGCAGCACTGTGAACCATTCATGTCCTGTTTTGAGGTTTCACATTCAGCATGATTTTCATGTTATGAAGAATTTTATGTTCCTGTAAAGGTATTTCCAATAAATTTCTTTCACACTGCATACTTTGGGTAAAGTCTTATTCTAAGCCTAATGGTTTGTAGCCAGCTTTCCCATTCTACCATGCTTACATTTTTATAGTTTCTGGTCGGAAAAAAATAGCTTCTCAGAAATGATAAAAACTAATACATGGACTGAAGTGCTACTCAGATTTAATATACACCCTCAGTGTGTGATGCTTGATAAACCCCATAAGCTTCACTTTTGGGGTTTGTGTAGTATCTCACACCTCGTGTGTGTATTAAATTCTTATAAAAACTGGGTTTCGCTTTTTCCTATGGGGAAACCCATTGTATAATTTGCCATTATAAAGGCATGTTTATAACAGCAGACATGTGCTGGGTTCTCTCGCTCTGCGCATGTGCCAGCCGCAGCTCTTCCATCGCGGGTCACCTTGCTGCCTGAAACTGCACTGCCACTCTGACTCGATGCAAAATTATTTAAAAAAAAATACTGCTCTAAAACATTTTAAACAAAGCAACTACAGTACCAGAAAAAAAGTTAACTTTCAGCAGGCAACCGAGGACCATGTTAAAACCCAATCAGACCACGGTCACACAGTAACATCTTTTATGTTATATAATTACTGCAGCGAAAAAGCAAAACCCAGCAATTATATAAAATAAAATATGGGGAGGTGCAGAAACTTGAATTTTACACACACCCTCCATGTTGGATGCCTAAATAAACCCCTTGAGCTTCATTCTCAGGGTTTATGTGGCATCCAGCACCTCAGACGTGTGTAAAATTCTTGTTACACACACCACCCCATATATTATTCTCCATCTAATACACTCCAGCCCATGCATTCTTTACTATATAATGATGCCTTTAGTTATAATTAGCTGTAACAGTAGGAATCACTCTGTGTTAAATAGATGTTAAATTGATAGGATTAACTGTTGTTAACTGATGTTCCTGAGAGTTACTGATTGACATGCTGCAGCAAGACAGAACTTGTCACTGAGCACCACTCTACCTATCTGTCTGTCTGTCTCTGTCTGTCTGTCTGCAGAGGTGCTCAGTGGCAGGTTCCATTATTTATTTGTTTATTTAAAAGTTTAACCAGGAAAGACATACTGAGCTACTAACAGCTCCTTTTCCGATGTATCCTGAGGGAGAGGGGAGAACGGAGAAAGCTAAACAGTAAAACTACTAAAAATATGAAAAGAAGTCAAATACAATACTATTGTACTACAAGAAGCATAATCATAAAAACGAGAGGAAAATTAGTTAATAGAAACAAGCAGAAAATAAAACTCACTCATATGTCATATCTTAAGGGTGCAGCCATTCTCTGCTCTTCCCCCTAAGTAGTCCCAGTATTAGAGTTTATTTATTTGTTCTGCCTTCTGATGGTATCTGCCATGATGTTATTTTCAGCGACCTGCCAGATTGCAACTACTTTACCTCCTACGAGCATTTGTTTCTCTGCTCCACTTGTTATCATTCCTATTGTACGATGACACCAGACCATTCTATTCCATTGTAATTGTACTGCCCTCCCCTAATTTATTGGCCCCTTTCCTACATTGTGTCTGACCCTACTAAGCATCGTAATTGAATATGTATCTCTCTAATTTTTCTGCAATTGTATTGTATTCTTTTACTGTGCCATCTTGTTGTGGCCTGGGCCGTGCCTGAAAATGGTTCTTTGGATCAGTGCACCTAACCTGGTAATCAAAGACATAATAAATAAATAAATGTATAGAAGGAAAAATAGTGGAAAAGCATGATCATGACAAAACTAGTGAGGGAGAGTAAGAAGAGGAAAGGGACATAGACAGTTGCAGGTTGGATAACAAAAGTCATAAAGAAAAGACATTAGGAAGGAGAAGAGGCAGATCGAATTGAAAGGGGAAGGGAGGACCAAAGTTTAGGAAATCGGTAAGAAAAAGCAGATTGACCAATGGTAGATTTAACAGAAGGAATAGAGAGAGAATGGGGAAATATTGTTGCAGAGAGGGTAGAAGGAAGAAAAAGAGGATAGAAGGGATTTGAGATAAGGGGGAAGGGAGCCAAACCAGAATTTGGTTATAAATGGGATACAATGGGAAAGGCACCTAGCATCAAGAGAGGGGAGAAAAAGAGCAGAGTAGGAAGAGCAATGGTGAGTATGAAGGGGCAGTCTAAAGAAAAACAACAAAAAGAATGTAAAACTGGGTCCAGTCTGGCAAGGGAGAATTTTGGAGCACCACTGTAGACTAAATTACCATAGCCAAAGACAGGGAGAATTGTTTTTAAAACAATTTCTCGGCAGGTAGGAAGCGGTAAACTTGCTTTATTCCTGTACAATGCACCAAGCTTGGGGTGATGCTTGTGGTGTATGGGATCAATACGCACTGAGAAATCCAGATGCTGGTCAAGGCAGATCCTGAGGTACTCAAAGGAAGAAACATCTTCAATCTTAGCACCATCAAGGTTTATTAAATAGAGGGGGAGAAGTAAGTCTGGCAAGCCTCTGACGGGTGTCAGAAGTCATGGAGACTGTTCATCTGGCATCGAGGGACAATTGGTTAGACCTGAACCAGCTCTGAATGTTGTCAAAATCCAACTGCAGCCGGGAGGTAAAGTCATGGGTAGAGAAGCCAGAAGCAAAAAGAACTGTGTCATCAGCGTACATATGAATGGACATAGACGAACAGGGTTGCATGTGATAACAGTGACTGCAAAACAGCACAGGGCAAATGAGCGAACACACTACAGTGACTACAACAACATCCCAGTAAACAAACAGCATGCGTCAAAACGGCAACTCCACGACCCCCAAAAAAGCCCCACCAATTCAAAAAATGCACAGTACGAGGAACAGTCTCTGCAAAAACTCCTCAGCCATCTACACACACCAGACTCCACAGCAACAAACCCACAAGGCATGCCCTTCTTACACCAACCCCTGACACCAAACACATCACATCTGACACAACAAACTAAAAACACCCATGGCAGCCAGATTCAACATAACAACTGCACAAAACTGAACAACACTGCACAAACTAACTCACTCACACACATACATAGACTGCTCATACGCCGGTGCCTGGAGTCAAGCCCTATACACGCCAGCCTACCTACCTCACAACCTGCCTACCTAACAACCTCCCTAACCCACTACACCATAGTGACACCATGGCTGCAGCAGGTCAGCTAGCACCCTACATACAACACACCATATCCAGCCTCCATACCACTATATAACACTATAGCTCTACCTCTTTATTTTATTGGGGGGGCTTCACCCCCACACCCCTCAGATAGGGAGCTTTGCTCCTGAACCTCCCTTTCTTTAATTAACAAACTATGAGACCACACTATGTTTAAAATGGTATGCAATACTAGCAGCACACTTCGCCATCCCTTCACACAGTTGCCTTTATTCCTTTCACTATTTAGTACATGTCACCATTTTTACATTTGCTCAATTTGAGTCGCTCATAATTGAGTCACTCAAATTGAGTCACCCATATCATGGGATACTGAGGAACAGAAAGAGGGGAAGTCATTTAAGAATATGGAAAAGAAAACAGGATCCAGGACAGACCCTTGAGGGACACCCAAGCTGATGGGAAGTAGTGATGAAATGGATTTTCCTATCTGGACAACTTCAGACCTTACTTCAATGTAAGAGTGAAACCAACTGGCTGAAGAGTCGGAGAGGCCCACTGCTTTAAGTTTGTACAGAAGGAGGGTATGTACCACAGTGTCAAAAGCTTTAGCAAGATCAACAAAAATGGCAGAAGTAAGCAGTCCTTAATCCATACCTGTGAGTATGGAGTCAGTAAGTTGAAGGAGGGAGGTAGAAGTGGAGTGGGATTTCCTAAAACCAGACTGGTAAGGTGCGAAGGAGGAGGAGTAGTCAAGAAAGGAAGTGAACGTATCTACACCAAAAAGTGGAATATGCTTTATTCTGTCTTCGGCAGACATTTTGGGAGTCAGGTGAGAAGCCGAGCACCTCCTTGTTTAACAGCTAAAAAAGGAAGTAAGAGCGTTCTAGAATAGCTACCATCAGAAAGAGAGGTGGAGCTGGATCTTTAGGATTGAAGCTGATATTAGCAAATAATTTCATGGCTTCTACAGTTCCCTCTTTGCTAGTGAAATTCAGCTTACTGAACAAAACATAAGGATTTCCTTGGATATTTGCATTTACTTGAACTCGACTCAGTCACACAAGCTCAAATAGATAGGCCCCTGGAACGATCAGAACTTGAAATGGCCTTGAAGTCCATGTCATCAGGCAAAGCCCCAGGTGGTGATGGATTTCCTGATGAATTTCTGAAAGCTTTCCTAGATGTCCTCTCGGGTCTGCTTATGTCAGCTTTGTCAGAAGCCTGTACTACAGGCAACCTACCTGGCTCTATGAGAACAGCTCAGATCTCCCTAGTGCCTAAACCTGGTAAGAATCTGACACTTTGTGGCAGCTATAGACCAATCTCGCTTATTATGGAAGATTGTAAGGCCTTTGCTAAGATCATGGCCAACAGGCTTAGGGAGACAATACCCTAATTACTCGACAGGGATCAAGTAGAATTTGTTCCGGGATGAAGGGGCACTGACAACACCAGACACCTTTTCAATCTGCACTGGAAAACCAGGCCCTCCCATCCTCTGACTATGTTGCTCTCCCTAGATGCTGAAAGGGCTTTTGACAGGGTAGTGACAATACCTGTTCAAGACTTCCACAAAATTCAATATTGGTCCAAATTTTAAGAAATGGGTATCAGTCTTATACAATGGGGATCCGTGGAGGTCATCACTAATGGCATGACCCCCTTCCTTTTCAGCTACACAGGGGCACCTGGCAGGGCTGCCCACTGTCACCCTTATTGTTCATCTTGGCTCTTAAACCTCTGCTGCAGGCTATAACCCAGAACACAGAGATTAAGGGGCTGGAAATGAGTGGGGACCAAAATAAATTGGCATATGCAGATAACATAATTTTGACCCTAACAGATCATAGTTGATCTATACTCAACCTCCTGAACTTTATCCGCCAATACAGCAGACTATCTGGGTACAAATTAATGTATTCATGTCACAGTTCTTGTCATCATCCACACAGATCTCTCAACTTCCACATTATCCCTGGGGCCTGCTTCATGCGCAGCACCATATGGAATACTTAGGAATTCAATTCCATTGGATCTCTCACCTGTGGTGAGATAATATGATTCCATTGCTAGAGGACTTAGACGAAGATCTGCAGAGGTGTGAGCTGTTACACATCTCCCACTGGGGCAGGGCACAAGCCTTCAAAATGATGGCTGCCCAAAAATTCAACATGTCCTAGATAATCTTCCCACTGGAGTGGACCCCAGGCTCATTTGTACACTTCATTCTAAGTTGCAGAGTTTCTTCTGGGCTAAGGGCTCATGGCGCATCAGCTAGCCTAAGCTGAAGTTGGATTTTAAGACTGGAGGACTTAGACTTCCCGACTTTCAACTCAGAATTATAATAATAATAATAATAATAACTTTCTTTATAAAGCTCCTTTCAAAAACCAAGGCACTATACAAAAATAATCACAGATAAAACAAACAGCAATCTTAATAAAAGCCAGGTTTAAAATAACATCAATCCATAAAATCCAGTCAACAGGGTAATTTATCAGAATCAGTTTTCAGGGAATGCTTGTGCAAATAAATAGATTTTTAGTGCTGACTTAAAGCTTGACAATTCCACAGGGTAGGGGCTGCGTAAGAAAAGGACCGAGCCCCAGATGTCTTTATGTGCCCCCTGGGAATCTCTAGCAATCCCTTGTCGGTGGATCAGAGCAGATGGGGCAAGCAGTAGGGAAAAAGGAGATCTTTCAGGTAGCAGGGTCCCTGGTTGTGTAGGGCTTTATAGGCCAGCAAACTGACCTTAAAGGTGATCCGCCACTGTACCGTACAGGCAGCCAGTGCAGTCCATGGAGAACAGGTGTGATATGACTGGTCCTAGAGGTACCAGTCACAAGCCTGGCCACTGCATTCTGCACCAGCTGTAAGCGGTGGATATCAACCCCAGGAAGCCCTAGGTATAGGGCATTGCAATAGTCAAGGCGGGTAATCACAAAGGCATGGACCAGGGTTGGGAGATCGTCAGGAGAAACCAGGTGCTTCACCCGAGCGATATTCCTCAGATGATAGAATGAGGACTTGACAATGGCTGACACCTTCGATTTTAGGGTCAGCTTATTGTCAAAAGTAATGCCCAGGTTATGCACCTGATGTGAGGCCACTAATGGAACATCCCCGAGCCACAACCCGGGGTATTGCCCAGTCAGCTTGCCTGCCGCCCGATGATCCAGGTCCACCACCAACACCTCAGTCTTGTCCAGATTCAATATCAGCCAGCTGGCACTCATCCAGTACTGGATCTCAGAGAGAGACAGTTGTTAAATACTGAGACTGCATCATCCTGTCCAGGCACAAAGGACAGGTGCAGCTGAGTATCATCTGCATAGCAGTGAAAACTCAAGCTATACCTCCTAATAATGTCTCCTAACAGCAGCATATACACTGTGAACAACATGGGCACTAAAATGGAGCCCTGCAGAACCTCACAGGATAGGAGAAGGGGGTTAGAGGAATAAAGTCCCATGATGACCCTCTGAGTCCTACCCTGGAGGAAGGATCTAAACCACCTAAGGACCATAACTGAGAATCCACAGATGGTCTGAAGGTGCTCCAATAGCACTCCATGGTCCACAGTGTCAAATGCCACAGACAGATCAAGGAGGACCAAGATGGAATGAGATCTCTGATCTCTCGCTATTAGGAGATCATTAAGTACCCGGACAAGTGATGTCTTGGTATTATGTCTCTTCCTGAGCCCGGACTGTAGAGAATCATAGACACCACGAATGGTAAGATGGTCATCCAGCTACAGCGCAACCACCTTCTCAATAACCTTACCCACAAAGGGTAGGTTTGAGGCACGTCTGTAGTTAGCAGGACAGTTCGGGTTGAGGGAGGTTTTTTCAGGAGGGGACGTACGACTGCCTCCTTGAGGGGACTGGGAAAGATCCCCCTCTCCAAAGAACTCCAAACTATTTCTGCAAGGATCGGGCCGATTTCATCTACACAACCCATCAAGAGGTGTGTAGGGCCAGGATCCAGACTAGAGCAGGTTGGCCACAAAGGCTGGATGACTCTCACAATGTCAGTGATTTCTGGCCAGCTGAAATCCCTTCAAACAGACTGGGCACATGCGACATCCCACCGACCATTGCAACAGCCCTTGGAGGTGTGCTGGCCAATCTCGGATCTGATGGAGGGCAACCTTATCCACAAAAAATTGAGCAAACTTGTCACACTTCTGCTGTGAAAAAGCTCCCACAGGCTGAAGACAGATTGGATTGCACAATCTGTCCATAGTCCAGAAGAGCTGAGCTGGTTGATTTCATGCAGCGGCAATCTCCCTGGACAGGAACTCTGCCTTCTTACGGGAGATTGTCAATTGATAGAAGGAATAATGTTCCATCAATCTAAGCCTTATGGCCCATTCCCTACTCCAGCTGGCACAGAAAGCACCCTGGAACTCATCTATGTGCCCAGATGGGTGGATTGTGAAACTTCTGTCCTGGGAGGTCCACTGGCCAAAGTAATCCAGTTTGGACCCTCTCCTAAAAAGCTCTCCACACACCACTCCCACACTCGCATACCTTGGAGGAATGGAAGAAATATCTAAAACTTTGCAGGTGGACTCCAGCAAAGGCAAGGCACTTTCCCTTGTGGGGGAATCATTGGTTGGGCATACAAGGCAAACCGATATGGGACAAGGAATGGTCCAAAGCTGGCATCTGTCACATGTCAGATATTCTGCACCCTACCCTCCAAACCCTTAAATCTTTTTCTCAGCTGCAGCAAGACTTTGGACTCCCTAAACAGCATCACTGGAAGTATCTCCAGTTAAGACATGCCTTGGGTCTATTCTAGGGCCTAATCTTACATGCTCAAACTTTAATCCTTTAGATAACATTTTATGGCCTTCAAAAAAGGATAAAGTGAGGAGCAAAGACATATATCAACACCTCTTGAGCCTCATTCCAGATCCTACCCTAAAGGTAAGAAAGCAGTGGACAGAGGAACAAGGCCTAGAAATCAAAGCACAGATATGGAACACCTGTTGGAGCAATGCACAGAGTGCCATTAAAAATACCAAGAACAGATTTACACAGTTTAAGGTTATACGCAGGTGGCACAAAACACCTCTTAAACTGCATGAGTGGGGCCTCCTCTCATCAAGTGCCTGCTGGCGATACGGTGCACAAGAGGGCTCCATCACTCACATACTTTGGGTTTGTCCAATTTTGCAAGACTTCTGGAAAGAAGTTTAACGTATATGTGGTGACATTATGTCATGTAATATCACTCTAACACCCCACATGGTAATACTTGGCTTCACACAAACACGTAGTAATGAAGTCACTGCCTATCCTAAAGGGCTGAAATGGTTACTGTGCATGCTAGTTACTGCAAAGAGAATCCTTCCTAGATACTGGAAAGAGAAGGACCCCCCCCATACTCAGGAATGTAAGCAGTAACAAAGGCTCCGCACTCCTTGGTAGGCACGGGCGCGGCTCTCGGAACCTGCCGCCCTGCAATGCATCTCCTGGCCGCCTCCTGGATCTGTGCTGATGGATCCTGAGCCCCTGATTTGGGCTGCACCAGCTCCGTAGCACAGGTGCGGCTCTTGGAACCTGCTGCCCTGCAATGCATCTCTTGGTCGCCTCCTGGATCCACGTGGATGGATCCTGAGCCCCTGATTCGGGCTGCACCAGCCCTGTAGACATGGGCGTGGCTCTCGGAACCTGCCGCCCTGCAATGCATCTCCTGGCCGCTTCCTGGATCCATGCTGATGGATTCTGAGCCCCTGATTCGGGCTGCACCAGCCCCGTAGGCACGGGCGTGGCTCTCAGAACCTGCTGCCCTGCAACGCATCTCCTGGCCGCCTCCTGGATCCATGCTGATGGATCCTGAGCCCCTGATTCAGGCTGCACCAGCCCCGTAGGCACGGGTGCGGCTCTGGGGACCTGCCGCCCTGCAACGCATCTCCTGGCCACCTCCTGGATCCACGCTGATGGGTAATAAGCCCTCCTCGGACCAGGAAAGCCGTGTGTGCCACCATTGGCCCAGCACACTCAGGGCTCTACCCTGATTGGACTGTGCTCTCTCTGCCTGGCCCTGATTGGCTGCAGCGCCTGCTGACTTTCAGACTGAGCTCAGGGCTGTTGCGTTCATTGACTTGCACGGAGCTCTGCCAAAGTTTTTTTCCTCGCCACCGCTTTGCTATCTCTCGAACTCCTGCAGACTGAGGGGCTTGACTGTAATTTGCTTCTAGAGTAGCTGCCTTGCAGAGGCTAAATATATATATATGTTGATTGTTTCTACTATTTGCTGCCGAATCTGATTACTGTTTATGCTGGTTTTATATTCCTGCCTAACTGCCCTCTTGTGATTCTCTCTGTTTCTCTGCACTCGGGGCCTGAACTGCCCCCCCCCCCTTTCCTATGCCTAGTCTCCCTTTCACTCACTCGTCTGCTTAATTTCCCGTGTCTCTTTGCACCCCCCCCAACGGCGCCAGGCCAAATACCTGCTTTCACTTGCCAGATAGCCCCCCAGCTCCATGCCCCCGATTCAGTGCTCTGCACTCGTCACTACCTTTGTCTGCTCTATCATCCCCCCTCTCTAAATCTCTGCTCTCTCCTTCCTCCCTCCCAGATCCTGAGCCCCTGATTCAGGCTGCACCAGCCCCGTAGGCACGGGCGCGGCTCTCGGAACCTGCCGCCCTGCAATGCATCTCCTGGCTGCCTCCTGGATCCATGCTGACGGGTAAGAAGCCCTCCTCGGACCGGGAAATCCGTGTGTGCCACCATTGGCCCAGCGTGCTCAGGGCTCTACCCTGATTGGACCTTGCCCTCTCTGCCTGGCCCTGATTGGCTGCAGCGCCCGCTGACTTTCAGATTGAGCTCAGGGCTGTTGCCCCCATTGACTTGCATGGAGCTCTGCCAAAGTTTTTTACCTGCCCCCCCACCTCCTCCGTTTATTAAATAGCCCTCTTGCCATGCCCCTGGTACCAGCCACTCCCCCCTTCCATACCCATTGGACCCTGCCTCTCTCCTCTTCTCTCCCACCATGCCCCCCCCTTTTTTTTCAGCTCATCTTTCTACTGCAGCTTCTACTGCCTTCCTTCAGCTCCTTTTTTTCCTCCTTTCCTTAAACTATGCTTACCTTCACTACTATCCCCTGCCTACCACTCCTCCTTTTTGCCCTCACCCCACTGCTCCAGCTTCCCACATCCTGCTTCCCCTTCCCTTCCCTCCGCATAGCTATAAGCTTAATCACTCATATAGCCACACTGGCATCATTCATAATGAAAACATTCTTGCCCCTAGGGTTCACCCCATCACAATGTACCTACACCTTCATGCTAGGGTGTGGTGGGCCCCGCTGTCACCCCAGCTCACAACGCTCCTTCTGTACACCAAACTACCTTAATCAACTCCTCCTCAATAAAGAACCACAAGTTCTCCCACAGGGAATTGTGACTGGCCACCTTGAAACTCCTACTTCTACTCCTGCTGCTATCTGGAAACATTCACCTCAACCCAGGCCCTTGGTCTGCTATGAACGCCACCCAAACCAAGTGCGTTGGCTCCCTCTCCATTATCTGCCTCAACATCTGCAGCTTACTATCTAAATTGGATCAACTACAAGCCTTCGCAAATGCCCACCAGCCCGATATTTTGGCGGTGGTAGAAACCTGGCTCACTCCCTCGGTTCCTGATCAAACAATCTCCCTCCCTGGCTACACAATCTTTAGGCTTGACTAAAAATCAAAAAGAGGAGGAGGCTGCGCCCTATACCTAAAGACAACCTAATGGGGCACACTGCCCGCACTAACCTACTAACACCAAATGCCCAGCTACTGCACATCAAAATCCTACTTGGAGCTCAGAACAAAGCCCTCTCGGTCATCACCGTATATATCCCTCCGAAAGAACAGGGACCGGGCCTCCATGCAGTACTGGAGTACATCAAATCACTCCCACCCGACTCCGAAATCATCACACTTGATGATTTCAACATTAACTGGTTGGGACCTGAGGCAGGCGATGCCAGGTACATGGTCACATCGGCAAACCTCACCCAGATACTGGACTCCACAACCAGAAGGAACTATAAAACCGGCACCAGCACTCTACTGGACTGGATCCTGACTACTCACCTCTCCCGGATCTCTAGCTACACCGTACTGCCTGACTCCCTCAGTGACCATTCCCCCGTCAGCTGCACCTGGTCAAATAAATTCTGGAAATCTTCACCTAAGGTCATCCTCAGCAGAGTTCTACCCCGTGGGAAGCTAATCCACCTAAAATCACACTTACTAAATCAAGACTGGTCCCCCATCGACTGGGCTACAGACACGAACACAGCCCTTGACCAATTCAGACGCATCTTCAACGAAGCATATAACATCTTTGCCCCACTAAAAAAGCACAAAATTAAAGCCGTCTGCAACCCCTGGCTCACAGGTTCCCTCTTAAAGAAACTAAAACTCAGGGACCACCTCTGGGAACTGGCCAGAACAACTGGAAACCAGGCAGACACCCAAAACTACAAAAGAGCAAAGAATGATTGCACCAAATCCATACACCAACAGAAATCTGAATACTACAAGACTGCACTCACTGACACATGGGGAAATGCAAGAGCATTCTGGAATAACATAAAAGATGTTACCGGGAAGGAGTCCAAATCACCCCCGACTGCTATTACAATAAACGGAAATACTACACTGGACCTAAAAGTCATAGCCAACACCTTCAATGATGCCTTCACTGACCCAGCAGCATCCTCCCCCCCCCCGACTTTTTCAACGACAGTGACACACCTCTTCCCACCCATCAGTCTACACCAAAAAAATGGCCCCCTTTCTACTTCAGAGCAGTAAACAAAAATACCGTCAGGAAATACATTTCCAAAGCCATCAAAAACATCAGAGCTAGTGCTGACACACTGGACCTCAAACTTCTGTCCCTCACTTTTGAAGAAGTTCTGGGACCTCTCACCAGGATGTTTAATCTCTCCCTCTCTCTCAGCCAGTTCCCTGACAAATGGAAGTCAGCAACAGTCACACCAATCCATAAAAGCGGTGACTGGACCACCCATGGGAGTTACTGACCTATCTCTATCCTTCCACCCCTCTCTAAGGCCCTGGAACGGATAGTAGCGGACCAGCTAACCGATCATCTGGGCAAATACAACATCCTTTGCTGGCAGCAGCATGATTTTAGAAAAGGTCACAGTACTGCCACGGCCCTTCTTGAGTTTACGGGAGCCATACACAACTCCCTTGACCCTGGTCTCCTGACCGGAGCTATATTCATAGACCTGTCTAAGGCTTTTGACACTGTCCACCATCGCCTGCTGCTTCATCAGGTACTGAACATTGGCCTCTCTGCGGAATCGGTGGCATGGTTCAATAGCTATCTTGACAACAGGACCCAATGTGTAAAAATAGCGGACGTGTTCTCCGACACTAAAGAGGTATGCTCTGGTGTCCCCCAAGGCTCCATCCTGGGCCCATTGCTTTTCAGCCTGTTCCTCAACTCTCTCCCCAACTCCACCCCTCAGCAAGTTATACTCTATGCAGATGACGCTGTGATTCTTGCCTCCCATCATGACCCAAGCCACCTGCAACAAACCCTTCAACATGGTTTCACCTCAGTTGAAAACTGGTTCAAAGAACATAAGTGTAACCCCTAGGTGGCACTATCCCAAGGGCTACTACCCCTGCCTGCCTAACTACTAACAGGTTGAGGGGCTTAGGTCTAATGGCGAGTGCCTCCACCCAGAGGTCAGAATTTGCAATAGTTAAACTAATTTGGTCACAGCCCTCTGGGACACTGCGACCCCCCCCTTTCTTCACACTAGTGGCCCACACAATATATCAGAATTATCTTCACCGTATACACTTATCCCCAGGACTGGTTTGGTCAGTGGGACTCTGGGGACTCCCTGTAAAACAAGATGATACAGTGCAAAAACCACAGTACAATACTTTAACATAAACGAATACCTCAGGCAGTGTAACTTTGTTGAAACAAACAGATCTGATTTATTTAGGGAGGATATAACAAGGACAGCGGGAAATCAGGTTAATTAGTTTAAATGCATTAATAATCACAGTACTGTGCACATATTTCAGAATCCCAAATGTCCCAAATGTCACTCTTACTGGGTACCCAGGCAATAAGAGGCTAGCCTATTTGGTGCAGCTGGTTGGGGCCCTGAAGATGGAAAATGCATGCACAATACCCAAATTGTAATCCGGAGCCGGTAGGCTCAGTTCGTGGAGAAAGAAAGGAAAAGTAATCAGATGGAACACTTGCAATTAGATGATGGCAGGGAGCTACCCTGATTTGTACTCACAAATTCAATGCTGAAACTGAATGGAAGGCAGATTGTCCTGGATTGCCAGGAGGAGCAGACCATGTGGACAAGGTCCTTGTGACTGGACCCACGGTAGTTCAGGTAAATGGATGTAGTCTGGATTAAGCTGGGGTTTACTTCCAGTTTCATGCACTCAATTCACTGTACAGGGGATTTGAAAGCGCGAGTCCCCACAAGCACTACACACATTTATATGGAAAAAGAAAAGTACTATACCAGGCAGGCTGCTTCTCTATCCCGATCGAATTACTGCACAATACCGGGAGAACACACAGCAAATTCAGTTCTGACAGACCGGTAGCGATTCAGCAATTTCTCCAGTCTTCTACAGGGTGAGCCTGGTTTCTACTCTTCAGATCTCCTTGATTCTCTTCACAGGTCGGATTCAGTCCGAACAAGCACTTGCACAAGCTGCAGACCGAAACTTGGGGCCTTACACGCGTTTCCCCGAATAAAACTGCGCACCGAAGGAGCACAGGGTTCTTTCCCTCTTCACTGCCAGAGCTAAATTGAAACTCCAGTAGACAAAACTGGGCACTTCCTTTGAGTTCCTCCCAGTTCTTGGCTGGATTGGCTATCACTCACAATAGACTCCCCCTGTTGGTGCAAAAAGGCGCCGAAGTCCAAACTACATTTCCCAGAGTCACTGCCCATACAATCCTCTTGTGGCTGGCTCAGATTACGAGTCCAAGTCCAGATTCATCCACAGGCACCATTTTAGAGCTCCCTTAACCCACACTGATTGGTCCAGTTCAGCAGTTCAAAACTAGAATGGGGAACTAGGCAAACAGTTCTGATTGCAAAGAAAAGCAGGTTAGACAAACTGTATTTTCATTATTACTCTAAATGATTTCTGGCAAACAGTTACATCTTTCAGATAGGCTCCCTTTGCGCTCCTAGCGACGGCAAAAATGGAGCGAATTGGCAGCAGCTTAAGTGGGACTCAAGCAGAGAAACACACAGTCCCCCCATACAAACTAATTATGTCTGCAAGCAGACAGCTCTTAAAGAGACAGTACCAGAGGCTCTAAAAGCACTCACAGATAAATGGCTTAAACACCAAACACCATTCAGGCTCAGAGCATTCAAGCAAGCTCCTGGAAGTCTTTTGGGAACCCCCATTTGCAGGGGGGTTACACCCTTCCTGTCCTGGGAAAGCTTGACGTCCGTGTCAAGCAAGTACCCCCATAAGTTTCAATTGCAACCATATACATTTGCATTAGGCTCACACATGTAATCATCAGTCTATATATCACTTTATCAGGAACACATTTCTGAAACGTTGCAGTACGTCACTCTTTACATAGTATTACACACACATTGTACCATAACTCAAGTTATTACCTCTTGTACATGAAACCTGAAGAGAGGGGGCCCTTCCCTATCAGCTACCTTGGGGCTGGATGGAGCAGGGGCACCATACCTAGAGGGCAACACAAGTAACTTGGAGTTAGCACTGACGCTCAGTTTGGGCAATGAGCTCAGGGACACATACACTCCTTTATGGACAAAATTGAAAGACAAGTTCACAGGCCTCACAAGGGAATCATAACTGAGGTGCACCACAGGCTTTACAGCTCGACCAGTCTTTCTAAGGGGAACTGTTACAGTCTCTGCACTCTGAGCCTCATTTTCAGCATTGTCCTCACTTGTCAGGGGAGTCTCCATGGGGGTAGAGAGGCTAGAACTTGGGGCACTTTCAGCTCCAGGAGTTACAGTCTCTGAGTCCACAACATTTGGCTCACATGGAGAGCTTTTGGACACTGGCAGTGGACCGTCACGGCACTCAAAATACTCTTCTTGTTCTGGTGCATCACCAGTCTGTCCCAGTCCATCATTTTCCTCCCCTGAAAGCTCAAGCAGTTCAACCATACACAATGATTCCATTTCATCTGACTTGATGCTTTGCACTTCACTTTCTGGGAGCATTGGCTCCAGGGACGAAGCTGGGGGCTTAGACAGTCCAGAAGGCCCAGCTTCGTCTCCAGTATTGACTAGGGGATTGCCCCTAAACAATTGACTCAGTTCGTAAGAAGGGTAGTATTGAAAGTCACACTCACTTTCCTCTGATATGGACTGACAGTCATGCTCAACTGGGACTTGTGGAGGGGAACACTTTAACTCAGCTTCTGTAGATGCAGACTTTCTTGATTTTTTCTCAGCAGCAGCTCTAGTCACTGGTCCAGAGGGGGCATTTTCTAGGGGCTCAGACTCAATCAAGATTTGTCCAATGGGCAGTAAATGATTTCTATGCATTGTTTTCACATCTTTTGAATTATTCTCAGGCCTTACTTTGTACACTGGCAGATCATCTAATTTGCCCACTACAATGTGAGGGAGATGGTGCCATCTGTCAGCAATCTTGTGTTTGCCATGCAGTCCCAGATTTCTTAGCAATACCCGATCTCCCTCCTGGAGTTCCTGTGCTTTCACCTTTTTATCATACCTTTCTTTGTTTGCCAGATTTCTTTTGGCAGCCATAGTTTGAGCCAGTTGGTACACATGAGTTAGCTGGGCCTTTAACTTTTGCACATACTGTAAATAGTTGTCAGCTTGAACCCCATCAGGAGAGACCCCAAAACACACATCTACTGGCAGTCGAGCTTCTCTTCCAAACATCAGGTGGTAGGGGGAGAACCCAGTGGCACCACTTTTGGTGCAGTTGTAAGCATGTACCAGGGTGCTAATTTGTTGGCTCCATCTAGGCTTGTCCTTTGGGTGTAGGGTGCCTAGCATATCTAGCAAAGTGTGGTTGAAACGTTCAGGCTGTGGGTCCCCCTTGGGGTGGTAAGGAGTGGTTCTGGACTTTTGCACTCCCCACAGAGAAAGCATCTCTTTGATCAGACGACTCACAGTCTCTCTCTTGATCAGAATGGATTCTTTGTGGAGCCCCATAGTGAACAAAAAAGTTTTCTACAAGTACTTCGGCCACAGTGGATGCTTTCTGGTCTTTGGTGGGGAAAGCTTGGGCGTATCTCGTAAAATGGTCAGTGACCACCAGCACATTACTGAAATTTCTTTGATCTGACTCCAAACTCAGAAAATCAATACA
This sequence comes from Neoceratodus forsteri, assembly GCA_016271365.2. NCBI lineage: Eukaryota > Metazoa > Chordata > Ceratodontiformes > Ceratodontidae > Neoceratodus > Neoceratodus forsteri. The sequence goes on from CM057449.1 coordinate 1,841,459,884, forward strand.
GACCAGCTCCATGGGTGCACTGGTGGTAATGTTAACAAGGGGGGCAGCCCTCTGGGGCAAAGCTTTCCTCTGTAAGCAGCGACTACAAGTTCGAATGTGTTGCTCACATCAGCCCCATCTTAGGCCAATAGAATCTGGATCTCACCAAGTCAAGTGTTCTGTCTATACCAAGGTGCCCCATGTGGTTGTGCCAGGACCTCAGTACTGAGTCTCGAAGGCAATGGGCAGCACTAGTTGTTTGTCTACTTGTCCCCCTCTGTCTACTGTTTCTCTGTATAACAGTTTATTGATCAGTTTCAACTTAGGACCTTCTTTGTATAACAATGCAGTTCTCAAATCAGTGGAGCGTAATTTGAACACATCTTTTCCTGCATAGAGGGCTTCTAAAGCTGATTTGATCATGGGATCATGGGATTGAGCCCGCTGAATACTGTCATTGTCCAGCTGAAGCAGTGCACCAATGTCTATTGCAGAAAAGTGGCAATAAGCAGCAGGAATGCAATTCTCAGAGGGTCCCAAGTAATCCACCATGCAGTCCACTGCGTCCATGGACATTTGCTCCTCCCTGTCAAACTTCTGGCAGAGTGCCCGAATATCAAGTTCTGACAATCTGACACAATCATTCTGGGGAACGGGCCTCCAGGAGAGAGCATCAGCATCTATGTGGTTCAGGCCTGCTCAGTGTTCAACAGCATAGTCGTATGTAGATAATGCAGAAAGCCACCTATGGCCAGTGGCATCTAACTAAGCTGAGGTCTGCACATAGGTCAAAGGATTATTGTCAGTTTTTACTAGTATTTTAGCTCCATACAAGTACTCAGGAATTGGTCAACAATAGCCCACTTCAAAGCTAGGAACTCTAACTTATGTACAGGATAGTTCTTTTTGGATGGGGTCAGGCTTCTACCGGCAAAGGCCACTGGTCTCAGGCCATTCTCGTGCTCTTGGTACAGGCCCCAACCCTTGCAAGCTAGCATCAGTGTGCAGGACATAAGGTTTTTGGATCGGCATAGGCCAGCACTGGAGCATGGGTAAGTTGATATATGATCTCATGAAAAGCAGTCTCACAATCAGGAGTCCAGCGGGCTAAATACTTCACTCGGACAAAAATACACTCTTTCAGTCTTGAGGGACGCTGACTTTTTGTATTTTTTGTGGGTTGGGGGATACCCTTGAGTAAGGTTAAGTAAAGGGCTGATCACTCTTGAATAGTCCTTGATGAAATGCTGATAATAACCACAGAATCCCAGGAGTCTTTGCAGTTCTTTTAGATTTTTGGGCTGTGGCCAGGTGGTCAAGGCCTCAACTTTACTTGGGTCAGTCTCTATTCCCTCGGTGGACACTATATGTCTCACATACTTTACTGATGTTTGAAAGAATTGACACTTATCAATGGACAGTTTAAGGCCAAAGTCTTCCAGTCGGTTCAATACCTTAAATAATCTGCTGTCATGTTCCTCCAGTGAGCTGCCAAACACAATAACATCATCTAGGTATACCTTGCACTCTAGTAAGTTCATGTCCCCCACTGCACGCTCCATCAATCATTGAAAAGTGGCTGGGGTGCCTTAAATCCCTTGAGGCATCCTCACGAATTCATAGAAGCCAAGCGGACAGATAAAGGCTGTCTTCTCACGGTCCTCTGGGGCCATCGGGATGTGGTAGTACCCACTGCGGAGATCAAGCACAGAGAACCACTTGCTCCCGTTTAGGCAGTCCAAAGCATCCTGAATGCGGGGAATTGTGTACTGATCAGGGATAGTCCGCCGGTTTAAGGTGCGATAATCCACGCACATCCTTGCTGTCCCATTCTTTTTTCTCACTACCACGATGGGGGAAGCATAGGGTCTTCTGGATTCTTGTATTAAACCAGCAGCTAACATCTCTTGCAGATGCCATCTCACATCATCTATGTCAGCAGGTGCCAGGCGTCGAGACCTCTCACAAAATGGTCTTTCATCATGCAGCCAGATGTGGTGCTCAGCTCCTTGCGCGCATCCTATGTCCCATTCCTTTAAAGAAAACACCTGGTCTCTCTCTGGGCAAGCTTCTCACTGATCCTCACTTTCCATTCAGCTGGCAATGGGGAGTCACCGAAATCAAACAAGTCAGGTGTTACTCTGTCATTCTTCCCTGAACTCTTGCTGCTGGGTAGCACTGCAGTGTCTGCACAATGCACATTAGCCAGGGTGCAACCTCTATTTACTCGAATCTCTCTGTCAGATACATTTTGAACTTGAACCATTACCCTTCTGGCATAAGCATGGGCTCTAGCAGGAAAAATACTAGGCTTGACCAGCAGTCCCTCCGGCAATTTTCCATTGCCTGGTGCATCCAACATTAATATTTTATTCTTAACATCCTTTCTGATACGGACCTCTCCCCTGTAAGGTACACTGGGCATTTGGCGCCAGGATCAGAGACTCAGGATCCTTCTTCCAGACAATTCCAACTGGCTCCTCTGGTTCTACTTTGTCAGCATCTCTCTGGGCCTCATAGGCCTTCTTAATTAAAGCCAGAATTCTTAAAGCTCTACTAGTCCTTGACCTCTGTTTTTCATAACACAACTGTGCCAGCCGTCCAAACATATGAGCATTTGTGCCAATCAACAAAGGGACACCATCATACAGTCCAGTGCGGGGACACACTAAGGCTAGGGTCTCTACTTGTTTGGCCACTCCAGCCAAGAAGGTGGGGAAAGACAGCCAAATTCGGATATATCCGGAATAGGAGTAGGCCTTCTCACTTAACCCCCATACATGCAGTCCTTCTAATGGTTGTAAGGGTACGTCTGACAAATGCTTCTGATACCAATCCTGGAACATAATTGTCACTTGGGAGCCACTGTCTAATATAGCTCTTGTAGACACTCCATTCACCTTTACAGTGGTCTCCATGGAGGGACCCACTATTCTGGACCAGTCTGGAGAGGTGGTAGTGGGGGCCTGGGCAACTGACCTTGCCACAAAGGGACGTGAGTTAGCATTTTTGGGGCCCTCACTGGGATAATTTTGTGCAACTCTTAACCCCTGATTTGTTCTCCGCAGCTCTCCTTGTAGCCTATATACAACTTTGCCTGTGTCTTTTGGGGACCGGCATTCTTTCTTCATATGCCCATCCTTCCCACAATTATAGCAAAACATACTTTCTGGAGTTTGAGCTGGCCGGGGCGCCACACTGGAAGCCAGGGTGGGGGTACTACTAACTGGAAACCTTGGTGCCATCTCTGTCTGCGGCGTGATAAGCATTTGGAGACATCTCGTCAGTTTCTCCACTTCCATGGTCAAGAAGTTGAGTTTGGAGCTGTTGTCAGCAGGAGATACATGGGCGGGTACCCCCACCCCCATAGCAGATGCAGTCGGATCAGGGTCGGGGCCTGTACTTGCAGGGGCAGCCTTCATTAAGAGGCTGTTTTCTATTTCCCTAAACTCTCTCAATAGTTCACCTCATGGTGAGACATCTGTAACCATCCCTCTCTGACTGGACTCCCCTTGGCTAACATGGGGACCTTGGATTGAGTCATGAGATTTCGATGATTCCGGGCCATCAGCATCTGACCCTACACCTGGAGCAGGGGAGGTAGCAGCTACAACTGCGCAGGGTTCTGACAAACCTTCCTCCTCCTCCTCCTCAACTTCCCGTACCTCCCTCATCAACACATGGAAAGGCAAGGGACTGGATTTCCTTTGATGCAGTTGCAATTTGAGTAACACCCAGCTGGAGTGCCAGGCAGAGCTGAGTATATGATCCAGCCTTACCTGGTCCACTTCACTAGAGGTCCAGCCCCCTTTCCGAAAAATGGTCTGTAAGATCCCCTCTAATCGATCCATGTAGATAGATAACAATTCCCCCGGCTGTTGTCTAACATCCTTAAGCTTCCATTTCAAGGCCTCAACAGTAGTGGTGCCCGCAAACACATTCTCAAGGGCAATTAGGTACTCTTGGGCTTTGGCGTCAGGGTCAGAAGCCCTCAGGGAGCGAAAAGTTCGTTGGGCGGGTCCCTGGAGGCTCTCCCCCAGGCGAGCCCTTTTTTTCTGCCTCGGAGCATTGCCAGTCTTGTACCGCAAGGGTAGCAGATTCTATCCAGGTCTCCAGATCAACCTCCTCATTAGAAGTAGGGCAGATGCCAGAGAACACTTTGAGCTTGTGGTAAGAGTCCAGCTGGATCGGGGGAACTACGACAGGGGAAGGGGCTACTGGGGATGTACCTGGGGAATGCAGGGCATGTGGTCACCTGAGAGGTATAACACCTTTACCAGTTCCTGAGCAGTGTGCCCTTCAGAGGCTAGCAGTTTGAGTAATTTCTCTTTGAACCCATCTACGCTAGGAGACCCACCCGGGGTGGCCGGACCACTATGTAAATGAATGACCCTCCATCCCATCTGGGCACCTTCGGGCATCATGACAGGGGGTACCCTCTTGGGGTCCACTGGGGAGTTACGCGAGATCGGTACCATCATAGTCTGCCCTAATAATTCAGTATCCCACCCCTTTACTTCAACCTTGCCCATGCCCTTAATTTGTTCCACAGTGGATACAATGTCAGCATCACTGGTCCCTAAGGGGACATCCAGCAACAGAATAGCCTTTTGGGGTCTAGCCCTCAGTTTAGCTCCACCTCATCATTTCGCACCATCAGCATCTATGAAGGTCATTTTTAATCTGGGTGTGGTACTCCCTTCCATTTTTTCCCTCAAATCAAACATGTCAAGTTATTTTTCCTCACTTGGCCACTAGAGGGCGCTAATCCCAGTGGTGCCTCCAAGATGTAACCCCTAGGTGGTGCTATCCCAAGGGCTACTACCCCAGCCTGCCTAACTACTAACAGGTTGAGGGGCCTAGGTCTAATGGCAAGTGCCTCCACCCGGAGGTCAGGGTTTGCAATAGTTAAACTAATTTGGTCACAGCCCTCTGGGACACTGTGACCCCCCCTTTCTTCCCACTAGTGGCCCACACAATATATCAGAATTACCTTCACCATATACACTTACCCCCAGGACTGGTTCGGTCAGTGGGACTCTGGGGACTCCCTGTAAAACAAGATGATACAGTGCAAAAACCACAGTACAATACTTTAACATAAACGAATACCTCAGGCAGTGTAACTTTGTTGAAACAAACAGATCTGACTTATTTAGGGAGGATATAAAAAGGACAGCGGGAAATCAGGTTAATTAGTTTAAACACATTAATAATCACAGTACTGAGCACATATTTCAGAATCCCAAATGTCCCAAATGTCACTCTTACTGGGTACCCAGGCAATAAGAGGCTAGCCTATTTGGTGCAGCTGGTTGGGGCCCTGAAGATGGAAAATGCATGCACAATACCCAAATTGTAATCTGGAGCCGGTAGGCTCAGTTCGTGGAGAAAGAAAGGAAAAGTAATCTGATGGAACACTTGCAATTAGATGATGGCAGGGAGCTACCCTGATTTGTACTCACAAATTCAATGCTGAAACTGAATGGAAGGCAGATTGTCCTGGATTGCCAGGAGGAGCAGACCATGTGGACAAGGTCCTTGTGACTGGACCCCATGGCAGTTCAGAGTAAATGGATGCAGTCTGGATTAAGCTGGGGTTTACTTCCAGCTTCATGCACTCAATTCACTGTACGGAGGATTTGAAACACGAGTCACCACAAGCACTACACTCATTTATATGGAAAAAGAAAGTACTATACCAGGCAGGCTGCTTCTCTATCCCGATCGCAATTACTGCACAATACCCGGGAGAACACACACAGCAAATTCAGCTCCTGACAGACCGAACGCGATTCAGCAATTTCTCCAGTCTTCTACAGGGTGAGCCTGGTTTCTACTCTTCAGATCTCCTTGATTCTCTTCACAGGTCAGATTCAGTCGAACAAGCACTTGCACAAGCTGCAGACGAAACTTGAGACCTTACGCCCAGTTCCCGAATAAAACTACTTTCCGAGAAGGAGCACAGGGCTCCTTCCTCTTCCTGCCAGAGCTAAACTGAAACTCCAGTAGACAAAACCAGGCACTTCCTTTGAGTTCCTCCCAGTTCTTGGCTGGATTGGCTATCACTCACAATAGACTCCCCCTGTTGGTGCAAAAAGGCGCCGAAGTCCAAACTACATTTCCCAAAGTCACTGCCCATACAATCCTCTTGTAGCTGGCTCAGATTACGAGTCCAAGTTCTAATTTGTCCACAGGCACCATTTTAGAGCTCCCTTAACCTACACTGATTGGTCCAGTTCGGCAGTTCAAAACTAGAATGGGGAACTAGGCAAACACAGTTCTGATTGCAAAGAAAAGCAGGTTAGACAAACTGTATTTTCATTATTACTCTAAATGATTTCTGGCAAACAGTTACATCTTTCAGATAGGCTCCCTTTGCACTCCTAGTGACTGCAAAAATGGAGCGAATTGGCAGCAGCTCGAGTGGGACTCAAGCAGAGAAACACACAGTCCCCCCATACAAACTAATTATGTCTGCAAGCAGACAGCTCTTAAAGAGACGGTACCAAAGGCTCTAAAAGCACTCGAAGATAAATGGCTTAAACGCCAAACACCATTCAGGCTCGGAGCATTCAAGCAAGCTCCTGGAAGCCTTTTGGGAACCCCCATTTGCAGGGGGGTTACAATAAGTTAATCCTTAACCAGAAAAAAAACCAAGATCATGATTTTCACCAGCCACCAAAACAGGCACAAACATCACCAACTCACCTTATATACCTGCCTTGGCAATTCCCTGGAGCAGGTTGACTCCTTCAGATACCTAGGAATCACCTTAGACCCCCACCTGTCCTTCGGAACCCACATAACCAATGTCGCAAAAACAGTGAACACCAGACTGGCTTTACTCTACCGGCTACGACAGCACCTGACAAAAGAGGCCCTCGCTACCACTGTTTAAAGCTCCATCATCTCCCAGATTGATTATGGTCTTGTCATCTATGGCACTGCCACTACCTCGACACTCAGAAGGATAACCACCACCCTTAGCAAGGCCTGTCGACTCATCACTGGGGCCAAGTGTCTCACACATACCTGTGACCTCTACTCACAAGCAAACTGGCTTCAACTTGAAAATAGAATCCAGTACCAAACCTGTGTGGTTGCAAAGAAAATCCAGTTGGGAATTGCCCCTCCCGGAGTCTGTTCACTTCTTCAAACAAAAACCAGCTCCAGAATCACCAGGGGATCAAAGCCACAACTGTTTCACATCCCCTGCTTCCACACAGCCCATGGCCAGCGATCTTTCGCCTACAGGGCCCCCACTTGGTTTAACGGTCTTGCCTATGATACTGTCACCACCAGGGCTAGGGGCCTTCAAATCCAGGCTCCGTAACACCCTTGTCGCTTCCAGCACTTGCGACTGCCATGGATAAGTATGCAACACCACTCCTCCGCTGCTCTCTCCTACTGAGCTCCGCTGCTCTCCCCTACCGAGCTCCTTGCCCCTCGCACTTGCCCCAGTAGGCCTCTGCCCCTCCTGCACTTCTGAATCTTACAATGCCACCAGTCTGGCTGCCTCTCACCCACCCTTCCCCCCTGATCCATATTCCTCCCCTACCCTCTCCTCTCCTCTCCTCCCTCCTCCTCCTTGACCTCCTGTTACTGCCCCTCCCATCATCCTACCCCCCTCCTTTTTTTATACCCGCACCATGTCTGTTCCATGCTACATGTGTCCTTGTAACCAATTATGTAAAACAAATGTTTATTATGTGATATCAATGTTATGACGTGGAACCTTTGTAAAAGAGCCCTGGGCTCAAAGGTAACTTGTAATCCTAGAATTGAAATAAATAAATGAAATAACATGAATAAATTCAAAAAAAGGCTGTTTATTAATTATATTTTAAAACTACCAAAACAGCATGTGGAAACAGGAAGAATCCTGACCAGTTTCATCAGCAAAACGTCATCAGGGGGATGGGTCAACCTCACATCATACATACTTTTGAATAGATATGAAATGTATGCACTGTCACTTTAAATATTCTATTCAAAAGTATGTATGATGTGAGGTTGACCCATCAGCCTTTCCTTGGATAACCGAGGAGTGCGGAGCCTTTGTTACTGCTTACATTGCGCTTTTTAGTCTCTGCACCTTCATTTTACAGTGGAGCGGCTTTTGTTGCTTTTTGATATTGGTTGTTACGTTGCTCACTGCGGGTTATTCCAGTGGTGTTTTTTCGGCTCTTGGAATTACTGGAGCCATTTACCACTCATGTGCTCTTCACTCCTAGATATTTTTCCACCTTTGTATTTTGACTGCGACAGTGGGGATGTACGGTGTTGGATGCGGGTAACAGCACAAAACAAAACAAATCACTGGGTAGCCCATCATTGTACGCATTCATGCAGCGGGACTACTCATACGCTTAGGGGGATGAACCCATGGAGTTTTGAGGAGCTGCATGTGGGAAACAACACTGGGTCATTCATGGCTTTCATGTTTAGTGCAGCCGGTGAACAAGTTCAGTTCATGGACAATGAAGACACGGTTAATATGGAGGTGAGTGGCTCTAATGAAGAGTCAGGATTGGAAACAGAGGTGCAAGGTATTAAAGGAGCCATTTTAGCATTAGAAAGGGCTGTGTTACATGGCCGTAGACATTATTGGGGAAAATTTACCCTAGAGGCATATCTAAGAGTGGGGAGATGCCCAAGAGTCCTCAGGGTCTTGAATAAACCTGGATACGGATGGGACAGGAAAGTGTTCATTAAAGACTGGCAGAACTCCTTACAAATTGGCACAGATGCACTTATGCAGACATTAATAAGAGATTATGATGCCCAAAGAAATAAAGTACTAAATGATATTAAAGTCAAAGAGGAAATCATTGCAAGATTTAAAGAACATATACTGACTTTGATGCCTATGAATTAAAACTGAAGGAGAATATACAGAAAGAGGAGCACAAAATTAAAGAGACAAGGTTAATTAAATTTGAGAGGGACAAGAGGGACTATTTAAACAACAGAGTCTGGGACTGGATTCAGAAGAAGAGACAACACTCAGGAAGGAAAAAGAAAAAAATAATCGTGGTGGAAATAGTACCAGGACCAGATCAATATTGAAAAACAGAAACTCGTCCCCAAGCTATAACACATCTGCCAGTGAGTCATCTGACCAAGATAATCCTTTTTTAGAGGAACGTGAACAACAGTAGGATTTGAGGAGAACAGTACACTTTCAGGACCAGGATATGCAACAAGAGCAACGGGTCATGAGGGGTCAGGGCCAGGCTCGGGATTACATCAGAAACAAACCAGCAGAATGAGGAGGGGTGGCAAGAAGCATAAGAGGCCATGGAGACAGGAGGAAATAATGGCTAGAAAGGAAGATATTGTACTTAACATTTCGCACGTGGAATTAAGTGACATTCAATGGAAAATTTTGCAAAAGGGATTATCCTTTATACCGACACAGGATTCAAGACTATTTGATTTGCATGTGGACTTACACGGATTCACAAGAAACCTCAACTTAAAGGTATTTTTTTGTAAAAAGAACATGGAACAATGTGAGGATATGGATACCACATAGGAATCTGAACAGGGACCTGAGCTGGTTAACCATAGTGAGGTAAAGCATTTTAAACAAAATTCAACATTTATGCCTCCCTATATTGACTCTGTTCAGGTCTTTGAAAGAACATGTGAGCAACAATTTAAAATGCTCTTTGAGAGAAAGGACAGACCCACTTTTGTTAATATAACAACAGTGGAAGCGGAGGCTTTAAGGAGCCTTCAGAACAATACAGAGATAACTATTAAACCAGCTGACAAGGATGGGTCTGTGGTGGTAATGTCTACATGCCAGTATATAGCAGAAATTGAAAAACAATTGCAAAATGAGGAATTCTATCATAAATTGACTATCAATCCTACAACTGACTTTAAGAAAAACATAGATGCATTCTTGTATGAATCAGAATGTGAGGGTATCATAAGTCATGAAGAGATGTCATTGCTAACTGTAAAACATCCAGTTAGGGCCTCAATATATGCATTACTCAGAGTTCACAAAAATCTGTTTGACCCCTCAGGATAACCTATAGTAGCGGGAATAGGCTCTTTGGTTGAACCATGGTCCCAGTATGTGGATGCCCACATCAAGAAATATGTAACCACACTCCCTTCATATATAAGGGACATCAGCCAAATGCTGGAAGTGCTCAAGGAGATGCAGATAGAATCAAGTTGGCACTTAGTGTCTCTGGATGTGGTGTCATTATATATGAATAGGGGGGTTGGGGCAGCTGCAAACTGGGAGTGTTGGCTGCACACTCGAGCAGACTTAGATAGACCGGGTGGTCTGTTTCTGCCGGCACATTCGTGTGTTCGTATAAATATTCTGCAGGGGGTTGGAAGCTCTGTATTTTTGGTTAACTAATGATGTGTCTGTCAATATTGGAATGAAGAATTTCCTTCTTGAATCTGCTGAGCATGTGCTCACCAAAAACAATTTTTTGTTTCAGAACTACCTATATCTGCAGCTCAAGGGTACAGCAATGGGGGCAACTTTTGCTCCCAATTATGCGAATCTTTATTTGGGGCTATGGAAGAAAACAACAGTCTACGACTGCCAGGACAATCCTTTTTACGACAGGATTGATATCTGTTGTCACTTTATAGACAACATATTTATGGTGTGGCATAGCACACTGGATAAACTGCAGGCCTTTGTTATGTACCTGGAAAGTAGTAATCCTAACTGAAGATTTTCTGTGCAGTGTGCTCCTGATCATGTCTTCTTCCTTGACTTCCTTGACACCATGATAACCAAAAGGGATGATGGGACATTGCACACCAGTTTGTTCAGAAAGTTTGTTCAGGAATTCCCTGCTGATGGCCACCAGTTGCCACCCACACCATACGGTGTCTAATATTCCCAATGCCCAGATATTAAGTGCTTGTAGAAACTGCATAATTAATGGGTCTCAAATGGTGACAAGATTTATGAATAGAGGGTATTCTGGTCAGATAGTTGACAGAGCATTTAAAAAGGCTTGTAATGTTGAAAGGTCTGAATTGTTTAAACCTAAGACTAGGGGGGTGGATAAACCTAGACTGAATTTCATTACAGCTTATTCCAGACATGCTAGTTCTATTACGGACATAATAGAGTGGAACTGGAAAATCTTGGAGGGGGAGCCCCTCTTGACTGAGGTAACAAAAACCAAACCCCACGTGGTATACAAAAGGGGCACAAATATTAAAGATTGACCGGTGCACAGCTATCAGGGTTGTAATATAACAGTGGCAGATCTGAGAGCTCCCTTACCATGTGGCATGCAGCAATTCAGTAATTGCAAATATTGTGTCTCAATAGTGAAATGTACAATCTTTACTTGTTGTAATAGCAGCAGAATGTATTTATTTATTTATTTTAGTCTTTGGTAACTGGGTAAGGCCCACTAGACACAATTGCCTGTTTTCAGGGGTGACCTGGGAGCACTGGGTGGTTAAGAAACTTGCTCAGAGTCACACAGTGTGCAAGTGGAGGTTGTGAGAATCAAACCAAGGTCTGGTCTACTGGATGTACCAAACCCATTCGCAGCTCATTACTCTAACCTGTAGGCTATACTGCCAGCCCATGAAATTAGAGACTTCATAACCTGCAGTACTGAGAACATAGTGTGCATGGCCTCATGTGAGTGTGGTTCCTATTATATGGGGAAGACCACAAGGCCCCTTTGATTGGAGAACACCTACGATTGATACAAAATGGTGAAGATGCCCGAATTGCCCTGGCAAATCATTGTAGGGTCGCCAGGAATAGGGGTGGGCAACACAGTTTTAAATTTTGTGGTTTGGAAGTAGTGAGATTAGATCCCAGAGGGGGAAATATGGATGATAGACTACTTGAGAGAGAGTATTTATGGAGTTTTACACTAGACTTCCTATATCGTCCAGGTTTGAATGATAAAATTTAATTGATGCCTTGCATAAGGAGAAGAAAGTAAACTGCTAGTTCAATTGCCCCCCTTTTATATGCATGAGACCCTGAAAATTAAGTGATTATCCTTCTGGTTCTGTGTTATCTTGCTTACTATATTAGAATTAATGTGACAGAACCAAATTATGCTCCGTAGAGAATGATTCATTGAAGTTTCATTCATGAAATTAATTACTAATAGTAATGAACTGTTATTTTGTCCTTCTACAGGTTTTGGAAATGCAAGCATTTGGGCCTTCTCTGACATGGGCAGTCTTGGTGCCTTAGAAATGGTATACAGTAAATGATGATTACTTGTCTTTGCTTATTCCTTAATTATTTATAAGATATATACTTATAGCCAATATTTTAAACATTACTGTGTTGAGCTTCTGGATGGTTATTTATTATTCATTTACACACATCAAGTATATATCAATTGTTTTAGGTGTTATTTATTAAGTGAGAATACTGTTGGTGATGTTGGTTAAATATATATTGTATATGTCCTAGCAATGATGAGCACAATCACACTCATTACACAATATGAAATATATGCACTGTCACCTTCAATGTTCTGTTCCAAAGTATGTATGATGTGAGGTTGACCCATCCCTCTGATGACGTCTTGCTAATGAAACTGGTTGGGGTTCTTCCTGTTTCCACATGCTGTGGCGGTAGTTTTTAAATATAATTAATAAACAGCCTTTTTTTTGGATAACCGAGGAGTGCAGAGCCTTTGTTACTGCTTGCATTGTGCTTTTCAGTCTCTGCACCCTCAATTTGCAGTGGAGTGGCTTTTGCTGCATTGTCATATTCAAGAATGACTGCTTGAAATGGGTAAAATAGCCAGCTATGAGAGAGTGATGTACGCTAATCAAAACAGGCTGGCGCTATACACTGATTCCCAATGATGAATTTATAGCCAATGCTCTTAGGCCCCTTTACCATTCCTAATAGAAAGGCTGAGTAAACATACAGTACAATCAGCTCATAGTCACAGGTAAATTAAATATCTTTGGCTGGTACACCATGCAAATCTGTCATGTGTTCCATATGATTATTGAATGGCAACAGTTTACTAATTAACAGATTCTGATGCAATACTCTATGTTATAAATTGTACATTACAATAAGTATAACACTGTTAATTGTTACTTTCTGTGTTGATTGTTGGTATTAATGCTCTGTTGTTTTCATATTTGAATGGCCTCAAAAATTAATTTAGAGTTGTAACTCGATGGGGCTTGCCCTGGCTAGGAATTTGCAATGTAATATTGGCATTTTGTCCTACTTTGGAAAATTTAAATAAAATGTCAATTGCAAAAAAAAAAAAAAGAAAGTGAGCTGAGACAGGACAATGTATTCCTGTAATTTAGCCAAGGTGGGAAGGAGAGATATTGTATGTAAGTTACCAGGAGAAGTGAAATCGCCACCTTTGTGAAGAGGTATGCCACTAGTCTGTTTGCAACATCAGGAACAGTTGCAGAGGAAAAGGAAAGATTAAGGAGTAGAGTAATGGGCAGAGCAATGACAATTATTTGATTTAACTGGTGCAATGCTGCCAACAGGTAACAGAATCAGAATATCTAGGAGTCTTATTGGACTCTAATTTGTCCTTTTCAGCTCTTATAAAGAAAACAGATAAAACAGTCAATCAGAAGCTAGGTGCTTTATATAGAATTAAAGAGCAGCTGACACCTTCAGGAGAACTTTAACAAAACATAATATTTAGATACAGTTCAGCTTTTATTTAACATTAGTTCTGTATTTTCCTCCCAGTTATTTATTACTGAGATCATTTATATGAAAACAGAATCTTTGCAACTGAAGAGTTCATCCACTCCCATTTACTATTCCTTACCTAAGGTCATAGTGTACTGCTTGTGACATCACAGTTACTCCCATGGCAACAGATTGTGATGTCACAACATAGGATTATCACTTGTAGTTAGGAACAGCAGATGAGCTCTAAGGGAACTCTATGGGACAAAAATCATATACTGATGCACATTTACTCAGTAATAAATAATGGGGAGGAGAACTATATAGAATATATATGGAATGCAAACAGAATTGTACCAAATTATTATGTTTTTCAAAGTTTTCTTTGAAGCTTCAGTAGCTTTTTAAGTATTGTTTAACTAGAGGGGCCAGGGAATCAGTTTCAAATAGTGTACTTTTGCCTATGTTATATTATAATTAATTTTTATTTACAATGACTACAGGTAGTGATTTAAATGTAGTTAACAAGACATTTAATGCAGTTTGTCGATTTGTGACCTCAAAACCGTACAATACCTTTCATTGTATATTATGCAGTGAACTTGGGTGGCTACCACCAAAGTTAAATTTTCTGTATAATTTGGGTTGCTTACTTAACAATATTAATGATGCAAATTTTATAACTGAGTTATAATCTTATTGACAGCAACAAACTACCTGTAAATGTTATTAATGTTGAACTAAATAGCATGTTATTGTGTACTGCATGTACTTTATATTGTCTATTATATATAGAATGATGTATGGGGTGGTGTGTGTAATGAGAAGTTTACACACACTCGAGGGGTAAGATGCTACATAAACCTCGAGAGTGGAGCTCGGGGGTTTGTGCAAGCATCTTACCCCAAAATATGTAAACTTCAGAGTACACAACACCCTACATTTTATTTTTTATAATTAACAGTGATTTGCACCATTTCACAGCTTTACATGAATTAGCGCAGCTTTGCGCAATTGCGTGGCATTGCACGGCTTTGCATGGTTTGCCATTATACACACTCGTGTATAACGGGAAATTATGCCACAGTTTCCCTATGGGAAAAAGGGGAAGCCATTAATTATATTGTAGTTATTATATTATTGTATCATCTAAGCCGCACATGCAGTGACTCCGGGTCGTTCCTGAAAATGGGCCTTGGCCCAATGTGCTTAACCGGTTAACAAAGTGAAAATAAAATAAATAAATAAAATAAATAAATGGCATAACTAATTATAAACAGTTATAACTGAAGATACCTTGGTACTATTATCATGATGCCTTTAGTCATAACTAGTTATAACACTAGAAATATGGGAGTGCAGTGTAGTTCTGACATCAAGAAGTCATAATACTATTGATCTGATTTCAAATCAATGGTATCATGACTTCCAAATCTATGAAATTCACAGTACTGTCATGGTTTGAAACCACCACTGTGAAGGAAGATGCAATACAAGCAGCCATGGGAGGGTGTAGATCAAAAACAGCAACTTGTAAGGGTGGGGAATGCTGGCTCTTACAGGTAAGAAACACACCTGTATGCCTTTGGAGCAATTACTCTCAGTGGCAATTTCCCAAGTAATGATAAATCACCGAAATTCCATTCAAACTCCATGCTTTTATTCAACAAAGGTTATAACGAGTTACCACACCACTGGTCACAAGTGAATCACAGTAGACTGCTAAAAGAGACACTCCTGCGCTTTGCTCCTTCAAATGTGGCTGCACTACACCATGTCTGACACCACAGGCTTCCTCCACCTCCTCACCTCCACTCCCTGAAGCCATCCTGTATCAGGCATGGCTGGCCAGTGCTTCTGCTACAGCAGGTCAGGGATTGCTGTACTTGGTGCTGTCTGTTGTTGTAATGGCCCCTTTTAATCCCTTTCCTGTATGTGGTGGTCTGTACTGCAAGGGGTGAGATCAGCCCCTCATTCATACCACATCCTCTGCCATGGACACACATCCTGCATCACGTGCTCCATGGCCACAGTGGTCACTTATGGTTTCCTCTTGACACACTGCTTACTGATACACATGGTATGGACAGTATGGAGGTAAGCTGTCAGCACAAGTTGGCCGCCAGAGGTTGACTTTCTGAATTCAGTTCACTGGGTCTTCTTCAGCGGTATCTCCAAAGACCCATATTTCATTGGACTGTAAGCTGTTGACATCAGCACTTCACAGGAAGCTTTTGTAGCAATGGGGCCATGCAGGTAGATGTGCCTGCCTGCACATCAGTGGCATACAGAATCACCTATATAATGTGAGCTGCTCACATCCACTTAATTTCTTTTTCTCCCACCATTGAGAGCGAACATCAGACTAGTGAAAGTTGTTTTTCATCACCATTTTAATCAATAAGAATTTCTTTCTTTCTGGTAGATACTCTTTGTTGTCACTGAGTAAGGTGCTTTTTCACCACAGTTGTTGCGGAAAGCTGATTTTTAGGAAAGATGCCCATGAGCTGCACATTTTTGCCTAGGTCTATCCAATGACATGCACAACTGCATGTTTTGTCAGGGGTTTAACTAAGTCACCAGGAGACACAGGCGTAAGTCTTCATAATGGTGAAAAAAAAAATGGATAAGGATACTAGCTGGCATATGAATTACCAAAACTGTTAGCACTGCAACCATCAATGCCGAAATTGCTGATAGCAAAAAGGGACCCATCAAAGTAACCACGTCAGCTGGTAATGCAGTTGCCTTCCAAACTGTTGCCTAATCAGAATATTCCATTGATGGAGAGGCACTGGATCCAGCAGGAGTGGGACCAGCCATCACTGGTTTGTCAATGTTGTTTCCCCACACATCAAATCCTACTCTACAAGAGAGGTGGTAAGTCTGCTGCCATTGACCTGCTTGCTAAACAGACAGGTTCAGCCCTTGCAGGCCAGAACCCTAACTGGCAAAGGCTTGGATCTGATAACCAAGGTACCACAACCTCCTACTTCCACTGTAGAAATACTGATGTGGATTAGCCAATTGACATTGACAGCCCTCGCAATGGCATCCACAACCATTGTCTCCATTCCTGGCACTGTTTTGCCAGAGTTCTTTGATTTGATAAGGTGATTTTGTTTCTGCCACTGTGAGGCATTGCATATTATACCTGCTTGCTGGACAGTGCCTCCTTTGTTTCTGTGGTGAGCAGTGTTGCTGTTTACTTGCTTCCCCTGCCTCTTTGTGCATGATTGGTAAAGATGGCCCCACTCCTGTTGTTGATGAATGTGACAGAACTCATTCACTGACAGTGGGAAACTGAAGTGGATGGTGCTCATCCACATTATACAGGCAATGCTGTGCACTGTTGACACGCACATATGCACATCTACAGTATGTGGCCTGTCCCATTGTTGTGAAAGCTTTCCACAAGGTCTTGTCGCTGATGGCTACAGTCCAGTATATTGTGGTTCTGTGGAGATCCTCTTGAAGATCTACTGCTCCAGGTATGTAATAAACCTTTTCCTGTGGAATAACACATTTATCTCCACCAGTGGGTGGTAAGACATATATCCCAGGAGTTAGTTATGAATATCTTATCACAAGTGTAAGGATAAATGCATAATTCCAACACAAAACATTATGAACCTCATCCTTAGCCATACTGGGTGATGGTGAAAAGCAGGATGGGGGTTTCTGTTGCCCTGTTGTGCCACCACCCATTTGTGCTATTCTAAACTATCGTCACAAATTGAAGGGGAGGTGCCCCCCCGGATTGTGCAGCAGTGCAAATTAGCAATCCGATGTTACCTGTGACAGAGAGTTTATGTCTGCTAACATGCTGGTTATGATGGTTAGCTTTGTTGATGATCTTATGCTCCAGTTAGCTTACTTTGAATTTGTTTGTGCTGATTTTCCTTAGTATTAGTCATTAATGCTTTTAAATGATGGTGTCCTTTTGTGTCTGTGTCATTTCATTAGATAATACTACATTATAGTGTATGGGAGAGGGATATTGTTAACTGAATTTAATGAATTGTTAGTGTTGTTGTACCATCGTTGTGACATTAACAGGTTGTTGTACCATCCTGAGTACATCACCATAACAGTACAATGACTCAGAATGCTCTTGTGCTCCTGTTACCCTGACAGCCGTGTGGATCACTCATATTTTTTTTCAGTTACTTCCGACAGTTAAAACACGAGCAATTGGCAATGGCTTCACACTCTCCCATGCACTATAAATGTTATATTTCTAACAAGTAATGCAGGTAGTAGCAAATAAAAGGGATTAGCAGTACATTTTGTATATACAGCAAGATGGCAATCCAAGTACTGAGGATGCTAACTATGTCTTTTTTGTGGGGTTAAACACCCCAGAAATATGTTTTAAAATTTTTTGTAAACTGTAGTGTTGCAAAGTAGTGTTGCACTTGTGACACTTTCATGATTTTTTTTGCGAAAGTATTGCAAATCACGACACTACTTTACGACACTATGACCAAAATAACAGGAATTCTTTGCCACCCTGCTGCAATAGAATGGTTTGGTCTTTTGGGCTGAAATTTGGAGGGAGGAAAGGCAACATCCAACAGATGTGCCTTTTCATGGTTTGGTGACAAAATATTAGAGTGCTGCAAAGTTACAGCACTTCAAAGTTGACTATTTTTTCCATAGGCTAACATTATGGCATCCGCCGCGCCTTTCGGGGCCCGTATCTCGAAAATGCTTCGAGATACGGACTTTTTGTTGGAAAAATGCTTTGCAAAACTAGCCAAGAAAGTAATAAATAATACGAAATTTTAACTTTTTTTTATGCTGTACGGTTCTTGAGATATAAGCAATTTAGTATTCCAACTGTTCATTTTCTGCTCCGAGGGTCATTATTATGCATACATTCTTTGTATTCACTGTGCTTCTAAATGCACTTTTTGGGGACAAAAAGTGGGTCTGTTTGCGTTACTGTTACAGTCAGTGTGCATTACCCTTTGCGTTTGCGCTTATGTTTGCATTACTGTTACTATTTGCATTTCCATTACTGTTTTTTTTTTGTGTTTCTGCTTCCTTTTGCGTCACCATGTGCATTGCCATTTGCGTTTGCGTACACGCTTCCATTTGCATTTCTGTTTCCTTTGGCATCATCAATTAGGGTTGTTCCACAGTAGCAGAAGTGAGGAAATTCAATGTTAGGGTTCCCACCCCTTGCACCCCACCCCCCACCTCGCCCCCACCAACAGGCATCGGGGTGTGTGTTGGGGTTGTCGGTCCTAACTCTCCCCCCATTCTCCTATACTGCACCACCTCAGCTTGTTTACACATGGGATGGGGTGAGAGTTAGGACCAATGACCCCAACACATACCCCGATGCCTGTTGGTGGGAGTGGGGATGGGGTGGGGTGCAAGGGGTGGGAACCCTAGCATCGAATTTCCTCACTTTTGTCACTGTGGAACAACCTTGACTGATGCATTAAACAGAGTTTTTTGCCATAAAATATATATATATATATAGTTAGGGTTGAGTAGCCACTTCTATGTTAAGCCCAAATATTTGCACTTTAGTAACTTTGCAACTGTTTGGCTGATTTGCCTGAAATTTTACATGTGTTGTCTGCTGCCATAGATCCCTAGATCAGGCAAGTTTTGTTCCAGTTGGATGTGCTGTTGCGGAGCTGCAGAGTGCAGAAAACAGTGCAAAACAACACTTTTGGGGCCATTTTTGGCAAATTCTTTGCTCGTCTCTACAGCCCGAATGGTTTGTCTGTCTGGTCCAAAATTTTCAGGGTGTCAGGGGAATGTCTTTTGAAGGTTTGGTGAAAAAATATTAATCCATTCAAAAGTTATTAAAGTTTAAAGTTTCCCATTATAGCATATGGGAACAAATATATGTCAGGCTTGAAAGTACTTTTTACTTTTGCAAAATGGCTTGGTACTTTCATGCTGCCGCCATCTTGTTTTGAGTTAGCGAGGTGGAAAAAATGTTGTAGTTCAAAACATACTGTCCCTAGGTAAACACCAACAGTTGGGTTTACCTAATTGGGGCTCTAGGAACATTACCCTTATATTAGTTTTTCACCAGGATGCCCATAAATATGTTTTTTTTAAGTTTTCCACCATCTCAGTAGTGGAACTTCTGTGAAACGTCTGCAGACTTTCACAAAAGTCCTGTGGGTACTTTCACGAAAGTCCCACATCTATCTTTGTGAAAGTACTACAGTACTCCACAGAAGCTCTTCCATGTAAACCAATGGCACTTTCATGAAAGTCCATGGAATTTTGTGAAAATACCACAGGTAAACTGCCCCAAAAACCCTGTTTCTTTGCCACTTCATAGCAAGACAATGGTAAGACTTTTGGGCTGAAATTTGCAGGGTGGCAAGCCCTTGCCCCACAGATATGCCTTTTGCTGGCTTGGTGCAAATATTTACACCAGTGCCAGAGTTACAGCACTCCGAAGTTGCAAATTTTCCAGTAGAATAACATTGTGGCAGCTGCTGCACCTTTTGATGACTATATCTTGAAAATGCTTCGAGATATGGATTTTTCACTAAGCACAGCTTAGTACACCTAAGCATGCATGGAGGTGGCTAGGTCATGAATACAACTGCAAAATAATTTTTTGTGTGGTTGCTATGGTTACTGAGATATTGCCAAATAAGCGTTACAAGAGTTACTTGGAATGCCTCTAGGCCTGTGCTATTTGTCTGTACTTGTGGGTAGGCGGGAGTGCAGGACCCAGAGGGCCTGCACTCCCACCTATGCATACTATTTATGTTAAACTGGGAGCTCTGGGTCCTCCTACGCTATGCCTCTACACTCATGGGTGGGGTGGGAGCACAGGGCCCAGAGGGCCTGCACTCCCACCCATGGATACCATCTTGCAATGCTGGGAACACAGGGCCCTCAGGTGCTATCTCTACACTGATGGGTGGGTGGGTGGGAGTGCAGGGCCTGGAGGGCCTGTGCGCCCACCTATGGATATCATAGGACTCATGAGTAACATTTTGCTTTCTTAAAACGAAGAGAAATTCATTGCAAAAAACTCCACTAATGCATCAGATAGGGTTGATTACACACTACCAAAAGTCTGGAAATGCGATGTTAGGGTTACCAACCCTACTCCCCCCACACTCCCACCCTCCACATACCAACAGGTGCCGGTGTGTGCCTTGAGGCCATCGGGCCTAACTCAAACATGTGTCATATAAATATGCACATCAATCTTCTGTGTGATTGTTTCAAGTAAATATTTGTGTTGCCACTATGCTGTGCATTTGAGAAAGAGTAATGTGCTCAGGGACAGCCTAGGTTCTAGTTGTCTCAGTGGCACAGCTGATTAGCACAGTCAGAATGGTATTCCAGGCAGCATGGGTTCAAGTCCCAGCTGAGGCACTTACTTCTTCCTCACCTTTGTTTGTGTATGTGTCCTATAAATATGCACACCACACTCCTGTGTGATTGTTTCATTCATATATATATATATATATATATATATAATTTAGAGGCAAAAAACTCCATTTAATGCATCAGTTAGGGTTGTTCCACAGCGACAAAAGTGAGGAAATTCGATGCTAGGGTTGAAACCCCCTTTGCACCCCTCCAGCCCACCCCCCCAACTGGAATCAGGGTGCGCATTGGGGTCATCAGCCCTAACTGTCACCCCATCACATGTGGAAAGAAGCTGAGGAATAGGAGAATGGGGTGACAGTTAGGACCGATGACCCCAATGTGCACCCCGATTCCAGTTGGGGGGGTGGGCTGGAGGGGTGCAAAGGGGGTTTCAAACCTAACATCGAATTTCCTCGCTTTTGTCGCTGTGGAACAACCCTAACTGATGCATAAAATGGATTTCTTTTGCCTCTAATTTTCCTTCCTTTTGAGAATGATAATGAGAAATAGTGAATGTAATGCGGCAGCGGGAGCGCGGGGCCCTGTGCCCGCAAACACAAATCGTAATGCGCATGGTGACGCAAAGCAAAACAGAAAGAGAAACAGTACTGTAGACAGAAATGTTAAAAACAATGGAAACACAACCACAAATGAAAACTGAAAGGGTACGACATGGTGGCGTAGCGTGAGCGGCAAGTAAAATGGTGCGGAACATAAGCAGAAAGCAGTAATGGTAACAGTAATGTAAGCACACAGGCTGGTTTTCCCAAAAGCTGTGTAGAGAAAGACAGTGAGTAGAAAGAATGTATGCAAAATAATGACTCTCGAACACAAAAATCAGGAGTTGGAATAGTAAATTGCTTATATCTCAGTAACCGTATGACATAGAAAAAAATGTAAAAGTCATATGTATTATCACTTTCCTGGCTAGTTTGTACTTATCCCCCATAAGGGGCTAAGAATTTTTGACAAAAACTCTGTATCTCGCACCGTTTGAGATACGGGCCCTCAAAGGCGCGGCGAACGCCGTAATGTTATCCTATGGGAAAAAAACAGAAGTTCAGAGTGCCATAACTTTGCCTCCCTGTGATATTTTTTCACCAAACCACTGAAAGACACATCTGTGGGATGTTGGCTGTATCCCCTGCAAATTTCAGCCCAAAAGACCAAACTGTTATTTTGCAGCAGGGCGCCAAACGATTGCTGCAATGCATCGGCTGCTGTAATGTTATCCTATGGGAAAAGGTGTCAACTTTGGAGTGCCATAACTTTGCTGCCTTGTAATATTTTTTCAACACAACACTGAAAGGCACATCTGTGAGATGTCGGCTGTGTTCCCTCCAAATTTCAGCCCAAAACTCCAAACCGTTCTTTTGCAGCGGGGTGCCAAAGAATTGCTGTAATTTCCCACAGCCTAGAAAAGTACTGTCGCAATTTGAGAAAGCTTTCGCAAAAATTTGCGACACTTTCATGAGCACGAAAGTACTTTGCAAAAGTACTTTTTCCAGAAATTTGAAAAACATATTTCTGGGGTGTTTTACCCCAAAATAAAGACATGGCTAGCATCCTCAGGCTCCGACTAGGTGAGTACAAAAAGAATTAGGTTGCTAGAGGGTCTCAATTTTAAATGCCAAGCATTTTTATGATCACTAACTGAAAACAAAATGGCGGATTTGCGAAAGTAAGAGGGCCATTTGCGAAAATAAAAATGCATTTGCGACACTGTCGAACTTTTTGTTAACTTTTCCCATTGACTTATAATGGGAAATTGTTTTTTGAATAACTTTTGAACCATTTAATATTTTTTCATGAAATCTTTGAAAGGCACATTGGGGACCCTGGCTGCATGTTCCCTGAAGATTTTGGGCCAGTCGTGCAAACCGTGCGACCTGTAGGCGTGACCGTAGAATTCCAGAAAAAGTGTAAACGCACGCGCAGATCACGCTTAATAACTCCGCAGCCGTGTATCCGACTGGTACAAAACTTGGCATATTCCAAGGTGTATGGGTCTTGATTGTATATTCCAACTTTCAAGCAAATCTATCAAATGGTTGCAAAGTTATTAAGGTGCAAAATGTTTGGTTTAACACGTAAATGGCTCCTCAACCCTAACTATGGTAGCACTACCGTGCTACCATAATATGTACATACAGTATATATTTATCTTGAGGGATCACTTCTATGTTAAACCCAAAATATTGCACCATAAAAACTTCACAATAATTCAATGGGTTTGCATAAAATTTTGCATGCATAATCTCATGCAGCAGATCTCTTGATGATGCAAATTTCGTGTGACTCTGTTGTGTGCTTTCTGAGATACAGAGTGCTAAAAATCCTTAAATGTAAGTGTTTTTTGCTGATTCTTTATCCACCTGATCTCAGAAACAGTTTTAAACTGTGGTCTGAAATTCTCAGAGTAGAAAGCCTTTGCCCCACAGATGTGCCTTTTGCTGAAAAAATAGCAAATCCATTCCAAAGTTATTAAATGTTGATGTTCCCATTATTTTCAATGGGAAAAAAATAGATGTCCAGCATGAAAATGGATTCATTTTCACAGGAGCTAATCCATTTTTGCAGACATGGGAAATCCTTTTTCGATCTGCTGCCATTTTGTTTTCTCAGTTAATGAGAGAAACAAAAGAAAAAAACACATAAAAATGAGTGAACTGAAAAAAAAAAGAACACCAGAATCTAGCTAAATGGGACCCATTTAGCTACATTCTGATGTTTTTTTTTTTTTAATTCTGGCAAGAAACATGTTTTCTGGGCACCCAAAATCCCTGGTGCCCAGCTTAGCAAGAGGAGCTCTGTCCCAACATTCTGTGTATGAGAACAGTGGGATTTTCTTGACTTCTGCAGCCACCGCTGGCTCTCATGCTGCCGGCTGCAGACTCAGCTGTGAGCTGTAATTTCCGTGGTGTCTAGTGGCACCCCCTTATCCCCATATTTGATTTTAATAAGTTTATCATTGGTGTTAGTGGTATGCCCCACCCTCCTTTATGTATCCCTGGTGTCAGTGGCACACCCACCCTCCGATCCCCATTTTAATGTTATTGAATTTGTTCCTTGCTGTTATTGGTACCCCCACCCTCCTGCATATTTTCCTGGTGTCTAGTGGCACCACCCACGCTGTGATCCCAATATTTTAAGTTTTTCCCTTCGTTGGTGGTTAGTGGTGCCCCCCTTGTATGCTTGCCATCTCCTGAAATAAAGAAAACAGTCCCATAATGTTTCTTTTTAAAACCTGTAAAAAAAAAACTCCATCCACCAGCGATCAGACCTGCACCCCCACATGACCTCTCACTGTGCACCCCACCTCCCCACATCCCCTCTGACACCCCCACACCCCCTCACTCACCTGAAGAGTTCCCCAGTTTGAGATGCACTCTGCGATCAAAGACATGTCTTGCTGCTGGAACTGGTGACTGCAATTTGTGAAAGTAAGGTAAATGCGGCTCAATGTATTTCAGTGGGGGTTTCAACTTTTATGCATATCTCAGCCATTTTCTAATATTTTCACCCCAAATTTTCAACATGGCTTTTTTTGGAATGCCTCGTCTTGAACAATATGACAGTCATTCTGCAACTCCTGCCCAAAAGGGGATTTTGACATCCTGGTACACATAGGGACTAATGATCTTGCCAGCCCGTCAGTTGTGGAGACCAAGGAACACCTGACTAGGCTGGGTGACAAACTATCATCCATTTAGTCCGACATCTCCTTCTCTGAGATCCTTCCAGTCTGGGAGAGGGGGGCAGATGGACGGCAGGTCAGAGAAGGGGAGATAGGGGAGCTAAACATGTGGCTCAAGGGCTGGTGCTAGGAAAAAGGACATAGATTTGTAGGGAACTTGCAACAGTTCTGGGAGTGAAAGTTCTTTAAATTTGATGGACTGCATCTGACTAAGGAGGGAGTCAGTGCATTGGGGCAGACGTTTGACGTCTTTGCAGAATATTTAAACTAGCAAATGGGGAGAGGAGTGCAGCTCCCCATACGTCGAATGGGAAGAACACCCCTCCCCCCTCAGCTAGTGGTCAAACAGGGATTCAGCATGTTTGCAGTTCATTTGCATCACCAGGTAAGAAAAAAGGTCTGTCTCCCCATACGATGCACAGGGGAAATGACAAACCTCACCCAACAACTAACACACCGAAAGCTGGCCAATGGAAAATCATGTGCACAAATGCTCACAGCCTGGGATATAAGATCCCAGACCTGCAGGCAATAATGTCAGAGGCTAAACTGGACATGGTAGCAATTAGTGAGATGTGGGTCACCAGTAACCACACTTGGGAGACTTCAGTACCTGGCTATGTACTGTTCAGAAGAGACCAAGGTACAAAGGGGGAGGTGGAGTGGCCCTGTATGTCAATGAAAATATCAAAGCTACAGAAATTCAGAATACATATAAGGAGCCAGAACTGTGGGTCACCCTGGAAACAGAAAATGGGACAGCCATAAGAACTGGGGTTGTCTACAGGCCCCCAGACCAGGGGGAGGACATAGACACATTACTGTTAGAAGATATACAAAACATGACAGCTAAATGGGAGGTTCTGATAATGGGAGACTTCAACATGCCGGATACAGATTGGTCAATACCAGCAGAAACATCTGCCAGAACTAGACACATGGTGGATTCCCTGCATGGGGAGGGCCTCAAACAACTGGTACAACAACCCACAAGAGACAGGGCTATCCTAGATCTAGTACTGACTAACAAGGAAGGGATCACAGATCTCCAGGTAGAAGGTCACCTGGGGGCCAGTGACCATCACATGGTATGGTTCAATTTGGCCACTACATCTAAATCATCCCATTCCAAGGCAAAAATATGGGACTTCAGAGGAGCTGCCTTTGATAAGATGGACAACAGAGTTAAGCTAGCCCTGGCAAAAACAAACTCAGGTGAGGGGGTACAGGCAAAGTGGGCAAGCATTAAGGATGCAATACTAGAAGCAACATCCCATTGTGTTAGACAGAAAAGGAAGTGCAAAAGAAGAAGAAAACCACTTTGGTTCTCAACTACAGTAGCAGAAAAGGTCAGAGCCAAAAGGCTGGCCTTCAGAAAATTTAAGGGAACACAGCGGGATGAAGATAGGGAGGCATACCAAACTTCCCTAAGGGAAGCAGGGAAGGCAGTAAGGCAGGCAAAGTCCCAAACTGAGGAAACACTAGCACGAACAGTAAAAGAAGGTGACAAGACTTTCTGACTTTCTATAGATACATTAGTGAAAGGAGAAAGTTCAGAGAGGGTATTGCTAAGCTCAAAGGAGAAAAGGGGGCATGTGAGGAGGAGGACCCTGTAAAAGCATCTATCCTAAATAGATACTTTTGCTCAGTATTTACTGAAGAGAAGGTAGTACAGGGCCCACAGCTCAGCACCATGGACACAGGGGGGAGGGAGTGAGATGAGCACTACTCCCTCCACAAAAGAAAGGGTCCTACAAGAGCTTGCTAAGCTCAGGGTGGACAAGGCAATGGGACCTGATGGCATACATCCCAGGGTACTTTAGGAGCTAAGGGTGGAACTAGAAGAGCCATTAGCAGAACTGTTTAGTGAGTCTCTGAGCACAGGAGAGGTCCCAGAAGACTGGAAAAGGGCTCATGTGATCCCGCTCCACAAGAGTGGTAGCAGGAAGGAGGCAGGGAACTACAGACCAGTCAATCTTACCTCAATAGTGGGCAAGATTATGGAGGCAGTCCTTAAGGAAAGGATAGTGCAACACCTGGAATCCATAGGGGCACAGGATCCAAGACAGCATGGGTTTACAAAAGGAAGGTCCTGTCAAACTAATCTCATAGACTTCTTTGACTGGGTAACCAGAGTGGTGGATCAAGGGGGAGCAGTTGATGTCGCCTACCTTGACTTCAGCAAAGCTTTTGACACTGTTCCACATGGAAGATTGATAAATAAGCTGGGTAGGCTCGGGGTGGGTCAGAAGTTGGTCAACTGGGTGGCAAACTGGTTGACGGACAGAAAACAGAGAGTGGTGGTAAATGATATACTGTCAGAAGAGATGCAAGTCACAAGTGGGGTACCTCAGGGATCAGTCCTGGGGCCAGTCCTCTTCAATATCTTCATTAGTGACATTGCAGATGGACTAGAGGGTAAGGCATGTCTGTTTGCAGATGATACCAAGATCTGCAACAGAGTAGATGATCCAGATGGAGTGGGCAGAATGAGAAGAGATCTGGATAAACTAGCAAAATGGTCAGAAGAGTGGCAACTAGGATTTAATGCAAAAGAAGTGCAAGATCATGCACATAAGGAAGAGAAACCCTGCAGCCACGTATAGGCTGGGAGGGGAGTTGCTGGCAGTCACAAAGGAAGAAAGAGACTTGGGCATCATCATCACCAATGACCTGAAATCATCCAAGCAGACCTCTAAAGCAGTAGGTAAGGCTAGGGGGATGTTAGGATGTATTAGTAGGGGTATAAAAAGTTGTAAGAGGGAGGTAATAATCCCTTTTTACAAGACATTGGTTAGGCCCCATCTGGAGTACTGCATGCAGTACTGGAATCCACACCTTCACAAGGACATTAACCAAATTGAGGCAGTCCAGAGAAGGGCAACCAAAATGGTGCAGGGACTGCATCAGAAGACATATGAGGACAGATTAACAGAGCTCAATATGTATACCCTTGAGCAAAGGAGGGAGAGAGGTGACATGATCGAAACATTCTAACACCTTAAGGGCATTAACAATGTGAAAGAGTCTAACATGTTTAAATATAAGAAAATTAGCAGGACAAGAGGACACGGCATGAGAATAGAGGGAGGCCGATTAAGGGGGAATGTGAGGAAATTCTTTTTCACAGAAAGAGTGGTGGATGCATGGAACAGCCTACCTTGGGAAGTTGTGGCTATGAATACAGTGCAGGGCTTCAAACAGGCATGGGATAGGCATAAGGGAGCAATACAGATGAATATGGATAGATAGGTCATTGACAGTGTAAAGGTGTGTGGCGCATTCATAAGGTAGAAAAAATGGCCAGACTGGATGGGCCTTGCGGTCTTTATCTGCTGTCAACCTCTATGTTTCTGTGTTTCTATGAATACACTTTTCTGGCGGGATTTGCATAAAGACAGTTATATTGTTCATGAAGTGAGTCATTAGACTACTATGTTGAAAATGTGGGGTCAAAATCTTTAAAAATGGGAAACTTATGACCATTCATTGGTATTTTGCTATGCACGCTCGTAACTTGGGAATGTTTAAATATTTTGCCCCAGATTTTCAATATAGCCTTCTTATTCTGCCACCTCATGTCTGTCACAGCTGTCATTTTTCAAATCCTGGCTAAAATGTGTTTTCACACCTGTGGCAGAGAATGGTGCTGTAATTGCACAGAATTCTGTTTTGGTGGGGATTTGAACATTTTCTGTGAAGGGTACATGAGGTGGTGCAATAAGACAGATGTGCTGACAGTTTGGTTGCTGTTGTCCTATAAATGGAAGCGCAGAACCTGGAGGGCCCTGTGGATGCACAACTACAGATAATGGCAATGCAGGGCCTGAAGGGCCCTGTGCTTCCACAGCGAAATAAGGACAATTAGTCCCTTGGGCAAATAAGGATACGAGTAAACTATCTGAAAAAGTCAGGAAATTTAATTGCAAAAAACTTTGTTGATATATCAGTTAGGGTTGTTACTAAAGTGACAAAAGTAGGTTAATGTGGCATTAGAGTTTCCAACCCTAACGCTGAACTCCCACCCTGCAGACACTGACAGGCATCAGGGGTGTGCCTCGGGGTTGTCAACCCTAATACTCACCCCATTCTCATACATTGTACCCATCTCATCTTATTTACTTATGGAATGGGGTGAGCGTTAGGGTTGATGACCCTAAGGCACCCACCTGATGCCTGTCAGTGTCTGCAGGGTGGGGGTTGGGTGTTAGAGATGGAAACCCTAATGCCACATTTCCCAGCTTTTGTCGCTTTAGTAACAACCCTAACTGATGCATTAAAGAAGTTTGCAATGAATGAATATATATATGTATATTCAGAATCTGAATACATTTCAAACATATTCAGTGCTCAAAGGGTCTGTGACAGGTTCATGGTAATAACCATTTATTTTAGTTACAGACATAACAGAATAACATAGGATTTTATCCTATGGATCGTGTGTCGCAAATCTAGCCCATCCTAAAATTCTCTTTGACATATTTTTGGCAACATTGTCAGGTCATACACTGTTTTCTTAAAAAGTATTTAACAGTTAAATGATATAAAACTTTTACACCACTGCTGGGGATTCCACTTTTCCTTTTAGCCACTTGGTGGTGATGTTCCTTAACAAACGGGTCAGCATAATTTACAAACTAGGTGAGGATATGCTGCCTTTCATTTTCAAAACTGACAGTTTGCACTCTTAGTTCAGTCTGCATTTTTTTTTATAACATTTTAGTTGCTTTATAGCTGTCAAGTGACAGAATGAGTGGTAAACTTTGGAATTGAAAAGCTAGCTTTATGCTGCTGTTCTTAATCCAGTAGATTAATCTGACTGCAACCCAATAATGTACCAAACCTTATTTATCTTGTTTACAATGCATCTAACCTCACAATAACATGTTATCAATATAAATAACATTGTCTATCTGGTGATTTCTATTCTGAGTGCTTTGCTATTGTGTCTATACAGCACAATTAGCAGCAACAGTTACAAAAGGCCATTATTCCAGAATGCAAGCTTGGTGATAACAACAACTGAAAATAACACATTTAGACTGATGTAGTAAATATGTACCAAAGAGCAAGGTTAAGGCAACGACATGGTTACATTAAGGCAAAGTATAAAGTAGAAAAGCACAATGCAGTAAGGACAATAAACTAAGCAGTGGACTCAGAATAGCTAGATGATATCAGGAGAACCATTTAGGTCAAGGTCTGGGCTGTGCAGTCACAGACAGCGTGTAACAATAAACAGTTCCCTAGTGCCCTTTTGTAGGAGAATTTAGTGAGGCAGTTACTTATGGTGGTAGGAAGGGACTTCCAGAACCAGGGGCAAAGCATGAGAAGGCCTGTTCACCCATTTTGGTGGCATATTTAGGAATAATGAGGGTGGATGAGTCAACAGATCTAAAGGAGTAGGAAGAGTGGGCACTTTGTAAAAGAGAGACTGGGGCATTAGTAGTGAACCTAAATAAGTTACATGTAAAATAATCTAGCAAGTCAGAACATGAAGCAGAGGGAGAAAACTATTTCTTTACATGTGTTTTCCAATTTCTGTCACAACAGAAAAAGAAACACAAGATGGCGGCAGCTGCACCCCCCCCCCTTCCCAAGTGGTTTGTGATGCATCAAATTTGTGAACTAAAAAACACTCTCGGGAACCAGAAATTTATGGCTCGTAGTTGTCATCTTTTTTTTTTTTTTAAATCCTTATCGCTCAAGAACAGTTTAATATTTTTGCACCAAACCTTCAAAGGGAACTACCTCAGCACAGACCACATGTACCCTGAATGTTCTGTGCAGAAATTCAGTACTGTGTGGCCTGTACATGAGAGCAAAAAAAAAGCAAAAAAACTCCCATGTTAAATATAGGACAAAATGGGAACTTTTACTAAATAAGGGATATCCAGATGGGGCATCCAGATCTAGGAAATCGCACAAGATGCCATCATGAAACTCCATGTTTTCACAACATGGCACATCAATGGAAAATGCAAATTTGTGGGCTATTTCAACAAATCCCACCAAAGTTATTAAACTACAAAGTTAGGGGTTAAACATTGAGCACCCTACTCAACCCTAACTATATCTATCTATCTATCTAGTTACATGGTTTGCAAAAAACCTGCACTAATGCATCAGTTAGGATTTGGGATACAGCGACAAAAAGGGGGAAATGTGATGTTAGGGTTTCCAACCCTAACACCCCTACTCCACCCCTGAACGGAGAGGGGTGGAGTCTTCCCTGGGATTGTCAACCTTTATGCTCACTCCATTGCACTAACAGAAAAGCTGAGATGTGATGGAGACAGGTGTGTAGGTTTCATGAGTGCATAATACAACCACAACAATATATATATTGCACAAAAAAACAAGTCTGGTTAGTTACTGGGTTCTACCCAGGGGGAAAAGGGAAGAAGAGTAAAATAAGGCTATATATTAACAATAGGAGAACTGAGCTGTTGGCCAACTGTTGAGATGTGTGGCAAAGGGCCAGGATAGGATAGGTAGTAAAATAATGGCTTAGCTCTTAGAGCACAGAGAAAGGCTGTGTATAGATAGGCATGATTGGAAATAGATGTTATCCCAGCCAAACATCAATGCTGTGGGGGAGGTAGAGTCAATAGACGGCCTTAGGCAAATTAAAACAACATGAAATAATAGGGTGTAAGTGGGATGTCAGGTAAACTGGGTGGAATCTGGCAGAGTTTTCAGATAAAGGAAATGTGCTAATTTTAGTGTTTATTCAAATAACTAACAAAGCACATGGGGCCCCACTATTGGGATTGTCTCTCTGCTGCCCAGCTTCTCTAATAACTCCGAGGCAGAAAAGATGAGGTGAGTAATGGGAGGAACTGTTGCCATACTTTAATATAATGCTGGTAACTTGGGAACAGTGGATCCAAGGGGACTCCATGCTGGGAGAGTATGAATAGAATACTGAAGATTGAAACACAGCCTGCCTCTTACAGAGAAAACACACAAAAATCAGCACTCATCTCAAAGATACACTTTTAAAATAAAGTCAGAAAGCTGTTTAGTATGCTTCTCATATGAAAGCCACAGCACAGCTGCCCTGGTGCTTCGAGTCTTAGTCATGACTCTTCGTCAGAGGGCGGAGCTTGAAATGCTGTGTCTCATAATTCATTTTAACTAATTAAAGAAACATACATCAATTAGAACACAGCACTGAAGCTGCATCAGTTAGACAACAAATACAAGTTTACAATATATGAAAATGTTCCCCAAATATCAAAAAGTGTATAAAATGCAATTAGTGAGCAGCATACACTTGAATACAGCATCAACATTTTATAAGCAGTTTGTTGAGCAATACATGATAAGCAGACCTATCATACTTAAAAAAAATAAATGCATATAAACAGAATAAGCACAAAGAACTAACAAATGCTTAGAAAAGAAGTTTGAAAAAGCAAAATGTATCTGCTGTTTTGGAAGCACTCATCATTAAATAGCTAGGTCTGAGAAATACGGGGACCACATAAGCCATTGCAATCAATGTTAAATCTTTGATTAATACTTACAATTCTTCATAAAGCAGAGTTATGAAAAAATCAAAATATTAGTTTTATTTAAAAACACTCATTTAGAATAGTCAATATTTTAAAGAATCACCTAACACAATGCATTCAGATTGGGTGCCACCTAGACCAGCAGGTTGTTTTAGGTGTGGTAGGTGCAATATCTGCAGATATTGCATGCAAGAAAAAAAAATATGCACAAAGTTCTTAACTAGCAGATTACTAGTAGTCAATTCATCAACTGTACAACCACTTTTGTGGTCTATGCACTGACATGTTCTTGCCCCAAGATCTATATAGGAGGCACGGTCTGAGCCCTTAAAGAAATGGGTCAGGAATATGTCCGTTCCATTACCAAACAGGAACCAGACTCTCCTGTTGGGATACATTTTTCCTTGTTTCACAATCAGTATTGAACACATAGCAGCCAGTCGGGGGCAAACAAAAAACGTTACTTTAGTGCGAAACCCAGTGGATCTTTACTTTAAGAGCTTACTCTCAATTTGGTCTGAGTGAAAGTATTCATATCATTCCTTTTCTGTAGAGTTTGATAAGGATCCTGTACTATTATCATGTTTAGTTATTGACTTGTCATCACAGTTATTCTTAGTTCTGTACATACTAATATTTTTAACATTCATTCAATCACATGACTATTTAAATTCATGCATAAAAATATACAGTAGATGATTTTTTCATTCTGTGTCACATTTATGTTATGAAAAAATAATTAGATTTAGATACATCTTCTTCCAATCACCCAATTGTTTTCGTTCTCTGTTTTCATTTGTGCCCTCCTCTGCTCCTGTTTTTTTTTTTCTCTTTTTAGTCACATGATCTTTTTGGTTCTGTAGTGAAGCTATCATATACATTATGCGATTTGAAATGTGTGCTTTTAAAATATATCCAGCCTGATACAGTCCTTCTTTACATTGAAAAATAGCTCTGCTTTTTGTCTTTTGTTTCACTACAGTGAAATGTTTAAAATGGTCGTGTTGATGTTTATCAGCCCTCTGTCTAACTATATAATTTCCCTTTTTCCTTGTACTGGGTTATATATTAAATCCTAAAATAATTAAACATGATGTTATTGCGATATCTATTGTATTAAATTAATGCTATGTAAAACATGATTGGATTTAGATATATATTTTTGCAATCCCTTTAATCCTCTTTTCCTCCCCCCTCCCCGGCCTCCAGTCTCTTTTTATTTAATTTTCCAATCACAGGACTTGTCTACTGTTATACTATAGTCACCAGATATATGATGCTATTGAAGATGGCCACTTCTAAATATACAGTAGTTGCCCATTTCTGTTTACTTTTACATTGAAAAAGGTATGTTTTGCTTTATATCCTATGTCAGTGGGAATACCAAAAATGATTGCGTTGACATGTAGTAACCTTCTGTCTAATTACATTTCTTCTTCCTTTTCTTTTTGCTCGACTGTAGTTGTTTAGTGCTCTCTGCACTTTTTGAATCAAGTTATTTAAAGGGGACAAGAAATGTGTGCTAATTAGCAGCAGCAGATACTACTG
The DNA here is from genome assembly GCA_016271365.2 of Neoceratodus forsteri. Taxonomy (NCBI): domain Eukaryota; kingdom Metazoa; phylum Chordata; order Ceratodontiformes; family Ceratodontidae; genus Neoceratodus; species Neoceratodus forsteri. The sequence goes on from CM057449.1 coordinate 1,841,493,659, forward strand.
TTCCTATTTATAGCAATGAAATTCATACCTCCAAATGATCTATATTTAACTGTGCATGAATAAACACTGATATGAAAAACTGTGTTTTCCATTGTTTCTCTTTCTGGACAACATGCTCAAAAGTTCTTTTCATGGAACTGGTAGTTTGGAGTTTTTACTATGTCAAAGTTTGTGTACGGAATGCTAATTATGAGCTGCTGACCTATCAGACCCTTGCTCAGAGTTCTGTGCATAAACCATGACATAGTTACTACTCCATATCTCAGGTTCCATTAAGAGAACAGTAACTGGGAAACTGCCCAACAAAATACAGTTTCTCACAACACTTTTTATGCTGGTGCAGTTAAATATGGATGATTTAGGACAATGAATATCATTTCTGAAAATAAGAACTTCAAAGCCAGCTGTCAGTTAGAAATGAGTTCCTGTCCTCTTTATTACTGAGACCTGGCTGGATGAAAATTCTGGCCCCATTTTGGAAGCTATGACTCCAGTTGGGTACTCAGTGATACACCGCCTGAGATTGGATCACGGGGGGAGGGGGGGGTGCGGTCTGTTTCAAGACCAAACTTAACATCATGAGGGTACTAGTTGAGGAGGTTGAGTCTTTTTGAGTGTGCCGTTGTAGCTAGTGTAGGCTATCGAATCGCCTTCATCTACCGTCCACCCGGTGATGAGAAGCAATTCCTTCAGGAAGTGGCAGACTTTGTCGTCTACATGGCGGTTGAGTAACCCAGATTAATGGTTCTGGGTGACTTCAGCACCTGGGTCAATGACAAACTCTCTCAATTTGGTCAACACTTCCTCCAGCTAATGACATCTCTGGGCCTTACACAGGTGGTTTCCACTGCTACTCATAAACACGGACACTCTCTTGACTTAATCCTTCTCCTAGGGATCGAAACATCTGACTTGGGGGTGGAACCAGCTGGGTGGTCTAATCACTACACCATGGGGCTTAGTTTTAGCACCCCCCTCATAGGCCTACCCTTGTGGAGATGGTTAAGTACCGCCCTTTACGGGATATAAGTTCCCATGGCCTAGCAGCAGCACTTGACCTCTCATCCCTCTCGTTGGCAAGCAATGTACCAGAGACCATCGTGTCAGCTTATATTTCAGCCATCTCAGTGGCTCTGGATTCCATTGCTCCAGTCCGTGTTCACTCTCTCTCCCTTCACCCTAGGTCCCCTTGATGGGTCCTTGAGGGAGTTGCGGAGACTAGGGTGAAGGTTAGAGTGTTGCTGGTGAAAGTCCGCCCTTGATGATGACCACCTTAGATTGACGGACCATTACCAAGTCTATCAATCTGCAATCACCAGTAAGAAGGCAGAATTCCTGTCTGGGGAGATTGCGGCTGCTCAGAATCGACCAGCTCAGCTTTTTCGAACTGTGGACAGACTGTGCAACCCAGCCTGTCTGCAAGTTCGGAAAGCTTTTTCACAATTAGAGTGTGATGAGCTTACTCGATTCTTTGCAAATAAGGTGGCTGATATCAGGATGGTACTTCAGCCAGCACACCCTATGGGGGTTGTTTCTGATCAGTACAAGGTCACTGTACTACAGTTCTCCTGGAGTACCTTCAGTCGACTGGAGTTCATGAATGTCATGAGGATTATCCAGAGTGTGTGCCCTACGTGCTGTAGTTTGGACCCTGTACCGACTTCCCTAATTTTGGGTTGTATTGATGTCATCAGTCCGGTCCTTGTGTGGATAGTCTGGTGCTCCTTGGAACCTGGAGAGTTTCCCAGCTCCCTGAAAGAGGCGGTGGTGACATCAATCTTGAAGAAAGCTACCTTGGACCCCGACTGCCACGCAAACTACAGACCTATCTCTAACCTTCCCTATGTAGGGAAGGTGTTTGAGAAAGTAGTGGCAGCTCAACTGGAGGACCATTTGACCATCCATGACATCTATGAACCGCTCCACTCTGGTTTTCGTAAGAGACATAGTACCGAGACGGCGCTGGTTCGGGTGCTCAATGATGTCCTGATGGCAAGAGATCACAAAACTGTACTATCTTGGTCCTTCTGGATCTCTCTTCAGCTTTTGACACCGTGGACCACATGGTGTTGATAGAGTGCCTGAGGCATATCTGTGGATTGTCAGAGACAGTCCTCAGATGGTTTACATCTTTTCTCATGGGTAGAACACAGAGAGTTGTGTCTGGGGTTCATTCTTTAGGCCCAATTTCTCTGTCTTGTGGGGTGCCTCAGGGCTCAGTGCTATCACCCATGTTGTTCTCGGTGTATATGCTAACCCTCAGAGACATTGTAAGAAGGTATGGGCTGAGGTTTCACTGCTATGCAGATGATACCCAGCTCTACCTTTCTTTTGCACCCAACCAGGATGGAGCTCTCTCGGTCTTTAATAACTGTCTGAAAGAAATCCAGGACTGGATGGATTCCAGTTAGCTGAAATTAAACTTGGAAAAAACTGAGGTGTTGGTTGTGGACCCGGGTCATCAGATAGGGGGGCCAGGTGTTGGTGCGCCCTCTGGAATTTTTCTTGGTGGCATCTCACTCCTGACCTCTGAACGGGTGCGTAACCTGGGGGTAGTTTTTGATGATGGACTGACCCTACATTCTCAGGTGTCAGCTGTCATCAAAACATCCTTTTATCATCTTAGGACTATCTCCAGGATTAGGCATCTGATTCCATCTGACGACCTTCCTACCTTGGTCCATGCCTTTGAGTCCTCATGCTAGGATTACTGCAACTCCCTTTATCTAGGGCTTTCTGGGGTTGAAATCTGTTGCTTGCGGCTGGTGCAGAATGCAGCGGCCCAGCTTTTGACAAGATCTGCCCAATCCTGTCATATTACTCCAGAGCTGCGTGAATTGCACTGGCTGCCAGTACAGTGGTGGATCACCTTTAAAGTTGGTTTACTGACTTTTAAAGCCCTACGTGGTCAGGGCCAGGACTATCTGAAAGAGCTTCTGGTCCCCTACTGCCCTGGTCGATCTCTCCACTCGGCCGCCGAGGGATTGTTAGAGATTCCAAGAGTGAATTTGAAATCATCTGGTACAAGAGCTTTTACTTATGCAGCCCCCAACCTTTGGAATTCTCTACCCCGTCGGTTACAGGAGTGCGCAACTGTAGAAGGATTTAAGCAGGGCTTAAAACCCTTTCTGTGGCAACAAGCCTTTTTAGTTTGCTAGTGATTTATTGTTATGTGATTTTAACTGAATTTGAATTGATGTTTGTATGATTTTGTGTTTTGTTTTATATTGTTAGGCGCCTTGGCAATAGATAAGGTGCCATATAAATAAATGTATTATTATTAACTATTTATTTATTTATTTAAATGTTTTACCAGGAAAAGCATACTGAGCAGCAAGTTCTCATTTCCAGATGTGTTCTTGGGGAGAGGGAACAGTTGGAGAGAGTTCAGACAATGTACATATATTCAAGATTTGCAGTCAATAATACAATACAGTAGTAGCAACAAGCAGTTAAGGGAGAGAGTACAGCATAAATACAAGTACAAAATATAAGCAAGAACACAGTAGAATTTACAGAATTCATAATTTCATGGTTAAGGAGGAGGGAGCGGCACTGTAGACCACATCACCATAGTCAAAAATTGGGAGAATTATTCTCTGTACAATGGCCTGGCAAGCCAGCAGAGGGATACATCTGCAGTTGCGATACAGGGCACCCAGTCTGAGGTGCAATTTCTTGTGAATGGCCTCAATGTGTACAGAAAAGATGAGGTGCAGGGCATGCCAGGCCCCGAGGTATTAAAAGGAGGAGCATTTCTTGAGTAGTGTCCCATCCAGGGTGTGGAAAGGAAGGAGGGAGGGGAGCCAAGAGAGTCTCTGCCTAGTGTCAAAGGTCATGGAGACTGTTTTCTTGGCATTCAGGAAAAGTTGGCTGGAGCAAAACCAGAGCATAACCTTATCAAAGTCATGCTGGAGTCTGGCTGCCACATCAGTGCTGAGGGACAAGGTGCATACAAGATGGTATCATCTGCATACATAAGGATAGAGGTATGTGGGCAGGCAGAGGGCAGGCTGTTTAGGAAGACAGAAAACAGCAGAAGGCCAAGGATGGAGCCTTGGGGCACACCAGTGGTGATGGGGAGTGGAGGTGGGTGGGAGAGAAAGTCAGCAATCCAGATGGATTGCAACCTACCTGGTGGGTAGGAGTGGAACCAGCAGGTGGCCTCATTAGATAGCCTTGCTTTGGAAAGCTTAGATAGGAGGAGGGGGTGTGACACAGTGTTGAACACCTTTGCGAGGTTGATGAAGATGGCAGAGGTGATGAGTCCCTGATCCATGCCTGTTTGGATGGAGTCAGTAATCCTCAGCAGGGAAGTGATGGTTGAATGGGATCTCCTAAAACCGGCCTGATAATGACAGGCATCTTTAATATAGCAGACTATGTACTGTACATGCTCATTGACAGTTCAGTCAGCAGCTGGCCATGGCAGTGTGAGGAGGGCTGTGCCAATCACTGGCATGGGTCAGTTGGAGGGGGAGTGGGATGGTGGGTCACTACCTGCTGGGGTGGGGGGGCCACTAGACTACCAGTGAATTTATTTGGGTCAGTACGGCAACTGGAGAATGGGGGGGGGGGCAGTGATCACTGGACTACCAGGTATTATAAATGAAATACTGAGGAGGGGATCGGGGCTAGGGAGGGACCATCAGGGATTATGAAAGCATTACTGGGGAAGGGATCGGTTTTACAGAGGGACCACTAGAACATCAGGGATTAGGAATGCATTACTGGGGAAGGGACTGGGGCTTGGGAGGGACTGCTGAACCAGCAATGTGCATTTATATTTATATGGGGACAGAATAGGAGCAGGGAAGGGACCGCTGAACCACCAATGTGAGTGTACATTTCTATGGGGACAGGGCTTGGTGGAGGGCCTGGTCCTCCGCACTCGAGTGCCAGGTGCTCACATGCAGATGAGCCCATAATGGGCATGCATATGGCCCCTTAGCACTGTGCATATCCAATGGGCTCATTTGCATGCTTGGGTTGAATATCACCCATGGGGGCAGTGGCGCTCACCAGTGTGTGCTGCACTTTACTCCTTTGGGCGGTCTTCAGTCCTGCCCTCTGGTAACACTGCACCAAACTCAGTGACCACTTGCTGTGGGCCATGCTACCAGGGTCCAATATTCAAACAGATAGCATGGTCAGTTCCGATTGAGCTGTTTGAATATGGTGCCAGAGCCGGATGACCCTATTTTTTTTCACGCAACGCACCTGTTTGTGCATGCAGCTGGCCGGCTTTGAAAATGGGGCCCCATGACTTTAAAGGAATTTATTGATCCATCTCTGATTTTATCTGCTACCACAAATTTGTAGTAATTGTACTGGCTAACAATGGCTGCCTGGTCCACTGATGCAAATAGATAGTCATTGTACATGTCGCTCAACATTACGTACACTAAATTCAGAGCTGTAGTGTAAAATTACATCAAAATCAAAAGTAGACCAATCAGAAATTTTGTCTGTGGGATATTGTCTGTCTAGATGATCACATAACAGGCTAATGACTCTCAAAATTGATGTTGTGCTTACTTCTGTTGTACAATTAGCTAGAGATATTTGTACAGGTTGACTCCAGTAGACAGCATCGCATAGGTACTGTCCCCTGATCTTTGCAATTTTAGCCATGTAATTGGTACAGCTTCAGTTGTTGTCAAGCCACTTTTTTAAATAACTTTGAGAAGTCTGCCAGATCACCAAGGTACATCATTTAATGCTGCTATGGCAATGATATATTCAGCGTTAGACAGTTTATTATGACAGTATTTTGAAATAGGATCATCTCTTTCATTTACGTCTGCCTCAAAATATTGCACCAAGGCATCATAGTTACAGATTAATGCCCTGACTGCAAAGTGTCTTGAAAGCCAGCAAACCTCGTTAGTGGGCAGAAAGCCATCACATCACAATCTTGAACCTGAGCAAATTCCTTCAACTTTGATTTGCATACAGAGAAACTGCAAAACACAGTATATACTGTTCGCAGTAAAGACTCAATGTCTTTTGTCAATGGTACCTGTTTCTAGGCATTGTCAATTCCCAAGTCGTCTCTGTGGGCAACACAGTACTGTTCAACTAAATGAGTTACACACTGCCTGAGCTTTGCTGCTACCCCATTATTTTTTCTAAGCATAACAGATGCTCTAACAAATTAAGAATCAACAGTTTTATCAGGTCCAGTTGATGGTCTGTATAGTAATCCTTTACAGCTGTAGTGATGGCCTAGGCATTACATACTGTTAATTGAACAAGTCCTCCAAATGTTATTTTATATAGTGTCTCATTTGAGGGCCAAAACTTGAAATACTGTATACGAGCATCATGCTTACAGATACACTGTATCTACTCTTGTCAATAATTAGGGTACGGAAGGAGGAATTTCACATTTCCTTCAATGTTTCATTTTGAATGACAGCATTAATGGAATGCAAGAATTCAAAGGCATAATTTTTACTTCACCAGTTATCAGTCATGCTAACATATTCTGCCTTATGGTAGTGTATTTCTTGCATTGATAACACAGAATTGTTCATTTTTACTGCCAGTAGAACACTGTCTATTAAAATGTTAACATCTTCTGCCTTAGAAGACAGATGTTCCATCAGGGCCAATTAATTTCCATTGGCTGCTGCAGTTTCTGTCAGCATGCTGCATATCCCGTCAGCATTTCTCTTTCTGATAACTGCAACTGCATCTTGCTGAGTAGATGTCACTTTAGACTGTCTAGTTTCCAGCCATCACTCAAGTTTTTGCCTTGTGCAAATTCTCCCCCAACTTTCCCATCAACACAAATTTTGCATATGAGCCCAGTGTCCATACCATATGTAAACAGGTCATAAAGCTTTACATTTGTCTTCTGGGATGATGCAGGTATAATGGTCTGCACAATTTCATTAAGCCACACTTCCTTAAAAGGTGAACAGCACATTTTCTTGGATGCAGAACCTTTCATCTGTGCATGAAGTGGAGGAGTAGCCTTCTCTTCAGCATGCTGAATTGTTGATCTTCTGCAGCACTCTCCAGGTTAACCTAGCTTTAAGCCTTTTTAACTCTTGCTGTGCCACTGGTGTGTATACATGTCCTAAAAAGCTATATGTTATAAATCTTCTGGCAGCCTAAGGGTTAAGGAACACAAAAAACAGAGAGAAATACACTTTTAGACTCCAACAGGTAAGATTCTATTCTGAAGTAGACATCGTGCAGGACCTTGCTGTGCAGGAACTCTAGCAGGTAATATACTTTTTAGCAGATGTGGGAAATGACCTTGTCATGGTTCTGCTACTCACAGCCATTTTGTTGTGTTAATGCTTTCTCACATTTACATGACAGGAAATAATAAAAAGGCAAACACCACACAGGCAGTATAGCACAGTGGTTTAATGCTCTGAGCTGCAAATCTGGAGACCTGGGTTTGAATACCACAGTCCCCACTTGCATACTGTGTAACCCTGAGCAAGTTGCTTAACTTCCCTGTGCTCCCAGGTCCCACCAGTAAACAAGCTTTCAGCTTAGTGTGCCATTCTCGTTAAACAATTGAAAAAACAACAACTACACTTTTATTTATTTATTGAAATGTTTCACCAGGAAAGGCACACTGAGCAACAAGATGCTCATCTCATGGTGTGTCGAGGGGGGGGTACAGAGAGACAGGTGAGTACATGATACATAGCATTGAGTTACTCATTGGAGTCATGAACTGAGAGTATCATTACTTACATTTCACATACATACATTGCTTACATTACTTACATTGAATTGAAATTAGAGTTACACATTGCTTACAGGGCTGTGCAGTTGCCTTGTATGTAAGGGGGGGGGGTACATCCAGTAGGGGAACATTATAGGGAAGGTTTAGCAGACAACGGAGAACAAGGAGTAAGGTTTAGACCTGGATTATGTTACCCTATACATGGGTGACAGTCACTGACTAAAGGAATACATTTGACAGGGAGACAAAGCAGAAGTGCAGTATGGGGTAATTACAGAGGTTGGTAGAAATATATGCCAGCATTTGCAGCCATTAGCTAAAGCTGCTGGTCAGGCCACATAGAATGTAGGGGGAGTGATGGAGGTGTAGTAGTAGGAAGGGGGAAGGGGGGTTGGCCGCAGGGGAGAGGAGGTCAGGTGCATGAACAGTTTACCATGTAGTAGTTTATGAGGGCAGAGGATAGAGAATGCCCAGAGGAGGAATGGTGGATTTGGACCGATAGGTCATTCCATAGCTTCTGGAGATGGTGGGAGAAAGCCAGTTGGCCTGCAGAGGTCCGACGGTGAGGGATTATCAATAGTCAGGAGTCAGTAGCCCTGAGGGCATGAGAGGGGGTTGGAGGAAAAGATAGGGAGGAGGCGAGGTAGGGTGGAAATTAACTGAGCCAGAAGTTAGAAGCAAATTTAGCACTGTGAAGTAGTCACCGGTTGCTCAGGGATGGGAGGGCCAGCGAATGGAAAAGCTCTGCAGTGGTGGTGCGGGGGGGCATCAAGAGCAAAATGGCAGAAAGCATTGAAGAGAGGGTCCAGTCTGGATAGGGTGGACTTGGGGGCAACACTGTAGACACTGAACCAGTTATGCTTCTAGGGCCACTTCAGCATCTTCCAAAGTTCTCCTTTTAATCTTGTTTCTTTCTACTCATGCATCCTCAGTTTTTATGCTGTTTTTCCTTCTCTTCGATGCCTTCTGACTTCTGCATTCTCCTAGATGCCTTCTGACTTCTGCAGCTTTTCATCTCTTTTCTCTACTTCTCACAAATGTTTGCTTTCTTCCCTACCCTTCCCTTGTTTTTTTCCCCCCTGTGGCCAATGCCATCTGCCCCTACCCCAAACACACAGCAAATCATTTATGTAGGCACACCATTTTTCAAAATGCTTGTGCTGTACTTGTGCAGGACAGATGTTAATCTGGGCAGACACAGCAAAAAAACTAGCAGCAGTGCATGTGTTACAGCCGAACATTTTGACATATATTTGTTTTATTCTATGCATGATTGCCCTCATCTCATGTCTTGTCGATGCCCTTCCTCCCTCGAGTCTGTTTTGCCACTTACTGTATTTCTACATTTCAAATATTAAAAGGAGTGTTCCTTAACATGGCTTGGTCCAGGTTTTCGTTAGTATTCTGTTGCTTTTTTTGAACCCCGCTGCTCAAAATGAGCTCCTTGACCTTATGGGATGGTGGGTGTAGAAAGACAGCTTAAAATATTTATCAAAACTTGGTCAGAGCAATATTTAAAGGCATTCCCCTTTTTATGTTTGCTTGCGCGGATGGCAGGAATGTTTTGAGAGAGTAGCACACTTGGAGGTGTGCCTCTCCCATCAATCACTGCTCCTTGAGCAGGCGTGGCGGTAATGCACCAATGGGTGCAGGAGCTCAGCATGACAGCGGTGTTCCTCTGCTTCAAAGGAAAACACCGCTGCCATACAGAGTGTGCTGCCACCCCTCCGTCCTACACGCTCCCCCTCGTGGGCATCACACCGCCCCCCCAAAGCTTTTCTGCCATGCTGGGAGCCCACCCCAGCATGACAGATGTTTGTTTTGGCGATGGGTGTGCCCAATCCCTCGTTGGCTCCACGGTCCCCCCAAGCCATCCTGCTGCCACACTGGGAGCTCACCCCAGCATGGAAAACGTTTGTTTGTTTTGCCGACGGGGGTGCCCAATCCCCTGTCGGCTCCTCGGCCCCCTCCCACGTAGTTTGCCGACGGGGGTGCCCAATCCCCCATCGGCTCCTCGTCCCCCCTGCACATCTTCTACCATGCTGGAAGCCCACCCCAGCGTGGCAAACGTCCCACGTCATCTTTTTTTTTTTTGTAAACCTGTAAATAAAAGCGGTCCTCGCGGCGCCTCCCAGCCCCTCCACAACCCGCACCCACCCACTGTGCCCAGCCTCCCCACACCCCACACAATACTTACCTCTGGACTCCGCACGGACGATCTTTGGTGGACGGGAACACTTCTGCACTCTTCAAAGCCGACCGCGAACTGAGGAAATGCCGTAAGCTGTATAATGGGCTACATAGGGGGGTTTCAACTTTATTGCATATCTCAGTCATTTTTTGGAATTTTTGCACCAAATTTTCAACATGGAGTTTTTGGGACCCCTTCTCATGAATGATGTCACTGTCATGGCGTTATTCAGACCTGAAGGGTGATTTCGCAGGCACTGCACAGTCGCTGCACGAAATCACCCTTTGGCCTTGAATAATGCTATGAAAGTGACATCATTCATGAGAAGGGGTCCCAAAAACCCCATGTTGAAAATTTGGTGCCAAAATTCCAAAAAATGACTGTTTTGCGAGAGTGCATTGTGCAGTTCCTACGCAGGCTCGTAAGTTTGCAAATTTTCAATATTTTCACTCCAGATTTTCAACATTGCCATTTTACCACACCTCCTCATGAGCAGTACAGCTGTCATTTTCATCCTGCCCAAAATGTGTTTCTGCCCATGTAGCGCACAATGGCACAGTCGGGTGCTGAACTCAATGTATGGGACAAATTAAGAAAATCACAGTGACACTGATCATGAGCAGAGGTCTTAAAATGGCTATGTTGAAAATTTGGCAAAAATTCCTACAAATAACGACTTACGAGCGTGTGTTGTGCAGTTCCTCATGCGGCTCGTGAGTACAATTTCCAATATTTTCCTCCACATTTTCAACATTGCCATTTTACCACATCTCCTTATGAGCAGTACAGCTGTCATTTTTCACATCCTGCCCAAAATGTCTTTCTCCCATGTAGTGCACAATGGCGCAGTCGGTGTGCGAAATCAATGTATGGGACACAGTAAGAAAATCATAGTGACACTGTTCATTAGCAGAGGTTTTAAAATGGCAATTTTGAAAATTTGGTGAAAAAATTCCTAAAATGACTGTTTCATGAGCGTAGCTGTACAGTTCCCACGCACAGTAGGGTTTGCGAATTTTCAATATTTCCACTCCAGATTTTCAGCATTGGCATTTTACCACACTTCCTTATGAGCAGTACAGCTGTCATTTTTCACATCCTGCCCAAAACGTGTTTCCGCCCATGTAGCGCACAATGGGGGTAACAAAAAGGCCATGCTGACAATTTATTGTGCAAATACCAGCAATCGCACAGGGCATTAGGGTAAAGCACCATACATGCCAAACACCACTGCAAATACCTGCAAGCGAACGTTCGGCATTGACAAATGCTTGTATTATTTCAAATGTAAAAACACACAAATGCAGACATTCAAAAATGGGGAAAGAAGACTATTGTACAAGAAGATAACATGGAATAAGAGACCATATAACATGGAATAAAAAGGTATAGGTCAAAATATTCACTGTAAGATGTACTGCTGTTTGAAGCACACTTTAACATGTGATCTTATTGTGTTTGTAGTCCAGTTCCATTCTGCTCGATTAGACTTGGACCTTAAATTCTCAGACTTGTCTTAGGCTTTTAAAGGCCTTTAAAACCACATGCCAGCCCAGAGAGGTGCACTATTTGCTAACCATTTAAAATCTAGTAATGTCTGATGTGAAGCAGCATGAGTTAATGGGGAGGGAGGTTGTGTCAAATGAATCTGATTGACTTCTTTGACTGGGTCACCAATTAAACACATATAATTTCTTAGGCCTTTAACATCTCACAGACACAAAATTCCCTTAGCCAGTCTATTACACGGCACAACAGATAGGTATATGGATTGGTTGACAGGCCTTTTCTTGCCATCATTTTTAATGTATCTATGTAAAGGGGTTCCTTAGGCAAACTGCTGCATTTGCATGGTGAAGTGAGGCCCGCTACAGGCAATTAAGACAAGAACCTCCACAAAGTACTAGAAAACAATGCAGACTCCTCTCTTGAGATGGAATTTGACAGCAGGAGGCCTATAAATTTTTAAATATTTGATAGTCCAAGAACCTCCTTAAATACGACTGTGTGTGGGCATTTTAATAATGGCTTTGATTTGGTGCCACACAACCACCTGCTGAAAAAGTTGGAGAACCTGGGTACAGGTTAATGAAAGTGAGGTTAACTATTTGGATTTGCAAATTATGAAAGATGACACATGGCAAATTAATACTGACTTGTATTGAAAGGAAGTGGATGGCAACACTTTGTTGGTGGTGTCCAGTTGCCATCCATGCCACACCATACAAAACACCCCAAAGGCCAGTTCCTGAGGGTCTAAAGTAATTATACCTGTAGCACAGAGGCAACATTTAATGAGAGAGCAAATGAGCAAAGTAAAAGGTTGTTAGATAGAGGCTGTGCTAGAAGTATTGTTAATGAAGCCGTTGAACAAGCTGCATCCCAGGACCGAGATGTATTATTGCAGGATAGACCAGGAAAAGAAAAAAAAACAATGACAGATTTCATTATGTCACTACATTTTCAGCTCATGCCAAAAAAGTGGAAAACATTATCAAAACACATTGGCATGTACTGGGGAGTGACAGAGGCTTGCAAGAATTAATAACATTTCCACCAATTATGTCATACCAAAGGGCACCGACTATTAAAGATAGTCTGGTAAATAGTCATTTTAGCCAGGGAAAACAGTTAACATGGCTAGGAAATGACAAGGGATGTTTTCAGTGCAAAAACTGCATAGCATGTAAACACATTGTAACTTGTAAAAGTTTCATGAATGAGAGAGACAAACGACAGTTTGAAGTAAGACAGTGTGTGACATGCAGTACACAGGGTGTGATTTATCTAGCCAGATGTAAATGCGAAGCGTTCTATATTGGGAAAACAGAAAGATAATTTAGAACCAGGTTGAACGAGCATGTGTGAGTCATAGAGAAGAAAGATGAAACGTGTGCTACAGCAGCACATATTTTGAAAGCTAATGATGATCAGGAACACAGTTTCAAATTTATTGGTATTGAAAACATCTATCCTAACCCTAGAGGTGGCAATTTTAGAAACAAAAAATTTTGAAGAAGGAAAATGACTGTATACTGAGAATAAGGGGCTAATAAACAAGCATTTGTCAATGCCGAATGTTGTCTTGCTGGTGTTGGCATTGGTACTGCAGAAGTTAGAGAGGTGCATAATAGGAATGGCAGTGAAGTATAGAACCAATGTCAATCCCACCCCACCCTGCAGAGAGTGACAGGAATTGGGTTGTGTGTTTGGGTCGCTGGCCATAACGCTCACGCCATTTCACTTCACCCTGCCCTTTAATGGATTTTCATCACCAAATTTCAACATAGGCATTTTAGAACCTCTACTCATGAACAGTGTCACTGTGATTTTCTTAATCTGTCCCGAACACTGATTTCCCACAGTGACCACGCTATTCTGTGCCAGAAGTGCGGAAACACATTTTGGCCAGGACATGAAAAATGACAACTATAATCAAGGCCCCTAGAATTCTGCGGCCGCAGAATTTTGCACAGAACTTGCAATCTACCACAGAACTTCCACTGTGCCACAGAATTCACTTTTCTTGTTGATTTTTTATTAATATTTCTGTTTTTCCATAGAATCTGGTTCCCTTCCCCTCTTTGTATATCCTAAACCCCCATATGCTCAGAATATGATGTTATCATTGCTATAACATCATACTTTAGCTAATGAAATGGCTGCAATCTGCAACAGAAATGAACAGTCACTTATCTACCACAGCTCCTACTGCCAGAGACGGTGGCACAGCACATCAGGCATGGCGATATTTGCTCAACCTGCACTACAGCCTAATACAATTTTCAGTCTTACATTATTACACTAGGGTCAACTTAAACAAAACCTTGTCAATAGCACAGACCTGTTAAGTCCATACCTCACTTTGTACAAACCTATTTGTGCCTTTAAGGTATAGAGATGCCATCTGAAATGAATAACTGGTAAAATGAATTTAACTGTCATTTTTAAGAAACAAATTATGCCCAGAAAAGTGGAATATAATAATGTGTAGACCTGTTGAAAGAATAGACCTGTTAAATTACACTGTATGCATTTTCGCCAGGGTTATTAATTACATGTTGTCATTGGTTGCTAGAATCACCTAAAACTTATGGAGAAATGTTGTGTGCAGGGACAGCTGTTAGGCCAGCGGGTAGCATGCTGTGTTTCCGTGCTGGCAACTCAGGTTCAGAGATTAGCTCTGGGAGTTGGCTGGGCAGCACAAGGATTGGTGGAACACATCATTGCTTGGAGCCTGGGAAGGCATGGTGCAGTGTTCTGTCACATGGTGGACACATTGTGATGGGCTGGAGAGCTCTATCTCACAATCTGTTCACATGCATGTCATGGCCTGATGGTGTTATGCAGTGTGTCAGGGAAAGCAGGTTGATATCAAAAATGAGTTTTGCAATAACTCCTCTATTCCATTTCTAATGGGACCTGTATGAATGAGGATGCAAGTTCATGGAAATAAAAAAAATATATATATATATATATATATATATATATATATACACACACACACACACACACACATATACACACAGTATCTCTGTCTCTCTCACACACACACACACACACACACACACACACACTTCTATGTATGTTACAGATTACATATACTGTAAATATATAAGTGATACACAGTGGGAACCTCATGAGTGGTGTAGAAAGCACATGCAAATATACAAGTGATAGACAGTGGAAACCTCATTAGTGGGATAGATAGCATGCATATAGAAATACCTTATTTATCACATAAGATCTCCTTTGCATATGTCATTTGTTTAACAGGCTAGGACCTTAAGGGAGAGACATTTTGCTTTTTTTAGGCATAGAATTATTTTTATAATTCTGTTATTTTTTTGAACTAGTGTTACTGTGCTTTCCACGATTCTGATTGCTATAAAAACTGCCATGAAAGTGAAGTCAGGATGACAGGCTGTCACTGTGATGTGGTAGTTTGTTAGTGCCGCAGAACTTCCGCAGAAATTACAAACCACCTCTGCAGAAGTTCTGCGGCAAATGGTAGTCTTGCCACAGAACTTGGTTCCACTGTGCAGCAGAAAAGTAGGGGCCCTGACTATAATGTTCATAAGGAGGTGTGGAAAAATGGCAATGTTGAAAATCTGGAGTGAAAATATTACAGATTCGTGAAGTTACAAGCTTGTGTGGAAACTGCGCAACACACGCTCATAAAACAGTCATTTTTTTGGATTTGTTTCACCAGATTTGCAACATAGGCTTTTGAGAGCCCACCTCATGAACAGTGGCACTGTCATTTTGTTAATCAGTCCTGAAAGGTGATTCCACACAGTGACCACAAAATCACCTTTCAGGACTGAATAACGTCATGACAGTGACTGAATTCATGAGGAGGTGTCCCAATAACCCCATGTTGAAAATTTGGTGCCAAAATTCCCAAGAATGTTCAAGATATGCACCAAAGTTGAGAAAACCCTATTTATGCCATTATACAGCTTACTGGCATTTCTTCAGTTCCTGGTCGGCTTTGAAGAGTGCAGACGTGTTCCCGGTCCTCTGAAGATCATTGTGCCAGGCTCCAGACGTAAGTATGGGGTGAGGAGGTGTGGGGAGGTGCTGTACGCAGTGGTGGGCATGGGTTGGGGGAGGGCCACAGACAGTGAGGACCATTTCTACTTTACAGGTTAATAAAAGAAAAATCCAAACAGCGCAGAAGGTTTTGACGGGTACATTTGTACGCTGCATGGTGGGCTCCCAGCATACCACCTGTGTGTTTTGGGGTGGGGGACTGGAGCCGATGAGGATTGGGCACCCCATCAGCAAATAAAAATGGGTGTTTGGCAGGGGGGGAGTGATACTGAGGGGGAATGGGCACCCCCTTGGCAAACAACTGGCACAGGACATGATGCTGATGGAGATTGGGCTCCCCCATTGGCAAATGAACTGGGGAGGGGGACATGATGATGCCGAGAGGGGGATTGGGCATCCCTGACATTGGCTTTTCTGGGGACTGTGAGAGGCAGACGGCACAGCTGCTGCCATGTCTCATTGAAATGTTACACCAGGGAAGGCACGCCCTGCAATGAAGTGAAGCTCCCTCATTGCAGAGGCTACAGCATTTCAAGTTGGTGGTGTGCTTTGCAACTGCTGCCATAGACAGCATGCAATCTCATTCATGTCCCACAGCCAAGCTCGAAAAAGCAGTGGTGCCACTGGTCACAACATGGCCATGCCTCCAAAACCTGCTCTTCCACTTCAAGCAACCCCAATATGTTGTCTGCGTTGTGCGTGCAAGACAACATAAAAATCAGGTCTAAATGCAGGTTTGGAGTTAAAATCTCACTTAGAAGAAAGATGAATACATTAACTATGTTGAATGAGGAGAACTAGATGTCAAGGAACATATGTTCACTGGTTTTAGCACTTTATTTTATTTTTTTATTTAGTTTTTGTTGACTGGGTAAGTCACTAGACAAATTCTGCCTATTTTCAGGCACGACCCGGGGGAGAGGGATACAGATGAATGCCAACTGACATTGAACCAGATTAAGCTGTTGGTGGTATTTTAAGTGAATGAGGGAAATTTGGCCAGGACACCGGGGAAATTCCCCTGCTCTTTTCGATAAGTGCCATGGGATCTTTAACATCCACCTGAACTGCCACCAATCCAGGTAGATGGGACCTCGGTTTAATGTCTCATCTGAAAGACGGCACCTCAGAAGTACAGCATGCCTCTCATGCTGCACTACAGTGTCAGTACTGGGATATTAACCCAAGTGTCAGATGTGGGAACTGAACTCACAGCCCTCTGATCTCCCAGCCTCAGAGGTGAGTGTGCTACCTACTGAGCCACTGACACTGCTTAAAGTATTTTGATCTTGAGCTCCGGTGTCCAGTGCTTAAAGTGGGTGTGAGTGCCACAGTTTATGTATTATAACCTGGGTACAGCCAAGTGCATAGTCAATGGGGTAGGTAATTGGCTTTGGGACAGATAACAAAGAATAGTGGTCAACGGAGTGAGGTCTGATGAAGGCGCAGTCACTAGTGGTGTGCCCCAAGGTTCAGTGTTGGGGCCAGGCCTGTTTAATGCCTTTATCAGTGACATTGCCATAGGTATTCAGGGTCGCACCAGTAAATAGGCACTTGACTGTCTAGCGTGCTTACCTGGTTAACAAAAGCTAAATAAATAAAAATTGTCCTATTCGCAGATGATACCAAGCTAGGAGGAAGGGTTGACAGCAAGGAGGTGGTTAAGGACCTAGAAAAAGACCTACAGAGGCTGGAAAGATGGTCTAATGTCTGGCAGCTGAAGTTCAGTGCAAAAAAATGTAAGATGATGCATTTGGGTAAAGGGAACCCAAGGACAGAGTACCACCTCAATGGAGTCCAACTAAGCACCATATATGAAGAACAGGACATAGGTGTCATCATAAGCAGCACCCTTAGACAGACAAGCCAATGCAACAAAGCTTACAGCAAGGCCAACAAAATGCTGGGTGCATAGGGAGGGGATTTGACAGCATGATTAAGGAGGTAATAATGCCACTCTAGAGGTCCCTGGTAAGGCCCCATCTGGAGTACTGTGTCCAGTTTTGGAGTCCACATCTTAAAAAGGATATAAACAAGTTGGATGCTGTTCAGAGAAGAGTGACCAGAATGATCCAGGGCCTTCAAGGGTACTCATACGAGGAGCGTCTGGAAGCATTAAAATATGTTCTCACTGGAAGCAAGGAGAGAGGGGAGATATGATTGAAACATACAAGTTCCTGAGAGGAGTAAATAAGATGCCTTCCATGGACCTGTTCAGCAGAATCTACAACTCTAACACTAGAGGGCACGAGTGGAAGCTGAGGGGGGGAACTTCAAGTGGATGCTTAGGAAACACTATTTTTCAGAAAGAGTCATGGAGCCATGGAATAAACTGCCAGCTGAGGTAGTGGAAGCAAATTCCATGACATCATTCAAGCTGGGGAAGGACAAGGCTAAAGCACAATCAAAAGCAACAGGAGCAGTAGGAGGCATTAGGCAGAGGGGAGGTTAGGTCCTGGGATCTGAGAAGGTCCAAGGAACACATGGGCAGACTAGATGGACCCTTGGTCTCTTTCTGCCATTTTTTTCTGTTTCTATGCACACACAGCCTGTATTTAGGGAGGCTCTTGGAATTACAATTTATAGGCCTCCTGCTGTTCTTAGGAGAGGAGTTGCATCCCCAATCTGATTTTACAACCATCTAGTATTTCAAAGACTGTTTTTTTGGCTCTGTATACTTCCTTATCAACAAGAGATGGGACTTTAAAAAAATAACGTATGTGCTCCTCTCTCCCCTAGTTTTTGTCTATTTAGCTAGATAATATAAGCGTGGTCTTGACAGATCCCATTTCTAGCTATTACCAGTTTCAATCTTGTTGCCCTTCTCCCCATCATTCCCCTTTCTCTACCCTACCACCCCCATTATCTCTCTCCTCTTCCCTTCCCAACTGCTCCCTTTAACCCTCCTATTTTAGGGTCTCTCCATGCTTTTTTTCTGCCTTTGTGTTACTTCTAAGGGTCCTGCTGGATTTCTGAAATGGGGCTCTTGTCCATCCCCTTACATATGGTGCTTTCCTGAAGACTTGTAGATCATATTCCACTAGCATACACTTTATTCTGCCGATTTAAGTTATTTATTTGTTCTTACGTATTGTTTAGCCTTTTCATATGAAACCTCTGGTATACTTCTTTTGCTATGTATGACCCCTTAATTGTTTGTACCATTCTTACCAGGACCACTTTGAAAATGAGCTTGCTCAATGGTGATATGCCTGGCTAAATAAAGTTTTTGATTGATTGATTGATTTCTCAGTCTATATATTTTTCTTGGGGGGGGGGGTCCATATTCTTCCTTCCCAGATGCTGGACTTCCAGTGAGTTTCTGTTATCTGGAGGGAATTGCTCACCTTCATTTTCAAGTCACCCTGGCTGTTCCCTCAAGTAGCATTAACAACTGAGTACATTAACAGGACAGCTCTCCCTCTAAAGGTTCTGTGGTAACAACCATGCTCAGTAAAGTGTTATATTCTGCTTCTGTGCTGTCCCTCAAAATTTGCCTCAAATGAGTCTGACAGGCTCTAGGTAGCTGGAAGCAGCTATATAGATTGTAACAAGCATTTGTCAATGCTGACTGTTTGCTAGCTTGTATTCACCTTTCCCATAATGGCTTTTATTTTAGTAAAGAAGAGATGGACATAAAAAAATCAAATACTGTATGAGACTCTTTCCCAATGCTGGCAAATCATTTTTGAATAATTTTAGCCAATAAGCCAGACAAGAATCTTTTTTAAAAAAGGACAGATATACATCTCCCTCCACTTCAGCTGTTGAAATAGTCTGCTGTGCTTTTAAGCTGCATTTTCAACTACCAACAGAGATGGAATTTATGCCAATATACCCATATAGTTCCCCCAAAACAAGATACAAATACCAAAATGCACCTAACACATAATACTGCAGTCTTACCTTTGCCTCCTTGAGACAAGATGCAGCAGACAGTCTCGAGGTGGATATGGTGAGGACAGGGCTGCTTGTGTTGAAGGTGGACAAATCCCCAGGCCTGGCTGGCATACACCCAAAGTTGCTGAGGGAACTAGTAGAAGAGCTTGTGGATCCACTGGCTGGCCCATTCAGTAGTTCGCTAGAGTCGGTGTGGTACCACAGGACTGGAGAATGGTACATGTAGTGCCCCTACATAAGAGTGGCCCCAAGGATGACCCAGGGAATTACAGACAGGTCAGTCTAACCTCAGTTGTGTGCTAGCTTATCTGTGACCATACTTAAGGAAAATTTGAAGGACTATCTAGATGAGCACGGTCTCCAAGGATGTGAAGCAGCGTGGGTTTATAGTAGGGAGGTCATGCCAGACAAATCTGATTGACTTCTTGACTGGGTCACCAAACAGTGAACAAGGGCCAAGCAGTGAACATCCCTTACCTAGACTTCAGCAAGGCATTTGACTCTCTACCCCAAGAAGTTAATCAGGAAGTTGGCAAATCATGGCCTTCAGGAGAAGTTGACCAGATGGGTAGAAAGCTGGCTGAGTGGCAGGACCCAGACAGTGGTGTGGGGGCAAGCAATCTAGCACCAAGGAGGTCAACAGTGGGGTTCCACAGGGCTTGGTGCTAGGACTGGTGCTGTTCAGTGTTTTCATAAATTATATTGGGGACAGCATTAAGGACAAAGTATGTCTATTTGCAGATGATGCCAAGTTCTGTGGAAGGGTGGATACATCAGGAGGGATACAGGACCTAAGGGAGGATCTGGAAAAACTAAAGAGGTGGCCTGGGATTTGTCAGTTTGGCTTCAATTCAAAGAAATGCAAAGTTATGCACACTGGAGCCATGAACTCCAGGATGGAGTACAGCCTGGGAGGAGCCTGGGTATCTGCATCGGAGGAGGTGGAAGATCTGGGAATGATGATCTTTCATAATCTCAAGCACTCCACACAGTGTAGGAAGGCAGCAGTAAAGGCAAATAAAATGTTGGACGGCATTGTCAGAGGGATCAGCAGCAGGGGAGAGGAGGTAATACTGCCCTTGAAGAGGTCATTAGTAAGGCTGCATCTTGAATACAGTATGCAGTACTGGTGCCCATACCTTAAAAAGGACATTAACCTGCTGGAAATGGTCTAAAGGAGGGCAATGAAGATGATCATGGGCCAGCAATGTAGAACATATATGAAAAGGTTGGAGGCCCAAACATGTGCTCCCTAGAGGAGAGGACAGGAGAGGAGAGGAAAGAAGGGGAGAGGAGAGAAAAGAGAGAGGGGATATGATTGAGACCTTCAAGTATTTGTAAGTAATAAATAACATGGATAAGGAGGGTCTCTTTAAACTAAGTGGAAATCAAAACACGAGGGGACAGTCTCAAATTGGAGAGGGGGAGGTTCAGATGGGAGGCTAAGAGGCACTTCTTCATGAGAAGGTACTGGCGAGTTGGAACTTACTTCTGTAAGATGTGCTTTCATTGAAGATGATGGGCAGCTTTGAGAGAGGTTGGGATAAAGTTATAGGGGAAGTAAGGATCAAGGGAGGGACAGACAGAGGGGAAGGGCAGATTGGGGAGGGGGCAGGATCAGTAGCTTAAGATGAGGACCTTGCATTATGAGCAGGCTAGATGGACCAAATGATCTCTTTCTGCTGGCTTCTTTGTATGTTTGTATCTTTAGTGAGACTAGTGATATAGCTAGGTATAGGGTCCCAAAAGAAGAAGTCCCTGTTTTATAGTTATCTAAGTGGTGCCAGATTGCCTGGCATGTTTTAGGTGGGAGGATTTACAATACAAATTGAATTTTCTGATTAGCTGGCACTTCCACTTCCAACAGTCTTTGCATTTGAATTCAGGAGTCAGCTGTGGAAATGCACGGGTGGGGGGGTGTTGGTGATAGTTTTCTTTGTGCAAGTGAAATCACTTGGAAACTATGGAAAGACAAGATGTAACATGTAAAAATGCCTAGCTAACCTATTCAGGTACCTGCGCAACTCCTACCCTTCAGCCTACTTATGCTCCAGTCTGGGCACATAGTGCTATTAATTGCATATTACTGAACCTAAAAACTGCCATTTTGTATATACAATCTGTCTCATTATATTGTATACTATGTACTACTGTACCACTGTCTGTCAAAATGTTGTTGCATATGTATTGTACTGTTCTTGTCATTTTACCTCACCCATGTAACCCCCTACCCCCAGGGCGCATCTGGAATCGAGCGGTACTCCGCTCAGTATGCCTTCCTGGTAAATCTCTTAAATAAATAAATAAATAAATAAATAAATAACCAAGGACAAACTCTTCCCAATTCCATCCCTGTGTGCATTTTTAGTTTCCAAGTGGCTTCACCTGCACAGACTGTTGAAATTGGAAGTGCCAGTTAGATCCAATCAGCTGTTTGAGTGCTTCCATTGTAGCAGTATGCAGCTGGTTTGTGGAAGCTGTGTGGCTACCCAAGTGCACACCTTGGAGGGAACATATGTTGACAGATTTGTGATTTTTGCCAAGTGGGATCAGAGATTAATTGTGAGAGCTGGAGGGACTTTATGTTTTTGGCATAATCTGCAAAGAAAGGGGGATAGCCAGTTGAAATTAAAGTCACCTAGGAAGAGCAACTCACCAGAGGAGGCATGAGAGGATATGAAGGTGAGGATCTCAGTGACTGATGAGGGAGATATGTCAGAACAGCAATAAACTTCAGCAATGAACATGGGTACTGAAAATGGGAGGAAAAGTTTGAGGAGGAGCATCTCATGAGCAGAAGGGGAGAAGGCAGACAGTACAGGTTCAAACTGGATGCAAGAGGAAAGGTAGATGACAACACCACCACCCCTGTATGCATGATCCTGTCTGGTGATGGAGAAACCTAGGATAGTAATGGCAGTATCTGGGATCCTGGCAGATAACCAAGACTCCAAGATCACCAGAACATCAGCTTTTAGGCTAACCATTATTTATTTATTTATTTATTTATTTATTATTGGTCCCAGGCAGTGGCAGAGGATATTGCAAAGAAAAAGGACACCCAGTGAGTGGTGACAGCCATGTAGTCTCTGCTGCTTGACCTCTTGTCCACATGTTTGCTGTTACATGCACTTCTTTAATAGTCAATGACTGCAAGGCAATGTTTTCCTTCTGACACAGTTTCTTGTAATGAGCAGGCACAGCCTTTCTGGAGAAATATGTTTGTGATGGCAGCTACTGATGGGCAGCAAGTTTCATCACCTCCTGAAAGCCAACAGAGTCAGCAATAAAAAAGAGGCACATGCCCAATGCAGTCAGTGCAGATACAGCTTTATTTAACTGCTGAGCAGCTGGATGGCTTTGGTCATAGATAGTTCTCTGTTCAAAAGCTGGATACATTGTTAACTGTTTCTGAGGTATGACCCAAACACTGAAAAAGAGGAGAACTCTTCCTGTTTTCAATAAAAAAAATCTAGCAAATAAAGGGGGTGATGATATGGTGGGCACATTCAAAGCCCTGCTTGGTGTTTGAAGGGTTTTGCACTATGTATGGAAAAATGAGCTATACCACCAGCCTGTGTACCACCGTCAACCTGTACAACATCCTCTGCCATGTCATCTTGTGACTTATTCCTGGCTCACTGAAGAGGATGTATTCACTGTGTCTTACTAAGGTTGATGTGCCCCAGGTTGCTTGCCTGTCTTCCTCTGCTTAAGGAGGCCTCACATAAACAGCACATTGCTCGCATACTGTTCTTTGGGTCAAGGTAAAAAAAAAAAACTCCAAAAGGAAGAGGGTACCTTTTTCATGTTTGTCCCCAGCATTGCAACTTATGAATCATCCTCTGGCATGTTCATTTCTATTTTTTCCTCAATGTCCTCAGTGGATGACTGGAAGTGAGGCTCACCCTCCGTAGAAGAGGCAGGCATAACTTCCTTTGCACTTTTCTTTTTCACTGGCCCCTACTGGTTTTTCCTCTGTTGATGACCTTTCCCCAGGTTTTTGGTCTGCCATCTCATAACAGCAGGTTCCTCTGGCTCCGAGTCCTCATCATCAGAGTCCCCATCATGCATTGCCTCCGAATGTACTCACTGCCATGGCTATCTACGTGGTCTGACTCTACAGAGCTCAGAGAGGAATAAGAAATGGTAGAATCTTGAGAAAGTGGCACATCATATGAATGTTTGCCTATTCTTTCCTTTCTACTATGTGTAGTGCCTGCAACTGCCTTTGTTGTTTGTTTGTTTTTCTTAATAACCGTATCTTTTACCAGATCTACTTTTCTTAACTGCTGGTTCATCGCCCAGATGTTGCTTGCTACCTTTTGACTGGCCTGTATTTGTTGACTGGGTATCACCTGTAGCAGCACACAAATATGATGGGATCTCAGAAGACAATAAGAACTTGGAGGATGAGGATGCTTCAGTAGGGAAAGAGGATACACCCACTGCAGTAGAAAAAGCACTTCTTGTAACTGTTTTCTTTTTTCTTCAGAATTGCTGTCTTTGCCTTTTGTCTTAATGATGTTGGAAGCTTGTCATACAGGCCCCCTCCATTCCATCTTTATTTTTATCTCAATGTAATTAAACAAGTTTTAAAATTCAAATAACAATTGCTGATCATGCACTAAGACAACGTCCTTCCAAGAAAAACTGCAGTACCTTCTTCAGTCGTGTGAGTGGGGGCAGGTCTCTTTGTGGACTAATTGGTAGCGTGACACAGTTGCAGTTATAAATGAATGAAATTTATTCAGTTCTATCTCAAAATTTCTTCATTGCAGGACAAATATAACATCAGCGGACTGGCACAACAACAAAACAAAATAATCAGAATGCAAATAAACTTTATCCCATGACTTTTACATGGCTTGAAAGGTGTTCTTCTCCCAACACCTGCTGAAACAATTTACTGAGCTCCCTGGAGTTCACCTCCAGACCCAGGAGCACAATCTAAACTAACAATCTCAAATGACAGTCCTTTTATATAGGGAAATGATCATGTGTTCTTCCTAACTCCACCCACATCATTAATGCTAAAGTAAAACTTCTTATTTAAACATAATTATTTTGTTTTAACTATCTAACTAAACAGTTTATAATTCACATACATTTATATACATATTCAGTCTATTTTATTTTAATTCCTGGCTCTTTTACAAACAACTCTGACCATCAGGCACCGCCCCCAACAAGAGACAGCATAAAACAAAGAAACAAAGGGCTGGTCAGCACTATAGCTGTCCTGAAAGGGAGTGGTGCAAGGAGAGTCAGAAGCAGAAGCTGAAATTCCTAAGACACACAAACAGGTGCCCTTTCTGTAAGTGAGAACTGTACCACACAATTTATATAGTTGTTCTCTGAGGTGTACAATCCCCCATATAGTTTCATAACCTGCTTACTTAAACACAACTGCCAGGCTGTTACCAACATGTGCCTTAACTGGTTGTTTCAAACAGGGAGCTTTGAGCAGGAAGTAATTCAAACTAACCAGCCTTTTACAAATGGTTTTACAGCCCACTACACGTACCTTGTCCCTAGTCTTTATTTTATCAAAAGATAGGAGAGGACATGTGTACGAATTAACATTACACTGACCTTCTGACAGGGGAAGTTACATGTGCAATAAGCACATGTTGTATTTCAATACTTTCGCTACTGTTAATATTTACAACCACTGGAGAAGGAATGACTTCCAAATAATGCAGTCCCTTAAAGACTGAATCTTAAACAGAACAGTGACTTAAATGACTTTATTTTATTTCCCCTCACTTGCAACCCATTCTTCCTCTTAGTCAAGCAGCGCCTGTATTCTGGTGTGCTACCAAACACCTCTAAGAAGAAGGACTAAAAGTGTTCTTTCAACCCAAATAGAAACAGATTGCTGGTGCTGCTCATTTAAGCTCCAAATTAACTCAATTACCATGTAAAGAATCCCAACTACCTTTACACAAGGGATTCAGTTCTCCCCCTCTCTTTAACTGAATTACCTGGGGGGATTTACTAAATGACTCACTCTTACTTCTGTCCTCCCCTTTGCTTTATTTTTTTCTACCTTGCTAGTCTCCACTACACTATCTTTTAACTTAGTCTCAACTTTTAAAGCTTACATTTATTTATTTAATTTCTGATTTTACATAGTTATAGTATCAAAAGGCTTTAAGTAAAGCACAAAGCCCAAAGTTCAGGGCCCTCAATCCATCACAGAGTCACTCTGTGACATTCCTCCCCACCTAAGAGGGCAACCAATTCTTGGTTGTCCAAGCCCTATACAGATAAAAGGGGGGTTGTCGGAACTCTGGCCCACCCACAGAATTCCCCCCCAGGGTCCCTTCTGAAATAGAAATACAGCATAAGCATTCCTTTAAAGACGTGCTATCTCATTAATCACTCTGGGCATATACACTATTCTGATTAGCATCTTTAACGGTAACAATTACATTTGAAGTAGGTAGTAGTATCTGACATCATCATCATCATAGACTGCTAACATTGTTAATAATAGTAATACTATATAAACAAAACCAAGCTAGAATAGATTAGAGGAATCGGCTGAAGGTGGTCAACTCTTCAGTCGAAGGAGAATTCTAAATTGAGAATAGCACAAAATAATCTACCACAGTAAGAGAGAAGACAGAAAAAAGAAAGAACAATGTTTCAGCGTATTTCAATGGAACATTAATAGATCTCTGAGATCACTAAATAAGGCATACACAGACCTTTCAAAAATGCAATATATGCTCACTTTATACAGTATATCATTGTACTGTCAGTATTAGTTACACTGAATAATGCTAGCACCCACAAATAATCTATATCTTGTCATCTCACTCCCTTTTCTTTTCCTCCTGGAAAGGGGGTTTTGAGCTAAGGATTTTTCTCATATCTGAAGCCCAATACAGGGATCTCTTAGGTAGCATAACCCGTGCGACCCTAATTCATTCAGATATGGAAACACATTGGGGTTCTTTCATTTACCAAAAAAAATTAGATGTTATCAAAGTATACCTCTGTCCTGTAACCATGTCTCAAATAACGTTTTGGATAGAAAGGTTTAATAGCTAACCCTTCTCCTATAACCCTTCAGGGCACCTACCATTTGCAACCCGTTTCTCTACGTGGAAACCTCCCCTGCTTTCTAAGGTGCCACTTACGTTGGCCTTCTATCCATCGAGCACCACCTTCCCTACTCCTTTTTGGTTCTTCCCCCTTACTGTACCTAGTACTGTCCCTCAGGTAGTCTGCCACCTGTTTATACAATCCAGGCCAATAATAATAGGGGATTAGTTGAAATAAAACCTCTTCCTGGCTTAAAGACTTTTTTGGACTGCCACTTACCATGTCCAGTATCCTTTCCCTAAGGATCACAGGCACCACAACCCGGGCATCCACTTTCTTTGTCCGGGGATTAGGCCTCATGTGGTAGAGCACTCCTTGTCTCTTTTCATACCACCATAACCTATTTCCAACCCCACCATTAATTGGTCTCCCATCCTGAACCTTAATAGATTTCTTTAAACGGGTAACTTCAGGGTCCCTCCCCTGTAATTGTTCCCAATCAGGTTCACAAAAACATTCAGAATTTATGATAGGTGTTTTACAACATAACAAAGTCCCTTCAGCCTTAATGGCTTCTTCCTTGCTGCTTGGAGTCTTCACCCCAGATTATTCACGGACAGTCTCAGTCTTACCTGGGGACTTTGTGTCTTGTGGATCCTCCTCCTCCAGGTAACAGCTGGGAAAAATTGGTAATAAGGGCAACAGGGTTTCCATCCAGAGTTCCTCCTCTACTAGGTCCGATTGTTCCGGGCCCTCTGCTGCCTCCACCAGTTCCTTTGAACGGGACATTTCCAGCAGCACCTGGCAACGGTGCGCAGCCTCCCTCTGGCGCTGGTCTGCTTCCAACCATTTTCCACTGAGACAATTTACCAGCTTTATCAGCTCAGCCACCTGGTCCTTGGATCCATCCTGCTTCTGTGATGCATCGCCCAGGTCACCACTTCCAGTCATCCACATCCTTGGCTCTGCTGGCGTCATCTCCACTAGTCGTTATACACTTACTTCAGCATCCAAGGGTATATGTAGCAACCCCAAGGATTCAGCTGTACTGTCCTGCAATATTGACCATCCACCAGACCTTATACAGACCAATCGAGATCACACCTGGGATATCGGGATCCCACTTCTAACACCATATGTGAGCGGGGGCAGGTCTCTTTGTGGACTAATTGGTAGCGTGACACAGTTGCAGTTGTAAATGAATGAAATTTATTCAGTTCTATCTCAAAATTTCTTCATTGCAGGACAAATATAACATCAGTGGTCTGGTACGACAACAAAATAAAATAATCAGAATGGCAAATAAACTTTATCCCATGACTTTTACATGGCTTGAAAGGTGTTCTTCTCCTAACACCTGCTGAAACAATTTACAGAGCTCCCTGGAGTTCACCTCCAGACCCAGGAGCACAATCTAAACTAACAATCTCAAATGACAGTCCTTTTATACAGGGAAATGATAATGTGTCCACTCACATCATAAATGCTAAAGTAAAACTTCATGGGCTGGATATTCAAACTGCGCCATTCTGTGGCGCAAGCCCTTGCGCTGCTCAAATAAGTTGCGCTGGGGTGTGGTCGGGGAGTGATATTCAATGGAGTTGCATATTGAGCAACTCCTTTGAATATCACCCCTAACCACAACCGCTGCGCGTAAGCGCTGATGGAACTTGGCGCCACTGCAAGGTGGTCAGAGTGGAGCATTCAAGATGCAGTATGCCATCACCAATTCCGATATTCAAAAGGTGACATGCAAATGGGGCCATAATTCTTGCAAGGCGTGGGGGGCATTTGCATCTACTTATGCCCCATTTGCATGCCATTAGCATGAGTGCGCCCGATCCCCAACGACTTCGCACTTGCGCCTGCCAGGCAGCAGACGGAACAGCGCTACAGCCAGCTCGCCTGGGCATAAATCATCCTTCTCCCCGACTGGCCCGATCATGGGCAAACCGTAGTAATTCCCTCCCCGACTGGCCGATCATGGGCAAACCCATAGTAATCCCCACCCCACTAGCCCGATCGCGGGCAGAACAGAGTTCAATCCCCCAGAACAATATTCCTGGTGGTCAGTGGACGTGAAGCCCGATCCGGGCATTGAGTCCACCCCCCCAGGTCCAAGTACCCTGGTGATCTAGTGGCCCCACACTCACCCACGGAGCCCCACCACCCCGCTGCCCCCCGTCAGCCAGCGGGCGGCAGCACCCCATCTGCCTGCTGCCCCCCCGCCCACCGACTGACTGCTCGGTAGGGCTGCACGCCCATTGGTTCAGAGCAAGAGCCAATGGCCGTGCAGCCCATACCATACAAAGCAGTCCAGATATGTGAATCCATCACAGAGTCACTCTGTGACAAGTCGCCTTGGGGAAACAGGTGGCAATAATGAGTGCACATCTCAAAACAAGGTAACAACTGGCTAACAATAACAAGACTACACGTTGGGGCTACTATGCAACGGCCAAAAGGTTGTCCCACCCCCAGAAAGGCTTCACACGTGATGCAAGCCTTTACCTGCTCTGATTTTACAATTTATTTTTTATTGGACTGCACAAACGAAATTGTGCTTGCAGGGGAAATGGTTGGGGACACTGCAGACAGGGGTTACCATGTAACTGCCAAAGGGATCCCCACCTCCACCCTTCAAAAAGGTTTCACATGTGATGCACGCCTTTACAGGCTCTGCTTTCACAATTTATTTTGTTATTGGATTACACAAAACAAAAACAGCCTTGTGCTTGTGTGGGAAATGGCTGGTGATGCAGCAGGCATGGGCTACAATGCAACTGCCAAAGGACAACCCCCTCCATCCATAAAGGTTTCACACTTGATGCAAGCCCGTACTGGCTCTGGTTGTGCACTTTATTGTACTACATAACAGAAAAATACTCCTACCTGAGTCCTGTAATGGGAAATGGCTAGTGACACTGCAGACAGTAGCTATACAACTGCCAAGGGTGGCCCCTTCCTTACAAAAAGGCTCCACACATGATGTAAGCCTGTACCAGGTCTAGTCATTCACTACATTTTTTATTGGAGTACAAAAAAATATCCCTGCTTGATGGGCAAATGGTTAGTGACACTGCAGATAGGGGCTACTTACTCAACTGCCAAGTGCCACCTTACCTCAAAAAGGCTTCACACACAACAGTTTTATGTGATAACAATGACTCTGTTACATCACTGATCACATGCAGAGATGAAATAAGTGCCCAAAGTCAAAAGGGCAAACCACACAACACTGACCGTCGCAAACAGCGATGATCACTTACTAAATCACACATGGCAATAAAAAACAAGTATTTTTATACAGGAGACAAGCCCCCAAAAAAAATGATTACCAACTCCAGGGGGAGTGGACATAGACAAAATAGAAAACACAAAGGAAGCAAAATAGTTTTCTGCACCGGGATCCAAGCCCAGCATCACAGGCTCTAAGGGTGGTGGCTCAAGCCAACTCAGTAGGGCTTGGCCAAACTGATCTTCATATACCCTCTCTAGAGAGTGTAGCGAGCGTAGCTCAGTGCTACAGTCACTATAACCATTTCTTGCTCTTTTCCTCCACTTGCTCTAAATGCGAGTGGTATTACTGATTCGCTCATCTTGAGCTGCTCAATAATACTCACTCACATCACATGATACCCACACAACACAAGCCTATGCCAAGTCCAGTATCATTTTTTTATTGGGTTTAGAAAAAAGGAGAAAAAAAAAAGTCCTGCTTGCACAAGCTAGAGGCTATATTTCCTAAATGTATCCCATCATTCAACGTCTTCCTTGTCTCCTGTCATTTGCCTTTCCTTGTTTCCTGTCAGTCACCATCCTGTGCACATATGGCTAACTAGGAACATATATAGACCTATGTGCAACAACACTGTCTCAGGGGAGTGTACCATCATTACTAAAACTCATAAAAACAGGGAACATAGCAAATACTAGATGAAAACAGACAGTAGGCCCATCACTTTAGTCTGATTCAGGTTACGATTCTGTAGCAAGTAATTAGGCATTTGTACCCTCTCCCTATACAGTATCCGTATCTGGAAATGTTTGTTTCTCTCCTTTGACTGCAAGAAAACAACTTGCAGTCACTTACTCCTGCCACAAGAGGTCAACAAATACATTCTATTAGAGTTGCTGCAGATTGTAATTAAAATGAGTTCTACTAAAACAGCATTTTACTACTGCTGATAAAACCTCACAGATAATAGTTTTATTTTTATCTATGTCACGTAGCCATAGAACAAGAGCAAGCTGTTTTGAAATAGGGGCTTGAACGGTTTATTTTGAAATCAGGTCTACACCCTGCATACAGATTAATCCTTGCTTGTGAAGCATGGTGTGTGTGTGTGTGTGTGTGGAGGAAGGCACCTGATGGGCCTAAAGTCCTTTCTGACCTTAAAATACTGCATATGCTATGTTAACTATTGTTACTGCTTACATACTGCAATTCAGTAGTTAGTAATGCTTTCTATAGGTGCAAGCCTCTGAAGGAATTTCAAACATGGTTAATCAGCAAATAAACAAACGTCCATGTAAATCTGTCCAAACAAAAATGTTAATTAAGAATTTAAATCCTTGTTTATGTTAGACGGAGGGAAGGGGTGGGTGGGTGATGTGTGGGTGGTAGTTTTGAAGTTGCAGTGCTCTTTGTCAATTATCAGAGGCCTGGAAATCACTTAGTGTGTTTCAGTTTTAATGCCTGAAGGGGACAAGCTTGTTGTGAAGCATTGGCAGGTAATGCAGGTGAACCAGTACTGCATCTCAAGCCTGGATAGGCAAGGGGTAAAATGAAAAGAATCAATCATCTTAGCAGACCCTCTCCTTCTCAGGGCAGGTGGGCAGCCTCTCCTACTGTGAGACTGCCACCTGGATGACCACAGTGGGCAGTGTAGCTAGGGAGAGCTGTGGGTGGGTACCATGCATGCGGAATGCATCAACATGCACATGACTTTACAGCATAGCCTAGAGGTTAGAGTAATGAGCTGTGAATGAGCTTGGTACAGCTGGCAGATCTGGGTTTGATTCCTACAACCTCCATTTGCATACTATGTGACGCTGAGCAAGTCCCTTAACCACCCCAGTGCTCCCAGATCACCCCTGAAAACAGGCCCTTATTCCTAGTGGGCCTTACCTGGTTACGAAAAGAATAAATAAAAAAACAAAAACGTGTTTTCATAGGTGGGATTCCTCAAAACTGAATAAACTCAGTGCAGTATGGTGAGGAGTATAGGAGGGATTATGTCCTGGCTTCCCTCCATTAACCATTGCTCTATCTCTTTAGGCATTCCTAGCATCAAAATCCCCACTTTCTTTCTGTGTGACCAGATATGAGAGGCAGAACCAAGGCTCAGGTTTTGAGGATCAGATAGCCCCATCGTGGGAGTCAATACATGCATAGGTAATGCAAAATATGGCTTGGTGGCTGGATTGGGGTTTATGGGCTTACCGGCTTCAGGGAGCAGTTTGGGGAACAGTAGTGGAATACCAGTTTCATAATTTAAAATTGAAAGTTTTTATTTTGACACAATTTCTTTAAATAGCCTGCTTTCAGCTTTATGCAGGTTTAGCACAAATGGGAAAAGCAGTTTTTTTCACAGTTCAAAAATTAGAAACTCACAGAGTTTTGGGAGTGGCATTTTTTCATGGTTCTCTCTCCCTTGCTCATCAAACTCAGTCTCATTGTAATTTACAGACTGGATTTCTCAGCCTTTTGTCACTGAAATGTGGGTGACTGACACTCAAAATAAGGGACAATGTGGGATGCATATCATCAAGCAGGGAGATATAAGCTCAAAACCCTGTTGGAGCCAATGCAGTCATTTGTGAACAGTTGAATTTTGATTAGTGTCTTAGAATACTATGAATTTCTGCTTTGAAGTCTGAGTTTACAGCAGAGTCTCTATGTGGGCAGCATCTTTGCCATGTAGAACACATGTTGAACAGAACAATTCTGAGGGGTATATGAGGAACATCATTTAAACAAACATACAAAAGACCCAGCAGAAGAAGACCACTGGGTCTATCACTTCTGCTCAGTAAGTGATGCAGGGTCAGGCCTTACAATTTATGCCAAAGATCCTGCTCCCCCAACTGTCCCACCCTCTTCCATCCTTCTCCCCTTCCTTGGTCCCAAGGGTTCCCTTTGTGCTTGTCCCAGGTTCTCTTGAATGCTCCCACCATCCTTGCTGATTTCACCTCCTCTGGCAGCTCATTCCAGGTGGATACCACCCTCTCTGTATAGAAATACTTGCTTACATTCCTTCTGAATCCACCAACCATCAGTTTTAGGCTGTGCCCCATGGTGGTCCTGCTGCCAATCATTTTAAAGAGATGCTCCCTTTTCACTCTCTTAATTCCCTTTATGTACTTGAAGGTCTATCACATCACCCCCTCTGCCTCCTTTCTTCCAGGGAGTACATCCCCAGTGCTCCCAGCCTCTCCTCATAGTACCTATCCTGTAACCCTCGATCATCTTGATTGCTTTCCTCTGGACCCCTTCTAGCATGCTGATATCTTTCTTTTTTTTTTTTTATATACTATTTACATACCTGTTCCTCTGGCTGGGAGGGCTGTACCTATGGTTCCCCCCATCCATCCAGCTGTCACCTTGCTGCCACCCCAACTGCAGACAGCGCTCTGAAACACCTATGTCCTGCCCCTCCCTGACCACATCATGGCGGGTACGTACCCCACTCACCACGGAAGACCAGGGGGCAGGCACACCAAGGGAACTACAAAGGATGTGTCTTGCTGCTGCGGCACTAGATCCCGCCGTCCTCATGCTCATAGGTACTGGTACAATTTTTGTCCCTGTTTCTGCCCCACGACGCAGGTGTGCAATGACACCAAGGACTCTTAGTGTGTGCATCCATGTCCAGTGCATCAGGTGTCAGCCTGCTTCGTCCCCACTGCAGACTCTGCCCTGCACCAGCCCCCAGCTACTGCCTGGAGCCAGTACTGCTGCGGTCATCCCCCCAACCTTGGGACACTCAATCCTCCTCCTACTCGGCCAACCCCCAGCACCCAAGCTTGCTCCTGAGCCAGGGTTGCTGACATGGTGCGAGGCATGGCATCCAGCACCTCAATCCTCAGCACCACCAGGCCAGCTATGCTGATATCTTTCTTAAGGTAAGGATGCCAGTACCTCACCCCATATTCTAAATGTGGTCTCAGCAATGACCTGTACAGTGGTAAAATAACCTCTTTCTACCTACTACTGAATCCCCTTGAAATATACCCTAGCATCCTGTTAGCCTTTGCCACTGCCTTTTTACATTGAGAGGTGTGTTTCGGGTCACTTGTAGACTACCCCTAGATCCTTTTCCTCTTTGGAAGCAGTTACCTGAACCCTTCCTATGTAATACTCTGTCCTAGGGTTCTTGGCCCCTATGTGCATCACTTTGCACTTTTTGGCATTGAAACCAAGTTGCCAGATTCCTGACCATCACTCTAGTCTGGCGAGGTCCTCCCTCAGGTCCTATATCCCCTCCTTGGTGTCCACTCTCCCACAGAGTTTGGTGTCATCCGCAAACAGGCACATTTTGCCTTTAATGCCTTCCTTGATGTCACTTATGAAGACATTGAACAACACAGACCCCAGCACCGATACCTGCAGGATCCCGCTGGTGACCTCCTTGATGCTGGAGGACTCACCCCCAACCACTACTCTCTGGGTTGTACCACTCAACCAGTTTTCAACCCATCTTACCATATTTTCCCCCATGCCTAGATCCCTCAGCTTCATTATCAACCTTTTGTGTGGTACAGAATCGAAGATCTTGCTAAAGTCCAGGTATATGATGTCCACCACCTGGCCCTTGTCCATCTAATTATATGTATATGTGGCATACTTATCTCTCTTGCTCTCAGTTCAGTTTAATGCTGCTTTGTTAGCATAACTAAAATACAAGTGTTGCCACAGCTGTTACCGACTAATAACATTATACATACAAGATTTGCATGTTACAAACTACGTGAGTCATATAACATGCTGAATATCAAACCTGGTATTTTTGAGCAAACAAGCAATGCTGTCAGGGCTGGGTGTTGCCTTGGAATGTCTGATATTGTGACATTTTGTTAGACACTCTGCAGCTAAAGTTACTGTTGCCATATTTTCACACAGAATAATACACTTCTGTGCCTCATCATTCAATGTGTTAAATGTAGTATCTTTCTTAGAAAACTTTGCAAACCAGTGATCTTTGGCATGTGTGTATTTGATGCAGTTCAGAAGAAAATCCATCTCATTTTCAATTTGACCCATGTGGTACTGGCTACATAGCCTGTTTTCTTCTGAATTCCAGAGCTGTATCTGTTTGTTGCTACCTGTTTCTGTTTCAAGCTTATGGTCACGGACTCTATAGCATGTCATTATTTGCCTGTGTTTTACATTATTAATATAGAGACCAATAGCATGCCAACTTATTGTGCATTTTGACCTAGGTTTCCAAAGGCAAACTGTATCATTTTTGGCAGATTCTCTTTAGACAGACTTCACCAGTTCATTTTGGAAATTATTGTTCATTATCTGGAAATTATTAATTTCAATACTGCTTAAATGCAAATGTTTTGTCAGAAGATGGTTTACTGATTTGCATTTATTATTTTGTTGTTGACTGGTCACTGCCCTACATTTATAGGACTTTCTGTCACTGTTTAGATGTAACCAAAATTTCGCAGCCCTTTCCCCTATGGCTAGAAGTAATAGATATTGTCCCAGCTCTGCTCTATAGGCATTTTTGTGATGTACTATGATGAACTTTCAGGACATGCTTACAAACTAACAAATGCCTGATTTTGGTTTGTCGTATGCCATTTACTGTGTACCTGACTCAATGCTGGACCACATATCTGACTTCTATATAGAAGAACTGGTTGAATGACAGAGTCAGATAATTTCACTCAAGCTTAACAGGTAGAGTCAAAAATGTATGGAAGAGCCTTATTACTGCTTAAAAGTAGTAAGATTATTTCCTTGTAATCCCATCGCTATGACGTCAGGGGTTGTTAACCCCTCTTGATTACATCATAGCAATGGGATTAAACTGGAGCAGAGCTGCGCATACATGCATCTTAAGTAGTGGCTCCCAGTGAATGGCCATGGCGGTGAGTGTTGGCCCCTATGGAGATCGGCGCCATGGCTGAAAAAGAAAAATAGGACCCACCAGCAAGTAAATCTTTTACTGCCACTGCACTGTGGGGGGTTGGGGGCCGTTAGTTATGAAACACGCTGTTCCGCCACCCCCACCATCCTTCATACTTCCAGCTGGTCGAGCAGTCAGCGACAGACTCGATCAGCCCAGCTCACCAAGGCTCTGCTCCCCTTCATATCAGCTGCCCCTAATATAAAGAAAAAACAGTGTATGGATCCCATACACTATAAAAGCTAATGGATGACCGACAGATGATAACCTCACTGAAATCGCATCTCGAGGTTTCCATGACAACTTTAAACCTTTCGAGCTGCACGCTTGAGGTTTACCTTGTTGTCATGGAAAACTCTCGATATGATTACAGCATGGTTATCATCTGTCAGCCATCCATTATCCCCTAAGTTATAGAATTTAGTTCTTATGGCATAAAATGTGCATAGTGCATTTTCTTGCAGGGCTTTTACTGTTTCTTTAAAATTTCCTGAGGCAGTGAAGTAATTATTTTGCCCAGGTAATTATAACACGGTATGTGCCATTTCTTCTGACCTTCTTTTGGAAGGTAACACTTTTAGTCTTGTTTAGGGTTAATTTCAGTGCCAATGTATTGCAATATTTTTTCTAGTACACGTAGGCTGTCTTGAAGGTTCAGTTCTATTGCTGTTAGAAGAACTAAGTCATTAGCACAAAGGAGACAAGTCAGTTTAGCATCTCCTTACATTGTCCCAGAGCCCACAGTCTTCTAGGCTTGTTGTTAGGTCGTTGATGTATAAATGAAAGAGTATCAGGCGAAGGCGGTTCTCTTGCCTCACTCCATGTTTCTGTTGAAAACTTCTGTTCTAATGTTATTTAGTTGACTAATGCACTTAATATCAGAGTTAATTCCTCTAATCACATCATATACAGTACATTTTCACTTATTCTATTTTGTTGGAGCATTAGAAAAAAGACATGGATGCCAAATAGAGTCAAAAAGACCTGGATGCCAGATAGAATCAAATGTCTGTTGGAAGTCTACAAAGCACTTTACTGATAACATGACTAGTGTCGTTTCACCCCGTCCTCCTACTGATGTCTGCCTGTGTGTTTCTGCCTGTGTGCTGCTGTTAAATCTCTGTGTCTGTGTGTGCTACAGACTGTGAGGCACTTGCAAGCTGTCAGCGTTCTGTGCCTGAGAGGGGCTTTAACTGACTCCTTGACCCTCTCCCCTTCTGCTACTCCTAGACCTCCTGCAGTACAGAGACTGCTTGCCTGCTGCCTAATTATGGTGATGGCAGTGTTGTATGGGGGTGGAACTAGCCGCTTAAAAAGACTGAGCTCCAGCTGATGCAGCAGCATCAAAGTGGCGGTGGAGAAGTGCGGAGGAAAAGTATAGTGATTGGAGTCTGGAGTCAGATGGGAAAGGCTGAGGACTGGGGCACAGGACTTTGTCTGTGAGTGTCTTGGTGTTTAGATAATGTTGCTGTACGTTTTAGGAACCTCAATATTTTATGAAGTGTTCTTTTTTAAAGAGAAGGTCCACTCAGCCTTTTTCTCTGTTTACCTGTGTAGTTTGTAGGCATGAATAATGATTGCCTCTACTGCACCCTCCTAATTTCATCAGGATGTAAATGTAAATGAAGTTACTTAAGTCTGGTGTGAAAACCTACTTGACTTCATTGCAAAGATCATGACCCAACTCATGTAAGGCATCCTGGAATTTCTGATGTTTTACAGCTACAACTTGCAGTAATCATAAAGTATCAGTCAGTAATGGTGCTGTCCTTTGCAATCCGTATGTTCTTGTCTTATGCTGGCCATGACACTTTCCAAGGTATAGTAAGTGCCCTGCTGTTTTTGGTAGTTTAATTTATATAGTTTTTTTTAAAGTTGATGCTATTTTTTCCCTCCTGCCTCTGTGCAGGCCTAGCCATCTACTGACCTCCCATAGCCCTGTCACCAGGCATCCCAGGGACTTACCTCTGCCTGGTGCTTCCCCATGACTTACCCCCCCAATGGTGGGGATTAATGGCTAGCACCTTACCACCAATGATATGGATCCAGTTCTGGAAGAGGGTCCAGTAGCCGATGTGGAGCCTGCAAGGGCTCAGTGTCATCCTGCTCTGCATCTGGAAATTTTCCCTGTTCTGTTGTCTCTGGAGAGACAGACATGCAGTGCCATCCAGACATACCCACACACGCTACCATGCATAGGACAGCAATGGTCACTGCTCCTCCATTCCCTAAGTTGCTGGTCTGACTGCCTGCCCCCAAGCCTCTACTAGAGGCCAGGTGACTGCCAGGAAACTACAGCCCTCCCTCCCCAGAGGAGAAGAGCAGTCCATCAGATGCTTAATCCTCCTCTCCCCTGCCAGCCCCCAGTGACCTGAGTTCATTTCTGAACCTGGGTCATCGACGTGGTGCCAGGTGAGGCATAGGCACCTCTTCCCTCTGTGCCACTGGGCCAAAACTGTGTTTTGCAGTGTAAAGTGTATCTGAGTTAGAAAAAATGCTTTCAGAGAATACAGGGACTTCACAAGATGTAACAGAACTGACTGAGAGTATAACTTCTGCTGGCTTGTGCAGATATGCATCATCAACTCCCATGATGCCTTGCATGAGTGGGTCATGACCTTAGCAATAGAGTTAAACAGGTTTTCACACCAGGGCAGAGCAGAGTGAAACAACCTTAATTATGTTTAAATTAGGATGAAATTAGGGGGATGTAAGAAAGAGTATCGTTATTCATGCTTACAGATTAAACAGGTATACAGAAAAAAAGGTCATGGGGACTTTCCCTTTAATGGCTTATGTTCAACTGTTAATCTAACTCTTACTTTGATTTGCTAGTATAAGCATTTTTATTGCAGTTGAAATAAAATTGCATTTTTATTTCATTTAATTGTCTCTGGAGTGCAATATAGCTGTCAAGGGTTTATGTTTGGGTTGGTTATAGGTATTTGCTGCTGACTGATCATATATTAGCTAGTGGTAAAAATGTGATAAATGCAAGTCTCAGTGGTGCAGCAATGCATTCTTTCCTCATTTCTTGCTCCAATTTTTATCTGAGACAGATTCAAATATTAGGCATTAATAATAAATTGGTTGGTTATACTGGAGTTTGGACTATACTTCATCACAGACCAAAGTGACCCTAGTTCATTCACTCATTCTTCCCTAATGCGTATTCTTTTTAGATTGATGTTGTCTGGGAATATTGAGAAGAATCCAAGTCCTTCTACTAATACTCATTTTATTGAGGAAGACTGATTCAAATCTGTGTGCTGTGGGCTCAGAATTGTACATCTTAATGCTTTTAGTATTGTTACCAAAATGCATGAGACTGAAGCATGGATAGCTTACTATAAGCCAAATTTTCTGGCCCATTAGTGAGACCTTGTTAGGATCCTGAAAATCTAACAAGAAAACTACTGTACCTATCTCATTTTTGGAAGAGACAGCGTAAACGAGTGAGGGATGGGGCGGGGTAGTTAATGTTTTGTGTTTAAGACACATTAAAGCAGCAGTATTTGTTAGTTACCATATAGTTGCTTTCAGCAACAAGTTCTGGCAAAAATATCAAGATACCAATTTTTCTTTTATTCCTGAACAATATATGGGATATTGAAGTTTTAAAAGGTCCCACTCTGGTGCCATGCCTGCCATGAAAATAATTAAATATCTTGGTACAGTGCTGTGCTGTTTACCATCAGAAACATGGTAATACATTCATAATACATTCACAATATGAACCTTGTATGTACATTCAACAGATAACCTCAACAGATGAGATTTTTCAAAATTGTGAGTGGTGGCCATCTTTAATGATGGGCGTCATTAATTATGAAATTAGCTATAAAAGTGGTTTTAAAAATCTCTGAGGAAACTAAAAACACACTGAGAATGAATCTAAGGATGTCAGGATAATAGCTCTACTAAAAAACTGTGATTACTCTTTTGCCAGCTAACAAATACTGCTACTTGAATGTTTGACGAATATAATATCCAAACTATATTTGACTGTTGTGAATGGCTAATTATATAAATCAAATTAGGCAAACTCAAACAGTTAAAAGTATACCATACCTAGAATCTTTTATAATTTAGTCAGATCTGACCAAGGAGGGAGTCAGTGCATTGGGGCAGAAGTTTGACGTCTTTGCAGAATATTTAAACTAGCAAATGGGGAGAGGGGTGCAGCACCCCATACGTCGAATGGGAAGAACACCCCTCCCCCCTCAGCTAGTGGTCAAACAGGGATTCAGCATGTTTGCAGTTCATTTGCATCACCAGGTAAGAAAAAAGGTTTGTCTCCCCATATGACGCACAGAGGTAATGCCAAACCTCACCCAACAACTAACACACCAAAATCTGGCCAATGGAAAATCATGTACACAAATGCTCACAGCCTGGGAAATAAGATCCCAGACCTGCAGGCAATAATGTCAGAGGCTAAACTGGACATAGTAGCAATTAAAGAGACGTGGTTTACCAGTAACCACACTTGGGAGACTTCAGTATCTGGCTATGTATTGTTCAGAAGAGACCGAGGTGCAACAAGCGGGGAGGAGTGGCCCTGTATGTCAATGAAAATATCAAAGCTACAGAAATTCAGAATACACATAAAGAGCCAGAAGAACTGTGGGTCACCCTGGAAGCAGGAAATGGGACAGCCATAAGAACTGGGGTTGTCTACAGGCCCCCAGACCAGGGGGAGGACATAGACACATTACTGTTAGAAGATATACAAAACATGACAGCTAAAGGGGAGGTTCTGATAATGGGAGACTTCAACATGCTGGATACAGATTGGTCAATACCAGCAGGAGCATCTGCCAGAAGTAGACACACAGTGGATTTCCTGCAGGTGGAGGGCCTCAAACAACTGGTACAGCAACCCACAAGAGACAGGGCTATCCTAGATCTAGTACTGACTAACAAGGAAGGGATCACAGATCTCCAGGTAGAAGGTCACCTGGGGGCCAGTGACCATCACATGGTATGGTTCAATTTGGCTACTACATCTAAATCATCCCATTCCAAGGCAAAACTATGGGACTTCAGAGGGCTGACTTTGATAAGATGGCCAACAGAGTTAAGCTAGCCCTGGCAAAAGAAACACAGGCGAGGGTACAGGCAAAGTGGGCAAGCATTAAAGATGCAATACTTGAAGCAACATCCCATTGTGTTAGACAGAAAAGGAAGTGCAAAGAAGAAGGAAGCCACTTTGGTTCTCAAATACAGTAGCAGAAAGGTCAGAGCCAAAAGGCTGGTCTTCAGGAAATATAAGGAACACAGGGATGAAGATAGGGAGGCATACCAAACTGCCCTAAGGGAAGTAGGGAAGGCAGTAAGGCAGGCAAAGTCCCAAACTGAGGAAACACTAGCATGAACAGTAAAAGAAGGTGACAAGACTTTCTATAGATACATTAGTGAAAGGAGAAAGTCCAGAGGGGGTATTGCTAAGCTTAATGGAGAAAAGGGAGCATGTGAGGAGGAGGACCCTGTAAAGGCATCTATCCTAAATAGATACTTTTGTTCAGTATTTACTGAAGAGAAGGTAGGGCAGGGCCCACAGCTCAGCATCATGGACACAGGGGAGGGAGTGAGCACTACTCCCTTCACAAAGAAAGGTCCTACAAGAGCTTGCTAAGCTCACGGTGGATAAGGCAATGGGACCTGATGCCATACACCCAGGGTACTTAAGGAGCTAAAGGTGGAACTAGCAGAGCCATTAGCAGAACTGTTTAGTGAGTCTCTGAGCACAGGAGGTCCCAGAAG
This sequence comes from Neoceratodus forsteri, assembly GCA_016271365.2. Classification (NCBI taxonomy): domain Eukaryota; kingdom Metazoa; phylum Chordata; order Ceratodontiformes; family Ceratodontidae; genus Neoceratodus; species Neoceratodus forsteri. The sequence goes on from CM057449.1 coordinate 1,841,534,988, forward strand.
ACTGGAGAAGGGCTCATGTGATCCTGCTCCACAAGAGTGGTAGCAGGAGGAGCTGAGGAACTACAGACCAGTCAGTCTTACCTCAGTAGTGGGCAAGATTATGGAGGCACTCCTTAAGGAAAGGATAGTGCAACATCTGGAATCCATAGGGCACAAGATCCAAGACAGCATGGGTTTACAAAGGAAGGTCCTGTCAAACAATCTCATAGATTTCTTTGACTGGGTAACCAGAGTGGTGGACCAAGGGAAGCAGTTGATGTCGCCTACCTTGACTTCAGCAAAGCTTTTGACACTGTTCACATAGAAGATTGATAAATAAGCTGGGTAGGCTCAGGGTGGGTCAGAAGTTGGTCAACTGGGTGGCAAACTGGTTGGACGGGCAGAAAACAGAGAGTGGTGGTAAATGGTATACAGTCAGAAGAGATGCAAGTCACAAGTGGGGTACCTCAGGATCAGTCCTGGGCCAGTCCTCTTCAACATCTTCATTAGTGACCTTGCAGATGGACTAGAGGGTAAGGCTTGTCTGTTTGCAGCTGACACCAAGATCTGCAACAGAGTAGATGATCCAGATGGGGTGGGCAGAATGAGAAGAGATCTGGATAAACTAGCAAAATGGTCAGAAGAGTGACAACTGGATTTAATGCAAAGAAGTGCAAAATCATGCACATAGGAAGAGAAACCCTGAAGCCACCTATAGGTTGTGAGGGAGTTGCTACAGTCACAAAGGAAGAAAGAGACTTGGGCATCATCATCACTGATGACCTGAAATCATCCAAGTAGACCTCTAAAGCAGTAGGTAAGGCTAGGGGGTGTTAGGGTGTATTAGTAGGGGTATCACAAGTCGTAAGAGGGAGGTAATAATCCTCTTTACAAGACACTGGTTAGGCCCCATCTGAGTACTCGGCAGTATTGGAGGCCACACCTTCACAAGGACATTAACCAAATTGAGGCAGTCCAGAGAAGGGCAACCAAAATGGTGCAGGGACTGCATCAGAAGACATATGAGGACAGATTAACAGAGCTCAATATGTATACCCTTGAGCAAAGGAGGGAGAGAGGTGATATAATAATAATAATAATTTTATTTTTAAAGCGCCTTTCAAGTTTCAAAGCGCTGTACAATCATACAAAAATACAATCCATACAATTATCATTATAATACAATATAAGACACTCATAAAACCACAATTTTATAAACAGATCGCATTATACTATAAAAAGGCCATGTGATACAGATGGGTTTTAAGGCCACTCTTAAATTCCCCCAGGGAGGTGCACAGCCGTAACCGACGGGGTAGAGAATTCCAGAGAGTGGGAGCAGCATAAGAAAAGGCTCTACAGCCAGATGAATTTAAACACACTCTCGGAATCTCTAGCAACCCCTCATCGGCCGAGCGGAGCAATTGGCCAAGGCAGTAAGATACGAGAAGGTCTTTCAGATAGGCTGGACCCTGATCATGTAGGGCATTGTAAGTCAATAAACAGACTTTAAAGGTGATCCGCCACTGAACTGGAAGCCAGTGCAGTTCGCACAGCATCGGGGTAATATGACAAGACCTACTGGTTCCCGTCAAAACCCGGGCTGCCGCGTTCTGCACTAGCTGAAGGTGGCGGATTTCAACCCCAGAAAGCCCAAAATACAGGGAGTTGCAGTAGTCCAGATGAGAGGACACAAAGGCGTGGACCAACATAGGTAACATGTCAGGCGGAACAAGGTGTTTCACTCTAGCGATATTCCTAAGATGATAAAAGAAGTCTTGATGACTGCTGACACCTGCGAATGCAGTGTCAGCCTGTCATCCAAGATAACCCTAGGTTACGCACCTGTTCAGAGGTCGGAAGTGAAACACCCCCAAGAAAAATTCCTGACGGTGCAACAACAGGCGACCCCTCTATCCGACAGCCTGGGTCCACCACCAAAACCTCTGTCTTTTCTGTGTTCAACTTCAGCCAGCTAGAATCCATCCAACCCTGGATTTCTCTCAGACAGCTGCTAAACACTGAGGTAGCTCTATCCTGGTCAGGATCAAAAGACAGGTATAGCTGGGTATCATCTGCATAGCAATGAAACCTCAGCTCATACCTTCTTGTAATGTCTCCGAGGGGCAGCATATACACCGCAAATAACATGGGAGACAGCAGAGAACCCTGAGGCACCCCACATAACAAAGGTATAGGGCCAGAGGAAAAAAGCCCCAACACAACCCTTTGTGATCTCCCAGTGAGGAATGAGGTAAACCATTGAAGGATGGTTCCCGATATTCCACAAATCTGCCTCAGGCGTGCTAGCAACACCACGTGATCCACGGTGTCAAAAGCTGACGAGAGATCAAGAACTAAGAGAGAGAACGTCTCTTCTGGTCTCTCGCCCTCAAGAGATCATTAAGCAGCCTAACCAGCGCAGTCTCAGTGCTGTGTCTTCTACAAAAACCCGATTGGAAGGGTTCGTAGATGCCATGGATGGCTAAGTGGTTCTCTAATTGGGACGCTACTACTTTCTCAATCACCTTCCCAATAAAGGGAAGGTTTGAGATTGGTCTGTAGTTTGTGAAACAGTCGGGGTCCAAGGTAGCTTTTTTCAAGAGGGGTGTCACCACCGCCTCTTTCAGGGAGCTAGGAAACTCACCTGATTTCAAGAAGCACCAGACTATTTGCACAAGGATTGGGCCGATGATGTCACAACAACCCAATATTAGGGAAGTCGGCCCAGGATCCAAACTACAGCTCATAGGGCGCACACCGTGGATAATCCTCATGACACCCACAAAGTCTGGCCTGCTGAAGGAACACCAGGAAGACAGAGGTACTGTGAACTCATGCTGTTCAACGGCATCCCCCTTAGAAGCCACTAGATGCAAATCCATCCTGATGTCAGCCACCTTATTAGCAAAGAATCGAGCGAGCTCCTCGCACTCTAATTGCGAAAAAGCTTATGATGATATGATCGAGGCATTCAAACACCTTAAGGGCATTAACAAGGTGAAAGAGTATAACATGTTTAAATATAAGAAAAATAGCAAGACAAGAGGACACAGCATGAGATTAGAGGGGGGCTGATTAAGGAGGAATGTGAGGAAATTCTTTTTCACAGAAAGGGTGGTGGATGCATGGAATGGCTTACCACAAGAAGTGGTGGCTATGAATACAGTGCAGGGCTTCAAACAGGCATGGGATAGGCCTAAGGGAGCAATACAAATGACTATGAATAGATAGGCCACTGACAGAGCAAAGGCCGATGGCACATTTATAAGGTAGAAAAAGAAATGGGCAGACTGGATGGGCCTTGCGGTCCTTATCTGCCGTCAACTTCTATGTTTCTATGTTTCTATGGGGTTAATGGATTTTGTAACTTTAGTATCTTTGATTGGGAAAAGTAAATTGATTGCAGTGGATAATTTTAATTTAAATTGGTCTGGGAATGCTATCGCTAGTTGCAAAAATATTCTTTTGGAAACCAGACTGCAACAATTAATTGAGGCCGACTCATCTGAATTTAAAGTCTGACAAACATACTGTACTCAAGTGGATATTAAAAAACAGAACTGAGCATTTTATTTCATCTGGACAGTCAGCAGATGATCCTCATCGAGGATATCTTCTCCACTGGGCCACATCTTTGGAACTGCAAGCCATTGGCATCAGGATCACTTGGCAACATTTAGTAGTTGGGGGCTGCCAATGATAATGAGCATGTTTGGCACCTGTAATTTCTACTTTCACTTATCAATGTTATCTCTGTGTGATGCCATTGAATGAACCTCCTCCTATTAGGTAACACTAAGAAGCTTCACCTCGCCTGTGTATACAACCCCCCAAAAGGTGATGTTTGTGGGCTCTCCTACCTACTTGACTGCCTTAGCCCCAAGGTGAGGACTAGTGAACGCCAAATGTTTGGGGACTCCAACCGTAACTGGCTGAGTGGGAATGCAAAAATCTATGAACCTCTTCTATCTGGCCTTGCCCTCAGCCAACTTATCACCAAACCCACCAGACCCTCCTCCTCCGGGGAAAATGTCTTTCTGCTTGACTGGATGCTGTGTAATAGGCCTGACCGAATTACCGCCTCAGGCCTCCTCCCCGATTCGATCTCGGACCATTGCCCTACATACTGCATCTGGAAGGTTCAAAATTCCAGGGTTCCACCAAAAGTCTTGCAGATGAGAGATTACCTCAAACTTTGACCTAAACAACTTCCATACCGACCTCAGCCTGACAGACTGGTCCCCGGTATATGCAGACCCGGACCCCTCGGTTGCTCTAGACAGTTTTCTGACCATATTCACCTCACTACAAGACAGACATGTCCCACTCATTAAAAGAAGAGTGAGGGGCGCAGTCACTAAATGGTTACAAGGGGAACTGTTTGCCCTGGTGAAGCTCAGGGACAAAAGTTGGATAACATACAAAGCCTCTGGGAACAGATCAGACTTCGACATCTACAGGGAGCTTAGAAATTCATGTAAATGGGCAATCTGCTTGGCAAAGAGTGATTTCTGCAAATCATCCCTTGAAGTGTCCGTCAAGAACCAGAGGAGTTTCTGGCACACTATAAAGCACACGGTAAATGGTCTGGTCTGCCAGTAGGTCCCTGACCTGCAAATAAACTGAGTCAGTTGCAATAATCCCCAAATGACAGCTAACGCATTCAATGACCTGTTCTCGGACCTATCTGATTACACCTCTATGCCTTCAATTTATAGGGATATGAGTCCTGCTCCTGGTGCTCCACCCCATCCTCCCCTCCCTCCCTTCTGCTTTAAGTCAGTCTCCTTCAAAGAAACCCAGAAGCTTCTAGTAGGTCTCTCCCCTTACTCCAGTGCTGGGCACGACAACCTTGTGCCTGGGCTACAAACCTGGGGCCCCCTTCTGGCCCACCCAATCTCCCATATTCTAAACTCCTTGCTCATGATGGGGTCTGTCCCTCCCATTTGGAAGGTGGCCCATGTGACCCCATCCTCAAGCATGGCAATCCCAAATTACTTAAGAACTATCGACCCATAGTGATTCTATCCGCCGTCAACAAACTGCTCAAGAAAGTAGTGGCCTCCCAGATTGCCCTCTTCCTCCAAACCTATGGCCTTCTCTCCCCTGAGCAGCATGGGTTCTGAAAAGGACATAGCACCTCCACTGCCCTAGCGCAGGTCACCTCCAACATTAGAACTGTGACTGATCAAGACAAACTCACGGGACTGTCTTCATAGACCTATCCAAGGCCTTCAACTTGGTCGATCACACCCTCCTGGGCTCTACTCTCCAGTCTTTTGGTCTCTCCCCATCCATCCTAGCCTGGTTCTCTAATTATCTCTCGGGTAGGAAACAATACATGAGGTTCCAAAATGCCATATCTGTCCTATCACCAGTAGCCTGTGGGGTACTTCAGGGGTCGGTTCTTGGTCCCCTCCTGTTTTCCCTCTTCATAAACCAGTTGCCCTCAATCCCAACCTTTGGACAAGTTACCCTATATGCTGATGATATGGTGTTCCTTGCCAGTTCACAAAGTATTAATGACATTAACTATGGACTCAACTTGGATTTTGGTCTCATCCAATCCTGGCTCAAGGCAAGTAAGCTAGTCATCAACCTTCAGAAGACGCAGGCAATGTTATTCATCTCCCTTCCCAAGGTGAGAGCGTGCCCGGCCATGCTCATTGTCGATGGCACTGATGGCACCCCTGTGAAGGTGGTGGAATCATTCAAGTACTTGGGGGTGACTCTTGACCCACAAATGGATCTCACCCTTCACATACTTAACTCCTGTAAGGCAACCAACTGCAAACTAGGACTTGCGTACAGAGCAAAAAGTTGTCTCACCCCAGCTGCCAGACTTGCCCTGGCAAAAGGGGTCTTCCTCCCCTCGCTTTGTTACGGGCTTACCTCCTTCACGTATGCCCCCAAAGCCTGGCTCTCCAAATGGGACACCTCGTATAACAACATATGTCTGTTCACCCTATCAGCCCCTTGTCTCACCCATTGGTGTCTACTTTACTCTAGACTGGGTTGGCTTTCCCCAAGCAACCATCGCTCATTCATTATGGGCAACTTTACGGATAACATAATCTGATCATCTACTCCACCAGCACTTGCTGACCTCCTCCAGCCTGTCCCCTCTGGCTATCAGTTGAGGTTCACTGAATCCCAGGTGCTGATGGTTCCGAAGACTCACTCCCTTGTGGAGGATCGAGCATTTGCAGCTCTTGCCCCCAAAACCTGGAAACTCCTAGCTCCTCATGTAAGAACTGCCCCCACCCACAGTTGCTTCAGGTCCTCCCTTTGGGATTACCTAAAACAAGCCTCAAGCTGCCTCTGTCCCCTGTAGTCCCTCCCTCCGTGAAGTGCCTGAAATTCAAAAAAAAATTAAAAATCCTGGTTGAGGGTGTGCACTTATTCCAAAAATAAATAACAAATAAGCAATATTCACAAATATTGTTGCTGCTGACACTGGCTCTAATTTTTCCTGGCTGCCCTCCCTGGGTTGTTCTGCCTCATACTGAACTGCACTAAAATTGTTCTCTGCCTGTTACCTGACTGTAGTTGATTGCTTATACCTGTCTGTACCTTGCCTGACAGTTGGACCCAAGCCTTTGTACTTTGTTTCAGCTGGTCCTTCTTGCTTGTATTCTGACTGTACCTTTGTGTAACTTGATGCTAGCCTCTGTACTGTTATTGTTTGTATCTCTGTAACTCTCCCGGATCGCACCTGAAAATAGGCACATGACTGTCTAGTGTGCTTACTTGGTAAACAAAAACTAAATAAATAAATAAATAAACCTTTATTTAGGACTTGTACCTGCAGTTACAAGCTCTATAAGGACAACACTCACACCGTTTGTGTTTGCTGTTTGGGCCTGTCCAACATCATCAGGGGGCTGCCAAATCTGCCAGAGATTAAATCAGACCACCAGTAAATGCCAAAAAAAGCTCTAGAAACCTTCATCACTATCAAGGCCATGAAAGCCACCACCAAGGTCATAGGCTCCCAACTAGTATCTCCCTCACACTCAATCACCTCCAGGAAGGAAAGTCCTCAACATTCTGTGATGCTGTCACAGTCATCAAGGACTTTGGACAAAGGCAAGGGTAAGTCATCATCAAAGTCGTCCTCTTCTGGTCATCATCTCAACCATAAGGATAAAACTCCTGTGAGGTCCAAGTCTCCATTAAAGAAGAATAAGTCCTTGTCCACTTTGGCAGCAACAACTGCAGTTCCCGCGACTGTTGTGGAGACATCAAGGTTGGGGTCTGGCTCGAATACTGTCATACCTACTATGGATATTAAGCAGTCTCCCTCATAGGGTTCTATCCCTTCAATGCTGGTAGTCCCAGACCCTTTACCTGGTGCTGTTGACTTCCAGGTTGTGCTGGTGTTATTCTTTGAACTATTTAGATGCCTGTTACCATTGCTTTCACCAACGATAACTATTATACCTTCGACTGGGTCTCCCCTATTGGTACTGTTGTTGTCGACTGGATTTAAAAGCACACTTTTTGTTTCTCCACCGTTGAGTTCATAAATTACCCCATCATCATTTCAGATGATGATGAGGAATGTAATCCTGATCGCCTTAATATGGAGGTGGATGCTTAAATGCATCGTCCCTTTCCTGGAAAGGGAGGTTCCTTGATGCATTTCCTCTGATTCCTCTCATTCAGAGGACTCTACTCAAACTGAGGGCAGAGCATGCCCCCCTTAAACTGGTAGCTCCCTTCTGGCCTTACCAGATATGGTTTCCTCTTATGCCGCATTTAGCAGTGGAACCTCCTATTCAGCTCCCCCTTTGTTGGAATCTGCTGTCACAAGTCCGGGGTCCCTGCATCTACATGCATGACTTTAGATGACATAGCCATTGCCCATTTGGGGTTTCCCCCATGTGGTTGGTGTCTTGCTTGCAGGTAGAAAGCTTTCTGCTAGACACACATATTCTTTGAAATGGAAGCCCTTCTTCTTATGGCATGCTTCCCATTCTTATGACCCATTTATGTGTCCTGCCAGCACTGTACTTGCCTATGTTCTGCTCCACCACACTCTAGTTTCTAGTACTCTTCCATTAAGGTGTACTTGACTGCTGGTTTGGCTATACATGCTACAGTGGATTGGTGCATGGTGGCACAAATAGAGGTGTCCTGCACATTTCTAAAGGGTATTCTGACAGGAGGTTTTATATGATGTGAATGATATAAAGTCATTTTTTTATTTTTATTTGTAGAAAGAGACCGATTTAAAGATACAATGTAACGTTTGTATGAACTAAAAAAGCAGGTTAGTTCCACATACACTTTCAACCATTTTTATTTTGAAGTTACATAGAAATTATAATAAATAATGTTATGAGTTTTTCCATACTTCACAGCATAAAACTTCACAATTAGTACTACAAAGGTCTGATGAAGGGATGAGTAAAGCCCCAAAATGTTGCTACTGATACTGATTTCTTAAAAAAAGGGTGGACAATTTACATGGAAAACTGATCTTATAAAAGTAGAACAATTTATCTGCATGTGCTGTATATAAAAAAAACAACTGATCTAATCATGAAGGCAAGACCATGTTCATGGAAATCTGATCCTTATGAAGAATAAAACTGGACACATAGAACATTTGCCTAAGTGACATATTTAATCAGGGGTTGAGTTCACACATTTTGATGTTTATGTTTCAAGGGATGCAGATCTATACTGGTGCAATGGTCTGCATCTGTCTGGGGGAACCAGGATCCTAGGTGAGAGGTTTAAATGCTTCATTGGCAAGCATTTAAACTAGCCAAGGGGGGAGGCACTGAAAAGGAGCAGGGAAGTCCCAGCCACCCCCACAAAGCACAGTAATTAGTGAGGTAAACACCAAGGTAGAGAAGTCATTAGGGAGCAGAACAGAGGTAAATGTAAAAAAAAGCAAAGGCAGTAAGGACAGGGATGGGGCTAAAAGGGGTAAGGCCATCAAAAAGTGTAGGGTGATGAGTATCAATACCCATAGTTGGTGTAACAAGCTCCCTGAACTAATGGCCTTGATGGAAGAGGGTTGCATGGATATTGTGGCAGTCACAGAAACATGGTACACAGAGAACCATGACTGGGATGTCAACATACCAGGATGCACAATCTATAGGAGGGACAGGGAGGGTAAAAGAGGAGGAGGAGTAGCTCTCTATGTAAAGGAAGGGATCAAAGCAACAGAACTAAAGAGTAATCAGTGAGCAGATGAGGTGCTCTGGGTCACCCTGGAGACAGGGAATGGCACCACAATCCGCAAGGGGGTTGTATACAGACCCCCATCTCTGGGAGAGGGAATGGACAAGGAAATGATAGAAGGCATCCTTAGAATGGCAGAAAAAGGTGAGATATTGTTGATGGGGGACCTGAATATGCCAGATGTGAACTGGAGCACCTTTGCTGCAGGCACATCCAAGAGCAGGGTCATTCTTGATGCCCTACAAGGGGCATGCCTCAGACAGCTAGTATTGGAACCCACTCAGGAGGGAGCAAACTTAGACCTGGTACTCTCAAATGGGGACGGAGAAAGAATCTCAGATTTAGAAGTGGGTAGTCATCTGGGAACAAGCGACCACCAAACAGTGTGGTTCACGATAAACACAGCCATACAATCAAGCCATACAAAAGCAAGAGTATTGGACTTTAGGAGGGCTGGCTTTGGGAAAATGAGAGAGTGTCTCAGAAAAGCACTAGCAAATAGGCAAGAAGGAGGGGTGGAGGAGCAATGGGGATTAATCAAAACAGCCATCACAGAGGCAATAAGCCTTTCTGTAAAGCAAATCAACAAAACACAACGAAGGAAAAAAACGCTATGGTTCTTAAAAGAGGTGGCAGGGAAGGTTAAGGAGAAAAGGATAGCATTCAGGAAATATAAGGAAACACAGACAGAGCAGGACAGAGAACTTTATCAGTTAAAGCAGAAAGAGGCAGGGAAGGCAGTCAGAATAGCAAAGGTCCAAACCGAGGAAAGGATAGCCAACTCTGTTAAGAAGGGGGATAAGACCTTTTATACAGTAGGTACATTAGGGAGCGAAGAAAGACCAAAAGAGGGATACTGAGGCTTAAAAAAAGGGAGGGAATGTGGGCAGAAGGTGACAGTGAAAAAGCAGGGATACTGAATGAATATTTCTGCTCAGTATTCACAAAGAAAGGGGAGAGTACGAAACCAAACAAGAGAAACACTCTGAAGACTGGAGTTGATACCAATCCATTTACAGAAGAAAGTGTTCTGAAAGAACTAATTAAATTGAAGGTGGACAGAGCAATGGGACCTGATGGGATTCACCCAAGAATTCTAAAAGGACTAAGGGTAGAACTATTGACACCGCTGACTACTCTCTTTAACAAATCATGGGAGGATGGGGTGGTACCTGAGGACTGGAGGAGGGTGGATGTGATTCCTCTTCACAAAAGTGGGAGCAGGACAGAGGCAGGAAACTACAGACCAGTTAGTTTGACCTCAGTGGTAGGGAAAATCATGGAATCACTTCTGAAGGAAGGAATTGTTGAGTACCTAGAGGCCAGTGGGGCACAGGACCCTAGGCAGCATGGATTCATGATGGGAAGGTCATGTCAGATGAATCTCATAGATTTCTTTGACTGGGTGACCAAAGTAGTAGACCAGGGAGGGACTGTGGACATGACCTACCTAGATTTTAGCAAGGCATTTGATACAGTCCCACACAAAAGATTAATACACAAGTTAGCCAGCCTTGGAGTGGGTCCCAAGGTGGTAGCCTGGATAAAAAATTGGCTAGACAACAGGATGCAAAGGGTAGTAGTAAACGGAGTCCACAGTGAAGAAAGGAGGGTTACTAGCGGGGTACTGCAGGGTTCAGTATTGGGACCGGTCCTTTTTAATGTCTTTATAAGTGACATTGCAGAGGAACTGAAAGGAAAAGTATGTCTCTTTGCAGATGACACAAAGATCTGCGACAGGGTTGATACACAAGATGGAATGGAAAGGATGAGAAGGGACTTGGCAAGGTTGGAGGAATGGTTAAATGTATGGCAGCTCAGATTCAATGCAAAGAAGTGCAAGGTAATGCACCTGGGAAACAAAAACCCAAGGGAAGAGTACACAATGGGGGGTGAGATACTGACAACAGTAAAATTGGAAAGGGACCTGGGGGTAATTATATCAGATGACCTAAAGGTGGGCAAGCAATGAGGGAAAGGCAGTAAGGAAGGCTGGAGGATACTGGGATGCATAGGGAGAGACATCAATAGTAGAAAACAGGAAGTTGTTATCCGTCTGTACAGACAGTTGGTGAGACCCCATCTGAGTACTGTGTGCAGTTCTGGAGACCCCATCTCTGCAAAGACATAGACAGAGTGGAGGCTGTCCAGAGGAGGGCAACCAAAACGTGTAGGGTCTGCACCAGAAGACCATCTGAAGAAAGACTAAAGGAGCTTAATATGTATACCCTTGAGGAAAGAAGGGAGAGAGGGGACATGATAGAAACTTTCAAGTACCTCAAGGGAATCAACAAAGTCCAAGAGGGTAGCATCATTCAGAAAAAGAGATGTGCAAGAACAAGAGGGCACAATTTGAAGATAGAGGGGGGACGGCTCAGAGGTAATGTGAGGAAGTATTTTTTCATGGAGAGGGTTGTGGATGCATGGAACAGCCTCCCTGAGGAGGTTGTTGAGTCACAAACAGTGGGGGAATTCAAGAATGCATGGGACAGACATAAGGCAGTCCTAGTGGGGGGTAAGAGTAAATAGGCTGTTGGTTAACTAGGATCTGCAGCTTATCTGTTGGGTAGGAAAATGGGCAGACTAGGTGGGCCAAGCAGTCCTTATCTGCCATCAGATTCAATGTTCTATGTTCTAAGAGGGTTAAGTGATAACTCCTCCACACTGAAGAAATAAGGATATAATATAAAAAGGAACCTGGCACTCGGATTCCTTGATATGATAAAGGGTATTCTGCAAATGCATCCTCCGATTTGTAAACTGGCTTTACATTGGGACCTCAATTTCATACTTGAGAAATTGATTCTGGCTCCATTTGAGCCTGCCACGACCTGTGAGATGCATTTCCTTTCATGGAAAATGCTTTTGTTTACCGTGACTTCTGCTTATAGGCTTTCTGAGTTTCAAGCTCTGATGCATGATTATTTGATTTTCCACAAGGACCAGTCCCCATTTCCTACCTAAGCTGGTCTCTGATTTTACATTGCGTCAGACCGTAAACCTTCCTGTGTATCATCCTGAGCATGCTAACAAGGGTGGGGCATTGTTCCATTCGCTTGATGTACACACAATACTACATTTCTACCTTGATCGCACTAAGGACTGCAGAAAGACGTCTCAGCTTTCTGTGTTGTTTGTTCCTGGGAGAGAGGGTGCTGCTTTGCCCTTGTGTCTAAATAGTGTCTGTCCAAATGACTGGCTAACTGTATTGAATTTTGCTATAAGTATGGTAAGCAACTTCTTGGTACTATGCATGGCCATTCTGTTGCCTCATGTGGTATGGTTACTTCTGTTGCCTCCTTTCAGAATGTTTCTGCAGTTGATATATGTGCTGCTGCCATATGGAGCACTATGCATAAGCATTGCAGTCGAGACATCATCTCTCAAAGATGTACTGGCTTTTGTCTTGCGGTGTTGCAAAGCCTTCTATCTTGATTGCATTCTAGGTTTTGCCATCCTCCCTGGGTACCTTGTATACTGCTTAAGAATCATTCCCATGGTGTAGCCTGTGGAAGAAAGATCCTCAAGGAAGATAGAACAGTTACTCTCCACAACAGTTGATCTTGAAGAGAATCTCCTCCATTGGGCCATGGTGCACCAACCCTCCTTTCCCCTTTCTGAGGTATCAGCTGGCAAGTTTGTCCACTGCCTTGTTTGGAGGTGTCCATAAGTGACTTATGTGTACAGTATTTCCAGCCCTCTGCCTTTGCTTGTGATCCCTTACAAAAATGAAGCGGTATCTTGCCATTATTTACTACCTGGCAAACAGAACCCAAAAGGAAAGGTGCAGTAATGTGTACTCTGGATTACAGTCCTTAACAGTTAGGGTCCCACAAGGTTCTGTTCTAGGATCCCTGCTGTTTAGTCTGTTTGTTAACAACGTCCCAGAGATTTGTGACTACTGTAAACCAATACTGTACTCAAACTACACAGTAATGTTTACAAAACACTGGGACTTCAAAAGCCTTGAGAAACATTGCAATATGATTTTAATAAGGTGTGCAGTTGGGCTACTATAAATAACCTTGTCATTAATTCAAAAAAACAAACCAAAAAAAAACAGGATTGTTTGGGAGTGCCACAGCCTGTAGGATAGACCAGGGCTGCGCATCACCATGCCCAATGGTGACTTGATTGAGCAGGTTTAGGTCCTCAGATATCTCGGAGTTTAACTGGATCCCAATGCAGTCCTTTTCTCTGCATGTGGTTAAATGCATCAACCCAACACACTGGCCTGCTCTACAGAAATAGACTTAATTTTACTGAAGTCAAGAAACTGTTAGCTTCTAGTCTTATCATTATGGTCATAGTCTATGTCTTGGTGATCTGTTTGGCAGCTAATAACACCATCCTAGAGAAAATATGTCTTGCCTTTGACTCTGTGTGCAGATTTGTGCTTAACCTAAAATCAGACACTCACCAGTGTGATACAGTATGTACACCACCTCTGATTGCCTTTCTTTATATCTCAGATCATCCTTCCATTCAGCATGTATTTGCAAAATGTCACTATTGGGCCATATGCTTCCTGGTGTTCAAAAGCTGTTTGCTCTGGTTGACAGTAAATGTGTTACTCACTCCATGGGTGACAATAGATTGAAAATGCTATTTAGGAAAACTGTCCTTGGATAATGATCATTTGTAACATGAAACATAGAAACATTGAAGTTGACGGCAGATAAGGACTGCAAGGCCCATCCAGTCTGCCCATTTTTTCTACATTATGAATGTGCAATAGGCCTGTACTCTGTCAATGGCCTATTCATACTCATCTGTAATACTCCCTTATGCCTAGCCCATGTCTCTTTGAAGCCCTGCACTGTATTCATATCCACCACTTCCTGAGGTAGGCAGTTCCATGCATCCACCGCCCTTTCTGTGAAAAATAACTTCCTCACATTACCCCTTAATCGGCCTCCCTCTAATCTCATGCTGTGTCCTCTTGCCCTGCTATTTTTCTTATATTGAAACATGTTAGACTCTTTCACCTTGTTAATGCCCTTAAGATATTTGAATCTTTCGATTATATCACCTCTCTCCCTCCTTTCCTCTAGGGTATACATATTGAGCTCTGTTAATCTGTCCTTATATGTTTTCTGATGCAGTCCCAGCACCATTTTGGTTGCCCTTCTCTGGACTGCCTCCATTTTGTTAATGTCCTTGTGCAGGTGCGGCCTCCAGTACTGAACACAGTACTCCAGATGAGGCCTAACCAGTGTCTTGTAAAGAGGGATTATTACCTCCCTCTTACGACTTGTGATACCCCTACTAATACACCCCAACATCCCTCTAGCCTTACCTACTGCTTTAGTGGTCTGCTTGGATGATTTCAGGTCATCTGTGATGATGATGCCCAAGTCTCTTTCTTCCCTTGTGATTGCCAGCAACTCCCCTCCCAACCTATAGGTAGCTTCTGGGTTTCTCTTCCCTATGTGCATGATCTTGCACTTCTTTGCGTTAAACCCCATTTGCCACTCTTCCGACCATTTTGCCAGTTTTTCCAGATCTCTTATTCTGCCCACACCATCTGGATCATCTACTCTGTTGCAAATCTTTTTTTTTTTTTTTCTGGCAGGACCCTGTCACTTTCTGTCAGCCCTGGTCAAGGCCCCCGGAAGCCTCTGCCACTGTCTATGGCTGCCGGGGTCCCCCAGTCACCCCCGGCTTACACCCCGGAGGGCAGGGCCGTGGTCACGTCTTCCATGATCACGGAACTAGTATCTGGTCGGGAGACCCGCAGCGACAGTGGTTATGCGAGGTCTTCCGGGGAGGGCTTCATATAGACAGTGGCCTTCGCCCGCCTATATTTTTCTGACTTTTCCTCACGGAGGCAGGGACGTGCAATGATGCCAGCGTCCACTCCGCCTCCCAGAGAGATTAGCGTCGGCAGCATGAGGTCTCCTGGCCTCCGTCAGGAGTCCTCAGTGCTCCAAGTGCTTCCCTAGCCCACCTCTCAGAGAAGGAGAGCAGTCCATAGGACCCTCTATCCTTCTCTCCCCGGCCGGTCCTCTGACAACCCGGGTTCGGGAATGTCGAAAGCGGAAATCCCACCGCTGCGTCAATGAGCCGGCTTACTGTTGCAGATCTTGATATCATCTGCAAACAGGCAAGACTTACTCTCCAGTCCATCTGCAATGTCATTGATGAAGATATTGAAGAGGACTGCCCCCAGGACTGATCCCTGAGGTACCCACCTGTGACTTACATCTCTTTTGACTGTGTACCATTTACCACCACTCTCTGTTTTCTGCCTGTCAACCAGTTTGCTGACCAGTTGACCAACCTCTGACCCACCCTGAGCCTACCCAGCTTGTTAATCAGTCTTCTATGTGGAACAGTATCGAAAGCTTTGCTGAAGAGCTGTCAAAGCATGGAATTCCCTACCCCTGGAATTACTTAAGTAATAAGACATGACAGGATGTGTGCTGTGGTGGATAATGGCACACCTCGGGTGTGTTGTGAGGCACGAGGCATCACTGAATGCCTTCAACCACCGAGAAGTGCCATTATCCCACCACAAAGCACACACTGGAGTGTCTTATTGTGATTATAAAATAGGTCAAGACTTTTTTGGGGGGGGTGAAAACATGCATTAAAATAAAAATGAAGCATTTTTATTACTTTAAAAAAAAAATGTCCATCCACCCCAACAAAATAGTTCTAGCATATTCCAGCACTGACATGTCATCGCAGGTTCAACTATACACAACAAAATACATTTATTTTTAATTAGCCCTTAAACCCTCTATTTTCCCCAACCCACCCCCATTTATCTGTTTCCTCACTTTTCTTTCCTCTTCTTTACACTATCCTTTCCCTTTTCTCCACCTTGTTTCTTTTCTGTCTTTCTTACATTCAAGAGTTGAAAAGTTTATTATGGATGGTTTACAAGAATTCAAATCTCTGCTCAGTTCTACTGGCAGAATATTCACCCCACAGTCATGCAACAGAAATCCTCAGATGGAATCATGTTTTTTTATCTCTAGCAGGTTAAACAACAGAGATCTCCCTAGTAAGCAGGTGAGGACAGGAAGGAGATTTTTCATGGTCAGCAAAGAAACACTAGGGGTCTGATTTTCAAAAGATCGGGACTGGTGCAATGGGCTTGCTTCAAGGATAAGTGGTGCAAAGGGCACATTGTACCAGTCCCGATTTTGTAAGGCAACCTGTGCCACTAGGGGGGCCGCCTTTCCAGTAATTTTTTTCACTTGTCTGACTGTTCATCTTATGGAATGTTTCCTTTTCTTAATTTGCAGAAAGACACTTTTCCAATGTCTGCAAAATGTTTAAATCCCAGCACTCACCATAACTATAACCCCTGTTTCTCTCTTATGTCCCATGGGATCTCAGAGAAAACAGTGACTTTTTTCTATACAGGACATTTAAACATTCTGAACCAGTAGGTATACTTCCATCAGTGCTGGAAACTAAACTCTGTTCCATACTACTGATCTCGAGGAGTACACTTTCAGTTCACCAGCCACCCGCTTGCCACAAACTTGAAGATCTCATTATCAGGTGGTTTCTCTGAACAATAGGGGACCCAGGTTGTGGCTGCACTGATCCTGCTTGATGTTTATTTGTTCCCCTGGTTCCTATTATTACACAGAAACATAGACACATAGAATTTGTCGGCAGAAAAGGACCTCTTGTCCCATCCAATCTGTTCAAATGGTCCCTGCCTAGTGTGTCTCTATGGATCCTAATTAGTGTCTGGTGAACCGCCCTCCTCCATGCCTATTTAATAATATTCCCCTATGTCTATCCCATGCATGCTTGAAGACCCCTATTGTTTTTTGCCTCCACCACTACCACTGGTAGTCTATACCAGGTGTATACCATCCTTTCATTGAAGTAGTACTTCCTCCCATTGCTCTTAACCCCCCCCCAGCTTCATCGCATGCCTTCTGTTCCTGGTGCTCTTCTTCATTTGAAAGACTCCCCTCCTGCACCCTGTTCACCTCTGTGAGGTACTTGTAGGTCTCTATCATGTCCCTGCTTGCTCTTCTCTCCTCCAGTGTGTACATGTCGAGATTCCTAAGTTTCTCCTCATCGGGTTTTTTGTGCAACCCCTGCACCATCTTAGTTGTCCTCCTCTGGGCTGCTTCCACTCTGTATATGTCCAATCTGAGGTGCAGCCTCCAGAACTGGACACAATACTCCAGGTGAGGTCTCTTAAGCAAGCAATGCAGTGGCAACACCACCTCCCTCCTTCTACTGGAGATACGTCTTCCTATGCATCCCAGTATCCCACTGGCCCTATACACTGCTTTGTCACACTGCCCTGCCACTTTGATGTCATCTGGTATGATAACCCCAAGGTCCCTTTCCTGCTTAGTGATTCTCAGTACTCTCCCCCCACCATCCTATACTCAGATCTTGGGTTCCTATGCCCTAGGTGCATGATTTTGCACTTTTTGGCATTGAATCCCAACTGGTAGGTAGGTAGATAAAAGTTTATTTTTATACAGGTAATACATATCATTTGGATGGTTGTCCAGTTTACAAGACAGACCTGTGTAATCCCTATCTAATATTGCAGGCAAAAGATACAAACATGCAGAACATGCAAGGTCCAATAGAAAATACATTCACCTCTTGTAAAGCATGTACAAAACACTTCAAAATAAAAATATAAGTGTTACTAATATAGCAACTTATGACAATAATTAAAAAATAATTCCTATGTACAAAGTGTAGAGTGCAAAGACAGAAATTGAAAAACGTTTAGACTTTAAGAATCCTATAAGCCTAGAACGATAGCAGTTACAAATGTGGACCTTCAAATCTTTTATGGTTTGAACATACTGGAATGGCTTGATATTTCCCTTGTATCTGGGGGGAGAGAGTTCCAGATAATGGCAGCCTTATAAATTAAAGTCCTGTCCCCATATTTATTAAATGTTTTCTCCATAGTGATTTTATTTAAATGTACCAATCTAGTTCCTTTTCATATTTCAATCTTTTCATATTTTGATCTGCTGGAAATAATAGTTTTGAGATACGGTGACTATGACATATGTATTTCATTTTGAGAATTAAAATTAGCCAATGACAAGTATAATTGGTTTTCAAAGGCAACCAGTTTAGTTTACTAAGCAGCTGACAATGATGAGTACGGTAATTCCCCCTAAGTACAAATCTTGCCAATCGAAAATAGGTTTTATCCAATCTATCCAAAAGTGTTTTATTAGCTGTTCTATATGTTAACTTGCCATATCTTAGTACTGGAACAATCAACTGTTCAGCTAACTTCTTCCTGTCTGTTAACATCAGCCATTCTGTGGTTCTCCTTAAAGCCCCCACCCTTTTATTCACTTTTTTTACTAATGCCACAATATGTCGAGAAAATGACATCTGATGATCAAAAGTCACCCCCAGGTAATTATAATCCTCTACCTATTCCAGTTTAGTTAAGTTCTTTGTATAAATTTGAACTTGAGAGGGAATGTACTTTTTTAACAGAAATTTCATACATTTCAATTTTTTTTGTGTTCATAATCATCCGTGACCTGGTGAACCACCCCTTGATCTTTAGAAAATCAGACTGTAGTTTTGATTGCAACTCAGCATCAGAGTGGCCAGAAGCAACAATTACCATATAATTGGCATGTAATCTAATTGCTGTGTCCTCAGCCACCAGTGGTAGATCATTTATGAAAATAAAGAACAAAAGAGGTCCCAAGATTGATCCTTGAGGGACACCTCTGGTGACTTTCCAACTCTCAGATGAATAACCCTGCATTTCTACCAACTGGGAGCGGTTGCTCAGATAGATTTTAACCATTTTAAAGGGCCATCCCTAATGCATATCCCCTACAGCCTCTCTATTAATAAAGGGTGGTCCACCAGGTCAAAGGCCTTCGAAAGGTCCACAAAAATCACTGCTGTTTCCATATTTTTACCCAATGACCCGTTCATCAGATTGCTAAAACTCCAATAAGGCTGTTGTAGTTGAATAATTCTTTCTAAAACTGGATTGATTTGAGGTTAGGAGACTATATTTAATTAAATAATCCATAACCTGAGAAAAAATAAGTTTCTCCAAACTTTTTGATAAAAGGGGTAACAAGGATATAGGCCTGTAGTTATTAACTTCTGCCACACTTCCTCCTTTGTGAACAGGTTTTACCCTACTCTCCTTCCAAGATGAAGGGAAGTGACCAATTTGCAGGCTCCAATTAAATAAACGGGTAATAACTGATGCTATATGATAAACTGCTAGCTTCAAGAACCTACCTTCTAATCTATCACTACCAGAGGCCTTATGGATACTTATTTTTTGTAACACTTTATAAACACTGGTTATTATAAGAATTTTAAATCTGAAAGGGGGCAGGTTGTCTCGTAAAGGAGTTGTTTTTGAGTCTTCCATTTCTTGCTTGGGAGGAATCTTACAGTTTGAAAGAGCTAGAAAAAAGTAATTTAACATATTAGAGATTTCCTTTGGGTTTTCAATAAAGGTTTCCCCTTCCTTTAATCTTGTGATTATCTGATGAGGTTTCCTTCCTGGTTTAATTAGTTGTTTAACTATATTCCAAAAATGTCTTGGGTCAGTACTCAAATTGATTTTATTTCTATAATGAGAAGTTTTGGATATTTTTAGTAGCTTTTTGCACTTATTACGAGCTACCTTAAAAAGTTCCCAGTCCCTTTCTGATTTTGATTTTAAAGCTTTTTTCCAAATTCTATTTTTAATCCTTATTTGCTTTAGAAGTCTTTCATTAATCCAGGGCATTTTGAAAGTTTTTTTTTCAAATCTAACTTTAGGTGCATGCAGGTCACAAATTTCTCCAAAGGTCTGAGTGAAATATTCAGTTGTAACATCAATATCAGGGATTAGCCTGCAGCGGTCCCAGCTCTTCTTGCTTATGCTTGCCAAAAATCGGGTCTCGGAAAACTTTCTATAGTCTCTGATCAAATTCTGGCCTTGATGGATAGAGTTTTGCAGAAACTGGGGCCATGACAGGGTAACCCAAACTGGATTGTGATCACCAAGGCAGGGTGATAAGATGCCTGAGGCTTCGATCTCAATTTGAGTGGAGACTAGAATAAAATCCAAAATTGACCCACAAGCTACATTAGATGTAAATCTAGTAAGGCCTTTTGTAAGTTGTTTAAGCCCTAATCTAGTGACTATGTCTTTTAGAAGCCTTCCCTGTGGGTTTTTCCAGTCACAGTCTCCCATCAAAATCAGAGGTCAATTCCCTACCGTGTCTACTGTTTTTGTTAGAATTTTTTCTAGATCTGACATGTTTGATTTAGGAGGTAAATAAACTATTATAATAGCTAGCCCAATTTGATCTAGATTGACTACTAGATATTCTATATTCTTATCACTGCCTCGTAGCAAAATCTCTGAACTCGTTTTATAAAAAACATAACTCCTCCCCCTCTAGTTTTCCTGTCTGATCTCCATATGTTATAGTTCTGAGTACCAAATTCATTATCATTGTACCTATCTGAAAGCAGTGTTTCACTTAATCCCAATACACATGGATCTTGCTCGGCTAATAATGTCAAAATATCATTCTTGGCTCCTATGCTATGGGCATTATCATATAAGATCCTCATATTCAAAACATCAGGCTCTAGATTCAGTTCAATGTCTCCCCCCAAAATTAATAAGAAACAACAAGCCCCAGAAAAGTTAGTTATTGGATTAGCAAATCTGTAAGGATTTATAAATTCATAGCAGCCTCCTGAGTTTGACCTCCTCCAGTGTGCCTGGAAGGAGTTCCTCCTACTTTTGTTCCCATTATTTTTATGTGTTTGTCTATGTAGGAATCCCAGTTTGTTAGGGGTTTAGCTTTTGTTAATCTGTTTCTTGTACTGGATCCACTTGTTGCAGCTACACTCAGGAGGGAGAATAAGGTCAAACAACCTGCAATATTTGATATTAACAGTTTTATGTAGTTAAAAAGAAACAAATTACAAAATCTAATCTAACAAACAGCCAAAACAGTATCTGAATTGATAAGCTGATAAATTCTAGTTATATGCACAGTGCAAATTAAAGATAATTATAAAAATGCTCTCAGAAATGCTG
Organism: Neoceratodus forsteri; assembly: GCA_016271365.2. NCBI lineage: Eukaryota > Metazoa > Chordata > Ceratodontiformes > Ceratodontidae > Neoceratodus > Neoceratodus forsteri. The sequence continues at coordinate 1,841,556,220 of CM057449.1, forward strand.
CAATCTGATTGGTTGTTAGGATTCCAACAGCCTTACATTAATCCATGTAATACTGTCATGTACAGCCTGATCACCATGGCACATGGATTCTTCCTGTCAGCATTCCATTGTCTAGTACTGCTGAATGCGTGGAATGATGCATTCTGATTTTGAACCAGCATTCTTAAACTACTGGTGGAAGAACTATTTTATTAAAAATCTCCCTCTAAATGAGGAAAACATTCATAAAGGATACTTTTAACACTTTTCTTTTGGAAAATATTTTTATAATAGCAATAAGGCACTCCCAGGAGGCACTCCCAGCTGCGCCTTGTGCCACATTACACCCCTAGGGAGTGATTAACAGACTGTTAATCTAACCCCTGGTCATACCTTATTGCTTAAGAGAAGTAGCCCCAGTGTCTGGAACATTGGAAAGTGTTCAGAAATTTCTTGTCCAATGGAGATAAACCGGTTTAATATTAAATTGTATTCTCCACTTACTGAAGTGCCATGCAATCTTGGGACAAACTCCTCGACAAGCATATGTACTAAAATTTTCCTCGGAGTGTATCTGTAGTTAAAGTATTTTTCTCTTAGGAGTGGCGCTCACACCATTCACATGCTCGCACGAGCGCTAGCATGCTGCACACAGCACGGGCTTTTAAAAATATAAGCCCCTCCTCTCCCTCACTCCAGTTGGCTGCCGACTCTCCCGAGTTCCCACACACCAACACACACAATAATGGAGCAGATTTTGGTGCAAAGTTCATGGCAACTGATGTAATAAACTGCTTCTAGGCCCAAAGTTCAGCAGCTGGAGATCTTGCTGATGGTGGATGGCAGGCAGCAGATAGATGGTAAAGCTGCTGATGTACACTATAAATGCAGTCTAGGCAGCGCAGGCTTTTAAAGATATAAGCCCCTTCTCTCCCTCGCTCCAGTTGGCTGCCGACTCTCCCGAGTCCCCACACACCAACACACACAATAATGGAGCAGATTTCGGGGCAGAGTTCATGGCAACTGATGCCAAGCTCTTGACCATTTCTTGAGCTTCCCATGATCCCTATGCATTCTTTCCATCCCCTCCTGATTGTCCACCATATTACAGATTTTGGTGTCATCAGGAAAAAGACATATTTATTTTTATGTTGACATGCTTGCGCAGCCAACATCTTCTGACAGTTTGGGGGATTTGGAGGCACGGTTGCTGTTCGGCGAATGCAGGGCACGCACCAGTAGGTGTGTCCCACATTGCCCAGTCAGCCTGCATGCCGGCGCCACACCATGCATACATAATGGGGTGAGCACATCTAAGAAAAGGTCTGTTGCAATCTGAACAAAGCTCATCAGACGCAGCGGTCCTTTTCTTGCCATGCTCGCCGCCATTATGTGCATGGTCGGTGAGCGGGTGGCCGCCTAACGTCTGCTGACTTTGGTATCAGGTTAACCCCCTTCCCGCTGTGTTTGTGTGCTGATGGGGGAGCCCACTCCCCGTCAGCATAAACCCCTCCAGTTGTTGAATGCTGGGGTGCCCAATCCCCCTCGGCTCATGACCCCCACTTTCTTTCTGTGCTGACAGGGCTGCCCAATCCCCGTTGGCATTACTTCCTCCTCCCGACCCCGTGTTGTGTACCGAGGGTGCCCAATCCCCTGTCGGCTACTGATACCCCCCCAAACCAGTTAGGTGGCACGTTGGGAGCCCACCCCAGCGTGCCAAATGCCCTGTAAAAAGGAAAACTGTCCGATGGTTTTTCCATTTTTTGTTACCTGTAAAATGAAAATGGTTCCTCGTAGTCTCGATACCCCCTCCCTCCACCTGCACCCACCCACCCACTGCACACTCCCTCCCCTCACCCCACCCCATACTTACCTCTGGATCTTCTGTGGACTGGGGAAGCGTCTGCACTCTTCAAAAGCCGACTGCAAACTGAGGAAATGCCCGGTAAGCTGTATAATGGTATGAATAGGGGGTTTTCCAACTTTAATGCATATCTCAGGCATTTTTGGGACTTTGGCCCCAAATTTTCAACATGGGGTTTTGGGACCCTCTCATAATTCTTGCACTGTCATGGCATTATTCAGTCCCGAAGGTGCTTTCCGCAGTCACTGTATGGAATCACCTTTCGGGACTGAGTAATGAAATGACAACGCAACTGTTCATGAGAGGGGGCTCTCAAAAAGCCTATGTTACTAAGTTTAGTGGGAAAATCAAAAATGACTTCATTTCTAATGATGCATAGCAACTGTACAGCGCCGCTCGTGAGATTAAGCGTATTCGCACTATTTTCATGCCAGATTCTCAACATTGGCATTTTACCACACCTTCTTGTGAGCGTACAGCTGTCATTTTTCACATCCTGCCCGAAATGTGTTTTCGCACTTCCAGCGCAGATTAGTGTGGTCACTGTGTGAAATCAGTGTTCAGGACACATTATGAAAATGACAGTGACACTGTTCATGAGCAGAGGTCCTAAAATGCCTGTGTAAAATTTGACGACAATACTCCATAAAATGCCTGTTTTATGAGCGTGTGTGGCAACTGCGCAACGCACGCTCATAAGTTAGCATATTTGCAATATTTTCACGCCACATTCCCAACATTGGCATTTTACCACACCTCTTGTGAACCGTACAGCTGTCATTTTTCACATCCTTGCTGAAATGTGTTTTCATGCAGTTTGCACGCACGTTCATACGTTCACAAACTTCTAATAGTCTCACTCCAGATTTTCTACAGTGCCATTGTTCTACACCTCCTATTGAACAGAACAGCAGTCATTTTTGACATCCTGACCAAAATTTGTTTTTGCAGTTCCGGTGCAGAACAGCGTGGTTGCTGTGGAAAGTCTGTGTTCGACACACATGATGAAAATGACAGTGACACTGTTCATTAGCAGATGCCCTAAAATGCCTATGTTGAAAATTTGGAGCGAAAGTCAATAAAATGAGTGTTTTATGAGCATCGTTGCACAGTTTGCACGCACGTTCATGACGTTCTGAATTTGTAATACTTTCACTTCAGCTGTTCATCATTGGCATTTTTCCATACCTCCTTATGAACACTTCAGCTGCCTGAAATGTGTTTTCGCACGTCCAGCACAGAATTGCACGGTCACTGTGCAAAATCAGTTTTTGGGACAGTTTGAGGAAATCGCGGTGACACTATTCATCAGCAGAGGTCCTAAAATGCATATGTTGAACATTTGGTGCTGAACCTCCATACAATGACTGTGTTGCAAGCGTGCATTGCGCAGTTTCCATGCACCCTTGTAACTTCATCAATCTGCAATATTTTCATGCCACATTTTCACCACTGGCATTTGTGCATGTCTCCTTATCAACAGTCCAGCTGCAATTTTTCACAGCCTGCCCAAAACGTGTTTCCACAACTGTGGTGCACAATGGCGTGCTCGCTGTGCAAAATCACCTTTTGAGACACATTCACAAAATCACAGCACTATGCATCTCTAGCTATGCCACTCCCACTGCTAATGCCAGCGCGACAACATTCAGCATTGACAAATGCTTGTTATTTATTGTGGTCTTGGATTAATACCCTGAAGACAAGCTCATTACATAGGTTCCACAGCAGGGTAAACAAACAGAGCTAAGGATTTACAAACACAAAACTACAGTGAAGGACAGTAATTCAGTAGTGCAGGGAAAATTCATACAATGGACAGTAAACATAGGCATGGCAAGTAACATTCAACTAACATTGTAATAAAAGTGCAGTCACACAGGCAATAAGGAACTGACACAGACTAGTAAGTGCTCATGTAAAAATTAGTTGCAGAGTGAGATAGTTAAGGGAGATTGGGGAACAAGCAGATGAAATCGTTATAGAAGGCAGGGGAGGAGGTGGGCAGGGGAGGGGAATATCAGCCTAGAATAGGCTTTTTGAGTGGGCTAGGAAAAAAGCAGAGAGGGTGAAAGTGTGAAGCAGCCAGGTAAGTTTTGTCAGCGAGACTGGGAGAAGCCCAGAAAAATTCAGCCTACCTTCCCTTCCAGGTCATCTACAATGTCAGTTATGAAGACACTGAAGAGGATTGGTCCCAGTACTGAGCTCTGCAGCACCCTGCTTGTCACTTTCCCATTATCAGAGTGAGTGCCATTAACCACCACCCTCTGTCGCCTATCTGTTAACCAGTTTCTAACCCAATTTATCATTTCGGATCCCACCCCTAGGCTGCTCAATTTCTTCATCAGTCTCCTGTGTGGCACAGGGTTGAAGGCCTTGCTAAAGTCTAGATAGTCCACATCCACTGCCCTCCTCTGATCTATTTTCCTGGTCACCCAGGCAAACAAATCACCCCGATGCATCTGGCATGACCCCCCCTTCCCCATGAATCCTTGCTGCCTTTGGTTTTGCAGCCAACTGAATTCAGGATACTCTACCATCCTTTCCTTTAGTAGTATTTCTATTAGTTTCCCCACTGGTGTGGTGAGACTGACTGGCCCATAGTTACTAGCCTCTTCCCTGCTACTACTGTTATGGAGAGGGACTACGTCTGCTCTCCTCCAGTCCTCCGGAACTATGACTGATTTCAGTGAGTTATTGAATATTGCTGTCAGTAGGGCAGATAGCAGCTCCTTGAGTTCTTTTAGTACTTATGAGTGTATCCTGTCTGATCCCATAGCCTTTTCCACTTTCAGAGCTTCAAGTCCCTTCAGGACTCTTTCATCTGAAAATGGACTTGTATCCATTCCCCCTTTGTTCCTACTGCTCCCTTGTGGTCATCCATGCTCCCTCCACTGTGAAGACTTAGCAGAAGTACCTGTTTTGGATGTCTGCATTTTTCTTGGTCCTTTCCGTGTAGTCTTCCTGAGCTGCCGTCATTTTCCTCACTGTCCCTCCCCTTGCTTTCCTCTTCCTACTTGTATACCTGAAGAAAGTCTTATCTCCATTAGCTACCCCTTTGGCTATCCTTTCCTCTGCTGCACCTTTGCTGCTTTCTGTGCTTCTCTTTGCTTTACTAGGTACACCTCCCTGTCTTCCTCCCTCTACATTTCTTTATACCTCCTGAATGCCTCCATTTTTCCTTCACCACCTTGGCCAGTTCCCTCAAGTACCATGACAGTCTTTTTTTCCTTCTGCTGTTACTCACTTCCTTCAGACAGAGGCTGGTTGCCTTAATTATGCCTTCCCTTATTTTCCCCACTGTTCCTCCACTCCTTCCTGGCAATCCCCCACACTAGGTTGTCACATAGGCAGAATCCCATTTCTTTAACATATGCTCTCCTAAATTCCAGGACCCTCTTGCTCAGTGTCATTTGCCTCTACTTCTGTTTTAATGTTAAACCACATTATACAGTGATCAGTGGTATCTTAAGGACTGCACACTGTGACGTCTGCAATGCCATCCCTGTTTGTAAGCACCTGCTCAAGCACTGTCCCATCCCTAGTGGGTTCATTGACTAGCTTTCTGAGAGGGGCCCCTTGTAGGGAGTCAAGGCTGGCTCCACTCCTTGCTGAAGCTGCAGCTGCAGCTGGAAGGCTCCAATCTGGCAGATTGTAGTCACTAACTAGCAGCATCTTTCCCTTGCTTGTAATCCTGATGACAGCTTCCCCAGTGCCTTATTCAGCTCCTCTCCCTCTGCTGGAGGTGTGTATACCAACCTTGTATAGATAGCAGCCCAACACCTGTTTTCAGGATGACCCACAGCACCTGCAGTCCTTCTTTTTCCTCTGGGTGCTACTGCACTTCTGTAGACTTTATTCCCTCCCTCACATTTTGTAGAACCCCTCCTCTCCTTCTCCTTTCCCTGTCTGTCAAGAACAGAGAATTGCCCGGTATGGTCATATCCCTGACATGGCTGTCGGTGCACCATGACTCCATTACGGCCATCAAATCCAGGCTAGCCTCCTCCATGATGGCTTCCAGGTCCAGAATTTTATTTCCCAAACTCCTTGCATTGGCACATATGGCTCTCCATACCTTACTACCTCCCTACCTGCTTCCATGCTTTCTTTCCCTGTGCTGTTCCTTGAACCTCCTCCTGATCCCCCTCTTCCCTGGTTACCTTCTCAATTACCTGTCTCCTGTACTCCTCTCATCTTGCGTTCCTGGTTTATACCCCCTTCTTCTCTGCTTTATCACCACTCCTGCCTTTCTTGTGCCCCTGCCCTCAAGGAGCCTCCTCCCCTTGGACCCTCCCTCCTTACTACTCCATCATCTGGGGGGCAATTGTTGCCTCCCTTGGTATTGTAGCCTCCCCTGGCTAGCTTAAATGCTCATCCAAGTAGCATTTAAACCTCCCACTAAGGACTATGGTCCCCTTCCTGGAAGGATGCAGGCTGTCTCCCCTATAGAAGCCCACAGCCTCCCAGGTTGGCCCCCAGTCCCTAATGTAGATGAAGCCCTCCTTCATGTACCATGCCAACCAGTTGTTGAAAACCCTGGTGTTGAATGCCCTTTCCTCTCCCTGGCCATACCCAGGTAACTCCTTCGAAAAAGCCACTTTGCATATCACTGCTTGAGGCCCCTCCCAAGCTCCCTGACATTTCTCTGCACTACCCCTAAACTGTCCCTTGCCAGGTCATTTGTCCCCAGGTGGACAATGACATCTAGTTCCCTTACATCTCCTGTTGCTGTAGCAATCCTCTGGATCTGGTCTCCATCACTCCAAACTGAAGGATCAGGGAGGCACTTCACCTCCCTTTCCCTTCCTCCCCCACTCCCAAGTCTATCCCCCTAACAACAGAGTCCCCCACAGCAGCTGCTTCCTCTTTGGCTGGGGAGCTCTTCCTCCTTTACTACAGCCCCCCTTCTGTGGACCCCCACTTCATCCCTTCCCACTGCTATGGGCGCCTCCTCTTGGCTGCCCCATCCTGCCAGTATGATGAAAGAATTGTGAAGCTGAGGAGTGTGTGCTACCTTCCCCCCCGGGAGCCCACAGAGGTTCAGCCACTCTGCCTCTGCCTCTGCCTCTGCCTACGCATCTACTGAGGGAGCAGTTGCAGACTTTGTGGCCCCTAAGTGGGGCAGAAGGTTCTCTACACCTTTGCCAGTTCAGTCTAAAGTCAGGCAACATCTGTCCTCAACTAAGAGAGGTTACAAACAGGGCAGCACCTCAGTCTCCAGAATGTCTCCTGAAAGACTGTGGCTCCACAGCTGTTGCATTACATGTAATATTGATTCCTCTGTCACCCTCCCATTATTTGAACCTTTATGTTTCCTAGAGAACCAGTGACATTTTGCCATCTGGAGTTCTCCCTGGCAAACAGATAGCATCTCAGCCATTGGGGGGGCATTCACGCCCTTGCCCTCCCTTGGAAGGCAATGCATTTTTTTTTTTGCCTTGCTGTGGAGCTCAGTGTTACTGGCAGGACACAGCACATGTTCTCTGGTTCTCTTTGTCAGTTTGTGGCCTGTTTGGCCAACCACACAGTTCGGATGCCCAATTGGCTCTGGATTCCCTGATTTTCTTGTTTCCTCATTATTGTAGACACATGAATGCAGGGTAGCCATAATGAGATTAGCTTGTTGGGCATGGCGAGGTGCTGGATATGGCTACTTTCAGACATGCAATGCTGCTTTCTAAAGCAAATGACATTGAGCTCGATTTTCATGGTTCCATGTGAAAATCGCGACCGCATAATCACGACTGAACTAATAGTGCAGTTATAATGGTGAGCATCAGAATCACACTAGAGCATAATAGCGCTACAGAAGTTTGCTGACCGTAATAATAGCGACTTCCATGTATTCCATGTATTTTACTACTTGCTCATTGTTTGGCCCACTGCTGAGCCCCCTTCCACTTCAGAGCAGTACAATTTCGGACAGTAGCAAGAAACAGCATCAAATATGTAGCAGAGCAAAAACAGGTCATAGAAACACAGTCTTTTGTGAAATGCAGATGAATGAGCCCTAATTTTCCAGGCTTTAGCAGCTCTTACTTGCAGGCATTTCACAGTCAGTGCCTAAATGGTGTTCATTCTTTGGCCCACCGCCAAGCCCCCTTCCACCTTAGAGGTGTATAGCTCAGTTGGTGGGGGGGGGGGATCGGTACCGCAGGGTGTCACTTGCTAGGCATACAAAGGGAAGATTGTGTTACTCTACTGCCCTTTACTGTGCTACAGAATGACTCTCTCCTTACCCAAACTGTAAGCTGTGATGGGGGGGGTGCTTATGTTACTGACTGTGTTGCAGACTGTGTAGCTCGGTGGGTGGGGGCATCAGTACCACAGGGTGTCACTTGCTAGGCATGCAGAGGGAATATTGGGTTACTCTACTGCCCTCTACTGTGCTACAGAATGACTCTCTCCTTACCCAAACTGCAGGCTGTGACTGAGGGATGCTTGGGTCACTGACTGTGTTGCAGACATGATTATTCATGATTATTGTTCACAATTTTGCAGGTACTGGTGCTATTTTGTGTTTGTTGCTCATTTTACAGGTAGCTGAACTCACACTCACTATCCTTGCATCACGATTTTAGCGGTAGGAATTATGTAGTTGCGATTTTCACGGGGTATCATTTTCATAATGTCAGGAATAATGCAAGGCACTTATGTCAAAGAGAAATGATGCAGTGGGCTCACTGCCACACACTTTGTGTCATTCCTGATTTTTGTATGGGGCACGCAGAAAACAGGGGTCCGTGTTCGCCAAAGTGGCTTGCACCATCCTTGTGCCACCCACCCTGGTGGACCAAGGCATAAAGGGGCCTTGTGCCAGATTGGGTTGTTGGGCATGCGGTGTTGGATATGGTTACTTTCAGACACACAATGCTGCTTTCTAAGGCAAGTGACATTGGGCCTGATTTTCAAAACATTGGGAGTGATGCAAGGCACTTGTGTCAAAGCAAAGTGATACAAGAGGCTTACAGTGCCACACCTTGTACATTCCCTATTTTTGTAAGGGACATGCGGCAAACAGGGGTTGGCATATGCCAAAGTGGCTTGTGCCATGCTTGTGTCACCCACCCGGATACATCAAGGCATAAAGGGGTTTTACACCAGGACCCTGCTGCACCATCCCGTTACATGGTATTTTTGAAGTGGTCAGGTCCCCTTTGTGCCTAGATCAGGCCTAGGCTGGTCTAATGCCTTGTGTGCCACCCTATCTGCAGTGTCTTTGCCAATGGTTCCCTAGTTGTGTCCCCCCCAACACAACATGCTGGACAGTGTTGACACCTGCAATCATAGTACATAATCAATTAGGGCAGTGTGCCACATGTTACAGTGCAACACCCTAGTGGCCCCTTCACAGGTAGGTGACACTGTATGTAGCTCATGCAACCATGGCGTGCCACCTGCAGTCATCCTTGCACTGTCCACATTACCACTGGGCTTTATAATAGATGGCGTGGCAGTCATGGCTTAATGCCTGGGATGTCATCCTGCCCCCATCCCCTTGTCTGGCTCATGCCAGGCCATCACTGTGATGCCTGTAGGGGGGTTGTGGCAGCTGTGGGTTCAGAGTGCTCAAAGAGCACTGCTATGGGTTGCACTGCAACTCCCATCAAACCCCTCCCATGCATAAATGTTTTGGTGCAGGGGAGCAGTTGTGTCTGTGTCAGGGACCTTGGCACTGGGTCCCTGTCTGTTGCAAAATCAGGTGCAGGGTTCCTGGCACACAAGGCTCTGGCACAAACTGCTGTTTGACACAGCTTGCATCAGTCTATGGGAACCCTTTGGAACTTGAGCCCATTGTCTTTATGCCCCTCAGATCTACACACTGGGATCAATGCATGTCTGAGAGTTCTCGGAGTCATACCTGAAAGGCATTCACTTCTGTGATGGGCATGATTCCTAAATTGAAAAATGTTTTCTCAGAATGTGAATAGCTAATCCAGTCCTGTTAAGCATGCTAAGATTATTATGAACTTAAGAAACAACAGCCCCATTTATTACTTTTACAAGAGACCCATCTCTCGAGTGATAAGCATCAACAATTAAGTCTGGATTATTTGATTAAGTGGTAAAATCAGCATATCATCACAGGCATAGAAGACGGGTGATAATACCGATACCTTGCAACTCCACTTTTCATGCTGATTCTACAATTACAAATAAGGAGGTTAGACTAGCTGTTGCAGCGGACACCTTGTTTGGCTGCCCCCTTACAGTGGACAGTATCTATTTGCCTCCAGGGAGTGATGGCTCCACAATACACAAAATAGCTGACAAAATACTAGAGCTACAGTTAAGATCCCTACTACTGGGTGATGATTTAAAGTTTCTCATATCTTAGCAAAGACCCTAGCAAGCCCCAGTTGACAGGCTCAACTGTGGGCCAGAAAGAGCTGTGTAAATTAATTAAAGATTTAGGATTTATCAGTGTCTGGCATGCTTCCATCAGCTACGTCTTAAGTACTGAACATGTGGATTGGGTAGAGGAGGTTGACAGGCACGGGGTCATAATGTCTAAAACAAAAACAGCACTGCAATAAATGCTGCAAGAAAAATGTCGTACTCCGACATGATGGCAGGCAAAACAGCGACCATACAACAGAAGTGCACAGCCATTGGAATCAATGGCACTTTTTGATTTTGAGGGGGGCCTCGCTCTCTGCAACACGACGTGGTGGGGCTTTGCCCTCACATCCTCTGGAGTTTAAATAATCAGTTCTGAGGGGGTGTGGACTTCGGGGAGGGTTGCAACACCAGGAGACCTGGGGGGACCCAAACCATGATCCTAGGTCTCCATCACTGCTGTGTGCTGGTGTCTCAGCCACTCCACCATGGGAGCAGTTCCACCAGGCACAGCAGCACAGTCTTCTTCAGCTCTTCCTTCACTTTGCAATCAGTGACAAGGGTAGGGGTAATTCAGAATCGCTATTATACCCCTGTCACTCTAAATGTTTCTGTGCTTTCCACAGAGTGGTTACTGCAGTGCTGTTTTAACAGGGTTATAATGACCCGGTACCAGGTTGATATAAGCCCCATATTTCTCACTCACCTTGTACCTCTCACACTCAAGCTAGACTACCATCTAGAGAGCCAGATAATGAAATGGCTGTTTAACCCATCCTATCTCTGGGACACAGAATTTCTAATGGCCGACTTAATCCCTGAGATCATCTGGAAGAATGATTCCCCTGAGATGTTGGTTGCCACATTATGGGACACTGTCAAAACAGTGCTCCATGGTGAACTTCTGGCTCACCGTTCCTGAAAGAAGAGACAAAGGGATGAAAAGCTTGCCCAGCTGCAGGAGAAGCTGCAGTTTCTAGAGCAAACACATATGCCAGACAACTCCTCTCTAACATCAGTTACACCATAGTGATGCCTGATACAAGACCTTCTCACATACAAAACAGAGCAGGTGCTTTTCTGGCTGTGGCAATCATACTATGAAGAAGGTGTTTGGGACACAAATGTTAATGCACATTGCCTGAGACAGAAATACGAAGCCTCTACTATTTTTAAATTAGTATATCCTAACACGGAAACCCTATCTGATTGGAGTTCCAAAATTTTACATATTTGAAAGAATTTTATACTATCCTATGCGCTCAGGAAGCAGCACCATTGGACAGTGTCTATAACTGGTTCTCTGTGGAGCTCAATCTCCTGGCCCTGACTGGTGAAGAAAGGGTGACCCTGGTCCACCACATCACCCACTTAAAACTTATCACCGGGATTAAAGTGCTGAATAATGGAAAAGCTGGGCCCAGATGAATATGGGGCAGAGTTTTATAAGGCACATGTAGAGGCCCTTTTGCCATTTACTGATACACTTGTTTGGGGACTGTCAGAGTGGAACATCCTTGCCACAATCCTGGAACTACGGTAATATTTCTGCTATTCTTAAGCTTTTGAAAGACCCCAAAAATTGTAAATCTTAGTGCCCCATATCCATTCTTAACACAGACTGCAAACTCTTCACTAGTATCCTACCCACAGTTTGGATTATATATTACCCATGGAGATAGACCCGGACCAAGCAGAGTTCATCTGCCAAAGCCAAGCCTCAGATAATATCAGACTAACCCTCCTCCTAATCAAGCAAGCCAAGAAAAAGTCTTCCATCTTTAATCCTTAGCTTAGATGCCCAAAAAGCCTTTGATTGGGTATCCTGGCAGTTTCTACATTATGCTCTGTCTGCATCTGAGTTCCCTCCACCTTTCCTCACCCTACTATGTGGACTCTATGTAACCCCATAAGGTGTAGCAGAGGTGAATGGATCCTTTTCTTCTTGATTTGTCCTCACCAGGGACAGGCACCAGGGATGCACCAGGGATGCCCTCTCTTTCTGATTTGTTTGCCCTCTACGTAGAGCCCTTGGCTCAATACCTCCATCAGATGGACACAACTGAGGATATGTCAGTGGGAGGCCACATTCATAGAGTGGGCTTCTATGTAGACAAGCTGCAGAAAACAAAACAGAGTTTTGCAATTGGGATTCCTCCTGAAGATATCCAATATTGGTGCCATCTTCCACTGTCTCTGTTAAAAAGCAGCTTCATAGTACCGACTACCCCAAACATACAATAACCCTTATCTGGCTCCAAGTGGGCTGAAACATCTTGTTAATTAATTGCTGCCTGTATTTGATAAGAAAAGAGATTGTATTTTGCTCTGAGGAGCCGACAGCCAACACGCTACCACTTCTGTATTAACAGACATGCCCCCTCATTTGCACATTTTGTGGTGTTAGTAAATGGAGAGTGCAGGAGCATGCCATGAAAAGTAGAATAGGGACAGTTTTTAATCGCTTTTTATTATACTTCAGAGTTCTGATTATATCAAATTAAAGCTATTGCTCAACTAACAACTGTTTGTTGAGTGGTGGCCTTGATTTGATAAATAAAAGACAATAATAACTGTCCCTATTCTACTCCATGGAGTGATCCCCGTGCTCTCCATTTATTGATATCACAAAACGTGTGAGCACAGGGGTGTGTCTGACAATATGGGAAGTGGAAGTGTTTTGCCTTTTGGCTTCATAGAGCCAAATATGATCTCTTTTCTTGTCAAATACAGGCAGCAAGTAATTAAAAAAGATGTTTCAGTCCACTTGGGGCCAGGTGAGGGTTATTGTATGTTTTGGGTGGGCGGTACTGTCAAGAGTACGAAGCTGCTCTTTAAACAAAATAGATGCTATCTGAATGAACATTTTGCCCAGGTTTTTATCACATTTTCCAGTCCATGCTGGTTTCCAGCATAGAGGACTTCCACATAAGAAACAAAATTATATCATGCTACCTTTGGATGGGAGGCTGACTGAGATTTGTCTACTGCAAATTACAGCAAGCCAAGACAAAGAATGGATTGGCACTCCTGGACATGCAACTGTATGCCCAAGTAGCACACTTGAAACACATTTTATCCTGGAAACAACTCTCTCCCTGACCATGTTGAGTAGATCTGGAACTTCCTAATTCCCTTTCAAAGTTAGACAAAGCTCTGTTCTGTTCCAGGGACAGATACATCCTTTGATGAACCCTCTACTAAATGGTTGGCACAGTTGTTTAGCCAATAAAGACTAAGGGGGACAGTGGATCCGCATCCCAGCCTACGACTCACAATTTGTATCAGCACATAAGGACCACAAATATAGGTGCTGGCTACACCTGGAATTGAGACATCCATATCAGTTTTATGAAAATGGTCACCTGAAACCCTTTGAGCAACTGTCATGGGAATTTCACTTAGAACATAATGATTACTTTAGAGATTTGCAGATATGGCACCATCTGGGGTCCACATTAGGCATAACGGTGGATGCATTTACTTCCCCCCCTATTATTTATTTGATGCTGGGACAAGGCAGGGCAGGCTTCCAGATCATTTTATTTCTACCTGCTATCAGGCTTTGACAGCAGGACAAAAGACCATGACAGAATTGAACAAGAACAGATGGGAAGTAAAAATAACCATCCCAAATTTTACTGAATGATTGGTCTTTAATTTGGTATCACCAACATTAAGTAACAGGCCCCTACCTCTGGACAGAATACAATTGGAAGACGGTTATTGGTTATTTTCCAAACACCGCACATCACTGCCAAATATTGTACTGCGTACACCTCAGCCTGTAGGAGAGGATGTGGTTAAAGGGCAATGACACACAACCATGTATTCTGGTCATGCCCAGTGCTGACACCATTCTGGTCACATTGAAACAGAGGTCAATTTGTTAGTGCAAGACTTTGGAGTCCTGAAGCCTAGGGCTGCATGACTCCTTCTATATCTCCAACACATCAAAAATGAAGTACAATCTAAGCAGCCTCTTTACAACAGCTGAAAAAACAATATCCAGGCTACAGCTGAAGCAACAACTGCGGATGGTGAAACCCATGGCAAAGCTGCACAACTACCTTTCATGGTTCCAGAACTTACAGAATGCATGGTTGTTACATATCATGTTAACTAGATTGGATATAGTTCTATTACTTACCAGATGAGGGTAACAGGGAAGGAGGGAGAATCCTAGAGAGAGGGACTAGACAGACAGGAAGCCTGCTGTAAAAAGGCATTTAGAAAAGTTAACATATCCATAACAATAAACAAATGTATGGAGTGATATATGTGATGCAATTTAGATTTAAGCAATGTTGCTGCCATTTGTAAGCTACTTGGGTCACGTTCTGAATCGCCTCCCAATGACTTTAATATAGCACCTATAATTTGTATTTTAAGTCTAATTAATTATTCATGATCTAAAGTAGCTCATGATTGGCTGCCGTGCCAGTCTGAAATCTCTCAGAAATGCCCGGTACAGTAGTGTCTCTCATCTGATCGTGTGCCATAATCTGGCAGCAGCAATGGTAAAACAAGAACTGTTTTCAGTGCTATAACCTGTAAGAAAACCTTTTATTATTATCATTAGACTTATAATCACAATAATAACCTCACAGACAGTCATTTCCTGGGGATTAACAACTGGTTGGGGGGTTGGCCCTTGGCTGCGCCTTGGGCCACTCTTCCTCCAGCTGGTTGTTAATCCTCAGAAAATGATTGAGTGTTCAGTCATTATTGCTTGATTAATTATTACACTGTTGTCTACTCAAAATGCAGTAAGCTTCAAGATTTAAAAACAATGCACCCATTGACCTGGCTATGCATAAAGAAATAATACTTCATGTATATTATTTTAAACTTGTGTAACAAATTGAGGGAATGTTTGTTTCTGAAACCTCCCTTAAAATGAGACTGCCAGTGGTGCAACATAGTAATAAGCAAATAGTGGTTAAAAGGAAGCAGATTCAAGGGAAACATGATGTAGGAAGAATTATCTCCCACTGTAACAGCAAAAACAGCCTAACCCCTCATCTCTATCCACCTGCCAAGATCACCCAAATTATCTTAAAAAAGCTCCAAACCACTTGCAATATCACATCTGCCAAAATCAGCTAAAAAGCCCCCCAGCTTAGTCAAGAAAATCCCCCTAGCCTGCCCTGATCAGCCAAACAGCAACCTCCCCCTTTCATCAAAACAAAAATAGACCCCTACTGCCCACCTGCCCAGTTAAGTCAAACAGCCAACCCACTTGGGCACTGCACAAAAATGCTAAACCTGTTACCTTGACCCACTTGCTCACCCAAGATTTTCAAAACAGTCCCCCCAAAACAATAAAAGCAGCTCTACCATTCAGATCAGCAAAACATCCTCATCCAGATCAGCAAAGCTTCCTTGCATAGATTTTCTGAGCATTCCCCTGGCACAGCCAAAAACAGCCCCATCCCCAACCTGCCCAGATCAGCTAAACACTGCCCCTCCTTTTTGGGTACAGAAAAAAATAGCAATCCCACTGCACACTTGCTAAGATTAGCTGACCCCCCACCATGGGCACAGCAAAAAAAATACCCTCCTAACTCCACACCACCATCCACCTGCTCAGCTCCAGAGTAGCCAAACATCCCCCTGAACAGCAAAAACAGCTACCACCCAGCAAAATGCCCTCATTCAGATCAGCAAAGTCACCCACCTCACCCAGCACAGTCCAAACACCAGCTGCCCGCCCATATCAAGAGGTCATCATCTCCCATGCCACCTCTACACACAGCAGAAAACAAACCCATTACTACAACCATCCAGAATGACAAAACATCCCACTCATGTAGTCAAAAAAACAGGTCCCCCCCTGTACAGTACAAAAAAACCCAAGACAGCAAACTTCACAAAACCATCAATCACCTGCCCAGATCAGCCAAACTGTCATTGTCCTCCCCAGCACTGCATAAAAACAGCCCTATGGTGCTGAAGATGGCTGCTTAACTCTGCTTCTCCCTGGGACTACCACCTATCATCGTCCATCCTCCTGATCCCAGATTGTCAGTGTTTACCAGCAAGTGAAATATAATTTTACTAACATCATAGCTCAACTCTGGTAAATTATTTTCTTTATATCTTAACTCTATAGCTACACTGAGCAACTCCTGCAAAACAGCTCCCTCAGCGGAGTGGAAACTATGTTTCAACAGCTCATATGTGAAATTAACGACTTAAAAATAACATCTCAACAAAACATCACTAACATGCAAGTGTTAGACCAAAAAAAATCAATGATGCTGGAGTTAAAGTTGCTCAAAATGAAAGTTCTATTAACATCCTGCAAGCCACCATCAGAGAGTAAGACAGAGTTATCAGAAGCCCACAAGATAAAACTGATGACATTGAAAACAGAAACACACATATTGCTTTCTAACAAGAAACTAAACTTATGTCAGAGGATATTGACAGGTTAAAAAAGGATTGGGTCGGTCAAGTATTTGCATCCTCTGCCTCCTCTGAAAAACGAGGTGTCGCTATTCTATTACATAAGTCTCTTAATTGGAGCCCAAAGAAAATTATTACGGACTCAGATGGCAGATGGATTATAATTCAATTATCTTCCACCTCAGATACGTTTATGTTAGTTAATGTTTATGCCCCTAACTCTGATTCCCCTGAATTTTTTCATAACTTGGCTCAACAAATTATGATTAATAATAACAACAACTCACCTATTCTTATGGGTGGTGATTTTAATTTAACCTTAGAAGCATACCTAGACAGAAGTAATAAATCATATGATGCTCATCCACAAAGCATTAATGCCTTGACATTGCTAATGAAAGATCGGGCCTTTCTGACATCTGGAGACTTTCCCACCCTAGACAACGTGACTATACATTTTATTCCCCATTACACAAATCTTACAGCCGTATTGATTTTTGGCTTTCATCCCCTCTTATTACAGAAAAAACTATTAATAGAGACATCCTTCCAATTACCATATCAGACCACTCTCCTATTAGCTTACATCTGCTTTGGGATCCACCACCCTCTAAATCTCCTTCTTGGCGTTTAGAGCCACTTTTACTGAGGGACTCAGAATTTAATCCTTGGATTACAGGCCAGATTCAAGAATTTCTCTCATTTAATGATACCTCTGTGGTATCTCAAGGCACAGTTTGGAAAGCATTAAAAGCAACAATTAGAGGCAAAATTATTAGTTTCGCAGCTCATAGGAAAAAGCTAAGAGAGCAACAACCAACAAATTTAGAGCATTCCCTTAAAGTAAAAGAAACTCAGTACTATAAAACAAAAAAACCCAATCACGACTCACCATTACATCTCAAAATCCTCCAATTAAGAATTAAAATAAATGAATTAATATCCAGGAAAGCTGAACTTGCCCTTTTAAGGCTTAAACATCGCTATTGGGAACAGGGAGACAGATGTGGGAAGTTACTTTCTTATCAGCTTAAAACTCAGCAGATGGAGAGATATATTGCTGGTTTGAAAGACCCATCAGGCCAAATTTATACAGACAACCTTACAATAAATCATATTATGCATTCTTTCTACCAGCAACTATATTCTCATCCAAATTCCAGTTCTTCTAATCAAATACATGAATTTCTCGATAAACTGCAGCTTCCTCACCTCTCTCATCAAGATATGGCCATACTGGATGAACCCTTTACCCTACAAGAGATCCAAACAGCACTATCATCTTTAAAACATGGTAAATCCCCTGGGAGTGATGGTTTCCCTGTCAATTTCTACAAATCCCTATCTGGTACTCTTTGCCCTTTACTGCTTAAGGTCTATTTGGAAGCATTTTCCAATGGTAAACTACCCCACAGTATGACCGAGGCTATTATTACTGTTTTACCAAAAAAAGATAAAGATCCTTCTCTTCCCTCAAGTTACAGACTGATATCACTACTCAATACAGACGGGGAAATCTTTTCTAAATTACTGTAGAATAGACAAATGATGAGTAAACTAAATTTAGTGCTATCACGGCCGTTGTAAGTGTGCTGTATTTTAATCTTCGCACGTCTGCTCCGAATCTAAAAAAAAGCACCTATAATACCGTATTCTGCAACTACTGTACTCACTACTAATTGAGGTTACTTCAGTTCAAGAATTGTCAAATGTGCCGGTAATCAGTGTCAATCACAGGTACTTAAGTTAGGTGTGGTGCCATTTTTTCAACCTCTATGCTGCTCAGCTCTCATTTGCGATTCATGATGTCTCTGCTGAAGTGGTTGGACCAAGGAAAGGCACAGAAAAGGCCGTTCACTAGTACTGAGTATCTAAAGGATCTAAAGGCAGACGATCTTGCTGCATCTGCATCTGTATCTACCCCTATAGCTGAGAGTGTTGTCACTGAGTTGCAATGTCAGTCTCCCCCTGCCAAAAAGAGATGCTCAACATACAATGTTTACACAGCGGAGCAGAGATTTGATGCAGGAAAGTACGCCGTGGAAAATGGTGTAATGAAATCTGTTCGGTATTTTAAGTCCAAGTACGGTATCGATATAAACAAGAGTACTGTCAGAAAATTTAAATCTGACTGCTTATGTAGCTTGAAATCAGTCCCTGACCCAACCAACCTGGTGCCACAGCTTCCCACAAAGCCTCGTGGTAGATCTCCACTACTGCTCTCAGATGTAGAGACTGAACTTAGGAAAATCATCTGTAGTCTGAGGTCAGAGGGAGCAGTTGTCAATACTAGAGTCGTCGCTGCTGTTGCTAGAGGCATAGTAAAGACCAGCAACCCTCAGCAACTGGTAGAGGCAGGAGGATCTATGGTGTTCAGCAAGCAGTGGGCTTGGATCTTCCGAAACCGTATGGGGTACTGCCGAAGGAAGGGGACCAAGGCTGGTCGGAAAACACCTACTGACTTCCCTGAACTAAAGTCAGCATTTCTTTCTTGAATTCGAACTGCCTGTGCCAATGAGCTCATCCCCAAGGAGCCCGTGATAAACATTGACGAGACAGGGGTCAATCTTGTGCCCTGCTCACAGTGGACCATGACAGAAATGGGGTCCAAGCAGGTAGAAGTTAATGGAATGGGGGACAAGAGGCAGGTGTCTCTGAATATGGGGTGTACCTTGGCTGGCAACATGCTTCCCCCCCAGGTAATCTACCAGGGGAAAACACAGGCTTGTCACCCTACATACAGTTTCCCTGTAAGCTGGAATATCACCCAGAGCAGCAATCACTGGGCGAATCAAGAAACCATGATCGAGTATGTAGACTCTGTTTTGAAACCATATATCGAGCCTGTAAAAAGCAAACAGGATCTGCCAGAAGAACAGAGAACACTCCTTATTCTTGATCTGTTCAGAGCACACAGCATTACCGTTGTTCTTGCTAAGTTTGATCAGGCATACATCATTCCTGTATTTGTCCCCCCAAGCTGCACAGACCTATTGCAGCCATTAGATTTAACCATGAACAAACTGTTTAAGGATGAAATGAAGGCTCAATTTACTGCATGGTACTCGGGTCTTATATCAGAGCAGTTGGAAAAAGGTGTCGCCTCCACTGCAGTGAATGTAGATCTAAGGATGAGCAACATTAAGTCACTGCATGCTCAGTGGCTAGTGACAGCCTATAACAACATTTCCCTTCGAACAGAAGACTGCAAGCGGGGGTTTGTACTGGCAGATATTGCCGAAGCCCACACTGAATGCCTAAATGAACATCTGCAGCTCACTATGGATTGATCAGTTAGGCTCCTTTCTCTGCTGTGTTTGTCATAAAGCATAACTAAAACTTTAGGCAAAGTTTATAACCACCCCTTTTTTCTTTCAGGTACCAGTACCTTGTCTAGAGATGTGATGAAGAAGCAGCTGGATACAGCTCTTATTTTTTTCTGTTTATGTTTTTGTCTGTCTTTAATAAACTTTGGTACAGTACGCCCCCTTTCTGTGTTGTGTCTATAGGTAGATGGTTTCATAGCAACCCCAACCCGGTTTTCATAGTAACCGAGATCCACGGGAACAGTAAAAAGAAAAGCGCTAGCATGGGAGTGGTGAGACAGCAGAATGGCTGTAAGAAAAAAAGCTGGAGCACATGTTTAGGAGAAGTTTCTGTTTAGCAGCGGTGGACTTTGGTTAAGGTTGCAGCAGACAGTTTTACCAGCAGATGATTGTGCGAGTGACTACCACGTAAGCGTTCAGAACTGCGCTGGAAGGCTGGTTATTTTCTGTTTTTGTCTCTCTTTAATAAACTTGGTACAGTACATCCCCTTTCTGTGTTGTGTCTATAGGTAGATGGTTTCATAGCAATCCCAACCCGGTTTTCATAGTAACCGAGATCCATGGGAATGGTAAAAAGGAAAGCGCTAGCATGGGAGTGGTGAGACAGCAGAATGGCTGTAAGTAAAAAAGCTGGAGCACACGTTTAGAAGTTTCTGTTTAGCAGCAGTGGACTTTGGTTAGGGTTGCAGCGGACAGTTTTACCAGCAGATGATTGTGCGAGTGACTACCACGTAGGCGTTCACAACAACGCTGGAAGGCTGGTTATTTTCTGTTTTTGTCTGTCTTTAATAAACTTTGGTACAGTACGCCCCCTTTCTGTGTTGTGTCTATAGGTAGATGGTTTCATAGCAACCACAACCCAGTTTTCATAGTAACCGAGATCCATGGGAATGGTAAAAAGAAAAGCACTAGCATGGGAGTCGTGAGACAGCAGAGTGGCTGTAAGTAAAAAAGCTGGAGCACATGTTTAGGAGAAGTTTCTGTTTAGCAGCGGTGGACTTTGGTTAGGGTCGCAGCAGACAGTTTTACCAGCAGATGATTGTGCGAGTGACTGCCACATAAGCGTTCACAACAACGCTGGAAGGCTGGTTATTTTCACGGTTCTTTTTTCTTCGCGTTATTGACCTTTTCAGTGAACATAGCGAGAAAAAAAGAACCGCGAATATTTCCTATTCTACAGTATTAACCCTCCGCTTCGATTCATTAATTTCAAAACTTATCCATCCTTCTCAAGCTGGATTTATTAAACATAGAACTGGTTCTGATCATCTTCGTTCCTTGTTAAATTTCATCTACAAAGCAAAAACTCTTAAAACACCAGCCGTGGCTATAGCCATTGATTTTGAGAAAGCATTTGATTCCCTTAGTTGGAACTATTTATACCAAGTTTTATCACATTTTGGTTTTACTAATAACTTCTGCGCCTATATCAAATTATTGTACACTCTCCCTTCTGCTCGAATTCTTACTAACACAACTCTATCCCCCTCCTTTCATCTTGCAAGAGGCACTAGACAGGGCTGCCTCTTATCACCATATTTGTTTATACTTGCCATGGAGCCTCTCTCTGCAGCTCTTCGTCAATCCTGCATAATTAAAGGCATCCCTATCGGTAACTCTCGCTACACTTCACTATCTTATGCAGATGATTTTCTTATTCTCCTAGAAAATCTCCAATCTTCAGGGCAACCTTTAGTTAAACTTCTTAACGAATTCACTTTTATCTCGGGATTAGCTCTAACTCTTAATAAATCTGAAATGCTACCATTAAACACCCTCTGTAAATCCTATATGAATGATCCTTTGGGCTTCCGCTGGGCTCCCCAAGGTATCTTATATCTAGGTATTCGGATCATCCCAACATTGGATAAAGTTTGGGATGCTAATTTCTCTCCTTTACTAACATTAAAAATATATTTGACAGATGGAAATTGCTTAATCTTACCTTTATTGGAAAAATTTCTGCTATTAAAATTACAATAGCTTTTTCTAATATACCTCTAAAACTTCCCTCTTGCTTCCCCATTAAAATCGATAAATTAATAGGTAATTTTTTGGGGGATGGCAAAATTCCCCAATTTAGTCATAATAAACTTAAATCACATTGGTCAAGACGTGGATTTGACCTCCCTTGGTTTCAGGCCTACTTTTTGGCTTTTCATGCAGCCCAGACTATCAAATGGTTTATTCAAGCTGACGCCAATTCACCTTTATGGGTTAATATGGAAGCCTCTCTTTGTGCTAACAGCATTGCTACTTCTTTTCTTTATAATCCCATCTCCTCCAAATTAAAATCTCACCCCACTATAGTACCATCCACGTTCTACTGGAAAATAATTCATAAAAATCTCAAATCAAATCCTACCCCTCTTGTTTATGCTCCTATCTGGGGAAATAGCCAAATATCTCTCGAAAACTGTCCAATCTACTGTCGATCCCGGAAAAATAGAGGCATACTTTTATTAAGAGACATACTTGAACCCCATACGTTAAGAATAAAACCCTATTCTGATCTATGCACTCAATGGAATCTTCCCCGCCAGGATTTTTGGAAATATCTACAGCTTCGCACAACATGCACTTATTATTTCTCACTTATTACGAATCAATCCTCACATGATCAACACATCTCCAAATGGATAAAAACAACATGTAAATTGAATAGTGTCATCTATAAAGTTATTAAAGAATCACTACCGGACCAGTCCATTAGTGCAAAAAATAAATGGAGCAACTTATTACACTATAACATTACAAATGAGCAATGGCATAGGTGTTGGCTTTCTTGCCACAAATCTTTTAATGATAAACGTAGCTTGTTCATTCAGACTAAAATTCTTCATTTATGGCATAGGACCCCAACTGTATTGCATAAAATGAGATTAACGGATAATGATAACTGCTGGTGATCTAACTCGCCTAATGGCGATTTACTTCATATTTTATGGGATTGTCCCTCCATACGAAAATTTTGGCATCAGATTCATGTATTTGCAATGAAAGTGACTGGTCAACCCTTTGTATTAGATCCTAAACACTGTATACTTGGTATTTTTGACCCTCATCCCTATAATATTCCCCAATCCTTGAACAGATGGTTAACCAACCTTTTTCTTCTAGCTAATCGTAGTATACTTATGAATTGGAGATCTAATATAATCCCCACTCTCCCTGATATTCTTAATCATTTATCTCAGTATGCCTCCCTGGATCGTATGACACACATTTCTCTCGACCGACTCAACATATATAATAAATGTTGGCAGGAATATTTAAAATATTTGGATTCATCTAACCAATCTGGCACTTAAAGTATGGATTGAAACACTTTATATAATATCTCTCTCTCTCTCTCTCCTCGTATTGATATCCCCCGTTTCCTCAGATTGTCGTCTCATTTTTTCTCTACTTACTTGATACTCTCTTCTCTTTGCTATTTCTTCCTCTTCTCTTGTTTTCTTAATCTTTTCTATATAAGCTTTAGTAGCACTCTAACGATATATACACTGTAGTAATGTACAACTACGACTAGTCATATCTCCTCTTTTACCTTATACTTCTATTTTTTACTGTATATTATGTAGTGCTAAGCCTTTTTCTTTTTTCATTATAATATTGTAACTGTTCTAGTTTAGGTAGTTAACCCATAATTATTCTATTACCATTGAATAGTCTTTTCTTCCTCCTTTGTTAGATGTTATGCTACTTAGTGTATCATTTATATAACCTTATACAGTATTGTTATAGGATATACTTGTTGTTTGTTTATCTTTTAAATACTTCAATAAAAAGATCAACTGCAAAAAAACAGAAACAGATGCAATAACCTGAGATTTTTGGGTTTTCCCGAAGGTGCAGAACTCAGAGACACTAGTGCTTTTCTATTACATGTGCTGCCAGCCCTGCTCAAACTCCCACCTGGTCAAGACCTTACTACTGAGAGATCACACCATACTTTAAGCCCGGAGTCCTGGTCCAGATCAGAAACCTAGGCCTATCATTGCAAGATTCTTAAACTATGCCCACACTGAACTGATTATCAATAGAGCAAAACAAATGGGAATGATTACTTGGCAAGATCATATAATTTCCATTTTTAGAGACTTCTATAAGGAACTCTCTAATAAACGCAGAGCTTTCAATCCTATTAAAACTACCCTACACCAATGAGAGATCAAATTTGCTGTGCGTGATCCTGCTGTCATGCGTCTGTTTCTGGGTGACTCAACCAAAGATTTCAACACTCCTGAAGCCTTGGCTGCATTTCTTGGTGAGCCCCACCCTCCAATTGCCCCGTTTGGAAATACTGATGTGACCCCTTCTCCCACTGTCTCCGCAACTTCCCAATCAGACCGGCACACCGACATTATGGCTTCAAATCATGAACGCACTGAGAAACCTGTATCTCTCCAGGCTGATGCAGCACCTCCTGTCCGAATCTCAGCCTGCTTGCTAAACAAAAAGAAATTGAATCCACCTTCTTCTAAACATGTCTGTTGTGCAGATGCTACTCCTTCTAGGCCTACCTCTCAGCACGAGCAACGTGTTGGCTTCACTACACCCCTAACCTTCTCCAATAAGTTTTCTTTACTACAAGAGGACTTAAACTCACCTCAGGAAGACCTCCCGGAATCAGCTATGGATCCTGTCGGCAATGACTTGGGAAATGCTTTACAGGGTGACAGGCCTCCCGTTTCCTCTTGGGCTGAATTGGTGACCAGGTCCCCTTTCAAATTGTCAGAGCCTTCCAAAAAGAAATGGAAGGGGAAGCACAAAAACAAATCGAACCTATAAATGATACCTGCGCATGTGTATATATTAGTACCTCTCGAGGTTAATGCCTAATTAACCTCGGCTCTCTGATCACTATCAGAATTTGTCTGCCCTGCAACCCTGCATCGCATTCCTTGTGTGTGCATACTATCGCACCCAGCTGGTTTGGAAGGCGTTAAGCTGTACATCGCGGTTACAGGCTTTTGGTTTAATAGCATGTCATATTGTTCAGGCATCTCATTGTGACAGTCTTGGAGTTTTCTATCTCAATGTAATGTCTGCTACATTATGCATCCAGTTATTTCTGCATATATTACTCATAATGTCAGTTTTTGAGTATCCCTAATGTTGGGTATGTTTTTCTTTTAAAGGAACATTCCTTGTATAATGTTAGACTAATTCATATGTGCTCAATTATTTTCTATATTCAGTTAGAGGTGTCTACCATCTTTTTCATCAGTATGTCCTTCTCACATAACCATTAATGGAGGTTGCCTGCTTAACTAATTTGTGATCCAACATCACCCCATGCATTTGTTACCATATATAAACTATATACAGTAAATTTACAGTATCTTGGGGTTATATTAATGAGGTCTTCAACTAGTTATTCCCTTCCTCCACTACTACATCCCAGACTAACATTTAACACTTTAATATTTTTCTCTAGTCTCCTTCCCACTCTAACCCGCCTTTATCTAACTTTTAAATCCCCTTTTCTTTAACTATAGTATACCAACTTCTTGTACTGTTTTATTTATCTATCACTTAGTCTTCAGTTTTACCCTACAATTAGGCGTTGCAGGCTATTTTCGAGTTGTCTCATCTTTATTATTTTACTCAATATGCTGCAATCAATAATAGACAGCACAGTCTGACTCGAACCCCTTATGAAATGGCTTTTTAAGCCTATGTTGTAATCTTATAGCTGAGCTTGCTCGACCCTCTCCAGGTCTTGAAATCTCACTATGTTAAAGCAACTCCTTCCCTAGGGACAATTTTTAGGTCTGTGCTACTATTAAATATCTAGTACTTATCAATAATATATGCAGTACCTCGAAGCCTGAACAAACTCAACTCTTCCAAATGTCATATTGCCAGAATGACTACGTATTCCTGTTCAATACAAGACTTTCACCAGATACCTCCCCCCCATACAATTTGGATCTTGTAATGCCTCGACACCCCATAAATCCTTATACTATTTGGACCCTACTTGCTCCATTTCACCTGAACACTCCTCCTACATAACACTTCTGTGTCTAAGCATTATGATTATGTGAATAAGTACATAATAGATGGCACAAGTACAGCTGCTCTTATAATTTTAGGACTTAGCCAACCATGATGGCATACTGTTTGAATTGCTGTAATAATGTTTCAGCTGAGTTCTTTTTTCCAGTCTAACTTAGGTTCAAGATGTATTATTATGTCTGGGACTGCATATACTTTCTGTAATCCCCTTTTCATATATGGTAAGATGTTCATGGTTCCCCCCATGGAATTATTATGTTCATGTTAGTTCTAGTCACAGTTATAACTTGATAGAAATAATTGTTTACAGTTTGTATCTTGGGTTTAAGATAATTTTCTCCCAAGATTTACTTACTGTTTACATGAGCTGCAGTATAGCGAGAGAGTCTTGGCGATTTCACCGACTCATATCTTGCTATATTACCTAAAGACTTCATAGTGTGTTAGTATAACATGCATAGGTTTTGTTTAGTAACTATATATATGTCTTCTATATTCTTGTTACTTCCTCTCTTTCTTGTGAGACCCAATGGAAACATTCACCCAGGATTTAAGTATTTCCACAAACTAAATATCCTGCATGCATTTGACTGTGCTAGCCCTCTCCCTTCTGAGTCTGTAACATCCTCTAGCCCTTTCAATATGAGTCCCTTACATCCTATTTGTGTTTTCATACTCATCTAATTCTACATTCATGGAATGTTAAGGGACTCAACTCACCTTGTAAATGAAAGCAAATACTTTCTTACCTCAAAAAGCATAAAACTCATATTGCTTTCTTACAAGAAACAAAACTTTTAATAGAGGATGTTGACAGACTCAGAAGGGATTGGGTTGGTCAAGCATATGCATTCTCCTCTACTTCTAAACAAGCATTTGTCAATGCCGAATGTTGATTGCGTTGGTCTGTTGCGCTCGTTCAGTGACCCTCTGTCACTGGCTCAGTCTGTTTGTCCCGGTGCTGCAGGCTGCTCTTTTGTACTGGGCTGCTGCCTGCGTTGGCACCTTGTTCTGCTGAGGAAGAAATCCGCAGCTGTCCCGACAGAGCTCCATTTAGGTGGCTCACTCCCCCTGTCTCACTCGCTCATTCTGTTTCTCCTGGTGCTGCAGGCTGCCCCATTGTACTGGGCTCCTGCCTGTGTTGGTGGCTTTTTCTACCCACAAAGAAATCCACAGCTGTCCTGACAGAGCTCCGTTGAGGTTGCTCACTCCCCCTGTCTCACTTACTCAGTCTGGTTCTCCTGG
Organism: Neoceratodus forsteri; assembly: GCA_016271365.2. Classification (NCBI taxonomy): domain Eukaryota; kingdom Metazoa; phylum Chordata; order Ceratodontiformes; family Ceratodontidae; genus Neoceratodus; species Neoceratodus forsteri. The sequence continues at coordinate 1,841,583,415 of CM057449.1, forward strand.
TGCTACAGGCTGCCCTTTTGTACTGGGCTCCTGCCTCTGTTGGCGCCTTTTTCTGCCCACAAAGAAATCTGCAGCAGTTCCGACAAAGCTGCGTTGAGCTCGCTCACTGCCCTTCTCTCACTCGCTCATTCTGTTCTGCCGGTGCTACAGGCTGCCCTTTTCTGCTGGGCTCCTGCCTGCATTGCTGCCTTCTTATGCCCACAAAGAAATTTGCAGCAGTTACAATGCAGCTCTGTTGAGCTCACTCACTCACTTATTCTGGTTTTCCTGCCACTGCAGGCTGCCCTTTTGTACTGGGCCCCTGCATGCATTGCTGCCTTTTTCTGCCCACAAACAAATGTGCAGCAATCCCAACAGAGCCACGTTGAGCTCACTGACTCCCCCTCCCTCACTCGCTTGTTCTGTGTCTCCTGGCGCTGCAGGCTGCCCTTTTGTACTGGGCTTCTGCCTGTATTGGCGGCTTTTTCTGGCTAGAAAGAAACCTGAAGCAGTCCTGACACAGCTCCACTGAGCTCGTTCACTCCCCCTCTGTCACTCTCACATTCTGTTTCTGCCGGCGGTGCAAGCTGGCCTTTTGTACTGGGCTCCTACCTGCGTTGCCGCATTTTCTGCCCACAAAGAAATCTGCAGCAGTCACACTAGAGCTCCATTGAGGTCGCTCACTACCGCCGTGTCACTTGCTCATTCTGTTTCTGTTGGTGCCGCAGACTGCGCTTTTGTATGGGGATCCTGGCTGCGTTGGCACCTTTGTCTGTCCACAAAGAAATCCACAGCTGTCCCGACAGAGCTCCATTGAGGTCGCTCAGTCTCCCTTTCTCATTGCTCATTCTGTTTGTCCTGGCGCTGCAAGCTGCCCTTTTGTACGGGGCTCCTGCCTGCATTGGCGCCTTTTTCTGCCCACAAAGAAATCCCAGCAGTCCTGATAGAGCTCCGTCGTGGTCGCTCACTCACCTATGTCTCACTCACTCCTTGTTCTCTCAATGCTGCTCGCTGCCCTTTCATACTAAGCTACTGCCTTTGTTGCCACCTTTTTCTGCCCACAAAGAAATCTGCAGCTGTCCCGACAAAGCTCTGTTGAGCTCACTCACTCCCCTTCTCTTTCCTCCTCATTCAGTTTATTCCGGCGCTGCAGGCTGCCCTTGTCTACGGAGCTCCTGCCTGTGTTGCTGCCTTCTTACGCCCACAAAGAAACTGACAGCAGTTACAATACAGATTCGCGGAGCTCGCTCACTCGCTCATTCTGGTTTTCATGCCACTCCAGGGTGCCCTTTTGTACTGTGCCACTGCGTGCATTAATGCCTTCTTCTGCCCGCAAACAAATTTGCAGCAGTCCCAACAGAGCTCCGTTGAGTTCACCGACTCCCCCTCCCGCAGTCACTCATTCTGTGTCTCCTGGCACTGCATGCTGGCCTTTTGCACTGGGCTCCTGCCTGCATTTATGCCTTTTTCTGGCCAGAAAGAAATCTGAAGGAGTCCCAACAATGCTCCATTAAGCTGCTCAATCCCCATCTGTCACTCATGCATTCCATTTCTGCATTGTGTTTCTTCTGGTGCTGCAGGCTGCCCTTTTGTACTGGGCTCCTGCCTGTGTTGGCACCTTTTCTGCCCACAACAAAATCCGACAGCTGTCCCAACAGAGGTCTGTTAAGGTAGCTCACTCCACCCTGTCTCAGTCGCCATTCTGCTTCTCCTGGCGCTGCAGGCTGCCCTTTTGTACTGGGCTCCTGCCTGTGTTGGTGGATTTTTCTGCCCACAAAGAAATCCACAGCTGTCCCGACACAACTCCGTTGAGGTTGCTCACTCCCCATCTCACTCGCTCCTTCTTCTTCTCCTAGCGTTGTAGGCTGCTCTTTTGAACTAGGCTGCTGCCTCTGTTGGCACCTTTTTCTGCCCACAAAGAAATCTGCAGCAGTCACAACAGACCTCCACTGGGCTCACTCACTACCACTCTGTCACTCGCTTGTTCAGTTTCTCTTGCAGACTGCACTTTTGTATGGGGCTCCTGGCTGGATTGGCACCTTTGTCTGTCCACAAAGAAATCCGCAGCTCTCTCGACAGAGCTCCGTTGAGGTTGCTCAGAGTCCCTCTCTCTCATGCTTTCATTGTGTTTGTCCTGGCTCTGCAAGCTGCCCTTTTGTTCGGTGCTCCTGCCTGCATTGGCGCATTTTTCTGCCCACAGAGAAATCGGCAGCAGTCCTGATAGAGCTCCGTTGAGATCACTAAGTCCCCCTGTCTCACTCACTCATACCGTTTTCTCCCACAGCTGTAGGCTGGTCTTTTGTACTGGGCCCCTGCCTGCACTGATGCCATTTTTGTGCACACAAAGAAATCCGCAGCAGTCATGACAGCACTTCGGTGAGTTTGCTTACTCCCCCACCCTCAGTCGCTCTCTACTTGTGTTTCTCCCAGTGCTGCAGGCTGCTCTTTTGTACTGGCCTCTTGTGTCGGGGCCTTTGTCTGCCCACAAACAAATCCTCAGCAGTTCTGACAGAGCTCAGTTGAGCTCAGTTACTCGCCCCTCTCACTCGTCGATCTTAATCTGTCCCAAACACTGATTTCCCAGAGTGACTGTTCTATTCTCCGGCCGGAGTGCAAAAACATAATTTAGCCAGGATGTGACAAATGACAGCTGTAGTGCTCATAAGGAGGTGTGAAAAAATGCCAGTGTTGAAAATGTGGTGTGACAATATTACAAATTTGCAAAGTTACAAGGGTGCGTGGAAACAGTTCAACGCACACTTGTAACACAGTCATGTTATGGAGTTTCGTCACCAAATTTCCAACATAGGGATTTTAAGACCTCTGCTCATGGAAAGTGCCACTGTCATTTTCTTAATCTGTCCTGAACACAGGTTTCCCACAGTGACCATGTGATTCTGTGCTGGAACTGTGAAAACATATTTCGGTCAGGATGTGAAAAATTACAGCTGTACTGCTTATAAGGAGGTGTGACCAAATGCCACTGTTGAAAATCGGGTGTGACAATATTACAAATCTGCAAAGTTACAAATGTGCGTGGAAAGTGTGCAACGAACACTTGTAACACTGTCAACTGATGGGCTATCATCACCAAATTTTCAACATAGGAATTTTAGGACCTCTTCTCATGAACAGTATCATTGTCATTTTCTTAATCTGTCCCAAATAGTGATTTCCCACAGCGACCCCTCTATTCTGCACCGGAAGTGCAAAAACACATTTTGGCCATGATAGGAAAAATGACAGCTGTACTGTTCATAAGCAGATCTAGGAAAATGGAAATGTTGAAAATCTGGAGTGAAAATATTATAAATTTGCGAACTTACGAGAGTGCATGCCAATTGCACAGCATGCTCGTAACAGTCATTTAATGGAATACTGGTTCAAAATTTTCAACATAGGCATTTTTGGACCTCTGCTCATGAACATTATCATCGTCATTTTCTTAATCTGTCCCGAACAGTGATTTCCCACAGCAACCACGCTATTCAGCACCGGAAGTGCGAAAACACATTTTGGCCAGGATGTGAAAAGTGACAGCTGTACAGCTCACAAGGAGGTGTAACAAAATGCCAGTGTTGCAAATCTGGCATGAAAATATTGCACATTCGCGAAGTTACGAGCATGCGTAGCAACTGCGCAACGCACGTTCGTAAAACAGTCGTTTTTTGGATTTTTTACACCAAATTTGCAACATAGGCTTTTGAGAGCCAATCTCATGAACACTGGCACTGTCATTTCGTTAATCGTCCCCGAAGGGTGATTCCGCAGAGTGACCACGAAACCACCTTTCGGGGCCGATTAACACCATGACAGTTCAAGAATTCATGAGGAGGGGTCAAAACCCCATGTTGAAAATTTGGTGAAAAATTCCACAAAATGCCGAGATATACATTAAAGTTGAAAAACCTATTAATTCGTTATACAGCTTACGGCATTCCCTCAGTTCGCGGTCATCTTTGAAGAGTGCAGGCGTGTTCCAGGTCCAGCGAAGATCCTGGCGCTGAGCTCCGAGTAAGTATGGGGTGGGGTGTGGGAGGCTGGAGTGCGCAGTGGGTGGAGTGCGGGTTGTGGGAGGGGGTCGAGGAAACTCGCAGGACCGTTTCCTTTTTTTCAGGTACAAGAGCATTTTGAAAACGTCGCGGGACGCTTTAAACATTACAGGGACATGTGGCACGCTGGGGTGGGCTCCCAGCATGCCACCGGAGTCTAGGGGGACAGCAGTAGCCGACGGGGGATTGGGCACCCCCATCTGAAAACAATAAAAAGAGAGACTCGGTGGGTTCCGTTCTGCCGATGGGGATTGGGCACCCCGTCGGCACACAAACCGGGAGGGGGTTTGAGACCAGGTCTGCGGCTAGGTTCATTAAAAGGGGAGTGGGTCATGGGATCCAAGGGGGAAAAGAAACCCTCTAACCCACCCACCGCTCCATTCAGATGGATGTTTTGTTAGTCGAGGAGCTCAGAGAGGAAGCAGCTGTAGAAGAGAGAGAGAAGACAGGCAGGGACTAGCCGTCAGGATATTTGAAAGCAATAGGTTTGGCTGCTTGAGGCAAAGGTTGATTTTAGATGCTGCCCGACAGCAGGAACACAAGGTGTGCAGTGAGTGCTTCAGCATCGGAAGAGTAAGAGAGATGGAAATGCGCAAGCACAGGCAAAGGTGGAAGGGGTCTGGGCAGGTGCCGCTAACAGTGTGGAATGATGTGAGTCGCAAGGGGTTTGAGCCATAGTCTGGAGAGATTATTTTCGGACCGAGGGAAATACAAAAGGTGCTGAAATTCAGAAAATGAGAGTAGGAAGGATAAGAAAGACAATGAAAGATGTAACAGCATAACAACATTGTGAGAAGGATACACAAATAACTATGTATGGTTGGGGTAAAAAAAAAAACGGAGAAAGACTGACAGTGCAGCTTTAAGCTCACTAAGTCCCCTTGTCTCACTCGCTCATACTGTTTCTCCCACTGCTGCAGGCTGGCCTTTTGTACTGGGCCCCTGCCTGTATTGACGCATTTTTCTGCCCACAAAGAAATCCGCAGCAGTCCTGACAGCGCTTCGGTGAGTTCGCTCCCTCCCCCTCCCTCACTCGTTCTGTTTCTCCCAGTGCTGCAGGCTTCCCTTTTGTACTGGGCTCTTGTGTTGGGGCCTTTGTCACAACAAATCTGCAGAAGTCCCGGCAGAACTCAGTTGAGCTCAGTCACTCCCCCCTGTCACTTGGTCAATCTTAAGCTGTCCCAAACACTGATTTCCCAGAGTGACCATGCTATTGTCCGGCAGGAGTGCAAAAACATATTTTAGCCAGGATGTGAAAAATGACAGCTGTAGTGTTCATAGGGAGTTGTGAAAAAATGCCACTGTTGAAAATGTGGCGTGACAGTATTACAAATTTACGAAGTTACAAGGGTGCATGGAAACAGTTCAACGCATGCTTGTAACACAGTCATGTTAAGGAGTTTCGTCACCAAATTTTCAACATAGGGATTATAGGACCTCTGCTCATGAACAGTGCCACAGTCATTTTCTTAATCTGTCCCGAACACTGACTTCCCACAGTGACCACGTTATTCTGCGCCGGAACTGTGAAAACACATTTTGGTCAGGATGTGAAAAATGACAGCTGTACTGCTTATAAAGAGGTGTGGAAAAATGGCACTGTTATGAAAATCTGGGTGAGACAATGTTACAATCTGCAAGAGTTACAAAGTGCGTGGAAAGTGCGCAATGCACACTTGTAACACAGTCAATTGATGGGCTATCATCACCAAATTTCCAACATAGGCATTTTAGGACCTCTGCTCATGAACAGTATCATTGTCATTTTCTTAATCTGTCCCGAATAGTGATTTCCCACAGCGACCACGCTATTCTGTGCCAGAAGTGCGAAAACACATTTCAGCCAGGATGGGAAACACGACAGCTGCACTATTCATAAGTAGGTCTGGGAAATTGGCAATGTTGAAAATCTGGAGTGAACATATTATAAATTTGCGAAGCTATGAGCTTGCATGCTAACTGCGCAACATACGCTCGTAACACAGTCATTTTATAGAGTATCGTTACCAAATTTTTAACATAGGCATTTTAGGACCTCTACTCATGAACAGTGTCACTCTCATTTTCTTAATCTGTCCTGAACACTGATTTCCCACAGTGACCACGCTATTCTGCCCCGGAAGTGCGAAAACACATTTCGGCCAGGATGTCAACAATGACAACTATACTGCTCACAAGGACGTATGACAAAATGCCAATGTTGAAAATCTGGCATGAAAATATTGTAAATTCATGAAGTTACGATTGTACACAGCAACTGCACAACGCACGCTCTTAAAACAGTCATTTTTATGTTGCTTGCACGCATGTGCAAGAAACATAGTGCCATCATCGGAAATTTCAGAGGTGTGTCACCTCCTCATCCAATTCAGTCAGTGAGCTGGCAGGCGCGGCCCCTGTAAGCCAATGTATTTTGGAGCTGTCTATGACACGCTCCAAAATGCAGTGGCATACAGTTGAAAGGGGGAGCTATGCTTCAGTAAGCAGAGATAAGAAGCATAGCTCCCCCCACCCCCAACCCGCAGGCGATCGCCACCCCACATGTACTGTGTGTAAGGGTGCCCAATCCCGGTCGGCTGAGCTGCGTCTCCCCAGTTGTAGGTGCCACGCTGGGAGCCCACCCAGCGTGGCAATCAGGTCCATAGGCGGCAGGGGTGCCCAATCCTCCGTTGGCTGAACGCCCCCAACATCCTTGTGCCATGCTGGAAGCCCATCCCAGCGTGGCAAACAGTCCCATAGCGTCTTTTTTATTTTTAACCGACAAGCAGCGGTCGCGGGCGCTCTCGATCCCCTCCCACAACCTGCACCCACCCTGCTCACCCAGCCTCCCTCGCCCCCCTGCCCCATACTTGCCTCCAGACTCTGCGCGGCGGTCTTGATTGGACCGGGGTATCTGCACTCTTCAAGCGACCGCGAACTGAAATGCGGTAAGCTGTATAATGGCCTAGATAGGGGTTTCAACTTGTTGCATATCTCAGGCATTTTGGGAATTTTGCAAAATTTTCAACATGGGGTTTTGGGACCCCTTCTCATGAATGATGTCACTGTCATGGCGTTATTAGGGCCCGAGGGTGATTTCATGCAGTGACTGTGAAATCACCCTTTGGGCTTGAATACCACCATGACAGTGACATCACTCATGAGAAGGGGTCCCAAAAACCCCATGTTGAAAATTTGGTGCAAAATTCCAAAAATGACTGTTTTACGAGCGTGCATTGCGCAGTTCCAATGCAGGCTCGTAAGTTCACGAAATTTCAATATTTTCACTCCAGATTTTCAACATTGCCATTTTATCACATCTTCTTATGAGTAGTACAGCTCTCATTTTTCACATCTCACCCAAAATGTGTTTCCGCCTAGGTAGCGCAGAATGGCGCAATCGGTGTGCGAAATCAATGTACGGGACAAATTAAGAAAATCACAGTGACACTGTTCATGAGCAGAGGTCTTAAAATGGCTATGTTGAAAATTTGGTGAAAAAATTCCTAAAAATGACTGTTTTACGAGCGTGCGTTGCACAGTTCTTATGCAGGCTCGTAAGTTCAGCAAATTTTCAATATTTTCACTCCAGATTTTCAACATTGCCATTTTACCACACCTCCTCATGAGCAGTACAGCTGTCATTTTTCACATCCTCCCCCAAACGTGTTTCCACCCATGTAGCGCGCAATGGCGCAGTCGGTGTGCAAACTCAATGTATGGGACACATTAACAAAATCACAGTGACACTGTTCATGAGCAGAGGTCTTAAAATGGCTATGTTGAAAATTTGGTGAAAAATTCCTAAAAATGACTGTTTCTGGCGTGCATTGCGCAGTTCCTCATGCCTTTCGTAAGTTTCCAATTTTCAATATTTGCACTCCAATGACTTCAAATACCTAGACAGCACATAGAAGCAAGCAACATTCGGCATTGACAAATGCTTGTTTGGATTTTTTCCACCAAATTTGCAACACAGGCTTTTTGAGAGCCCACCTCATGCACACTGGCATTGTCGTTTCGTTAATCAGCCCGGAAGGGTGATTCTGCACAGTGACAGCGAAACCACCTTTCTGGGCCGATTAACGCCATGACAGTTCAAGAATTCATGAGGAAGGGTCCCAAAAACCCCATGTTGAAAATTTGGTGAAACAGTTCCCAAAAATGCCTGAGATATGGACTAAAGTTGGAAAAACCCTATTCATTACATTATACAGCTTACCGGCATTTCCTCAGTTCGCAGTCGGCTTTGAAGAGTGCAGACATGTTCCCGGTCCACAGAAGATCGTCGCGTTGAGCTCGGAGTAAGTATGGGGTGAGGGGGTGTGGGGAGGCAGGGTGTGCAGTGTGTGGGGTGCGGGTTGTGGGAGGGGCCCGGGTCTCACGAGGACCGTTTTCTTTTCAGGTAAAAAACAAAAACAAACACCGTGGGACCATTTTAACTTTCCAGGGGCATGTCGTGCCACGGAGTCTTGCCAGAGGGCAGCTGTAACCGTGAAGTTAGGCACCCCATCGGCAAACAACAAGAGAAGTTCTAATTTCTGCCGATGGGATTGGGCACCCTGTCAGCAAACAACAAAAGGGGATTCGTTTTGCTGGCCAGGGATTAGGCACCCGTTGGCAAACAACAGAAGGGGTGGAATTTGTTTCTGCCGATGGGGATTGGGCACCCCCGTTGGCAAACAACAGAAGGGGGGGAATTCCTTTCTGATGACGGGAATTGGGCACCCCGTCGGCAGACAATAAAACAGGGAGGGTTACAGTATGCTGACGGGGAGTGGGCTCCCCCCGTCAGCAAATAAACATGCGGGGGTAGATATTGTTTGTGAATACTTCAGCAAGCCACTGCCATGTTCACAGACAATATCAGACATCCTACATCCCGTCCTGCAATGACGGGTCACTCCCTCATTGCAGCGGATGGCTGACGCTGCAATGATGAGGTGGCCCCTGATTGCAGCGACTGATTTTTTAGAAAGTTGTGGCACACTGGTTGAACTAGTGTCAGCAGCAGCGTGCCATGGCATTGGGGGATGGGGGACAAGACTTTGCAGGCTGTGGGGGCATTGGGCACAACAGTGCCATGCCTCCACAACCTGCTTGTGGAGAAAGCTGACGCAACATGTTTCTTGCGCATGCGTGCAATCAACATAAAAATTGGAGGTTGCTATTCTATTACATAAATCCCTTAACTGGACCCTTATCAAATCCATCTAGGATTCAGATGGCAGATGGATTATAGCCCACTTAAATACCCCTGCAGATCCCCTTATGTTAGTCAACATTTATACCCCTAAATCTGATTCACCTGAATTCTTTCATAATATGGCCCAACAAATTATGAACAGTAACTTAAACAATTCTCCTATACTTGTAGGTGGGGATTTCAATTTAGCTTTGGAAGCACATTCAGACAGAAGTAACTCTTCATGTGATTCCCACCCCAGAAGTATTTCTGCACTCTTGATGCTAATGAAAGACTACAGTCTCACCAACATTTGGAGACTACACTATCTTAGACAGCGTGACTATACTTTTTACTCACTGCTTCATAAATCTTACAGCAGAATTGACTAGTGGTTTTCTTCCCCATTCATCACTGAAAAAATTATCGACACAACTATCCTCCTGATTACTATATCAGACCATTCTCCTATAAAATTACATCTTATTTGGGGCTCGCCCCCATCTAAATCCCCCTCCTGGCATCTAGACCCACTCTTATTGAAAGACCTCGATTTCTTACCTTGGATTAGATCCCAAATCCAAGAATTTCTTTCCTTTAACAACACTCCTAATGTTTCTCAAGGTACTATCTGGGAAGCACTTAAAGCAACAGTTAGAGAGAAAATTATAAGCTATGCAGCTCACAAGAAAATATTAAGGGAACAGCAATGGGCCGATTTAGAGAAATCTCTTAAAGAAAAAGAAACCCAATACCATAAAACAGAAATTCCAGATAATAACTCACAACTTCACCTTGAAATTCTTCAGCTTAGAATTAAAATCAAAGAATTAATATCTAGGAAAGCTGAACTCGCCCTCCTTAGACTTAAACACTGTTATTGGGAACAAGGAGATAAATGCGGGAAGCTGCTTGCTTATCAACTCAAGAATCAACAGATGGAGAGACATATTGCCGGTTTGAAAGATCCTTCAGGCAAAATCCATACAGACAATATCTCAATTAACCATATTATGCAATCATTCTACCAACAATTATACTCTCACCCCACTCCCCCACAACCTGAATATATACAACAATTTGTGGACAATTTACAGTTACCACACCTCTCCCAACAGGATATGGCTTTGCTAAATTAACCCTTTTACCTAAAAGAGATACAACCAGCGCTAAAGTCCCTTAAATCTGGCAAAGCTCCTGGGAGTGATGGTTTTTCCATAGACTTTTATAAACCCCTAGCTGACATCTTTTGCCCCTTACTGTTTAAGGTCTTCAAAGAGGCATCTTCACAAGGTAAACTTCCCTATTCCATGACAGAAGCCATTATAACCATCCTACCAAAGAAAGATAAAGACCCTTCTCTCCCATCCAGTTACAGACTGATATCATTACTTAATATGGAAGGGAAAATTTTTGCCAAAATATTAAACACTCGTTTAGAATCAATAATTTTGAAACTTGTCCACACCTCCCAAGCTGGATTTATCAAAAATAGAACTGGTTCTGATCATCTCCACTCATTATTTAATTTAATCTACAAAGCTAAATCTCTTAAATTACCTGCCGCAGCTATAGCCATGAACTTTGAAAAGGCATTTGATTCTCTCAACTGTACTTATTTGTATCGTGTTCTAGTCCACTTTGGTGTCACTAATAAATTTTGTACATGGATTCAATTACTATACACCCTCCCCTTTGCCCAGGTTCTTACTAATTCTACTCTGTCCTCATCCTTTCATCTGGCACTCCTTTTATTCTAGCTATGGAACCCCTATCAGCTGCTCTTCATCAATCCTCCGTGATCCAAGGTATCCCTATCGGTAATCCCTGCTATACTTCACTATCCTACGCTGATGACCTCCTGATTCATAGAAACATACATAGAAACATAGAAGTTGATGGCAGATAAGGAACGAAAGGCCCATCCGGTCTGCCCATTTCATTTTCTACTTTATAAATGTGCCATCGGCCTTTGCTCTGTCAGTGGCCTATCTATTCATACTCATCTGTATTGCTCCCTTATGCCTATCCCATGCCTGTTTGAAGCCCTGCACTGTATTCATAGCCACCACTTCCTGAGGTAGGCCGTTCCATGCATCCACCACCCTTTCTGTGAAAAAGAATTTCATCACTTTCCCCCTTAATTGACATCCCTCTAATCTCATGCTGTGTCCTCTTGTCTTGCTATTTTTCTTATATTTAAACATGTTAGACTCTTTCACCTTGTTAATGCCCTTAAGGTGTTTGAATGTCTCGATCATATCACCTCTCTCCCTCCTTTGCTCTAGGGTATACATATTGAGCTCCGTTAATCTGTCCTCATATGTCTTCTGATGCAGTCTCTGCACCATTTTCATTGCCCTTCTCTGGATTGCCTCAATTTGGTTAATGTCCTTGTGAAGGTGTGGCCTCCAGTACTGCACACAGTACTCCAGATGGGGCCTAACCTGTGTCTTGTAAAGAGGGATTATTACCTCCCTCTTACAACTTGTGATACCCCTACTAATACACCCTAACATCCCCCCTAGCCTCATCTACTGCTTTAGAGGTCTGCTTGGATGATTTAAGGTCATCGGTGATGATGATGCCCAAGTCTTTCTTCCTTTGTGACTGCCAGCAACTCCCCTCCCAACCTAGAGGTGGCTTCAGGGTTTCTCTTCCCTATGAGCATGATCTTGCACTTCTTTGCAGTAATTCCCAGTTGCCACTCCTCTGACCATTTTGCTAGTTTATCCAGATCTCTTCTCATTCTGCCCACCCCATCTGGATCATCTATTCTGTTGCAGATCTTGGTGTCATCTGCAAACAGACAAGCCTTACCTTCTAGTCCATCTGCAATGTCACTAATGAAGATATTGAAGAGGACTGGCCCCAGGACTGATACTTGAAGTACCCCACTTGTGACTTGCATCTCTTCTGACTGTATACCATTTACCACCACTCTCTGTTTTCTGCCCATCAACCAGTTTGCCACCCAGTTGACCAACTTCTGACCCACCGCGAGCCTACCCAGCTTATTTATTTATTTAGCTTTTGTTGACTGGGTAAGTGCACTAGACAAATCCTGCCTATTTTCAGGCCACGACCTGGGGTGGGGGATACAGATGAATGCCAACTGACCTTGAACCAGATTGAGCTGTTGGTGGTATTTTGTAGTGAATGAGGAAATTTGGCCAGGACACTGGGAAATTCCCTATTCTTTCGACAAGTGCCATGGGATCTTTAACATCCACCTGAACTACCACCAATCCAGGCAGATGGGACCTCGGTTTAACGTCTCATCCGAAAGACGGCACCTCAGAAATGCAGCACCCCTCTCATGCTGCATTACAGTGTCAGTACTGGGATATTAATCCAAGTGCCAGATGTGGGAACTAAACCCACAGCCCTCTGATCTCCCGGCCTCAGAGGCGAGTGTGCTACCTACTGAGCCACTGACACTGCTACTTATTTATCAATCTTCTATGCGGAACAGTGTCAAAAGCTTTGCTGAAGTCAAGGTAGGCGACATCAACTGCTCCCCCTTGGTCCACCACTCTGGTTACCCAGTCAAAGAAATCTATGAGATTTGACAGGACCTTCCTTTTGTAAACCCATGCTGTCTTGGATCCTGTGCCCCTATGGATTCCAGGTGTTGCGCTATCCTTTCCTTAAGGAGTACCTCCATAATCTTGCCCACTACTGAGGTAAGACTGACTGGTCTGTAGTTCCCTGCCTCCTCCCTGCTACCACTCTTGTGGAGCGGGATCACATGAGCCCTTCTCCAGTCTTCTGGGACCTCTCCTGTGCTCAGATACTCACTAAACAATTCTGCTAATGGCTCTGCTAGTTCCACCCATAGCTCCTTAAGTACCCTGGGATGTATGCCATCAGGTCCCATTGCCTTGTCCACCCTGAACTTAGCAAGCTCTTGTAGGACCCTTTCTTTTGTGAAGGGAGTAGTGCTCGCCTCCCTCCTCCCTGTGTCCATGGTGCTGAGCTGTGGGCCCTGCCATACCTTCTCTTCAATAAATACTGAGCAAAAGCATCTATTTAGGATAGATGCTTTTACAGAGTCCTCCTCCTCACATGCCCCCTTTTCTCCTTTGAGCTTAGCAATACTCCCTCTGGACTTTCTCCTTTCACTAATGTATCTATAGAAAGTCTTGTCACCTTCTTTTACTGTTCATGCTAGTGTTTCCTCAGTTTGTGACTTTGCCTGCCTTACTGCCTCCCTGCTTCCCTTTGAGTAGTTTGGTATGCCTCCCTATCTTCATCCCGCTGTGTTCCCTTATATTTCCTGAAGGCCAGCCTTTTGGCTCTGACCTTTTCTGCTACTGTATTTGAGAACCAAAGTGGTTTCCTTCTTCTTTTGCCCTTCCTTTTCTGTCTAACACAATGGGATGTTGCTTCAAGTATTGCATCCTTAATGCTTGCCCACTTTGCCTGTACCCCCTCACCTGTGTTTCTTTTTGCCAGGGCTAGCTTAACTCTGTTCACCATCTTATCAAAGTCAGCTCCTCTGAAGTCCCATATTTTTGCCTTGGACTGGGATGATTTAGATGTAGTGGCCAAATTGAACCATAACATGTGATGGTCACTGGCTCCCAGGTGACCTTCTACCTGGAGATCTGTGATTCCTTCCCTGTTAATCAGTACTAGATCTAGGATAGCCCTGTCTCTTGTGGGTTGTTGTATCAGTTGTTTGAGGCCCTCCCCCTTCAGGGAATCCACCATGTGTCTAGTTCTGGCAGATGTTCCTGCTGGTATTGACCAATCTGTATCAGGCATGTTGAAGTCTCCCATTATCTACTCAAAAATCTTGAAATTTCGGGACCACCCTTAATTAAGTTACTTTGCAACTTTACTTCACTTTCTGGGCTCGCTCTGAATCTAAACAAATCAGAAACGGTGCCATTGAACAATTTTTGTAACCCTTCTATGAAAACAATATTAGGTTTTTGTTGGGCCCCTCAAGGTATCTCTTACCTTGGAATACAGATCACCTCTAAATTAGACAAGATATGGGACACCAATCTTTCCCCATTATTAGCAAATATTAAAAACACTCTCAACAGATGGAAACTGCTTAACCTCTCTTTTAACGGGAAAATCTCCGCTATCAAGATGTCACTAGCTCCAAAAATACTATATCTATTTTCTAATTTCTCTTTAACCCTCCCTACTTTTTTTTGGTCAGAATTGATGATATAATTGGCAATTTTTTTATGGGAAGGCAAAATTCCCAGATTTAGTCATAACAAACTGTGTTCCCACTGGTCCAAAGGGGGTTTCGGGCTCCCCGGGTTTCAAGCATATTTTTGGGCCTTCTGCACTGCCCAAACTATAAAATGGTTTAATAAACCCAGCAATAAAACACCATTGTGGGTCAATATGGAAACATCTCTATGTCTGGGCAATGTCACCACTTCCTTCATTTATAACCCTCTCCCCCAATTTAAAATCTCACCCTACTATAGCATCATCCATACACTACTGGAAAATAATTCATAAATGCCTTAAATCCAACCCAGCCCCTCTCATATATGCCCCCGTTTGGGGGAACCGCAACATCACTCTTGATAATGACCCAATTTTTTGTTGTAATTGGAAAAACCGCATTTTTTCTTGGAGGATATACTTATACCTCAGACTCTCAAATTAAAATACTTTTCTGACCTGCGCAAACAATGGAATCTTCCCCAGCACGATTTCTGGAAATATTTACAGTTACTACGGCATGGAACCTCTATCTTCCTACTATTCCTCATCAATCTATATATGATACTTTTATTTCTAAATGGATCAAAGCAAACTCTAAATTAAATAGCATCATTTACAAACATATCAGAAATACAATTCCAGATCAATCTATCATTACAAAAAATAAATGGAGCACCCTTTTAAATTATAACATAACCAATTCACAATGGCATAACTGCTGGCTATCCTGCCATAAATCTTTCAAGGATAATCACAGTTCACTCATACAAACCAAAATTCTGCATCTGTGGTACAGAACTCCTGAGATTTTGCAAAAAATGGGCTTAATGAACAACAATAAATGTTGGCACTGTAACTCCCCCAATGGCAGTTTGCTACATATTTTATGGCATTGTCCTCCCATACTCAGTCTTTGGCATCATATTCATTTCTTTGCAATGAAAGTAATTGGTCTATCCTTTGCATTAGATCCAAAACATTGCATACTTGTTATTTTCAATGCTCATGCATACAAAATATCCAATTCTCAGAATAGGTGGTTATCCCTACTATTCCTTCAAGTTAAACACCTTATACTAATGCATTGGAGATCCAACATCATTCCCATCCTCCCAGATATTCTCAAACAACTATCTTAATACACCATCCTTGATCGTATGTCACACTTAGCCTCTGACCAACTTAATTTATATAATAAATGCTGGCAGGACTGTTTTAAATATTTAAACACGTCTACACATATCGTCACTTAATCCATGGGTTGTTATATGTTCACACTGGAATCTCGCTTCAAGCTCTTTCGTTCCTTTTTCATCTCTTTTCTTTCTACCTTTTTATCTCGTTTTCTTCTTTCCTTTCCCTCTTCATTCTTGTTCACTTTCTTAGACATTTTTCTCTTTTTTATGTTTTTCCTTTATACAATCTTACACATACTTATATTAAATTACAGCATAATAGAAGTACAATCACGACTGCTCACATTTCTTGTTTGTATCTACTCATTTTACCCCTTGAAGCATAAATTACCATATTTTCTCTCTATCATACAGATTGTACTGCTACATATTATTTTCTCAACATTTGTTTTCCCCTTTAATATCATTGTATAATGCTTCAGACATCATGTTTTTTCCTTCTCCTAGTAAGAATTTATGTAAGTGTATACTGGAGAATGTAATGTATTTGTATGTATAATCACAATAATTACAATAAAAAAGATTAACTATAAAAACAGCCCCACCCCAAGATCAGCAAAACTTTCCCTAAGCAAAACAACCCATTAACAGATCAAAGAACAACCCCACAGAGAGATCAAATTATATTAAATTACAAATTGCTTTACACACCCTACCACATAAAAAAAAAAAAGTGGCAAAGAAAAGCTTAGTAAACCGGTAACTCCCCACACCAGGCACTTGGGTTAAATCCCAGTACTGACACTGTAGTGTAGCATGAGGGAGGTGCTGCATTCCTGAGGTGCCTTCTTTCGAATCAGATGTTAAACTGAGGTCCCATCTGCCTGTTCTAGTGGTAGTTCAGGTGGATGTTAAAGAGCCCATGGCACTTCTCAAAAAGAGTAGGGGGAAGTTTATTGAAAACAAAAATCAGTATGCAACTGAAAAACAAACATTTTGGTAAGCAAGAATAGAACATAAGAAGAACAAGAGGGTTGGAAACCAAAATACAACATGCAAAACTAATTTAGCAACTAAAGAAACAGTCTGCGAAAAATACTGTCAATGCAATAGCAGAGTCAGAATTTGTTATCCATGGTAAACATTTCCATAATTCCATAATGTCACTTGTAGTCTGGTGTTTACATTCTAAGTCATAAATAGTTACCATGTCCTTAACAATTTTCCATGCTAATTCAGGGTAGGTGCTATGTTTTTGTTGCAAAGTAAAAAGGCATCTCGCCATCCATATATATCCCATTTTATAACCGTAATAAAAAGGCCTAGAGTGTTCATATTCCATTTCTCCCACTGTGATGGAAAATACCCATACACAATGTTCTGGTAATTAATTGTGGATAGAAGGGATTATTTCCACAAGGAGGCTACGTAGGACCAGAAGTCTTTGATATAAAAACATGTGAAGAATAAATGTTCAATAGTTTTTTCAGTCTGAATACAATGGGGCTGACTGCATATCCTATCCTGTGTCTGTGTGTGCTTATGATTAGATTTAACATTAAGCTTCTCATGACATGACAACCAATGAACATCCCACATGTGTGCTGGTTTTCTTTGATTCCTGAACAAGGATTTCAGGGAATGTAAATACAATGGTGGGCATCTAGAAAATGGTATAGAAACAGCACACAGGGTGCTAAACAAATGATGATAAACTTGTTTATGCTGTAAAGTCAAAACCATATGTGTAGTTACTTCCCATTGTTTAATTTGAGCAAAAGTGTCCCTAATAAGAGTAGAGGAATTTCCCCCAGTATCCTGGCCAAATTTTCCACATTCACTAAAAACACTACCAACAGCTTAATATGGTTCAAGGTCAGTTGGCATTTATCTGTATCCCCCTCCCCCCGGGTCGTGCCTGAAAATAGGCAGAATTTGTCTAGTGCACTTACCCGGTCAACAAAAACTAAATAAATAAAAATAAAACTCACTCTCTCTTGCCCCCCCTTCCAACCACTTGCTCACTAACACCACTGCACCAAACACATACAGTAGTGCCTGATTTTAAAACAGCCCTTAGAATAAAGCAAGTTGCATCACTCTAGGGTTGAGGCAAACTCTGGGTGCATCAGGGACACTGTGCCCAATTATATTAAAGTGTGTGTGTGGGGGGTCCCTTTGCCAAAGACCCAGGAGTTGCCACAGCCGCAGGCTTGCACCACACATCTGGTACACCTGCAGGACTTGATGCAGGGATCTGACCCTCTCACCTGATGCAACACTAGAAGGGCTGCAAAGTTGGGTGCTGGGTGGTAACTATGCATGTCAGGAAGGGCCAGAGTAGAAGCAGCATGGGGGTGCCTTGGGGGCATCAGGGAGATAGCAGACTAGCAGGGTGATGATGTGGCACCAGGTAGTGGTGCTTTTTCCCAATGCCAAGCATCTGATCAGCTCTGGGTCCATGAAGATATGGCATGGAGGTAACGTGACCTGGCCCCAGGTAGGCACAGCCCTGGCACCTGCTCCAGAGGTGCCATGATCCCCCACCCTAAAGGTGGGAGTCAGCCTGCCACAATACAGGGGGGCTTGGTACCAGGGGACTGTTGCGGTGCCTGGAGAACATTCCCCTCCACCACTGACAGCCCTCACCCTGCAGCCAATGCTTCTTGCCTACAGGGCTGTGGATCATGGCACCTCTGTGGCAGGTGCCAGGGCTGTATCCACCTGAGGCCAGGTCACTTTCCCTTCCTGCCATCCTTCCATGGACTGTGAACTGATTGGCCACCTGGCATTGGAAAAGGCAACACCACCATGTGCCACATCACCACCCTCCAATTAAGGCAGTATCTGGCAGTGGCACAAGTCCCTTAGATCACCTGCTGGTTTTTCTAAGCAGAGCCCCTGTTGTGTCCATGGTGGGGCTTTCAAAATTACAAATAAGGGGATGCTGCAGCCCCGCCATGGCACAGGCCCTCTTGAGATCTGACGCAAGGACGCTTCTGTTGCAAGTGTGGTGCAGGGCAGCTTGGGTGCATGTCATCCCAATTTTGACACAGCCTGCAATTTAAAATTGGGATTGCTGCAAAGTTTGATGCAAGGTACCACTTACATCATATCCATTTGGCGCAGGCACCTTGCTTCAAGCATAACCTTTTTAAAATCGAGCCCACAGACTGAACAGAAGCCCACCACCAGTCCAGACATACCCCAGGCTCGGTTCACAGGCAGACTCCAAATTCTAAGCAGCAGTGATATGTCCTGAACTTCCCTGGTAGTCATGTAGACAGGCTAGCACAGCACCCCCACAGGCAGAATAAAGTACTGCACTGCACAATCTGTAAATGAGAGATTTATCTCAGCTGGACTATTTTAGGTAAATAAATTGTTAAAAAAATCCCAAACAAAATATTGTTGGTAGCTGATGTTTTTTTCCAGTCTCCACATCTCAGTGGAGGCAGTGTGGTCTAATGGGTAGAGTACTGTTTGGAACTGGGATCAGTGCAGATTTATTTTACCAATTATTTTACCAGGTGAGACACACTAAGCTGAAAGCTTGTTTGCAGGTGCAACCTGGGAGCACAAGGAAGTTAAGTGACTTGCTCAGGGTCACACAGTATGCACCTAGGAGGCTGTGGGATTCAAATCCAGGTCTCCATATTTGCAGCTCAGAGCCTTAATCCACTGAGCCATACTGCCTCCAAATTCAAACCTCTGTGCAGCCAAATACTCACTTGTAGCACTAAACAAGTTGCTTAAAGGTGATAGGAAATTATTTTTACATAGTTAACTGCCTTCTCATTTTCTTATGCCAGTTAAGTATTCTGATGTTTTGTCCAATTTTTGTTAAATAAATAATCTAGCCTTGGGGTGCCCTCAGATCTACACAGAGTTCCACTCTCCACAGCAGCTGCTGCTCTTTCCTTTCACATTTCTAAGACATTCCATCACGTCAGGTGCACCATTCTATGCTATTGATCTGAATGGCCTAGAATGGTGTTATGGATATCATAGAATGTACAGGCAGTATGAAAAAGAGAACTTCAGTTCCTGAGAAGAATGAGATTCACTGTAACAATAAAGGCAAAATGATTAGATTATTATTTTTACCAAAAAAGGTAAAAACATATCAGAATATTGGATAGACACTTAAAGAAAACAGAAGGGCATCTAGAGGTGTAAAAAATATTTCCTATCACCTTCAACCTCTCAGTGCACCAGTCTACCCAGCTCATCAGATTACCTCGAGAAACAACAAGGTTATTTACGCGACTCTTTTCTTTGATTTTTTGTTCATTTTTCTAACTTTGGTGTGTGCCACCATTGAAGGAACAGTTATTATGGTCCTTTCATCTTCAAAGGTGATGCTCATTCCATCTGTGTGAGCTGTTTAAGCCTTTCACTGCTGTGAAGAGGGATAAGGCCTGTCCAATTTGCCAGGGATTCAACTAGGTTATGTGGAGACACTGATGAAAAGTGCTGGAGAATTATTTAACAAAGATGGCGGTGCCTCCAATGTGACTGCAACCTCTACTCCTGCTTTTCCTTCCAGGTCTCTGGGCGTTGTTGCCCGGCAATCCACTTGATGGTCCATGACAGTGTCGGCCAAAAAAAAAAAAAAAAAAAAAAAAAAAAAAAACAACCCACAGCAGTTGTCCAAATGTAAAGATAAATTTTTCAAGTCAGTGTTGTCTAACCATCATCATTCCATGCGCAAGGATAAGGCACCTGGCTTGCTTTCTCTGTTTCCTGATCCCTACATTGTTCAAGTTCATCTATGGATAAATCTGAGTCCAGGGCTGCAGGTGTGACCTTGGATTCTGTAGCCCCCCCCCCACCAGCTGTTCATGTGATGCCAGAGTTGATGTCTGGGTGTGGCTCTTCTGCTGGTAGAGTTATACAGCCCCTATCATTGGGCACTATCCCACTGATGATAGTCTCATCCATTCCTGCAAAGGGCATTGGCAAGTATTACTTGCAAAAGAGTCAGAACTCTTTTGACACTTGCTGTTTACTTTACTGATACAGATCATGGCATTGTCATCTACGGTGCCTGTCCTGTAGAAGCTGTCTACTCTCCCCAGTCCATCAAATAATATTTATTTTGTTCCTCCCACACCAGACATCTGCTATGGTTTTGCCTGTGGAAGTGCCTCTTCCTTAGTGTAATGATGAGCAGGAGTATAATCAAATGAGATCAAGGGAGACAGACTCAGGAGAGGAGTCAATGGCCAACCAGCACCATTTTACAAGGAGCTAGGCTAGAACTTTAGACATTGATGTTGAACTAGAAGGGGCAGTGAGAGGAGTACAGGCCAAGATGGCACCCAAGCCAACAAAGAAGAAAGCAATTTAGCCATTTTCAATATTAGCAACAGACCACTTTCAGAAGTAAAACTGGGTGCCTTGTCTAAGGGACAGTCCTTTGCCACTTACAAGCCCATGGATAATTGTCAGATTCAGGTAGGCCTGCTAAAATTGTATAGAGCATTATATTTAAGAAGTCTCTTTGCAGAAGATTCTGAATCTGACCCATATAAGTTACAAGTGCATAAAGCACTTAAAACCAGTTCTAGATATATGCCACCAGAGAGGAAAAGCCACCCAGTGAAGGCATATGTTGAAATGGTACAACATGACATGGAAAGTTTTTTAAGGACCAGCCAAACACAGCACAAAGGAAGAGTTATAGCTTCACTAGGGAGCAGAACCAGGCATTAACAAGCATTTGTCAATGCCAAATGTAGTCTTGCTGGCATTGGCATTGGTAGTGCAGGAGTTAGAGAGAGATGCATAACAGGAATGGCAGTGAAGTAGTGAACTGACTCCAACCCCACCCCCACCGTGCAGAGACTGACAGGAATTGAGGTGTGCCTTTGGGCCATTGGCTGTAACACTCATGCCATTTGACCTCACCCTACCCTGCAGATACCGACAAGTGTTGAGGTGTGCCTTGGGGTCTTCGGGCCTTACGCTCACCCCATTTCATAAGGAAATACACTGAGATGGGTGCAGTATAGGAGAATGGGGTGAGCTTTGGGGCCAAACAGTCCAAGGCACACCTTGATGCCTGTCACTGGCTTCAGGGTGGGGGTGGAATGGCGTGAGCATTACAGCCAACAATCCCAAGTCACACCCCTGGCGCCTGTAAATCTCTACAGGGTCGGGCATTATGGTTGGAAACCCTAACGCCCTAGGTGTTTGTTGGTATTTTCACTCCACATGTTCAACATGGGCTTTTTGTGACCTCACCTCATGAACAGTGGCACTATCAGTTCATTAGCCGAAAGGTGATTTTGCACAGCGACTGCACCATTTGGCGCCACAGGTGCAAAAACACATTTTGGGCAGGATATGAAAAATGGCAGCTGTACTGTTCATAAGGAGGTGTGAAAAAATGGCAATGCTGAAAATCTGGAGTGAAAATATGAAAAATTGGTGAGGTCACAAGTGTGCATAGAAACTGCACAACGCATGTCCATAATGCAATTATTTTGGGGATTTTTTAACCAGATTTTCAACGTAGGCATTTTGAGATCTCCACTCATGAACAGTGTCACTGTAATTTTGTTAATTGGTCCCAAGCATTGATTTCCCACAACGACCGCGCCACTGTGTGCCACATGTGTGAAAACACATTTTTGGCAGGATGTGAAAAATTACAGCCATACTGTTCAAAAGGAGGTGTAAAGAAATGGCAATGTTGAAAATCTGGAGTGAAAATATTAAAAATTGGTGAAGTCACGAGCGTGTGTAAAAACTGCGCAACATACGCCTGTAATGCAATTATTTTGGGGATTTTTTAAATCAGATTTTCAACATAGGCAATTTGGGACCTCTGCTCATAAACAGTGTCACTGTGATTTTGTTAATCTGTCCCAAAGATTGATTTCCCAGAGCGACCGAGTCATTATGCGCCACAAGTGCGAAAACAAATTTCAGGCAGGATGCAAAAAATGACAGCCATACTGTTCATAAGGAGGTGTGAAAAAATAGCAATGTTGAAAATCTGGAGTGGAAATATTAAAAACTGTTGAAGTTACAAGTATGCGTGGAAACTGCACAATGCACGCTCGTAACACAGTCATTTTTTGGAATTTTTTCACCAAATTTGCAACATAGGTTTTCTGTGACCCCACCTCATGAACAGTGGCACTGTTGTTTTATTAATTGGTCCCAAAAGGTGATTCCATGCAGTGACCGCAAAATGACCTTTCAGGAATGAATAACGAAATGACAGTGCATGTGTTCATGAGGTGGGGTCTCAAGAACCCCATGTGGAGAATTTGGAGCCAAAATTCATGAAAATGGCTGAGATATCCACCTAAGTTGAACCCCCCCCCATTGATGCCATTATACAGCTTTCCTTCATTTTCTTCAGTTCGTGTTTGTCTTTTGAAGAGTTCAGACGCCTCCCGCTCCACTGACGATCACATCGCTGGACCTCCAGAGGTAAGAATGGGGTGTGGGGAGGTGGGGTGCACAGAGAGTGGGTGCGGGTTGGGGGGGAGGAGGGGTGTCCTGATGACGAGAGACCATTTTCTTGTTTACAGGGGCCAAAAAAACATTGGGGAGGAAGTCTTTTTTTTTTTTTACAGCTTTTACAAAAACATACATTTGGGCACACTGAGGAGGGCTCCCAGTGTGCCACGTTTTTTTGGGGGACTGAAGCTGACAGGGGTTGGGCACCCCATTGAAAGAAAGCATGTGTTTGTTTGTGTTTGGGGACATGATGTTGACGGGATTGGGCAACCCTGTCAGCAAACAAATTAAACTGGGGGGCAAACAAATTAAACTGTGGGGACATGATGCCAACAGGGATTGGGCATCCCCATGGCGAACAAAATTGAACTGGGGTGGGGGCATGCCAACAGGAGGATTGAGCACCCAGTAAACTTCTGAGGTTAATGTGGCGGAGCGGTGGCAGCCGCCATCATGTTTATTGAAATGTTTCACAAGGAAAGGCACATAAGGGAGGCGTGTCATCTGTGCCACTGCATGATGAGCTTGTCTCTGATTCTGGTGACACATTTGTTTCAAGTTGGTGGCACTTTGCATATACTTGTGTCAGCGCTAGCATGCATGCTAATCGGGGAATGAGGGACGCACCTTCTAAAGTGTGCACTACATTCGCCAATGCTGACACATCTCTGCATTTCTCATACTACTCCAATATGTTGTTTGCGTGTGCACGTAAACCAACATAAAAACACTACAGGAAGATGACTGCATAGTCATAAAACCAGCAGACAAGGGAGGAGAATAGAAATTCAGGCAAAAGGCCAATACAGAGATGTGTCCAAAACTGTTAGAGGTCAGGGATAACTATGGCCTCCTACTCAAGTGATCCAGCACCACATGTCAGAATACTGATAAAAAATCTGTTAGAGGAAATAGTATAATGAAACGTGGGTTTTTTGACTAAGAGCTGGAGCTTCTTACTATGAAGTTTCTTTATATGCCTTTGTTTTATATCATATCAAAATTACATAAAAAATAACAATTCCTCCTCTGCCCACAGGCTAACAGTATCAGGCACTGGTGCAATACAGCAGCTGATTTCATTATTCATTAACATACATTTACAGCCCCTGGTAAAAGGGAAAATTACTTTCTTATTTAGTTAAACATCAGTTTAGAAACCTTTGAGCCAGAGGCTCATTTACAAAGGTACCTCGTCACAAAGAGGACATCAGAACAGTAGTACAAGGGACACAGTACTTACAAACAAAAAAGTTACAGTTCAATTACAATTTTGTTACAATAGAATACAATCTCCAACAAAGCAAAAGATAACAAAAGGTGCAAAACTTATGGTCGGGGGAGAGCTGGTGGGAGTAGAAGGGAGGGAGATAGGGGAGGAGGAATTAGTAGGGAAAGGAAGGGGGGAGCCGCTCAGTGAGCATTGTCAAACTGAGTATATATTTATTTTTTTTTTACACTAGGCTAGCAGCAGTTGCATTTGCGAGAGCTAAGCAGGAAGTTTCTGAGCCTGGGCTTAAAGCAAGCTAAGGTTAGTGAGTTTGAGACACTGGCAGGGAGGAGTTATACCAGTGGGGGCGCATGGTGGGGAATGCCCTCTGACCTTGAGAGGTCCTGGCTCAGAATAACTAGGTAGCTCTTGACGAGCTACGGCGTGATCCAGTCGGTGCAGTACAGTGAATGAGTTGGATAGGCCTATGGGGATAGTGTCACGCAGGGCTTTAAAGGTGAGCTGGCATGTCTGATACATGAGTCGCTCGTCCAGGTTGAGTAGGGTAGCTGGGTGTACAGCTCACATGTGGAGTGAGTCTGGGAGCACCAGTGATAAGTCTGCAGGCCTTATTAACTGTGAGGCGAACCTTGTTGAGGCAGTCTGATCTGCTGAGCCATAGACCAGAAGGCCATAGTCAATGAGAGACATGACAGAGGAGGTGACAGCCAGGCAGAGGGCATCAGGAGGGAGGCATTTCTTGTGCCGGTAAAGAATGCCTAGCCGTGAGTTGGTGACAGAATTTAGGGCAGATATATGTCCATGGAATGAAAGTGCAGGATTAAAGGTTATACCAAGATATTTATAGGACTGCACCTGGTCAATGACGAGATTGGGTGTGGGTGGACAGCTAAGGAAACTTGCTGTACTTATTTTGGGGGCGGGAGAAGAGCATAGTTTTTGTTTTCTTAAGGTTGATAACAAGTCGGTGCTCAGTGAACCAGGTAGCTGCAGAGTCAAAGACTAGTTGGAGGGAGTTCTGTAGCAGCATGGGGTCATTGTGGGAAGCAGCGAGAACAGCATCATTAGCATAGAAGCATCTTACCCAGTACAACTGCTGGGTAGAGGTTGAAAGAGTGAGATAGTGGGGTCAGAATTGAGCCTCTGCGGCACCCCAAAGCGAATGGGGCATGTTTGAGAGAGTACCGTTGACTTTCGCACATGGGGGTGGGCGGAGAGATAGCTGGTGCACCAGGAAAGCAGGTCCTGAGGCAAAGCCTATTGGGTGGGGTGGAAGCAAAGAGATGCGACGGTATCAGATGCTTGAACAGGTCAATGAATATAGCACCAGCCAGGGCACCAGAGTCCATGAGGCATGGAGGAAGTTGGAAAATTCCAGGAGTGCTGTATTGGTACTATGGCCTGCTCTGAACTCCGCAGTTGTCAGGGCAGAGAACATTGTACTTACAGAGGTAGTCAGAGACTTGGGACGCTACAATTTTCTAACGCCTTAGAGAGGGGGAGAGGATTGAGATGGGTTGGTAGTTACCGGAAGAGTCCTGTCATCACCTTTATGGACAGGGGTAACTGTGGCAATCTTCCAGGCAGAGGGATTGTCCGAGACAGAGTGATTTGTTGAAAATGCACGTAATAGGTGAGAGGACCTGATCCAGGACCTGGCGTAAAGGCAGGGATCAAGTGAGTCATTACCGATGGTGTTACCTTTAGGGCTTTTAACAAGTAAGGCCTAGCTTCTTGCATGGTGACACGACGCGGGTGGAAAGAGGGCGGGCAATGGGTGGTGGTACAGATGGAGGAGGTGGACTGAAAAGTTACCAGGAAGTACTGAGCTAAGGTCGGTAAAGGAGTTATTGAGGTGGGTGGCAATGAGGGCAGGGTCAGAGGAAGGTACCATTGATGTTGAGAGAAGAGAAGAGGGACTGGGAGTGACCATTCAGTTGTTGATGTTGTCCAAAGCACCTGGGGTTCCCCAGGAGGAGGTAAGAGAGGCTTGGTAGTATTCCGCCTTTGCTTTGCGGATGGCCCAGGTGCACTGGTTGCGGGCGGCAGCATAGGACTGCCTGTCAGCTGAACGGCCAGTAGCAACAGCAAGGTGCCAAAGATTGTCACGTTGCTTAAGTTGCCACAGTAGGGCAGGGGTGATCCAAGGGGCATGTTTCACTTTGGACCTCCTAGCAGTTATGGAGCAAAGATATCACAGGCAAAGTTGAAAGTGCTTACAAAGAAGGCCAGGGCCAAGTCAATGTTGGTTGCCCTCGTCAGAGGGGACCAATCAGTGTGGGCAAGGAAGTGCTTAAGGCCTATGAGTCCCCCAGGCCTAAGCCACCTTCGAGACGTGGTTTTGACCAGGGATGAGGGCCGAGGGGTTTCCCAGTTGAAAAGCACAGGGGAGTGGTCACTGATGCAATCAGGGAGGATTTGGATGTTGTGGATGCGGACTGGCCTGTTGGTGAGGACCACATCCAGGAGGGTGCTTGTCCCCCCCCAGGGTTTTTTCTAGTAGGCTGTGTGACCAGTTGAGTTAGGTCAATTGAATCGAAAGCCTCACGGTGGGAGGAGGACGAGGGGCAGAGCCAGTTTATATTCAAGTCGCCCACCAAGATTTGGTCCAACGAGTTGGGTAGGGAGGTGAGGCAGGGATCGACAAATTCAGTAGTCCCTTGTCCCAGGCTACCAGTCTACTGACAGGGCCAAGCATCAGCTGAGCCACAGGTTGCCCCATGGACAACCAAATTAATTCAGGATGTCTGTTTTTTTTTTTTTTTTTTTATCTACAGGTGCTACGCTACATTGTTCAGTTGTTGCCACTAGGTGTCGTCAGGTTGCTTGCTGCCATGGAGTTCACATGAGAGAGCAAGCTGGAGAAGAGATGCACCACATGTTTTTCAGGGATCTGCCATTCTGGAGCAGCACTGGGAGCGAGCACAGTTTAGACAGTGTTGCAACCTTCCCAGTACCTCCCATCCAGCCATTGCAGCAGCCATGCCACTTGACATGACAGACCAGTCTTCATATTGCAAACTGGAGGCTGCCTGTCACTCAAGGGTATTTCACCAATTTCATGGCAGTTGATTGTGGTGGTGAACTGTCGGCGGGTGGAATTGCACTGTGTGTGAGTGGAACACGTAATGACAGCTTGTCAGTGGGTGGTTAAGTAGACAGCAGACTTGTCTCGCACAGTGCTGCTGAAGTGACTAATTCAATTTTGAAGTCAGAAAGGTGCATTTGGGGAGCAGATCTCTGCCTTTATTTCAGTCTGTTCTCAATGACACCTAGTAACAGAACTTGAAAAAGAAGTGAAATCAAACAAACAGATTTAATTTAAAAAAGAGAAGAAAAGTGACTCTTAGGAGGGGGATGAGGAGTTCTTGGGGGGTCATGTTGGATCAATTCAACAATATTGAATGCAGCAAAGTTGATAATTGAAAAACATTATTGAAAATAAATATAAACTATATAAAAACCTATTTACCTCACTGCTATCTCTGGAAAAGGGTGTGGGACGTGGCGTGGGATGGGTTATGTAGTATGGTGAGTGAGAGAGAAGGAAGCAAGGGAAAAATAATAGTAAAACATTTCATTTATAAGTTATTTTTCCTGTTTCTTAATGTTCCCCTCCCTCACTCCCCCCACCACTCTCCCAACACCTTACCTCTCTCACTCCCCCCTCTCCACACTTGACAAAGCCACCACTGGTTGCTACTGTTCTCTACCACAAATGACCGGAGCCTGGGATCCACAGTGACCCCAACATATTAACGATAAAATACAAGTATTTACCACACTCCAGTAGTGTTGTTGTACTCCCTGCTCTTGGCTACTTGTGAATAACAAATATTCGCACTTTATAACCTATGTAACCTTGTTTGTATTGTTATCAGTTATCATCCTGTTGTGTACTTCCATTGATGTGATCTTGTTACTTGTCTGACTTGGAACCTTTGTAAAGGAGCCTAGAGTGCAAAGGCATTGAATCCTAAACATGAAATAAATAAATAAATAAGTATATCTACCTAGTATTAATAACACAATCCCCACATCAAGTATTTTGTTGCTACATTAATTCTTTATAATTTCCCTCTAAATATAGCCTTCAGACCATGGACTACTACTCCCAGCAACTGGACTACCATTTTTAGTAAAGCCAGTTGTCCTGGACAAGTACTTTATTTTGAAATTTGTCGATCCCTGAGGCGAGGTAGTCAATTAGTGGGCCCAGGGCCTGGGATTGGTTCTTGGGGGGTATGTAGGCTACGGTTAGGAATAATGGGCCTCTAGCTGGGTCAGGGGACAGCTTTAGAGTAAGTGCCTGGGCCTTATGGTCGAGGTCAGGCGGGAGTGGTAGCCCCATGAGAGAATCCTTCAAATAGAAGACACAGCCCCCACCTCTCCTGCCAACACGGTCCAACCGGTGGAGAGTGTAGTCGGGGAGAGAGACATGAGAGTTAGGAGTGGAGGGAGACAGCCAGGTTTCAACCAGGGTAACAACATCAGGTTTATGAAGCGTCACCCAGCAGTGTAGAGAGTCCAGTTTTTTCAGGAGGCTACAAATGTTCATAGAAGCAATGCACAGCCCAGGAGATTTCAGGGGGAGGACCAGAGCTGCCAGGCCCGGGATTGGGGTGGACATTGCCTGACAGGAGCAGGAGGAGGAGGGCTGATCTGGGGAATGCACAATGGCGGGATAGCTTTCGACGATTGGAGAGGGGTGATGAGGGAGTAATGAGGGGGTGATCACCAAGTGAAAACAGCTACTAGAGAGCAGTAAAGTGTGACAAGTGAGGTATTGCGAGCAAATTGTTCAAACTTAATCAGGCCCCCTCTAGTGGCAAAACAATATAAGGAGCTAATGGAGAAGTTGGGTGTTTTAAAAAAAAAAAAAAAGATCAAGGTAGAAATTACCTGGTGTGTCTCGTGTGCAGTGACTCTCAGTTTTTAAATACAGTTACAGGCAAATGCAAATAGTTTTAGCTGGTTCAAATGGGCTGTGGGCTATCAGGTACTATTGTGATTCAAAAGAAAGGTGATTACTAGTAGTGCAAACTGAAATTCTGCACACTGGAAATGCACTTAGAAGTTAAACAGTCCCCAAATGAGTTTTTCACAGGGGTAATTCAGTTACAACTGGAAATGCACTTTACAAATTAACAAACAGTCCCAGTGAGATTTGCACAGGGTTTCAGATAGAACACAGGTCCTGGGCTTGCAGTGACTCTAAGCTTTTAAATACAGTTACAGGCAAATGCAAATAGTTTTAGCTGGTTCATTTAAAAGTTTCAAAATCAGGCACAAAAGTAACAGTTCTGCTCCGTTTGAGCCTGGGCAGCAACTCGAGGTGCTACTCTGGCCGGGATTCAAGCGCTGAGCAGGGGAGCTTGTGGCTTGTGTAAGGGACACAATCCAAACGCTCCAGTTGTTAGAGCAGTGTCACCAGGTGTGGGTATTCAAGATAACACAAACAAGGCAGACTCAGATCACAGTGTATAAAATATGCCCAGAGGCATTTTCCATTTTATTTTGTCATAAAATGAAAGAAATATATATATATATATATATATATATATATATATATACATAAATCAAATGAAAAATGTCAAAATAAAGACCACTGCTTTTGGTCTTAGCAGATTCTAGGCTTCAATCAGCATGACCGGTGTGAGCCAATACCTCAGTCACTCTCCAACTGACTTTCTAGCTACCATTTAGCCCTAGTGGTAGGTTTAAAACAAATACTTTCTGGGTGGGGTCACCTGACTAGACCCTTAACTAAAAATACAAAAGAAAATTTGCTAGGTTACTCTATAATCACAGGGTGATCCACCATACATTATAATACAACACTACACATTGTTTTAATCAAATAACCAAGCATCAAGTATAATACTGGGCTAGTAAAACTTCATAAATGCTTAGATGCCTGGCAATTAATATAGGGTCCCTCCTTAGTTACCTTTGAGTGACAGATAAGGCTGTATAAAGAGGGGTCTGCTCCCATACAGAAAACCTCAGATGCAGTCCTGCAGTCACGTAAGATACTGAATTGTTTAGTTTTCTTCCTGGGTTTATATGATAACTGCAGAATGTTAAAGCTCTCTCAGGAAACTTCAGAACTGTAGTAACCTCTTTTATCATTTAGTAATCTCAGGGCTTTTGATTTTGATCGCCTGTTGTTTTTAAAATTGGGGGGTTAAGTTATACCAAAAATGGGCCATCTCTGGAACAAACACACCCTGGAGCTAAACTACAGACTGGCCCCATTTAGAGCAGAGGCACCAAAGGCACTTCAAGCATATTTTCTCTTCGTGTTCAACCATTGTAAATATACAAATTTAGCTATCTTTGCACTTTAACTTTCCATCTGTTTTATTAACCTGTATATTTAGGCACCTTATAATTTCTTAAAGCATTTTCTGTTTCAAGCATAAACTCAGCACTGCAGGCACTTTCAAGTCCTACAGGTGTGCATATACAAACACATTTATATTCCTAAAGCCCATGAGCACATTACTTAGTCTCCAGCAAACAGCTTGGTTAAAACATTCTGCACTTTAAATCTAGCAGCTCTTCAGTATTTGTGAAGGCAGTACAAGCCCCTTATAAAGCATGTGCCCCACTCGCATACTGTGTGACCCTGAGCAAGTCACTTAACTTCCCTGTGCTCCCAGGTCGCACCTGTAAACAAGCTTTCAGCTTAGTGTGCTACTTCTGGTTAAACTATTGGGGGGGGGACAAAAACAATATATTTTTTTTATTTTTATTTGACACAAGCACTTTGTAGTTTTATGCATTTAGCACCTTATTTAGTACTTTAGGAATTTGAGGCACTTTATTCATGTTTAATTCCTTTCTAGCAGTTTGCACTTTATATAGCAGGCAGCATTTACTGTTGGGATAATTATTTTAAATCATTACTTTTCTTATATATCTAGCTGCACTGCAGCACTCTATTCTCCATTCTGTGCACTAAATGCATTTTACTCCTACAGTTAGCACTAAATGAGGGTGGGGTAAGGGAAGACCTATGTTTCCTTACCGAGGCACCCACGCACGACAGGTGTCACCCTGTCACAAGCAATACAGCAGAAAAAACTACCCCTTCAATGAGACGTTAGTCACATGTGATGTGAATGACATATCATTCCCATTCCACACATGAAGGTGATTGAGGCAGTGGGCACATTTCTTGACAAGACACCCACAGGAACACATTCACCAAACAGACGTCTCCAGAAAATGGCCAACATTGTTCTAAGGCAGAACTTTTTTTTTCAATTTTAGAGTAAGAACTACATATAGCCAAAGGTTATTACAATAGGGAGCACGGTAGCTCTGGCCTATACCAATACATGCATGCATACGTAACCCATATAAAGCAGGTATCAATATCTAGAAATGCTATGTTTGACATGCTATGAAATACTATACCAGATGTAAAGTGGAGCAACAACACTGCGCAGCCACAGCAAAGAGCAGGGACATCCTGGAAGCTCTTCAGGGGTGGGACTCAGATAGTTAGTGCTAGAACACACCCTTGAGGGGGCAATATTGGACCTGGTGCTCACCAATGGGGAGGGGAAAGGGTAAAGGATATGGAAGTGGAGAGTCACCAGGGGTCCGGAGGTCACTGTACAGTGTGGTTTAATGTGAGGACAGCAGAGGAATCCAGCCACACAAAGGCAAGGTTCCTGGATTTCAAAAGGGTAGATTCTGCAAAACTAGAGGCATGTCTGAAGAAAGCCCTAGGGAGTAGAGTGGAAAACGAGGATGTAGAGGAGCAATGGGCACATCTTAAGGGAGCCATAACAAAAGCCACAAGCCTTTGTGTTAGGCAAATAAGTGAAACAAATAGAAAGAAAAGACCACTCTGGTACTCAAAGGAGGTGTCAGGGAGGGTGAGGGAAAAAAGATTAACATTCAGAAAATACAAAGAAACACAGAGGGAGGGAGACAGAAGAATGTGTCTAGAAAAGCTAAAGGTGGTGGAGAAAGCAGTCAGAAAAGCCAAATCACAGAGAGAGTAAAAAATAGTCAGGGCAATAAAGAAAGGTGACAAAACCTTTTTTAGATACATTAGAGAAAAGAGAAACCCCCAGGGAGGTGTTGTGAGACTAAAAAGAGAAGGGGGGGGGTGGCAGAAGGGGACCAAGAAAAAACAGAAATCCCCGAACAAATATTTTTATTCAGTGTTAATGGTAGGAAGGGGAGGGACCACAGTTAGGTGTCAGAAGCACCAAGGGGCTGGGTGTAGACCCCCATCTGTTTACAGTGGAGGAAGTCCTAAAGGAACTAGAAAAACTGAAAGTAGATCAGGGGATGGAATTTATCCCAGAATTCTAAAGTAACATAGAAAGGAGCTAGCAGCACCACTGACAGCCCTGTTCAACAAATCATTGGAAACAGGGGTGGTCCTGGCAGACTGGAAGAGGGTGAATGTGGTTCCTCTCCATAAGAGTGGGGGGGGGGCTGATAACTGTAGGCCAGTCTGCCTACCCTCAGTGGTAAGAAAACTGATGGAATCATTACTCAAGGAAAAGATTGTGACTTACCTTGAATCAAGAAGACAGCAGGATCCAAGACAGCATGGTTTTATGGCAGGATGGTCTTGTCAAACAAACCTGATAGGTTTATTCGACTGGGTGACAAGGGAGATGGATCAGGGAGGGGCAGAAGATGTAGCCTACCTGGATTTTGGCAAGGTTTTTGATACTGTCCCGCATAAAAGGCTAACAAGTAAGATGAGCAGCCTAGGAGCCAGATCCTGTGTCATAAACTGGGTTAGAAATTGGTTGAGTGGTAGGACACAAAGGGTGGTAGTGAACGGAGTTCAGTCTGAGGAGAGGGAGGTGACCAGAGGGGTGCCTCAGGGATTGGTGCTAGGCCCAGTCCTCTTCAATGTCTTCATAAGCAATATTGCAGAGGGGCTGGAGGGAAAGCTGTACCTCTTTGCAGATGACACAAAGATCTGTAATAGGGTTGACACCCCGAGGATGTGTATGGGTGGGGAAAGAATGAGAAGGGACCTGGGCAAGTTGGATAAATGGTCAAATGTATGTAGCTGATTCAGTGTAAAAAAGTACAAAATTACGCACTTAGGACATGGGAACCCAAGGGAGGAGTACTCAGTGGGGGGAGGTACTGACAACAACCCGACAGGTTAAGGATCTAGGGGTGATTATTTCTGAGGACCAGAAAGTGGCTGGACAGTGTGAAAAGGCGGTTAGAAGGGTCAGTGGGAAGTTGGGATGCATAAGGAGAGGCATCACCAGTAGAAAAAGGTAGGTGATGATGCCACTATACAGATCATTGGTAAGGCCTCACCTAGAATACAGTGTCCAGTTTTGGAGGTCACATCTCAGAAAGGACATAGACAGAGTGGAGGCAGTACAGAGAAGGGCTACAAAAATGGTGTAGGGGCTGCAACAGATGTCATATGAGGAGAGGCTGAAAGACCTCTATATGTATTCTCTGGAGACGAGGAGAGAAATGGGGGACATGATAGATACATTCAAATACCTTAAGGGAACAAATAAGGTGGGTGGGGCAGCATCTTGCAGAAAATAGGGATATCAAAAACTAGTACATGATATGAAGTTGGTGGGAGGTAAAATCAGGAGTAATGTGAGAAAGTACTTTCTTACAGAAAGAGTGGTGCATGCTTGGAACAGCCTCCCCACAGGACTGGTGGGGGTAAAAACAGTGGAGGAATTAAAAAATGCATGGGACAGGCACAAGGGAACCCTACTGACAGGGAGGAGAGGGAAAGTCACAGATCAGCTACAATCTACATAAGTAAAAGGTAGAAAAAATGGGCAGACTAGATGGGACAGGCAGTCCTTATCTGCTGACAAATTCTATGTATGTATCTATGCTGATGATACTTGGGTTGTCTGGGATTCCACTGAAGAGAGATTAATGTCATTCATGAAGTGTACAGTAGTGATGATAATCTACTGTTCACAGTTAATTACAGTAGAACATTAACTGATTTTCTTGATATCTGCATAAAAGTGATAAATGAACACCTGGAGATCAGTCTATTTTGAAAAAGCACAGATAGAAATAGAAATGGAAAGTGCTGCTCAAGTAGAACTGGGTGCTCGGTGACATACGAACTACACAAGATTATGCAAATCATGGTTCTCACCCTCCTAAGGGTTAAAAATATGTTGTCCAGTCAGGAAAATATCCAAAAACCAAAGTGTTTTATTTACTTACAGTTCATATTCATTACAGACATAATGTGCAGAGTGCTAGTGCAAACAAGTTCAAACAACCATGGACGTGGGGAAGCAGCAGATCACCTGATGGTTCACCAATTACTGGCTTTAACAAAGGTAGTGCCCGCTACTGTCTGGGGTCTTATATAGCAGCAAGAATTACATTCATGTGATAACTGCAGTGTGTAGATGTTACCTGCATAGAGTATGTAGACTGTTTGCATTCTTCTTCTACTAACCAACTGTAGACACCTGCACACTTTTTCCCTTGTCCTACTCTACAAATCTGGTCTGTGTCTAAAGTGGGCTGTAAGGCACCCTAAGGACTCAACTGCTTGAACTAAGAGCTTGATCATTATTGCTTTAGTCCCTGTGTCCAATACTTTTTTTCTTCTGAACTATCAGACTACAATTCTTGAGTGCATCCTCTCTCCCCTCCATGTCCTGGATAACTTTTTTTCCTGGCTTTGCAGCTAGCTACAGTAAGCACCCCCCCAATGTAACAGCTTTTTTGTGAAGGTGTTGTTCAGCGGCATTAATAATCTGTCTGCCCTGCCCTGAAAATCTTCCCCTGCCATTATGTCCTTGTCTGCTTGGGGCTGAGGTTTCTAGTGCCCATTGTTCCTGTTGGCCTTAAATTAACAGACCCTTCTCCATTTCACAGGCATCCTGCCTGGTACGGAAGACTGCCTCCTTCTGCAAGCCGCAGGAGCTGCTCTGAACCCAATGGCTGTTCTGCGCTGACCCGCCTGCCTCTCGGCCTACAACCAGGTACACATTTGGAAGAGCAGCCCACAGCTACCAACGGGATTGAACTGGGCGCTTTTTGCCTTTCAGGCCATTTGGCTGCACTACTACTGCTCCTGTGCTATGATAAGGCATAATGCAATTCCCCCTTCTATTATTGGCTCTTGACTCTACCATTCCTGAACTGTCTCTTTTTTTAATACAACAATTGCTTGTTTTTTTTGTCTACTTTTCCATTTGCAAATTATACTGCAAAGCCACTAGAGGGCAACAACT
The DNA here is from genome assembly GCA_016271365.2 of Neoceratodus forsteri. NCBI lineage: Eukaryota > Metazoa > Chordata > Ceratodontiformes > Ceratodontidae > Neoceratodus > Neoceratodus forsteri. Next base: position 1,841,618,898 of record CM057449.1, read on the forward strand.
CTTGGAGGTTGCATTCCTCTTCCCACTGCTCTCCCCCTAAGCACTTCTCATCCTGGGTCCTTCTTCCCTAAAGAAAATTACTACACCCTAACAAACTATAGTCAGTCACCCTATTGCTGTGCCATAGAGACCACCACAATTATGGGTATCGGAGTGCCCCCCCTTATACCGACAATGGGCCACTGCCCCCTTATCGCCACTTGCTGGGCACCCATTGTCATGCGGACCACCCAGGTTCCTACTGATCGCTCTTACTATCCTACTTCTCAGACCCATTAGCCCTCCCCTCAAGGGTTTTCTTCTCACACATCCCACACCTACGAACCACCACCGACTGACACACACACTGCCACTACCTCTCTTGCATCCCCCCCACATGTCTCTCTACAGTCATGTGCCACCATCAACCTCCATGCCAGATAACAGTCCTATCTTTTCCAACCCTTATCACCCTGGCCATCCCATGTACTACCTGCACTATAACTAGGCCGCAGCTATCCTTGACAATACGGCAATGATCTTTTGCTCTCCTCAGAGTCTTTGCCATACTCCTACTAATTTTGGGAATGTTCATCCTAACCCGGGCCCCATCTCGCCCAGCCCTAGCCTATCGCACCACGGGCTTAGAATAGCTGCAATGAACATTTGCAGCTTAACCAAAAAGACAGCAGGTCTCCATTGCCGGATACTGCAACATCAGCCAGATGTGCTAGCACTGACAGAAACCTGACTCTCCAGAAAAACACCTGACTCTTTGGTTGCCCTCCCTGGCTTCACCCTTCATAGAGCCGACAGAATGGGCAAACGTGGTGGGGGCTGTGCTGTGTACGTCCATGACTCCATGATATGCCAAGCCCTTCCAATACCTCCTTTAGACCATGGTGCCCAAGCCTTATCATTAAAACTTACTCCAGATCCCTCCAGAGCCCCTGTAGTTCTTACTGTTGCATATGTCTCCCCAAGAAACCAAGCTCCTGCTATACAATCCCTTGCTAACTACATCTCCACCCCCCCCCCAAAACAGAACAAATCATAGGTGGAGACTTTAATGTGAACTGGCTTGCCAGTTCAGCTTCCCACACCAAGGACACCTTCGCTGCACTGGACCTGACCCAGCTGATCAGCCAACCTACCAGGGTAAACCCCACTAATGGCTCTAGCACCCTGATCGATCTTCTCACCAACTGTCCCCACAAAATCTCTGACCTGATGGTCCTTCCAGACTCCCTAAGCGATCACTCACCCATCCTCTTTTCCTGGTCGTGTCTTCAGCAGAAACCCAAACCAAACTATATTGCCAGGCATCGTCTCTGACCCGGAGGCCTCACAAAACTAAGAAAATACTTAACTCAATGGGACTGGTCCCCCATCTCCCGGGCCCCTACTATAGATGAAGCCCTTGATTATTTCACCTGTTCTTTTAATAAAGCATGTGACATCTATGCCCCTCTAGCAAAAGTGCAATCCAAGAAACGTAATGCCCCCTGGGTCACGCCTGCACTGCTACAACAGCTAAAGCACAGAGATGATCTCTGGCATAAAGCAGTCTCATCTGGTACGCAGGCAGACAGGCAAGCCTATAAAGTGGCTCGTAACAGATGCACTTGTGCCATTAAACAGGCCAAATCAGGCTACTACAAAATGACCCTTGCCTCCTCCTGAGGGAATGCTCGGTTGTTATGGGTCAATATCAAGGAACTCAATGGCAAATCCCGGCACTCCCCCTATTAACTGTCAACAATGTTCCCACCACCGACCCTCTGGCCATCGCCAACTGCCTCAACTCATCATTCTCTGACCTTAGTGCAGTACTCCCAAATAACTTCTTCGACCCCACTCCTGCAACTCTGCCCCAAACACCCAGCATTCCCCCTTCCATCTCAGGGTGATCTCTACAAATGAGGCAAGGCCTCATCTCATTAAAGCACTCAGTGGCTCTTGCTATTGCAAAGATTCTTTTGATATGAGAATCCTACATCTAGTACTAGATACAGTCCTCTCCCCACTGACTGACCTCATTAACCGCTTCCTAAGTCTGAGGCAGTTCCCCGCAGCCTGGAAGACTGTCACAGTCACCCCAATACAGAAGAGTGGTGACAGCACCTCCCCCAATAACTACCATCCCATATCCATTCTCCCACCACTCTTGAAAGCCCTCGAAAAAAAATTATAGCCACCCAACTCACTGAGTACCCACTTGCTCATAACCTACTTTGCAGGAAGCAGCATGGCTTCAGATCTGGGCACAGTACAACTACAGCTCTCACTGAGTTCTCTAATTTTATTCACTCTGCCCTGGATAGAAAACACCTAGCTGGAGCTGTCTTCATCGACCCGTCAAAGGGCTTTGATGCAGTCTCCCACTCCTTACGCTTAAGCACACTCCACCACATAGGTCTGTCCCAAGGACCCATCTCCTGGTTTACCGGTTACCTCACAGCTAGATCACAATGTGTCAAAATAAACAACACCCTCTCAACCACCCTGCCAGTCTGCTCTGGGGTTCACCAGGGCTCCATTCTCGGCCCTCTATTATTCAGCATCTACCTAAACACTTTGTCCAATTCCTGCTCCGCAGCTACTACTCTATCTGACCAGATCGGTTCTTTTGCCTCTCTTCAGATCCCACAGTATTGCAGTCCTCCTCCAACACATTTAACCAGATTGAAAACTGATTCATAAACCAAAGACTTGTGGTCATTGTAAAAAGACAAAGACTATGCTCTTTGCCCATCGACAGAATAAAGCCAAGAATCATGACTAACAATCCTCTCCACTCTTTCCTTCCTCTAGAACAGGTCCATACATATAAATACTTGGGCCTTACATTTGATTCACCTCTCCTTCCATTCCACACATTGACACTCTATCATCAGCCATAAATGTCCGTATAGGCCTATTGTATCGGCACAAGGATTGCCTACTGCTGGAAGCCCTTAATCTGGCTGTCACCTCCTCAGTCCTCTCCCTAGTCGATTATGGGCTCATTATCTATTCGGCTGCTGACCACACAGCCCTTAACAAAATCCACCTTGCCATAAACAAAGCATGCAGACTCCTCACCGGGGCAGACAAGCGTAGCCATACCTGTACCCTATATGCCCTGACAAATCTCTTTACCCTGGATGAAAGGCTATTTTATCAAACATGTCTCCTCACAAAGAAAATACACCTGGGGCTTACCCCCTTGGGGGTTTCTGCCTCTCTCCTATCCTCCCACGTCTTGAACACCCGCACTGCCAACTGACATGTGTGGTCCATCCCGAGGGTTAGAACCTCCTTAGCCCAAAGGTCATTCCCACACAGGGCCCCAGCCTGGTACAATGAACTTCCCTCTGATGTCTCCATCTCCAAATTAGGACCTTTCAAGTCAGTCCTCAAAGAGCACATTCTCACTTCACAGTGCTGCCAATGTACCAGCTAGTGCTGGGTAATCTATCTATCATCTTACGGGACCACCCTGCCACTGAGCTCCTACCAATAGGGCTACCAAACATTACCTATTAACAATGCCTCCTTTGGTTGCACTCACAAGGTATCTGTCTAATTCTCTACTTCTCTGTAAATATCAAACCTGTTACTCTCTCCATCCATCAGCAAACTTATTGTTCTCTTGAAAACTGCAAAATACAGCTCTCGGTAACACGTTCAATGCAATGTATAGCTGATCTTGATTCTGCAATATTGTATAACTAAAAAAAACTGTAACCTTTAGCTGCCATTCTATGTCTATATGTATTAAGTGTTTATTGTTTGTTTTTCCTGACGCGGAGCCTTTGTAAATGAGTCCCTGACTCAAAGGTTGTAATCCTAAAGTCTGTTAAATAAATAAAATAAAAATAAAAACATGTATACCAATCACAGTGGACTAATCTAATAAAGTGCAAAAAGTAGTGTGTAAAAAACCCCTAAATAGAAAAAGACAGATTATACACACAGTTTTACAAAGAGACTTGATAGTACTGGTTTATACAAATCACTGTTCATTCATATGGCACTGTTTAACTTAAAACTGCTGCCTAAATATTGTTAGCACAGTAAATAATCAACTAAATCATGAACCTTTTTGAGACTTTATCTCATTCATGCATATAGCATAATATATACATGACCACATTTGCTAATTCATATATAACCCCTCAGGTAAAGTCATGTTATTAAAAAGTAGCACATTCAGAGAGTGGGGTAAAAGGAAGGAAGGGCAGGATGGGGGGAAGGGGGCAAGGTAGAGGGCAGGACAGGAGAGAGAGGATAAAAGGAGGAGGGTCCAGAAGGACCAAAAATGGCCCTGTAGGATGTCACAACATATCAACAGTGAGCAGTCAATCAATGGGCGTGTACTGAATATAGTACAGCACTCATTGAGAGCTCAGTTAGTGGCTGGCCATCATGGTGAGTAGAAGGCTGTGCCAGTTGCTGGCTCAGTCCGGGAATAGGGGGGAGCTGGGTGGTGGGAGATTGACAGGGTATGCCATCCTAACAGCAACATTTCTACGGTGACATGTGTCGATATCAACTACAGTGCCAAGCTGCCGTAGAAGTGCCGCTGGAAGGGGTCGACCACTTCCCCCGACTTGCACACCCCCAAACTAACTCCAACCTGGAGTTAGAATCCATTAGTTCAGGGGCGTGGGGGGCAAATTCCCCTAATGTAAAAAATGATCCTGGACAGTGCGGCTCCATGCCGACTGCAGCTTGCGGTCGTCATGGAGCCTGTCGCTGCAATGCCAGTCGCAAACATTTTCATCACGCCGGCATATACAACCCGATTGACAGCTGGGGTGGGGGTCCACTAGACCACCAATGATGCTGTATGCCATAACAGGTGATCGGGGCTTGGGGGAAGAAGGTGCTACATCACCAGGGAATGTTTATTTTATTTTATTTAGTTTTTGATAACTGGGTAAGTGCACTAGACACAAAAGTGACTATTTTCAAGCATGACCCGGGAGGTTACAACATCAACAGGAAAAAACAATGATGATACAGTTCAGTATAGGAGTACAACATATTAGGGATACAATTAAAATGGATGACAAATTGAGCAATTTGAGGTGACTGGAGAAACATTCCGATGTACTTCATATCAGAAGTGAAAGTAAGTGCATATTATACTATAGCATATAAGGATATAGTAAAAATGGATAATGGTCTGAGCAGCTGATGTAACCAGGAGACAATACAGGCATTTCACATATCAAAGCACAACAAAGTTAAGTGCACATATAACAGTTGATTATCAATCTAGGCATCAACTCTGTTCTACAAAACTGGCTGTAACAAAGAATATGACACCAAAGAGGGAGCAAGTAGGTAGGAGGGACTTGGGTAGTAAGACCTCGTGGGGAGAAAGTGGTGTAACCCCTAGGTGGCGCTCTCCCAAGGGCTACTACCCCTGCCTGCTTGGCTAGTAGCAGGTTAAGGGGCCTGGGTGATGAAACGGGTGCCCCCACCTGGAGGTCAGGGTTGTTACTGGTCAAGCTAACCTGGGCACAGCTCTCTGGGACACTGTAACCCCCCTCTTTCCCTTCTAGTGGCCTGAACAATATACAATAATTACTTTCACAATGACCCTTATTCACCAGGCAATTACCCACACTGTTTGCACTTACCACCAGGGCTGGTTCCTCTAGCTTGACCCTGGGGACCCCCTGTAAAACAAGGTTAAGCACAGCAAATAGCAACAGTACAATACTTTTAGCACAAACTGGAACCACAGTCAGGTTAAATGCAAACAAAGTTAAATCTGATTTATTCAGGGGACTTGAACAAGGAAGGGGCGTAATCAGGTTGATTTGCTTAAAAGCTATATTTATCAGACAGTTATGCATGCAGTTCAGAGTCCCTACACAGTCACACACTCTGGGTACCCAGGTAGGAAAACAGTGGGCTCAACCTGCACTACGGCCTAATACAATTTTTAGTCTTACATTATTACACTAGGGCCAACTTAAACAAACAAATCCTTGTCAATAGCACAGATCTGTTAAGTCCATGCCTCACTTTGTAGAAACTTATTTGTGCCTTTAAGGTATAGAGATGCCATCTAAAATGAATAACTGGTAAAATGAATTTAACTGTCATTTTTAAGAAAAATAAAGTAATTATGCCCAGAAAAGTGGAATATAATAATGTGTAGACCTGCTGAAAGAACAGACCTGTTAAATAAATAATTGCACCGAACACATTTTTGCCAGGGTTATTGATTACATATTGTCACTGGTGGATAGAGTCATTCAAAAGTTATGGAGACATGTGTTCAGGGCCACTTGTTAGGCAAGAGGGTAGCATGCTGTGTTTCCGGGCTGGCAACTCAGGTTCAGAGATTAGCTCTGGGAGCTGGCTGGGCAACACAAGGATTGGTGGAACACATCACTGCTCTGAGCCTGGGACGGTATGGTGCAGTGCTCTGTCACACAGTGGACGCATTGTGATGGGCTGGAGAGCTCTATCTTATAATTGGTTCACATGCATGTCATGGCCTGATGGTGTTGCATAGTGTGTCAAGGGAAGCAGGTTGGCATGAAAAATGAGTTTTGCAATAACTTCTCTATTCCGTTTATTCCATCTCCAATGGGACCTGTATGAATGAGGATGCAATTATATGGAAATTAAAAAATATATATATATATACTGTGTGTGTGTGTGTGTGTGTGTGTGTGTGTGTGTGTGTGTGTGTGTATATATATATATATATATATATATATATATATATATATATATATATATATATATATATATACACACATACACACACACACACTGTATCTCTCGCTCTCACATACACACATACACACATTTATGTATATGTTACAGATTGCATATAAGTACTGTATATGTGATGCACAGTGGGAACTTCATGAGTGGTGTAGAAAGCACATACAAATACAGTATATAAGTGATAGAGTAGTGACCTCATTAGTGGGATAGATAGCATGCATATAGAAATACCTTATTTATCACATAAGGTCCCCTCTGCATATTTCATTTATGCAATAGGCTAGGACCTTAAGGGAGAGACATTTGTTTTGCTTTTTTAGGCATAAAATTATTTCTATAAGTCTGTTATTTTTTGAACTAATGTTACTGTGCTTTCCACCATCCTGACTGCTATAACCACTGCCATGAAAGTGAAGTCAGGATGACAAGCTGACACTGTGATGTGGTAGTTTGTTAGTGCTGCAGAACTTCCGCAGAAATTACAAACCACTGCCACAGAAGTTCTGTGGCAAATGGTAGTCTTGCCACAGAACTTGGTCCCACTGTGCCACAGAAAAGTAGGGGCCTTGATTATAGGTTATGTCCCATTTGTGTAGGGAGGTTTTAGATGTATTGCCATAGACTGAAGTTCCATATGCAAAGGATGGGAGAAAATTCCTCTGGCAATGTCCAACCTTGCGGAAGGGATGAGAACATGGCTAGCTCTGTAAGCTAACCCTAGCTTAATATTGCTTGCCTTACACACAGTAGTAGTATGGATCTCATAGTTAAGGGGTCCATTGAGTAGAACCCCCAGGTATTTAAATGAATTTACCACTTCCAAAGGGGTGCCATTCACACTTACTATTTTGAAGAGATCACGACTATTTTTTTAGCTTGGCAGGCGAGCCAAAACGCATAGCCTGAGTTTTGCTAACGTTGAGAAGCAGCCTGTGGCTAGTGATCCAGGACTGTACATTTAGGAAGTCCCCTGATAGATTGTGGTTGAGAGTAATCACGTTATCAGAGCTGGTATACTATAGAGAATGAGGTCATCGGCATAGAGCAGCGATGAGCAGGAGGAGGAGGCATTTCTCATTATATTATTAATGAAGATTGAGAAGAGGAAAGGTCCTAGGATGGATCCTTGTGGTACCCCAACATCAATGACTGTTTTGTCAGAGGTTGCAGAGTTTAACTTTACAACTTGCATCCTGTTGGATAGGTAGCCATTGAGCCAGTTCAAGGACTGTGCCGAGAAACCCAGGGATAGGAGGTTAGCTAGCAGAGGGGGTGATCAACGAGATCAAACGCCTTCATGAGATCTATAAAAACTGCTCCTGTTAGAAGACCCTGATCCATAGCATTTAGTGTAGCATTGGTTAGCTGTAGCAGGGCAGGTTGGGTGCTGTGACCCTTTCTAAAGACATGTTGATTTGTGGACAGCAGGTTATACTTGGTGAGGTGCTTTGTTGCCTGTCCTGCGATGAGCTTCTCCAGGATTTTAAGACAGATAATATTGCTGTTGGTCTATAGTTCGCTAAATCCTTCTTGTCACCTTTTTTAAAGACCGGTATTACTCTCCAGATTTTCCAGATATCTGTCACCACTCCTTCACTAAGGGACATAGTGAAGATTTTAGATAGTGGCCCTGCAATGAAAGGGGCAGCCAGCTTGAGGAGCTTAGGTTCCAGGCAGTCAGACCTAACCGCAGTGCTGTCTGATATGGCTTTGAGTTACTTGAGTACATCTGTTTTGGAGACGGCTTTAAAGTAGAATGGCAGTCCTGCTGGCGTACCTTTTTAGGGAGGAGATATCAGGAGTACAGTAGAGGGTGTGGTGGGAAAGGCAGTAGTATATTTGGAGAGGTCTGAGAAGTGATTGTTGAAGGCATTTGCTATTGTGTGTGGATCTGAGCAGTGGACTCCATTCAGTATTATAACATTTGTAGTGTGGGATTGCTTGGATCCGAGGAAGGTTTTTATGCATGACCAAAATTTTCTGGGGTCACCAGCCACATCCACCAATAATCCCTTGCGGTATTGGCTTTTTGTAAGCATGATTTGCTTCTTGCACTTCATTCGCTGTTCCCTATAGAAATGAAAGTCCGCTTAGAGCCCCAAAGTTTTGAATTTTCTCCAGCATTTGTCCCTAGCTTTGAGTGATGTGAGTAAGTCCTTGTGCAACCATTTGGATTGCTTACTGCTTACCCAGTGAGTGTGAAGAGGGGCATGCTTATCCTGAAGTCATAGAAACTCACTTAGAAAAAGGCTGAGGGCGATATCAGTGTTTTGGGCCCAGTAGATAGCGTAGATAGGGGACCAGTCATTCATAGCGACATCATGTAGAAAGTGAGCCTGGTTTAGAACTGCATAGTTCCTGAATGAACTTAAACTGTTAACTGGTAATTGCATATTAGGGACATGGGGGATCAGGGAAGGGGGATTCACTAGACCACCAGGGGATTGCTAACAAATGTTTGGGGACATCAGAGATGGGGAGGAGTTTATTTCAATACATATGTCCTGGGACATCGAGGAATGGGGAGGTTTTTTTTTTAAATAACATATGCCATGGGACATCAGGGGTCCACTAGACTGCCAGGGGGTTGTTATCTTATTTACAGGGACATGGGGATCAGGGAAGGGGGCCACTAGCCACAAGGGACCAGCTGGAGCGGCGCATGGCTGACCCATAACTTCCGGCACACCCTCAAGATGCCCCATCTGTTTGGCACACAGCCAGGGTTGCTGCAAGCCAAAGGACTTTGCCACTGGGACCCTGCCAGTTAGAGAATCAGGCGTAGGGTCCCTGGTGCACCAGGATTCATCGCAAGCTGCTGTTTGCCGCAGCTTGCACTGATCAAAGCCCCCTTTGAGAATTGAGCCCAATGTGTTTATTCTTAGACGGAACACCCACTAGTATCTTCCAACTATTTCTAAAAAATAATATTTCATGATATTTAGTAATGTTTGAGATTAGGTTTTGAAAGCAGTAACATTTTAACTTTTAGTTATAGACACTTAAACAGCTGCTGATGACTCATAAAAAACTATAGAAATATATGTTTAGGTGTAATTCAGTTGTAGTCCATGTGTCTTCTACATATTTTTCCTCCCCATTATTCATTACTGAGGAAATCTACAGGACGCATGCTCTTTATCCATTAGTATTGATCTACCTCTATAGCTTGCTCCCTACTTGAGGTCATAATCCTGTTTTGTAACATCACAATCTGTTGCCATGGGAGTAACTGTGATTTCACAAGCAGTGAATTATGACCTCAGGTAGGGAATATGCAACAGGAATGGATGAACTCTCCAGCAGAAAAGATCCTGTTTTCGTCCAGAAGACCTCAGTAGTAAATAAAGAGGATAAGAAATGCAGAGCTAATGTGAAATATAAGCTGAATTTAGTTTAAATATCATGGGCTGGATTCACAAAGCAAAATGGGACTAAGTCCCACTCCACAACTTCAGTTGCAGACTGAAATCTCTGTAGCTGCAGAGATTGGTATTCACATCTGCAGCATCTGTGGAAAGATGTTACAGCTGATCCCACCAGCCATAACATATTTCCAGAGCTGCGGGGATTTCCAAAGAAACACCACCCGCAAGCTGCTTTAAATTGTGGAGCTGGTCAAAAACTGGCTCCACCTTTGTGAATACCACAGCTACAAGAGAAACTGTGGCTCTGCAAATAGCAACCCATTTGCGTCATGTTTTTCCCGTAGCTGCGAGAGTTTGGGGGAATTTGTGACTCCGGACCCATGTTTTGGTAGAGTTGTCCTGTAGGCATTGGCTACTCTTTAGGTATTTTTAAATTAAAGCTTTGAGTCTGAGTATAGATGTTAGCAATATAGTTCTCCTGAGTCGCTACATGTTTATACATGTGAAATTTATATGTTAAATAAAAGGACTTTAAAAATTTAGTGAACACTTTTGTTTATATTGTTATGAAAAATTTTTGTTTTTTATATCACTGTATAGTTGCTGTAGTAATATCAATATATCTATTTAGCTGACTCATGCAAAAGTGTCAGAACATAATAATTTACATTATTCACATGTTGGGAATACATTATTGGCAGAAGTAATAAAGAAAACACAAAAAAGAAAAAGAAAATCAGTTTCTTTTTTTTTTTTCCGCTCCTGCCCTGCCCTTCCCCCTGATCAGCCATTTCTTTGGGACATGCATTGTTTAATCACCACCTGCTGGGCCATCACTCATGGCCATCTTCTTCATCCCCTATTGGTCTCATGTATCCCTGCCAGGGGAAGGAGGGCAGAGATGGTTCCGCTGCCTTAACGTGGAATGCGGGGGAGGGGTGAGGCTAAGGGATTGAAGAAAGTGCTGTGAAAGGCTACATGATGTGAGGTGAAAGTGGCAGCCATCATTCAGTCAACAGTGTGTGTGATTTTTTTTTTTTCAGTTTTTTCTGGGGCCCCTCCCACAATCGTGCAGCTGTAGCAGCATCCTGGGGTGGGAACATTCGGCAGCATGTTGAGGCCCGCACCCCTAGAATGCCTGTGCTAATCACCTGCAGGAGCCACCTATCAAACAGTCCAATGCAGCCCATCCCCCTGGGAGGAAAGCATCTTAACTTCCTCCTTGCTGGTCTCCGCTTCTGACGTCTGGGCTCGGGGCATGAAGCCAGGTCGCCAGCATGCCAGACAGATGTCCCATCACTCAACGCCATGGAGCTGGCTCTGAAAAACAGTTTCAAAATATGAAGATTGCCAAGAGAAGGCAGCTAGAAAAAGAAATTAGAGCAAGATAAGTGAAGATGGTGAATGTGGTCATGGAGGATCACTAGTGAACTCAGTCATCAGTAAAGAAATCATAAAGTATCTTTTATTTCTTGCCAAAACTGTGATAATATTGGTCCACCTGTAAGCCAATTTTTCCAACTTTAAAACATCTTATGTTGCTTTCCATGCATTATGTTTGCTTGCAGATTGCAAAGCAAACATAATGGTATGGTGTTTGGGGGGTCTGTAGGTGTGTAAGGCTATTAGCTAGTTAGTTATGGGAAAGCAGTTGCTCCCACTTGCGATTCAATGGTGCTGTGGGTCTCTGGGTTCATTTGAATACTTCCATGAGGCCATTTCTGCAGGGAGCTGTAGTCTTTTGCATGGGAGAATCATTCACTTCACCACATGCTGATGTTTTCCTGTTGGTAGTTGGAACTGGTTCCTCAGCTGAGACATCAATCTTCATTAGGATGTGATTTGTCAGTTGAGTTGTCAATCTGCCTGTGAGGAAGATATACAGCAGAAATGTAGAGCTGCCCCTGCCCCATCTTGAACAGCTGGGTGTTTCACTTTTCAAACCACCTCCCTCCCATCTTGCCCCCCCCCCCAACCTGTACAAGCAGAAAGCCATATCTCCCGGTATTTGTTTTCTTTATTACCAGGCATATACTTAAAGAGCAATTCTGCAGTTCAGCATGCACGTACATAAATACAAAGTTTCGGCTATTACAATTTACTAGAGAATACATTTCTCCCTTTTAAATGTTCCTTTCCAAGATTTACAGCACATCTTGGTAATCTATCTAAAAGTCTGCATACAAAACATTTGGCTTTCCCCTGTTTACCTCACAGTATTTGGTTTACTTAGTTTGAAAGGACAAAAGGAGGCCTGCAGTCCATCGTGATTGTCCCCCACACTTGTGGGCAATTTACCATGAATTTGGCTCTAACTGTATGAATTTATCCAAACCTCTTTTGAAAGCAGAAAAGCTATTTAGATTAACCAAATCCTGTGGTAATCTGTTCCATTCCTGAATTGCTCTTACTGTGAATAAATTGTCTGTTTTGAAGGTGTCTGCCCATGGGACTATCGTCTCTTTATTATGGGATCTTAAACTGGTACTACTATTTGCATACTCCAGTCCACATTCAGGCATTTAATTCTGGAGTTTGACGTAGTTCGTATAGGAACAATAGATCTCCCTTCTGTCTTCTAGTTTATAAAGAAAACAATCCTGCCTCCTTTAATCTTTCATGATATTCCTTGGTTGATAATCTAGGGACCATCTTCATTACCCTCCTCTGAACTCTTTCAAGTAAATTAATATATCTCTTTAAATAGGAGCTCCAAAAAGGTGATCCATAGTTTAGATAAGGTCTTATATACAACCTATATAAAGGCATCAAGCATTGCTCGGTTTTTCACACAAAGGTGCACCTAACCCGTTTAACCAAACCATTTGCTACCCTTGTGATTTTGGTGCAGTGGTTGGATGCTGTAAGTTTGTTGTTAATATTTACACCAAGATTACACTCATTTTCAGAAACTTTGAGTTGGATATTCATTAAATAATAATGATGTTTTGGGTTCTTGCTCCTGAATTGAATAACAAGACATTATGTAAGTTTAATTACATGCCGTTTTCAAGTGCCCACCTTTCATTATTGTAAAGATCATTTTTAAGTGAAGCCAACTTGTCTTCGTTATCAACTTCTCCCCCAAGTTTGGTATCATCAACAAATTTTATTTTGATAATTTCAATCTCTTACTCTCATATCACTAATATAGATTCCAAACAAGGTGGGGCCCATGACTGAGCCTTCTGGCACCCCACTAATAACATTTCCAATGTTTGATAGGGTACCATTAATTTGAGTTCTGTTGGACAACCAATTTTCAACCCATCATCTCAAAACAACTGAATATCCCATAGTAAATGGCTTGTCGATTAAATTATGATGTGGAACAGAGTTAAAATGCTTTACTATAATCTAAGAGTATGCCATCTGAGGGAATACCACCATCTAGACTATGACTAACTTGGTCATAAAATGATATTAGGTTGGTAGTACAGGAATATTCCTTTTTAAATCCGTGTTGAGTCAGATCACATAGTATCAGAGCCTGTGTTTCTAAATCTAAGTATTTTTTAAAATATTGGTTCCATAAGTTTAGACACTAATGAAGTAAGGCTGATAGGCCTATAATTTTCCACTCCAGATTTATTTCCTTTTTTAAATAATAGAATCGCAACTGCCTTGCACCAGTCTGATGGAACAGTCCCTTTGTTTAATGATTTGTTAAATATAATAGTAAGAGGTAATGCCAGAAACAATGACATTTCTATTAGAAATCGTGGGTGGATATAATCAGGACCCATACTTACATTTGCTTTTAAGTTGCCACATGCTTATAGAACATCTTCTTCTAGAACATGAAATTTATTTTGCACAACATCTGTACTGAATTGTTTTGTAATATCCCTTTTTGAAAACACTGAGCAAATATATGTATTAAATAGGTCTGCAGATTCTTCATCAGCTTCAAGTACTTTCCCTTCATGTACTGGAGGGCCTAGTTCTAGAATTTCTGTTCTTGTTACTGATATATGAAAATAATGATTTTTTGTTTTCTTTGGAATGAGCTAATCTAAATTCCATATTACGCTTGGCCCTTTTGATCATTTGTGTCAGTGTCCGAAGTTCTGATTTATATACTGTGTTATGTTCTTTGCAAGGTGTCTCCTTGGCTTTTTTTGTGAGCTTTTTCTTTGATTTTCATTTGTTTTCTAATACTAGGGTTAGCCAAACAGGAATTTTACCTTTCTTGTTACATATTTTTATAATGGTACATAAGCATTTTCCAACTGTAATATGGTTTCCTTTAGTAAGTCCCAGGCTTGTTCTCTTTGAGATTTTTTAAATCGGCTCCCCAATTTATATTTGACAGTGCATTTTTCATCTTCTTGTAATTTGCTTTATCATAATTTTTAATGGAAGGAATGTTTGATATTTTACAATAGGATGCTGTTATTTTAAAGGAAACCGCATTATGGTCACTGTTTCTCAGTGGCTCTTTGATTTCTATGTTTATTATAGCCTGTTCAATATTTGTAACTATCAGATCGAGAACATTCTGACCTCTAGTAGGCTTATTCACTAGCTGTTCTAAGCCATGGTGAAGCAGTGCGTAACATATTGTCTCTCAGTGTCATTACCACCTTTCATAGTGTCCCAGTCTATGTTTGGTAAGTTAAAATCACTGAGGATTACCACGTCCCCCATGTCTGAAGCCTGGGAGATTTCTTTTATTAAGCTCTCATTATAGGTTATATCAGAAGATGGTTGTCTGTAACAGTTCCCTAGTATAATCTTTGATTTTTCCTTGATCTGCATCATGACCCATAAGCTTTCTATTGGTAAATTAGCTTCAGAGGAAATGTAAAGTTTGTAGGAAGGAATGTCATTTCTTACATACTGTATATACACACTCCACCACCCATTCTGACAACCCTGTTTTTACTACATAGCCTGTAATTTGGTATTTCTCTAGTTCAAAGGGCTGAATCGTCCCACCATGTCTCAGTAATAGGTATGACCTCTACATCACCTTGTATTGCCCTTACTTCATGTTCAGCCATTTTTATGTTACTTAGGCTTCTAGCATTTAGCATTAATATGTTACAGTGATTGGACTTTGATATGGTAAGTTCTTACTTCAGAGAAATGGAAACATTTCCCTTCTCCCCCATGTCTGTTAGTTTAAATGACTCTTTATGGGTTTTTTTCAGTTTGTTTTCCCAGCAAATTACTACCTCTTCTACTCTGATGTAATCCATCTCAGCGAAACAATTCATCCCTGTCCACAAAGTGTTCCCAGTGCATGATACATGTGAGGCCTTGTTTGAGGCATCATTTTCTAAGCCAGTAATTTAAACTTTTAATTCTTTGAGTTTTGTTTTTGGATGTACTGGGGATGGGAAGTATTTCTGAGAAACATATTTTGCAACCATGTTCAACTAGCCTACTACTCCGAGCTACAAAATACTTTTTGATATAATCGGTTGTGGTGTTATTAATGTTATTTATCCAGGCATGAGTTATCACCTGAGGATTATCTCCAGAATTTTGTAAAATCTTCCCTGTTATTGACATGTCTGATAGTTTGCCCCCACAAAGCTTGAGCAAGTTCTGTTTGATTTATCAGGATTACACACTGCTCTGTCGATGTGTTTAATTATGGAGTCCCCAAGAATGAAAATTTGCCGTGTAGTAGGTTCTTGTATATTCTTGTCTTCAATATCATGTTACATCTCAGTATCCATGTTAGCAGTGCTCTGGCCACTATTTAGGGGTCTACAAGAGGTGGATTTACTTTGGGGCTTGGATTGTGATTATTCACCATTTCCTTGTGCTGTTTTATATCAATGCTCCTATTGGAAGTGCTGGGACCACTTTCTAAAAGATCTATAAGGAGAGTGTTAGTTGTGGGAACATTTTGGACATTCTCCTGTGGAAAACCTACCTGATTTTCATTTGTCTCTGAACTATTAAAATATTGGCTGCCGTTACATCAGGTTTATTAGTAAGATCCAGATCAGGGGAGATAGGGTCAAAGCTATTAAACGTGGGGAGATTAAAATGTTGTTGTTTTTGACCTTTCTTTATAACTACGTGTATTTTGCACCAGTGATAAATCTGGGCTTAAATGTTCACTCTCATCCTCCCTGTCTCTTTTTCTATTGGTTATGTCAGGTGTTTCACCACTGTTATCAGCTTACGAACCATCTGAGAGGGATGGGCCTGCTTATTTTGTTGTACTAACAGTTTATTTGTAGACTCAGTAACAATACACCGCTGCTCTACACTTAAGCAGCATTGTGGTTGATCAGAAACTGTTGGATTGTTTAGGGATTTTAACCTCAAGGCCATTTCATTCTGTCTCTGTTCCAATACTTCGAGTTTTGTATAAAAAATAGTTTATTTTCAACAGCATCTCTGAGTTATTTTTTGCATTTGTCGCATGTAAACTGCTGATGTGACTGTACGTCATTATTTTGTACGTCCTGCATTCATTACATTTGACCCCAATGCCCCCATTCAATGTTATAATGGTGTCTGCCATGTCTTCCACAAAGTAAGTAACCTGATATAAGGTTGCCCTCGTTCAACAGTACATTATGTGGTTGTTTTAAATAGGGTTCCAAAATAAGTGGGTGAATGCTGCATTTTTTATGGCTATAGAAGGACCACCTGTGTTTCTTACATTATATTTAAAACCACCTTCCCTAAGCTATTAACATTGTTTAAGGTTTTGCTTACACAGGTAAGTAGGTTAGGGCTGTGTACAATGTATCTGATGATATATGGCCCTTTAAACGAGATAACCTTACTGTTTAAAATCCTAACAAAAAACAAACAAATACAGTTCCTTGCCTTATCCCCACTATCCACACCAGAGATGCGCTTGACACGTGGCTTGTGGGGATGGGCATGCCCCACTAGGCCGCCCTGCTTGCAAAGGGGTGAGTATTTATACAGATGGTGACCTAGAAGTATTCCCATGGTCACTGCACTCCCCTGTACTATTAAAGTACTTAAAAACATATAAACTCCCTCCTGAACTCCTGCATGGAGATTATATCAGGCGTGTCTTTAGGCTATAATGCCCTGCAGCTGAAATAAGAGCAGACTGGGCAGTTTTAGTTTGTGGGGACTCAGCCACGAACTACTACTACTATGTACTCCTTCCTGTATCCTACTTCCTGTATCAAGGAAATATCTCCCACACTCACACTCACTTGGTATATTCACAAAGCAAATAGTAAAACACAGCAGTGATTTGGTAGTTGCCTGTCACTTGACTTTTGGCCATCCCACATGTCTACAGAATTCTCTAAGGATGCCCCACTCACAGAGCGACAAGTATTTATACAGATGGTGACCTGGAAGTGCTCCCGGGGTCACTGCACTCCCCTGGACTGTTAAAGTACTTAAAAATATATTAAATCTCCCCCTAAACCCCTGCGTGGAGATTATATCAGGCATGTCTTTCGGCCATAATGCCATGCAGCTGAAATAAGACCAGACTGAGCAGTTGTAGTTTATGGGGGCTCAGCCACGAAATCCTGCTTTTCACCCCCTTCCTGTCTCCTACTTCCTGTATCGAGGAGATGTCCCCCGGACTCACACTCACATTAGCTCAGTATATTCACAAAGCAAATAGTAAAACACAGCAGTGATTGGCTAGTGGCCTGTCACGTGGCTTTTGGCCGTCCCACAGATCTACAGAATTCTGTTTATGACATCATAGTGCTCACGAATGACAACATACTGTACTGTCACAAACAGCAATCGTGTGGTTAGCAGGGAGAGTCAGATACATTTTGAAAGACTCAGTGAATAAGTGCTACATTATCTACAATATTTAGCAGACCAACAGCAGGAGTAAGTAAAGCAAGCATTTGTCAATGCTGAATGTTTGCTTGCTGGTATTAGCATTGGAAGTGCAGGAGTTAGATGCAGAAAAGGAATGGCAGTGAAGTATTGAACTTCACGTGAACCCCACCTCCACCCTGCAGAGATGGACAGGCATTGGAGTATGCCTTTGGGTCATTGCACATAACATTCATGCCATTTCACCGAACCCTATCCTGCAGGCACTGACAAGTGCTGAGGTGTGCCTTGGGGTGTTTGGCGTTAGTCACCCCATTCCATAAGGACATACGCTGAAATGGGTGCAGTATAGGAGAATGGGGTGAACTCTGGGGCTGAAGAGTCCAAGGCACACCTCGATGCCTGTCATTGGCTCTAGAATGGGGGTGGAATGGCATGAGCATTACAGCCAGCAATCCAAAGGCACACCCCTGATGTCTGTCAGTCTGTACAGGGTGGGATGTCGTGGTTAGAAACCGTAACACCCCAGTAGTTTTTTGGTATTTGCACTACAGATTTTCAACATTGCCTTTTTGTGACCCCAACTCATGAAAGCATTTGGTACCTCTGCTCATGAACAGTGGCACTGTGATTTTGTTAATCTGCCCCGAATGCTGATTTTCCACAGTGACTGCACCATTGTGTGCCACATGTGTGGAACCACATTTTAGGCAGGATGTGAAAAATGACACCTGTACTGTTCATAAGGAGGTGTGAAAAAATGGCAATGTTGAAAATCTGGAGTGAAAATATAAAAATTCTCGAAGTTACGAGTGTGCATAGAAACTGCTCAACACACTCTCGTAACAGTCATATTTTGGAATTTTTTCACCGAATGTGCAACATAGGCTTTTTGGAAACCCCTTATGAACAGTAATATTGTCGTTTCATTACTCTGTCCTGAAAGGCGATTCTGCGCAGTGACAGTGAAATCACCTTTTTTGGACCGAATAACAACATGACAATGATTGAATTCATGAAGTGGGGTCCCAAGAACCCCATGTTGAAAATTTGGTGGCAAAATTTGCAAAAATGGCCGAGATATCTACAGTACCTACATGGAAAAAAAAAAAATTATGCCATTATACAGCTTACTGGCATTTCTTCAGTTTGTCATTGGCTTTTGAAGAGTGCAGACGTGTTTCCAGTCTACCGAAGATCGTCCTGCCAGGCTCCAGATGTAAGTATGGGGTGGGGGGTGCAGGGATGTGGGGTGTGCAGAGGGTGGATGCGGGTTGGGGGAGAGGGCACCAGACACAACGAGGGACCGTTTTCTACTTTTCAGGTAAAAAAAAAAAAAATGAAAACCATTGTGAGAAGGTTTTTCTTTTTCTGCAGGTAGATTTGGTATGCTGGGGTGGGCTCCCAGCGTGCCACCTGCGTGGTTTTTGTGGGGGAGATTGGAGCCAATGGGGATTGAGTCCCTGGTTGGCAAAGAAAAAAAGCATCTGTGTTTGGGGAGGAGACATGCTGCCAAGGGGGGATTGGGCACCCCCCTTGGCAAACAAAATGTATGGGGGACATTATGCTGATGAGGAGTGGGCTCCCCCATCGGCAAATGATCTGGGGCAGGGGCATGCCAACAGAGGGATTGGGCACCCCTGTCAGCTTTCATGGGGACTCTGAGGCAGATGATGACAGCCGCTGCCATGTTAATTGCAATGTTGCACCAGGCAAGGCAACACCCTGCAATGATAGGTTGCTCCCTCATTGCAGCAGTGAATTAGTTTCAAGTTGGTGGCACGCTTGCTGAACTAGTGTCAGCATCAGCCTCCCACTGCATTGGGGAAAGGGGGTCAAGCCTCAAAATGCAGTGGGGGCATTGGCCGCCACAATGCCGTACCTCCAAAATCCCGCTTCTCTCCTAAGCTGTCACATAATGTTTCTTGTGCATGCGCACAAGCAAATATAAAAAGTACAAATAACTAGAACCCAATAAAGTTAAAACCTGACTGGTGTCAATCCAGTGTTCTTAAGCTTTTTATTATACTAGAGAGTTGCTCTTCAATTTCAAAAACATCTGAGAATTTGTAAGTTATCATATTTAATTGTTTACAATTCCTGGATCCTGCTGCTTTTGCACCCAATGAAGGATATGCTGCAAGACAGAAGAATCATTCAACCTGATAGTATGTTTCATACATTCTCTCAAATATTTTCTCTTGGAAATGAAATGAATACCTCTGTGCATTATAGGGCACAACTCCAGCATGTTATACTTTTGTTTTCTTATCTTGCATTTATCAGTATTAGCTTTCCTTATTGTGAACATTCGTCTAGTTCTTATCCTGCTGCCATTAAATCACTGCATTCATTTACTGCTTTAGGAATGGATGACTTTATCTGTTATTTTTCCCTCTTCACCTGTCCCTCCATGTATTAATTTCACTTATACATATCCCAAATGTTTTCTTTAAGGATATTCTTCTTGTTTCTGCTTACCTTCTTGTCATGTGCACATACTGCATCTGCAGAGGGACTGCATTCCCTGCTGATAGTGAGACTCATGCCCCTCTTTCACTTCCATCAAAGGAAAGTAAGCAAGGTGGGTTTAACCACCACTGAGAAATAAATATTTTGGGAGAATGGCCACATTTGACCAATACATTTGTAGAGATAAAAGAGCTAAGATTTGGAAAGAAACCTCTTTCACCTATTTTCTTTTAGTGGCAAACGATAGAATAAAAAGAAAGAAAGAACCTGAGGACACAGGGCAGTATTTACTGTACATCAGACAGGAATAAGACAATGTCACCTTTTATTGCACAAGGCATATGAAAGCTGAAAAGGAAAGAAGATAATAAAAATGTAATTGTATTTGCAATGCACTGCTACAGTATGCGGATAACAATAGTCAGCAATCTCTGTTGATGCTGTTTATATTTCATGTATGTAAGCTGATAACCCAATACAAATATAATTTAAACAAAAAGAGGATAAGGAAAATGTCAAATAACAGATAAAGTCATCTGTTTCTAAGACAGTAACAGAATGCAAAAGCATTGCAGCAAGAGAATAAGGACTAAATGAATATTCACAATACAGAAAATTTACTACTGATAAGTCAAGATAACAAACAAAAGTGTTACACATTGGAATAATGACACAGGGGTTTTATTTTATATCATTTTATTTTATTTCCTAGACTCTGAGCCAAATACTCGTGTGACTCTGAGCATGTCACTTAACCTCCCAGTGTTCCAGTCCACCCAGCTGTAGAAATGGGTGAAAGCATAAACTCAGAGTGACGACCAGGAGTGAGAGCAGCTCTAGTTCTAGGGCAGATGGGCATTAACTTGAAAACTTGAAAAAGAAACACTTACATCTACATTATCATGCTGTATCACTGTCAAGATATCACAAGGTGAAAAAAATCACAAGAGGGCTAAGGGCACAGAAACCTCCATCATTTGGCATCAATGGCAAGAAGGCTTTAAACAGGTGTTGGAATGATCTGCTGCAGCTCGCTGTTGGGAAAAACAGAATGACTATGAAAAAATGAATGGGCGATAGCAGGCATGCAGCGTTCAGTTGTAGCCAGTTTGGGCACTCAGGCAGAGGAGGCAGCTTTAGAAAGATTGAAGGGAACCTAAAGGAGTTTCAAGAGGATTTGAAAACTTATCAAATGAGGAAGTATGAGTGGGATAATAATGATTATGTGGAAGGACCTGTATACAACTGGCAAAACCATGGTAAAAAATGTGGGCCCTTTTGACTTAAAATAGCTGGCTGAATATTGACAACTTTGTCATGTTTGAGATTGAAACAGATGAGAGTGTTGAAAGTAGTGACTGTCAAGTAGGATCTAATTTTTCAGAAGCTCTCCAGGAGGGTGGCAGTAACACGGTGGGGAACAGAGGCAGAGGAATTGGATGGGGGGGAAGGGCAGAGGAGGCCAGAAAAGAGGAAGAGAAAATGGTGGCAAGATAACTACAATGCATAGGGGCCACGATGATCACTGAAATTCCAGAGTTGTAGGTGGTCAGCCTAACTGATAAAGAAATAAGTGAGCAAAAAAATCAAAGTTTTGAGAAAGGATTATCCTTCTACCATCCTGCCTGACGAATGTGTTTAACTTGAGAGCAGACTTGTGCAACTCTTTTCAACAGATACATTTAAAGTATATTATGACTGCCAGCAAACTCCTACCCTTACATACCAACTAAACTACAACCTCAAAGTACATGAAAACCCACAGAGTGAGGATACTGAAAGACAAACCAGTATTAACTCCCAAATGAGCAACACTAATGAAGACAATATGGAGACTGAGATATAAACTATTTGAGAAACTACAATGTAGGAAAAAAAGCCTACTTTTGTTTCTCCAACATCGATAAATTAAGCAGTTGTAGTAACTTATTTCAGCCTTGTGGAAGAAGAAATAAATAGAATGTTGGAAGTAAGAGAAAACTGACAGAAACCAAATCTGTCATGCATTGAACAGAATGCACTCAAACCACTACTAGCTGATGTGAGTCTGCTAATAAAGCAAGCAGACAAAGGGGCACAATCATCATTTGGGGGGAGAGAAATGTACCTTGAAGAAGCAGCTAGACAACTGAGGGATGAAAGATTATATCAAAAAATTGCACATGACCCGATGGACAACATTAAGAAAACACTAGACATCTCTTTAACAGTTGTAGAGAGGAAACTGATTATTGAAAAGGGAATGAACTTTATGAAGACAGGAAATCCGAGGAAACTGACTGTTTATTTTCTCCTGCAACTGCACAAGGGCAATGTACAATCACCGGGGAGACCCATCATGTCTGCCATTAGGGGGTGTAATGGAGAATGTGTACAAGTATGCAGGTGAATTTTTGAAACCATGGGTCAAGAATCTACCATCATATTTGCAGGACACTAGAGACATGCTGCAGGTTATAAATGAATTACAGTGTGGGAAGGAGGATTATCTGATGACTCTGGATGCTAAGAGTCTTTATTGTAATACACCACACAATGGGGGCATCTCAGCATTACGACACAGCCTGGGAAAAAGACCCGAGGGGGCCCTTACACTGATAGATTTTATATTACCTCTAGTGGAACTGGCCTTCACAAGCAACTGTTTTCTGTTCATTAATGAAATCTACAAACAAGTATGTAGTACAGCCATGGGGACCATCTTTGTGTCAAGTTTGGCAAATTTATACATTGAACTGTGGGAAGAAAAGTTTATATACAATAAGTAGGTCAACCCATTTAATGCCTATGTCAGAGTTTAAATGCACAGTAGCGACAATATTTTCATCATATGGAATGGACCAAGAGAATTGCAGTCAAATTTTGCACCGTACATAAATGGATGAATTGAGAACCTGAAATTTACAAACACTAGACACAGTTCCAGGATGCCCAGATTAATATATAATAAATAGTGGTTTGGAGGATCACTTCTTGGCAGTATAAAACCACAGAAAAACAAAACAAAACAAAACATGAAGGTTCAACTCATGTAGTGCCAAAATATATTTAATGTTTCTTCCACAATAATCAATGTTTCATGGCAATGCCACTTCTTCAGGACTGGTGGCTTCTAAAGAAAAGAAGGAACATAGGAAACCAGTGTAACTATACACATAGTGAAATATCCTATTGCTCCAATTTAAGCAAAAAAAAGTACAATTCATTATTTACAGACATACACTTTTTTGTAATTCAATATACTTCATTTCTTTTATGAGAACAAGGAACAATATCAAAACAGAGGAAAAACTAATACAAACAGTAACAAGACACGAACAACATATAAAACGAACAAATCCCTACTCATCCCACCCCCCACACACAAGCTCAGCGACCCAGTCTATGGAAGGAAAAGGAATCATATATGAACTAGAATATGGAAGGAGGGGGCAATGATCTTTTATGTGAATAATGATGCCCAGAATTATGTTCTCATTGAGGTTAGGGACAATAGGGCATATAGGGACTCCCATCTGTCACGAAACTGCTGAGGACATCGGTGCAATGATGCTTTTTATTTTTCTAATATTAGAGCATTTAATATCTCCTGATGCCATTCTGTGTAGGTAGGAATGACATCGCCTGTTCAATGGCATAACATGATTAGCTTTGCAATAATCGCCATTAAAGCCATATGCTTCTTATGGATACCAATTAAGCCAGCCAGGTACATCCCCCACTAGACAGATGTTAGGCCTGAAAAGATCTGTTAACCTCAACAGAGGGTTAAGGGATGCTTGAATAGCTGACCAGAAGGGTGCCACTCTAATGCAGTCCCATAAAACATGTTTGAGATGTCCCTCCATTAAATCACAGTGAGAGCACAATGGGGTTGGGAGTCTACCCATTTCATAGAATTTAAAAGTGGTATAATATATGTTGTAAAGTATTTGGAATCGTGTAAGATACAGCCTTTCCTGTTTGATGCATTTCTATAAGTCACGCCAAGCAACATACCATACTAAAGGGTCATCCAATCGATATAGCCCAGACACTGGGTAAGGCTGTGAAACCACTGAAAAAAATCACTCAGGAACCGAGGAATCCATCAACACCCTGGTCCTGGAACCTAAATATGAAGAAACCACATGGGTCAGTTGGAAAAATTTGAAACTAAATGTCTTTGGGAGTCGAAATCATTCTCTAACATAGAGAGGGGCACTAATTTATCCACCTTGAGAAGGGAAGTGAGGGATGCATCCCAGAACTGGTGACAAAAGGAGGGTGGGATAGGGTGACCAGCAATACAAATATTGGGATCACCAAAAATAGGTTTGGTCACACATCTGGACCACTCTAAGCCTAGATAGAGACCAGTCTGATGATGGGCCTTCAGGAACCAACCAATAGGAGTTGTTTGAAGCATAGTAGGGAGTTTGGATGGCTGTGCAAATAGCAAGCTAGAAAGGTGGATACCAGCTCACTGACATAAAACATGATCCATTTAGAGCCATAAAGGATAGTAGGCAGAGTCACTCTGGCTAGTTCTGCGGTTGCCCCACTGGTAAACTTTTTTTCTTCCATGAAGAGCACAATAATACAGAAAAATATTTGGAAGATGTAACCCAACTTTCAATTTAGGCGCTGTATCTTTAAAATGGCAGCGGCGTATGGCTCTGACTTTCCCAAGAAAATTATTTGGGCAAAAACATGCAGACCCTACTTAAAGGGTACAGTAACCATGCAAAATATTCATTTTAATTACACTCATCCATCCCCATAAAGAGAGGGGTAAAGAAAACCATTGTTGTAAGTCCGCCTTGATAGAATGCAGCAAGGAGGAGATATTATTCTTAACCATCGATGTCAGGGACCGGTAAATATTTATACCCAAATGTTTCAATGATTTAGAGTCCCAAGACAGGCCCATGTTAATAACATCCTGTTTATTAACTAGACCATTCAGAGGAAAGACTTGAGTTTTTTCTAAGTGATGGTACTGTGCTGGTAGACCTTGGGTTTCTTCACCCCGAGTGGTGAATGGAACTGTCTCACTACCAACAGCACCAGCGGCACCCTTAGCAGGTGGGATGGTGAGTGGCCTATTGTTCAATGGGGGTGGTGGATGGAATCCCCCAACAAGGAGATGCAGGAGTCATGCACAGAGGTCGGATGAAGCAAAGATGTTTATTTGCAGGAGGGGGAGGAGAACATGGTCATACAAGAAAATATCAACCAAAACAACAGAGTACGGACAGCACTGTGGATATCACTTTATGAGCATTCTATACTCTATAACCTGTATGAGTGTGTCTCTATGCACACTTTCAATAATCAACTGTAACGGCTCCACTTTACGAGCGATCTATCTACTGGGATTAACACATCACTATGCAGTTTCTAATACTAAACTGAGGTGCACCTCTACCTAGGGTCTATTACCTGGAGTACCTTCTTTTTAATGAACTCTAAAACATGGCACTACAAGACTGTATATATGTCAGAAGAGGCAGTTTGTGCACAGTTGAGTTTTCTCTGTTGTTGAGAAGAAACTGGATTGCAGGGTGTGAAACACAAGGAGAACACTTGGCTGACTGGCTGGAATGGGTTAAAAACTAAGGGGATACAGACAGGATTTTGAACAGGCCATGAGTTCTCGGCCACATCCCACCTCTCTAGGGTTGCCAGAATTTCAGAACAATGCAAAGATTTCCTTGGCTCAAAACCCGCTGAGGGCCACCGGAATTGAAACGCAACAGACCCGGCCACAGCCCACTTCTGGACTGCTGGGAGAAGGAGAAGGAGAAGAAACTGCACAACCAGCCATAGCCTGCTTCTGGACTGCTGGGAAATGAAGAAGATGCTGAACCCCCAGCCACAGCCCTCTTCTGGACTGCTGGGACTTGAAGAAGATGCTGACAGAAAGGAGTCTGTGGAACGTGAGAAAACAGGGTTCTGGGCATCAAGGCCGGACGAGCCAAGGACTACCGTAAAATAAGAAACGGGATGATGTGGGGTACTGTAGCAGAAGATAAGGATGGCACTTCGATACGGACGATAAAACAAGAAAACTGACACTACATTTGTACTGGGCCAGGCCGTACACTGGGAACTGGAGAGTGGAAAATAATAAACAGGACATTGCGAACTGAGATGACTGTGGCATGGTGCTTCAAGAATTTGCTGCTGGCTGTTTCGGACATGCACTGAAGATGATTTCTGGAGTACTGAAGAAGATTGATCTGGATACACATTGGTGAAGGGATTCTGGAAACTTGCTGAAGACTGATTCGAACGCCTTGTGACACTGAAATGCTGGCAACAAAGCAATACTTTCGGGTCCTTTTACTGTTCATAGTAATAACAGCAATGCAAATAAAGTCTCAGTTCTTGTTGCAGTGGTCAGTTATACAGTCTCAATGTCCAGACCACAATAGATATACAGGCACTTTACTTTACTGGGTGAACCCCAGCTCTGGTGGACCTAACTAACACGGGTCCCTCTAGCTAGATCAATTTCTTCCTGTTACTGCAGTTCTGTATGGCTAGCTAGACTCCCTAAACATCTGGGGTGACTAATGCTGCTGGGCCCCTAAAACACCTTGGGGGGGTCTAAATGGCTAGCAGTGGACCTAACTCACCCCTTTAAGTAGCAGTGGGCCTAACTTGCCCTGTTAGGTAACAGTGTAATGTGGCAGTGGGCCCAACTTGCCCCTTTAAATAGCAGTGGGCCTACCTTGCCCCTTTAAGCACTGGTGGGCCTAGGGTGCCCTGTAAATACTGGGCCTGTAATGCCCTTTTTAACTATCTGGTGGGTCTCTAACTGGCTGGCCCCTTTAACTACCTCTTTGACTTCAGTCAGGTCCTTTTCTGCCCTTGCCCCACCTTAATTCCGCTTATGGGGCTTCCCTCTATTAATATTTATAACTTATCCTTTAGAGCCTCTCTACCAGGCCCCTCCCCTGGGTGTCGCTAAACCAGATGAGTATTAATCTATTTAAATACAGCTCTTTGGCCTGCCCCATGGCTCTCATCCGTTCCTATGCAGTGCCGACTGCGCCGCAAAATAAATAACTTTTACTTTAAAAGAAAAATAACCTTAGGAGGTCAGCAGCTAGCTGCTGGTGCTGCCACTGACTCACCGCCCTGGCCTGGGGTAAAGACAGTGTTGAGGTAGGTGGGAGGCACTGCTAGCAGAGGGAAGGCTTTTCTTGCAGGCGGGCAGAGGACATCTGGGGACTCTGCGATGTCCTAGTGGCATGATAGCTCTGAGACCATCTCACTTTGTGATGTGGCACTGCTACCGCTGCCTTCAGGAAACAGGAAACTATACTTTAAATATAAAAAAATAATAAATTGGGGCTCCAAGCCCAACATGCTGAACAGAACGCTCTCCTCTTCTTACAAGGTGACCCCACGGCACTTCAGACAGCACTGCTGCTTCACAGGCTGGGGGCTGGCAGGATCGGGGACTGGAGGCAGCAGAGGCACACAGACAAGCTTCCAGGGATGGCATCAACCATACAGGTAAGCTCTGTGGTACCCCTATGCTTTCTGTCTCTTCTCTTCTCTTCTCTTCTCTTCTCTTCTCTTCTCTTCTCTTCTCTAGAGCAACCAGGATTTACACAGTAACAACTTACTTTTCAAAGAGCAACACTCTGGGTTCTAATTATGGTTCTGGCACTAGAATGCTAGGCACGTGCCACACAGTGGGCATTCCATCTGCTCAGCCCGGCATTCTATTTGCTCAGCATGGCATTCCACTTACTGAAGCTGGCATAAAGGTTTAACTTTGCATTATTTCCTGAACTATTTACTATATGTAAAGAGGATTTGGAACAGGTTTGATGGTTGCATCTAAAACTGGGCACCTTTCTACTGTATTGGGACACCTTATAAAGCTGGGCGCTTTTCTAATTTTCTTTCTGGGGTGCCCCAACTCTGGGGCACTACATAAGTTTAACATAAGTAGAGACGGAGGAGAATCTGGTAAGTTCCTTGAGGGCTGCTGGAATGGAGGAAGAGGGATCCATGAAGGGTAAAAATAAGTCATCCAGATATGCAGATAACTTCTAACTGTTCCCTCCCATTGTAATACCTATAATCTGAGGGTTATTTTGAAGATTAAAAATCAGAGGCTCTAAGTATAAATTAAACAGTAAAAGCATGAGCGGATAGCCCTGTCTGGTCCTATGGCAGAGAGGGAAGGGTTCTGACAATACGCCATTGCACCAGATGTGGGCAACTGGGGTGCTGTATAGAAGCCATATCCAGGTTATAAGTGTTGGTGGAAAGCAAAATTTGCTCAAGACAGAAAAGAGAGAGAGCCAAGAGATGCAACCAAATGTTTTTTCTGTGTTGAGGGAGACCAGAGCCGTGGGGCTCCAGCTCTCCCCTGAC
The DNA here is from genome assembly GCA_016271365.2 of Neoceratodus forsteri. NCBI lineage: Eukaryota > Metazoa > Chordata > Ceratodontiformes > Ceratodontidae > Neoceratodus > Neoceratodus forsteri. Next base: position 1,841,647,601 of record CM057449.1, read on the forward strand.
ACAGAAATGAGGTGGAGTAGTTTCGTCAGGTGATCACTGGAGAGATGCCCTTTCATAAAGCCCACTTACATTGGACTAATAAGAGTATCCCACACCGTAGTTAGACTATCAGCTAGTATTTTAGGCAGCATTTTTAAATCTGAATTGAGCAAGGAGATGAGCCTATAATTTCTAGGATTTGAATTGTCCTTCCCTGTTTTTTTTTTAAGGATCATGATCCACACCTCTGTGAAGGGGGCATTGGAGAAACCAGAAAAATACCAATAATTGTATAGACTGGTGAGGAAGGGGATTAACTCTGAAGAGCAAGCTCCACAGAAATTATTAGTGAAGCTGTCCAGCCAAGGTGCCCTATCCCGAGGAAGTTGCTTAATGACATCCAAGACTTCTGAAACACAGAGAGTCCAAGCCAGTTGCTTTGAGGTGGGGGGGGGCGTGGAAGAGGTAAAGGGTCTAAATAAGCAGAAATTAGGTTCTCCAAGGAAGAGCCTGAAAATAATTCATCAGCATATAACGATGAAGGAACAGAAGACCTCTGTGATGTCTCTGGGGTGAGTAATCACTTCAGCATCAGGGCTAGGCCTAATACCAGGGATAATTTTTGAAGTTTCCAATTAGTGTAAGTGGAAGGCTAACAGCTTGCTGGTCCACTCCCCAGATTCTAAGTATCTCATCTTGGTATGCTGAATGGTAGCAAAGTCAAAAAAATGAGTAGCACCCATTGTAAAGGACTATTGCCAGGACACAAACCTCAAGGTAGAAAAGTCCTTTATTAATTCCAGTGGTGCAAATAGTAGCAGTAAGGTTACCACCTACTCGGTTTTTGACCGAATGATTCGTTTTTTTACGTCCAGATTCGGTCCTCCTGTTTTCACCATTGCAAATTCGGTTTTTATGGTGGGTCATAGAAACATAGAAACATAGAAGTTGACGGCAGATAAGGACCGCAAGGCCCATCCAGTCTGCCCATTTCTTTTTCTACCTTATAAATGTACCATCGGCCTTTGCTCTGTCAGTGACCTATCTATTCATAGTCATTTGTATTGCTCCCTTATGCCTATCCCATGCCTGTTTGAAGCCCTGCACTGTATTCATAGCCACCACTTCTTGTGGTAAGCCATTCCATGCATCTACCACCCTTTCTGTGAAAAAAGAATTTCCTACATTCCCCTTAATCGGCCTCCCTCTAATCTCATGCTGTGTCCTCTTGTCCTGCTATTTTTCTTATATTTAAACATGTTAGACTCTTTCACCTTGTTTATGCCCTTAAGGTGTTTAAATGTCTCGATCATATCACCTCTCTCCCTCCTTTGCTCAAGGGTATACATATTGAGCTCCGTTAATCTGTCCTTATATGTCTTCTGATGCAGTCCCTGCACCATTTTGTTGCCCTTCTCTGGACTGCCTCAATTTGTTAATGTCCTTGTGAAGGTGTGGCCTCCAATACTGCCGCAGTACTCCAGATGGGGCCAACCAATGTCTTGACAGAGGATTATTACCTCCTCTTACGACTTGTGATACCCTACTAATACACCCTAACACCCCCTAGCCTTACCTACTGCTTTAGAGGTCTGCTTGGATGATTTTAGGTCATCAGTGATGATGATGCCCAAGTCTCTTTCTTCCTTTGTGACTGCTAGCAACTCCCCTCCCAGCCTATAAGTGGCTTCAGGGTTTCTCTTCCCTATGTGCATGATTTTGCACTTCTTTGCATTAAATCCCAGTTGCCACTCTTCTGACCATTCTGCTAGTTTATCCAGATCTCTTCTCATTCTGCCCACCCCATCTGGATCATCTACTCTGTTGCAGATCTTGGTGTCATCTGCAAACAGACAAGCCTTACCCTCTAGTCCATCTGCGAGGTCACTAATGAAGATGTTGAATAGGACTGGCCCCAGGACTGATCCCTGAGGTACCCACTTGTGACTTGCATCTCTTCTGACTGTATACCATTTACCACCACTCTCTGTTTTCTGCCAGTCAACCAGTTTGCCACCCAGTTGACCAACTTCTGACCCACCCAGCCTACCTAGCTTATTTATCAATCTTCTATGTGGAACAGTGTCAAAAGCTTTGCTGAAGTCAAGGTAGGCACATCAACTGCCCCCTTGGTCCACCACTCTGGTTACCCAGTCAAAGAAATCTATGAGATTAGTTTGACAGGACCTTCCTTTGTAAACCCATGCTGTCTTGGATCCGTGCCCCTATGGATTCCAGGTGTTGCACTATCCTTTCCTTAAGGAGTGCCTCATAATCTTGCCCACTACTGAGGTAAGACTGACCGGTCTGTAGTTCCCGCCTCCTCCCTGCTACCACTCTTGTGGAGTGGGATCACATGAGCCTTTCTCCAGTCTTCTGGGACCTCTCCTGTGCTCAGAGACTCACTAAACAATTCTGCTAATGGCTCTGCCAGTTCCTCCTTTAGCTCCTTAAGTACCCTGGGATGTATGCCATCAGGTCCCATTGCCTTATCCACCTGAGGCTTAGCAAGCTCTTGTAGGACCTTTCTTTTGTGAAGGGAGTAGTGCTCACCTCCCTCCCCCTGTGTCCATGATGCTGAGCTGTGGGCCCTGCCCTACCTTCTCAGTAAATACTGAGCAAAGTATCTATTTAGGATAGATGCCTTTACAGGGTCCTCCTCCTCACATGCTCCCTTTTCTCCATTAAGCTTAGCAATACCCCTCTGGACTTTCTCCTTTCACTAATGTATCTATAGAAAGTCTTGTCACCTTCTTTACTGTTAGTGCTAGTGTTTCCTCAGTTTGGGACTTTGCCTGCCTTACTGCCTTACCTGCTTCCCTTAGGGCAGTTTGGTATGCCTCCCTATCTTCATCCCGCTGTGTTCCCTTATATTTTCTGAAGGCCAGCCTTTTGGCTCTGACCTTTTCTGCTACTATATTGAGAACCAAAGTGGTTTCCTTCTTCTTTGCACTTCCTTTTCTGTCTAACACGATGGGATGTTGCTTCAAGTATTGTATCCTTAATGCTTGCCCACTTTGCCTGTACCTCCTCACCTGTGTTTCTTTTTGCCAGGGCTAGCTTAACTCTGTTGGCCATCTTATCAAAGTCAGCTCCTCTGAAGTCCCATATTTTTGCCTTGGAATGGGATGATTTAGATGTAGTAGCCAAATTGAACCATACCATGTGATGGTCACTGGCCCCCAGGTGACCTTCTACCTGGAGATCTGTGATCCCTTCTTTGTTAGTCAGTACTAGATCTAGGATAGCCCTGTCTCTTGTGGGTTGCTGTTGCTGTTGTTGTGGGTCAAGCAGCACCTGTGAGATTCCCCACTAACTGTTTCATTTTCTTCTCATCTGACTGTAAGCAAGTGTCTGACATTTCAGTGTGCTTGCTTGCTTGCAGTGCATGCTAATCAGGAAGTGCCTTCAAGAGCAGGGCACTTAAAGAGCCAAATGTATCCCTGTCTGCTCAGTTGCTGTCACCTGTAACTTCACACCAGCAAATTGGAAGATTATTCATGGGAAGGGTAAACAATACCACCTTAATTAACACCTTCATTTTTCTGAAACCCTTAGACATTCAGACAGGCACCACATTAGGGTAGCATCTTGTCCAATGTGGACTGTACAGTGTGTTTCAGAAACTTTACCTGCTGATCCAGTTTCATTCAGAGGTAGTACTTTTAGGGTCATTTTGAATGCTCACATACTTGTAAAACAGATTATGTTAAATCCTTCACCATTTTACTTGCATGTTCATATTACAAACAAATTCTGATGTCATGTAAACCTTTGTTTGTATACCAGTAAATCTGAGAGGTGTAAAGTAGGGCTATTAAGACCATTAGCAGCAAATCAACCTAATCCTTTTTAGGCTGCATTCTGAGTATGGTCTTTGACTGCTGTGATAAGGAATACTTTTATACCTTTAAATGCTCACCATTTTTTCTTTTAGGGTCTGTCCTATATTTTAATATTTGTTACCCAATTTGTTAAATTAATAATCTAATATGTTATTTCATTTCTAGCAGTACTACACCTCTCTCTCTCTCTCTCCTCAGTAGTTATTGCTGTCAATTTTCATACTACCTGGATATTCCAGGAAGCCCATTTCAGCCTCTCAGATGAACAGCACAGAATAGTGTGGCTAATGTCATGCTAAGCCACAGAAATGAGAAAAGGAAGAGAGAGAGAGAGAGCAGTAACTGGTGAGGAGAAAGGAACACAATCTAGATTTGATGGCTCTGCAAATTTATCAAACATTATTTTTTTTTTTACCAGAACAGACACACTAAACTGAAGCTTGTTTACAGGTGCAACCTGGGAGCACAGGGAGTGAAATGATTGTGCAGGGTCACACAGTATGCAAGTCTGGGCTGTGGGATTCAAACCCTGGTCTCCAGAATTGCAGCTCAGAGCCTTAAACCACTGCTCTATACTGCCTCCACGCTATATATCACATATCATGCTATCTGGTATGTATGACTGATATGGAAATAAAATAGGTATTTAACAACATAGAATAGATCCTACCACTTTTAAAAACTTCTGTGACATTACAAATAGCTTTAGAGTAGGAGCAATGGGAAGGACAGTAACACATCTTAAAATGGCAGATGATATTTGTAATTACCGATCATCCACCATCACTGGTGTAGTGTATTTATTTATTGAAAGAGTTTTACCAGAAAAGGCCACCTGTTCCAAAATAGCCGGTTGTCAGAGGTGTCCTTGTAGTGACTCGATGTGTCAGCTAAGCTGTGTACACAGGATGGAAAGTCCCCTGAACCCCATCTGTAACCCCACCAAATGTTAACACACACTGAAATTAAAAATATTTAAATCTAAAACAAACCAAATATAATAATCATGATGTACTTTAAAGAAGTTGTACAGAATGCAATATCAGCAGCAATTCTGAATAAATCAAGCGAATCAGAGACCAAGCGATGCCCTCATAAGTCATAAAAGGGGCGGAGTTAGGGGTGTGGTTTAGTATTCGGTTTTCATCTCATCCAAAGGTGGCAACCCTAAGTAGCAGCAGTAAACAGGACAAATGGTCAGGTAGTAAAACCATTACATAAACACAGTAATGTTTCTCCTGGCTCCTGCCAGGCTTCATCAGAGTGATCTGAGGTAAAGTGCTAGTGCTCAGAATATGAAGTGCAAAGGGGTGTGTTCTAAATTGTAAAGTGACCAATCACCACAGTTCATCATGAAATAAATATTTAATGGTATAGTACATTGTTAATCACACACAAATACATAATACATTGATGAACTTATACACAGAACTTGCTAAAATTAAAATTAAAATCAAACATGGACCAACAGTTGTTTTAAGACCCCATATAAATTCACTGTGTATATCAAGGAATGCATAACCTATATTAAACTGGTCAATCCAAATTATTATTACTGCCTGACCATTTGTCCTGTTTACTGCTGCTACTATTTGCACCACTGGAATTAATAAAGGACTTTTCTACCTTGAGGTTTGTGTCCTGGCAATAGTCCTTTACAATGGGTGCTACTCATTTTTTTTTTTTATTTGCTATCGTATATTGTGCATAGCACCATTGTCCAGTTTTCTGGTGCTCCAGCCCACTGCTACAGTATGCTGAATGGCAAGCTCAGCTTTCTGGGCAAGCAAATCCGCATATTGCACTCTGAGGGCATTTAAGCAGGTCCAGATGTTGGCCCGGGTAACCTTCCGCAAAGAGTGCTCCAGTTGTCTAATCTGTCTAACCTTATAATGTTTTGAGGCAAGATGGATACATTCTTCATGGATGTGGCACTTCACTGCACCCCAGAGCATATCCAGGGCCTGAACCAAACCTTTGTTCACCTGTTCACCTCAAAAATGTTTTTTTTTTTTTTTTTTTGGTAAACGTTTTATTAAGAGGCAACAAAACATACAACTGACATAACTTCAAAAATAGAAAGGGTGTTGGAATCTTGGAGCAACTGTGCATTAAGCCGCCACACCAAGTCATGGTCTGCCCGTCTGCCAAGAGTTGGCGCGAGACTCACTGGGGCGTGGTCGGAAATAATGGTCGAGTGTATGGAGGAAGAAAGAGGGCCAGGAAGACTTTCCCGATTGCAGATATACACTTTTAAAATGGACACAAAATTTCTCACAATCTGATTGGCTAATAGCCCATTTTAGCTGTGTCCTTATCACGGCATAACTTCACAACCGGCAGTACTTATGCCAGGCAATACTCCATCGCCACAGGTATCAGTGTACAGTGGAGCCCACTATTAAGAACATCGGATAGCCTAGAGGTTAGAAAAATGAGGTGTGAACGAGCTTGATACATCCCGCAGACCAGACCTGAATTTGATTCTCACAACCTTCACTTACATACTGTGTGACCCTGAGCAAGTCACTTAACCACCCAGTGCTCCCAGCTCGCCCCTGAAAACAGGCACTTGTGCCTAGTGGGCCTTACCTGGTTACCAAAGACTAAAATAAAAAAAAATAAATAAAAAGAACATCCCATTGATAAGAACCTTGTTTAGATGTCCCGATTTTTGCCCATTATTTTCAATGGCAGTAAAGCCTATTTATAAGAACATTTTTTTCCCAGAGGTGGTAGTAAATGGTCACATCACCTCTGATTGTGCTAAGCCTGGGCTGAATCATCATCTAATCTCTTCATTAACAGTCACTTAAGTAGTAAATGGATGTGTGAAAGATGCCCCATGAAGAAGACATCACATATTCCTTCATAGTTTGTTTATTTATTGAGCATTTGGGTTTATAACCTTTGAGTCAGAGACTCATTTCCAAAGGCACCACATTATTTGACAAAAATACAACAGGTGGGTCAATATACATCATTTGAGTATATAAAGCAGTTACAGGAAATTATGGATCGGGGGAGGAAAGGTTTCACATATCAATCGGAAATACTTTTACACCCTTAGAGTGGTGAATGTTTGGAATTGTTTGCCACTGGAGGTGGTGATTAGTAAAACTAAAAGGGAATTTAAGGAAAAATTAGATGTTTACATACTGGGAGGTGGAGGTTTTAAGTATTATTAAAGTGGAATAAAGGAGCATATATGGGCAACTGCCTACTGGCTCCTTACCATCCTTAGTATGAACCTTAGTAGGAACAAGTAACAGTCTTAGCCAGGACAGTGGCCTGACAGTGTCAGAGAACAACAAGGGCTTTGAGAACAAGGAACCATACATAGTTTGGTAATACAGCTGGGGCGGGGGACACTTACACTTAAGTGTTACACAGTTAGGTGAAGCACTGAATGAATTTTACAACATTACACTAATTGTTTGAGAAAGAGGTCTATTAAAAAACTGTTATACTACTTTTAATAATGAGTTTTCTAAAAATTAGTTTGAGCACAGTTTCATCATGTTAACCATAGATTTTACATGGATTTTCATGGTTTTCAGTGAAGCCTTCTTATAAGAACATCCCAGTTATAAGAACATTTTTGCTTGGCATTTAGGGTGCACTTATAACAGGGCTCCACTGTACTGCCCTACTCGGCAATTCCACAAAGATGACCATGATTTTTGAAACCATTGTAATAGTGGGACTGCTGTTTGATGTCAGCACCCCCCCACACTGAAAAAATCTTTCTTTTCTGTAATTTCCTAGAACATTTTTTATTAATTGAAGTCTGACGTGTGCTGCTTTCTGTGGTTCCCGGCTGTGGTTAAAGCCAACCACACAAAACTCAGTGAAGCAAGTGGCATGGCTTTCAAATGTGGCTACAGATCCAGTCATCCATTACTGATTGAGGGAGCATGGCAGCAGCCTTGAAATAAAAAAAAAAAAAAATCAGACCCACTCCTCTGCCGCTACTGCTATCTACACTTTATAAAGTAAAAATTCCAGTATGAGAGACCAGAATGAAGTTACAACTGTTGATCTAGTAAGCGCTTTATGAAAAATGCTAAGTATAGTCTGCCCGGTGGCACTGAGGGTTGAGGCGCTGGACACCACACCTCACGCCATGCCGGTGACCTGGGTTTGGGAACGAACCTGGGCTATGGGGGTTGGCAGGGGAGAGAGAGGATCGAGCGTCCAGAGGACAGCTCTGCTCCCTTGGGGGGGGGTCCAGGGGTATGCCTGGCGCTGTAGTGGCCTCCGGTGGAGACCGGAGGTACTGCTATGCTTAGAGCATGCATAAAGGGTTGTGGAGCCGTGATGGATGTCCTCTGGTATCATGGCACATTCGGGCAGTGCCTGGGGGGTGGGAGCGAGGGTGTAACCAAGCAGGAAAAATCCCCACTCCCGGGGATAGGCGATGGCACCACCTACCTCTGCCACACTCCACTGGCTGGATTCTCTCTGCTCCAGGGCCGAGCCCAGCCCAGCCCGAATTCTAGATAGAGTGTCTTGGGAGGATAGGGCAGACCCACCTGGCTCAGAGCTGGGGGGAAAGCCGGGTTGGTGTCAAGAGCCACAGAGGAGTTTAAGGCCCGGAGGTAGAGCCGAGATCAAGTGGATGCCTGAGAGAGTTCCCTGGGGTGTCGGAGCAGAAAAAAGAATTGTAAAAACTTTTTGAGGTTTGGGGACAGTTGTTTGTTAGGGTTAATTAGAGGGAAATTTAAACGTGTTGTTTGCCTGGTGTTAGGGGGAAGGGACATTAGCTGCAATTACCTTGTCTTTAAACAGGAATTACCCTGGCCTCCATTGTTCACTTGGGAACTCAAAGCAGCAGGTTGGTTGGTCAGAGGTCTGGGTTTATATTCTGTTTTAACTGAAATATTGGAATAGTTTGTAAGTGAAATTAGCTCTATGTGGTAAAAATTATTACCTTGAATTAGAACTGTTACTTGGGCTGTGATATTGTAACTTTTTGAGGTTTGGGGACAGTTGTTTGTCAGGGTTAATTAGAGTGAAATTTAAATGTGTTGTTTGCCTGGTGTTTGGTAAGAGCCCTGCCACCCACCCTGTTTTGTAGGCTTTCTTAAATACTGAAAAACCACTGGGGGTTGGGATTGAAAGGCTGAGTATTTCTGTTTTAGGACTGAAATTTGAAGCAACAGCAGCTGGTGGGCCTGTGACATCATATGGTACCTGATGTCTGCTTACACACACTGTTAGTGGGACCGAACACACACTGGACTATATGTGTTTGTGAGACTTTGGAACTTTATTGGTGGGGTTGAAATTGGGTTTGTAAATAACTACAGTCAGTATAGAGAGAAACTGTATTCCAAGGGAAAGGGACTGAGAAAAGGGGGTGTGCCATTATAAACAGAGGGGGATAAACAGGGTGGCCATATTCCACCATGGCAGGCATCTTTGGAAGGGTTGTAGGCTGTACAGGCTGTGGGATGGCAATAATTCTAAATTGGGCCTGGAGAGAGGAGGCTGCCACTCTGTAGACAGTTATCTTGTATCAGGAGTGAGGTGTATTGGTTAGGAGTAAGCTGGGGGAGCTGGGGGTCCAAGGATAAGGGTGTGGATATGGGCAGCAGAAGGGTGGGGCTGAGGGGAAGCTGGGGCAATGCTCTGAAATTACAGGACGTTATGTTACAGCAAGCAGGAGGGGGGATATTAGGGACAGAGGACCCTTAGATAGGGATGTTGATGCTAAGGGGAAAGCGTACGGGGTGAACATTCTGAATACAAAGATAGTGGAGGGGGAAGAGTCAGGAGGGGCTGTTGTGGGGAAGCCTAAAATAGCAGACTGTGGGAAGGGAGCTTCTAAGGTGAACAGAGCAAGAGAGGAAGAAGAGGGGCAGTTTAGAGGTGCAGTCAGGGGAATCTCGGGTTACTTGATGGAGGCTGACATAGATTGTCGCAATAAATTTGAGCTACTAAGCAACCTAGAGGGGGAGGAAGGGGTTGGTGGAAATGAGAAAACTTATACAGAGGCCGGGGGGAGGGAGTCTGATACCCATAGGGCATCACAGACTGGCAATGGAAAGGATAGAAATAGTCCCAGAGGGAGAGAAACATATATGTTAAGCAAATGGGAGATGCATATTCCAGACGGAGAGAGGAGAGCATGATTGGAGAGAAACTGGGAGACAAGGAGGTGGGGAGAGATTCTTCAGCAGTGGGGGTCAGTACCAAGGATGGGGTCCTAGCTAAAGGGACCCACAGAGAGCCTCTGAGGCAGGGGTACTATTACAAGGGGAGGATGGCGGTGTGGGGGAAGGAGAAACCATCAGAGCCAGGATAAATGGTTTGGATAAGAGAGGGTTAAAGGGGACACCTATTCAGAGGGAGTTTGAGTTAAGTGGGCAAAATAGCAAGGGAGGCAGAAAGGGGAGGGTGACAAGGGGGTATCTAGTAAGGCAGGAAGACTCCCACAAAATTGAGATCATGAATAAAGGGGGGGAAGGGGGGCTGAGAGGGCATAGTGGAGGTAACCATAAGGATGATGGCGGTGTTAAGGTTCTGTTATTGGGAGACTCGATGATTAGGGGTATCCAGTGGGAGGGACAGGGGGGTGGATGCCATAGCCAGGTGAAGGTAGTGTGTATCTCTGGGCTGACACTGCACAGAGCAAAGTTCATGGTGTATGAAATGGTTAGGGATTGTGGAGGGAAACCGGATTCCTGGTGCATTTGGGAACTAATGATCTAGAGGAAATAGCATTTGGAAATCCAAGCAAGGTTCCAAGAACTTGCCAGAGTCTGTCGGGATAATGGATGCAACATTTCTTTTCAGAGATATTGCCAGTACCAAAGGCCCCAGTGGAGAAAAAAATGAACTCACAGAGGTTAATGACTGGCTCAGGAAGTGGGGTGAAGAGTGGGTTGGGGTGTTAGGGAACTGGAATGGAGTTTGGGAGGATAAGGGACTATATGCCAAGGACAGGTTTCATCTTGCCCCATTAGGGAAGGAAGTCCTTAAACAGGGATGGCTGACTACATACAAGAAAGGTGGGGGTTTAAACTTTGTGAGGGGAAGGGATAAGGAGGGGCTGACCAAAGCCCTCTCCTCCAGATGAGGGAGTAGCCTTCACGCCAAGGGGAAGGGGAAACAGATTGGGATGGAGGTTTCAGGAGGAGCAGAGGAGGATGAAGTATAAGGAATCTGGGTGGGGTTCACAAAGAGAATCAGGGATAAGGGGTGGGGTTGGTGTTAGTAAATGCCAGGAGCTTGGAAACAAGTTGCCAGAGTTCCAGGCCATGCTGTTCGAGGGGGAGGGTGGATGTGGCGGCAGTCACGGAAACGTGGGCCAACAAAAACCATGACTGGGACCTAAACATACGGGGGTACACTATGCTCAGGAAGGATAGAAAGGAGGGCAGAGGGGGTGGAGTGGCTATGTTCATTAGAGATGACATAGAAATTGCTATGGTAGAAGAGGCAGAGGGAAACGTGGAGGCCTTATGGGTCACTTTACGATCCTCAGCAGGAAATAAGGTCAAGCTGGGTGTAGCATATTGGACCCTGGGATGAGTGAGGTTCTAGAGAATGGTTTGCTGGACAACATCATTGCCCAGTGTGGACCAAAAGGGGAAGGAGTGGTGTTGATGGGGGACCTTAATATGCTAGGTACAAACTGGGGAACCATGTCCTCTAAGGTGGCCAAGGAGCAGAGGCTGCTGGATGGCTTCCAGGATGTTTTCTTAACACAGCATGTGATGGAGCCCACAAGGGAGGGGCATGTCCTGGATGTGGTTCTGGAAGATGGGGATCTGGTAAGGGACATGGTTGTACAAGACCCCTGACTGGGAGCGACCACAATACTGTCTGGATTCAAATAAGCATGGGGGGGGGATGAGATCTAGGACACTGGCAGTGGACTTCAGGGGGGCAGACTTCATGGGCATAGGAAATATTCTCAAGGATCACTTGATGGGGATTACCTCAATGACAAGTGTGGAAAGAAGATGGGAGGTCATAAAACCGGGAATTCATGAGGCAGTCAGGATCTGCACTAAGTTAAACGTAAGGGAGCAAGGTCACATAAACCATACTGGTGGTCCAGTGAGGTACAGGTAGCAGTCAGAGAAAGAAGGCGGCCTACAAAAATATAAAACAACAAGAGGGATAGGGATAAGAAATGTACCAGCTTGCATCTAGAAAAGTCACCCGTATGGTGAGGGAGCAAAGTCCAGTAAAGAGCAGTGGCTGGCTAGGGGATACATGGAGGGAAAAGGGTTTCGGCACATTGGGGAGTGGAGTAAAACTAAGGGCCATCTCAGCAGATTGAGATCAAAGAAGGGTGGGTGGAAGAGGCGAGGGACCAGGCAGAGGTATTTAACGAGTACTTTGCCTCTGTGTTCACTAGGGAGGGGGATGGGATATCTACAAAGCAAGACACGAAGGGGATATAAACATCAGTAAGTGGGATCAGGGGAGCAACAAAAATGGAGCAAGAGGGAGAGAGAGGTACCCCAGGGGTGTCACATCTGGGTAAATATAAAAAGGCCAGTAAGGTGGAGGGGACGGATGATGCTATCTCCGCCAAAAGGTGTGGTTAGCCCTCAAGGCCCTAAAGAAAGACAAATCTCCTGGGCCGGATGGCATTCATCCGAGAGTATTATGGGAATTGGCGGACATACTGGCTGCACCCCTGGTGGAGCTTTTCAGCAGGTCACTTGAGACAGGGAGGGTACCTAGGGATTGGCGAGAGGCACGTGTGGTACCAATCCATAAAGGGGGGTCGAGGGAAGTACCAGGTAACTATAGACCCATCAGTTTGACCTCGGTGGTGGGAAAATTAATGGAGAGTATACTAAAAGAATGATTGGGGGTGTACTTGGAGGAGGTGGGAGGTCTGGATAGTTGGCAACATGGGTTTGTGCCAGGTAGATCATGTCAAACCAACCTTGTGGAGTTCTATGAATGTGTAACATCAGAACTGGACAAGGGTAAGCCTGTGGATGTATTATTCTTGGACTTCAACAGGTTGACTCTGTCCCCACGATGGTCTGGTGGAGAAACTGATGGGGTTAGAAGTAGGCCTTGATAGTCAGATAGATTGAAAACTGGCTAGCTGGACGCACTCAGAGAGTAGTGGTCTGTGGGAGCTCTGAACCCCAGAGAGGTTGGTAGTGGGGTACCGCGAGGGCTCGGTCCTGGGTCTGATCCTGTTTAATGCATACATATCGGACATCAGGGAGGGTATAGGGTGTGAAATGAGTCTTTTCACGGATGACTCCAAGATGAGAGCAGTAGTTGAGGGAGAAGAGGTGAGGTTGGCCCTGCAAGGGGACCTGGACACCCTGGAAAGCTGGGCTCACACATGGAAATTAAATTTCAATATCACCAAGTGCAAGGTGTTGCATCTTGGTCGGGAAAACCCTGGGAGGGGAGGAGCTGGAGGCCTCAATAGGGGAAAAAGACCTAGGGGTCATGGTGGATGCATGTATGAATAACTCTGAGCAGTGCAGGAGAGCGGCTAGCAAGGCAAACAGGATGTTGGGATGCATCGTAAGGGGTATCACCTCTAGGAGCAAGGAAGTGATTCTGCCGCTGTACAATGGACTGGTTAGACCACACCTTGAGTACTGTGTACAGTACTGGAGACCACACTTAAAGAGGGACATACAGCTCCTAGAGAGGGTACAGAGGAGGGCAACAAAGATGATACGAGGGCTAGGAGATTTGACGTATGAGGACAGACTTAAGGAGCTCTGCCTGTTTTCACTGGAGGAGAGGAGAGACAGGGGGGACATGATTGAGGTCTTCAAGTACCTCAAGGGAATAAATAGGGTAAACATGGAGGTTATCTTAGACTAAAGCAGGAGGTATCACCAGAGGCATGGTTTGAAGTTGAAGGTGGAAGGGTAAGGGGGAAAGAGGAGGAGGTTTTTCACTGAGAGGGGTGGACCTTGGAATGCACTGCCTGGTGAGCTAGTTCAGAGATCCACAGTGGAGGGCTTCAAGAGAGGATGGGACAGACACAGAAAGTGGATGTATCAGATGATGTCCTGTCCCAGGGGGGTGGGGATGGATGATACGGGTTTCTGGAGCACAAGGGATGGGAGGGTCTCGGCACCCAACTAAGGATCTAAAGTTCGAGCAGACTCGATAGACCGTAAGGCCTAATCTGCTGGCAAATAGTATGTTAGTATGTAAAAAAAGAAAACCACCAAGTACGGTGGCAGCAGTGGGACATGCTTGCTCTCAATGAAACCAAATGGTCGGTCTGAGGCAAACAGCCACTGTGACCACTTGTAGCTACAAAAGACATCACAAAAAAAAATGACTGTGGGAGGGGGAGGGCGTGACATGGTACTAAAAGCAACACTGCTGGACAAATAATGTGAGAAATGTATAGGCAGCCCTTTACTGCTGATAAATACTTGTGAAAGTACTTTAATAGGAGGACTATTTTCTACTAGTACAGGTATTAAAACCTCCTTTTTTATATTTTTTAGTTTTTATTTTTGTTCTTTTTTTCCTTAATTACTTGGGGCCCATTTTAAAAGCACAATAAGACACTCTGAGGTATGGGTTATGGCCTGATTAGAGCACTTCCATGGTGCTAAAGACACTCGGCGCAAGTGCCTCATACCTCATAATGCACCTGGTATATGGTCTTATCATCATCATGTCTAATTGCTTGCTCATTCTACCTCTGATCAACCACCATCACAGGCAGTGTATATGGCAAAATACAGCTTGTAGAGTGTGAACCACCCAATAAATGGTTGCATTTAAGAGCCTAGAAACCAGGTACTAAAAACAGGCTAAGATTCTTCCTGTGTCTATGAAGGCCTAAACAAAAGCAATAATGATGAGACACTAACTAATTATGTACACCCATAATATTTCAACTATAAACACCACCACCAATATAGTAATCCAACACACAATGAAGAATATAATTGCCACATAAAAACCAATGATTCAAATGTACAAGTACTCCTGTATCCGAGTTCTGTTAGGAACAACAGTTTTTTAGCATTCTGGCCTTGATACTCAGATTGCACCCGGAAAGGGCGCAAGTGATTGCTCTATGCAGCTGAGTTATACTGGAGCAAAAAAGTTATATATTCAAATGAGATGCGCAATCACACATCTCATGTGAATATATCAAAAAAAGTGAGCGGTGCAAATGGTGGCAGCCAACGATGCTCTGGCGCATCCCCCTATTTGGTCTGAATACCTGGAATGGGGATGCGCGGCGCATCTGTGGGATACGCCAGGTGCAAATTCCAGATATTCAGACCGACACATGCAAATGGGGCCATTTGTATGGCATTATGGACCCATTTGCATGTCTTGGGCAGGGATGCACCCAGCAGAATGCGCTGGACACCCTGCAAATGCCATGCCATACTGTACACAAGCACAATGTCCCTGGTACTCCAGTGCCCCCCCTCCTATCCCCATATCTCAATAGCAGTGTCATTTCTGTTAATAGACAATCCCCTGGTAGTCTAGTGGCCCCCCCTCCCAAACCTGAGACCCAATCATAAAAATATGAAATCATGAGAAGGTTTCCCAGGTAGTCTAGTGGACCCCTCTCCCATCTGTGATCCCCACCCGCACTCTGAAAATAATAAGCACATATTCCCTGGTAGTTTAGTGGCCCCCCCATCCCCGAACCCCATCCATAGTTAAAAAATAAAACTTGAACATCCCTGGTAGTCCAGTGGTCCCCAACGCCCATCCCCAAACCCTGTCTGTATTTATATAATACTCCAAACATCCCTGGTAGTCCATTGGTACCCCGTGTCCAGCCCCAAACCCCGTCCGTAGGTAAAAGAGAAATTACAGCCTTTCCTATTAGTCCTAGTGGACTACCCCCCACCACTGAGCACCCACACCCATTCCGCTTTCCCATCCCAGGATGGCCACTGAACTGGCGGGCAGCACAACTCACCTGCATACTGCCACAGCTGCCCGTTGACTGAGCTGTCACAGAATGACATCTTACAGTATGCACTTCAATACCTTTGATTGACACTGTCAACCAATGGGCTTGCAGAGTGTACTGTAAGCTTTCACTCACAAAGTCGACAACTTACAGTTGAAAGCTTACAGTACACTGCAAGTCCATTGGTTGACAGTGTCAACCAATGGTATTGAGTGCATACTGTAAGCTGTCATTCTGTGACAGCTCAGTCGGCGGGCAGCTGTGGCATTGTGCAGGTGGGCTGTGCTGACTGCTGGCTCAATGGCCATCCTGGGATGGGGGAGTGAGGTGGGTGTGGGTGCCTCAGTGGGTGGGGGGGGGAAGTGGGTCCACTAGACTACCAGGGAAGGTTGTGATTTCTCTTTTACCTACGGATGGGGTTCAGGGCTTGGTGGGTGGTACTACTGGAATACCAGGGATGTTCGGGGTATTATATAAATATGGATGGGGTTCAGGGATGAGGGGGTCCACTAAACTACCAGTGAATATGTGCCTATTTTTACAATGCGGGCGGGGATCGCGGATGGGACGGGCATCCACTGGACTACCAGGGAAATATGAGGTACATTATTATTCTATGATTGGGGATGGGGGGGTGCCGCTAGACTACCAGGGAATATGAGTGTGCATCAGACATTACGGATGGGGTTCGTGGATGGGAGGGCTAGCCACCCAGGGTCTGGTGACTGCTGTGCTGTGCTGTGCAGTACAGCAGCCTGCCTGTGGGTGGCCTGGAGTTAAGCATGATTCTTCCATGTCTAACTTTGTGCGGCACATCTCCGAGATGTTCGGGCAGCTGCACCGCACATCTCGGCTGAATATTGCAATGTGCTGCATATGCATGGGAACGCCCCCTCCAGATGTGCCACATACATTATCTTTGTGCTGTTTTGCATCCAGAATTGCATGGCACATCCTGTCCTTTTGAATATGGTCCAGGGGGGCTTTCCTGGGGATGCGCCAGTGCAACTCGGTTGTGCCAGGCACATCTCCTTTGAATATCTAGGCTTCTGAGTACAGGTACATAATTATATGCTCAATGATATATGTACTTCTGTGAGGCTATAGTATTTTTTTTTTTTTAATTAGATAAACTAAAATTACAAAGGTTGCTTGCAAGTGCTACTGGAAAGAAAATTCCAGATATAACTATAGAATAAAAACAGGATGTAAACCTTAAAGAGCAGCTGACACCTCAAAAAAAAAACAAAAAAAAAACTTCAGAAGACATACTATTGGGTACAATTCAGCTTGCTTGCATTCCATATATATATATTATAGATTTCTCCTCCCTGTTATTTATTACTGAGGAAATTTGCCTGAATACATCATCTTTATCCTTCAGAATTCATCTGCCTGTATAACTTACTTCCTACTTCAAATCATAATCCTGTGTTGTGACATCACAATCTATTGCCGTGGGAGTAACTGTGATGTCACAAGCAGTGCATTATCACCTCAAGTAAGGAGAAAGTAATGGGAATAGATGAACTCTTTAGCAGCAAAGATCCTGTTTTTCATGAAAATGACCTCAGTAATAAATAATGAAGAGGAGAAATGCAGAACTAATGTGAAATACAAGTTAGACTGTCTATTATGTTTTGTTAAAGTTCTCCTAAAGGCGTCACCTGCTCTTTAAACTAAATACATTCTCTTATTAAAGTATAAGCACTAAACTTTAAATAGATAGATATATTTTTAATATAGTGCCTCAGAATACCATAAAACTGTTTCATATCTTATAAGGTAAACCAGCTTTCCAAACCTCATGGGCACCTATTCATTAATCACTGGTACCACCGAATGGCTAGAACAAGAGAGAAAAAGTGCTAAACATGTTTTCCTTCCTTGCTGGAGCTGTCATGCGAACTGTAAATAGGCCAGGTTTATGTAAATGTAACTGTACAAGAATATGCTTGTAAAAGTCATGGTTTTATATGAGAGAGGCCGTAGTGCTCAAAGAAGGCCAAGGTAAATTACTGCAAAATAAAAAGTAAACAGAAGCTTACTAAGAAATCATGAGATCAAAATTCTGAATAAAGTTTATAAGTGCAATACTGTGTTGCTTTGGTAGATCAATAAGAGTAATACTCTTACAAAAACAATCACTGAAGATGGTATGGAACACCTTGATCTGTAGACAATAAAAATAGAGTTCTGTTTGGAAACAACGGTTTTTAGAAGGAAGATGGATAGGCCGGCTCAGGGGTACGGAGAGCTAAGGTGCTTGCACCTTAGCTGCCATCACTTCAGTGACCTGGGTTTGGGAACAGAGCAGGATCATTCAGAAGTCAGCCAGAAGGGAGGAGGACTACGTGTCCCGTGGGATGTTCTCATCCAGGGAGGGAGGTCTGCTAACTGTGTGCGATACTACCACCTAAGTAACCACGCATGGCAGTGCAAATGGAGCTCATGGGAGAGGGTGAGCTCCTCCTGACTGTGATGCATCCACATGTATGCATTTACACAGTTCCTGCCTTCAAGGCATCCAAGGGGAAGGGGAATAAAATAGCAGAAAAAGTCTCAGCCACTGTGGGATTACTCCACGCTCTCACGTAGGCACTGCACTGCCTACTGCTGCATCCAAACCCTAGTCTCCTCCAGGGCCTGGGAAACCCAGGATGTTCTGTTATGGGTGGGAGGTGGGATCCTTGGGGCAATGCCAGAGACAGTGGGGTGACAGGCCTATGGGGAGTAGCAAGGTTTCAATTCAATTTTCAGTTTTATTCAGGGAAGCTCCATTCAGCAATGCTCATTTACAATGGAGACACTAAGAGCAAGAATAACAATATATTGTTCACTTGTTTCAAAAACTTAGATAAAGTTCATAGTACTGTCAAATACATATAGAATAATACATGGGGTGGTGTGTTTAATGAGATTTTACACACACCCCAAGGAGTTGGATGCTACATAAACCCTGAGAGCGAAGCTTGAGGGGTTTATTTAAACATCCAACACTGAGGGATGTGTGTAAAATCTGAGTTTCCCACGCCACCCCATGTTTTATTTTGTATAATTGCTGGAGAGTGTTTTCTTGCCACAGCAGCTATATAAAATAAAAATATATTTCTGTTCAGCCATGGCAGGTTGAATTGCTGTCCATCTGTGCCCCAGTCCATGCTCATTAAAAACTCTTAGTTTTTTTTGTGACTAATTCCCCAAGTGAAAGAAAAAAAATACAGTGAAAAGGATTTTGGAACTTGATGCCTTTAAAACATACTGGCTATGGAGTCAGTTCAAGAAGTACAGCCACGGTCCTCAGGTTTAGGCAAAGATAGGAAGACTGCGGGCAGCGCACACAAGGAGTGAGAGAAACCCAGTGCATGTTTGCCATAATAACCCGCAGGATATAACGGTAAATTAGAACCGGGTTTCTCTATGGCAGAAAACACTCCCCAGTTATTAAATACAGTTAATTATAATAATTTAGACAACTATGAAATATATTCATTGAGGTGGAAGGGGGCCAGTCAAGGAAGGAGGGGGAAAAAGAGAGAAGATGGCTAGAAAAACAGTTTTTCGCTATGAAAGTCACCACCAAAAAACATTGGTTAACAATATCCTGGTGGGACAAATACTATGAGTGCGAAGCAATTGCTCAAGAGATGGAGAATATATGAATAGAGTGGCTGAAACAGGAAAGAGGTGGGTGCAAAGAAGGTATAAAACAGAAATCATTGTTGATGCAATACAAAGGGCACAAGAGACTGAGAGGGAAAGACTACTTGAGAACTCGAAAGGCAAGAGACAATGAAAACAAGGTAATGTGTTTTCACTACATACAGTTAGCATACAGGAACAATTGATGCAGTCATTAAGAAACATTGGAATGTGCTCCAGCAAAATTTGGCAGAACAAAATTTAAAGGAACTCCATAATAATCCACACAGGATTAGCTTCAAGAGAGGGAGAAATATTCATGACCGTGTTGTACACAGCCAGTACAGGAGAAAAAAAGGAACACATTACATGGTTGTCCCACCACAGGAGTGAAATTATGGATGTGGCAACACAGTTAACACTGCAGACTTTAAACACCCTCAGATGGGAAGAAAATGCAAAAAAAGCTGCTTTATAAACTGCAACAGCTGGCGTTTTAGACCTTTTGGTCTGTCTGTGTGATCTTGGATGTGTGGGACAAATGAAGAGATGATTGAAAATGAGGATAGGCGAGCATAAGGCTACATGAAGAAATAACAACGAAGCCTATGCTGTCACAAGGCATTACAAAGAAACTGGCCATGGTTCATGTCCAGGTTTTGAGATTCTGTGGTATTGAAAATGTCAAGGTTCCAATAAGAGGGAAGACTATATTTAAGCAATAATGCACGACAGGGTGTGTGTTGTGCTGGGACAACGTCACGCCTGGGGTGATTAGGCATGAGGCCACAGGCTGAGTGCGACTAATCACCCCAGAAGTGACGTTATCCCAGCACAACACACACCCTGTCATTCATTATTGCTATTATACAATGGCTCATTTTGTTTTAAGAAGAAAAAAATTGGAAAATCTGTTTAAAATATTAATTTCATTTTTTTGTTGGGCAGGTATACTTATTGAAGAAAAGTCCACAGTTACTGTCTTGTGCATGAGGTGGCGCTGCGCCCTACATGGTTTCTCTGTATTGCTTTAAATGTCTATCTTTGTGGCTCTGTCTTTTTGATGCCTGTGCACCTTGTCCTTTTGCTGTTTCCCCTCTCCTGTTACCGGAAGACAGTGTAGAGACGTTGTCTGCGTCTTGCAAAGACATTGCTGTTCCATTTCTTTTTCCCTTGCTAAATCACTCACTTTATGTGGTGATTCATTCGCTCAGTCTGGTGTCAAGCATGAAGTGAGAAGGGCCACAGTGTTTCAGGTAGGAAGGTTAGTTGGGGTTTAAAAAAAATAAACAAGGAAAAGAGAGAAATGTATTTGACGACCCATCGAGTGTTATGACAAGAGCCGCGCGGTCACGGTTTAAAATGCACACTCACTCGTGTCTGAAATGAGAGGGATCATGATGTAGTTTTGTTTTTCTCGGGTAACTTAGCAGCAGATTTTAATTCCATGTTCAGTAAACATAGTGTCAGTGTAGGGGCAGGACCAGGTAGTGAAGGTGATCGTGGTCTCAGCAAGGAGGGTAGTGGGGCAGGCAATCGTGTCGTGAAGTGATTGTGTTTTTTTTTTTTTTTTTTAACATTTGATGCGGTCTTTTGTATGCTGGGACTAGATCTGTGATGTTGTACTGGGATAACATCTTGGGTCCAGTCCCAGACTGACCAGTCACAGGCCATCCTTCTTTCTTGCCATTGTATAACATGAAACAGTTGCAAAGAGAAATCTTTTGGATCCTGCGGCTTGATACCATGTAACCCAATGGATTCAGTGATGACTTGAACCGGAACTGCTACTTGAATTAATTATATGAACTTGTCCACAGCTGAAGGATTTGTTCTTAACAATACCTTTTATAGTATTTCCCTTTTCCCTCTCCTTGCTCTTTTCCTCCCCTACATTCCTGCATCTTCACTGCATACCCTCTCTCACCCCCACACCCACCTACCATTTCCCCTTCCTGTCAACCTCCTTTATCTGTTTGTGCTTTTTTGATATTTCATGTATAAACACCTACATATGAATGCGCATTATATATGTTTGTTTACCTTTTCATGTACACAATAGCACTTTAAATGTTGCACATTGATAGTACACCTTTAATGGTAATTAACTATGCTGCTATATGAGAGCTGCTCTTGTACTTAGCTGTCATTCTGCTGAAGGTCAAATGAAAAACATTAGTCACATAACACTGGTGCCCGAGAGGATGCTCTGGCATCCCAACCTCGCTTCAAGTGTCATGCTGGGATTTTGAGAAAAGGATTATGAAGCACTGAAATAGCAAAAGGTAGCTGACAAAGACTACTCCTGTTGACTCATGTGGAATAAAACAAAGCAATGCTTCACAAATGTGATGGTAGTATGGTAATTCCTGGAGTGGTGTGCTGGTTCCTAAGACTCAGCCCTGTGTGGTAGGGAAACAATGAAATTACAGCTTTTTCACTCTTGAACAGAGGCACCCAGAGGGCAGAATCATTCTCCGGATAGGAGGTGAGCACTAAAATTTTCAGACTCTGAGCAGATGGCTAAAGCACTACTGGGAACCAGGAGATGGCAGGTTCAAACCCTCCTAAAGTGTGCTCCAGTCCATGTAACTGTGGAAAAGTGTAGAAGCAGGACCCTACTAGAAATGACTTGTAGCTGTCTCTGCTGCGCTATCCAAGGTAAATGAATTGTAAAAAAATAGACAAACAAAACATTGCCAGTAGTCATCCTCCTCCGCAAGCAGTGGAAACTGTGTGGTATGGTGTAGTAGTTAGAACTCTTGTAGGGACTGAGAAATTGCAGGTTCAAACACAACTAGACCCAAATGCTCACTGTGTGACCCGCAGCAAATTACTTAACCTCCCTGTGCTCCAGTTCGTCCAGCTGTGGAACTAGGTAGAAGCAGAATCATACTGATCATGAGAAATTGCATCTGAGATAGGCTATTCTGGGTAAATATATTGTAAATATGGATGTTGGTGGTGAAGACGGCTACTGCATTTATTTCATATCAACTCGTACTCCTCTACTAAATTTATTATTAGCAGAAATACTTTTTATTTTTGTCTAAGCTTTTGAACTGATTATTTTTATTGTTTATTATATACTGACTTTTTTAAAATGCCACCCAATCTTACAGGGACTATTAACATATTTGCAAAAACTGTGTTTTGGCCCCTGACTTGGAACAAGTGAAACCGGAAGTGAATGTAACACTACTTCTGGCCCACCACTATTTCAGCCAGCACCTGTGTGAGCACTGGTGAGCACCATCGGAGGGGCCATGGCAGAGGAACTGGATATGTTAGCCATGGCAGACATGGCATCCCCTTTATTTCTTACCACCAGGAAGCAAGCTCAAACAGGTCAGTTTTCTATATTTTGCTAGCAACTTGGATATGCTTTCTACTCATCTACTGGGCAAGCTACCACATTTTCTCTGATAGTCTGACTTAGCGCTGAAGAGCAGGAAGGTCCGAAGGAACCTCTGTATATATTTGCCTGAGAGGAACAAAAATAAGTATTCCTTGGTGTATTTTGCATCTAGTGTCTTACTAGCCAGCTATTTCTATCATCAATAACAAAATGGATTCTATCACTGGCATTCCTAATTCAGTAAATGGGGACAAATGCATGAGTGAGTGTTCTAATTGTAACATGTTTGAAATCAGGGAGACTGAACTGGGTTGTGCAATCTTTGTACGTGAGAAGTGTATCTACTATCAGCAAATTGATGGGCTGAGGGAGGAACTCAGTAAAGCAAACAAAATAAAATGGAGGCATTTATAAGGTTGTTAGAGGTAAAGAAACAAAATAATCCACTAATAATGGAAGGGAACAAAGAACTAAAGAGAACAGGTTAGGATTGCTTCATAAGCACACGTGAAAATGAGACACAGAATGAAACGAGCATTTGTTAATGCCGAATGTTGTCTCGCTGGCACTGGCATTGGCATTGGTAGTGTCAGAGTTAGAGACGCATAATAGGAATGGCAGTGAAGTATTGACGTGACTCCAACCCCATCCCCACCCTGCAGAGACCGACAGGCATTGGGGTGTGCCTTTGGGTCATCAGCTTTAACGCTCATGCCATTTTACCTCACCGTACCCTGTAAACACTGACAAGTGTCGTGGTGTGCTTTGGGGTCTTTGGGCATTATACTTACCCCATTCCATAAGGAAATCTGCTGAGGTGGGTGCAGTATAGGAGAATGGGGTGAACTTTGTGGCCGAACACTGCAAGGCACACCACAATGCCTGTCACTGGCTGCAGGGTGGGGGTGGGGGTGGAATGGCATGAGCATTACAGCCGATGATCCCAAGTCACACCCCTGACGCCTGTCAGTCTCTACAGGGTGGGGTGCTACAGTTGGAAACCCTAACACCATAGGCGTGTGCTGGTATTTTCACTCCAAATTTTCAACGTGGGCTTTTTGTGAGCCCACCTCATGAAAAGCGGCACTATCAGTTTGTTAGCTGAAAGGTGGTTTTGGACAGTGGCTATGCCGTTTGGTGACACAGGGATGAAAACACATTTTGGGCAGAATGTGGAAAATGACAACTGTATTGTTCATGAGGAGGGGTAAAAAAAATGGCAATGTTGAAAATCTGGAGTGCAAATATGAAAAATTGGTGAAGTCATGAGCATGCATAGTAACTGTGCAACACACATCCGTAACCCAATTATTTTTGGGAATTTTTTTAACCAGATTTTCAACATAGGCATTTTAGGATTTCTGCTCATGAACAGTGTCACTGTCATTTCCTCAAACTGTCCCGAAAACTGATTTTGCACAGTGACCATGCTATTCTGCGCCAGACGTGCGAAAACACATTTCGGCCAGGATATATAAAATGACAGCTGTACTGTTCATAAGGAGCTGTGGAAAAATTCCAATTTTGGAAATCTGGAGAGAAAATATTACAAATTCATGAAGTTTCGAGCATGCGTGTAAACTGCACAATGCATGCTCATGAAACAGCCATTTTGGGGATATTTTTTCCACCAAATTTGCAACATAGGCTTTTTGAGAGCCCCCCTCATGAACAGTGGCACTGTTTCATTAATCTGTCCCAAAAAGTGATTCCATGCAGTGACCACGAAATCACCTTTCAGGACCGAATAACACCATGACCGTGCCTGAATTCATGAGGAGGGGTCCCAATAGCCCCATATTGAAAATTTGGTGCCAAAATTACCCAAAATGGCTGAGATATGCACCAAAGTTGAAAAAACCCTATTTATGCCATTATACAGCTTACCAGCATTTCTTCAGTTGCCGGTCGGCTTTGAAGAGTGCAGACATGTTCCCGGTCCACCGAAGATCGTCGCGCTGGACTCTGGAGGTAAGTATGGGGTGAGGGGGAGGTGTAGGGAGGCAGGATGCTGAGGGTGGTGCGGTGGGAAGGGGCAGGGAGACTGTGAGGGACCATTTTCTTTTTACAGGTTTAAAAAATCGCGGATGGTTTTTCTTTTCAGGGATTTGGCAAGCTGGAGTGGCTCCCAGCATGCCACCTAAGTGTTTTGAGGGGGGGGAATGCTGTAGCCGATGGGAGGGATTGGGCATCCCTGTCAGCACACAAGAAAAGTGGGGGTGACATTATGCCGATGTGGGAGGGCTCTGCAGAGGCAAAATAAACGGGAGGGGGATTAAAGCCGATGGGGATTGGGCCCCAGTCGGCAAAGAAAGACTGTTGAGAGGGCATGATGCCAATGGGATTGGGCACCCCTTGGCATACATTTTAAATGGAAGGGGCCATTATGCCAAAGGGGAGTGGGCCTCCTGTCGGCATTGTGACAGGGTGGCAGTGGCAGTCACTGCCGCCATGTTGAGTGCACGCCAGAGGCATGCATGAGAGCTTTTGCTCATTGCAGCAGACCTTTCTTAGATCTGGTGGCCACATTAGGGATGCATGATGTTGGCACCTGCTGCTGGCTCATTGGGGAATGAGGGATGCACCTACTGATGCGTGCCCTGCATTCGCCTAACAGTGACCGCACCTCCAAATCTGCTACTACTGCAAGATGTTGGCTGGTGTGCAAGCGCGAGCCAACATAAAAAGAGGGAGGGCAGAGGAGGGTGAAGTAACCCACTGCATAGACAATACTGAATGGTGCACTACACAAGGTTCACAGAAAGCTGAAAGACAGAGAAGGGCTGAGAGGTTCGAGTCCCAACAGATCACTACTGAGAACTGTTGATGCCCTGAGGGAGGAACAGCAATCGTTGTTTAAACAGAACATAAGTTCTGGACAGGCAGACTCATTTTCTGGAAGTGACAACAAGGAAACAAAGACCCAACAGAAAACACAAAAACTAGCAAGTGGTGACTCGGTCATCTGTACACAGACATTATTATCTGTAATAATGACAAAGCAAACACCACATTCTCTTGCTTCCCAGGTGCCAACATTAAAGCCCTCACTACAAGAATAGATAACATCTTAAAAATAGGACTCAAACCAACAATAGCTGTCCCTATAGGAGCAAACAGCATAGGCAGAATGACAGAAAGGTAACTATTTAAGTCCTTGAAATCTTGGGATCTAAACTATACGAGAAAGGAGGGACAATTATCTTTTCTGAAATGTTGCCTGTCCCCAGGACCTGAGTCATAAAAAAGAAATATAGAAACATAGAAAAATGATGGCAGAAAAAGACCATGGTCCATCCAGTCTGCCCAAGTTCCCTATATAGCACTGGAACCTAATGTTCCCCAGGGCTTTAGCTCTCCCCCCTGCCCCCAATGTTGACCCCCTGAGCAACCATTATACCTTTCATTCTGTCCCAGCTGTGCTTAAAACTGCTAGCAGCTTTTGCACCCACCGCCTCAGTCGGAAGTCTGTTCCACAGCTCCATCATCCTTTCTCTAAAATAGCACTTCCTCACATCCTTCCTGAACCTTCCCCCTGCGAGTGTCCACTCATAACCACATGACGGTGAGCTAGCATTCAAGTTACATAGTTCATTGCAAGTTCACCCTGTTAATTCCTTTTAGGAATTTGAAGGTCTCGATATACATCCCTGACATCGACATGTTGACAGTGGTGTCCCCTACAGCAACAACAGCACCACATCACTGTAGGGAACCCACTGGCACCCGGCACTGTCTGTAGGGGGTCCTGCACCTCCCCAACTTAGCTCTGACTCGGAGTTGAGAATCCTAAGTGGGGGGGCGTGGGGGCACAGCCCCCCACGTGGGGGATTTGGGGCACTTGCGTCATTTGAAAACTGGCAGCTGACTGCAAAATGCAGTCAACCTGCCAGTTTCGCTGTCGGGCTGTTTGACAAATATTTTGTCGATGACCCGTTGTGGATCCGAAGGTCTCTATTGTATCACTCGTCTCCCTTCTGATCTCGAGTGAGTACATGTTAAGTACCTTGAGGCGCTCCTCATAGTACTTACCCTGCTGGCTTAGAATCATTTTTGATACCCTGCCCTGCACCTTTCCCAGCCTGTCCCTATCCTTCCTGAGGTGAGGACTCCAGAACTGGGTGCAGTACTCCAGGTGAAGCATCCACCAAGGATCTAAACAGGGGAAGTATTACCTCCCATTTTTACAATCAGTACCTCTCCTGATACAACTTAGCATCCTATATGCCTTGCTGTAAGCTTTGCTGCACTGACTTGATTGCTATAGGGAGTCACTGATGATAATCTTGAAGTCTCGTTTCTCAGCCATAGTACTGAGTCTCACCCTTCCCATCCAATTCTCCATCCTGGGGTTCTTGTAACTTTACACTTTTTGGCATTGAATTCTAGCTACCAACCCCCCTTGACCACCCCTCTAGCTTCTGCAAGTCTCTGATAGGCAAAACACATACGTTTTTAAAGGAGTGATGCCACATCCAGAGGTTTGAGTTTATAAGGAATTGGGGCAGCTTTTCTGGGAAAGGCAACCTTTTAGCAAAGGACAACCTTCACCTAAATAAACTCTGGCCAGAGCTGATAGAGCTGTAGCCAAGGAATTTGGGGTAAAAATTTTGAAAATTTGTTTTTTAATATTTTACACCAAATTTTCAACATAACTTTGTTATGACCCTGTCTCATGAAGAAAGACAGAGAAAATGTTCAATTCCTGGCCTAAAGGTAAATTTGTGCGGGTACTGCAAACTCAACTTTCAGGACGCAAATGCACATTTTGGGCAGGAATTGGAAAATGACAGCTGTCACATTCATGAGGTGCTGTAAAAAAAAAAAATGACTTTGTAAATTTGGGGAAAAAATATTGAAAATTACCAAGGTTATGAGCCTGCATTCTCAAAATTCAACATATGCTCATAACTTCTTTGTTTTTTAGCATTTATACACCAAATTTTCAACATAGCTTTCTTATGATGCCACCTCATGAACAAGGGCAGAGGAAATTTTCAACTTCTGCCTGAAGGGTGATTTCATGCTGGGGCAGCAAAATCACCTTTTGGGATGTAAAAAAAAACATTTTGGCCAGAATTTGAAAAATGACAGCTGTCACATTCATGAGGTGCTGTTAAAATATGGCTATGCTGTAAAAATTTTGGGTACAAATATTGAAAATTAACAAAGTTATGAGCCTGCATTCGCAAAATTCGATGTAGGCTTTTGCCGGTCCACTGGCGAAGCAGTTTGGGCTTCCACTTGCGACACCGATTACCTGATTTCGGGAACGGAGAACTCTCCTCCTCCCGGGGTCAAGTGCCCAGCACATAGAGTGATCCCTGACAGAGGCCAGAGGTGCTTCCAGTATCTAGCCCATACACAGTTGGAGGCAGGGATGGACGTCAGCATTCACATCTTTACATCATTACACAAACTGTCTCCTGGGGGAGTTTCAATGGGAAAATCCCAGGCCGGCAGGATGATGGCCACCCTGCACTACCGGTCCCACTCTACCACCCATGGCACCATCGGGGATGAATCCCATCTTCTGTAGGGGGTATGGGCCTCCTCCTAGTGGCCCCACCCTGGGGATTAAGCCAGGGTGTAATCCCAAGACAGAAGAATCCCTGGGTTGAATCCCATTATCCATTGGGTGGTTGAGTCCTCCTCCCACAGCCCCACTCTGGGGGCAATCCAGAGTGTACCCCAGTGGGGTGACTGTGGGGTGGCGAGTGGTAGGGCTGGGTGTGTGGGTGGGCAGATGGTGTCTGACTGGAGCAAAAAGAGCATAATAATAATTTAAAAAATTCAACATAGGCTCATAACTTCATTGTTTTTTAAATATTTTTTACACCAAATTTTCAACATAGCCTTCATGACCCCACCTCATGAACAAGGCAGAGAACATTTTTCATCTGCTGTCCAAAAGGTGATTTCATGCAGGGACCACAAAATCAACTTTCTGGACAGATTTGTCTAATGTCAATGTAATTGTTCATGAGGCAGGGTACAAAAAAAAGGCATGTTGAAAATCAGAGCCAAAAATATGCACAAATGCCCAAGTTATGTCACTAAGTTCAAACCCCATTGAAATACATTGTATCGCATGTCTGTTTCTTCCATTTGCAGTCCAGCTTTGAAGAGTGAAGATGTGCCTGTGGTCCAGAAAGGATTACAGCGTTGGACCCCTGCTGGGTATGTAAGGGCTTGGGGGTGTGGGGTGGTGGGTGCTGAGTGGGAGAGTTGGGTGGGGGATCAGGAATGGCCGCAAATGACATAGATGGATGGTTTTCTTTTTACAGGTAAAAAAAAGTCACATGGAGGATTTCCAATCATGATACTGGGGGACTGGGCACCCCCAGTATTGCTGTTGTGTTTCTGGGGGGGTGTGAGGTGGTCGGTGCTGAGAGGGAAGTTTGGTTGGGGAGAAGTTAAAAAAAATTTATGAATAAAAAAAGGTCACATGGAACAAGATTGTGATATTGGGGGATTGGGCACCCCCAGTGTCATTGTTATATTTCTGGGGGGGGGGATGGTGAGTGCTGAGGGAGGGTTGGGTGGGGAGGATATGTATAATTAAAAAAAAAAAAAAGGAAATCGGCAGTCACGGCTGAATACAGCACAGTCTGCCGTGACCAAGATGGCCACCGCAGTATACTGCACATGTGCTTGGAGTCACGAATGCGCAATATGATTTGGCAGCCATCTTGGGCACGGCGGAGTGTGCCATGTTCTGCTGTGACTGCTGACAGACTAAAAAATAGTGCAGTGCTACTCGCAATTTAAACAGTGTAGTGCTTCCCGGGTGCTGAGGTGACTGCGTTGCAACTCCAACATGTTGCTTGGTTGGAAGGAATGCACTGACTGCTTTGTTTATAGCAAGAGGTCTATAGGGCTACACCCACTGCAGCCCTAAAAAGGTGCTGATTTTCTGGGTAGTAAAATACTGAACACAGTCAATGGTAATTTACAGTAACCAGGAAGGGGACAAGGGTCTGCGGAAGGACTAGAAATGCGGGGTTCATACAGATGATATCTGAACCATTCTCTTAAAATACAAGGGAAGCTAAATAGGGATACAGTTGAATGGTGGAACTGTATTCTTATAGATGTCCACAGTCTTAATAATAAAAAGGAAGGCCGGCCCAGTGGCTTTGAGGGCTGAGGCGCTGGACGCCTTACCTGAAGCCACGCCTGTGACCCGCATTCGGGAATGAGCATGGGTCGTCGGGGTTGGCGGGGAGGAGAAGGATCGAGCGTCCGTTGGACTGCTTTCCTTCTCCGGGGTGGGGGGACACTAGCTGTTGATGCTCCACTGGCCCCTAGTGGCTGCTGGGGGAAGCACGCCAATGCTACAGCTGAAGGGGAAGGGACAGGCAGACGCTTGGTGAGAGCGCATGCGGTAGCGTGTGTGCTCTCAATGCAGGTGCATTGCACGCCTTGCCTCCTCACAAGGGGAGAAAAAGGCGGAAAAAAAGTTCCAGCTGGATGACGTGGTCCCCGCAGTGCGCCACCTCCAAGAAGGCACCTCCCTGGCATGGATCCATTTGGGGTGGGTTGAGTTGCTCCCCACCACCCTGCCAGGAAGGGTAAGTCGTGGGGTGCACAAGGGAGGGGGTCTAACCTTCGGGGGAGGGCGCGCTGGGGGACAACTGAAGGCAGAGGCTGGAAGCTTGGAAGAAATAATAAATAAAAAAAATAAATAATAAAAAGGAAGAGAAGGAAGAAATTATTAACTGAGCTAGGCCAGAAGTAATTTGCATAACTGAAACATGGTGGGAAATGAAATAAACATGGGACACTATATTTGGCAATAACTTATTTAGAAAGAACCACATGCATAAAAACGGGGGAGATGTTGCCATATACATTAATAAGGATATTGAGGCTATAGACATAAGCAACAAAATTAAACAATATGGTAACAGAGTTGAAGCACTGTAGGTAAGAGCAAAATCAGGGGATAATTAAAACTTTATAACTGGATTGAGCTACAGAGCACCAACCTTGGCGGATTCTGAAAACTTGAATGTTTTGGTGGAAATCCTAGCAGCTTGTTTAGTTTAGTTTTAGTTTAGTTTATTTAAAACACACCATTGCAACACACCCAAAGGTGAATTGAAGTTTGATACAATATAGAAACATGTCCATAAAATATCAAACATAAAAGGTATAACATCCAACTCTAATACAGCTTACCATCTATCTGCATAAAAAATCAAGGACTAGAATTCAGATATACTTTCTAAAGAGTGCATAAACTTATTCAGTAAGAAGATACAAATTATTATACACAAATACTTTTTTCTCGTTCGATATTATCAGTATGTTTTTGAAGTCCAAACTGCAATCAGTAACTAATACTAAGGGGCGAAAGGGGGGATATGACATCCATACAATGTATAGAAGATTGTGAATGAGCAATTGTACACAACAAGGCAGTTGTGATTGAAAGGTTTCTGTGGTTAACAGAAACCTCGAGAGCACAGCTCGAGAAGTCCATTACCACGGAAACCTCGATCTTACAACTGCCTTGTTTGTGTATGGTTGCTCATACACAATCTTTTATAGTGTATGGGCAACCATAAGCAGCACTCTGTGATCCCCCAAACAAGTCTACCAGAAAAAATAAGCCTTACTTCAGAATTTGTAGCAGCACACTTACTTCTGGGTTGCTGTGGGCTGCTCACTTGCGCATATGTGAATGCGTTCGATCTTGTGCTGCACCAGTGACCTACTTGGTGCAGCACAACAAGATCGTGACGCACCATGCGTAGCACAACAACGCTATTCCAGGCATGGATTTCCATGCGGAACAGCGTCCCACCATACACTGTATAGAAAAGGATCTCTCATACAGCTTTGTTCTTATTTTAGGCCTATTCCATTTTGTCTGATTCCATACATTATAGCTTGAAATTTCAATCGGGGGGCAAGAGTTTACACAGCAAATGATTTTCATTACGTATCTGTAAGAACATATCTTTGCTTATTCACACTCTCATTTAATTAAAAAAATCAATTTTTACACCCCTAATAGCCTCCTCGTACCCTACCTCCTTCCCTAAAATAATTCTAAGTGCTATTTTCAGTATATGTTCCAGATCATCACGCTTTTTAATGCTTAAATTGCAATGCCATATGGAAGCTCCATACTGAAGCACTGGCCTAATCACTATGCTGTAGTACTAAATCAAATCTTGTTTATCACCCCAACTCCACCTTTGCCGCTGTGTCCCAAGCACACACTGCTCTGCAGTTCTTCAAAGAGATCCCAGTGCACTTAGCCAGAACCTATATACGCAAGGCCATCAGCAAAACTGGCTACAGTGATGACTCCTTTGACCTGAAGTTGCTTGCACTAGTCCTGGATGAGATCCTTGAACCCCTCACAAAGATCTTCAACCTATCTTTAAGAATGGGTCGATTCTCGTCACTCTGGAAACAGGTGACTATCACACCTGTGCACAAAAGCGGAGACAAGTCACTGCACACCAACTACAGGCCCATCTCCATCCTTCCCCCTCCCTTATCTAAAGCTCTGGAACGAATAGTCTCTGACCAGCTCGTAGAGTTTCTGGACAAATATGAAATCCAACGCCCAAAACAGCATGGCTTGCAAAAAGGGCATAGTACCACCACGGTGCTGTTGGAATTTACCAGTTTCCTCCATGACACCCTCGACAAAGAAACATGTGGGGGGGGGCAGTATTCATTGATCTAACGAAGGCCTTTGACACTCTTAACCACCCACTCCTACTCAATCAACTGACCACTCTCGGGCTCGCCAATGATGCACTGCCTTGGTTTGCTAGCTACCTAGTGGAAAGGGTCCAACGTGTCAGGATTGCTGGAGTCACCTCTGAAGAAAAACCAGTCCTCTCAGGTGTCCCTCAGGGGTCAATACTGGGGCCATTACTCTTTTCTTTCTTTCTTAATGGTCTCCCTAGTGTCTGCCAACAGAGAATATTACTTTATGTGGATGATGCAGTACAGTTTGCTAGTAACCAAGATACTAGTCAACTTGAGAGTCAACTGCAACGTGACTTCAGGCATGTTGAAGAATGGTTTAGCTCACACAAATTTGTACTGAACCATAGCAAAACCAAAGTCGTGACATTCTACAACCCAAGGAGCAAGTACAAACCTCTGTCCCTCACCATCAAGAACCATGCGGGGGCTTCACTTGAACATGTTCCTGAGTTTAAATACCTCGGCATCACCCTGGACAGTTCACTTTCTTACTCTCAGCACATTGGTAATATAGCAAAGGCCACCAATATAAGGATTGGCCAGCTCCACAAGCACAAACACTGCATGACCACTGAAGCCCTTAGGCTAGCCAGCTATAGCTCTGTCACCTCCATTATTGACTATGGTCTAGTCATCTATGGCTCTGCCTCCCCTACTGCTCTCTGGAGGATATCTGTGACACTCAGCAAGGCCTGTAGGCTCCTAATGGGTGCTGCCCACCTAATGTACACCTGTGACCTATATGCCCAGGCCGGATGGCTACCACTCCTTAGTAGAATACAATACCAGACCTGTCTGCTCACCAAAAAAGTTCTCCTTGGGCTCATGCCATCAGGAGTGGCAAAACTCCTTACTGCCTACAGCAGCACCCAGCTTACATGGAGTGCTCAACAACAGACCTTCCAGGTCCCCAGATGCCTGACCACCATGTGTCAGAGGTTGTTCACACACAGGGCTCCTCAGTGGTACAATACCCTTAACAAAGAAACACTTGCAGCTGTGATGCTAGGTCCATTTAACAGGCAACTATGACTATCCCTCGCCTCTACCACACAATGTGACTGCCTCTCCTAAGCAATGGTCTTCTCCTTTTACCCTAGTCATTGGTAGTCTGTAACTGGCCATACTGCCTCACTCTATTTGCACCAGCCTCCCCCCTCTCACCCATTACTCCCTCCCCACCCACCCTCCCCTCTCAGCTGGCATTCTCCCTCATGGGGCCTCCAGCCCACCCACACCACACTTTTGCCATCCATCCCTACCATCTGACAATAGCCCTTTAGCCTGCCAACTCCCTCCTGACTCCCTCCTATCCAATACACAGTTCACTCTGAAAACTGTTTCTAGCTGATTTATGTTGTCTCTCTCCGCTATTGACTCTATATATGTTTAGTCATCTATGTGTGTTAAGAATGTAACTGTTTACCTTTGTATATATGTTGCCCTACATCCCTTGACGTGGAACCTTTGTAAATGAGCAGTTCCTGCTCAAAGGTATTTGTAATCCTAGAGTTTAATAAATAAAATAAATAAACCCTTCTTATCATTGTTAAAAAATAATCTTGTATTAGCCTTCTTAATCATACTGTTTACTTGCTCATTCCATTTAAAATCACTCTGAATCATGAACCCTAAACACTGTACTCCATATACACAGAAACACAACAATTGACAGCAGATAAGGACCACTAGGGCCATCCAGTCTGCCCATTTTCTTTACCTACTGCAAAAACCACAGCCCCTACTTGATCTCTGGCTTTACCTTCTCATTCCTATCAGTAGGGTTCCACTATGCCTGTGCCATGCATTTTTGAATTCCCCCACTGTGTTTGCCCCCACCACCTCTGCTGGGAGTCTATTCTATGAATCTACCACCCTTTCCATGAAGAAATGCTTCCTCACATTACCCCTTAGTCTACCCCTTTCCAACCTTGTCATGCCCCTTCGTTCCTGAACATCTCCTTGCCTGAAAGATGCTAGTCTCCAGTAACCTAGTTATGTCCTTTAGATATTTTTATATTTACGACTTCAGCTTCCACCTCTCCCTCAGGCAATAAAAGGTACCCCTACTTGTTTTTTCCTCCCAAACCAAATTTCCTGTCTTAGCAGGGTTTATCTCCATAAAATTTTCCTTAGGCAATCTATCTGTTTGTGATGTGGAAAACATTATACTGCTAGGAGATCTAAACCTATTGGAGATCTCCTGGAAAAACTGGGATGGAAAGTCAAGATACTCAAAAGTTTTCATTGAGACTGTTAAGCAATGTGATCTGCATCGGTATGTGGATCAACCAACCAGAGGGGATAACATCTTCGGCTATGCCCAAGTATTTACAGGTATACAGATTCAGAACAGTGTGGTGACAGACAATTGCCAATAGTGACCATTCAGTAGTCAAATTCAAAATTTACCGAGACAAAATCAAAAACACTGGGTGTGTGGAAGTCTTCAAACACCAAAATGCAAATGTGGGTGAAATTAGAAAAGTAATGAGTGCCAGCCTGGTGGCACGGAGGGCTGAGGTTTCCATGTCTCACCTGATGCCATGCTGGCAGCCTAGGTTTGGAAACAAGCCTGGGCCTCTAGGAGATCGACTGGAGGGAGGAGGAACAAGCACCCCAGCAGACACTGTCCATCTCCTGGGAGGGAGGCAGCCTAGTCTGCCACAACACTGCCACCTAGGTGACCATGGGTGGCAGTGTAGTTAGCAGTTCTGGGAGGGGACACTCCCAACAGAAGATGTCAGCATCTCTAGTGCTGAGCATACATCAAGTTGTCACCTCCACAGAGTATCTGTAGGTTGGGGAAAGAAAATAAGAAAACACTGCCAATGGCAGGATGAAGCCCACGTTTCTTCGCAGACCCCATACTGCCTACTGGGCACAGGGCCAACTGCACTGAGCAGTCATCCAGAGGGGGGCTTGGGGAACCCCTGATGGTCCTGCCACAGGGGAAAGCTGTGGAGGAACAGGTGGGTCCTCAGGATAGGCCCCAGAGACCAGGTGATGGGGTTTGGGGAGCCACAGGGGCAGAATGGGGCCAGCCGGGGGAAGGGGGGGAGTAATGAGTAACTTCAAGTGGAAATAAAAGTTGAAAACTGAGGTGTTGAAAATGTGTGGCACATAACTAAAACCAAAATAACAGAAATCTATGACAACTACATCCCCAAGGTGAAACAATGCAATAACAAAGGGAGAAACCCCAGATGGTTAACCAGAAATGTAAATAAATAAGTACTGTATATGGTATATAAAAATTTCAAAGCCAACAATACACAGAAAAACTGGTTAAACAACAAGAGTACATTGAAATGATAGGAAGTTAATAAAAAAACAAAAGTGTAAAATGGAGCACAACTTGGCACAGACTGCATCAGAACAGTAAGGTTTTTTTATGGGTGGATTAACTCACTGAGGAAGGAGAACTCCATGTGGGCCCATTGGAGGAAGGGAACAAAACCATAAATGCACCTAAAGAGATGGCAAATGAGTTCAGTACTTACTTTGCATCATTTACACACACACACACACACACACACACACACACACACAGCACGCAATACCTAAGTGAATGGAAAGGGGTATAGTTGACTCATCAGAATTAATCTGGCTCACGAAAGAAAGGATAATGGAAAAAAATCAGTAACCTTAAAAATGACTCTGCCTCAGGGCCCAATAATATAACTAACAAAATGCTTAAAATAATGGTTGAATTAGTTATTCAGCAATTGGAGATGATCTTTAAAATATCATTGAGAGAAGGGAAGCTGCCATGAAACTGAAGAAGTGCCCATATCACCCCCATTTTTAAAAAGGGATCCAGAGCACAAATGACTAATTATAGATGACTTAGTTTGACCTCCATACCAGGGAAATTACTGGAAAGTATCATCAGAGAGGAAATTCAAGTACATAAAGAAACCATAGCCCACAATGATAAAAACCAGCATGGGTTCCAAAAGGAGAGTCAAGTCTAGCAAATCTACTCAGCTTGTATGAGAATGTAAGTAGGGAAATAGACATTGGCAAACCAATAGATGTAATCTTTTTGGACTTTAAAAAAGCATTCAACCTTGTACCGCGCTGGGCAATAACTGCAAAACTTCGGACCATGGGGATAACAACTATTATATTAGATTGCACTATAGCCTGGTTGAGTGACAGAACCCAAAGAATAAAACTGCACTCTTATCTTTCAGCAGAGGGAATGTGTCTTGTGTGGTGCTGCAGGGATCCGTTTTGGTCCCAATCTTTTTTGATCTATTCATCTCTGATCTGGATATAGACATAATTAGTTGGTGTGAAAAATATGAGTTACACCAAGATCGGTGCTGTGTGTGAGAAGACAAACCAAATTGAGATCATCAAATCAAATCTAGATACAATTGGGGAATGGGCGGTGAAGTGGTGCATGAGTTTCAGCCAGGACAAATGTACAGTCATGTACTTTTGAAGAAAGAATAATGGCCATACATCTACACTACAGGGCAAAGTACTGCAGAGAATAGAAACAAAGTCTAGCAGTAAATGGCAGGCTTGACTCATGTGATCATTGTAATGAAACTGTATCCAAAGTAATAGGACATAGTGGAATATTAAGAGAGAAATAAAGAGCAGAAGGGCACAGGTTATTATACCACACCATACGCTTATGTACAGCCTTTACTAGACTATGGCACTCAGTTCTGGGCACCATATTAGCAAGGCCATATCAGATTATTAGAGAACGCATAGAGGGGAGTAACAAAATCAATCAATGAAATGAAGGATTTAACTTATGAAGAAAGGCTAGAAAGTACAAAACTAATGTCGATATAGATGAAGCAAGCTAAAGGTGACCTATTGTTTATATAATCCAAGATTTGGAGCTGATGATGTCCCGTGACATCAGTTTCAAGCAGGAACACATGGGCACCAGAGGGCATCAGTTACAGATACAGAAGAAAATGTTCAAAAGTGAAAAGAGAAAGTTCTTTTATACACAGAGGGTAGTAAGTATGTGGAATTAATTATCACTGGGCACCATCATAAGTAAGAATAGGATAGCATTTAAAAAAAAACACACCTGGATTCCCATATGACCTCTACTTATACACTGCAATACTACCACTGAAATAGTGTCCGAGCAGTTCACATAGGCTAGTTGCCTTGTTCTGCTTCGTAGCCCATAGTATGGACCTTCATATTTTGTTACTAAAAAGTACCTGTTTGCAGCCGTTTATTTTCATTGACTTCTAACTAGCTGGAGGCTGAAACCTTGTGAGCTGTTTGAAACCACCTGATTGCTGATTTTCCTATGTTAAGTGTGCCAGGATGCCAGCAGTAGGTTTGCATATCCATGGTGTTCCTGCAGGGTTAATTTTGCTCTTTCAAGGACTTTGTTACTGGACCTCACCATCTGCAGTTTTTACCGAGTTTTTTTTGATCATTTTGGTCTTTATTTTGCTGATCATTATCTGGTGAATCTTGGATTCCTCTCTACTGCTATCACCTAATTGGAGATCCTAGCTTACTGGAGTTCAATTTTTGTTTGATTTCTGCTTTGGATGTGTTCTGTTTTAAAGGAGTACTGTTAGCTTTTTGGGCATTTTTGTAACCCCTTCCCCATGTAGCCAAATATTCCATACAGTGCTTGGGTGTATATGCACTGCTTATCATTTTAATGTTTGTTTGCATGCATGTGCAAGAAACATAGTGCCACCATATGAGTTTTCGTAGGTGTGCCTACCCCACTTCCAATGCCCTGCTCCTTTTTGCAGCTGTGGCTGCACCACACCAATGAATGTCCAAGCTGTCTATGACAGCTGTTCAGATGCAGTGGCGTACAGTTCTGAGAAACACACCACTACAATCAGCGGTGGTATCATGCAGGCAATTTGCATACTGCCTTCGGCCGACACGTCAGCACTGCATCTGAACTGCCATAGACAGTTAATTCCCCCAAGAACACCTACATAGCATGCCGGGAGCTCACCCCAGCGTGCTCATGTGCTCTCCTCCACCCCTGCACACTGTATGACTGACTGGGTGCCCAATTCCCCATCTGCTCCACTGCCCCCACCAAAAGCAAACTTCATGGTGCCACGCTGGAAGCTCACCCCAGTGTGGCAAAAGTCCCATGTCCTGTACATGCTGGGAGCCCACCCCAGCGTGCTCATGCACTTCCCTCCATCCCCACACACTGTGTGACCAATGGGGGTGCCCAATCCCCCGTCAGCTCCACTGCCCCCCAAAAGCAAACTTCCTAGTGCCACGCTGGGAGCCCACCCCAGCGTAGCCGAAGTCTGTGACCCACAGGGGTGCCTAATCCCCCATTGGCTCCACTGCCCTGCCCCAACAAACTTGCAGGTGCCACGCTGGAAGCCCACCCCAGTGTGTCAAAAGTCCCACGTCATCTTATATATAAAAAAAAACTCAAAACCTAGAACAAAAGAAAACTGTCTCTTGTTGACTCTCTTGCCCCCTCAACCCAACCCGCACCCACCCTCTGCGTACCCCACCTTCCTACACCCCCCTCACTCCATACTTGCCTCCGGAGGCTGGCAAAATTATCTTTGGTGGACTGGGAACACATCTGCACTCTTCAAAACCGACCGTGAACTGAAGAAATGCCGATAAACTGTATAATGACATAAATGTTTTTTTTTTAAACTTTGGTGCATATCTCGGCCATTTTGGGGAATTTTTTCACCAAATTTTCAACATCGTGTTCTTGGGACCCCATCTCATGAACTCGGCCACTGTCATTTTGTTGTTCAGTCCCGAAAGGTGATTTCACGGTCAGTGCGTGGAACGGCCTTTTGGGACTGAGTAACGAAATTACAGCGTCACAGTTCATGAGGTAGGCCCCCCTAAAACCCTATGTTGAAAATCTGGTGAAAAATTCCCCAAAATGACTATTTTATGAGCGTGCATTGCGCAGTTCCTATGCATGCTCGTAACTTTGAGAATTTTTACTATTTTTCATTCCAGATTTACAGCATTGCCATTTTACCACACATCCTTATGAGCAGTACAGCTGTCATTTTTCACATCTTGCCCAAAATGTGTTTTCGTGCATGTAGTGCACAATGGCACAGTCGGTGTGTGAAATCAATGTTTGGGAAACAGTAAGAAAATCACAGTGACACTGTTCATGAGCAGAGGTCTTAAAATGGCTATGTTGAAAATTTGGTAACAAAGGTCCATAAAATGACTGTTACGAGTGTGCATTGCGCAGTTTCCACGCACCCTCATAAGTTCATGAATTTGTAATATTTTCAGTCCAGATTTTCAACACTGGCATTTTTCCCCACCTCCTTATGAACAGTACAACTGTCATTTTTTACACCCTGGCCAAAATGTGTTTTCCCACTTCTGGCACAGAAATGATTGGTCACTGTGAGAAATCAGTGTTTGGGACAGATTAAGAAAATCACAGTGACACTGTTCATGAGCAGAGGTCCCAAAATGCCTTTGTCGACAATCTGCTGTAAAAAATCCCCAAACTAATTACATTATGGGTGTGCATTGCACAGTTTCTATGCACACTCGTGACTTTACCAGTTTTTTCATATTTTCACTCCAGATTTTCAACATTGCCATTCTTTACACCTCCCCATGAACAGTACAGCTGTCATTTTTCACATCCTGTTCGAAATGTGTTTTTACACCTGTGGTGCCAAATGGCATAGTTGTTGTGCAAAATCAGCTTTCGGCTAACAAACTGATATTGCCACTGTTCACAAGGTGGGGGTCACAAAAAACCCATGTTGAAAATTTGGAGTGAAAATACCAACGAACGCCTGGGGCATTAGGGTTTCCAACCATAACATCCCAACCTGTTGAGACTGACAGGCATCAGGGGTGTGGGATTCTCGCCTGTAATGCTCATGCCATTCCACCTCCACCCACACCCTGCAGCCAGTGACAGGCATTGAGGTGTGCCTTGGACTCTTCGGCCCCAAAGGTCACCCCATTCTCCTATACTGCACCCATCTCAGCATATTTCCTTCTGGAATGGGGTGAGCTTAAGGCCCAAAGACCCCAAGGCACACCGTGACACTTGTCAGTGTCTGCAGGGTGGGGTGTGGTGAAATGGTGTGGGCGTTATGCCTAATGACCCAAAGACACACCCCAATGCCTGTCAGTCTCTGCAGGGTGGTGGTGGGGTTGGCTTCAGTTCAGTACTTCACTGCCATTCCTATTATGCATCTCTCTAGCTCCTACACTACCAATGCCAATGCCAGCAAGAAATCATTAGGCAATGACAAATGCTTGCTTTTTTTTTTAAGTCTGGCAGCTTTTCTCTGTTAATAATTTTTCTGCTGCTGCTAATAAGCGCTTGACCTGATCTGAACCCCCTAGTGTGGCGTATCGTGACACATGCTTGTAACACCTGCCCATACTCTGCTTTCCCCTACCTGAGAGATGGAGTCTGGCTAGCTGCAAGGAAGGTTAGTTACAAGGCTGGCAGATAGTAATTGGGGTTATAAAAATTCTAACAATAAGCAGTGCTATAGGAAATGCCACAGAGGCAGAAATCGCTTTCAAAATTAGAGCCAGTTTATTTAGCAGACTATAAATAACTATTATTTCTTATTTCAGCAATGGCTGTATCAATGACTAGGAAAATGGCTGTGCAGCCTGAATGGTGAAATACTATTTGCACAAATGATTATCAGTTTCTTTTCCCTGACAAAACATCTAGAACCTTTTGTACCACATATCCCCCCACCCCCCCGAGATAAACAGTAAATGTTCTGGACACATTTCAGTCTCTTTTAGCAGTCACAGTTTATGGTACCTCAACCCAAAAGGTGAAGTCCATAAGGATGATGAAGCTCTTTGATGTGCTGCCCTGGCCAGGGATTGATGAGGTGTCCTCCTGAAGTCACTTGATGAATCCGCTGCACCCTTGGTCCTCTTTGGTCCTGGTTCCACTCGGCTGTACCTCTGGTCCTCTTTGGTCCTCTGTCAACAGGTGAACCCTCCTTACAACTTTAAACTATAAAATATACTCCCTGAAGTGTCTTGGCAGTTAACAGAAAAAATAAATTGAACTTCCTCTCACTCCTCCTTTGGTTGGACTGACAAGGTCGAATAGCTCTGTAAATCACTTAATCTGACTAACTGTTCCTGTCTAAATACTTTTTTCTACCTTGGCAGTGTTCGCCCCTATCTGATTATCCTATCACTTTAAACTTTTCCTGCTTTTCTCTTCTTTTTCTTCAGTAGGAGTTGCCTGTGGCAGAGCCCTCCCACAGCACTCCTGTCAGCTTCATGACGAGGAGAAAGAACCCTCGAGCTACTCCTCCTTAGACCTTTAGCCCATCTCACCCTACCTGGCACCCAATTGGTGCTTTTAGCTGCCAAGGCCCCTGGCAGCCAATTAGGAGAGAGCTCAAGCCCCCAGAGGTGGGAGTGTCTTGAGCTACTCTTCCTAACTGCTATATTGTCCCACTTTGAAGCCCCTTGTCAGGGCCGGCTTTAGGCTTTTGGGGGCCCCCAGCAAAATTACTGAAGTCATGGGCCCCCTCTACTTGACCCACCTTTAGCCCATGTGTTTTACTATAGCCTATAAGTGCAACATTTTATTTGTGGTGATACTATAGGTAGGCAAAAATGAGCAGACTAAGTGGGTCAAGCAGTCCTTATCTGACAGCAAATTTTATATTTCTATGGTTCTATGTATAGCTTTAGTATAACCAGTAGTATTTTAAAAAAAACTGTTTAGGAGGACACAGCAGTGTTGGTACTTGGGGCTGTTCTTCCCATCCCACCCACTGCTGCATGTCCACCTCATACTGACTGGGTCATAGCTTGTTGAGGTATTTCATGACATAATCAGAAGGATTTGCACAGCCCTTTACTGATGTTTTAAAAATATATTAAGGTAAAAAGGAATAAGGTAAACTTCTTTGGTCAGGGGCCCCCAGCAACCGCAGGGTTTGCTGGTGCCTAAAACCGGCTATGCCCCTTGTAACCCCCTTCCTGAGGTAACACTGACCAGATATGATGTGGGTAGATAGGGCTGGAGATTCCCCCAGCTACCCCACCTCACACTTTTCCAAATAAAATATTCATTTTCCTGTTGGAAGCCGTTGAAACTAGCCCCCACTTTCATTTCATTAGCTGACTGATCCTGCCTCCTATACTGAAGTCAGGATGTCCTAGTGACCTCCATGTCAGCCACCACGCTCATAACAACATGGCCTGCCTGGAGCTTCTGCATTTCCCCAGGTAGCCACTTGTTGTTGTTTATTATTTATTTGTTTAACGTTTAGCCCCTCTGGGCTTTGCTGGTTGCTGCTGCTTATGTGCCCAAAATTGTGCACTCTCTGTTCCCCCACCAGTTTACATTTACAGCCCCTC
The DNA here is from genome assembly GCA_016271365.2 of Neoceratodus forsteri. Lineage (NCBI taxonomy): Eukaryota > Metazoa > Chordata > Ceratodontiformes > Ceratodontidae > Neoceratodus > Neoceratodus forsteri. The sequence continues at coordinate 1,841,690,430 of CM057449.1, forward strand.
GGGGCTATCACATAGCCACCATGTGGCTCTTTATTTATTTTCTCCCCTTGGGGAGCACTTCCATCTGCCTGCATCCCTGCAGACTTTATTTTATATTTTAAATATTGGCCCCCTCGGCCATTCACCTAAGCTGTGGTGCAGCTTTTAACTTCTGAGGCACCCGCCGCTCTTGCTACTCTGCCTCCACACTCCTTCTCTCTCTCTCAACTTCCCCACCCAGGCTTACACATTGCTGCAGTGTGGCTTCCAATTCTGGTGGCTGCTGCAGCCCGCTCACTCTCCGAGAACCCCCTCGGCTCTCACTAATGCCGCCGTGTGGCCTTACAAAATAGCAGCTTCTTTGCTGCACTCCAGCCACTTTTAGCCCTTGGCTGCCCCCTAAGCCCCATAGAGTATAAATAATTAAAACACTGCTGCCAGAACAACGATACGGGAAGGTGGGAGGAGGCACTTTCACTACTTGCCTCTTCCACCTCCTGCTGACTCCATTTGCTTTCCCCGACTCCCACCTGTGCGGAGTAGGCCACAGCCTATGCTCCGTGCAGGCTGGGAGTTCTGAGTACCCACAGTCACTCCCTGTAGTGTGGTTGTGCCAGCAGCAGGCTGGCTTGCACTCCCAACTTGTTCCTTGCTGCCTGCCACCCAGCAATGTGCCCACCCTATTAAAAGTGCTCAAGAAGCCCTTCCATAGACCCCAGGAAGGGTGTAAAATTGTTAATAAATAAAAAAATTAAAAAAAAAAAAGCAACAAGAGCTATCAAAGACCTTAGGGGAAAACATTATCGGGAGAGACTGAGTGAGTTGGACATGTTTACCCTGGAATATAGGAGAACACATGGGTGCATGTGTCTTTTACATAGGGCTTGGTCAGATAATAATTTATGAGATATTCTGCGGCTACAATTTAGAAAACAGACTTATACCACCCATTCTCATCCACTACAGTTGGAAAAAAAGGAACTGTAAATTGATGAAACGTAATCAGTGGTTCAATCGGAGAGTAGTTCCAATGTGGAATGGATTCCCTATTGAGGTTATAGGATGTACCACCACAGAACAGTTCCAGAGGAAATTAGTTAAACATTTACTTGGTTATACGTAATATATGCTAATTATTAAGGCGCACACAGCGGACAAAAGTTTATTATCTTAAGCTCTGTATATACCTATGAAACGCTGGCTTCAGCTACCTGGGTGTTAGCCTACTAGTTCACCAGGGCTATCTTCTACAACAGTGGCCTCCCAGGGCATTTCTAAGCTCCACTGACCCCCAATGGCACTTTTTTTATCAAAAGGGCTACTAGCCCCCCCACTAGCCTCCACTAGCTCACTTGGGTTACTAACTAAAATATTGGCTGCTTTGCCACTATTGGGCACAGGGGTTTCTTAGCTGAGTCCCCCTTCCCCAAACCTCACTCCCTTTCTTCTGTTTCTTCTTTTTTACCATTATTTTTCCCTTGTAAGATAGGTCTGACAAGATGAGGGCTCCTACCTTTCAGATAAGTATTACTTTTATTTCTATCCTGTCCCTTCTGCCCTGCTGGACCCCTTAGGAGCTGCAGATCCTTTGTGACCTCTTTCCTATCTTTATTTTTACAGGTACACTGGCATCACCCCTTCGGACTCCTACCTTGGCACCCTGCGGCAGGTAAGTCCCTCTATTTTACACATTAGTTTGGATTGACTGTAACAGGTGGCCACATCCGTTATATGTCCTCCCACCAACCAAGCGTCAACGAAGTTGACAAGACTGCCACTTGGCAGGCTTAAACACCTAAGGGAAAGGGGAAATTGTTTAACCAGGAAAGGCACACTAAGCCAGAGCTTGTTTCCAGGTGCGATCTGGGAGTACAAGGAAGTTGAGTGACTTGCTCAGAGTCGCACAGTATGCAAGCGGAAGCTGTGGGATTCAAACCCAGGTCTGGTCTGCTTGATGTCACCAGATTTGCAGCTCAGAGCCTTAGACCACTGCACTATACTGCCTCCTAAGTAGCAACTCATGACTATACACAATTAACATTTCACTATTTTTTACAACTATGTACAAACTAACATTCAGATTTTCAAGACATCAGTTTTCTAGCATAATGATCAGAGCTGCTACGTCTGTTCCATGGTTCCCTAGTTGTGCAGAGCTCTATAGTTCACTGGTATTCTTGGTCTAAGCCTATTCTTTCCTGTGTTCCTACTGTTTTGGTTCTCTTCCTCACCAGTTAAAGGAGCCTGAGACAAACTGGTCTCTCCCCCCAATTTAGTGTTAGGGTGTGTGTGTCCTATCCTATCCCTGAACTTCCTAATGTTTGAGATGTGGTGTACCCCTTGCCCCATCCAGTGGCAGGTTCCACAAATCCATATGTAAGGTCTGAATATTTCTTGGAAATGATGTCATGTCCTCCCCATGCTTGAGCTAGCTTGGCACAGAAGCCATCTTCCTTGCTGGATTGCATGTGTCGTTTCAAGAGCACCATGTCCCCCACTTCAAAAGTGATGCTCCTTTTCCGATCATAGTACTGTTCCAGATAGTGTTGGTTCTGAGTTTGAGTATGTCTTCTGTGCTCTGTCATCTCCTCAGGGAATTGTTGTAATGCTTCTTGGAATTGACACTTTGCCGAGGTTTCAACATCTCCTCCCTTCTCAGTAGCACTGCAGATTAGTGAAGCTGCATCACCTAAGATTTGCTCTGATTCTAGCTGTATGAAAGCAGTAACTTGCTCAGCGGCTCCTTCTTCTGGTATTTGTACAAAGGATGACTCAAGAACTGGGTGTTTCTCTGAGGTTAGGGCTGCTGAACCCTGTGGGGTGGAGACACTGTTGCCGCAGACATCAATTGTTAGTTCTAAGTCTCTGATAATGTCCATACCCAGTATCACATCTGCCACTGATGGTCAAAGATGAGGGCATGGCCCTGCCATTTCTTTCTGACTGCTCCAATTTCTACCTCCCCATGTCCCCACAGATGATAGGCCTCTTCTGAAGTGAGTCTGACTTCCACCTCTGTTCCTTTTTGGTCAGAGGTGTTGCCAGAAATTTCTTTTTTGTACACACTCTTTCCAACTGCTGCCCCCCACCATTACAAAATGTACACATCCTCTCCAACTGCTGCCGCCCACCATTACAAAATGTACACATCCTCTCCAACTGCTGCCGCCACCATTACAAAATGTACACATCCTCTCCAACTGCTGCCGCCCACCATTACAAATGTACACATCCTCTCCAACTGCTGCCGCCCACCATTACAAAATGTACACATCCTCTCCAACTGCTGCCGCCCACCATTACAAAATGTACACATCCTCTCCAACTGCTGCCGCCCACCTACAAATGTACACATCCTCTCCAACTGCTGCCGCCCACCATTACAAATGTACACATCCTCTCCAACTGCTGCCCCCCACCATTACAAAATGTACACATCCTCTCCAACTGCTGCTGCCCACCATTACAAAATGTACACATCCTCTCCAACTGCTGCCCCCACCATTACAAAATGTACACATCCTCTCCAACTGCTGCCGCCCACCATTACAAAATGTACACATCCTCTCCAACTGCTGCCGCCCACCATTACAAAATGTACACATCCTCTCCAACTGCTGCCGCCCACCATTACAAAATGTACACATCCTCTCCAACTGCTGCCGCCCACCATTACAAAATGTACACATCCTCTCCAACTGCTGCTTCCACCATTACAAAATGTACACATCCTCTCCAACTGCTGCCCCCCACCATTACAAATGTACACATCCTCTCCAACTGCTGCCCCCCACCATTACAAAATGTACACATCCTCTCCAACTGCTGCCACCCACCATTACAAAATGTACACATCCTCTCTGACTGCTGCCCCATTTCAAAACAAATCAGATTATCAGATGACTCACCTAATCTCTGAACAGGTTGTACACATATATTTGTATTAAACAATAGAAGTTTAAACTGATAAAGACACAAAATGGCCTGCACTAGCTCAAATACTCCAGAATAGATTGTTAATGGTAAGAAAAAAGCATATGGTTTGGGACAGGTACACAAAAAACTGTACATAAATGTGTGCAGTGAGTATGCCTGCCTACACCCTTGTTTTTGGTACCAGCACCACACCTCTGGGTAATTCTTCCATATTTGATGTGAGATAATGATGTAGGCTGCTCCTGTGCTGACCAGACCTTGTACTGGAGTTCCTGCCATCATAACTGTGAAATTATTACAGCTGTGCCATCCCTTCTTCCATTGGACCTGCTTCTCCCCCTGTGATTGTTAGTTTCCTGTGGACCTTCAGTAATCACCAAGTTAGGTCCCTCCACTGGATTTGTAGCATTTATCATGTTAGCTACTGGTCCTGCCGATACTTGCTGAGGACAGTTATAACTGAGATGATTTGGGCTGTCATACTTGAAGCATCTTTTCTCTCTTGATGCTGGTGCTGCTCTCCAACCTTGGTTTGGTCTTGGCTGCCCAGTCTGACCACTCCACCTGTCTTCTGGCGACCAATATGGGGGTCCCATTGGTGGGGCACGACTATCGAAAGGCTCAATCCTGGATGGGTTTTGGTACTGTTTCAGGTTGTCTGACAATTCTTGGGCCATTTGGATCAACTCCTTAATGATCAGAGGTTTGATGCACACAAAATGGTGTTGCAGTTTGGGTTCCAAGGTGCTTGTGATGAACTCCATTCCTTCCTCTTCTGTTGCTCCAGGGTACAGTCATCAATACACCTCCCAGTTGTCCAGGATAGTCATTAAGTTTATCTTTTGGCTGTTGAAGCCAATCCATCTCCCTTCTGAGATGCTGCCTGTTACGGATTCTGTCAAAATATTCTAAGAAGTGCAGTCTGCACTGCCTCCAATTCTGAATCTGAGGGCTCTTATACCATCACCACTTGCTAGCATGTCATTGTAAGGCACCCTCCCAGTGCTGTAGCCAGATTGCTTCAGGTATATTAGCTTGCCTGAGAACCCACTCAAACTCCCTCAAGAACTCTCTCGGGTCCTCCTTTGAGTCACCAGCAAAGGTGGATAAATTATTTCCCATCCATGGCGTGAAGATAGGGACAATGGGTGGTGTTGTATTGTCTCACAAAGGTCTGTAGTTACTCCTAATAGAGTCAGTATATTCTTGTTCTGCCTCTCTGTCTTCCTGGAGTAGACATGTGATATGGGTCCCACTCTCTATGTACCGGTGGTTCTCTTCCTCTCTCTCTCTTCTCCATTGCCGCACTCAGGTGTTCCACACTGGAGACAAGCTTGGTCAACATGCCTTCCAACCTATCCATTCTGTCTCTAACTCTTTTGTCCTCTTCCTGGCTCTCACCTGCACTGGGTTTTGCCCATCTACGGCCTCTTCCAACTGCTGTAACCTACATCTTCTGGGGACCTCTACTGGCATTCAGCACAGACATGTTCCTCCATGGCTCAAAAGAATCGTTGAAGCCCACCTGATCTACAGTACACCATGCCACTGAACTCCGGCAGTGTTCCCCCTCTAACTGCCTAAAACCCTCACTCTGCTCATATATGACTGAGGAACCCTGGGCCATTGAGTTCTGAACACGTCAGAAACAATGTTTGTAGTATTTTTGCAAATGAGATTTCTGCCTTTCCTTTTAGCACTTTTTTTTTTTTACTTACATGGTCTGCCCCATGTTGCAGCACCAATTATAACACCTGCCCATACCCTGCTTTCACCTACCTGCAAGGAAGGTTAGTTACAAGGCTGGCAGATATTAATTGGGGTTATAAAAATTCTAACAATAAACAGTGCTATAGGAAATACCACAGAGGCAGACATCTCTTTCAAAATTAGAGCCAGTTTATTTAGCAGATTATAAGTAACTTATTTCATATTTCAGCAATGGCTCTATCAATGACTAGGAAAATGGCTGTGCAGCCTGAACACTGAAAAAACATTTTCACAAATGAGCTTCTGTTTCTTTTCCCCGACAAAACATCTAGAACCTTTTGTACCACATATCCCCCCACCCCCCTGAGATAAACAGTAAATGTTCTGGACACATTTCAGTCTCTTTTAGCAGTCACAGTTTATGATACCTGAACCCAAAAGGTGAAGTCCATAAGGATGATGAAGCTCTTTGATGTGCTGCTCTGGCCAGAGATTGATTAGGCATCATCTTTCTGAAGTCACATAATGAATCCGCTGCACCCTTGGTCCTCTTCGGTCCTGGTTCCACTCTGCTATACCTCTGGTCCTCTTTGGTCCTCCATTGATGGGTAAACCCTCCCTACAACTTTAAACTATAAAATAAACTCTCTAAAGTGTCTGGGCAGTTAACTGAAAAAATAAATTGAACTTCCTCTTACTCCTCCTTTGGTTGGACTGACAAGGCCCAACAGCTCTGTAAATCACTTAATCTGATTAACTGTTCCTGTCTAAATACTTTTTTTATGTTGATTGAGTACATGCGCAAGAAACATGTTTCGTCACCTTTCTCCACAAGCAGGTTGTGGAGGCGTGGCACTGTTGTGCCCAATGCCCCCACAGCCTGCAAAGGCTTGTCCCCCGTCCCCCATTGCCATGGCACACTGCTGCTGACACTAGTTCAGCCAGTGTGCCACAACTTTCTAAAAAATCAGCCGCTGCAATCAGGGGCCACCTGCCATTGCAGCGCCAGCCATCCGCTGCAATGAGGGAGGACCCGTCATTGTAGGGCGGATAGATTCAGGATATTGTTTAGAACATGATGGCGGCTTGCCGCCATATTCACAAACAATATGTACTCTATGTTTATTTGCCGACGGGGAGCCACCCCCATCGGCATAAAGTAGCTCTATTTTATTGCCTGCTGACTGGGTGCCCAATCCCGTCAGCAGAAATGAATTCACCCCTTTTGTTGTTTGCTGATGGGGTGCCCAATCCCATTGACTACAGCTACCCCTCCAAAGCAATTCTGGTGGCATGCTGGGAGCCCACCCCAGCGTGCCACATGTCCCTTTTATTGTTTGCCAATGGGGGTGCCCAATCCTCCATCGGCTACAGCTGCCCCCCCAAAACAAGACTCCAGTGGCACGCTGGGAGCCCACCCCAGTGTGCCACATGCCCCTGTAAATGAAAAACGGTCCCGCAAAGTCTTTTTTAGGTTTTATACCTGAAAAAAAGGAAACTGTCCCTCATAGTCTCCTTCCCCCACAACCGCACCCACCCACTGCGCACCTGCCTCCCCCACACACCCATACCCCATACTTGCCTCCGGAGCTCGCACGATGATCTTCGCTGGACCCGGTAACATGTCTGCACTCTTCAAAGCCGACTGCGAACTGAGGAAATGCCGGTGAGCTGTATAATGTAATAAATAGGGTTTTTTCAACTTTAGTGTATATCTCGGGCATTTTTGGGAATTTTTTCACCAAATTTTCAAAATGGGGTTTTTGGGACCCTCCTCATGAATTCTTGAACTGTCATGGCGTTAATCGGAGGTGGTTTCACGGCCACTGAGCGGAATCACCCTTCGGGGCTGATTAATGAAATGACAGTGCCAATGTTCATGAGGTTGGCTCTCAAAAAGCCTATGCTGCAAATTTGGTGGAAAAAATCCAAAAAATGACTGTTTTACGAGCATGCGCTGTGCAGTTGCTATGTACGCTCATAACTTCACTAATTTACAATATTTTCACACCAGATTTTCAACATTGGCATTTTGTCACACTTCCTTGTGAGCAGTACAGCTGTCAGTGTTCACATCCTAGCCTAAATATGTTTTCGCACTTCTGGTGCAGAATAGTGCGGTCGCTGTGGGAAATCAGTGTTCAGGACAGATTAAGAAAATGACAGTGACACTGTTCATGAGTAGATGTCCTAAAATGCCAATGTTGAAAATTTGGTAATGATACTCCATAAAATGACTGTGTTATGATCATGCGTTGCGAAGTTGGCATACATGCTCGTAAGTTCGTGATTTTCTAATATTTTCACTCCAGATGTTCAACATTGCCATTTTCCCAGACCCACTTATGAACAGTACAGCTGTCATTTTTCCCATCCTGGCTGAAATGTGTTTTCGCACTTCCGGTGCAGAATAGAGCGATCGCTGTGGGAAATCACTATTCGGGACAGATTAAAAAAATGACAATGATACAGTTCATGAGCAGAAGTCCTAAAATGCCTATGTTGAAAACTTGGTGATGATAGCTCATCCATTGACTGTGTTACAAGTGTGCATTGCGCACTTTCCACGCACCCTTGTAACTTCGCAGATTTGTAATATTGTCACACCAGATTTTCAACTGTGCCATTTTTTCACACCTCCTTATAAGCAGTACAGCTGTCATTTTTCACATCCTGACCAAAATGTGTTTTCACGGTTCCGGCGCAGGATAACGTGATCGCTGTGGGAAATCAGTGTTCGGGACAGACTAAGAAAATGACAGTGGCACTGTTCCTGATCAGAGGTCCTAAAATCCCTATGTTGAAAATTTGGTGACAAAACTCCATAACATGACTGTGTTACAAGCGTGCATTGAACTGCTTCCATGCACCCTTGTAACTTCGCAAATTTGTAATACCATCACGCCACATTTTCAACAGTGGCATTTTTTCACAATTCCTTATGATCACTACAGCTGTCATTTTTCACATCCTGGCTAAAATATATTTTTGCTCTCCTGTGGACAATAGCACGGTCACTCTGGGAAATCAGTATTTGGGACAGATTAAGATCGACCGAGTGAGAGGGAGGGAATGACCTAGCTCAACTGAGCTCTGTTGGAACTGCTGTGGATTTGTTTGTGGCAAATAAAGGCCCCAAAACAAGAGCCCAGTACAAAAGGGCAGCCTGCAGCACTGGGAGAAACAGAACGAGAGAGTGAGTGAGGGAGGGGGAGTGAGCGAACTCACCGAAGCGCTGTCAGGACTGCTGTGGATTTCTTTGTGGGCAGAAAAAAGAGTCAATGCAGGCATAGGGGCCCAGTACAAAAGGCCAGCCTGCAGCAGTGGAAGAAACAGTACGAGCGAGTGAGACAAGGGGACTTAGTGAGCTCAACGGAGCTCTGTCAGGACTGCTGGGATTTCTTTGTGGGCAGAAAAAGGCGCCAATGCAGGCAGGAGCCCCGTACAAAAGGGCAGCTTGCAGCACCAGGACAAACAGAATGAGCGATGAGAGAGGGAGACTGAGCTACCTCAATGGAGCTCTGTTGGGACAGCTGCGGATTTCTTTGTGGACAGACAAAGTTACCAACACAGCCAGGAGCTCCATGCAAAAGTGCAGTCTGCGGCGCCAAGAGAAACAGAATGAGCGAGTGACAGAGCGTTAGTGAGTGAGCTCAACGGAGCTCTAGCGTGACTGCTGCAGATTTCTTTGTGGGCAGAAAATGCGGCAACGAAGGCAGAAGCCCAGTACAAAAGGCCAGCTTGCAGCGCCGGCAGAAACAGAATGCGAGAGTGACAGAGGGGGAGTGAGCGAGCTCAGTGGAGCTGTGTCGGGACTGCTTCAGACTTCCTTCGGGCCAGAAAAAGCCGCCAATGCAGGCAGGAGCCCAGTACAAAAGGGCAGCCTGCAATGCCAGGAGACACAGAATGACCGAGTGAGGGAGGGGGAGTCAGTGAGCTCAACAGGGCTTTGTTGGGAGTGCTGCAGATTTGTTTGTGGGCAGAAAAAAGCAGCAATGCATGCAGGGGCCCAGTACAGAAGGGCAGCCTGCAGTGGCAGGAAAACCAGAATGAGCGAGTGAGTTAGCTCAACAGAGCTGTATTATAACTGCTGAAAATTTCTTTGTGGGCATAAGAAGGCAGAAATGCAGGCAGAAGCCCAGTAGAAAAGGGCAGCATGCAGTGCCGGCACAACAGAATGAGCGAGTGAGAGAAGGGGAGTGAGCGAGCTCAACAGAGCTTTGTTGGGACTGCCATAACATGACTGTGTTACAAGCGTGCGTTGAACTGTTTCCACGCACCCTTGTAATTTCGCAAATTTGTAATACTGTCATGCCACATTTTCAACATTGGCATTTTTTCACAACTCCTTATGAACACTACACCTGTCATTTTTCACATCCTGGCTAAAATATGTTTTTGCACTCCTGCCGGACAATAGCACGGTCACTCTGGGAAATCAGTGTTTGGGACAGATTAAGATCGACCGAGTGAGAGGGGGGAGTGACTGAGCTCAACTGAGCTCTGTCTGGACTGCTGCGGATTTGTTTGTGGGCAGACAAAGGCCCCAACACAAGAGCCCAGTACAAAAGGGCAGCCTGCAGCACTGGGAGAAACAGAACGAGAGAGGGAGTGAGGGAGGGGGAGTCAGTGAGCTCAACGGGGCTCTGTTGGGACTGCTGCAGATTTGTTTGTGGGCAGAAAAAGGCAGCAATGCATGCAGGTGCCCAGTACAAAAGGGCAGCGTGCAGTGGCAGGAAAACCAGAATAAGCAAGTGAGTGAGCTCAACAGAGCTGTATTGTAACTGCTGCAAATTTCTTTATGGGCATAAGAAGGTAGCAACGCAGGCAGGAGCCCAGTAGAAAAGGGCAGCCTGCAGCACCGGCACAACAGAATGAGCGAGTGAGAGAAAGGGAGTGAGTGAGCTCAATGGAGCTTTGTCGGGACTGCTGCAGATTTCTTTGTGGGCAGAAAAAGATGCCAACATAGCCAGGAGCCCAGTACAAAAGGGCAGCCTGCAGCGCCAGGAGAACCAGAATGAGTGAGTGAGACAGGCGGAGTGAGCGACCTCAACGGAGTTCTGTCGGGACAACTGTGGATTTCTTTGTGGGTAGAAAAAGCCACCAACACAGGCAGGAGCCCAGTACAAAAGGGCAGCCTGCAGCCCAGGAGAAACTGAATGAGCGAGTGAGACAGGGAGAGTGAGCCACCTCAATGGAGCTCTGTCAGGACAGCTGCATATTTCTTCCTCGGCAGAACAAGGTGCCAATGCATGCAGCAGCCCAGTACAAAAGAGCAGCCTGCAGCACTGGGACAAATAGACGGAGCCAGTGACAGAGGCCCACTGCGCGAGCTCAACAGACCAATGCAATCAACATTCAGCATTGACAAATGCTTGTCTACCTTGGCAGTGATGGCTCCCTGTCTGACTATCCTGTTACTTTACTTTTCCTGCTTTTTTCTTCTTTTTCTTCAGTAGGAGTTGCCTGTGGTAGAGCCCTCCCACAGCACTCCTGTCAGCTTCATGAGGAGGAGAAAGAACCCTCGAGCTACTCCTCCTTAGACCTTTAGCCCACCCTACTTGGCACCCGATTGGTGCTTTTAGCTGCCAAGGCCTCTGGCAGCCAATTAGGAGAAAGTTCTAGCCCCCCCAGAGGTGGGAGCATCTCAAGCTGCTCTTCTGAACTGCTATACTGCCTCGCTTTGAAGCCCCTTGTCACCCCCTTCCTGAGGTAACACTGCCCATATATAGTGTGGGTAGATAGGGCTGGTGATTCCCCAGCTACCCCACCTCACACTTTTTCAATTTAAATAATCATTTGCCTGTTGGAAACTGTTAAAACTAGCCTCCCCCCACTTTTGTTTCATTAGCTGACTGATCCTGCCTCCTATACTGATGTCAGGACGTCCTAGTGACGTTTGCATCAGCCAGCATGCTCATAACGACATGGCCTGCCTGGATCTTTTGCATTTCTCCAGGTAGCCACTTGTTTTTATTTATATATTATTTATTTAATGTTTAGCTCCTTTGGGCTTTGCTGGCTGCTGCTGCTTGTGTGGATTCTTATAGCCTGAAACTGAGCTTTCTCTGTCCCCCCCCCCAGTTTACATTTACAGCCCCTCGGGGTTCTCACATAGCCACTGTGAGGTTCTTTATTTGTTTTTTCCCCCCTCGGGGAGCACTTCCATCTGCCTTTATTTTATATTGGCCCCCTTGGCCATTCACCTAAGCCGCGGTGCGGTTTTTAACTTCTGCTTGTAACTACTGTGTATGAAATGTAACAATGGCGATACTAAATTTGTTTAATCTGTGTAATCCTGTATGTTAATATTGCTGTAATACTGTATCACTGTTTGTCCTCTATGTGACAAGGTACCTTTGTAAATGAGCCTCTGGCTCAAAGGTTGTAAAACTGACTGTATAAATAAAAATAAATAAATAAATAAATAAATAAATAAAGGAACATTTCGGTCACCTGCTATTATAAGTAGTAAATCCAGCCAAGTTGCTAATTGCAACAAAAGGTTAACAAAAATGTGAGGGTCATCTTAATTAGGTCCATAAAATGAGATCAAAATTAGTTTTGTACAATCCAGGGTACCTCTTACTAGTATATACCTGCCTCGTGGATCGGTTGTCACCTGATGCTTTAGGAAATCAACATTTCAGGCTATTAATATAGCTACTCCTGCCCTTTTTCTATCGACTCCCACTCCAAAGACCTGGCCCACCCAATTACACCTTAATAAAAGTGAATTTTTTGTGAGGAGATGAGTCTCCTGCAAGAAGACAATGGATGGTCAATGCCTATGGAGGTAGGTCAAAATACGGGATTGCTTAATGGGGGAGTTTGCACCTTTAACATTCCAGGTTAACAGTGAATAGCAAGACATGATAGCACTTTCTTTATAATTACTTGTGTGTCCATCTGGACACAGTCCCCTGGGCTAGGACCCTCCAAGATCAATCCCTGCTCTATGCTTAAAAAATGGGAGGCATGCGTACCTATCCCAGGTAAAAAGCAGTATATATTCCTATCCCTAATTTGATCAACTTTGTGTGCCCGCCCCATTCCCTTGTCCATCACCCCAAGCCTCTGTACTACCCCCCTCTCAAGTCCCCGTAGGTTTTGGAGAAAAGACCCCCCCCCAAGCTCTGACTGGGGTAGAGCCATCAGAAGACTGCCGCAATTACAGTCCATTTAGAGTCACAAAAGAAAACCTTATGTAAAACCCCAGAACTTTAATCAAGCAGAGCCCGTTTATCCCAGACCATTTCCCATCTACTGCTGTGACTGTCATGATACAGAGTTTGTCTAATGGATGACTGCGGAATAGAAGGTATTCCCCATGAGAAAGACGCCCTTTAAGTAATCAGAGTAATAAAACTTGTATTTAAACATCACTAGATATCCCCACTATATTAAACCAGTTTATATATTTAAACCATTCTCCAGAAAAATTTACATTTTCACTATTTAAGGACCAATGTAACTGTAGGGCAACTGTGTTCTAGGTAAGTCCAACATAAGGTTGCTATATCCTGCTAGATACGAGGACATTCACAGTACCTCAACAGATTAACTTTTAAATAAAAGAACTGATAGCACTCTGTGCATTCTGTTAATCACTATAATAAATGCCGTGAGTGATTGTTCCTTGAAGTCCCATCCATATAATAAGCATTATACTCTCAGATCTTGTATCATATGTAGGAGCCATGTCTCTGCTGAGGGGATAGAATATCTCAACACCTCATGGTTCTTGTTAGTCCCAGCTGAAGTAGCAGTTCTAAACTGAGAAAGCAGGTACATATAACACAGTTTGAGGCTGTCCCCTTTAAGCAAGCAGCTCATGTTTCGTGGAACCTTCTAGATTCGCTTGTGACACATTCCATATTACCGAACTAGTGACTTAATAAGAGCTCATGTCTAAGAGAGCCAAGATGTCCAAGTTAATAATAGGGTCACACCAGAGCAAATGCACCAATTAAAACAAACCTAGGAACCAGCTCTTAATAAACAAACAAGCCTTTTAATACAAACAATATAATTCCATCCTGTTCCAAGTATTGAGTCAAGTCAGATAAACTGCTGGCAATATGTGTCCTTTGGACTTGCTGACACTGAGGTGAGCCAAGCCATAAACTAAGCAATTTTTATGTTTGCTTGCCCGCATGTGCAAGAAACATAGTGCCTTCATCGGAGATTTCGGAGGTGTGTCACCTCCTCCTCCAATTCAGTCAGTGGGCTGGCAGCGCGTGGCCCCTGTAAGGCAATGCATTTTGGAGCTGTCTATGACCTCTCCAAATGCAGTGGCACTCTAGTTGAAAGGGAGTATGCTGAGTGAGCACCGATAAGATATCGGCTGCTCACAGCCGCACTCCCTCCCCACGCACAGACAGACGGCGCCACCAGACTGTATAGCCGACGGGTGCCCAATCCTCGTCGGCTGAGCTGCGCCCCCACCCCCCCAGTTGTAGGTGCCACGCTGGGAGCCCACCCCAGCGTGGCAAGCACTGTAGTCCTTTGGCCAGCTGGGGTGCCCAATCCCTCGTCGGCTGAACGCCCCCCCAAGTCCTTGTGCCACTCTGGGTGACCACCCCAGCGTGGCAAACGGTCGCGATTTTTTTTTTATTTTGCCGATGGGGATGCCCAATCCCCGTCAGCTGAACACCTCCCCCAGTCCTTCGCACGCTGGAGCCCACCCCTAGCGGCAAACGTCCTACCCACGTCTTTTTGTTTTAAACCTGTAAAATAAAACTGTCTCACAAGGCGCTGCCTCCCAACCCCTCCCACAACCTGCACCCACCCACCCACTGTGGACCCAGCCTCCCACACCCCCCACCCCATACTTACCTCCGACTCCAGCACGATGATCTTCGTGGACCGGGAACACGCCTGCACTCTTCAAAGCTGACCGCGAACTGAGGAAATGCCGGTAAGCTGTATAATGGGTTACATAGGGGTTTCAACTTTATTGCATATCTCAGGTATTTTTGGTTTTGCATTTTAATTATGAAGCAATCTCTTCCCATGACTATAACTGTCATGGTAAGATTAGTCCAAGGGTGATTTCACGCAGTGACTGCACAGTGACTGTAAAATCACCCTTCAGGGCTGAATACCACCATGACAGTGACATCATTCATGAGAAGGGGTCCCAAAAACCCCATGTTGAAAATTTGTGCCAAAATTCCAAAAAATGACTGTTTTATTTTGGTGCGCTGCGCAGTTCCCACGCAGGCTCGTAAGTTCAAGGAATTTCAATATTTTTCACTCCAGATTTCAACATTGCCATTTTACCACACCTTCTTATGAGCAGTACAGCTGTCATTTTTCATCTCACCCAAAATGTGTTTCCACCCATGTAGCGCAGAATGGCGCAGTCGGTGTCTGAAATCAATGTATGGACAAATTAAGAAAATCACAGTGACACTGTTCATGAGCAGAGGTCTTAAAATGGCTATGTTGAAAATTTGGTGAAAAATTCTAAAATGACTGTTTTTCGAGGGTGCATTTGCGCAGTTCCTACGACACTGTAGTTCTAATTTTCAATATTTTCACTCCAGATTTCCAACATTGCCATTTTATCACACCTTCTTATGAGTAGTATAGCTGCCATTTTTCACATCTTGCCCAAAATGTGTTTCCACCCATGTAGTGCACAATGGTGCAGTATGTGCAAAATCAATGTATGGGACACATTAAGAAAATCACAATGACACTGTTCATGAGCAGAGGTCTTAAAATGGCTATGTTGAAAATTTGGTGAAAAAATTCCTTAAAATGACTTTTACGAGCATGCGTTGCGCAGATCCTATGCATGCCGTAAGTTTGCAAATTTAATATTTTCACTCCAGATTTTCAACATTGCCATTTATTACACTTCCTTATGAACAGTACAGCTGCCATTTTTCATATGTCGCTTCAAAATGTGTTTTCGCGACATGTAGCGCACAATGGTGCTGTTGGTGTCGAAAGCAATGTTTAGGACAGATTAAGAAAATCACAGTTACACTGTTCATGAGCAGAGGTCTTAAAATGGCTATGTTGAAAATTTGGTGACAAAGTCCATAAAATGACTGTGTTACGAGTGAGCAAGCGTTCCACAGCACCCTCGTAAGTTCATGACTTTGTAATATTTTCAGTCCAGATTTTCACCAGTGGCATTTTTTCACACTTCCTTATGAACAGTACAGCTGTCATTTTTCACAACATGGCTGAAGTGTGTTTTCACACTTTCAGCGCTGAGATGCATGGTCGCTGTGGGAAATCATTGTTCGGCACAGATAAAGAAAATCACAGTGACACTGTTCATGATCGGAGGCTCCAAAATGCCTGAGTTGACAATCTGCTGTAAAATATCCCCAACCTAATTATATTACGGGTGTGCGTTGCACAGTTTCTATGTACGCTCATGACTTCACCATTTTTTTAAATATTTTTACTGCAGATTTGCAACATTGCCATTTTTTACACCTCCCCATGAACAGTACAGCTGTCGTTTTTTACATCCTGTTCGGAATGTTTTTGCACCTGTGGTGCTAAATGCCATACTCGCTGTGCATAAGCAGCTTTTGGCTAACAAACTGATATTCCCCCTGTTCATGAGGTGGGGTCACAAAAAAAACATGTTGAAAATTTGGAGTGAAAATACCAATGAATGCCTGAGGTTTGAGGGTTTCCAACCATAACGCCCAACCCTGTAGAGAATGACAGGCATCAGGGGTGTGACTTGAGATTCTTGCCTGTAATGCTCACACCATTCCACACCCTGCAGCCAGTGAGAGGCATCGAGGTATGCCTTGGACTCTTCAGCCCCAAAGTTCACCCCATTCTCCTATATCGCACCCATCTCACCGCATTTCCTAATGAAATGGGGTGCGCATAAGGGCCAAAGTCCCCAAGGAACACCGTGACACTTGTCAGTGTCTGCAGGGTGGGGTGTGGTGAAATGGCAAGGCCGTTATGCCTGATGACCCAAATGCACACCCCAATGCCTGTCACTCTCTGCAGGGTGGTGGTGGGGTTGGCTTCAGTTCAGTACTTCACTGCCATTCCTATTACGCAGCTCTGTAACTTGTACATTACCACTGCCAATGCCAGCAAGCAAACATTCGGCATTGACAAATGCTTGTTATAGAAGTGACTCACAACTACCACCATTTACCACTGTTACTGAGCCCCATGCAGAATTTATCAGTCCATCTTTTCCATTGGCACTTTAGATGATGATTTGGCAAAGAGTTTGGGCAGGACGCTGGGGAGATACTGCTTCGCTGCATCCGCTGAATCAAAACTACACGTGCCATGGGGAGGCAGCAATACCAGTTTAGCTGGGAACTGGATCTGAAACTTGATGCCTCCCTGGTGGAGCCTGCACTTTTTATCTTCATATGCCTTTTGTTTCTCCCTTACTGGCTGGCTGAGATTGTTGAAAATAAAGTAACAGTGCTGCTGCCAATAGAGGGCCGGGTGTGTCCTTACGGCTTTCTGGATTTTTAACTTATCCTGGAAATTAAGTAAATGACAGATGAGGGCTCAGGGTCAAACATCAGGCTGTGGTGCCAGGCAAAGGGCTCTGTGAGCTTGTTCTGTGGCATAGCTGTGCCCACACTCTGGTGGTCCTGCTAGTAGGCAAAAGAGGTTGTTTACAAATTTCACAGGGTTGGAGCCCTCTGCACCCTCCAGCACTCCTATCAGGAGAAGGTTGTTCCTCCTGCTTCTGTCTTCCAAGTCTTGCACTTTCTCATCTAATTTTGCCACTCTCCTCTGTAAAGCTATCAAATCCCATTCCTCCACCTGGGCTCAATCTTCTAGGGAGCTGACCCATGCCTCGACATCTTCAACTCGGGTCGTGAGGGATTCCACTGAAAGTCGAATAGATTTAATGTCAGCCACCTGTTCTGTAAGGATATTTTTTTTTTCAACTTTTTGTTTCCCTCTGGTCGTGGCACCATGAACCTCTCTCAGGCATCCGAGTCCGTGTCCTGCCTGCCAGAGGCCCCCTGAGCTGTACCTCCTCTCTCCCACTCTTCCCTGCAGCTGGTACCCCTGGTGTAACCCGCCCAGGGTGGGTCACCCTGCTCCTCTTGGGTGCACTTACAGACAGACTCAGGCTGCAGGGAAGGTCGGGCTGTGGAGGACCTGGTAGGTTAGTCAGGGTTGGCCTAGCGATGGGCATGGGGGACTGGTGCCATCGCCTATCCATGGCACCATTGTTTTCCCCTGTTCTTGTGCTTCCCTGGAGCTCAGACATGCAATGACATCCAGCCCAGCTGGTGCACACTCCTGCACACCTCCAATTGACGTCCGCCACAGCTCCAATCCCCAGCTACTTTCAGCCATGCACTGTAGTGCCTCCAGCCTCCGCTAGATGTCGCCAGTACATCGGTAGGTGGATCCCCCCCCGGGAAGGAAAGCAGTCCTGGGGACGCTCAATCTTTTCCCCTCTTTGCTGACCCCTGATGACTAGGCTCATTCCCAAACCCGGGTCGCCAGCGTGATGCAAGGTGTGGCGTCCAGTGCCTCAACCCTCAGCGCTACCAGGCCGACCCCAATGTAAGAATAATTTTAATAGAGGCAAACACCTGCATGTAGCAATCTGATTCCTTTTCCTGGGGCTGCTCCAATATAGGATGGAGTCAGCTTACACTGAAGTCCAGTTTGTGACGTTTGGGGGCTTGATGCTGCTCCGGGCTTGGCAGTAGAGAAACCAGCTGCATCACCTCTTCTGAGTCATTCTCTACCATCCTCAAATGCACTAAATGGAACAAACTTTTCTTTAATTATAACCCCAAAGGACACTACAATGTTCAGCTGTAAAAACTAAAGGGGTTTTGTGAGTTTACTGAATTTACTGTGCCCCACCACAGAGCTCACCACCTTGCGACCGCTGCCATCAGCTACCTCACCAGAAGTCTGATTATCAGCTGTAACATGATGTGATTCATGTCATCCACTCAGCTATCACACTAGTCACTTATCAGGTAGTTATAGGGTTAACACCTTTTAAGAAGTCCAAAGTGGGACATTTATTACTGAAACATGATTTTTTTTCAGGATAATATGTAACCTTGACCAATGCAACAGATTTGTTTACACTAAATAATCAGAATTAAGACCAAATGTTGTAGCTTTTTAGTTGTTAAGATTGTTTCTTATCATTTTAAGGAATTTTAGTTAAGGTATAGTTTTCTGCAACATTGAGAAAAAAGTTAGAAATTTTTTTCTACCATAAGGTCAGGGCATGTAGTATTTTTTCAAGATTTTTGCTGTACAAAGCTGCCCAGATCAGGACTGCCCTGAAAAATCAGGATAGGTGGTAACATTAGTTAATTAAAAAAAGATCTGCTGATAATTTGCCTGTAATCAGATGCTAATCATTTGTATTGTCTGTATTGTCATCTTCATTCTATACCTATGCTGACCTTTTTCCTTTGATTTTAAATTATTTCACCTAATTACTGTACTAGTAACACAAACCTGCTGACCTGCTGTCCACACACAGTCAGTTTGATGAATGCCAAAATGCACAAAATATCAGTTCTTGGATGTGTGCAAGCTAGGAAAGCTGTGAAGCGTGAATACTCGGTTAACGTCTTTAAAATCTATGCTGACAAGCTAGATATTCTTGTTAGACACCTATGTTGCAGCAGCTGTAATGAAGGAATTGTTAAGCTCCATTTCCCCTCCATACAAAAAAGTGGTGTACCTCATTGTATGCCTCCTGTGCTGCCAAGATCAGATTCAAGCTAGGTCAGTATGCCTGTAAGAACAGTGTTATGGCCACACTGTTTTTTTTAAGGAAAGCACCAAACAAATATCAATTAAAGTACAGTGCACAATTTAAATCCAATTGTCTGGCTCAGCTAAATGAAACAGACTCCACACATGTACCTCCAAGTTCAAGAAAACCCTCTGGGAGATCAATTTTTTTAACGGATGATTTGAAGAAACTAAGAAAAATCACGTGCAGTCTCTGTGCTGAGGGAGTAGTTATAAACACTAGGGCTGTACATGCAGTCACCCTCAGAACAGTGAATGCCTATTCCCCCGAACTGCTTGTTGAAAATGGTGGCAGCATTAATTTACCTACAAAATGAGCAGTAAGAAAAAAGGCACAGAAGCTGCAAGAAAGCCCCCAACTGATTTTCACCACCTTAAAGCTTGTTTCCTAGCACCATGTCTTATTTCGGGTGGACAAAGAATTATGGATGTGAATAAGATGCCCTCTAGAAACTTCAACATATAATAACAGGTAGAGAGGTCTGCCCCTCAGAGGTGTGGAGGTGACCAGATACTTGATTAGCAGGGAGCTATTATCTGTCCATAGGAAGGCCTGTACATCTTAATAACAAGCATTAATACCCCCAGAGCCTTATGGAGTTGCCTTATAGGTAGTTCTGTGAGGGGAGAAACCCATTCAGTTGAGGAGTAATGGCTCTAGGATCCAGATTTTTTAGGTGACTATACCAATGTAGAAAGTAACTAGACTACAGCTCAAAAAACAGAACCAGATTTTCATCTTCTAATTTCCCAATCTTCTTCTCTTCCTCTAGTACACACATTTTTTCTCAGTTTTTTGTTCGAGTGTGTGGACTCTGCTTTTTACCTTCTCTAAATGTGTTGTTATGCATTTTATTTTCTATAGTTTCTTTTTAATGGAAGCCATTTCTTTCAGCAATTTTCTTACATGGGTGTGTGTATGTGTGTGTGAGATTCCTCTGAATCAGTTATTTTCTCCCCACCTGATACTGAAGAAATGGAACTTGCATTCTTATTGTCCCTTGAGCTGGTAATAATTAAACTGTCAGGTGAAATGTTAACATTGGTTTCTGCCTTCTCTACTTTCTCTGCACATACAGTTAATTATCATGAGTAGCAGGAAAGAGAATTAAAAAACAAACTAATGGACTTTGAACTAAGAGTAAGAAGAAAACATTTAAGAATGTTGGGCATTCAAGAAGCAAAAGAGCAATCTTTTTTATGAGAACTCATTTTGGAGATGTTACAGTCTCTTACTTGGTTTACTAGAACATAATATCAATATTTAGAGTCAATTGAAAAGGGGACTATATTGTATCAGTGGGCCTACCAATTTACTAAATTTAAATAAATAAATAAATTCAAATTCACTGGACACCAAGACAACAGGGAATGATGACTGAACACCACAACTGGTTATTTAGAAATGTTTGAAGTCATAGGAGAAGAAATGGGCAATGCAAGAAAAAGGAATTGGTGTTTAAAGGGGCTACTGTCTCCACATACCAGAATTTGCCATTTGATACTGGAGGAAAGATGAAAGTTTGAGAGAAGAAAAATTGGAGACTGGATATAGAGAAGTTATGCTCATTCCAACTTAAATGAGGTCAATATAAAGGGTTAGACTATTGTGTATAAAACACTAGCAGAAGCTGAAGCAGATTTGAGAATAAGACTGCTGCAAATTTTCTTCTAAAATAATCCATTGTCCAAATAGGTTTAATGCTTTGCTAATGTTCAGGGACATTAATCTGGTGAATTATTGTTAATTTGAAATATTAATGGAAATGTTTTGGTGACGTAGTAAATAGCAAGGGGCTGAGTGATTCTGGTCTAAAGCTACTCTTAAAAGTAAAGTCAGTCTTGACATTTTTAAAGTTCATTGCTACAAAATAAAACAAAGGGAATTAAGCTTTTATTTCCCTGGTATGTTTTGTTTATAAAGCACTTTTCAGTCCAAAAAATTAATTTAATTGATGTAGGAGGTAAAAACAGCAATGGAAACTCAAATTGTAGAAACTCTCATTTTAAAATAAGTGTGGATGGTGTTTTTTGGGGAAGGGGAGCTCTTATGGGGGATTACTTCACAGGGTTTTTCTTACTTACTCAGAATAGGTGGTTTTCGCTTGACTTGAGGAAGCCAAAGAATCTAAGTAAATTTAAATGAGGAAATTACAATTTTAAAGGAAAAGGTGGATGTGTCCATTGAGTCTTGAAATGTGAATGGGAACAATTCTCAAATTAATAGATCAAAAATCCTATTGAAAGTGAAGCAATCAGGAACACAAATGTTGGTGTTGCAATAGATCCATTTAATTGAAACTGAGGTTAAGAAATTATGTGGTTGGGTGTGTCAAATTTATTTTTCAAATGGTTTCAATAAAAGTAGAAGTATGGGAATACTAATAAAAGGTGGTTAGTTTATACACAATTAAACGTTCATAGATGCTGATGGCTGACTGCTACTGGATAAACTTTATGGTGGGATGTGGTTTTGGGTTCTGAGTACTCACCATTTATAGATCAGAGAAACTTTTATGCTAGCATTCCACAAGGATTATTAATGCTATAAGATAAATTGATAGTCATGAGGGGGGCAATTCACTGTATATTCATGGACTTGATAATTCTATCACCCCATTTAGGGAAGATCTAAGGCTTTCTAGAATAATTAGAAGAGATTTGTGTGATTTTAATAACCTTGTCGACATGTACAGAGCAAAGCACCCAGAACTGCATGCAGGCAAGGAGTTTCTTAGAGATATCACACAATTCCAGGAAATACCTGTCCATGTCTTTGGCTTCAACTGTATAATGTAGTAAAGCAGGAGTGTCTACTATCTCTACTTTTATTTATATTTGCATTAGAGCCCCTATTAATCAAAATCAGAAAAGAAACATCAGTTATGGGCTTTAGACATCATAATAAGGAAATTAAAATAAGTGCATATGTGGATGACATTTTGGCAATTATGACACATCTACAAATATCGTATCCCAAGTTTGTGGAAGTGATAATGAGTAAAGTGCAGTTTCTGGATATGAGATAAACACCTTAAAACCATGATGCTCCCTGTATATTTATTGTCTCCTAATAGATATGAATTGCTCAAACATATGTGTATATCAAACAAATCAAGTATTAAGGTGTGACCTTATTTAGTATGCTAGAATGGATTATACAAGAAAGTTTATTATCATCAGAAAATTGATAAAATGTTGGATAAAAGGAATAGTTTATCTCTTTTTTTCTTATGGGGAAGGGTGGACACTTTGAAAATATTCATCATACCTCACCCTCTATTTTTTGCAGGCTTTAATGGATGGGAATATATATTTCTTGGTTAGCAATGATGAGAAGGTCTTTTAAAAACTTTATTGTAGGATGTTCTCCCCTCCACAAAGTCTGGGATATTGTAACAGGGTGCCCCTGTTATGAATGAATAGTCCTGCAGTAAAAATGTGCAACCCCCCATATATTCTTTTTCTACTTTTCTTTCATCTTTTCTTACTCCTTTCTATGCTATATTTCGTAACAGGGTGGCCAACCTGGCATATCCTTATTAACTTTACTGTCCCTTTAAATCCTACTTTCCCCATTATTGCTCATTAATAGTATCTCCTTATATTGATAAAGGAGCCTTCTGGTTTAATGAAAAGAAATGCTTGCATTCATAAAGTGCCCCAGGTTGTTTATGTAGTGCTTCAGCACTGGAATGCAGGTGCTTCTGTGAAGAAAGTGAAGCGCTGTACGCTACTGTAACTGGTGCCCCTTTCAGACATGCAGAAATGCTGTGCTACAAGCCTGAGGTCGGGCGACGTAAATAAAAAGAAAACCGTTTGATGCGGTATTGTTGAAAAGCTCTTGAGAGTGTAAGAAGAAAAGGAAATGCTGCCTTCTGCAGCAATTGAAACAGCAGCGCCGCCTCATACATTGGAGCAGGAGCATGCTCCAATGTGCTCTGAGGCACAGCCACTGCTTAACTGAAACTTGACTCGAAGCAGGATGCTTCGGTAAAAAGGAAAAGTGCCGGCCAGGGAGGTGAAAGTGGCACATTCAAAATCCTTAAAAGGAAGTACTACAAATATTTGTTTAGACAGCCCAGAAAGCGAGTGACTGGGAGCTGTCAAAACCAAGGCCAAAATGAAATGTTTAAGCCGACGGCCAACATTTCAGCTGTTGGGTTTTGAAGACAAACAGCAGTAAATAGAAAAAGACTGCTAAAAAGGATTGCAGAGGCGTTCTAGGTATGAAGCCTGCAACTTCAAATAAATAAATCCTTTTTACTTGTTCTTTGTTAAAATAAATAACCTGTGCTCCAGTAACAGGTCCCCTGAGCTGGCAGGGGAAGGCAAATAGGGAGCGCGCCCCTCATTTGCCATTCCCCTGTCCAGGCCTGGTATTCCTGTATAAAATAAACATGTGAAAATGCACAAATAAATGTTTTTTTTTTTTACCTGAATTCCTGCCATTATGGGGAGATTCCTACTATAGGACTGAAAGCCCCTGAAGTGACTACTTTTGTAAAAATCAGGAGAGATGAAGTCACAGCAAGTGGGAGGAGCTAATCTCCTAATGAGGTGTTAACCCACTTAGTTTTAGGTGGTCTTAAAGGGATATTCTTAGTAAGTATTCCAAGTAAGAATAATAAATAAAAGCTTGTTTTTCCTACTGTACAAGAATGATCCAAGATAGCCTTAGATAGGACCACATAAAAGTCTATTTTATGTCAAGTGGGAGATCCCTGATTGTGATGTCACCCTAAGGATTGCTATAAAACCTTCCACTAGGGAGCTAAATAAGGTAGAGTGGGTCAGTATCTTCTGACCACAGAGAGTGAAGGAGCTAGTGTGAGAGCTTACGCACTGTATTGTTGGAACTCGCATGGTGGGTATTGAATATACAGAAGAAAGACTGGAGTTTCAAGAAGAATTATTTCCTGATGTGTTGAAATAGTGTGATGGACTAACAACTCAATAATTTTATATGTTACCCTTATTAAAAAGGGGGAGGGGGAAGGCAACACCAATGGAACTTCTAAATTGGATTGTTGAAAAAAAGGAAGATTTGGCCCTCAACCTCCAGACACAGGAAATTAATTTTCATATAAAGTATTTCCAAGATTTATTTTCTTAATCAATGTTTCATCATAAATGATACAGTCCCATAATTATTTTTCTTTTTCACAGAACGTTTTTTTTCACTTTGAACCAGCTTATGTTAAATGTTTCTAGCTCTCCCTTCTATTTTATCCAAGTAGTTACGTTTCAGGATCAACATGTCCCTTCATCAGACCACAGAGTAGCTTAATATGCTGGCTGAAAAATTAATTAAAACAATATATTAATATTCCTGTTTCTGGTCCTCTATCTCCAAATATCTTACAAATGATGATAATGTATAATGCCATTCTTATAAATAGGTTATACATTATACATTATTTATTATCATTTATAAGATTTTTGGTGATAGAGAGAGGACCGGGACCAGAAACAGGAATGTTAATATATTGTTTTAATTAATTTTTCAGCCAGCATATTAAGCTACTCTGTGGTCTGATGAAGGGACATGTTGATCCTGAAATGTAATTACTTGGGTAAAATATGAGGGATAACCAGAAAAGATTAACCCAAGCTGGTTCAAAGTGGAAAAACAAAATGTTCTATGAAAAAAAATTATGGAACTGTATCATTTATGATGAAACAATGAGTAAGAAAATAAATCTTGGAAATACTTTATACGAAAAATAATTTCCTATGTCTGGAGGTTGAGGGCCACATCTTCCTTTTTTTCAACAATCCAGTGCTGGACTAACACCCACAATTTTCTTTCTGTACATATAATTTTTTTTTGTTTTTGCAAATAAAATAATAAACATAACTTTTGTGTTTCTTATGCACTAAAATTACTGTCTGGCATCTGTCATTTATCCCACACCTTCTACACTGGTAGTTACTTCTGTGGGAGTGGGAGAACAACAAACTTTGGGATTGTTAGACTTCGGAAGTCGACAAACCCTGATGAGAGCCAATCTGGCCCCTGAAATAGACTTAAGCCAGAATGATACAACTGTTCGCTGTATACATGGGGATGTCCATCAGTATCACACTGCAAAGTTGACATTGACTGTTAACAACCAAATCCACATCTTGTTAGTTGGATTAGTACCCCGTCTACCTGTACCTGTTATAATTGGCCAGGATTACCCTTGTTTTGATGCCTTAATGAAGACTCATCAATCACTGGTGGAATCTGTTAATGTAGTTACCAGGGCCCAGGCAAAATTATAGATGGAACCTGTCTTCTTTTGAAGAGGATTATTTTGAAGGACAAGGAAAGCCAAGAAAATCCAAATAAGTTAAAAGGAACAAAAAGAAAGCTTGGCAAGATTCACATCCAGAAAAGAATGTGGAATTAGCACCAGGGTTGTTAAAAGGTGGCATCAGACTGGAACAGTTGGCAGATGAGATTTTAAGACCTCTATTTGCACAAATAAATCAAGAAGAAAAGAACGGACATTCTCATTTTTTATTAACGCGTAATATACTGTATAGAATAATGGTTGATCTTGTTACAAACTGTGAGACAGGGCAGTTAATAGCACCTAAACAGTATAGGGAGCAGGTAATATGATTGGCCCATGATATACCTATGGCTGGCCATGAGGGCAGGGATAGAACATTACAGCGGATACTATCCAGGTTTTGTTGGCCTGGGATTCATCAAGAGGTAGCAGCATATTGTAGAGTTTGTGCAAAATGCCAACTGGTGGCTCAAGGAGGGAAGAAAGATCAAGTACCCCTGCAACCCATCCCTTCTGTGACAACTCCTTCTGAGAGAGCAGCTATGGACATGGTGGGTCCCCTAACAAAGAGTTCAAAGGGAAATCAATTCATACTGGTTGTGTGCGAGTATGCCACCCAGTACCCTGAAGCCATACCAATGAGAATGGTTACTGCCCCTAGAATAGCTGAAGAATTAGCTAAAATTTCAGTCAAATGGGAATACCACAAGTGATTCTAACTGACAGAGGCAGTAATTTTACCTCTGTGATGCTACAAGAATTGCACCATCTGTTGAGTGTCACTGCAGTACGTACCTCCCCGTATCACCGCCAGACTGATGGGTTAGTAGAAGATTCAATAAAACACTTAAGAAAATGTTGCAAAAGTACGCACAAGAGGAAGGTCAAGACTGGGACAGATTTCTCCCTTACCTCTTGTTTGCCTACAGGGAAGTACCCCAAGCAACAACTGTTTTTTCCCCCTTTTCTTTACTATATGGTTGCAACTCTAGGGGACCATTAGCTGCAATTAAAGAACACAGGGAGGAAGGCAAATGTGTGGGATTTACAAACATTGTGAATTACATGACTGACTTATGGGAAAGGCTTGTGAAATATGTAACAATGGCTCACAGGAATGTTGACCAGAAACAGCATGGTCAAAAATAATTGTATGATAAAGGATTGAAATACAAACATTTTGAACCCGGAGAAAAAGTGTTACTATTGTTGCCTAGTACAGAAAATAAGCTTCTAATGAGATGGCAAGGGCCTTAAGTGGTACTTCGACAGACTGGTATTGTGAATTATGAGATTGAAATGCCTGGGTGGAGACCAGTAAAAAGGGTATACCATGCCAATTTGTTAAGGAAATGGATAGAGGAGTCAAACCCATCCCTCTACATTCAACCTGAACAAGGCCTATCAGAGATAGAGGTGGCTTATGATAGATTAGAGACAGAACAAGGGGAAAATGAAATTCAGATTAATCTGGAATTAAAACCTGATCAAAGACAAGAGGTTGATCAACTCTAGGAGTTTTTTTAGAGAAACATTTACTAAAACACCAGGGAAGGCATTAGGGGTGGTGCATGAGATTAAACTGACACAAAGTAAACCAATTCACCAGAGGCCCTATAGGTTACCAGAGAAAATCCGAAAAGAGGTAGTGGATGAGGTAAGGAAAATGGAACAAGCAAGGGTGATTGTTCCTTCACATAGCCCTTGGTCCTCTCCTTTAGTAGTGATAAATAAAAAAGAGGGTGGTGTTCGGTTATGTCTGGATTTTTGGAAAATCATTGCAATTTCTGAGTTTGATGGCTACCCCATAACACGAATTGATGATCTGCTAGATCAGATAGGTTCTGCACGATACATCAGCACCCTAGATTTGATGAAAGGGTAGTGGCAGATACTCTTAGCACCACAGGCCCAAGAGTTAACAGCGTTCAGTACCCCTATTGGTTCATACCAATTTATGACCATTCTATTCGGTTTGCACGGGGCTCCGGCCACTTTTCAGAGACACACGGTCCGTGTTTTACATAGAAACATTGAAGTTGATGGCAGATAAGGACCGCAAGGCCCTTCCAGTCTGCCCATTTCTTTTTCTACCTTATAAATGTGCCATCAGCTTTCCTCTGTCAATGGCCTATCTATTCATACTCATCTGTATTGCTCCCTTATGCCTATCCCATGCCTGTTTGAAGCCCTGCACTGTATTCATATCCATATCCACCACTTCCTGAGGTAGGCTATTTCATGCATCCACCACCCTTTCTGTGAAAAAGAACTTCCTCACATTACCCCTTAATCGGCCTCTCTCAAATCTCATGCTGTGTCCTCTTGTCCTGCTATTTTTCTTATATTGAAACATGTTAGACTCTTTTACCTTGTTAATGCCCTCAGGGTGAGATGAGTCTCTTTTGGATGACTCAAACTGGGCAGTGTGGTGGATGGGGAGGAGGGGAGGTGGCCCTACAGGGTACTTGGAGCTCTCTAAAGGTGGTCTGAAAGTGAAGCTGAGGTTCAATGCAGGAAATGCAAGGTACTGCACCTGGGAGCCAGAAACCCGGGCCAAGTGTGCACCCGGGTGGGGGTGGAAATGCTACAAGTCTCGATGGCTGAGAGGGACCTGGAGGTGGTGGTGGATGTCAAGATGAACAACTCAGAGACTTGTAGGAGGGCAGTGGCAAAAGGCCAACAGGATGCTTGAATGCATCACTAGGGGGATCATCTCCAGAAGGAGAGAAGTGATACTCCCACTGTATAACTGCTTGGTGAGGCCGCACCTCGAGTACTGTGTGCAGTTTTGGAGGCCACATTTAAAGAGTGACATTGAACTCCTGGAGAGGGTCCAGAGGAGGGCAACCAAAATGATTTGGGGCTTGGGGGATAGGACCTACGGGGAGAGGCTCGAACAGCTAAATATGTACACATTGGCAGAGAGAAGGGACCAGGGGGACATGATAGAGGTCTTCAGGTACATGAAGGGGGTAAATGGGGAGGAGCAGTCTGGGTGCTCCAAAGGAAGGAGGGGGCAACTAGAGGGCATGGGTGGAAGCTGAAGGGGGGGAGATTCAAGAGAGAAAGGAGGAGGTGCTACTTCACTGAGAGGGTGGTGGAGCCATGGAATGCACTGCCCAGGGGGCTGGTGGAGGCAGACATGGTGGAGGGGTTCACGAGGGGGTGGGACAGGTACAGGGTAAGGGTTTTGGATGCAAAAAACCAGGTCAACAAGAATATCCGGGACTGGAAAGGGAGAAGCCAGAGAGGGACAGGGGGGCAGCTAGGTCAGCTCCCAGGGTGGGGGCTGACCAAACGAGCAGACGCGAAAGACTGTTAGGCCTATTCTGCTGGCATTTTAGTATGTTAGTATGTTAGTATATCACCTCTCTCCCTCCTTTACTCTAGGGTATACATATTGAGCTCCATTAATCTGTCCTCATATGTTGTCTGATGCAGTCCCTGCACCATTTTGGTTGCCCTTCTCTGGACTGCCTCAGTTTGGTTCATGTCCTTGGGAAGGTGTGGCCTCCAGTACTGCATGCAGTACTCCAGATGGGGCCTAACCAGTGTCTTATAAAGAGGGATTATTACCTCCCTCTTCTGACTTGTGATACCCCTACTAATACACCCCAACATCCCCCTAGCCTTATGTACTGCTTTAGTGGTCTGCTTGGATGATTTCAAGTCATCGGTGATGATGATGCCCAAGTCTATTTCTTCCCTTGTGACTGCCAGGAACTCCTCTCCCAGCCTATAGGTGGCGTCCGGGTTTCTCTTCCCTATGTGCATGATCTTGCACTTCTTTGCATTAAATCCCAGTTGCCACTCTTCCGACCATTTTGCTAGTTTATCCAGATCTATTCTTATTCTGCCCACTCCATCTGGATCATCTGCTCTGTTGCAGATCTTGGTGTCATCTGCAAGCAGACAAACCTTACCTTCCACTCCATCTGCAATGTCACTGATGAAGATACTGAAGAGGACTGGCCCCAGGACTGATCCTGGAGGTACCCCCTTGTGACTTGCATCTCTTCTGACTGTATACCATTTACCACCACTCGCTGTTTTCTGCCCGACAACCAGTTTGCCACCCAGTTGACCAGCTTCTGATCCACCCCAAGCCTACCCAGCTTATTAATCAACCTTCTATGTGGAACAGTACCGAAAGCTTTGCTGAAGTCAAGGTAGGTGACATCAACTGCTCCCCCTTGGTCCACCACTCTGGTTACCCAGTTACCCTGATTACCATAACCAGCACAGCGCTGCCTATTTGGATGACGTGGTCATCTATAGCCCGGACTGGAATACCCACTTAATTCATCTTAGTGCTGTTATTCAAAGCATTAAGGATGCAGAACTTACAATAAATCCTTCTAAATGTGCTACTGATAAAACTGAGACCAGATATTTGAGGTTTATAATTGGGCAGGGAACTGTAAAGCGAGAAACAGACAAAGTGGAGGCTGTGGCCAATAGTCCTATTCCCACTACCAAATGCCATGTTAGATCTTTTTTAGGACTAGCAAGTTACTATCGAAGGTTCATTCCTGGCTTTTCCACCATTGCAACACCACTTACAGAACTGACTAAAAACAGGTATCCAAATAAAGTGAAGTGGACTGCTGAGTGTGAAACAGCTTTCCGGAATGTAAAGGCAGCTTTATGTTCACCACCACTACTCCTAAGTCCAGACTTTAGGAAACCATTTGAGGTTCAAACCAATGCCCCTGACACGGGCATTGGGGCAGTCTTAACCCAGCATGATCACAAAGGCAAGCACCCAATTCTATTCATTAGTAGGAAACTGCATGAGTGAGAAAGAAAGTATTTCACAATAGAGAAGGAATGCCTGGTCATAAAATGGGCTATAGAGGCTCTCAAATATTATTTATGGGGGCATAAATTCACGATTGTAATGGACCACAACATGCTATGTTGGCTACACCTCACGAAGGATAAGAAATTGGTGCATCATGCGCTGGTACCTGTCCTTCCAGCCCTATAAATTTTTGGTAAAACATAGAACTGGGTCTCAACATCAAAATGCCAATTTTGTATCCTGGTATGGAGCTGAACATGTTATGACTGAAAATTGTGATGTGACTTATAATAATGAATGATGTGTTTTTTTTTTTTTTAAAGACACATACCTCAGGGAAAAGAACAGTAGGATCAGTTTATTGAATGTATAAATGTTAGTTATATGTTACAAACAGTTTTGCTTATTAAGGGTCCCCGAGGGGAGCTTCTGGAGAGGGTGGGTGGAAGTTCCAACCCTTCTAAGGGTGAAGGATTCAGCCAACATTATACTGTGTTGCCTTTTTAAATATGGGAGGAGTGTAACAGGGTGCCCCTGTTATGAATGAATAGTCCTGCAGTAAAATGTGTACCCCCTCATATATTCTTTTTCTACTTTTCTTTCATCTTTTCTTACTCCTTTCTATGCTATATTTCGTAACAGGGTGGACAACCTGGCATATCCTTATTAACTTTACTGTCCCTTTAAATCCTACTTTCCCAATTATTGCACATTAATAGTATCTCCTTTTATTTATAAAGGAGCCTTCTGGTTTAATGAAAATAAATGCTTGCATTCATAAAGTGCCCCAGGTTGTTTATATAGCGCTTCAGTGCTGGACTGCTGGTGCTACTGTGAAGAAAGTGAAGCGCTGGAGTCACGTGATGCCGGCTCGGCTGTAACAGCTTGCGCTCTCACCTCCAGCTTCCCCGCAGCTTCAATTTCGTTATTTTGATTCTTCTTCGGGGCAGTAGCCATTTAAATTTGTAACTCTGCAGAGGATCTAAAACCAGCGATCGATCCGGTTGACGGTTTGGAAGTGCTTAAAGCACAATATGAGGAAAAACGCCACGCGTCATACTCCACCGGTCTCGCTGGCTAAGGCACAACCTAAAAAGCCCAGAGTTGCCGAGGAAGGCGAGGGCTCTGAAGAAACTGTGCTACTGGACCAGAACGAGCCCTTAACCCTTGCTCAATTTTTAGCGGAGTTCAAGCCTTTTCGAATTGAGCTGGGCTCGATTGCTAATGATCTAAAAGCCGTTACTTCAGCGTTAGAGGACTTAACCAGGCGCATTGGGGATTCTGAAGCCAAGATTTCCTCCCTGGAAAGGAAAGTTCTGAGACAAGAACCTGAACTTACTAATCTCCGTCAGAAGATCTCTAAGATGGAAGCTAAACTAGAAGACTTAGAGGTGAGTCGGAGAAACAATGTTGTAGTGATAGGGTTAAAGAAAGAAGAAGGTCGACTGACCCTCTTCACACAGAATTTCTTTACAGAGCTATTTAGGCCTCACTTTCTTCGGGAGAAATTCATAATTGAGAGGGTCATCGGGCCTTGACCAATGCCAGCTTTGGGTACCCTCCACGGGCTTTCATCGTCCGCTCTTGAATTATCAGGAAAACAATTTATAATGCTTAAAACTAAGGAGAAAAGGAGCTGTTCTGGAAGGATCTCCCATTAGAATTACCCAAGACTTGCCGGTTACTGTAAGGCAGAAGTGTGCGGAGTATCATCCATTGATTACCAGTTGATCCTGGCGGTTTTAAGTTTAAGGTTTTATATCCCGCCAAGCTTCATGTTTACATTAATGGTCAATGGGTTAAATTTGATGATGCCGCTACAGCGCGAAGTGGTCTGACAACTGCCCTCCCGGACCTATTCAAGTGACCACAAGGAACTTCCAGAAGATATAAGTTTAGAAACCATTTGTTTTTTCGAGGTAAATTCAACATAAGTAGCTGCCCGAAGGGCCAGGGAAATCACTTTCTTTGAGCTATTTTCCTGTACATACTGCCCAACCTCAAGATGTTTAAGGTGGGACTCTGGATCTAACAGACCAGAAAAAGGGGAAGAGAATAGAGAAAGAAAGAAGAGGGGAAGGAAAGGAAAGCGAAATTCCCTCTCTCTTCAATCCAGGTGGCAGGATCCATATCCAGGTCTAACAGCTCGTGCAATCACGACTCTGGTTGTAAAGGGTATGAGATGCCTTTGACCTTTTAACACTATCAGCCTCCCTGTTTAGGGTCAGTGGAGCTCCTACTTCCTACATGACTGTGTCAAAATATGGGATGGGGTATGTCCCTTTCCCATCTCTTAATTGGGACATGTACTTCTAATACCTGTCTTCATACCATCTTCTTGTGCGGGCTGCAGACATGCTTGACGGAGTCAAACGATTACTCTATTGGTACTATACCTGGCTCAGAGGAAAGCCACATTGAACTCTAGGGTTATGTTCGTTGTATTTTCTTGAAATGTTTTTTTTTTTTGGAACCTGCAGTAAAGATAACTGAAGGGTCTGGTTGTAGCTCTATACGGAATATGGATTTATAAATTCGGGAGATGTTAGAGGACCTGGGGGGGAACTGGAAATAGAATGATTATCTAAAAACTGCATTTTCTTGTGGAATATAAAGGGGCTGACTTTAGGGATAGAAGGTTTCCTGTAAATACTGTATTAGCGAAAACAGTTGATTAAACGGGTTTAATTGTATGGATATGTTGCGGGAAGAGCTGGGGGGATAGACTAGCTGACAGAGTTCTGGCTGTCATTGGCCATAGTGTGTTGAGAAAGGGGGGAAGGGGACATTGGGGGGATGGGTTACTGGGAAGTTTATGGAAGTTCGCCCTGTTTACTATTTTACTTTACTGTTGTTGTATTATATGGGATGATGGGAGATATGATGATCTAGGATATGCAAAGGGTGGGTTTAAAGGAAGGGGACTTCGGTGGGAGGATGTGGTTGGGAGGGATTTTGGATTATTTAAGTTGGGGGGGAGGGTATTTAAGGTCTGCAATTATAATGGTTGTGTAGGGTTTGTTATACAAATGCAAACTGGTATAAGATTCAGCTGGAAATGGAGACGAGTGTTGCAATAAAATTTCTTACATTGAACATTAAAGGAGCAAGAGATAAAGTTAAGCAATTTAAAGTACTGAAGTATATTGATACAATGGAAGCCAAAATAATATTTTTACAAGAAACTCATCTGTTACAAGAGGAGAGCAATGCTATGAGGAGACTTCAGATAGGCATGATTTTCTCATCGCAGGGCACCACACAGAGCAGAGGGGTTATGTTATTATTCCATAGATCTTTGCATTTTGTACCCATTAAGGTTATCCAGGATAATGAGGGAAGATATATCCTAGTACAAGGCAAGTTACTGGGCAAGGTTATAGTATTTGGAACAATTTATGGTCCCAATTCAGACTCTCAAGACTTTTTAGTTGAACTCTCAAGGCTTTACAACCCTTCATTCACTTTCCCATGATAATAGCTGGGGATTTCAACACAGTACTTGACCCTGCATTAGACAGAACTTCCAAGTCACAAATACTCGTTACTCCATCTTCTCGAGCCCTAGGAGAGTTGGTTGACCAATTGGGCTTAGCAGATGTTTGGAGGGTTCTTCATCCTCAAGAAAAGAGTTATACGTTTGTTTCTCCGACTCATGGGTCGTGCTCCCGGCTAGATTATATTTTAGTATCCCGCACCTTGCTACCAGGAATTCTTAGTTCAACAATAACTGCTGCTCCTATCACGGATCATTCAGCCGTTGATCTTACTGTTTTTCTCCCTTCCTTAGTTCGTAAAAGTAATAGATGGAAGATAAATAATCAGATATTGAGGAACTCCAAAACAATCCAATACTTGTCGTCTCAAATTACAGAATTTTTTCTTTTTAATCTGGAAGATCAGATTAGGCCGGATATTCATTGGGGAGCGTTTAAGGCATATATGAGAGGCTTACTAATTAGCCTGGCTGTGCAAAAAAAAAAAAAAATAGAGTTACTATGGAGGGATTATTAAATCAGATTAGGTCTCTAGAGCATAAATTGCTCAGTACCCCCACTGAAGAAGTGAAGGTAAGTTTAGCAAAGACCAAAGACGCATACCTTAAACTACTAGGGGAGCAGGCTGAACTAGCCATTATTAAAACTAAGACAAAATTAGTAGATCAAGGTGAAAAATCGGGTAAAATTCTGGCTAAACGTATCTCTCAATTTGAAGCTTCTCGTTTGATAGAGGGTATTTTTTCGGACGAAGAAGGAACTATTAAAACTACCCCCGAGGATATAGTTCACATCTTTCGTAATTACTTCACAATTTTGTATGTGGGTATGCATACATCCCCGACCGAGAAAGATATCTCTTCGTTTCTAGATAAATTACCCCTCCCTACTCTTAGTGAATCAGAGCAATCGGAGTTGGTTGTGGAGATTACACAAGAAGAGATTGAAATGGCTATTAAAGGTCTTGCTGATAAAACCCTGGACCAGATGGGTTTTCACCCAATTTTACAAAACCATTGTGTCTCAGCTATCTCCGATTCTTCTTAAACTATTCCAATATATTTTATCCAGCAAAGAAATAGAATACTCCTTTACTGAGGCACTTATAGTGCTCATCCCCAAACCTAATAAACCACCTGAAAAGCCGGCCAGTTACAGACCAATCTCTCTGTTGAATTACGATATTAAGATCCTGGCCAAAATACTGGCTGATCGCATCTGCCAGGTGATTCCAAGGTTGATTGGCCCAGAACAAGTGGGTTTTATGAAAGGTAGATCCTCCTCGGATCATTTTAGAACCTTGGAGCATGTTATTTCGGCTTCTGAGGGGTCCGATCTGCCAATGGCATTGGTTTCCTTAGACCTTGAAAAGGCTTTCGATAGAGTCCACTGGACCTATCTTTTGAGGCTATGTGCAAATTTGGTTTTCCGAGAAATTTGTGGACTGGATTAGGGCATTGTACACAGACCCTCAGCTAGGGTTATGTGTAATGGAGCTATCTCGCTTCCTTTAAATTACAGGCAGTACGAGACAGGGTTGTCCCCTTTCACCCTATTATTCAATCTGTATATGGAGCCCTTATAAGGAGTATAGTGATGTCTTCTGAGATTCGAGGTATCAATGTGAGGACTATACAATTAAGGTTACGGCTTACACTGATGATCTACTAATTTATGTGTCTAACCCTGACCGTCCATCCTCAATTATTGGAACTTATTCAAAACTTCAGTAGGCTATCTAATTATAAACTCAATCAAGACAAAACTGTTGTTTACCCTTTAAATAACAGAGTATTCAAGCCTGCTATTACTACACTTGGTTTAGGTTGGGATGCTAAATCTTTTAGATATCTGGGTCTCTGCGTAACCAATACCCAGGCTAGATTGAGCCAACTCAATTTAGAAACTCTACTCCACACCATTAAGCTTGACCTCAAGAGATGGACACAATTATCCTTGTCTTTATGGGGGAGAATAAATATTGTTAAAATGAATATATTTCCCAGACTTTTTTACCCCTTATCTATGCTAAATATTTGGATTCCCCTTTCGTGGTTTAAGAGGCTTCATAGCGAACTCGCTGATTTTATATGGGGTTACAAAAAGGCCAGGATGTCATATTCTAAATTAGCAGCTCCCAAGATTCTCGGTGGTTTAAGAATGCCTCATTTTGCGCTTTATTTTTGGGTGGCACATTTAAATAAATATGGGAGATGGATGTATTATGACAACGCTGTTATGAATACGGGATATACCCCATTGTGGGTTCCTTTGGAGCTTAATCTCATTAAAAGTGCAGATATTAACCCTAAGGCTTTACCTTACGTTCCTGCCCGTTTGCTTCCTTCCTTGTTGAAAGAATCCCATATTGGACTTTCTCTTAGAATACATAACCAATTATGTAATTTTCTGAAGTACGAGTACATATGGGACTGGGGCAGCCTCTGGGGAACCACAATGGAGGATAGGATATCGGTCTATTAAGTGGAATTGGTTGCCTTTCTTAGTCTCTTGCTCCCTGAAGGATTTTATAAACATGGATGGTAGGGTGATTTCGACAGAACAGATCTTGGTGAAGTTCGATCTGTCTCAGAGAGATATTTTTAAAATATACCAATTACGTCATGCTTTGATTCAGAGAGTTGGTAACAAACCGGTTTACTCCCCTTTTATCTCCTTTTGGGATGATCTCCGTGCCTACGTTGGTGCCCCACAAGCTATTTCCAAGATTTATTTAATATTGTTTAATTGGGCTTTTAAGGATAACCTTGCACCTACTTCATACTGGACCAAAATATTTCATGGGATTGGATGCTTATCTGGCGAAACTGCCATAAATGGATCCAACAAGATCATCTCAGATTAGTACAATTTAAAATACTACATAATATTTATTATACACCTCAGAAGTTACAGGACTTAAAGTTAGCACAGGATTCTCTGTGTTACAGATGTGGCAGGGAAGGGGGTGACCTTCTCCATATTTTTTGGTTATGCCCTAACTTAACCCCTCTATGGAACGAAATCAAAAATAAAACGGATCCTTTACTGGGTTTAGAAGAATTGTTTACTCCAGAAGTATGTTTACTAGGTGATATGTCGGGTTGTAGGGTTAAACAGGAAATTTCATATATCCATGATTGCCTGTGTAGTTAAAAACTGGTGTTGAGATATTGGAAGGATCCTCGCCTTATTTCATATTCTGAATGGTTGACAGAGCTCCTTTCTTCTCTTAGAACTGAGAGGATGATTGCCATACTGCATAATGAGCTGCCCCGCTATGAGAAAATCTGGTCTCCTCTAGTAACCGCTTATTTATAAGGAATTCATGTTACAGATACCCCTTTCTCTTTTTTTTTTTTTTTCTTTTTTCTTTCTCTTATGTATTTACCAATTGCAGTGCCTTATAAGGGGAGTGGGAGGATGGGTGGGAGGGACGGGAGGGATTGTGGGAAATATTTGGTTCGCTTTTCTGTTACAAAGTATTCTGACTGTCGACTATATGATTCTATTTTTGTCTTACTGTTTATCTTGATATTGTTCCTGCATTTGTCTGCTTGAAATGCTTAATAAAATGTTAATTGCAAAAAAAGAAAGTGAAGCGCTATACGCTACTGTAACTGGTACCCCTTTCAGACGTGCAGAAATGCTGTGCTACAAGCCCGAGGTCGGGCGAAGTAAATAAAAAGAAAACCACTTGATGTGGTATTGTTGAAAAGCTCTTGTGAGCTTAAAAAGAAAAGGAAATGCTGCCTTCTGCAGTAATGGAAACAGCAGAACTGCCTGGTACATCGGAGCAGGACATACTTCGATGTGCTCTGAGGCACAGCCACTGCTTAATTGAAACTTGACGCAAAGCAGGATGCTTTGGTAAAAAGTAAAAGTGCCGGCCAGGGAGGTGAAAGTGGCACATTCAAAGTCCTTAAAAGGAAGTTCTACAAATATTTGTTGTTTAGACAGCCCAGAAAGCGAGTGACTGGGAGCTGTCAAAACCAAGGCCAAAATTAAATGTTTAAGCCGAAGGCCGACATTTGAGCCATTGGGTTTTAAAGACAAACAGCAGTAAATAGAAAAAGACTGTTAACAAGGATTGCAGAGGCCTTCTAGATATAAAGCCTGCAACTTTAAATAAATAAATCCTTTTCCCTTTTTCTTTGTTAAAATAAATAACCTGTGCTCCAGTATCAGGTCTCCTGGGCTGGCAGGGGAGGCAAATAGGGAGCACGCCCCTCATTTGCCATTCCCCTATCCAGGCTGGGTATTCCTGTATTAAATAAACATGTGAAAATGCCATTATGGGAAGAGTCCTACTATAGGACTGAAAGCCCCTGTTTTTGTAAAAATCAGGAGAAATGAGGTCACAGCACATGGGAGGAGCTAATCTCCTAATGAGGTGTTAACCCATTTAAGGTTTTAGGTGGTCTTAAAGGGATATTCTTAGTAAGTATTCCAAGTAAGACTAATAAATAAAAGCTTGTTTTTCCTATTGTACAAGAATGATTCAAGATAGCCTTAGATAGGACCACATAAAAGTCTATTTTATGTTACGTGGGAGATCCCCGATTGTGATGTCACCCTAAGGATAGCTATAAAACCTTCCACTAGGGAGCTAAATAAGGTAGAGTGGGTCAGTATCTTCTGACCACAGAGAGTGAAGGAGCTAGTGTGAGAGCTTACGCACCGCATTGTTGGAACTCGCATGGTGGGTATTGAATATACAGAAGAAAGACAGGAGTTTCAAGAATTATTTGCTGATGTGTTGAAATAGTGTGATGGACTAACACTCACAATTTTCATTTTGTAAATATAATTTTTTTTTCGTTTTGTGTTTGCAAAGTTTTTGCCAATAAAATAATAAACACAAATTTTGTGTTTTTTATGCACTAAAATTACTGTCTGGCATATGTCATTTATCCCACACCTTCTACAGATACATTAATTGTATATAGATCCCAAGAGGTTATGAGCTGTCTGCATTCTGTTAGATATTATTAGGCGATAAAGATTTAAACTGTTCTGAGGTGGACATATCTGGATGATAAAGAAATTACTGGAAAGTCACATTATTTAATACAAACTATTTGGGATCAAGGAAATGAAAATTTGGTAATTTAAACTTTATGGCCCATTTCTCACACTTTTAATTAGATAAATAAATAACTCAGTAATCCAGTCTATAGTAAACGATATAACACGATACTGGAAATGAAGCTTCTACAGAACCCAGTATCAACCAGTAATATTAGATGGAATAACAAAATCTTGGATTAAAAATTGTAGCCAATGGGGTTATGGGATAAACTTATTTTAATGAAGATCATCAATTGTGAGGATTTAATGAATGGACAAGGGTTTGTCAGTTATAAAACATATTTTAGTAGGCCAGGTGGCACTGAGGGTTGAGGCGCTGGATGCCACACCTCGCTTCATGCTAGCGACCCAGGTTTGGGAACGGACTTGTGTTGCCAGGGGTCGGCAGGGGAGGAGAGGGATTGAGCATCCATAGACTGCTCTCCCTCTCTGGGGAAGGGGGACTTTAGTGGTCAGCGTATCAGCGACCTCTAGTGGAGGCTGGGGATTGGTGTGTTGGCACTACAAGAAAAGGGGTGGGCTTGGGGCACGATGCCGGGAGGAAGCGCATGCAGACATGTACGCATTCCCCTCCATTGGCATGATTGCATGCACCAGGTGCACGCTGGGGGACTGAGCAAGGGAAAATGGCTACAGTCGTGGTGGCATGATGGCAGTCTCAGGAGGATCGGTTAGCTCCAGGGTGCGTGGCATATACTGGACCCTGGTTCAGTGGAGAGTGAAGGGGGGCTCTCCACCACCCCACTGCGGGGGGCAAGCCGTGGGGGTAGCGGCCATGGGACCTTCATGGGAACTGACTGGATCTTTGGGACGGTGGCCTGAAGGACTGATGGGATGCCAGGAAGGCAAGGTAGGCAGACTGGGAGCCAGGGAGAAAAAGGATTAACTAAAAAAAAAAAACATATTTTAGTAAACTTAATCATATATATACTGAAAATAAGATCATGTAGAATAACGTCTGCATTTTATAGTTTATTATTATGAATAATTAATATTGGCATCTCACAGGAGAAGGATTTCTTTTGTGTTATGTTTGAACTGCTTGAACTCAGACAATAAAGCAAGTCCATCCTCCGAATAACCCATAGTAATGTAAAATGTAGCTAACAATAGGTGCTTGGCACCCCCAAACATAACATGACAGAAAGAAAATCACAGGATGAGTAAGGATTACTGAAATCATCAGCCACTACAGAAAAACAAGACTTGTAATAGATTAGGACCCCACCCACATTTTCTAAGCCTGTCTCGTCTTAACAGGCAGTAGTTTGGAATTGCAATTTCTGAATCAGAAATTCTGTTTGATAACCATGTCTTAGACACTGTGACCAGATCAAAATTATTCCCCAACTCCCATGTACTGAGTTTATCAAATTTTGGTAATAAACTTCTGTTGTTTACATGAAAAATGGATACAGTGTGTTTGGGGGTCACAGTGACTGCATCATACTCACTTGAGAAAGGACCACAATTTGATTGAATGTTACTGGCTAGAAGCAAGCCCAGAAAAACAAGGACCCATTTTCTAATAACTAAATTGAAGTGAACCAATTCATTTTTAGATATATTGGTACTGCAGCAAAATGTTGTATGCAAATCAAACATTGACACCTCACTGCGAATGACAGTACAGTAACGTAGCGATGGGTCACTGCACTGTCACTGTGGAACCCCGGCACCGCTTTCTTGGGGTCTTGCACCCCCTCCCAGAATCAACTATGACTCGGAGTTAATTATCTAAAGTATGGGGGGCATGGGGGCAGAGCCCCCTGAAGAAAACACAATGTTCTCAGATGGAATAATGCTGCCCGCAATTGCAGTTGGCATAAATCCATTGCTATAAAATCGGTCAACAAAATATTTGTCGAACTGGCGTCATAGAGCCGCAAAATGTAATACTTGTAACAAAGTATCTATAGCTGGCTTCAAGAAATAACATACCCAACTGTAACTCAGTAGAGACATATAGTCCTAGATAGGCATCAGTAGAAACCGAACGGTATGAAATTGCACTGGTAGGTAATACAGTTCAGTGTTGGCCTAAGCTGAAAACATATTTATATTAAGTAACAATAAAGCAAGAACAAAACATAGTAGAAAAAAAATCCTATTTTAACAGGCAGTTGGAGTGTACCAGATACAAGTACTAATCTGAGAACAAGACCAGTCAGCCTCACCTCGGTAGTGGGAAAGATCATGGAAGCACTACTGAAGGAGAGATTGGTGGAACATCTGGTTGTCAATGGACTACAGGACCCAAGGCAGCATGGTTTCACCAGGGGGGAGGTCATGTCAGACCAACCTCATTGAATTTTTTGACTGGGTGACTAGGGAGGTGGATCAGGGGAGGGTAGTGGACATGGCTTATCTGGACTTCAGCAAGGCCTTTGACACTGTGCCACATAGAAGACAATTACACAAACTGGGGAATATGGGTGTGGGCAGGACAGTAGTGTGGTGGGTAGGTAACTGGCTGGGTGGCAGGACACAGAGGGTGGTGGTAAATGGCTGTCACTCCACAGAGGGAAGAGTGACCAGTGGGGTACCACAGGGATCAGTGCTGGGATCGGTCCTATTCAACATCTTCATCAGTGACATTGCACAGGATCTAGAAGGCAGAATTTCACTGTTCGCTGATGACACAAAGCTCTGTAACAGAGTAGACACACCAGAGGGTGTAGACAGAATGAGAAGGGACCTGCAGAAACTTGAAGAATGGTCAATGGTTTGGCAGTTGAAATTCAATGCAAAGAAGTGCAAGATAATGCATATGGGGCACAAAAACCCTGGCACAATATATCAGTTGGGGGGTGAGGATATAGCATGCACCAAGCAGGAAAGGGATCTTGGGGTTGTCATCTCTGATGACCTCAAATGAGGAAACAGTGTGACAAGGCATCAGGTAAAGCAAATAGGATGCTGGGATGTATAGGCAGGGGCATCACCAGCAGGAAAAGGAGGTCATAATTCCGCATATCAAGACACTAGTGAGGCCCCACCTGGAGTACAGTGTACAGTTCTGGAGACCATACTCACGTAAGGACATAGACAGGGTAGAGAAGGTTCAGAGGAGGGCAACAAAGATTGTGCATGGGTTGCATCACAAGTCCTATGAAGACAGGTTGAAGGAACTGAACATGTACTCCCTGGAGGAGAGGAGGGAGAGGGATATGAGACATACAAGTATCTTACAGGGAGGAACAGGGTGCAGGAAAACACTATTTTTAAGCGAAAAAGATGTTTCAGGACTAGAGGGCATGGGATGAAGTTGAAGGGAGGACGATTCAGAGGAAACATGAGAAAGAATTTCTTCACAGAACAGGTGGTGGACAAGTGGAACACCCTGCCAGAGGAAGTGGTGGGAGCTGAAACAATCACGGGATTTAAGAATGCATGGGATAGACATAAAGGAATTCTAGAGGTCAGGGGTAAGGGGAAATAGACTTCTAGGAAAACAAACTGAACTTACAAGCTCAAATGGGCAGACTAGGTGGGCCATAGGCCCTTATCTACCGACACTGTCTATGTATCTATGTATCTATGTAAGATGGATACTAGATAGGGAGTAGGCCAGGCCCCTAATAATTGTAGGATATATGATTAGTGACCATTTAAATTTGGCAAGGAGGCAGACACCAGATAGGTAGTTCAGCTAGGTCCCTAGTATGAGCTAGACAAATTGCCATTTTGAGTTAAAAAAGCATGCATACGTACAACAATACACTATGGCCGACATTAGAATATGCAGGTATTCAATATGTAACAACCATCCCTTAGCTAGCAGTTCTAGCAGTTACATAAGCCAACAGTGAACAGTGGTAGAGTCCAGG
Source organism: Neoceratodus forsteri (assembly GCA_016271365.2). NCBI lineage: Eukaryota > Metazoa > Chordata > Ceratodontiformes > Ceratodontidae > Neoceratodus > Neoceratodus forsteri. Next base: position 1,841,733,334 of record CM057449.1, read on the forward strand.
ATACTAAAGGTTGTGGAGTACATGTGCTACAGTGCAACAGCGACATGTCACACTCACCTTGTAGTCACATACTAGTGGAGCAGCATGGCTTGGCCAATGGCTAACTCCGCAGCTGACACCTAGAGTGTGACACCCTTGGTGCTGTGGCCCTTAGCACTCTAGCCTACAGCAATGAGGGCCTCTAGAGGAATAGTGAAGTGTGAACAAGATGGAGAAGCCCCACCCATGGAACAGAGGGAGCCACCCGATTGGTGGATTCATGGCTGAAGCAAGGTCCAGTAATCGGGGAGGGTCCCCAGGTGTGGCTGCCGAAGTGTAGAGGTACTCATAGGGGCACAGCAGTAAAAAACACAGGCTACCTTCATGAACTTCTGAGCTGCTCCCAACATTGGCATCTAGAATGAGGATTGAGACTGCACCACATCTGTTTAAATTTTGTGGGATTTGTGTAGCCCCACTCAAGGGGGGGGGGGTCACCCAATTGATGGATGTGCGGCTGTAGGAATGTCCAGTCATCAAGGAAGGTTCCCAAGTGTGGCTGCTGAAGTGTGGAGATGCTCAGTGCAGAGAAGAGCTGTAGAAAGCACAGGCTGCCCTCACGACCATCTGATCTGCTCCTGAAGTTGAGGTTCAGCCTCCCATAATGTATATGTATTATGACTTTTCAGTTTTCTGTAAAGGGTTAGTTCATTTCTTTTTTTCTGTTTGGTTGCATTTTTACATGATTATTTTGTTATTACCTCCATGTTTCAGCTATGTCTGTATATACAATTCAATAAAAAATGTAATTATAGGAAAATAATAAGAGTAGCTATGGTATAACATAAGCAAAACCTGTATGCTACAATGTAGGGGCCACCTACATTGGGTGTGGCTAAGATTTAGTATGAGAGGACCCTTGGATTGCAATGTAAGGGCCACCCATAATGGCTGAGGCTAGGGTACACGATTAATTTATAATTGCAGGAAGAAAATCTCACACGCACAAGACTATAAAAATACATTCACCAGACTATGGTAAAGCTACAATTTCTATCTCATGTTGATTAAAGTCTTCTGAAAACTTTACCAATGGAGTTTCTGGCAATAAATGAGCATTGCATGTCAGATTAAAACATTCCTTTGTTATTTTGAAATACTGTATGCAGATGCAGTATTAAGCAAGGGGCTGGCCAGCTCATTCACTTGGGTGGCAATGGGTTGCACTATCATGTGACAGAAGAGGTTTGTCTTACAATCTTTTGTTTGTGAGATTCCAGTCATTTCCATGGCAATAGTTATGATGTCACAAAGAATTACAGTATGAGGGTGAAGCAGGAGGATGAAATTATGTTCGGGGTACAAAGAACATTTTTTCATGCAAATGTTCTCAGTGTTACAAAATGAGGGGGCCAAAGTACAGAAAATGAATGAAATAGGTTCCAGGTCATAACAGTGAACACGGAACAGTGACTTACAAGTCAGCGAGTGCACATAACCAAAAACAACGATGTGCACTATAGCATCCAACAGGAATAGCTACTGTCACTATATATTTCACAAAACGAAAAGACTACTATTTTTTTTGTCCCCCCACACCCCTAGCTTAATATAATCAGCTCAGGGGGTACTGGGGAAGGGGGCAAACTTGGGAGGGGCTACATCGGGGACACACATGTTGGCAGGGGAAGAACATTGAGGGGGATACTACAGACTGGGGGGGGGAACAATATCGGGAAGGCTGGATAACAGGACACATATTAGCAATTACTTGAATGATACATGTCCTGAAAAAAAAAATCAGTATGCCTACTGAGGGTCCAAACCCAGGTCATCCACTCCAAAGGTGGTTGCCTTAACCACCAGAGCACACGGCCAGCTCAGCAGGTACTTGCCAAACTAACATACACAAACCCTTCCAGATACACAACAGCCTTATGCACTCAACTTCACTGGGGTACTAATAGCACATAGCCATTATTAGCACAGTGCCATGTTAACATTTGCTGTTGTGATGTCGCTCTTATTCCCATTGCTCAAAATCAATCGCTAACTTAACATGATACCACGAAATATGTTAAATTGTGTACAAATATTATGTTTTATAAAAGTTGTTCTGTATACTGGCAAAAAGATTTGAGGATATACTAGCTCTTTAAGGTATCATCATCACTCCATGCCTACATTAGCAGTGCTGAAGCTGGTACAAGGTGACTCCTAAAAGGTATTATGTTTATGGAGCTCATCTGCTGTATGACCCACACTTCACACGCTGGTTACACTCCTGCACAACTTGACTTCAGAGGATCATATATTCACACATATCATAATTCCCTGGAAAACATGATCTTATGCATTCTACCAAGAGGGTGGAGTTCAAATTATTCAGTTCATCACAAGGAGGGGTCTCCCCCACACTCCCTGTCAGTAGGTGGCCTTTCTTTGTCTTCTTCGTCATCCATAAAGTAAAACATAACATGTAAATGGAAAATTTAAAAACAAAAGACATTTATGATGTTTACTTAAATTTCCCAGCCCAATAAGTGTAAAATGACATGACTTATCACTTTTAATATCTTGCCAAGAATCTTATTAACCAATCTGATTTTTACTACTCTGTGGGCTGCCAGCATCCCTATTCAAGAGATTTGTGGTTAAACCCTAGTTTTCTCAGAAGATGTTGGACTCTAAAATGTCACTTTTTGCCAGAAAGCACCTTTTGAAGTTTACATTAAGATGGATGTATATTTATTTTTACCCTGCTACAATGACAGTGGTTGAGATAAACTGTTTAATTCTAAATAAAAAACGCATCTGCTGTTTCTGCATTGTTTGTGGTTCCTGGAGTGGTGACAATTTAAACCAAGTAGCACACATGACATTTTAAATGAGATGTTATATGAGAATTTTCAGCTGCTAGCGTTTTTTTATTACGCTAGCATGTGTGCAGCTCATTTTTGCAAAATAAATACATTGCCATGGTAACTTGTCCTGAAATTAAAAAAAAGTAAACTTTGACAGGGTCAGTCTTAGTTTAATATACATAGCTTGCACTTTATCACTTTTTTCATTACACTGCAATATGTTTTCACCATTTGTCATATGGTAAATATCTACAGATTATGGCTACATGTCTATCATAATATAAACTTTCACAACCAAACAGACTATACCAGACAAGTTCTATCACATCTAAGTCATGATGCTACAACCTACAACAGAGATTTTTCTTATTCTTCACATGGGTGTGAAATGAGAATAGGGCTGTATTAGTCAGTAACATCCATGATCAGAAAAGACCTTGCTTTGCTTGACTCCCTGAGAGACCTGGGTTTGTGTCTATTGGCACCCTGAGGAGGTGAGGTGCATTACTCTTGGGAAGGGATTCGAGAAGGGAGCAAGCCACTTGGCATTCACATGCCCCCCCCCCCCGACAGCCAACCCTGGACCAGAATTGACTTCAACTGTAAAGGCAGCTTGATTGGAGGCAGTATAGCGTAGTGGTTAAGAGCACTGATCTGCAAACCTGGAGCACTGGGTTTGAATCCCACAGCCACCACTTGCATAATGTGTGACCATAAGCAAATCACTTAACTTCCCAGTGCTTCCAGGACACTCCTGAAAACAAGCCTCAGCCTAGTGTGTCTTTCCTGATTAAAAATTGTTAAAAAAATGTTTTTTTGTTCTGCAAGCCACATTTTTGCTAATATTGCATGCACAAGATTTTCGAAATATTTGGAACGTTTCATGGAATTGTGCCACACACAAAGTCCTCAAGACATGGGAACAAAAAACAAGCTGCATGGAAAAAAGAAACCCAAAACAAATTACAATTGTCACACACTGCATATCTACAACCTTGCCAGGGCTCTGTAACACCAGCTTGACATAAACCTCCATTCTAGTTCATCCAACTCTGTGTCCTGCACCCACACTCACCCCTCTGTGTAGTTAGTACATCCCAAATATCTGGACCTGTGAGCCCAGTCACAAGTCCCCATAGATCAAGCCAAGGCTAACTGGGTAGCATGTTATAATGATGACTGAAATTCAGCGACTCAATTTTTAGCATCTTTGATGTGAGCTACCCTAAAAGGGCAGCGAGGTGCGGTTATAGCGTCAAGGGATGGGTAAAAACAACAAGATTCCAGGAGAGTGAAGGACTGGAAGGGGAGGGTTCAGGAAGGAGAAGATATGTGAGGTGTAGTGTGGCAGTGTGCTGCTGAGCTGCCATTCTGGTGAGGTGGCAAGGGTGGTGGGCTGCAGCGAGGGAGGGCTGGGTAGGGCTTCTAATTTTTTTGACTATGTGCGGCACTTCATTTTTTTTGTTCTGTCAGTTTTTCCCCTTCCTGACATGCACCCTCCTGGAGTTGAGAATCATAATTTAGGGGAGGTGCAGGGGGCACAGCCCCCTGCATAGATACATTGATATTCTGTTGCTGTTGTCGGGTTTGCTGGAGAGTGTACATCGCTGTTTTGATTTTCGGTGATGTACTGTACTCCCGCTGCAACAGCTATCACTGTTTAGTGATCGCTGTTATGGCATGGAACCGGCTAACTGCTCGACCCTCAGGTGATGTGCTGACTTATTTGTCACTCTTTGCCTTATCACTTCCCAGTATTAGGAAAGATTACTTAGGAACATAGAAACTGAATTTGTCAGCAGATAAGGACTGCTTGGCCCACCCAGTCTGCACAGTTTGTCTCTGACTCTACTGTCACTGCAGATCCTATCTGATATCTGGCTACTCCCCCTTGCTTTCCTACTAAGATTCCTTTGTGCCTATCCCATGCATGCTTGAAGCCCTCCACTGTTTTCACTCCCACCACCTCTGCTGGAAAACTGTTCCATGTGTCCATCACTATTTCAGCGAAGAAGTACTTTCTCACATCTCTCCTAAATTTCCCCCCTTCCAGCTTCATTGCTTGCCCTCTTGTCCTGGTGCACATTCTCTTCTGAAAAATAGTCCACCTGCACCTTGTTCACCCCCATGAGGTCCTTATAGGTCTCTATTATGTCCGCTCCTCTTCCAAGGTGTACATATTGAGACCTCCCAGTCTCTCCTCATAGAGATTATAATGCAACTCTGGCACAATTTTAGTTGCTCACCTCTGGACAGCCTGTACCCTGTCTGTGCCCTTGCTGAGATGTGGTCTCCAGAACCAGATGCAGTACTCCAAGTGGGGTATTACCAATGATCTATACAGTGGTAACACCACCTCTCTCCTTCTGCTGGTGATTCCCCTCCCAGTGCACCTCAGCATCCTGCTGGCCCTGTCTACAGCCTTGTTGCAATGCCCCACCACCTTCAGTTCATCACATATGAGAACCCCAAGATCTCTTTCCTGCACTGTGACTGTCAGTACCTCTGCCCCCAATTTATACACCGCCCCCAGGTTTCTGTGCCCTAGGTGCATGATTTTGAACTTTTTTGCAGTGAAACCCAACTGCCATACCTTCGACCACACCTTGAGTTCTCTCAGGTCCCTGCTCATTCTCTCCACCCCTCCAGAGTATCTACCCTATTGCAGATTTTGGTGTCATCTACAATGAGGGCATACCTTCCTTTGCAGCTGTTCTGCAAAGTTGCTTATGAAGACACTGAAGAGGAGTGGTTCTAGCATTGAGCACTGAGGTATCCCGCTGGTTACTTTCCCCTCATTATGGCAAGTGCTGTCACCACCACCCTCTGTCACTCTGTCACCTATTTATCAGTCAATTCCATACTCAGTTTACCACCTTTGGTCCCATTCCAAACTGCCCAGTTTCCTTATAAGCCTCCTGTGTGGTATGGTGTCTAAGGCTTTGCTGAAGTATAAGTAGACCATGTCCATAACCCCACCCTGCTCTATTTTGCTGGTCATGCAGTAGAAGAAATCAATCAGGTTAGTCTGACATGATCTCTCTTTGTGAATCCATGCTGCCATAGGTATTAAAACCTGATTCAAGATGCTTCACTAGCCTTTCTTTCAATAGTATTTCCATTAACTTCCCCACCACAGACATTAGATTGACCAGCCTACAGTTGCCAGCTTCCTCCCTGCCACCACTTTTATGAAGTGGGACTGCATCTGTCCTCTGCCAGTCATCTGACAGTGTGTCTTTTCAATAGAATGGATACTTCAGATATCTGCTAGAATACCCTTTTCACAATGCACCATCAGTCCCTTTAATCTCAATAAATAGTGCTGTTTATTTTCAAGCTACTATACATTTCAGTGCTAACAATGTTAAACACTGCAATTAGGGAAACATGAAAATAAAGGCTTTGAACAGTAAACACAAGTACATAACTCTAGCCTGATTAAGACTCAAACTTAGAGGCAGAAAATGTGCATTAGCCTAGTGATCCCACTACACATTACACCAGGGAACTGTGGGACATAATTGGATCTTTTCTTAAGTATGTCAGGACAGAATAGCTGACCTCATCCCTAATGAACCTAAGCCAGGTACATTCTACATTCTACATGCCACGGTACCTAAAATCCATAAGCCTGGGAATCCAGGGATACCAATAGTATCTGGCAATGGTACCCTGACAGAGAGATCTCAGGTTTTATAGAAACCATTTTAAAAACACTTGCTATGGAAAGGGACAGCTACATTCAGGACACTACTCACTTCTTGCTTAAACTTTCTGGTTATAGGGACTTACCACCTAACACCGTATTAGCCACAATGAATGTAACCTCCCTCTACACTAATATTTCACATATGGATGGCATTTCAGCCTGTCTTAATCAATCAATCAATATCTTTATTTTATCTGGCAAACATCATTGAGCAATGCTCATTTTCAAGATGGACCTGATAGAAACATAAAGTCATAAATTACATTGGACAAAAGGCAAGGGGTAAAATAGCATAGAATTACAGAGACTAAGTGATACAACCAGCAAGACTAGATAAGATATTTATATTGTATAAACGCTTCATTGGTCAATGCCAGATTAAATGGTGCAGTCAGCAGGACTAGACAATATTTACAGTGTATAAACATTTCATTGATCAGTGCTAGACTAAATGATACAATCGCAGGACTAGACATAATATTTACAGTGTATAGACATTTCGGAGGCCAATGTGTTGGATTAGACATAATATTTACGGTGTACAGACATTTTGGAGGTCAATGTGCTGGACTAGACATAATATTTATGGTGTAAAGACATTTCAGAAGTCAATGTGCTGGTTGAGATAACTGTACTCAAGTATAAGTATACAAGCCTAAAGCTAACAGAGGAGGGAGGAGGGAAGATAGTACAACACCGGATGTTAGGATGGTGACCGGTGGAGGAAAATAGGGCAGGAAAAAAAGATGTGGAGAGGAAGTGCCAGAAATTGAGGAGGTATAGAAGCCTAGAAAGTGCTGGGGCACTAGAGCACTTTTTAGAGTATGAGCTAGGAAGAGGTAACTGAGGGGAGAGGAAGTTGAGAAGCCTAGTGTGCTGGTTCAGAGGAGCAGATTTTCGGAGCATATACCCGATGGGTAACTGGGGGGTGAGGGGCCAGGTAGTACTATGGTCTTGGAGAAAGATTCGGTGCTAAGCTCATAAACCAGGTTTGGATGGAGATCAATCACTGAAAGGATAGAGAATACTGGTAAGTGCTAGAGGTGTGGGAGGGGAAGATAGAAAGGTGTATAACCAGCATTTTGACCCCAGTTCTACATAGCAGGAACAGGACAGGTTCAATGATAACAATTTCAGGATTCATTGAAGAAGAAAGCATAGCTTGATTTGAAAGCAGCCACTGACAAAGGGTGGACCAGTTTCAAGGATTTTTGTACCGTATTCCACAGTAGGGGGAGCATATAAATTATTGAAGCCCTACCAAAGCGAGATCTCTCCTTGGGTACAAATAGCGAAATATAGGAGGTGCTTCTTAATGAGTATGTGCCTACTGTACATAATGGCAAGCAATCTGATATATATTGAGGCAGCTTATTGGAAATGGCTCTGAACATCCAAATGGCTGCATTTCTCTGTCATCTGTACTAAAGAGATGACCATCCCACCACTGTATATAAAGAACAATGATGGGTCGAGTAAGGGAGACCAGCGATAAATCTTAGAGCTCTGTGGTAAAGGGTATCTAGCTTTGAGAGTGCAGCAGTCGGGCCCTGACAGTACAAGAAGTCTGCATAGTCGAGAAGGGAAAGAAAAGTGGACTGAACCAGACTCATCTTGGCCTCTCTTGTCAGGAACTGGTTAATCCTGTAAACAAGACCTAGTCTCTGCCTGAGTTTTTTTAGCAGCTCTTCTATGTGGTCATTAAAGGATAGCCTTTGATCAATCCAGACACCCAGGTATTTGAACTTAGACATGTATTCCAAGGGTTCTTCCAGGAGTGTAGTGATCTGAGGGGATGTTATAGACGTGGTATCATATGTGCGAGGCGATAATAGCATTGCTTTGGTCTTTTTTGCATTTAGTAATAGTTTCTGTTTTAACAGTTGTAATTGCAGCAGATTAAAATCATGCTGCAGGTCATTGCTTGAGGCAGCAGGAGATGTTCCTTCAGAGTAGAGCACTGTGTCGTCAGTGAAGAAATGAATGTTGGCAGCTTTGATGTTGTCATTAATTCTATTAATATAAATTGCGAAAAGTAGCGGACCCAACATGGAGCCCTGGGGAACTCCTCTCAATAGAGGTTTTAAGGGAGAAAATTCCCCTTCTGCCTTGACCTGCTGGTACCGGCCTGTAAGGTAATTAGAGAACCACTTTTGGGAGTGGTGGTCCAGGCCAATGTTCCTGAGTGATGTAAGAAGCAGGTTGCGGTCTACAGTATCAAAGGCCTTGCTTAGGTCCAAAAATACTGTGCATACAAAGTTTTTAGCATCCGGTCCATGTAGCCAGTCATTGGTCACTTTAGTGAGAGCAGTGACAATACTATGTCATGCCCTAAAACCGGATTGTTTGTTTATTTATTTATTTACGAGTTTTACCAGGAAGGCATACTGAGCAACATTTGCTCGATTCCAGATGCGACCTGGCTTGCAAGGGGTTAATTAGATTTTCAGATTCTAGATATGTTTTGAGCTGATTACTCACAATCATTTCCAGGAGTTTGGATAAGATTGGAAGCAAGGAGATGGGTCTGTAATTATTAAGATCTGCAGGATCTCCGGATTTAAACAGGGGGATGACATGAGCTGTCTTCCATAGTGGTGGCAAGACAGCCTGGGAGAATGATAGATTAAAGAGGTGAGTAAGTGGGACAGCTAGGACCCGATAACCAATTTTCAGGTAGTAGGGGTCGAATAAGTCAGCTCCAGCACTTTTCTTGACATTCAGCTGTAACACGAAGCCTTCAACCTCCTTCAATGAGACCGGCTGCAGGGAGAATGAGGAGTTAGATACCAGGATTCCTTGATCCTGGACACCAAGTTGGGATCATAGGTTATTGGCAGGAGAGGTGTTGAAGGCTAGTCCTGCAGTGACAAAATGATTGTTGAGGTGTTCAAGGATGGAGGGCTTATCAGAGACGGAGGTGCCATCCACTAGGATTGTAGCGGGTAGTGAGTTTCCAGGAGTGTATCATTCTAAATCATTTAAGGTTTTCCAGAATTTGTTGGGGCACTTTGAGGATGCATTGAGTTCCCTATGATAAAAAGTGGCCTTCGACTGTCTGGCCAGTTTGGTGCAGAGGTTCCTCCCCCTCCTAAACAAAGTTCAGTCAGTTGGGAGCTTAGATTTCCTTGCCATTTTCCAAAGTGTGTCTCTTTTTTGTAAGGCAGTCTTTAGCTCTGAATTAAACAAGTGGCAGGATTTCACCCTATTATGGACTTTAATCAGTGGAGCAAGGTTATCCAGGGCTCCTGTTACGATTTCATGAAACATGTAGTAAGCCGCATCCACAGATTTTGCAAGGTAAAAGTCCTGCCAGTGTAATGAATCTTTTAGTTGGGTAATAAATTTACAGAGGTACCTACATGAGAAAGGACATCACCAAGACATCAGCTCAGAATTGGTGGGGGAACGTACTGATTTTATTCTGATGCACAACAACTTCTGCTTTAATGGGAGCCATTATGTTCAAATTATGGGAACAGCAATGGGTACCAGGATGGCTCTGCGGTATGCCAGCATTTTTATGGCAAATTTGGAGGAGGATTTCCTAAATCACTGTATGCATAAACCACTTGCTTATTTCCATTATATTGATGATTTATTTATAATTTGGACAGAGGGCATCAACACATTCAAAGGATTCCATCAGGAACTTAACAACCTCCACCCATCCATTAAACTTTCCCTGGAATATTCCAACACCAGTGTTAATTTTCTGGACACCACAGTTACCATCAAAGGTGGAACCTTGCAAACAGGTATTTACAGGAAATCGACAGACAGACAAAGATACCTGCATAGGAACAGTAATCGCCTAAGGCACACTAAAAAATCTGTAATGTACAGTCAAGCACTCCATTACCACCCTATCTGTTCGAGTGAGGAGGACAGAGATAAACACTTGGCCACACTGAAAAAGACTTTTATTGGGAAGAGGTATTCCTCCAGAGAATTTGACAGAGCAGTGGAATGTGCAACGCAGATACCACAGGAACAACTACTACAGTATAAAGAAAAGACTACCACCAACCAAATACCCATAGTTGTCATGTATCATCCTGATCTGGATCTTCTACATAAAATTATTAAGGACCTCCATCCAATATTCAGTGAGGATGATGCCCTGAAGTGTATTTTTTTAAGAACTACTTCTACTGTCTTTTAAGCAACCACCTAATTTAACTAACCTGATTGTTAGGAGTAAACTGTACCTGAGCAAAATAACAGAACACTGGGTGGCGCAACACTCTGCAATTTTGCTAGATATAAGACTTGTGAGTACATTTCCACTTCTGATTGTATCAATACCCCGCAAAATAAACAATTCAGGATACAGGGGAATTATACATGTGCATCTCGGAATGTTGTTTATTTTATTCAATGCAAGAGATGTCCACAAACAGGTTATGTTGTGTGACTGGACGACCTCTCTGCACCCAAAGGAACTTTCACAGTCATGCTATTAAAATGAAGATGACTGAAAAACCAGTGGCTCAACACTTCTCTGTCTGGTCACTCCATCTCGGATATGTCGGTACTGGTTTTATGAACATACAAACATACAAAAGTGGCAGCAGAAATAGGCCTTATGGTCTGCGAGTCTGCTCAATTATGCAGCTAGCCCCTCATCTCACAGCTGTCCCTTCCACTCCTCCCTTCCTTAGATTTACGCTCCCCCTCACCCTGTCCCATCCCCTCTTGAAACTGCCCACTGTCTTACAGGCCACCACCTCCTGTGGTAGAGTGTCCCACTTGTCCACCACCCTTTCCATGAAGAACTGTCTCCTTACCTCTCTCCTGAATCTTTCCCCCTCCAGTCTGAGACTATGCCCTCTCGTGTCCCTTCCTCTTCTTAATTGGAAGATCTCCTCTGTTCAAGTCTTGTTCATCCCTTTCAAGTACTTAAAGGTCTCAATCATGTCCCCCTTATCCCTCCTCTCCTCCAGGGTATACATATCTAGCTTGCCTAGCCTTTCCTCATAGGGCTTGCCCTCCAATCCTTTGATCATCTTTGTCGCCCTATGCTGTACCCCCTCCAACAATCTGACATACTTCCTCAGGTATGGGCACCAGAACTACATGCAGTACTCCAGGTGTGGCCTGACCAGTGACCTGTACAGGGGAGGACTACCTCCCCTACTTCTGGAGGATATTTCTCTCGCTATGCACCCCAGCATCTTCTTGGCCTTCACTGCCACCTTCCTACACTGAGCAGAGTTATTCATGCTCCCCATTATAGGTACTCCTAGGCCCTTTTGCTCCACGGTGCTACCCACCTGTACTCCTCTCAGGTGATAGTCCCTTCCCCGGTTCTTTGCTCCAAAGTGCAATACCTTGCACTTCTTAGCACTGAACCCCAGCTGCCATGTTTCTCAGCATGCCTGCAGTTTAGTTAGGTCGTCCTGTAGCCCCTTCCATCCCTCAATGTCATCAACCACTTACCCCATTTTGTTGTCATCTGCAAACAGACTGATCTTACTTCAGATCCGATGTGAGATATCAGCTATGATTAACCCAAACAACACCGGCCCCAGCTCTAATCCCTGTGGCACCCAGCTCATCACTGCCCTAGGTGCTGAGTTCCCCTCCCACTACCGCCATCTGCTGCCTACCACTTAGCCAAATCTTTATTCATTTCACGATCTTTGCTCCCGTTCCTACAGCTTCCAGCTTCTCCCCAGCCTCCTGTGTGGCACAGAGTCAAAAGCCTTGCTGAAATCCAAATAGAGGACATCCACTACATGGCCCTTGTCTAGTTCCCTTATCACCCAATCATAGTACTCAATGAGGTTGATCTGGCAGGATCTGCCCAAGACAAACCTGTGCTAATGCTCATCCTGGAGTCCATTGTCCTCCAAAAAGGTCACCAGCCTGTCTTTCAGGATTGTCTCCATGAGCTTCCCCACGATTGATGTGAGGCTCAATGGCCTGTAGTTTCCCGGTTTATCCTTTGGACCACCTTTGTGGATGGGCACCACATGGGCCATCCTCCAGTCCTGTGGTATGCATCCCTTGTCCAGGGAGGTATTGAACAGGTCCACCAGTGGCCCTGCCAGAACCTTGGTCAGCATCTTGAGTACCCTAGGGTGAATGACATCTGGCCCAGGTGCCTTGTCCACTCTCAGTGCCTTCAGTCCTTCCACTGCCCTGTCCTCAGTAATCCTCGCATCTGTCACCCTCTCTCCCCCCGCCTACCCCACTCCTCCCCTGTGGTACCTGCCCCGCTTTCTCTTGCGTGAATACAGAACAGAAGTATTCATTTAATGCCTCTGCCTGATCCTCCTCTCTCTCCACCCACCCCTTCCGTTTTTATCCTCAGTATTTGGTCCTTGTTGTTCCTTCTTTCCCTTATGTATCTGAAGAAATCCTTTTCTCGTTTTTGTCACCCTATGCCAGCCTCAGCTCCCTGGAAGCCTTGGCTGCTCTGACTAGTTTGGTAGCCTCTCTGGATTTCTTCATGTGCATCTCCTTGTCTTCTCCCCTAACTTTTTGAACCTCCAGAATGCCTCTCTCTTGGACCTCACCCCCTCTCTGACCTCCTGAGTCATCCAACTGGGCTTCTTTGTCCTCCTTTTCTTGCTCTGTGTTCTAGTACATGCCCCCATAGCATCCACTAGCCCCTTTTTTATTACATCCCACTTCTGACTTGTGTCCCAGCCTAGTTGAATCTCCTCCAGGTACCCCACCAGAATTTCCCCCATGTTTTAAAAGTCTGCCCACCTAAAGTCAATCACCTTGGTACCTGTACCCCCAGCTTCCCTCCTCATGTTGAGTGTGAACCACACCGAGTAGTGCTCACTCCTGCCAGTGGATCCTCCACCCCCAGATACCTTACTATCTCCCCATTGGACAGTACAAGGTCCAGAGTATTTCCTGAACATTTCAAAAATACACAACAAAGGCAGGCTTTTGAGGTCAGACTCATTCTACTTTTGAACATGGTGGAGGATGGGATGAATATAGATTTGGGTTTTATGTCACATTACACTGCTTAAACAGCTCCTGTTTTTTCACCTGCTTCAGGGACAACACATGGACATATAATTGTGGTACATGGTGGTATTGCAATGTGTTTGGATACAAAATGGGTACCGTACATACTTGCGTATAAGCCAACCCGTGTATAAGCCGTCCCCCCAACTGCCTTACATGGTTTGCATAAAACCCACTGACCCACGTATAAGCCAACATCGATTTCAGTGATACCCATAAATTTCAGTACAACATACACAGCAGGCTCCCTCATTCACATCCTCAACGCCTGTGTTCGGTTGATCACAAATAAATAGCATTTCAGCATAAATAGCGAGTAAAGGGATGTACAGAATCGCTACTCTTTAAAATCATGATCAGTGTGAGGACAACACCAGCAGGAGGAGTCATCCATGGGTGCTATTGTATAAAGAATCTTGGGGTTGTGTCAGTGGTAGATAAGATCTCATGGCAGACAGCTAGCTGTTTTAGGGATCGCAGTATGGGATGTATGGTACAAGAGTCCCAAGCCTGTAACATGGCAAAAATAACAGGATGAGAAGAAAACCTAGAGGTAGAGGAATGCCCCAAAGCACACTATGTTTATTTTCAAAAGCAAGGCATTGCACATACCTGAAATCACAGAGGAAACACTCACTGTTAGGTTACTAATGCTCGCCTCCATCTCTCTGGCAACTTGACTAGCACTTACGATATCTAGCTGGACAGGGAGTCACCCAGCCCTGGTAAGCCCACCTGCCTAATTTGTTGGACAGTTCTTTAATTTTATCTATTAGCTGAATAGCTGCAGATCGTTTTTTTTTTGGGGCCGCTTATATGTGCATCGCTATTACCGTATGTTTCGCTGTGTTACCAGTGCTTGCTATTAAGTAATTGCCGATTTGCAATTTGAACATGGATCTGGAACAGCTAAGTGCAAGCTAAGGGCAAGCAGCTCTATGAAATTAATGATGTGTAATTAGTAACCTGCATATACGCCGAGAACCATGATTTAGAACTCCAGAACTGGTCAAAAAAATTCGGCTTATACGTGAGTATATACGGTATATGGAGTCCTTTTAACTGGTTATCTATACATTGGTTTCACCCGGGGGGGGGTAGGGCGTGGTGGCAGAGTGTGTTGATTCTCTCAATTTTTGATTTGGATTGATGAAACTGTTATTTAATAGTATAGAATATTAGGTATATATGGACACATGTTGATACATGGACATATTGGGATAACAGTATCTCAATTACAAGGGCGACTGTGTTAGGTTTGGGTGTATAATATGCCGAAACACTAGTCACTTGTTACAGAGTTGCAGCTAGATCATGTTTAAACAGTATAAGTTTGAATACTGATGAATAATATTGACTTATTGTACACAGGTTTTAAGACATACATATCTGAATAGTACTTACACTGTATAAATGTGGGAAACAGCTGGTAGATGTTTAATTTACACTAGGACAAGTTGTCTTTAAACACCCTTTTTTGCCTAACACAAAGATATTTGCTTATTTAGAAGACTTTTAACATTATATACTTTGTATTTTTTCAGCTTATTTCATCTTGTGGTTTAAAATCACCTTACTCTCTATAGACACCCCCACCAGAAAGTCTTAACATGTCATTACTACCTGCCTTCTTGTTCTGCATTCCCTGATAGTATGAGTAGCCAGATGCCTCTGTTCTACACTCGCTGTCTGTCACTGATAGATCCAATTTGTTGTCAGATATGAAATAGGAGTCCCTCTAATAAAAATTATAGCTCTGTTTGAAATTATCTGATATGACTCATGGTGGAAGCTCATGTCCTACTTCTGGTTCCACTCGTAGTGCCCTTCCATGCAGAGGTCTGTTTCTAAAGGCAACACTTTCAAAGTTTGTGCACTCTGTCACCTCCAAAATACAGTTGCTACAGGCCATTCTGCAAAAATTAACACTTTGAGACATTCCACTGCTTCAGCCAGTACTTATTTTTCTGAATAAAAAAAAAATACTTAGGTGTGCCACAGCAGTCATGTTTTCTTTCCTTGTGGGAAAAAAGGGTAAATATTTGTCACAAAGCACTAAGCCTTAATACACAGAAAAAAAACAAAACATGTCAAGGAAAACAATCTGTGAATTGCGTCATAACATGTGGAATTTCCCAAAATATTTTTGCATTTTAAGCAAACTGTTGGAAATTTCAAGCAGTTCTACTGCTTGATCACAAAATGCTAAAACAGACAGCAGCTCTCGGATAAAAAAGAGGGAACTGCCCAGAACGTAAAGTTCAGAAAATAAATTTATTGGTAATCCATACAAGGCACTTATACAGCAGAGTCAGAAGTCTGATAACCCAATGTTTTGGAGTGTGCTACCACTTCAAGAGCTGGTTGATCACTGTCTGACCAGCTAGAGGTCCAGCTATGATTGCAGTAACCCTGAAGATTAGACTGGTGACAGGGAAAATGGATGGCATGTTCTATTCCCAAAATGATATCAAGGATAAAAATTATTTAAATATTTGAATCTCTATGTTATAATATTCAAGACATACTGTACAGTAGGTCCAGAACAAAGTCTCTCATTTAAGTTTTGTTTTACCCTGGCTTGCCTAGCTAGGGTCTTGCTTTTTACTCAGTCTGACAGACAGATGTGACAGCTGAAGAACAAAGATGTCAGTTGACAGTGAAGGTCACACAGGGAGCCAGTGATGGGGTTTGGACAAGTGGACTCCTTTTTCAAAATTGTGTGTTCTCGCCCGTGAACTCAGTTTTGCTCTAAGAACAATGTTCTTTTCCCTCCATTTAAACAGTTACTGTGTCTTCTTGTTCTAAGAAATAATTTCTGCCTCTGGAATCACAGGTTCAGCCTGAGCACTGCTGTGAGTAGGCTGGGGGTTGTATTCCAATAAGGGAGGCACTGTTATCAAAAGTTGAGGCAGAACAGAATGGGAGCCTCAAAGGGGGCATCAGGCCTAGAAAGGTGATAGTAGTGGTGAACTGAATTGTGAGGTGGATGAAGCGGCTGGCATGAAAGTAGAAATGAGGATGGTTAACTGTAGTCCTAGGCCATGGCAGCTAAATTCAGATTGAGAAAGTGGATTGCATCAAGAAGGATTGAGAGAAGTTAGAAGTAGTGGTGCATGTAGGCATGAATGACCCGACCAAGAAAAGTGTGGAACATTTTTGGAAAGTTTCTAAACTCTTGGCAGGACTCTGAAAGAAAGACATGTTTATTAATGTTCTGTTAGGTCCCACTGAAGCCATGCGAGGAAAATAATTGGCAGTATAGGATTTTTAAATATAATGTGGGGCTAAAAGGATGATGCAGAGAGGCAGGGTTTCAATGCCTAGGGAACTGGGTTGGCATTGGAGAGTGTGGCAGCTGTTTAGGAGGAATGGGTTACACCATAATGCTTAGGGAACTAGGATGTTAGGGCAGAGGTTTGTAGCACACATCATGACTCATTTAAACTAGGTAAGGAAGAGGTGATGCAGATGAGGTAAAGCATACCTACACAAGAAAGGTGGGCCAGAAGAGTCTCCTTGACATGGATAAAACCCAAGCAGGGTAAAGGAAAACATCGTGAAACTGAGAATAGAAGGGGGGGTGAGCAGGAGGGAAAACGGGACAGGACTAGCATATGTAAGAGCAGGAACTTGGGCAGCAGAAGAGTAATGATCTAAATAGGAGAAGGATAATACCCCTATGGGAGCTAAAGGTAGGCAGCAGTCAAGGAGACCATGGGGGAAGGGAGGAAGAAGAATTTAAGAAGGGAATGCCAGGACACCACCTTTAGACTGGTGCGTATAAATGCCAGAAGCCCAGGGAATAAAATGGGCAACCTCCTTTCACTGGTGGTTGAAGCTCAGTTGGATCTGGTAGCCATAATGGAAATCTAGGCATTGCAGAAACATGACTGGGAACTCATAATTCCTGACAACACTCTCTACAGGAAGGACATGGTGGAAGTAAGAGGGGCAGGGTACCCCTTTATGTCAGGGAAAGTATTAGAGACACAGATGATAGGGACTTGAAGGGGAGTGCCACCACTGAAACACTTTTGGTGCAATTGTCTCCAGGTAGGGAGAGGACCATTAGGGTTGAGGTAGATTACAGGCCATCTTATTGGAAAGAGACAGAGGACTGGGTGCTGGCAGAAGAAATCAGAAAGGTTGCAGCTTTGGGTGATGTGGTACTGGTGGGGAGTTCAACATGCTAGATGCCCATTGGTGTGTCCCAGAAGCACCACATGCCAGGAGCCAGGGGCTGATGTAGGCCTTCCAGGATGGACTTCTGGCACAGTGTGTTGGAGAAGTGACAAGGGAAGGAGCAATCGTGGACATGCCTCTTGCAAACAGGGAGACTTTAAGGGGTTACTCTAAAAGAACTGCTGGAAATAGTGACCATCTGTCAATATGGTACAGCATAGTACTGAAGGCTGATGACACTAATTCAAGGACCAAAGTGCTGGATTCCTAGAAGGCTGATTTCAGCAAGTTGCAGGAAACACTCAGTGATAGGTTGGGGGGTAGATATGGCAGTAGGGGTAGACAGGACATGGTGTAGTACAGTTGGGGATGGGGTAGAAGAGGCCACTATGCGCTGGGTAAGAAAGGTGGGTAAGAACAAGAATAAAAGGAAGCCTATTGTATATGATATGAGGGGTGTAGAAGAAGTGGTTAGGAAGAAGAGGGAGCCTTTCAAATGTTAGAAAGACAACCAAACAGATGGAGTATTTAAATGACTTGAATTAAGTAAACACTGTAGCACTGAGAGCAAGGTGAAAGTGGAAGCCAAGCTCAAAATAGCTAAGAGAGTGAGAGAGGGGAACAAGGCTTTCTTCTGCTAAATTGGGGAGAAAAAAAACAAGGAAGGGATTGTCAGGTTGAAAAGGGGTGAGGGATGGGAAGAAAGTGACAAGGGGTAAAGTAGACATACTTAATGAATACTTTTGTTCCATTTTTATGGTGGAGGATAATGGTCCACTTCCACTGTGTGGGATAAGGCCCAATTGGGGGGGGTGGAGCATTAACATAGGAGCTATTGCAGAAGAGAGGGTAATTAAGAGGCTAGGTCACTATGGGTAGACAAATCCCCATGCTCAGACTGTCTGCACCCAAGGGTGCTGGCAGAGATAAGGCAAGTGTTCTTGGCACCATTGACTGACCTCTTCAACTGCTTGCTGGAGAAGAGAGTGGTACCGGATGATTGGAGGTAGCTGACATTGTACCACTGCACAAAAGTGGCAGTTTTATAGGGATGATCTGGGAAGTCACCAGCTGGTCAACTTGACTTCAATAGTGGATAAAATGCTGGAGTCTATTATTAAAGTGGTTTTCTTCATTTTTTTTTCGAGATACTGCACTATACATTTGCTGAACATGACAGAGTACTGTTAAACTGCACTTTATATTTTAATTTAAAATGCTTTGTTTGTCCATGGCAGCCCTTATTGTGTGCACCCCCCTCAGTGCTTGAGTTATTTTTATGTTTACTTGCATGCATGTGCAACAAAAATAGTGCCATCATCCGAGTTTTCGGAGGTGTGGCACCCGTCTTCCAATTCAGTCAGTGTGTTTGCAGGCACAGTCACCATTCGCCAATGAATGCTGCAGCTGTCTATGACAGCAGTTGGAAATGCAGTGCCGTACAGTTGAAAGGGAGAGCTACGTTTCAGTGAGCAGCAATAAGATATTGCGTGGTCATGCGCGCCTCCCAACACACACACACGCACATGCACGCATATTGCGTGCTCATGTGCTCCCCCCCGCACACACTGTATAGCTGACAGGATGCCCAATCCCCATCGGCTGTGCTGTGCTCCCCCAACAGAGTTCCAGGTGACACACTGGGAGCCCCCCCAGCATGGCAACAGTTCCATACGACGGGGTGCCCAATCCCCATCGGCCCAGGCCCCCAACAGTTTTTCAGCTGCCATGTTGGGAGCTCCACCCCAGCATGGCACAAGTCCCACGCCATCTAAGTAAAAAAAAAAACTGAAAGAAAAACTTCCTCGCCGACTGTCCTGACCTCCTCCCTCCACCGTGCCTACCCTCTGTGCATCCACCTCCCCACACCCCCACCTCACCCCATACTTACCTCCAGAGTCCGGCGTGACGATCTTCGGTGGACCGGGAACACGTCTGCACTCCTCAAAGTTGACCGCGAACTGAGGAAATGCCGGTAAGCTGTATAATGTAATAAATAGAGTTGTTTCAACTTTAGTGCTTATCTCGGGCATTTTGTGGAATTTTTTCACCAATTGTTCAACATGGGGTTTTTGGGACCCAACCTCATGAATTCTGTCACTGTCATGGCGTTAATCGGCCCCGAAAGGTGATTTCGTGGTCACTGCGCAGAACTACCTTTCAGGACTGATTTATGAAATGACAGTGTCACAGTTCATGAGGTAGGCCCCAAAACCCCTATGTTGAAAATTTGGTGAAAAAATTCCCAAAATTGACTGTTTTACGAGCATGCGTTGCGCTGCATGTGCGTGTTCCTATGTACGCTTGTAAGTTCGCAAATTTTCAATATGTTCACTCCAGATTTTCAACATTGCCATTTTATTACACATCCTTATGAACAGTACAGCTGCCATTTTTCACATGTCGCCCAAAATGTGTTTTCGCACATGTAGCGCAAAATGGCACAGTCGGTGTGTGAAATCAGTATTCGGGACAGATTAAGAAAATCACAGTGACACTGTTCATGAGCAGAGGTGTTAAAATGGCTATGTTAAAAATTTGGTGAAAAAATTTAATAAAATGACTGTGTTACGAGTGACCATTGCACAGTTTCCACGCACCCTCATAACTTCATGGATTTCTAATATTTTCAGTCCAGATTTTCACCACTGGCATTTTTCCACACTTCCTTATGAACAGTACAGTTGTCATTTTTCTCACCATGGGCAAAATGTGTTTTCGCACTTCCAGCGCAGTAATGCATGGTTGCTGTGGGAAATCACTGTTCGGGACAGATTAAGAAAATCACAGTGACACTGTTCATGAGTGGATGTTCCAAAATCTCTGTGTTGACAATCTGCTGTAAAAAATCCCCAAACTAATTGCATTACGGGTGTGTATTGCGCATTTTCTATGCACGCTTGTGACTTCACCAGTTTTTTTAATATTTTCACTGCAGAATTTCAACATTGCCATTTTTTGTACCTCCCCATGAAGAGTACAGCTGTCATTTTTCACATCCTTTTTCGAAATGTGTTCTCGCACTTGTGGTGCCAAATGGCGTAGTCACTGTGCGAAATCAGCTTTCCGCTAACAAACTGATATTGCCACGGTTCATGAGGTGTGGGTCACAAAAAACCCATGTTGAAAATTTGAAGTGAAAATGCCAACAAACACCTGAGGCATTAGGGTTTCCGACCATAACGCTCCAGCCTGTAGAGATTGACAGGCATCAGGGGTGTGACTTGGGATTCTCGCCTGTAATGCTCATACCATTTCACACTCTGCAGCCAGTGAGAGGCATGGAGGTGTGCCTTGGACTCTTCAGCCCCAAAGTTCACCCCATTCTCCCATACAGGACCCATCTCACTGTATTTCCTGATGGAATATGGTGAGCATAAGGGCCAAAGACCCCAAGGCACACAATGACACTTGTTGGGTGTAGGGTGTGGTGAAATGGCATGGCTGTTATGCCTGATGACCCAAATGCACACCACAGTGCCTGTCAGTCTCTGCAGGGTGGTGGTGGGGTTGGCTTCAGTTTAATACTTCACTGCCATTCCTTTTATGAAGCTCTCTAACTCCTACACTACCAATGCCAATGCCAGCAAGCAAACATTCGGCATTGGCAATGCTTGTTTTCTGTAGCTTTGTCTGTATGTCTGCCCCCTCTGATACACGTCATGGCAGGGAAACACCCGCCTCTATTCTGCAGCACCTGTCCCTGTGTAAGCAGAAAAGTCAGTCCACAGATTCGTGCTTAGCCCTGTCAAGACTGTCCATTCTCAAAGTGACAGCTAATTTCAGTATTTTGTATGATTTATTAACATTTTATGAGGCATGTAATCCTGTTGTTTTGTGGCTTGTGGTCAGCATTTATTTTTCTCCGGAACGACAAATTGTATTGGTGATTGCCATCTCCAGATCAGGCGGTGATTGTAATTAGCGGTTGTCAAACGGAATTTTGGGTGATCGTACTGCACTCTCTGTTGTGACGGATATTTATTACATTTTGTATGCAGTTACAACTACTGAATTTACTGTGCTCCTTTACTGCAAGGCAGATGCAGTGATAGCTCAGGGGAACCCAGTCTGCTCTTTCGATTAAATTGGGTTTCCCTGAGCATTAGAAGGAAACAAATTTTGAATAATTTTCTTTTTAAATGTTTTAATGGGTCCATTCCTGATCATCTTAAAACTAAATTAGTTTCAAATGTATCAAGCTATTCATTACGGGATGTTCGAGGGAGAGGATTGAAAGTACCGCTTATAAAAAACAAAAATGATATTTGACTGCATGGCTTCCACTAAATGGAATATGCTGCCTCCTAATGTACGTAACATGCCTACCTATCAAACTTTTAAATCTGCTTTGTCGGATTCTTATTTGCATAAATGTACTTGTTATCATTGAATTTCTATACAAATGTTATCTATTGTGTATGCTATTGCGTGTATTGTTACATATTTATCTGTCATTCTAATGTCATATGTTGAAACTTTGTAAACAGGATGGTACTGAAAATAGGCTTTGCCTAGTGCCCCATCCTGAAGAAATATAAGAAATAAACAAACAAACAACTTCTGTAACAGGCTTGTAAGCCCCTCGATTGGTCCCACAGAACTGTTACATAGCTGAGCACTGTAGCTGTCCGGTTGACAGCTTTTATTGTTATGGTGTATGATCTACAAAATTCACATTTTTACAGTGTTTCTTGACTGTTAATTATACTGCAGTAACTGCCTTTTTGAATCAGGCTTGGAAAGCACCTTGATCTGTCCCACAGAACTGTCACATAGCTGGGCACTGTAGCTTGTTATTTCCATTTAGACAGGTATTCACCAGTTTATGTATGCTGTCATAACTCCTAATTTTGTACAGTGGTCAGTGGCTCTAAAGTAGACAGCAGTGACTAGCAGGATTATAAGCACCTTGTATGTCCTCCTGAACTGTCACATAAACAGGCTGTCTACATTGCAGTTAGTCTAGTACAGGATCGATGCAATTTTTTTTAGTCCAATGACTGTAATGATATTATTATAGGCATTGTCATTTTTTGCCCTAATGCTATTTCAATCTTATAAAAAGGATCGCAGAGTCACATTGCCATAGTTTTTGGCTGAGCACTGTATCATCTGATTCAATCATTAGTAGTAGTGGACTTAAAATCAGCATTTTTACTTGTCCTGTAGTCTCATAAATTTACCCTCCTGAGTTGATGGATGGTGTGCTTGTAAATCAACATTGCACTGCCCGACCATACATAAGTTAACTCCAAAGTATTATTGCAGAGCACAGCCTTACAGTTACTTATTCTGCAGCATACAACTTTGTTATTTTTCAAGCATTTGCATTACTTTATCAGTTCAAGGCAATCTCTGTTTCTGGACATATATCACATGGTCAACTACTGTGTTGTAGGTATCTGCAAGAATACCCTCAGTGAGGATTTTGCATTACTTTCATTCCCAAATCAATGTAAATACCCTGTACTCTTCCGTAAGTGGGTCAATTTTGTGTTGCTGGATCATGACTGGGAATGGAAAAGTGCTGTAGCACCTCACATGTGTTCTGAGCACTTCACACAAGATAGCTTTGATAATTACATGCAATATAAGATGAAGTTCACAAAATTCCTGAAACCAAAAAAAAATGCTGTACCTAGTATTTGTCTAGAAATTAGGAAGGTTTCCACAAAGTCTTTTGCATTGTCTGAGAAACATTGTGGTACCACTGCTGGAACACAGAAGTGTGGGAAACGCTGCAAACAAATTGATGGTGTCAAGGGTAGGTATATAACATGTGTATGTGTTTATTTGGTGTGTGTGAGTTTCACCTTATCTGGGGATGCTGATGTGTGTGTGTAGTAGTGGATTAACAATTGCACCAATGACTCCTTGGAGCCATACCAACACTTGGAAGGGTGCCTGCTGGCCTAGGGCCAGCTGCCACCTGCATGCCTGTATAACTTGTGGATTCACCTGTGCACACGTTTGAGCAGCGGCCTGTCAACTCAAATGTGTGAGGTGATTTGGTACAGGCTAACTTATGCTTACATATTCAAGCAGGCAGCTGCTGCTCGAATGTGCACACAGCAGTCACTGCACAGTGCCTGTGTGCAACTGTTCGAGGTGCCTAACTGGCACCCTACCCCCACTTGTTTTGGCTCATTCTCCCTCTCTGTCCTGTGGAAATCTTAAATGGTGCCCAGCCCTGATATCATAGCTCTGAGCATTTGCTTTCACCCATGTAATGCTGATCAGAGGTACTGTAGGTAGGTTGTCTGAACACATCCCACACACATGCAAACGGGTGCCCACAAAACTGTTTCTATGCCATGCCACAAAAGGTTAATCCAATCTTGTGTGTGTGTGTCTGTGTTTTCGTGTGTGTGTGAGTGTTGGTGTGTGTTGATGTATCTGTTGGTGTGGCCGTGTGTGTGTCTGTGCTTATGTGTGTGTTTATGTGTGTCTTTGTGTATGTGTGTGGCTATCTGTGTCTATCTGCCTCTGTGTCTGTGTTTGTGTGTGTGTTTCTGTGTCTTTGTGTGTGTGTGACTTACTGTTTGTCGATTTGTGGGTCTATCTGTATTTGTGTGTGTGTGTGTGTGTGTGTTTGTGTGTGTCTGCTTGTCTGTTTCTGTGTTTTGCACTCCAGTCATGAGGTTTAATGGTAAGACGTCTGTCTATAGACAGAAGATTGGAGGTTCGAACCCTGCCGTGGCCAAGTCTGCAGTTTCACTGCATTAATTACTCCCATTCATAGTCCCATAGTAATACTCCCACTCATTATTTCACAGCTGTTATCTGAGCATGCTCGCAGTAAGAACTTGTGTCAATCTTCTAACACTGCCTCAATTTCAGATTCTAATGAGAAGGACAACAGTGAGGATATTGACACCATTGCAGATTCTGTCATTGCTGATGACAACCTGTCATCTGAAGACAATAGTATGCAGGAACCATTAGCAAAATCCAATGTGTGCATAGATCTACTCACATACATCATGCATTGCTGACAACATGTAAAAAAGGTAGGCATTCATTTTCATTACATAGTGCGTACTAAGCAATTTGATATTCAATGAGGTTACTCAAGATACTCAAGGTTGAGGTGACTTGTATGTCTGGGAGGGCATAAAGACAACATTGTTACCGGATAGACAGCTGGATGCTGAGGCCCTGTTGCTCACCCTTGAACCACGCAATGGCACAGCAATATGCACGGGGTGATTTACAGGCCTCCATCACAAGAGGAGGAGGTTGAAACATAGAAACATAGACTTTGATGGCAGATAAGGACCACTTGGCCCACCCAGTCTGCCCATTTTCCTACCTACTGGATAAGCTGCAGATCCTAGTTAACCAACAGCCTACTTCCTCCTACCCCCCACTATAATTGCCTTATGTCTGTCCCATGACAGGGAACTAGTGAATGAAAGGCACGAGATGACTAATAAAGGTGAAGTTCTGCTGCTGGGAGATTTCACTAAGCCATACATGGAACTGACCATCCAGGCAGCTGCTTTAGCAAGAAACAGAGGCATCCGAGATTCCCTTCCGGGGGCAGCTCTCAAGCAGCTAAAGCTTGATACCACCAGAGACAGGGCGATTCTGGACCTTGTACTGAGCAACAGGGACACAGCCATAAGGGTCTTGGCCAAAGGACAGCTGGGGACCAATGGCCACCACCTACTGTTGTTTAACATGGAGACAGAGACTCGATCAAGTCACATAACGTCAAAGTTTTAGGTTTCAGTACTGCAGTCTTCGCTGAAATGGGGAAATGTATTATAGTAGCCATGGAGAAAGTGGATGCAGGATGGGGGGTTGCAGACCTGTGTGGGAAACTAAAAGGAGCCATAGTTGAAGTGACAAACCAATTCATCTGGTTGGTGTCCAAAGGGAATAAAAGGAGGAAGCCACTATGGTTATCAAAAGATGTGGCAGACAAGGTAAGCGCTACAAGTGTGAGCTTTAAAAAATATAAGGGGATGCAAAGGGAGGCAGACAGGGTGGTAAGGGAGGCAGGAAGGCTGTTAGGAGTGCAAGAGCATGGACTGAGGATGTATTAGCACATACGGTGAAAAAGGGAGATAAGACATTCTATAGGAACATCAGTGAAAGAAGAAAAATTAGGGTGGGGATTGTAGGGCTCAAATTTGACAAAGGAGAGTGTAAGGAGGGATATCGAGACAACATGTAAATACTGAATAAATACTTTTGTTCAGAATGCACTGAAGAGGGGGAGGGTCCTGGACCACAGCAGGGCAACAAGTGGTGGGGGGCAGGAGACATGGGCACCAGTCCATTCACAATGGAGATAGTCCAGGAAGAGCTTACAAAATTGAAGGTGGCCACAGCAATGGGCAAGATGGCATATCCCCAAGGATATTAAGGGACCTGCATAAGGAACTAGCAGCACCTCTGGCAGCCATGTCCACTGAGTATCTCAACACGGGAGTAGTACCAGAGTACTGGAGGAGGGCACATGTAGTCCCTCTGCACAAAAGCGGTAGTTGGTTGAAGGCGGGGAACTATAGTCCTGTCATTCTTACCTCAGTGGTTGGGAAGAAAATGGAGGCACTGCTGAAACATATAATAGTGTCACACCTGGAATGCAATGGTACCCATGATCTGAGGTAACATGGATTAACAGCAGGAAGGTCAAGTCAAACAAATCTGATAGATATTTTTTGTCTTGTGATGAAGGAAGTAAATTGGTGGGGGGGCGGTGGACGGCGTCACATATCTTGATTTCAGAAAGGACTTTGACACCATCCCACATAAAAGGCTGGTTAACAAGATGGATAGTCTAGGCATGTGTCACAGGGTGGTGAACTGAGTTATGAACTGGCTGAGAGACCGGTGGCAGAGGGTGGTGTTAAATGGTATCCAATCCAGGCTGAGGGGATGACCAGCACGGTAACTCATGGAGGTGTCCTAGGTCCAGTCCGGTTCAATGTCTTCATTATTGACATTGAGGAAGGGCTGGAGAGAAAAGCCTGCCTGTTTGCAGATTACACCAAGATCTGCAACAGTGTGGATGCTCCAGGCGGGGTGGAGAAAATGAGAAGTTACTGGTAGAAGCTTGAAAAATGGTCTGAGTCATGTCAATTTTGGTTAGATGCAAAGAAGTGCAAAATAATTCACCTTGGTAGAGGGATCCCTTGGGATAGCTACATGATGGGGGTAGAGGTGCTAATGATCACCATGGAAGAAAGTGACCTGGGGGTTATCATTTCAGATGCCCTAATGGTGTCAAAGCAGAGTGCAAAGGCTGCTGGGATGGCCATTGGCATGCTGTGGTGCATAGGCAGAGGTATCAATAGCAGAAGGAGGGAGGTGGTCATGCCACTGTATAAAACAAAAGTGAGGCCTCACCTAGAGTACTGTGTGCAATTATGGAGGCCACACCTTCACAAGGACATTTACAGGGTACAGACAGTCCAAAAGGAGAGCAACCAAGATGGTACAGTGCTTCCAAACTGCTTCATGACTAATGTTTTCAAATATTAATTCTGTCAAAATGCATTTCACTGTGTTTAATTGCAATTAATGGTACTTGCAGCTGTGGTTACATTTATATATCACAAGTACAGTGCTTGCACCACAAAACATGAGGAAATATTAAAGGACCTCAATATGTACTCCCTGGTGGAGAAGAGGTAGAGGGGGAACATGATAGAAACATTGAATTAACTCAAGGTAAATAACAAGGTGCAGGTGGGAGACATGTTCCAATTTAGAGGGAGTGGTAGAACAAGTGGGCACGATATGAAATTGGAGGAGTGCTGGTTAAAAGAAAATGTGAGAACATTTTTGTTCACAAAGATGGACGCATGGATTAGTCTGACACAATAGGTGACAGCAATAGCTGTCTTCCGACCCATACCACCCCTTAATATTCTCATTTGGTGAGGTTGAACAAGCAATATTACAACTTAAAAACAATAAAGCCCCTGGACCTGATACTATCCTGTGAGAAATCTATAAAGAGCATCTGAACTATTGGGTACTATTTTAACAAACTTCTTTAATGCCTGTTTGAGGGAAAAATTTATCCCACACTCCTGGACTAAAAACATAATAGTTCCCCTCCATGAAAAGGTGAATGTCAAAACCCATCAAATTACCGTCCAATAAGTTTAATAGATATTAGTTGTAAAACAAAGTTCACGAATTCTTCTGGATAAATTCCACTTCTGGTTAGACAATTTCAGTCCTCTGTCCAAATTCCAAGCTGGATTTCGGCATGGTTTTTCAACAATCAATAACATTTTTGTGGTAACGCATTTAATTGAAAGATATTGACTCCTAAGAAAGACGAAATTTTATACATTGTTTATGGATTTCACAAATGCATTCAATTCGGTGGTTAGAGAGACCCTTTGGGATATTCTACGTGTCCGTGGAATGTCCTTAAATATATTAACACCTATTTATCTTTTGCATTTAAACACTCTAACCGCAGTAAGCTACAATAACAAGGAGAGTTTGTCAGAATATTTGACGTCTAATAAGGGAGTAAAGCAGGGTTGCCTGTTGGCATCATTACTCTTTAGCATATACATTGATTCATTATTAAGCTTTGATATTTCTTTACCCTTGGATTCCCTTAAAATTGGCAACACTTATATACATATTTTGGTATATGTGGATGACTTGATTCTTTTTTTGTTTTCCCCTTTTGGACTACAAAGGAAAATAGACCAAATTAAAATTAAATGTAAAAAGCTTAACTTAACGATCAACCTTAAAAAAACTAAAGTGATGATCTTTGATTCCCAATTACATCGCCCAAATTTCTTCTTAGTCACAAACCACATAGATACAGTTTCTTCTTATGTTTGTTTAGGAATAAAGCTCGCTTCAAATGGACACTGGACCACACATATCAGAGAGCAAGTATTCAAGGCAAAACAAGTAGTGAAAGCCTTGCAATGTTTTAATTTTAAATATGGTGGGCTTTCAGTGGTTTCAGCCATTGCCACAGGAGAAGCCAAAATTACACCTATTCTATTATATGGTGCAGAGGCATGGGGAACCAAAAATTGGTCTAACCTAGAACTGCCTTTTTCATATTATTATAAAGCTATATACAGGTATCTAGAGGAACAGCTAATTCAAATGTTAGACCTCAGCTTGATAGAATTCCAATTTCATATGTTCAAAAATTGCACATAGGCTCATACTGGTTAAAAATAATAAATAATATATCAAATAGACTCCTTCTAGCATGTTTGAATGAAAAAAGGCAGTGGCATTCTAGTGTGTTTTTTCCCCCATGACTGAAAGAATTAATCTCGCTTTTAGATAAAACTGACGCTATTCACCTCTGGAGAGATTTTCAGCTTGGGATATCCATTGCCTTGTCTTACAGAATTAGGCTCAAGGCAAAAATGTTCTCTTTGGCACAAGAATTTCAGATGCAGGAAGTAAGACAGCAAAAACAAACTCCTTGGTTTGGTCAAAATAAAATTTACTCGTGATTTTGGATTATCTTATAATGCCATTACAGCCTCAGCTGAGGAGAACAATTGCCTGGGCAAGACTTGTCATTTTAATTTCCAAACACACATACTTCAACCAGTATTCCTCTTCATTGGCATCAAAAGACATGTTATGCTCCTGTAATAATGGTTTCTAGGAAACACTGTTTCATGTTATAATACAGTGTCCATTGTACAATAAGCACAGAGATAGGAATTTAAAAGATACCCTGCTTAAATATGCAAATACAGATTTTGATGTATTATTTATATTAATGCACCCTATGCATTAGAGCAGTGTCAGTGGCTCAGTAGGTAGCACACTCACCTCTGAGGCCAGGAGATCAGAGGGCTGTGGGTTCAGTTCCCACATCTGGCACTTGGGTTAATATCCTAGTACTGACACTGTAGTGCAGCATGAGAGGGGTGCTGCACTTCTGAGGTGCCGTCTTTTGGATGAGACATTAAACCGAGGTCCCATCTGCCTGGATTGGTGGTAGTTCAGGTGGATGTTAAAGATCCCATGGCACTTATCAAAGAGTAAGGGAATTTCCCCGGTGTCCTGGCCAAATTCCCCTCATTCACTAAAAAAATACCACTAACAGCTTAATCTGGTTCAAGGTCAGTTGGCATTCATCTGTATCCCCTTCCCCAGATCGTGCCTGAAAATAGGCAGGATTTGTCTAGTGCACTTACCCGGTCAACAAAAACTAAATAAATAAAAAAAAAAAAAAAGGATGAGGCAGGAAGGATTACTAACTTTATAATTTCTGTAATAACCCTCAAAAGGAAAAATTTCTTGTCTCAAAAAAATCTGCCAGCATGATGTGAAATTATTAAATCTCACAGGGTATACTGTATGATAGATATAAGACAGTCTTGATATACAGTATTTTGCCAGAAATTACTGAATGCTTATAGGATGTGTAATACATTTATCGGATTACTCTGTATCACTGCACCTGTATAATGAATGTGTACTCTGCTTTTTATTGTAAATTATTGTATATCTTCTGTTTGTTGTAATGTCCAAAACTTGTATGTCTTGGATGAACAATAAAAACTTTACTTACTGACACAAGAGGTGGTGTGGGTGAGCAAGCTGAGCAGTATAGCACTAGGCCCTAAAGTAGTAAGATGGATAGTGAGCCGACTAGGCAATAGGAGTCAGTGGGTGTTGGTTTGTCGTTGTGTGTTCTATTCCTGCATCCATGTGAATAGGACGGCAAAATGTCAGCATCACAGCAACATGAATTTATCATAGTTAGCATTGTAAAATAATAAATGTTTCTGTTTTCCAAATCCTTATCTTACCCATTTTCATCCCGCTGTACTCATTAGGTACGATGACAGACACAGTAAAAATGGTCGATGTTGGAGTGCAATCTGATTTGCAGCTACCAAGCAACAACAAACAACATGGACCAACAAGTATTTGCCTCATCTACCCCTGTTCATTCTGAGTGCAACCCAACTGAATCCTCCGATGTCAGTGACATTACAGACAATGCAGACCTTGACAGCGAATATGTCCCATGTGAGCAGTCTTACAAAGAGGCAGAGCAGGACTGCGTGACATCAGTAATTGATGAATCCAATATTCCCAGGTGAGACTTCATAGTGGCCTACAAGGGACTCTATAATATGCAGTATAAACTGGATTACAGTTTTGCGTACCTTCAATTGGACTTTTCTATCCTATCCTCTGGCTGTCTACTGTGTAGATATACTCGGAGATGCTCTTGTCTTCTCCAGCCTTACCAATAAGTCTCTGTGCAGGTGTGCAAGGGCACCATGCAACATGGGGTGCTTTACTCTGTCTTTGAACTGTCACTATTGTTTTTGTGCCTTTTTGTGCTCTCTCTGCCCCCACACTCTCTATCTCATCTCTGCTGGTCTATGTGCGATGTGCATCTCTCTATTTCCTCTGTGTTATTCTGCACTTTATTAACATGGCAGAACATCATTGAAGTGATACTTGTAATTTATGCTACTCAAATGAATTCACAGAGGCTACATTGCTTGGTGTTGATGGTGTGTAGAAATAAACTGCCTTGCAGCTGCATACTGTTTCTCTCACCATCATTAGTAAAATCTCTGCATGTCTTCATTTGTCGGGCGATCGATATACCAGTACAGGTGCGGTTGATTTCAAACTCACAGTTGTTGAAATTAAAAATTGTAGGTGTTCGAAACATAAAATCTGCAATCCATGTAGTCTATGTAATCCTGTTTTAACTGCACATTCTTTATTTCCAGCATCCACAACATGGAAACGTCAGAATGTACTGCACAGAAGTTTACAGTTTACCATTCATACCTTGGGGAATTATTATGCACATGCCCTGTATGTGGGTCTAGAGCAAAAGTGCAATTCTCAACTGATAACCTCTCATGCATATGTGGATCTCTTTTAATTGTGGATGTGAACTGCCTTGACTGTGGGTACTGGAAGACATGGAGCAATATGCCACATGATGGTCACTTGTTTGAAGGAAATGCAGAGATTTCAGTGGCAATCGTGGCCTCTCAATGCCCTGCTTTGAAGGCTATTTGGATATTCGAGTACCTTAAAATACAGTGTGTATCACAAACGACTTTTGAAAAACATCAAAGGGAAATGATATTGCCATCAATTGAGAATCTGTGGAAGGAAGAACAGGACAAACTACTTTTTAACTGGCAGCAATGGAAGTTGACTTACTGCTCGGTGGGGACGGGTGTGCTGATAGCTTGGGCCATTGCACTAAGTTTGGTAGTTATACTCTCATGGAGTATCGCATTGGCAAGGCCTTAAGTTTGACCCTAGTGCAGGTAGGTGTTAGTCCACAAGGTAAATGTTGTATTTTTGTACATCCTTCACTTATGTACTCATGGGTGCAATGTCTTTTTTATGTAAAGCAATGAGATAAAGAATTCCACATGGATGGAACTGGAGGGGTTGAAGCAGGTGCTCACATTCCTAGTGGATGAAAGTGAACTGACAGTGGAATGCATTGTAATGGACCGGCACAGGCAAACCACGGCATGGCTCAATGACACTACACTCATGACTGGTGGAAAGCACTACTATGATGTGTGGCACATTGATTTAAACAAGTTGTGGAGGGTGGCAAGTGTGCAGCAGGAATACATAGCCGCCAGAAAGGGGAGCTGAACTAGCTTGCCACCAGAGGCAACAGGGGTTGTACCAGAGAAGGGTCGCAGGGAGGGGCTTAAGAATCATGAAAAGTGGGTTAAGGAAGGGAAGGGAATAATTTAGAGTGTTGTCTCCCTGAATGCAAGAAGCCTTGGGAACAAATCAGCTGAGTTTCATGCTGTCTTGGCAGTGGTGGTGGTGGACATTGCAGCCATCACTGAGATGGCCCACCCAATAACAGGACTGGGATCTGATGATCTCTGGGTACAGGATATACAGAAAGGATAGGGTCAAGAGGAAAGGAGAAGGTGTGGCACTTTACATAAGGGAAGGGATAATGTATGCAAGGGAAGCGGGGGAGGTGGGTAGGACAGAGGCATTATGGATGCAGTCCCAGGATGGAATGAAGTACGTTTTACCAAAAAAAATGCCTGCACTATTACTAGCACATGCATGCTTTATGCAGGACAGGGAACAGCATGAAGAATACAGGGGCACAGATGCAGCAGACTGTGCCAACATGCATGATTGGCATGTATTACAATGCATGATTGGCAAAGAGGCATCCCCTGCATTGTAAGGTTAAACCCCACAAAGCATATGCCCCATCTAAGAGTTCTGCATGGAGGACCATAAATTGCATATGCATGTGAAATGTTGTTACTGGGTACATGGTCAATGGGATGTTACAAAACAGCACTCCAACATAAATGAACAGTCAGGGCAAAGGACACCACAAAACAATCCATTGTGTAATGTTACCCATCACCATCCCTGATAGCCATTGAAATAAAACAAATAAAAACAGGTGTTCACAAGAGAACAGTGATTCCAAAATGTGATGTACCCACTCGCAAGCCTAAGTATGTCAGTACCCTAAAAGCAAAGCTGCTAAATAGCTCAATTACCATACTGTAGTATCCAACATCCATGTGTCTGAGAAGCCAAGTACAACTAATCATTATAATTTTTGATTTTTGTAAAGTGTTATATTTCTTAATTTTTACACTGATGCAGTGTGAATGACTAACAATTGCGAATGTTTCTATTTCCAAACTTGGAAAACAACACATTATTGATGTAACAAAGTGTTAACAACTAATGAATACTTTGAATAAAGTTGGTCTTGACAACTACAAAACTAAGTCATGGTGGCATAATTCTCTCTGGTTGAACATGAGTCTATGCAGCTCCATCTTTGTTTGGATACTTCTGTCTGATTTTTGCAATTATATATGCTGACATTGAGACTCTAACGTCTTTCCCAGGTACCCCCAGCACCATCTCACCAGTTGACGGTATCCCTGTGTAGCGATACTTCCTGTGGGTGCAGAAATGAGAATTTTACATGAATCAATTGATAACAGAACAATGAAATGTGAGTTCACAATTTGATAGTCATTCTGTAATACACACTGCTACTAACTTTCAACTAGTCACTAGAAATACCATCAGTAGCTGGTTACATTACAGCTAGCATCTATCTGTATCCCCACACTCCAGACACGAGGGTGCAAATAGGAATATCTGTCTACTCCTCTGTGACCATGCAAAAAAAAATAAGTGCCAACATCATGGTTCACTTTTGGGTGGGTGATGTGAACAATTGACACACAGTTTTTAATTCTGATCCACCTAATCTTCGACCTTGGGAATAACCTTGGCACACAGTGTTGATTTTGACCCACCTTTTCTCCACCTTTGGGACAACCTGATCACTGTTAAGAGTTTTGAAAAAGCTGTTTTATGGTTCGAGAGTCAGCTAAACAATATGACCACTTTTATTTTTCATTTTACCCTTACTTTTTATACCCTGTGGGTCAGTGTCCCACATAGATACATTTCTGAAATTAACCCTTCAAACTAAGTAAGTAACTAACACCCACACAGGGCTCTGCCAATGCCTGTAAGGGTTTTCTTGCAAAATATTTGCTTTGTGCCCTAATTCCCCACCAGTAAGCATAAAAGAACCATTAGTGCATAAAACACATAAGGACATAGACAGGGTGGAGGCAGTTCAAACGCAGGCCTACACAAAAAGTCATATGAGGAGAGACTGGGAGACCTCAGTATGTATACCCTGGAGGAGAGGAGAGACAGGGGAGATATGATAGAAACTTACAAATATATAAAGGGAATAAATAGGTTTCCAGAGGGCAGCATCTTTCAGAAAAGGAGATGTCTTGGAAAGAGGGGGCATGACATGAGGTTGGAAGGGGTAGACTAGGGGGAAGCATGAGGAAGTATTTCTCCACAGAAAGGGTGGTGGATGCATGGAATAGACTCTCAGCAGAGGTGGTGGGGCAAACACAGTGGGGGGATTCAAGCATGCATGGGACAGACATAGGGGAACCCTAACAATAGGAGTGAGGAGGTAAAGCTGGCGATCAAGAAGGGTCTGCAGCTTTTATAGTAGGCAGGGAAAATAGCAGAGTAGATAGACCTAGCAGTCCTTATCTGCCATCAGTTTCTGTGTTTCTGTGGTGTAAGCTCTCTTGTGTCTGTCTTGCGGAGTATCCATATTATGTACACACAACCCCCTGCAACCTTGCTGGCACAGCGATCCAGGAATTGAACAATTTAATTTGTCCCTGCTCCTCCTGGAGAGGCTAGAACCAAGATCAGATGTTTTGGATAATGGGCCATATTGCTGCTTCTTTCCTGTACCACTCACCACCACCTGAAACTGGAACTGGAATCTGTAGCACTGACTTCTCTGCTGCCATTCCCAATTTCAAATGAATAAGCAATGTACAAAAAGGAAACTGCAAATTTGTCTCTAACAATAGAAGGTTTTCTTAATACTGCTGTCTAAGGTAGTGGGCCCCCTAACAGTGTGGGCCCTACTGCAACCGCATCTCTTGCACCCCCCCGGACACAGCCCTGCACCCACATAGTTCCTGGAGCACAGTATTATGAACGTTAAAAAAACAGGCAGTGTGAGAAACAGTTCCATGCACTGCAAGCTGTCTGACTAAGGTAATATTTCCACATGGAGACAAAATCGAATGTCACGCTGTTGTTCAGCATCTTGTTTCCAGTAACAGGGCAACCGAATTACAATAACTAATGATATATGTCAAGGGGTGTGACATATCAGCAGTATCTCTTCTGAAATGAACGTCTCATTGTCTGTCTTATGAAGCATACTTTAAATGCTATTTATTACAATGAGATTAAGCTGCTGCTGTTGTATTTTCATGACTGTTGATGAATGTAACATCTGTCAGACAGAGTAGTACATGGGTGTAGTGCAGGTCTTTGCATGACAGGAGGTGAAGGACCAGGATGTAAGGTTCACTAGTGACCAGAACCGCTCCACACAGTGCCAGAAACAGCATCCAGCACAAGCAGTATGCTGTGATGCATAGAGAGGACGATACGTAGCAATGTCCTGCAGGAAAGAGTGGATGTCATTGAAGACAGTGGTCAGTTTCAATATAGGCTGTGATCAGCAGTGGTGGAAGGTAAGGATCATGGAACTTGAGGAGGGGGCAGGGACAGTCAAATTGATACACAAATGAAATGGAAATGAATGTAAAGGTACTTACTCATATATGCTGTGGGGGGCCTTACCACCATTATAGTATTAATGGTATGTGTAATAGGCAACCTGCAGTACATTGTGGTCTAGAATTACATTATGGTAACCACTGTGAGCTAATTTGCACTGTACTCCCTCTTTGTCCCTGTGCCATGTTATACGATCTCCTGGCAACATACAGCATCCATTACCAGGCATACACCACAGCTGCACCTAAAAAAAAAAAAAAAGCAAAGACGTAAACACAAGTAAGCAAATGTTTTGTTGAAAAGCTGAAACAAAATTCATATACATAACAGTAACAGAATCACAAATGGGGAAAAGAAGTGAGGACTATAATTCCCCATTACTTTTCTTGCATGACATGCAGTGTGATGATTGCCCATAGAAGATGCTGTGAGCATTTGCAGTGATGAAACTGCCAATGACGGACAGCTAAACACATTTTATCCTGTGACACTGGATCCAAGACAACATGCATTCACAACAAGATCATGTGAAAGAACTCAAATTGAGTTGGATCAGTAGTGGGACAAGCCCTGTGGGATAGTGAGGGGTGCTTCTTCACAGATGACAATAACATGTGAAACACAGTGTATGGTAAGGACGGGGGTAAAAATAGATGGCTATACCTAGGGGTACTGGAATAATGTTCCAGATTGTGAAAGATGCAATTGAATGGTACAGACTTCAGAATCGTGCATTTCTGGCCTCAAGAGCACATTCAAAGAATGCATGATGTGATGGCTGTTAGTGTGGTCATATGTCAGGACCTAAGGTGAATAGTCAATGTGGTATGGCTGTGGGGACAGAAATTGTGATGATGGGGGTACATATAGTCGGGCATCAAACACAGAAGGTAGGAGTTTGTTATGCCACTGTGCAGATCAAAGTGGAGTCCTCCATTTCAATCTGGTGCCCATTTCTGGTTGCACTAATCTGATAAACATACAAATAAATTAAAGGACACAACAGGGTGCACATAAGGTGATGCTGATGTAAAATGGGTAATGAAATGAGACTGGAAGTTGATAAGAGTACTTGGCATTGTAAGGGACTGTTTATTCACACAAAGTGTGATGTACACTTGTAATATGCTACCTGAACAGTTGGTGTGAGGAAACAAACTGTGTTATTGGACTTGTGGATGCATATGTAACTGTGGCAGGAGCAGTGTGGTTATGGTAACAGTGTAGTAGACACTTTTCAGAATGCACATGCAGTACTGTGTGAATTTCAGGAGTCCATAGGCATCCTACCTTACTTGCAGGAAGCAGCGGGTAGTGATGAGGAATTTCTCCTCCTCCCCAAGGACCCTGTTGTGTGGAGTAACTCAGGGATTGATCTTGTCACCAATGTTGTTTGCAGTGTATATGATGCCCCTGAGTGAGCTCAATTGGAAATACAATGTGGATTTTCACTGATATACAGATGATACCCAATTGTATTTGTCCTTTGCCCCTGAACATCCGATGCTGTGGAAGTGATAAATATTTGCTTGGCCAAGATCAATGATTGCATGTAATGGTTGCGACTGAATCAAGACAAGACAGTGCTAATTATTGATTTTTTTTAACCGTAATTATCTATTTTTAGTCTGTTCCTGATTTAACTTTATTCTGTTGTTTATCTCACTTTTCTTGATTGTTGAAATTATAAGGCACCCAGAGCCTCTAGAATTGGGCACCATAAAAATAAGCCTTGCCTTAAAAATAGTTATTAGCAGGACAATAGGACTTACCACAAGTTCCGACTGAAAGCAAACTCAGCAAACAGATGTGAATGGATGAGAATATGAATGGGAGTAACTGATGCAGTGAAACTGCTGACTTGGCCATGGCAGGGGTCGAACCTGCAATCTTCTGTCTATAGACAGACGTCTTACCATTAGATCATGTGACTGGAGTCCAAAACACGGAAACAGACAGACAGACAGAAAAAGATACCCAAACCCACACGCACAACACACAAATGCACATAATCTCAAAAACACACAACAAAAGGCATAAATAAGATACTGGAGGATGTCATGTTAGGCATTGGGAGACTGCAATTAACTGTAGAACATGAAACAAGGTTTTAAAAGGGGTAGCATGAGGAAATATTTCTTGATGCAAATTATGGTGATGCACGGAATACACTGCCATCACAGTTGTTGCTTGAAGGAAAAAAAAGTGAAGCATGCAGGAATGGGAAACAGAGGCAGGACAATTGAATTGGTGGCAGTAGTCTAGTTTAAACTTTGTAGTGCACACATTAAATATTACATGCAGTTCAACAGACTACACCTTCAAAATTATATTCACATGCTGGAGGAACTACTGTGATGGCCGAATGACATAGTGCATTCATTGCGAATTAACAATTTCATGTTCACAAAACATGAGATGGTTTTTGGGGTGGCCAAATGTGACGAACTACAGCTGTGCTAACAACAGGGCATGACTGTGAGGAGAGAAAGTAGGATGTTAGGGCACATTTTGGAGAGGCAACATAGGCAGACATTATGAGGTGTTGACACTGTGCAGATAATTGTATAGACATCAATCGGAATATCGGTACACATTCATGGAGGAAGCAGCAATATAATGGCATAGATAAGGTGTAGTGATGTCATTGAAGGTTCAAGAGCATGTTGCATCACCTGAACTGAAAAACATATCTATATAGACTGTGACACCACAATATGTATACACAGGAGGAGATGAGAGACCGTGTACACATGATGGAAACATACAGAAGTAGGTTGCTGGATGTAGTTATTCTCCAAAATGGTGATGGATGCATGATATAGACTAAAAGCTGAGATGCTGGTGGCAAATTAAATGTAAGATTTCACATGGGGAACGGATGCAGGAGAAGTGATTTCATGATACCACTTTTGTGAGGATACAAATTCATTACTATGCCCACTTCAGGACAACAGTAATTACATATCATTTGAAGTGAGACATTGTGGAAAAATAAAAAAATACATACACTTGCTTTTAGGTGTGTCCAAAAATGGAGAGATGCAGTAATTATTGGCATAAACAGTGGTGTGTGCACATACTGTAGGTGCACTGCTTGCATATGATGCTGATGCTGTGCATTGTCATATGTTAACAATAGCTGCATGACAGAACAAATGTGATATTCAGGCATAAATGAGACAATCGACAGGGGACTAGAATTTGAACAACACATACAAAAACATCAGCAATAACACCACAACAATGGAGCGATACTGGTGATTGGTGGATGTCGTGGGTGTGAGAATGAGTGAGGGATTACACTGAAAAACCCACGGCAGGAAAGATCACATGTCTGATGGTTCTTATTATGTTTGGAGGGTGACACTTGAGTACAAGCTGCCAGAGATGATCTATATGGATACACAATAAAAAAAATTAAAAGCAAGAAAACATCAACCATTGGTTTATCTGGTACAAGACCGCAGTTTGGCAACTCCAGATTGGTTGCTGTTGTGGTGGTGGGGGCGTGCGCAGACTCAGACTTCAAAAAATGGAAGCAAACACATATGCATTGGTGTAGATTTTTTTTTTTTGGGGCACTGATTTTACTTACATCAAGTAGCAGGATGTGATCTGAATGGATCGGAATGGATGCACTTCATCATTTCAGGTTTGTCTTACAATCCATTTGGACTCAAATAGCAGGCTATTTAGATTTGTGTGTGTGTGTGTGAAGGGGGTGCAACGTGGTTGATTCAGCACAAGATTTATGAAGGGTGGTTTTGTTTTGGTAGGCTCAGGAATACACAAACACAGCCACAACAAATACCTCAACAGCTTTAAAAATGGAATAATTAATGGAGGTATTACCATGCTGTATTGCCAACACGTCGCTCGTTGCCATAGCAAGGTGGCCATGCATCATCATCTTCAGACTCCTCCAAAGATAAACTGCTGCTCCCATTTGAATCAGATGATTCATAGGGATTGTCATGGTATGGAGCAACAATATTTTGACGTTCGTCTCCAAAAGAGGAACATGCAGAGAATTCATCTGCCTCTGAATCGGAGCCAGATTCACCTGTGTCTGATAACCAGCCAGACATTTTGTTTCCCTGCCATAACGACAAGCTGTCAAAGTCAGGCACAGCATAAAATTACAAGGGTGTGTGGAAAAGAGTGCATTAGTGAGGAAACAAAAGGTCTTAGAAAAGTGACTTACAGTACAATATATGAAAAAATAAAAACACAGGCACATAGAGTAGGGTACATGGAACTTTTATATATTTATTAGTACCAAATCTAAGAAAACCACTTTAAGGAATGGAGTTTCTTGAGGCAAATGGGTTACAGGGCAATAGGCAGCATTTGCTCCTGGTGGGTTGATTTTACTTCATGAATCTGATTAACTTCTTTGATTGGGTAATAAAGGCCGTGGACAGATGCCAGGCTATATATGCATTATTCATGGACTTTAGTAAAGCATTCAACTTTATCCTGCAAAAATGACTGGTTCAGAAACTGGCCATCATGGGTGTAGGAGAGAAACTGACCACCTGGGTTGGAAACTGGCTGGGGACAGAACACATAGAGTGGTGGTCAACAGGACATTTTCAGAGGTGAGGGTAGTCACATGTGGGTGCCAAAGGGCATGGTCCTGAGACAGATTCTTTTCAACATCTTCATTTGTAACATAGGACAAGATATTCAGGACAAAACTTTCCTCTTTGCCGATGGCACAAACACCTGCAGGACAGTGGAGAGCAAGGAAGGAATAACCCATGTCAATTTAACATAAAAAATTCCTAAAAGTTTGGCTTGGAAAAGCCAAGAATTTCGAGTATGCCTGATACTCTCCTTGAACTCAGGATAGAAGGAAAAGCTTGGAAAAGCTGTGACAGTATTGAAACTCAGATTTTCTAGGAAAAGGTTGGAACATTTGTGAGTTTCACTCTAAGTTTTGCTGAGCTATGGTAGCATCTCGATTAAAAAGTTTTCTGTAGCTAGCATTAACTGAGATTTCCTTGGGTAACATGGTCTGTGTCCTTGGGGTGAACTGAACCAGCAATCCATTGAATTGTACAGTAGGCCTGTTCTTTTACCCTCTGTACCATTTAACCAGGACTGTATATACCTGCACAGATAATAGACCTAAATACTTCAACTGTTTATCTTAGTTTTTATAGTTTTTCCCACTGGCAGTCTCAGGACTTCTGGCATAATTTTGTGTACGTTTCATGTATTTCATTATTAGCATTAAGCTTTTCTCCATATACCTTAAAACTAAAGCTACTCACAAAATTTAGAGGAATGAACAATGCAATCTGAGATATTTTATTGGTGTGAGATAAAAATGCAATGTTACAAAGTTAGAAAAAAGTTGTTTTTATCTGACACATAGCAAAAAAAATGTTAAACATTTATTATACATAAGTCTTAATATGCAACATCTTTTTAAATAGGCATGCAGCAATTCTCCAAAAAGGGCCACAGTTTTGGAGTTTAATGTACCCAACCTACAAACAGCCACATCATACATAATTTAAAAATGTATTTTATGTACGTTTAGATAAGGTATGATGTGAAGCAGTCTAGTGGAGCCATAAGCCTGTAGGCAAGGTTAAACAATGGTACCCAAAATGAGAAAGTGTCATTTTTTGCACTTCAGCATGACTATAAGTCCAGTTTTTAATGTTTAAATTAATTTCAACACCTTAGTGTGGTGTTTATTGATCAAAGCTACCAAGTAACAATGCATTACAAGATTTTTATTGGTTTTGCATTGGCCAGTATATTTTTTTCAGAAATGATGATGCTGATTAGCATGTGGCAAAAATGGCA
The DNA here is from genome assembly GCA_016271365.2 of Neoceratodus forsteri. NCBI lineage: Eukaryota > Metazoa > Chordata > Ceratodontiformes > Ceratodontidae > Neoceratodus > Neoceratodus forsteri. The sequence continues at coordinate 1,841,775,016 of CM057449.1, forward strand.
AATATCAACATTTTGTAATACAATGAAATGTTTTCACATCGCAGATTCCTAATTGTCAAAGTGTCCCACAAGTGATTATAATAGTTTCTATATTTATTTATTTATTAAAGTTTGATAACCGGCTGAGCCCACTGGGCCCTGAAGGTCCCTTTTTCAGGGGCGACCCGGGGTTTACATGGTATAGCATACAGCATAAATACATTACATAAGACACATCAAGACATAATACAGGATAATACATAGTTGCACTTCAGCTGGTTACATATGCTGAGTTAGCCATATAGGTTAGTGTAGTCATTGTAGGTACTTCGCTGGAAGAGGGGGGGAGGGGGGTAGGCCCCCTGTGTGTGTTGTACTGTGATATGTTAGGCTTACGCTTTTTCAATTGAAATTTGCTGCCCAGATCAGTCTTACACTGAAGGTTGTGCACCAGTAGCAGTAGATTGTGTGCCCATAGTTTGTACTGCATAGTGGGTAGATATAAATGTACGTGAATTCCTAATGTAATGCTTCTCCATTTGTAAGCTTTTGTACATACAATGTAGCATCTAGTCTGCCTGGTAGAAGTTTTTTAATTTGTAATTTCCTATGCATGCAGTACTAGCCTTTGAAATATTCTAGAAACTAGCTTTTTAATAGTGACACTTATTCACAGGTGAGTACAGTATTAATATTAGTGTTAGGGAGGACCATAGACAGCTTCATACTGGGCTTCAGTCAAAGTGCTCACTAAACAAAAATGGCAGTTTTGATACTAACACATAGATGTAATTTATATCTAATTTAACATAAGTCTGTATACTTGTGCAAAATGAAAAATGGTGGTAGTGGTGGTGGTAATGCTAACACTGATGCCTATGCATGAAGGAGTGCAAACTACGTGGAAATGGGTAGTACCCTAGCGCACAGTTATGTGTTGCACAAGGCCACAGAGCTGGGCATTCATGAATGGCTAAACATGGTGCATGCACCCAGGGGGCATGTCAACATGGACCATGTAGCATGGTGTACTCCGCACAGAGGCAGAACCAGGTTATGTGGGACTGTCCCATGACCCCACCATATATGAGCATGGCAGATACCCAGCGTAGTGGCACATATGTGAATGCCATGCAGGACATTGCGACATAGGGAATGGCAGATCTAGATGGTGGTGTGAAGGGAAGGCCACCACAACAGGGACTGGAGGAACAGGTAGGCATGGTGAGCCACACCATGGACATGCCCGCAAGATCCAGAGCCCCCAACTTCACCAGCAGGCAGGTCACGGTGATGGTGACTGACATCTGGCAGCACTAGAGCTGGCTGTATGGGATGCAAGCACTGACCACTGCCCCCAAGGTCAAGGTCAGACTGTGGCTGGATATCCTAGCCAGTGTAAATGCTGCTAGCCTGGAGGCCTGATCCCTGATTGCCATAAAGCACAAGTGGCATGACCTGTGTACAGCAGTCAAGAAAAGGTAGCTGTGGGCATTTGAGCATGCCAGAACACAGGGGGGAGCCCCCTGAGTAGTGACACACAGCTCACACCACTTGAGAGGATGGTGGCCGAAACACTGACAGATGTCACTGTCCATGGAGAGGCAGACAGAGTGGACAGCATGGCAGGTAGTAGACACCTAAAGGGAAGTGTGCAGGCAAAACATGCACTACATGCTGGCTGTAACTGTGTTGCCTTGTACCCACAGACATGTCCTGCACAGCACACCTGTCCACAGTGGCAACCATGCTGCCCATCTCCACAGTGGCATCGCAGCTGGCACAGGTGACCAGGAGCCAGCATTGGATGCCTCAGGTAGGAATGCATCCCACAAGCAACACAGGGAGTGGGTGATGGTGGCAATGCCCCACAAGACTGTAACATGTGACTCTCATACCTACAGGTAAGGAGGTGGAGACAGAGACCCAGCTGGACAGTGACACTGATTGGGAGAGCACAGTGGCACAGTAGGATGACAATACTGTATCATGGTGTGATGGCCCACCAGGGGAAGGTGCCCAATAAGGGTGTCAGCAAGCCCCTCCGCACCATGAAATGCAGCAGGCATTGCGCTGAGTGGTCCCCATGATACCAGCAGCGCACACACACAGCACCCATGGGATGGAATACCAGTGGGGAACCAGCCCAATCATTGCTGGATGACAGTGGGGATGAGGGGACCTTGGAATGGCCACCAAAACACAGCAGGCAATGCAAGCACAGACCTATATGGAGGTGCAGTACTGTGTGCTCCAGCAGCCTGAGCAGGACAGGCTGGAGGTGCCACATTCAAACACAGTCACCATCATCACCCTAATGGCAGAAGCCAGAGGCATGTACAGCAGCATTGAGCGTTGCACCACCATACGCAGGGCCCCTACTTTTCTGCGGCAGAGTGGGACCAAGTTCTGCGGCAAGACTACCATTTTCTGCAGAACTTCTGCGGCGGTGGTTTGCAATTTCTGTGGAAGTTCTGCGGCACTAACAAACTACCACATCACAGTGTCAGCTTGTCATCCTGACTTCACTTTCAAGGCAGTGGTTATAGCAATCAGGATGGTGGAAAGCACAGTAACACTAGTTCAAAAAATAACAGACTTATAAAAATAATTTTATGCCTAAAAAGGCAAAACAAATGTCTCTCCCTTAAGGTCCTAGCCTGCTGCATAAATGACATATGCAGAGGGGATCTTATGTGATAAATAAGGTATTTCTATATGCACGCTATCTATCCCACTAATGAGGTTTCCACTGTCTATCACTTATATATTTGTACATGCTTTCTACACCACTCATGAGGTTCCCACTGTGTATCACTTGTATATTTATATGTAGTCTGTAACATACATACAAATATGTGTGTGTGTGTGTGTGTGTGTGTGTGGTGAGAGAGACAGCGATACTGTGTGTGTGTGTGTGTGTATATATATATATATATATATATATTTTTTATTTCCATGAACTTGCATCCTCATTCATACAGGTCCCATTGGAAATGGAATAGAGGAGTTATTGCAAAACTCATTTTTCATGTCAACCTGCTTTCCCTGACACACTGCGTAATACCATCAGGCCATGGCATGCATGTGAACCAATTGTGAGATACAGCTCTCTGGCCCATCACAATGTGTCCACCATTTGACAGAACACTGCACCATACCTTCCCAGGCTCCGAGCAGTGATGTGTTCCACCAATCGTTGTGCTGCCCAGCCAGCTCCCAGAGCTAATCTCTGAACCTGAGTTGCCGGTATCGAAACACAGCATGCTACCCTCTGGCCCAACAGCTGTCCCTGCACACAACATTTCTCAAAAACTTTTAGGTGATTCTATCAACCAATGACAATATGTAATCAATAACCCTGGCAAAAATTCGTACAGTGCAATTATTTACTTAACAGGTCTATTCTTTCAGCAGGTCTACACATTATTATATTTCACTTTTCTGGGAATAATTACTTTATTTTTCTTAAAAATTTAGACAGTTAAATTCATCTTACCAGTTATTAATTTCAGATACCGTCCCTATATCTAAAAGGCACAAATAGGTTTGTATAAAGTGAGGTATGGACTTAACAGGTCTGTGCTATTGACAAGATTTGGTTTAAGTTGGCCAGAGTGCAACAATGTAAGACTGAAAATTGTATTAGGCTGTAGTGCAGGTTGAGCAAATATCACCATGCATGATGTGCTGTGTCACAGTCTCAGGCAGTGGGAGCTGTGGTAGATAAGTGGCTGTTCATTTCTGTTGCAGAATGCAGCCATTTCATTAGCTAATGTATGATGTTATAGCAATGATAACATCACATTCTGAACATATAGGGGGGTTTTGGATATAAAAAGAGGGGAAAGGAACCAGATTCTATGTATAAACAGAAATATTAATAAAAAATCACCAAGAAGAGTGAATTCTGCGGCACTGCAGAAGTTCTGCGGCAGATTACAAGTTCTATGCAATATCTCTGGCGGCCTATAGTTCCTAGGGGCCTTGACCATACGGGAGCAGATACTGCAGCAGCACCCATGGGGCCCACCCACACAGTCCAGTACTGTGGCACACACACACCCATCCACAGTGGAGATGGGTACACAGTGATCCCCATGCCAGTCTCTGACAAGGATTGGGTGCCACAGAGAGGCACATCAGACACCCCACCCATCTGTGCATCACTGGACCTGTTCAGGGATGTTGATACAGCTCCAGGTGCACATGGCACACAGGTGGATGTCAGGGAGGAAGAGACTACACAGCTGAACATGCCAGGGGACCCCAGCAGCCAGGCCATGACCGGTGGATATGTATCAGATGGAGCATCCACTGACCTATCGCAGGGTGCACAACAGGTACATGGTGGGCACAGCCCCATACCCTGAGCAGGTGTAGCAACACAAGGACCTCCACATGGCTCCAGGACAAGCCTGACAGTACACCCACGGAGTAGCACTGCTGTGATGGGCATGCAGGCATGAAGGCAGGCACTGTGACAGGAGAACCATGGGGCTACACTCCATGGTGGCAGGGACACACCACACAAGGATGGCCCCAATGTACTGACCATGTACACCCCCACCCCTGTACAGCTCACCACACACCGTGCAGTGGCACACACCTCCTGCGCACCACCAACATGCCTTCATGCATTCACACAGGTTCCTTCTGCACATGACACTACGTGGTCATGCCCCCATGGATGTCCAGCACATTGCAGCTGTGGAACTTTCCATGGGTGGCCTCCGAAGGGCACTATGTGCCCGTTGTGCATGGCCCCATCCTGGGTCCTGTGCATTGGATCCACGTAGCCACCTCCACACCTGTGCTACACACATCTGTGCACCCTGTGGTGGCATCGTGTATATTGCCCATTTATACTTTTTGAATTTTACCTCCACAGGAAAGCTATAGTATATGAAGACATGAAGGATACAAGCCCCTTAAAGCTTACATCAAAAGACTCTCCACAACCTTTGAAAAATGTGTTATTTGTCAAGAAAATCAATAGAATGCAAAACTGTAAAAAGCCACCAATACTGGACAGAATTCTGTGATGCTGGCAGCAGAAGCCAGGAGAGATGAATTGTATTGGCGGCTACTGAATGAGTTTTCTAGTTCACATGATGTGCCACCAATACTCTATCACAGGTGTTGCTTTCAGAAATACACAAGCAAGTTGAATTTGGCACATGTCAGAGTTGTATTCAACCCAGGAAAGAAAAAACAGACTCTGAATCCGATCAGACAGCACCATGTTCACCTGCTTCTATAGCCACCAGAGCAAGCACGTCCTCCAGGGATTGGTCCTATTGCATTGTTTGCTTGAGAAAAACACACAAGAAAGACAAGAAACTTCATAACATTAAAACATTTGAGAGAGCAACCAATCTAAGGGAGGCAGCACTTCAAAGAGGAGATGATGACATGTTGCGTAAAATATCTGAGGAAGACTTGATTGCTAAGAATGCAGTTTATCACTCAAAATGTCTTTCTTCCTACTTGAGTAAAATGAATCTGAAAGCAATACCATCTAGTTTCACTGCAACAATACAGTCACCTTATGACATTGCATTTTATCAGTTGATTGAAGAAACAGACAATGATCTTATGTACAACAAGAGGACTCTTCTCCTGTCCAAGCTGCTAAATAAAGAATAATGTATGGGGTGGTGTGCGTAATGAGATTTTACTCACACCCGAGTTTTGGGATGCTAGATAAACCCAGAGGATTAAGCCCACAGGGTTTATGTAATGCATCCCACAATGAGATTGTGTATAAAATTGAGTTTTACACAACCACCCCATATTTTATTTTATATGATTGCTGGCGTGTGCATTTTCACCTCAGGAATTATATGAAATAAAATCAGAAACAGATTGATGTTCAGGCAGTTATGGGCCAGTTGGGATTGTGTGTCGGCAGTCTGCTAAGTTACAATGCTCCAGTTAGTTGTTTAAAACCTCCTGTAAAAACTGCAGTTTTTACATACAGTTAAACTTACCGCTGCATGGCAATTCCGGAGCTGTGGTACCCTTCCATCGTGGAGAGATGGGGAGATCAGCTGGCTCATGCATGCTGACAGAGAAACCAGCACATGTTTTAATAGTTTCCCTTTAATTTTCATTTTTTATAAGGGTCACTGAAGAAAGAGACTTCTTATGTTTTTTGAATTAAATTCAACTTACTTCCGAATGCGAGGGGCGGTGAAGTCTGCGGCCATATGCTAGTGAAGGACAACCAGTGAGTGGTGCATGCTTGGTAAGAGGGAAACCCAGTGCGTGTTTGACTTTATAATCAGCTGGTTATAACAGAGAATTATAACTGGGTTTCCCTATTGGAAAAAGCGCTCACAAGTAATTATAAAGATATAAAGCCCTACTTCCCTCAGATGTAGAAACTGAAATCTATTCCAGTAGCAAATTACAAGCAAGGTTAGAAAAACACTATGGTTCTGCAATTTCATTCAAAGCACAGCATGGACAAGGCAAGTTTACCAATTGTTCTATGCAGTGCAATAACATTATCTGATGCTAGCCAAGCTGCTATTAATCTGAAGCAGGAACTTAAGTCATCCAAAGATTTTGTAGATGTTCTTCTGACGAGTGAGCCTGATGAACAGCTTTCAAATGAACAAGTGGTTTTGTATAATGCCACTTGAATCCTTTGGTCTGAAATATTTTATTTATTTTTTTTTCAATCTAGGATTACAAGTACCTTTGAGCGCCAAGCAGCTCATTTACAAAGGTTCCACATCAATAGGGGGGTACAGATCCATAATGGAAAACAGACTGGTTTCACAAACAATTAAGCAATTTGTATTACAAAATACAGAATAAGAGAACAGCAAATAAATACACATTAGTATAGCACATGATTCAAGGCAGGGAGTGAGAAGAGGAGGGAATTAGGAGGGGAGCCAGATCAAGGAAGGGGAGACCAACCAGGTGGCATTGTCAAGTAGCAGCGAGGATAGTAAGGGACGAACAGCAAGGAAGACAGTGGGGGGGAAATGGGAGGGCAGAAGGGAGAGGAGAGTGAGAGGGCAAGACAAGTACAGAGAACAGTGGAAGAATGGTGGGGGGGGGGTGAGGTACCGGGAAGAGGGACAAGGATGTTTAGTGGTACAATCACAGGAGTTTTCAGTTAGGATGTGCTGACAAAGTTTGAGTTTCAATTCACCGAGACTAGTAAGGTTAGCCAAACCATTGTGGAGGCCATTTAACCAGTATGGCATTTTGATACAAATGGAGCATTGGTATTGGGCGGTCCGACACATTGGGACTAGTAGGAGTGTGGAAGATGAGGTGCACGTATGTTGGGTCTTGGGGGATTTGTGAAGTAAGCATCCTAATCCCGAAGGCATGAGTCCAAGTAAGCAGGTGTGGTATTTAATTCTCCCATGCAAGTTGAGCCTCCCAGCCTGAATATAGATATTGCAGGTGTGGGTGAGGCATTGTGCACCAATTAGGAGTCTACTGGCCTTGTTTAGTGCCACAGTGAGCCTTTTTGAGTGCAGTGGTGAAAGCAGTTCCGTAAATGACAAGGCCATAGTTGATTAAGGAGAGCACCGAGCTGTGGACAGCAAGATTTAGGGCTTCAGGTGTTAGAGACTTTCTCAGTCGATAGAGGAGCCCAATCCTGGTATTGATGGCTCTGGCAACATTTTTGATGCGCAGTGAATAGGTGAGGTGTCTATCAAGGGTAACCCCTAGGTACTTGAAGTGCTGTATTTGTTCAAGGGGGTCACCTTGGGAATTTTGGATGGTAAGAACATGCTCTTTATGTCGACTGTGGGCTGAAGAGAACAACAGGACTTTTGTCTTCTTGTAGTTTAGCATTAGTTTATGGTTGCAGAACCAGTGCTCAACTTCCGTGAAGCCCTTTTGAAGGTTACTTTCAAGGAGGTAAGGGTCAGGGTGGCTTGCAAAAATGACAGCATCATCTTCGTAGAGCAGTGTTCGCTGGTGGCAGGCAGTCGGTAGATTGTTAAGGAAGATGCTGAAAAGGAGTGGACCCAGGATTGAGCACTGGAGTACCCCAGATCAAACAGGCTTCTGGTCACAGACAGCATTGGAAATCTTCATGCGTTGAGATCTGCCCCCAAGATAGCTTCTAAACCAGGGCAGTGTATCAGGGGAGAGACCAGTTTGTGAGAGTTGTTTAAGGAGGAGTCGGTGATTAACCATGTCGAAGGCCTTGGTTAAGTCTATAAAGACTGCACCCACAAGACTGCCTTGGGCAATAGATTGCTGGACATAGCTGGTGAATTCTAAGAGTGCGGTGGTGGTGCTGTGCCCTTTCTGAAAGCCATGCTGTTGTTCACATGGTAGGCAGTATCTATCGAGGTAGTCCACAAGTTGGTTGGCAACAATACGTTCAAGTATTTTAGAAAGGGGTGGGAAGATTGATATAGGCCTATAGTTGCTGTGTAGTGCACGGTCTCCAGATTTGTGAACTGGGGTAACAATGGCTATTTCCCCATACCCGTGGGAATTTCGAGAGGGTTAGAGAGAAGTTAAGTAATTTAGTAATAGGTAGAAGTACTTCCTCCGTGGTGAGTGCAATTAACTTGAAGTCTAAAGAGTCACCACTGTGCCTGGACTTGCCCAGCACATTGTTTAGTAGTTTCCAAACCTGGGCCACTGAGACACGTTTAAAGTAGGGGGGGGTGATGATTTGTCTTGGTCTCAGGATGTTGTGCTGCTATTAAGGTGGTATCGTCAAAGAAGTCTTGTGGTAGCACACTACTTAGGTCAGTGAAGGCATCATTAAAGGTATTCGCGATTGTGAGTGGGTCAACTATGGGGGGTACCATCAAGGTTTAACATTGCGGGAGCCTTTTTTGGGTCTTTCCTCTAGAACATCATTGATATTTGCCCAGAATTTCCTGCTGTCACCCCAGGTATTGGTAAGTTGCTCGTTGTGGTGATTGCTTCTTGCTTCACAGATTTCCTGAGTGCAGGAGTTTCTTGCAGCTTTATAGGCTTGCCAGTCCTGTAGCTTGCCAGAAGATTTAGCATAGTACCAGAGGTGGTCCCTCCATTTCATGCTGTCTATCAGCCCAGGAGTAATCCAGGGATGAACAGTGCTGCGCACCTTCATTTTCTTGAGGGGTGCATGAACATCACAGGCAGCATTGAACATAGTGATAAAATGTTGGAGTGATACATTAATATCTGTAGAGGAGTCAAGTAGTGACCAGTCCTGACAGTGCAAGTGTTGTTTTAGGAGTTCCAGGTGGCCACGTCTTAACACTCTGTTGTAGATAGTTAGGGGCGGTGGGGCATGGAATTTGTTGGTCCAATTGCAAGTAACAGGGGAGTGATCACTTAGTGAGTCAGGGTGCACACTTACATTGGTGACATGGTCAGGGTGATTAGAGATTATCCAGTCAAGAATGGTGCTTGTCCCAGTCTTATAGTTAATTCTAGTGGGAGAGCTGACCAGCTGAGTAAGCTGCAGAGCTGCCAGTGCATCCTTTATGGGGCCAATGGAGGCTGACAGACAGTTTATGTTGAAGTCACCAAGTAATATTGTCTCAGTGATGTGATTTTGGGCTCTCAGGTAGTCCAGGACTTTATGAAGACCAGTGGTAGGGTCGATGGGAGGTATGTAAACTGATAGGATTGTGAGAGTCTTGAGGTGGGCCCCCAGTAGCATTTTAATTGCTAGTACCTGGGTGGGGCACCCAAGGTCAGCAACGGGCAAGGCCGGTCCTTTTAGAGTGTCTTTTAGATAGCTAGCAAAACCACCACCACGCTTAGTTGATCTGTCCAATCTGAAGGTAGTGTAGCCAGGTATGGCAACTGCTGCATCTGGTATTTTTGGAGATAGCCAAGTTTCAATGACAGAGAGTATGTCAGGGTTGTTTAGTAGCCATTATGGAGCTATGCAATGATTTTGCATTCACTTTCACGCCCAGGAAGTGGAAGATAATAGGTCCTGAGGTGGTTATGATGCAGGTAGGTGGGTAAGTAGAAACCCAGCAATCACTTTGAGGATAGAAAAATAGGGGAGACCAGGGCCCATTTGAGATGGAAAAATAATCCCCAGAAGTCCAGCCTATAGTGTAGTGGAGGCTAATTCCAGCCACAAGGATCCGGGGTTGAGTTCAGTTAGGTATAATCTTTCCAGAGTGACTGATCAAGAAGAAGAAGATAAGAATGGGGTGCAGGGCAGTAATGTTAGGCATGAACATAGTGTCAAGTAAGATTTAATTAAGGGAGAGGATAGAACAGCAAACAGAAATGCACAGTCCAATTTTTTTCTGTGCCATCAGAGCTATTAGTACAACTTAAGACAGAGGTCACCCAAGGTCACAGCTAGGCAGGGATTTGACAAGAGGCTTTGGCTATGCAAGACCTTGCAGGCATACACTCCCCAGCCCCATTACATTGAAAGCCTGGGGTACACTTACTCCAGTACAAATGCAGGATGTGAAATTCTTTTGTTCTTATGCTTTCTTTGTTATTTAAAGAGGTTGTTTAAAAGCCCACAAATAGATCCCTTAGGAGCAAGCCTGACGAAAATGTGGATTCGAGCAGGACCCAGAGTCACTGAGTTTGTCAAACTTTGTTGCTTGACTTCTATTTTGCCTGGGATAGCTTCCAAAAAGTTGATTTTAAACTGAAAATGCAAATACCTGGTGGTGGTGTTTTGCAGAAATCCAGTCCAAGAGACCTTCACAGATGTAATGAGCAAGAATGGTGTAGTTACTCCAAGTAGAAAATCTTGTAAATCCCCAAAAACTAAACTACAGACACAGACAAACACAAACAGCTACCCACACAGACCCAGGGGGTCAAGGGACTTTTTTTTAGCAAGGGTGTAGGCAAGCATACTCACTGTACTTTGTGTACAGTTTTATTGAGTGCCTGTTTAAAACCATTTGCCTTTCTGTTAACATTATCATTCTAATCTGTAGTGTTTGAGTTAGTGTTGGCCACTGAGTAGTGTCTGTTTAAACTTCTATTGTTTAGGAGACAGATATGAGTATAAACTCTTTGGAGATTAGATGAATCATCTGACAACAATCTGATTTGTATGTAATGGAGGCAGTGTTTGGAAAGGATGTGTAAATTTTTTTAATGGGGGGGCAGCAATTGGAGATAGTATGTACAAAATGAAAATTTCTGACTATACCCCTGTGAAATAGCAAAAATGAAACCCTCAGGATATTATCCAAAGCCAGGGGATTGTATTTTGCAGAGGTCAGCTACTTTTGTGCCCTAATTGATGCATGAGTTTGTCCTTTAGTTGATAGATAAAGAGGCATATAATTCAGCCAGCAACGAATATCATCCTTCAGAAGACATTCAAAGAAGGTGCCTCTTAATTGTGGACAGCATAGTATTTAACAGTTCCAAAATTATCACACTACTGCACATAAGCCTTGCTGCACAACTACACCATGAGTTTGGGTCTCGCAATTTAATTGACGTACTACACCTTCATGGATTCTGCATCAGATATGATGAGCTTAGGCAGTTCATGACTAGTGCTGCAAAAACTGAAGTAGAAAGAGTCTAAGGAAGTGTGCTCATTCCAAATGGAATTGTACCACTTCATGCTGGTGGAAATCTCATCCATGAAGGAGATGATAATATAAACATCAACATAGAGACCACTGATGAAAAAAAAATACCTTCCATTCAATGGCTAGAGTTGTATTTCATGAACAATCTGCAGAAAGTCCAGCATCACAATAAATATCACTGAAACGTGGAAAAGAAAAGTCAGTTACTCTTGCCGGGCAATCAGAGGTTCTTATGCAGTGTGCAGCATTTAGAAAACCTAGAACATGTCCAGAACCTACTCACCATGAAAAAGTAATTGAGAAAAAAAAACTCCTGCCACCTACAAGTGAAAGCTGTCTGAGATCTCTCCTGGTGTCTTTTAAGACTACTACCTCATGATGTCCTACCAATACCAAATGACTTTGATATTGTTCACACTCTGGTGATTCCATTTTGGACTGGTTTCAACCACAAGCTTGACACAAAAAAGAGCACCTATACAGCAATTGCATATGCACCTATTGTGGATGCCAAACCAGCTGACATGGCCACAGTCTATACTACAATGCTGAAATGTAAGGAAATGTCAACAGCTCCAGGCCAGCAGAATGCAGTTCAGACCATGGATCAGCAGCTGTATGCTGTTGCTCAGCAAGAAAAATGGACTCTCCCAAATGAACTTGGTACCAATGTGATTCACCTGGGGGGTTTTCACACCCTGTATTGTTTTATTGCATGTATTGGGAAATTTTGGGGAGATGCAGGATTGCTAGACCTTCTTGTTTATTCTGATGTGTATGCAGCTTGTACTGCAGATCAAATGCTTGCTGGTAAGCAATTCAACCATGCTCTATGTGGCTTGACTTTAACATCTGAGGCTCTGAATGCTCTGAAACTTTCTTCATTTGTTAAATGGTGTGAGCAGGGAGGAGGTGCTCATGGAGTTCCAGCATTTGTCTTGCAAATGTTGGCTGACACTTAAAAGGTGTTTGAGTCTGAAAACATTAAGTCCTTACACCATGTCATTAAAGAGCTTAATGATGCTCTAACTCAGCATATGCTATCACAACTGGAGGAATTTCAGACATGGGGGTATACCCATTCTCCTACATTCAAGTTTTGGGATCACTTTCTCCAGGTTATGCAGATACTACTTCTAAATGGCCATGCTGAGCAAGAAGGTGATTGGAAACTTCATTTACACACACAGCATGCCATGCTTAAATACTTCTTTGCTGCAGACAGGCCCAACTATGCCAGGTAGATTCCAATCTACATTCTTGATCTGCTAAGTCTCCCTGAAGAAGTACACAGTGCCTTTGAATCTGGGGAATTTGCTGTGTGTCAGACTCCTAGTTTTTTTAATGGAAATTAGAGTGGCATGGAATAGAGAAAACTGTCATCAAAGACTCAAAGGCAGCAGTGGGACTGTAGGACTGACAAGAAAGAAGCCAGCCCTTGTCACATGGACCCTCACAAAACATGTCCTGAGTGACTATGCAAAAGCTATGAGAGAAATATGTGGCCTATCAGCAAGTAGTGAAGACAAAGTCCACAAACAAATTCTTGCCTCTGCACTGAAGAGGGAAGAACAGCACAGCATGTTACAGCCTTTACCAACCATGCCATCAACAATATGACAAACCCTTTTGACCTTGAATCACATCCAGAGGTGCTTATCTACATACCTGCTGGACTGCATGTAACATCAGATGTACAAGAGGCCCTACTGAAAATAACAGATGTTGGTGAAGAACAAATAGAGAGATTTGTGAGAGGTGCACTTGATTCTGATGGGACATGTAGCTTCTTGAGCCCCATCAAGAAATCTTGCATCAAAACATTTGCTGACATGGCCAAGAAGACCAAACTTACATCCGGCAAGGGAGGGACAATCACAGAAGATATCAGTCCAGAAATTGTTTTCCACAGAGCCCCATCCTTAGCAAAATGCAGAAATGATGTTTAAATGGCAACTGTTCTTAGTCACCCAATAGGACCTGTGCCTATGTCCCTCTTCCATGCTGATGGAACAATGAGAAAAACAGGCAAAGTTGAATTAGGGCATCTGCTGGAAGCTCAAGCTAAAAGTATCCAATAGCTATGAGGATGCAACAAAGAAACCATCAGAGATGCTATGGCTGTCATTCAAATGATGGCAGGAGACAAATTCCACACATTCGATGAATTGACTGCTGAGTACTTGAGGCAGGTCCTAAAAGGATCTGACAAAGCTAATTCTGTAATTGAAGTCTTTGACAGATATGACAACAGTAACTCTGTGAAAACTGCAGAAAGACAGTGCCAGACAAGATCTAAGGTTGGATGCAAGCAATACCAGGTGATTGGTGGACACCCTGTGCCTCCATGGAAATTTTTTTAACATAGCATCCAACAAGCAGTCACTTGCAAAATTCCTCTGTGAATATATTGTTCAAAATACACCAGACAGTGTAGGAGCACACTCAACACAAACACTTCTTTTTGCTGGAGGCTTTTCCATTGGAGAAATAGCAAAGTCTATCACCAGTAGAGGTGTTGAAGAAGCTCAAGACTTGTACAGTACTAAAGAGGAAGTAGACACAAGGATGCTTCTGCATGCTGTGTGCACAAATATGGCTTTTGGGTCTCTTGGTGTCAAAGGAACCATAGTAATTAGGTCACTTGATACAGATGTTTTGGTCCTTGGTGTTCACTACTTTCCAAAAATGGAACACACAGATAACATGTGAATAGAAACAAGCACCATTACCAGCATAACTGACAAGTGTCGCTTCATACCTGTGCATGCAATTTGTGATATGCTCATTCCTGACTTCTGCAACATACTTCCTGCTGTACATTCATTAACAGGACGTGACTCTGTGTCATCCCTATTTTATACTGGGAAAAAATCTGTGTTTAATGTTGTCAAAACAAAGGGAGCTTACCACTTCATGGATCTTGCCAAATTGGGAGAGAGTGATGAACAAGCCACACTTTCTGCAGCAAGGAAGTTAGTAGCAATGCTATATGACTACAGCGAGAAAGAAAATGAGACCCACAGAGACCTGAATTGCTTGTGCCTCAATCTAGCCATCAAAAAGGACAAGTCACTGGTCAAACTCCCACTCTGTGAAGACAGTTTTGAAGAGCATGTCAAAAGAGCATCTTGGCAAATAAAGATTTGGATTTCTTCACACATAGATACACCAGATATTGGATCATCATTGCAACATGGATGGAACAAATATGGATGATGAACTACTTTCTATATTCTTCAAGGGCTCAATGACATCTGAGCTTCTACAAGACCTTATTTGCACCTGTACCAGTAGGGGGTCACTGCACAATCAACTGTGTCTGTAGTCAGAACAATCTTACCTGCACAGAACTGTGTACATGCCAAGGCAATGAAGACTGTGGTAACCCATGCACTCTCGACAGAGATCATGGTGATGAACAAGATGGTGATAATGATGTTGACTAGAAATGTCACCAGCGCTATTACATTTCAATGACACCTGCACAAATTTATTATTAGATTTTGTTTTACCCTTTAGATTGTTGTTGTAATGCTTTGAAGTCACAAATAAATCTTATTTTATGTGTCAAAATAATACATAGCATCATTAAACTAGCAGAAACTAATGCAAATATTTCAAAGTGGTCATTCTAATAATTTTGAGGGTGTCATTGTTTAGCCCTGTTACTGTGGTAATGACACCACTTGACAGCTCTGCATAATACCTCATCTTAAGGCAGACATAATAAGCTTTCAAATGATGTATAAGTCGACCAAATCGATAGTGTCTGCTGCTCACCTAAAATACGTGTTCTAAAAGGAATCCTGAACCCTAATCTATTTGCAACAAATTTCTTAAGGATATAATTCTTGATAGTAAAGTGTATATGAAACCAGTCAGAAATTAGATTTGATCAGAAATGTGCAATACAGAGACTTGACTATTATTGTATATTATAGAAAAGATGGTCTCAGTCAAACACACAAACTATACACATTACCTCTCATTGCCAATGAACTGTACAAATATTTTTAATCCTTGCCTTTTCTCTTTAGAGCACTTCACACTAAATTTCTCACAGGCTGCTGAAGAGTAAAGTATTTAGTTCAATATTTTCCTTGTAACACTGTACCACTCGTCAATAGTCCAATGGTTTCCTAGAACAACATTTTTTTCTTGGACATCCAAGCATCAGAAAAGCTGAGAAAATCTGATACTCTAAGTATGCTGATGATTTGAAAAAGTCTAAGCTTTTCTTATAGTTATAACCTTGGACAGAGCTATGAGTTCTAACCTTTTAAGGAAAGCTAGGTGTAACATTCTGCATGGGAAGCCCCTGTTAATTAAAGGTAGATAATCATAAGAACTTGAAGGAAAAGCTTGACTTAAAAGCTTAAAATGTCTACTAGATGTTATGTTTTTCTTGAACTCAGGTTTTGAGAAAAGCTTACAAAAGCTATGATGGCACTGGCACTGGCATTCTGATTTTGAAGGCAAAGGCTGGATCATTTGTAGGTCTCAGTGTATGCTTTGCAAAGGTATGTAATTAGCATATTAAAATGTTTACTGCAGTTAATATTACCTCAGGTTTCATTGGACAAGAAGGATTGTGTCCCTGAGGAGAATTTAACTTGAAATGTATTGATTTATAGGCAGAGGTGTTGCGAAGTTTTACTTCACTACTGAAAAAAATTTACATATGCAATGATTGTGGGGAGGGGTGAAGATGGGAGAATGCTGGAGTAAGGGAGGAGGTGGAAAAAGGGGTAGCCTTGGCCACCTAGAATTGGCTAGAGTTTGTTTTTTAAACTGGCCAAAGGGTTGAAGTGCCCCAAAGTGGTCCAAATCTTTGAAAATCCCAGATCAAAGGTAAAAGTAATTCATTGTGATACTTTTGCTGAATGTAGCTTCAGCGTTGGCCCATCATTACACCTGCTATATCATCCTTGAGACAATACACCATCCTCAAGACAATACAACATTATCATCATCATTTTGTTGCAAAGTCACTACTGGGTTCCCCCATTGTCACACCACTTATATGCTTGTCTGCACAGCACAAAGCATGGACTTAGAAATACTGATTTGCTTGCTTCAAACTTTATTGATGCTGTTGCAGTATTTAGCTTAGCCCCAAACTGTTTTGGTGATGTGCTCTAGAAGGTGGGCAACAGATTGCCTAATAAAATAATTTACCTGCAACTTCTTAAAACAAGCTCAGTTTCAGCTGGATTAAATATAAAATATTTCATTAAACCTTCAAAATATGTAAGATATACACGTCACACATGGGAATTTTTTTTAAACTATATAAACAGGAAAACTCAGTTAAACTGAATCTTGGATCATCTTACCCCACATCCTTTGAAAACACAATATTCTACACAGACAAGGTTGGTCATTAAGCACTAGGGAGATTCCTTCCTTTTCTCTAAAAGATCCCTAAGTTGTTGGAGATGTCTTTCATGGTTACAGGACTTACAAAGTGTTCACACAGTTCTCATTTGCTCCTCTGAGAGGGTAAAAGGGATGTATTTAGGTTAGTATTTCCAATATTGATTCAAACCATTGTTCTGTGCCACCTCCTATCTCAAGAGATGGAGTTAATATATCCCAGGTTAAATGCCTTTCTTCCCTCTGAGAAACCTTCCCTGAGTCTAATGATGTACATATATTCAAGGCATAAAATAAGCAGGTTCGCATCACAATTTGCGACCCAAGATCGGTAAAAGTGAGTCATATCTGGCAATGATTAGCAGTCATTGCTAATCATTGCCAGTTGGTCCTGGATCCTGTAAAAATGCCTTATTGGGTGCTGTCACTGCAATTTTTTTTGTCCTGGTATCCATTTTTGCGCCCTTCCTCCTCTGTGCCCCACTCCATGAACCCTGAGCTGTTCCCTGATTGGTCCAGTGATCCTCCTGCTCTCCCCACCTGGTCTCCATGAAGGAGAAATGTGACTGAGTCCTTTTGCAGTGCACCCAGAAGAGGAAGCAGGTGTCAGGAGATTGAACAGGAGTCCAAAGGTGAGTTTTCTTTATTTTATTTCAAAATGTTTTTTTACTGTTGTTGCGCCATCATCCGGTTAACTTAAGTTGTGTCTTTTTGTTTTGCAGGTGGTCAGAGACAAGCTGGAACCAGGAGGAATGGTGGCTGTACCGAGGAGCAGCCAGAGGGAGAAGGCCTGGCCGAGACCACAAGAGGGCATGGGACTGACCTGGACGAAGTGGAGAGCAGGAGGCTGCATTGTGAGGTGAAGCATTGTCAGACAGGCAGATTCGGTGACCACAGAGGAAAGCAGGAGTGCAACAGAATCAGGGAGCAGCAAAAACCAAGTAAAACATTTTCATTTTGTCGAGGAGCCTGGAGGAAGGAAAAGGGGCACACAGACTTCAGGGTACAGATGGGGGGGATGTTGTAGTGGCAACGAACGGGCAATGCCTAGAGCTGGACTGTGTGTGGTGGTAGAACAAGGGCATGAAAGGGTGCCCTGTCTTGAACTTTAAGTTTGTGCTCTGCTTGCAGTAAATTTGGGAACAAACAGTGCACATAATTGCAGTGAACATTTGGGAACAGAATAAAGATTATGTGCCCTGCTTTGCAGAGATTATGGGGGGAACCAGAACTTAATGTGCCCTGCTACTATGTTGTGTGCCCTGCATCTTTGCAATGAACATTTGGGAACAGATAAAGACTAAGTAAACAGCCCTGCCTGCATTGAGATCTCGGTAACCAAGAAGTAATGTGCCCTGCTCTTGACTTTTCAGTGAATCTGGGAACAGAAAAAGAGACTAAGTAAAATGTGCCCTGCTTTGCAGAGATTGGGGGGAACCAGAACTTATTTAATGTGCCCTGCTTATGTGCCCTTTGTCTGCAGTCACATTTGGGAACAGAATAAGACTAAGTTAATGTGCCCTGCTTTGCAGAGATCTGTGTGTCTGCAGCTAGTTGTGTACCCACATGCAGTGAACAATTTGGGAACAGAAAAAGAGACTAAGTAATGTGCCCTGCTTTGCAGAGATTGGGGGACCAGAACTTATTTAATCGTGCTCTGCTTGTGTGCCCTCCGGGTCTGCAGTGAACATTTGGGAACAGAATAAGACTAAGTTAATGTGCCCTGTTTTGCAGAGATCAGTACTGTGCCCAATATTTAAGGTGCCCTGCTTATGTTGTGTGCCCTGTGTCTGCCGTGAACATTTGGGAAAAAGACTAAGTAATGCTTTGCAGAGATGAGGGGAACCAGGCACTTAAGAATTATGTGCCCAGTGCTTAAGTTGTCAATGACGTGTGTCCTGCACTTGCAGTGAAAAATTTGGGAACAGAAAATGACAAATGCCCTGCAGCTTTGCAGAAAGTCCAAAGAGGCCAGAAAATGTGCCCTGCTAAGTGTTGTGCCCTGCTCATTGCAGTGAACTTGGTAACACACAGAATAAACTATGTGCCTGCCCTATTTTGCAGAGATCCATGAGGGAACTAAAAAGACTTGTGCCCTGCTTTGGCAGGAAAAAAAAAACTATACCCCTTACTCACTATCTGCCCTTTTTCTGGACAGAAAATGAAAAATTAAGTGTTGTCGTGCCCGGCAACTGCAGAGATTTTAACTTGAACTGCACTGTGTTGCCCCTGCTTTTTAGAGGAAGGAATTAACTGTGCCCTTGCACTTTGATTTGGACACACTACTTGCCTTATTGTGGCAGCAAGCCCGCAAAAACTTAAGTAATGTGCCCTGCTATGCAGTGGCTTCACTGCCTGCAGCACAGTCACAATGGGAGGGACTGCCCCACTTAGGAACAGGGTTTGGTCTGAGAAGTGCCAGCGACTGGGCCGGGGGGGGGGCTGGGGGTCACACATCTGATTGCTGCCATTTTCTTTTTTTCCGGGAAAGCCTTATCATGTGTTAATTTAAGTAGTTGCACACCTTGACACATTTTGCTAACTTCAAACTTTTTTAATAATTACAGTCTGACATGGCTGGAGTTAAATTAGCAGCTGCAGAGGGATGGTGCCAAAAATATGATCCAGAAAAAAACTGGCTACAGTTTAGCAGTGAGGGGAGACTTTGCAGTGCGTGTTAGTTTCAAATTGTGCTGTGAGTACAGAGATGAGCTACGTGGGTTGAGGAACTTCAAAGAGGCATTAACTGCAGGGATTACATGCCTCCAGCTAAAAGTTGACACCATCTGGAAACATCTTCTGACAGAGCAGCACAAGAAAGCTGTTAACATTTTGAAATTTGGTAGAACAAGGTCACATCTTGATCTATATCTCCATACCACAATTGGTAAGTTTAAAATGGGGGGTTAGGGTTTGGACTGAGACTTAAAACTTATTTAATTTATTTGCAGGGAGAGCTTTCAGTAATGCAGAGGAACAGCATAGAAAAATTCTAGGCAGGCTGATGGAGATCCTGTATGTGATGGCCAAAGAGGACATCCCTATTAAAAAGTTTGAAGCGATAGCAGAACAAGAGAAGTGCCATGGAGTTCATTTGGGCAATAAATACATAAACGCTGTTAGTGGGAAAGAACTCACAATGTGTATTGGCAAGAACCTAGAAGAAAACCTGCTGGCAACTGTCAAAAATGCAAATTATTTTTCAGTGTTTATGGATGGTAATACTGACAGTGGTGTAATTGAAAAGGAACTGGTTTACATAATTTATGTAAATCCCATCAATGGTCAAGTGGAGACTAAGTTTTTACAAATTAAAGCTGTATCAGATGGCACAAGTCGGGGATTGAAAAATCTCCTTTTAGACATTTTTACAGAGTGTGGCCTTAATATAAAAACATGGTTGGGTTTGGGGCTGATGGAGCATCTGTCAACGTGGGTGTAAGACGGGGTCTTGCTGCTGTTTTAAGGGAAGACATACAGTGGTTAGTTGGTGTTCATTGTTTCTCACACAGATCAGAACTGGCCATGAAAGACTCTGTGGATAACATCTATTTCAACAATGTTTCAAACTTTCTGACCCAACTGTTTTATCTCTGTCAGAAAAGTCCTAAGAAACTGAAAGAGTTATGGTCCCTTGTCCAGGCCATGGAGATGTCAGTTGAAAAGCCCAAGAAGGCCCTTGGCACACGTTGGTTGCAGCATAAACTTCTTGCCACCTGTGCTGTTATCAAATCATTCCCTGTAATTTGTGCCCATTTAGAATCTATGGCCACAGACTCAACTCATGGCCAGGCCAAAGCCAAGGGAGTGTTGCAAATTATGACTAAATTCCAAATGGTGACACACCTTTTATATTTTGAACAGCTGCTTCAGCCCTTGCCAGGTTCTCACTATCACTTCAAAAAGAAGTAGTTGAAATACCAGAGCTACTTAGCTCTGTTGAAACTTTGAGAAACACTCTTGACCATGCTAAGCAGAGTGGTCCTACAGGTGGCAGTGAACTTGACATTCTCTTAAAAAATGGGTCTGATGTTCTTTCAGGAGCATGTTCTGAAGTCACTTACAAGGGTGTGAAATTAACACATTTTAGTGGCCAAGTTGTTAAAACTTTTAAACAGCAAACTAAGAAATACATTACAGACATTGAGAACTGTTGTGAGCAAAGGTTCGGTTTTACTGATAAAAGTAATATCTATAACTGTGCAAAAGTGTTCGATACCAGACTTTGGCCAGCTGCAGACAGAAAGGAATTGGAGCTGTATGGTAACTGACATTACTGCAGTAGCTGACCACTGTTTAGCACTTTTGCAGCCTGACTGGCAGCACTCTGCTATTTGCAGAATGGCAAGTTTAAGATTTTTGCTCAAACCAATTTCATCAATCTTTCTGCCTCTGCTATCTGATCAAAACTGGCATGTGATTTCCAAAATTCTTATCCAATTCTGGTGAAGCTTGTGAATGTGTTGAGAGCATTTCCTGATCTAATGCAATTGTAGAAAGATATTTTTCAACTATGAACAAGGTAAAACTTGACTGGAGAGCAATTCTGGCAGAGGTTACTATAGAAACATTGATTCACATTAAAATGCAGGGCCCCCCTCCAGCTGAATTCAGCCCAGACAGGGCTGTAGACATATTTTTTAGTGGTAGACCAAGACATCC
The DNA here is from genome assembly GCA_016271365.2 of Neoceratodus forsteri. Classification (NCBI taxonomy): domain Eukaryota; kingdom Metazoa; phylum Chordata; order Ceratodontiformes; family Ceratodontidae; genus Neoceratodus; species Neoceratodus forsteri. The sequence continues at coordinate 1,841,796,564 of CM057449.1, forward strand.
TGGTGATTTGGCAGCTGCAGATGATGGACCACCCCCAGGTCCCCCACCCCAAAAAAAAAAGGCCAGAATTACTGGCTACATGCCTTGATGGCGAAGAGTAGCAGTAGATAGCATCCAATCCTTGTTGGTAACTGTGTGATTAATCATGGTCCCAGGTGGAGTTTTTATGCGGGGCAGGGGTTCATTTTAAATTTATGTTTAATTTGTCACGACTCATGATCACGCTCACAGTCATGAATTCATGGTCTGATTTGGCAGACATCCTCCTCGGCTCTTAAAATCTATGTGTGCTGCTGCACAATTGCCGTATTTCTCTGGAAATGGATAATTAAAACAGGTATCAATCTCAGAAACTTGTGTAAATGTGTATTTTATAAATACAGATCAGGATAAATACATTTTATGGGGTTTGGGGCAAAAATATCAATTTTTGGTAATTGCTAATCGACTTTGGCCAATTGCTAATCATTTTTTACTTTGATTAGCCAAGGCCGCTAATCAAGTTTCTGACACTAATTTATGCCTTGATATTTAAATCAGCCATTTACCTAACCCCACTCAGATTTAAAAAAGGAGATTTCTCCATGGCTGGTCTCCTCTCTGAACTACATTTACTGGCTAAGTTTACCCTAGAGGACCATTTTGCAGTCTTTTGTGGTTGGCAGACTCTGCAGAATGGTCTTGCCATTGGTTTTGGAAAGTCTACCAATTCATTATCTTAGCAGGCTACATGGAAACATAGAAATAGGCCAGCAAGAGAAGGCCTTGTGGTTTGTCAAGTCTGCTGAATGTGGGAGTGCTCGCTCTTTATAGGCCCAAGTCAAAAACTAAGTTAATAACCCCACATTAAGCAGTCTCTGGCCTATTTTCCAGCTCCCTAATGCAATTAGTCCCACCCACATTTACAAAGACATGTGAATCTTCCAGTCTGGTTAACAGAAATTAGCATCACTGCCTTCCATCCTCACACAGTATGTAAAACACAAAAAATGTAATAATCAAGGCCAGCCCATTGGTACTGCATCAGGGCAGCTGCTCATGACACCACTGACCTGGGTTCAGGAATGAGCCCTTGACACTGGGACTAGCCATGAGGAAGAAGGATCGAGCATCCCAAATGATTCTTTTCTCCTCCATGGTGGGAGGGCAGCAGGCTCTACTGCAGTGCTGGAACCTGGGTGACCACAGGTGGTGGTGCAGTGGAGCAACTTGTGGGAGGATGCTAGTTGGTGCTCCGCACAGCCATGCAGCTGTGTGCCCATGAGAACATTGCAGTCTTGTTGCTGATGTCCCAAGGGTGGGGAGAAACCTAAGGAAAATACTCAAAAGTGTGTAGGATGTCACCCAGGGCTCCAAGTCCTATCCTTCCATTTAGCTATTCCACTTTCCACACTAGACGGCCAGAGGGAGAAACTGTACAACCCCCCCAATGAAATGATGCAGTGTAGGAGCTATGCCGTGGCATTCGCGGTATGGATGTAAGTGCTGGAAAAGGGTTGGAAATGGGGTTGTCAAGGCTGAAGGGGGCAACTTTGGTAGCAGGGGAATAAAAAGAATGCTGAAAAACTATTAATAAAAGTAGAATTTTATTTACATCTATGAAGGTGAATTTTATTTACATATATGAAGGTAAAGTTACAGAAGAGGTAGGACAGAGAATCGTAGCAGGCTAGAGAACAGAGTTTATAGTATGAACAAGGGAGCAGGGATTGTTGGAACCCTTGTAAATAAGAAATGCAAAGAAACAGGACATACTAGGTGATCAGGTAGGTTCTCCAGGCTTCAAGGTGAACATGGAGGCAGGGTGTTCACCAGTGTCTGTTCAGGCAGCGACCCAATCACTTGAGAGCTTACAGCCGGTCTGTGTACGAGGGTGACCTTGTGTTATGTGAAAAAAATTGAAACTTGATGGGTGCAAGCTGATCGTGGACAGAGGAAAAGGCAGAACTGTGAATTTTAACAGAAGAGAAATCTGGATATGGATTAGAAAAAGAAAAGTTCAAAGGAGCTGATCAGCTTAGAACACTCTACAGGATCTAAGCATTTAAGGGAGCTGTAGGTCGCAGTTTAAAATTCTGGCGCAGGTTTGTGAAGACTAATGTTGAAGGAGATAAGAAAGTGATTAAGTAGAAGTAAGGTGATGGACTGGGTGCAGGAAGGGGGGAGACCAGGTCAAGGTATATCAATGGCAGTGTGTTGGAGATCTCTGAGATTGACAGGGGTCATGATTCCAGGAGGAGTAAGAGAAAATTTACTGGGAGAGGTTCTGTGAGGACATAAACATGAATGTTGAAGTCACCAGTGAGGAGGAGATAAATTAGAGAACTGTGATAGGAAGGTGGGATCAGACTTAGTAGGGCTGTTTATAAACAGATTGCCTGAGGTTTGAAAGAGAATGAAGGTACAGAGTTAGCTGCTTGAAATATTAACAGGAAAGTAAGGGAACCGGGGAGAAATTGAGATCAGTAGTATGACCAGGGTAAGAGGAAAGGTGATGTGGGAGGAGTGACAAGTCTATGTGAGGCAGAGGCCATTGATGGCATGATCAAGGATGATGTGTAACAGGAGGAATTTACTGTTAATGAAGCAAGTGTTAAAAAGGGCAACTCTGGGAGGGGGTATGGCATCGGGGCAGGTGACAGAGTGTATAAATAATCTTGCTATTGATAAGAATGCCTAGCCTTCTGGGTAGATAGAGTGGGGAATGAGGGTGTGGGCAGCAGGAGCAGTGAAATCTAGTGAGCCTTAGGATGGGAGTCAGCCGAGGAAGGGGGTAAGTGTTTGGGAGTGGGGGAGGACCAGGAAAGGGAAAAGGAGGAGAAGACAAAACAGCAAGCAGGTTGTGAGTAGAAATGAAGACAGGGAGAGAGCTAGGAAGGGGTGGTAAGGAGACAGAGGATTGCTGTACAGTGGGAGAAACTTATGATGAGATTGAGGGAGGCCTGGTAGAAGGAGAGTCACAGTAACACAGGTAGGAAGAGCACAGGAACTGAGAATGTAAACTGTTGCTGGGGAGGGACAGGAAGGAGAAGAGGAGGAGCTACTTGCCTGAGGCAATGGAGAGAATTGTGTGGAGCAGGATCCATGTCTGCTGCTGGTTTTCAGTACAATGCCAAGACTTTTGCAGAGGATACAGATATCCATACTTGGATGAGGCGGCTTAGAGTGGGGTAAAAGGAGTAAAAACTATGAGAATAAATAGAAAACTGGTGAAAGAGGGAAGTCAGGTAACGTGAGAAATAATAGTGGAGGTTGTAAGGGAGGTGGAAGAGTGAAAAAGCCAATGAGAAGTCAAGAGAGGGTGGAGATGAGGGTTAGAAATAGACTATGGACAAAGAGACACAGCATATAACTGGGTGTTAGGTGGTGAACATTAAGTAAAGCAACTGAAGTACAGAGGCAACTAGTAAGGAATGAGATGATTGTGGGGGCATGATGGGATGAGGAGGAATTGGGAGTAGACTGATTAACAGTTAAGGGTAGAGTATGGCACCTGGTGAAGAATCACAAAATAACTTTAACAGTACGAGGACAAAATATTGAAATGCAATCAACTGACTTGGATACGGTACAACAATTTAAAATCAAAGTACCAATGGTACTGAGAGGTGTTTGGTTGTCCTACGCATGAGCAAGAACCCACTGAAAATAAGATGGGGCATCTCAGCTAAGCTGTGTCATAGTATCTTAATTAGTATCAACTTCTCTGATAAGCAACAGCCCAGTAGAGGGACAAAATGAGCATTCAGCTTCTGAAATCACTGCCAGACCAATAGAGTGTCATGGCAATGTTGTATCATGCAATCACTACTACACTGACCCAATCAATTTACTTAAGACCAATGTAAGATGCACATATTAACAGTCAGATATATCAAGCCAGCCCATAGGCGCAGTGGTTGGATTTCCACTTGTGATGCCAATGACCCAAGTTCAGATGTGAACTCAGGAGTTGTGGGGCCAGCTAGGGGGAGGAGGATTGAGCGTCCGAATGACTGCTGTCCTCCTCTGGAGGGGAAGGCGTGGAAGCACTCACTCTGCAATCAGCCCCTAGTGGAGGCTAGGGACCAGCGCAGGTGAGGCTTAGTAGTTCCGGGAGGTGTGCCAGATATTGGTGCATGTGCCAGTATGTCATTGCAGGCTGCACCTCCCACCTATGGGGGGACAAAAATGGATGCACCGGAATCCAGTAGCCCTGACCCCATGAAGCCTAGCCCGGAGTTCCACATACCACCGGACTAGACAACGCGGCACCACTCGGAGGAGTACTTGGGGTAGCCCCACCCAGAGGTCCTGCCCCGGGGAGCAATCAGGGGTGAACGCTAGTGGAGAGTGACTACAGTCCCAGGGGATGGGGAGAGGTGAACAGAAGGAAGGTGAGCCACAAAAAAAAAAAAAAAATAGCCAGATATATCATACAAGAGAAGCAGCAGTTTGAATGAAGAAAAGTAAGTAGGATGCATAAACAATATGGGAAGACAGATGATTTCTAATTTTTTTCTTTTTACTATACTTTTCTCTTTCACCCAGACAGCCCTGATTGGTCTGACACCTGCACCCAGCAGCATCACCTGCCTTCCCCAGGACTTACCTCCACTGCCAGGTCCTCCCTGTCTTGCTCCCTATGGTGGGGCCATTAAGAGTGGGCATCATCTCTCTGATGGTGTTACAGCATCATTGATGGTGGGTGGCATGGTCAGTGGTGAGGGCTAGTGGCATTCTATATGTTCTGGGAGCATTTTCACTTGATAACTCCCATCCCCTAGGACAAGACCTGCGCCTAGCAGATGAGCTCATGCATGTATTTTCAGGCTGCAGCATGCGTCCAAGACAGCCTGGACTCGATTCAGAAAGCTTGACAGTTGACACAAGGTGCCTGTGTCAAAAAGAATTGATGCAAGTGGCAAAGTGCACCACAACTTACAGACTTCCTGATACAAGAATGCCCATGCACCAAACCAGAGACCCTGTGCACCAGACTGGCCTGAGCCAGGTCTGCTCCAAGCATATGATTGCACCAGGGCACTAGGGGGCTTATGGCAGATGCAAGCTGCCAAATCCCCAACAGGGGGATTCAGGAAACCCTCCAGAGGGCACACAGTCAGGGACAATTAGACCTGTCAGGTGCTGGTCTAATGCTCCTTGCGCCAACCTCTCAGCCCTCCCTGGGCAGGAGGGAAAATGTGCCCCAGTGGATTGTATTGTGCCCATGTGCACTGCATAGCATGGCATAGCATGATGTGTTTTGTGGCTAGTGGTGAAGCATGCATGTATACAAAATATATTACTAGGGAAAAGTGATATTGGGATACACTGTCTAACAATGTGTTGAGGGTATGCCATACAGTTGGCTACACCCCACCCCCATGCACGCATGATAGATTGACAGTTTCAGCACCGGAGATGGCAAGTGACATTAGGACCAATACCAGCACTATATTACACAAAACCCAAGCAGGGAAAATGCTGCCGGACCACCCCACAGCTTGCAGCAAGCCTCTCAACTATGCCATCTGTATGCTGCATGGCTACATTTGCCACAAGCTGCAGGACTTTGGTGCCAGAACCCTACCTGATCATGAATTGGGCACAGGGTCCCTGGCACACTCGCAATCAGTACAAGCTGCCATTTGCTGCAGCTTGAGCCAAGCTTTCTGAATCGAGCCCCCTGTGTTCTGCCTCCCGATGATCTGCAGCTTGAGGGTGCACCACTGCCTGTGGTCACCCTGGTGGTAGTAACACAGCAGAAACTAGCAACCTTTCCTCTTCAATGAGAAAAACATACTCTGAGGAGTAGTGTTTTTGTAGCTCTCTCCAAGACACAATCATGCCTTCTCAAGCCTACAACCCAGTTAAAAATATTGTGTGTATGCAGATCGGTGGGTGGGGGGGCAAGGCATAAGTGGAATAGGAAATATCTTACATAAATATAAATCCTATAGTTCATGCACTGTTGGTATTTAGTCAAAGTACCAATGTTACTTAGAGAAGGCAAAAATAATGTTCATATATCCAACTCCTGGATTGTAGAATTGTTGTGATTGTCTACCTGTTTGATCTGCAACACTTAGCAAAATGCTATAGTAAGAAATCCACTTGTGTAATCACCACAAACAACAAAGGGCTATAGTAATGCAACAAAATACAGTCATTCCTACTTTGAACCAACCAATCCACTAGATAACAATGTATGGGGCACATGCTGCAGTCACAGGTAGTATACAATAGACACAGTATAACAAGAGGACATTTGGAAGACGTGCAGCATGTAAGATGCATACATTTTTACCAGAAGACAGACCATTTTTTTTGGAAACCTCTCAAAGCTACTAGCATGAGACTTCTAAAGCTTACAGCCCAGTGCAAGGCATCATGGGTATCCAAATACTGGGTGAAGGAATACCGAACAATCAATGTTTCACATAAATGTAGAAAAAATAATGGGTAAGGGTGGTATACAAAGATGTATACCCATTGAGGAGGCTAATTAGAGCTATAAGGCCACGAGCCTGAAGGGGAGTGATTTTATTACCCTAATTAGCCACCTAGATACTTCCAAGTGTTCCAGCCTTACCCATTGTTTATTGAATATTTGTATTTAATTAGTTATTTTTGTTGTTTGGGTAAGTACACTGGAATACAGTTCCATTTACAGGTACGACCCAAGGTCAGATTCAGAAGGTTTCACAACAAAAAGGTAATAAATAGAGACTATACATTCCACATCAGTTGAACAATACAACACTTTGGTACAACAAACAGGAATAGATAGGGACAATAAAGTTCCACTTCAGATAAACAATACAACACTTTGGTACAACAAACAGGAATAGTTAGGGACAATAAAGTTCCACTTCAGATAAACATACAACAATTTGGTACAGAGTATCAGAAACATTTACGTTTAGATAGTCCAGTCAGGTGAGTTGAAAGTGCTGTGCACAAAGTGCTCTAAGTAGGGAGACACTTAATGTGAGGGGGTATTTCATTCCAGGTGGATGCCGCTGAATGTGCAAAGGTGCACTTGCCACTTAGAGTGTGTGCAAATGGCACATTTAAAAGGTGTTGGTCTTTTGAAGAATGTGAGTTGAAACGTGGTACACTGTCCATAAGAGACTTAGACAGAGTAGGCAGGGTGCCTGACTGTCGGATCTTGTAAACAAGTCAGGACAAGGAGAGCTTTTAATTCAAGGGGACAGGAAACCAACCCAAGTGTCTCACAATGATGCATTGTATTTGGAGCTGGTAATGCAAATCTCCCTATTCTGTGGAGCAAGACTGACTTCTTAGACAATATATTTGCTGGGGCAGTGGCAGTCACTGTACAAGCAAAGTTAACTTTCGGTAGTAGATTTTGGTGAACAATCGCCATTCTGGTTTCAGGTGTTAGAATGTTTTGAATTCTGTATAAAGTAACAATTTTTGCATGAACTTTAGACGTGACTAAGAGCATGTGGGGGCCAAAGCTCAGAGTAGGGTCGAAAGTTACTCGAGATACTTAAAAGAAGAAACATTTTCATATTTTGTCCCGTCCACAGTCACCACGCTTAGCCTATTGCCATGGTCTCGCAAGCCGGAATGAGTTTCAAAGACCTTTGTCTTTGTTTTTGATAAATTAAGTTCAGTGTTATTCCAACATAAATAGTTTTGTATTAAACCCAGTTCTCTTGTCAAAACCACTTCTAACTCCATAGCTGATGACCCATGACAGTATATAACTGCATTATCACCATAAAGGTTTATTTTTGCTTCATTTATGACTGTCATTATTGGATCAAAGAACAAGGAAAATAAAATAGGTCCAAGAGTCGTACCCTGTGGGACTCCACACCCCACCCTGACTTTACCAGAAATACTACCTCAATATCGGACAGATTGATATAATACATTAGGATGGTCATTGTTATGGAAATCACATTTGCAATCATGTTATGGCATCTGAAGGTCTCTTGCAGCAAGGAGGAAAAGGTGTGTAGTGAGTGCAGGTAGGAGTTTGGGTGATTTCTGGGTTTGGGAGGGTTTTGTGTAAGTGCCTTTTTTTTAGTATCTTTTGTAACTTGTTAATTGGTTTGACTAGTTTCCTAAGGCTGTATTAATTGTGTTATTGGTGTCCCATATGGTTTAATGTAGTGCAGATGTATACTTTTTATTTGTGCAGGTATATACTTTTAATTGTTTGAGTAGTGGAGGGGTATAGCTTTAATCAGTGTAGGTATAGCTGTAATTATTTAATTAGTGCAGGTATATACAACACTTTTAATTGATAGAATAGCCACAGGTATACAGGGAAATAAATGATTACCTTTTCTATGGGGAAATGGACCCATCCATGTATTATATGTAAATTCTGTAGTCCAAATACTACCAGTATTTAATCAAAACACCAGTGACATGGAGAGGTATTAAAGCAATGTTTCTCACCTTGCTGTACTGTCATCACTGGCCTCAGCTTCCTTTCCCTTTCACAAACAGCTCATGGACTGTATAGTGTGTTAACTTATCTGAGCTGCAACAGCCCAACAAAGGGCCATAGGGAAAAGCCAGCTTTTTTTAATTATTACCAGATGAATACAGAGTCATGCCAACATAGCACAATGCAATTACTCTAGCCCTGAGTCAGTCAGTTAATTACAGATCAATTTGAGGTGCATATTACAGCTGGAGGTAGCATATAAGAGAAGCAGCATAACAGTGAGCACATTTGGAAGAAAAGCAGTGTGTAGGATGCATAAATATTACAAACATATGATCCTGCCAGCAGATAAAGGCCATACGGTCTATCGAGTCTGCTCGAATGTGCAGCTAGCAGCCCTTCTACTGTAGCTGCCACTCCCTCCCCCTCCCCCTCCAGTGACCCTCCCCCTTACTCTGTCCCATCCCTTTTTGAAGCATCCCACTGTATTACAGGATACCACTTCCTCTGGTAATATGTTCCAACCTGCCACCACCCTCTCTGTGAAAAAGTGTCTCCTCATTTCACTCCTGACCCCCCAATTTCAGACTGTGCCCTTGGGTACTTCCCCCCTCCTTAACTGAAAAATCCCTCCTGTGTCAGTCCTATTGATCCCCTTCATGTATTTGAAGGTCTTAATCATGTCCCTCCTGTCCCTCCTCTCCTCCAGGGAGTACATGTTCAGCTCATCCAGCCTACTCTCACAGGGCAAGTCCTCCAACCTGTGGATCATTTTTATTGCCCTGTGCTGCACTGCCTCCAGCAGCCTAATGTCCTTCTTCAGGAACGGCCTCCAGAACTGCACACAGTAATCCAGGTGTGGTCTAACCAGTGACCTGTACAGTGGCAGAATCACCTCCCCCCTCCTGGAGGATATGCCTCTGGCGATACACTCCAGCATTTTGTTAGCCTTGGCAGTTGCCTTTTTACACTGTGCGGAGTTGTTTATTGCTCCCGTTATGATTACCCCTAGATCTTTCTCCTCCTCCGTCTTGGTCAGCAGAATACCCCCTAGTTGGTAGCTCCTCCTTGGGCTCCTTGCTCCAAAATGCAATACCTTGCATTTCTTAGCATTGAACCCCAGCTGCCAAGTGTTTGACCAGGCCTCCAACTTTGCCAGATTGTCCTGTAGCCCCTGCCACCCCTCTAGGTCATCTACTACTGCTCCCATCTTGGTGTCATCTGCAAATAGACTGATCTTGCTCTTGATGCCTATTGAAATGTCTGCGACGAAGATCCCAAATAACACCAGCCCCAGCACAGATCCCTGTGGCATCCCCACTTGTCACTGCCCTGGGCGATGAGAGCTCCCCTCCCACCACCACCCTCTGCTGCCCCTCCTTCAGCCAGCTCCCTAAGCATCCCACCAGCTTTGCCCCTGCCCCATGCCCTCCAGCCTACTACCTAGCCTCCCATGTGGCATCGAGTCAAATACCTTACTGAAGTCCAGATACAGGACATCCACTGCATGGCTGCTGTCCAATTGTCTGGTTACCCAATCATAGTACTCCACCAGGTTAGTCTGACAGGATCTGCCCAAGACAAACCCATGCTGCCTGCTGTCCTGCAGCCCATTTGCCTCCAGGTGAGAAACCGTCCACTCCTTCAAGATTGTCTTCATCAGCTTACCCACGATGGATGTGAGACTTACTGGTTTGTAATTCCCTGGCTTGTCCTTGGGGCCACTCTTGTGGAGGGGCACCATGTGTGCCATCCTCCAATCCTGTGGTACACACCCTGAGTCCGGACAAGCATTAAACAGGTCTGCAAGAGGTTCAGCCAGGACATCCGCCAGTTCTCTTAGTAGCCCGGGGTGTATGCCATCTGGACCTGGTGCCTTGTCCACCCTCAGTGCCACCAAGCCCTCCAGTACCCTGCCCACTGTGTCTTCCCTGTCTGTCTCCTCATCCACCCAGTGCTCACCCCCCAACCCTGTTGGATACCTCCCCCCCTTTCTGTTCGGTAAATACAGAGCAAAAGTACTAATTTAATGCTTCTGCCTGCTCTGTCTTAGTGTCCACCCATCCCCTTCCTTTTTAATCCTCACAATTTGGTCTCTGCAGTTCCTGTTCTACCTGATGTACCTAAAGAAGTCCTTCTCCCCCTCTTTAATGCCCTGTGCTAGCCTGAGTTCCCGGGATGCCTTTGTTTCCCTGACTGCCCTTGTCACTTCCCTTGATTCCTTTAGGTATATCTCTCTGTCCACCTCCCCCCATACTCTTGCACCTCCTAAAGGCAATTCTTTTTCTTCCTACTTTCTCCATGACCCCTCTGTTCACACAACTAGGCTTCTTTGCCCTCACCCTCTTACTCTGGAACCTAGTACATGTTGCTATTGCCTCCCCTATCCCCTTTTAATGATCTCCCACCTCAGATTAGTGTCCATATCTGGGTTGATCCCCACTATAGCCCCATGCACTATTATTCCTCATCTTCCTGAAGTTGGCCCTTCTGAAGTCTACCACCCTTGTGACTGATCCAACTCCCTGTTTCCCCATGTTTATCCTAAACCACACTGAGTGATGGTCACTCCCTGCCAGTGGTTCCTCCACTCTCAGCTCCCTCATGAACTCACCATTTGCCAATACAAGGTAAAGGGTGTTCCCTAATCTGGTCGGCTTGTTGACCATCTGCAATAGGAAGCTATCCTGGTAGGCTTCCAGAAGTACTTATTCCCTCCTATTTGTTGTAGCTGGGGTACCCCAATCCACCCCTGGCAGGCTGAAGTCACCTACAATCACTGTACTTCCCTTTCTGCAAATCCTTCTGACCTGCTCTAGAAACATAGAAACATAGAATTTGATGGCAGATAAGGACCGCTTGGCCCACCCAGTCTGCCCATTTCCCTACCTGATGGATAAGCTACAGATTCTAGTTAATCAACAGCTTACTTCCTCCTGCCCCCCACTAGAATTGTCTTATGCCTGTCCCATGCATTCTTGAATTCTCCCACTGTTCCTGACTCCACAACCTCTCCAGGAAGGCTGTTCCATGCATCCACAACTCTCTCTGTGAAAAAATACTTTCTAACATTACCTCTGAGCCGTCCCCCCTCTATCTTCAAATTGTGCCCCCTTGTTATTGCACATCTCTTCTTCTGAAAGATACCACCCTCTTGTACCTTGTTAATTCCCTTGAGATACTTCAAAGTTTCTATCATGTCCCCCCTCTCCCTCCTTTCCTCAAGGGTATACATATTAAGCTGCTTTAGTCTCTCCTCGTATGTCTTCTGGTGCAGACCTTGCACCATTTTGATTGCCCTCCTCTGAACAGCCTCCACTCTGTCTATGTCTTTGCGGAGATGGGGTCTCCAGAATTGCACGCAGTACTCCAGATGGGGTCTCACTGTCTGTAGAGAGGGATAACAACGTCCTGCTTTCTATTGTTGATGCCTCTCCCTATGCATCCCAGTATCCTCCCCAGCCCTCCTTACTGCCTTCTCACATTGCCTGCCCACCTTTAGGTCATCTGATATAATTACTCCTAGGTCTCTTTCGATTTTTGTTGTTATTAACTCACCCCCCATTGTGTACTCTTCCCCTGTGTTTTTGTTTCCCAGATACATTATCTTGCATGTCTTTGCATTGAATCTGAGCTGCCACGTATTTGACCATTCCTCCAACCTTGCCAAGTCCCTTTTCATTCTTTCCACCCCACCTTGTGTATCAATCCTGTTGCAGATCTTTGTGTCATCTGCAAAGAGGCATACCTTTCCTTCCGGGTGCTCTCCAATGTCACTTATAAAGATATTAAAGAGGACCAGTCCCAGTACCGAACCCTGCGGTACTCTGCTAATTACCCTCCTTTCTTCACTGTGGACTCCGTTTACTATTACCCTTTGCGTCCTGTTGTCCAGCCAGTTTTTTATCCAGGCTACCACCTTGGGACCCACTCCAAGGCTGGCCAACTTATATATTAATCTTTTGTGTGAGTCTGTGTCAAATGCCTTGCTAAAATCTAGGTAGGCCATATCCACAGCCCCTCCCTGGTCTACTACTTTGGTCACGCAGTAAAAGAAATCCATTAGGTTCATCTGACATGACCTTCCTGCTGTGAAACCATGCTGCCTTGGGTCCTGTGAACCATTGGCCTCTAGGTACTCAACAATTCTTTCCTTCAGAAGTGATTCCATCATTTTCCCTACCACTGAAGTCAAACTAACTGGTCTGTAGTTTCTTGCCTCTGCCCTGCTCTGACTTTTGTGAAGTGGAATCACATTTGCCCTCCTCCAGTCCTCAGGTACCACCCCATCCTCCCATGATTTGTTAAAGAGAGTGGTTAGTGGTGTTACTAGTTCTCTTAGTTCTTTTAGTATTCTTGGGTGAATCCCATCAGGCCCCATTGCTTTGTCCACCCTCAGTTTCAAGAGTTCTTTCAAAATCCTTTCTTCTGTGAATGGAATGGTATCAACCCCCCTATTCAGATTTTCTCCCTTGTTTGGTTTAGGACCCTCCCCCTCCTCATCTGTTGTGAATACTGAGCAGAAATATTCGTTCAGTATCCCTGCTTTTTCACTGTCACCCTCTGCCCACATTCCCTCCCCTTTATTAAGTCTCTGTATCCCTCCCTTGGTCTTTCTTCGCTCTCTAATGTACCTATACAAGGTTTTATCCCCCTTGTTAACAGAGTTGGCTATCTTTTCCTCAGTTTGTGCCTTTGCTATTCTAGCTGCCTTCCCTGCTTCATTCTGCTTTAACTAATAAAGTTCTCTGTTTTGCTCCTTCTGTGTTTCCTTATATTTCTTGAATGCTATCCTTTTCTCCTTAACCATCCCTGCCACCTCTTTTGAAAACCATAGTGGTTTTTTCCTTCATTTTGTTTTATTGATTTGTTTCACACAAAGGCTTGTTGCCTCTGCTATGGCTGTTTTGATTATTCCTCATTGTTCCTCCACCCCTCCTTCTTGTTCATTTGCTAGTGCTTTTCTAAGGCACTCTCTCATTTTCCCAAAGTCAGCCTTCCTAAAGTCCAGTACTCTTGTTTTTGTATGGCTTGACTCTATGGCTGTGTTTATTGTGAACCACACTGTTTGGTGGTTACTTGTTCCCAGATGGCTACCCACTTCTAAATCTGAGATCCTTTCTCCTTCCCCATTTGAGAGTACCAGGTCTAAGATTGCTCCCTCCTGAGTGGGTTCCAACACTAGCTGTCTGAGGCATGCCCCCTGTAGGGCATCAAGAATGACCCTGCTCTTGGATGTGCCTGCAGCAAAGGTACTCCAGTTAACATCTGGCATATTCAGGTCCCTGCTAGCTCCCTATCTAACTACTCAGTCTGAGATGGTGGCCTGCAAACCATTCACATTCTGAGGGTCCTATGTTTGGAGACCTGGCTCTGCACCCATAAAGCCTCTGTGTTGCCTTCCTCCCCCTTCTCTCTGTTGCATTTCAGTCATTCCCTCACGTACAGTGCCACCCCCCCTCCTTTCCCTTTTACCCTGTCCCTCCAAAATAGCTTATTTCCTGGTACTGCCAGGTCCCAATCAGGGTAATGGGTGGCCCATATCTCAGTTATCGCTGCCATATCCACTTCCCCATCCACCATGAGGGCCTGCAACTATGTTACCTGTTACAAAAAGACAGATCATTTTCAATTTGTTTGGTCTGTGTAAACCTCTCCCAGGCATGCTTTCTAAAGCATACAATACAACCTGTTCAAAATAAAGCATCGTGGTTATGCAACTTGGGGTAATCTGAATAGCAAATACCTCAATTAAAGTAAAACACACTATACCAATAGTCTAGATAGTCTTTACATGAGCACACATGACAGAAATAGGCGCTCAAGCTATTGCTTGCTGCCTAACAAGCTACAGTATTGCTTGCCACCTAACGAGTAGAATTAGCAAAACCACCAGGGCCGACATATTCAAAGGAGATAAACAGCCCAAAAAAGAGATGTGTGCTGCATCTCAGAAAATGTGTGGAAGCACGAACTTCAAAAGGGAGAGATGCATCATACATTTCAAAATGTGCGATTGCACAGAAATAATGTATGCAGTGCAAAAAAAGGGGGCGTGTACATGAATATACCACACATCCGTATATTTAGCCAAAATGTGTGGCACATCTCAGAAGTATGACGTGCAAAGTTAGGCAGACAAAAGAATGGCCTAAATCGGCCAGCCACCCACAGGCAGGCTACGGAACTATAGGCAGGCCATCCTGAGACAGCCCTTGGAGGTGAAGCAGGATGTGCCCAAGTCACCCACACACAGCAGTCATGCCAGGATGGAAGTACCCAAAGCCACGGGTGGTGGGACACTACTGGCACTGCCTAGAGAGCCACCCCCACACTGCATTCAGGACATAGACACCCAGCAGACACATGCCAGTGTTGTTGGGTGCACCCCCAGTACACCAGTGGAGCAGACAGCCACAATGCAGCACACATAGCAGGGGCCATGGCCTGCACCCATGTGGCCTGCAGGGTGCCACCTGGTGGTGGCATGTGCCCATGGTGATGTCTGGGGCAATGGTGCCTAGGTAGCCTGGTGATACTAGTGGTAGCATGGCATAGGTCAGGGACTGACCTGTGGCACATGCCCATGGTGGTACACCATAGGTGCACACAGTGTGCCCATGCCAGACCCACACAACAGGGAGCCACAGACATGTCACCGAAGTCTGCCATGCGGTGTGACGCTACTACAAGGGCACTGCAGTGGGTCTGTGTGGTGTTTCTGTGGTGGACATAGCACAGCAGTGGGCAGTGTGGGGCAGGGGTGGTACAATCTGTGTCCTGGGTGTGACATGGGCATGCCTCACTGACACCCAACCCCTCCAATGTTGGGCATATGGCCACCATGGGCAAATACATGGCCAGTGTCAGACTGGCCCACTGGGTTACCTGGAGTGGTCCAGGTGGAACCCACACACTTGGGTACCTGGTCACCCTCTGAACACTGACATTCTTTGCGTGTATTGCCATGTTCCTATCATATGTGTGTGTGTGTGTGTGTGTGTGTGAGGCACTGCAGGTGACTGTAAGCTGCAAATGTAGCTAGTGTTTCACATTCCTATGGTATACTGATCAGATTGTGTTACCTTGTGCCCCCCCCGTTGCTTGACCAGGTGGGCCCCCTGTACCTCAATCCAACCCTGTACGTGGCCATGGGTAATAGCACTGTACTTAGGCCAATGCGACCCACCCACTCACACACAAACATTTCGTCACACCTGCATGCTGGGCTGCAGTACCTCCAGTTCACTTTTGTTTGGGATATTCAGCCAGACATGCATGATTGCATCTTATGGTGCATCTTCTGAGTATACCATTATTTTGTGCTGGTGCATCTTAGTTGCACGGCGCAGGCACTTGCGCGATGCAGCCTGGGACTTTTGAATATGGGGCTCCAAGACTTTAAAATAGGCTGAAAATGACTGAAAACAAAAGGCAAACACAGCAGCACAGACTAGTGTCCTGTAAGAACAATGATTAAACTGCATCGCTTCTTGGTGATACAAGTTATGTATCATTCATCAAAATCACGTGCCTATGAATTTCACCTGAATCTAACTCACCTCCCCATCCAAAGCACTCCAAGAGATTCTGAAATTACCCAGAATAATTCAGAAGCATGAACTATTCAGCATCAATAACTTATACATTCTCATAACAAGATCCTTTTGTAGTGGTAGGAAATGTTTATTTCCCTTGGATTTGCAATGGCAATAAATTGAAGAGTCATGTAATTGCTATAAACTCTCTTTGCACTTTGGTAGCAGCTCTTTCCTATGAGGATACACAGTGTAGCTGTGCACCTGCCTATGGTACTCCTATAACAGTAATTTAGTGTGGAAATTTAGATGCTGCTGAGCAACTAATACCTGTGATGGCATGAACGTTTCCTGTCAGATGTATGATTAATACTGCTGTCACCCTGACACTGCCAAAGAATAGCTGTTTGTATAATGTAACATTTGGCTTTCTGCACAGTTAATAAATTATCTCAGATGACATAAGTGTTGAACATGAATGTTTTTTGGTTTCCAAAGAAAGTACTATTGTTATAGAGTCTGAGCTCAGGAAAATACATTTCTCTGTTGTCACAGTCAGTAGTATCACTGTTGTCATGTTAACCCAAACTACATTTGTGTTTGTTAATAATTTATTGTATTTATTTTTATTTTATTTTAGTCTTTGGTAAGCAGGTAACCCCCACTTGGCACAAGTGCCTGTTTTCAGGGGCAACCTGGGAGCACTGGGGAGGTTAAGTGACTTGGTCAGAGTCGCACAGTATGCAAGTGGAGGTTGTGGGAATCAGACCCATGTCTGCGGGATGTTCCAAGCTCATTCACAGCTTTTTATTCTAACCTCTAGGCTATACTGCCAGCCCCACAAATAGTTTAGGACATTTTTATAAATTTATTTGTAATTTTTGCCTTGGAAAGGCACACTGAGCTTTGATAGGTTGTTTTGAGGTATGCTCAGGGCATGAATTTCATAGACCTGTTTTATTGACAGGGGGAATGTTGGCCAGGACACTTGGGAAAATCCCCACATCTTATGACAACTACCAAGGGATATTTTATTTATTTATTTATGTATTAGCTTTTGGTAACCGGGTAAGTGCGCTAGGCAACAGACCTGCCTATTTTCAGGCACGACCCGGGAGAGCACAGGACATTGGTTACAATATGCAGAAATGCACAGACATAATATAGGTATACAGGAGCAAAATAAGATATACATTGGGTAGCACAGTAATAGTTACATAAGGGTACATTTTAGGCATAGATCATAATAAGGATGTAAAATAAAGCAATTAGGGTAACCATAAGACAGATAAGAAGGTTCATAGCCACCTAGACAAGCAGATTGCATGGGAGAACATTAGTATAGTACTCAGGGTCAGACCCGACAGTCTGCAGTGGGACAAAGCAAATTAAGAGCATTTGCATTGGCCAGAGGCTAGAAGGTGGGTGAACAGCGAGTTTTTGAATTCTCGATGGGAGGCTGAAGTTTTCACCATAAGGGGGAGTGAGTTCCAGAATTTGGGAGCAAAATGGGCAAATGCCTGTTCACCTATTTTTGTCATGCAAGGTGTAGTGGAAAGCATGGGGACAGAGGAAGATCTGAGGGTACAGGTGTGTGAGGCAGGACTCAGGAGGTTGGCAAGATAGACAGGGCAGGGAGGTCTAGACATGGAGTCGATATAGCAGCCCAGGGAGTAGGCTCGAATATCCTTAGGTGACAGCCAGTTTAAGCCAGCGTAAAGGAGACAATGATGGGTAAGACGTGGGGCAGCTAAGGCGAATCTACAGATGTTGTTGTAGACAGTGTCCCCATTTGTGGAGTGTAGCAGAGTTTGCAGCAAAGAGGAGGGGCAGAGCATATTGGAGCTGGGGTAAGAGAATACCTCTCACAACAGAAAGTCTAGCGGAAGGAGTGAGGGAGTGGCGCATGCGATAAGCTCTGCCAATTTTAGCATTGACGGCACGGCACACCATATTGACATGTTGACAGGTCAAGTGTGGGATCCAAAGTGACCCCATGGTACTTGAAGGACTCAGTGTTCAAGATGAGGGAGCCATCACGGCACTGAACCCAGAGCCTGTTCGCAGAGGCAGACAGTTTCTTAGAGGATCTGAATAGCATAGCACAGGTTTTTTCAAGGTTCAGGACTTGGTGGTTGCTAGAGAGTCAGGTCTGCAGGAATTGGAAGTCATTAGTGAGAGTGGAGTTGATGGCAGCAACCGATTTTGACCCAGAGTAGAGAACAAGGTCATCTGCGTACATAAGAGTGCAGCTATGCGGACATGGTGGGAATATCATTTAGGAAGAGGGAGAAGAGTAGAGGTCCAAGAGTGGATTCCTGGGGAACTCCACGGAGATGTTTAGGGGAGGAAAGGGCCTTGTGAATGCTACTGCCTGGGTCCGATTGTCAAGATAGCTATGGAACCAGGAGAGGGCTTGGTCAGATGCTCCAATGGATTGGAGTTTCTTTAGCATGAGAGGATGGTGTACCATGTCGAAGGCTTTAGACAGGTCAATAAAGATGGCCCCAGTGAGTAGGCCACTGTCCATATTATTTCTGATGTCATTTGTAAGTTGTGTAAGTGCAGAGGTGGTACTGTGACCGGGCCGGAAACCATGTTGGTACGGGTTTGAAGATTAAACATGTCAAGGTGAGCAGCAAGCTGGTGGTGGACTATTTTTTCAAGCAGCTTACTGGAGGTGGGCAGAAGAGATAAGCGTAGTTGGACATGAGTTTGACATCGTCCTTTGTGTATAGGGATGGTTCTGGCAGTTTTCCAGGTGGATGGGACAGTAGACGTGTAATTGAGAGGTTAAAAGCCAGGTGATAGGTCTGGTCAGCCAGCTGCGCATACTGCTTAAGGAAAAGGATGGATTCCCCAGGCCCTTGACCCCGTGATGCCGAAGGAGTTAAGTATTTAAGTCAACTTCAAGGTATGTGGCTGGAGCCAGAACGAAGGGAGGGGTGGAGGGGCGAGGAGGAGGAGA
Source organism: Neoceratodus forsteri (assembly GCA_016271365.2). Taxonomy (NCBI): domain Eukaryota; kingdom Metazoa; phylum Chordata; order Ceratodontiformes; family Ceratodontidae; genus Neoceratodus; species Neoceratodus forsteri. The sequence continues at coordinate 1,841,815,483 of CM057449.1, forward strand.
AGAGGGACAGTCAGGTTGTGGGCTAGTTAGAGTAGCGACTGGTGGAGAAGAAAAAGGGCATTGAAGGCGTTGGCAATGGTGTCATGGTTGGTGCAGTGAACACCTTGAATGTTCATGTCAGCTGGATTCTGTTGCCTCGTCGAGAATGTCCTTAATTTTGGACCAGTACCCTGTGATTTGTAGAGGATGTTATTAGTAGGTTCCTATAGTAGGTGCTTTTGGCAATACAAATTTGTCTTTTGCAGTTGTAACGTAATACACTTATAGTCTTCAAAGTCTGCACGGAGGTGGAGATCTTCCACCTGAATCAAAGTTTGTCCCTAGATTTGAGAAGTTGAAGCAGGTATGGTTAGCCACTTGTTACTTTCCCTGCCATCCCACGTGTGGTGACCAGGATGTGAAGGTTTTGAAGAGAGAGGAGGACAGAGTTGAAATATTCTGTGGCTATGTTAATGTCCTCTGTTTGGTAGAGAGGGGACCAGTCAACCTGGTTAAGGTCAGTTAAGAAGTCCTCATGACTTAGGCGGGAGAGATTAGGAAAGGTTACAGTTTTAGCAGGGAAGGGAGGAATGACAGTGTTCCAGACACAGTAGATGGGATAGTGGTCACTAATTGTGTCAGGTAGCACACCGGCTGAGGCAACATATTCCGTCCTGTTAGTAAGTATCCAGTCAAGGAGGGTGGCACAGTTGCCCCCATGTGAGACCCTTGTGGGTTCATGTATTTAACTTCCACCTGGACAGCTGCAGAAATGGGCAGAATGGACCATGGTTTAACATCTTATCCAAAGGACTGCACATCAACAGTGTTGCAATCCCAACTCCATCCCACTCCCACTGCTGCACCACCGTGTCAATATTAGGTATTAATCTAGGTTCCTAGTGTAGGGCTAGAAACTATGGTTGTAGAGAGGGGTGTGTGAGTACCACAATTTGAATGCATGTTGAGTAGTTATATTTGGCACACCAGATTCTTGGAACTTAGCATTTAGCTCAAATCATTAGAAAAATGAAAAAAAAAGCTTATTCTCCTATCCAGGTGTTCAGAGATAGTCCTGTAGTTACCCCCTCCCAGTCCTATTAATTTTATACCCTTGTCCACTTTTTCTGTAATCCCAGGGAGAGAGAGAGAGATCTGTTTAAAAACAAATTGCTGGCTCCTGGCACTCTGCCTTGAACTGACATCACAATTTGAAAGTATCCCCCTTGTCTATTTTACCCCCCTTTTCCTAAAATGCTAACTATATTTCTATGTTTCTATTATTTTAATCCTGGCCCCATCTCCTGACCTCTAATCCATGATTTTGGGGTGGTCAACATTAAAAAAAAAAATCATGGTTAGTCTAGTACGCCTCTCTTTGCTGCGTCCTGTCCCTTTTGGTCTGTATCAGATTTTGGATCACTGATTATGCTAGGCAGGCATTACTCACAAATCCTAGGACAGTCCCAATGTAATACAAGCATAACATGTTATGTACACATTGCACACCTATCATGTACTCTGTGTCTCATTATTCTGTGGAACATTGGAAGAAAACTGTGGAATGTGCTGTACAGCAGAACATTGTTTTCTGGAGAGTTTAACTCTTGGAAAGGGAAAGGGAAAGGAAAGCGGAATTGTTTAACCAGGAAAGGCACACTAAGCCAGAACTTGTTTCCAGGTGCGACCTGGGAGCACAAGGAAGTTAAGTGACTTGCTCAGGGTCACACAGTATGCAAGTGGGAGTTGATAAGATTCAAACCCAGGTCTCCAGGTTTGCAACTTAGTGCCCTTAACCACTACGCTATACTGCCTCTTCTACTGCATATGTTTCACCAGACTTTCAGACTATAACAGTAACCTATTTCCTGAGCACCAAGACTTCTACTATTGTGTGATTGCAGATTGTTTGCAGATATTTGTAAAGAATTGCATCACCAGGTTCACTCACAAAAACAATTTCTAACAAGCATTTGTCAATGCTGAATGTTGTCTTGCTGGCATTGGCATTGGTAGTGCAGGAATTAGAGAGATGCATAATAAGAATGGCAGTGAAGTATTGAACTGACGCCAACCCCACCCCCACCCTGCAGAGACTGACAGGCATTGGGGTGTGCCTTGGTCTCGCCAGCCATAACGTTCATGCCATTTAATTCTAACTCATCTGCAGACACCGACAAGGTTGGTGTGTGCCTTGGGGTCTTGGGCCTTATGCTCACTCATTCCATAAGGAAATACACAGAGATGGGTGCAGTATAGGAGAATAGGGTGAACTTTGGGGCTGAAGAGTCCAATGCACACCTCGATGCCTGTCACTGGCTGCAGGGTGGGGGTTGGGGTGGAATGGCATGAGCATTACAGCCGACAATCCCAAGTCACATGCCTGATGCCTGTCAGTCTCTACAGGGTGGGGTGTTACAGTTGGAAACCCTAATGCCCTGGGTGTTTGTTGGTATTTTCACTCCAAATTTTCAGCATGGGCTTTTTGTGACCCCACCTCATGAACAGTGGCATTATTAGTTCATTAGCTGAAAGGTGACAGTGACTGATTCATTTGGCGCTACAGATGCGAAAACACATTTTGGGCAGGATGTGAAAAATTACAACTGTACCATTCGTGAGGAGGAGTAAAAAAAATGGCACTGTTGAAAATGTGGAGTGAAACTATGAAAAGCTGGTGAAGTCACGAGGGTGCATAGAAACTGCACAATGCACGCCTGTAACACAATTATTTTGGGGATTTTTTAACCAGATTTTCAAAATAGGCATTTTGGGACCTCTGCTCATGAACAGTGGCATTGTGACTTTGTTAATCTGTCCTGAAAGTTGATTTCCCACAGCGACTGTGCCATTGTGTGCCACATGTGCGAAAACACATTTTGGGCAGGATGTGAAAAATGACAGCTGTACTGTTCAGAAGGAGGTGTGAAAAAATGGAAATTTTGAATATCTGGAGTGAAAATATTAAAAATTTTTGAAGTTACAAGCATGTGTGGAAACTGCACAATGCACGCTCGCAACACAATCATTTTTTTGGAATTTTTCACCAGATTTGCAACATAGGCTTTTTGAGATCCCACCTCATGAACAGTGGCACTGTTATTTCATTAATCAGTCCTAAAGGTGATTCTGAGCAGTGACTGCGAAATCACCTTTGGGACTAAATACCGAGATGACAGTGAATGTGTTCATAAGTTGGGGACCCAAGAACCCCATGTTGAAAATTTGGAGCCAAAATTTAAAAAAATAGGCTGAGATATCCACCTAAGTTGAACCCCCTCCCATTAATGCCATTATACAGCTTACTGGCATTTCTTCATTTTGCAGTTCGGCTTTGAAGAGTCCAGATGTGTTCCTGCTCCACCAAAGATCTAGCGCCTCTGGAGGTAAGTATGGGGTGAGGGGTGTGAGGAGGTGGGGTGCGCAGAGGGTGGGTGCAGGTTGTGGGGGGGTGCAGCAGACAATGAGGGATTGTTTTCTGTTTTTCAGGTAAAAAAAAAAAAACCCGGCCTGGACATCGTGGTGCCGACATGGTCAGCTTTGTGTGAGTGGTGGCACACTGGGGCGGGCTTCCAGAGTGCCACACAATGTGGGGTGGGGTGGGGGACAAAACTTGACCCAGACATCGTGGTGCCGACATGTTTGTCTTTGTATGAGCGGTGACAAACTGGGCTGGGCTCCCAGTGTGCCATACAATGTGGAGGGGTGGGGGTCATGCCAACATGGGGATTGCACCCCCAATGTTGGCTTTGTTTGGGGATCCTGCCACCGCCATGTTTATTGAAATGTTTCACCAGGAAAGGCACGTACGGGAGGCGTGTCATATCTGCCGCTACATGACGAGCTTGTCTCTGATTGCAGCGGTATATTTCTTTCAAGTTGGTAGCACTTTACATAATTTTGCATCAACGCTAGCTTGCTGGCTAATTGGGGAATGAGGGATGCACCTACTAAAGCATGACCTTCATTTGCCAACACTGACACATCTCTCACTGTGCTATTACTTCTGCAAGATGTTGCTTGCGCGTGCACAAGGCAACATAAAAATGAGGCTATTCTAGACATGTGTTTTCATAATAATTAATTCAGATGGTAATATCCAGTCATAACTCAGTTGCAGTGTTTCAGGGATTATCGTCTCTTCTTCAGGGAGACTGTTAATACACTATAAATAAAATTAAATAATTATAAAAATTATATTTACATTTTGATTCCTATAAAGAAATTTTAACTGACATACTGTTTAGAAAATCCAGTAATTAATTATTGGTTGCAGACACTGCATACTACTGCAGAACATTTGTGTTTATGCATGAAGTGTTTTTTTTCTATCTAAAACATTTAAATTTTCTGTACTGCCAGACTTTTTTTTTCTTCTTTATTTATCCTGATGCCCCTTCCCTTTGCTGAATATATTATGTTATCCATGGCATCACATGACACTATAGCCAACAGCTTGACAGAAATGTGCCCGAGAAGGACATCTTTCCTGTCACACAAGTGAAAGTAATATGCTGCAGAGGTTTCTGACTCCTGACACAGAACTTGGGTTTGAAGTGCTGCAGAGAACCACATTATTCCTGATATTTTATTGTTTATTTACTTTGAATTTGTTTAACCTGGTGTGATCCAGGCTAGGGAATCAGTGGTGGAATACAGCAAAATATGGAGCCAACAAATTATATACAAAGAGTCGGAAGGCAAAGGTGTAATAAAGAAAGTATAATGTGGTTTGGAAACAGATGAGACTAAATTGCAACAATATACAATTGTCAGAAAGAGCAATACTGACAGAGATGGTGGAGTCATAGTATAAGAGGGAGTAGAACAGAACCTAAAAGCAGGTAGAGATAGGTATCAGAGAGATGCATGAACTGTGGCTAAAGCAGGAAAAGGGTATTAAAAAGGCCGTTAGTTACAAAAAAGGAAGTCTATGAAGTAAGCAATAAGACACAACAGGGTGTGGGTAGTAGTGTGATCACTGCACACCCTTATAGTCCCTGGGCATGTGGTGATCGCACTACTACCCACACCCTAGAATGTCTTATTGTGCTTATCATATGGCATACAAAAATAAAATAAATATGCAGACTCATAAAATATGATTTTTCAGGGTAAAATAACTTTAATTTGGTTATGTAATGTTACGCTGAACAAAGTAGCTGCAAAGTTTTTTCAACTTTTTTTTGCAAACAGACGACAAAACACAGAGGATAGTGTATGAGCAATCATACACAACAAGGATGTTTTTCACTCAAAAGGTTTCCGTGGTAACAGGAGACCTTGCAAGCGCAGCTCGAGAGGTCTCGTAACCACAGAAACCATGGGAGTAAAAAATATTCGTGTTGTGTATGATTGCTCATATACTGCCTTTTATAGTGGATGGGCAACCATAAATCAACAAGCTTGTTCTTATTTTTTCAGTTTTTTCCCCTACTGCTGCTCTTTTCTCGGTCCGCAGTCACTGCAGTGGCCATTTGAGGAAGAAGGGGAGGTTCATGTGATGCGAATGTGCAAACGTGTTCTAAGTTGTTGTGCTGTAGTAGCTATGTAGCTAGTGCAGCACAACAGCTATGAGTACGTAACTACTTCAGCACAACAACATTGTTCGAGGGATGGATTTGCATCCCCGACAACGTCCCACCATACACTATTAGGTTTATTATTTATTTTCAAATTTTGTTATGGATATGTCATTAAGATAATTAAATGAAATTATTTTGTTTTTTAATTTCTTTTCTTTCAACGTTTTTTACACATGTATCAATGTAGAATACATTACATTAGTGTGAATAAGATTTAAATAGTTTTGTAGGTGGTCAGCAGGTTCATGAATTCCTGAGGTTTCAAACATTATCAAAGCAGTTCAGTTCTCCAGAAAATGAATACTTACAAAAGTCCATCTCCATGGAACATCCCTGTCTCAGGGGTTAATTGAGAGGAGATACTCTCATAATACTGAAGTATAGCCAACTGTCACCTAAAGGATAAGGTCTATAGGTATATATATATAGTGTCCTTCCCCTTATTAGGTTGTGAAATGTTTGGACCATTTGGGATTCCCCAACCTGCAGCACCACTTGGGCACTGTGTCAGGAAGTAGTCAATGGTTTTCTATCCCCCTTAAAAGGTTATGGGCAAAAGGTGGGATCCACCATGGATTGGTGCAGAACCCATCTCCGCCATTTCAATGTATGAGATGAACCTTTATTCTGCATTTTTGCATTGAGACTCTCTAGATAGTATATATCAGACATTATAGTTCTCCATTCTTCAACTCTTGGTATCTGAGTCGACTTCCAACTATGGGTTATGGCTTTTTTAACTGCTAGTAGTCATACTGGAAGGAGCGTGTTATGCCATGAAGGAGTGTGGTCCAGAAACCCCCCCAGCAAAATCTGCTCGGCCGTCAGCTCAACTGGTTCACTAAATAAGGTAGTAAGTTCCATTTGAAAAGTGAGCCAGAAAGGCATCAGGTTAGGACAGAGCTAGAATATATGGCCTAAAGAGGCCCCAGGGCAACCGCAACTTCTCCAACAAGTCCCGTATTTATCTGGAAGGAATTTGAGAAGGACCGCTGGTGCTCTAAAATAGTGGGAGTGGCACTTCCATGCAAACTCCCTCTATAGAGGGTATGAAGTGGTCCTTACGACCTTCAGGGCCAAGTCCAACCATGTCTCCATGGAGATCTCTAGAGATAGGTCCCTATTTCATTCTTGTAGAATGGAGTTGGTGGATTTTGATTGTTCTTTCCTCAACCCCTTATAAAATCAGTCCTATGATATGTGTTCCTAAATTCCCTCAAGTAGCTTCAATGAATAACTTCAGTAAGTCTGGGGTAGGGGAGGGGAATTTAATCTGAAGGTTCCTATTTCGCAATATGTGATTACGGACCTGGAAATAGCGAAATAAGTCAGAGGTACGGAGATTGTATTGAGACTGTAACTGTTCAAATGGGAGAATCCCTTGAGGGGAAAGGAATTGGTAGATATGGGAAAGTCCCATTTTTCTCCAAGTTGAGAAAGCGAGATCCATGTGTATAGGAACAAAGGTCTCATCTTCAGAAATTAATTTACAGTACTCATAGATTGTACTAAGTGGATGAGTTCTTCTCAAACATTTCCATAATTGAAAGATTTGGGACGTGATATTCGTAAGGGCAGCAGCAGACACTGATCTCTCGTCAATAGGGAACAAAATTCTCTTAATATCAAAAAGATCACTTAAATGAAATTCAATGGTTTTCCAAGGTGACTTATAAGATTCTGTCAGCCTCAATATCAATATCATCAGGAATGCTGATTTAGCATATAGGCTAAAATCTGGGAAATTAAACCCCCCCCGGGCCAAGGATAACATAAGAATTGAGAGCCTGATTCTGGGATGACCCCTTCCCCAGACAAAGCCAGGTATCATTCTGTTCCATAATTTGAAGTACTATGTCAAGGGAAAAAAGGGGATATTTTGGATCAGGTACAGAAGGCGGGGAAGGATATTAGTACAAATTATCTCAATTCGTTGGTGGCAGGGGAAGAAACCAGTTGACCATCTGTCCAGGTCTAATTGGATAAGTAAAGTAAGGGGTTCATAATTTATTGTTTCCATGACCTCTTGGTCTAAAGGAACAAGAAAACCCAAATATTTTATTTTCGTGGACAGCCATTTGAAGGGGAAGGCAATTTTATGATGTTGGAGAGGGTTAAAATTAAATGTTTAAATTTCCTTTTTGGTCACATTTAACTTGAGCCGAGCTATTCTTTCAAACTGAGTCAAAATGTTCCATGTTGCAGGAATAGAGGTCATGGGGGACAAAAGGGTTAATAGTATATCATCAGCAAACATGCTGATTTTGTATTCCTGTTGGCCATTTGGGGTTCCTTCAATCGAGGTCGTGGTCCTCAAAACTGACGCCAGAGGTTCCAAGTATAGTACAAAGAGGTAAGGAGACAGGGGGCATCCCTGTCTCATTCCTCTACATAATCGGAATGGGGGGGAGAGGGCTCCGTTGTTATGGACATAGGTCCTCAGGGACCTGTAAAGGTTAGTTAAGCAAGTAATGAATGAGGAGGGAAAATGAAAGGCCATGAGGGTGGCCCAGATGAAAGGCCACCGGACATGGTTGAAGGCCTTTTTGGAATCGAGGCTAATAAACACTGATGGAATTTTTCAGGTACAGACATATTCCTGCAGGACTAAAGTTCTGCGAATATTATCCATTGTACTCCTGTTTTTGATAAAGCCAACTTGATCAGGATGTATGATTTGTGGGATAATGAGTTCCAATCTAGAAGCCAAAATGGCCGTGTAGATTTTATTACCTACATTTAAAATCGAAATAGGGATCCTTGTGTGGTTTAGGAATTGAGGCAATAGTTGCAAAATCCCAGGATGGGGGAGACAGAGCACCCTGGGAAATTCAGAAAATAAGGAGTGTAATTTGGGAGTTAATTCCTTTTTAAACATCTTGTACCACTTCGATGTATACTCGTCTGGACCCGGACAGTGGCCCGAGTGAAGAGTTTTTATTGTCTCCATTATCTCTGTCTGGGAGATAAGGGATTCTAGTGCACCAATTTGAAGAGGGGACACTGTTGGGAGAGTGGCTTGTTGTAGAAATTGTAGGGAGTTGGGTAGCTTAAAGGGCAATTCTGAGGAATATAGCCTAGCGTAATAGTCTGAGAAGGCCTGTAAAATGTGATTATTGGTATGATGCAACTGTCCTGTATTTGGATTTTTAAACTTCATAATAGTGGCAGAGCATTTACAAACTCTAAGCTTCCGGGCGAGCCTCCTCACTCCCCTGGGACCTCCCTCATGAACTGTCTGTCAGAGGTAAAGTAGGGACTGTTGTATTTTATTATCTATAATCTTCTGCAATGCAGCCTTAGTGTCCCTGATTCGTTTTTGCAGGTCAGTATCTCCTTCCCTATATAACATTTCGTAATTTAATAATTGCTCTGAGAGCGTTAGGTACTTGGCCTGTCTTTCTTAATTTTTTTTTGGTAGAGTAGGCTGTTATCTCTCCCCTAATTGTTGCCTTCATCCCATCCCATTGAATCACCTCAGAAATGCCTGGGGACGCATTCTCAGTAAAGAAAAGAGAAATTCTGGATTTAATTTCCTCCTGAAATTCTTTATCAGCTAAAATTAACGGATTCAGTCTCCAGAGGGTCTGTTTTTTTTCACTACCCATTTCCAACTTCAGGGTCAGGGGATGATGATCACATAGGATTTTTGGGCTTATTGATATATCCTGGATCAGCGACAGGCATTTGCAGATTGTAATAAAATAGTCCAGTCTAGACGAGGACTTAAATCTGGGAGAATAATAAGTATAACCAGGGGCAGGGGGGAATAAATGCCGACACACATCTACAAGACCTAAGTGGTCCAAAGTATTTTTTAACTGTTTAGTAGTTGATGTGTTCCGATGTCTCAGTGGGTTGGAGCAGTCAATGTGGGGCGACAAAGTTAAGTTGAGATCTCCTCTGAGGAGCAACTGGCCATGGAGGAGGTCCAACAATGATGATATAAATCCCGGCAAAATGGGAAATTTAGTCTGGGGGGGGAAATAGACACTGGCCAACGTGACCTTCTGGCCATATAATGGACCCTTAGCTATCACATATCTGCCTTGGGCATCAATATGTGTTTGTGATATTTCCAGAGGGGTGTTATGAGGGATCAGAATAGCCACCCCCTCACTTTCTACCCCTCGGGTGCGATGAGGCGACAACCCTGTATCTGTTTCCGCAGTTCAGTTTAAGGTGCTCAACCTCTGAGAGGTGAGTCTCCTGAAGAAAGATAAGGTCTGAAATGTGTTTATTAAGATATTGCATAAGGTAAGCTCTTTTAATGGGGTTGTGGAAACCATTAATATTATGCAATAGAATTTTTACTGGATTAACTGACATCATATTGGATTTTCTTTTTTTTTTTTTGCATAATATGTTTATTAGATTTTCATTTTACATCCATGCATACATACTCATGTTCCATATACATTAATCCATTGACAATCCCTTCTCCCCTCCTCCCACCCGATCCCTCCACATCCAACTTTACCAATTGATTCCTCCCCATAGAAAGGAAGAAATAAAAAAAAAAAAAAAAAAAAAAAAGAGCCCCTTCTCATCTCTCATACCAACTCATTCTTTTCCTTTACAATAGCTCTATCCCATCGGTCCTAAATATACCACGACTCTAAGATTATAAGTCTCCAAATTTGGGCTCACCTCCCATCCCAAACATTCTTTATCCTTTCATCCTTTATACACTGCTAGTCCTCCAGCCTCTCGGCACCCTAAGCCATCACCTTCAGCTCTCCAATCCTTTTTCCATAATTCCCCTCTCAACCGGAGAGAGTGAGAGTATATATGTCCCCCACATTGCCCAAAACTGATCCTCCCTGTTTCTTGTCATATAATATAGCTTTTCCATGCCGAGAACCTGCAGGCACAGGTTCCTCCACTGTTGCAAGGTAGGAGCATCCCCTGAGATCCATGTATTTAAAATACAGTGTCTGGCCACTGCCACTAAAACTCTTATCCATCTCGGTAGGGGTTTCCACTCCTCCTCCTCTGAGTCTTCTACCCCAAACAACAAGAAACATGGGTTTTTTTCTATTCGCCCCCCCCCCACACTCTACTTACTTCCATAGCAACTCCCTCCCAGAATCGCACCAGTTGTTGGCACTCCCAAAAGCAGTGTATGTAGGTACCAGTTTCTCCCTTACACCTCCTACAAAGGGGTGAGATCTCCGGACGGTATTTATGCACCAAGTATGGGGGGCAATATATCCTATGCAGGAACTTATAATAAGACTCCTGATATTTATTACAGACCAATAGCCCCTTATGTAGTTGTAGCAGCAACTCCCATCCTTGATCAGGTATCCCCTTTTTTAGATCCCTACACCAGAGTGCTCTAGTTTTACAGGCATAAGACAGCCTGTATTTCCGCGCCATCCTTGCTGCCCTACCTATAATGCCCTTCGCCCCCTTCTGGGTACTAAGCACTAACTGTTCCATCTCCTCTAATGGAGAATCCACCCCCGGTTCTTTCCAATGGTTTTGGCGTAATCTCTCGCCTGAAAAACACGAAACATACCTAAGCCCATCCCCCCACCTATCTCCACCCCTATCCCTACCCCCCGCGCCTTCCACAGATCCTTAACACACTTCATCCCTTTCTCTTCCCACCGCAGGAATTCTGTATCTTCCATCCCAACTATAAACTCAGGATCCCCCCTGAAGGGAAGCAGCAGCATCTCCTCCCTTGTATTTACCCTGAACCACCTTCGAAGCTGCTCCCACCCCTCCAGTACCGAGACCACCAAAGGATTTGGATCTAATTGGTTCCTATATGCCTTCTTCCCTCCTTTCCTCAGGAATGCTGAGAGCCTTACTCCCCCCTCCTCTTCTTCCAGATCCAGCCATCTGGCCTCCGGTGGTCTATTCACCCAATTGCCTATCAACCTATAATGCATGGCCAGTGCATAATTCCTCAAATCTGGAAAATTTAGGCCCCCTCTATCCGCATCTGCCTGGAGCCCGTGAAGGCTTACCCTAGGCCTCTTTCCATTCCATAAAAACCCCAAGAAGGCCTTATCCAATCTCTTAACATCCTTCTTGTTAAGGCCCTCCGGCAACATCTGCATCAAGTAGAGAATGCATGGCAAGGTATTCATTTTTAAAAGGTTTATTCATCCCAGCCACGACAACGGAAGGCCTCTCCATCTTCTCAACTCCTGTTCCACACTCTGAACCATCGTCCCATAATTAAACTTATAGAGCTGACTCAGATCATGTCCTATTCGGATTCCTAAGTATGTAAATTCTATTTTTGCCTTTTTTACCCCTCAACATATCCCATGCTCCTTTCAGTACTTCCCACAACATGATTTCAGATTTGTGGATATTTATTTTATAGCCAGAAAATAAGGCAAACTCCTTTATCACTTTTAACAATGGGGGAACAGACCTGGCCGGATCCCGGACATACAGCAGCATGTCATCTGCATAAAGCATCATTTTATGCTCTTCCCCTGACTTCCCAACTACCCTGCCTATTTCTGCAGAGCATCTAATAGCTACCGCTAAAGGCTCTATCGCTAACGTGAATAATAGAGGTGAGAGGGGGCATCCCTGCCGGGTGCCTCTGCAGAGAGCAAACCTCCCAGTCAGACCTCCATTCACCAAAACCCTTGCCATCAGGGCCTCATATAGGCTTTCCACCCATCCAATAAATCATTCCCCTAAGCTGAACCTGCGTAGAACACCGAATAGGTACTCCCATTCTATGCAGTCAAAGGCCTTCTCAGCGTCCATTGTGAGCACCGCAATATCTTTACGACCCCGGGCTGCCTCTCCAAATCACGTTGAGGAGTTTCTTCATATTATGATATGAGTACCTACCAGCCACAATGCCCGTTTGGTCCGGGTGTACCAATCCCGGCAAAAAACGCTCTAGTCTCCTGGCCAAAATCTTGGCTAATATTTTAGCATCGCAGTTTAACAGCGAGATCGGCCTGTATGCCGAGCATTCTTGCTCATCCTTCCCTGGTTTTGGAACCAAACAAATAGCTGCCTCCCTGAAAGAGGTCAGGAGGCCAGTCCCTTCCACCCCCGCCTCAGCGAAGACCCTCTGGAGAGGTTCCACAACATGTCCCAAAAGTTTTTTTATAGAACTCTATGGGAAATCCATCCGGTCCACTCGCCTTTCCCTGTTTCATGCCCTGTATTGCTTGTCTAATTTCCAATTGCATAATTTCCCCATTTAGCTGCTCCTGCTGCTGTTCATTCAACCCAGGTATTGTAACTCCCTCAAGAAACCTAGCAGCCATGTCCCCTGTTCCCTCACACTTGGCTTGGTACAAATGTTCGAAAAACTGTTGAAACCTAGTTCTTATCGCAGCCTTGTCTGTGACCAACCTCCCCCCCCAATCCCAGGTATATATGTACAGGTCCTTCTACCCTTTATCAATCTAACCATCAGAGGGCCAGATCTGTTACCCCACTCAAACATCCTGCTTCTGGCTAGTAAACCGGCCGAGCGGGCTTCCCCCAAGAGGAAGGCATTTAAGGCTTCCCTAGCAGTTCTCAAGTTCTTTCCTCCATCCCTTGATGGTCTCTCTACTACCTCCCTTTCCCACCTTTTCACTTTGTCCTCCAGCTGCCTTCTAGTCGCTTCCCTCTTTCTTTTATATTGGGCCACATATCTGATGATGGAACCCCTGATATATGCCTTTCCAGCTTCCCAATATACCCCAGGGGAGTCCACCGACCCTTCGTTCATCTCTTTATAAAACTGCCAGTGCTGTTCCAAATACTCTACAAATTCTTCACTCCTCAATAGATACCTAAGAAATTTCCACGGTGGAGGGTCCTCCCTGCTTTCTCTCATCTCCACATCCACCCAGACCATAGCGTGGTCTGAGAGCATAATGGGGCTGTGCTCAACTTTTTGAATTCTACTTAACCAAGATCTAGGTACGTAGATATAGTCTATTCTGGTCCAGGTGTTGTGCGGGTTTGAATAAAAAGTGAATGCCTTCTCCCCCAGATGTTTGGTCCTCCAACAATCTATCTCATCCAGATCCAGCATCCCTTCCTGCCACCTCTTTAGTTTACCCGCTTGCCTATCCCTCCCTTCCGAGTGGTCTAGTTCCTCCTGCATAATCGCATTAAGATCCGCCCCCAATATTAACCCCTTAAATTGTTCCCTCACCAGCACATCAAGGACCTCCTGATAAAAGGCTGGATCAAATATTGAGGGGGAATAAACGCTACCGAGGGTAACTTTCTCCCCGTACAACTCACCCTCCACAAATATGTATCTACATTTTCTCTTATTTACCACCACCCTTGAACTAACAAAAGGAACTCTCTTCCCAACCAGGACCGCCACTCCTCTCTTATGAGCATTATAGGGAGATGCAAAACACCTACCCACCCACCCTCTCTCCAACTTACCATGCTCTCTATTGGTTAAATGTGTTTCCTGAAGGAGGGCTACTTGGGTACCCTGGCAGTGTATAGCTGTTAATATACTGGCTCTTTTAGCTGGAGTCAAAATTCCTTTTACATTCCAGGAGACAATCCTCAGAGTTTTACCTTTTACCATTAGGCCTGAAGACTTTTCTCTTCTCCCTGCTCCTTATTTTCACATTTCCCCGTGAGCCCGAATGACCGATGTCTGTAAAGTGACACATTACCCCATTGTTTTTCCCAAAGATCAAAAACATAAGACATGCCCCAACAAAATTTAACACACACATCCATTCCCAAAACTGCCCCCAAACACAATATTGTCCCTCCCCCCACCTTCCCACAACAGAATAACCACCTCACCCCCTTTCATAGGCCATCCATACTCTGCCCTCCCTCTCAACACTCGTAGATTGGAATGACCCATTTGCCCACACATTGCAAACGTTCCGTTCCCCAACCCCCTTCCCACTTCAACTTACATAAACAGAATTCGCACATTTCTAAGTCAAAGATTCCCCTTCACTTTAAAAGGTAAAGAACATTTAACATATTAACTTTGGTCCCGGTTATGGTCTCTGTCACTCTACTGGCCCCTATCAGCATCTTTCCCCAGCAGCGTCTTTCGTATCTTCTTTCCCGCTTACTGAGCCCCCCCCACCAGAGTTTGCCAACCCCTTTCATCACAACTCTCCACATTTGATATTTCGGGGAGCTTGTAGGGGCAGGAGGGGTGCCTGCCCTGCTCTCAAAACACACGCAGTGCCGGTGGACCTCCCCCACTTACCCAACCTCGACACCATCTTATCCTCAGGGGGACCAGTCCTCCTTACTTTGGCAGGAGCATGATACCATTGGCCCTCTACATAGTCCTGTACAGCTTCCCGCCAAACTGCTGCTTTCCATGGTCTGTCCATCTCATCTATCCACCGCCACCAGCCGAACATGTCACCTCATGTCTCCACACCTCCACGCTGCCTTCCATTCCGATTCTTCTCATAGGATCCACCGTTATTAGGAGCACATACAGACCTCCACGAAATATTTGTCACAGCAAGGAGTTTCCAAGACCAGGAGACCATACCAAAGTCCAACTTCCTGCCCCTTAAAACACTGGGGCACTATTTCCATCAATCAGCAACTTTCAACAAACTTTTATTCTTTGAAAGCCGTTTAAAACCACAACATGACTGTTTTCCACCTCCACCATCCTCTTCACTTATCCGCTTTCACCCCGCTTTCTTCTTAAGCTCCTCCACAAATGCCGCTGCTCTCTCCAACTCCCAGAAAGTATATGTTGCTCCCTCATGCTTGATTTTCAGGATCGCAGGGTACAGCATGAAGCCTTCCGCCTTCATCTCTCTAAGTTGTGCCAGCACTGGGCCAAAGGCTCTACGCTTGTTCAGGACCCTATTTGAATAGTCCGGTGCCAGAAAAAGCCTCTCTCCCTCAAATTGCAGCTCCTTCATGCTGTGATAGGCCCGAAGCATCTCCTCCCTGTCCTGGAAATTGTGGAACCGAAAATAATCTGCCTCAGGAGCTGCCCTGCTGGGGACGCATAAGTGATCACCTATGAGTCAGCCTCCAGTTTCAGCTTTCCATTTTTAAGCTTCATGTCCAGCATATTTGGTAGTTTGACCGCACAAAAGTCATGATATCAGACCCTCCTTCCTTCAGGGAGCCTCTGATCCTTAGATTCAAACGCCGCATAGTTCTCCTGGTAATCATGTTGTTCAATTAACTCTGCAGCCCTTCTCAAGTTTTATCAATGCAGCAGCCATGGGATCCATCCTCCAATTTAGACACCCTCTCTTCCACCTCCGTAACTCTGCCTGACTGTGCATTTAATTGTTCCATCATGTTTTGCAACCGGACATCAATCTTTCTCTCAAGGCTGTTCCACTTCTCCTCGAGCACCTCCATTACTTGCTCCGAGACCTCGCGACCTAGTAGAGCCACCTCGCCTGCAGAGAGCGAAATCGGGCCTGATGCCTCCGGGGCCTTTGCTGCTGCTCTCTTCCCTTGCCCTTTAGTGGCGGATCGCTGGTTTTTCCCTTCGTTCTGCAGCAAGTAGTCGTCCATAGTGCTTACAACACTATTCTTCACCCTTAAAAGTCACTTTTAGATGCAAATTCTGTCAAATTTTAAACTTTATTTAAAGAGGGTATGGGAGCTGCGGGAACCCACGTCCTCACTGTTGGCTGCTCATTAGTGCCCCCATATTGGATTTTCAAGGTTTTAATCCGAGTTCATTTTTTCCCCAGGGTGAAAGAAAAGGTGTTAGTCCAGACCACACTCCTCCAGAAGCCACGGTCCAGCTGCCTTGATGAACCTCTCTGCTGATTGTAGTTTAACAAAAAGAACAATAAAGCATATTGAACTAACAAATACTTTTGATACGTGTGATTCCCCCCTCCCCCCTTCATTCTCTATTTCCTATAGTATCCCAAATAGTGATGACGAATAGCCTTGGAATGGTTTAGAAATAAAAAGGGTAAATGGTAGATTAAAAGGAATAGAGTGTAAACAAAAATTAAAATGTTTAGCCCATAAGGTATCTTGTCAAAATCTAGATACCAGATAAAGGCTAATGAAAAATGACCCACCCCCCCTAAAAAAAACCCTGAAGTCCTCGGAAAAAATAACCCACCCTAGTAACATATGAACCATAAAAACAGGTAACCCTGTTAACAGTAACAAGAACTATGTACAATGTGACTCCCAAGTGGGAGGTGCTCATTTTGAGCTCCCCCTGAAACATCTTGTCTTGGATTCCAAAGGAAGTAGGAGAGAGATGTGGGGCTCCATAACCAAACCCAGGAAGTAAAGTTCCCAGAATAAGCAATAAAGCCCCTAGTGGAGCGGAAGGAATACCACTCCAGAGTGGTGATGGTATAGCTTGAAGCATTTATCAGGTATATCTCTAAGGAGGCTGTCCACCTATAGCCCTTATGTCAGAGTGGCTTTATAATCTTGCTAAATTACTACGGGGAGGGCGAACAGTTTTGGACACAAAAAATAGTCAAGAACAAGAAACGTTAACTGACGTTTAAATTCAGGACCCTTAATAACTGTATGGGATTGTTGAAAGTAATAACCTGCTAGAAACACATAGCCATGATTTCCCCATGACTCATCATTTAACCCTTTCCCCCTCCATAGTTTGAATACATTGGAACCAAACCTCTCGCTTCTTCTATGCAGACTTTATAAATGTAGAGAGGTATTTGCACGGAGAACACAAGATAAATGAAAATTAAATGCTTGAGAGGTCCGTCTCAGCCTGGTGTAACTGCTGGTCCATGGGCAGAACAGAAAGACATTGTAGAAACATTGCACTGAGGACTTTCAAAATATGAGTAATGGTAAGAGAAGCAAAGTCTCCACAGTCTTAGAGCCCACTAGGAATGTTTCTCAGTCAGTCCTGTGCCTGTGGCCCTCGGACCCAGTATGCCATCCATAAGGGATCCCCTCCCCACAACAGCAGGCCAGCCCAGCTTTATTATTCAGCAGGCTAAGAGGGTGGATAGAAGGGGTCAAGAGAGGACAAGCTACTGCAAAGAGCAGGGGGACAGGGAGCAATAGTCTCCATAATCGAGTTCTCTAGCCTAGGATCCACCCCGCCATCAGAGAACTAAAAGAGAGAGTCCAAATGCCAACCAAGGACCAAATTAAAAAGTGTGGATTTTATGGCTGGAGAATTATTTGTTGCCTGCACTGTTTAAAGATGGCCCCCCAACTCCAACAGCATCCCACCTCATCCCCCCCCACCTCCACTGGAGAGGGAGAGTCCCCAAAGTAAGGAAATAGGCATAGCTACCAATCTTGCTGTACAGTTCAGGTAGGCATAGTGGGATTTCTGTATTGTTGTTGCTTCCTCAAAATGTGTTTGAGTGGCATAGTTGATGTTTGAGGCTGTTTTGAACGTTTAGCTTGGTTCATCTGTCCCTGTTGTGCTCT
This sequence comes from Neoceratodus forsteri, assembly GCA_016271365.2. NCBI lineage: Eukaryota > Metazoa > Chordata > Ceratodontiformes > Ceratodontidae > Neoceratodus > Neoceratodus forsteri. The sequence continues at coordinate 1,841,833,410 of CM057449.1, forward strand.
CACTGCTTCCGATATCTCATCTGTAATAATGCCTCGGTTAAAAGATTTTCTGTGGCTTCTGAGGCTGAGTTGTAAGTGTACTGGCTGGAGGGGAGAAAAACTGTTAATTTGGCTGGATAGGGAGTGCAGAAGCGTATTTTTTGGGACCTTAATGTTGGAAATAGTGGACTATAATCCCGACATTTCTGGATGCAGGGGGCATAATCATTATCAAACAGCACGCGCTGTTGACCTCACATCACTTTGCCCTTTTGTCAGGCCTTTCTAAGGAGAACCTTTTTACTCTAATAGCTGAGCAAGCGTATTACAAAAGAACGTGGCCTTGCCTCTGGATGGGAGGGTTTAGGGCTGAGGGCTCTATGCACCCTCTCTACATCGAGCTGAAAATCAGGTTCTAATTCGAGTACTAGATGCAAGAAGTAGTCAGCAAAGGCTCTAGGATCATTCCCCTCCTCATCTTCAGGGAGGCCGAAGATCCTGATATTTCTCCGTCTTCCTCAGTTCCCCACGTCCTCTTGTCTAATAGACATAGCTAACTGCTCAGCAGCCAAAATTTAAGTGTCCCCTCAAATTCATCCAGCCTTGTTGCATTCAGGGAGAACTGGTGGTCTGCCTCTGCCAATTGGCCTTGCAAAGTGCCCAATTCGTCCCTTATATCTTTTAGAGATTCACAAACCTTTCCTCGGAAGTCCATGATCAACTACAGAATAACTTCATGGTTAGTCTCTAGGTATTTTTTGGAGCCTTTAGTTCTCGATGGGGTGGCCATTTTTTTTTAAGTCTGATCCCAGAGTAGGCCCAGAGTGTGGCTACCCCTCTTCAGAAAGACGGTCCTCGGCATCGATCATTTTGGCAAAGGGCTGGAACCGATTGCGGTTGTGTTTGGCCATTTTCCCAAGAGGAGCACTAGCAGAAGCTATTCAGCTGTGAGTTGTACCTTAGTTCTAGTTTTTAAAGTATATTTAGTGCTCTGTTGATGTGGTTTAGGCAGGAGCCTCGCAATCTGCGTGTTCACCCAGGCATTACCAGAAGCGGAAGTTGAATGAAATTATTTTTCATAGTTTATAAAATTCTCAGGTGTGGTGAAGCTTTGTTTTTCTGCCAGGGCAGTATTGGAGAAGTCAGCCTCCATGTTAACTGTTTGCAGCTGGAGAGGGTTCTTTCATTTTTGGAGATTTCTATTGCTTTATGTAACAAATTTTCATTTTCAGTTGAAAGACAACATGTATTCATGTTTTGGGATCCCTCAGATGGCCAGAACACTTTGCTTTCTGACCAATCATTTCTGTGACAGCTTCTGGCTTCAGCTGCAGTTTTTTGAATGGGTGTCAGGCAGTGTGTGATGACAGCGTTACAAGTGTAAGTTTCCCGTGTGGCTAGTTTTTCAGTTTTACTGGCATATATTGTCAAACTGGCTGTCTTTTTGTTGTGTTGTAGTGTTTCTGTGTGGCCTGTTATGTATCCCATGTCATGTACTTTGTGATCACTAGCATCGGAAGTGTGTGCTGTTACTGCATTAGCTGTGGTGCTGCACAATGAAGTGTCACTCATTTTCGTGTATATTCTAGCTACAGAAACATTTTCCCCACATTTTTTGAGAGAACTTGTTACTGTGTTTTGGCAACCACAGCCCTGCTATGTGTGTCATCTCATGTAGCACTGATATAAGCCTGATGCCAGCTAACAAATTAGTTTGCTTCCGATTCTGCCCCTCTACAGTGCCAATACCTCTTTGTTTAAAAAAAAAAGAAGTAATAAGCACACTACCTTAGGCATGCGCAAGCACACACACACGGACAGCAAAAACGTGTTTTCCTTGCTGCTGCTAAACTGTTTCCATTGATCAGGACAGAAATTATAACCAACATAATGTTGCGATGGTAATGGCAAAGGGTATCTGGAGATGAGGATTGGATGTCATAGCTAGCACCATGTTTTATCAGTGTTCTTCCCTTTGCTGCTTTCATAAGAACAATCTAGTTGCCTAGATTCACTACAAAAAAATGTTTATACTAGTAATGATAAACAATGACTAGCAGGCAAACAGCTTATCCCTGAAATTGGAAACAAAATGCTATAATTCACATAAGCTTACCTTGCTTTAGACTGCAAAACATATGTTAGGCTACTTTATATTTATCACAATAAAAAAACAAACAAAAAACCCAGTTAAGAGACACAAAATCAGTTAATTCACCTTCATAGGTACATAAATCATTTGACTGTGTAATGTGAGTGATGTGTGATTTGCATGTGGCCAGCAGATGGCACCAAATGCACAGACAGGTATGTAACTGAAAAACTGGCACACTATCAGTTCAGATGTGAAAACCAGAAAGTTAGATGAAATGGCTCTTATAGCAGCCATATTTCGAAACTACATATTAAAAAAAAATTAAAATAAAGGGTAAGGCAATGCCACATTGTTCTACTCATATAGACACACATACCATGTTAAAAGAAAGACAGTACACATTTGATAGTTTAGCAATCATTTTTCATTTCCTGTCCTCTTTAAGTTCAAAGCATTGATATGGATGAGGATTAACCCTTTATACCCTTACAGAGCGGAGAAGAGGGCAAGTTCGAAGGGGGTTGGGGGAGTAGCAGGACTAAGCGCAACATCTCCTGACAACAGAAACAGAAAGACAATGGCTAGTGTAAGAATGTAGAGTTTTCTCTGGCGGTGGGGAGAGGAGACGGGGAAGAAGAGTGGGAATCAAACCTCTGCAAACCTTCATGAATTAGAGAGGGAGTTAGAGCGAAGGTCACTGATCGTGAGGTGGGGATAAGAGGAAGGAGGTTGGCTAGGAAGGGGTAGAGGTGGGCAAGCCAGAGCAGGATCAAGCCTGACTCAAGACTAGTGCCTGGTTTGACTCATCTCATCCTCTATAAACAATTGATAGCTAAGGTCAAGCCAAGCCATCTATGGCCAAAGTACACTTCTCTGTCATCCTAAGCAGTTAGTGCATTATCTGACACGTTCAACTTTTATGTAGAGCCAATCCTGCAGCAGCCAGGGCTCTGCTCACAGATCCCTGTTTTGGCTGTGGCTTGACTCTAAGTGAAAAATGCCTGGTTTGCCCACCTCTAGGAAAGGGAAATGTAGGGAGAGGAGAGAAGAGAAGGTAAGTTTTGAAGAGGGAGAGGACAAGAAGTAGGTGGAGGAAGAGCATAACAAGAGTAGAATCCTAGAGAAAGTAGGGGAGAGTAGTGAGGTAGGAGGAAAGCTGAAGAAAGAGGTGGTAGAAGATACACAGAGAAGGAGCTGGGATAATTCTGAGGTTGATATTGAAGTATGTATGCAGAAGTGGGCATGTTTTGACCCTTGAAACTTGCCCCCACTTTTCAGTGGGGATACTATATTGATTCCCTACCTTCATGTAGCTATCTAGTCAATTCTTGAAAATGTTTTATTCTTTCTTTCTATTAGGTCATATTCATTTATTCCTCATTCCAATCACCTTTTGAGCATAAACATATTTCCTTCTGTCTGTTTTGAAGTTCACATTTTAAGAGCTCCTGACACCATTAGAAAAAATTAAAAAAATATGAGCTTTAGACACATTTCAGTTAATATTTCACATATGTTCTATAATCCTTTCCTTTTTTTCTTTATTGCTGAGGACAGGTATATGAAATAGGATCACTGTCCCGTAGACTTCATCTGCTCTTTCCATTTGCCTACATCTGACATCACAATGCCCTGTTTATGGCATCATAATTATCTCCACTGCAACAGACTCTGATATCATAATCAAAACTGTGCTGTCATGTGTAGGCAAGCAGCCAGGACAGATGGGGCAGCAATCCTGTTTATGTGCAAATGTCCACAGTAATAAAGCAGTAAAGGTGAGAATTATGGAAAAAAAAGATTAAATATAAGCTCAATTTGTGTCTAAATATTACAGTTTTCCAAAGTTGTCACAATGGTGTCAGGGGCTCTTTAAACTGTTTGTTGTGCCCTGGTGTTCTCATATCATCCTTATTTTTGAGATTTAAACTTTTTCTTAGCTGCTGGCCCTTGTTCATGGCATACAATAATATGCATCTGCCTTCAAGAGTGACCATAACAGTATCTTTTAATCTTTTCTCATATAGCACAACTTATGTTTACCAGACCTCCTGTCATTCTAGTGGCTCTCCTCTGCACATGCTCAGCCTTCAGTATGTCACTCTTTTTATATGGGACCCAAACCTGAATGGGGTCTAACTAGAGCTGGGCAGAATTTTCAAATTCTGCTTCTGCTGGAATTACTTGAAATTTTGGAAATTGCATCGAATTGTGTTGGAAGCAGAATTAGAAAATTCAGAATTCTGAAAGCAGAATGTCAACCGCAGTATCATAGTCCACAGTTTCCACAGATTCATTTTTATGCAAACAGTGGAATACTATTCCATGGATTACATGATCTGCAGAATATTATTCTGTGGTTTATATAGAAATGCCTTTTGGGAATTTTACCGAATTAAAAAAAAAAAAATTCTGAAAGCATTTCAGAAGCAGAATTGCCATTTCACATGAATTCTGTTAGTGGAATTCCACATTTTTTACAGTGCTAGGTCAAACCAATGATTTTTACCCAAAGATATTACTGATCCATATTTCGGGAAACAAAATTTTTTTTTATGCACCCCAGTATTTACCTGCCAGGGTTACTGCTTCTCTACAATGCACAATATTATTCAGTTTATTATCCCAAGATCTGTTCCCTGTTCTGTCATTGTGATTTTTATACCATTTGTAAAATAGTCTGGCAATTTGATTTTTTCCCCCAAAATGCAACAACTTACAGTACATGTTTTTATGTTTCATATTATTTCTCATGTTTGTGCCCGAGTTGTTATTTCATCCAAGTCTTCTTCTTGTTCTCCTTCATAATCAGGTACCGCAGTAGCTCTGCATTTGTAGTCAGTCATTGGTGAACTTCTGCAGAGAGGTATTTCAAAAAGCAGGAGTTTATCAATGATGCTTTACAATAAGCATCATCTTCCTGCCACTGAGTGATGCCCTGGAGATAGAACTTTATGTTAATTTTAGAATTTCGAATACAAATTCAAACCCTTCACTGTGGTCTCACTCCCTTTAGTGTTCTAATGTTAGCTTTGTTTCTCTGCCTCGAGAGAGTAGTCACCCTGAAGTACAGCTCCAGTCTTCTGGTCAACCAACTTTAAGTTCTTTGCTAATTTATTATTTTCTGATCTTAGAGTTAGTTTTTTGATACTTTGCATTACTTTAGGGTATTCATTTTGTAATTTTTAATATAATTCCCAGTTTCTTTGGTTCCCAATACATTTCAGGAACTGGAAAAGGCCACACTCAAAGCAGTGGCAGCATGGGGGGATTGGTGGCAGGAGGGGAGTAATGGATATGGAAGAGGGAAGATCGTGGGGTGGAATAACTGTGGAGCAGCCATATTCATGGGCACCCTGTGGAGGCTGGGGGAGTGCCCAGTTTGTCAAAGGCTGGGGAGGCTGGAGGATGAGATTTTAAGGTTAACGAGGGAAATGTCTTGGACAGAAAGAGAAGAGGAAATGAGAACCACAGTCTGTAACTGGGTAAACAGAAAAAGGGACAGAGATAGGGACTGGAGATGGAGAGAACAATCCACACAGGGGACAAAAAGGGGAAATACAAGTACAGGAGACAGGGGGCCAAAAGGAATGGGGGTCAGAGTTACTGCACATAGGCATACAATAGGCTCAAACAGGTACTGGCCATTGATGGACGTGACGGATGGGGGAGAAGGTGCTGTGGAAGAACAGTCCAAGGTAATATAGAGAAATAGGATGAGGGGGTGAGAAGGAAAAAGAACTGATGTGTCAAGACAGAAGGAGCACAGTAGGGAGTACTGAAGAGGGTATTATAACCGGGGCAAAAGGGGGGAACAGTGTGTAGGAGGAAGAAGGAGTTAGGACAGGGAGGGGAAGGGAGGATGGGAGGGGTGACAAGAGAGAAAGGGGTGGGATCTTAGTGTTAGGGGACTCAATACTGAGAGGGGTTATGCGGAGTAGCAAGGGAAAGAGGCATAGTCGCGTTTGGGTAGAAGCCATGCCAGGAATGATGGTGGAAAGAGTGGAGCAATCAGTACTAAGATATGCCAGAAAGGACAGGGAAAAAACACATCTAATTCTGCACCTGGGGACGAATGACCTGGCTGATGGGACAGTAGGTGAAGTGAAGAGGAGGTCTGAGGATTTAGGTCCAGTTTGCGAGGGGGCAGGAAGATCAGTTACCTTCTCAGAAGTACTTCCAGTCCCAAGGGCAAGTACGGCAAATAAATTGAGGATTCAGGAGTTTAATGAATGGCTGGTAACTTGGTGTCAGGAAAAAGGGTATGGGCTGGTAGGAGGGTTGGGGGTGACCTGGAAGGACAGCAGTCTATATACTAAAGATAGACTGCACTTAAACACAGAGGGGGAAGAAAGTATTGAAGCAAAAGCTTGGGGAGTATATTGAGGAGAATTTGAACTAGGAAAGGGGGGTGGTAGACAGCATCAAGGTGATCAGAGGCCTCGGTATTGGAAACCATATGGGCCTACCCCCATAACAGTGAGATAAGATGAGGAGCAAACAATACAGGGAGGACCATAATGGGAGAGGATGATGGAGAAGGGTAGAAAAAAAGGGGATGGAGGATGGTATCTTTAAATGCTAGAAGCCCAGGGAATAAAAATACAGAACTACAGGCTCTCATAGCAGAGGGAGCGGTGGACATGGCAGCCATCACCGAGACATGGGCCACCCAAAATTATGTCTGGGAGCTAGTGGTTCCAAGTTCCAGACTATTCTGCAATGGTAGAGTTAAGGGGAAAGGAGGGGGCAGCGCTCTATGTGAGGGAGGGGCTAAAGTGTGTTAGGGAAGAGGGGGAGGAAGGAGATACAGAGGCTTTATGGATGCAAATCCAAGATCCAAAAAACAGGACACTACTGCTGGGGGTGGTGTACAAGCTGCCCTCCCAATTAGAAAAGACAGGGTATTGGTGGAACAGATCCAGAGGAACTGTAAGAAGGGTGGTGATAGTAGGTGACTTCAACCAGCTGGGAGTGGAGTGGGGGACACCTGCCACCAAGTGTAGAAGGGAACAGATAGTGCTAGACGCCTTCCAGGATAACTTCCTGATGCCGTTGGTCAGTGAACCAACTAGGGAAGGGAATATCCTTGACCTCGTACTGTCTAACGGGGTATGGGTGAGGGATCCGAGGGTGGAGGAACCACTGGCAGGAGTGACCACCAAACAGTATGGTTCCAGTTGCAGCTGGGCAGGGAAGGGGGGGCATCTGGCACAAAGGTGCTAGACTTTAGAAAAGTTGACTTCAAAAAGATGGGTGAAGTGGTGAAAGAGTTCCTGGACAGAATTCCCCCTAATATGGACATGAATCAGAGGTGGGAACTCACTAAGCTAGGGACAGTGGAGGCAACAAATTCCTACAGCAAGGCCCAAAGTAAAAAGGCTAGGGTGAAGAAACCTAGCTGGATGAGCAAGGGTGTCATAGACAGGGTGAGGAGGAAAAGAGTCACCTATAGGAGATACAGGAGAATTGGGAGGGGGGGGAGGACAGGGAGCAGTACCTGAAGGAAGCAAAGGCGGTGACCAGGGAAGTAAGGGCAGCAAAGGCATCAAGGGAGCTCAGGCTGGCGAAGGGAATTAGAGGGGGAAAAAGACTTCTTCAGGTACCTCAGGGAGAAAAGGGGTTGTAAGGACCAAATAGTAAGGATTAAGAAGGAGGGGGGAATGGGTGGAAAAAGGGGATGAAAAGTCAGAAGCACCTAACGACTACTTCTGCTTGGTTTTACTAAAGAGAAAGAGGGGGAATACCTAAGGTTGGGGGGAAGGATAGGATCAGAGGGGGAGGGGTGATGGACAGGGAAGTCACAGAAGGTAGAGTGCTAGAGGGGTTAAGGGCATTGAGGGTGGACAAGGCACTGGGACAGATGGCATACACCCCAGGGTACTGAAGAAGTTGGCAGAGGTCCAGGCAGGCCCATTGGCAGGCCTATTTAATGCCTCTCTGGATTCAGGGGTGTGTACGGCAGGATTGGAGGATGGCTCACATGGTTCCACTCCATAAGAGCGTACCCAAAGATGAACCAGGAAATTATAGACCAATGAGTCTCATGCCCATAGTGGGGAATCTGATGGAAACAATCCTGAAGGAGGGGCTGGTGACCCTGCTGGAGGTCAGTGAGGTGCAGGACAGTTGGAAGCATGGCTTTGTCAAGGGCAGATCCTGCCAGATCAAGATAGTGGACTACTATGACTGAGTGACAAGGGAAATGGATAAAGTGCATGTGGTGGATGTCCTGTACCTGGACTTCAGTAAGTTATTCAACTCAGTACCACATGGGAGACTAGCATGTAAGCTTAGGGGCACAGGGTCAGGGGCAAAATTGGTGGCATAGGTGGAGAACTGGCTGCAGGGATGGCAGCAGAGAGTGGTGGTCAGAGAATTATCATCCCCAAGGGCAGTGACGAGCAGGGTCCCACAGGGGTCAGCGCTGGGGCTGGTGTTATTTGGGGTATTTATTGCAGACATCTCAGTAGGCATAAATAACAAGATCAGTCTATTTGCAGATGACACCAAGATGGGAGCAGTGGTGGATGACCAAGAAGGGTGGCAGGGATTGCAGGAAGATCTAACAAGGCTGGAGACATAGTCTGACACCTGGCAACTTGGTTTCAATGCCAAAAAATGCAAGGTGCTGCATTTCAGGGCAAAGAATCCAAAGAGGAGCTACCATCCGGAAGGGGGTGCAGCTAGCTGTGACTGAGGAGGAGAAAGATCTAGGGGTGCTCATTATGGGAGCAATGAACAACTCAACACAGAGTAGGAAAGCAGCAGTAGTGGCCAACAAGATGTTGGGTTGTATTGCAAGGGGTATAACCTCTAGGAGGAGGGAGGTGATTTTGACATTATACAGATCACTATTCAGACCCCACCTGGAGTACTATGTTCAGTTTTGGCACCCTTACCTAAAGAGGGACATTAGATTGCTGGAAGGGGTGCATCGAAGAGCAACAAAGATGATCCTGGATCTGGGGGAGTTACCATATGAGGTTAGACTGAGGGAGTTGAACATGTACTCTCTGGAGGAGAGGAGGGACGGGGGGATATGATTGAGACCTTTAAGTACATGGGGGAATAAACAGGACAGGCATGGAGGGACAGTTCAAGGGGAGGGTGCGGACAGACACTCAGGGTCATGACATGAGATTGGAGGGTGGAAGGTTTACGAGGGAAATAAGGCAGCATTTCTTTATGGAAAGGGTGGTAACAGAGTTTAATGCACTACTGACAGAGGTGGTGGCTTGTAAAACAGTGGGATGCTTCAAGAGGGGCTGGGATAGGGCAAAGGGAGGGTCATGGGAGGGGTAGGGTGGGAGGGGCAGCTGCAGAGTAGGGGTGCTAACTACAAAATCAAGCAGACTCGATAGACCAAATGGGCCTTTTCTGCTGGCAATTTCATATGTTCGTATGCTTCCCCCCTTGACAGAACCAAGAGAAAATCAATAAAAATAATTAAAAAATCACAGAACTGTAATTTAAAAGTGTTTTTTACATAATTTTACATTTGGTTCCTACTTTAAAGGAACCAAACCACATTTCTGTTTTCCAATTGCAAACCATTATGTTTCCTAGCAGTTCCCCACTACTGTGAAGGGAGAAAAAGAAGTTACTTTTATGTTTAAATTATATTGAAACCAATTTATTGTTGTAGCTAAAGATTTTTCAACCTCAAAGTTAATTCTTACAAAGTCTACAGTGTTTGGCATGACTGACAGACCTAAAAAACTAACAGGACCCACTGGCTTTAAAAATGTACAAATAGTTTTCAGCATCTGCCAAAAGTAGACTGTCATGAGCTCTGTTTAATGTATCTGGGTCCAGATCACGATTTTAAAAAAAATGTGAGCTCTGTCAAAACTTTTGCCCTAAAACCCCAAAGAAAAGGTCTAAAAAGGAGATGACTTTAAGGCTTCTCAGTCTGTCTCTATGTTACCAAAACACAATAAATGCTCTGAGGGAGTTCCTAATGATGGTGGAAAGCACGCATCAGAGGGGTTGTCTCCTCAAAAACAGCAGCAGTCCTTGCAAAGGGGACATATATAAAAGGTAAAGCTGCACAACCTTCTGACAGGCATGGTAAAGCTGGTATAGATATCAAGGTTTCTGAAAGGGGGCAGCCTGAGTCCAGTGATGGCAACAATACAAATAAAACAGCTTCAGAGCAGGTACTGGAGCCAATATCTTCCAAGAAAAAGCAAAAAGAAAAGCATGTCTGTGCCACTCCTCCTGCATAGGAAAAGGAACAGGCAGTGAACCTAAGACAAATGCCCTCAACAGAGGACATGGCCAGAGCATGGCAGGTTTTCAAGGCCTTCCAGGCTATAAGGAACTTTTTGAATATGCCTGACGCCCCCCCCCCAGCTCAGGTTTTTAAACACCTGTTTGGGGAGGAAGAGGAGGAGGAAGAAGGTGAACCCATAGAATACGATGGTTCTCCTGAACAAGAGTTTGATTCCTCTCCTAGGTCTACAGAGAATTATACCTCATACTCCTCCTCCTCCTTCATCAAACAGATGGCGAGCTTGCTCAATATCTTCTCTCATGAAACAGTGGAGGATGAGGAGAAAGTGGAGCTTATGGATATGACGGGGCTGGTTTCTGCAAGAAGGTTGCGAGTGCGTATACACAAATCATTCCAAAAAACTACTTCGAAATCCTGTCAGCACCTATTTTAGCTGCTGGCATAAGCAAAGAAGTTGAAAAGAAATATTAGGTGGACAGACAGGAGTGGAATACCTGTACACTCATCCTGATCACGATGGAGTGGTTCAGGCAGTTGCCTGTGAGAAGGCAGGTGCCCTTCCCCACACACCCTCCTGAGGATTCTAGAAAACTGGATACTATGACCAAAATAGTGTATACAACACCTTCCCTGCTCCTTATGCAGGCAGTCTATTTGGCATATACAGCCAAGCACCAGAAAGCACTGTGAAATGCAGTGCTGGCAATAACGGATATGGTTGATGGTGAGGTGGCACAGGAACTGTCTGCCACATTGAAATCAGCCCTGGATGTCACTAAATACCAGTTCCACATGGCACAGGCCCTGTAGAAGTAGAAACAGTTTGTAGGAGTGGCTATCCCAGACACTATCTCCCTATGAGTACCAATGCCAAAGAATTTACTACAGAGACAGAGGCAGGAAGGGCTCTAGACACACTACTGAAGCACCAGCCCCCAAGCCATGGCCAGAACAAAACCTCTGACAATTCTGCCCCAGTCACCCAACCATTGACAATGGGAGGAAGGCTGACCAACTGTTTCTAGAATGGGTAAAAATTACCACAGACAAGTGGGTCCTGGACGTAGTGGGTCAGGGATTGTCTCTGCACTTCAAAAAGTTTCCAAGACTGCTAGAACTGGAAGTAAAGAAATTGCAGCTGGCAAAAGCAGTAGAAAAAGTCCCTACCTCACTGTGGGGCAAGGGCCTATTCTCAAGATACTTCCTGACCCACAAGAAAAATAAGGAGTGACAACTCATTTTAGATCTAAGATATCTAAGCAAACATGTCAAAAAAGGAATGATTTAAGTCACACTGGGCACAGTAATCCCATCCTTACAACCAGGAGATTGGCTGGGATCACTATATCTGAAAGATGCTTATTTTTACATTCCAGTCAGACCCAACCACAGAAAATACCTCAGGTTCAGGCTGTCAGACTGCCAGTACCAGTTTATAGCCCTCCCCTTTGGCCTCACTTCAGCACAAAAGGGTCTTTATAAAGTGCCTAGCTGTGTGGTTGCACAGTTGAGAATGCAAGGCGTGGTGTTCTTCCATACCTAGATGACTAGCTAATCTCAGGCAAAACAGAGAAAGAGTCAAGGAGCTCTATTCAAAAGTTAAAGAGTACTTTAGAGAACCTGGGCTTCCTAATAAATCTACAAAAGACTCAAGCAGAATCAGTTCAGGTCTTGGAATTTATAGGTGCAGAACAAGATACCACACAGGAGAAGCCTTTCCTCCCACAAGGAAGGGTGTCAAGCCTCATTGCTATTGCAGAATGTTTCACACAGGGCCAGCCAAGGCCCACTAGGGATTTCCTGAAGTTACTGGGCAATATGGCATCATACACAACAATGGTGCCAAGGTCCAGATTCCAGATGAGGGACATTGAAAACCACCTAAAGGACAGCTGGTCTCAAAGGTGGGGCCCACTGTTCAAGCTATTGCCAGTCACAAAGACCTTTGTGTGTGCACTAGAGTGGTAGAAGAAGGAAAGCAACCTCAAAGAGGGCATTCTCTTCCTCCAGCATGCCTCACTCTTACAGTGGGGCGCCCACCTAGGGGACCACACAGTAAGTGGTATCTGTAACTCACAGGAGGCTCAAGAACACATCGGTGTCCTATAGCTCAGAACAGTATTGCGGGCAGTGCAATCTTTCTCTTCCCAGCTACAAGGTCAGTCTATTTAGATTCAAACAGACAACACAAAAACAATGTACTACATAAACAAGCAGGAAGGAACAAGATCAAAACTGTGCACAGATGCTATGAGGATTTAGAATGTAGCCTGCTTTCCAGATGCAAAGATTCATGCTGTACATCTACCAGGTAAGGATGCCGTCCTAGAAAATGTCCTAAGCAGAATCAGCCAAGGAAACCATGAGTGGGCCCTGAACCAGCAAGTGCTGGCCTCAGTCTTCAGAAGATGGAGCACTCAGAAAATAGAGCTACAGTATTTGCTTCTTGACAGAACAATCAGCTCCCACAGTTTTGTTGCAAGCCTCCAGCAAGGGGCACAGTCCCACAGGATGCCCTAATTCTGGACTGGAGAGGGAGGTTCCTGCATGCCTTCCTACCAATCTCACTAATACAAAGAATGCTCATAAAGATCAGGCAAAAACCAACAGCAATGATCCTGATATTCCCAGACTGAGCCAGAAAGTCTTGGTACTCAGTGCTCCTGACCCTGTCCAGCAAGACTCCTTTCAACCTGGGTTAGATACAACCTGCCTATCTCAGGACAGAAAAACATTCGCATAACTCAGAACATTATGCTTGAAGGCATGGTTCTTGAAAAGCTAGAATTCTCTAATCTAAATAAGAGGAGGTGCTCAGAGTGCTGAAGGTTTCCCAGAAAACCAGCATCAAGGAAAGCATGTTCTGTTAAGTGGAAGACATGCTCATATTGGTGTTTCCCCAGGAAGATAATACCAATGCAAGCAGGTATGCCAACAGTTCTGGACTACCTAGTACACTTGCAGTCCTTAGGTCTGAGACCCTCAGCCCTGAAGTTACATCTGGCAGTGTATGCTGCTGCTGCAGAGAAAACTTTACAGTGATGTCATCGACAGTGACAACGTCAGATCACTGTGAAGTCCGCTCGGGACCCCGGCATGGCTTCCACCCCCGTCTTGCACCCCCTCCCCGAATCAGCTCCAACTCAGAGCTGATTCCAATAAAATGTGAGGGGGTGTGTGGGGGGCAGAGCCCCCCCCAAAAAACAACCTTTTTGCCTGATGGCTTTATGTTGCCCGCGATTACGGTCAGCATAAAGCCATCGATGTAATGTCGGTCGGCAAATTGTTTGTCGACAAGCTGTCATGGAACCATCTGGCAGCAATATCTGCCTACACAATCAGTAGGCAAAAGCAAGTCCTTGGCCTCACAACCTCTCATTTAAAGGTTCTTTAAAGGCCTCAGTCAACTGTATTCCTCTGTAATGGACCCAGTCCCTCCATGAGACCTAATATCTGTCTTGCCCAGCTGATGGAGGCTCCCTTTGAGCCTATGGCTACTGCTGAATTAAAACATGTCACATGGAAAGGTTTTCTGATTGCCATGACATCTGCCAAGAGGGGTAAATGAGCTGCAAGCCCTCCATGCAGATCCAAACTACATTATAGTATATGGTTAGGGCTTATTCTGTATGAAAACCAGTGCTTCTGAAAATATTGTTGTAGGACAGTTCAAAGGTCAACAAAATTGTTGTTCTACTATTCCAATGTCAGTTCAATAGTGTAGCAAATTTCTAGCCTTCAACTGTTTCCTAACTGGCTGAAACACAGCACTTCACAAAAAATACAGATCAACATGGCAGCACCATTTAAAGAGTGGTTGGGGGCAAGCGCTTCACAGACGGTTTGGACACGGACTGCCATAGTCAGCTCTGTGTGTCCAAACTATGAATTGTCAGTTTTCTTTTCTTTTTTTTTTAAATCAGTGTCCCTATTAAACCTTGGGGTCGGGGACAGAGTGGGATAATAGTGAGAACCAGTATCTTCAGCATCGGCAGCAGAGCAGGACTGCAGCAAGGATCGGGAGGAAACAGCAGCATGAACCACAAGGTATGAAACTGCACCTGAGCCAGCAACCTTATGAAATTAAATGGGCAAAATTTTGGGGGAACCATATACTATATAAAATAAAATATAGGGAACTGTGCAACCACCAAGGCTGTATTTCTATCTCAAGGAGTTGATGACATCATAGGGACCTCTTGAGCTTCACTCTCAAGGTCTTTGATGTCATCAACCACCTCAATGGAAACACAGCCTTGTTGCACACAGTTTCCTATCCATTATCCTATATATATCTTCCCCATAAATAAGGTAGTCTTTAGAACCAATAGGAAGTCCCTATCCAAGGTAGTGTCAGAGTTCTACCTGAACCAGTCTATTATCCTTCCTCTGCTCTACCCTGAACATTCAAGCACAGATGAACAAAAACTGTACTATATGGATGTAAAAAGGACACTATGTCTCTACTTGAACCAGACAAAGGATGTCCCAGGGCACAAAGCTTTTTGTTACCTGTGGAGAGGTTGGCAAAAGCGAGCCAGAAGCTAGAAGAACTATTGCTTGTTAGATAGTCTCCTGCATGCAGTTCTGTTATGAAAAAGCTGGTACAATACCTCCTAGCCGTCTAACAGCACATTCCGCAAGGGGTACATATGACTCTGTGGCAGCTACAAGGGGCATCCCCCTTCTAGACATACTGTATGTAAAGCAGCTAAGTAAAATGTATGCTTGGAAATTGCATTTACAGGTTAAAGTTGTTTGTGTCCTTACAAAGTTTTATTTTATAGTGTGAGCTGGAACAGATTCCCTCTACTCTGGAATTCATGGTTAGAACCTGCAGTTTGTAAAAACATTCTAAACTGCCTCTTTATAAATATGCCTCTTTGTAAATACAATCTGTATGTTTAGCCTAAAATTTAGAAGAGAATTATATATTTTAAGGATCTATCATATATGTTAAGGTTTAACGTCGATATGCTGTGTTTAATCAAGTGACTACCATTACAAAGTCAAAAGTGTACGTATTGGAAGATGGACTACTATCTAGTGGTCAGATTAATTATGATAGTGTAATTATGTGATATTGCAATGATCGGCTGCTATTCACATGTCTGGCAAGGACAACCAATCAGAATTAGCCAACAATCCTTAAAGTTTGGGACACATACCAAATTTGGTGGAAACCTTATCTTGACATTATGATTGGTCCAAGGACCTAGTGGTCACTCAAGGTATGAGGCCAGCTAAGGTATGAAAGGCCAAGCATTCTGTTGTACAGCACAGCCTGAAACAAGAACAAAACAAAACTAAAACAAGAAGCGAAAGAAAGAATACTGAAGATTTAGCAACCTACTTTATCTTAGTCTCCTTGCTGACAAGTGAGTAGCTAACACTTAGATGCTAATCAGACTATTGTCTAATTCTTATGCTTTGTAATAGGATTAGAATAAACTCACTCCTTAAACTTTGAAATCTTGACTCTTGGTGTATTGTTTAGCCTCCTGAAAAGAGCCCAGGGTATCAAGTGCTCTGATCAAGCAGTAAAATCCAACAACCTGAAAAACAATGCACAACTTCACAAAGCACTAATGCCTGGACATACAGTCCAGGAAGGATGCCAGTTTCAGAACTGCTGTCTTGCAAATACTGTTTTCCTAAATAGATTCTGGACCCATCCTCCAAAGGTACTGCTAAAGAGTTTGCTTATTGTAAAACGTTATTGATGGATTCCTGCTGTTTGAAGAAGATATCACCCACCGTAGTCATGTTATTCCTTCTCAGTGATCCATCAATGAGATTTACAATCCCTGACCTTGCTTCATAGAAACATAGAATTTGATGGCAGATAAGGACTGCTTGGCTCACCCAGTCTGCCCATTTCCCTACCTAATGGATAAGCTGCAGATCCTAGTTAACCAGCAGCCTACTTCTTTCTACCCCCACCCCCTAGAATTGCCTTATGGCTGTCCCATGCATGCTTGAATTCAACCACTGTTTTTGACTCCACAACCTCCTCCGGAAGGCCGTTCCATGCATCCACAACCCTCTCTGTGAAAAAATACTTCCTTACATTACCTCTGAGCCGCCCCCATCTTCAAATTGTGCCCCCTTGTTCTTGCACACCTCTTTTTTTGAAAGATGCTACCCTCTTGGACTTTGTTGATTCCTTGAGGTACTTGAAAGTTTCTATCATGTCCCCTCTCTCCCTCCTTTCCTCAAGGCTATACATATTAAGCTCCTTTAGTCTCTCTCTTCATATGTCTTCCGGTGCAGACCCTGCACCATTTTAGTTGCCCTCCTCTGGACAGCTTCCATCTTGTCTATGTCCTTGCGGAGACTGGGTCTCCAGAACTGCACACAGTACTCCAGATGGGGTCTCATCAGCTGTCTATACAGAGGGATAACAACTTCCTGTTTTCTACTGGTGATGCCTCTCCCTATGCATCCCAGTATCCCCCAACCTCCTTATTGCCCTCTCACATTGCTTGCCCACCTTTAAGTCATCTGATATGACTACCCCCAGGTCCCTTTCCATTTTTGTTGTTGTTAGTATCTCACCCCTCATTGTGTACTCTTCCCCTGGGTTTTGTTTCCAGGTGCATTACCTTGCACTTCTTAGCATTAGATCTAAGCTGCCATACATTTGACCATTCCTCTAACCATGCCAAGTCCCTTCTCATCCTTTCCACCCCACCTTGTGCATCAACTCTTTTGCAGATCTTTGTGTCATCTGCAAAGAGACATACCTTTCCTTCCAGTCCCTCTGCAATGTCGCTTACAAAGACATTGAAGAGAACCGGTCCTAATACTGAACCCTGCGGCACCCCACTAGTAACCCCCCTTTCTTCAGAGTGGACTCCATTTACTATTACCCTCTGTGTCCTATTCTCCAGCCAATTCTTTACCCAGGCTATCATCTTGGGACCCACTCCCCAGGCTGCCTAATTGTATATTAATCTTTTGTGTGGGACTGAGTCAAATGCCTTGCTAAAGTCTAGGTAGACCATGTCCACAGCCCCTCCCTGATCTACTACTTTGGTCACCCAGTCAAAGAAATCTATTAGATTTGTCTGGCATGACTTTCCCGCTGTAAATCCATGCTGCCTTGGGTCCTGTGCCCCTCTGGCCTCTAGGTACTCAACAATTATTTCCTTCAGAAGTGATTCCATTATTTTCCCTATCACTGAGGTTAAACTAACAGGTCTGTAGTTTCCTGCTTCTGCCCTGCTCCCACTTTTGTGAAGGGGGAATCACATCTGCCCTCCTCCAGTCCTCAGGTACCACCCCATCCTCCCATGATTTGTTAAAGAGGGTAGTCAGTGGTGTCACTAGTTCTACCCTTAGTTCTTTTAGAATTCTGGGATGAATCCCATCAGGCCCCATTGCTTTGTCCACCTTCAGTTTTAAGAGTTCTTTTAGAACCCTTTCTTCTGTAAATGGGCTGGTATCAACTTCTGTATCCAGAGTGTTTCTATTGTTTGTTTTAGGTACCTCCTCCTCTTCGTTTGTAAATACTGAGCAAAAATATTTGTTTAGTATCTCTGCCTTTTCAGTCAACCTCTGCCCACCCCCTCCCTTTATTAAGCCTCACTATCCCTCCCTTAGTCTTCCTTCACTCCTTGATATACCTAAAAAAGTTTTTTATCCCCTTCTTAACTGAGTTGGCTATCTTTTCCTCAGTTCGGGCCTTTGCTGTTCTGACTGCCTTCCTAGCTTCCTTTTGCTTTAACTGATACAATTCTCTGTCCTGCTCCTTCTGCGATTCCTTGTACTTTCTGAATGTTTTTTTTCTCTTGAACCTTCACTGTCACCTCCTTTGAGAACCATAGTGGTTTCTTACATCATTTGTTTTGTTTATTTGCTTCACACAAAGGCTTGTTACCTCTGTGATGGCAGTTTTATTATTCCCCATTGTTCTTCCACCCTCCTTCCTTCCCATTTGCTAGTGCATTCCTTAGGCACTCACCCATTTTGGCAAAGTCAGCCCTCCTGAAGTCCAATACTTTTGCCTTTGTATGGCTTGACTCTATTGCTGTGTTTATTGTGAACCATG
The DNA here is from genome assembly GCA_016271365.2 of Neoceratodus forsteri. NCBI lineage: Eukaryota > Metazoa > Chordata > Ceratodontiformes > Ceratodontidae > Neoceratodus > Neoceratodus forsteri. The sequence continues at coordinate 1,841,851,776 of CM057449.1, forward strand.
CTGTTTGATGGTTGCTAGTTCCCAGATGGCTACCCACTTCTACATCTGTGATCTTCTCTCCATCTCCATTTGAGAGGACCAGGTCTAAGATTACTCCCTCTCGAGTGGGTTCCAATACTAGTTGTCTAAGGCATGCCCCCTGTAGGGCATCTAGAATAACCCCACTCTTAGAAGAGGCTACTGCAACTGCACTCCAGTTAACATCTGGCATATTCAGATCACCCATCAGCAATATCCCCCCTTTATCTGCCATTCTAAGTATACTTTCTATAATTTCCTTCCCCTGAGAGGGGGGTCTGTATATAACCCCTGTGTGGCTTGTGGTGCCATTGCCTGCCTCCAAATTGACCCACAGTGCTTCTTCTCCTCCCTGTTCACCCTTTTGTTCTGTTGCTTTGATTCCTTCTGTTATGTAGAGAGCTACTCCTCCTCCTCTTTTACCTTCCCTGTCCCTCTTGTAGATAGTGTATCCTGGTATGTTTGCATCCCAGTCATGGTTCTGTGTGTAACATGTTTCTGTGACCTCCACAATATCCAGATGTTCCTCCTCCATCAAGGCCACTAATTCAGGAAGCTTGTTACCCAGACTATGGGCATTGGTACTCCTTCCAGAACCTGAAAATAGGTTCACACAAGAATCAGTTCTATTCTTAGGTTGCTTGAATATTCCTTATTGCAGTTCCTCAGCAATTGACAGAATGTGATCAGTTAATTGTTTATATTGTCTGCATTTAAAATTTGTTTGGTATTTTTAAACTTTAGCCATTTAGCTAGTTATAATGGTCACAGCTACCCTAGCTACGGAAGCAAATCTGACATTAGATTACTAGGGGGAGCATGACTACAGTTCAGAATCTGAACATGTACTCTAAGTTTCAAAATTAGCATAAAGTTCTATCTCCGGGGCATCATTCACTGGCAGGAAGGTGATGCTTATTACAAATCTCATTTTTGGATGCCTGGGAAGAAACAACATTACTGTGGTGAGTAATTTTTTTTATAGTTCTCCACATTATGTAAATGCTGAACAGCAAGGCCTCAACATTGACCCCACTCTACCCGCTTCAGACCTGCGTACCCATTTTATTTTCACTCTCTGGGTTCTGTCAGCCATGCCTTAATCTAATTTATCATTGATGCTCTATTCCTTTATATTTCAGTTTCACCAATATAGCCTGATGCAGGAAGAGATCAAATGCATTACTGAAATCCAAGAGGAACATGTCCACTGGCTTACCTTCATCTAGTGATCTAGCTTGCTCACAGAATGTCAAGAGATTCGTTGTACATGACCTGCCTGGCCTGATTGCATGCTGAATGTTGCCAACTACATCACTTCTTTGCATGTAGACAATTATTTAAGCAATAATGCAGCATGAGAGATTGAGTGTCATGCTTGTATAATGTCACACCTCTGATGGCTGAAGCATGAGGCTGCTGGCTGAGTGTGTCCAGCACCCGAGAAATGATGTTATCCCACATGACAAACATCGTGGAGTGTATTATTGTTGTTATACAGTGGCTCTATATTTAAGAAAAACAAAAGAAAGATTGAAAGATACATTGCAACATACATTTTCAGTTAATTTTTAGAGAGTAAGTATACTCATTAAAAAAAAGGTTCTGTTTCACTGTTTAAGCCAGTAGGTGGTGCTGCTGAATAGTGTTGTAGTGTTGTATAGCCACACTCTCCCACTGCACTCAAGGAGCAACTTGCTATGGACAAGCCCATCCCCTTCTACAGGAAGCTGTATGGCTAGGATAATGCTTTTTTTTTTCAGTTTTGTTTTTTTCTTCATTTATTTTTGAGGAGGTGCAATCACTGTGGATGAGATTGGAGTTGGTAGGGTCTAAAGCTGTTTGAAGCAGTATGCACTATTACTTCTGTTGCCAGATTTTAGGTTAGGCGTGAAAACAAGCAGGACAGTGGGGAAGTGTTAGGAGACAAACAAATATATAACCAGTGAAGGTAAAGGGGGCTAATTTAATATTTATTTAATAAATTGACCACTAAAAAATAAAATGAATCACTGCTGCATGCAGCTTTTCTAAGAAACGTGTCCAAGTGCGCAAACCAACACTCCTAAAGGAGAACAAGTGAAACGTGAAGCTGTTGACGGAGTCACTTAGTAAAGGTTTTGTGGTTTGGTTTAGGGAGTTGCTCTCTTATCTGGGTGAGTGCATGGTAATTTAATAAACTTATATTTGAGGCAGGGGTGATTGTGTATGAGTTGGAGGTGGGAATCAGGGGGGAGGCTGCCTGATTTCTCATGCTAGTAGGTCAGTTATGTGCTGGATCTTAATACAGTGAAGTTGTGCTGGGATAACATTACTGCTCAGGATGGCCACTGACCAATCAGATTGCTGGAAATCTTCTCTGCTATTGCATCACTTTTCTTTTATTATTGTCCCTATCATCTTACTCAGCAAAATGTCAGGCAAGATTTACTTTCTTTGTCATATTGAGGAATCCCTGTGGTTGCCTTTCAGTCTTTCATTTCTGTAAATGGTTTTAGAGACAGGTTGAAGATCCCTGTGATCAGTTTAACTAATTCTTTTGCTAACAATTTTAGAAGAGCTGGTGCCAAATTATCATGGCCGTCCACTTTGTTAATGTTAATTAGTTTTTAAATACTGTGGATGGAATTTTCAAATGACATAAAATGGGCAAAACTACTAGTTACATTGAGTAAGATTTTCAAGAGTCAAAGTGGATGGGATTCTTAGTTATGTTAGGTGGGAATTTCAAAAGTCATAACATGACTATTTTCAAAAGTTGGATATAGCTGCAAAATTTCTTGCTGTTTTATAATATTTTATATTCAGCTTTTTGATAAAAAAATGCTAGATGTAGATCTGAATGGTAGACATAGTTACACTTGATCTGAAAATTGTGTCCAGATACATTTGAACTGTAAATTTACAAACTGGACATAACAAAGTCAGAATTTTGAAAATTTGACTTCGCTCTGTCCTAGTTTTGAAAACTGGGCTTAGGGGCAATTTTGCTTATGTCCAAATGTGCACAATAGAAAATTTGCAACTAGAGATAGGCTGTGAAAATCCCCTGCTACAGTATCTCCTCAACAGTCTTCCATACATTTAACTTCATTGTTATATTTTCTTTCTTTTTTTTAAACTCAGCTTTATTAAGTGAAAGGTTTCAAAGATACATGTGGATATTCTGGTTCAGAGTTCCAAAAATTCCCTCCTTCTGCTGTTTTGCTTAGAAAAATTATGCAGATGTATGTCACACACATCATTTCTGAGGTAAACTTTCTTCAAAAGTATTTTCTTCCATAGCATTTATTTTATGTGACTACTCTTTCCTAAAAACTGAAGTATTTATTAGGAACATTGTTCATGCATTTTTCATTTTCATTTTCATTAGTATTATTGTTATCATTTATTAGTCCTATGGATTGTTTGTAGGGATGGGCGGACCTGTCCGCATGAAATCAGAACCCCCCCCCGGATCTCAAAGGATCCAACGGACCCGGGTAGATCAGGACACTGCTCCTCAGTGTACCGGGTCTGCGTTGATGTATTATTTTCACTTTTAAAAGTTTTTTTTAACCTGGATCTCCTCTCCTGTCTGAATAAAACACTAGTCACAAAAAAAGCATTCTGCTGTGCGGCATTGCTAATGTGCCTGCTTGAAAGGGAATCCTGCGCACACAACCGCACGTGCTTGAGAGAGGGAGGGAGAGACAGTTTGAGAGAGTGAGAGCAGGCCTCAAACCATCCACAGCGATGTAGGAAGCACGGTGCGGGTAAATTAGTCCCAAGAGAGTAAAAGGTGCCTTTCTATATTTTATTTTTCTAATATTTACATGGTATTCTCCAGCCATGAAGGTGTGAGCAGCAAGACCAGCAGTGACCAAGGTAGAAAATTATATTTTAGTTGACTTACGCACTAGTGAACTGCTTGTAGTCAGTGTGGGTAAACTGGCCAGAAGTTATGGCTCAAGAGTGAAGTGATGAGTTAGGGTGGGTATGCTCGGAAAAGTGATGGTCAGCGGGGCGGGGTTTAAATTTGCATGTAAAAAAAAAGAAGTATGTGGAACCACAATGTGGACCACGCCATCAAACGTCTGTGATGATGGTGTTTTCTGAGCATGGAATGTAGAGATTGCTACTGCTGTTTGGTTGAGCCAGTTCAATGGAGTGCAGATCACTACCGCTATGGCTGTTGTGTGTTTGGAATTTGTATTTGTATGGAGTTTAACCTGGTAATGTGCACCCTTGGAATCGTGTGTCTGCCTACAGACTTGTAGAGCTGCAGCCCTCTGTGTTTCAGAGCTAGAGAATTGTAGGAATTTGATGCTGCTGCTGCTGCTGTTTATGATTTTTTTTTGTCAGAGTGCAATATAAATTTCTGTTTTAAATGTGCGAACTGATAACAGTCCTGTCTCTTTTGTTTATGCAGGATGGATGTGACAGTTGAATGATTAAAGCTGTGTCCTTCATAATGTAGGACAAACGTGAGAGGCATGTTAACATGTTGTAGCTTCACTGGTTTAATTCTACTACTTCACATTTTATTCAACATCATTGTGACTGCTTTCAGCATGGGTGTACGTTTTAGTTGCTTATACATGTTCATTTGAGCTGCTCAGCTCTCTTGAGGCTGTATTCAGTGTGCCAGCAAGAGTGCTTCTCTAAGGGTGGTCTGCTTTGTTCTGGCATAGGCATGGAGGGAAGGGGACTGGGTGTATGCACTGTGTGAATTTAGGTAGGATAGGTGCCAGGCAACATATGGGAGAATTCATGTTTGTACATGAGGGGGCAGGGGGTTTTGCTGGGGCATGTGGGAGGTGAAGTTTAAACTGGGCATGGTGGATGCTAGCAGATGGATGGGCCGGGAGTGTTGATAGTGGGGCAGGATGGCAGCCAGTAGATAATTGGGTGTCTGGGATTAAATTATACATGTGCTGAGTTGACATTAGAATAGTGGATGCAAGCAGAGGTTGTAGGGGTATACATACCGGGGCAGGGTGGGTGGCTGCTGATGTGAGGGGGCAGCAGTTCACATATTTGGACAGGGTGGGTATCAGCAGGTGAGAGAGAGAGAGAGAGACAGTGGTGTGTAATACATTGGGGGACAGGGTGGGAGTTTGAGGGGCAGGGATATGAAAAGATGAAAAAATTACTGGAGTTGAGTGTATGTCAATAGATGGTATGAGGATCAAGGGAATCAACATACAGAGGCGAGGAGACTGTCAGCAAATAGGAGAGGCTGGGGTTCTGCATACTGAGGCAGGGAGGGAGCCTTGGTGATACTATACTACCAAATGGATAGAAAGGGACAAGAGTATTTCTGGATACTCTGTAGCCAGAAAAATGGGAAGCCGAGAACAAAGACAGATAGAATGGAGTCAGAAATGCAGACAGACACACTCAGATTAGAAAATACTTTATTTTTGATTTTCTTGCACATTTTTTTGTCATTTTCTGATATTAACATTCATTTCTTAAAGGTTCTGATTGAATCAGAATCAATCAGAACTCTGGCACGGATCCTGATCCTGTTAAAAATGTCAGGACCTTTAAGGGTCTGCCCATCCCTAAGTGTTTGCCATATTTCAGAATATTTATTATAGTGGTGTGGTAGCACCACTATAGCTTAGGTTGAGTAGGCTGTTTAATGTTAAATCCTAACTTTACACTTTAATAACTTCAAGATCATTCATCAGATTTGCACAAAAGTTTGCATGTGCAATCTTGGGGGCAAGATCTCTCTATTTTTATTTTTGTTAGTTAATCTGTTTACTACTCCTCCCTGGCCAGTGCAGGCTATCCTTCTCACTGACTGCCCCCAGCCCTGTCATTCAGCATCACAAGGACTTACCTCAGTCCTGGTGCTTCCCCCACAGCTCACCCCCAATGGTGGGGGTTGAAAGTGTACCACCAAAGAAACATATCCAGTTCCAGTTGGGGGCCCTGTAGTCCAGTGCAGAGCCTGCGAGGGGTTGCTGTTATCTTGCAATGCACCTGGACAGTTTTCTCCACTTTTTCTCCCCTGGAGGAACGGATGTGCAATGCTATCCAGATGGACCCATGTATGCTCCTGTGTGTGGGACATCAAAAGTTGCCATTCCTCCATTCGCCAAGTTGCAGTCCCTGGCTACCTGCACTCCAAGCCACTGCTAGAGGTCAGACATGTGCTGGGATCTCCTTCCCTTCCCAGAGGAGGAGAGCAATCCACTGGATGATCAATCCTCCTCTCTGCGGCCAACTACCAGTGACCCGAGTCTGTTCCAGATCCTGGGTCACCAGTGTGGTGGCAGGTAAGGCACAGTAGTGATGCAGGGAGAAAAGGGTAAAAAGAAGGAAGGTGGGAACTACAGGTGCAAGGGGGACTGCAGAGTTAGGATCAAGGTCAAATTAATTACATACTGTAGTTATACAGTAAAATAAGTCAGTACAAGTGATCTTACTACTTTCTAGTAATATGCAGGTAAAAATAAGGCTAACAATGCATGATACATTACTATCAACAGTTAAAATATACTGTTATAATGAAATCATGATACACATGCTACAGTCATACAACTATAAGTGCAACTGAACAGCTAAACAGAAGGTAGGAGTGGTTCAAATAGGTGTGAAATGATGGGAAGACTGGTCAGATAAGCTGGCCTAATAGAGGCATACAGGAAGATTAATTAGGCTACACTCAATAACATTTTGTTGATTTCTTACTAACGATGAACACACAACTAAGTGGATATGTGAGTGAAGGTAAGATATGCTGGATACATTTTGGATAGTAATTAGTCAAAGGGGCAGGGCAGAGAGAAGGGCATCTTAAGTAATCTTGGCAGGTAAATGCAAGTTAAAGATAACAGGTAGCATGTCATTGGGAAGGCAAAAACCAGGTCTGGATAGTATAGGAGAACAATTTTCAGCCAACAGGTTTCAGTGGGGAATGCAGAAGCATAACTATGTACTGGACTGAGAGTGTGGTGTGTACTGTGATGAAACAACACAAATGCAACTGTTATTTAAGAACATGTGTACATAGGAGGATTGTAATTATTAAACTACGTTCTCACTGGATTGCCTGAATTATTTCTTATTTGCTGATTTACACTCTATATTAGTGTGGGTGCCAGAGTTTTGATCTCACGATGCACCATTAAATGAAAACTACACCCTCATATCCTATAAATTTTATTTGCTTCCATGTCAACAGACAACTGTTTTCCTGTAGCTGTTAGGTATATACCTGCTTGCTTTAGTTTGTTTTCACTGTTCATGCTACTCCCCATAACTATCCTAGGGTCTCCATTTTATGGTTGTTGAAATCTCATTGTCCATGAGAGCTGCATTAGCATATGAGAACGTTATGTCACATCACCAACTTATATCATGTATCTTTATGCTGAAAGTACAAATATTCTGAAAATAACTCTCTGGAAACACACAGACTGAATACAGTTTAAAAGGAAAACCATGCATTATAGCTCAAACAATTTGCAAAGCTAATTAAAGGTAAATGTATTTCACACCTTGCTGCAACTTGTTTTGTTGAACCCTAGCTAAGCAGACACGCATACTGTGGAGTCTAAAAGGTGCTGACACATCATGTTCTCATATGCTAATGTGGCTGTAAGGGACAATGAGATTTCAACAACCAGAAAATGGAGAATCCCATGATAGTTACAGTAACTAGTATTAGTGAAAATAAATGAAAACAATCTGTTTTGTTCAATGTCTTCATTGGAGACATTGCAGGGGGGAATTGTTTCTTTGATATGAGTCCAGGAAAGGCACACAGCTACAGCTTGCTCCAGGGTGTGTTTTGGGAGTGCAGGGAGGTTAAGTGATTTACTCTGGTCACACAATATACAAGTAGAGCATGTTGGAATCAAAACCCATTTGCTGGATGAATGACACTTGTTCACAGCTCTTTGCTTTAACCTCTAGGCTGTATTGCCAGCTGATAATCAGAAACTTCTCATTTCAAGGCTGGCACCGTGATGCCAGGCCAGTAGGTACATAGCCACATTTGCAACTTGTATACCTGAGTTCATATCCAAAATTGTAAGAGAAAAGGCTGTAAGAGAGGGAATGGAAAAAGAGAGAAGTTGGTGCTGTGGCAACCCCAGAAATCTGTACTGACATGAACACAGACAGGGCTTAGAAATCCTGATGTGGGACCCCAGTACCTCTTGGCACCACACAGCCAGCCTTGAGATGTGTAGTTTTTGATGATCAGCTGGCAGTATAGCACAGTGGTTTAAGGCTCTAAGCTGAACACCCGGAGACCTGGGTTTGAATCCCACAGCCCCCACTTGCTTACTGTGTGACCCTGAGCAAGTCACTTAACTTCCCTGTGCTCCCAGGTTGCACCTGTAAACAAGCGTTCAGCTCAGTGTGTCTCTCCTGGTTAAAACAATTGGAAATTGGAAGTATAGCCTAGAGATTAAAGCTACCCTAAAGATGGATTATTTTTACTAACAGTTTGAAACGTAAAGGTGATAACTCACTAGTTTCATTGCTCATACAAAACAAGTATTATAAATGTAGAAAGCGCTGTAATAACATCTTAAAACACACTTAATAAAATAGACAATTTCCTATTTAACCTACAGTCAATGGAAGGCCAAGATCCTCGGTGACATCATTTCCTATCAGGAGCCTAAAACATATGGCTGCCCCCAGCCCTTAATTACAGGCTAATTTACATATGAATAACTCTGGACTGCAAAGATGCACAGATAAACACAATGGCTCACTTAGATTAGCTATTTATGGTCTTTCAGACATTAAGAAACCCTGCTGATGACAGTTACCCTTTAACTCCTGGAGGTTGATTTTATACGGGCAAAGATGTGTTTGTGTTTTTTTTTAGGCATAACATAGAGAATAGTGGATGGGTAACTATGCATGGATTCTGATTCCCAGTGACCTCGAGAGCGAAGCTCAGCAGTTCTGTGGGAATCAGAACCCTGAGGTGGCACACCACACTGGTTGAGCATAGAATTGCTGATCCACTATTTTTTATAGTGTATGGTGCCCGTAAATGTTTTTTAGAACAGAAAGGTATTTTTTTCTGCCACATTTCATTCCAGTTTTCTTTGTTGGTTACTAGGGTCAGTGGTGTAGTTGCTAGGGTCCAGATGTCCCTACATATATAGCTTGGGCTGCTATTAGTTGAAAGTTTCATGTGGGTGGGATTTAAAAAAAAACATGGTGGTGGTATCTCTTGCTAAGAGAGAGGACTGAGTTGGGGGAATCACTTTCCTTCATGTGAGTTATTTTAAAATATCCGATTGATCCTGTAAGTGTTTTTTTTAGTTATAGCTTAAAATATCTGGTTGATCCTGCATTTTTAATTATCTAGTTGATCCTGCTGAAGTCATGTGCTCGTCGACGTTGCTGCTACCCCGACTATCTGGTTGGTCCTGCTGTTTCTGTTGCCGAAGCTGTTACAGAGCAGCTCATGCCCTTTCAAAATGAGCTGAAATGTTATTGCACCACAGTGTGGTATCACTGCGTTCCATGACCTTTGAACTAAGGTACAACAACATTTCAGCTAGGATGGATTTCCATCCTGAACAAGCCCTCACTGTACACCATTTGGTTCATTTTTGTTGGATTTGTCTGAAACTTGGTATGGTTATAGTTCAAGAGGAGATACACATTTGTTGCATTTCTGGTGGTTATTGGACAAGTTGTGGATCTGTCACCATGGTGAATTTAGGAGGTAATTCTGGGGTGCTGTGTGTAGCCCGTTAATTTGTCCAGGAGTATTATATGATAGTCCTGTAGCACTCATTGAGAGTTCTCTTTTTATATACAGATTGTCTGTTAACTCCAAAGACTGATGGAGTTACGACTTGTTAAAGTTGCAATGTTATTCTATGGGGATTTTCATTTTAAAATTGTTATTTTTTTTATATGTCTATTTTTACTTGATACTTCTTAGGGATGTAGTCTTGTACTACTGATGGCGACCCTTTTTTTACATACAGAGTGTCCCTTAACTCCAAAGACTGATGGAGTTGCAGCTTGTTAAAGTTGCAGTGTTGTCCTACCGGAAGTTTCATTGTTTAATGTTTATGTTTTTATATGTCTGTTTTCTGTTAGTATTTTTCAGGGACTTAGTCTTGTAGTACTCATCAAGACCTTGTTTGATATATAGATTGTGGCTTATCTCCAAAGACTGATTGAGTTATGGCTTGTTAAAATCACAATGTTATCCTATAGGAATTTTCAGCAGAAATTTGCGAAGGTCAACTTCGCCTTGTAACTTCACCTATGGTAACTCTTGCTTTAAGGAACCATCTCTTTACAGAAATGTTGTTATATGTGTAGATTTAGGAACACCACAAAACACTTTACAAGATTTACTGAGGTACACAGATAGTAAGCAACAACAACACAAATATTTTCTTCTTTGTTTTTGGTTTACACAGACAGTACACAACAGGGATTTCAGGGACTAAGGGGGCACACGCTAGATGCAACAACTCAGGTAATTATAACAACATTATTGTGTACACATAGAAAGATAAACATTATTGGCAGACAAGGACTGCCAGGCTCATCCAGTCTGCCCATAGGCCCTATACATTGTATGTGGCCACTGACCTTCTGTGATCAATGGCTTTTCATCACTACCTCCCCTCTCAAGGTTCCCTTGTGCCTGTCCCGGGCATTCGTAAACCCCTCCACTGTGCTTTTCCCCACTACCTCCTGTGGCAGACTATTTCAAGCATCAACTACCCTTTCTGTGTGGAAAAACATCCTCACATTACCTCTTAATCTACACCCCTCCAATTTCATATTGTTCCCCCTTGTTCTAGTACTTTTTCTATATTGGAAAAAGGTCCCATACCTGCACCTTGTTTATGCCCTTGAGGTACTTGAAAGTTTCAATCATGTCCCCCCACTCTCTCCTCTCCTCCAGTGAGTACATATTGAGGTCCCTTAGTCTCTCCTCATATGTTTTGTGGTGCAAGCCCTGCACCATCTTTGTCACCCTTGTCTGGATAGTTTCCACCTTGTTTATGTCCTTGTGCAGGTGTGGCCTCCAGAACTGCATGCAGTACTCCAGGTGAGGCCTTGCCAATGTTTTATACAATGGCATCACTACCTCCTGCCTCCTGCTAGTGATACCCCTGCCTATGCACCCCAGCATGCCACTGGCCCTCCCCGCTGCCTTTGCACACTGCTTTGATACCTTAAGGTCATCAGAGATGATAACCCCTAGGTCCCTTTCCTCCTTGGTGATAGTCAGCTCCTACACCCCAACCTGTAGCTCTCCCCAGGGTTCCCTCTACCCAGATGCATTATTTTGCACTTTTTTAATTGAATCTCAGTTGCTACGTCTCCGACCATCTTTCAAGCTTCTCCAGGTCCCTCTTTATTTTCTGCACCCCTTCTGGAGTATCTACCTTGTTGCAGATCTTGGTGTCATCTGCAAACAATCAGACCTTTCCTTCCAGTCCATCTGCAATGTCATTAATGAAGACATTGAACAGGACTGGTCCCAGCACTGATCCTTGCGGTACCCCACTGGACACCCCCTCTTCCCAGACTGTGCCCAATTTACCACCACCCTCTGTCTCCTGTCTGTTAACCAGTTCCTAACCCCATTCACCAACTTGTCTCCCATGCCCAGACTACCCATCTTGTTAACCAGCCTTCCATGTGGGATGGTGTCAAAGGCTTTGCTTAACCCTAGGTAGGCGACATCTACTGCCCCTCCCTGATTTACTTCCCTAGTCACCCAATCAAAAAAATCTATCAGATTCATTTGACATGACCTTCCTGCTGTGAATCCATGTTGCCTCAGATCCTGGACACCCCTGGATTCCAAGTGTGCCACTATCCTTTCTTTCAGCATTGTCTCCATGATCTTTCCCATCACTGAGGTGAGGCTGTCTGGCCTGTATGTCCCCTTCTCCTCCTTACTGACGCTTTTATACAGTGGGGCCCTATGTGCCCCTCCTCCAGTCCTCTGGAAGCACACCCATGTTGAGTGACTTCATGAACAGGGCTGCCAGAGGCACAGCCTGTTCCCTTTACAGCTCCCTTAATATCCTCGGGTGGACACTGTCTGGCCCCATGGCCGTATCCACCTTCAGCTTTGTGAGTTCTTCCAGAACTCCCTCCACTATGTATGGACTGGTGTCCATTCCCAACCCCATTGCCTCTACTACCCATCAGTGGTCCTTGACCCTTCCCCTCTCTAGTGAATACTGAGCAGAAGTATTTGTTCAATATTTCTGCTTTGTCCAGATCCCCCTGCTTATACTCTCCCTCTTCCCCTTTGAGCCTCATAATCCCCCCATTTTTCTTCTTTCACTGATGTACCTATAAAATGTCTTTTCCCCTTTTTTGCAGACCATGCTAAACTCTCCTCTGTCTGTGCCTTAGCTCTCCTAAAAGCCTTCCCTGCTTCCCATAGACATTCAATGTACACCTTCCTATCCTCCTCCCTTTGGGTCCCCTTATATTTCCTGAATCTCAGTTTTTTAGCCCTGACTTTGTCCCCCACCCCCTTAGAGAACCATAGTGGTTTCTTTCTTCTTTTCCCTTTGGCCACTATCCTAACGCATTAGTTTGTTATCCCCACTATGACTCCTTTCAGTTTCCCCTATTGTTCCTCCACCCCCTCTATTACTGCTCCCTTCCCCAGGACAGCTTGTATACATCTACTCAGTTCAGTGAAATCCACCCTCCTAAAATCTACTTTTGTCCTTGTGTGGCATACTTGAGCCCATGTTGCTATGCTGAACAACACCATGCAGTGGTCACTGGACCCCAGATGCCCTTCAACCTGTATTTCTTCGACTCTGTTCCCATTGGTCCATACCAGGTCCAGAATAGACGTGCCCCTGGTTGGTTCATGCATCAGCTGCCTGAGTCCAACCCCCTGCAGGGATTCTAGGATGGCTGTGCTTCTGGCTGAAGCAGTCACCTGGGTGGTCCAATCCACATCCGACATATTGAAATAACCCAGTAGAAAGATTTCACCTTTAGCTGCCATGTTGTGTATGTCCTCCACTAGTTCCCTGTCAACTTCCTCCCTCTGTGTTGGAGGTCTCTAGATCACCCCTGTGCATACTGCTGTTCCATTCCCTGGCTCCAGGGTGACCCACATTGCCTCAACCTCCCCCTGTCTTCCCAGAACTTCTGTAGCCTTTATACCATCTCTGATGTACAGGGCCACCCCCCCACCCTTTTTACCCTCCCTGTCCCTCCTGAACAATGTATAGCCTGGTACACTGACTTCCCAGCTATGATTAGCAGAGTACCATGTCTCTGTTATTGCTACTATGTCAAGGTCTGCATCCACCAACAAGGCTTCCAGGTCTGAAACCTTATTTCCTAGGCTATGGGCATTTATTAAAATGACCTTCCATGTTTTACTGCCTGCTTCCCTCTGCTTTTGTTCTCCCTGTCCAACATCTTCCCCTTACCCTGGTTTCCTTTCTTATGTACTCCCCATGTATCACTTGTTATACACTTTTGCCCTACTTTTCCTACTGCCTGCTTCAGCTGTATCTGTTGGCAACATGTTCCTGCATGTTCCCGTGGGGGGGGTCCCTAAGCCTCCTGCCCCTTCCAGCTCTCTCCATTTGGCCAGTTTAAATGCTCGCAGCTGAAGCATTTCGACTTCTCACTAAGGACCAAGGTACCCTTCTCACACAGATGCAGGCCATCCTCCTTATACAAGCTTGTATCTGTCCAGGTTGTGCCCCAGTCCCCTATGAAGCCAACACCCTCACTTCCACACCAGCCCTTCAAGGTTTAGATGTGGAGTGCCCTGTCTTCCCCTGTGCCCTGGAAAGGTAACACCTCCAAGAATGAGACGGGGGGGGCATGGCTTGACGCTGACAATGGCGGATGCAGCCTAGCTGAGCTCCTTACTGCACTCAGTCTTCTATTAAAATTGGTAGCTTCAGCCTTGAATCGAAGTTTGCTGGCAGTGGTATTAGTTCGGGTGGTTGATGGCGACTAGCAGGAGCAAAAACAAACAATCAAAGCTCTTATTTGGCGCAACAGATCATACCAAATCACAACCCTGAGGCCTACCAGCAATGGACAGCACTGCAAACTCACTAATAGAGCAGGAGGGAATGTCTGAACTGGAAAGATCGTTATCAGCAGTACCTGCTACATTAGCACTTATGCAACATGATATGAAGGCAGGTTTCAACAATATTACCTCCCAGATCTTGCACTTACAATCAGTGGTAACAGGTCTATCCGAAACTTCAGCTAATCATACTACCCGCCTGGAAGAACTGGAAACACGGGTGGGTAGCCTGGAGGCCTCACTGACTGTAGCCATGACAAACAGAATCTTAGTAAACTCGTGGAAGAACTCACCAATAGAATTGAAGATCAGGAAAATCGGTCCCGTAGGTCGAATCTCCGGATTATTGGTCTGCCTGAGGGGATGGAGGGGAATGATCCCGAAAGGATGCTGCATGCTTGGTTATTTGCACATTTGGTGCTTCCAGCTACTCTAGAGAACTGTGAAGTTGAATGAGCACATTGTGTAGGCCCTAAGCTTTCAGATACGCGCCCGAGACATTGCTTAATAAAATATCTATGCTATACAGACAAGGAGGCTATTCTGCAGAGAGCTAAAGAGAAGGGGCCAATTACAGTGGGTAATCATAAAATTCACATTTTCCAGGACTTTAGTAAGCAATTACAGTTAGGGCAAAAGTTTAATGAGACCAAGGGTCGTCTCTATAAAATGGGCTGGTCATCTGAACTTATATACCCGGCCAAGTTGAAGATTGATTGACCGGGAGGTACACCACAGTTCTTCTCTTGCCCTAGTGGTGATGAGGTAGCTTGATTCTGTACTTAAGAAGGGAGAGAGCGACCACTCACCACAACGGCAGGAGGTTGAGGATCGCTGAAAAAGCTGTGGCCGTGTGATATGGCTAGAGATCTTATTTCTGAGTATGGCTGGTTTGTTGGGAGTGCCTGGAGCACAGGTTCTCTTATTTTCTTAATTTTATATGTTCCTGGGTCTGTGCGAACTTTCGAACATGCGTGAGGGTTCTGGCACCTACGCAGCAAGAAGGAGAGGGGACCACCATTTCGTACATTAAATCTGACTGCACCAGCTAAGTCTTCTTCATTTTTATTAGTTAATTTGTTGTAACAGACCTGTGGGACTAATAACTTTGCATAAGAGACTAGCAGTGGCCAGGCTCTGGATAAAGGGCCAGCCGTTTTTGAGTTTGCTTATTTTATAAAATGACTTTGCTCAGCTATGAGGACACATGGACTGTATCATGGACTTTAAACTTTATATTTTGTTATTTTTATACAATGCTTTTGGAATATTCATTTACACATTTTCTTAATAACTCTGATGCCTGATTGTAAATGGCATTGCTAAATGAGTGCAGGTTACTCCTAAATTTGAACATCAATGTTTGCCAAATGTTTGCAAGGATTACTATTGTGGGCTTTTTTGTGCCCACGGGGGGAGGGGAGTTAACTTTTATACTTTTGAGATTGTTCTTTGGATTAAACAAGGGGGAGAACTTAGGTGTGGCATGGAAGGGGATTTCACACTGTGACCAGCAACTCTTGCTGTACAGGTTGGTTGTCTTTTGGGAACCCTTTGGTGCCACCCTGAGAGGGTAGTATTGGGTTGGAGGGTACTTAATTTTGAAATGAGACGAGGGAAGATCTATGTCAATGTTGTTTTATATGTGCAGGAGGTGGGTAGAGTTGCTTTTACATTAGAGGATTATGGCTGATCAGGTTTCTATAGCATCCTGGAATATTAATGGATTGAAGTCGCTTCCCAAAAGGAGGAGGGTCATGACTGAGGCTAGACGTGCTAAATGGCAGGCTGTGTTACTGCAAGAGATGCATATGTCCAGAATGGAGGCATCTAAAACTGAGGTCTTTATGGGGGGGATTATGGATCTCAGTTAATATTTCTTCTAAGGCCCGAGGAGCATCCATGTAGCTACCTAAGGGCTCTCACTTTAAGGTACTGGATACTAAATTAGATCCTCATGGTAGATACGCCCTTGCTAGAGTTTTGTTACCGGGGGTGGGTATGTATAATTTGGGATCAGTTTATGCCCCCAATATTGATGACCCTGAATTTTTTCAGAGACTTTCCTTAGATCTGGTTGGCTGGCAGCGCCCTTGGGTTTTGGGTGGCAACTTCAACTGCGTGTTGGACACTGTGTTAGACAGGTCCAATCCTACACCTGTGTCTTTGACAAAAAACATTCAGGCACTAGCAGTCCTGATGCGGGAGGCTGGCCTAACTGATGCCTGGAGGCACTTGTTCCTATCCGGCAGAGACTATAGCTTCTATTCTAATGCCCACCAGTCCTATGCCCATCTTGACAAGGTGCTGGTCAGTTCTGACCTCTTTTCAGTAGTGATGGGAGCTGATTACTCCCCGATATTGATATCGGATCATGTGGTGGTATCTGTGGTATTTAGGCTGGGGAACCTAAATCCAGGGTGCAAAGCCTGGAGGCTGGATCCACTTTTATTGAAGGATAAGACTTACATAGAATATATTAAAGCACAAATTGCTGAGTTCCTCTCCTTTAACAGGAAGGGGGATACCTCCAATTCAACTAGATGGGAAGCTTTGAAGGCCTTTATTAGAGGGCATACTATCTCCTATGCAAAACATGAGGCTCAAACTAGATTTAAGGCCCTCGAAGAACTGAGATCCCAGATTGAACAGGTGGAGCGAGCCCATAGATTAAAACCTGATCAAATTACTCTCAAGCATTTGCAGAAATTGAAATGGCGATACAACTCACTATGTGGGTCTAGAATTGAGAGGGCTATTCTACTTTCCTGGGCTGGCCAATATTTTGATGGGGACTGAGCGGGGAAACTGGCAGTTGCGTAGGAAGGAGGGGGAGAAGGCAGTGACTCAAGTACATTCTTCCAAGGGTGACCTGGTGGATGGTCCACGGGAGGTAACTCAGGCCTTTAAAGATTTTTATAAACAATTATATACTGAGATTTCACCATCTCCTGTACAGATAGACACCATTCTGAACAAAGGGGTCTGGGATCTATCTCGGATACACAGTCTGAGTCACTTGAGGTCCCAATTTTGGGGGAGAGCAGGATAGCTATTAGAAAGCTCAAAGGTGGTAAGGCTGCAGGGCCCGATGGCTTTCCTATCAACCTTTATAAGTGCTGCCAAAATATACTTTTGGAGCCTTTGGTGGATATGCTGGAGGAAAGTTGTACAGTGGGGATGTTGCCCCCCTCCACTCGGTCGGCGGTCATTACGGTGCTCCCAAAGCCCAGGAAGGACCTCAGATGGTGCTCTTCATATAGGCCTATCTTGCTCCTAAATGCTGATTATAAAATTTTGGTGAAGGTTCTGGCCTCCAGGTTGGAGCCTTTATTGCTGGGTTTGGTACACCCTGACCAAGCTGGTTTTGTGAGGGAAAGGTATGGGAAATATAATGTTAGGAAATCTCTGAACATCGCCCACCAGTGGGAGAAAACTAAACTTAAACATGGGGCGGCCATTTTGGCATTGGACGCAGTGAAGGCCATCGACCGAGTGGAGTGGGGGGATCTGTTTGCCACTTTAACTAAATTGGGGTTCGGGCAATATTTTATGTCCTGGATTAAGACTCTGTATAAGGATCCTATGGCCCAAGTACTAGTGAATGGGAGCCTGACTTCAAGTTTTCTTCTGGGCAGGGGAGCCAGACAGGGGTGCCCCCTCTCCCCTTTACTGTATGTTTTATCTCTGGAACCTTTAGTGGGGTGCATATGGTCTGATCGGAAGATTCGAGGATTTAGACATAAGGACACTGAATATAATTTGGCCATGTATGCTGATGATCTCCTTTTGTATTTGCAGTCCCTCATGAAGATCTTAATAAGGTCCGCCAGGTCCTAACAGAATATGGCCTAATATCAGGCCATACAATTAACTAGACCAAAAGTGAGGTCCTCCCCATTGGTAAATTACATAGGAACACCTTACTTCAACATTTGAATGGGCTGCAAGTGGTTCCCCACCTTAAGTACCTAGGGATTTTAATTTCTGGAAAAGCTTGTACTTTATATGGGTTAAATTACAGGCCCTTTATGAAAACACTCACTTCGGATTGTGAGAGATGGATGGCACTTCCAATCTCCCTTATGGGTAGGGTCGGAGTGATCACCATGATGATTCTGCCCAGGCTGTTATATTTATATCAGTCTCTCCCGATCAGACTTCCGAAATGCCACTTTCAGAGATTGGTTGCAGTTATACATAAGTTTCTTTGGAGGGACAAAACATCCAGAGTAAAGAGAGCAATACTACACCTACCACCCCGCTTGGGGGGACTTGGCACGCCTAATTTTAGAATTTACTATCAGGCCGCTCAGCTTGCAGCTATCCCGGTGGGACGGGAGGATTTGAATAATAGCTGGTTAGAACTTGAGGGGCTGGATTCAGGGGCCCATCTCAAAGGGGGGATCCTGGCAGAGGTGCTGTGGTCTGGAGTGATGCCTGAACATCCCAATCCTTTTACTTCAGCAACCACTGAGGCTTGGTCAGGTGCCCATCATCGGACAGGTAGGGCAATAGCTCCTACTCAAATGACCCTTATTGCAGAAGCGGTTCGACTCAAATTTGCATCCACTGAGGCAATGAATGACAGACTGAGTGACTGGACGAATACAGGATTAAGATGGGTCCATCAGCTCTACGTGGGGGACAGTATGGTTCCCTTTGCCTATCTGAGGGACCAGTGGAATATACAGGGAGGGAATTTCTTTATTTACTTCTGACTACGGCATATCTTGGGTGCTGAATTGACCCCGGGTACTGGTTGGGCCCCTCTTTCCCCTTTGGAGGAAGAACTGTACTATCCTCAGCCAGGGTCTGGTTCGTTAGCCACCTATTACCATTGTATCAGTTGAGGTGATCTCAAGACAGTGGACAATATAAATGGGAAATGGGGGACAGACTTGGGGATTCCGTTCAGTGAGCAGCTATGGGAAAGGGCATCTAAACAAATGGTAACTTGTTCAAGGAGTAATAAACTTCGTCAGGTGCAGTATTATTTTCTCCATCAGGCCTACTATTCTCCTGTGAAACTTAAGCTCTTTGACCCAAACAAATTGGATGTTTGTCCCAAATGTCAGTCAGCTGCAGCAGATTTTCTGCATATGGCTTTAGTCTGCCCAAAAATCATGCCCTTTTGGGTGCGTATGCATGATATCATGGCAAAGGTGTTGGGTTTCTGCCCACTGAATACCCCTGTTGAGTTTATGCTGGGTGCTGAACCCGAGCGCCTGGATATGCCCGGTCATGAAACTTTGTGGTCACTGGCCCTAGTGAATGCTCATAAGACAATTGCACAAAATTGGCTGGCCCCTAACCCTCCTAGTGTACAGCAGTGGGCTAATAACTTAAAAAACGATTTAAAAGACAAAGAATCTCTGTGCGCAAACACTGAGGCAAGGGTTACCCCAAAGGGCATTTGGCTGGGAAGCCAAGTTTCAAGAAAACTGTGTGAGAGGCCTTTTGGCACCATGCAATTCTGCTTAAAGTTGAACCAGCATAACATTCTGTGGTGATTTGCATATGCAGTCCATGATGCTTTGCATTGTGTGGGCATGTGTGATTTTGTGTTTTCTTGAAACTTGGCTTCCCAGCCAAATGTCCCTTGGGGTAACCTCATTCGTATTTGCTATTGTGAGCCTTGTCTTTAAATAGTTTTTATTTTAATGGGTTCACCACAACATAACCTAGACAGACCGTCCTTAGGGTTGCTGGTTCATTCCACTGGGGTGTCAAACAGACGAGGCATACTGATGAGTCCTGGTAGGACGAAACACGTGTCTATGTCATCTATTAGCACCTTTTGCAAACTGTGTGAGAGGCCTTTTGGCACCATGCAATTCTGCTTAAAGTTGAACCAGCATAACATTCTGTGGTGATTTGCATATGCAGCCCATGATGCTTTACATTGTGTGGGCATGTGTGATTTCATATTTTCTAATCACTTAAAGCAGTGTATGTCCATAGAAAGGGCCCAGCTAACTGCATTGGGTCAAGTGGAAGTGTTTCATCAGCTATGGGGTCCTCTGTTGGTAGCAGGCGAGGCTGATATGTTTCCTTTATGAAATGTAAAGCACTCTATAGCACTTTATTTTCCAGGGGCTGATTTGAGTAGATTTGAGAAATATTTCTGCTTGGCAGCTGTATAAGTGAAATAACTCAATATGTATACCTCTTGTGCGGTGTGTGAAGGCAATATTGATGATGTAACTTTCCCTTTGTCTCAATAAAAAATATGTTGACAAAAAAAAAAAGAATGAGACGGAGCATGCTGTCTGTTTCGGGTTCCCCCCAGCTTCCTGAAATCCTCCTGGACTCTGGCTAAGTGCACCCTTCTCCCTGCCAGACCATTGGTCCCCAAGTGGACAATGACATCCAGCTGCTCCCTCCTAGCTATTGCTCTAGCAATCCTATGGATCTTCTCCCTATCCCTCCATGCAGTGCTTCCCCGAGATGCACTTGCCTTCCCTCTCTCCCCTGATAGGTGTCCATAACTCCACTCCCCAGGCAATATAATCCCCACCAGAAGAAGCTGCCCCCTCTTTTGGGGTCCCCTGCCTCCCTTCCCTAGGGCTCCATCCTGAGGACCCGCACATCCTCCCTGGTCCCAGCCTTGGGTTCCTGAGTGGGGCTTTCCCATTCCTCCAAAACAGTGTAGGAGTTACTAAGCAGGACAGGATGGGAATGTGCTTTTGACCCCCCTCCCCAAGTTCACCTTGGTCCAATCACTCTTCTTCCTGAGCATCCTTAGAGGTTCAGGCTGTGGACTCAGTGGTCTATTGGTGGGGGGGGATGCTGCCTGCAGCCTGGCCAACTCTGTTCAGAGACAGGCAACCTCCTCCCTCAGCCCAGAGTGGTGCCTGCAGAAAGGGCAGCATTGCAGCCACCCAGAGTGTCTCCCTGAAGACTGCTGCTCCACAGCCACTGCACTGCACCACTCCCATCATGTCTGTTTCCCTCCACAATCTACTGCCTCAAGATGCCTATTCGTTATCACCCCAAATTTTTTTTTCCTGTCTTTGCTACTTCCTGCATGGGTGCAGTATGATGCGAAGCCCTATGGATCCTACCCTATAACTGTAGGGCAAGCCCTGGGGTGGGTGGGTTGTGGGGTGGGGTGGAGTTACAAACACACAGTCACCAATTTACCAGCTAGAAACCCTCAATCATGCCCAAATGAAATGGAGATGCACACTGAAATGGCAGTTAAGAAAAGACTTCAAATTTCAAACTACACTAATCCCTGTAATATGATGCCTGCACTTAAGTTTCAGACACAGCCAATTACAAACACACAGTCACTATCTTACATCGGGGAATCTTTTGCAGCAAGCCATAACAGGTAGGATGAGTAGCATGGAGTTCCCATAACTGACAGCATTATGTAAATGTATGGAGGTGGCAAGACAGCCAGACCAAAACTGGCTCGATGCCTAGAGGCAATGTCCAGGCTGTACTGCTTGGTGAAAGTAGCTGCTGCTCAGATTTCTGCAGCGGACACAATACAAAAACAGGCTACTGAGGCAGCCATCCCCTTGGTGGAATGGCCACGATCAACTCCAGGAAGCTCCTTACTATACTTCTGGTAACAAAAAATAATGTAGTTGGCCAACCATTTGGACATACACTACTTAGAAACTGGTGCACCCTCTTTTCCTGGGGTGAACTAAACAAACAACTGAGAGGACTTTCTGACCACTTTAGTCTTGTGTGTATAATAATGCAAAATTCTATGCACATCCAACATATGGAGCAATGCTTTCACTGGATTGGCATGTTCTGGAAAATACATAGGGAGATGAATGGATTGGTTCAAAGTAAACTCAGATACCACTTTAGGGTGGGACTGAGGAATAGTATGAAAAGACACGCTTTCTATGTGAAAAACCAAGTAAGGCTCCTTACACATGAGGGCCTGAAGCTTGGAAATCCTCTGAGTGGAAGTAACAGCAACTATGAATAACGCTTTCCAAGACAGATAGTGTAGCTCACAACTCACAGCTGGTTCAAAAGGAGGCAGGGTGAGTTTTTCCAACACAAAGTTGCGATCCCAAGCTGGGACAGAATTACAGATCAGGGGTTTCAGATGCAGAATGCCTCTTAAAAAGGTACGGGCCACATCCAGCTGGACCACTGCTCATCCATCCACAGGTACATGGTACACAAAGATGGCAGAAAGATGTACTGTACCTTAATGGATGAGTATTTCAGGCCTATGTCCGAAAGAGCAGCAGGTACTCCAGGATCTGGTTAACTGGACAAATAAAAGGATCCAGGCAGTGTGAAGTAGCCCAAATGGCAAAGTACTTCCGCTTCATGGAGTAAGTGGCTCTAGTGGAAGGCTGACGAGACAACATTAAACCTCTGTGACCTTGGGGGAGACCCCAAAGAGAGAAATTGCTTTATCTTCAGGAGCCACGCATTAAGGTGAAGTGACTTGAGGTCCGGAAGGACCAGAGTACACTGATCCTAGAAAAGCAAGGCTGTGCATTATGGGAGAGGCACTGGGGGTTCCACTGGCAGTTGCTGAAGCAGAGGGAACCAAATCTGGCAAGGCAAAAATGGGACGATAAGAATCATTGTCGCTCCCTCATCTGTAGTTTGATTAGAACTCTCTGCAGAAGAGGTAATATATGAAAGGCAAACAGATACCTCTCTTTCCAGGAGAGGGACAACGTGTCTTGCCAGAAAACTCCAGGCGCTGGAGTGAGCGAGCAGAAAAGTGGCATTTTTTCATTGAGGGGGATGCAAAAAGGTCCAGCTCTGGGCATCCCCAGTGGTCAAACAGATCTCTCTCACTCTTGTGCCCAAAACTGGGACCGACTTAAGCTATTCCCTAAGACATTTTGCACGCTTGGGACATGCATGGCCTAAAGATGAAGGCTGTGGTCCGGAGCCCAATACCACACTTGCATCATCTTCCGACACAGGGAGATATAAATGGGGCCCCCCAGCTTGTTGTTGTTACAGACCACACTGGTGCTGTCTATCTGGACCAGCAGTGGACCTGGGGAGAGATGAGTCTGGAAGGCCTGAAGGGCATATAGCATAGCACGCATCTCCAGGACATTTATATGCAGTTGACACTCAACTGCTGACCACAGGCCTTGGGTCTGATGAGCCTCCAGATGGGTGCCCCCATCCTGAACTGGATGCGTCTGTGGTCAGGATCTGCTGGGGAGGGGTGGGAAGGTGTGGGAATAGATAGACACAACAACAGTAAATAAGGTACATAAAAACGTAGAATATGCATTGTTCTTTTTATTTAGGTAATCCCAAATAAAAAACAAGCATTTATCAATGCCGAAAGTTCATTGTGTACACTGGTGTCATGGGGGGGGGTCTGAAAATTGCTTTAGTGACATTGTTTGTGAGGTGGGGTCCCAAAAAACATGTGTTGAATATTTGGGGCAAAAATATTTAAAAATGGGCAAGTTATGCCACTAAGTTGAAAACCCTTTTCAAATACATTAAAGTGCTTACCTCAGTTCGCGGTTGGGCTTTGAAGAGCAAAGATGTGCCTGCAGTCCAAGGTCGATTACGGTGATGGACCTCCAGTGGGTAAGTATGGGGTGTGGGGTTGTGGGGTGGTGGGTCCTGAGTTGGAGAGTAGGGGGTTGGGTAACGGTGGGATGGACAAAGATGGACGGTTTTCTTTTTTACAGGGAAAAAAAATGATAAGGGCCAATTTTCATTTTTTCAGGGGGTTTGCTGAACAGATATGGACACTGGGGGACTGGGCACCCCCCCCCAGTGTCTGTATACTGTTGGAGGGGTTACACAATGGACAACAATGGCCGGACAGATGACACTGGGGGATTGGGCACCCCCCA
Source organism: Neoceratodus forsteri (assembly GCA_016271365.2). NCBI lineage: Eukaryota > Metazoa > Chordata > Ceratodontiformes > Ceratodontidae > Neoceratodus > Neoceratodus forsteri. Next base: position 1,841,875,665 of record CM057449.1, read on the forward strand.
TGTCTGCATACTGTTTGAGGGGGGTTACATAGTGCACAACAATGGACAGACTAATTAAGGACACTTGGGGATTGGGCACTCCCAGTGTCTGTATACTGTTTAAGGAAGGAGGGGTTACACAGCAGACAATGATGGACAGTTTTCTTTTTTGGGGAGGGATAAAAGCAAGCATTTGTCAATGCTGAACATTTGATGCATTGAAAGATGTCCACCTCTGCACCTTGTTTATGCCTGTGAGGTACCTGAATGTACCCATCATGTTCCCCCACTCCCACCTTTCCTCCAATAAGTACATGTTGAGGTCCTTTTAATCTCTCCTGATATGTTCTGTGTTGCAAGTCATGTACCATCTTGGTTGCCTTTCTGTGGGCTGTCTCCACCCTGTCAATGGCCTTGTGCATTTGCAGCCTCCAGATTTGCACATAGTACTGTAGGTGAGGCCTCACTAGTGCATTATACAATGGCATCACCACCTCATGCCTTTTGCTAGTGATACCTCTGCCTGTGCATCCCAGCATGCCATTGGCCATCCTTGCAACATTTGTGCTCTGCTTTGACACCTTTTGGTCATCAGAACTGATAACTCTTAGGTCCTTTTCTTCCTTGGTGATCATCAGCACCTCCACCCCATCCTGTAACTCTCCTCAGGTTTCCCTCTTCTCAGGTGCATTATTTGGGCTTCTTTGCATTGAACCTCAGTTGCCACTCCTCAGGCCTTTTTTAAGCATCTCAATGTCCCTGCTCATTTTCTCCACCCCTTCTGGAGTGTTCACTCTGTCACAGATGTTGGTGTCATCTGCAAACAGGTAGGCAGACTTTTGCTTCTAGCCCTCCTGCAATGTCTGTAATGAAGATATTGAACAGGAACTGGTCCCAGGACTTATCCCTGAGGTACCCCACTGGCCACCCCCTCTCCCCAGATTGGATCGCATTACTACCACCCTCGGCCTCCTGTCCATCAGACAGTTTCTAACCTAGTTTATCAGCTTGTACACCATTGCCAGACTACTCATCTTGTTAATCAGCCTTCTATGTTGGATGTTGTTGAAGGCTTTGCTGAAATCAAGGTACTGTAGGTGACATCAAACGACCCTCCCTGATTTACCTTCTTAATAGGCATTAAGGTTTCCAACCCTAATGCTCCACCCCCACCCTGCAGAGACTGACAGGCAATGCGGGTGTCCCTTTGGGTCATCTGCCATAACGCTCATGCCATTCCAGTCCCACCCTGCAGACACTGACAGGCATCATGGTATGCCTTGAAGTCTTCAGCCCTCACACTCACCCCATTCAATAATGAAATAAGCTGAGATGTGTGCAGTATAGGAGAATGGAGTGAACGTTTGGGCCAAAGACACCAATGCACACCCTGATGCCTGTCACTGGCTGCAGGGTGGGGGTGGAATGGTGTGACATTATGGCCGACAACCCCAAAGCACACATCCAACGCCTGTCAGTCTCTACAGGGTGAGGGGCATTACAGTTGGAAACTTTAATGCCCCAGATGTCTGTTGGTATTTTCACTCCAAATTTTCAACATGACTGTTTTGGGACACCACCTCATGAACAGTGGCACTATCATTTATTTACTCAATCCCAAAAGGTGATTTTGTGCAGTGACTGCACTATTTGGTGCCACAGGTGCTAAAACACATTTTGGGCAGGATGTGAAAAATGACAGTTGTACTGTTCATGAGGAGGTGTGACAAAATGGCAATGTTGAAAATCTCAAGTGAAAATATGAGAAATTGGCAAAGTTACAAGCGTGCATAGAAACTGTGCAATGCACGCCGTAAAACGGTCATTTTTTGTAATTTTTTCAGCAAATTTTCAACATGGGCTTTTGGGGACCTACCCTTATGAACAGTGGCCCTGTGAGTTTGTTACTCCATCCTGAAATTGGATTTCGCACAGCAACATCACCATTCTGCACAACTGGTGCGAAAACACATTTCAGGCAGGATGTGAAAAATGACAGCTGTAATGTTCATAAGGAGGTATGAAAAAATGGCAAGGTTGAAAATTTGGAGTGAAAATATTAAAAATTGAAGTTACTAGTGTGCGTATAACGTGCACAATGCATGCTCGCAACAGTCATTTTTTGGAATTTTTCACCAAATTTGCAACATGGGCTTTCTGGGACCCCACCTCATGAATGGTGGCACTGTCATTTCGTTACTCAGTCCCAAAAGGTGATTCCATGCAACGACCGTGGAATCACTTTTCGGGACTGAGGAACAAAATGCCACTAACATGTTGAGGAGGTTGGGTACTAAGAACCCCATGTTGAAAATTTGGGCCCAAAATTCCTGAAAATGGCTGAGATATCAAGGTAAGTTGAACAGTGATTGCCATTATATGGCTTACCTTGAATTATTTCAGTTTGCCGGTCAGCTTTGAAGAGTGCAGGCGTGTCCCGCTCCACAGAAGATCGTGTCCACAAACCTTGGAGGGTAAGTATGGGATGGGGGGTGCAGGGAGGTGGGTGTGCAGAGGGAGGGTCAGAATGAGGGAAGGGGATGGGGACGGGGAAACAATGAGGGACGGTTTTCATTTTTACAGGTGAAATTAAAAAAAAACACGAGGGAAGGTTTTCTTCATTTACATTTAAAAAACAAATAAACTATAAATTTAGGCACACTGGGGTGGGCTCCCAGTGTGCCACAAATTACAATAGTGGTGGGGAGGATGGGGGAGACAGACAGGGTATTGGGCACCCGATGTTGCCCGGGGGGGCAATCGACACGAGGATGGCATCTTGGTACTGGAAAGGAAAAGAAATTGTTTAACCATGCAAAAGCACATTATGGGGCTGCAGGGACCGGGAGATTGTTTAACAAGGAAAGACACACTATGGGGCTGCAGGGACCGGGGGATTGTTGAACAAGGAAAGACACACTATGGGGCTGCAGGGACCGGGGATTGTTGAACAAGGAAAGACACACTATGGGGCTGCATGGATCAGGGGAATTGTTTAATGAGGAAAGACACACTATGGGCTGCAGAGACCGGGGGATTGTTGAACAAGGAAAGACACACTATGGGGCTGCAGGGACTGGGGGATTGTTGAACAAGGAAAGACACACTATGGGGCTGCAGGGACCGGGGATTGTTGAACAAGGAAAGACACACTATGGGGCTGCAGGGACCGGGGGATTGTTGAACAAGGAAAGACACACTATGGGGCTGCATGGACAGGGGAATTGTTTAATGAGGAAAGACACACTATGGGGCTGCAGGGACTGGGGATTATTTAACAAGGAAAGACACACTATGGGGCTGCAGAGACTGGGGGATTGTTGAACAAGGAAAGACACACTATGGGGCTACAGGGACCGGGGGATTGTTTAATGAGGAAAGACACACTATGGGGCTACAGGGACTGGGGAATTGTTTAATGAGGAAAGACACACTATGGGGCTACAGGGACTGGGGGATTATTTAACAAGGAAGACACACTATGGGGCTGCAGGGACTGGGGATTGTTGAACAAGGAAAGACACACTATGGGGCTACAGGGACCGGGGGATTGTTTAATGAGGAAACACACTATGGGGCTGCAGGGACCGGGATTGTTGAACAAGGAAAGACACACTATGGGGCTACAGGGACCGAGGGATTGTTGAACAAGGAAAGACACACTATGGGGCTGCAGGGACCGGGGGATTATTTAACAAGGAAAGACACACTATGGGGCTGCAGGGACCGGGGGAATATTTAACAAGGAAAGACACACTATGGGGCTGCAGGGACTGGAGGAATTGTTGAACAAGGAAAGACACACTATGGGGCTGCAGGGACCGGGGGGATTGTTGAACAAGGAAAGACACACTATGGGGCTGCAGGAACCAGGGATTGTTGAACAAGGAAAGACACACTATGGGGCTGCAGGGACCGGGGGAATTGTTTAACAAGGAAAGACACACTATGGGGCTACAGGGACCGGGGGATTGTTGAACAAGGAAAGACACACTATGGGGCTGCAGGGACTGGGGGATTATTTAACAAGGAAAGACACACTATGGGGCTGCAGGGACCGGGGAATTGTTTAATGAGGAAAGACACACTATGGGGCTACAGGGACCGGGGGATTATTTAACGAGGAAAGACACACTATGGGGCTGCAGGGACCGGGGGATTATTTAACAAGGAAAGACACACTATGGGGCTGCAGGGACTGGGGAATTGTTGAACAAGGAAAGACACACTATGGGGCTGCAGGGACCGGGGGAATTGTTGAACAAGGAAAGACACACTATGGGGCTGCAGGGACCAGGGATTGTTGAACAAGGAAAGACACACTATGGGGCTGCAGGGACCGGGGGAATTGTTTAACAAGGAAAGACACACTATGGGGCTACAGGGACCGGGGGATTGTTGAACAAGGAAAGACACACTATGGGGCTGCAGGGACCGGGGGATTATTGAACAAGGAAAGACACACTATGGGGCTGCAGGGACTGGGGGATTATTTAACAAGGAAAGACACACTATGGGGCTGCAGGGACCGGGGGATTATTTAACTAGGAAAGACACACTATGGGGCTACAGGGACCGGGGGATTGTTGAACAAGGAAAGACACACTATGGGGCTGCATGGATCAGGGGAATTGTTTAACAAGGAAAGACACACTATGGGGCTACAGGGACCAGGGGATTGTTGAACAAGGAAAGACACACTGTGGGGCTGCAGGGACCGGGGGATTATTTAACAAGGAAAGACACACTATGGGGCTACAGGGACTGGGGGATTGTTTAACAAGGAAAGACACTATGGGGCTACAGGGACTGGGGGATTGTTGAACAAGGAAAGACACACTATGGGGCTGCAGGGACCAGGGGAATTGTTTAACGAGGAAAGACACTATGGGGCTGCAGGCACCGGGGATTGTTTAATAAGAAAAGACATGCTATGGGGCTGCAGGGACTGGGAGGATTGTTTAACGAGGAAAGATACACACTGAGCTGCAGCTGAAGGGCTTGCATTTCAAAGGACAGAGCCACATGCAGCTTCAGCTCTGTCCTTTGAAATGTTTGCCGAGACCAGCCCCCTCAGCAAAACAGTGCCATCAGGACACAGCCTGCTGATTTGCCAGCTATAGACCGGCCCCTGCAGCACCACTGATCATTGGACGAGCACCCGACACACCCCTGTTTAGCAACTCTCATATCAACAAGTTTGTCTGTGGTTGCGCGCTCAACAAACTTAAAATATTACTTACACAGAAAAGAAAAACTTTCAAAGTTAGTTGGTTCCAGCAGTTTTCTTTGTCAGGATAAACAAACCTGGCATCAGCATAAATAGGAGACTTGAAAGCAAACACAATCTCCCTGTAACATCTCTGTCAGGCAAACTGCAATGAAGTGGAAACTGATCTCACCATTCGGCTTGCAGTGAACTGAAGGCAGAACTAATCTGATGTGTTCTGTCCTAGTGGAGGGTTTATAAACACAGCATGGAGTGACATCACAAACATGTGATCCACCCTTTTTAGAAACATTTTTATAACTTCTTTGTTATTATTGCTTTTTATCAAGTAACATGAATTAAACAGAGACAAATACAGATATTTACACAGTATCCTTTCTCTATATAATACCCATGAGAAAACACTTTATTTCTATGTGCATATGAAATAGGGTATAATGAAGGTGTCTAGCTCCACCCTGTACTGTGATGTCACTCTCTGAAAGAGTATACAAAAGTTCAGTTTGTGGGCTGGCAGCCCTTAAAGAGACCACATATACATACAGCTTGCAACTCCCCGGTAAGGAATGAATATGTATTTTAAAGCTCTGAGTTCCTTTTATGTGTTTCTATTGTAACAAACTCTTAACATTTGATTTTTAAGGCAAAATGTGTTGTTACAAGTACACAGTGAAGGTTTCTGTGAGTTTGTAAGGGAACATTTTTCATTTAGGCCTACTCTCGGCCCACAGCCTGCTCTTTACAAGTGCTTTTACTTGCAGGCTAAATATCTGCAGTTTCGACAAAATATGCTTCTAAGCTGATATTTTTGAAAAAAAGGGGGGGGGGTTCAAGAAAACAACTACATCCAAATCTTTATCTTTTTTAAGCTTGTAGGCTTCTCATGTATTTGAGGCTTTCACAAACAGGCAGTTTGGCAAAATGCTAAATGGCTATGGAGCCCCACTTTCAAGTAGCCTTTCAATTTCTTTCATTGCTACACAATTTAAAATAGTTTTAACATCTCTCTTTTACATTTTGGGAAAACTCATTCAAGTTCCATAAGAAATACAAACACTAAACATATTTAAAGGAACAGGCATCACTTATAATGGAAATGAATGATACCCTGCTATTTTAACTCAAAGGACCAATTTATAGTTGCAGAAGACACTAGAAAGCACTGTAGGTAGACAGCCTAACAGTTAGGAGAGAAAAATGGTACAGTAACATGAGAAAAGAGAAGAGAAGAGAAGAGAAGTACTGTTGCAACAGTTTTTGATAGAAAAAGTGAAGAGTATTGAAAGAATAACACACAAAAAAGAAAGGAAGAGACAAGGAGGGGCTTATAGAAATATGGTCCTAATACTGGAATAAGAGTCACCCTACAACAAGGGAGAATAAGGAAGGGAACCCTCGAAGGAGGTTGCTGGCCTCCAGCCACCACAACAGAAGCTTCTTTACTGGGTCTGAGACGATGACCATCTGGTCAAGATTGTCTGTACACTGATCCCACTGAACTCTAAGTGTCCACTGAGGAACTCTAATGTGTAGCCTGGCCAAAGGGACTGTTACTATGGCAGCTGCCATATGACCCAGAAGGTGCAGGAACAAGTGGGCTGGGACATGATGAGAGGAGTACAGAAGTCTGGCCAGATCCATCAGTTGGTCTGCTCTGTCCTAAGGGAGGAAGGCCATGCCCTGAGCCATGTCCAGAACTGCCCCAATATATTAGAGGCACTGGGAGGAAGAAAGGTAGGACTTGGCCAGATTGATGGTCACCCGAAGGTCCTGGAAAAGGCTGTGGGTATGCTTGAGGGTCAGCAGTATGTGCTTCCTGGACAGGGCTGCTAGGAGCCAATCATCCAGGTAGGGAAAGACATAAAATCCCTGGCACCAGAGGGCTGCTGCTACTACTGCTAAGCACTTGGTAAAGACCCTGGAGGCTGAAGACAAGCCAAAGTTGAGCACCTGAAACTGGTAATGAGCTCCCTGGAACTGGAAGTGAAGATAGCGCCTGTGAGAAGTGTATATTTTGATATGAATGTACGCATCCCACATGTATAGGGAGCAGATCCAGTCCCCTGATGTAACAGGGGAAGAAGGCCTTGTAGCATGACCATTCTGAATTTCTTGCACCGAATGAAGAGATTTAGACTGCTGAGATCTAAGATGGGTCTTAGGTCTCCCGTGGGCTTGGGGTCTAGGAAGAAATGAGAGTAGTACCCCGTCCTCTGTTGGGATACCAGTACTGGCTCTATGGCCCGCTTTCACAGAAAGGCATGAATTTCCTCCCATATCAGGGGAACATGGTGAGGAGGGTAGTAGGACAGAGATGGAGGGTTGTACGGAGGCCATTCCATGAACTCCAGTGAGTGACCTTGCTTGATTATCTGAAGTATCCAGCTGTCGGTTGTGATCTCCCTCCACTTTGGCAGATGGAAAGAGAAACAAATGTAATAGGGTGGGATGAACAGATGCACAGACAAGAGGAAAAAGTGCATAAAATAAATGCACTTGCATTTATAATTTTTATTTCGCAAAAAAAATAAACAATTGAACAGAAATCAAAAAGAAAACTGGTGTTAAATCATCACACTGAAATACAAATTAAATCTTCTCAATTGCAGCTTCATTCTTTTCCTTGGTGAAAATAATTTACTGCTGGCGTGAAATACCTGCACACATCCTCTCTCTTCTACTACCGGCAATCTACTGGCTTATCTAATTTCAAAATAATCCCTGAACCTTTTATTCCCTTCCTCAGCATGGCATCATAGCCATGTGACTTTAATTAAGAACGAAACTATCTTCTTCTTTTCCTATAGATTTTCACACTGGGTTGTGGGTAACTAGCAGGACCTATACCTTTAATACAGGTATATATTCCTTTATATATCGAAAAACAGGTTCTCTAGTTTTAAAATAGACCTTAATTGGCAGGAGGGGGCATGGCTTGGAGGCTAAGCTCCTCCTGCTTATGTGAGATCATACTTTCTCTTTCAGGGTATCTGTCAATTCAGGTAATTCTTACATTCGTATATGTGTGTATATATATGTACATAAAAAGAAAAATACTCATGGTTATTTATTTCTAAGTGAAATACTATCCTAAACAAAGAACAACAGATGAGGGGCGTGCTCCCTATCTGTCTTCTTTCAAGGATTTTATGCCACTTAGAGCTATAATACAGCAGAAAGTCTTATTTCATACATAAACATTCTCAATTCCCATAAATGTGTCTTACTAATGCCTATAGGTGTCTTTCTAACTCATTTTCCACATTATTAGAACACTTCCTCATTAAGCAGTCCCTGCAAACAGGCTGTAATTTCAGCCGACGGCTGTTTCCTTTCATTTTGGCCTGGTGCCAAACCTACAGCCTCTCATTTTGGCTCTGGACTGATACAACAGATTAAAACATTTATGTACTTCTTACGGGCACAACAGCACTTTATTCACTCGCCTGTGGTGTCCTGTAATATTTCTTAAGCAAACAGCTTTCTCTGTTTATTCATCCGTGGAGCAGAAACAAAATCAATGCATTGGGACATTGCCAATGTTGCATCATGGCAACAATAAACATCTGCTTGCTTCAGCTGCACAGTCCTTCCATTTGCTTTATCATAACAAACGGTTGTGAATTTGGAACACTGCGGCTCTCTTCCGGGATCCTTCCAGCGCGAACGTGAGCAGGGTCCCTTCGCGATGGTACAAGCATGTGAATGTATGCACATTCCGCTGTTGCTACCACTCGCTTCTTCCAGAAAACCCTTCATGCTGTTTCTCTTGGAACAGGTTATGTTTTTCTATACAGGGGCATCAGAAAAACTGTTCTAATCTAAGGAGACTTCTACAAGCTCTTTACAATTAGCTTATTACTTTTTTAATATTTCACACTGGAGTTTTATTTTAAGTCTGAACAGTATTTAATGCCAAGGAATAATTACTGAGCATAGGGATAGTAAAGTAAAGAGAAAGAGATTGCCGGGATGGCCACCCTGACAAGAATATTTTAGGACAGCTTAGGAATAAGTACATAGATAATAGGACAGTATGAAAAGATTTATGAATATTCCTTTTGGCAATAAATTAAATGGGGTATTGGCATACCAGGAAACCTATTACACTCCTCCCCACCCAAAATGGCAATATCTTATGTTGTCAAGACCCTTCACCCTTTTTGGAAGGGTTGGAACTTCTACCCTCCCTCATCAGAAGTTCCCCTCAGGGACCCTAAATTATCAATAATGAATGAAATAACTATTTTCGGTTTACTTCATGATTCTCATTCTTTCCCTGAGGTTTAAAATCAATTATATTTTCCATTCCACTAGCCCCAAATCTGGACAAAAAATTGGCATTTTTGTGCAAGGTACCAGACCTATGTTTTACTGTAAAGCGATAAGGCTGTAAAGCCAAATACCATCGCATTATTCTAGTATTCTTTTCCTTCATTTAATTTAATCATACTAACGGATTATGCTCCATTAATACCATGAATTCAGTCCCCCACAGATAATACTTCAGGGCTTCTATAGTCCATTTCATAGCCAAGCTTTCTTTTTCGATTGTGAAGTATTTCCTCTCTCTTTCATGTAACTTTCGACTTATACATGTATATATATGTAACGGGATGCTCACCCTCTTTATCATACTGCATCAATACAGCACCAATACCAGTGTCCGATGCATCTGTGTGCACCTCAAAAGGGAGGGAATAATTTGGACTAATGAGAACAGAAGCAGAGCACAATATTGACTTTATCTTGGTAAAGGCTTCCTCACATTCTGGGCTCCAAATGACTTTATAAGGTGCTTGTTCTTTGTCAGTTCAGTTAAAGGAGTGGCCAGAGTAGCAAAATCAGGGATGAACCGCCAATAATAGCCAGCTAAACCTAGAAAAGAATGGATATGCTTTTTTGTCAAAGGTCTTTGGCTATTTGCAACTGCTTCTACCTTGCTCCGTTCAGGTTTCACAACTCCGTTACCTACCACAAATCCCAGATACTTTGTTTCTGTATTGGCTATTGCATATTTCATTGGGTTAATGGTTAACCCTGCTGCAGTTATAGCCTGGATGATTGCTTTTAGGTGTACTACATGAGTGTCCCAGTCCTGACTAAAAATGACCATGTCTTCCAGGTATACTGCACTGTATAATGTGTGAGATCAGAGAATGTGATCTATATAACGTTGGAATGTTGCAGGGGCCCCATGTAACCCAAAAGGCATTGTTTTAAATTGAAAGAATCCTATGGGTGTACAAAAAGCAGTTAACTCTTGAGCTTTATTAGCCAAAGGTATTTGCCAGTAACCTTTTGTTAGGTCTAAAGTACTGATATACTGTACTGTTTCTATCTTATCTAGCAGATCATCAATACGAGGCATAGGGTACTCGTCAAAAGAGGAAACAGCATTCAGTTTTCAAAAATCGAGACAAAAACACAATCCTTCCTCTTTCTTTGGGACCACTACCATGGGTGAGGACCATGCACTTTGAGCTAGAACGATGACCCCCATTTGTTCCATTTTCCGGACCTCTTTAATAACATCTGCTCTCATTCTCTCAGGTAGTCTATAAGGTTTCTGATAGATAGGTTTTTCTTGGGTAATGGCAATCTGATGTACAACCCCTTTTGCTCTCCCAGGTATGCTTGTAAAAGTATGATGAAACTGATGTAATAATTGGTCAATTTCAGCTTTTTGTCTGGGGTTTAACTCAGGGTTAACATGCACTGTTCCTTGCTCTTCCTGAGGACATATCCTATCATATACCATATATAGGCTATTTCCAGCTCAGTATTCTGTTCTTCTGGGTGTATGAATAAAGAGGGTGGGGAATCTGTCTTTTCTACCCATTTTCTTAAAAGGTTGGCATGATATATACCTTTTGGGTTTCTCCTACCTGGTAGCTCAATTTCATAGTTGACTACCCCTGTTTTTCGTAGGACCGTAAAAGAACCCTGCCACTTCATTAAGAGATTGTTTTCAACAGTAGGCAATAATAACAAAACCTTTTCCCCAGGATCAAAACATTTCTCTTTCAACCCTTCATCATACAATCGTTTTTGTTCTTTCTGTACATCCACTATATTTTCATGAGCTATATTTACAAATTTAACCAGCTTCTGTCTAAGGGAGGACAGATAGCCTAGAATATTCATAAAACCTACTATTTTCTCCTCTTCCCAGTGTTCCTTCACAACATCCAAGGGGCCCCTGGGATTTCTGCCATATAGCAACATGAAAGGTGAAAAACCTGTGGTGGACTGGGGTACTTCCCAGTATGCAAACATTAGATAGGGGAGAAATCTGTCCCAGGTTCATCCTTGATCCTGCACATACTTTCTTAACATCCCTTTCAAGGTTTTGTTAAATCTTTCAATGAGGCCATCAGTTTGAGGATGGTAAGGGGAAGTGTAGATGGCAGATACTCCAAGTAGTCTGTATAATTCTTTAAACAGGTGGGAAGTAAAGTTACTTCCCCTGCCTGTTAGAATCTCTTGAGGTATACCAACATGACTAAAAACTTTGGCCTTTGGCCAAATTCCTCGGCAATCCGAGGGGCCTTTGCAGTCCATAATGGTATAGACTCAGGGTACCTTGTGGCATAATCACAGATCATGAGGATAAATCGATTCCCCTTTGTACTTGTAGTTAATGGCCCTACAATGTCCATGGCTATTCATTTAAATGGAACAGTAACATAGGGAATGGATTGAAGGGGTACCTTATCCCTTTTTCCCCCTGGGGCAGTTAACTGGCATTTTGGACAGGCCCGACAGTATTGGGCTACATCCTCATGGGTGCTTGGTCAGAAAAATCTCAGAGTAAGCCTCACCAAAGTTTGGTCTCTTCCTTCGTGACCAGCCATGGGAAGATCATGGGCTAATGCCATTAATTTACTACGATATACAGATGGTACCATTAATTGTTCAACATCAACCTGTGTTATTGGGTTCAAACATTCCCTATATAACAACCCCCTGTTTAATACATAATGAAGTTTCCCCTTTGTTGTAACATCTTGAACCTGCAAAAAAAAAAAAAAAAAAAAGGTTTTAGGGACTCATCAGACAATTGTTCCTTTTTAAAGTAATTTTTAGCAATTCCAGCTGTATCAGTCTGGTGACTTTCAGTCCATTCCTCTTCTCTTTTTTTCTTATGTTTCTTGGATTTGTGAGCTTTCCTGGATGAATCAAACAGTTCACCTTCAAAAGGAAAAATATCAGACAATTGTGCTACCTTAGCCTGTGAGCGTGTAACAACAGGTACAAGGTCACCTATGGCTGTATGACCTTTTAATACATTTTTAAAGTCATGGTAATCTTGTCCAATAATGATGGGGACTGGTAATTTTGGAACCAAACCCATCTGTAAACAATGGGTTTGACTTTCCACAGTGACTTCTACCTCTGCTGTTTGATATTTATGAAGATCCCCATGAACACAAATAACAGTAGTGTCCTTGAAATTACCATTCTCAGTAGGACAAAGATCTGCCCTCATCAAAGACTGTCGACTCCCATAATCCAATAGTCCCACAGTTTTATGCTGTCCTTCCCCCACTGAAGTTACATAGTCAATGTTAGCTAGGGCTAAATGGGACTGTTCCACCTGTTTATTTGGACAGTTCCGTACCATGTGCCCCTTCCCCAAACATCCATGACACACAATGTCTGCCATGGCAAATCTTCCACCTCTATCATGCTGTCCATACATATTGTGTCTCTGAACGCTTGAAGGGAAAGGTCTTACCACCTCTGTAGTTTGGAATGGTTCTGCTTGTTCCCTTGGTCTGGAAGGCCATGCTGCCAAGAAATCTTCAGCAAGTTTAGTAGTCTGATGTGCAGTATTTGGCTTATGTTCTTTTACCCATACCTGAACCTCTTGGGGAAGAACCTGTATGAATTTTTCAATGATTACCAATTCAATTAACTGGGCAACTGTCTTTGTGGAAGGTTGTAACCACTTACAACAATGATCTTTTAGTTTTGCATACATTTCCCTCAGAGCATCAGTATAGGCCTTTTTTAATTGTCTGAAATGTTGCCGATATGTTTCGGTGTTAATATTATATCTCCGTAAAATTTCTTCCTTTACTTTCTCATAATTGGTGACATCCACTCCACTCATGTGGCTATAGACTAGTTGAGCCCAGCCTGATAAGTATGGGACTAATCTTATGATCCACTGATCTCTTGGCCATGTACAAGTCTCTGCAATTCTTTCAAATGTTGTTAAGTATGCCTCTATATCATCCCCTTCTGTTAATTTAGTCAATTTAATATGTCTGGGTACTGACCGGTCAGGTTGTCCTGAAATTATGGCCTGAAGCAGCTGCATAGTATCAGCCCATTTATCCTCCTGACGTCTCTGATCTTCTTCCTGTTGTCTCCCGTCCTCTTCCCTCTGTCATCGATCCTCTAGTTGTTGCTGTTCCATCTCCTGCTGACGAATACATAACCAACGCAGCAATCCACTAGTATCCTCTGGTACCTCCATCTTCCGGGGCTTATGGATGTCCTCTTTCTGGTCTTCCTCGAGTTCCTTCTTTGGTTTCCTCTTAGGTCTTGCTCCAAAATCCAATCCTGGTCCAGGAAATATCCCAATTTTATCCGCCAAGGATCTGGTCAAATGACCTGATATCTCCTCTTGTCCCTTCTGCATCTGCTGGGTACTAGATCCAGTACCCTTGAAAGTGTTTACCAGGCAACCGATACACCATCAGAATCCCACTGCTGACGCCACTGTAATAGGGTGGGATGAACAGATGCACAGACAAGAGGAAAAAGTGCATAACATAAATGCACTTGCATTTATAATTTTTATTTCACAAAACAATAAACAACTGAACAGAAATCAAAAAGAAAACTGGTGTTAAATCATCACACAGAAATACAAATTCAATCTTCTCAATTGCAGCTTCACTCTTTCCTTAGCGAAAATAATTTACTGCTGGTGTGAAATACCTGCATACCTCCTCTCTCTTCTACTACCAGCAATCTACTGGCCTATCTAACTTCAAAAGAATCCCTGAGCCTTTTATTCCTTCCGTCAGCATGACATCATAACCATGTGACTTTAATTAAGAACGAAACTATCTTCTTCTTTTCCTATAGATTTTCACACTGGGTTGTGGGTGACTAACAGGACCTATACCTTTAAAACAGGTATATATTCCTTTAGATATCAAAAAACAGGTTCTTTAGTTTTAAAATAGACCTTAATTGGCAGGAGTGGGCATGGCTTGGAGGCTAAGCCCCTCCTGCTTATGTGACATCATACTTTCGAGTCTCTATAAAATCAGTCATTTCATGGGCTGCCAGCCCTATATTAGGAACTTTAAGGGTATCTATCAACTCAGGTAATTCTTACATTCATAAATATATATACATAAAAAGAAAAATACCCATGGTTATTTATTTCTAAGTGAAACACTATCCTTAACAAAGAACAACAGATGAAGGGCGCGCTCCCTATCTGTCTTCTTTCAAGGATTTTATGCCACTTAGAGCTATAATACAGCAGAAAGTCTTATTTCATACATAAACATTCTCACTTCACATAAATGTGTCTTACTAATGCCTATAGGTGTCTTTCTAACTCATTTTCCACATTATTAGAACACTTCCTCATTAAACAGTCCCTGCAAACAGGCTGTAATTTCAGCCGACGGCTGTTTCCTTTCATTTTGGCCTGGTGCCAAACCTACAGCCTCTCATTTTGGCTCTGGACTGATACAACAGATTAAAGCATTTATGTACCTCTTATGGGCACAACAGGACTTTATTCACTTGCCTGTGGTGTCCTGTAATATTTCTTAAGTAAGCAGCTTTCTCTGTTTATTCATCCGTGGAGCGGAAACACAATCAGTTCATTGGGACATCGCCAATGTTGCATCATGGCAACAATAAACATCTGTTTGCTTCAGCTGCACAGTCCTTCCATTTGCTTTATCACAACAAGCGGTTGTGAATTTGGAACACTGCGGTTCTCTTTCAGGATCCTTCCAGCGCGAACATGAGCAGGGTCCCTTCGCGATGGTGCAAGCATGCAAATGTACACACATTCCACCGCCGTTACCACTAGCTTCTTCCAAAAAACCCTTCATGCTGTTTCTCTTCAGAACAGGTTATGTTTTTCTATACAGGGGCATCAGAAAACCTGTTCTAATCTAAGGAGATTTCTACAAGCTCTTTACAATTAGTTAATTACTCTTTTAATATTTCACACTGGAGTTTTATTTTAAGTCTGAACAGTATTTAATGCCAAGGAATAATTACTGAGCATAGGGATAGTAAAGTAAAGAGAAAGAGATTGCCAGGTTGGCTACCCTGACAAGAATATTTTAGGATAGCTTAGGAATAAGTACATAGATAATAGGACAGAGTGACAAGATTTATGAATATTCCTTTTGGCAATAAATGAAATGGAGGGGGAGTTTATTGGCATACTAGGAATCCTATTACAATGACCCCATACCATCACCTCCTGCTCTTCCTGAGGGAGGGGGTCAGGCAAGGAGTCAAGGGGGGCAGATGTGGGGAGGCGCTGGTCCCCCTCTGGGGATTTTACTAGTAGAGTAAGCTGGGGTAGGCAGGGCAGGAGCAGTGGTTTCACATTTTCTCTGGACTCTAGCTGGTTGCCGGGCTTGGTGGGTGGGGGGTGGTGGCAAAAGGGCTGTTTCTGTGCAGGCCTAGACTGGGTATGATAAAGGGGATATACTGAATGTATGGCACTCCCTGAGGCCTGGAGTTTGGCAAGAATGTCCTCCACATTACCCCAACACAACAGAGAGCCTCTGAAAGGGGCATTTAGTACAGATTGTTTCACATCCTGGATGAACCCCGATACCCTGTGCCAGGAATACCAGTGAAGACAGACATTGGAGGCTGCAGTCCTAGTTGATGCATCTAGAGCATCGTAAGTGGTCCAGAGATGGTGGTCACCTATGTCAGAGACTCTCTTGAGGTGATCCTGCAACTCTGACTTTGGAAGCCCTTGGGGAGGGAGAGGCTGACCTCCTGGATCTTGTCCCACAGGGAGTTCTGGTATTGCAGCATGTGGCTGAGGTAATTAAGGGCCCAGATGGGCAGAGTGGAAAAAGCAAACATTGTTTTCCCAGACAGATCCAAATGGCAGGATTCCCTATATGGGGCAGGGAAGTAAGGTGTTTCTGCTGTTTGGGATGGTCATGGGTGTTAATGACCCCCAAATCTGCCTGTGCCTGCTCCCCCAAAAAAGGCCTGCCCTCTGAGGCATGATAAAGCCTGTCTGCCTTATGAGACATGGCAGGAAGGAGATGGGGGTGATGCCAGGCCACCATGGTGACATCTTCATACACGTCAATCAGCGGGTGAACCACCAATGGTGGGGAATCAGGCTTGTGCAGTTATATGGCCAGTCACCTATGCTCAGGGTCTTGTTCCTCTGAACTGAAGCCCATCAACTGCCTGACTGCGGCACATGACCAGAGGAAAAGAGGGGTCATCCCGTGGGGACTGAGGAATGTCCTTTGGGGCTGAGACCCCTTCAGATGATCCCAGAGTGAGAGGAGGAGCCTGAATTTACTTCCCTTCATCTGGGCCACCATGATCCCCTGAATATGGGAGAACCAGGTCAGGGTGGTACTCATTCCTTTTGTCGGGGGGGGGAGGAAGGGAGGAAG
This sequence comes from Neoceratodus forsteri, assembly GCA_016271365.2. Classification (NCBI taxonomy): domain Eukaryota; kingdom Metazoa; phylum Chordata; order Ceratodontiformes; family Ceratodontidae; genus Neoceratodus; species Neoceratodus forsteri. Next base: position 1,841,892,528 of record CM057449.1, read on the forward strand.
CCCTCCATGGTGTCTGGGGTGGATGCTGGGGAATGGATAGATGGGCCCTGCAGCAGATCCCTGGAAGGAGGCAGAGGGGCCAGCATCAGTACTTGAGAATGTAAGAGCCCTCAAAGGGAGGACACCAATCCCTGAATGTCCACCATGACTGACGTAGGGCCTGATGGCGGTGGATACGGATTACTCAGAGGAGTTCCTGATGTAGGCACTGGGTAGCCAGGGCAGGGCACTGGGTAGGGATAGTATTGGCAGTCAGGCATAGGGCACTGAGGGTCCTGCGGTGGAGCAGGTGATGTCAGGGCTGGTGAAGGGTGAGCCCTGCGTGGGGTAGAGTGAGGGCTGGGAGCCGGTGAAAAGCTTATCTCCAGCTGGGTTGCAGACCTAGGTGAGGTATCCAACACCAGGGAGGCGGGTGATGGAAAGGATGACGAAGGTGCCCCAGCATCCGTGACACCTGCATTGGAAGTAAGACCACTGACAGGGCAAATCTGCTGGGTGCATGACAAAGAGATGGGCCTGAGCAGCAGGGGCCTGATGTGCCGAGAAGATCCCTGGCCTGACGCTCCTCTGCCAGTGACTGAAATAGTGGTGGGAGGAGGAACCACCATTTGCCCTGTAGAAGGAGAGCATTGGTGGGACACAGGGCCAACCCCCACCAGAGGAGGAGGACCCCAACGAGGTCAAGTGAGAGGGCAGCGACTGCGAGCGGGAAGATGAGGACTGGTATCTATGTTTTTCCTTGTTCCAGTGCTTGTGCTTCCCTGAAGTTTTGTCCCAGGGATGGGCTATAGCTGGGCCTGAGGACTGGGCCTGGGAGGCCAAAGATGGGGCTTGGCTGGCCTAAGGTTGAGCCTGGGAGGCCTGAGAAGATTGTGCCTGCAGCTTCTGCTCCACTGAGGCGACCATCAGCTTGAGCAAGTGCCCCTCGAGGGACCGCTGGTGATGGCAGCGGGTGGTGGCATTGAACCTCTGTCAGAACTCACAGGACAAGATGTCATGGTCTGAGGCTGTCCTTAGGAATTTGCTGGCCACAGGCACACTTGTGATGCTCCATCATTGAAGAAGGAAGAGACATAAACAAAAAGAAAAAAAATCATCAAAGGATGGGGAAAAACTAAGGTGAGAAAAAAATAGTAAATGGTGTGAAAATGGTGACAGAAGCAGCAGCAGCAGTTTCCTTACATATCTGATGTGACTTGGACGATGGGACGATGGTGGGAAAGAACTGGGGAGGACATGGGGGGCCGCACACCTATATAAAGTAGCTGACATCAGTGTGTGACATAGGAGATGGGCGGCCTCTTTGGTGGATTGCTAGCTAGAAATTTTTCCATGTGTTCCTAGTGCCTGATGGCGAAGTCCTAACTGTGATGACCTGCTGCAAGAGATTCCCCTGATGTAAGATCCAAAGGTAATTAAAATATCACTTTATTCATTCCAGAGATGTGCTATAGAAAACCATCATTTGTTATACGTAAAGACTTCTGGAGGTCAGAGTAAGATGGTGGAGGGGGTAAACTATGGCTGGTTGGGGATGGGGTGGTGCTGTCTGCAGCAACAGCAGGGTTGAGCAAGAAGACCTGCACAGCAGAGCATGGATGGAGGGCTGACAGATGTACCATACAACTGTATACTCCTAAAAGTGATCTTGATGTTCTGCTTTTTCCATATACTGCTAGCCACTCAAAGTCTATGAATGCTACCTCAGTGTCCGTGAAGATCACAGTAACAGTGACACTGATGAGGTGATAAAGGAGGAACAGATCTAGCCCAGCTCTGTGCCAGAGATGATGCCTAACCATGTGAGCAATGGTCACCAACAAAACACATCAGTTGAAGATAGGGTGGGGGGGGGGTGAAGCCTTTGTCTGGGCGACTCAGACCTTGAACAAGCTCCACACAGAGCTGTGCGTAGTCAGTCAGTGAGAGGGTGTAGAGTATAAAGGAAGGCTGCAAGCAATGCAAGCCGAGGTTGGATCTGGTGCTACTAATGTTACAGATGCAGGAGACAGAAAACTGACTAGTGACACAGCTAGGGTCATCACAAGTTCATTCATACAGATGTTCTTTACAGACTCAGACAAGCTGGTCTTCAGCAACCAGAGCACAGTGGCAAATGCCTCAATAACCCTCAAAATTACGCCAATAATATCAGTGTTGGTCCACTTTTCCCCATGCTATTTGCCAAGAGGAACAGAATGAAAGAGCACAAGATACAGTAAATGTGCTAACCTCAAACAAACAAACCAGTAGACTACGTACAGTAAGTGATTAGACCCAATAGGGTGCAGGGTGCTGAAAGATGCCCACCCTCTCCTTCATAACCTCTTGGAAGGGTGAATGTCCCTCACCACCTCACACCCTGAAGGGTATTATTACACTTAGACCATGTGTTGTGTTGGCCCACGCAACCCATTTTTTTAAGTGTGTTAAGATATGAGTGATGTTAGCTGACTTTGTGGCACAGAGGACAGAGGCATCCTTGCCTCACCTGCCACCACACCAATGACCCGAATTTGGGAATGAACTCAGGTTGCTGGTGGCTGGCCAGGGACAGGAGGACTGAGCATCTGCTGGACTGCTCTCATCCTCTAGGGAGGGAAGGCTGTAGTTTCCCAGCACTCATCTGGCCTGTACTGGAGACTTGGGGCTAGGCAGTCAGACTGGCAACTTGGGGGAGGGAGGGGCAACAGCCATAGATGTAGTGTACATGGGTACGTCTGGACGGCATTGCACTTTCATCCCTCTATGGAACAACAGAACAGGGAAAATAGCCAGATGCAGCATGGGATGACACCGACCACTTGCAGGCTCTGCACCAGCTACAGGGCCCTCTCCCAGAAACTGGATCCATTTCATCGGTGGTAAGGCATTAGCCGTTGTCTCCTGCCACAGGGGGTAAGTTGTAGGGGAAGCACTGGGTAGAGCTAAGTCCCTGGGATGCCAAGTGACAGGGCTGGGGAGGTCATTGGATGGCTAAGCCTGCATCATAGCAGGAGGAAAAATAGCATTAACTGTAAACAAACAAAAAAAAAAAGATCTGAGTGGTGTGAGAGAAATGCCCCTTGAATGCGATGTAGCAACAGCGAGCAGAATGGAGGGATTTCAGTGGAAGCTAAGCTGCAAACACTGATCTATAAGACGCATACTGGCTCTTTTTTGTGACTGGGTGGTGTTGCCTGATGAACATTTGGGTAAAGAGCACAGGCCAACATTTCTCTTACTGTACTGCTATGGAATCCAGAACAACCATGGTACTACAACAGAATAAACTCAGATCAAGCAGTATTTTGTTCTCATGAATATCAGCATTTCTCTTGCCCATTTTCAAATATTGAATATTGCCTTACTGAGACTTTGCACACTCTGTGAGAAAAAGGAACATGGCCTGGTGACAATGGCAGCTGGACAGCCAGATCATTTGGTTGCACTTGTGTTCTGCTGTTTGGTGTCTTTGTCTTTATAGCAATATCTGGCATGTGAAAAGCAAGGTGAAATGAGATGGCAACGGGGGACATGCCGAATCCTACAGACCATTAGTAATCAAAAAATACATTTGGTAAGGCATCGTTTTCAAATGGGATACCACCAGATGAGGCTGATCAGGGACCAAATCAATGAACAATTGAGAATACCCCCTGAAAAGCATCAGCTTGACAAATTTATAATTGACATGTTTTTATGTGACTGTACTATAAATAAAATGATTCCATGATATATGTTTATATACTCTAATCTACAGTACTATATTGAAGTGTGTAATTCTTAGAAAAAAGTTGGGGGAAGGGGTAGACCTGGTACTACACACAGGAGACTGGCTGCAGAGGAAGGGGATCAATCAGGGTGGGAGGAACTGTCTGAGGTGGCAGCAAGGCTGAGCAAGTCAAGTGGACCTGGTCCCATGCACAGCAGAACAGCTGCGGAGTATGGTGTGGGGGCTGTCTGAAGTGGCAGCAAGGCTGAGCAAGTCAAGTGGACCTGGTCCCATGCACAGCAGAACAGCTGCGGAGTATGGTGTGGGGGCTGTCTGAAGTGGCAGAAAGGCTGAGCAAGTAAAGGAGGTCTGGTCCCATGCACAGAAGAACAACTGCAGGGTAGGGTGGGAAAAAAGCCATCGATCTGGGCGGAGTGGGTGCCTGGGACAGGAGCAGGCTGAACAAGGAAAATGGAGGCTGTTTGGGGTGGGGTGAGGCTGTCTGGATCAGGAGCAGACTGAACAGGGAAAATGGATGCTGTTTGGGGTGGTCCTATCTGGGACAAGAGTAGGCCAAACAATCAGCCTACTGGTAATGCAGACAGATCAGGGACCGAGTAAACAAAAGTTAAAGTGATTTTCCTACTTAGCTGATGGCAATTACCAATCACATATTGTGGTAGCTGCCCTCGGCGATAGTTATTCCAGCCTCTTTTGAATAATTAATATGTGCCCATACCATAGTTATTTTACTCGTAATTTCTGTATTGAGCTAGGCAGCCTGATCATTTCATAGTGCCCCGATCATGGTGACATGCCCCCACGCTCAAGCATGTAATGACGTGTGATCAGGGAGAGCATGTGCATGCACAAATGTACAGTCATTTATACAAATGGATATAAAATATATATTGGCAGGCTGAGAGGGCCCTGAGGTCAGAGGTTGCACCCATGTACATGAAGTGTGCAGATTCAAAAAGGGTCACTCCAAAAAATGCCATCCACCACCTCTGTGGTTGTGGGCTTTGTGCCAGGGCACCCCCCCCTGCTATCTGGCTTCTGGCTGGAAGGGAAGGGAGACTACCAGGATCCGGAGGGAAGACACTTAAATATTATTGGAATATTATTAGCCTGCCACATGCAAGTAGAGACATTTTACAGAGCATTATTACTACACCCATAACATTACATGCACAATAGAATGGTGATGCCCACAGGGATATAACTGTGACACCTGTTCTATTTTTATAGCATTCTAGGGCTGTGGTTCACACCCTCAAAGCATCCTTTGCAGCTACAGGGGGAAGCTGTATTCTTGTATGGACACCAGCAGCCAGCTGGGATGCTACAGTCCCTGCTACCATGACACGTGAGGGTTAACGGTATGTGGAGTGCTAGAAGAGTTGATGGTGCTTCATCATCTCATCATCTCATCATCTCATCCCAAGCACCATCACTGGTATGCAGAAGCAAAGCAGTACACTAGAACCTATAGTACTGTATGTTTCCTATTTTGTACATTTCAGGTACCATCTACAGGAGATACTACTCATACCCCTGCAGAAGAGCACAGGAGCAGCAGGCAAGTGTGGTAATGCAAAGGTTCAACTACTAATCAAGCTTCGTGCATTACACTGAAATACGTATGTCCTGGTGTTCAGCAGCTGTAGTACTGTTTAATTCTGCAAATTAACACACGTATCATGTGAAAATCAGTTGTGTCAAAACGCGCAGCCAAACCTGCACAGTATTGTAGATTACTGTATTGTACCTCTACTGTAATTGTACCTGAGCTAAATATTCATTTCATGCTCTTATACTGTATTTAAACACGTTCAGTCTCTCTTTTTTGAATATCACAACAGAGATTACTGTACCTGTACTGAATATTAGTTTCAAAGTTACGTGGTATTTACATATATTCTGTCTTCCTTTTTTCCAGACACCACCTGGAGAGATCTGGAAGCTTCTGCTTCTTCTGGAGTGAGGAAAGGAGGAAGAAGAAGGTGAGGTGGGATGAAGCAATACCGCTACAGGCTTCACCTGCACGCCTTGGTGGGAAGCTAGACAAGGGGGACCCCAGGGGTTGGCTGGCTGTGGTATTACAGCTGGCATGGACTGAAGCCCAATGCTGCTGCAAAATGTTCAGTGTTGTAGTGCAGTATATATTGTAGTATTTAGTGTAGTAGAAATAATTATTGTTATAAACCCAAATACTGTAAGTAAATAATCAAATTCATACAATAATACATCCAATCATCTGAGTTATAAACTTTCCAAAGTAACAGAAAAAGGAGTTGGGGGTAGTCAGAACAGACCAAAATACTAAACCAAACCTGATACAAGCCAGAACAAGGGGCACAATTCAGTCTCATGTGCACAGCAAATCAAAAATGCCAATGAATGGTGATGGACATCTACTATTAAAGATCGGATCACAATTCTCAGCATCAGACTGGCACCCGACATAGGAACCATCACCGACTCCCATCACTGGCTCCCATGGCTTTCAAGATTTTCTTGTAACATGGAGGTCAGCAGACTCCAACAGGCCACTTGCCTTGACTCTATAAGGCTTCCCTGATGCCCTTCATAAAATGTAATCCATTGTAAGCTCGCGGAAAGCCTCGACTTTATCCACTTCTAATGGTAATGGTATACTGTTGTTTGTTTCTGCAATTAATTGTATTATAATAATGGAGGAGAGTTTTCTGCCATAGGAAAACCCAGTTCTAATTTTTGTAATAACCAGTTGGTTATATTGGCAAACACATGCCAGGTTTCTCTGACTCCATGCATGTGTACACTGCCTCCTTAACAGTACCCAAGCCACACAGCTTTCCTCACTCTTTCTCAGCACAGAGATCAGTTGCCTTATTATGTTTCCTTGTGCGTGTGCAATAAACATCTTGCTATGCTTCAGAGAACGACATTTGAGAGGTGTGTCACGGACTAGCTCAATGCAGAGCAATCTACAGTGGGCTCGTCCCTGATGGACCAATGACCACGCAAGCAGAGTATGATGGTGGTCAGAGTTTCATGGGCGTAAACTGTGTGTACTTGAAGGAAATGAAGTGTTCCAATAGAGCACATCATTACTTTCATTTGCATAAAGCTGGGTGGCACTGCCAGTGATCATTAGTATCATCAGCCTTACTGAACAATGATGGCTCACTCTGTTCATCCGGAAAGCTGCCTTTTAGTAAGCCGGGGCCCTCAATCACCAGTAAACACCCAGATATTACTGCCCCCCCCCAAAAAAAAAGATGTCTAATTTTTAACTAGATGTGCCCGCAATTCAGCTTATTGTGTTACATTCCCATACTTATCATCACCCTTAGTGCAATTCCCGGTTTCTCTGAACCCACTACACTTTGCTGTAATGAAGAATATGATAAAAAAAGAAGCCTACTGGATTCAAACACAATCTTTTGTGGAGTAGGCTTCCACTTAATTACTGTGAATGTGAAAGTAACATACCTGATTGGAAGGGAAGCTGTGCAAGTAACATGTATGTTTCACTGTCATACCTACTGCTATACATGTACAACTCTTAGTACATGAATAATAACGACCACAAAATTAATGTAGTGAGAACAACAATGACCATTTTTATTTATTTATTTATTGAAATGCTTCACTAGAAAACTGCTGAGCAATATGTTGCTCATCTGCCCGATCGCGATCTGGAGGTAGGGAACAATGGATAGAATACACCACTCTGGGTAATGTTACAGCCTATGAGAACTTACCGACTACTCCTTCTTTCCTGACCCTGTGTTTTTTTCCTTATCGTTAGTTCCTTTTTCATGTCACCCTGGCTCCCATCTACACTCCTTGCTTACCCCTTGACACCATCATGGTGTTTTGCCTCAACTCCCTAACTGTTGCCACCTCACCCTGCATCACTACGCCCTTGGCATGCACCGCGGTACCCTCCTTACTCACTCCTTTTATATCCTCCCCACCCTTCCCATGTCCCACCAAGCTCCTGCAATCAAGAATTATGTTCAAGGACGCTTCAAATACACACTGTAATTATAGTTGCGTACATTTATAATGTATATACTGTACTGCAGTTTTTATACTTTTTAGCTGCATACTCTTCATGGTCTTAGCTTAATGGCTCTTTTTAATAGTCTATTTTGTGTGTACTACAAACTTCCTGTGTATAATTACTGCTCTATGTGAATGTGAATACATTTTGTATATATTGTTTACCCAATTATGATGTACAGTAACTGAGTATTCCTTTGTATGTATTGTTAACCTCTCCTTTCCATCTTGAAAATGAGCTTGCTCAACGATGTTCACCTGGTTAAATAAAGATTTTGATTGACTGATTGACAGAGAAATGTTACAATGTTGGAATACAATTTGCTTACTTGCATACAATGAGAGCAGGAGGGATTACAGGTGGATCACATTGGCTAACAATGCAACAGTTGAGTATAGTAGATATGAAGACACATATAGCAAATAGGCAACAGTTGGTGACAGTTGGTAACACTAGAACACATATAATAACTTGACATCAGTATGTAGCACTAGATGGTAAGGTGACACAATAGTAATTGGTAGCCATTAGTGTAACATAGATGTTCAAGATTTACAGTGATTGGAGTAAAGAGAGGAAAAATGGAAGGAGGGAAAGAAAAATTGCGGAGGGCAGAATGGAAGAAGTGATAGGAAATTTACGGAGAGATGCAGGCAGAACACGGTATTTGAGGCAAACAGAGATGACAGGGTGGACTAAAGTACATATAAGAGGGGTATGGGGTGGTTTATAAGTTCTTAATTGAGTGTAGGGGTAGGCCAGTGTTAGGCTATGTTAACCGGAAGGGGGTAGGAGGTGAGGAGAGGCAGAGTGTGGCAGGGTGATGAGAGAGAGCGGGGTATTGTAGGTGGGGGGGTATCCAAGGGGGGAAGGGGAGTTGAAATTCCACAGTGTCCTGTTATTCCTATTTGGGCAGGGCAGTGGACAGCCCTACTGGTAGAACACCGGTTATAGGTGAGGAGAGTTATTTATATATAGTGATGCAAGAGAGGGGGGTGTTGGGGAGGAATGTTGTGGGAAGGGATAGCAGAGATCAACTATAGTAGGGGGTAGTACACCACCAGTGTGCTGGGTGACCCTGCCTGCACAAGACAGTGATCTAGCAGTGAATGAGGGGGTGCAGTAAAAGGAGAACTGGGGAAAGGGGGAAAAGTTGCTGCCCACCGGCCGCTATGGATCCTGCCTGCACAAGGCAGTGATTGAGCTCACAGGAGGAAGATAGATTAAGGGTAGAGAAAGAAGGGGGAGGAACACTTTAGGAGGAGGGAGAGTAGGGGACTAGGAGGAGCATGATCAGAGGGAAATAGGAGTGGTGGGGAGTAGGCATATGGTAACATGGGCTTAGGGGAGATGGCAGGGGGATTAGGGAGGGTCATGGCAGGCACAGGAAGGAGCAGAGAAGTTCTTGAGGGCAGAGTTAATGGAGTAGCAACAGGATGAGTGGTGAATTTGAAGGGGAAGTGAATTCCAGATTTTTGGGAGGCGATAAGAATAACCCGATTGGCCAATAAGGGTGGAGTGGCGAGGGATCACCAGGGTTCAAGAGTTGATAGACCTTAGGGAGTGGGAAGGGGGGCAGTTGTAAAGGCAGGGGAGAGATAGGACAGAAGTTCACCCAGCCAGTGCTTGGAGGTGAATTTTGCTCAGTGAGAGAGACATTGGTTTGTCAGGGAAGGGGAGGATAGGGCATGGTAGAGATCACAATGATGAATGGGGGGGGGCATCATGGGCAAAAGGGCAAAAGGAGTTGAAGAGGGTATCTAGTCTGGCCAGGGAGGACTTAGGAGCAGCACTGTAGACTACGTCACAATAGTTGAAGATAGGTAGGATCATCTTCTGGACAATCTCATGCCTAACTGTGAGTGGGATGCAGGCACAGTTCCTGAATAAGGCACTGAGCTCGGGTCACAATTTTTTCTGAATGGCGTCAATATGACCAGAGAAGTTCAGGTGTTGGTCCAGCCAGACACCTAAATACCTGAAGGAGGATGTGGCCTTGAATAAAGTCCCATTAAGCGTGTGGAAGGAGGGTAGAAAGGGAAACCTGGTAAGTCCCTGCCTGGTGCAGAAGGTCATGGAGACTGTTTTTTTGGTGTTGAGAGATAGCTGGTGGTTTGCAAACCAATGCTGAACTTTGTTAAAGTTGTGCTGCAAGTTGGATACAACCTCGGTGGGGCAGGAGCCAGATGCATACAAGACTGTATCATCAGCGTACATGTGAATGGAGGAGAAGGGAGAGCAGGTGGATGGGAGATCGTTTAGAAAAGTAGAGAATAGTATGGGACCTAACACTGATCCCTGGGGGATGCCAGTTCTTATTGGGAAGGGTGGGAAAATTGCGTCAGAGATCTTGACTGATTGGGTTCTGCCAGTGAGGTTTGCCTTGAACCAGTCTGTGGCTAAGGGGGATAGCTCAGCTGTTGATAAGGTGTCAAGGAGAAGGGAGTGGGAGATTGTGTTGAAGGTTTTGGCCAGATTGACAGAAATGGCTGAGGTGATTTGGCCATTGTCCATTCCCGTGAGGTTAGAATCAGTGAGCCGAAGAAGGGACGTGGTGGTGGAGTGATTTTTCCTGAAGCCAGATTGATAAGGGGTGAAGAAGGAGGAGGAGTCATTGAGGTAAGTGGTGTGCTGGGAGAGGGCTGGGTGTTCCTGAAGTTTGGCAAGGGTAGGGAGAAGAGCAATAGGGTGGTAGCTGCCAAGGGAGGTGGGGTCTCCGCCTTTGGGGAGGGGAAGATCTACTGCGTGTTTCCATGGGGAAGGTACTGAGACAGTTGAGAAAGAGAGGTTTAGGATAATAGAGAGTGGGTAGGTGATGGCTGGGGCTGAGAGGGATAGTAGTTTTGGGTCAAGGCCATCCGGGGAGGAGCCTTTTGAAGGGCTGGTCACTAGCAGGGCATTTAGGGTGTCATTTGGGGAGACAGTAGCAAAGGAGAAGGGGAAATCTGAGGGAAGGGTCATTCACAGGCAATAGAAAGGGGGAGAGGGAGGGGCATAGATTGGAGGGGATTGGAGTAGCTCATCAGCACAAGTGGTGTAACAGGAGTTGAATTCAGTAGCTACTGCAACTGGATCAGCAACAAGGGTGGTGTTTATCTTAAATATAGGGGTGGGTGGACAGGATGTGGGGTAAAGAGGGCATGGACCACTCTCCAGAACTTGGAGGGGGTGATGATGTTTGTCACAAAGGTAGAGTTGAAGTACTCTGTTTTGGCTAGCCTGGTAGCCCAGGTGCAGGCATTACAGAGTTTTCGGTAAATAAGAAGGTCATTTGGAAGCTGGGAGACTTTGTGCCATTTCCAGGCCCAATCTCTGGCTGTGTGGCAGGCTAGTAATTCAGGGGTAATCCAGGGGAGGTGATGACCTCTAACCCTTGTTTGTTTTAGGTGTGCAAAGGCATTCCAATTTGCTAAGAAGATGTCTTTAAGATAGATTAGGGCTTTATCAATTGAGGAGGTGCTTGCTAGAGGGGACCAGTCTGAGAGGGCAAGGTTATGCAGGAGAGGTTCCAATTCTAGGGATTTATAAGTCTGTATTTGTAGGGATTTATGTGGGATTTAGGGCTGTGAACTTTTCTCACCAGGAAAATCGGGTTGTGGTCACTTAGAGCATCTGGAAGGATGCCGGTGGCAATAATTCTATGGGGGTGGGAAGTTAGGGCCCAATCAAGTAGGTAGTGGTTTTGGGTCTTGTGATTTGGGCTGGTGGGTTCTGTAATTAGTTATGTGAGGTTGAGGGCACTGATACCATTTCTTGTGGTAGATGTTGTTGGGGACAACCAATTTAAATTGAGGTTGCCAAGGATATAAAGTTCACCAGATTGAGAGAGGGAAGTAATGGAAGTTAGGAGGTCAAGGGAGACAGTGGGCTGGACATTTGGACAGCAATAGATACTGGCTACAAAGATAGGGAGTGAGAAAGGGAGGGATACATTGATGGCTAAGGCATCATGGGTTGCTGGGTTGGAGGAGAAGAAGACTGGGAAGTATTGGGGGGAGGCACGGATATACAAGGCCACTCCACCACCCCTGCCTGCTCTGCCTAGCCTTAGGATGGAGTAACTGGGGATGGAGACTGAGTGGTCAAGAATCATGCTCTTTAGCCACATTTCTGTTGTAATTAGAATGTTTGGTTTCAGAGCAGCAACTATGGCTTGCAGGAGGTCTGTTTTTTGAAGTAGGCTACAAATGTTTACGTGTAATATCCTGAAATCCTTTATGAGCACTGTTGGGGTAGGGGTATGGGCAGCGGCAGTGGGGGAGATGGCAGGGGTGAAGAAAGTAGCAGGACCAAAGGCACATTTGCTAAACATGTTTTTCTGCTTCAGCTGCTGATGCTGTTCTTTTCTTGAACAGTAGGGCGAACAAAAAAGTTGAACATTTGCTTTTTATATTAAATGACTATACAGTGTACTGGTGGCACACAGTATATGAGTCACATTGGCTCCCATTGATGTAGCGGGTCTTGCAAAGTCACAAGTTGCAGCAGCTACTTGCGACTTGTGAGACTGGCCCGAGCCGCTGTCAAGTTTGTAGTAGAAGCAAACTTGTGTTTGCCACTCAGCCAGTCAGCACAGCTGGATACAGAGATCACACACTGAACGGACCCTAAGTAATCTGTGCAGCAGCTGCTCCCTCCCATTATGCACAGTGCCGACAACAGGGCCAGACAGCTGTTCCCGTAGTGTAAACACAGCAAACTGCTGACATCGTGGCACAGGTATGCTGCGGTTCATATTTCTGAGTTGGCCATGCACACAACAGTGTGAAGACAGTTGAGATGTGAAAAGGTTGTTGACAGCACACTTCCTTCACCGAACCGGAGGTCACGAGGGCTGCAACGGTGCCCTCCCCCACCCCCACCCCCTGAAGCCAGGTATGGAGAATTCTGTCAGGAATCACCGAATGGGCTGTAATTCCTCCTGCTAAAGATTTTGCTCCGCGTGTGCTAGGCTGCCTCCAGTTTAGACTTGCTCTTCTTCAGCTTGAGACCCAGACCCAGCTCTGATTGTGTGCTGTGCAGCTTGAACATTTGAATTTGGCGCCGTTTAACAGTCAGCGTAGAATTGGAGATAGTCTCCCCAGGGGCTTTTTATTCTCGGCTTATTAAGTTATTACTATAAGCTGTGTGTTACTTTAAGACCTGCCCTGGCATATTTAGAATTATTTCCTGGGTTTTACTGTACAAATGGAGGGGTACTTTAAATGCAACAACATTTAATCTAATTAGGAGCACTTGTAAATACCATAGCAGCAGCACCCGTGAATGAGACCAATTTCTAGTGGCTATCCCAACCTTGCAAGATCTTTAAAAACCTAACTGAAATCTTGCCCAATTGATTCTCTCCCTACTGTACCCCCTTTGGGCTTCCCATCTAAAGAGTACATATAACCCTACCGTCTTTCTTTCTCCTCAGGAGCGAACTGGAGGTCGCAAGAGGCATAGCGCCTCCCCAACCCCTACCCAGCCAGTGCGGAGAATTCTGTCAGGAATCACTGAATGGGCTGTAATTCCTCCTGCTAAAGACTTTGCTCCGCGTGTGCTGGGCTGCCTCCAGTTTAGACTTGCTCTTCTTCAGCTTGAGACCTAGACCCAGCTCTGATTGTGTGCTGTGCAGCTTGGCCCCACCGACGCAGGGCGTCAGCTCCCCACCACCCCCACCCTCACCCTTGGTGAGCACTCCCTTTTATAGGGATTTTTAACCAATCAACCAAGTTCTCCATTAGCAGCTTATATTGTTCCACCACTAGAGGCTGCACTACTGCTTGTACTCTTGTCTCATCGTTTGGACAGGATGTTTACCTCACTCCTGCTGCTTTGCCACTTGCTCCTCCTGGCCCTATTCCCCTCCCTGTCATACCCTATCACCCCCCCCCCTCCTCAGTAATTGGCAGCAGTCTGAACGCCTGGCAGCTAGTTATATTTTGGGTAAACCTGAGCCCTCCCCATGACCCTGTTATAGGAGACTGGCAGACTAATTACAGTCCACCTTCTCACTACGATTGCCTGTCTAGTCACTCTACATTGGCCACCCCCCCGGGGCTGTCCGGGTTCAGAAACCTCAACTCGTAGCATCGTCGGCATCCTTAGACTTTCGCTACTTCCTTCATGCCTACCTTAGGGCCCATGCCCTACCCATCCCGACCGTCAGCACCACTATACCACATACCCTGTTAACTTTTGTTGTTAAAAGGAAGGGTTATTGGTACCCCTCCTCTAGGTTCCTGCTGCTCCTCCTCCTCCTATCGGGAAATATTCATCCTAATCCTGGACCATCAATTGACCTGACGCCTCCCCAACGTACCCATGGCCTGCTGCACATTGCTTCTCTCAATATCTGTAGCATCCTAAAAAAGTGGGATTCCTTCCAGGGTTGGGTACTATAGCACCAACCGGATGTCATAGCAGTGTGTGAAACCTGGCTCACCCCTCGGACACCGGACTCCGCAGCATCACTGCCCGGGTTTATCCTTTACCGTGCTGATCGGCATGGTAAACGAGGGGGTGGCTGTGCCCTCTACACTAAGAATACCTTACAAGGGCACCTACTCCACTCTCCTCAACTGAGGGCGGGCACTCAGGCCCTAACAGTCAAATTGGCATTGGGAAGATCCCAAAACCCTTTATACGTAACAACAGTATACATTCCCCAAGGGACCAAAAATCAGCTTTCCAAGCATTACTGTCTCATCTGGGCACTCTACCATCACAATCAGAACTTCTATTACTTTGGGATTTTAACATAAACTGGCTAAGTAAGGATGCCACCCCATACATTGACCTTGCCACAGCCCAAGACCTAACTCAACTGGTCACTTCCCCCACTCGATTGGACCCACGTACTGGCTCCTCCTCCCTATTGGACATCATCTTCTCCAATCGCCCGGGTAAGATCGCCGATGTTTCCATCCTGCCAAATGTCCTCAGTGACTATTCCCCAGTTAGCTGCTCCTGGTCCTGCAAAATCCCTAGGGCCCCTCCCAAACTTATTGTGCAACGTAAACTTGGTCCTGGTAAATTGGCACAACTAAAAATGCACCTCAGTGTCATGGACTGGTCCCTCATTTTAAACACGGTTAACGTTGACAGTGCCCTGGACCTATTTACCCGGGCCTTCAATAATATATGTGACCTCTATTCACCTTTCACGAAAAGAATGGCCAAAGGCAATCATGTACCCTGGTTCACCGAGCGGCTCAAGACCCTAATGCGACCCAGAGATTCGCTATGGCAGCTCTCCATTGAATCTGGCCTCCCCCTTGATAGACAAAATTATAGAACGGCTCGGAACCAGTGCACCTGGGCCATTCACAGGGCAAAGGCGGATTACTACAAATCCGCCCTAACCTCCTCCTGGGGTTCTGGCAGCAAGTTTTGGAACAACATCAAGGAAATTTGTGGTAAGGTCCCTAATCTGGTCCCCTCCCAAGTCATGTCAAATGGATCCTTGACCTCTGACCCTACAAACATAGCTGCAGCTTTCAGTGATGCCTTCTCCGACCTTAGCCATGTTCTCCCCCCTAACTTTTATGATCCTCCAGATCCTAGCGCTCCCGCACCTCAGCTCGGTGCCCCCCCATTTTATTTCCGCCGCATCTCTCCCAAGTCAGCTGAACCATACCTTACCGCTGCCCTTAGTCATGCCTCTCCCAACACCGATTCCCTTGATCTCAGAATTCTTCGGCTCTCCCTTAAGGAAGTCCTTGTTCCCTCACCCACATTCTAAACCTCTCCCTGTCATTAGGTAAATTTCCTATCATTTGGAAATCCGCCTCTATCATGCCTATATTTAAAAGGGGTGACCGCTCCTCTGTTAACAACTACCTCCCTATCTCCATACTCCCCACCCTCTCCAAGGCATTAGAGAGGATAGTTTCGGATCAGCTCACCGACCACCTCAATAAATATGACCTACTCTGCAAACAACAGCATGGTTTGAGAAAAGGACACAGCACAACTACGGCCTTGCTTGAGCTAACATCACACATCCACTCTGCCTTGGATAAAGGATACATCACTGGTGCAGTCTTCATTGACCTCACGAAGGCCTTTGATACCGTCCACCACTCTCTACTCATAACCTCCTTACTCAACCTGGGTCTCTCACAGGAAGCTGTGGGATGGTTTTCGGACTATCTTACCAACCGGACCCTCCAAGTTAAAATTGGCAATACACTATCCCCCAAATCTCCAGTCCTCTCAGGGGTCCCACAAGGGTCCATTCTGGGTCCCCTCCTTTTCAGCCTCTTCCTTACCTCCCTCCCCGCATCCTGCACCTCCAACATACTACTCTATGCAGATGATGTGGTCATCTTCTCTTCCAGCCCAGACCCCTCTCAACTCCACCACTCCCTTCAGTCCTCTTTCAACGCTGTCGAAAGCTGGTTTGCCTCACAATGCCTTATTATTAACTATAAAAAAACTAAAGGTATGCTCTTTGCACATCCGCAAAACTCCAGGAAAGGGCTTTTTACCCAAATACTATCATCATCCTTGACCCCCCTTGAATTTGTGCACACCTTTAAATACCTGGGCATCACTTTGGACACTGCCTTCACCTATCACGAGCATATACATCAACTATCCAAGGCCCTAAACATCAGACTAGGGCTCTTGCACCGCTATAAACGCTGCCTTACCCCGGATGCCCTTAAACTTTCTATCTCCTCCTCGGTTCTCTCCCTACTTGACTATGGCCTTCTGACTTTTGGAGGGGCAAGCCCTTCAGCCCTTGATAGTCTCAGACTTGTGCTAAACAAGGCCTGTCATCTGATATTAGGATGTGACAGACTCGCCCACACCTGTGTGCTATATAAGGACACAAATTGGCTTAACCTTGATAACAGAATCAAATTCCATACTTGTGTCTTAGCTAAAAAAATTACCCTTGGCCTTTCCCCTGCATCCCTCACCTCCTTACTCACCTTGGACTCTAAAGTTAAACATACCCGGAGCTCTGACACCCTTTGTTTCTCCATCCCTCCCTGTCGCACCACTCAGTTTCAAAGATCCTTTTGCTACAGGGCACCCTTGTGGATGAATAACCTACTCTCCTCCTTGCGTCTTGATCAAAGAACTGGCCACTTCAAAATGCACCTTAGGGCCCATCTTCACTCCTCAAGTGACTGTGACTGCATATGAACTAGTGCCCTGTCCCCTCTACTACCGACAATGGCCTCTGGCTTGCCTCTGCATACTCCTCTCTGCCCCACTTTTTCAGGGATGTTAAGTTTTCCAGTCTCCTTTAAACTGTCTCAAACTACACTTAGATCCTTCATACTAGCCTATACTTTCCAGTTGTAACTTACCTGTCTTTGTCTTAATCACTGTATTTGTATTCTGTGATTTGTTATATGTGACGTAGAACCTTTGTAAAGGAGTCTATGACTCAAAGGTATATCTGATTCTTCCAAAAGGAAAAAAGAAAGACTGTGTCAGCACAGGTCACCGTTCCTGGCATTGGTTGATATCCCTGCACACACCCTCCCATGCCAACACCACCCAAAGCCATATTCTCACAATCTGAAGTTTGTTAACAGCACGCTAGCTGTGTTTCTGTGCTGAGCAATCTCTGCACACATCCGTCTGTTATCTGTGACAAGCAAGCAACATTCAACATTGGCAAATGCTTGTTTTCATACTGAATGGACCATTTCCTCAGTCAGCAAATGCAAAATTCCTTGATCCCACAACTAGACACATTGTACATCTACAGACTATTAGTGTTATCATAAAAGCTAACAAACATTTGTCAATGCCGAATGTTGATTGCATTGGTGTGTTGAGCACGCTCACTGCCCCTCTGTCACTCGCTCAGTCTGTGTCTCCCCATGCTGCAGGCTGCTGTTTTGTACTGGGCTCCTGCCTGTGTTGGCACCTTGTTCTGCCCACTAAGAAATCCACAACTGTCCCAACAGAGCTCCATTGAGGTGGCTCACTCCCCCTCTCTCACTCGCTCATTCTGGTTCTCATGGCACTGCAGGCTGCCCTTTTGTACTGGGCTCCTGCCTCTGTTGGTGGCTTTTTCTGCTCACAAAGAAATCTGCAGCAGTCTCAACACAGGTCTGTTGAGCCTGCTGACTCCCCCTCTCTCATTCCATTTCTGCCGGCGCTGCAAGCTGCCCTTTTCTATTGTGCTCCTGCCTGCATTACCACCTTCGTCTGCCCACAAAGAAATTTGCAGCAGTTACAATCGAGCTCTGTTGAGCTCGCTCATTCCCCCTCTCTCACTTGCTCAGTCTGGTTTTCCTGCCACTGCAGGCTGCCCTTTTGTACTGGGCCCCTGCGTGCATTGCTGTCGTTTTCTGCCCACAAACAAATCTGCAGCAGTCCCAACAGAGCTCCGTTGAGCTCACTCACTCCCCCTTCCTCACTGACTCGTTCTGTGTCTCCTGCCACTGCAGGCTGCTCTTCTGTACTGGGCTCCTGCCTGCATTGGCAGCTTGGTCTGGCCAGAAAGAAATCTGAAGCAGTTCCGACACAGCTCCATTGAGCTCGCTCACTCCCCCTCTCTCACTCACTCATTCCGTTTCTGCCAGTGCTGCAAGCTGGCCTTTTGTACTGGGCTCCTGCCTGCATTGCTGCATTTTCTGCCCACAAAGAAATCCACAGCAGTCACAATACAGCTCTGTTGAGCTCACTCACTACTGCGCTGTCGCTCACTCGTTCTGTTTCTCTTGGTGCTGCAGGCTGTGCTTGTGTATGGGGCTCCTGGCTGCGTTGGCACCTTTGTCTGTCCACAAAGAAATCCGCAGCTGTCCCGACAGAGCTCCGTTGAGGTCGCTCAGTCTCCCTCTGGTACGCACTCATTCTGTTTGTCCTGGCGCTGCACGTGGCCCTTTCGTACGGGGCTCCTGCCTGCATTGGCGACTTTTTCTGCCCACAAAGAAATCCACAGCAGTCCTGATAGAACTCCATTGAGCTCACTCAGTTCCCCTGTCTCACTCACTTGTACTGTTTCTCCCACCACTGCAGAATGGCCTTTTCTACTGGGCCCCTGCCTGCTCTGACGCCTTTTTCTGCCCACAAAGAAATCCGCAGCAGTCCTGACAGCGCTCCGGTGAGTTCGCTCACTCCCCCCCCCACTCACTCTCTCGATCTGTTTCTCCCAGTGCTGCAGGCTGTTCTTTTGTACTGGACTCTTGCACTGGGGCCTTTTTCTGCCCACAAACAAATCTGTAGCAGTCCCGACAGAGCTCAGTTGAGCTCGGTCACTCCCCCCTTTCACTTGTTCAATCTTAATCTGTCCCAAACACTGATTTACCACAGCGACATTGCTATTCTCCGTCAGGAGAGCAAAAATATATTTTAGCCAGGATGTGAAAAATGACAGCTGTACTGTTCATAAGGAGGTGTGAAAAAGTGCCACTGTTGAAAATGTGGTGTGAAAATATTACAAATGTGTGAAGATACAAGGGTGCATGGAAACAGTTCAATGCACGCTTGTAACACAGTTATGTTATGGAGTTTCATCACCAAATTTTCAACATAGGGCTTTTAGGACCTCTGCTCATGAACAGTGCCACTGTCATTTTCTTAATCTGTCCGAACACTGATTTCCCACAGTGACCCGTTATTCTGTGCTGCACCTGTGAAACCACATTTCAGTCAGGATGTGAAAAATGACAGCTGTACTGCTCATAAGGGTGTGAAAAATGCCACTATTGAAAATCTGGCATGACAATATTACAAATCTGTGAAGTTACAAGGGTGTGTGGAAAGTGCGCAATGCACACTTGTAACACAGTCAATTGATGGGCTATCGTCACCAAATTTTCAGCATAGGCATTTTAGGACCCCTGCTCATGAACACTATCACTGTCATTTTCTTAATCTGTCCTGGACAGTGATTTCCCACAGCGACCGCTCTATTCTGTGCCGGAAGTGCGAAAACACATTTTGGTCAGGATGGGAAAACCGACAGCTGCACTGTTCATAACTAGATTTGGGAAAATGGCAATGTTGAAAATCTGCAGTGAAAATATAAATTTGTGAAGTTACGAGCGTGCGTGCAAACTGCGCAACGCACACTCATAACAGTCATTTTATGGAGTATCATTACCAAATTTTCAACACAGCCATTTCAGGACCCCTCCTCATGAACAGTGTCACTGTCATTTTCTTAATCTGTCCCGAATGCTGATTTCCCACAGTGACCGCGCTATTCTGCACTGGAAGTGCGGAATCACATTTCCGCCAGGATGTGAACAATGACAGCTGCACTGTTCACAAGGAGGTGTGAAAAAATGGCAAGTTGAAAATCTGGCATGAAAATATTGCAAATTCATGAAGTTACGAGCGTGCGTAGCAACTGCGCAGTGCACGCTCGTAAAACAGTCATTTATTGGATTTTTCCACCAAATTTGCAGCATAGGCTTTTTGAGAGCCCACCTCATGAACACTGGCACTGTCATTTTGTTATCAGCCCTGAAAGGTGATTCCATGCAGTGACTGCAAAATCACCTTTCAGGACTGATTAATGCCATGACAGTTCAAGAATTCATGAGGAGGGGTTCCAAAAACCCCATGTTGAAAATTTGGTGAAAAAAGTCCCAAAAATGTCCGAGATATGTACTAAAGTTGAAAAAAACCCTATTTATTATGTTATACAGCTTCCCGGTATTTCCTCAGTTCGCGGTCAGCTTTGAAGAGTGCAGACCTGTTCCCGGTCCACTGAAGATCATTGTGCCAAGCTCCGGGGGTAAGTATGGGGTGAGTGGGAGTGTGGGGAGGCAGGAGTGCGCGTAGTGGGTGGATCTGGGTTGGGTGGAAGCCAAAGAACACTACAAGGGACCGCTTCTTTGCAGGTAAAAAACGAAGACTTCAGAGGGACCGCTTTTACCTTTACAGGGCATGTGGCATGCTGGAGTGGGCTCTCAGTGTGCCACCAATGGCTTTCTTTGGGGTGAGCAGTAGCCGACGGAGGATTGGGCACCGTCGGCACACAAGGGGGTATTCATTATGCCAATGGGGATTGGGCACCCCGTCGGCAGGAATAAAAGCAGGGGGGTTACAGAATGCCAACAGGGAGTGGGTTCTCCCATCAGCACCAGAAACAATGGGGAACCGAGGCCGATGGAGTTTGGGGCCCCCGTCGGCACATAAACACGTTGGGGGGGGTTATATTGTTTGTGAACATGGCGGCAACCCACTGCCATGTTCACAAACAATATCAGGGTGTTTACATCCTGCTCTGCAATGACGGGTCGCTCCCTCATTGCAACGGATGGCTGATGCTGCAATGACGAGGCGGCCCCTGATTGCAGCAGTGAAATTGTCAGTAGTTGGTGCGAACATTCCAAACTACTGTCACCAGCAGCCAGCAATGGCATTGGGGGAAGCGGGACAAGCCTTTGCAGAGTGTGGGGGCATTGGCCACAACAGTACCATGCCTCCACAGCCTGCTACTGAGAAAGCTGCTGCAATATGTTGTTTGCGCTGCATGCAATCAACATAAAAATGAACTAATCATTCTAGCATGCCATCTTCCACGTGTCCCTCCCCAACTCCCCATCTGTCTGTCTGTCCTGCTCCCAAGACTCCACCTAATTGCTAATTCCCAGAAAATCCCTGCCCAAAGTGCTCTCCCCAGTTCCTTTTCATTCCCTAAAACTGCACTCCACATCCCACCATACCACAGAGGCCAGGCGCCTTTCATGGGATGGGACCCATCATGACCAATATGGCGGGACCTTGCTGACATCAGACGTTGAACCACGGTATTCGAACCATGATCCAGTGCCTGTCCGTGCACAGCTGATCCGCTCCTCTGGCAAAACTTTCATCCATTTTCATCCCCTCCTCGCTCTTCTGCTTTATTCTGCTTAGAATCAACCAATGCACTAAACTCTCTTTGGGAGTCAGCCACAGCAATGGCATCAAGGTCCTTCTCAACCCTTTGCCTGTGCACATAACTCAGGAGGGTCGTCACTCAGCTTCCTATTTACTAACCATTCAATGCCTGCCTAAACGACTGATCGGGAACATAATCTCTTTTAACACATTTTTCAGTAGGGTTCATTCACAGTTCAGTACCAGCCTGAACTACCAGCCTGAACAACTGAGCAGGACTCCATCTCTCTTCAGCATTTTACGGCAGAGTTCACTCATGGTGAGACATGGCATCCCCAGCATATCTCTCAGTTCATTATACTATTCATTCATTTTTTTATATAACCCTACAGCCACCCTCACCGACCATAAATCTTAAAATTCTTCCTTTTACGTACACTCCCCTGCTGCACCTTTACCACCTGCTCACCTCTTTCACTACAGCCAACAAACTTTTCCTCTACTCACCTCTGCCTCTTCCAAAGACCAAACCTGCTAGTATCAAGCAACTCTACAGAAACCTCCAGAGGAACCAATATGCTACTCAGAATTCTAGCAAAATAGAAAGGGAAATTCCTTGGAACAATCATTTATCCCTTTTGTTCCATTTCCACCAATCACTTGCCTTTCTCCCCAAACCCCACCCCTTCTGAGCTGACTCACTCTTTTTCCCAGCACCCTCTGTTCCTGTCTCTCTCTCTCTCTCTTCTTTCCTCCCCCTTACTTCCCTGTCCTCCACCCCCTTTCCCTCACCTGGCCACTTTCAGGTCAGGTGATCCCTGACAATAGGACCTGCCTTTTAATAGGCAACCCATTTTGTCAGCATGGGTAACAGTTATTTCAGAGTGGTCCATTAGAGATTCAGTACAATAAGGGGGAAATCCAAAAAGGGATTTCTGTGATGCAGTAAATGACAGTTACATGAGTCAGCTTGAGAGGAAACCCTCAAAGCAGCAGGTTGTTTTAGACTGGATATTATTAAATGGGAAGAGCTGAGATGGAAGTGTAAAATGTCTTGTGATCAGTGATCGGGCTGGGTGTAAATGCCTAATTGCAAAAGTCCCCATCTGCCAGAATTCCACAATTTCTTGATTTGCATGGAATCTACAAAATTGCATTTTCTGTAGAAAATAGCAATGTTTCACAGTTTACATAGATGTCTATTTTATACTGTAGGCAACAAAAAAAGGGAAAAAAATCTGCATCTTATATTAACTTTAGCAAAACCTCCGCAGTTTGCATTGATGAACATTTGATTCTATATGTAAGAAAAAAAATGTGAGGAAATATATGCAGTCCAAACTCTGATTCTGGGACTCCAATTGGATTTTGATCCTACTTTTGTAATTTTCTACAGAATTTTTTGGAAAATGCAACTGTAAACTACAGTATTTTTTTGTTTCCTTCCGCCTGTGCAAGACACATTTTGCTTTGCTTCAGAGAACGGCATTTGAGAGGTGTGTCATGGATTAGCCCAATGCAGAGCAATCTACATTGGGCTCGTCCCTGACAGACCAATGACCATGGGAACTGGCTATGACAGTGTTCATAGTTTACGAGCGTAAACTTTGTGCACTTTAAAGGACTGAAGCACTTCAATGAGAAAGCGCTTCAGTACTTTCAGTAGCATAAAGCCAGCCAGCAAGCAGCTGAGCAGCTTTATGTACTAATTTTGTACAGAAAAAGCTGACTCCAGCATTGGCATTTTGAAAATCAATACCAAATACTACTATAACTGGGCAAGCCAGGTTGGAACTCTACAAAACCTAGAGCCAACCACCAGCTGAGTCATGGTATGAAAAAAACAAACAAACAAAAAAAAACCTCCTACCATGCAGAAGACGATCAACACTGTGAAAAGAATGGCATTAGGAGTAGCAGAGTTCCTGACACCTGTCATCAAGATATAGCCACTGTTGTTGGGGTGTGTGGGGGCTGCGATGGGGACTGCTGCCAGATCTGAAGTTATTTCACTTTTTTTTTTGCAGTATCCAACTTCAGCAGCTGGCATGTCTTGCTGTGCAAAATTAAATTGCCACACAGCAAGAGAGCCCCATCTGCATTCCTGATCTGTCTGTACAGTTTTTTGACAGAAGCAACATAATCCTGTCATGACTTACATCCATCTAATTTCAGTTGTGTGTAGGAAGGTGTTTTGTGGTAATCGGGCTATATGCTGCTGGCTTGGTTGGTGGTTACAGAAATCAGAAACACAGTTTGGTAGGGTAAGGGTTATGTAAATGAGCAGTAGTCCAAACAAGGATAGTAAAAACCCAACTGCTGGAACCGGACTATATTGGTAAACCTGGCTATGGGTGAGAACTGTACCAGGTCATAAAAACTGGTCAGCCATTCTGACTTTCCTCAATTTGTTGTGGTGCAGTTTCGGCAGCTGGGTTTTCAATATTTTGGAGGAATGTAGGCTACCGTGAGTGTCTCCTTTTACTTCAGCTTTTTGAAAATCCAGAGGAATCTTCGTACAATCAGTCTGATCCAATTATCTATGTAATAGATGCATCTGAAGGGCCAGTGATAGAAGTTTCTAATGTAAGATATTTGAATAGAGCAATATTGAGATAGTGGTTGGAGCTTGCAAGGTATAACTGGACCAGGGTAATAACACTAAAGACGTAAACCCTGGTCTGGTTATTACACAGTAAAACTGTATCCACTTTACCATTGCAGTTGCTGTATTATACTGAAAAAAGAAAAACGCCCCAAAAGTTTTAGAATAAAGCTCCAAAACTGTTGTTTTACTATTGCACTAGTGCTGCAACATGTCTGTGCGATAACCACAACTGTTTCACAGTTTTTCATGCACACAATGTAGCACTAGCTGTTGTACCTAATCAAAATACAGGGATTGGCATATACTGTAGATCCCATTATTAAATCTGCTGTCCAGGTTATCAAAGAATAATGGGACAGTAATTTTGTGTTCTGATTAACAACGAGGGATTTTTTTCAGGATAATACTAAATATTGGATTTGGAGTGCTTAGTAGTTATTTGACTGAGGGTCCTCTGATTGAACATCTCTACTGCTTATCAGCTTGTGATAATATTTTTACTAAGTTTCATGTATTTTCATGATGCTGACACTCTGCACATGTCAATTCAAGGTACTGTCAGTTGCATGATGCTCAAAAATATCCAATGACTTGCAGATTTAAACTTCACTTAGCATTACAAATATTCATGACAGATATGCAAGTTGGCCTTTGTGGACTGTTAGATGATGTTTGCACCTCTACTACTTCATATTCCGTTTTGTCACTCTACAGCTTTATTACTGTCATTTTATTTTATTGCTGCCTGTACCCCAGGCTGGACCTTTTGAGAAAAAAACATCTACTGTTAGCTTAAAGGCAGCACAGAGGATGTTTCAACTACTATGTCTACAGTATGAGTGGAAACAAACAAGTTAGGTAGAAAGTGATGTTTCCTCACACCAGCAGCCAACAGACCTGCATAGGGCTTGCAGTGAGAGACCTAAACAACAACTAATTGGCTGTGGAGGCAGATTTATATGTTTACCATGATTTGTTCATTACTGAGTCACATTTTAATTAACAAACCTCTGGGAATTTCAAGCACCATGCAATGTACCTTGCTTCAAGATGTGCAGAATGGAAGCCCCCTGAAAATACATATAGCCAAAAACTGTTGAGTGGTAGGGAGATTCATTCACATAGCCTTCAAAAAAATATCAATAACACATAGTCTGTAAAGTAGAAGTGTGTGAAACTGGTAAACCTAGCTTTGTGAAATACTTTGCAAAGTTTCCAGACTTTATGAGGCTCGAATTGCATAGTAAAGTACCTACTTCCCTAAGCAAAAACTAGATGTAGTGGCACCACAACAGTGCAGTTGCTTGGAAAGTGTCATTTTTGTATAGTTTATGCTGAGAAAAGCAATGGCATTACTATTTGATGATACCAGTATTCATTCATATACCTTTCAAAGTCAGAAGATCATTGCTGCAGCTCCACTGGGGGATTGGATTAGACAGTCTTTAACTCATCTCTCACTCGACCATGGCCAAACTTGGTATACTGTGATTGCTCAGGTGAGCCAGGGTGAAAACAGTGGGTGCTTGCTAGTTGGTGTATCGGTCAGCTGTCCCTGAAAGAAACTTAGTGAATGCGGAGAGGTGAACTGGAAGCTATGTATCATGTTCTAGTCCCACTTCCATATAATCAGATGTGTGCATGTGCATGAAAAATGCCCAGTTTGTTCATGTTCCACCCCCCCAACAAAAAAAATATACAAAATTGGGGGAAAGGGGAAATTGTTTAACCAGGAGAGGCACACTAAGCTGAAGCTTGTTTCCAGGTGCAACCTGGGAGCACAAGGAAGTTAAATGACTTGTTCAGGGTTACACAGTATGCAAGTGGGGGCTGTGGGATTCAAACCCAGGTCTCCAAGTTTGTAGCGCAGAGCCATAAACCACTGCACTATACTGCCTCCTTAAAACACAAACACTAGCAATAACTTCAAATAATTAGCAGAAATGTCCTTGTGATACATAGGGGGAAAGAACAGTATATATGCCAAATTTAAAGTAAAAAGAAAAAAAAAAACAGCACACTCCTGCAATTATAGTGTATCTCCATCCTCCATATTTCCCCGAGTTGCTGCAAGGAGCAATCATTTCAAGTAATATCAATAGACCAAGTCATGTCATGATCATCTTTCACCGCGCTGTGACCGGATGTTGGTGACAAAATGAGAATAGTGGATGAGGAGGTGGGTGCTATTGTGTTTATAGGCCAGTAAAATGTATGGGGTTTCAAATGTTGATCGTGGAATGGAATGGAGTGACAGCAACTCAGGGGCAACATGGATATGCAATATAATTGTAGGAGGGCGTTTTTTTTAAGATTAGCAAATATATTATTAAATCTTCCATGCAACAATTGCATGTCTGTTAATGATTTCATTTCCATGGGAGAGTGACGATGGAGGTTATTGCTAGTGGGTGTGTTGTGTGCGTGCATTGGGAGGGAATAATCACGAGCAGAAACAGCATTTTTCATGCAAACATTGCATAATATGGGATGAGTCTAGAACATGTTATGGGTGTTCTCCTTAACCTTTCTGTATTCACCAATTTTGTTCACAGAAAGTTGTCCAACATTGCCCCGATCCCAACAGCCCAAGACACCAAATAACAGCCACATTCTTATTCTCTCCCTTGGCATCAAACTAATTACAATAGCTTCAGTCGGGTCATGGCCAGATGAGAGATGACTTAGTGCTTGGCTGATTGGTCCCTCGTTCAGTTGTTACTGCCCATCTTCAGACTAAGAGAAGTATGTGAATCAATGCTGACATCATCATATAGTAACACCCTTGACCACTTGTGTGGAACTGTAGGATGATGTTGGCATGGATTCCCATACCTGTTGTAGTCAGAAGATGGGTCAATGACCTCATCCAGTAGACAGATCAACCAATCGGTAAGACAGTTCTCAACCTGACCATGTCCAGATATGGTCTATTAATTGCTTGGGTTCCATGGGGGGGTGTGTGATTGGGTTTCTTGTGCTGCATTGAGTGGGGCGGTCAAGTGTTGATAATTGGTTGTGTGGAAATATTACTATCTCTGGGAGGTGGGTAGTGAGACCAAAAGTGATGAAGTGTTTTTTTTTCCTCTTTTTTGGGGAGGGGGTGTTAAATCATTTGCCATATTCCTCTGTCACAGGACCCAGTCTCATTTGTGCACATTATTTTAAAAGGACTATTCCAGCTAATATGAACATATGAAACTGTCAGCAGATAAAGGCCTTATGGTCTATCAAGTCTGCTTGATTGTGCAGCTAGCAGTACTTATACTGCAGCTGCCCCTCCCTCCCCCTCCAGTGAACTTCCCCCTTACCCTGTCTCATCCCCTTTTGAAGCAGCCCACTGTTCTACAGCATACCACTTCCTCTGGCAATGTGTTCCACCCAGACACCACCCTCTCTGTAAAAAAGTGTCTCTTCATTTCCCTCCTAAACCTTCCCCCTTCCAATCTCAGATCGTGCCTTCGTGTGTTCCTCCCCTCCTTAATTTGAAAAGCTCTTCCATGCCTATCTTATTTATTCCCTTCATGTACTTGAAGGTTTCAGTCATGTCTCCCCTATCTCTCCTCTTCTCCTGGGAGTACATGTTCAACTCCCTCAGCCTGCTGTCGTAGGGTAAGTTCCCTAGCCCCAGATCATTTTATAGCCCTGTGCTGCACCCCCTCCAGAAACCTAATGTCCTTCTTCAGGTACAGTCACCAGAACCGCATGCAGTACTCCAGGTGTGGTCTAACCAGTGACCTGTATAGTGGCAAGATCACCTCCCCCCTCCTGAAGGATATGCCTCTGGCAATACAACCCAGCATCCTGTTGGCCTTTGCAGCTGCCTTTCTACACTGTGCTGAATAGTTCATTGCTCCCATTATGATCACCCCCAGATCCTTCTCTTCTATCTTGGCTAGTTAAATCTCCCCTAGCTGGTAGCTCTTCCTTGGGTTTTTTTGCGGCAAACTGTAGCACCTTGCATTTCTTGGTATTGAACCCCAGCTGCCAAGTGTCCGACCAGGCCTCCAATTTTGCCAAATCATCTTGTAACTCCTGCCACCCTTCTAAGTCATCCACTACTGCTCCCATCTTGGTATCATCTGTAAACAGGCTGATCTTGCTCTTGATGCCTATTGAGATGTCTGTTACGAAGATCCCAAACAACACTGACCCCAGTACAGAGCCCTGTGGCACCCCGCTTGTCACTGTCCTGGGAGATGAGAGCTCCCCTCCCACCAACACCCCTGCTGTCTTCCTTGCAGCCAGTTCACTGCCCACACCACCATCTTCACCCCCATCCCTGTGCCTTCCAGATTACTTCCTAGTCTCCCATGTGGCACCAAATCAAATGCCTTACTGAAGTCCAGCTACAGGACATCTACTGCATGGCCCCTGTCTAATTGCTTGGTTATCCAGTCATAGTACTCCACCAGGTTGGTCTGACAGGATCTGCCCGAAACAAACCCAAATACTGAGCAGAAGTACTCATTTAATGCTTCTATCTGTTCTGCCCATTTCCACCCACCCCATCCCTCTTTATCCTTACTATTTGGTCCTTACAGCTCCTTTTCTCCCTGATGTACCTGAAAAAGTCCTTTTCCCCCTCTTTGATGACCTGTGCTAGCCTGAGTTCCTTGGACGCCTTGGCTGACCTGACTGCCCTTGTCACCTTCCTCGACTCCTTTAGGTAGTCTTCTCTGTCCTCCCCCTCCCTGTTTTTTTGTACCTTCTAAAGGCAGCTCTTTTCTTCCTTACTTTTTCCATGACCCCCTTGCTCACCCAGCTAGGCTTCTTGGCCCTAGCCCTCTTACTCTGGACCCTTGTACATGTTATGGTTACCCCTGTACTATTTCCCTCATCCTCCCGATGTCGGCCCATCTGAAGTCTAATACCCTTGTGCCCGTTCCTACTTCTCCTTTTCCCATGTTTATTGTGAACCACACTGAGTGGTGGTCACTCCCCACCAGCGGTTCCTCCACCTCCAGCTCCCTCACAAATTCACCATTCACCAGCACAAGGTCTAGGGTGTTCCCTAACCTGGTTGGCTCATTGACCATCTGCAATAGGAAGCTGTCCTGGATGTCATCCAGAAGTACCTGCTCCCTCCTATTCATGGTGGTTGGGGTGCCCCAATCCATTCCTGGCAGGTTGAAGTTCCCCACATTCACAGTGATGCCCCTCCCACAGGTCCTTCTGATCTGTCCTGCTAGTTCCCTATTTAACTTCTCAGTCTGAGATGGTGGCCTGTACACCACTCCCATCCTGAGGGTCCTATTTTTGGAGTCCTGGAGCTGCACCCTAATGACTCCATGCTGCCCTCCTCCCCTTCCTCCCCAACACACTTCAGTCCTTCCCACACATACAGCACCCCCCGTTTTCCTTTTACCCTGTCCCTCTGAAATATTCTATACTCTGGTACTGCCAAGTCCCAGTCATAGTAATGGGTGGGCCATGTCTTGGTCATTGCCACCATGTCCACCTCCTCATCTGCCATGAGAGCCTGTAACTCTGCTGTTTTGTTCCATAGACTTCTAGCATTCAAGGTTACCACCCTCCACCCTGCTTCCTTCCCCCCTCTCCCTACTTGCTTTCCCTTTCTAGCATCCCCGTCTGACCTCCCCCTAAGTCCCTTGCTGCTGGTATGGGGGTAAACTTATTCGGCTTCCCTACTTGTGGATCCCGCCTGATTCCTGCCCACTTGTCATCCCCCTCTTCTAGTTTAAATTCTCATTGTTTGCTAAGTATTCCCCCAGTTTCTGTTTGAATGCCCTCCTTCCCTCCTCACTTAAGTGTAGCCTGCCCTTAGAGTTAGAGATCACTGCCCTCCCAGGTCCTCCCCCCTCCACTAGCCCATACCCTTTGGACTGACACCATTCTCTTAGGCATGTGTTAAATCCCTCTATCCTCAGCTCCCTTGCCGTGTTCGCCCTGGGTACTTGAAGCACCTCAGAGAAAGTTTCTGATTGTTCTGCCTCCTCACAAATCAGCCCCAGCTCCTTAAACCTCCCCTGGACTACATCTACCATATTTCCCCCCAGATCATTTGTTCCCAAATACAGAACCATGTAAGGGTTTTCCCTACCCTCCCTCAAATACTTCAGAACAGATTGACCCACCCTCTCTGCTGTCATGCCTGGTATGGCCTTCACCCATATGTGACTATGCCTCTCCCCTTTGCTTCCCCATCTGATCCCTTTCAGAACTGAGTGTCCCAGCACTAGGATCCCACTCCTGTTTTCATGTTTTACTCACCTTGTCCTTCCTTTATCCCATCTCTTTTCTCTCCACTCCTCCTCCTCCTCCCCCTCCAGTACAGTTGTTCCCTTTCCACTCCTCTTGTAATGTCCCCTGTCTCTGTTCTGCCCTTCTTCTCCCCTTTCTCCTCTGATTTTACCTCCCCTCTCCAGCGGGCTCCATCTGCATCCTCCCCCTGATGCATCCCTACCCCTTTCTTCTCAAAACCCCCCCTTCCCACAACCCCCCTTACTCGACCTATCACCCATTCCACATCCCTTTAACCCCTTGGCCCCCCCCATTCCCTTCTCGCCTGGTCTGTTATCAGCTCCTCCACTCAGCACTCCCCCAACACATCTCCCTGTCCTGCCAGTACTGCTAACTGATTTTTCAATGTCCCTTCACTACCATCTATTTCCTCCTTCCTTCTGCTCGTCACCTCACTGCTACTGACTCTGCGACTGTTAGATTCCTCCTTCCCTTCCATCCTCCATTCCTCCCTTTTCCCACCCTCTTTTGTCCTCTGAACCAGAAATCCTGTCTCCTTCCCCCATCTGCCATCTTCTTCCCACTCCTCCCCCTCTATGTTTTTGATCTGTCTTCCCCCCAGTTACCCTCTTTCCCTCCCCAGCCACTGAGTTGTCCTCCACTGCAGCCCACATTCCCCTCCTAAGCTCCATTTGTAAACAGCTGATCTCATTTCTAAGCGGTCTTATTTGCCTGCACACCAAACACCCTCTCACCCTCCACGTAATTTTCAGAAAGATTGCCGCTCCACAGTTGGTGCAGTCTACCACCCTTCCCATCTCACTTTTCGCCCACCAGCGTCCCCCCCCCCATTTTCAGTTGAAGGATGCCCATACCACCCCTGTGACCCCTTCCATCCACCTTTTCCAATTCTGCCTATGGGTCCCCCAGCTCCCTCCGATACCTTACCCTCATGTAAAAGTTAGCCAATCAACAAAGCTTGCCCCACCAATAAGCAATCTGCCCTTTAACCCATGGCTACACTTCAGTAGTACAGCAAATTCTAACCTATAATCACTGTGCCAAACATATCAATATTGGGGTTTACAGAAATGCCCTGATCAAATAAGCAGTATAGAACATATTTGTAAGCAATAATCACTGTGGCAAACATTTCAACATTTGCACTAACCTCAACTAGTAAGATACAATGCAAAAACTGTATAGCATCTATTGCTGTTCTATAATCTAATGTGCATTGATATAGGGTTGCAGGCTGATGAGATCACTTAATGAATCTCCAGGCGTCATAGTTATCATACAATCCATGTCATTCTGTCAGAGAGCAATTTGACAGGCTAATATTTGTAGTTGCCTTACCCTTTGGCTCGTGATTTGGCTCTAAGAGCCAAGCCAGACCCAAGCTCGGCTCTGGCTCGGCTCTTCCTCAAAAAATCGAATCTTGCTCGGCTCTAACTATTACTAATTACTTTATGTATGTTGCATATTCAAGTCTCTGGCTTTCAAAACACTGTTGCATCTGGTCCTGTCACGCAAACTAATAACACAAATCTGGGCAATCTAACATGCAACATGATTGGGTGAGTCACTTTACGGGGCCGTGGATTCAGTTAGCATCAATCCACGGTTCTGCAGAGTAACTCAGGAGATGCCCCACCAAGTTTCCTTATGTACAGAAGAAAAGAAATTTGAGTGGCAGCCATTTCAACTGCCGATTGACTGAACAGAAGTGGAGCATTTTGACACCGTGGCCGGGTACCCCCCCGCCACCATGAAACATCCCGAGCTGTCTGTGTGAATCCAGTTATGAGTGTGGCAACAGTTGTCCTATGGTGTGGGGTTGGTGGCATGGGGGAAGAGGACTTTAAATCACTTGTAGAGAGAGTGACAGTGCCAGCAGAGTGAGTGGCGAGGGGGAGAGAGAGAGGCTGGCCGTTGCTGTTTTCTGTCACGTGTCGTGTGTGTCTACGAGAAACAGACAGAGAGACAGCAAAGAGTGAGATGCACTTTTCAAGAGAGACAGGGATGAATTGATGCTGTTTGTGTTAGCGACCAAGAGAGACCTGCTGTGCCCTCCCCCCCCCATAGTGTGAGCATCCTCTGGGCGAGAAAGCACTGCCAGTGACTGGTACTGATGGTAGGCTATCTCTGTCATTCAGCCTATGTCAACGGGCATTTTTTTTGGGGGGCGGGTCTTGTAAAACAGAAAATTATCCATCGTTGTCTGTTGCACTGTTAGTTCCCCCAACCCATCCAAGCCCTTACTTAACCACCAGGGGTCTGATGCCGTGATCTTCTCCACACCGAAAAGACGCCTTCACTCTTCAATGCTGGACTGTGAACTGAAGAAATCAAGTATGTGGCTCAACGCAGCTTTCAGCTTAGTAGCATAACTTGGGCATTTTCTCTGTGTAGTGAACTACTGTGATCATTTACTCTGACTTCAATGTCCTGCACTGCTTAGAGCTAGCCACCCACTCCCCTAGTGTTTCATTTAAGCTGTATGTTTTCTGCCAGGGTTAGTCAGAGTAGTAAACACCTTGAGTATTGCATTGTTGTTCTTACAGCTATTTCTATCTGCTGATTGCATAGTGTTCCCTGCATTATCCTGTGCTGATTTTTGTCCTCTCTGCTGTTCTTTGCTAGCAGGTTTCCTGTTGCTTGGTGGGGCCTAGCAGTTTCCTAAGCAGATTCCTACCTGCCTATCACCCTCCCCCAGAGATCAGGTTACCTATCTAGTGCCATTATTTAGCCCCTCTTCTATTTCTTTCCCCAGCTCTCCCTCCCAGCTCCAGGACCACTGGAGCTGTGCCATCCAGAAGGCATTTGGGGGAAGTCAGCAGCCCTGAGCTCTCTACCCTCTCCAACCAGCCTGCTACATCCAGGTGTCCTGTCAGACTGTGGGGGTGCCAGCACTGGGTTGCACTTGAGTCCTCCTTTTATTTCTGCCTGAGCCTATCAGCCCACTTTTGCACCCATCCCTTCTCTTCTCTTGGTTTCTCACTCTGAAGTAACAGTTTGGCCACTCCCTAACCCCAACAATTTTTCCCACCCCTCCTCCCTGCTGTACCAGACCCCTCTCCCCTCCTCTCCCCCCATCTTGTCAAGGCACCATAATTCTCCTAGTTTGGGGCATTGGGAACTGAACCGTGGTCTGCCCCTACTCCACTGTTCCAAAGGCACAGCCTTAATCCATTTGGCCAACACTGCCTTAGCCCGTTTTGTGGTGATTGTAAGATATAGCACGCATTATGAATTGTGTAATGTTTCCTCTGCTGGCAGCCTCTCTTCCAGGCAGTCTGTTATTGACTGATTTTTGTGCCTCTGTCCTTGCTATTGAGCAATGGAGCCAGTCCTCCTGTATACCCACCACACACTCTGATGCTCCCTCCCCACATATAACCAGATGGGAAATCACACAAACAGGCCCTCTTCTTCTTGCTTTTCTCTACAAACTAGAGCATTGGCAACTTGGGCTTTTTGTTTTCTCCCTCTCTTTTACCTCTCCCCCTTCTATCCCTTCCTTACTGCCCAGTTCTCTCCCTGCTGTTGTTGGCAGGGGACATCAAAATGAACCCTGGCCCCCCTAAACATCCCAGTTGCCCATTCCCACACTATGTGGGCTAACCCCTCTGGGTTAAAGATGGCTCAACTTAACATCTGTAGCCTCCCATCCAAATATGCGGATCTCGAAGCTTGGGTTACCTTCTACAAGCCCTATGTCCTGGGGCTCACGGAGATGTGTCTTAAACCACATATCTCTGATGACACCTACCAACTCCTGAAATACTCCCTGTAGCGCCATGATCGCCTAGGGGAAAAAAGGGGTGGCATTGCACTCTTCTACAGGAGGTTCTTAACTGCCTCCCTTGTCCTGTCCTCAGAGCCTGACTCCCCAAGTGAGTGGCTCATCCCGGAGCTGACCCTGGACTCATCCAAAAAGCTGTACCTTGGTTGCTGTTATAACCCTCCAAATGGAGGCACACCAGGTCTCTTCAAACATCTGTCTGGACTGGGTCAACTCACTCCACCCAGAGATACCATTCTCCTGGGAGACTTTAACCTTAACTGGTTAGGTTCCCAGGAACTCGATTACACTAACCTGCTCAAACATCACCAACTAGTACAGCTGATCACTAACCCTATCAGACATAATATGCACACCCCAAATCACTCCTTTCTTGATTGGATGGTCACAAATAGGGAGGACAACGTGTTCCAGGCAGGGACCTTGTCCGACTCCATCAGCAACCACTCCCCTAGTTACCTTCTCTGGTCTACTAAAACTACCCCCCCCCCCACAAACTCCTGTCCTTCCCCCCAAACTCCTGTCCTTTCATAATTTTCACTGGCCTTACACCACTAAATTCATTGAAGATGTCAACGGCATTGACTGGTCGTCTCTCTACTCTATGTCTGATGTGTCTACTGCAGTAAAATTCCTCACCGATGCCCTCCTTAAGATTCAAGACAGACACTTCCCACTCACCACTAGGAGAGTAAGAGGTGGCTGCACCAGATGGATTACCAAAGAACTTCTGGCCCTAATGAAAGACAGACTCCAAATGGGTCGCCTACAAGTGCAATCCCACACCTGACCTCTGGAATGAATATTGGAGACTGCATAATAAATGTAAACAAGCCACCCAGTCCCAAAAACGCAATTACTACCAGAAATTGCAAACAGATAACCTTGCAAACCCACATCGTTTCTGGAGCTCCTTGGGCTCCCTCCTCTCTTCAAAGACCCATAGCATGATTATAAACTTAAACTCCCCCACCAGCTTACTAACACACCTGACTGAGATTGTCCAGATGTTTAATAGTAAATTCACTGAGCTCTCTGCCCACCTAAACAAACTCCCCTTCCCCAGCAACCTCATTCTCCAAGTGGGCACGCATGTGACCTGCCCCTTCCCTCCTCTCCCACCTCACCCCCCACCCCTGCCTTTCTACTGCAGGGTCATCTCCCAGAATGTTACTTCTAAGCTCTTCAGGAGCCTCCCTACTTGGGGAAGTCTGGGTACCGACAGCATCCACCCCTCCGTGCTCAAACTTGTTGCCCCTGCCCATATCCAAACCATTGACGTTTATTTTTAACCTTGCTCTGACCACTGCCACCATTCCTGTCTCCTGGAAGACAGGCAAAATAGTCCCTATATTTAAAGCAGGAGACCCTCTTTTTCCCAATAACTATTGACCAATCTCTATTCTCCCCCACCTCAGTAAACTCTTAGAGAAAATTGTGCACCACCAACTTTCTGACTACATTGATAAGTACAACCTTCTGTGTGAGCAGCAACATGGTTTCTGCAAAAAACACAGTACTGAATCTGTCCTTGCACTCTTCACAGACCATGTCTACAGAAATATGGATTGGGGAAAAGCTA
The DNA here is from genome assembly GCA_016271365.2 of Neoceratodus forsteri. Taxonomy (NCBI): domain Eukaryota; kingdom Metazoa; phylum Chordata; order Ceratodontiformes; family Ceratodontidae; genus Neoceratodus; species Neoceratodus forsteri. The sequence goes on from CM057449.1 coordinate 1,841,928,272, forward strand.
CTGGCACAGTGTTTGTGGCCCTGACCAAGGCCTTTGGCCTGGTCAACCACCATGTACTGCAAATCGGGTTTTTTATACTTGACAGGTGGTGGGATAGGTAAGAGGGAGAAAGCTTCAGAGTACTCTATTTCTTGAAACTCTGTAGCTTTTGCCCTCTTACCCATCCCACCACCTGTCAGTATAAACACCAATATACCTGTCAGGACACACTGTATCAGAAGCCCCTTCTGCCCTATCAGCTTACTTTTCTGGTCTAGCAATATGTACCCAATACTGCCTGCACTTGTATGTGTTTTTTTGTATATAATGTCTCTCCTTATTTCCCTGACCCTACTGTTTTTCACTGTTGATATTGTTATTTTTTTTGTTTCTCATACTGTTACAATGCCTGTATATCTGTATGACTATGTATAATTGTTTATGACTTGCGCGACGCAGGTCCACCTTGCAAATGAGCTTGCTCAATGGTGTCCGCCTGGATAAATAAAGATTTTGATTGATTGATTAATTGATTGAAATCAAGCTCCACCAGGTTGGATGCTCTAATGAGACCTTACATTGGTTCCACAGCTACTTAACTGGATGCTCTCAGGTGGTGGTTATTTGTGCTGCCAGCTCCTCTGAATTGCTTGTCTCTATGGGTGTCCCCCAGGGCTCGATACTCGGCCCTCTACTATTTGTCTATTCATTAACTCCCTCCCCTCCCACAACCTACACTACTCTGCTCTCTTGTATGCAGATGACTTAGTCCTCTTTCATAGTGATAAGTCACTTCAAAACATATCCTCAGTACTCTCCTACAACTATGGCTCTGCCCATAACTGGTTCTTATCTAACATGTTCCTTGTCAACGAGAAGAAAACCAAGGCAATATTACTTGGATCCAGGCCCTACCTGGCTGGTATTGCGAAAACCAACTCCTCTCTTACTGTGCTCTCTCCATCTGGTCCTCCCCTGTAGATTGTCACCTACTTCAAATATCTGGACGTTACCCTCAACCCCTGCCTCATGTTTACAGAACATATTAACACTATCATACGCAGGGTAAACCAAAAGCTGGGTGCCACCTACCGACTATGGAATTTCCTAACCTCAGATGTCCATCTAGCCATTACTCTGGGCAACCTTCTCCCGATCCCGGACAACTGGTCCCCCATTTTGTCCCCCCGCTATGTCCTTCACTCTTTGCCACAGACTCAATTCTGTCTATAATAGTGTTTGCCACTTTTCTTTAGTGGCTCCTTATGCAACCCACTACTGTTCCTTGTATCAGTCATGAGGGTGGATCTCGCTCAAGGACCATCATGACTATGCCTTAGGAAGCCTCATTGATGGCTCCCTGCATGATGGTGTGGATTCACCATATGTTTACCTCTTCACAGCCAGAGTGCCAACATGGTGTCTTCACAAAACATCGGTCCCCCTGGTGGTCCCCAAAGTCTCTTCAGTTATGGGTGGTAAATCATTGTCTTTCACGGCACCTTCTCTCTAGAACAGTATCCCTGCACCCCTCCGCTCGGCTGGCTCACACCTAATCTTCAATCTCTACTCAGAACCTGGCTATTATCCACAACCAGCTGTTCCTGCTCGCAAGGGTAACCCCCCTCCCCTACATGTACCCCCCTTCCCCCTGGGTGGACTCTAAACCTCCACTTGCTCTTAGCCCTTGTACTTTTGTCCCATACAATGTATCATTTTTATTTGTACTGTATTATTATCACCCATGCATCTTCTTGTAGTCTGCAATCTCTGGAATTGTGCTGTAGCTTGCATGTATTTCATTTTTTGTTATTGTTAGCGCTGAACCCATGTTACTGCTTGTATGCTTCACTTCTACTGTAATGTACTTGTATCCTGTATTTTTTGTTATCTGTGCCACTACTGTGGCCCAAGTCGTGCCTGAAAATGGTCCATCGGATCAGTGCACTTACCCGGTTACCAAAGACTTATATAAAATAAAATACATTATTCAATATTTTTGTCCCAAATTTTCAACATACCTTTTTTGGGACACTACCTCATGAACAATGCAAGAGATATTAGATAAATCTGTCCTGAAAGGTGAGTTCATGTTCACTGCTCGAAATCACCTTTCCAGCAGGAGCTGAAAATTTTCTCCACCATTGTTCGTGAGATGAGGTCATAAGAAGGCTTTGTTGAAATTTTGGCATACCGATTTAAAAAAACAATAAAGTTATCAGGCTACATTTAGGTTTAAGAATGCAGGCTTGTAACTTCGGTAATTTTCAATCTTTAGACTCCAAATTTTCACCAAAACCATTTCTTCACAGGACCTCATTAAAGGGACAGTAAATATTGCAGGGTTCACTCAAATTGTGAAAGCTCATGCAAAGATATTTCAAATGAGGCACTGGACTTCCTTGTAGGTGTCAGGAGTCTTAAGATATGACTAGCTACTTTAATCTGTAAATCAAAACAAGGCAGCAGCCATTTTAAAACAGGAAGTGATGTCACTAAGGGGCAAACTGCATGTTGTTAATTACAGCTTGCCCCTCAGCGACATCACTGTTGCTCTCATGATTCAATGAAATGGCTGCTGCCTTGTTTTGATTTACAGATTATTTAGGTATTCATAACTCAGGACTCCTGACACCTACAGGTAAGCCCAATACCTCATTTGAAAGATTGTTTTATGGGCTTTCACAATTTGAGTGACTCCTGCAATATTTACTGTCCCTTTAATATGACAGCTGTCATTTTTCAAATCCTAGCCAAAATGTGTTCTCGCATCACGAAAGGTGATTTCGCAGTCACTGCGCAAAATCACCTTTCCTGCATGAGTTGAAAATTTTCTCCACCATTGTCCATGAGGTGGGGGTCATAAGAAGGCTATGTTGAAAATTTGGCATGAAAATATTGAAAAACAACAAAGTTATGAGGCTACGTTGCTGTTTGTGAATGTAGCCTCGAAACTTTAATACACCCCTGCTACATACACTATGCAAGGAAACATTCGGCATTGACAAATGCTTGTATTTAGATAACTGCTGTAGTAAAAAATGCGTCACAGCAATTATATAAAACAAGACAGAGGGTAGTGTGTACATCTCCAGTTTTACACACATCCTCAGTGTTCTTTGCTTGTATAAACCACTCAAGCTTTGTTCTTGGGGTTTATGTACTGTAGCATCCAACACCTTGAGTGTGTGTAAAATATCATTAAACACACTACCGCATGTATTATTCTATATATATTGATTGGGGCCATTGTTTTTATTTTGCTTTGTATTTTGCCAAAAGTGCTGATGTTTTTTGATAAAATGTATATTGTAATTTTAGTTCCAGTACTGGGTATATCCTGAGCAATACATGTTCATTATACATGTACTTAAAGTGAATAAATGAAAGCATAGACCTCCCAATCATAACATGGGGATATATTTAACAATGTTATGATCTTTACTGGGAAGAGGTTACAGTTTGTATCTTTGTTAGTCATAGAAAGGACTTATGTCTGGTACCTGACCTCAATTTGCAATCCTAGAGTGAAAAATACCAGATATGTAGTGCACTGCCCTCGGAGTGGCATAATTACGACTTGCTGTTTCTTTTTATGACTGTAACTTATAGCCAAAAAAAATAGCCATTATCTTGATGGAATGTCATCTTCCACAGTTGTGGAAAAATCTTGGATACTGATTCTATAGTTTTCTAACAGTGCCAGTCATTTGTAAACATTTCTTTGAGCTCCCCCATTTCATCATCTTCAGTTCACAGGTTTGCATGTACTGTGGTCTACTGTCTGCTCTTTGTACTGCTGTGCTGTTCTGGTATATTCTTAAGATTATTTTTGCACACCTTATTGTTGTTATATTGGGCACATTGCTGTGTATTAGGTTTGGAATACATTGTATACAGTACTGCTGTGTCTACAAAATATGGTCTTCTGGCAAGTCAGGCATCCTTACAAAATCTTAGCACTATTCACAAAAATATGTATAATTTTAGGTTTTGAACTTTTAAGCATGTGTGAGACAAAATGTTTTGTAATCATTAACAGACACGTTTTGTTATAAACATAAACTGTGAGAATCTTAGGAAAAATTTAGAACCTAGAATACAAATTTTACAAATTTGGGTGCTCACAGGAGCAAACCCTCACTGTTTCTGGCTGCAAGTTTCAAATATATTTAAAACCACAATTTTTATTTTGAGTGACTACCTGTCTAATACTGATTTAGCTTTACTGACATGCGTGTGTGTGTGTGTGTGTGTGTGTGTGTGTGTGTGTGTGTATGTACCTATGTAAAATGTGCTGACACAGAAGAAAAATGATCCCCTGTCAGCTAGAATGCATCTAAACTGGGGTGCCCTATTTTCAAAGGGCACTTAGTTTTCGCAGCGTTTTCCATGAGTTTTTCAGCTTGTATAATTTTTTTGCCACAAATGCTGACTTTTTGGATGCTACCAATACCTTGGTTCTTGATGCTGTAAGACCATCTAACACATAGCCTATCAGTGCAGATTTAAGTCTGCTTTGAAAAAAGGGCAGACCCAGATCCATGCTGTATCAGTTTAAAAATCCCCGTGTCTTTTGTTGTAAAATTTTTTATTGAGTTTCAATTAAAACACAGCAACATTAAAACCTGTGTTTTCTGCAAAAGGTTACAGGGTGCCAGACATCAAGCAAACTTACAGATGATTACATACTGTACATCACCCTGAGAAGGGTCCAATGAGGGAAGAGATGTCACATCCTGTCTACCTGGGAATGAAGAGACAGTGTTGGGTACATTTAAAAGTATCCTTCTTGCTTTTAAAAGCCCCTGAGTGTATTGTGATAATGGAGGGGGTACATACTTATCCAGCTATGCCAGACTGGGGTTCTCATTGGGGTCTTGGGGGGCATGGGCCTCCATCTTTACGTCAAGGCTTCATACGAGCTCCTGCTACCTAGGTACTTTCATCCTGCACTAGCTGAGACTCTTCGACCCTCTGGAACAAAACAACAGAACCACAAAGAATGCCTAGTTCTAGACAGATGGCTGCTAAGTCTTTTATACAGTTCTATTATATAGAGCACATTAACACATAAACACATGAACTCTGGTTGTAACTATACTTGGAGCATAGGCTGGTACTAAAGATTGGTGTTTGGGGAGATATATGTGCTTATCTGGTACCTGTTAGGCAGGGCCTTGGGGTAAGCTGTCACTAAGGGTCAGATGTTGCCAATAATAGTGGAGCATTTCCACCATTTGGGTATCTTTTCCACCCCAGCTGGTGGGCTGGTGTAGGCCTTGTATGAGCCCCAGGAGGTGTGGAATTTGTGCATGCAGTTACTCTGCAGATGAGATATCCTGTCTAGATTCGCTTTGAAGTGAGTGAGGAGAGAATCTCACCCAGGCTGGGCACCGGTGCAGAGTGCCATTTGCAGAGCATAACTCTCTTGGGCTGCATGGCTAGTAGGGCCAACCATCTGTATTCAAGGGGCTTAAGTTCGGGCATCCCTGCCTTAATCCTGAGTATGAAGAGGCGGGGGTGAGGCAGGTATTGTGGTGCCCAGCACCTGTTTAGCCACCTGAATTACTTGGAGCCAGATGCCCTGCAGTTTATGCCCAGGGTATGTGGTATAGGGCACCTCCTGGCACCTGGCCTCTCCAGCAGTTGTCATTATCTAATATTTTGGCCTGTGAAGGACTACTGGGGTCCTATACCAGGAGTGTGAGACTTTTCTCTGTATTAGTCTCAAGCAGGCATCTTTATACCAGGTGTGGGTGTCTTTCCATGCCTGTCCCCACTGTAGCTCTGAGATCTTTTTGCCCATCATTTTCACCCATCTGTTCCTAGAGTCCTCCAATTGTGAGGGGAGGGTGTCCCTTAGTTTTGCATATATCCTGCCTGCTAGGCCTTTTGGGTGCAACAGCCTTGCATCTAACTCATAGGGTTGCCTGGGCCCTTCCTCTGGTTTGTCTATGTGCTGTACTGCTTCTCTGATTTGTAGGAAATGCCAGACGTCCCTCTGCTGGAGACCCCATTTGTTCTGTAGTGTCTGGAAGTGGGTCACCCTAATATGGGGGGACTCTAAGATGTCTTCAACCTGGGTTATGCCTTTGGCTACCCATTGGGGCCAGCAAACCATTTTCTTGTCTATGGTAATTTGTGGATTTTGCCATAGAGGTGAAACTGCCAAGGGGAGTGTGCCCAGGCTGAGCTTTTTATGGGTACTGCATCAGTAGTGGTTGGACGAGTCAACGCTGCGGTGTGGCGATTCTATTTCCATCTTGGGATGGAAGAGAAGTTCAGAGACAGTTACAACCTGGCCCTGTTCTGTTTCCATACCCACTCACTGTGGTTCGAGTACGGAGTGGGGGTGAAGCCAATACAGCTCCTGGGCCATCTGGATGCCCACTTGTATCCTTCCATTCATGGAAGGTTCCAGCTCCCTGTGGCCCAGTGTACCATAAGCTTGTTCTAGCTGAAGTGAGGTTTGGCTCCCTTCCACAGGAAGTCCCCCATCAGTTTATCTATAGTCTGATACCATTTCTTGAGCAGTGTGGTAGGGATATGGGCTATTAGGTATAGGAATCTTGGTGCTGTGACCATTTCGATGGCCGCTATCTTACCCGCCATTGTGAGCCAGATCTGCCGCCATCTGTCAAACTCCATTTTGGTTGCCTGGATCAGTGGCTGAAGGTTGGCCTGTCATAAGTCCCCAATGCGAGGGGTGATCTTGATACCCAGGTATGTAAATCTCCGTAGGGTCCACGTAAGTCCTGCACCGATGGCAATTTGCTGATGGCATTGCTGATTAAGTGGCATCATCTCGGTTCTGTAATGGTTTAGGCGTAGGCTGGAGAGCTGAGCAAAGGAGTCAAGCAATGTGAAAAGGGCCGGGAGTGAGCCATGAGCATCTGCTAGGGAATGAACAAGTTATCTACATACATAAGGGTACTATATGATGTGGGTCCAATTTCAATTCCCTTAATATCTGGGTGCTGTCTAATACTGTAGCTGCCACTAGTGGCTCCACTGTCAGCACAAACAATAGTGGGGAGATGGGGCAGCCCTGTCAGGTCCCACTCTTGAGGGGAAAAGGCATTGATAGGAGGCAGTTAGTGAATACTCTTGCCACCGGGGCAGTGTATATTGTGCTCACCCAGGACCTATATCTGTCACCCACCCCCAGGTGTGCCAATACCTTTGTATGTAGTCCCACTCTAGGGAATCAAATTCTTTTTCAAAGTCTACCACAACTGCTGCAGCTGGGGTATGGGTGCATTTTGCAGCATGCATGAGGTTCAGTAGAGATCTTGTATGATCCATGTTGTGTCTGCCTGGGATAAAGCCCACCTAGGATGGGTGAATGAGCTCAGTTAACATGGGTCTCAGTCTGGATGCCAGGACCTTTGAATGAATTTTACTGTCCACGTTTATCAAAGAGATGGTCCTATAAGTCCCTGCTATTGTGGGGTCCTTGTCCTTTTTGGGAATGACCATAATTACTGCTTCCTTAAGGGTGGTGGGTAGGGATCCTGTTATCTCGGTCTGCATGTATACTTTCATGAGGAGAAGGGTGGACTGATCTCATAAGACTTGGTACAATTCAACTGGGAACCCGTCTCCCCCAGGGGATTTCTCTGGCTGTAGGGCTTTTATGGTGGCTCTGACCTCAGCCTCCTTTATGGGTGAACCTAACCCTCTAGTCTGTAGCTGGATTAGTCTTGGGAGCTCCAGGGTATTCAGGATGGGCTGGATTCCTTTGGGGGGAGTGGCATAGGTGGTGGTGGTATATATTTTCAAGTAGAAGGAGGCCATCACCTTGCTAACCCCCTGTGTTTCTGCGACAGTGTCTCCTTGTGGGGTTTTCAGTCCAGGTATGTGCCTATCAGCCTGCTGCTTCTGTAGCTTGTAAGCAAGCACTTTACCACTTTTATCGCCTCCTACCCAAAACCTATGTCTAAGCCTTAGTATTGCCACCTCTGCCTTCCTGTTAATATGTTGATTAATTTCAAGTCTGAATCCTAGAATTTCTCACCCTGTGGGGGGAGTTTGGGGATGGGGACAGCATGGCTTTGTAAGCTGACTCAACCTGATTCAGTTGCACCTCCAGGTCAGCTAGTCGCTTTTACCTGTCCCTGCGCTTAGCCACTGCGTAGCTCATGACTTTCCCTCTCATGGATACTTTAAATGACTCCCAGGTATTCACTGCTGATGTGTCCAAGATGGGGTTACTTTCCATGAAGAAGGCTGCTTCTTTTCTTCTTTTTGTGCCCAGGGAACAAAATCCAGGTCTCGCATAAGAAGAGGATCTAGCTTCCTGTTGCCTCTGGTCGGGGCAGTCGGCCCCCAAGTGAAATGCAGTTGAACTAGAGTGTGATCTGAGATCACACGGGGAAGGATGGCTGTGTCAATTACATTCTGCATCAGCTGGGGGAGGCCAGTCAGAAATCTAGCCTACTATATTATGTGTGTACCTCCGAGTGGAAGGTGTAGTCCCTGGCACGAGGGTGGAAAAGCCTCAAAGCATCTGTTAGACCAAGGTCGGCCATCATTTGGTGTAAAGCACGCCCGGCACTAAGGCATATCTCTTTGCCAGAGTTACTTCTGTCTATTTGTGGGACCAGTGTAAGATTAAAGTCTCCTCCAACCAGTAGAGGGCATGTGGGGGGTAAGAAAGTTGTAAGAGTTCCAGACAGGCCATGAAAGAACTGTGGGTCATCCAAATTGGGCACATAAATATTACACAGCAGTATGGACCCTGTCAGGGTCTCATAGTTTGCCATCACCCATCTACCCTCTGGGTCAGAAACAGAGGCTGTTAGGGACCACTGAAGGGATTTGTGGATAAGTATAGCTTCCCCTCTCTTCCTGGTGGGTGTACCTGCATGCACTTCTTGTCCTACCAAGTCCTTCATTAGTGTACCATGGTCATTTTATGTTGGCTTAGTTTCTTGTATGAAGGCCAACTGGGATTTCAGCCGTTTTAGATAGCAGAGGACTTTTTTACATTTGACCGGGGTATTTAGTCCTCTGATATTCCACGTGTGGCAAACAACTTCACCAATGATCAGCCAGAGGGATACAAATGTATTGTTTTGCAAAAAAGATCCATCTGGCGGCTAAGGTAGGGTGGCCCCCTTCCAAAGCATATGGCCTTCTGCCCACAATCCAAACTCTACCCATGTCTCTGATGTTGAATAAGCATTTTATAGTCTTGACATTATTAGCATAATCACTCCCCAGGTACCCTCCCTCTGAGTGAAAATTAAAGTAGAGAAATCCTGTTAATATGCACAACCAGTTGTTCCAACCGTGACTATGTAAACTGTAACTATTAATGGAATACAAAACCAAAAATCTTTCAGGGGTAACCATCTGATTCTTGGCCAGCTGCAATACTGTGCCTCAGGTCATTCAGATTTACCCCAGGGGTGCAATCCCCAACACTAAGCCAGAGAAGGTGTGAACTCCAGTGCTTATAGCCCTGTGAGCACTCTACTTGGTAGCCCTCTGCTGAGGTAAGATATATGGGGGTTAGAGCATCCCTGTGTATCCACCCAGGGCTTGTGTCACTTGACTTCATCTGTCCTGGCAGTTTTGTTGCAACAACTTGAGGTGTGCCCCCGCCACCAGACCGCTAGGCCTTTACTGACCTGATGGCCATTGCTTAGAGCTAGGGGGAAAGGGGGAGGGGTCCAAGTGAGGGAGAAATTTGGGGGCATTGCCAACCATATAGGTATGCGCTCCTGAGGAAGTAGAGGGAGACGAAAGGGTACTCCACAGGTGTATTGTGCGGTCTGTGGTCTAAGGGGCTGCAGTAAGTCTCTTTCTCTCTTGGACCTGTAGGGGAGTACCCAGTTTTCAATGGTCATAAACCTGACTGGTGCTCTGACCTACCCCAAGAGTTGCCCCTTCCCTATATCAGTTCAAGTAGGAGTTAAGGGCACATCCATACTACATGCATCGGGGGGGATGAGGGGGGAAAGATGGGGCACACAGTTTGGTCAGAATGGGTGTACATCTCATATATTGCGGAACTTGGGGAGGGGTCCCACTCAGGTCTATTACCCTGCAACAATGTCTTAGCTCTTTAATAGCATACATTTTCTGCTTACTCATGAATTCTTTACAGGATTTGTACTGCAGCCCTTTAAAAAGGGGGATTGTGCTTGAGGGGTGGGCCAGTACACCTAGTTATCTTGCCTCCTGTGCATTTACTGGCCAAGGTAGGGCAGGGACAGACTTGATAATTTCTGGATAAGTCCCTAAACAAGCCCGAGCCCCTCCATCCCATTAACCCATGAAACACCCCCAATTAGCTCCTCTACACATTCCTGTAGAAAATGGCACAGTACTTATCTGGGTTTATTCATTCTTGCAACACATTGGAGGAGTTTTGTCAGTGGGCTGCCTCATCTGCTTCTTCTAGGCCCTTTGGTGGATCTCCAGTACTGAAACCTACCTCTGATTGTAAGGCCATGGCCTCGCTTGATAGATCCTCTTCTAGAGTAGTGGCCCACTTATGGTAATCTGGGCTGGGCAGGCAGTCGTTGACTTGTGGCCCCTTGAGTTCCATATCCATGTGTTCCTGTAGGTCACGTGTAGGAGAGGCCTGCAGTAATAGGGTATACCGGTTCTGAGTGAAGTAGGTGCTAACAGTCTCTGAGTCTGGGGCCCTTATTTTTTCTCCTAGGCTTCTGGTGTATTTTGTCTTTCTTCCTCTGTCAACTGGGTGGGTTCTTCATGAGTGCCGCTTCTGCTGGGACCTTTTTCAGGAACTCGGTGGTAGGGACCAGAGGTCTTGTCGGTCTCCTTCACTGCTGGTGCAGTTGCTGGCATAATGATGTTGGCCTGCCTCCTCTGCTCTTCCCCTGCTGCCACTTTGCTCATGGATCCTAGGCGATGTGTTCCTATGGCCCACCGGAGAGCTGTTAGCAGTTGTTTTTGCCTGCTGGGGCCAAGTTCTGGTGATGAAGTCCCTTATTGCTGCAGGAGAGCTGAATTATAAAGGCACTCCATTGTGGGTTAGTCTGAGCACCACAGGGTATCTGAGGGGAAAAGGGGTTGTTGAGCTCATGTAGTTTCTTCCTCGCTTCTATGAACTGTTTCCGCTGCTGGGCCAGGTCCCTTGAATAATCTTGGAAAATGAGGATTCGGTGCCCATTCCATTCAAGGGCACCCATCTCCCTAGCCCTTGTCTGGATGACCTCCTTTTCAGTAAAATTCAGTATTCTGGCCAGGATTGCTCTGGGCCATTCTCTTTGTTGCAGTCTAGGCTGTAGGGAATGGTGGGCCTGCTCGATCGTTGGGCTGGTGCTCTCCAGTAGATGCAGCACTGCTTGGGAGGATCTTTAGAAGAAAGTCCATGATCCTACCCTGTTCGCTCCCTTCTGGAAAACCCAGGAGCCACAAGTTGTTGCGGCAACTCCTGTTTTCCAGGTCATCAACTTTTTCTTGTAGGGCCCTGATTTGCTGGGCTTGCTTACGCATGCTTACCCAGTGCCCGTCCAGTGTTTTTTCATGGGCTGCAGATTTTTGTTCTATCTACCGGATCCATAAGTCTAAGTGATGCAGTGCCATTGTGGTGTTGTTAGAAGCCAGTGTGAGTTCTTCCATGTGCTGCATCACTGAACAGAACATGTCTCTGATGGAGAGCTCCGTGTTGCCTCTGTTAGAATTCGCCATGTGGTCTCCCGCTGTTGCGAGTGGGTGCAGCTCCTTGCAGTCAGTCATGAGTCGATCAGTTTGAAAAGGATATGCGGTGATTGTTGAGAGTTTCACAAATGTTCCAGTGGGGCTCTTTTCAGGTTATGGTCAGTAGAAAAGGTATGTTTGGAAGGACTGAGCCCTGGCTATAACGCTCCTCCAAATTAAGCTGCCATCTTGCTCGTTGATCAGCCCCCTGTGTCTTTTGAATAATTACAAGCTTGATTGCATAGCAGTACAAATAATTCCACTGCAGGTTTCCTACAGTAGGTGCAAGACTGGTATGAAACAGAAAAGGGTTCTGTGTTATCTTGCTGAATGTTTCTGTTTTTTTCAGGGCTGGCCCTAACCCCTGTGATGCCCATAGGCAAACTTTTTTTTTTTGTTTTACACTTCATGTTTCCACTTTGTCCCTGGCAGCCTTTCTCTGACTGCCCCCCCAGACCCATCACCCTGATTCCCCCAGGACTCACCCTCAATATTGCCCCCTCTCACGGGGCTGTGGGTGTCTCCAGCCATGAGGTGTAGGGCCTGTGAGAGGTTGATCGTCATCTCACCGCTGCGGGGGGTTTCCCACAGATTTTTCTCCCTGAGTCCATTGACATGCAATGGGTGGAGCAGTTGAGCTCTGCTTCTGCAGAGATGGCCTATGCCTCTGAACATGGGGTCCATTCCACAAAGTGGTGGCATGCATATGCTGGCACCCAACTATCGCTGGGTGTCAGGCAAGCAGCTTGCCATGCAATCTCCCCTCCCTGAGGAAGGAGAGCTGTTTGTGGACACTTGATCCTTCCTCCCATGCCAGCTCCCAAGCAGCCCAAGTCTGTTTTTGATACCGGGTCGCTGGTGCAGCTGCAGGGAGGCATAGATGCCTCAACCAGCCCACCACTGGGCCGGCCCCATAAGCGAACTCAGTAGGGTTAGATTGAACAAATTGGTGACTGGATTAGCTGTGTCTTGGCTGCCAGTTTGAACAGTTTGGGAGTAAGTGAGCTTGCTCCAGTACTCTAGCCTAAATTGAGCAATGTCAAGGCTTTGTAAACTGCAAAGCAGCATGTCAAGAAACTGACTAATATGGAATCTATCAGTATGCAGCTGCAGTATGGAGTCTAGCATAAGAGTGAGTTGGAAGCAGGTCAGAGTTTATTACTGATGAGGGATTTTGGTCATATTGTGGGCCTATATTTAGAGTGGTGGCATGAGCAGTGAATTAATTTGCTGTGTCACTCGACTCTGTGAGTAGGTTACTTGATGTTGATTTGAGATGAGCTGAGTGATATGCTCACTTTAATCAAGATCAGTTAGGTTCCAGACACCAATTCAAAATCCCTTGGGTATATGTTACCTTCACAATATTTCACAGAACATTGTGCTTTGTTCTTTCCTCTGGAACTCTTTCTTAGGCTGCAGAGATACCTGTAGTGCTGCCCACTGGGGCATGATTTGGTTTTCCTAAATTTAACCTAACAGCATCTCTAAATGAGAAAAACAAATGATCAGGTAGATGATGCAGAGGTAGTGTGATATTCTAACTCTGGTTGTTCTTAGGGGGGCATGCATGATACAGACCTTGCTGTATTGATCCCCCCCCCCAAAAAAAAAGAAATTAGCTAGTTTGATATTAGGAATTATATCCAGTTGATCACATGGTATCTTGCTTTGGTCTATTAAAATGTTCCCAATGAAAGTGCCTCTGATTGAGCTTTTTAATATGTTTAACTCACCAGATGAAACAACTGAGGCATGGTCACTTAAGTAGTCAGACAGATTTCCGGAGGTCAGGATCCTATTACAGTGATACTGAATTATTTATTTCAAAAGTTTTACCAGGAGGACATACTAAGCTTGTGGCAGCTTGTTTTCGGATTCATCGGTGGGGGCTAGGGGTTGAAGTAGATGGTAAAGTGCAGGAATAAACTACATTCACAGTTGTGCAGCAGCAGTATTTGTTGCCAAGTAATACAGTGCAACACAATAAAGTGCAAATGTACATTACATTAACAGGTATACAAACAACGATTGGTGCAAAGTAAAACAGAACAAACAAGAGGCTTGATTCTCAAAGCTCCTGGCATGGCGCAAGCAGCTTGCGCCACAAAGAATGGTGCACAGTGCTCCTTGCACCAAAATAAACACCAGGAGTGATTCTCAATGGTAGCCTGTGTCAACCACAGGTTGCCTGCCCCAAATGGGGCTTGTGTCACCAATGTGCCACAAAATGGGCTGAGGCATGGCGTTAGAGAGCTTGCGGCAGACACAGGTTGCCATTTCCCCAATGCAGGATTCACAGAACTCTCCCAGAGGGAGACATTCTAAGTACCCTTAGAGCAGCCAGGGATGATCTAAAGGTACTTAGAAAAATCTCCTCTGGGAGAGGTGACCTGTTTGCAGCAATGTGCTGCAGTCCCCCCTTCCCGATGTCCCAGATGTTAATAAAATAAGAAAGCTGGTGGTGGTATAGTGGACCCAATCCCCCCATAATTAATGCATATAAACAAACCCTGGTGGTCTAGTGGACTCCTGCCCAGCAGTGCCCTACTGCACCCACCCCAGCCTGTGCCCTGGGCTGGCAGCTGGCAAACCCCTCAGCACCATCTCGGCTGGTGCCGACTGAAGGGTCACTGATTGAGTACTCTATAATACAGTAGGCACTCATTGATTGTCACAATCAATGAACGCGTACTGTATTGTAGTACGCTCAATGACAGTTCAATCAGCACCAGTCGAGGTGGTGTGAAGAGGGGTTTGCAAGCTGCTGGCTTGAAGTATGGGTTGAGGTTGGGGTGGTGGGCACTATATGCTAGGGTGGGGTGGTGGGACCACTAGACCAACAGGATAAGTTATATATTACAATAGTCAGTACTGGCCCTGATAGATGTGTCTCTCACCCAGTTAATTAGGGAACCCACTAGACTGAATCTCTTGTCTGGCAAACACTCTTTACTAGACTGGATACTAGTCAGCAGGCCTAACAGGATATAAGTGGTAGGTTTACTGCCTGACTCTCTCTCATTGACCCCTCTCCAGCTTTCTCGATCTGGAAGAATAACCCCCCTAATCCCCCCAAAGATTCTGGTGGCTTACAACCTCTCCAGGTTTGAAGAAGCCACTTTTCTTAACAGCTTAGCAGAGATACATCGGAGTGATTTAAACAACTTGCCCCCCTGTTGACTAAGATATAGAATTATTTATCTTCAGTTTCCTTAGTATCCTTAACAAGCATGTCCTTTTCAAACAACACAGGGTCAGAGATCATTGCTCTAAATGGGTGGATCGAGATCTGCAGAAGAACATGAAACTCAGAGACAAGGCCTGGGGTCAATTTAAGCACTCTGCTAAAAAAGCAGATTGGCTTAAATACAGGACATAGAAACTCCTGCACACAGGATCTCAAAAATGCAAAAGGCTGGGGGTGGGACCACTAGACCACCAGACCACCAGGGTAAATTGAAGTCTAAAAGTGAAGTAAATGTGCATGTGCAATAAATAATGTATAAAGCTAAATATTTATTGCAGTTGCAAACTCAGGATTACCAATATCTAAATAATATAGCAAGTGAGTATGACATTGTATCAACTATCGATAATAGTCATTACCTGTTTCAATGGAGCCATTTAGAGCATATAGAGACTTAACTGACAAGGGGATAATTATGAGTATAAATTATGGCATAACTTTGAAAATAACTGTTAAGCACACTAAAAGTCCAAACATAAAGTCAAAGCAGCTGTGCAAAGGTGATAAATAAGGATATAAATTAAAAAGGGAATTTAAGGTCTACGGTAATTCAATGGGCAAAGATAAAAATGTGTAAGCCTTTTCTTTTTTTTTCAGTTATGAAACACCTAAAAAAATGTTACTAGAAGGTTTAAACAGAGGAAGATCAGAGATATGCAGAAAGAGGCATGTCTGTTATAAAATAATCTGTATCACAATTCTCAATACTAGGCATACTGGGGCACGGGGCAGGGGGGCTAGCCTCCGAGGGCCCTGCGGGACTGGCACATAGTTGCCCTACAGCTTGTGGGATGCTCTTCTGCTGCGTCCTTTGTTTGTCACAGGGCCAGGCTTGTTGCAAGCCTAGGGACTTTGCTGCTGGGACCCTGCCAGTTAGAAAATCGAGTGCAGGGTCCGTGGTGCACCGGGCTTCAGTGCAAACTGATGTTTGCCGCAGCTTGTGTCAGTCTCAGCCCATTTTGAGAATCGAGCCCAAGGTATGTAATGTAGATAAAATGGCACTTGAACAGGAGCAGTGAACAACCCCATAACTGGGAGGAAAGAAGTATGGGGTACTTCTAGGGCATAAGTGAGCCATGGGTGAGGGTAGAGGGTGGCCGGTAAGGTCTTGGGTCAGGAACTATTGCAGGATCGATAGGTCAAATTAAAGGCAACATTCATTATCTGCTGCTGGATGAAATGTGAAATCAGCAGTTTATAGCCAGAAATGCCTCCAGGTGCAAATCCCTGCAGCTGCCGACCATGCTGCTCTATCAAAGCCCATCCCAGCTCTTAATCTGTGATCTAACCCCCATACATGTGATCCCCTATCTGGGTACAACATCTAAAATATTTAACAATGTTCCTTAAAGGGCTTACTAGAACAATCTATTTGTCTCCTTGATTTCAATGGACTTAATTATCTCACTATGTCCTACACCAAATTATAACCAGCTCAAAGATCACCATTATCCAATGAGTATGTGTTATTCCTCAACTGGGTACTCATCTACCATGCTGATACTCCATGGTCTTAACAAAAATAGCAACTGTTATAAGATTGAGTCTTTTTTAATGCAAACCCAGACACGACCTAGGCTGTCTGCCCCTGCTCTACTCAATAGTTTAATAAAGCTCATTCTCCTTCTCTCAGGAGATATTGAAACTAACTCTGGCTTGGGCCATCAAATTGCAGGCTCTCCTCCCCCTGAGATCCTATCTGGAAGTGCACCGATGGTCTAAAACTGGTACACATGAATGTTTGCAATCTCAGGCCCAAATTTCATGAACTTGAGTCTGAGGCAAATTTTTATTCTCCAGATGTTTTTTGCCTCACAGAAATTTGACTGAAGCCTCATATCCTAAACCATGAAATTGATCTCCCAGGATACAGTACGTACTGGAAAGACAGGATTGGTAAGACAGGTGGTGGTGTACTATTTTATGCTAGGATCTCCCTTAGTGCCATGGAACTCAATCAACCTAACACAGAAACATAGAATTTGATGGCAGATAAGGACCGCTTGGCCCACCTAGTCTGCCCATTTCCCTACCTGATGGATAAGCTGCAGATTCTAGTTAATTAACAGCTTACTTCCTCCTACCCCCCACTAGAATTGCCTTATGCCTGTTCCATGCATTCTTGAATTCTCCTACTGTTCCTGACTCCACAACCTCCTCAGGAAGGCTGTTCCATGCATCCACAGCCCTCCTATCCAGATTAATGAACCCTCTGAGTGGTTACTAGTTAAATTGTTGCTTGGTTGGGCAAAACCCTTGACAATAGGCTGTGCCTATAATTCTCCCAAGGTTACCAAGTGTACTCTGACCTCTTTCTTAAACTGCATGGCAATTAATCCCCTTGGAGAACTAATTCTTTCAGGGGACTTTAATCTCAACTGGCTGAGTGATTTGGTGGACAAGACTGCCCTGATAGATGTGCCTCTCACCCAGTTAATTAGGGAACCCATTAGACTGAATCTCACATTTGGCAAACACTCTTTACTAGACTGGATACTAGTCAGCAGGCCTGACAGGATATAAGTGGTAGGTTTACTGCCTGACTGTCTCTCATTGACCCCTCTCCAGCTTTCTCTATCTGGAAGAATAACCCCCCTAATCCCCCCAAAGATTCTGGTGGCTCACAACCTCTCTAGGTTTGAAGAAGCCACTTTTCTTAACAGCTTAGCAGAGATACATTGGAGTGATGTAAACAACTTGCCCCCTGTTGACTAAGATCTAGAATTCTTTATCTTCAGTTTCCTTAGTATCCTTAACAAGCATGTCCTTTTCAAACAACACAGGGTCAGAGATCATTGCTCTAAATGGGTGGATCGAGATCTGCAGAAGAACATGAAACTCAGAGATAAGGCCTGGGGTCAATTTAAGCACTCTGCTAATAAAGCAGATTGGCTTAAATACAGGACACTTAGAAACTCCTGCACACAGGATCTGAAAAATGCCAAAAGGTCATACCTCAAGAATCTCCAAGCCAAAAATTTATCTGACCCAAAAAACTTTTGGAAGCTGATTAACTGCCTCTTGAAAGGGAGTTTTGTAGCCACTGCTCAGAATATCATAGCCGATGGTCAATTGGTTTCTGATCCAGTTGCTTCAGCCAATGCATTTAATATTTTTTTTTTACTAATCTAGGAAAATGGATAGACCCTAGTGAAGGGAACGTGAGCTGTCCCCTTCAATCAAATCAATCCTCCCCTCAGTTTCACTTCTGCCTCATGACCAGGAAAGAAGTGCTTACCATACTTAAAAGGATTAAATCAGATGGCTCTCCAGGCTTTGATTGACTAGAACCTAAGTTTTTGAAGATAGTGGTTCTAGTTATAACCACACGTCTCAAGAACCTATTCAATAGATCCCTACTACTTGGACACTTTCCTGCCAAGTAAAAAACAGCCATAGTAGTCCCCATCCGTAAAGGAAGTACTAAAGACCCAGTTGAAAAATATAGACCCATATCTATTTTCAGCACACTAACGAAAATACTAGAGAGTTTAGTGCATAACCACCTCCAGGACTATCTGGAGCTACACCACCTGCTCTCAGATGTGCAACGTGGCTTTATAAAAAAATCATAGCACTGACAATGACTCTTGTCTAGCTCACTACGGATGTATTTGGGGCAATGGGTCAGGGTCATGCGACAGGTGCCATATTTATAGATTTAACCAAAGCATTTGGTCTGGTAAACCATGAGCTCCTTCTTACCAAACTCAGACATCTTAGTCTGGATAGTCATGCCTGTAACTGGTTCCAGCACTACTTAATGGATAGGAAGCAACTGGTCAAATAGAGGGGATGTGTGTCTGACCTCAAGCCCATAACTATGGGTGTCCCCCAAGGCTCCATTCTTGGACTTCTGCCAGTTTCATTATTTATTAATGATATGCCCTAAAATTTTGTGTGTGTGTGTGTGGTGTGTGGCTTTATGCCAATGATGCTGTTTTATTTAGCAGTTCAACTGATGTTGACCAGATAAACCTGGATCTCAATGCTGATCTCAGGATATTAGAACAATGGCTAACAGATAATAAACTTGTCCTAAACCTCAAGAAAAAAAATGCATTTTGGTGCTAGGCACCTAGGTATTGAGAGAAGCAATTTTCTCCATCTGTCTTCACTGAATGGCATTTGGCTGGAAGTATCGGACATCATTAAGTACCTTGGGATATATCCTGACCAGGAGCTTACATTGAAATCCCATGTTGGGTTGGTTACAAAGTCCCTGCACCAAATAATCAGGCTGCTATATAGACTTGGAGGATACTTTATTAGCAAAGCTTGGTTGGCCATTGCCACCTCCACACTACTACCGGTCCTGCTCTATGGTTCTCCTCTCCTCTTCTGCAACCCCTCAGTGATACTGAGGTGGGTAAACTGAAGGTACTATATCACAAGGCAGCATGCTTTGTTGCAACTGCACAGGCCCTAGAGCATCACCACTGCCATGTGCTCTCCTCTATACATTGGCCCTCCCTGGAAGCAAGACTAGCTTACCCGGTCTTCTGCCTAGCCTTTAAATTAACCAGAATTGGTGCCCCTCCTAGTCTTAGTGGTATACTCCAGACCAAAACCCAGAAGAGGATGCTTAAGTCCTCAGAATGTTCATTTCTGGAGGTACCAAGGTCTAGATTCTAGCACCTGCACTGGGGACAAGTCCTTTGCTATTTCTGCTCCTATTCTTTGGAATAGCCAACCACTAGAGGTGTTAAACTGTCTTTCTTTAGCTACTCAAAAATGCCCTGAAATCTCATCTCCTAGTTGGTAGTCATTATAGTTACAATCAATGACTCTGGTGATCCTCTTTATCGCCCCTGGTAGGCGGATGCCAGAGGGACCACCCAAACTAGCACTTATTGCTCTCTGTCTTCTAGATTATCTTACCAATTTTGAACCTTATGAAATTTAACTCCGATTGTATACCACAACCTCTGCACCTTAGTTGTTTGTACACATTGTAGATTATTTTATTTATCCCTGTACTTGCTCTTTACGTCTTGTTCATGTACTTCTGTTTATATCTCAGCACACCATTTGTAATGTATTTGATTCTGTATATATATCTATGTCATTATGTATAATCAATTCTGGGTCACCCATGAAAAAGGGACATCTTGTCTCAGTGGACCCACCCAGTCAATAAAATTTCAATAAACAATAAACATTACTCAACACTTTGAGTAACGGTCACCAAAAGGTCTTGCTTGGAGGAAGACTCAGGCAAGCTCTCCAATGTGCACCAGAGCTTACTCCATAGAAAGTAGTCATACCACAAGATATGGGTCTGTTAGCTTGTTATACATAAGCCTTACATGTCCAAGGCAAATACCCTTTTACCAATAATATCAGTCTTATGAGACTCCTTATTGGGATGCTATGCAGTAAATTCCTTGGGGGCTATGCCCTTCTCATTATTAGCTATACTCACAATGGCTTCTGCTATAGGCTGGGTGCAGTACACCTGTTTTGTGTAGGGGGACAAATACTTTTTTCCCCCACAGAACTGCTCCTATCTCTTCTCAATCAACCTGTATTGTGCCTGCTGCCCTAGTCCTGTCACCCCAGTTTCTCCAGGACTTACTTTATGTATTAATTTATGAGTTTTACCAGGAAAGCATACTGAGCAACATGCTTGATTCCAGATGTGACCTGGGGGCCGAGACCCACATACATAGTTGGTAATGCATAGACAGTACAAAAATGAACAAAGGCTTGTACCTTAACAATTTAGGAGAAGAAATTGCAGACAAGGGTAGGGTACATACAGTGTAACGACTCAGAGAGTAGAGTACTATGCAATACTTTTTAGGTTATAACAGCATGACATTAGAATTGTTAATTGAAGCAGGAGCAGCTGGAGGTGAAGTGCGCTCTGAGTAATCGGTTGCATAGAGAGGGGTTTGGTGTGTGTCTTATGGGGGCAGGTAGGGCGTTGCAGCTCTGTAGGTCAGAGTAATTAAAGTGGCCTGGCCTTTGGATGTGCGCTTAAACGGGACATGTAGCAGCCTTGGGTCCATACTTCTAAGGGAGTATGCAGGTGAAGGTTGTTGTGAGAGGGCAGAGGTCAGGTAGGGGGGAAGGGAGTGGGACCAGTATTTGGCTGCAAACCTTGCACAGTTAGGTTGTCTGCAGTCATGGAGGGACCGCAGGGTTAATGAGCTGTAAAGGTTGCAATGGTGCGTTGATTGGGGGCAGTCGAGGATGAAACGACAGAAGGAGTGGAACAGGGTTCTAGGCTGGCCAGGGCGGACCCAGGGGCGATGGAGTAAAGTATATCACTGTAGTTGAGTACGGGAAGGATAATTTTTTGTACAATGGCGTGCCTTGTCTGTGTGGGGAGGCAGCTTTTCTTACGGTATAATGCGCCAAGTTTGGGGAGCAGTCTCTTGTGTAAAGAGGTAATGTGCGCTGAGAAATCTAGGTGTTGATCTAGCCAGATGCCTAGATATCTAAAGCTCGTACAGTTTTCCAGAGGAGTCCCATCCAAGGTTTTGAAAGGGGGGCTGGGGGCTTGGCGGGAAAGTCTTTGTGGTGAGCCAAATGTTAACAAAATTTTTTTTTAGAGTTAAGAAATAACTGGTTTGACCTAAACCAGTTCTGGATGGCGTTGAAATCTTCCTGGAGTTGGATTGCTACACTGCGTGTTGTGGGACCAGAGGTGTATAGGACAGTGTCATCTGCGTACATCTGGATGGAAGAGCGGGAGCACGCTGCTGGGAGGTTGTTTAGAAAGACGGAGAAGAGTAGGAGACCTAGAACTGAACCTTGGGGGACACCAGCAGAGACTGGCAAGGGGTGGGAGGTGTGAGAGGCTAGTTTGACTGCTTGTTTCCTGCCCAGTAGGTAGTCATGGAACCATTCAGTGGCCAGTGTAGAGAGCCCTGCATCAGTGAGTTTGGAAAGGAGTAGGGAGTGGCAGATGGTATCAAAGGCCTTGGCTAGGTCAATGAAGATGGCAGAGGTGATATTTCCTTTGTCCATACTCGTGAGAATGTCACCGGTGACACGAAGCAGGGAGGTGATGGTTCAATGGGATTTACGGAAACCCGATTGGAAAGGTGTGAAAAAGGAGGAGGCATCTAGGTACGGAGTGAGCTGGGACAGGACCAGTCATTCCTGTAATTTGGCCAGGATAGGAAGTAGGGATATGGTCGGTAGTTTCCTGGGGAGGAGAGGTCTCTGACTTTTGGAAGAGGTATAATGGTGGCCAGCTTCCAGGCCATAGGTAGCTTGCCCAAAGAGAAGGATAGATTGAAAAGGTCGGTTAGAGGGGCAGCTATGGCTGGGGAGGAGAGGTAAAGCATCTTTGCGTCCATGGACATTGGGCATTTACCTTTGTTTGGGTTTAAAGCCCGAAGGGAGCGAAAGACTTCTGCTTGGGATACTGGGCAGAAGGAGAACGGTTGGGTTGTGGGGGCAGTCTGGGGACATGTGCAGTGGGGGAACCGGAGGGTGAGAATAGGAGAGGGAGGACAGGAGCTTTTGGGCGAGCTGGAGAAGTGGGTATTAAAAGCTTCAGCTCACGCAGATGGGGTCAGAGATGAGGGTGCCCTGTACTTGTAGTGTAGGGGGTGCAGGTTGGGTGGGGGAGAGCAGGGATTTGAGAGATTTCAGAAGTCAGTTGGTTGATTTATGTTTTTGCTGAAAGCCGATAGGAAGTAGATCTTTTTCGCTTGGCGAATGCTGTGTGTGCGTGCATTACAAAGGGATCTATATGTAGTGAGGGAAGCCTGTGTGCCCAACTTCTTGTAGGCTTTCCAGGCATGGTCCCTGGAGTGGCATTTTCTGATTATGTCAGCCGAGATCCAGGGGAGATGTGCTCCTCTGACTCTTTTCATACATAATGGGGCATGTTTGTCCCAAACTTTAAGGAAGCTTGTTTTGAAAGCCTCGAAGGCTATGTCAATGGAGGGTGCCTCAGAGATGAAAGACCAGTTTAACTGACCTAAGTCCGACAGGAGGGAAGCTAAGTTGAGGGAGTTATAGGACCTGGTGCTCAGTGTCTTTGGTCGGGGCAGGGGGGCTGTGCACCTTCCTGATCATAAAAATCATATGATGATCGCTTATGGAATCGGGTAGGAGGCCTGCACTTATAATCCTATGGGGGTGGAAGGTGAGAGCCCAGTCCAGTAAAGTGTGGTTTTGAGTTTTGTTATTTAGTCTGGTGGGATCAGTAATGAGTTGGGAGAGGTTCTGGGCCTTAATTTTGGTCTTCAGGTGGGCTTTATCTGGTCCAAGCCAGTTTATATTGAAGTCGCTGGTGACATGGAGCTCACCCCCAGCTGCTAGAGACTGTAAGATGACCAGGTGGGAAAGGATGTCCTCGGGGTGTGTGCTGGAGGGGGGGCAGTATGAGCCAGCCACATATATGGGGGTGGAATTAGGGAGTGAGATTTTGATGAGTAGTGAGTCTATGTTTCCAGGGAATATAGGGATGTCCACTATTGTGAACTGGTGAATATCTGCGATGTACATAGCCGTGCCTCTGCCTCTCTTTTTACCTTGGCGGTCACGCCTGATTATTATATACCCAGGTACGGATACATCCGCATCGGTGTGATGCGGTTTTAGCCAGGTTTCAGAGATGACTAGGATGTCAGGGCGCTGTGTTAAGGCAAGTGGTTGCAGCAGAGAGAATTTTGATAATAGGCTGCAGGTATTTAGGTGCAGGATACGGAGGCCTTTGGGGCAGGAGAAAGGGGAGTGGGTGTTTGAATTTGCAGTGTTGGGACTGGGGTTTGCCTCTATGTCCCCAGACAGGAGTAGGAGAAGGGTGATGAGATGCTTAAGTTTACCCAGGGAGGTTTAGGGCAAGATGTAGTGGAACGAGAGGTAGGGGGATTTGGGGGGTGGCGGTAGGCTGATGTGTGTAAAACCGAGGGTCCCATGTGAAAGGAAGGTGGTAGAATAGTAGCACTAATGAGACTATAATGGTCATGAGTCTTAACTTGGGCAGGCGTGTATGAATGGGCAACATAGCAAGGCTGTGGGGTTAGCCTTGGGAGCAAAAACGGCGGGTGTTCTCTGCATGGGAGGACAGCTGGGGGCAGGGAGGATTGACTTGCCAGTTGGAGGAGAATAAAAAATGTAGGCAGCAGCATCCAGGCCTGAATTTTAATTTGGTGGGGGAAGATTTTGGTTGAGTGCCCTCTGGTGGTAGCAGCTGATAAGCTGCAAAATGGAGAAATAGGCTGATAGGTTTTGGTGAGTCATGTGACAAAGCCTATAAAAGTCACTCTGTTCTGTAAGGGATTGACCCCTAAATGGGTCAACAGAGGTTCTCTTATCTTCTCCAAGGCACAGATCTGGTCAGTGGTGGCACCTGAGTCACTGGGTGCAGGGTCTGCAGGCAGCTTGAGTCATCCTATTGGCCAGGGGCATTTTCTACCTTGGTTTCCTCCCCTTCTCTGAGGATGGCACACGGGCATGTGGCATAAAGACCAACACATAGATAAAAATATGCCTCATCCAAAATGTAAGAAATTATCAGGTATGTATTGGATTTTAAATTCAAGCACAAGGGGAACTCAGTGACAAACTTATGATAATAGGAGGTATTGTATGAAAGCTATAGTGCATCTACAAAATGATATGTGATCTAAAGATTCTGAGTTATGAAGATAAGAGATTTGAGCACTTAAGTATGGTACAGTTCAGAAAGGAGTGGTCATGACATCAGTATTTAACATTTTGACAGGGACTGATAGAGTGGACCAGTAAGGGAAGTATTTTTTAGCTATAGCTGCAGCCAGTGATAAGTTGCACAGGAAATCCCATTGAAGTGAATGAGACTGTCACAGTGATATACTGGATGTAGACATATCTAGTTGTACAGTACTACAACTCTTTACTGACAGCCACTGCAGTTTGGGATAATGAAAGAGGGTACAAAGTAAAACTGTGTGTGTGTTTGTGTGTGTATGTGGGGAGTAGGATAAGGTTAACGTCAATAAGTATTTTTACTCTTTTTTTATATTTAAAGTTTATTAACAATACAGGGCCACATGTTGGGTACATTTCAAAACAGTATCCATTCATCTTCCCATCAAATTTCACAACTCAGAGGCTGAAATTGTTTCAGGGACAGGAAAAAATGCATAATTCAGATGTTGCTGTATATACCTTCCAAAGAAAAAATAGCCCAAGATGGATGAACTGATAAATAGGCCCAGATTCTAGCTTATCTATCTTCCAGTTTCAATAGTCTTAAAGGACAAGGTGAGAATTCTGTGACATATAATATATTACCCATGACTGCCAGCAATCCTAATTTTTTCATTCAAATGTTGAGGAACCAGTGGCATAGTATGAGGCGCTGAATGGGAAAATATCCAATCCTGACACACAACTGAATTGGTTTGTTTGACAATGTATTGTACTAGACTGTAATATATAGGTTCAGATTTAACTGTATTGGTTTGAGGGAACACGTAATCACTTTCAAATAATTAGGTATATACTCATTCACGTATACCATATATCTTCAAATACAAGCTGTGGCTTATATCGCATTGTTTTATTTCCAGCTGTGGCTTGTATTTGAGAGGGCTTCAAATCAAGGGTGGGCAGCAACTGACAATCAGCTTATCCTATAAGTAGCGTCAGTCATTGCAGTCAGAACAAAATCTGGTCAGAGCCACAATGGTTGCTAATCCATTAATGTGATAAGAGATTTATCTTTTATATCTATCTGTCTGTATGTATGTCTCCTGAGCTTATTTTTAGTGAGTTTATTATTAGTGATCATATTATTTGCTAAAATTAAATAATTGCATGTGTATTGAATGTAGTTTGGATAATGGTATTTCATGTGTGGGGTGACTGCAAGGGGTTGTGGGTAGGTGCAGCATCCCAGGGTGTTGGACTGCACCAATATCTGTCCTGCTTTATATTTACTCTGGGAAAGTACCACCCTATTAATTTTCTCTTTGGTAAAGAACCCCCTTTTCCCACCAGAAACAGAGCCTAGGCCCCTCATCCTGGTTCAGGACTGCCAGGCAGGGGTAGTAGCACATTGCTTCATGGTGACTGGGTTACAACATGGAGGAATCACTGGGATCTCTTGTTCACCAGTCATGCCCGGCATGGAGCCTTTTGCTCATGAAGCAGATAGTGACCCTGCAGAGTCTGTTGAACCTAGCTAAAGTACTGTTAAAGTGCAATAATGTCATCCAACCAGCAGTACTGCATCAGGCCTGCTACTGCTACAACTGGGTACCCAGATAGACTGTGGGAGCTCCCAAGTTAGATACTGGGTGGGGGGGGGGAGATTAGTACCAGTCAGAGAGTTGGTAATGTGTTAGAAAAAGTAGGCTAATACCTATTTTGATATACATGCTGGTGGGAAGTGGGCACTGGAAATGTTTTTGGAAATGCAGAACAAAGTGAATGATTGTTTTTAAAATGCTAAAGGACTGCTTAACCTTTACATCCATTTTCCCTTTTCCTAACCCTGCCACATGTAAATAAACTGTTGATTAACCTTTTATAATTGCCTCATGAGAATATTATTAGTGAGTATATTATTAACTAAAGTCAATAACTGCATGTGTATTGAAATGTAGTTTGGATAAAGGTATTCCATGTGTGGGGTGACTGCAATGGGAGGTGGGTAGGTACAGCATCTCAGGGGTTGTACAACATCAATATCTGGACCACTTTATATTTACTCTGGGTGGAGGCACTTCACTATTAATGTTATCTGTGGGAAAGAACTCCCTTTTCCACCAGGAACAGAGCCCAAGCCCCTTATCCTGGTTTAAGCCTGCCAGGCAGGGGTAGTAGCCCATTGCTACATGGCTCCCTGGTTACACTGTCTATATTCTGCAAAGGCCCTTACCTGTCCTCTGAATTTGTTTACTATTAAAACAATGCCTTTGAACTTTGTGATGAAGCCAAAACATTTACAAATGGTCTGTTTTTACTGTGGATTGTGTAGATTTGCAAATAGTGATGCAGTGAGGAACTGAATGCGCATGGATCATTCAGTATTTGCTAAAGCCTAAAGCTGCCTAGTAGGTGTTATGCCCATTGCTCTCACCCATAGCAAGCATCAGAATAAATAAAATATGTGATTGTGCATGTCTTCTTTTGTTTTATTTTAACTAAAATGGTCCATTTTCTCTGGCTTCACGGACTGGATCTGGATACCAAAAGTGAGGGGAGTCAGGGACAGGTAATGAGCATGCTGCTGGTATATGTGTGTGTGTGTGTACTAGAATGTAAAGGAATTTTGGACTGATATGTCAGTCCCTCACAAAGCAAGGGTTAAGCATAGTGGGGTGAGGTGGTGGAAAGAGAGATCCTAATCTGAAAGAAGTTAAATTCAGTGTAGCCTTTCACAGCAGTATGTAAGACAGTTTGGCTAGAGTTTATTCTGCACTTAACCTGTAACCTGATTCACTGTATGTTGGATTCAGAGCAGTATGTAAGAGGTGGGGTGGGGGAGAGAGACCCTAATCTGAAAGAAGTTAGATTCATTGTAGCCTTTCAGAGCAGTATGTAAGACAGTTTGGCTAGAGTTTATTCTGCACTTAACCTGTAACAGAGTGAGTTTTGGCTACTGCTTTCCACTGTTTATGACAGGCATTAGGCTACAGATAAAAATGTGTAAAAAAATGGTTTAGGTATCCTTTAAGACACTGACTGATGCTTAGTTTAACAAGCTGCTTGTGCTGTTTACACTGAGCACATCCACTGATTGTAATTTGAGCTGTCATGAGTATGCTGCACGTAGGAGGGGAATGTAACATTCAGTGAATGAATGAATTGAACACTCTTTCTCTGTTCCTCTCAGTGGAGTGATTTCAGTCAGTGGAAAGATTGTGTTTCAGCTCCAAAATTGTGCTTCGGTGCTAGTCTGAAGTGCCCATTTTTCCCATGTGATAGCAAGACTGCTTGCAGAGCTCCACCTTGTAGCCATAAAAAGGAGACAAAATGAGGAGAGAAAAGTTAGAAAACTTACTGTGTGTATTGATTCAGCATGACTAAAAGAAAATCATCTGATCTGGATTTTAAGATGGCTTCTGCTAGGAGGGCAGAGAAAGAGGGCAATCATCTGGTTGCTGCAGCACTCCACATCGATGTGAAGCCCAATCTGGTCATGCCAGCAGTAGCATGTTGCACTACCATGTAGCACACCCAGCTTCTTACTACAGACCTGATACTTGCTGGAGGCCAGTGGAATCTGGAATGCTCTGCAATGGTTACACATTCAGTCTCTGATTAAGGGCATGTGAGTGAAAAAGAGAAAAAAGGCCACAACTGTGAAATGTGGTACACTCAACAGAAAGCAACCCTGTTCTATACCTGCTAGGAGTGCCTCCTACAGCAACTCAGCACCAGGGCCTTGGATGTATGGTTGACCTTATATAGCATTTATGGTTCACCAATAGTAAGTTATTGTTCCTTCTGAAATAAACAATCTACAGCCTCTACACAGTTAAAACATTGCTTTTTCTCCCCAAAAAACATTGTGATTTTGCTTCTAGGGATGTGCTTAGGTGGCACTTACCTCTCTACTACTGCGCACTTATGATCTGATGAAGCACTACTTTTAAGGCTTAATCTAGCCTTCCTGCACTCTACTATTGGTCACTCTGCCTAATGTCCCACCCAAAATGGCCCAATTCCTCCTCTGGCTGAAATAGAAAATCTACAGCCCCCACACAGTTAAAAAATGGCTTTTTCACCCCCAAAACATTGCAATTCTTCTTCAAGGGATGTGCTTATGTGACACATACAGTACTTCTCCCCAACTACACCTCATACTTCCTACTGGTACAGTGCAATGAATGTGGACCTGTAGTCTTTCTGGACACATTCTGAAGACTGAGACACTGCCCCATAATTACTCATCTCTCTGGGTTGAGGGCAGAAGTTGCTGGACCAAAGGCCAAACTGGCAAGGGTTCATAAAGCCTTCTGCCATTCCCCCAGAGGAGGCCTAGGCAGAGCAATTGGACCTTGGTGAGCTCAGGAAGGTAGGGGTGGTAGGGGGGTACATACTCCTCAGTCTGTACCACTACAGAATTCCTTTTCCATACTCACAGGATGGGGCAGCCAAGAGGAGTTACCCATAGCAATGGACAGTGAGGAAGTGGAGGTTCCCAGAAGGGGAGGCCCTAAGAGGGGAGGAAGAGGCCCTTAGCCAAGGAGGAATCAGCTGCTGGTGGGGGACTCCATCGTTTGGGAGACAGACTTGGAAGCTGGCAGAGGGAGAATGGGAGAGAGAAGTGAAGTGCCTCTCTGGTACTATGGCTTGGAGAGATGGAGAGTGAATCCAGAGGATCATTAGGGTGGCATGAGATAGGAGGGCAAAAGATGTCATTGTCCACCTGGTGACAGATGATCTGACAAGAGATAGGGTAAGATAGTGCAAGGGAATTTCAGGGAGCTGGTAGGGGCCTCAAGCAGGTGGCATGCACAGTGGCTTTTACTAAGGTATTACCTGTGTATGGCTGGGGAGAGTAAAGGGCACTCTGCAGCAGGATTTTTAACAATTGATTGAAGGTATGGTGCATGGAGGAGGGTTTTAGCTATATTGGAGACTGGTGGCTGACCTGGGAAGATATGTGCCTTTACAGGGAAGATGGCCTGCATCCTTCAGGGAAGGAGGCCATAGTCTTTAGTGGGAGGTTTAAATGCAACTTGGATAGGCATTTAAACTAGCTAGAGAGGCTGTAAAACCAAGGGAGGAAACAAGTGCCTCACCAGATGATGAAGCAGCAAAGAGGGAGGGTCAGAGGGAGGGGGGCTCCCCCAGAGCAGATGAGAATGAAGACAGGGGTGGGGAAAAAGCAGAGGACAAGGTAGGTATACATCAGGAAAGCAAGGAGTAAGGTAAACTGGTAACAATGAAGGTAACAAGGCAAGAGGGGGTCAGGGGACCTTCAGGGAGAAAGCTCAAGCAGGTGGGGGAGAAAGCAGGGAAGCAAACAGGGAGGGGGTAAGGTACGCAGGGCCATGTGTGCCAATGCAAGGAATTTTGGAAACAAAATTCCAGACCTGTAGGCCATCATGGCAGAGGCTAGCCTGGATCTGGGGGAAAAAACAGAAGTCACGGCATGCTCCTATATGTACAAAAGTAAATGGAGTCTCCAAGGAAGCACCAAGTATTCCCGTCAGTGAGAATGCCAACCTCCCCCACAGCAATGGCACAATACCGACGAAGGTATTGTGCCACCTCTTGACTGGGTGTTTTCTGTGGGGGCTGAACCAACCACACCCTGCATATGGGGGGCTCTGCCCCCCACACCACCCAGACTCTAGGATTCCAACTCCAGGTTGGAGTTGGTCCGGAGAGGGGGCAGATCACTGGGGGAAGGTGAAACACGGAAAAAGGACCATTACCATGAATGTCACCGTAATGGTCTTTTTCCGTGTTTTGCCATCGGGATGTTGACAAAAGGGGGTGATACGAGTCTCCAAAGTTTTATGGCTTAATAGCTCTCCATTTTATTAGTATTGCCAACAAGTACACTGACTCTTCTAGGTCAGGGAGAAGAACAAAAGTGAGCTCTGATGTTTCACCTGCATGAGGCTTTATCAAAGATCTGGGGGCCATAACAGAGTCATGGTGACCTGACAGCCATGACTGGGATGTGGCCATACCAGGCTACTCTCTGTTCAGGAGAGACAGGGAAGGGAGGTGAGGAGGAGGGGTTATACTATATTTGAGGAAGGGAATCAAGGCTATGGAAGTGAAGGTGTGCCAGGAAGAAAAGGAAGGACTAGAGGTGCTGCGGGCCATCATGGAGACAGGCACTGGGGCCACTATCCATACAAGGGTGGTAAACAGACTCCTAGTGCTGGGAGAGGAGTTGGATAAGGCATTTGGGGAAGCCATCATCAGGATGGCAAGTAAGGGGGAGGTGCTGCTGGTTGAGGACTTCAATCTGCCAGATGTGGACTGGAGTCCTTCCAATTGCAGCTTCAGCAAGGAGCAGGGCCTTCCTTGACTCTCTACAAGTGACATTTCTAAGGCAGTTAGTCAGTGAACCCACTAGAAGTGGTCCGGTGCTGATCCTGGTGCTTACAAACAGGGACAGCATTTTGTACATCACAGTGGGAATTCCTCTAGGTACCAGTGACTACTGTACAGTGTGGTTTAACATTAAGATGGGAGCAGAGGCAAACCACACGAGGACAAGGGTCCTGGACTTTAGGAGGGTGGATTTTAAAAAATGGGAGACTGCCTCAGAAACTGCCTATTGGGAGGTGGGGGGTGGGATTGCCAGGTAGGGGTAGAGGAACAGTAGGGAAAATGGAGGGAGGATATAATTAAGCCAACCAGCCTTTGCTGGAATGAAGTGAGTCAAAGCAGAATGAAAAAGAGACCATTACGATTCTCTAGGGAAGTTTCCACTGGTGAAGGAAAAAAGGGTGGCATTTAGGAGGTACTGTATAATGAAATGCAGAGGGAGGAAGACAGGGTGGTGTATCAAGTAAAGTAGAGGAAAGCAGGTAAGGCAGTGGGGGGGGCAAAGGTGCAAACAGAAGAAAGGATAGCTAAAGGGCTAGATAATGGAGGTAGCTAAAGGGCTAGGTAATGGAGGTAAGAGTTTCTTTGGGTACATAAGTGAGAAGAGGAAAACAAGGGTAGGCATAATTAGGATAAAGAGGATGGCTGGGAGGGGGTTTTGCAGAAGAGGACCTAGAAAAAACAGACATCCTGAAAAGGTACTTCTGCTCAGCCTTCACAATGGGGGGGGGGACCACCAAGGAGCAGCAGGAACAAGGTGGGGGAGGTGGGCAGAAGTTCATTTTTCAGAGAATATTCCTGAAGGGACTTGCAGCTCTGAAAGGGAACAAGGCTATGGGACTGGAAAGGATACACCCAAAGATACTAAAGGAGCTGCAGGAGGTGCTGCTGATAGCCTTATTCAATAGTTCACTAGAAATAGGCATAGTGCTGGAGGACTGAAAGAGTGCAGACATGGTTCTGCTACATATGAACAGCAGCAGGGATGAGGCTAACAACTATAGGCCAGTCAAGTTCACTTAAGAGATGGGGGAAATTAATGGAAACACTGTCAAAGGAAAGGTTGGTAGCGTATCTTGAATCCAATAGGCTGCAAGAACAAAAGCAACATGGATTTATGGTGGGGGAGGTCATGTCAGATGAATCTGATTGATTAATTCAACTGGGTGACAAGGGAAATAGAGCAGGAGAGGGCAGTGGACATGGCCTATCTGGACTTTTGTAAGGCCTTTGACACTGCTACACAGCAGATTGATAAATTGAGCTGCCTAGGGGTTGGATCCAAAGTGGTGAACTGGATTAGAAATTGGTTAACAGATAAGTGACACAAGGTGGTGATTAATGGCATTCACTCTAATGAGGGGAGAATGACCAGTGGGGTGTCACTGGATTCAGTACTGGGACTGGTTTTCTTCATTGTCTTCATAAGTGACATTGCTGAGGAACTGGAAGGGAAGGTATGTATTGTCCCAGGGAAATTGGGGAGTGCCAGAGAAAACATAGGATTTTTAGGGACATTAGTGGTCAGACAGCTGTGGGGACCCTGCCAGCTTAGTGGGGAATCTGGGAAAAGCTTAGGGGACCCCATGGAGCATAGGATAGGCCCACTACCCAGCAGACAGACCCAGCAGTTTTAAACCACAGTTTTATAACATAGCCAACATTTTTTTCCTCCATTTGTTCTCCCTTCCCTGTGCCCAAGGCTGACACCTAGTCAGACCAGGCTAAAATCCAGTTTGGTCACATTCCTGTCCCTGTAGGGAAGCAGGACGCCAGACTGAGCTCTTTCAGCCAATGCTTTGGCCCAGTTTGAATTCAAACTTGAAACCTTTTTGTCCACAGCAGTCCCAGGCCAAGGGGCATACCAGAGGACAACTCTCAGGCCAAAGGCTGTCCCACTGGGAAGGCCTAAAGCCACAGACCGAGCATCAGTAGGCTGACCCCTAGACTAAGGGGCCAATCCCCTGGCAAGTAGCCAGGACCACCCCCGGCATAGAAAAGTCTCTGCACAGGCAGCCAGAGGGGAGAGTGTGGTCATTGAGGGTGAAGGACACAGGGCAAGGGGAAGTCGGCTTCCCAGGTAAAAGGTTGAAGCGAGTCCCACGGCCTTGTCATTGTAACTCCCCTCCAGAAGATCTCCAGCAGCAGCCTTAGTCAGTCTGCAGCAGTATTCTGCCATCCAGTTGGGTCCTCCAGTGCAGCGAGTAAGTCCCTACAGCCAGTTAACAGCCCCAGTCAACCATCAGTGCAGTGGTCCCTTGCAGAAGAGGTCTTATCTCTCCTTGGTGGTTTGGCAGTCCCCAGTGTTCAAGAAATCCTGTGTGAACTCCAGAAGCAGCTCAGGGGTGAGTAGGCTTGGTGCCCAACATTCTTTTTATAGTTTCAAGTGCTCCGCCTACTTGGGTTGTGTGGCTGGGTGTTTGTGTTTGTCTCTGTCAATAGTTTAGTTTTGTGGATCTTCATGTGTTTTGGCTTGGAGGAACTAGATCATTCTTGGATATTTGATCTATGAAAGTTTCTTTGACTAAGAACCTGGAAAACATCACCAGCAGATATTGGGATTCTCACTATAAATCAACTTTTTTGGAAGTCATCACAATCAAAGTAAGTACAGCTAAGAAATTCTACAAGCTGTGACCTGGGAAGTGCAAACTGAATCCACATTTCCATCTACCTTGTTGCTAAAGGGAACTGCATGCCTTTGAGAACCATTCACAACTATTTAAACAAAGGGAAGACACTGACAAAGGGTTTTAACTTCCTGCATATGCCCCAGGCCAGTGTTCCAGGAATTTAACACATCCTTTGTCTTGTTACCGTAGATCAAACAGTTTACTGGTCATTTTCCTGTGGATTTGACTATTTTACATCATTTGGCAATGGGGCAAATCCTCCCCCCTGGAGGCACACCACCGAAATTGATCTGTCCCTGCTCATGTGTGAGCCTTGGGTTTACCCATGTAAACCTCCTCCTGTCTTTTCTATCTCTCTCCATTTGTTATCCACTGTGTCAACTTCCTCCCTCCTCCTTCCCCATGCAACCCCCCACTGAAAGCATCTTGACATCCTACCTTCATTATGGAACCATGGCAAATACCCTTTATTTCTATCTGAGGCACCCCATTACTAAGGACTAGGTGCAAACGACCGCCCTGGCTGGAAAAATCATATTTGAGCACCTGTTGTTAGCAACCCTTCTTTGTTGGGACCCTAGGCAACTGCACTGTATCCAAACCTGCAGCATGCAGAGGAAAAACCTTACATGGTATGAGCTATGGGAGATATCCCTCAAACTGCTGCTCCTCCTACTTCTCATGTCTGGTGGGATCCACCCAAACCCTGGCCCTGGCTCAAACATTAAGATCAAGCCTGCAAAAATTGAAAAAGGGCTATCCATTGTTGCCCTAAATATCTGCAGCCTCCTTCCTAAGCTGGCATCTCTTCAAGCCTTTATTGGACAACATAATCCTGACATACTTGTAATTGTTGAGACATGGCTAACACCTAGCACTCCAGATCATGCAATCTCGCTCCAAAGCTACAACCTCTTCAGACTTGACTGGGTAAAAAGAAAGGGGGGCGGATGTGTTATCTATATAAAGGACTACCTCTCATGCCACCTTGCCAGTTTCTCCCAGAAAACACCCTAGTATGACTTCTCCCTGTCAAGCTTCTCCTTGGTGCCCATAACAAAGTGCTTACCGTGGCTGCAGTCTATATCCCCCCTAAAGACCCATGAGCCAGGCTCCAGTCTATCCTTGAATTTGCAAGATTACAACCTCCTGACTCTGAGCTCCTCCTTCTCGGTGATTTCAATATAAATTGGCTTGCCTCAGGTATCGGACCCAGCAGGGATACTATCCTAGCAACCAACCTAACACAGATGGTCAACTCCCCTACTAGAAAAAACCACAAGACTGGAACCAGCACTCTCATTGACTGGATTCTTACTAATCGCCTGGACCGGATAAAAAACACCACCATTGTCTCCGACTCCCTCAGTGACCACTCCCCTGTGATCTGTATCTGGACAAATAAATTCCACAAACCACCTCCTAAAACCATCCTAAGTCGAATGCTACCACACGGAAACCTTGCTAAGCTAAAGACCTGCCTCCTACAACAAGACTGGTCCCCTATCTACAATACGCTGGATGTGGATGCTGCCCTAGACTTCTTCATTAAAACTTTCAACACTGCCTGTGACACCTACGCACCTTTCAAAAAACGTAAAATCAAAGCCCTCTCTAATCCATGGCTAAGAGCCAAACTACTGGCTCAGCTTAAAGCACGTGACCATCTTTGGGCTATAGCCAGGGCCACAGGCTCCATAACAGACTCACTTAACTATAAACAGGCACGCAATCTATGCACTTCACAAATCAGGCAAATGAAGAGCTCCTATTTCAAGAATGCTCTAGAAACCACCTGGGGCAATGGGAGATCCTTCTGGGACAATATACATAATATTATGGGCAAACAGTCTAAATCCTCTCCCATGGCAATGAACATTGATGGCTCCACTACCCGTGACCCTAAGACTATGGCCGATGCCCTAAATAAAACCTTCACTGACCTCAGTGGTGTCCTCTCACCAGACTTCTTCCAGGACTTGTCAGTTCCAAAACTCGTATCCCAAACCACCTCGCCAGACAAACCGCTATTTCACTTTAAAATAGTTAAGACATATGAAGCCTACAGATACATAAAAAAAGGCCTGCTCTAAATCTAGAAATAGCAGTGACACCACTGATCTAAAACTTCTGTCCCTCACCTTGGAAGAAGTGATCCACCCCCTCACCAAAATTCTCAACCTCTCCTTGTGCCAAAGTCCATTCCCCAACACATGGAAGGCCGCTATAGTCACACCAGTGCATAAAGGGGGCGACAAATCCACACCAGGAAACTATCGGCCCATATCTATACTTCCACCCCTCTCCAAAGCTCTTGAATGGATCATGGCGGATCAACTATCAGACTACCTGCAAAAGTACGATCTACTCTGCATTCAGCAACACGGATTTATAGGAAAGGACACAGTACGTCGACGGCCCTACTTGATTTCTCTAGTGAAACTCACAAAGCCTTGGATAAGGGTTATTTAACCAGAGCTGTTTTCATAGACCTCACAAAGGCCTTTGACACTGTTCACCATAGCCTTCTAATCTCTCTTCTGCTCAATACTGGGCTAGCCGAGGGACCTGGAGCCTGGGTAAAAAGTTACCTGGCACAACATTCTCAAACAGTAAAAATCTCTGAGGTTCTCTCTGACTCCAAACCAGTCCTCTCTGGTGTCCCCCAGGGCTCAATTTTAGGTCCTCTCCTCTTCAGCCTATTTCTAAACTTGCTTCCAAAATCCTGCCCTGAAAAATTAATACTCTATGCTGATGACGCTGTAATTCTCTCCTCCCATAAGGATCCAAATCCACTACGACAGAGCTTGCAGCTTGCTTTCTCATGTGTTGAAAAGTGGTTCCTTGAGCACAAACTGGTCCTAAAGAAAAAAAAAAAAGTCATGCTTTTCGCCAGTCATCAAAACAGAAATAGGCATACTCCACTCATCATAAAAACTTCTCTTGGAAATACACTAGAACAATTGAACACCTTCAAATACCTTGGTATCACTTTTGACGAATGTCTTACTTTTGCGGCCCATATCAATAACACTGCAAAAACAGTGCACCAACGCATTGGAATTTTGTACTGGAACCGTCAATTTTTCAACCAAGCTGCCTTGAGGATTGCTGTTCACAGCTCCATCATCTCAATCATAGACTATGGTCTAATTGTCTACGGCTCAGTTACTACCACTGCACTAAAGTGCATCTCAACAGCACTAAACAAAACCTGTTGACTCCTCACTGGAGCACGGAGACGGACCCACACTTGTGACCTCTACATGGAAACCGGTGGTTGCATCTTTCCAATCGCCTCATGTATCTCACCTGCGTGATGGCAAAAAAATCAATCTTGGGACTCACTCCTCCATGTATCCAGGACCTGCTCTGCCTGAACAATGGCACTCGTACCACCAAAAGATCTGACCACCAACCTTTCCTTGTCCCTAGATACCGGACTGCTCAGGGACAAAGATCTTTTACATACCGTGCCCCTACCTGGTACAATGCCCTTAACCTGCCCTCCCTATCCTCCACGACATTGGGAGCTTTCAAATCCATACTTTATGCTCACCTCACAGCCTCCAGCTCCTGTGACTGCTTTGACTAAAGTCTCATCCCACTGAGTGCACTTACATTTGTTTCACTCAACCACCATGGTCTCCTCTTTGACAAAGACAACCTGAGTACCACTAACCTGGTTCTGTCTGCTCCTAAACTTCTTATTTCTCCCTCTCTTCCCTCTCAAGCTCTCCAATCCTTATTCCTTGCCCTTGACACTGCCTCTGAGTTCCTTTTTCTTTTCTGTACATAAATGTTACTGTTTAAGTTGTGGCCTTGTTAAACGGCTTATGATTGTTTGTAACACTGTCTACTATGTTTTTGTACTTAATGACGTGGAACCTTTGTAAAAGAGCCTTGGCTCAAAGGTATTAATTCCTAGAACAATAAACTTCAAACTAGATAAACTTCAAACTAGTTAGCCAGTCCTGCTCCAGCCAATGGAAGAAGTGTTTGTTCAGCTAGTCCTGCAGATGGGGAGGAGGGGTGCTCACTCTGTCAAGTTGAATCAGAGGGGAGAGAGAGAGAGACAGATTCAATGAGGTAAAAGCTAAGAGGGGTGAAATAAAGGTGCCTGTGAACTCAACTCACAGAGAAATCCCTCTTTAACAAAGCAAAATGGAGATGCTGGAGAAAAGGAGGCAGAGTTATTGATCCATTATAGACAGTCTGTGCTCAAACAGAGAGACTTGTGCACTCAGTCTCACAGCAGAGAGTCAGAGGACTGCTATTTAATGTCAACTCATGGCACTGTCTGTGGCCGGGGTCTGTGGGAGGGGAAGAGAGTTTTTACACTGAGCCCTCAGCTATGTAGCTTCAGCCAGGGCTGAGTCCTGAAGCACAGAGGCAGAACCTAACTGTCTTCTTCTCCAGGAATCCTATTTTAGTCCAGTTCATGGTGTTTCTGTACCTTCTCTGCTGACCGGGGAACTCAGACACTTATCAGTGTTTAGTAGATAGGTGTCACCCTATTGCTGGAACAAAGAAACTTCGGTCATTAACAACTCAAGGAAGACTGTACTCCTGATTTGCTTCAGAGGTGGTGGTGGGGTTTTAGGGCTGAAAACCCTAAAACCACATTTTCCTACTAAATGTAGGATTAACACAGTTTTTTTGTAAATAATATGTGTGTGTGTGTGTGTGTATATATATATATATATATATATATATACACACACATATATACAGTATATATAGATATATTATTGTGGCACGGTAGTGCCACTATAGTTAGGGCTGAGGAGACATTTACATGTCAAACCCAAAATTTTGCACCTTAATAACTTTGCAACTGTTTGACAGATTTGCCTGAAATTTTGAATATGGAATCAAGACCCATACACCTTGGGATCTGCCAAGTTTCGTACTGGTCGCATATACGGTTGTGGAGTTATTAAGCGTGATCTGCGTGCGCGTTTACGCTTTTCTGGAATTTTACTGTTGCACCTATAGGTCGCATGGTTTGCGCGACCGGTCCAAAATCTTCAGGGAATGTGCAGCCGGGGTCCCTGATGTGCCTTTTGAAGATTTCATGAAAAAATATTAAATGGTTCAAAAGTTATTCAAAAACAAGTTCCCATTATAAGTCAATGGGAAAAGTTAAAAAGTTCGACAGTGTCGCAAATGCAGTTTTTACTGTCACAAATGGCCCTTTTACTGTAGCAAATCCACCATTTTATTTTCAGTTAGGGATCAGAAAAATGCTCGGCATTTAAAATTGGGACCCTCTAGCAACCTAATTCTTTTTGTATTCACCTAGTCGGACCCTGAGGATGCTAGCCATGTCTTTATTTTGGCATAAAACACCCCAGAAATATGTTTTTTAAATTTCTGGAACAAGTACTTTCACAAAGTACTGTGCACTTGAGACACTGTCGAATGAATTTGCAAAAGCTTTCGCAAACTTCGACAGTACTTTTCTAGGCTGTCGGAAAATGACAGCAATTCTTTGGCACCCTACTGCAAAAGAACGGTTCAGTGTTTAGACCTGAAATTTAGAGGAATTGCAGCTGACATCTCACAGATGTGCCTTTCAGTTTTTGTTGAAAACATATTACATGGCAGCAAAGTTGCAACACTCCAAAGTTGACACTTTTTCCCATTGGATAACATTACAGTGTCTGACGCATTACAGGAATCCTTTGGCGCCCTGCTGCAAAATAACGGTTTGGTCTTTTGGGCTGAAATTTGGAGGGAACACAGCCAACATCCCATAGATGTGCCTTTTTGTAGTTTGGTGAAAAAATATTACAGGGAGCCAAAGTTATGGCACTCCAAACTTCTCTTTTTTCCCCATAGGATAACATTACGGCGTTCGCCGCGCCTTTCAAGGCCCATATCTCGGAAACGGTGCGAGATACGGACTTTTCATCAGAAAAGTACTTAGCCCCATAGTGGGCTAAGTAAAAAACTAGCCAGGAAAGTCATAAATCATATGACATTTAAATCTTTTTTCTACATCGTATGGTTCCTGAGATATAAGCAATTTAGTATTCCAACTCCTCATTTTCTGCTCTGAGAACCATTATTATGCATACATTCTTTGTACTCACTGTCTTTCTTTATGCAGCTTTTGGGGAAAACCAGCCTGTGCACTTACATTACTGTTACCATTACTGTTTTGGCTTGTGGTTCCATTCCCGTTTCACTTACCGTTCACGTCTACGCCACCATGTGCGTTACCCTTTGCGTTTTTATTTGCGCTTGCTTTTGCGTTGTTCTTAACATTTCTGTCTACACTACTGTTTCTCTTTCTGTTTCGCTTTGCGTCACCATGTGCATTACTGTAACCTCTCACCCCTGCCTTTTTACCAAAATGACAGGTGGCATGCTGTTGGCGCTGGCAGCAATACCTGGTGGGGACCTGGGTTTGGGGAGGATGAGGTTACCTGGCACAAGGGGACCTAGGTTTGGCTACTCTGCACAGGGGCACCCAAGTAAATCCGACCACAGGAAGCAATAACTGTAATGTCCAGAACCAGGATTGGGATTTTTCCGTGCGGCTTTTATTCATAACTAGCCGAACACAACAAAGCATAGATGGACCCCCATGGGGCTACGTTTACTGATAATGCAGATTAGAGACTACAAGGCGGTCCACTTAAAGAATGAACCCATTTCTACTGTTTTCAGTCTCTGGACCCACCAGGCACATAGCCCAGACTTGCATGCACTTTGGATACACAGCCCGACTGGCCCGGCCCCCCTACTGGCCACTTGACTGACGGTCCATTTAAAGAATGAACCCATTTTACTTGTTGTGGCTCCCCACACCACTTAGAGTCTGCGACCCCTAGAGAGATTTTCTTCTTACTTCTTCTGACTCCCATCTCACAAGGAGAATTCTTTTCCCAAGTTGTGGCTCCCCACACCACTTAGAGTCTGCGACTCCTAGAGAGATTTTCCCATTTGCGACCCACATCTGGGTACCTACCTCATCACTGGCCAGATGCATGAGGCAAGTAGCAATCACAGCAGAAATCCGTAGAGGTGGACCTGGTTACTAAAGATGGGGGTTTGCCCACCTCCAGCTCCCACAGCCCATACCTGGCCATTTCTCTGGAGGAACTGAAACTTCGAAATGTAGATTAAACGGTGGATGGACTGTAGCACCCCCTCTACAACATTACTTGAATTCACACAGACTTTAGATTTTGACACTACTCCATTTGTTTGTCCTAGTACAATATGCCTCCCAAATAGTAGTCCAAATCCCAACTTTCTTCACATTTCCCAAACTGAAAAAACACATTGATTGCCCTCTCAAATTAGAACAAAACACTTACCCTTTCGTTGCAGGTGCCCCACAGGTGAAGTACAACTTTTTCCACTTTTAAGACCAAACAGAAACTGTAAAAAAGGCAGCTTTCTTCCTTTAGCAGACATTAGGGGATTGCCCCTGGAATCCACAGAGGGATACTTTACTCTCCCCCCCGGAGGGAGGGGGGCACTGAGACCTGGACAGCGGTCTCCACCACTTAAAACTGGACACTGACCTTCTCACACAGAAGGTAAACAAAAGACACTTCCTTCCTGCTGGCAGGCAAGCAGGAGACTTCCTTCTTCTAGGAGGTAAACAGAAAACTGACTGAAAACTCCCAACGTTCTATCTCACTCCCTCTGCTGCAGATTCCAATGTGGCTTATGCAGCTGCAACAGTTCTATTGGTGATGTCATCTCACAGTCTCAGCTGAGACTGAGAACAGAGTGAGACAGTGTGAAACCCATTTAACTGGAGTTTCACAAGCTGCCTTCCCTGCCTACCACTAGGTCTTACTGGGATTCTAGTAACCCTGGGTAACAAGGGGTTACATTACTATTTGTGTTTGCGGGCACAATGTTACTATGTGACAAGACATCATGTGGCGGGAGCGCAGGGCCCCACTGCCGCATTGCATGGGCCCTGTGCTCCGCCGCCACATTATATTCACTATTTCTCATTATCGTTCTCAAAAAGAAGGGAAATTAGAGGCAAAAAACTAGTTTAATGCATTAGTTAGGGTTGTTTCACACCAACAAAAGCGAGGAAATTCGGTGTTAGGGTTGAAAGCCCCCCATGGCCCCCCCGCCCACACCCCCAATCGGCATCGGGGTGCGCATTAGGGTTGTCGGTCCTAACTCTCACCCCCATTCTCCTACACCTCTGCTTTTTACACATGTGATGGGGTGAGGTTGTAACAGGCTAACCTGTCACCCGATACCAATTGAGTGAACGCGAAGCAACCCCCCAATTTCACTGCTGCAACCGGTGGCTGTATCGCCAGAGATTTGCTCTAATATATGTATGAATACTTTTTATACAATGCAAGGATGAGGCTTCTAGAAGTGATAAATGCAGCTCTTTCCACTGGAGTATGATAATGAAGATGACATCACTACTGTGATAATGAATGTCATTCATACACACTGTGTTGATGTCACCACTCACTCACTAACTACAGCCTGCATTCTAAATTGAACTGCTTCATAAATCTGTTTCTCACTGCTACTTGCAAGTAACTCAATTAACATTGCAAAGGACACTCACCTGTTTCTCATAGTGTTTCAACAACT
Organism: Neoceratodus forsteri; assembly: GCA_016271365.2. Taxonomy (NCBI): domain Eukaryota; kingdom Metazoa; phylum Chordata; order Ceratodontiformes; family Ceratodontidae; genus Neoceratodus; species Neoceratodus forsteri. Next base: position 1,841,970,389 of record CM057449.1, read on the forward strand.
CACAGCCCATTACTATGCTACTGTCAAATCCAAGAAAGACTGCATTCTTAATGACAGTACTGCACCACACAGTTTGTTTCTTACTGTTAGCTGCAGCTAACTCAATTAGCATTGCCAAATGCATTCACCTGTTTCCACAAGTGTTTCTAACACTCCCAGCCTATTCAGAAACACTCACACACACTCAGCATACACACAAACAGAGCTCTCAGTATAGCTTAAAGATTAGAGTAATGAATTTTGAACAACCTTGATACATCCAGCACCAGACTTGGGTTTGACCCTCACAATCTCCACTTCCCCACTGTGTGACTCTGAACAAGTCACTTAACTGCCCAGTGTTCCCAAATCACCCCTACAGAATGGTGTGGAGCAAAAGGAAATGCCCTGCTCTGTGACTGGAAAGATTAGATCAGTTGTGACAGTGAAGAGAGAAGGAGCTCTGTGCTTCTGCGGTGTTTAGTTTCACGCGGGAAGCGCACGTGAGGCCCTGAGGTTTGGCCTGCAGCCATTGTAAGTGCCAGTTCAGACTAAATCCAATTTGTGAGGGGAAAGAAGGAAGTCTGAAGAGTGGAAACCAGGCTCACCCTGTAGAAGACTGGAGAAATTGCTAAATAGTGCTCGGTCTGTAAGGAACTGAAGCTACTGTGTGTGCACCCGGGTATTTTGCAGTATTTGCTATAGGGATCTTGGAGAAGCCTGCCTGGTATAGTACTTTCCTTTTACATATGAATGTGCATAGTGTTTGTGGGGAATCGCTATTTCCAATCCCCTGTGCTGTGTGCTGTGTGTTGAAGCTGGAAGCAAACCCCAGCTTGTCTCAGACAAAATCCGTTTGCTATCTACTGCAGCGGGGTCCAGTCACAAGGACCTTGTCTCCATGCCCTGTTCTTGCAACCCAGAAGAACATCCACCATCCGGTTCTCAGCTTGGGTATTGTGAGTACAAATCAGGGTATTTCTCTGCAGTCTGTTTTCAATTACAAGTGTGTCATCTAATAATTGTTGTTTCACCTCTTCATCAACTGAGCCATCTGGCTCCAGATTACAATTGGGTGTTGTGCATATATTTTCTTCTACAGGGCCCTGTCCATCTGCACCTGACAGCCAACCCCGGGCAACAGACCTGGATAGCCCCCCCAACCTGGGTACCCAGAGTGTGACTTTTCAGACCCTGTATGTGTGTACAGTACTGTGATTTAATTCTGCCAATTAACCTGATTGCCCCCTCCTGTGTTACTGTCCCCTAAATAAATCAGATTTGTTATTGTTATAGAAACATAGAAACATAGAAACATAGAAGTTGATGGCAGATAAGGACCGCAAGGCCCATCCAGTCTGCCCATTTCTTTTTCTACCTTATAAATGTGCCATCGGCCTTTGCTCTGTCAGTGACCTATCTATTCATAGTCATTTGTATTGCTCCCTTATGCCTATCCCATGCCTGTTTGAAGCCCTGCACTGTATTCATAGCCACCACTTCTTGTGGTAAGCCATTCCATGCATCTACCACCCTTTCTGTGAAAAAGAATTTCCTCACATTCCCCCTTAATTGGCCTCCCTCTAATCTCATGCTGTGTCCTCTTGTCCTGCTATTTTTCTTATATTTAAACATGTTAGACTCTTTCACCTTGTTTATGCCCTTAAGGTGTTTAAATGTCTCGATCATATCACCTCTCTCCCTCCTTTGCTCAAGGGTATACATATTGAGCTCTGTTAATCTGTCCTCATATGTCTTCTGATGCAGTCCCTGCACCATTTTGGTTGCCCTTCTCTGGACTGCCTCAATTTGGTTAATGTCCTTGTGAAGGTGTGGTCTCCAATACTGCACGCAGTACTCCAGATGGGGCCTAACCAATGTCTTGTACAGAGGGATTATTACCTCCCTCTTACGACTTGATACCCCTACTAATACACCCTAACACCCCCCTAGCCTTACCTACTGCTTTAGAGGTCTGCTTGGATGATTTTAGGTCATCAGTGATGATGATGCCCAAGTCTCTTTCTTCCTTTGTGACTGCTAGCAACTCCCCTCCCAGCCTATAAGTGGCTTCAGGGTTTCTCTTCCCTATGTGCATGATTTTGCACTTCTTTGCATTAAATCCCAGTTGCCACTCTTCTGACCATTCTGCTAGTTTATCCAGATCTCTTCTCATTCTGCCCACCCCATCTGGATCATCTACTCTGTTGCAGATCTTGATGTCATCTGCAAACAGACAAGCCTTACCCTCAAGTCCATCTGCGAGGTCACTAATGAAGATGTTGAATAGGACTGGCCCCAGGACTGATCCCTGAGGTACCCCACTTGTGACTTGCATCTCTTCTGACTGTATACCATTTACCACCACTCTCTGTTTTCTGCCAGTCAACCAGTTTGCCACCCAGTTGACCAACTTCTGACCCACCCAGCCTACCTAGCTTATTTATCAATCTTCTATGGGAACAGTGTCAAAAGCTTTGCTGAAGTCAAGGTAGGCGACATCAACTGCTCCCCTTGGTCCACCACTCTGGTTACCCAGTCAAAGAAATCTATGAGATTAGTTTGACAGGACCTTCCTTTGTAAAACCCATGCTGTCTTGGATCCTGTGCCCTATGGATTCAGGTGTTGCATTATCCTTTCCTTAAGGAGTGCCTCCATAATCTTACCCACTACTGAGGTAAGACTGACCGGTCTGTAGTTCCCCGCCTCCTCCTGCTACCACTCTTGTGGAGTAGGATCACATGAGCCCTTCTCCAGTCTTCTGGGACCTCTTCTGTGCTCAGAGACTCACTAAACAATTCTGCTAATGGCTCTGCTAGTTCCTCCTTTAGCTCCTTAAGTACCCTGGGATGTATGCCATCAGGTCCCATTGCCTTATCCACCCTGAGCTTAGCAAGCTCTTGTAGGACCCTTTCTTTTGTGAAGGGAGTAGTGCTCACCTCCCTCCCCCCTGTGTCCATGATGCTGAGCTGTGGGCCCTGCCCTACCTTCTCTTCAGTAAATACTGAGCAAAAGTATCTATTTAGGATAGATGCCTTTACAGGGTCCTCCTCCTCATATGCTCCCTTTTCTCCATTAAGCTTAGCAATACCCCCTCTGGACTTTCTCCTTTCACTAATGTATCTATAGAAAGTCTTGTCACCTTCTTTTACTGTTCGTGCTAGTGTTTCCTCAGTTTGGGACTTTGCCTGCCTTACTGCCTTACCTGCTTCCCTTAGGGCAGTTTGGTATGCCTCCCTATCTTCATCCCGCTGTGTTCCCTTATATTTTCTGAAGGCCAGCCTTTTGGCTCTGACCTTTTCTGCTACTGTATTTGAGAACCAAAGTGGTTTCCTTCTTCTTTTGCACTTCCTTTTCTGTCTAACACAATGGGATGTTGCTTCAAGTATTGTATCCTTAATGCTTGCCTACTTTGCCTGTACCTCCTCACCTGTGTTTCTTTTTGCCAGGGCTAGCTAAACTCTGTTGGCCATCTTATCAAAGTCAGCTCCTCTGAAGTCCCATATTTTTGCCTTGGAATGGGATGATTTAGATGTAGTAGCCAAATTGAACCATACCATATGATGGTCACTGGCCCCCAGGTGACCTTCTACCTGGAGATCTGTGATCCCTTCTTTGTTAGTCAGTACTAGATCTAGGATAGCCCTGTCTCTTGTGGGTTGCTGTACCAGTTGTTTGAGGCCTCCCTGCAGGGAATCCACTATGAGTCTAGTTCTGGCAGATGTTCCTGCTGGTATTGACCAATCTGTATCTGGCATGTGAAGTCTCCCATTATCAGAACCTCCCTTTAGCTGTCATGTTTTGTATATCTTCTAACAGTAATGTGTCTATGTCCTCCCTCTGGTCTGGGGCCTGTAGACAACCCCAGTTCTTATGGCTGTCCCATTTCCTGTTTCAGGGTGATCCACAGTTCTTCTGGCTCCTTATGTGTATTCTGAATTTCTGTAGCTTTGATATTTTCATTAACATACAGGGCCACTCCTCCCCCCTTTTGCACCTCGGACTCTTCTGAACAATACATAGCCAGGTACTGAAGTCTCCCAAGTGTGGTTACTGGTAAACCACGTCTCACTAATTGCTACTATGTCCAGTTTAGCCTCTGACATTATTGCCTGCAGTTCTGGGATCTTATTTCCCAGGCTGTGAGCATTTGTGTACATGATTTTCCATTGGCCAGATTTTGGTGTGTTAGTTGTTGGGTGAAGTTTGGCATTACCCCTGTGCATCGTATGGGGAGACAAACCTTTTTTCTTACCTGGTGATGCAAATGAACGGCAAACACGCTGAATTCCTGTTTGACCACTAGCTGAGGGGGGAGGGGTGTTCTTCCCATTCGACGTATGGGGTGCTGCACCCCTCTCCCCATTTGCTAGTTTAAATATTCTGCAAAGACGTCAAACTTCTGCCCCAATGCACTGACTCCCTCTTTAGTCAGATGCAGTCCATCAAATTTAAGAACTTTCGCTCCCAGAACTGTTGCCAGTTCCCTACAAATCTGTGTCCTTTTCCTGGCACAGTCCTTGAGCCACGTGTTTAGCTCCCTATCTCCCCTTCTCTGACCTTCCGTCCATCTGCTCCCTTCTCCCAGACTGGCAGGATCTCAGAGAAGGAGATGCCGGACGAAATAGATGATAGTTTGTCACCCAGCCTAGTCAGGTGTTCCTTGGTCTCCACAACTGACATTCAGCGAGATCGATAGTCCCTATGTGTACTAGGACATCAATGTTTTCTCCTGCTTTGTGAACAATTTTAGCAATGCGGTCAGTGTCTCTCCATGCTGATGTACCTGGGAGACATCTGACCATCACCCTGGCTGGAGATGGGTATCAACTCCCGAATCATAGAGTCTCCTATGATCAGAAGTTTTTGGATTTCCTTTGTGCTTGTTTAGTTTTGGTTCCTGATTTGGGTGAGTATTGTTGTGCTAGCTCCTGTGCCAGTGTCCTGCTCTGCAGTGTCTTCTGCCTCTTTATTTGATTTCAGAGATAGAGGCAGATACCTGTTTGTAGTGTTTATATGGTTTTGGAGGTAATGTGTTGGAGAGCAGAGAGTGATGGGGCACTGATTTGCTCCTCCTAACCACCTGCCAACCTTCTGGACCAACTACCCTCTGCGGTCGAGGTTTTTCTGTTGGATGCTGGGGAAATGGCGGGTGGTTCTTATAATGTATTTCCTCTTGAATATGAAATTTGAGGCATGCAATCTCTGTCCATGCTGCCCGGAGCTGAGACCTAAGATCTCCAAAGGCCCAGCATGTAGGACAGTGTTCTAAATCCTGTAAGACTGTCCTTCTGAAAATTGTTCCACAGTACCTGCAGTTAATGAAATCCATTCCAAATAAGTTGCTGGGTTTGTAACCTAGTCAGAGTAATTAGAAGGAAAAAAAAATGCAAGTAATGGTTTAATTGTGCTTTGTTTAACTTGTTATAACAAGTTAAATTACTAGTGCCCTGTAAATGAGATCACCTTTGTGGCACTGATCCGCCCCTTCCTGCTCTGCCACAGGAAATGTCACAACTGTGGTACCCTATAAAAGGAGTGTAGCGTGGGGTGGTTGGGGATGGGGGTGGGTGGCTGGGCCCTTCCCCTGCCTAAAAAGAAGAACCACGGACGAAAGAACAAGGAGTTAAGAGCAGAAACAATCCGTCAACAACAAATGCAGTAACCCTGAAAGCTTATCCTAATGTTAGATAAAACTGTAAAACCTGTAAAGCACCACCTGTAATAATTTCAGAGAAGATATATCCTGTAAGAAACACTTTGCTCCAGAGAAAAATAAAGCAGTAACAGAAGATATACCTTGCAAAAGACAATTTGAATCAGAAGATTACAGCAGTAATCTGTTAGCACACCTGTAGGCACACCTTGTAATAATGCAGAAGAAGGTATACCAGCAACAACAATTTGAATCAGAGAAAAATAAAGCAATGGAATGTTAGCAACAAACAGTAGCAATCCCTGTGAGTAAAAAATAAAAACACCACCACACAGTAAATCTGCTTAGCCAAACTAAGTCTTAATCCTTCTCCCTTGCTCTGGTAAGTTTCTCTACTCTGCCTTTCAAGCAGTCTTAGAAGGAAAGAGCTCAGGTGAAGCTAGGTGCCTTGGCCAGCAAACCAAGTCTTCTATACACTGTCCATGGTGTTGGTACTTATGGAAACAGTATAGTATTTTGCTGTGTATGTTGTTTAACCTTATTTTACAGGGGGTCCTCAGCGACATGCTGCAGAATCAGTCTCGAGGGTAAGTGGCACTTTATGAGTGAACAGTGTGTATACGTGGGGTATTGGGGCTGTAACTCCTGTGTACTGTGTGAGCCAGTAGAGGGAATAAAAGGGGGTCTCAGTGTCCCAGAGGGCTGTGACCAAGCTAGTCTAACCACTACAAACCCTGACCTCTGGGTGGAGGTACCCGCCATAGAACCTAGGCCCCTCAACCTGTCAGTAGTCAAGCAGGCAGGGGTAGTAGCTCTTGAGACAGCGCCACCTGAGGGTTACATATCTGTATGGAATAAGGCATAATGAGATGTAGTTTATGGGCTGATAAGAGCGTGTCCCAGGTGCATAATGAGGCACTTGCACTGAGTGCCTTTAACACCTAAGAAGTGCTGTTATCAGCCCATAAACCACACCTTGGAGTGTCTTATTGCACTTATGAAATGGGTCCCCAGTAATTATTAAAAACCAAAAGAAAAAAAAAGTCAAATTTATGCAGTATATGTATTTATATATGTAACAGCCCTGTTACCCAGGGTTACTAGAACCCTAGTAAGACCTAGTGGCAGGCAAGGACAGACAGCTAGTGAAACTCCAGTTAAATAGATTTCACTATGTCTTGCTCTGTTTTCAGTCTCTGCTGAGCTGGAGCTATGACATCATTTAGAACTGTCACAGCTGCATAAGAAACACTAGAATGTTGCAGTTGGAGGTTAGAGTAGAATGTTGGGGAATTTGAAGTGAGTCTCTTGCACTCTGTAGTAGAGGAAGGAGGTGCTCTGCTGTAAGCAGGCCCTCAGAGTCCTAAGCTCTGTCAAAGAGTTATCTTTTTTTAGAGGTGTGTGTTCTCACCTGGAGAGGAACACAAGAAGAGCCAAGTGAAGATGTAGAGATCACTTTCAGTGGTTCAGGGCCCCATCCCTGTGGTGATGGGGGGAAGGAATCAGCCTGTTTCCAGGGGCAAACCCCCTGGTCTGGCTAGGAAACAAGAAGCTGCCTGAGTTTAAGTTCCTGCTGAGGCACCAGAGGTTCTGGACAAGATTTCTTTGGACGAGACAATGCCTGTGGCGTACCTGCAACCAAGGGGTGAGTTCGCTCTGCTAAAGGACCAATGTGTTTTCACCTGAGACAAGATGAAACTAAGGTGACTGTTACTGTGGGGTCAGGAAAAGACAGCCAAGTACAGTTTGGAAGATGCAGGGATTGGACTGCTTAACTCTGTGGGGAGTCTAGAGTAATGGGCACAGCCACTTTTTAAGTATGTTCAAGTTCAGCACAAATGGGATGGAAAAACAGTAGACTGGATGTGGCATACATTTAATGAAAATCTACACAGCAAAGTGTTTTAAGGATGAAGTGTTACAGTCCAGAGAAATGGCCAGGTATAAATTATGGGAGCAAGAGGTGGGAGACCCCCCCATCAGTAGTAACCAAATTCACCTCTACGGGTTTGCTTTGGGACACCTGTTGCTTTCTCTCAGGTACTTGGCCAGTGCCTGAGGAAAGTACCCAGATGTGGGATTGATGAGGAAGATTCCCTGATGGTGCCAGAAGTGCTCAGAGGTGGTGTAGGGAGCCACCAGTAAATGTTCCATGCTATATGGAAAGTGTCCAAAGGGCTAGCAATGGAGCTGAGCCAGGGAAACCAAGAAAGAGTTGAGTTAGGGCAGAGTGCCCAGGGTGTTTCGAGACCTGAGGGTTTCAGTGTAAAAAGGATGTGTTCTGATCTCCATAAATCTGCAAATCTGCATTACCAGGAGTGTAGCCTTGTGGAGGTCCATCTATGCTTTGTTATTCTGTTGGATGTGAATGAAAGCCACACTTTAGAATCACAACTTCTGGTATTGGACATTACAGTTATTGCTTCCTGGGTCTGGAGTTACTTGAATACCCCTGACTAGAAGTCAAAGCTAGCCAAGATACCGAGCAACAGTTTTCTCCCCGAGCCCAGGTCCCAGGTAGAGGGTTACATATGGAGGCACCGCACAGCATTAATAACACAAAAATACCACCAACCCCACCCCTGGGGTAACCCACCAGTTACAAAAATGGAGGCGACCGCTGGGATTCTGTTGAAATTTGGGAGAAAATGCAAGAAAGGTTGCTCGGATACTGGCTAGCATTTTGGCTGTCTGGCAGTAGGTAGCCCCAAAAGCTGAAGCAATGTAAACTAAATGTGCCACTGTGTGCTGCTGTCTATGTGCTGTTGTGATATTGCCAACTGTTACCAAGGAGCAGTAAAGCCTGAGAGTGTATGCCCTTGTCCTGCATCAAATTACAGCGTTTGCCAGCTTTTAAAAGTGTTTATGACAAAGGAAAGAGTGGAAAACTGTGGGTAGCAAAAGGAAAATTGTGCCTTAGACGTTGGAAATGCTTTCTGTGTGAACTGAGAGACTTGTTGTGCTTAATGGCCATGAAAAATAGTTGAAATGTGGTCCTGCCGAGGAGTTGTAGAAGAAAAAAAAGTGTGGTTTTTGCAATTTAAATTTTGCCTGCTCGACGATCGCTGTGAGGAGAAGAGCACGAGAGGACAGAGGCTCATTTGCATGGTGTAGAGTGATTGGTGAGACTGCAATCAGTCCCATCCCCAAGCCAGCTCTAGAGCAACTGCACAGCATTCGAGAGGGAGAGTGAGTGGAGAGTGCGAACTGGCTTGTTAGGAGGAGTGTTGCAGTGACTGAAAGCACTATAAAAGTTTAAAAAACTGACTTTTCTGTTTAAATTCAGGCTTAACCCGCATCTTGATCGACTGAACTGTGAGTGTGGTGTTCAGAGGGACGATTGGCAGGACTGCCAACCCGCTTCCTTCCAGAGGCCTTCAAGACTGGCTGCAGGCCGTTTTCCATCGCAGCAAACAGTTACTGATAACAGTGAGCACCAGCCAAATGAAACAGCTCAAACTAAGTGATTTTGCCAACTGCCAGCTGAATCTGTGTGTTAGCAGTGTAATCGCTTTGTAAAGGAGGACTGTGTCAGTCTAACTAGCTAAAAGCAAGAATTCTAAGCAACCGACTGTGAGCATAATTATAGGTTCAGCGTAAGTATAATTTTTAAAGCCAAGTGAGAGACTGTGAGTTGTATGAGATATGCAGCAAGAAATACAGGCAATCTTGTGCTATGAAATACTGAGGCTTTAAGGGACTGTAAGCTAGAGCAATGTCTTCGGCAAGTGAAAAGTCCATGGTAAATCATATAAATGTGCTAGCAGAAAGAACAGTGCAAGTTTGAGCAAAGTTATCAGTAGAGTGTGTAAATCAGATGTGCAGTGACTTGACCCATTTACAGAATGTTGATAAGTAGGAGTACTGCCGCCGCCATTACAGGGTTGGGTAGTAATGTAAACACAGCAGTAGAGGAGCCATTTTGAAAGAAAAAAAGTTTTTAATGATGTGGGACTTGAAATAACAGTGAGTGTTGTTTGTTTTTCTCTGCAGTCATGGCATCAGGACCAGCCTGCTACCCGGATCATGTCCAGGCTGTAATAGTAGTAGAAGTTAACAAGTTAAGGGACATTGAGAGATGTTACTGTGGAGGATGACTGCCTTCTCATGTGGCGATTCCTGGATATCCACTGAGAGTATGTTTGATGTGCTTAAATGTTGGAAGGGATGTCTTCATGGTACCTCACTGTTCTGGGTGCCTAGAGAAATATGGTCACATGGACAAAAGTTCAAGAATCTGCAGTTGAAAGCACACAGCACCAGGCGGAGCCTATTGGAGAAGGCCCCTCAGAGTGTGGCACGAAGCTAGAGGGTGCAGATTTACAAACAGAACAATGTTCTGATGTTTCAGAGTCTGAGTTCAGGAAGAGCATCAGTAGACCCTTGGAGAGAGGGGCCTAGCCCAAGTCTCATAGGTGAAGACGAGATGAGGGAGGCCTTTGAATGGGAGGTTTTGACCTCCACGCCCAGCGAAGAGTGGACAGTCTCAGGAGTGAGGACAACTACTCACTCCTGGGCACAGATTCTCAGTGAGGAAGAATAAGAGAGGGAACCTATGTGGTCTTGTGTAAAAGGAACTGGTACACAGCCTCAAGCTCTTGCCTCAGAGGAATGTACGGAACAGAGTAGTGATTCCACTGCCCTAGCTGTGCAAGAAGAAGCCAGGGATCCATTTTTTATGTCGTTAAGAATGCGTAGCTGGCAGAACCAGGACTGGCCACCCCCAAGCCAGGCCAGAGGTCTCAAGTTGACCAAAGCTAGTAAAGAGGAAAGACTGGTTCATAGGAAAGCGAATGAAATCTACGGGATGTCCTTTCTTACCTTTCCTCAGAGAGTCTGGGAAGAGATTGAGAAAAGCAGGAAATCCTGGATTTGCGGAGAAGCAATGAAACATGTGCATCCTGGTGCTAACAAGCATGTCAAGAACAGAATGTTTCAAGAAAAATACAGCCAGCGGAAAAGAGGCAGGACATTGTTTATGGACACTGTTCGAATTGTGGATGGAGAGGGACATGAAACCTTTCACAGTGTGAATTATGAGCACCCAGATGAGGTGATAATTCAAGCACCTGACCCATTGTGCTATTGGCCACAATGCAAAGACCTTCCTGTGAATGTACCCATGCCTACCAAATGGAAAGCAGAGCAGTGGTAGCCAGTGCTGCCACTCTAGCAGTTGCCATACATATGTTATTTCTGCCAGTCTGGATGTCCAGGACTCAGGTGCCCCACATTCATCAGTTCTACAGTGTACTGGCCTTCCATAATCCATCAACTGGCCCACCAGATGACTTCAGATCCAGAGAGGACACCAGACCAGCTGTATCCTGATTCATCGCCTGGGTATCGGATGACTTCAGACAAGCTGTTTTCCTTTTTGTTCCTGTTCCAAGGTTCCATCTCCAGAGATGACATCATCCCAGCAGTTTCAAGATGTGCCCTCCTGTCATTTCCCGGAAGATGTCCACCCAACTGTATTGGAAGAATGCTGCCAGGGAGAGTCTTCGGCTGAGGACCAGGTGTGGTACCATTTTCATTCTACAAGGGGTTAGTAAGTCCAAACTTTTCTATTCTTATGATATTGCAGTACACACCCTACACTGGCAGACTCCAGATGTTTGAACTGTCCTCAAAGACTCTCCCCTTTGGGACTTTGGCCTGCTAGAACTGTGCTTCACCAGGCTCTGGCCCAGGACAGACTCTTTAATGGACTTGCCTTCGGACACTGTGGTCACTAGATGGGACTTTTAGGGCACTCCATCCCTCAAATATGGTGAATTGTAAATAATGTCATTGTTTTCTACCATTTTCTAATGTTTATAGTGTTTTTTCCTACTTTTCTAAAAAAAAATATTTTTGGGGATTCTCCAATGTTTTGATAGTAGGGGTTTAGATAGACTGTGTATGCAGATTAGGAGTGTGTATTGTCTTTCTTTTTCCTGCAGGTGTTCCTAAAGAAGATAAGAAGAGAAAACAAGAAGAGGAGGAGGAGGGCCTTAGCGGAGTTCCTCAGTAGTACTTAGAGTGTAATGTTTAAAGTACTGTTGTTGTTGTTATTGCTGTGTGTAACTTTTCCTTCCACAGGTATGGTTGTGGGGAAGTGTGGGAGTAATGCATAGTGTATGGTATTAGCTCCTGGTATGTGGTTGCATGGTGTTCAGGGTTGGGGGGAGGTCCCCTGTTTGTTTTGCTTTTGGAATTTTGAGTTAGAGGCAGGCAGGTTTTCCCTAGAGGACATGGGGGGATAGACAGGCTGTGGTTCTGAACGGCCATAGGGGTGGCAGCATTGATCTATTAGGGCTATGCTCTGGACAGTTTTTCCAGAGCCACTGGGTACCCATAGTCAGCAGGTAGAGTAGAGGCTGATACGTCAGCCGATGGCCTCTGGGCCCTTAGTGTTGCCTGCCTGTGCCTAGTACATGGTAGGAGGGGGCCTGATTACCCCTCTCCGTAGGTAGCACATAGCATAGGATAGCCTAGGTCGGGTAACTAATGACTGCGGACAGTCATTTTCCTGGCCCAGGGTGACTGTAACCCCCCTGTTACCCGGGGTTACTAGAACCCTAGTAAGACATAGTGGCAGGCAGGGACAGGCAGCTAGTGAAATGCCAGTTAAATGGATTTCACTATGTCTTGCTCTGCTTTCAGTCTCTGCTGAGCTGGAGCTATGACATCATTTAGAACTGTCGCAGCTGCATAGGCCACAATGGAATGTTGCAGTTGGAGGTTAGAGTAGAATGTTGGGGAATTTGAAGTGAGTCTCTTGCAGTCTGTAGTAGAGGAAGGAGGTGCTCTGCTGTAAGCAGGCCCTCAGAGTCCTAAGCTCTGTCAAAGAGTTATTTTTTTTTAGAGGTGTATGTTCTCACCTGGAGAGAAACACATGAAGAGCCAAGTGAAGTGGTAGAGACCACTTTCAGTGGTTCAGGGCCCCATCTCTGTGGTGATGGGGGGAAGGAATCAGCCTGTTTCCAGGGGAAAACCCCCTGGTCTGGCTAGGAAACAAGAAGCTGCCTGAGTTTAAGTTCCTGCTGAGGCACCAGAAGTTCTGGATGAGATTTCTTTGGAAGAGACAATGCCTGTGGCGTACCTGCAACCAAGGGGTGAGTTCACTCTGCTAAAGGGTCAATGTGTTTTCACCTGAGACAAGATGAAACTAAAGTGACTGTTACTGTGGGGTCAGGAAAAGACAGCCAAGTACAGTTTGGAAGATGCAGGGATTGGACTGCTTAACTCTGTGTGGGGTCTAGAGTAATGGACACAGTCACTTTTTAAGTATATTCAAGTTCAGTACAAATGGGATGGAAAAACAGTAGACTGGATGTGGCATACATTTAATAAGAATCTACATAGCAAAGTGTTTTAAGGTTGAGGTGTTACAGTCCAGAGAAATGACCAGGTATGAATTATGGGTGTGAGAGGTGGGAGACACCCCCCATCAGTAGTAACCGAATTCACCTCTACGGGTTTGCTTTGGGACACTTGTTGCTTTCTCTCAGGTACTTGGCTAGTGCCTGAGGAAAGTACCCAGACATGGGATTGATGAGGAAGATTCCCTGATGGAGCCAGAAGTGCTCAGAGGTGGTGTAGGAAACCACCAGTAAATGTTCCATGCTATATGGAAAGTGTCCAAAGGGCTGGCAATGGAGCCGAGCCAGGGAAACCAAAAAAGAGTTGAGTTAGGGCAGAGTGCCCAGAGTGTTTTGAGACCTGAGAGTTTCCGTGTAAAGAGGATGTGTTCTGATCTCCATAAATCTGCATTACCAGGAGTGTAGCCCTGTGGGAGTCCATCTATGCTTTGTTATTTTGTTGGATGTGAATAAAAGCCACACTTTAGAATCCCAACTTCTGGTATTGGACATTACAGTTATTGCTTCCTGTGTCCTGAGTTACTTGGGTGCCCCTGATTAGAAGTCAAACCTAGCCAAGATACCAAGCAACAGTTTTCTCCCTGAGCCCAGGTCCCAGGTGGGGGGGGGATTACATATGGAGGCACCGCACAATGCTAATAACACAAAAATACCACCAACCCGACCCCTGGGGTAACTCACCGGTTACATATATATATATAAAGGTTTTAATAGCTGAAATGGTAAAAAAGTGTCCCTCTATTAAAGTACTTTCTCAAGTGTTTGATTCCAGTAGAGAGCTTTCTGTATATTCTTCAGGTTGTGTGCCCATCATTGCTGGTTTTATGACCACTGGCCCCTCATCCCACACATATTTTTCTTTGTGGGATCTTTGCTATTTACAAATGGTCAGATTAGCCATTTGTCTGACAGCCAAGGGCCAGTTTTTATTAAAGTTTACTTTGACTTTCCATTACAAGTACTGTGACTAAATAAAATCCTTTTGGGCCATTTAACACCACAGAACACAAGTATACTCATTAACAGCAGAACCTCAGAATGTTCTCCACTTACTTCAACTTGCTAAGTATTTGAACCCTTTTTCCTGACAGCCAGTAGCCGATTTTACTGAGAGCGAGCGTGTCCCATGTCAGCTGCCATACTTACCATTTTTCTCATAGCGCTTATAGTGGGATTGTAACTTTGGGCCACTCACTGTCTCATAACTGAACAAGCTGGAATCCCTTTCTTTATGGGTAAAATTACCAGCGCAGGATCAGGTCTGTGTTTTTATTTGAAAAGCTGCTGCTGAGGAGTGGTTTTATAGTGGGATTTGAACCCACATCCTGGTGGCATGCACGTCACTCTTTTGATTGCAGTTGGCTTTAACAGACCAGCAAAGGTTAGAATTTACTTTTAAAGTGTTTCTGTCTAAAGTGATTTGGGGACTTGTGTGTGTACTTAAGTACAGTGAGTGATGGACAGTGTGTGTCTGTTGGTGGGGGTATTCTCTAGCTCAGGTAGACAGCTCCACTTTAGGAGAGGTTGCCACAATGATCTGTGTTGTAAAAAGTTCTGACTGGCAGACGAGGTACCGGTTGCCACAATATGCACTGATAAGGACACGGCACAAGATACCTGTCAGCTGATCAGGACCCAGAAAACTCCCGACCCAGTTTATAGATATAGGTATAGCTATATCTCTGTCTGTCTGTCTGTCTGTCTGTCTGTCTGTCTGTCTGTCTGGCTAGCTATCTATCTTATTTTTGTTTATTTGACTTTGCTAAGCTGGTAGGTCCACTGAGACTAGAAGTCCCTTTTTCAGTGGTGACCTGGAGTTAATTACATATAGAAATTCTTTGGAAAGAAGTTTGTTAGTGCACCAGTTAGGGTAACTTGATGCCACAAAAGTAGGGAAATGTGGCATTAGGCTTTCTAACCCTAACTCCCCACCCCCAACCCCAAGCAGCAAAAGGGAAAACCATTAGGGTTTTCAGTCTCTGGAGTCTTGGCAAATCAGTGGTGGGTTCTTCCTTGGGGTTGTCAAGCCTAATGCTCACACCCCTAGCCCATAGCCTCCTATCTGAAGCACAAGGTACAGCTACAAGCCAGTGTCTCATAGTGATACACTCTTCAAAGGTAGAGAAGTATGTCTTGCCACATGTTGCCAAGACAATTTATGTTTGCTCAGAAAATGGAGTGGGCATTAGGGTCAGCAACTCCAAGGAGGACCCACCACTGATTCACCAAAACTCTGGAGATCCAAACACCTAATCTTTTTTCTTTTTGCTGCTCATGGGGGTGGGGTGGTGAGTTAGGGTTTGAAACTCTAATGCCACATTTCCATACTTTTGTGGTGTTAAATTACCCTAACTGGTGCATTAACAAAGTTTTTGGCAAAGAATTTCCTTTCTTTTTGTGATAGTGGAATCATATCCTGGATCTGCATGAACAGATGCAGAAGCCCTGTGCTGAGAGAAGACTCTATTTGCCTACAGGAGTGAATGGACCTTGCAGGCCCTGATGTTTCATGCAGTGATGGATGTGAAGAATTCATGGGGCTGTCTGGTGGGCTGCAGAAGTGCAGGGCCCTGTAGTCTCTGTGCTTCCATGTCACTGGAGCTACAGATGTACAGGGCAAAGAGTGCATCTGTCAGCCAATGCATAGGACCCCCATCCACCCACAGGTGGAGAGGTGCAGGACTGTATGCCAAGAGGACAGTTGTCTTCACCATATGGTTCCTGGGCCTGTGCGGACAACCATACACCTTTCATTTCCTGGCAGGTGGGATGTTGCATAACAGTGCCGTCCCCCCACCCTCACCCCATTAAGCTCAGTTACTGAGCTCACCCCTGAGCTCAGGTCCCCAAAACAGCATCACAAAACATACCTGCTGGGGTGAAGACTGGCACTACACACAAAGTTTTTTAACAATGTTATTTTTTTTTTAATTTTGATCCAAAATTTTCAAGATGCTCATTTTATGATTTGCCTTACAAACACGATATGTACCACTTATAGTATATTGGCCAAAATGTCATTTTGTACTAGAAGTGTAAAAACACATCTCATCCAGGATTTAAAAAATGACTCATGTCTTGTTTATAAGGTGGTGTGGAAAATGGCTATGTTAAAAGTTTGGAGTCAAAATATTGAAAATTAGTGAAGTTATGAGTGACCATTGAAATACTGCAATGTTCACTCATAACCTTGATATTTTACCATATTAGCACACCAAATTTTCAGCATTGCCTTCTTATTACCCCACCTCATGAACCCGACTGGTGAAAACTTTAAATCCTAGCTGAAACTTCATTCTGTGTCCCCAAAACATCATTCTGTGCCACAGGTGCAAAAACATGTTTTGGCCAGGATATGAAAAATGACAGCTGTCAAGTTCGTGAGGTGGTGTGAAAAAATGACTATGTTGAACATTTGGGGTCAAAATACTTAAAATCTCCAAAGTTGCAAGCAATCACAGAAAAATTGCAATGTACGTGCATAACTTTGCCATTTTAAATATTTTGACCCCAAATGTTCAACGTAGCCATCTTATGATCTCACCTCATGAACAAGAGTAGTGAAAATTTTAAAATTCCACCCAAAAGGTGATTTTGCCAGATGACCATGAAATAACCTTTCTGGCCTGATTTGCATAATTCCACCACCATTACTCATGAGGTGGGGACCCAAAAAGGCCATGTTGAAAATTTGGGGTCAAAATATGCAAAACTGACAAAATTATGCATCAAAATTCAAAACCCCATTGAAATACATTGAACCACATTTACAGTACCTTAGTTTCTCATATTGCAGCCAGCAGTTCCAGTAGCAAGATGCATCTTTGATCAGAGGGTAGATCTACACCATGGGACATGTTCAGGTGAGTGAGAGGGTGTGGGGTGGTAGGTACTGAGTGGGAGGTTGGGGTGGTGGATCAGATCAGTGAGGGACCATTTTCTTTACTGCAGGAAAAAAAGAGGGACATTTTTCTTCTTTGCAGGAGAAATTGACATTCTGACATGGGGGATTGGGCACCACAGTCTCATGCAACTGTCTGGCAGCACTGGGGTTGGGCACCCCAGTGCTGCCACTTAGAAACTGGGACCGGTGGTGGGTGACCTTGAGGGTAGGGGGTGAAGACAAGTGGTACCAGGAGTGAGCACCCCTGTCCACTTATAAAGTACATAAAAAATATTATAAAACATTGGGAAGGGAGGGCTAGCAATCTGGAAGGGAGGGCTGGAAAGAAGCAGTACCAGTGGTGGGCACCCTGGTCTGCTTAACAAATAAATAGGCAGGTAGGTAGATAGGTGGGTATATAGGTGGACAGATGGATAGATAGATAGATGGATAGATGGATAGATGGATAGATGGATAGATGAATAGATGGATGGATCTGTGGACTGCAGAGATGTCACGGGGATATAGTTGATCGGTAGCTTGCTGCTGTCAGTGCAGCCTGGAGCACGAGTTCCAGCTGTGGCTGCAGAACTCAAGAAAGTCCTGCTGTTCTCAGACAGAGAATGTGGGTCAATGGCTCCTCTTGCTAAGCTGGGCACCCTCAATTTTGGACTGCCCTAAAAACATATTTCTAGCAAGGTTTTAGAAAGACAAACAGCAGAATCTAGCCCAATGGGTCCCATTTAGCTAGGTTCAGGTGTTTGTTTTTTAAAATGATATTATTTGTATACATTTACAGTGTTTGTGAGTTTAAAATGAGAAATAAAATGGCGGCTGACACGATCAGTATTTTTTTTAGCATGAATGGTAAATCATGAGGAGAAGCAGTTGCAATTTTTTTTTACTGTTTGTGTCAGGATGTTAACTCTAAAATTGTTATAACTCTGGAACCATATAATATTTTTTCATGAAACCTTCCAAAGGCACACCCTTGGCATGGGCCCTTTAACCCTGGGCATTTCAAAAAGAAAAAAAAATCACACCATCTAGGCTGTAGAGGAGAGTTAAAAGTACTCAGTGTTAAGTATATGTAACCAAATGTATGTTTTTCTTCCTTTTGTAGTGCCTTGTATCTCAAATGCTGAACAAGATGCTGTCAGAAAACTTTTCATGTCTCGAGACTCTGGCAGCCTGACCATGCATGCCAAATTTTGAGCTATTTTGTCTCACAATGCCAAAGTTATTAAGGTGCAAAATTGGAGTTTAACATTAAAAATCCACTCAACACTAACTACAGGGGTGCTACTACACCCATTTAATATTGCACATGACAAAAATACAGGAAGTTGATGTACAGTGAGAATACAAACAGGAGAAAACCTTCAAATATTGGATGTGGTAGAAACAAAATTTCAAGAAGCACCATACTCAGGAAATACTGCATATACAAAGCCAGGATAAGTTACAAAACCTCAGACAATGACACAGTTTAGACATTAGAATCATGGGCATTCATATAAAGGGCATACCAGGTACCAAGTAGCAACAAAGATAGTATAGTGAGCAGGGTGGGAAGCCACATCAATGATTACACAGACAGTGAGTAAACCTTAGCAACTGGACCTTTACGGCTAAGTTAAACAAGGCAAGGGAGGAACAGTTTTGAGCCTCTTGTGGGAGCTTCCAGAGGGATGGGGCAGAAACAACAAATGACCTTAAACCCAAACCAGTCCTGACCCATTGAACAGCTAGCATAGATAGGGTCGAGGAGTGGAGGAGGTGCCATGAGGTTTAAAATTGAGGAGCATCCTCATGCTAGGAGGGGTAGTGCTGTTCTAAGTGAGTTTAAATGAGAGGCCGAGGAGTGGGAAGGCTACTCTTCAACGGAGGGAGGGCCAGCTCAAGGTAAACAGAACTGAGCAGGGGTGATCTCTAGAATGAGCACCAGCTGCAAAGTGCATCACTCTATTGTACAGCACTCTCAATCTACCCAGCTTTGTTTCCCATAATATTGCATTAATAAATATAAGTATATTGAACTTACGTTATTGCACCTCTTTATACGGCAGTTTAAATAGATTGCACATATCCCCAAAGTGTATTTTGGCAGTTAAACTTATTATATGTACACAACTCTTCCTTACTTAAGCATCAAGTGCTGCAGATATTGTGCTGATTGCTGATTGTTAACAGTTTGTCAAAGGTCTATAGCATCTGGGGTGTTCATCCACTGTGGCCTAGTGGCCTAATCATCTTATTATATAGATACCTTTAATAACTAGTGAGAGAGATAGCAGAAATTCCTGGAAAACTGTTTTAGCTTCTTGTTGCTGTTAGTTCAAAATGATGACGCGCTGCTGAAGTGGGCAAATCGCTTTACAAAAGTCACCATGGCTGTTGATCCTGAGCTAAGCTTTTAGCATGTGAATGCTCCCTCCTCAGAGCTGGGGGAGTGCTTTTATCCAATCCTTTTATAATGTACCTCAGTGGGCAATGTGAGGAAAATCTGTGGAGAAAAAAATGAGGAAAAGGCACGCAAATAGCTTTAGACCCAAGCATATGGAGGAGTGGGGCAACAGAGAGATGAACGGTGAGAAGTAAGCAATAAGCCACGACAGGGTGTGCGTTAGACACTTTAACACATGGCTAGGAGGCGTAGTGAGGCATGAGGCCACCGGCCGAGTGCGTCCAGCCTGCTAGCTGTGTGTTAAAGTGTCTAACGCACACACTGGAGTGGCTTATTGCGCTTATGAAATGGTCATCTGTAATGCAACTGCATTTTGTAGGTAAAATTCCCAATTTTAAGTAGGAAAAAACATAAATGATTGTGTCACTTTTAATAAAATAGTTCCTCCGCCTAAGTGTGTTGTGTGTTTTTTTTTTTTCTTTGAGTGAAGGGATTTTGTCCTACAAAAGCTTCTGTAATTTAGGTCTGGTTGTCATGGCAGTAGTCACCCCCCATGGTGTGTGGAGACAACGAAGATTAAAAATGTCTTTTTTTTTTATTTGTAAAAGAAGTTGATTCTGACGACTGGGTGGATTCTAAATGAGTGGGTGGCTGAGGACAGATCAGCGGCTGTTCGTTTATTTTTTTCCCCAGTTCATTCTGAACAAGCGGGCGAGCTGAGAGACAGAGATCGCGGCTATTCGTTTCTTTTTTCTCGTTTAGTAAATGCTGCACCGATGAGGAGATAGGTAGATGTTATGAAAATTTAAACATTTAAGAGCGAGCAGATGGGGAGAAAGAGAGCACAGCTGTTCTGTTTTTTGCATTGAAGAACGAGTGTGTGGGCTGGGAGAGAGAGCGCGGCTATTCGTTTCTTTTTTTTTCTCGTTTAGTAAATGCTGCACCGATGAGGAGATAGGTAGATTTAATGAAAATTAAAATATTTAAGAGCGAGCAGGTGGGGAGAAAGAGAGCACAGCTGTTCTGTTTTTTACATTGAAGAGCGAGGAGATGCCATTGTATAGACTGGTAGTGCCAATTTCAGCTGGTTAAACAAGATGGCTGATTTCAGATTTGCCAACATTCTAATTGGCATGTTTACTAGGATCGGTGCCCACAGGGCACTGCTGGTACTTTTTCCTGTGCGTTAGAAGGAATATCACACAGGTAAGCACCAATCAGGATGGCTGAATTCTGATGTCCATTTCATAAAAGAAAATAACAGGAATGCCAAAAGATAAAAGACACAAAAGCAAAATAGATGCAGTGCAGAATTAATCTGCACCAAAGTATAATTAAAGGAGGTTAATAGAAAAAGTTTGAAGTCTAATGCTGAAAAACAGCAAATAGTCAGAAAAAGTTTATAAAAAGGAGGCACACCTGAAATCATAACAGAGGCCCTTCAGAGTAATTGTTTCAAATCCCCACATCCAACAGTCTTCTCTTTGGAGTTGGAATCTCGGAATATAAAACTATGCAATAATATAAGTGCAATATGCTTATTATAATAACTGGTGATCCCTTTAATGATCAGATATCCAGTCTTGATAAAACCCCATAACAACCCGCTGAATTCCATAACTCAACAGTGGATTATTATGGCATTTTCCTCCTCATGCTCTCACTTCACTGAAGTGCAAAAGAAAGCACACTGTATACGTGCCAGTACATAGAAACATAGACTTTGATAGCAGATAAGGACCACTTGGCCCACCCAGTCTGCCCATTTCTGAACCTATTGGATAAGCTGCAGATTCTAGTTAACCAACAGCCCACTTCTAGCAACCCCCCACTATAATTGCCTTATGTCTGTCCCATGCATGTTTGAATTCCCCCACTGTTTCAGACCCCACAACCTCTCCAGGAAGGCGGTTCCATGCGTCCACCACTCTCTCCGTGAAAAATAATTTCCTCACATTACTCCTGAGCCATCCTCCTCTAACTTTAAATTGTGCCCGCTTGTTCTTACACATCTCTTTTTCTGAAAGATGCTACCCTCCTGGACTTTGTTGATTCCCTTGAGGTACTTAAAAGTTTCTATCATGTCCTCCGTCCCTCCTTTCATCAAGGGTATACATATTAAGCTCTCTCAGTCTCTCTTCATATGGTTTCTGATGCAGACCCAGCACCATTTTAGTTGTCCTCGTCTGGATTGCTTCCATCCTGTCTATGTCCTTGCGTAGATGAGGTCTCCAAAACTGCATGCAGTACTCCAGATGGGGTCTCACCAACTGTCTGTATGGAGGGATAACCACTTCCCTTTTTCTACTTGTTATGCCCTTGCCTATGCATCCCAGTATCCCCCGGCTCTCCTTACTGACTTCTCACATTGCTTACCCACCTTTAGGTCATCTGATATGGCTACACCCAGATCCCTTTCCATTATTGCTGTCGTTAGTACCTCCCCTGCTATTGTGTACTCTTCTCCTGGATTTTTATTTCCCAGGTGCATTACTTTGCACTTATTTACATTGAATCTAAGTTGCCATATGTCTGACCATTCCTCCAACCCTGACATATGGCAACTTAGATTCAATGCAAAGAAGTGCAAAGTAATGCACCAGCAACCACCAAGGGACATGCACTCTGGCACAAATAGTTTACAGTTTTCATTTTGAAACATTGCACCAGTCATTATAAAAATAATGCCTCTGTAAAGTTTGTTTTATGAGGAGTTTTCACACACCCTCAGGTGTGTGAAAAATCGTCATAACTCACACCTGCACTGGCATTATTCTCTATACATTTATCAGTACAATATTAAATGTATGAACCTAGGCAAGAAGAAAATGTACTGGAAGTACTGTATGCAATATAGGTAAGTGTGCTTTTTACCCAATTATCCATTATTTAACAAACACATGGTGCTGGCTAATTATTTTTTGTGTGTGACTATACAGAAATATAAATCTGTGGCCACATTTCATGATTCATCAGGGTGCCTTATCTATATCTCAGACTAGGAGAAGGCACAGGTGAGGCACACTGATGAGACTTAGCAGGGAAGAAAAACATGTCTGCTGTTGCCAGACTTTGCAGGTTGTCTAAGAGACCATTGGATAACATTCATTCTTGCTTAAAGCAGAACCAGCCAAGATTCTTTCATGATGATTTGCATATACAATGCTCCCTCTATTATCCGCCCAACTTTGTGCCACTGTTTTCTGGCGTGTAAGAGAGGGTGGTGGATAATAGAGGGTATATGTTAAATGATGGCACCTGTAATGTTAAAAAAATGTTAAACATTATATCTGGGTGATTTGCTGGTGTATATAGTGTGCATACACTTTTAAACCCTTAGACATACTGTATTTGCAAATTTTGTTTTTATTTTGTGATATGTTTTGTTTTATTCAGTGAAAAAATTATTTATTAAAAACATGCTCACGCATACAGTACAGTATTTAAAAAAGTCACAAGTGACTCAGGGAGTGAGATACTGGTAGATTCAATGGTACTGTACATTTGGAAGCTGTAAGTGAGTTGGAATTGGTACTCTGCCTAGAGGAGTGGGAAAGGGAGTGGGTAATCCAGAGAAGGATGTCCTAGTATGTGTTGCTTATTCCAGTAGGAGGAGGAGGACGTACATTCTGTGATTTCAAGCTGGGAGGAGCTGAGTACTGTGAGAGTGCTTTGTGTCCGATTATGAACCCTCTAAAAAGATCGGGTGGACAGAGTTGTTGAGTGCACCAAAGGGATTCAGGTGCCTCAGAGGAGGAATAAAATAGAGAAAAAAAATGTCTCCATGCAGGTTAGATAGGCATACCATTACAAGCCACGTTCACTTTATACACGCCAACTCGGCCATCGCATCTGCCACCGACTTCCTGGGTCCCACTTCTACATAAGCCACACCACCAGCACCCCCTGTGCACTACACAAGCTGTGTCTGTAGTAAAAAATATACTGTATCCCCTAATAAGGCCAATGCAGACTGGAAGATGTACGGACGACCGACGGAATTGCGAGGGAGTTACGGGGGAGGGGTCTACATATTGTACTGTACAGTATAGTTCTCACCTTGTACGGCCAAGATGCTCCTACAAAGTAATTTTTTCTATAAGAACACAAATATATTTGATTTTAAAAACACTGGTGATTTTCGAGCCCATTATGCCGTGCATGTGAAGCAAGACACCAGACGGCTTGGATGGCAGAACAAGGAGGGGAAATTACAATGGGAGATATAGCGGTTGGGAGAAATAAAATGCTGGTGGATGGTGAACACAGAGGGAGGTGGATGAAAGAGGGAATTAACATGGGGATCTGTCGGTACATGAGGTGAGACTGGTGGTAACAGAGGGTGGTGGATAATCGAGGGGCGGATAAGTGAGGGAGCACTGTACTGACTATGATGCTTTGCATCACTAGGGAATGTGTAATTTTGCATTTCTTTGAAACTTAACTTTACTGCCACTGCCAATTGAGGGTAACCTGTACTTCAGTTTTTTTGCACTGAGGTTCTTTGTCTTTTAGGTAACTTGGCATAAGCCATATCTTTATCATATCAGATTCCAATCTCACTGACATGGCCCTCAATGCTGGGGTTATTCAATGCTGTGGTGGTATTCAGACTTCTGGAACCTCTATGTCATTGTCTCTCTTCAGGAGTTGTTGAACCTTACTGTCTCTTTCAGGGACAGTGGGGATTTATTCCATGGGTAACCACTCAGTCAATTGCCATTAAGGGCTGTATGGCAACACCTAGCCCAGCTGGTCTCTTCTCCCTCTTTCCATTGCTGCTCAAGCCCCAGATGAAGACTGCCCCTTAGTGAAACAGAACTCATTCCCAAATAAACTCCCTTGCACTCCAGGGGACTCACACAGACAGACACCAGCAGGAGAATACCTCAGTTCTCTGATCCGGATCTATCATTCCTCGGCCTCATGGTCACAGACATGGCTCACTGCCTAGCTGTCTAGCACAACATCAATGTGGAGCTCTAAGAAACTGGCACAGAATGAGGACACCAAGCCTATCCAAACCTCGGGCCAGTGAGATACCCCAGCCCAGAGACTCCTGACAGCTGCATAGTCACTCTGGGCTACCTCATCAGCTTTCTCCATCATTCTGTACTGTAGCTTCTCCCTCCTTATTTTTCAGTGCTCCCATTATCAATTCTGCGGACCATACCAATATTCCCTTCCCACTTTCAGGGGTATCCCATGGGCTACAATAGTCCCAAATTTGGGGAGGGAGCTACATTCTCCACCAACCAAAAACTTTTAAATCCCTTTCAAGGCATGGGGCACCCATGGGATGCTGAAAGTAAAATCTCTATCAGATACACATTTTCAAAAAGGTATCCCAAGTTATACATGAGGTAGAGTAAGATGAAATATACTGTGCTGTACTACTGGGGATAAATGATAAAATAATGATAAACCTTTATTTTATTTCTCAAAACAGAAATTTCTATTTAAAGACCAGGTCTGTGAAGCCCTCTGTGGGTGGAGAGAGATGCCCAAACCTAGAGAGTACCCCTCCTCACACACATTGCACTATGCGGCAGCCAGGAAGCCACTTCATTCACCTGCAGAGGGGACCTCGACACCTTATTTTGCAATGTGAGTTGGTGGGTAGTATGGCTGCTGAGCACATCCTGAAACCCAGGTACACCTGACTTTGGGCCAAAGGATGATGCAGAAGGTGTGCAGAGCAGACCCTTATTACACAGGTCTGTCTACCGTACTTGATACCATCCAACCAAACACTGGCCAAAATTAGATTATTCTCATGGGGAGCCATTAATCATGACTGGCTAAACCCCAACTCTAAAAATGTTGAACTGCTAATTAGTAAGGCCAGTCTTACCCAAATTACAATATCTCTGATTCCACCCACATCTCTCACCTCAGAGTGTCTTTATCTTTGCTAGATTTGATGCTCACAAGTAGACCTGATAGGATCCAAAGTGCTTCCTGATTCTTTAAATGATCACTCCCCTACTTACTGTCTATGGAAAACCCAGGACCCAAAAATCCCTCCCCAAAGCCATACTCTCAGAGACTTTTTTAACCTTGACCCATCATCCCTAAATGCAGAACTCTCACTAATTGACTGGTACCCAATCCTCATACCATTGTCATCAATGTGGCCCTTGACTTGATTCACTTCAGTATTAACAGCCTCCAAGATAGTCTTATTACCCATACCAAGAGTAGAGTAAGAGGAACAGCAACCCACTGGCTGCAGAGTGACCTTTTCTTCCTCTTCAAAAACAAGGACAAATACTGCATAGCCTTTAAGGCCTTTTCCAATGTACAAGACTCCTATTATACAGTTATGTAACCAATGCAAAAGGGCAACACATTCTGCCAAAGTAAGCCACACCCTCTGTCAAAAGTACATACTGTAAGGAGCAACTGCTGGCCTCTGCTGATAACTTGCAGAGTTTCTGGGGGCACATCAAAGGGCTCCTGGGAGGTCAGTCCAAAACTACTCCAAAAGACATGACCATCAATGGGACACACTGTAACAATTAAAGGATCATATCCAATGCCTTCAATGCCCAGTTTGCTGACCTCTCATACTTCTCTCCCAGTCACACTGCCACCAAGGTCACCATTCATAATCAACCCCTGTCATCTCCCCCCCGACCCATCCTCCATTCCTTCTGAAAATTGTTTCCAGAAGAGAGGTCTTCAAACTATTCAGCTCTATACCTCTACACACCAGTCCAGGTCCAGATGAGAGTGAGCCTAGAATTCTCCAGTTAAGTGCCTGCTTTTAAGCTAATACCATAGCTCACATCTTTAGCCTCTCTCTCATCTCTGGTGTTGTCCCCTCCCCAAGACTGCCAAGATAGTCCCAGTCTCATAAAATGGCAGCCCTAAGCTTATTTCACAATATCGCCTTATCACCTGCCCTCAGAAAATTACTTGAAAGGGTGTTAGCCTCCCAGCTAACCAATTATGTATAACCTTACCACCTCCTTATCCCTTGTCAACATGGCTTCCATAAAGAGCATAGGATCACCTTCACCCTGGTCCAGCTAACTGATGACATTAAAAAGCAGGTGCCTAGTAAGGGTGTATATCTTAAAGAATGAAGGTTTGGAGGGAGCCTTGACATGCCTTTTTAATAATTTTGTTTGCTTTTATTTGTTTCTTTACTTACCTTTTTATCACTTTATTTTTATTTTGCCAACAACTAGTAAAAAAGAACCCAATGGAATCCTTGCACTATGACATCAGAAAACTTTTACTGGCAAGGTTAGCCATATATTTCACTGAGAAACTGCACATCTGTTTTCAGATTTTTATAGAGAAGTAAAACTTTCTTCCAGTAAAATATTATAGCTTTAATAGAAATATGTGATTTTTCATAACATGTGATCTTTTGTTTTGATTTAGCAGGTGCTATTGTCCTCCTAATCAGATTTTACTTGGGAAGAAGAAAAGAGAAGCCAATTACTATTTTAAAAATTGGTAAAATCACACAGAGGACCACAATAGTGCAAACATAAAAAGGTCAAAGTTTGTTGCTAAAAGAAGTATCTATTTTGTTTGAAAAAGAAAGAAAAATATATTTTGTTTCACATTGAAATACATTGGGCTCCTAAGTAGCTGGCAATTTCTGGCATCACAATGCCAGAATTCCACTGAATTCTTTTTTACCTGCAGTTTGAAAAGCAAAGGTTAAAACCCACCTGATTCACTGTACAAACATACATGTTATTATAAAAGTAGAAAGTAATTACTAATGCATCAAAACACAATAAATAAAATAGTCAGTTTCCTATTTATTAGAAGTAGCAATCAGGTAGGCTTGGCTTCTCAGTCACCACTCAGGGGAAAAAATTGGAAGCACACCCTACTCCAGGATAAAGGACTGTTTAATGTTCAAAAAGCTAGCAGCACAGATATGTGATGCCCCTCCTTGCGAAGGCACTAGTTATGTTTGAAAATGTTTGGCTGTTTCCTGGGAGGGGGTGTCACGTCATTGCTAGTTTTTGAACATTAAACAGTCCTTTATCCTGAGTAACTTGTGCTGCCAATTTTTTCCTGATAGGTGACAGAGAAATGCTGGGCTTTGCTGCTTTGCTGCTACTGTTAGTATTTTTTGCTTTTGGCTCCAGTTCCTTGTTGTTTGCAGCCGCCTGTGTGTGTTTCTAGTAATTTATTAGAATGAACACTTGCTCTTTAAGATTGCAATGGACCAAAGTCCTCTTACTGGAGTGTCTTCATCAACTTATCCAAGGCATTTAATGTTATGAATCATGACCTCCTCTCCCCAAAATTAACAGTAATCAGCATCTCCTCTTATGCCTCTACCTGGTTCACTATCTGCTAGACAGGCAGCAATTCATCAAATTTGGCAATGACTCTTCCAGTTTAGTACCCATAATCCAAGATTTCCCCAGGACCCTATTCTAGGTCCACTCCTCTTAGTTTTTATTAACAACCTTCCTTTAGTCACCACCAACTAGTCAACCTTTATGTATGCTGATAATATTGCCTTTTACTAGAGCTCCCATCACTCATCACAGCTTAATGCCCAACTAAACATTGACTTCGCTCACATTCAGAACAGGTTTGCTGTCAGCAATCTTTATTTTGAATGCCTCCATAACCCAAGCAATACTTTTGGGTCAAGGCATAGAAATTATCCTGCCCCAGTCCTCTATCTATGCAGTGTTCAGACAGCACGCCCCTCTCCTTGGTTGATATGTTTAAGTATCTGGGCACGACATTAGACTCTGTCCTGGATTTCTCTGCACCCATCTCCTCCACTAGTAAATCCCTTAATTTCAGGCTTCTCCTGGCTTAGTGCCTCTGCCACTTCCTTGTTCCAAAAGCACAGATAGCCATATCCCAAGGAGTTCTTCTCCCCTGCCTATTGTACAGCTTGCTTATTTATACTGATGCCCCCCAAACCTCTCTCCACAAATTGGATGAGGCCTATAACAATAATTGCTGGTTTACTTTGTCCTCCCCCCATCTAACTCACCACTCCACTCTGTACTCTTCCTTGAACTGGTTCTCCCCCACTGTCTCCTGATCATATGCATTGGGACGTTTGCTCTTCACGCTACTCAGATCCACCTCCCCTGCATCTCCTATCTTTTTGTTATGAAATACTTGCCCTTCCTACTTACTTAGATCTGATGACTCCTCCTCCCCCCTAGCTGTACCATAGTGTTCAACTAAAATGGGTGAGCAGGCCTTCTCCTCCTTTGCCCCTAGGCTATGGAACTCCCTCCCCTTCAAGGCACGCAACACCCCCACCCTACATTCATTCAAAGGTGCTTTGAAGGCACATCTCCTTACATCCACAGCTTGTAGTTGCACCTATTTCATACCACCTCCCTGGAAATGTAACCAGTATTTCCTAAAATAGGTTTACAACTATTGCCCTTCTTTACCCCTTGCCCGCCAACACACTTGTTATGTAACTCTTTTAACCTACTAAGGTTTGAATTATTTGTGCTTATGTTTATATTTTCTAATATCTTTTGCCTAAATTGTTGTATCACTGGTTTTATGTTTTTACTCCTAATTGCTCTTTGTATTTTAATACTGTTCACTATATGGAACTGTTATATGTTTTGCTTTTAGTTTATGTTTCACATCCTCCCATGCCATACCTGTAAATAGGCACTCAGTTGTCTAGTATATTTACCCAGTTAGCAAAAAACAAATAAATGAATTAGTCACTCTGTGCCTTGCTGCCACATGCATCCATGTAACTTCAAGCCCCAAACAGGATCCAGTTGTTGTTCACTAACCCTAAGGGGTGGGGATGCAGAGTTGTAGATTTTTTTTTTTACTTACATAAAACAAAATCAACTGTCTTGTTTAAGGGATAGAGAAGTCCAGGTGGACTGCTGTATTCCACAATCCACTACTCTCTCTCAGGGTAGTGTAACCACTGGTTGGCTAGCCCAGGCTTCTAGGCCAGTTCTACCCCCAGACTGACCCCTGTTTCCTTGCAGTGATGATCTTGTGGAGCAGCATAGGGTGCACAGCAGCACAGGTGACTCACACATCTGCCTGTTTGACTGTAAGCTGGACCCTAGCACATAGAAAAATGTTTGTTGCCTCTCATTTGAAAGGCAGACAAAATTGAGTCATGTGTAGCATACTACTGTCCTTTACACATACACACATATGCATACACACACACACACACACACACACACACACACACACACACATATTTCTTTTTAAAACCTTTTTTACTCCTAATGGAGTCAGTTTTAGGGAGAGTTTTATAAAGCCTCCCAAGGTGATGGAAGGTGCTGGGATCTCCTCCCTAAACTCCCCAGCCTAACACACATGCCAGTCATTTGAAGTGGCAGGGATCAATCTTGTCAACTTTTTGCCCAGTTCTGCAAGATGACCCAAATGCTGTACATCATTACAGAGCCACTGTGTTCCATGTAGATGACCATGTATTTTTAAAATGTGCTGCCTACTTGCAACTAGTGGGTGACATCAATCACATTGTCCTAAAAAGCCTTTGTGCAGGTAAATGTTCCCTCCCCTCCGTGGGCCTCCACTACCTGGGCATGAATTCAGTCATCTTTGCATTTCTTCATTAAGCTCAAAAGTCAAGGCATACAAGCATAATTCCACTCTACATTTAGGTAACCTTCTTTACAATTTCCCTGTCCGCTCTTCACAATTTACACAGTGCTACCTGATATGGGTATCCCAGGAGAATCAGAAATTGCACTCTTCTCCATGTCATAGAGCATTTCTATACTGAAATAATGTTCATCACGGATGGCACTGAGGCATGCAGTCTCAGCCTCTTCATACTTGTCCCTGTCCCTGAGAGAGTCTGTTTGGGCCATTTTAGCAGTAGCTGGCTCTGTCTCCTCCGGATCCTCTTTCAGTAAACCCCCTAGCACCACATACTCCCTGGCGACAGTGGTGTGAAACAACCTTAATACTGAGGCCCATGCACAGATGCTGGAAAAAATGAAAAAATGGCACCACCCACCAGGGCAAATGAAAATCCCAAGTGTGGATGCAACACTTACATAAACTTTATTATCAGCTCCAGACGAATGAAACACTCGGTAGGAAGGTGTGCAGGCAGGCTCTCTCAATGTTTTGTGTATATGCACTTTGTCAAGAGACTGACCTCGCACTAGCAAAAGCCCACATTTAAAGTACATTCTTAAAGTCACAGGCAGTGCAAAACCCATTCAAAAGTGCAATTGTTCTATTTGTCAATTCATTTAACAATGCATAAGAAAAGTGATAAAGTGCAAGTGTAGTCAAACATAATACGCACATGACACATAGAAAATGCTGTTAAAAACAATTGCAAAGTGCACAGATGGACTTAAGGAGAAGCAAAAAATGGTTAAAAATAGGTGAAAATGGCACAACAAGTTGATTTTAACCATATGCACTTAAGGGAGCTTAAGTACTAAGTTACTCAGTGCCAATGGACAACAAGTTCTTCTTATGGCAAGCTCCAACTGAATCAAACATCCTGCAAACAGACTTGTGTCATGGACAGGACCACTGGAAAATTGCAGAAAAGGTTACCCAAAATTGCGGAGAGTTTTGCAAAAATTGCGGGAAATTGCAGGGGTTCTACTATAGACCCTGAGTGCTTCACAATAAATCTTTTAATGTTTTCTGCAGCATATATTAGTCAGTATAAATTGCTAAATGAATACACTGGCACCTGAATATGTTTAAAATATAAAGAAAAGTTTATGTGTCTAACAAGAATAATAAACTGATAAGCTATCATAAGCGTTGCCTATCTTCCAAAATTTAAAAGCATCTGCCTCATACAGTGCTAAATAGATTCTACAAAGTGAGCCACAGCAAATAAATATTAAATAAAGCCAGAAGAAATATTTTTTTTGTTTGTTTCTGGTTGTAGAATAATGAAGCATAATCAACAGTTGTTTACAGTGCTCTGCCAGCTATTCGCCCACTTTGGTACAAGACCAAATAAGCAGACAGAGTGATGAATAATTGAGTTTTAGTAAAATGTTGTTAAAGTGTTTAATGGTCATAATTTTTACTGTAGGTACTGTACACTATTTTTGAAATCACACATTTAAGCATTAAATCTTGGGGTTATTGGGGCTGGCAATATAATATAGAGGTTAGAGTAACAAACTGTGAATGAGCTGACTACATCTAACAGACCTGGGTTTGATGCCCACAACCTCCACTTGCATACAGGGTGATTCTGAGCAAGTCACTTAACCTCCTCAGTGCTCCTGGGTTGTACCTGAAAACAGGCACTTGTGCCTAGTGGGCCTTATGTGGTTACCAAAAAATGTCAAAAAATACCAATATATTTTTACTGCATCATAGTGCATCAGGGTACCCTGTAATTTACCTTTGTTTTACTCAGGCTGCAATGATTTTGTTTAGTTAAAGATAAATGTTCAGATATATTTTGTGTTTTATAAGCTTGTTTTTAGACTTTAGTCAGGTTTTTATTGTAGTCTTTGCATGTGAGCATCTAGGGGGTAGTTGCTAAGAGTGAGATCACTGTTACCAACTACTGTAGCTTATTCAAGTTTAAAATTGGCAGGGTCATCCCCAAATCCTCAGCTGTTTGAATCAAAACTAGCCTGAATGAAAGTATGCTCACAAGGAATAACTTGCCCTGCCACTTACAAAAAGGCTTTGTAGTAAGCACCCCATTTAAGTGAATGGGATAATTTACACCTTTTCTCCCATCTTTTGTTTCAGTCTGTGTGTCAACAAAAAGTTTTCTGATAGACTACTTCAACACAAAACAAATGTTAAGTGTGTAAGTGTGCTTATGCTTGGCCAGTGGATTTTGAAACCAAACAAGACAAGGATTAAAAAAAAATCAGTGTCACATAAAACCCTTGCTCTACCTTGCACTGCATTGTTTCAGCCAAACCCAAGTCTGCATTCAAAATTGTCAATATATTGAGAGTATTGTATTAAAAATGTTAATACTTTTAATGCAGTTCAATATAAAAACTCAAAAATTGCAAGAAAGTGCAGAACATGTCAGTTTTTGAGGAGAATGGTGAAAATTGCTGACTCTGCAAAAAAATTGCGGGCTCAATTTTCCATTAGCCCTGGTCATGGATAATATTCATTAGTCAAACATCAAACAAAGATGCACTAAAATGTGCCTGAATGATCCAGGCTATTAAATCGGTAAAAAAAGCAATGTTATCCCTTTGTCCAGATTAAAATGGAGAGTCTCTCCCATGGTAAGTATTTCCTTGGCCTCTAAAAAACCAAAATGACAGAGAACTGGAGTATTACAAAAATGTCTCAATTTCCAAACTGTCATTAAGTCCAGGATATATAGTAGCCAGTGCTCTAAAAATCCACTGGGACTCCCTTTTGCACAACAGTGCTTCCTCATCGCACCCCTCAAGTTAAGTACTGCATTTTCTATCCCTAAAAAGACCAATCATGTACAGATCCATTAGCTGTCTGAATCACATGTGCAGAAAGGGCTCAATCCAAACTGCAGTTCTGAATACACTGTGTGCATTAACCTGGTCTTTCCTTAAATTTCCTTTTAGTGCATTCAACATAGAATGCACCACATGAACAAGTAGCAAGATAAACTACTGAAGCTGTCTCACAACATATAAGCTTATTAATATGCATCATTTCCCCTGTACCAGAATCCCTAAAGGAAGAAAAAGGTGTCACAACCCCACAGTATTTACATTTCCCACAGCAATGGGTACCTGCTGGAAGTGGAGGAAGCCATGTACTCTTTTTCTCCAGTGATTGCATGCTGTGCGTCACCATATCCCCAGTGTTTTGGGCCCATGATACACCATCCTAGGTGGCTGGGTTACATGGCCTGATAATTTTTGAAGTATGCCCAAATGCTTACACATGATATTTTGTAACTGTGTGACTTTGGCACTAAAAGTTGTAACAAAATTTAATCTGCCTCTACACTGGTTGTCCTCCCTTGCTTGTGGAGTAAATAGTATGTCCCTGTTGGTGCCCTTGGCCCTATTGTAGTCTTTCTCCACATCTAAATGAGTAAACCCCTTTTCCATGAATCTGTTTTTCAGCTCCTGTACCCAGCTTTCAAAAGTAGTCTCTGTACTGCAGGTGTGCCATAACCTCAAAAACTAGCTAGTGGGTATGTTCCTGATGGTGTGGTGGGGGGTGACATGAAGTAGCTAGAAGGAGGGTGTTTCTGTCTGTTGGCTTACAAAATAAGTCTTCATCTATACCCTCCTTACAATTCTTAGTGATTTGAATATCCAAAAATGATATTATCTTGCTGTCACATGTGACTGTGAATCTCAAACTGGGACTGGTACCTTGCAAATAATCAATGAATTATCATAAATCCCAAAGAGAGAAACAATTCAAAGTTTGTGAAAGTGCATGGGTGAGCACCAAATTCTGGATTTATGTTTGGGAGATATATGGCTGTCCCCGTTAGCTGGCTCCCCACCAATCACTGGTGTCTTGGCTGGGGACTGCTCCTTATTTAAAGTGAGCCAATAAGGCAGTGCACCATATTTTAAAGGGAGCAAATTCTGCCAGTTGCATTTAGAATAGAGCATCAGCCGATCGGAGATCCACCTTGTTGACTGGTGGCTGAGCTGGCTTTCACACCAGAGCTCTGATATGAAAAACTAAGAGACGCCCACTCCCCTTTGGGATGAAGTAAGTGAGCAGCCCTTTGAGGCAGAAAGTACATTATAATAATCTAATAATTTGCCAATTTTGGAGGAGGTGCGGGAAGGTGTGCACTGGGTCTCCTGTTCTTTTTTTTAAAATGTCTTTATTAAAGTTTTGTTATTTCCAACATTGAGACATACATACAAACACCCCAGGTTACATGCCCGGGCCCACATCCCAAAACTGGATATGGATACTATATACATCCCCCAAGACTATTTACAATCACAGTTATATATTATCACAGCCTAACACTTAGTCCATTTGTATTATAGTGACCTTCCAGTCTATTCTTTCCATTCTGGTAAACGACTATTCTTTTACTTAGCCCGGATTACTTTGTATAGATTTCCCAACTTAATGATACTTATGCTTTCTCCGGACTAAACCTTCATAACTGTGTCCCTAGGAGAGAGAGAGAGAATCCAACCTACCCAACCAGAGAGAGAGAGAGACATACCATCTAATCTGAATAAACAACTTCATGAGAGTTTTATGTCTATGCTCTTAAAGGACATATCTTATGAAAAACATATGGTTCTATTCAGGCCTAGGCCCTTCTTACATTTTCGCAAAAGAACATTATCAGCTAATCTCCTTCAGACAGACAGATCTGTGTCCGAGGACCCTTCCGCTGCAGTGAGTACACCGTCTCCAAAACCCCCCACCGTCTATCATACAATTTCTTTTTCCCTTCTAATAATATATGCCTTTTAAGTCTATCCAGAACCTGTAAAAGGTCACTGACCCACTGGTCATAAGAATAAGTATTGTCCTTCTTCCAATGTCTCGGGACAAATGTTTTAACAAAGGCTGACATCAAAGACACATGATATTTAGCTGAGCCTTTCACTACAGCCTGCATATCTCCTAGTAGACATATCTCTGGTTCAATGTACTCAGCGTAATTTAATAATGGATCCATTTCTTTTCTAATTTGAACCCATAATGGGTGGATTCTGGAACAGGACCACAAGACATGAAATAAGTCCCCTGATTCCATTCCACATCTAAAACATCGATCTGTCTGTCTGAGTTTTCTAGAGCATAGCTTGACTGGGGTGTAGTAAATATTTGAGCAAATAAAAAATTGCATAGTCCTATGCTTCAGAATAGGCAAAACTTTGATATTTTTCCAAATTTCTTTCCAGTCAGGCCTCTGGAGGGATAGAGTTTTATCCCAATATGTTACCTGAGATTCAGTTTCAAAGCTCACAAAATCCAGCAGCACCCTGTACACTTTTGAGAGGGGATGCCGTAACAAATCAATCTCCTTCAAATGGTCCCAAGTAAATGATGTTTGTCCCCCATCTTTATTGTCCCGTATAAATTTCTGCATCAGTTTTGTAATTTGTATCCTTTTGGAAAAATCCCATTCCTTAGCCTGCTTTGGTAAGTTCACCCTATCCGCCAGTATGAAATCTGTCAAGTTCAATTCAGACAGTTGTGGTGCCCATTGACGGGTAATTATTCGATTCCCCAAATGAAAATTAGGGTTTCCTATTATAGGCTGATCTCTAGCCCCTCTTTGTGTTCTCCTCTGCGCCGGGTTTAATAACTCCCACCACCCCTTAATTGATTTATATATTGGAGAGTATTTTCCTATGTCTGGCAAGGCATCCGGATCTGTAAACAATAGTGCCTTAGGGGAAAGCTTAACATCTTTTAAAATATGCTGTTCAATTCAAAGCCATATTGGGGTATAAGCCCCCTCTTCCCCGTGCCTTACCCAACGCCCCATCAGACCCAATTGTCCTGCGACATAGTACAGTAGCAGATCCGGAAGCTTAATGCCTCCCCTAGGGTGAGAGAGGCATAGAGTGGTCTGTTTCTTTCTTGGAGGTTTGGAGTCCCACAAGAAATCTGAGATTATCCTCTGAATGCTAGTAAACCTTCCCTTTGGAATGCTGTAGGGTGAAAGATAAATCGGGTACAATAATCTAGGTAAAAGATTCATTTTAATTAGTCCCAATCTGGCGGTAAAATTTAGGGGAAGTCTCTTCCACCTTAAGATGTCATTTTTAATTATGACCATTAGACTACCCAAATTTTCCTCTGCCCCAGTTTCTGATCTAGCTAAAATCCAAATTCCCAAATATTTAATTTTTTCCGGGGCCCAGTTAATCTGTAGGCGATTGAAGTCTGCTCTGTGAGTATAAACAATGAGCGGTAGAACTTGGATTTTACTTAAGTTTAATTTATAATTAGACACCTTCAAGAATTTCGCAATGATCTCCAAAGCATTTTGAAAACTGTCAGCTGGATTACTTAGATGCAGCAATATATCATCGGTAAATACCGAAAATTTAAGTTCCAGCCCTTGAACCTCAATCCCCTGGACCCTGGGTTCGATAGTAATTGCTCTTAACAAGGGCTCCAGGTAGATATTAAATAGAATTGGGGACAAGGGGCAGCCCTGCCTAGTTCCGTTTCACAGGGGGATTTCTTTAGAAAGATATCCGTTACACAGGACTCTAGCTGTGGGAGCCTCATAAAGATTTTTAAGGCCCCTGAGAAAGCCCCTTGGGAAACCCATTCTCTCCATTGTAAGGAATAAGAATTTATGGGAAACCCAATCGAAAGCTTTTTCGGCATCAAGTGCTATTAAAGCCATAGCATATTTTGAATTAGAAGCCCTATGTAAAATATGGTGCATTTTCCTTAATGTGTCATGTGCCTCCCTTCCTGGCATGAACCCAACTTGATCCTGACTAATAAGTATCGGAGCAATTTTCAAAACCCTATTTGCCAGAATCTTAGTAAGTAACTTAATATCTTGATTTATTAAAGCGTTGGGCCTATAATTACCTGGTATATCTCTAGGCTTATCTGGCTTTGGAATCAATGTAATGTAAGCTTGGTATAGAGGGGGATGGGGAACCCCACCATTCATAATATTTGAAAACAATTCTTTCAACAAGGGCAATATTGTCACTGCGTGTACTTTATAGAATTTAGCCGACAGGCCATCCGGCCCTGGTGCCTTCCCATTTGGCAAGTCCTTGATTACCACCAGGATCTCTGAGTCCAATATGGGGGCAGCCAATGCTTGGGCCTGTTCTAAATCTAGTTTGGGCAACGGTATTTCCTTGAGAAATCCATTAATATCTGACTCTAAACTAGAGGCCCCCCTTGGTATATCATGGCATAGTAATCCGCAAAAGCATCAGCCAATCTTTGGGGTTCCGAAATTAACTCACCTCCAAAATTTACAGCCAAAATCGTTCTTTCCACCTCCCGTTCCTTAATTCTATGGGCCAGTAACCGGCCCGGCACATCCCCCTGGAGTAAATATGTAGCATTCAGCCTTTCCAGCCACAGATCAGCCCTACAATTCAATATTCCCCAATATTCTTCTTTTAACTCCCTTATTTCATTATCAATCTCTATTGAGGAGCCCTCTAGAGGTGATAATGACTTAATGGCTCCCATTATGAATTCTTCCCGTGCTCTATTCATTTTATTCCTTTGAGTGGTATATTCCAGCGCCTTTCCTGCATATACTACTTTGCAGACAGGCCAAGCTAGTTTTTGTCCACTATAGTTGGAATTTGAGTTTGAATAATTTCTTTAATTGTGTCATCAAGTTTAATCACCATGTTGTCCAACGTTAAAATCCCTTCATCCAATCGCCATTGGAATGGTTTTGGGGGAATATCATCCATCTCCCATAGCAGTTGGATTGGAGAATGGTCAGACAGCATTCTGGTAAGAGTATGCAATCCTGTAATACCCCTTAAAACTTCTCTGTTGACCAAAAAAAAATTGATCCTCGAATGTGTCCTACGAACCCCTGAATAGAAGGTCATCTCAGTGTCCCCTTTTTTATACATCCTATATGGATCTACTAGTGCTGTAACTTCCAGAAGTCTATGCAAAGCTAGCTGTGGGGGACTGAGTAATCTATTGGAAACAGGGATCCTGTCTAGCCTATTATCGAAACAAATATTCCAATCGCCTGCCATAATAAGTGAACCTTGGGGGAACGTAGTGATGTCGGCCTCCAGAGAGGCAAAAAATTCTGATTTGGCCAGCGTTGGACCATAAATTGAAGCACATACTAATGGACATCCCACAATTGAGCCCATCGCATATATCCCCCTACCATCCTCTCTTGCCTGGGTTCGGTCTATTACATATGGGCAGTCCCTCCTAACTAGTATTGCCACCACCCGACGCTTTTGCCTTCCCAGCTCCAATTACTTGACCCACCCAGCCCTTCCTAAGAAGATGCAGTTCCTCCAACAACAAGTGGGTTTCTTGAAGTGCAACAATATGTAGCCCCAGCTGGTTTATATATCGTAGCATGACCACTCTTTTCTTCCTCCCCTTCAGACCTTTAACATTCCACAACAAAATTTTAATTGATACTATTCCTTATAGTGCCACCCCTACCATTCACTCTCATACACTCTGCTTTTCTTATGTCATAAATCATGGATTCTCTCTCATTCCTTCCCCCCCAAGTTCCCTTTCTTACGCCTCAGATCTCAGATCACCTTCCTTAAACTTCCCGAGGCGTGTGATGTAGCCCTCAAGTCTCCATCCCCCCCCCAAGTCCCAGTGTGACCCATTAAGGAAGTCCTAGTTTGCCTCCCCCACTACGACTACAAACTTTCCTATCTCCTTCCTTTATTTTCATTTATGTACATAGAAAAAAAATACTAGAATAGCCTGTTAATATCTTAGTGGTTTTACTCCCCCAATCAATTTCTTCTAGGCTTAATTTGGGAAACCGAGGAGTCCCCCAGAAAATTGCGCCTTAGTCCCCTTCTTACTTTCCATAGGAACTTCCCCTTTCCTCTTATGAGACTCCACCAATCTATCTACTTCCTGTATCCTTTAGTCATTATACCGCGGGGCCCCCTTACTTCCTTACCTTGTGATCCCCAATGGATCCTAAGTTCCTTTGAGTTGCCCTGTTCATTGCAAATCGAACCTTCTTATTTATATTTGTAAACTATAATACACCGACAGAGCATGAGTAGCCATCCAACCCAAGAGATACCTCCTCTGAGGGGCTTCAATTCACCCCCACCAATAGCCCTTTGCCATTATATCATCACTTGAAGTAGAGATGAGACAGACAAAAAAAAAGAAAAAAAAAGGGGGGGTGCCCTTCCCCACAAATGGTTTCGTTTCCCAGGACCAAACTAAAGTCAGGATGGGCAACAAACAGTTTTGTCAACCGTTGCAAGGTTTCCCAGCGCTAACAATCCGGTAGACCTTGTGTTGCTTGCACCTTCGCCAGTCCCATTTTCCTGTAGGTCCCCTACTTGAACAAGTCAGGTAGTTCCACTCTAAGACTTTCCAGGGCATCTGCTGCTGTGAGATATCTTCTGTCCCCTTTAGGCAATTTCACAGTCAGTGTAGCTGGATATTGTAATCGAAATTTCAAGCCCGCCATATACAGCTTCTTCTTGATATCCATGTATTCTTTCTGTTTCTCTCTCACCGATGGTACTAAATCCTGGAAGAGCCAAAGAGAAGCCCCATTCCACTGCAAGTTCCTATTAGCTTTAGCCTTATTCAAAACATGATTTTTCTCCTTGTAGTTCAAAAACCTCATGATAACGACTCGGGGGCGAGCTCCAGGTGGGGGGGTCTCTCTCAACGAGCGGTGGGCCCTCTCGATGTTGTAGGAATCACCAAATGGCGTCAGGCCAAATAGTTTCAGTAGAAGATCCTGGATAAATGCTACACTATCTGAGCCTTCCGTTTTCTCAGGCAGACCTGCCATAATTAAATTATTCCTCCTGCTGCGTGATTCTTGGTCTTCTAAATGGTCTTCTAATTTTTTAACCTGCCTTTTCAAGCCAATCACCTCCTGGTCTATGGTACCCACTTTTCTTTCCTGAGAAGCCACTCTGGCCTCTACATCCGCCACTCGTTGTGTAAGAGCATGCAGAGCAGGTTTTAGTATGGTAAAGTCAGCCACCAGTCCTTGCAGAAGATGCTTGATTTCAGTAATATCCTCCGACGTGGCATGCCCCCCTTGTCCTTCTATTCTCCACTCCCCAGGCTCTTCTGGAGTTGGAGAGTGGGGTTTAGAGCGTTTAAGCGCCGGCGTCCTGGCTGCCATAGGCTCGGGGCTTCCTTCCTCCTTCTCGGCCATTTCTCGCTTAGATCCCACTGACATTTAAATTGAATTTTTCTCCTGTGGTATTCAGTTGCAGTCACCCGCTACAACCCTGGATCCTCCTGACACTCCAATCTACTGTTGCAATCCGATTTGCTGGGTCGCAAGATGTTAAACTTTTATTCTTTGTACACCGGGACTCGAGAGCTCTCTCAGAGACATCTACTCTGCGCTAGCTCATCACGTGATCCCCGGGTCTCCTGTTCTGAACACTCTGGTTCAGATGGACACCAACTAGTCTACTGCTGTTGTGTTCTTCAATACCAATCTCACCATGGGTGGAATCTGACCATGACAGTGCTGGAGAGTTGTGATGTCATTCACTGCTAACCCATACTGCAGGTTTGGCAACTGGGTCTTTATTCCCATCAATGAAGTGACCATCTTCCTTGGGCAGGTCATTGTCTTTTCACACCACCAGAGCCTGTACCACCTTAAGGCTCAGATCATTTCTCTCCAACCGAGGTAGCATTAGGCTAACATATGTGATCCTGCACTGGGGATACTTTGATAACAGATGTACGTCCTCCCTTGGTGTCCCTCGTAGCTCACACAATGTCAGAATACTAACTGTCCAAGCAAGAGATTTACCAAGCAGGGTGATACTGATCCTGGTGATTTTCCAGAGGAATTTAATGTATTAACTGCTAACCTTTGCACTGAGATGCAGGCATGGTTTGCAAAACTGTTGTGGAACAGTCATAATATCTTTGAATTCATGCTGGATGTGTGTTTAAAAATGTGAGGTTCTAAACCTCAGTTATGGTGAGTCACAGTGTGAATACATTTCAGCAACAGATGAAGGATGAAGGTGTGGCCTTGTTATCCATGACCACATTTTTGGAGAGGCAGATATATGATGATGGTATGTACTGTATGGTGCTGATATTAATGATCGGCTCGGTGCCAGAGGTAGAGGGCACATACACTCCATGGACGTGGTCCTCAGAGGTGGAGGGGAGGAGAGTGAAATTGTTCTTTCAGTTTGTTTCTGAAACACAGTTTTCTGGCAGAATAACAAGTAATTGCAAATATGGGGTGGGGGGGTCGCAATTACAAATATTCATGGAATATTTGCCTGAAGGTACTTGCCTGCTTTCATTCAAAAAATTTGGAGACAAGTGTCATTGGTAAATGAAGACATAAGAACAAATTCTATCAGGATGTTTTGTCTAAAATGAACAGCATGTTTTGTGAAGAGAACAGGAATGTGAACTTCTTGACTAATCCTTGTGTATTATAAATTAAAACCGTATTTTTTTTTATCCATGATAATATTTACTGGGATATGTTACAAAAATGTGCCTGTTGCTGTTTTCAAGTTCTACAGATCGCAGATGTTACATGGAAAAATGTGCATATATTAAATTATCTGTCATTAACTGTTTCACAGGAGTATGCAAAAGGAAAACAAATATCAATAGAATTCTTCCTGTGAACTAAATTGAAACTCACAACACAGTATGATTTTCTGTTCAAATATAGTTTCATAAATATTTACTGTATGTGGACAGCTTTCTTAAAGTTATATATGTTTACAAGAGTCAGAGATTACAATATAAATCATACTTATAGATATTTAAATATAACAGTCTTTGAAATGGACATTTGCATGAGAACTGAGACATGATTGCTTGCATATATAGCACTCACAGTATGCAGAACTGCTGTGGTTAAGTGATATTGTACATAATATTGATACAACCTGCTTTTTATCGTTATAGAGATGTAATGTCACTGTATTAAGAAGAAACAATAGTCTGTAGTATAAACATGCTGTGTTACTTCTACAAACGTAGATACAGAGTCTGCCATTATGCCTTCTGGCATCTCAAACAACTGTCCTTTTTCTGTTTATAGTAATATACTATAACAGCCGCTTACATTGTAAATCTTTTGAAGGTTACCAAATGCATAAATAAAATGAAATGTCAGCTTACAAGGAATGTTGCAGATTTTATGACTTATTTACTGACAATTATTCAAATTTGTTATTCAAACTTCCTTCTTTATGATAATTAATATCTTCTACTTGAATGCTGGGAAAGGAGTCAGACTCCCTTCTTTCTGATAATTAATATGTTCTACTTAAATGATGGGAAAAGGAGTGGGTAGGCAGAACATTTATG
Source organism: Neoceratodus forsteri (assembly GCA_016271365.2). NCBI lineage: Eukaryota > Metazoa > Chordata > Ceratodontiformes > Ceratodontidae > Neoceratodus > Neoceratodus forsteri. Next base: position 1,842,012,623 of record CM057449.1, read on the forward strand.
TACAGTAGTAGTCACATACAAACAGTTTATGGCAGTGTTACTTATTGTACAGTCCACTGCTGACAGTGCAGTATGGGTGTGTGGATGCTGCCTTGTTGATGGTGCAGTCCTGTGGTGAAGTTAAAGGAGTAGTACAGTCAGAATTTGCAAAAACATATGTTGTTCAGAGTGTTTTGATTTGTGTGTGTAGTCCTAGTGTGTCCTTCCTTTTGTTTGCTTTAGGACTTTTTTTCTAAATTAGCTTGCCAAATTTATGGTAGTTTTATGGCCACAGGGATATCCAGCTCAGCATGGTTTATTGCTGTTATTGTTACTACAGTACCTCCTGTCTCATGTGACAGTGATGTATCCAGGACCGTGGATTCAGCAAGCACTGGTTTAGAGTGAATTTACAACAGCCGTCTTGTGTTATTATGTAACTTTCCTTATCCAGTGAGCACTAATGACTACATTTACAGTTTTGGAACTACATGAGGGCTAATGGAGTGGTTTATTCTGTAGGAAAACAGCAAGAGATATTTACTAATTATAGCATTGATGATCCGAGGTATGCTTTTTATGGTGGTGTGTAGTTTGACGAAATGAAAAGTTTTACAAGCAAAACATTTACTCCTGATGGCTAGACTTGACACACACAAAGAAAACAAAAATATTGAATTAGAGCTATTCTGTGGAGCCCAGAACATCAGGCTGTTATCTCTAGTACTTGCTGACTCAGTGGTCCCTGATGCATCACTGTTACATGGGACACGAGGCACTGAAGGGAAAAGAAGAGCAATACACTTGCTAAGATGGAGATCCCCTGGGGCCATACAACTACCATATAACTAGCAGGCTAATTTAGAAAAAACTCTTAATAGCGAACAAAGAGAAGGGCACACCAGGACTACTCACACAAATGAAAACACTAGGCACAACATATGTTTTTGCAAATTTTGACTGTACTGCTCCTTTAAAGGGACACTGTCAAACTGTTTTTCATCATATTATTTCTAGTTAAAAACCTACATTTTATGATTGCTTACCTTCTCTAACATTCGTTGATGTCACTGTTTGTTTTGTCTGTCTCCTTGTTTAGTAGACCTGAAATGCATGGTAATGTATATTTATAAACAACCTTGTTTTGCTTACAATCCTGGATCTGTTCTTACTACATACTTCCTGAGCATTACAAACACACCCAAACAGTGCAGTCTCTCATGAGGCAGTAGCCTCCTAAACTTACACTGCATCATGAGGGGCCAGACTGTGTTGTGCATGTTCCCAAGTCCAGGAAAGATGCAGTTGGAGCTGATCAAAGAATGTAAACAAACCTGTGTTTGTGTGGTAACACCAATGTGAAGGGCAGTCTGTTTTTCACTTTTGTAAAGAAATAAGGAGTCAGACTCAAACTACCAGCTATATCAACAACCTTTACAGAATGCTGACAATCATAACATCTGTTTTTTTAAACTAGGGACACTTCGAGACCTATGAGGTTGACAGTATCCCTTTAAACTGAGGTTCCTTCTGCTGATGTCTGGTAGTCATCTAGGTAGATATAAAGGATCCTATTGGAATTTTTGTAAGAGTGTGGAACTGTATTACTGTTGTGACACTCTCTTCTCACCTTTAACTGCAATTTGAAACATTGCACCTTTACCGCTGTTACTACCGGTCTGTTGTGAACTCACACTGAGCTATTTTCTTCTGGCCACTTTTATACTCTTGCCCACACAGCACAAGGCCTGGATTTAAGAACCCCTATTTACTTCAGACACCCCTGACTCTGCTTCTATACTTGAAGCTGCCTCACTTTGATTTGGCAACATACTCTCAGTAGTGGAACACAGAGTGGACACTAAAATATATAGTGACATCATTTTATGTCAAAAGTATCACTAGCTTTATCATGTCCATCACCACTACTTCTTATATGGTGGTTAAAAAAAGGTATTCTGTAATTCATAGGGAGTCTCCACCCACTCTACTATGCTGGGTACATTTTTATTCTCTGAGTAAGCAGAAATTTACCCAGGCTTCCCCTAAAGGCCTGTATTGTTGTCTTATCCACTGTCAATGCTGGTAGGCTGCTGCATGTGTTCACCACATTCCATGAGAGTTCCTTCTAGTGTTGCCACTGAATTTACCACCAATGAGCCTTAGGAAGGGAGGATATTAGGTTACACATTTCAGTTTATGTTCACTCGTGCTGATATCCTTGAGTATGTGGAAGAATATAAACAAAGGTAATACTAAATGCATGCAGAAAATAGAAGAATTTGAATCAAAGTTTCAACCATAAGTCTTCTTCAGGAATTACCGTTAATGAGAAAATAGCAAAGTTAGTGCCAAGAGACCAAGACTATATTCACTCAGCCTTCTTTTTTCCAAAGTGAATATGTTACAGGGCACACAAAAAGAAGGTGCAGTGTGAACTGGTGTGGGATAGTAAGACACTCAGACAAGATTAGCAGTAACCAAAAATATATATTTATTTTATATAGCGGACTAATAACGACAAAACAACAAAATAAGATATAGAAATCAAGAATCAAAATTCAGAGCTAGAACTCATTAACTCAGGACAGGGTGTTGTTAGCTTCACACCCTCCTCCACTCTATCTGATTTCACTAGACAGTCATCTTAAATAGCATTCCATAACATGTGACCTAATAACTCTGCCTTTAATATTACCATGTGATTAAATAAACTCAAAAAAAGCTTTAATTTATTTTACACACACTAATTAATATGTTCACAGTATACCCAAATCTTATCAATTGTTTTTAACATTATTATCTACGTTTTTTACCATTTTAATCTTCCCAGTAGGTCTTAGGAGGGCTGTCCCTCTTAGTAGGGAAATAAAAGAGAGGAAACTGTGGCCGGCTGGCTCATAAGAGATGCTGCAATAGGAAGGAGAGAACTCTGGTACCACAGAATTCTACCAACAAACTAAAATTATCCCCGTAATAGGAGAGCTTAAACTCTTGCTCAAATGTTCCTTTCCAAGGGAAGAGGAGGTAAACCAACCTCACTTGAATCATTTTACGCCGTCTAAACTAAAACGCTCCTATATTAGGATAAGTTATTCCCTTGGGATAGTGCGAGTGTTTGAGCGGCAGTTAATTACTGTACTGTATTCGCACTAATGCAGAGGGCTCAGCAACCAACTTTATTGTCACACGAATACAACTGCTTTTAAAATATTCCACGGGCAAAGACTAGCCTCCTATGACTGCCAGATTTAATATACGGATTCGGGCAACACAAACTAACCCTAATTCACTGGCTGCTATTCCATTCCGACAGCCAAAAGCACAGAACAGACATTTCTTTGCCTGGGAACTACCGTAAGGAAGGGGATTTATTTCTTTAGCTCCCCAACTGCCCAGGGTTATTACCAAGTGTACCCTGCTGGGAAGGATGTGTTTCTATATTCTTTATTTCTCCGAAGGGGCATTCCTTTAAGCGTACAGGAAAATAAAATTGCATTGTTTTACTTCGTGATAGTGCGAGCGTTCGAGCTGTAAACTTTACTGTAGCTCCGTACTATCGCAAAGTCTTCACTTCTTTAACTACTTGAGTATGCCTGGATGATGATAAGGATATGGGGGGGGGGGGGAATTTTAACCAAAATTAATTCCGTTTCTTTATCTGGGTGTTAGTAGGCATCACAAGCTTTCCTGAGACCATACATTTACACATTCATTCACCATCTTATTTTTAATCTAGTTCTTTTTATTTTTGTTTCCTTAGTAGTTGCCTTCTGAATTAGAATCTTACAGGACTTTCCAAAACAACAAGAGATCCGAAGTGAACAAAGGGTGGGGGGGGTAAACAACGAATAACAATCACACAAATATATGGATGGCCAGCCCAACGAACAAGACGAACACCAGCAGACAAGACAGAATGTACAGTCCGGACTCTTTAAGGACGCCTGCAGCAACCAATAATAATAACTACCAACAAAACAAAAAGTAATAAATGGGGGGGGGGGTTCCTCTCTCTCACATTCCTCCCCACCCAAAACCAAACAAGATATGTTTGGTTACCAAGAACCAATACTAAAGAGAACACTATACCTATCATCAGATCTCTATCCAAAGAGATGGAGCCATAGCCCACCCTCACCAGGGCTCCACCTCGGGGTCCCCAAAACAAAATATCTAAAACAAAATAGGATTAGCAAGTGAACTTATTTCGCTTAACATTCACTATCTTTCTTTACCCCGAGGTCTGATGACAGGTAGGCATAATTCCCATGCCATATCTGGAAAAGAAATCGGCGTTATTATGCTCTGATCCTTTCCTATATTATATGGAGAATCTATAAGGCTGCATTGCTAGGTACCATCGCATTATGCGAGGATTTTTGTCCTTCATTACATGAAGCCAGCACAAAGGGTTGTGATCTACCCATAATTCAAATTCTCTACCCCATAAATAAAAGTGTAAAGCTTCTATTGACCATTTTATTGCTAGGCATTCTTTCTCAATAACCGAATAATGCCTTTCCCTTTCATGTAATTTCCGACTTATAAATATGATCGGATGCTCCTCTTCCTGTACTATTTGTGTAAGTACAGCCCCTATACCACAGTTAGAGGCATCTGTTTGTAACATAAAAGGATGGGAAACATCGGGGGAGTGTAGAATAGGGGAAGAACATATTCTGGCCTTCAGTTTACAAAATGCTTCTTCACACTCAGGTGTCCATTTTACTTTATCTGGTTTAGACTTCTTTATCAGGTCGCTTAATGGACCAGCTATTGTAGAACAGTCAGGTATGAATCATCTATAATACCCGACAAGTCCTAAAAATGACCTTACATCTTTTTTGTTATCGGGCGGGGGCTATTGGCCACAGCTTCTACTTTCGTAATTTCTGGTTTTACTTTCCCATTACCGATTTGAAACCCTAAATACTTTGTTTCCTGCATTGCTAAAGAACACTTAGAAGGATTTATTGTCAACCCAGCTTCTGACAGGGCAGATAATATAGCCCTTAGGTGCTGTATATGTTCTTCCCATGAGGGACTGAAAATCACGACATCATCTAAATAAGCTGCACTATACATTGTATGTGGTTGTAGGATGTTATCCATTACACGTTGAAAAGTAGTGGGAGCCCCATGTAGACCAAAAGGCATCACTGTAAAATGGTATAGGCCAATTGGTGTACTAAATGCTGTTTTTTCTTTGTCCTTTGGATCTAACGGGATTTGTCAGTACCCCTTTGTTAAATCTAAGGTGCTGATGTACCGGGCTGCCCCCAAATGGTCTATAATGTCATCTATCTGTGGCATTGGGTAACAATCGAATTTGGATATGGCATTTAAAGCGTCTGAAATCTAGACAAAGCCTGATTCCACCTTTGTTTTTCTCTACTATAACCATGGGGAAGGTCCATTCACTATGAGATGGCTCAGTGATTCCCAAGTCGTGCATTCTCTTAATCTCTTGTACTACCTCATCCCTTACCTTTTCTGGTATTCTATAAGCCTTCTGTCTTATGGGTGTGGCTTCGGAGACCATGATATGGTAAACAGCATCAGTAACCTTTCCTGGTATGCCTGTAAATAGGGTTCTGAAAGGCTCTAACATGGTTTGCAATGTGTAGACTTGTTCGGCCGATAAGTGTGGGTTAATTTGTGCCTTTGAGAGATTACTTGTATTTTCTAATCTTTCATAAGCTACGTCTAGTTCAGACTCAAAGGTTTCTGGACAGATATAATTACAGGTAGGAGGTGTTCGTTCTACCCACGGTTTCAACAAATTAACATGATATATTTTATGTTTACTTTTCTTTTCAGGAAATGCCACTGAATAAGTTACTGGACCCATACGTTCTGCTATTTGGTAGGGGCCTTGCCACTTCATGAGTAACTTATTATCAGAGGAGGGTAATAAAAGTAAAACCTTATCACCAGTGACAAATTCTTTAAACTTTGTCCCTTTATCGTAATATTCCTTTTGTTTTGCTTGTTGTTACAGTTTAGTCTGATGCCCTTTCTTTACATAAACCATTAATCTTTGCCTTAGTTGTTGCCAATATTCTAAAGGTTCTGATAGGTGTTTACCCTTCCTGTCTTCCCATTCTTCCTTTATAATGTCCAATGGACCTCTTGGGTTATGCCCGTATAGCAATTCAAATGGAGAGAATCCAGTAGAGGCCTGTGGTACTTCCCTATACGCAAACATCAAATAGGGTAAGTACATATCCCATTTATTACCTTCCTCTGTTACATATTTCCTAAGCATTTTTTTCAGGGTTTGATTGAATCATTCAACTAACCCATCAGTCTGTGGATGGTAGGGGGTAGTGAAGACAGCTTTAATACCCAATGCTTGGTACAACCTTTGTAATAATTGTGAGCAAAAATTGGTGCCTCTATCAGTCAGAATAGTTTTTGGAATCCCCATACGACTGAAGATCTTTACTAATTCTTCTGCTATTCTGGGGGCGGTGGCAGTACGAAGAGGAATCACCTCCGGGTATTTTGTAGTGTAGTCTACTACTACTAATATGAAGCGGTTTCCCTTTGTACTTTTAGGTAATGGCCCTATAATATCCATTGCAACCCTTTCGAACATATTGTTGACTAAAGGCATCGGTAAAAGGGGTACTTTATCCTTCCGGCCCACTGCTGTGACCTGTTGACACTCAGGGCAGCTTTTACAGTAATCGGCCACCTGTTCATGTATCCCAGGCCAATAAAACCTGTATAGTAAGCGTTGCAATGTACGATCTTTATCCAAATGACCTGCCATAGGTAGATCATGGGCAATAGACAATAACCTTTTTCGAAAGGGAATAGGGACCAACAACTGCTCTACCATCTCCCCGGTATGAGAATTTGTACAAACCCTATATAATAAATCATTTTCAATTATATAATAGGGCTGATGAGACTCAGTGGGAGTTGTTGACACTACCTGTAAAAAGAAAGGGGTTAAAGTACCATCAGATTTTTGCATATTTATAAACTCTCTGTTAGGTAATATACATTTTTCTGTTAATATCTCCAGTCCAGTATGTCTTTTAATCCAAGATTGTTTGTCTTTTCTTTTCCGTGATTTACTTTTTCTGTCCTTGCCAATAGTTCCAAATACCTCTTCCTCAAAAGGAAATAAATGTCCCAGTTCTTTTTCTTGTTTTCTCTGTGCCCGGGTAGTAACTGCCCCAATATTCGTATTTAATAGGGAATCAAAATATGGATAATCATGTCCAATTATGACCGGTACTGGCAAAGAAGGTACTATGCCTATCTTCATTTTGTGTACAATCCCATTTATTTGTATCTCCATCTCCCTTAATGGATACCAATGAATGTCTCCATGTATGCATTTAACCCCTGTGGTGGCCTCCCCCAATTCTGGCTTTCCCACTAACGAAGCATGTATCAATGTCTGCTTACTGCCAGAATCCACCAGACCAGAGACTACCATTCCTCCTATCTCCACAGTGGTGACATAATGACCCCAGTTAGCTAGAACTAAATGAATTGACTCAACCTTTTTCTTTGGACAAAATCGAGCAATGTGTCCCTTGGTTTTACATTCGTGACATATAATATCATGGCTGAAACCTTTACTTGTTCTACCATAATCTTTACCCCCGGGAACACCACTAGTTTGTGTAACTGGTGTATTAAGGGACCTCACGTCACCACTGGACCTTATTGGAGTTGAAGGACTTCTAGAGTTCATAAATGTTCTAGGACGTTGTGGCCTGGCAGTCATATAGTCTTCTGCAAGCCTTATGGCTGCCTCTGAAGATTCAGGACAGTGTTCCTTAACCCACAGTTGCACATCTTGGGGCAAAACATGGATAAATTGTTCCAAAATGATACTTTCTATGATTTGTAGAACTGTTCTCGTGTTGGGTTGTAACCACTTATGACACAGATCCTTTAAATGCATATATAGATCTTGGGGGGTATCGGCAGATTGAAATTTATATGTTCTGAAACGTTGTCTATAGGTTTTGGGACTTATATCATATCTTTTCAAAATGGCTTATTTAACATAATCATAATCATTTACGTGAGCAAGGTCTGTATGACTATATGCTAGTTGTGCCTTCCCAGTTAAATACGGAGCCAGCCTCGACCCACTGATCCTAGGCCATGCACAGGCAATGGCCACTTCGTCAAACGTCAAAAGATAGCTTTATATCATCTGACTCAGCCATTTTAACTAGTCTTATGTCTTTGTCCTACCACAGATGCTGAAGGTGGTCTATGGAGTCCAATACCTGGATAGCACGCAATGTGTCGGGTCCATCTAGCTGCATTATCCACATGATCCCTCTCTCTTTCCACATGATCCCGCTCCCTTTCTCTTTCCAGCTCTGCCTGCCACAGGCACAGCCATCGCAGCAATTCATGGGGACTCTCTGGGGTCTTTCCTCCTCCGGTTCAGCTGCTTGGGTGCCCTTTTCAGTGGGTTTTATATCCTCCATATCCACACCGTCTCCCTCAGTTGTCACCTTAGCCACTTTCCTTCACATCGCCGGCTCCAGCCCAGACAATAAAGGCAACTTTGTGGCTAATATGAATGACCTTGTAGCTGGGGTAGTCCGCTCTTCTGCCTTGTCTGAATGCATACAAGTCGAATCTGACCTCAGATCCACCAATAGGTACTTTCCAGACCCACTATCCACTTCTGACACCAAATGTGAACTGGTGTAGGATAGTAAGACACTCAGACAAGATTAGGAGTAACCAAAAATATATTTATTTTATATAGTGGACTAATAACGACAAAACAACAAAATAAGATATAGAAATCAAGAATCAAAATTCAGAGCTAGAACTCACTAACTCAGGACAGGGTGTTGTTAGCTTCACACCCTCCTCCACTCTATCTGATTTCACTAGACAGTCATCTTAAATAGTATTCCATAACATGTGACCTAATAACTCCGCCTTTAATATTACCATTTGATTAAATAAACTCAAAACAAGCTTTAATTTATTTTACACACACTAATTAATATGTTCACAGTATACCCAAATCTTATCAATTGTTTTTAACGTTATTATCTACTTTTTTTTACCATTTTAATCTTCCCAGTAGGTCTTAGGAGGGCTGTCCCTCTTAGTAGGGAAATAAAAGAGAGGAAACTGTGGCCGGCCGGCTCATAAGAGATGCTGCAATAGGAAGGGAGAGAACTCTCGGTACCACAGAATTCTACCAACAAACTAAAATTATCCCCGTAATAGGAGAGCTTAAACTCTTGCTCAAATGTTCCTTTCCAAGGGAAGAGGAGGTAAGCCAACCTCACTTGAATCATTTTACGCCGTCTAAACTAAAACGCTCCTATATTAGGATAAGTTATTCCCTTGGGATAGTGTGAGTGTTTGAGTGGCAGTTAATTACTGTACTGTATTCGCACTAACGCAGAGGGCTCAGCAACCAACTTTATTGTCACACGAATACAATTGCTTTTAAAATATTCACGGGCAAAGACTAGCCTCCTATGACTGCCAGATTTAATATACGGATTCGGGCAACACAAACTAACCCTAATTCACTGGCTGCTATTCCATTCCGACAGCCAAAAGCACAGAATGGACATTTCTTTGCCTGGGAACTACCGTAAGGAAGGGGGTTTATTTCTTTAGCTCCCCAACTGCCCAGGGTTATTACCAAGTATACCCTGCTGGGAAGGATGTGTTTCTATATTCTTTATTTCTCTGAAGGGGCATTCCTTTAGCGTACAGGAAAATAAAATTGCGATGTTTTTACTTCGTGATAGTGCGAGCGTTCGAGCTGTAAACTCTACTGTAGCTCCGTTCTATCGCAAAGTCTTCACTTCTTTAACTACTTGAGTATGCCTGGATGATGATAAGGATATGGGGGGGGGAATTTTAACCAAAATTAATTCCGTTTCTTTATCTGGGTGTTAGTAGGCATCACAAGCTTTCCTGAGACCATACATTTACATTCATTCACCATCTTATTTTTAATCTAGTTCTTTTATTTTTGTTTCCTTAGTAGTTGCCTTCTGAATTAGAATCTTACAGGACTTTCCAAAACAACAAGAGATCTGAAGTGAACAAAGGGGGGGTAAACAACGAATAACAATCACACAAATATATGGGTGGCCAGCCCAACGAACAAGACGAACACCAGCAGACAAGATGGAATGTACAGTCCGGACTCTTTAAGGACGCCTGCAGCAACCAATAATAATAACTACCAACAAAACAAAAAGTAATAAATGGGGGGGGTCCTCTCTCTCACATGCAGACACACTGAACTAAGTCCATGTCAACAGATTTAATTCAGTGCAAATTTACTATACCCATGCAGAGTACAGAAAGAGCTTCAAATTGTCCACCCGCAACCAGAAGTGGGTAATATATCAAGGGATCTGAATCCTGATTCCTAGCAAGATAATTCTTTTTCACTGGCAGCTAGTGGAAGCCAATCTGTATTTTTTAGAACATACTCAAGAAACAACACATAACAAAAATCTCTATGTGATAGATACAAGAAGAAAACAAGGAGGAGGGAAAAAGTTATTGGCACAATACAAATTCACAGGAAATCAGAGCAATGCTGTTGTTGTTGTTGTCAGCAGATAAGGGCCTTCAGCTCACATAGTCTGTCCATGAGCACTAGTAACCATACTTCTTCAAGCTTCCCCGGAACCAGGTTGAACCATTCCCCCGACTATCAGGATCCCCCTATGCCTATCCCAGGCATTCTTAAATTCTGTAACCACTTCTGCCACCACCATCTCTTCTGGCAGGCTGTTCCATTTGTCCACCACCCTCTCTGTGAAGAAGTATTTCCTCACATTTCCTTTGAACCTCCCTCCTTCCAATTTCATCCCATGTCCCCTTGTCCTGGAGCATCTTTTTCTTTGAAAATTGTGTTTTCCTGTACCTTAGTCTACCCCATGAGGTACTTAAATGTCTCAGTCATATCTCCCCTCTCCCTTCTCTCCTCCAGGGAGTACATATTTAAGTCCTTTAGTCTATCCTTATAGGGTTTGTGATGTAATCCCTGCACCATCTTGGTTGCCCTCCTCTGAACCACCTTCACCCTATGTATGTCCTTACATAGGTAAGACCTCCAGAACTGGACACTGTACTTGAGATGTGGCCTCACTAATGTCCTGTATAGTGGAATTATGACCTCCCTTTTCCTGCTGGTGATTCCCCTGCCTGTGCATCCCAGCATCCGGTTTGCTTTTCCTGCTACTTTGTCACACCGACTTACTACCTTGAGGTTATCCGAGATGATAACCCCTAGGTCCCTTTCCTGTTTAGAGCATTCTATATCCTCCCCTCCCAGCTGATATGTTGTTCCTGGGTTTTTGTGCTCCATGTGCATTGTCTTACACTTTTTAGCATTAAATCCCAACTGCCAATCCCTGCAATCACAATAAAAACAAAGTTATTAACCTGTTACACAGACAGCTAATAGATATACAGCACAAACAATTATCCCTTCCAAAGGGCTTACTGTAATTTTGTTCCTACTCCAACTACAGAAAAAGTCAGTGTTCTAATATATCTATGTAAGTTATTCAGGAAAATAAATTTAAAAATATATTTTGTAGACCCTACTATGTCAGCTGGACCTTCCATTTCAAACATAGGATGTGTCCCTGGCATACATGTATAAAGATATCAAATTCCAACAGCTAGCCTCTCCAACTGATTATGATGGCCCTGTTTCCCAACCAAGGCCATTATACACCCCTATGTATACAATTTAAAGTAACTGCAGTTAACATCAGTAATGGAGGGTTCTGTGACATGTACTATAGGTGGCTACTTTGAAAGTGACCCATATGCCAGTATGGACTTCATGCTTTAAATCAGTGAATGAGTCCAGAGGTATATTTCCACAACTGAATTCTGACCTGTAGACTTAAACCTGGTCTTGGATGCACAGAATGTATTTCAGGAATGCGGCCCGAGAGTACCCTTCACATTAAACTTACTGTGCAACCATTTGACAGCCTAGTAGCATATGAGCTGTTAAGGTTCTGCATAGTAACTCCCTTAACTCATTCTATCCTATTGTCACTTAGAATGTTCAGGTACCCTCTGCCTGCTGCTAGAACACCTGTGTTCCTGAAGGGGTTCTAGATCTGCAGCATTCATACAAACACACTGTGCTTAAACCTACATATCTTAAAAACCATACATCCAATTTTAAAACTGTAAAAGAAAAGTTTTTCAGGACAAAATGTTTTTGAAAATGAGTGAGGTTTGGTAATGTCTATTTAACTGGATTTAGTGTTGTGTAAGGTTGTTTCTTCATATGTTCATAAATTTTGATGATTTTATCTAAATATAGTTATGCTGTGTTTACTTAGTTATACACAAATATTAAATTTCTGTAAAACTGTTGGTTAAAATTGTTACAAATATACAATAAACATCTGTCATTGTCCAAATATAAATTTTGCAAGGTTTTTCCCATCTTTTACTCAGAAATCAATGTCTGAATCTCTTGTTCTTACAGCTTGAGTTTTTTGTTCCACTCCATTGGTTGGAATTTTTGCAGTGTTTAATTCTTCTTACCCACTCATATTAGGTAATGCATCTGATTATCAATTTTTATGTTTTTTTCTCCTAGTTTAGTAAGAGCATATTTACACATTACCTTAGAAGGACATATCAGGAAGTGATGCAGAAAGGAAGTGCTTTATGAGGTCAAGTGATATAAATAGGAAGAACACTTACAGTGTAGGTCAGTGAGCTGATGCAGGAAATGGATACATTTTTTAGTGCTGGGGGTCTCTCTATGATTAATTGCATATTTGCTGTAGTTAAAATGTGTAATTTCATTGAAATAAACTATTTTATTGTATTTTTGTAATAAAATCCCATAAGTATAGGAAACTGTATTTTATTTGTGCTGTTTGCTTTATCATACTGTAAATGAAGCATGATGTTGTTCATGTAAAGGTTCACAGTCTTTCGGTAAACATTATGTTACATAAATGTGTGTATTATTTATTTTCCTAGCATAGTTTATTTTTGGGGAGTTGTATCATGGGATGGTTTTAGGTGAGGAAACGACTGTATGATGAAACACACTGTGTGTTGGGGGGGGTCCTGCATTCATAATACATGCTCAGATGCACTTTATATGTTCTGGGGAAATGAGAGGGTCGGTATGCATCTAATAGTGGTGCCAACAGACACTGTAGATACATTATGGATATACGTATAGGGTGATGAAATTGCTGAAAAGGCACTGGTAATTTGGGGTATACTGTGTCATGGGGAAGGGGTGGGTCTGCTTGTACCAAGGAATGATGCTCATAGGCACTGCAGTAATTTTGTGTCATGAATTGGCACCCGTCCTTGGGGTATACTCAGTTGTGGGGAAGCAGGTGGGGCTGCCTGCACCTGGTAATGGTGTTCATATGCCATGCAGAGACATTGTGGGTATACATACAGGGTGATGACATGGGCACCTGTAATTGTGTACTATGTGCTGTGTCACATGGTTTGCCTGCATACACATGTGATATGTTATAGCATTCAGTATGGTGCACTGTGTGGGTGGGAAGGAGTGTGGGTATGCCTGCACCATGGAGTGATGCTCATTGACTCATTGGTGCACATGTGTACTATGTGCTGTGTTTCATTTGAATGGACTGTATAAGTCATACATTGGCACTGGTCACATCACAGTGCATCAGAGGTGAGGGTTGGTCTGCAGCATTGTTTAGTACATGCACAAGAAACTCTCTCCCATCAGGAACGACAGCCGGATCCATAATATGTGATCACACAGGATGACCAGAAATTATCCCAAAATTAACAAAGTGACAACTATGAAAACTTTTGTCATAAATACAAATAAAAACAAATAAAGCAAATACAGATTACAAATCGAGGTTTTGGCACCAAAATGAAGTGAGTATTTTAGGATGAGAGCAGTGCCTCTATCTTGAAACTTAATTTCCAGTCACCATGCTCTTCCTGCACCAATGTGCTCTCTGACTGGTTGTTGGAAATAGTGATGTATAGAGGAAGCATGGCAACAGTGAGGATCAATGTGACCAAATGGTGCCGCACTACAGAGCTCGTGCGGGTGCAGGTGAGGGCTGTGAGCCCTAACTGAAACAAACAAAAAAAAAAATCACTGTACACTCCAGAGCCCGGAGAGCCATTTTCCTTCCAGTGATGACTGTAAAAAAATACCAGAGTCCTTGCTTGAATGCTAAGTAAGGATTTATTCCAACGTTTCAAGCACACACATTGAATAGAATAGTGGAAGGCACAACAAAAAGATCTGCGTGAAGGTTCCCTGGTGCTTCAACAATTAAGGCTTCATCAGGGGGATGGTGCACATATCTAAGACAATCCCTTCTTACCAATGAAATTCAGAATTGATGATGTCAGAAAATCCAACCAATCACAGAGCTCAATTTTTATTTGGCTCACTTAGTGGTATAAATAGACTAATGGTTATTATTTATTTATTTATTCAATTTTGGTAACCGAGTAGGCCCACTGAGCCTGGAAGTCCCTTTTTCCGGGGTAACCCGGAATTAGTTACAGAAGTATACAAGTACAGTGAAGGAAACAAGGTCACAGTGCAGAATAACATTGGTGGAAAATCAAGTATATGGGATAAACAGTGCTGACATAGTGCAAACAAAGTTGTTACAGGAGAAAACAGTTACAGGAATAGATAAGGGTAGCAGTGTAGCAATCAGGAGAGAAGCTAATACATAATACAGCAGTGCATGGCTTAGTCTAGTGAGGGTCTGGCCTTTGAGTTTGGGTAAGTCCTCTCATTGACAGGAGAAGGTGCTAGCTTCTAGTAAGTGAGCACGGAGTCCCTTGTGGAAAGATCATAGGGAGAGGGCTTCCTGAAGGTGGGGAAGAAGCTTATTCCACAGGGCAGGGGCAGCAATGGCAAAGGATTTACTGCCAGCAGTAGTCCGAACCTTAGGTTTATTTAGGAGGTTATGCCCAGAGGTTCGGAGGGTGCATGCAGAGTGCTTGGGAGCCAGGGGACTGGCCAGGCTATCAGGAGAATAACAGTGTAGAAGCTTGTAAGCATTGCAAAGCTGGAGGTACTGAAGGCAACCGTCTAGTGAGGACCATTGTAGTGAAGCAAGGGCTTCATAGTGGTGCTGTCTTTTGTGGGACTGAGACGCAAACCAAGCTATTTTGTTGTTGAGAACTTGAAGCCTGCTCATCTCCTGTTTAGCCAACCCATGAAGCAGAGGGGCAGCAAAGGTCAGCGTAGGAAGGAGGAGATTGTTGGCAATGATTATTCTGGACTCGGGGATGAGCTGATCATTCAGGCGGTACAGCAGACCAAGTTTGCAGTGCACTGTTTTAGTTACCTGGTCTACGTGAGACTTGAGGGTAAACCCCTGATCTAGGGTTAACCTCAGGTATTTGAACAAACTCACGACGTCGATGCGGCTGCCAGAGGATGAGGTCAGAGGCAGTAAGGCACTCCTATCCCGGCCAAGGTTTCTCTGTCCAAATAGCATTGCCTTGGTTTTTGTGGTGTTTAAGACCAACTTGTTCTTAGTGAGCCAGGACTCTAACTTGGCAAAGTCAACTTGCAGGTGGGGTCCCAGATCAGACGGGTTGCTCAGGGATCGGTAGATAAGAGCATCATCAGCGTATTGAATGACCGAGCTGCCACCGCAGTGGGTTTTAAGATTGTTGACAAATAGTGAAAAGAGGAGGGGACCCAGGATGGAACCTTGGGGCACCCCCTCACTTGGGGGAGAGGATCTGAGGTCGCACTCTTCCATCTGACCTGCTGGCAGTGACCTGACAGGTAGCAGGTGAGCCAGGAAAGGGAATGCTGATCCAGGCCAAAGGAAGCCAGTTTGTTTAGGAAGAGTTTGTGGTCTACTAGGTCAAAGGCCTTAGATAGATTGATAAAAACAGCTCCAGTGGGGAATCCTTTGTCCATGGCCCCAAGGATGTCAACTGAGAATTTTATGAGGGCTGTATCAGTGCCATGGAACTGCCTAAAGCCGTGTTGCATAGTGGTTAGCAGCTGGTTAGCCTCAAGGTAGTCACGGAGCTGACAGTACAGTAGCCTTTCCGTATCTTGGCCAGAGCACAAAGCAGTGAGATTGGCCTGTAGTTATCAATGGATTCCCTAGAGCCCCCTTTTGGGATAGGGGCCACCACAGCCTGTTTCCAGGTATTGAGAACTGTACCTTCCAGCAGGGATCTGTTGATTAGCCATGTGATAGGTAAAGTGATGGCTGGTGCTGTGGCCTTAAGTAGCTTAGGTCAGATGCCATTGGGTCCGCCAGGACCTTTGGCTTTGATGATCTTTCAGAGGGGGAGAACCTCCTTGACCTTAACTAATCGCAGGTGGAAAAGTGGCCATGTGGGGCAGGGTACCTCAGTGCAGGGAGGCACAGAAGGGGTTGGTGTGAGTCTGGACTTGTAGCCATCAAGATTGGTGAAGTAACTGTTGAAGGCATTGGAAATTTCATGGCAGTTGTAAGTCTGAAGGCCACTGATTTCAATAGGGCCAAGGGAGGGGTTACCATTGCCCTTTATTAGATTATTGATGTGGGACCAGAATGACCGAGGGTTGGCCAGAGTAGTTTGCTGGAGAAGCTTGACATACTCTCTTTTTGCAGTCTTAGTGGTATGCTTGGACTCATTCTTAAGTTTTTTTTATAGGACACAATGTCTGCAGGCAAGGCAGAATTTGTGTAATGCTTCCATGCCTTGTCCCGGTTCACCATCAAAGATTTGAGCTCTGTGGTAATCCACCTATTGCAGCCAGAATTAGTATGGAGCTTCCTTAATGGGGTGAACAGGTTAGCTGCAGAGCTGAGGGAGTTCTGGAAGAACTCCAGGACTTTGTCAAGAGTTGGGAGGTGCCGTATCAGGCTCCAATCAAGGTTGCCGAGGTATGCATTGAAGGCATCCTCTGAGAATTTGGAGTAGTCTTGGGTGGAGAATATCCTTGGAAGGACCCTTGGGGTAGCAATTTTTCTAGATGCAGAAAATGGGTGAGTGGTCACTAAGAGCATCAGCCATGATACCAGGAATCGGAATGTTGGAGGGATGAGACACACCAGAGCCCAGTCGAGGGTAGTATGGTTCCCTGTTTTGTAGTTGGCCCTCATCTTTTCGGAGATGATTTGTTCCAGGTTAGCATCTAGTGACGAGGCCCTGAGGGTTTGCTCTGTGTCCTGGGGCCAGTTGAGATTGAAGTCCCCCAGAATCAGGAGTTCCGAGGAGACCGCATCAGCAAGGGCTTTGGTAATGGTTTCCAAGGCTTGGAGAGCTGCCTTAGGAGGGTGATAGAGGCAGCCGACCATAAGGTGTTTTGTATTGCCAAGGGTAATTCTAATAAAGACTGACTCACCACTGGAGTGATCAGTGCAGGGGATGTGGGTAGGGGTAACATCAAGGGAGTCCCTGGTGTTTATGTGTACCCACCTTCTCTTTTGCCTTCCCAGTCTTTGCGGAAGGAAGTATAGCCAGGCACTGCAACCTTGTGAGATAGGGTATGAGACTTAAGCCATGTTTCAGACACGGCCATTACATCTGGGTTGTAGAGAAACATCCAACCCTGTGCCTCCTATATTTTTCGATGGAGGCTACAGACATTCATGTGGTCTGTTTTTAAGACCTTGGAAGATGCCCAGCGCAAGTCATGGGGGGAGCCTAGAGTGATGTTGGCAACTGGAGGGCCAGAGTTGAGTTGAATGTCACCTGCTAGGAGCAGCAGGAATGAGAAAAGAAATACAGCTTTAGGGGATAGTGAGAGCAGACCCCCTTTGCTCTGCTTTGCGTGGAAATGAAGGGCTAGGTAGCAGACACCCTTTTTAGTGAGCATGTGGGACACAAAGAGAGGTCACACACTCTGTTCAGCTGGATAACCTGGTATAATGGGAAGGGAGTGGATGTGATGATGCTGATCTGGGTATCCTGTCCTGGGCAGGCACATAAGCCTGTCAACCCATGCTAGAGATAGGATGTATAGAGCTACCAGGATTGGGGCCCTGTAAGCTAGGCCTGAGGGGTGCTTCCATTTGGGCACGTGGAAGTGTGCCAGGTGAGAGCAGGGGTCCGCAGGACCAAGTGATGGCATTTTGTATTTGGTAGATGGTTGAGGGCAGGAGAGAAAGTCAAACAAGCTAGGTGGGGGAACTAGGGATAGGTCGATGGATAAATTGATTGCAGCAACAAAGGAGGATCAGGTGTTGGCCAGCTTTAGTGCATAAGGCGTGTCTGCAGGCACAAACTGTGAGAGAAAAGAAGAGATTTTTTTTTCTAAGTCTGCTTGATTCTAGACTGCCAAAAAAACTGACTGGAACTCTGTGACCATGACTGGGCATGCAATAACTGTGCAGCCTCTAGTGGCTGCTTCTGATAAGCTGCACGTGGAGAAGTAGGGTGATAGGTTCAAAGCGCCTATATAAGGCAGGGCCTGCCAAGGGTGGCGGTGGGGATGGTGGGGCAGCAGATGCGGAGCGTTGGTGGGGATCCTTCAGTGCAGTTCGTAGCCTCAGGCATGGGGAAGCAGCCGTGGAATGCCTGATAGTCATACCTGATCGGCATTGTGATGGATTCTTCAGCCGAGCCGAGGGGGCTCTTCAGGTTTGCCCCTAGGTGACTGCCATGGGGGGGGGGAGTCATAGCTCTAAGTGTGTCTTCCAAGAACACTGCAGAAATTAAGGAGAAAGGCACCAGTTAAATAAGGGACCTGAGCGGGGGAGGGAGGGGATAGAGAGAAGAGGGAGGGTAGTGGGATCCTAAATTAGGCTTGCAGGCTGTCTGAAATACACTTTAAGGTTGTCTGAAATACACTTTAAGGCTGTGTAAAATACTCTTTAAGGCTGTCTGAAATAAACTTTAAGGCAGGTTGAAATAAACTTTAAGGCTGGCTGAAATACATCACGATAGACTTAAGCACTATGAAATTTCAGATGGAGTAAGGGATTAACTAGTGATTCATTTAAAGAAGGCTGGCTAGACAGATCGACTTTATGCAGGCAGACCAAGTATGTGGTGACTTTAAGTGTGAAAAAAAAGAATATCACGACTTAAGCAGGCAACAATCGTGGTATCAGTGACAACATGTTATTGTAGAAAAATACCCCAAAAGACATCAAAAAATACACCAAAAGTGGTGACAGACAATCAGATTGCTCAAATACAAAAAATATAAGTTATGAAATTATAGTGTCAACCTGTTCAACTTAACACGTTACACTAAAACAAGATGATTTGTTGTTACAAGACAAACTAATGGCAGAATGAGCATAATAAACATTTTTCACAGCACATGCAAAAAATAGTAAATTTATTTATTTATTTGTTAAGGAGTGTTTTCTCAAAAATAGCCAGTGGGAACTCATATTATATTAGGTAAAATCAGTAAGGGTATGGTGTCCCCTATTGGCTGGTACAACTCAGTTCATTAAATGTAAACAAATGCTTGAGTTGCACCAAGAGAAATACATGGATGCCAATAGGTGTCATCAGGCAATACAGCACATAATTTATGACACCATATGGCATCATCAGGAAAAAGGGGTATTTTTTTTTATGACGCCATATGCCGTCATCAGGACGTAATAAGTTTTAATCACTGTTGCCTGATTGTTAGCTGGTTTCTGCTGAGATCTGAATGAGCTGCCTGAATGTACTTTCAGCTGACAAACACATTCTACAGCTGAAGTGATAAAAGACAAATCAACTAATTGGCAACTCACTGCAAACACATAAAGAGAACAGGATTGAAAACTGGCTGCACAGTAAGTTTGATGTGAACTGCACAGTATACCTTTTAACAGAAAGCCTATTTTTACTCCAGCAACATCAATGAACCCATCTATAAAGTATTTTCAGAGTGTATATCACGCACTATTGACATATTATTTAACAATACCAATTCCAGGGACTATCATCACCCCTTTTCCCATCTTGAGAGGCAGGCTATGAAAGACCTGCAATCAATGGATCTTATCATATCATATCATATCATATCATATCATATCATATCATATCATATATCATAATCAAACCAGCAGATAAGGGAAGAAATGTGATTATTTCCAAGGAAATGTGTAGAGATGAAATATTGTGCTAGTTGTGGAATGCAAACCATTACACTGAGCCGGGGCTCATTTCCAAGTGTGACCGGGGAATGGGGGTTACAAGGTGGTAAGAACTGCAATAAGAAAAAAGTGGCAAACACAATAAGTAGAATGCAGAATAAAGAAGCATGTACAGTGTATAATATACTGTAGAAAATCAGATGGCATAAGGCACAACAGTTACAAACTTGCTAGAATTTACAATGGCAAAAAGTGAGAAATGTAGTATATTAACTTAGAATTTCAGATGATGCAAGGTACAAAAATTCATAAAAATAGAAACATTTACAATTTTAATGGTAATAAATCATTACACCATTTAAGTAGAGGAAGCACTGAAACATTAAAGCAATGGTACAAATGTGCAAAAATGTGTAGTTTGAATTGTAATAAACCATTGAAGTAGTGGAACAGTGTGTGGTGTAGTGGTTTACATTGACCTGTTTTATTGATAGGGAATCTTGGCCATGACACTGGGAAATTCCCCAACTCTTCGGGCAGGATTCACAAAACACTGCAAATGGGAAAAAATGCGCAAATCCTCAAAATTTGCGCAGTTGCAGAAAAAGGGGTAATTGTGCTGCGTTATATACACAAAAAGCCCACAGCTGTGCAAAAAAAATACACTGTGGATTGTGGAAAATATGCAACTGCAGAAAATTCCTGCCCTAAAGACAGCATTGAAAAGTATGGCATATCCTCTTAAAAGCTATTCTCAGCCACTGTTTTTCCACAGTTGTGGAAAAAATGTTGCGCACATGCTGCACCAAGGAGACTGAGGCGTAACTCACCCTGAGCAAAAGGCAGTGTACTAACACTTGGGAAACAATCATAGTGGGGGTTCAGACACCAAGCAGCAAACCTGTGGGCTGTGTAGTAGTGTCAGTTGCTACATCAAAAATATCACACATTTCCATTGAGAGGCAACAAAGCACAACCACATAACCTGTGCAGCTCATAAAGGAGCTCAACAAGCAGTAGAGGCAGAGGTGGTAATAGCCAGAAGTGTGTGCTACAGACACAGGAGAAAGACACACCTCAGAGAGAGACACAACCAACAGATACATATTGCCACTGGGTGCAAGGTTCTGCTGGTATAGGTGGTGCTACCATGGTCCCAGTTCTGGGACTGGCTGCTTGCCTCGCTGGGAGTGCTGGTTCTGCTGCAACCTTTGCAAGACTGTCAAAGTCTCCTGCTCCACTTAATATGGATCACCTGCTGTTGTTTTGTTTGCTGAGCCTTTTATATTATTTTTGCAGCTGTGGAAAAAATGTTGTAAATTTTCAGCCTGTTTTGTGAATTTCTGCAGCTGTAGAAATTTTGACAGTGAATTATCCGCACTTGCATTTCCATAGTTTTGCAAGCCTTTCTTCTGCATGTGCAGATTTTTTTGCTCTCTTTGTGAAGCTAGCCCTTCAGCTATGAGTGCCATAGAATCTTTCCATTCCACTTTGACAGTGACTAGAGATGAGCAGAAGGGACCTCAGTTTAATATCTCATCCAAAGGATGGCATCTCAACAGTGCTGCACCTGCCCTTGTAATGAGCAACAGTGTCAGTTATGGGTACTACCCCAAGTATATGGTGTGGGGCTAGAACCCAGAACCTTCCAATCTTCCAGTGCCAGAGGCAAGTGTGACACCTGCTGAGCCACTGACACTGTTTTAATAGGGAGAGGAAGATTATTCCAGAGTGTAGGAAAGCAGACAGACAAGGAGAATTGACCAACAAATGTTTTGTGAGTGAAGGGAATATTGTGATGTAATGGCGGGGGGGGGGGGGAGGAGAGCAGAAAGGTGCTAGATCAGGGTTTCTCAAATGGTGAGGCTAGCCTCCCTGGGGAGGCCCCAGCCTGTTCCAGGGGAGGCTCAAGCAATCCTTGAAAAAGTATTGTATTTAAATTTTGAACTTTATAGATTTTGTGTGAAGGGTTAAGGCAAACTGAAAGAGGATAACAGTAGGTGAATTTATGTATTTATTCACAAGTTTGTGACCAGGGAAGGCACTGTACACTGAGCCATGGCTTATTTCAGGTGTACCCAGGGAAGGGTAGTGAGAGAATACAATTCAAAATGTAATTACGAAACAATCAATACAAAATGAATAAAAGTGCACACAAATTAAGAACAATAAACTAACAATGCAAGGAACAACTGATCAATTCGACTGGCAGCAGAACTGTCCAAATACAAGAGTTAACCATACAGGTACTAGGAATAAGAGCAGGAGGAGCAAAATTATCCCTGAGAAGTTGTTTAGAGAAGGTGAGAGGGAGAGGCAGAGATCGACAGGAAGGTTATTCAAGTTAGAGGGGAAACAGAAAAAGCCATCTGACCCATGAAGATATGGCAGTAAGAGGTAACAATGATTTGAGAGTCAAAATATTGGAGCAACTAGGTTGTCCTGTTTGGGGGCTACAATAAGCTTAATAACATGAGAGCCAGCTATGCAAATAATTTATTCCTGATGTACTGTGAAAAGTAGGCTATTTTTCTATGGGGAGGCCCAAAAATATTTCAGTATTTTGGGGGAGGCTCAAGATCTTTTCCATAGCTTAGGGGAGGCTCACTATGACAAGGTTTGAGAACTGCTGTGCTAGATGATAGTGGTGAGCTAGTATTTATCCAGGAAAGAGGAGCAGTGGGAAAGACATCAGGCTTTAAGGGGGGGGATGGTTAAGATAAATGGATCAATGATGGGTAAGGTGTGGGGACTTTTGGGCAAAATAATAGAAGGACTGAAAATGAGTGTCCAGACTGGCCAGGGTAGATTTGGAAACAGCACTTAAAAAACCACATCAGCATAGTCAGACACTGGTAAGATCATCTTGAGGATAATATCACAGTGGACTGGGAGTGGCAGGCAGGATTTGTTACAGTAGTGCATGCTTAGTTTGGGACAGAGTTTTTTATGCATGGCATCAATATGGGAGGAGACGCTGAGGTACTTTTCCATCCACACACAACAATACTTAACATGATGTACAACTTCAAGTGGGGCACCATTTAAAGATCTAAAGACTGGTGTGTGTTGGAGCCCAGCTACCCATTGCTTTGTGTGAAAGTTCATAGGGATAGTCTTTTTGACATTGAGATTTGATTTGAAGGAACCAGCGCTGGGCACTGTAAAAGTCCCCACTAAGCAGTGACTCCAGCTTGGACTGAGATACCTGAAGCAAGGAGTGTTGCATCATCCACATACATGTGGATGTTGAGAAGACACAGACTGAATGTATAAAAGGTGAAAAATAGGATAGGGTGAAGAATAGTCCTGAGGGACACCCGCCTTTGTGATGTGCAGGAGGAGGATATAGCATCATTGACCTGGATGAACTGTGCTGGTCAGAAATGTAGGAGATGAACAGCCCAACTGCCAGGTCCAATAGTCCTGCCTGCCCAAGATTATCCTGAAGAAGATGATGGGCCATTGTATGAAAGGCTTTAGCAAAACTGATGAAAATAGCTGCTGTGATTAGGCCCTGGTCTACACCTTTCAGAATGCAGTCACTGTTCTGCAGGAGGGAAAAGATAATGGAGTGATGCTTGTGGAAACCAGGCTGGAAAGATAAGAGGTCAAGGAAAGAAAGGAGTTGAGAGAGGACACATTTTTCATGCATGTTAGCCAGGGCAGGGAGAAGGGAGAGGTTCACCCATGTCAGTGCAATAGTTACTGCACCAAAGTCGATTACTGTGACAGCAAGATGCTGCCCAGCACTACAGCACTTGGGATTGCACCTCCCAGGACATAGAGTGTCAAAGTGCCATCCTGGGAAAGAGTC
Source organism: Neoceratodus forsteri (assembly GCA_016271365.2). Lineage (NCBI taxonomy): Eukaryota > Metazoa > Chordata > Ceratodontiformes > Ceratodontidae > Neoceratodus > Neoceratodus forsteri. The sequence continues at coordinate 1,842,036,485 of CM057449.1, forward strand.
AGGTTCCCCCCCAAACCCCCAAAATATATATAACATCCTCTGGGGCAGGCATGCTGTGAAGTGCACAGAACTTGTGTGAAAGGGTATCAGTGTGGCTCAGTTGGTAGCACATCTGCCTCTGGACTAGAAGATTGTGGGTTCTCATCCCACACCGGGATTGGACTCATACCTAAAACTCTGGCATCCAAGTGCAGTATTGGGGGGGGGGTGCTGTACTGCTGGGGCGTGCCGCCCTTTGCATGAGATGTTAAACCGAGGTCCCTTCTACCCATCCTGGTGCTGTCCTGGTGGGTGTCCAGGTGGAAGTAAAAGAACTCAGGACACTCTTTCCAAAGAGTAGGGGACATTACCAGTGTCCTGGCCAACATTCCCCTTCCCATAAACCAATTATCCAGGCTGTGTGTGGGTGTTGATGTGCAATATGGCCGATACTACACATTCAGTCACTTCACTACCAGTCTAGCATTGCTTGTAAAGTACATTGGGATACACTATGTATGAAAAGTGCCATATAAATGCTGATTTGTCTTCTTCTTCAACACAGCATCAGTGCGGGGTGATCTAAAATCAAGATTGCCCCTGTCACTCTCACCTTTTTGCGGTGACAATATTACTGCACTGTAATGCTGTCACCACACTAATGGTATACTGGAGGGAGAAAGGACAGTAATTCCCTTGGTGACGAGGAGTCACCCCTTTTGAGAATTTAGCCTGCTTCCAAACCTAATTATAATCCAACATCAGAGATTAAAGCCAAAGTAGATACCATGATCCATCTTACTCTTTAGTCATGTTTAATTACAATCCAAGATGCTGATTTTGTGAAGCTACAACCTCTGATAAGTCCAACATTTTAATGTATACACTTCCCAAAGTACATAAATTAACAAATCCTCCCTGGCCATCCTATTGTCTTGGGATAGGTTTGGTATCCAAACATTTGTTCCACCATATAGACATCTTCCTTAAGGACATACTCAAGATGCCAGTCTGTCTGAGACACTATAGCTTTCTTAAGTAATTTTAGTGACCTGAACTGCAACAATTAGTATGAATTCCTAACCACTGGCATGGCTTCCCTCGACACAAGCATCTTTCAGGAGCCGGGTATAAAAGCAGTTAGGCATTTCCTCTGTAAACAAAGGGATATGGGTTAAGTGGCGCCATTTGACTTTATCCTCCAGGCTTGGGATTTTATCTTTAGCAGAACTTACATTACGTTTTATGGCACCTTCTACTTCCAAATTCACAGGCATTGTTAGGGGGGAGTGATAGCCCCCTCTTATGCTAATATGTTCTTTTAAGAGCTGGTGGGAGGGGGCACCTTTGTTCAATTTTTTTCATTAACACCTTCCTGGGAGTTTGGTCACATGTTACTGATACACTGACGATATAATCTGTGTATATCAGGAGTGTGAAACTTCAGCACCAGATTTTGTAGAGCGGTTTAACCCTTTCACTGCCAGGGGTATTTTACACTTGTGTGCCAGGCTTGGTTTAGTCATTTTTGAACTTTAGTATTAAGAATGAAAATGTATGCAACCCCTTCTGTTCATTCTCCCATTTGGGTAAGTTCATGAAATGGAGGTCCTGAAGGAACTGGGAGAGTTGTTGGCAGGCCCTCTGACAGACCTGTTCAACACCTCCTTAGAGATAGGGAATGTACCCAGGGACTGGAGGATGGCTCACGTGACGCTCCCTCACAAGAGTGGACCCAAGGACCAACAGGGTAACTACAGACTGCTGAGCTTGACTTCCATAGTGGGGAAGTTGATGGAAATCATTCTGAAGGAGAGGTTGATAACCTTTCTTGATAGCAATGGCCTGCAGGATGAGAAACAGCATGGGTTTGTCACGGGAAGATCTTGCCAAACTAACCTGATCGACTTCTTCGACTGGGTTACTAGGACAGTTGAAGAAGGCCATGCTGTGGATGTTCTGTATCTGGACTTCAGCAAGGTTTTTGACCCTGTGCCACACAGGAGGTTAATAAGCAAGCTGAGGGACATGGGAGTAGGGGAAAAACTGGTGGGGTGGGTTGAAAGCTGGCTGCTGCAGCGCAGACAACAGAGGGTAGTTGTAAGGGGTGAAACATCCAAGCCATGGCCAGTAATGAGTGGACTACCGCAGGGTTCAGTGCTGGGCCCTGTTTTGTTCAATGTCTTCACTGGAGACATTGCAGAGGGGGTCAAGAGTAAGATCTGCCTGTTCGCAGATGACACTAAGATTTGTGCAAAAGTGGACAATGAGGAAGTGAGACAGGCACTCAGAGAGGATCTAGCTAAACTTGAACACTGGGAAGGGAGTGGCAGTTGGGGGTTTAACACTAAGAAGTGCAAGGTCATACACCTTGGAGCCAGAAATCCCAAGAATAGCTACTGGCTGGGGGGAGTGCAGGTAATGGCTTCAGAGGAGGAAAGGGACCTGGGGTTAATAGTCACAGGTGACATGAAGGTATCTACACAGTGTAGGAGAGCTGCAGAAAGGGCAAATAGGATGCTGGGGTGCATTGCTAGGTGGATCACCTCTTGAAAGGGGGAGGTCATCCTGCCATTGTTTAGATCACTGGTGAGGCCACATTTGGAGTACTGTGTACAGTACTGGTGTCCATACCTCAAAAAGCATGTGAGATTACTGGAGGGGGTGCAGAGTAGGGATACAAAAATGATCATGGGACTAGGGGAGTTGCCATATGAGGAAAGGTTGAAAGAGCTCAACGTGTACTCGCTGGAAGGCAGAAGGGTAAGAGGGGACATGATAGAGATCTTTAAGTACTTGAAAAGCATAAACAAAGTCAGGAAGGGAGGATTGCTCCGCTTAAAGGAGGGAAGGGTCACTAGGGGGCACAGTCTGAAGTTGGAAGGGGAAGGTTTAGGAGGGAGATGAGGAGGCAGTACTTCACAGAGAGAGTGGTGTCAGGTTGGAATGCACTGCCAGAGGAGTTAATTGCTCAAAGGACAGTGGGTAGCTTTAAGTGGGGTTGGGATAGCGTCATGGGCAGGGTTAGTACAGACAAAAACACAAAGTGGGGGAAGGACTAGAAAAGAGGAAGAAGAGTGGTTTGGGTAGGGGTGGGGCAGCAGTAGTGATTTGAAAGTAAGAACTGCACAATCAGGCAGACTTGATAGACCCATGGGTCTTTTTCTGTTGGCAATTTCATGTTCGTATGTACCAATGTGCCTAATGTTTTGTATGTAGATTAAAAAAAATTAACAACAGCCACTGCAATCTTAAGTAAATTTAAAAGGTAGCCACAAGTACAGATACATTTCATAGTCTGAGAAACCTAGGTGCACCCATTTTATTTTGATTCCATGCCCAGCTCCAAAATGTCACAGATTTCCCCAGGCAAAATGTGACATGCAAAACCACAGTACATTCCATTGCTTCTACAATGACTTTATTTTAGTTGCACTTTGGTAAATTTATGTTGAAAACTGCCTCAGGTGTTGTCTTTTGTTAGTAAAAAACATTTTCACCATAGTTTTTCAATGCATATAAAACTTTTGGTTCGCTCAAAGTTTTGCGTGGCACGTGCAACTGTGATGTCCAAGCAAACTGCATTTTTTACATGTTCCCAAATTTTCAGCAAAAGCATCCAGCTTTTCTTGAGTGGGTGATTTTCTTTTGGGATGGGGTCTTAAAAGTACTGCAGGACATTGGTTATAGAGGGGTGCAGGCAATGCTTTTTTTAACTTAAACAGTTGTGTGGTGTCTACTGTTGCACATGCAACGTTCGGTGTCCCCCTGCACACGCAGCACTGAAGGTGCTTTTCTCTTACATCTGATATGGAGTTATCCCACAGCATAGTCCCCTTTTCACTCTTGGGTCATAGTGTTTTGAAATGCTTAATAAAATAAAGTAAAAAGAAAAGTAACATTTTTTTTTTCAAGTTAACACCTGTTGCATCCACTGTTGCATGCGTAACGTTTGGTGTTCCATTTGCACATGCAACACAGAAGGAGATTTTTCTCAAATCCCTTCTAGGGAGTTATCTCATAATTTGGTTCCTTTTTGATTCTTCAGTCACAGTGTTTTGATAAGCTTATTAAAGCTGATATATTGTGGATCTGAAAAATTCTCAGGTCACACTTTAGCAACCCCTTTTCATGAACGTACACATTCGTTTTTCCCAGAGTAAGGTAGGGCATGTCCAAGAGAATATCCCATATCTAGGCATATTTCTTTTGCTTATTGGGAATTCCCTTGCATTTCAACACCGTTAATATGCAAACATCTGGGCCTGGAATTCCCCAGGGCACACTAAGACCCTTGCTTTTGTTTAGGGTAAATCAAACCATAGCCACAAAAAAATCTAGCACTTGTTCCTTTACTGGTGAATAATTTTTTAAAGTTCAGTTGCACATAGTGCACAGCCCAAGGATCTCAATTTATAACACTATAGGTTCAGACCTTCACTCCTATTTCTGAATTCCTGTATTTTCCCTGCTCATAGTCAGAGCTATTGAAAATGTTTCTTCTATGGTTCCAGGCTAATTACTGACCCCATCATCACGCTGGCCCCAGCTTGGCTGAACTCCAACACAGCCTCTTGCTCTGATGCATGATAATCCTGTGTCATCCCAGCACTTCCCATAACATTCTCTGTCCTTTCTTCACTTTTATGCCCATACCACATGTTGGGGCCTATCCATGTCTGTCAGAGCATGGCTTTGCCCAGTGTCCTTTTCCCGTTTCCCTCACAGTAACTGAGACTGGCAATATTCTGTTGATTTGGATCTCTGTACCCTCTTACCCTGTGCTGGTGCACTTTGCTTAGTGACTTCCACTTCCACTCCTATTCTTTGCAGGTCTTCCAAAATACATTTTCTGATACCTTGCCATGATGGCATACATCCCACCACTGAGCTCAGTGTCTGTAAGGGAGATAACTAGGGCCCAGTGTTTTTTTCTCCATGGTCGCTCGCAAACTCTCTGCCTGCTCTAAGAGAGTGAGCGTCTACTTGATCAGTTCCAAACACAGCCACGTGGGCTTCATCATGACCACTGGCTGGTCTATGCAGACCCTCTCTCTCACATGTCAAGCCAATGGTGTCACTACCAAGGAACCTTGCTGTGACAGTCCCTTATGTCCCCTGGAGAGAAATCCCCTAACTTTTCTGGCCACTTTCTTCTCTGCCACAGCCTTGCCTTCCATATTCAAGTGATTTTCCTTTGCACAGGCCTTAGGGTTTTTTTCTGGGATCACTCTCCACAGGGTTTCCTGCAATGGCTTCAGGGGAACCGTCAACAGGCCAGCTGGCCATTGAGTTGTTTCCCTTGACAGGAACACTCAGGGAGTTGATATATATATATATATATATATATATATATATATATATGTTCCCTTCAAAGAAAAATAGTTAACAATGAATGATTATTATTGGTAAACTCTTACAGCATCTGATCATGTAACCATGAATCACATTCTGAAATGTAAACAATAAAACTGTTTCTACTCAGGTTGCAGAATAGACCCCCAGAGAACCTATTATTTAGCAGAGAAGCATGGAAAACCATATATGTCTGAACTTTTCTCTGACTGTACTACACATGCAACAAATAATCTTTTGTATATAAACCAGTTAAAACTGGACACCATCCACCTCAGAAAAAAATAAATAAAATAAAGAAGCAACACTATGCCAATTAGCTAAAAAATCAATACTTTATTGCCATGCCATCTCCCTGGCACCACAGGTCTACACCTGATGCATTTTCAATATATAAATACCCCTTATTAAAAGTACAGATAAACCAACAACTTCGTCACTTAAATAGCGGTCATCGGGAAGCAATCGCTTACGTCACTTTACGATCACGTGAATGAGATACATGTGTAAAACTCACTCAATCAATTCACCCTGTATTACCATTAATTACATCAGCAAACACACTTTAAAAACTTGGGGCCCGATTTCAAGAGAGCGAGTAGAGCATGGCGCAATCTGCACCATTGAGTAAAGTTATGCCCAAACCCTTGAGACATGTGCGCTGCACCCTATTCCAAGACAAAGGCCAGTTATGATGTAGAACAACTGAATTACACATGTTGCAAGTTACACCTACAACACAAGATGTAACCTGCAATAGCGGGCGGAGAAGTTACGTATGTCACAACCTAACGCCTATATAAATGTGGCGCAAGTCACAGACACGTCATAGATGCAAAAACAATGGCACAGGCCAGTAGTAATGCAGAGGCAGCATCTGCAGCAAGAAAGCTTAAAAGGAACTTTAAGAATGAGGAGACAGACGTGCACCTCAATGAGCTAGTGGCACAGGCAGTCCTGTTAATGGGCAAGGGTGGGGAGCATGACCTGCGCAGGAAGCACAAGGAGGCCTGGGATTACATGGCCAAAAAGATCAACATGGTGGCCAATGCCAAGCGGAGTGTTAGGGGCTTCCAGAAGTGAGTGAATGACATGAAGCATCAAGCAAAGGTGAAGGAGGCCTTCAATAGGCGGCAGGAGAAGGCCACGGGTGGTGGGCCACGGGAGGAGAGACCGCTTAGTGCCCATGAGGAGAGGACCCTTGCATTCCTGACCCAGCACAGCATCCATGGAGACACAGACCTGGACACAACATGGATGGCAGCAGGGACAGGTAAGTGAAGATCAGCTGAACCACACAGTGGAAAGCGAGGTATGGCGCATGGGCCGGTGTGCACTGGCGGTGCAGCAGAGCAGCACTGCAGTGCATGTGGGCCCGCACCCACCCGGGACAGCATGGCATGTAGTGCAGGCAGTCACTGTGGAGGGCAGGGGCATGTGCAGATGGCCAGGCACAGGGTGACTGGGACATCCATGGCAAGGGCGATGGGGCTGTGTGTCCATGGATTGGTGCCGTGACTCCCAGGGGCCACCCCGTGGCAGCACTGCACACCATGGCATGTGCCCCTGGTGCATCGGACAGCAATGCACGGGTGGGTATGGTGGCATGTGCGGAGGGAAGGACATGGCAGGGTGACACTGATGCACTGTCATCTCCCCAGGCACAGCAGCAGTGGACACAGGGGCCGAAGACAGTGGTGGCACAGGCAGTGAGCCAGAGCAGGACAGTATGCAGCCAACCACCCAACAGTCCCCCATGACAGACCCCCCAGGCAGTGTGGACATGGTGCAGCTGGATGCAGCTCCGACACTGGTGGTGGGAGAGCAGCAGGCAGCGGCAGAACACCAGCAAGAGGATGAGGGCCTGGACCTGTGTGACATATTCAGTGTGGTCAGTATAGTGGACAACATAGCCCAGGACCTCAGCCCAGCCTCATACAACTGGCTGCAGGTGACCCTGGATGAGGTTTCACAGTCTCTGCAGGAGAACCACACAGATACACCCACCGACTATGCCAGTTTCTGCAAGACAATGGTTGCAACACATGAGGAGCAGGCAGAGATGCTGGGCTGTTTAATATTGATGCCCACCACATAGCAATGGAGGGGCACATGGGCACCTTCATAGGTGCAATTGAGGCGTGGACACACACCACAGAGGTAGCCATGGGGTGGCTGGTGGATGCCATATTAACCTCCCAGGATTGTGTCAGGGCACAGATGCAGGTGCTCACCTGACTGGCCATGGCCATGGAAAGGTCAGTGGCTCAGCAAAGCAGGCAGATAGACATAATTGCCATGGCGCTACAAAGCGCACTGACTGCCCAGCTCATGCGCCACACACAGAGGAGGGACGCTGCCACACAGGCAACACTTGTGGTGCAACAGCACCTACAGGGTAAAGGGCACACACCACCACAATGGCAGGGGGCATGCTGCCACCCCCTGCAGAGCAGCCCATGCCACCAACAGCCGCAGGGGGCACAAGTGTGCAGCTGCTATCAACATTGCTACCACCTCCCCACCAGCAGCGGCACCACAACCACCACCGCCACCAGGGGCACTAAGGCAACCAGCAGCACCACCGCCCCCACCACCACCGCCACCACTAACACCACCAGTGGCACTCCTGACGGCAACACCGCCACTGCCAACAACAATGCCACCTACCACCTTGGCCATAGGGCATGCTGCAGTAGCCACCAGCTGCAGGAACAGTACAAGATGGGGTGTGGTAGCACCTGCAAACACTGCAGGACAGGGCACAGCTCAGGAGGCAATGCCAGTGCAGGTAGCAGAGGAAGGTGGAACACCCACAAAGGGACAGGGACTATGCCAGGACCAGCACCTGCTGCCACAGGAAGGCAGGGAAGGCATCAGAAGACAGCAGTGCCTCAGGAACACATGGACAGTGGAGGACCGCAGCCATGCAACTGGGGCAGGGTGGGCCCAGTGGTGCCATGGGGCGGTGAAGCCCACAACATAGGGTGCTGCACAGGGCAGAAGTGCTGCTAAGTACAAAAGAACAAAGCAGTAGCAGCAGGTGGAATAGTAACTGCACCTATATGGAGCACCGCTGCAAGGGGTGGTGGGCATCGTACAGAGTGGCACTGGGGAAAGCACTCTGTGTGGACGTGTGGTGCATGTGCAGTGTGCATGTGTGTGTGTGTGTGTGTGTGCACTATGTGCAGGTGTGTGGGAGTTGTCAGACAGCATGATGTGGCTGTGGAAGCTGTGATATATCACTTGGTGTGGGATTGTGTGTTGAGGGTAGTTGCACTAATCAGCTGTAACACTGCACCATATCACAACCTGTAAATAGGAAAACATGTGCACTGGCACTCTGTGTGGCATCACTCATTCCCACATGCTGTGATAGGGCCTGTCGCAAGTAGCATACAAATGGTGCCTGGGATGGGTACATGGCCCAAGTCACACATGCACATCCTCATCTGAAGGCTGTAGTAGCGATGTGCACTGCATACACAACTGCACCTACTGAGGCATGAACCACAACACTGCAATGCCACCGATGCAGGTGCGAATGTGCAGGTCGCAACTGAGGCCTTCAGCAGTGTAGTGTGCATATGCGGTCTACGCATATGCATGCTGCATGTGTGTGGCACCACGGTAGGCAGCACGTGGGTCCTGGACATGTGCCATGCGTAGGCGCGGTTGTGAACAGGTTGCACAGTGTTCCTGCTCCCCAGTGGCTGCAGACACAGGGCACTAGGAGGAGGCCCAAGGTGGGACACCACAGCTGAATCAAAAAACTGTGCATGATGGATCACCAGCCTGTGGGTGCACCAGACCTGAACCCACGACAAGTCCAGAGGTATGTACTAGGGTGTAGGCAGGGATACACACTGTACACATATGTGCACAGGTGTGATGTGTGGCTGTCACACAACATGTGCCATGCTGCAAACTGATAACAGTCTGGCATAGGCTGCTGAGTAGGGTCTCTGTGCAGGCTGCTGTTGTGTAGCGAACGGCTATATGTGTAGCCCATCCAGTGAGTAGAGGAGGCAACTCTCACACTACCCAGATGTGTATGGCTGGTGGCAATATAGAAGGGTGACGTGTAGACAGATAGTTGGGAGGTACCTGTTGCATAATGTATGTGCAATGCACTACCCTGCCCTGTCAGGCGGGGGGCTGTATGTGGGGGGGCATGTGTACACAGGTAGATGGGGGGGTACTGTAGCATAATGTGTGCACAGCACAACACCACTGGACTACACCCCTGGGACAGCACATGGGATGCAGTGCTGTACCTTTTGCTACTGTACCCCAGCACTGTACAGTATGCAAGCTATGGGCGGCCATGCCATGTAGCATGTAGGGGAGAGTGACACTATGGTGTTCCTCACTATTGTGCCATGACATGATGTATGTGTCATGTTGCCTTGCAGGACATTGCCGCCCCCAGCAGGACTCTCCCATGCCAGGTTCAACAGGGTGTGACTCTAGGCAGCCGCAGCACACAAGGTGCAGAATGGGCCATGTCATGCCACAGCAGCTGCAGCCTTATCGGCAGGACCCCAAACTATACCATGGTAGAGACAGCACAGCTGGTCAGCCCTGTACAGCAGTGGGGAAACAACACTGCTACCACCTGGGTGCAGGACTCACAGCACAGCAGAGAAGACCAGGGCATGGAGGGCAATTGGGGCACGCCTCTTTGCAATCAGCGGTGTGTCCCGCAGTGCGTGGCAGCTGCCGCTCCAGTGGCAGCATCTAGTATGGTGGAACCCGGAAATCCTGCAGTGAATGTTGGCCATGGCAGAGAGGAGGGACATTGAGGTGAGGACCGGCCAGGCCTCAGGTGCAAGTGGGTATGCCATCATGTAACTGGACACTTGTGCGATGCTGACACACAGGCCATGGCCACCAGTGCTGCAAGTATGTAACTATGTTATCCTCCCCCACAGGTGCAGAACACACTGCCATGGTGCAGCAGGGGTGGCAGGATGTGGCTTATCAGCATGGAGGGAGCCAGCAGCAGGTGCAGGGCCACCAGAGGTCAGGTAGGTGCATGTACTGTCTACTATGTATTGTGACCATGCTGTGGGACACTGTGGTGGTGGGGGTAGGGCAGTGTGTTGCAAGGGCATGCAGTGTGTCCCATCACGGCACTGACCTTCACCTTTGCTACCTTGCAGGTGGGTGGAGCAGACTTATTGCAAGGCACTGGACATTGCTGCGGGCTATGGCTGAAAAGAAGGCCCAGGATGCGGCAGACTACTTGTGCCAGCCCCACAGGGTCTGACCCATCCCACCATCGCTGGAGGAGGAGGAGGAGGAGGACGCGGCCCAGGCCGCTAGTGACATTGAGCTGCAGGTGTCAGAGGACCGGCCAGTGGAGGTGCTGGTGGCAGAATGCCAGCCTTCAGAGGAGCTGGAGGCAGATAATAAGCCTGCAGAGGGGCTGGAGGCAGATGACAAGCCTGCAGAGGAGCTGGAGGTAGAAGACTGGCCTGCAGAGGTGCTGGAGGTGGAGAACCTACCTGCAGGGTAGCAGGAGGCAAAGGGCATGCTGCTGGCTGCATGTGCTGCCCACCAGGCTGTCCCTGTAGACATGCCCCTACAACAACCAGATGGACATGGTGTTGGACACGTGTGTCTCCTGGGGGACATCCTGGCACACAGGCTGTGGATGGCCAACAACAGCAGGCAGTTTTGTACCCAGGGCAGCAAGTGACCAGCAGCTGATCCAGCTAGTGTCAGCCATCATGGAGGATATAGCGTGACTGCACGGCTACCTCGGGGCACTACTAACAGTGCTGCAGGGGCAATAGAGCAGTCGGTGTGTGGACTGGGCTATGGACTGGAGCCACAGACACTGGCACTGTATAATGCCTTGGGGGTATGGACCGTACCTAATGTAAGTCAAGGTGGTTGAGGCGCTACTGTTGTGTGTATTTGGGGCGGGTGTGGTGGACTGTACATACTGTTCTGTGGTGGGGGCATGTATATCATGTTTGTAGGGAGGATGTAGTTCTAGATGTGCCTGGTTGGGGGTCCATATATGCTGGGGGCTGTCTCCTGTATGGTGCTGTGGGTGGGGGGTCTGTACATATGTGCTGGGTCTGAGGTGGGGGTATTGTACACAGCAGGAGAGCTGGTTTGGGTACTGGGGGTGTTCTGATAGCTGTTGCTTTTGTTTGCTTTATTGTTTGTTCCTATACTACTTTTGTGTGTTGTACTTTTCCATTAAATAATATTTTTGCATGCCTGGCTCTGCATGTCTGTCTGTGTTCTGCAAGGGCATGTGCCTGTGTGTGTGTGTGTCACTGTGCACATGCCGGCCCACATGTGGAGGGGCTGCACCATCGCATGTGCGTCCCCGTCCTGCACATGGAATGCCAGCTGTCAGTCTCACAGCCTTGGGCACACACCGTTGAACATGCAATCACGCCATGTATGTCATGGCTGTGTGACGACCATGGGCCGTTATGGCACCCTTCCACCCAGAGGCATGGTGGGTCTTGTGGGTGGCACCAGTGGCACAATGCAATGGTGCGTCCTACTGCCATACATCTGCAGGTCTGTGCCGCCTGGTGCTGTGTCCCTGTTGTAGTTGCACTGTTAACATGCATCAGTGGCCATGGCAGGTGCATTGCGCCTGGTGGCACCATCAACACGTTGTGCCTCTGTCCTGTGTGTGTGTGTCCCTCACCCACCTGTATCTGCATGTCTGTCGGCCATGTGTGCTGTTGTTCTCTGTGTGTTGCCTGGGGGGCCTTCCCTCATTCACAGTCATGCCTGGCAGATGCTGTACGACATACATATGAATCAGAAGCACTTGGTCAGCTGCAGAAAGAGGATTTTTATGAGAAATTATCTTATGACCCAACTTATACGTTTAAAAGCTGTATTGACAAATGTATTGTAAATGCTGAAAGTACTGGTGTTATTTATAATAACACTAAGGAGTTTTCGATTACTGAATGCCCCATAAGAGCCACTTTATATCTACTACCAAAGGTGCTCAAAGCAATTTCCAACCCCCAGGCAGACCCATAATCAATGGGAGGGAGTCACTCACAGAACCACTCTCTAACTATGTGGATCAGTTTTAAGGCCCTACATCACACAAGTGAGATCTCATTTAAAAGACACCAAAGAAGTATTACAATTATTGGAGAGTGTAGCAGTGAAGAGGGACTCCTATCTAGTCACCCTGGATATTGAGCCCTTCTACACAAACATCCCCCATGAAGAGGCTCTTGATACAGTGTTTTTTTCTTTGTTTTTTTTTTCTATGGAAAATTCAGGCAATGTGGAGTATATGAGCTTGATTTCAAAGAATTACTGTAAGTTTTTGCCACAGTTGCAACATGTGTGATATGACTATTAGACAGCAAAAATGGTGGTTTAACTTCATGCCGCAGGTGACAAAAGTAGTGCAACAAAAATGATGCATGCGGCACTTCTTTTGCCATAAAAAGTGAAAAGAGGCACAGATGTGCCAAAATAATTGGAAATAGCTGATCAACATTTGGGACACATTTGTAGCAATGCAGGCTGAGTCCAAAATTAAGAAATGCACTTGCATCACATCTTTTGAAAATCCAGCACCCAGTAATTTTAAATTGCTCTGGCTAAGGCTAACTAACTATGCAAACATTTGTAAATTGTTCCCATTGACATTGATTTGCAGGGTATATATTATTTTGTGTTAACTTCACAGTCTGCATTTCAGATGCAAACAGTTTGAAGTTTTAGGGGGGCTAAGAAACTTTCACTATAAATAACTATGCAAATTAATATAGGCTGCATTTTCAAAAGACGTGATGCAGGTACAATTCCTGATTCCAAGTGCAGCCTGCAACACTACAAATCTGTCCGAATGTTTGCAGGCTGTTAAACATTTTGATGCATTTTTGACAATTGTCAAATGTTATGGCAAAAATGATACCTGCATCCTTTTTTTGATGCATGCATTATTCTTGTTGTGTAACATGGCACTTCAAGTTAGACTACCTTTTCTGTGGTCTAAAATCATTTTGCAAGTAGAGCAGTTGCAGCAAAATCTTACTACAGTTCTTTGAAAATTCAGTCCTATGTCTTTGAAATCTACAGCACAAGATGGGCCTATTAACACCAGCAATCTGTACATATTTGTACATTTATACAAAATAATTATTGCATACGTGATGAGTGTCCAACACTGATTTTCGGCGTTTTGGGCTACCCACCTCACATTCCTTGTACTGTTTCATACAGAAAGTTTCTAAAAATAAGCAAACTGCTCCATTTCTAAGTTGGCCTGTGCTAAACCTCAAGAAATATTGTATTTGTAAGGGTGGGATAATCTAAATAAATATAGTGTTAAAGAGGGAAACTGCAAATACTATAAGTATACATTTATTTCCAATTGTTGTCACAAATACTCTGTAGTTGTCAAGCGTTAATAAAAAAGTAGAGAAGAACCAATACAAAACTATATATTTTGCAGTTCTACAGAGTGTAGCTATTAGCTGGTGTAACTGTACTTACACCCTCCGGGGGTTGCACGTATGTGCCACCAGCCCATCTCCCAATGACATGTCACCCTTCCCCCACCACTGCCCTGCCTCTAAAAAGGTCATGTGCAAGCCCCACAGGGCTATTGCTGTCCCTTCCTGAATGCCCCAACCCCAGAATATGCAGCACAGTGCCCCACAGGGCTAATACTGTCCCCCAATGCCCGCACCCCATGACAAGCAAGGTTATGCCCTACAGGGCTATTACTGTCCCCCCAATGCACGGACCACATGACAAACAAGGTTATGCCCACAGAGCTATTACTGCCCCCCCAATATCCCAATCCCCGATCCACTGCCTCCTGCATCCCTTGTAAGTTATATAGAGCAACCCCAAATCCCTGGTAGTCTAGTGGCCTTCACCCCCCCACCTGGCAGTGGCGGACCACCCTGCTCCCCCTCACCCCTACTCGGCTGGTGACTGGCACAGACCCACCTCTCGCCACTGTGGCCAGCCACCGATTGAGATCCACTGGAGTGCATACCGCTGTACATAGTATGCACTCAATGAATATTCATTGTGCGTGTAATATGTACAGTAGTACACACTCCAGTGGATTTCATTTAGTGACTGGCCGCAATGGTGAGAGGTGAGTCTGTGCCAGCCGCCTGCCAGGCAGGGGTGGGGGGCAGGGTGGTCGCCACTGCTAGGTGGGGGGGGGCACTAGACTACCAGGGATTTGGGGTTGCTCAATGCAACTCATGGGGGATGTGGGAGGTGGTGGATCGGGATCGGGGCATTGGGGGATAGTAATAGCACTGTGGGGCATAACCATGTATGTCATGGGGTCGGGCATTGGGGGGTCCACCTGTGACCTTCAGGTCTGAGGCTGCAGCTTGCGACCATCCCTTTAGGTACACCCTTTGTTTGGCATACCTGTGGGATTGTCACAAATCACAGGACTTAGCCACGGGGACCCTGCCCCTTTCAGAATTGAGTACAGGGTCTTTGGCATAATGGGGATTGGCGCAAGATGCCTTTGGCGGCGACTTGCGCCATCTCTGTAGAATTGGGCCCAATACCTCTGGGTCCATAAAAAAAATGGACAGCATTGCTGTTCTGTCCTGTAGAAACCCAGAAGATTATGTTACCATAGAAAAACTATATATTTTCTGAAATTGCACAATGTATCAGTGGCACATCTCCTCACCCCAAAGTACTACCTATAATCTTCCTTTATATTTGGTACGACTATGAAAAACAATGTAAAATTACTTCATTTTGACATTTTAGCACAATTGTCTAAGTAACACAGTCTACAGCTACATAAATACAAGATCTGCACAGAATTTTTAAATTCCACCTGCACTAGAATTCCTTGAAATTCTTCCTAATTCCACAAAGTTCCATAGGAGGTGGAATTCCAAAATTCCAAAAGCAGAATTTTATAAAAATGTGGATTGGTACTGTCTGGTTTTCATAAACTGTGGAAGAGTATTTAGGGGTTAACTTAAACTGCAGATACATTTTCTGTACACTGTAGATTAATATCCTAGATATGTAATTTAGAGAATATTCATTCCCTGGTTTACATGGAAACGATTCTTACAAGTCTTCAGAATTTAAAAAAGAATTCTGAAATACATTTCAGAAGCAAAGCTATGTCTGCATTCTACAAAGTACTGGTTAGATCAGTACCACATTCATGTACCTTTACAAGAGAGGTCTGGTAGAAATATGCCCTAGACACAAGACAAAGTTTAGCTTACAGGATACTAGTGGCCCTCAATAGAAAATGTACAGCACTGAAAGACAGAAACATAGAATGTGTCAGCAGAAAAGGGCTGATCAATCCATCCAGTCTGCCCAGGTGGTCACTCCTAGTCTGTCTCCTTAGACTAGAGGTGTGCAAAAAAACTTCCGCTGGTAAATTTAAGCGAAAGTCAGACTTTCACTTCCATGAAAATTCAGCAATCCATTTCCAAACTTTCATGGAAATTCCACCTGCCCTGCACCCTAACTGTAGCATTTACTTGTTCCCTGGTGTCTAGTGCTCCCCCTCACCATCACCGATCACCACCCAATGGCCCAATGACTGCAATTTCCTGATGTGTAGTGGTCCCTCCCCCCAGCTGGTCACCACCTGAGGTCTAAATGAAAAAGCTTTGTTGGCTAGTGGTCCCTGCCCCCACATGATCACCCACCCAAAATGTCCAGTCACCACCCCATCCATATCACCCATAAATAATAAGGTATTATAAATAAACATTTTATCCCTGGTGATCCAGTGAACCCCCTCTCCCTATCCCTGATACCTGTATCTCAAGATCTTACTTCGAGAGGGCTCTTGCAGTAGGTAATTACATATAGGACTGATGCCGGCCGCAGCAGGACCCCACAGAAAAATTTCTAGCTAGCAGTCCCTGGCAGGGACCGCCCCCATGTCAGGTGACCGGCGTCATACGACGTCGGTATAAAGGGGCGGTCCCGGAGGCCCGCCTTCCAGTTCTTTCCCACCGTCAGCTTGTGCAGCATCTCGCGATTAAGTTCTTATCGCTCAGTCCTGTTACTTCGTCGGTTTTTCTGAACAAGTTTTCAGTATAGAATTTTATTCTTCTTTCGTCAGGTGAATGTTGGTTTATGTCGTCCCCTTCAAAGAATAAGTGCGACTCATGTGGCGGCCAACTGCCTCACAAAGACGGTCACTCCGTCTGCCTTTTCTGCTAGGTCCCAACCCGCGGTTGACAAGTGTCCTACTGCTTGGTTCAACGCGGCCACCCATGAGGCGATGCCAGCAGTCCCTCGAAGCCCATCTCTTGAAAAAGAAGATGTCTGTGATGGAGAAGGAGTTGAAACTTTGGCAGGCGTCGACCTCCCCTGAAGGGCATAAAAAGCAGGACAAGGAAAGGCACCGGGAGAAGGCCCCCTCCTCTGTGACTCCGGCCGGAGTCACGGTCAAGGTAACATCCCCTTCGGGGGATCACCCGACGGCAGCCTCCAAGGCTTTGGAGGAGGCGTCGGCCCACCCTTCGGGTTCGTGTTCGAGCCCGCCGGGTGTCTCCGGGCAAAAGGAGACTCCAGCCCCCAGTACCGCCGCAGGCCTGCGGCCTACTGGTGCGGGCACCTCCCTTAAGCGGACGTCGGCTCCTCTGGCGTATGCTGGGAGAAGGCCGCTAAGATGCTTCGACCCTTCAAGTGGCGCCGCGGCAGTGTCCCCTCAGACCGGGCCTCCTCCCATACTCGGCCCGCCTCTGATGAGGGACCCCGAGCGGATGCACGGCTCCTCTGCGTCCACGGGATTCGACCCGCAAACGCCACCGTTGGCTCCTCCGATGTCTTGCCGGGCCTCGGAGCCTACAGCAGACCCTGCCGTGTCTGTCATACAGGCTCCCCGCGGCCTTCACTGCCATCAGGGGAGCCATAGTCCCCTGCCCGACCCGGATTTTTCCCCTCCGTCTCCGGACAAGGCTCGGGACCCTGGGCTACCGTCCGATCCTCTTTCTGAAGAGCGGATCTGCGCCAGCTCCCTGCGCCGACCCTGGTGCGGCTCCTCCAATGCCTGCCCCGACACCGGCCCCACCAACGCCGGTTCCGAAACCGGCCCCTCCGATGCCGGCGGGGGATATTCCTCTTCCATCGGGCCCTCCACCCCATGGGCCTATCCCGACTGATCCGCCCATGGAGT
The DNA here is from genome assembly GCA_016271365.2 of Neoceratodus forsteri. NCBI lineage: Eukaryota > Metazoa > Chordata > Ceratodontiformes > Ceratodontidae > Neoceratodus > Neoceratodus forsteri. The sequence goes on from CM057449.1 coordinate 1,842,053,976, forward strand.
ACCTGGCTGGGCCGTCTGCTCAGGCAGCTCCTCCAGTGCCTGGGCATCCGCCATCATATCCGACGCCAGTTTTCCCAGGTCCGCAGTATCCTGCGCTGCAGTACCCGGTGCCGACTCCTTCAATGCCGCAGTACCCGACGCCGCAGTACCCAGCTCTGGTATACCCGCGGCCGGGTTATGGAAACTCCCCCTATGGATTTCCTCCATACACCTATCCCCCTCCTCCCCCTACACCGCCCCCTAGGCCACCGGTGGATCTTCAGGAGACTCTTGCCTCCTGGTGGGCTGAGGCCAAGACTCAGCTCACCAAGGAAATCGAGACCCATCTTACGGTGGCCAGTGCCACCCCCGGCTCCCGTCGCCCCAGATGGCACACTCCCTCTCCTCCTCCGGATTCCCGGGCTTTACCCTCGGGATCCAGAGAGGGGCAGGACACGTGTTCTGGGATTCCCCCCAAGGAACCCGTTCCCCTCCCTAGTCGAGTTAGGGAGTCTTACTCTGCTTCAGATTCTTCCTCTTCTCTCTCGGACTCCTTGGAGGCTTCCAATGGATGTTCCGAGAAAGACGACGAGCCACGCTCTCCGTCCAAGCCCCAGCCGAGGACTCCTCCAAAGTCTCCTCTGGAGGATCCTTCCTTCACGGAGTTGCTCAGGAAGATCCAGGAGGTCCATCAGTGGCACTTCTTAGCGCCAGATCCTCAACTGGTTAAACTCGCCGAACATTTGGACTTACCCCTTACGGCTCCTACCCTAGTGCCACCCTGGATCGAGCCTCACGCCCACCTTGTTTCCATGATTTGGAAGCAATCGTCGGCTTTAGCCCCACTTCCCAGTAAGTCGAATAGGCTATACCAGGCTCCGGAGGGTGTAGACTTTTTAGACTCTCACCCCCGTGCAGACTCGGTTGTGATTAGCGCCGCTCACGGCCGGTCAGCACACCCAAAACACTTGAGCTCGTCTCCCCCAGATAAGGAATCTCACCTTCTGGATCAGTATGGAAGGAAGATCTACGCTTCTTCCACACTGGGGATTAGGGCCCTGAACTATGTAGCACATATGGGGGATTACCAGAAGGCTGTCCTTACCCAGGCGGAATCTAAGATCGACTCTTTGCCTTACTCCCAAGTCAAGCAGGAGTTGGCTGACTTGGTCCGTTCTGCTCGTTCGGCCAGTCGTCATATTTTGAGGACGACCTACGATGCAGTGGACACCGCAGGATGGAGTTCTGCCTTTGCTGTCAGTCTTCGGCGTCATGCATGGCTCCGTGTGTCAGGTCTGGTCCCGGAGGTGCAGTCAGCAATCCAAGAAGCACCTTTCAGGGGTTCTGTGCTTTTCGATGGTAATGTCAAGGACATCATCACTGATTTGCAGGAGAAGGGGATGGCCCTTAAATCTGTTGATTCAATGTACCGTCCCCATCCCCCACAGCACCGTCCCTTTTGCAGACGCAGCCGGCCTCAAGCGAAACCTCAGGGAAGGCGGGCCACTAAATGTCGGGCCCCCACAGCTGCCAGGCCCCCGACTCCCAAAAAAGCAACCGGTACCCTAGCTATGGTGCTGCCTCACACCACCTGACTCCTTCCCTCTCCCACCGCCTCCGGCAGCCCCGGAGGAACTGGTAGGAGGGAGGTTCTCCCTCCACCTTCCGGGTTGGGAGAGGATAACATCAGATTCATGGGTGCTTCAGATCATAGCAGAGGGACACTCCGTAGAGTTTCTACAGAAACCTCCGTGTCACTCCCCTCTGAACTCCGCTTACTCAAGGGACCATCTTCCTTTGGTCAGGGAAGAAATCTTGGCGCTCCTCGCGAAACAGGCTATAGAACCCGCCCCCCCTCACCTCTACGGGACGGGTTACTATTCCCACTTCTTCCTTGTACCAAAGAAGACAGGAGATCTCAGACCTATTCTCGATCTCAGCTCTCTGAACCTGTATGTGGAATACAAGAGGTTCAGGATGCTTTCCCTTCAAACCCTTTTGCCCCTGCTTCAGCCGGGCCAATGGCTTTGTGCACTAGATATGCAGGATGCGTACCTGCACATCCCCATTCACCCTTCGCACCGAAAGTACCTCAGGTTTGCATTCCAGGGGGTCCACTACCAATTCTGGGTGCTCCCGTTTGGTCTTTCCTCGGCCCCCCGAGTCTTTACCAAATGCCTGGTGGTAGTAGCGGCCCACCTGCATTCTTTGGGAGCTCAGGTTTTTTCCCTACCTGGACGACTGGCTCCTGGCGGCCTCATCCAAGGAGGAACTCCTGAATTTTCTCTCCCTCACCCAGCAGGTTTTCACTGGCCTAGGTATTACCATCAACCATTCCAAGTCTCACCTGGAGCCTTCACAGAGGCTCCAGTTCATCGGGGCAATGCTCGACACATCACTGTGCAAGGCCTTTCTGCCTCCGGACAGGGGGGCCTCCCTCCAATCACAGATTTCCCTCCTATCGGAATGCAGGAGGGTCCCGGCGAGGTCAGTGCTTCGTCTACTGGGGCTTATGGCGGCGGCCAACCCGACGGTTCCGCAGCGTGCCTCCACATGAGAATCTCTCAGTGGACTCTCCGATCTCAGTGGGATCAATGGGTAGACGATCTAGATCATCTAGTTCTGATCTCCTCACCGATGGTAAGAGACTTGCAATGGTGGATGGTTCGAGAGAACCTATTCCGAGGGGTCCCCTTTTTTCATCCTCCCCCCAATCAGACTCTGACCATGGATGCTTCAGGCGAAGGTTGGGGAGCCCATCTGGGTCCTCACTGAACCCAGGGCCTATGGTCAAAGATGGAGATAGTTCTCCATATCAACGTGCTTGAGCTTCGAGCAGTGCTGTATGCTCTCCAGGCCCTTCACCAATTCATCCTTCCCGGTCACCTAGCTGTCCAAACGGACAACATGTGCGTGGTGTGGTGCATCAACAAGCAGGGAGGGACTCGGTCCTACCCGCTGTGCAGGGAAGCGATGAGGGTTTGGGATTGGGCAACGCTTCACAACCTTCACCTCACGGCGATCCATGTTCCGGGAGTCGACAATGTCCTGGCAGACAGACTAAGTCGCTCGTTGGCTCTACCACACGAGTGGGAATTGGACGAAAAAGTTCTAAAAAGCATCTTCCAGATTTGGGGGACTCCTCAGATAGACCTATTTGCTTCCTCCCAAAATGCAAAGCTTCCAATCTTTTGCTCGCTCGTTCCAGAGCGAGACGCTTTCTGGAGCGACGCTCTATCTCTAAGCTGGAAGGACAGATTCGTCTATGCTTTTCCCCCAATTCCTCTGGTCCCTCATGTGTTACAGAAGCTGGCTTTAGAAGGAGCGAGAATGATTCTAATCGCTCCTTTCTGGCCCAGGCAAATCTGGTTCTCTCTTCTACAACAATACTCAGAGGTTCCTCCTCTTCCTCTTCCTTTATCTCCAGGATTGCTGACCCAGGATCAGGGGACCCTGGTCCATCCAGGACTCAAGTCCCTTCATCTTCATGCATGGCTCCTGCAGACCTAGCTCAATCTCGTTTTGGCGTTTCTCCTAAGGTGGCCGAGATTCTGGTGGAGGCTAGAAAAACCCTCCACTAGGTCCACCTAGGCCATGAAATGGAAAAGATTTTCTATCTGGGCTGCGGCCAGGAACGTGGAACCCTTTTCCTGCCCTGTGACCATTCTGCTTGAGTACATGCGTCATCTTTTTGACCTGGGTCTCAGTCACTCCTCTTTGAAAGTCCATATGGTGGCTATTTCAGCCTACCATGTCCCTTTCAATGACAAGACATTTGCCCAGCTGGAGGTATCCAAAACTTTCCTCAGAGAGGTCTTTCATTTCAGGCCCCCTGTCCGGATTCCAGCTCCCCCATGGGACTTGAACTTTGTCCTAGAGAAACTTACCCTTCCTCCTTTTGAGCCTGCGGCTTCCGCAGACTTGAAGTTTTTATCATGGAAGACGCTCTTCTTGGTGGCCATTACTTCTGCTCGCAGAATTTCCGAGCTCCAGGCCCTGATGTGCAAAATCCCTTATCTGATTTTTCACAAAGAATGAGTAGCTCTTTGCACAAATCCTAAGTTTCTCCCGAAGGTGGTAGCGGAATCTACCTTGAATCAGTCTATTGAATTACCTGCCTTCTTCACACAGTACTCCAATCAAAGAGAATACCTGCTCCATACCATGGATGTTCACAGGATCCTGAGATACTACACCGATAGGATGAAGGATCTCAGAAAGACTGATCAGTTGTTTGTCTCTTTTCCTCACAAAAGAGAAGGCAATGCTGTCTCTAAGCAATGCTTATCAAAATGGTTGGCCCATTGCATCACTTTCTGTTATGACAAGTATAACAAGACCCTACCGGGCCAAGTCAGAGGTCACTCCACTCATGGAGTAGCAGCCTCTGTGGCTTGTTTCAAGGAACGTGTCTGCGGCAGACATCTGTGCTGCCGCCACTTGGACTTCAGTCCATACCTTTACTAAACATTACAGTTTGGACATTGCCTCTCACCGTAGAGCAGGCTTCAGGTTAGCTATCTTGCAAGGCCTCCTTTCTTGAGACCTGCTAGATTATTGGCTACTTTTTGGAGTAGTTCCTCCTCCCGGTGCCTTTCATTTGTTCCAGACTGCTTGGGATTCTGTCCTATATGTAATTACCTACTGCAAGAGCCCTCTCGAAGTAAGATAATACAGTTACGTAAGAACTTACCGTAACAGTATATCTTCGAGAGAGGCTCTTGCAGTAGGTACTACCTTCCTGCCCTCCATCCTCCTAGGCTTTTTCAGCTCCTTTTCCATTGAGGGAAATGTCTGCTTCTCTCTTGCCCGGGCCTTCCGGGCCTGTGGCGGGAAAGAACTGGAAGGCGGGCGTCCGGGACCGCCCCTTTATACCGACGTCGTATGACGCCGGTCACCTGACGTGGGGGCGGTCCCCACCAGGGACTGCTAGCTAGAAATTTTTCCGTGGGGTCCTGCTGCCAGCCATCATCAGTCCTATATGTAATTACCTACTGCAAGAGCCTCTCTTGAAGATCTACTGTTATGGTAAGTTCTTACAGAACTGTACTTTATTCCCTGGTGGTCTAGTGGACCCCCTGCCCCACCCAGGCAGGTAGTGTCCCACCACCCCACTCTCCCATACTGAAATGGAGCAGGTGACCAGCACATCCCTCTGCTCTCCTCCATCATTAGCCACCCACTGAGTTGCCAATGAATGAGTGTGTGCTTGTGAATCTATGGAGGGATGGGACTTCCTCAGGCAAATGAGGATTTGATTATACTATCTCAAAAAGTAAGGAAATTCATTGCAAAAAAACTTCATTTATGCACCAGTTAGGGTTCAGCATATTGCTGCAAAAGTAGGGAAATGTGGCATTAGGGTTTTCAATCCTAACCCCCACCCCCCAAGCAGCAAAAGGACAACACACAAGCAATCACAGACAGCCATGAGCAGGTAAGGCAAACAACATGCAACTGTTTCCAGATGACACAAATGTAGTAGCACTGATGTGCTACCTTCATGGATTTGTATCTGTGGCATGAAAACCACAAGACATAGACACTCACTTATTGCTACAGATGCAAATCCATGATACTCAAATCACAGCACTGCTTCTGTGTGGAGAAGCACAGGCCCCTGCAGTCACAGATACAAATCGGCAAACCCAAAATTACAAGAGTTATGTCTGCAGAAACGTATGCCCCTATGGGGGAAGTGCTTCTGTAGCCTGAGGTACTCATTCACATTGTAAGACATACACTCATTTAATGGACCTGTGCTTTTGCAGGCACAGGTATAAGACATATAAACTGACCTCTGGCTGCAGAACCACATGTGCCACAAAATCCATGATAGCAAAATTGCACCACTACATCTGTCTGCAGAAGCACATGCAACTAAGGAGCCTGCATCTCTTTGGCCACAGTTGTAAAACATACACACTGACTTCTCCCTCAGAAGGGCAGGCTCCTATGGTGCTGGCAGTTATGCACATGGAAGTACTGTCACAGTGTGGCTATAATGGTTTGAGCAGCAGCTGTAGAAATTGATCATGAGGATAGCAGTTTTCCAGATATGCAGATGCATAGAAAAGCATGTGATGGAGCATTCTATCTAGGGAGATACTGCGTACAGTGTGCATAAGTACAGTGGAACCAGCCATGATGTAACACAGTAACTTGCAGTAAATAACATGTCACAAAATACTGCAGTAAAAAATGGCTTAACTGCCACTTGATTAGTGTTCCCTGCAGAATTCTCCAACATTTTTATGATACACCACATCATTACTGTGTTGCATGCTGGCTGGCACCACTGTACCTGTGGCTGAACAGGCGCAGACCCCACGGGGCAATCTGTATACACATACTCATGCATGCAGCATGACATGCACACACAGGTGTGGTTACATAAGTACAGGTCCCAGAGGGCTAATGCTTATGCAGCTGCAGATACAAATCCACAAAGGAAGCACCTCAGTACTACTGCATTTGTGTCATCTGGAAACAGTTGTATGTTGTTTGTCTCATCTGATGATGTCTGTCTGTGGTTGCTTGTGTGGTATTGTCCTTTTGATGTTTTGGGGGGGTGCAGAGTTAGGGTTGGAAACCCTAACACCACATGTCCCTACTTTTGTAGCATTAAGTTGAACCCTAACTGGTGCATTGACAAAGTTTTTTGCAATGGATGTATATACATATATATAGTTTGCAAAAAACTGCATTAATGCACCAGTTAGGGTTCAGATTAAAGCAACAAAAGTAGGGAAATGAGGTATTAGGGTTTCTAACCCTCACTCCCCCCACCAAAGAGCAAAATGAAAAAACATTGTGGTTTTGCTTGTCCTGAGTCTTGGTGAATCAGTGGTGGGGTCTTCCTTGGGGTTCTCATCCCTAATGTTCACCCCATTACCTGGGCATACAAGGTCAGATGTGATCTGTTTTCTTCAGGCAGAGAAGACTATATGAGCATGGGGTGACCAGTAGGGTTGAATACCCTAAGGAAGATCCCACCACTGATTCACCAAGACTCAGGACAGGCAAAACCATAATGCTTTTTTCCTTTTGCTGTTTGGGTTGGGGTGGGGACTTAGGGTTGGAAACCCTAAAACCACATTTCCCTACTTTGGTCACTTTAATCTGAACCCTAACTGATGCATTAATGTAGTTTTTTTTTTTGCAAAGAATTTTCTTTTTTTTGAGATAGCAGAATTGTATCATCATGACAAGTTAAAAAAAGAGGGTGGGTGGGCAGAGGAAGCAGTGGAGCAACAGACATACCCAATAAGTACTTCTGCTCTGTCTTTATGTTTGAGGTGAAGGAACCAACTCAAGAGGGGGAAGGTAGAATGTGGGTGGGGGAGGTACTTATTGATGGAGAGATACCATTTGGGAGGGTATGTGAGGCTCTTGAGTCCCTGAGGTGCAATAAGACTCCGGGTCTGTATGGGATTCACTCCAGGGTATTGAAGGAACTGGCAGAGGTGCACTACTGATGGACTTATTCGACTCCTCCCTTCAAACTGGATGGGTTCCCCATGACTGGAGGGAGGCACGTGGCATGCCACTCCATAATGGTGAATTACAGGAGAAGCCAGGAAACTACAGACCAGTTAGTCTGATGTCCGTGGTGGGGAAACTGCTGGAGACCATCTTAAAAGAAAGAATGGTGGAGTTCCTGGAAGCCCATAGTCTCCAATATGAATGCCAACATGGGTTTGTCCAGGGAAGATCATGTCAAATGAACCTAGTTGAATTCTATGACTGGGTCACAATGTCTCAGCACCAGAGGAAGCCAGTGGATGTCCTGTACCTGGACTTCAGCAAGGCTTTTGACTCAGTGCCACACCATAGATTGTTGGAGAAGTGGAGGAGCCTGGGGATGGGGGAGAAGATGCTGGGATGGATTGGGAATTGGTTAACGGATAGTTATCAGAGGGGGGTGGTTGTGTCTGAGGTCTCATCTTCCACAAGGGTCATTAGTGGGGTTCTCCAAGGATCTGTGTTGGGACCAGTCCTATTTAGTGTGTTCATCTCAGACAACAGGGTTGGAGTTAGGAACAGGTTGAGCCTATTCATGGATGTCTCCAAACTGGGAGCAGTGGTAGACAAGGAGGAGGGGAGTAGGATGGTGCAAGAGGACTTGGAGACACTTGAAAGGTGGTTTCACACTTGGCAGCTGAGGTTCAATGCCAAGAAGTGCAGTGTTCTCCACTTGGGGGCCAGGAACCCCCAGCACGACTGCAGTCTCAGAGAGGTAAAACTGGCAGTCTCCAAGGAAGAAAAGGATCTTGGGGTGGCAACTGATTCCAAAATGAATCATTTTGAGCAGTGTAGGATGGCAGCTGCAAAAGCAAATAGGATGCTAGGGTGCAATGCCAGAAGGAGAACATCAAGGAGGAGAGAGGTCCTTCTACCCTTGTACGACTGCCTTGTTAGGTCGCACCTGGAGTACTGTGTGCTGTTTTGGCACCCATACTTGAGGAGGGATGTTGCCCTTCTTGAAAAGGTCCAGAAGAGAGCATCAAAGATGATTCATTGCCTGAGGGACCTGTCCTATGATGAGAGACTTAAGGATCTGGACATGTACTCCCTGGATGAGAGGCGAGATGGGGGATATGATAGAGGTCTTTAAATATTTAAAGGGGATTAACCAGGTCAGCTCTAATGATCTGTTCCAGCTGAGGGAGGATGGGGCCATGAGGGGGCATAGCCTGAGATTAGTGGGGGGGAGGTTTAGGGGGGAGGTGAGGAGTCACTACTTCATGGAGAGGGTGGTGACACCTTGGGACTCATTGCCATCGGCGTTGGTGGGGATGGAGATAGTGGGAGGATTCAACAAAGGGTGGGAAAGACACAGGAGTAAAGTTTGGGTGGGGGAGTGAGGTATGGAAAGGGTCCGCAGAGGGTCACAAAGGGGGAAGGGCAGCAGCAGTAACAAGACTAGGGATGCTACTTGAGCAGACTCAATAGACCACTAGGCCTAGTCTGATTGCAATTTAGTATGTTAATATGCACACAGGTCCATTTGGACCTGCATGTGCACATCCATCGGGCTATGGAAGCATAGGCCCCTCTGAGCCCTGCACTTTCATGTCTCCATGGGTGCAGACATCTATCTGCCTGTGAAAGTGCAGGGCCTCCCAGGCCATATGTTTCTGTGCCTCAATTTGGCAGCATGGTGATGTTAAGAGGTAATTTTAGGGTCCTGTGTGAACCCCATGAATTTCTCGGGTGAGGTATTGTGTGTCGGTGTTAGTCAATTCATTGGAATCTTTTTTGTATATGTGTGTGTGTGTGTGTATATATATATATATATTGCAAAAAACTTTGTTAATGCATCAGTTAGGGGTTGATAGCTCAGCAACAAAAGTTTGGAAATTCGATGTTAGGGTTCCCACCCCTACCACCCTCTATAGACCAACAGATGTTGGGGTGTGCCATGTGGTCATCAGGACCAACTCGCACCCCATTACATGTGTAAACAAGCTAACATGCTACAGTATAGGACAAAGGTCTGCAACGTGAGGCTCGGGAGCCGCATGTGGCTCTTTGCCTGTGTTCATGCGGCTCTGCATCTCCTTAACTCTCAAAAGTCCAATTTTATGCTTTTCAGTATTTCTGCTACTTTGCTCCACAATAAAGTATTCTGGAATTGTCTGTGGAGGTCATGCACTGAATATGCAGTATCACATACACATTGATATTCTTGATAGAAACATAGAAATGTGTAGGCAGAAAAGGACTGCCAGGCCCACCTAGTCTGCCCAGTGTACCTAACAAGCTGCTGGAACTTTGCAATTTCCTACCACCCCCCCAGATCCAAGAGACCCTTGTGTCTATCCCATGCTCCATTGAATCCCCCCACAGTCCCTGCTCCCACCACTTCCTCTAGGAGTTTGTTCCAGTTATCCACCACCCTCTTTGTGAAGCAGAATTTTCTTGATGCTGGAACAATATGAGGCAGTCAACCATAATTACTTATGAGAGGCTATTGGCACTGCAGTGGCCGCTATATTATAGGACAGTATCGATACTACCATTTGCATTACTGACATCAGCCAGTGGGATGTGAGGGAAAAGGCTTTCAATGGTTCATGACAGGGCTGCCTGATGACATCATAGTTAGCATTACTGCTTACCAAGGTGCTAAACAAGGTTGATGCCAAAGCCCAGAGTATTGCACATCAAGGGGCAAACCCAGTAACAATCAGCTCTGGATGCCTTACAACTGCACAAATGCTCTCTGGTAACCAAAGGAGAGGGATCATGTTGGCAGAGATTTGCAGTTCAAGAACTGTTGCCCGATGTTAGCAGGGCTTGCAGTACTTGACACTGAATGCAGAGGCACCAGACATGCCAACTGTTTTCACATATAGCAGGCTGGGCCTGGTAGATGTCCATGCCCAGCCACCCTTGCCTGACTAAGACATCAGTGCCCCACGTGGGATGGTCAGATGGACTCCTACCCTTAGATACACAGGATGGTCCAGCCAGTTATTCTGTCATCCTTCTCCATCTCTTAACAGGTGCTGAGCACTTTATGTACTTTATTGTGATAGCCTCACATCAGTTGGGATCTAGGTAGGGTGAGAGGTATGACTACAGTTACATCAGGATGCTATGTAACATTCAGATCATTAGAAAGGCAGTTGTTCCTCAGGTAGGATACAAGGCTGTGGAAATGGAAGGAGGACTGAATCAAGTCATGCAAGGTCATACAACTGCAAGAAATATTAAAGGGACATGGTTAACCTTTTTTGCACTATTTTAGGTAAAAATACACATTTTATGATTGCTTACTTTCTCTAAAATTCATTTATGTTGCTGGTTGTTTTATCTGCCTCCTTGCTTGTTAGAACTGAAATGCATGGCAATGTATAGCTATGCCCAGCTTTGTTTTGCTTCATATCTCTGAACTACTCTTAGTGCATACTTCCTGAACATTAGAAACACCCTCAAACAGTGCAGCCACTCATGATACAATAGTCTCCTCTACTCCCACTGAATATTCAGTGGCTAGATTGTCTTGGGGGTGTTCCAGAGTCCAGGAAAGATGCAGTGTGATGTGGTCAAGAAATGTAAACAAACATGTTTTGGTGTGGTAACACCAGTATGGTGGACAGTAAGTTTTTCACTTTTAAAAGAAAAAAGGGATGTGAATCAAACTACCAGCTGCATAAACAGTCTGAATATAATGTGATCATAAATTGTGCATATTAAACTAGGGACACTTTGAGGCTTGAGTAAGTTGGCAGTGTTCCTTTAAGCATGTTAAACAAAGCTTTGCCAATATTAAGGTGGCACTGATGCTGTGAATCAGCCATACATTTTATGATAAACTGGCACACCCAACAAAGAAAAAGTCATAGATGAGAACATAGCCTTTCTAGAAGACTGGGCTGCTTTTGGTTTCATCAGCAGAGGCGGATGAATGTTTCAAGTGATTTGCAGCAAAAGTTTCCAAAAAATACTAATTCCAGGGCATGTCCCAAACAAACATTCTATGTATGTCAATAATATGTGTGGTAGGGGTGGCCAGGCTCACCCCTACCTATGCTGAGACACAGGAAAGTTGCACCAGAGAACAGAGGCCCACAGAGCGGGACTCTTTCAGTGGCTCCAAGAGATTTACCTGAAGCATGTATTAGGAATCAATTTTCAGTTACTAACCATTTGCTTTTTCAACTACAAAATCATGGCTAAAACTCCTCTGATTCTCTTAGGGAGGATCTGGAGAGGAAACTATCCAGTGTGGCTTTTTTTGTGCAGTGTTCCAATTGATTAACATATGCTTTATTCAAATAGCACTGTTGGATGAGTTTAAGCTAAATTATGCACTACAAAGGACCTCTGCTATGCATACGCTCATATGGCTCTCTGGTGATCAGACTGGTCATGCCAGGAGGACATGCGGCTCCCAATCCTGAAAAGGTTGCAGACCCCTGGTATAGGAGAATGGAGTGAGAGATAGGACTGATGACCCCATGGCACACACTGACATCTGTTGGTGTGTGGAGGTTGGGGGTGGGGTGGTAGGGATGGGAACCCTAACATAGAATTTCCAAACATTTGTTGCTGTGCTATCAACCCTAACTGATGCAGTAACAACGTTTTTTGCAATGAATCTCCTTTTTTTGAGAAAGTGTAAAGTAACTGGTAACTGGTATGTGGTTATGGGAGCACGGACCCTCCGAGCTCTGTGCTCCCTTCACATTGCCAGTTTTTTGCCTAATGGTAAGTGTATGTGGGAGTGTGGGCCCTCTGAGCCCTGCACTCCCACTTACACATAAGTATGGAACCATTCTGCAGCCATATAGTCCTGAAAAGGAACCCTCGTAACACTAATTTGGCAATATCTCAGTAACCGTAGCAAGTATGAAATAAATTCCACTGCAGTTGTAATCATGACTTTGAAACCTCCATGCACTCTTAGTCCACCTACTTCTGGGAGCAAAAAATTTGTATCTTGAATTGTTTTTGAGATACGGATGCAGAAAGGTGCCACCAGCACCGCAATGTTAGCATATGGGAAATTTCTCAACTTCAGAGTGCCGTAACTTTGGAACCATTTTAGATTGTATTACTAAATCACCAAAAGGCACATCTGTGGAGCAAGGGCATGTCACCCTGCAAATGTCAACTCAAAAGCCCAAACCATTTAGGTGCAGAGGTGTGGTAAAGAAATTATACTTTTTGGTGCAGTAGTGTTGCAAATCGTGACAGTACAGATGCAAGAGTGTCGAGATTTGTTAAAGTGTCGCATCTGTACTGTCATGATTTGTGACACTACAGTGAACCCAATTTTGGAAAAGGTATTTCTAGGGTTCCTAGAAAAAAAACTGATGGCACCTTTATGTTCCTCAGGCCCTTATTAGGTAAACATAACTTGTCAGTATTTACGTAGGGGCAGTAGAATTCGAATTACAGCCGTTTTTCTCCACCACTAACTGAAGCAAGATGGTGGCAGCACAACACTACTGAGTGGGTTTGCAACAGTAAAATGTGCTGTCACAACAGTAACCGATGCTTTCGAGAGGCACATATATTTTTTCCTCATTGACTATAATGGGAAAATTAAAATTTGAATAACTTTTGAATAGATTAATATTGTTTTACCAAATCTTCAAAAGGCACATTAGTGACCCAGACTGCATGATCCCTGAAAATTTCGGAGCAGATGGACAAATTGTTTGGGCTGTAGCCCTGAGCAAAGAAACACACAAAACCCCTGTTTTTGTGCTTTTTGTGGTGCACCACAGCTCCACAACTGTTCATCCAAACATAGCACAACTTACCAGATCCAGAGATCTATGGTTCCACTCCATGCATGCAAAAGTTCATGCAAATCCATCCAACAGTTGCAAAGTTATTAAACTGCAAAATTTTGGGTTTAACATAGACGTGGCCGGCCAACCCTAACTATAGCTGCACTACCGTGCATCTATTATACACACATATATATATATATATATATATATTTTTTTGGTGGCAAAAAACTACATTAGTGCATCAGTTTGAGTTCATAGCACAGTGACAAAAGCATGGAAATATGGTGTTAGGGTTACCACCCCTACCACCCCCCCACCCTCCACACATCAACAGGCAATGGGGTGTGCGTTGGGGTCGTCAGCCTAACTCTCACCCCATTCCATGTGTAAACAAGCTGAAGTGTTCAGTTTAGGAGAACAGAGTGAGAGTTAGGCATGATAACCCCAATGCACACCCCAATGCCTGTTACTGTGTGGAGGGTAGGAGGGTGGGGGGTAGGGGTGGTAACCCTAACATGGTTGAATGATAGACTGGATGATGCACTTTTGATGATACAAGGTTATGGCATAATGAGAGCTGATGGGACTAAAAGAGAGTGAGGGCTTTTAATTTATTTTGTAGGAAAAATATACCCCAGTACATATATCTCTGAGTATAGAGTCTAATTGATGTGAATACTTGGCCTTAGAAATAGATCTCCATTCCGGTAGGCCTTTACTGCTTTTTTGGAGGATACAGACCACCTCATTTATCATTACACACTTTATCCTCTATTTGTGATGCTCTTTCCCCTTATCATACATCTCATGAAATCTTATTAATGTGAGATTTTAATGCTAATTGGTTGTGTCCTAGTAGATCTAAAAGTATAAAATCTGTTGCACTTGAACTGGGGTTACTCAATTGATTGACAAACCTACGTGAATAAATAGTTAACCCTCTTGAGTCCTTCTTATTGGATTTAATTTTAACTAACAGCTTGCATTGTTATATTGAGCATGGGGTATGTGTTGATCTTTTTAGTGATCATAATGTTATTTATTGTTTAAGAGGAATAGAGTGAAAGGACCTGCTAAATATATTACATTTCGATCTTTTAGGAAATTTGATTATTTCAGTTTTTTGGATGACCTTAGTAATGTCTACTGGGAATGTATGAAGTTAATACCAGATCTTGATTTAGCTTCGGGATACTTTTTGAAAGAACTTTTGGTGGTTTGTAATAAACACATGCCGTTGAAAACCAAAAGAGTAAAATTTAAGTCAGCTGTTTGGTTTTCTTCTAAACTTGTGAAACTAAAAAGGGATAAAAATATGGCTTGGGAAATTACTAGATTATCCAGTACTTTAACTGATTGGCAAAGTTAAAGGAAGTGTAGAAATAAATATGTTCAGGGGTTAGAGAAGACAAGAGAAAATATTTTAAATCTTAAACATCTGAATCTGCAAAAAACCCAAGGAGATTTTGGTCACTTATTAATGATTTGAATGGGCATTTGAAATTTAAAGAAACAATTCAATTATCTCCAGATGAAAATTTTTTATTAATTCAGGAACTGTTTTTGGTGACACAACCCATTATAATTTGCATCCAGTAGATGTTTTGAGTGATAATTCTTCTAAGTTTTGCTTTAAGGAATTTGCTAGTTATGAGACACTTGAATTATTGTTGAAGTTAAAATCCAGTGGAAGTTGTGGCCCAGATGGCTTGACTTCCAATATGTTAACATACTCAGCCTTTTATATTGCCGAACCTTTGACATATTTGTTTAATCAATCTTTGCATCTTGATTATTTTACTCAGCATTGGAAGCTGGCCAGAGATGTTCCCTCATTTAAAGGGGGTAGTTCTGGTCACCTTTCCAATTACAGACCTATTTCCCTTATTCCTCTTGCAGTAAGCTTTTTGAAAGGCTACTAGCTAGACAATTGGTAGATTATGTGCAGGGTAATAACCTTTTTGATCAGTTTCAAGCAGTATTCCGTAAACTTCATGGGACGGTGGTCTCAGTGTCGAAGGTCTTGGACAGTATCGGTAGGGCTAATGATTCACATCAATTTACTGGAGCTATACTGATTGATTTGTCCAAGGCCTTCGACATGGTTGACCACCAAATATTATTATCACGATTAGCTGAAGTGGGTTTGGGTAATGATGCTATGACCTGGTTTTACTCTTATTTGAGTAATAGGAGACAATTTACTGCTATTGGTCATCAAGAATCCACTTCTTTAATGGTAGTAAGGGGTGTCCCACAGGACTTTGTCCTGGGACCCCTTCTTTTTTTGTTGTATTTGAAAGATCTCGGTAAAATTTTGGGTGAAATTAATTATCATTTATACACTGACGACACCATTGTTTATTTTTCTCATTCTTCATTTTGCAAATTCAGACTGTTTTGCAAAGCAATTTTGATGCACTGCAAAACTTTTTCCTAGATTCTAAATTAAAATTAAATATAACTAAGATAAAGTCCATGCTGTTTGGACCTCCTTCCAAAATAAAATTGGGTCATAGGATGGTAATAGCTGACAATTTCGGAGTTGCAATAGAAAATGTTGAATCATATAAGTATTTAAGGTCTTGGCTTGATCAGTATGGTTCAGGGGATGTTCATGTGGCAAAATTGGTTATGCAAATTGGTAAGAAGATAGGTTTCCAATTTAAAAATAAATATTGTTTGGATTCAGTTACTATGAAAACTATAATTACTGCACAAATACTTCCATTATTTGATTATGCTGATATTTTGTATGCTGGTGCAACTTTGGAGCATCTTCATAAATTAGATGTACTTTATAAACGTTTGGCTCGTTTGGTATTGAAATGCCCAACGGATGTTCATCATTGTGTTTTGTATAAATTATTGGGTTGGGTATCATTAAAATAAAGAAAGGATAAACATAGATATGTATTTGCATATAAATGTGGTTTGGGTCTTGTTCCTGATTATTTGTATAATAAATTATCATTTAGATCTATTAATCAGTCATTGAGAAATACTCTTGTGAGAGAACTATCTGTACCAATTACTAAAACTAAACGTTCTCTTCAATTTCTTTAGCTAGTTTGTTCCTTTGTTTTGGAATTGACTTCCTCATGAATTTCGTAGGTCAGATATGCCATCACCTTCTATGTCTATGTTAAAATGGTATTTGTCCTCATTCGACCATGTTTGTGAATGTTATTGATTTATTGATGTATTGTTGATGAAATTGTTATATGTTTAGTTATGTTTGTAAATTGTAACTTGTAATTTTGTACCTGCAATAAGGTCACCATTGTGAATGAGCTGATGCTCAACGATTATTCCTTAATAAACAAACAAACAAACAAATAAACATACAAACACCACATTTCCATGATTTTTTTCGCTGTGCTATGAATCCTAACTGATGCATTCATGGAGTTTTTTTGCAATGAATTTCCCTTCTTTTTGAGAAAGTGCAATGTAACTGGTAAGTGGTATGTGTTAGTGGGCCTTGAGCTCCCTTCATATTGCCCATTTTTTGTGTAATGGTATGTGTATGTGGGAGCACGGCCCTCCTGGCCCTGCACTCCCACTTATACATAACTACAGAGCCATACAGCAGCCCTACAGGGCAAGGAACCCTTGTAACATTAATTTGCTAATATTTCAGCAACCGTAGCAGCTAGGAAAAAAATTCCAGTGCCGTTGTAATCATGACAGCGAGTACTCCACAAGCGATAGATCAACCAACTCTCTATCTTGAATCATTTGCAAGATATGGGCACTAAAATATGCTGAAAAGGCACCCTTGGAACCCTTGTGACACTAATTTACCAGTATCTTTGTAACCATAGCAAGTAGGAAAAAAATTCAACTGCTGGTGTAATCTATGATTTCCAAATGTGTTTCTTGTTTAAGCCGTGGGTAGTGAAAACTCTGTATCTTGCTTCGTTTTTGAGATACGGGTGCTGAAATGCATCATGGATGCCGCAATGTTACCCTAGGGGAAATTTCTCAACTTCGGAAAGCTGTAACTTTGGGCCAGTTGAATGTTTTGGCACCAAACTACCAAAAGGTACATCTGTGGAACCAGGGCTTACTACCCTGCAAATTTCAGTCCAAAAGTCCCAATGGTTTTGTTGCAGAGGGATGGCAAAGATTTGCAGTTTTGGGGCAAGGTTCTTCTGCAAATTGCGAAAGTTTCACAAAACACAGCACAAAACTTTCATATTTGTGCAAGTGTCACGTCAATTTTCCCCATGATTTGTGAAAGTACTGGGGCTCTGAGTTTTAAAATGACATTTCTGAGGGGGTTTACCCCAAAATAAAGATAGGGCTGTCATCCTCAGGACCCGACTAAGTAAACCTAACAGTCAGTGTTTACCTAGGGGGTCCCAAATTTAAACGCAAGGCATTTTTATCTCTCACTAGCTGAAAACAAGATAGTGGCAGCATGCAAGTAAAAGGGCCATTTCCAAAAGGAAAATTGTACTTGCGACACTTTTGTGAGACACATATATTTTTTTACCCCATTGACTATAATGGGAAATTTGCTTTTCAAATAACTTTTGAACGGTTTAATATTTTTACATCAAATCTTCAAAAGACACATTGGTGATCCAGACTGCATCTTCCCTGAAGATTTCAGACCAAACAGACAAATCATGCAGGCTGTGGGTGCGAGCAAAGAAATGCACAAAAAGTCCTTTTTTTTGCATTTTTTGGTGTTCTGCAGCTTTGTAACCGTACAGCTGGCCATAATGCAACTTGCTAGATCCAGAGAACTAAGATACTACACCATGCATGCAAAATTTCACGCAAATACATCATATGGTAGCAAAGTTATTAAAGTGCAAAATTTGAGGTTTAACATTAACGTGCTTACTCAACCCTAACTATATTGCCACTACTGTGGCACTATAGAATATGTAATAGATAACCCACTCTAAGGTGTGTAGTTATGCTCTGATATATGCATGCCTTGGTGTGTGTCAACCACCCAAGGTGTGTGTATATTGGAGTGCTACTGTACACCCTAGAGTGGGTTATCTATCTTATAAAATGGCAAAAATTGTTCTACAGGGGGGTGAAAGTGCAGGTGTGCAGTCACACTCTGATATACACATGGTCATGTGATGTTTTTCAACCAACCAGCAGAGATAATTTTTCCTACCCATTATATATATATATATATATATATATAGAAGAAGAAGAAGAAGAATCAGCATTTATATAGCGCTTTTCATACATCCAAAGCACTTTACAAGCAATGCTAGACTGGTAGTGAAGTGACTGAATGTGTGGTGGTGGCCATATCGCACATCATCACCCACACACAGCCTGGATAATTGCATGAACCAGTTTATGGGAATGGGAATGTTGGCCAGGACACCGGGAATGTTCCCTACTCTTTTGCGAAGAGTGCCCTGGGTTCTTTTACTTCCACCTGGACACCCACCAGGACAACACCAGGATGGGTAGAAGGGACCTCGGTTTAACGTCTCATCCGAAGGATGGCACACCCCAGCAGTAAAGCATGCCCCAATACTGCACTTGGATGCCAGCGATTTTTAGGTACAAGTCCAATCCTGGTGTGGAATGAGAACCCATGACCTTCTGGTCCAGAGGCGGATGTGCTACCAACTGAGCCACGCTCACCATGGCACACCCCAGCATCTCTCAGTCTGTGGAGGATGGGGTGGTGGGGTGGTGGGAGAGTTGGGGCTCAACCCTAACAAGTAATTTCTCCACTTTTGTCACTTTAACCCTAACTGATGCATTAACAATGTTTTTTCTAATGAATTTCCTTACTTTTTGAAAAAGTGTAATATAACTAGTAATTAGCACGAGTTGGGAGCACGGTGCCTGAACCAAGCTGCCTATTTGTGCATAACAATATGTGTCTGTGGGAGAGTGGGCCCTCAGGGCTCTGCACTCCCACTTACATATAACTACGGACCCTTACAGTAGCCCTATAGGGCAAGGAAGTAGCCCTACAGGGCAAATAACCCTTGTAACACTACTTTGCCAATATCTCAGCAACCGTAGCAGCTATGAAAAAAATTCAGGTGTTCTTGTAATCACAACAGTGAAACATCCACACAATAGAGTCAATCAGATCTATACCTTGCATTGTTTATGAGATACAGGCACCAAAATGTGCTCAAAAGGCACCCTTGGAACCCTTGTGACACTAATTTGCCAATATCTCCGTAACTGTAGCAAGCAGGAAAAAAATCCACTGCAGGTGCAATCTATGACCTCTATGCTTGTTTCTGCAGATTAAAAGGAGAACTAAGATGTAGGTAGTGAAAAATCCATATCTCGCTTCGTTTTCGAGGTATGTGCATCAAAAGTTGCTATGGGCGCCACAATGTTATCCTATGGGAAAAATCAAAACTTTGTCATGGCATTTCTATGTAACTGATTAACTTTTCAACACCTAAATAGCATAATTTACATCTCTGGGGCATCCCTTTAATACCCTGAAAATTTCAAGTCAAACGACCAAACCGATAGTTTACAATGCAGTGGGAAAGTTTTTAAAACTTTAAAAATTCCTAGCTCGTGAGGTAGCAAAATCCCCAACTGCAAGGTCAATCCCTGTTCACCAACTGTCAAAATCTCCATCCAAGCAAATCCTTGACCATCAGATTTTGGCCATCTAGTCCCTAAGTGATGGTCAAGGATTTTGCTACCTCACGAAATGGGATTGCTTGTGGATAGGAATTTTGTCAGCTCGTGGACTAGGATTTTTTCAGCTCATGAAAGGGGATTAAAAAAAAAAATTCCCTTTCACAAGCTGACAAAATCCCTGTCCACGAGTCAATCCCCTTTCATAAGACAGCAAAATCATGACCATGAGTCAATCCCGGTCTGCGAGAAAAGGAGGCAATCTGGTCACAAAGTGGCCAGTCAAAGAGATTGCTACCTCACCGAAAAGAGGATTGCTCATGGACTGGGATTTTGTCAGCCATGACTGATCTAACGGTCCGCTTATGAAAGGATTCAAAAACAATCCCCTTTTGTGAGCTGACAAAATCCCAGTCTGTGAACCGATCCCCTTTCGTGAGGCAGCAAAATCCTTGACCGTGAGTCAATCCTGGTCTGTGAGAAGGGCCATCTGGTCAGAAAGTGATGGTCAACCTCACGAAAGGGGATCAGCTCGCAGACTGGGATTTTGTCAGCACTCGGAAGGGGATTGGAAGCAAGTTGCAGACAAAGAATTTCAAAATTTGAAATGGATGTTTTTTGGCCAAAACGAAGCAAACCAAAGGTATGGGTTTGTAGAGGGTGTCACCCTGAACAAAACCCTTACCTTATTTGTGTACAAAGTCACCTGTGGAGGAAGCTACAACATTTTGTTTGGGGGGAAAAATGAAAACAAGATGGCGGCTCGCGGACGAGTAATTTTTTCTTACGGTCAGGGATTTTTTAAATCCCCTTTCGTGATCTGACAAAATCCTCTACCGTGAGCCCAATCCCCTTTCACAAAACATGCATGCAAATCTTGGAGTGAACTGAGCATGCTCAGAACCCCAAAATTAAAAATGAAATCACTTTTGAACAGATTAATATTTTTTCACCAAACCAATGCTGTATTGTTCTTTGACCAAAACTCTTTCTACGTTTCCAAATTGTAGACCAAAACACCAAACAGAGTGGTCACAATGCGATGGGCAAAAAACGTGTTAAAAGTGTTGAAAAACACGTTTTTCAGTGCTTCGCTGTGCAGAAACCATACATCCGACCAAAATGCAACTTGGCAAATCAAGAGACCTACCATATCAGTGTCAGTGGCTCAGTAGGTAGCACACTCACCTCTCAGGCTGGGAGATCAGAGGGCTGTGGGTTCAGTTCCCACATCTGGCACTTGGGTTAATATCCCAATACTGACACTGTAGTGCAGCATGAGGGGGATGCTGCACTTCTAAGGTACCGTCTTTCAGATGACATATTAAACTGAGGTCCCATCTGCCTGGATTGGTGGTAGTTCAGGTGGATGCTAAAGATCCCATGGCACTTATTGAAAAAGAGTAGGAGAATTTCCCCAGTGTACTGGCCAAATTTCTCCCATTCACTAAAATTGCCGCCAACAGCTTAATCTGGTTCCGTTTCAGTTGCTTACCATCTGTATCCCCCCTCCCCCCGGTTGCCCCTGAAAAAGGGACTCCTAGGCCCAGTGGACTTACCAGGTCAGCAAAATTCAATAAATAAATATCAGACAATGCAATCCTATTTTGTGCAAATGCGTTGTACAGTTGCAAAGTTAGTAACGTGCAAAAATTTGGGTTTAACATTAAAGTGCCTGCTCAACCCTAACTATAGTGGCACTATCATGCCACTATAGTATATATATATATTATTTATTTATTTATTTGAGTTTTAGTAACCAGGTAAGTCCACTAAGACAATTGCAGTCCCTTTTTCAGGGGCAACGTGGAAGTGCAGTATGTATACAGTACAGTGCTTTAACAAAGCAATAACAGTTACAAGGGAAAAAACTGATATACTGTACAGCATTCAATGATCCACAGGATTATGATACAGACAGATACAACCACAGGTTTATGAAATAATAAGCAGGTAGATTACACAGTAGTGTGACAAATACATGACACATTTAAGAGAGTGCACTATAATATATAATTGTCAGCTAATGATATCAGATACAAGAGGGCTAACCAATAGCAGTTATGTCTAAAGGTGAGGCACAGATGGCAAGGTAAGAAGCCAGGGTTAAGGGAAGAGCAAGGATGAGAAATAGACAGAGCTGCTGGGGTTTAATATCACTGGTAGCATGAGCAAGGTGTTGAGGCAGAGAGAAAAGAAAGCAAGTTGGATTGGAACTCAGGGTGGGTGGAGCATGACAGAATGGAGGGAGGAAGGGAGTTCCAGTCAGACACAGCTGCATAGGTGAATGATTTAAGGGCCACAGCTAACAGTGGTTTGGGAATTATGAGAAGGAGGAGGGAGGCAGATCTCAGGGTTCATTGAGGTTGTCTTAGATGAACAGACTCACTGAGGCAAGGAGTATGTTTGTTGGCCAGCTTCTGCAGAAAACTCAGAATGGCATACCTTAGTTTAGATTCATATGATAACCAACCCAGGGAAGAGAGGACATCACAGTGATGGTGGTGATGGGCATTGACCCCCAGGGAAAACCTACCCACCCTATGGTAAGCCTGTTTGAGGAGTGATACGGTAGTAGTATTAGTTGTGAGCAGAAGCAGAGCACCATAAGATAGAAGTGGGAGAAGAGAGAAAGATGGAATCTTATGACAAGGGGCTTAGGTGAGGAAGGGGCGGATACGATAGAGAAGGCCTAGCATTTGGTTCAGATATTTGATTAGGATGAGACATGAGCATTAAGGGATAGTGAGGTATCCAAGGTGATGCCCAGGTACTTAAAGGTATGGACACGTTCAAGGGCATCATCATT
This sequence comes from Neoceratodus forsteri, assembly GCA_016271365.2. NCBI lineage: Eukaryota > Metazoa > Chordata > Ceratodontiformes > Ceratodontidae > Neoceratodus > Neoceratodus forsteri. Next base: position 1,842,076,623 of record CM057449.1, read on the forward strand.
GAGGGAAGAATCCTGAGAAGGGGGAGGTTAGAGGAGGAAGAGGGTGGATGGGAGAACAGCATACTTTTTGTTTTCTTGGTGTTAAGAACAAGATGATTTCATATAAACCATCCTTCGAGAGCAACAAAGTCAGATGCTAGTGTACTGTTGATCCACTTGACAACAGAAGAGGAACGACAGATGATTGCATCATCCACATAAAGGTGCACAGAAGCCCCTCCACAGTTATTTGGCAGATCATTAATAAATAGGGAGAACAGCAGTGGGCCCAGTATAGAACCCTGCAGAATGCAGAGAGTTATTGACCTAAGGCCTGAAAGATAACCAGACCACTTGAACTTGTAAGTATCCAGAGCTCACTCTGCAGGAGTGAGAATATTTTCCATATCACACTCCTGCCCATCATGTATTTATATATATATATATATATATATATATATATATATATATATATATATATATATATATATATATATATATATATATATATTATATTAGGTGAGCAGATATAAAATTTGTGATGATATTGGATCCGAATTTTTGACCTAAAGTATCAGATACGGATAGCAATTGGATCGGATTTAGTGCGGGAATAAGTTGCTGTTACCTGTTCATCCACACCCCCTCATTCCCCACATATTCCCCAATGTAATAAAAAAATATTGACAGCTCTCAGAATGAAATATAAGTACTTATTTTTTCCCAAGTTTACAAACTTGTGCATAGGCACTAGAATTTATTCATATTCTGTTTTATGAACAATAACATATTTGCATTCTCAGGGGATAGTCTGGATCTCTGATCAGTAATAATATCCCCTGCTATACTAAAAACACGTTTGCTTGGCATGCTTGTAGGGGGTGGTGCTAGGTATCTTCTGGCAATGTTGGATAGTGTTGGAAAGCATTGTCCTTGTGTTTTCCAGTAAAGTAGTGCTTCGGGGGTGCTTTTTTTGGGGATCAGGCTTTCGGCCAAATAGATATCAAGCTCCTGATTCTGTTGTGGAACCCCATCAATCGCTGATGCTGCAAAATAATAACATTTGTTAAGTGTGATGATATTAAAATAATATTAATTTTTTTTTATGCCAGAGTTACTTACAGTCTTCTGGGAGTGCATTATTTTGGGAGAAAGAGACCCATGGATCATTAACTTCTGAGTCACACTCACTGGCTGTGTACTTGAGTGTTCGTTCTGGCTTTTTTTGTTGCTCCTCAGACTGCTTCTCCACAAGCTATTTCAGGACAGCATTAGCAAAACATTTGCCACATTCGGTTCTTAAAAAATGAAGCTTGTATCTAACATCAAGTACAGTTGCCACAACAACCTCCTTCATTGACTCGTACTGCAGTAAGCAATTATCCATTGACAAAAGCATGGCATTCTTCATAGCTTGCAGCCCTGGTATAGTAATGCCTTCGATAGAATGATACAAAACAGTTGAAGCAGGGATTATATCTGAGACACAAGCACAGTCAGCACTAAGCCACCTAGTTTCAAGTTCAAACAGACGTAGTAAGGTGCAAATGTTTTCAGCCAAACCACATTGTGTGGTGCTAAATGTGTGGGTCTCACATTCTGCTGCATACACTGTTAAGAATCTGCATTGTTCCAACAGCCTCTCCAACATGCAGAACGAACTGTTCCATCTGGTGGGCACATCTTGAATGAGATGATGTACTGGCAATTTAAGTGTATTTTACAGCTCTGCCATTTTTTCAGTAGCTGAAGTTAAATGTTTAAAGTGGCCTACCATTGCCCTTCCCATTGCTAATAAGCCCTCCACAGAGTGCTGTTTTAAGACAGAAACTTATCAGCTGGAGTGTGTGAGCTACACAGCCAGTACTTGGGACATCACCTAGCTTCATAGCTTTTGAAATACTAGGGCTCTTGTCTCTGATTTGCCTTAATCCCCCATGTGTCAAGTACTGTTAAGAAGTCCTTAGATTCTCCCCTGTATGTTTGTCTGTTAGGTGCTTCAAGTACAACAGTGCCGATTGTCTATTTAGGTCAGCATCGATCCAGTGTGCTGTTACTAGTAAATAGCAGATAGTGGCGCATTCTGTGTTCCAGGTATCTGTGGTAAATGCAAAGGACTGTGCCAATGACAACTCCTCTTGCATCTTTGCCCTTAATTTATTGTACAATTCTGGTATAATCACCTTCAGAAAATGATCCCTCGAAGGAAGTGTATACCGCTGCTCTAATACTCCCAAGAGCTTGTTAAACCCCTCATTCTCCACTACAGAGAAGGGCTGCTCATCCACAGCTATCATCTCTGCCACAGTATTTCTAATTTTGATAGCTCTGGGGTGATCGCTGGGAAAGGGGTGTGTATGAGCCAGGCAAGTTTCAATGGTCTGTGCCTCCTTTTTAATCTTTTTTGCTGGTGGTTCACATAAATAATGTGTTTGCTTTGCTCACTCAATTTTTAATTTTTCAGTCTGTAGCTTATCATACTCTGACTGATGCTTGTTTCTGAGATGGTTTAGTAACCCAGAAGTTCCAAAACTCTCTACTGAGGAGCCCCTACTAATTAATGTTGGTGTACAGCATAGGCTGCACTTGGCTTTTGAATCTGTTTCATTAACAACTATAAAATTAGTTCATACCATGCTTTTGTGAGCCACAATGTAAAAACATAAACTGAAAGACTGAGGCAGGTCTGAGTGAAAGACTGAGGCAGGTCCGAGTAAAGGTTTCAATCTCAATATCCACAAGTCGCACAGCACAGCTCTATGAACTTGAAATGAATGAAGCACAGGAGAATGGGGATGAGGTGTCTGAAATTCAGTGCTTGCAATTAAATTAAATGGAAGTCCGCTTCACACCCACTTAACAGGGGAACGACCAACAGCAACAGCTAAAATGTGAGCTCAGCTAACAGCCTAACAGGGGACTGAATGCCAGCTGCTTAATCAGATAAATGAAGCGTATTTTTTGTAAGGTATTTATCTGAGCACTGCATTCTTCTGCTATAACAAGCAAGATCTGACGGAAGAGGTTAACACTATCTGAACGGAATGATTTCATTGGGAATAGCCGAAATCCGATCAGATTGGTTTATCGGATTGGATATCTGCCCATCCCTAATCTCTCTCTCTCTCTCTCTATGTATATATATATATATATATACATATACACACACACATATATACACACACACACACACACGCACACAATAGGGGTGAGTGGATATGCCATTAGTTAAATATCAGTATACTCACCCCCATTGTATAACTTAGCAAGGACGTATCCAGCTAAATAAACCACTCCTGTTATGTCACAGCTCAGCGACCTGAACTACTTCTAAAATACAAAAGTAATAAATAAAACACACCTATGCATTTCAACACTTGTAGCACAACCACAGAATACTCGTGCAGTTGAACAGAGGGAGAAAAGCAATGTGTACAATGGAATCAGCAAAGTACAAGACCAAGAATGATGGATGCTAACATGGACTCAGACTAAACACGGAAGATGACACATACAGAACTCAACAGAAGACACAGAAACAAAGACTTTAGAAAGCAAATACATCACAAATAAAATGCACGTTTACCACCAAATAATGGATATGAGGACCCTATTGTATAAAGAGCACACATGTCCGACCCTGTGGAATATGATAAATATTTGTATTCGTGCAGAGTGACCTGGATAATATAATATCATATCACTTGTGGATCTGCCATTCGTGATATTATCCAAGGTCACTCTGCAGTCATGCAAATATTTACCATATTCCACAGTTGCCTAGCATGTATCCTCTCTCTGTTTCTCTCTCTCTATATATATATATGTATATGTGTGTGTGTGTATATATATATATATATATATATATATATATATATATATATATATATATATATATGTATATATAGAAATATATATATATTGTCCATTAACTCCAAAGCTTGATGGCATAATTGCTTGTTAAAGTTGCAATGTTATCATATAGGAAGTTTCATTTTTGAATTTGCAAGTTTTTGTTAGGGAACTTTGGCAATGTGTGAAGTAATTTATCTACTTTGTTCTAGCTATTACATTATAGAAAAATACTGTGACATAAAAGGGCAAATCTTATTTATTACATTTATAGACTTTACATCAGCCTTTGACACAATTCTGAGAACATTGTTATGGGAAAAAAATGAAGGAAATGGGTATAGATAATAATTTAGTTGTACTTGTGCAAAGAATATATAGAAACACCTGGGCAAAAATTAAATATACAGGAACAGGATTGTTAACTAATAAAGTGCAAACTAATATAGGTGTTAGACAAGGATGCGTACTAGCACCCACCCTTTTTAATATATACATAAATAAAATAATCATAGCTCTTGTTAATCCAGACTTTCATCCTCCCAGAGTGGGAAAAACCAGAATACCTGTCCTGGCATACGCTGATGACTTAGTTGTAATATCTACTAGCCGTTTAGGCCTTCAGAGGGCTCTCGACAAAATGGGAACACTCTGTATAGAGCACAATTTAAAGCCAAATATTAAAAAAACCAAGGTAATGGTTACTGGAACTAAGAAAAAATATAGAGCATTAAAGCTGATGAATAAATCTTTGGAATTTATAAATGAATATAATTATCTTGGAATAACATTATCAAAAAATCTCAAGTGGAATAAGCATAGGGAAACGTGTATAAAAAAACTACAGAGTACACTGAGTGCCCTTAAAAGATTTAATTATCTTTATGGAGGCAACGCCATTCTCCCAATGATTAAGGCTATCAATGCAAAAATGATTAATCAGGTTTTATATGCTGCATAAATCTGAGGAATGATAATATAACTAAGTTGGAAGCCATATTGAATAAAACATATAAACAAATAATAAAGATTCCTAATAGTACTCCCAATGCTCTTGTTAGGCAGAATTAGAGCAAATTAAACTTCTGGATATGATATATATAAGACAAGTAAATTACTGGATTAAACTAACAAATGAAAGAAAGAATTCTATATTGGGAGAATGTCTTAAAGAAAAGATGCAATACCTGGCATATGGTAAAAGCAAATGGTTGGGGAATGTTAAAACTATATTGCAAAATGCAAATTTGGAATATATGATGAATTGGGCTGAAAAAGGAATATGCCTTAATAAGGCCTATTCAAAAATTGTAATAAGCACTATAAAAGAAAGGTCACGGGAAATGGATCTAGAAAGAATTAAAAAATCAAAAGTGGCCATTTGGCTTACTAACAACATGAGAGAGTACACTTTAAAACCTTATTTAGACATAGTTAAGAACCCTGAATTTAGAAATGTAATTACTCAATTTAGATTTGAAGACTCCCCGAGTAACATCATTGAGGCAAGATACAATAAAGAGGAAAATAACTCCAGTAACTGTTACTGTTACTTACAGGAATTGGAGGATTTGAAACATGTAGTACTAAGATGTCCATGGTATGAACATCTCCATAGCAAAAGATTAGGCAAGTATATTGGTTCTTTATATATGCCTAATAAATATATACTGGATCTTCTGTTCAACTCAGAAAACTCTGAATTGTTAAATGAACTGGCTATGTTCCTTATTGAAGTTAAAAAGCTGAGATGTAAGCACATTCAAGGATTTATTGTGCAATAAGATACAACAGTGAGACATGTCTTGACCTAATCGATGAAAGTGGGAAATGTACGGAATATGCAGAACAACATTTTTTTTTAAAATGTTTGTAATATGTGTTATAAATGTTTGTCATACGTGTAAAATGTATGTATGTATGTAATTTATTGACTGTCCTATCTGTATTGTAATGGAAATTGCCGAACAAATAAATTATTACTACTACTTTGTTCTAATTTTCTTTTGTCGGGCTCTGAACAAAATATATTAAGTGTTCCTCATAAGTCCCAGTGGTTCATTATATATGTGCAAAAATGTGTTTTTGTATGTTTTAGCCATAACTCATTCCATTTTTGTCAGGTTGGTGTAACGTTTGCTATGGCTGTACTGCCAGGAGGAGATACATCTTTGGTGCTTTTTTAATGATTATTGGACTTAAATTTGTGGATTTGGTGAAGCACCAGGGTGAAGATGGGAGGTAATTTTGGGATGCTGTGCATCCCCACAAATTTCTGTGGAAGTAGTATGTGTTAATCTACTAGTACTCATTGAGACCTTTAGTTTGACATATAATTTGACTTACCATCCTAGAAGAAAAAGAGTTGCTCTCTGTCCCCCAGCTGCTGGAGGTCTGACTCTGAGCAAGTAAGGAGACTACTGAGAAATATAGGAACTTCTTGTCTCAGAACAGGAAGATCAGGAGCTTAAAGGGCACATAGGCAGTACATACATAGGGAGAAAAAAAATAATAAACAGAGGAAAGAGTAAATATTCCAAACAACAGTTAAGGGGCCAGAAATAAGACTTGATGGGAGTAGTGCAGTGCAGTGGCTGTGGAGCAGCAGTCTTCCAGGAGATGTTCTGGAGGATGCGGTGTTGTCCCATCTGCAGACACCTCTCTGGGCTGAGGGAGGAGGTTGCTCAGCTCAAGGCTGAGTTGGCCAGGATTTGGGGGACCACCTCTTCCACCCAGGGACCACCAGGGCCACTGCCATTGCCTCAGAGGCTGCCAAGAAAGAGGAGCAGTTGGACCACCTCAGGGAGGGTGAGGGTGGTGGAACAGAGGCACATCCCTCCAGCTGTACCTCTCTACAATTCATATGCCATTCTGGCAAAGTGTGGTTCCTCTATGGAGGCACCCACAGTGGAGACCAAGAAGGATGCTGGAAACCTCCACAAAGGAGTCCCACAGGAGGGTGGCATGGGACCCTACAGGGGAAGGAAACAACTCCTGGTGGGGGACTCCATTGTTGGGGTAGAACTGGTGGAGGAAGGGGAGAGGGAGGTAAGGTGCCTGCTTGGTGCCATGGCTTGGAGAGACAGGGAGCAAATCTTCAGGATCATCAGAGCAGCTGTACGAGGGAGGGAGCTGGATGTCATTGTCCACCTAGGGACAAATGACCTGGCTATGAAAGGAAACAGAGCAGTGCAGGAAGAGTTTGTGAAGTTAGGGAGGGGCCTTAGACAAGTAGCATGCACGGTAACCTTCTCGGAGGTGCTGCCTGTCTATGGTATGGGTGAGTTGGCTAGGGTGCTCCACACCATGGGATTCAATCAGTGTTTGAAAAACTGGTGCAGAGCTCAGTGATTTGGCTTCATTGGGGACTGGGGGTCCACCTGGAGTGATGCAGGCCTATACTGACGTGATGGTCTGCATCTGTCCAGGAGGGGAACCAGGATCCTAGTTGATAGGTTTATATGCTTCATTAGCAAGCATTTAAACTAACCAAGGAGGGAGGCACTGGAAAGGAGCAGGGAAATCCTAGCCCCCCCCAAAAAAATTAGGGTAGTAAGTGAGGTAAACACCAAGATAGAGATGTCGATAGGGAGAAGGGCAGGGGTAAATGGAGAAAATAACAAAGGCAATAAGGACAGAGATGGGGCAAAAAGGGGTAAGGCCATCAAGAAATGGAGGGTAATGAATACCAATGCCCATAGTCTGGGCAGCAAGCTCCCTGAACTGGTGGCCTTGATGGAAGAGGGATGCATAGATATTGTAGCAGTCACAGAAACATGGCACACAGAAAACTATGACTGGGATGTTAACATACCAGGGTACACAACCTACAGGAGAGACAGAGAGGTGAGAAGAGGGGGAAGAGTAGCTCTCTATGTAAGGTAAGGGATAAAAGCAATGGAACAAAAGAGTAAACAGGGAGGAGAGGAGGCACTGTGGGTCACCTTAGAGACTGGAAATGGTACCACAATCCGCACAGGGGTTGTATGCAGACCCCCATGTCAGGAGGAGGGAATAGACAAGGATATGATAGAAGGCATCCTTAGAATGGCAGAGAAAAGGTAGATACTGTTGATGGGGACCTGAATATGCCAGATGTTAACTGGAGCACCTTTGCTGCAGCCACATCCAAGAGCAGGGCCATTATCGATGCCCTACAGGTGGCATGCCTCAGACAGCGAGTTTTGGAACCCACTCATGAGGGAGCAATCTTAGACCTCATACTCTCAAACGGGGACAGTGTGAGGATCTCAGATCTAGAAGTGGGTAGCCATCTGGGAACAAGTGCACCAAACAGTGTGGTTAATGATAAACTCAGCTAGAGTCAAGCCATACAAAAGTGAGGGTAATGAACTTTATTAGGGCTGACTTTGGCAAGATGGGAGAGTGCCTTAGAAAAGCACAAGCAAACCGGCTAGAAGGAGGGGTGGAGCAACAATGGGGAAACATTAAAACTGTCATCACAGAGGCAACAAGCTTTTGTGTGAAGCAAATAAACATATCAAAATGAAAGAAAAAGCCACTATGGTTCTCAAAAGAGGTGGCAGGGAAGGTTAGGGAGAAAAAGACAGCATTTAGGAAGCATGAGGAAACACAGAAGGAGCAGGACAGAGAACTGTACCAATTAAGGCAGAAGGAAGCAGGGAGGGAAGTCAGAATAGCAAAGGCCCAAACTGAGGAAAAGATAGCCAACTTGGTTAAGAAGGGGGATAAAACTTTTTATAGGTACATCAGGGAGCATAGAAAGACAAAGGGAGGGATAGTGAGGCTGAATAGAATGGACAGTGGGTGGGCAGGGAGGGACAGTGAAAAGCAGGGTTACTGAATGAATACTTCTGCTCAGTATTCATAAAAGGAGGAGGGGAGGTGCCTAATTCAATTAACAGAAGCACTCTGGATAGGGGGATTGATCCCAGTCCTTTCACAGAAGAAAAGGTTCTGAAAGAACTCCTAAAACTGAAGGTGGACAAAGCAATGGTGCCTGACAGAATTCACCCCAGAATTCTAAAAGAATTAAGGGGAGAACTAGTGAAACCACTAACTATTCTTTTTAGCAAATCATGGGAGGATGGTGTGGTACCTGAGGACTGGAGGAAGGCAGTTGTGATTCCCCTTCACAAAAGTGGGAGCAAGACAGAGGCAGGAAACTACAGACCTGTCAGTTTGACCTCTGTGGTAGGGAAAGGCAGCATGGGTTCACAGTGGGAAGGTCATGTCAGACAAATCTAATTGATTTCTTTGACTGGGTGACCAAAGTAGTAGACCAGGGAGGGGCTGTGGACATGGCCTACCTAGACTTTAGCAAGGCATTTGACACAGTCCCACACAAAAGATTAATAATCAAATTAACCAGCCTGGGAGTGGGTCCCAGGGTGGTAGCCTGGGTAAAACATTGGCCAGACAACAGGACACAGAAGGTAATTGTAAATGGAGTCCACTCTGAAGAAAGAGGGGTAACTAGTGGGGTACTGCAGGGTTCAGTACTGGGTCCAGTCCTTTTTAATGTCTTTATAAGTGACATTGTAGAGGGACTGGAAGGAAAAGTATGCCTCTTTGCAGATGACACAGAGATCTGTAACAGGGTTGATACACATGGAGGCATGGAAAGAATGAGAAGGAACTTGGCAAGGTTGGAGGAATGGTCAGAAGTATGGTAGCTTGGATACAATGCAAAGAAGTGCAAAATAATGCACCTGGGAAACAAAAACCCAGGGGAAGATTACACAATGGGGGGTAGAGGTAGTAACAACAACAAAAATGGAAAGGGACCCGAGGGTAATCATATCAGATGACCTTAAGTTTAGCAAGCAATATGAGAAGGCAGTAGGGACAGCTGGGGGTATACTGGGATGTATAGGGAGAGGCATCACCAGCAGAAAACAGGAAGTTGTTATCCCTCTGTACAGACAGTTGGTGAGTCCCCATCTGGAGTACTGCGTCCAGTTCTGGAGACCCCATCTCCGCAAGGACATAGACAGGATGGAGGCATTCCAGAGGAGGGCAACTAGAATGGTGCAGGGTCTGCAAGAGAAGCCATACGAGGGGAGAGACTAAGGGAGCTTAATATGCATACCCTTGTGGAAAGGAGGGAGAGGGGGGACATGATAGAAACTTTTAAGTATCTCAGTGGAATCAACAAAGTCCAAGAGGGTAGCATCTTTCAGAAAAAGAGATGTGCAAGAACAAGGGACACAATTTGAAGATAGAGGGGGGATGGCTCAGGGGCAATGTGAGGAAATATTTTTTCACAGACAGGGTGGTGGATGCATGGAACAGCCTTCCTGATGAGGTTGTGGGGTCTAAAAACCGTGGGAATATTCAAGAATGCATGGGACAGACATAAGGCAATTCTTGTTGGGAGGTAGGAAGAAATAGGCTGTTGGTTAACTAGGATCTGCAGCGTATCCTGTAGGTAGGGAAATGGGCAGACTAGGTGGGCCAAGTGGTCCTTATCTGCTGTCAAAGTCTATGTTTCTGTTTATATGTTTCCTTAACTCCAAAGACTGACAGATTTATGATGTATTAAAGTTTGAATGTGGAAAAAAAAGTCCAAATTCTTCTTTCATGAGATTTTCATGAGCTCATGAAAGAAGAATGGTTCTCATGAAAGAAGAATGGAAAAAATATCTCAGTCCAAATTCTTCTTTTGTATGGCCCTATCCTTCTTTAGTATGGCCTTATTATTCTTTTGTGAGCCATTTGAAAGAAGGAAATCATCTCACAAAAGAAGATTTTTTTTAAATGCTCCAAAAACACTTTTTTTTTTCAAAATAAAACTAAGTGCAAAACAGGCTAAACTGCTCCTGTTTAGCTAGATTCATGTCTTGGTGTCTCTGCAGGGCATTATTTTTATGGGTTTTCAAAAAATGTATTTTTTTTAAACATGGAAACAAAATGGCTGCCATACAAAAGAAGAATTTTCTCTCACAAAAGAGAATTACCCCATCACGAGAGAAATCATCTTTTGTGTGGCCAAATTCTTTTTTCATATTAAGCATCTATCCAAAAGACCCTACTGATCATTCTCAGAACTGAAATTTCAAATATTTATAACTCTGGAATGGATTAATATTTTTTCACCAAACCAATGAAACCCAATGAAAGGCTCCATTGTGGGGCAGGCCCTTTCTGCCCTAAAAATTTCAGAACAAAATGCCCAACCATCTGGACTGTAGGCAAGGACAAAAAAACAGCAACAAAACCCTGATTTTCCTGAAAAAGCACTATCTGAATCTTGAAGTCTGCATATCTGACCAGAATGAAATTTACCACATCGAGAGACCTTGTCTACCAGACCATGCATTCAAAGTGTTGTGTAATTATTTTGAACAGGTGTGAAGCTATTAAGGTGCAAACAGAGGAGTTTAACATTAAACAGCCTACTGAACCCTAACTATATGGGTGCTACCGTGCCCCTGTAATATATAGTATATAAAACTTTGAACAACAGCAAATTGTGAAATGCATAAAATACATTGTAAGACAGGGGTGGGACATTGGGTGGATGGCAGATTATATGCCAGCATGCCAAGGGTAAGACTTTGGAGTTGTCTGTGATGAGTCATCTGCATGGAGTTGTGTCACTTGAGTAAGGACAGTATGCATCTGCAAAAGCTGATTTATTAACCTACAGATGATGCGTTAAGAGCTGTAAAGGAAGAACACAGTGGTAGAGTTATAAAAGTATTTTCACCAAGTAATAGAAACCTAGAAAGACATGGACAGAGAAAGACAAAAGGTCAATCCAGTCTGCCTAAGAACCTTGCCTTTAAACTATTGATTTGTGCTAACTATTGGCTTAGGCTAAGTGTTCTGGTGAAAATTAATTCCTGTGTCCATCATGACCCCCCCAGAGCCCCCTTTTCCTACTATCAATCACTTAAATCTGTCCAAGCCTGCCTTGAGCTTTGCTATGGATTCAACATTTATAACTGTGCTTGTGAATGTCTGAGTCAAGTAATGAAATATTGCTCAGCAAGCATGCACCAAAAGTTTTTTGTTTTTTTCAAAAAAGGCAGTTCAGACATGGGGCAGGATTTTCAAAGCTCCAACATAAGCTGTGAAAATGGCAACTTACATCAAATGCCGCTATTTCCAGGATCCTGTGCCAAATTTTCTATGGGACAGGGTCCCAATGCCTAAGTTCCACAGCAACAGTGTTAGGGCACCAAACTGATGGTGCACCCAGGAGGTATGCCGCAACAGCTGTGGGGTGGTGGGGTGGCAGCTGCTCCCTTGATGGGATCACCCCACCACCACCATTGATCCACCCATACCTACATGGTCTGGTGCTCTAGTTGTGCCCCCATATGCTGTACTGCAGTTGTGTTACTATAATGACCCTGGTGATCTAATGGCTCCCCACCCCCACCCACAAGGTAGTACCCACCCCTCCGCCTCCCACCCCCATTCCAAACCATAATCGGGCACCTGGCACAACCCTCCTCACACCACCATGGATGGGCACCAAATGAACTTTCAGAGTGCATAGCGGGTACAAACTCTGATCGTTCATGTGATGTCCAGCCATGGTGCTGTTAGGAGGGTTGTGCTGGGTGCCCGATCAGAGTTTGGGATGGGGGGAGCAGGGTGGTGGGCACTACCTGCAGGTGGGGGCCACTAGACCACCAGGATGGGATGTTGGCTGCATTACCTTATTGGAGCATATGATGCTGAGGGAGGAGACTGACAATCATGCAGGTATTACTGGTATGCTTCTATAGTATGCTTTACTGGCATGGGGGAGGTGTAGCTCACCAGGGAATGCCATTTCCCTGTCATAAAGCACATTACGGGCATATCAGGGACTGGAGAGGGGGAGCTGCTAGATCAACAGAGACCGACTGTTTCCTATGCATTGTAGCATTGGGGTGGCACAGTCGAGTCAGGTTGCCAACCCTCCCAGAGGATGTGTAACTGTACTTGGATCTTTGTCCTTTGGGAAGGGTTTGAAATTTCAAAATCAGGGGATGTGGCAGCCTGTGGCTGCCTCAAGCCCCCTACAGCCATGGTGCACCCATGTCTGTGCCACAGGCATGGCACAAGCTGGCCTTGCACAGGGGAATCTAGGTATGTCAAATGCAGGTGCCCCTTGCATCATTCTTCTTTGATGTAAGGTCCTTGCAGCACATTCAGAACTTTGAAAATCCAGCACGTGGGGCAGGATTTTCAAAGCTGCAATGCAAGCTGCAACAATGGCAGCTTGTGCCGAGTGCCACTGCTTGGAAACCCTGCACCCAATTTTCTATGGGACAGGATCCCAGCAACTATGTCATGCAGCTTGCAGCAACAGTGTTAGTTTGCTGAGCAGACAGCACACCCAGGAGGTGTGTGGCAACAGCTGCGGTGTGGAGTGGTGGCAGCTGTGCCCTTGGATGGGAGCACCCCTACCACCACTGATCTGCCTGTACCTACATGGACTGGCAGCTTGCTATGCATTGTAGCATGGGTGGGGCACAGTCAAGTCAGATTGCCAGCTCTTCCAGAGGATGTCGAAGTACCGTAAGATCAGTCCTTGGGTGGTCTAACTGTACTTGGATCTTTGTCCTTTGGAAAGAGTTTGAAATGTCAAGATCAGGGGATGTGGCAGCCCATGACTGCCGCAAGCTCCCCTACCACCATAGCACATCCAAATCTATGCCGCAGTCATGGCGTAAGCTGGTCTGGCATAAGGGACTCCAGCTATGCTGCACAAGTCCTTCCAAAATTGGGTTTGACACAATGTGTGTTGCAAGGTGCCCCTTGCATCATTTTTCTTTGATGCAACGTCTTTGCGTCACATTCAGACCTTTGAAAATCCAGCCATTTGTGTTTACTTCTCTTTCCAATTGCAGATAACTTGGACTATGGTGCATGTAACTACATATTAGGTGTGTTCATGACTCAAACATCAATATTATGAATAACGGAATAATGAGGTCTCAAGTACTTGGGATGGTACAGTGAATAATTAAATTATTTGTAGCATTCTTTTTTTCATGACTTATTTACCCAGGATAGATCAGCTGAGATGCAACATCTAGTTTTAAGTGAAATCCTGTTACCTGTGTCCTGATCCCTATCTGGATCAACATTACTTGATAATAGAGTCTTCTAAGTTATGAATCTAAAGATTTTTTTAGGGTTGGTCTGCATAGTAGACCATTTCCAATTACAATCAAAGTCCGGAAGTGTTTTGCAGCTGTCCCATTGAAATGCATTTGGGAACTTGGCTACACCTTTTTATTATGGCTGTTAATCAAAGAGTGAGTGTGTGCCTTGCTATTGCTCATTGCAGCTGTCTGTAACCATTGCTAACTATGTATTGGCTACAAGGAGGACAGTGTAAGAGATATGCAAAACAGCATCTGGTGTCCATCTCAGGAATGCACAGCTTACTGTAGTGCCAAAGCACTGAAACTCACCCCCCACCTTTAGTCTCTCTCTCTTTCTCTCTGTCTCACTCTAGTGCCCCCATCCCATCTTACCATGTGACACTTGGGTGTCCACCCTTGGTGAACCAAGGAACAACATCCCATCATATCTTAGGATGTGACACCGAGGTGCCCACCCCTGCTGCCATTAAACAACAGTGCCTCATTCCCAATCCATGTTGTACTGCTGCCAAAACAGGATGTGACACCGGGATGCACACCCCTGGTGTGGACAAACAGCAAACTGACACTGGGGTGCCCCATTCCTAGTGTCAGTATCTGAAGTAAAGAAAACCACCCCTAATAAACTTTTTTTTAACCAGCAAAAACAAAAAAGAAGTCCCTTCATGACTTCTGCACCCACCCCGCCCTCTGGCCTCCCATCCACCACCCCAATTCTCCTCTCAGCACCCCCTCCACACCCCAGCCCTCACTTACCTATGTGGTGGGTCCAGTGTTGCCACTCAAACATCTTGCTGTTTCTAATGTAAACAGGTGAACCTTGAACTGACTGAAAATGAGGTACGTTTGGCTAATGGCTTTTCAAAGCATTTAAACTTTTATTCACAACTACGTCATTTTTTAATATTTGTTAACCAAATTTTTAACACATCCTTTTTCTGGCCCACCTCAAGAACCAGATAAACAGCTGACTGCCCAGCTCCCTAGAAGCAAGGGGATTCAAAGTCCTGTACAGGCAACCAACATCCCTGCAAATTGGACCACAGAAGTGGTCTGAACCCCCCTGCTTGCACAACTGACTGCCCAACTCCCAAGAAGCAAGGGGATTCAAAGCCCTGTACAGGTGACCAACATCCCTTCAAATCGGACCACAAACATGGTCCAAACCCCTCGTTGGCACAGCTGACTGTCCAACTCCCCAGAAGTAAGGAGATTCAAAGCTCTGTATGGACGACTGACATCCCTGCAAATCAGACCACAAATGTGGTCTGAACACCCCAGTGGCACAGCCGACTGCCCAACTCAACAGAAACAAGGTATTTGGAGCACAGCCTTTCTTTAACTTTTAAAAACAAAACTGTCACCCAAATTCTCAGATGGACTGCTGGTGGAGAAAGCTACCATGCTATACGTTGCTGCTCTGAACTTTATTGTACCCAAAGAGCTTGTTCCTGAGCAGTTTGTGATGGCCGAATTTTCTGCCCACCCACTGTCCCCCTCCCCCCATCCTTTATTAAATACTCTAAATTGCAACAAGCCTCTCCCTCTCAGTAAACAAGCCCAGCTTCCATTAAAGGTGCAACATTTAATTACTAATTACTGTGCAATCTACTGCAATTAAGGTAACTGATCAAAACTTAGAAGAAATCTTCTGGAACTTATACCAGGGTTCCACCTCTCTGTTGTTATGATAGTAATTGCAGTCTCTCATTCTCTGCAGCTGTCTCCTACTCCAACTAACTACCCCCGCTTATAAACTCACAGAAACTTCCTCAACCCAGGCGTTGCATCACATAAATGCAGTCTCATTAACAAGCAAGTTTGCGATTGTTCCTTCAGGAACTAAAAGTAAACCCTGATGCCCTAAAAATCACCTGTACTGATGGCTCTTCACTTAACAGTACCAAATCCTTCAAATACCTGGGCATCACTCTGGACGAATCCCTTAACTTTGAACTACACATAACCAACACCTGTAAATCTGTTAATGTGAAATTAGGTGGTGCCTACCATACCAGTTATGCCCTTACCCCCTCAGCTAGATTTGCTGTGGCTCAAGGCTTTCTACTCCCCACCCTGACTTATGGATCAGTCACGTATCTATCTGTCTCTAAATCCTCCCTCCACAGGTGGGACACCACCTATAACAATATTTTCCAGTATGCCTTGCGATCCCCTCGTTTCACACACCATTGCCAACTCTATTCAGACCTTAACTGGCCTTGCCCCTCTGGCCTTCGGCTCCAATCCCTTGGGTCTCTTATTGACAACACAGTCCACACTGGCACTCCATCTTCTCTTGCTTGTCTGGTCCACTCTCACCCTCTGTCCTACAAGCTCCGTTCTGCTGACCTAGCCCCTATCACATTTCCAGATGTAAAACCAACATGGGCTCATGTGCCTTTGCACAAATGCCCCAAAATACTGGAACTCGCTACCTCCAAATATTGGTGGAGTGCCTACCCATGCTAGCTTTAAAACTCGGCACCTGGAACATCTACAATCCATCAGCCAATGCACCTGCTTTAATCCACCTTAGACTTCATCATTCTCCCCTCTCTCACCATAATACTTTCCTCCTCTACGTCTCTTTCCCCACCTCCTTATCTACCCATCTCTCCTCCCCTCTTTTCTCCTCCTATCACCCCTCACTCTCTCCACCTTTCCCTCTCTCTTATCATTTCACCCTCATTTTAGGCACTTACTGTACTTTGTTTTGTATAAACCTTTCATTGCTAATGCCTGTTTCACTCACCATGTAACTCTAGTTGTTTATGTTACCTAAATGTATCCTCCAGTTTTGCCTCCATTGTAACACTCCCCTAAATACTCCTAATGTGAACTGCTCATTGAATTTATTGTTCCAGTTGTTGTTAACTGCCTGCATTCCTCACTGTGTTCCACCAATTTCATGTGTTGCGTCACATGTTTGCTTCATTTTGTGTGTTTTAAACTGTCTTCTCCCGGGTCGTGCCTGAAAATAGGCATTGCTATGCCTAGTGCATTCACCCGGTTACCAAAAGCAAATAAATAAATAAAGAAATAAAGAAATAAATCCCCAACTACTGAATACACTCTTTTACCACACTATTGCTTCCAAGTACTATCAGATATCATTGTTAGTGTCAACAAAAACAGTATTTTTATGCAATGTCCCTCTTTAGCAAGATCTCTTCCTCCCCACAGACCACCCCTAAAACCCCCACATACAAAATGACATATCACATACATTATAAAGGGACTTATAATCAGATTCAGGAACTTAATTGTTCTCTTACTATTATGCTCAGGGAATGTCGAATTAAATCCTGGTCTGCAATAGATTTAGAGACCCCATCAGAATTATCCCAGCTAAAGGGGATCAGTTTCCTCCACATAAATGTCTGCAGCCTGCTAAAAAAACTAGACTTTTTACAAGCTTGGGTACTACATATGTCTCCAGATATTCTAATGGTCTTTGAGACTTGGCTCAGGAGTTCAACTCCTGACTGTAGTATCCATATCCCAGAATTTAATGTCTTCAGATCTTATAGACCCTCGGGGGGGTGCTATATACATAAAGGAGACATTCTCTGTAATGGTAACAAACATAACCACTACCCCAAAGGAATTTGAGAGCCTCACACTGAGGGTCACCCTGACCTCTGAAGAGGCCATATGAGTTACTGCCTGTTACAGGTCACCGTCAGGCAGTTTAGGGATTCTATCTCATCTTCATAACATTTAGGAGAAATTCAATTCCGAGTGCATTATTATTGGGGACTTAAATCTGAATTGGAGAGATGCCTGCTCAAAACCACTGAAGGATTTTTTGTGACGAGTATGGCCTTTCACAAATTACCCCTGACATCACCCAACCTAACAGCAAAAACCCTAGTCAAACCATCCTTCTGGACCTTATACTCATCAACAAGCTGCACAATATCTCCCATACAGGAGTATTCCATAACAACTTAAGTGATCACAGTGCTGCCTCCTGTATATGACGTACTCCTAAACTTACCTCAATATCCACCTTTAAAATAAAAGATGCCTAAAAAAACTTTAGTCAACCTGCCTTCCTATCAGACCTAAGTAAGATTAGATGGCAGAACTTCTATTTGGCTCCTTCTCTTTCTGAAGCTTAGAACCTCTTCCATAACTTTGTTCTGGGCTTGGTGGACGAGCATGCTCGGTGACGTAGACAGCCAGTTCTGAGTGCTGTATCATTTCTTTTTAATATAAAATGTATCACTGAATGTCTCCTGCTGAAAATAAAATGCTCTATGAGTGACCTCACTCATCCCCCCCAGATTTCAACTGAGAGGTGGAAGCCATGGGGAAATGCTGACAGCACGTGAGTTCACACACACTCAGTTTTTAGAGACAGTGTGTTACATGGAAGACTTTAATCAAGGACCCTGTTTCTCTGAGTTAATTACAGACTTGTATAAGTTAATTTTGTTAAGAGAGAAATCATAAAGAAAGTTTATGATGTTGGAGAGGAACCTAGGTTGTTACACAGGGGTGCAAGGTTGTAAATGTCCTTGTGAAGCCTGTGTGAAGGAGGATACAGCATGAGATCAAATGAAGTGTAATTTGAAGGACATGAATTATGCTGAAGTTGCAGAATGTAATACTTTTGTATAAGATATATATTTTCATGTATCCTGACAGGGAGGAGCTAGGTGACCTCCTGAAAAGAGGTTGGGTAAAAGCCAGCATTTAATTTAGTCTGTTTTACTTCACAGAGACACATTTTTACCTAGACTCTGACAGGGACACATCTTTGGAGCACTTTAAGCAAGTATTTAGAGACTAAGTACTGTAATAGGAATTGCACTGTTTTAAACCTTGTTCTTTTAAAAGATTTGTATGTCTTGTGATATAATAGTTCTGTATTGTTGTGTTTTACATATTCTTATCTATCATAGTAAAATTCTTTTTAGAACTTACTTGGTCTGTCTTTGATTTCTTTTTATTTGTAAGAAAAGTACATGGTTATAGCAGACAATAGACATAAACTTGAATGGTGATACCAAACTGGAAAGAGTAGTGTTTTAATCTGAGGCCTTTATTAAAGTTTTAAAGGGTTCATCTCTGTACACTGGTTAGGTGCCCGTAGTTAAAGATGTCTGGCTCCCTGAAGACAGATATATCTGAGCCTGTGCATTGGGTATGCTAACAAGAGGTTAACAATTTGAATCCCTCCAGAACTTGAGACCAAAAGTTGATCCGAACTCACAAAACAGACAAGAGGGTTACCTTGTCTGTTACACTGTTCACAAGACTGCTTTCAGAGGTTGGCACTTTGGGAGTAGAGGGCCTGACCTGCTGAGTGGGTTTGTGACATGCTCCACTTGTCAAAATTAAGACTGGAAAAAGATCAACACCCAGGTTTACACCCACCCTAAAAGCAGC
Source organism: Neoceratodus forsteri (assembly GCA_016271365.2). Classification (NCBI taxonomy): domain Eukaryota; kingdom Metazoa; phylum Chordata; order Ceratodontiformes; family Ceratodontidae; genus Neoceratodus; species Neoceratodus forsteri. Next base: position 1,842,095,948 of record CM057449.1, read on the forward strand.
CCTAAAGGACAAAGACAGGTTGTGGAAAAGGGTCCAAAAAACTAAATCAGACTCGGACTGGCTGGCTTTCCGTGTTGCAAGAAATTCCTGCACTAAACTCATTCGAGCAGAAAAAGCACACTACTTCCAAACGTCTCTTAAAGAATCCAAAAATAATTCCACCAAATTCTGGAATATACTTAGAGAAATTGAGGGCCACACTCCATCCTCTCCACTGACTTCTAAGATTATTGTTGGAGTTACTTCATACACAGACAAGGCTGACATCCTGGAGCAACTTAATAACCGTTTTGCCACTGTGGGCCTAGCATTCGACATCTTGCCAGCTAGCAGACTCCTGACTCAATCCCGTACTAAGGTTGTCCCATGCCATGACAGTGTGAAGAGCCAGAAATCCTCCTGTTTTAGTTTCAGCCGAGTGACCTTTAAACGGGTTTATTTATTTTTATTTTATTTTATTTATTTAGTTTTTGTTGACCGGGTAAGTGCACTAGACAAATCCTGCCTATTTTCAGGCACGACCCGGGGGAGGGGGATACTGATGAATGCCAACTGACCTTGTACCAGATTAAGCTGTTGGTATTTTTAGTGAATGATGGAAACTTGGCCAGGACACTGGGGAAATTCCCCTACTCTTTTTTGATAAGTGCCATGGGATCTTTAACATCCACCTGAACTACCACCAATCCAGGCAGATGGGACCTCGGTTTAACGTCTCATCCGAAAGACAGCACCTCAGAAGTGCAGCACCCCTCTCATGCTGCACTACAGTGTCAGTATTGGGATATTAACCCAAGTGCCAGATGTGGGAACTGAACCCACAGCCCTCTGATCTCCTGGCCTCAGAGGTGAGTGTGCTACCTACTGAGCCACTGACACTGTAAAAGTTGAGGACTTATTACTGTCACTGGACAGTAAATAAAGTGCCGGCGCCAATCTCCTAGAACCCCTATTCTTGAAAATAGGTTACTACCACTTGGCCACCCTCATTACACATCTTTTCAATCTATCCTTAGCACTAGGTGACCTACCAGCAATCTGGAAAATTGATCATATTATCCCCGTTTTTAAGTCTGGGGATACCTGTGACCTGAACAATTTCCCGGCCAATTTTCCTCCTTCCCATCTTATCAAAACTATTGGATAAGTTAGTTAATAACCAATTGAGAGATTTCCTGGAAGTTGAGGACTTGCTTAACACTATACAGTCAGGTTTCAGACCAAAACATAGCATGGTACCCACCCTAGCCAAAGTAACTAGTGATTGGCAAAACTCGCTGGACTCAAAAAGTACATCTGTGCACTGTTTCTAGACTTAAGCAGTGCTTTTGATACCGTTGAGCATGGCCTACTTTTGTCCACCTTGTGTCACCGTGGTCTTGATGCTACCACTATGAAATGGTTCAGCTGTTACCTTATTAACAGAATGCAACAAATCAAAGCTCATGGGGACTTTTCCCACTTAAAATTCTTCCATGAGGAGTGCGACAAGGATCTATCCTGGGTCCTATTCTTTTTGCAATCTACATCAATAATTTAGACTCCAAGGTTCATATGGCAAAAGTACATCTTTTTGCACATGGCACTGTGCTATACACTGCCAGTTCCTCTCCTGAGGTTGCATATAAGGAGTTACAGAATGATTTTGACATTCTGCAACGTAACCTTCTACATCTTAAATTGCTCCTTAATGCTAAAAAAACAAAAGCTATGCTTATTTCCTCCATATCGCGTTTACCAATCGTGATTACTCAAAATCTTATGTTACGTACCCTACTTGGTGAACCACTCAGAATGGTGGACAGGTTTAAATACTTGGGTTTTTGGCTAGACAATAAGCTTAACTTCATAGTTCACTTGGAAGAATTAGCTAAAAAATTGAGACAGCGCCTGGGTGTCTTTAACCACATTAGACACCTTCTCACTTTCGAGGCGAAGCGGAACCTAGTCCAAGCTACATTTCTCCCCCTGTTAGATTATGTGGACATTCTCTATAGCCACTGTCCTAAGTCAGCTCTAACTAAACTTGGCACACTTTACCATTGGGCTTTGAGATTTATCTCTAATACTCCTCTAAACGCCCACCATTGCTTGCTCTATACAATGATAGGCTGGACCTCCCTGACTGTTTGGAGGCAGAGAAATGCATACCTTTGGAGTCACAGAGCAACTACTGGTAAACTACCCTCATGTATCTCCAGTCTCTTTATGCAAAGTTCGGAGTCCTACTGCTTGAGGCGCTACTCACTTGTAATGTTCAAAGTCCCTAAAGTCAGAACTCGATATGGTGCTGCAGCTATCACTTTTGCTCTTCCTTCCCTTTGGAATGCACTCCAGAAGTATTTAAAACTCTTCAACATTCTGGGTCTATCTATCCTTAAGTCCCTACTATCATCTGTGCTGAAGAAAAATTGCATATGCTATCACTGATAGCTCTAATCCTACAGTTGGCAACTCCCTGCACTTGGACAATTACCACATCTCCAGCACTTCTCCTACAACCCATCCACTACCCCTCCCTCCCTCCCTCCCACACTCCCCCACCTCTCCTGAACATCACCTACAACCCCTCCACTATCCCCCATCCACCCCACACACCCCATCTCCCTATGTATTGTACTGCATAGGTATTTTCTGGTTACAATGTATATACAGCTGTACTATAAATAACTTTGTATCCATCCTGTGATACAATATATGTACTCTGTAAAAGGTATGTGTTTGTTGCCAGGTGCTGCCTTGTGGTGCCAAAACCAATAAAAGTCTTGACCTTCTTACTTGTTTAGATGCAATATTATTTATGTGTCTCCTCTGTATAGTTTCTCACTTCCATTGTATTATATATGTTCTCTGTGTCATCAAGAACCATCTTGTAAATGAGCTTACTCAAAAGTATATAGCCTGGTTAAATAAAGTTTGATTGATTAAGGTAAGTGAACTTGTTTTAAATACCCCCAAGACATGTTGCAGTCGCTCTGTGAAATCACGTTTCAAACCAGAGGCTAGATTCACTAAACTTTGTCCAGGCACAAACCCGGTTTTGTGTGAGCAAATTGGGTTTTGCACTGATTTGGTATTCATAAAAGCCCAGTTTGCACATTGAGACCGAGCTCACACCGGGACAACATATGAAGGGAGCCACAATGCAAATGAGGGTGAGGGACATGAATATCAGCACTGTACGATTCATAAAGCAATTGCTCTGCCAAAGGCCTTTTGTGGGATCCCCCTTGAGTGGAGCTAATACCACCTACCAAGACCCTGCTTTAGTTCTGTACTTCCCAAGTGGTTGGAAGAGGCACTGCAGCCCCCATTGCTGGCTTGATAACAGAAATAGAAGTTTTCCTGGTGGTAGTGGTTCCCTCTTGGATCGCCGATCACCAGCCTGATAACAAACATATTGCAGATCACCAGCCCGATAACAAAAAATGTAAGTTTCCCTGTTGGTGGTGGTTCCCCTCCCCAGTCGCTGATCACCAGCCCGATAACATAAAATATAAGTTTCCCTGTTGGTAGTGCCCCCCCGATTGCTGATTGCTGGCCTGATACAAATAAAATAAGATTATCTTGTGCTAGTTGTTCCCCCACCCTGGGATCACTAGTCCAAGTATAAAAAATAAGTTTCCCTGGTGTTCAGCTGTCCTGCCCCCTCAACTGATCACCCACCTGACAATGACAGAATATTCCCTGGTGTCTATTGTACCCCCCCACATCTTGATCCATTGTATAGTATATTTAAACATTTCCCTAGTTGTCTAGCAGACCCCATCCCTATCCCTAATCCCCTGTATAGTGAAATTAAACATTTCCATGGTGTCTAGTGGGCCCCCACCCCCTCACCCTGGCAGGTAGTGTTCGAACACCCTGCTCCCCCAATCCTGACCCCCAGCTGGAGAATGGCACAGCCCTCCTCTCTCCACCACAGCTGACCACCAACTGAGCTGTCATGGAGCACCTACTGTAAACAACTCTTATCAAATGAACTAAAGCTTAAAGAACAGGTCCTGAATCAGTTCTCTTCATCTGCTGAATCTGATAATTTGAAAAGTGAACTAATAAAACCATTGAGAATTTTGATAAAAAATACAAGCCTTTAAACATAAAAAATTCTGGAGAGATGAAAGAGATTATTTAAATGGGTGTGTCTACAACTGGATGCAATTAGTGAGACAACAGAAAAATAGCCACATTCTGTTTTGAAATCTACACAGACAGCAGGTGAGAACAGGGACCAAAGTGATACAGAGTTAGATGCTGCATTGTCTATTTTTCAGAAGATTCCCTATTAGGGAACAATACTCCTTCGGTGTAGCCCCCTGCCCATAGGAGCCCCAGAATTTATTTTCAAGACTCATAGAAATGAGATGGGGCAAGAGAAAATGCCAACAATCAGAGAAGCAGAGGCGGGGGCAGATATTAAAAACCGAGGGGCTGCTATCTACAGTACAGGCGAGAACAGAGACCGTGAATGCAATTAACATCTCATCAGTTCAACTATCACCTATTGAAATAAATGTACTGAGAAAAGGTTTAACGTTTGTATCTGCTGCAAAATTTGACTATTTCTCTACTACTGTAGACTTACAAATTTGCTTGAAACTTAAATTTGAAGTGTCTATGTTCAGAATTAGAAATGAGTCTGCCACCAGCAGCTACGGGTACTGCAGTGTCTGAACATTTCTCGATCTACATTTCCTGACTCTAGGTAATGTATGTCAACATGCCTGTTACTAATTTTAGACCAAAATCAACATTTATACCAGTCTTAAATAATGCTGTATCAGTATTTATTAGAGCATGTGAGCATGAGTTAGATAGACTGATGTTAGAACAGCATTCACCTGCTTTTTTTTTTAAATATGAGCAAACCAGAATTTGAGATTTAAATTCACTTAACACTAATCCACACATGACTATTAAACAAGCTGATAAAGGGGGGTAGAGTGGTGGTAATGGATACTGAATTTTATATCCAAGAGATCAAGAGACAGCTTAGTGATGCAACGTTTTACAGAAGTCTATCCTCTGATTCTACAAATTCATTTAAAGCTAAAATTGATTCATATGTTCAGAATGCTTGTTTTCTTGACTTCATTGATGAACCCACTCATGATTTTCTGATAACACCACACCCTATGTGCCCTACTTGTCCATGTTTTGCTGAAGGTGCATAAAAATGTGTGGACACCTCCAGGGTGTCTGATAATATCGGGTGTAAATTCCCTCACAGAACCCCTGTCACAGTTTGTGGATCACCATATAAAGCCATTTGTAGGCGATTTACGATCTTACATAAAGGACACTAGGAAAATGTTGGGTGTACTAAAGGATATACAAGTCAAAGATATGGATTGGTTGGTTATGCTCAATGCTGAATCCTTGTACACCAACATTCTGCATGGAGAAGGGCTATTTGCTATTTGTAATTACATACAGTACCTTAATAGCAGAGCCCCATATAGTACAACCCCACGGAATTACTGGTAGAACTGTCATGTTTAATTTTGTAATGTAACTATTTCATACTTCTTGGGAAATATTTTATGCAAATACTGTAAGCAGAACAGCAATGGGGGGGGGGGTGATGTTTGCCCCAAATTTTTCAAATTTACATCAAGGACTCTGGGAGGAGACAGTAGCAAATAACAAATTCAATAATCCTTATCTCTCTAAAATCTCCTTGTGGTAGACATTTATTGATGATGTATTTATGGGGTGGTGGGGAATGAGGAGGAGTTGACATCATCTGTACACTTGTTGGAAAACAGTAATGAAAACCTGAGATTTAGCATCACAAGTAGTCCGTGAAGTGTTTCTTTTTATGGCTGCAGTAGGCAGAACCCTGCAGACATCATGATTCAAAAAGGGATTCAGCATTACTTCAAATCATTCTTTCCCCCCGAAGAACATGTTGGACTTGCAGCAGTCTCCTACGTCAGATCACTACGCCAGATAACAAAGTCCCTTCCCATAAAACAAAAAAAAAAAACAGTGTGTATTTCCTTTGCAATTGCAACATCCCTACTTTGCCAGAGTCACATATCAGTCATTACTCCAAATTCCTTTACATAACATCCCAGTTATGTCTATAGGCAGTAAGGGTTAACAGTTATGTGCTCAATTAATCACTGCCATGTTGTTTCCTCCTAGGTTTTAAAATTCTCACAAACACACACACACACACACACACCACTGTGTTTTAGCCTTGCTTCGCTACTATGGACTGACATAGTCCAGCATTCCTTTCCAGTAGCACAAGAAACAACTGCAGTATATCGAACATTTCCTTTCTGTGCCATGCATTTACACTCACCCCATGACAAAATGTTCTATAACTGTTTCAAAACTGTTTTCTAAATCCATTTCAGTGAACACTAAGGGCAAGGCAACAGCATTGGCAACCATAAACGTATAAAGATCGCAAAAGTTTTCCTTTAAGATCTGCACTGACTGGGTCACTGTGCACATTTGTTAGTACCTTCTTTTTTTAAACTATTTTTACAAAATTGCAGTACCCAATATATTGATAATTTGACTCCATGTCCATGTAGCATTATCCCCCTTTTTTCATTGGGTTTTGTGGACCATGTTAGTGCACTTCTTAAAGGAGAACTTTTGCACTCTTATTAGTTTATGGTAGCCAGTGCACTCACATTCCCCCTTAGTGAAGTTCACCAAAATGGATTTAGAAAATATTTTTTAAAGCGTTATAGAGCATTCTGTCAGGGGGTGAGTGTACATGCACAGCATGAAATGGAAATGTGTGATATTCTTGCACTGCTTTTGTAAATATTTTATTTGGTGGTTAATATTTGTACAGCTATAACTGTATAGTGTAACTGGGATTGCTTAAATTCCAGGAAGATAATTTTATCGTGATAAGTTTTTTCTAAAACACATGAGCATAGCAGCCCCCTTTGACCTCTGTGACCTCCCACTGTGAAGTTAAAGCTTTCAAACATCCACTACTTTTTTCTCACTTTGTGCCTGGTAAAACATTTTTACTGGCATGCAAGCTCAGCTATAAATCACTCATAGATACATAGATACACAGACAGTGTCAGCAGATAAGAGCCTACGGCCCACCCAGTCTGCCCATTTGAGCTTGTAAGTTCACTTTATGTTTTTCTAGAAGTCTGTTGCCCCTCACCACTGACCTCTAGAATTCCCTTATGTCTATTCCATGCATTCTTAAATCCCTTGATTGTTTCAGCCCCCACTACTTCCTCTAGCAGGGTGTTCTACTTGTCCACCACCCATTCTGTGCAGAAATTCTTCCTCATGTTACCTCTGAATTGTCCTTCCTCCAACTTCATCCCATGCCCTCTAGTCCTGGAACATCTTTTTCACGTAAAAATAGTGTATTCCTGCACCCTGTTCCTCCATGTAAGATACTTGTATGTCTTTATCATATTCCCTCTCTCCAGCCTCTCCTCCAGGGAGCACATATTCAAGTCCTTCAACCTGTCCTTATAGGACTTGTGATGCAATCCATGTACCATCTTTGTTGCCCTCCTCTGAACCTTCTGTACCGTCTATGTCCTTACATAGGTAAGGTCTCCAGAACTGTACACTGTACTCCAGGTAGGGCCTCACTAGTGTCTTGTATAGTGAAATTATGACCTCCCTTTTCCTGCTGGTGATGCCCCTGCCTATGCATCCCAGCATCCTATTTGCTTTACCTGCTGTCTTGTTGCACTGTTTCCCTACCTTGAGGTCATCAGAGATGATAACCCCAAGATCCCTTTCCTGCTTGGTGCATGCTATATTCTCACCCCCAACTGATATATTGTGCCAGGGTTTTTGTGCCCCATATGCATTATCTTGCACTTCTTTGTATTGAATTTCAACTGCCAAATCCCTGACCATTCTTCAAGTTTCTGCAGGTTCCTTCTCATTCAGAGCTTTGTGTCATCAGTGAACGGTGAAATTCTGCCTTCTAGGTCCTGCACAATGTCACTGATGAAGATGTTGAATAGAACCGGTCCCAGCACTGATCCCTGTGGTACCCCACTGGTCACTTTTCCCTCTGTGGAGTGACAGCCATTTACCACCACCCTCTGTGTCCTGCCACCCAGCCAGTTACCTACCCACCACACTACTGTCCTGCCCACACCCATATTCCACAGTTTGTGTAATAACCTTCTATGTGGCACAGTGTCAAAGGCTTGTTGAAATCCAGATAGGCCATGTCCACTGCCCTCCCATGATCCACCTCCCTAGTCACCCAGTCGAAAAATTCAATGAGGTTGGTCTGATATGACCTCCCCCTGGTGAAACCATGTTGCCTTTGGTCCTGTAGTCCATTCACAACCAGATTTCCAACCAATCTCTCCTTCAGTAGTGCTTCCATGATCTTTCCCACTACTGTTACATAAACAATCTCACATAGTAGAGTAAATAATAATACTAATAATACAGATTCTTGAGCCTTTGGAGTCTGCCAAGAAACAGTCGTAAACAAGCAAGGAGTACTAATAAAGTTTATTATACTACTTATGCAAAGCATGTGACAGAGAAAATCACAAGGGAGATGGGTTTCTCACCACTCTCCTGAAGAATGTACATAATATCCAGTATTTGTAGATCCTAGGTTCTTTAAGATCTTGTTCTTTCTGCAAGTAAAACTAGGTTACAGAAGCCTAAATGCTACAGATAACAACATAGCAACAGAGATTACCTCACAGTTACAGATATGAGAAACAATATGTATTGGTCCTAAGTCATTCTCCATTGGATGGTGACTTAGGAGACAGAATTACTAATGAGTATCATATGAGACAGAATATGCTTGCATTAGCATTATAGCTTGGACAAAAAAAATGCTGACTGGGCTCTATTACATCTGGTATTTCCTGCTTATGTATAATATAAGACATAACAAAGGATTTCTCTCTAAACAGACAAAGAGAAGTGCTGACAGGGCTCTTTTACATGTGGCATATATGCCTGAGTGTAAAACACACACTACATATAATTATATGAGAATGTAAGTATATAGTAATCACTGATGATCCCTCAGAGTAATCTTATCAGTGATTAGGTAGATTATATATGGAATATATGTAAAAGACAAACATAATGCATTATAGTGAGGTGTAATAGTCATGCATGTTCTAATCCTATGCAGGATGTAAACATTAGCAAATATTAGCAGCAAAGCACATGGTTTTATGTGATAAAGGTGAGTCTGAAAGACTGCCTATCACATAAAGTGAACAAACTTGAGCCCATGGTCAAAAGAGTGATGGATATTGTACCAACCATTGCAAATAGCGATGGTCGCTACTATACTTAACAAAAGCACACAGCAATCTTTTTTTATGTGGGGGCTACACCCCCCACACCCCTCTTATGGAGGGAAAGACCCCCACACCCCCCAAACTTAAATAACGAACTCCAAGGGGGGAGCAGATCATGGGGCAAGTTATTGGATTTAAAAACCAAAAAATTATTCTGCCTATAGCTGGACCCGAACCCGGGTCTGCTTGCATTGCAAGCGGTGGTGTACATCACTATGCTATGCAAGCAGCTCATCAGGAATCATCCACAAAGGATACTATATCCTGCAGCAGTGAGTGCAGCTCCTTGCTATACTCACTATGCAGGATATAGTGATGTATTGCACCACTTGCTCTCTTGTAGAGCACTATTATTGAGTTGCTCAAAAGTGCAGTGCTCTACATGGGTGCTACTGAGCGCATTCCTGGCACTCATGCTTATATGATGGGTGCCTATATCTATATGTTAGTGCAAAATAGCGGTATTACAGTACAATAGACCAGGAACACACTGTGTGGTGTATGTGAGGTGTAAGTGGGATGATAGGGAGCATAACCCAGGTGTAACACTACTGAGGTGAGGCTGACTGGTCTGTAGCTCCCTGCTTAATCTTTGTTCCCACTTTTATATAAGGGGACTACATTTGCTGTCCTCCAGTCTTTGCAATGTGTCTATCAATCACATGACAAAAATCTAATTTCTTTAAAATTGCAACACAAATTACAGTTTTTTAAGGCTGCAGTGGGTGGAGCCTTGCAGTTATCTTGCTTCAAAAAAGGACTCAGCATTACTTCAAAGTATTATTTCCCACTGCAGAACATGTTGGAGTTGCATAACAGTCTCCAACTCCAGGTAACTAGGCCAGATAACAAAGTCCCTTCCCAAAAAAGCAAGAAAAAACAAAATGTGTTTCCTTTGCAGTTGCAACATCTCTCCTACTGTACTTTGCCAGAGTCACATATCAGTCATTAGTCCAGAATTCCTTTACATAACATCCCAGTTCTGTCTATAGGCAGTAAGGGTTAACAGTGCTGTGTTCAATCAATCACCACCATTTTGATTCCTCCAAGGTTTTAAAATTCACACACACACACACACACACACACACACACTTTTTAGCCTTGCCACCATAGACTGACATAGTCCAGCATTCCTTTACATTTCAGATGTCTGCTTGTTCTCCTAGTGGTTTTATAAAGATATTTGATTTTTGTCATGTTATTGATGTACACATTCCTACTTCTTTTTCCTTTTTCTATATATATTTTTTTTGACCTTGCATCATAACCTCAGTCTATATATTTATTCAGGGATTGGATTTCACACTCATGTCACTAATCGTATTTCTTTACTGAACTTTAATTTAATTACATCAAAAATCAAGAGTACATAAGCAATTGCAATGGTGTAGATAAGTTATGCAGTGAATATAATTAATCATATGTTACTACTTGTTTTTACATTTATCACTCTCTCTTTGATCTCTACCACTACAGCATGTAGTGTTGTGTTAATTTCAGCTGCATAATTCACAACCTCACAGTCTCCTCACAATGGGAGGTTATGGAGGTGAGAGGGGAACAGATATGCTCATGTGTTTTAGAAAAAAGATTCTCACTTGATAGAATTACCATCCTGCAATTTAAGCAACCACAATTATGCTATACAGTTTATATGTGTATTGATATTAACCGCAAAATGAGATATTTACAAAAGCAGCACAATAAACAACTACAGTATATTGTACATTTCCATTCAATGCCATGCATTTACACTTGCTCTGTGACAAAATATTGTATAATTGCTTAAAAACTGTTTTCTAAATCCATTTCAGTGAACACTAAGGAGCAAGATGACAGCATTGGAATTAGAAACTGTAGTGGTAGGGAACAGAGAGAACAAGTCAAAAGAAAAAGTAAAACATGTTTAATTATATTCACTGTCCAGCCTATCTAGTCCATTGCAATTGCTTATGTGCTCATAAATGTTGATGCAATCAAATTACAGTTCAGCAAAGAAATAACATTAGTAGCTGGCCCAGTGGTGTACAGGTCCAAGGCACTGGATGCCTTACCTCTTGTCATGCTAGCAACCCTGATTCAGGAACAAGCCTGGGGTGCTGGGGCTTGGCTAGAGAGGGAAAGGATTGAGGGTCTGCTGGGCTGCTCTCCTTTCTCAGGGAGGGAGGACTGCCTCTCCCGCTGAATGACTGACACAAGGTGGTGGTAATGCTGGTGCAGGAGTGGCAGAGTAGGCAGGGAACTGCAGGATTCTGTGGGCATGCACATACCTCCATGTATGAACATCCAGCTTGCATGCCCCAGTGAAGGGATGGAGACAGAAAATGGAAAACTAGAAGCAGAAGCAGGCCCCATGATTCTCCTATCATGCTTCCATCCTCAGGTGTGATCAGGTCTGGAACCAATCTAGATTTTTGCAGTGGGGGGGGGATGACCCTCCCTACTATACATATATAAAAAAGGAAAACAAAAATTGGACTGTGCAAATCAGTCACATGATGAAAATCTCATCCCTTTATAATACCACTAGTTTGTGAAGAGGGAAAACAAGCTGGATGGGGGAGCTAGGGTCTCATGGATGTAAGCTTTTGATTAATGTCTACATGCTTGTGCTGCTTAAAAACACATATGGGGCCCTATACATGATGCTAATGTGCCACCCACACCGGGGCTATTGGCATCGTTAAGCATGAATGCCGCAACAGGTACTGGGCAGCATTCACCAAAGGAGTGCACATCAGATATGCCGGATCCCCTGGCCATGTGGAGAGTGACACGCTGGGGGTGGGTGGGGGGATGTGCCAGCACTATGTGAAATTCACAAAGGCATATAGTACTGGCTGCAGGGTGGCAGAAGACTGAGCGCCCCCACTGACAAGACCCACTGGTCGTGGTGGACCCCTAGATACCCTCAGCCATGCTGACCCAGCCCTCAGGCCACTGGTGAGGGCTAAGGGGTTGCTTCAGGGGGGTGATTGTCTGGATGTTGTGGTGCCATGACCCAGTGGTGCCAGTCACCCCCACACATAGTGACCTTGTCTGTGATGCATTGAGCCCCCCATTTCCAGATGCCAGAGCCATGGCTCTGACTGGCAGGTATGGGGGTGTGGTGGTTGTCGTTGCCGCGGGTGGGTGGGGGGCACTGGCATGACAATTGCTGGGGTACCAGGTTGGGGGTTGGGATTCTGTGTACCTGGTCATGTCAAGGGGGAAGGGAGTATGAGTGCTATTACAAGTCAGGGCTCTGCTGTGTGGAGGGAGGGGGGTCTTCCATCCAATGGTCTGAGTGGGCACATGGGTTGGGGTGCCTGCTGTAGTCATTCACGCACCTGGACCCATGCCTGAATGTGCAAGGGATCCACTGTCAGCCTAGGATTGACATCTGATTGGATGTCTGCCTGGGACAGCAACTTGATCCCCAGCCACCTTACAGAGTACTTGACACCTTGGGGGCAGAGCCGTGGACAGATGCTCACCGGTCATGAATTCCAGCATATGTGCACCTGTCCGCAGGTGTGCACCTACGCTGGTGGGATACGTGCCTCTGGCATGTAATTCTCACCCCTTTAGTGCATAAGGCCCATAGTTTGTGTTTGTTAGGATACCGTCTTTCTTACATGTTTTTCACTACTATCAATAATATCATTTTACAGCCATATTGGCTCTGGCTAGACTTTGTTTGGACCTTGTGATTACTAAGAATGAGCAACAGAGTGTTGACATGAATCTATTTTGGAAACCCACCGACTGTAACACCCTTCTGCAGGCAGATTCATGTCACACCTGCCATGCTATAAATAATATTCTGATCAGCCAGTTTTTAAGAGTATGCAGAAACTGCAGCATGACTGAAAAGTCTGAGGAGGATGCATTAGATCTGAGTTAAAGGTTTCTAAATAAGGGGTTATGGGAGGGAGAGTATAAATAGGGCTTATCAGAGAGCAGTTAATACCAATAGACAGACCCTCCTGTTTTCCACTACCAGTACCACACCCCAAGGGAAAATATGTAACTTTATCACTACATATAGCACACAGGCCAGTGAGGTTGAATGGATCCTTCCTAATAATGAAAAGTTTTGAAGACCAAAATCAGGCTGAAGGAGTGGACTAAAAATCCATCATGCATGGTTTACAAGTGGCCTCAAATACAGCAGATAGAGTGACACGTAACTTGCAAACTATGTCTCAAACTACTTAGTTACCGTCACTACCTGCCAGTTGCTACCAGTGTGGTAGATGCAAGTTTTGTTGTAACATTACAGCTAAAAAGGAAGTCGAAAACCCCAACACAGGGGAAAGGCATAAAATCCAGTACTGTACTTTATAAATTGTGACACCACCAATGTGGTGTACCTTGTCAGGGGTAAATGCTCCAGCTTTTATGTTGGACACATAAAAATAAAGTTTGAAGAGAAAGTCAGTGATCATGTTAGGGCAATTGCACAAGGCAATATGGAATATGCCACAGAAGCCCACAGAAAAAAGTGCCAAATCCTGATAACCACTGATAGTCATTCACAGGAATTGAAAAGGTTATTGTGGGTCTGAGAGTAGGGGATGTTGTGAACCTGCTTTGCAGGAGGAAAGGTTTCTTGACTTTTAAGCTCAAAGCTACTAGAGGTCAAGGCCTCAATGACAAAACTGAGCTAATTCCATACTTACGAAATGATTAAGACAGTGCTATTTAAGCAATAAGGCACAACAGGGTGTGGGTTATTGGGGATTTACCCACGCCTTGTGTGGTGAGTCACGAGGCACAGCCGAGTGACTTAACCACACAAGAAGTGGGTAAATCACCCAATAATTCACATCCTGGAGTGCCTTATTGCGATTATACAATGGACCTATGTGTAAAATAAATTTAAAATGTGTTTAATTATGATTTTTATAAATCCCATTTCTCAGCCGTGGGTTATGCAGGATTTACCCATGGTCATGTGACATGTTTTTGCCAATGAGGTTACAGGATTTTTATACACCATTGTATAATTAACTGAAGTGTTCAGTATTTGTTAACCGCCATGCTTATAGCCAGGTTGTATTAAAGCAAAGCTCTTGTGCATATATCTGAGTTTTTAACTAGAGTGGTGTAATATATGTAAAAAGATTTTTACACTGTGTGTATATATTGTAAATACACTTAGTACTTTATTCTGAATGCCCCCCCATGATTGTCCTTAATTCAGGGGTATAAATGTGTGGACACCTGGTGGTGCATGAAGCGTTGAGATTTTGTTGTGCTTATCCATTTGTCCTGGTCATTTGCTACAATAAAAGAAGCCTTCAGAGTAAGTAAATTGGCTTCCATTTATTTTCTGGCAGTGTGTGCAAAGCTTTTTGGTTCTCCAGTTTGAATTTTCACTGATGCACCTCAGGACTTTTGAGATGACTTTTCTGTTACTTTCATATGTTTCAAAGGCTACTCCTAACTTTGTAATGTTTGCAGATTTTGGCCCCAAATTTTCAACATAGCCTTTTGTTGCCCCACTTCATGAACATGACAAGTATTTTTTAAATCCCCTCCAAAAGACATTAACTCTGTACAATTACCTTTTAGACAGGATTAAAAAAATTAGCCCATCTTGATCATAAGGCGGGACCATAAAAAGACTATGTTCAGAATATGGGGTGAAAATGTGAAAAAAAACAAACCTGCTAAGTTATATGAACACATGTTGATTTTTTTCAACATATACTCTTACCTTCAGTTTAGCACAGTGGTTTATGGCTCTGAGCTGCAAACATGGAGACCTGAGTTTGAATCCCACAACCCCCACTTGTATGCTGTGTGACTCTAAGCAAATCACTTAACTTCCTTGTGCTTCCAGGTCACACCTGGAAACAAGCTTCAGCTTAGTCTGCCTTTCCTGGTTAAACAATTTCACCTTTCCCCTAACTTTGTCATTTGTGCAGATTTTGGCCCCAAATTTGTAACATAATCCTTGTATTCCCCCACTTCATGACCATGGCACGTGTCATTTTTCAAATCCCCTTCAAAACATGTTTTCTCAGTCATACCACAAAATCAACCTTCAGATTGGATTTAAAAAACTTCCAGTATCTTGAGCATAACTTGAGGTCATAAAAAGTCTCTGATAGAAATTTGGGGGTCAGAAAGGTTGAAGCCTGCTGAAAATGAGATAATTGTCTCTCAGCTGGCCTATGGTGGGTAAATACATTGTAAAAATTGGTACAATAATACCGCCACTGAAAAGGAGATATTGTGTCTCTGCTGTCCTATTCTGGGTGCTTACAGTCTAGAAAAGTGTAATGCAGGATACAACTGAAAATAAGAAAGTGCATCTTTGCTTAGCTATCCTGGATAAATATATTGCAGAAATGTGTAAAAGCAGGACCCACTGAAAATGAGATTACATCTCATCTTGTCCATCCTGGGTAAATATATAGCAAAATATATAAAAGAAGGACCTCATTACAGCAGAACCCCACTGAAATGTACATCAGTGCTGCTCTATCCTGGGAAAAATTACTGATCCCCACTGAAAATAAGAAATTGCCTCTCAGCTGGGCTATCCTGGGTGTATACTTTATAAAAATGGATAAAAACAGGAGCCCATTGAAAAGGAGATGTCACATCTGAGCTCTGCTCTCCTTGGTAAATACAGTGTAAAACTGTATCAAAGCAGGACACCATTGAAAATGAGATATTGCATCTCATCCCATCCATCTTGTGCTACTATGTAGCACAAATGTGTACAAGCAGGACCCCAGTACAGTGCAATATAAAGTACAACCGTAAAAGTGAGGATGGATGTGGTCTTTAAATAAATAACATTGTATAAGTGATATAGTAACTGCTATAATAAGATATGTATATACAGTACCATACTAAAAGAAATAACAAAAAAGCCACAGCAATTAACAAACATAGAAACATAACAAAACAAATACAAGACCACCCTTGTTGGCATCAGCCAAATCTTGATATTACTAGATTTGGCTTCAAGTGCAGTCTGTTCTTCTATCACTAGTTTTGCCACTCTAATTCTGTATTTGCCTTCTAATTTTGTCTCTGTAATTTTTTTTGCTTTTTAATTTTTATTAGATTTAACAAAGTGCAAATACATAAGATAAACATCACTGTAATCAAGCAATACAATGATAGTTTTACAGTAATGAATGAAAGAAATATATTGAACTTAAATATCACCTAATAATAATTACATTATATTCTTGCGTTATATATCTAAGTGTTACAAAATGTTTTAATTATCTAGAATTGTTCACAGAGGAAAATAAACTAATCTATTCATATTACTGTCACTATTACGTAACTAAGAAAATGAATCAAAATGGTGTTAAACAACTGAAGTTTGTCTAAGCTATATGACTGATTCTACAATGGCAAGAAGGAATCTTGTGCTCCGATTGGTCAGTATGGGACTGGATCAGTGGTGTTATCCTGGCATAACACCATGGATCTAGTCCCATTACACAAGTGACCGCATGTAAAGAAAAAAAAAACATTGCTCCACTGCCTACGAGCAGCTTCAATGGCCCCCGCTTAGTTGCTCTGCTCCCAATTCCTCACAGACGAGGAGCGTACACAGTAAGAGATGTTGAACAAAATGACACCCACCCACAACCCTTTTACAAAAGAACCACAAATGTTCCTCTCATAAAAAAAAAAGAAATAACTAATACAGATTCACAGAGCAAGCATGCCCAGCAATCACACCGAGATGGAAAAACAGACAAATGTCTTCAGTCCCTGCAAGGCTCTCTCTCACTCGCTCTGTAATTTACTTTCTTTCTCACTTGCCTCCCAAAGTAACAACCACACAACTATCCCACATAAAAAAAAAATCCAAAACCCAGAAAGCTTCCTATTGATGAAAACACAAATGTCTACATTTAAGGAGTGAGTGCACACAAAGATCAACTGCATCTTCAGACTGTCACGGTACGGCTCTCACTCGCTCGCCTCTAAACTCACTATCTCATTAAAAACAAGTAAAAATGACCTGAAATATTTCTGTACCTCAAATCTTTCATCTTCTCAGCAGCAAGTCGGTGTCTTGGGGGAGACATTATAAAAAACACAGCAACTCCACCTATTGACTAAACAAGAAATCTGCACTATTTTTTTAATATGTAATCCTACCCATTCCTAAAAATGACATAAGAAACCCTAATTCTAAAGTATTTTTCTTTCTTTTTTTTTCTTCTTTACAAATGAGCCATTGCATAATAGGAATAATGCACTCCAGGGTGTGTGTCAAGCTGGGATAATGCCACGCCTGGGGCACTGGCCGCCCTCGGCCTGTAGCCTCGTGCTTAACCACCCCAGACATGGCATTATCCAGCACAACTACCAATAAATATTCACCTGATAATGCTAATGTGCCCATTGCTTGCAGCTACTGTTCGAATGTCGGTGCTTTGTCTACGTTTACATTTAGACAAAATAACATAGAGACATAGACTTTGATGGCAGATAAGGACCACTTTGCCCATTTCCCTGCCTACTGGATAAAGCTGCAGATTCTAGTTAACCAACAGCCTACTTCCTCCTACCTCCCACTATACTTGCCTTATGTCTGTCCCATGCATTCTTGATTTCCCCCACTGTTTTTGACCCCATGCCCTCCTCAGGAAAGCAGTTCCATGCATCCACCACCCTCTCCATGAAAAAATACTTCCTCACATTGTCCCTGAGCCATCCCTCCTTTATCTTCAAATTGTGCCTCCTTGTTCTTGCACATCTCTTTTTCGGAAAGATGCTACCCTCTTGAACTTTGTTGATTCCCTTGAGATACTTGAAAGCTTCTATCATGTCCCTCCTCACCCTCCTTTCCTCAAGGGCATGCATATTAAGCTCTTTAAGTCTCTCTTTGTATGGCTTCTGTTGCAGACCCTGAACCATTTTAGTTGCCCTCCTCTGGACTGTCTCCATCCTGTCTATGTCCTTGTGGAGATGGGGTCTCCAGAACTGCACGTAGTACTCCAAATGAGGTCTCACCAACTATCTGTACAGAGGGATAACCACTTCCTGTTTTCTACTGGCGATGCCTCTCCCTATGCATCTCAGTATCCTGCAGCCCTCCTTGTTGCCTTCTCACATTGCTTGCCTACCTTAAGGTCATCTGATACGACTACCCCCATGCCCCTTTCCATTTTTGGTTTTGTTAGTACCCCCCCATTGTGTACTCTTCCCCTGAGTTTTTGTTTCACAGGTACATTACTTTGCACTTCTTTGCATTGAACCTAAGCTGCCATACGTTTGACCATTCCTCCAACCTTGCCAAGTCCCTTCTCATCCTTTCCACCCCCTTGTGTATCAACCTTGTTGCAGATCTTTGTGTTGTCTGCAAAGAGGCATACTTTTGCTTCCAGTCCCTCTGCAGTGTCTCCTATAAAGACATTAAAGAGGACTGGTCTCAGTACTGAACCCTGCGGTACTCCACTAGTAACCACCCTTTCTTCAGAGTGTACTCCGTTTACTATTACCCTCTGTGTCCTGTTGTCCAGCCAGTTTGTTATCCAGGCTACCACCCTGGCACCCACTCCCAGGTTGGCTAACTTGTTTATTAATTGTTTGTGTGGGACTGTGTCAAATGCCTTGCTAAAGTCTAGGTAGGCCATATCCACAGCCCCTCCCTGGTCTACTACTTTGGTCACCCAGTCAAAGAAATCTATTAGATTTGTTTGACATGACCTTCCCACTGTGAATCCATGCTGCCTTGGGTTCTGTGCCCCACTGGCCTCTAGGTACTCAACAATTCTTTCTTTCAGAATTGATTCCATCATTTTCCCTACCACTGAGGTTAAACTAACAGGTCTGTAGTTTCCTGCCTCTGTCTTGCTCCCACTTTTGTGAAGGGGAATCACATCCTTCCTCCTCCAGTCCTCAGGTACCACACCATCCTCCCATGATTTGTTAAAAAGGGTAGTCAGTGGTGTCACTAGGTCTCCCCTTAGTTCTTTTAGAATTCTGGGGTGAATCCCGCCAGGCCCCATTGCTTTGTCCACTTTCAGTTTTACGAGTTCTTTCAGGACCTTTTCTTCTGTGAATGGACTGGTATCGACTCCCCTGTCCAGAGTGCTTCTATTGTTTGGTTTAGGTACCGCCCCCTCTTCTTCTTTTGTGAATACTAAGCAAAACTATTCATTTAGTATCTCTGCCTTTTCACTGTCACCTCTGCCCACCCTCCCTCCCTTTATTAAGCCACACTATCCCTCTTGGTCTTCCTTTGCTCCTGATGTACCTATAAAGGTTTCATCCCTTGTTAACTGAGTTGGCTATCTTTTCCTAGGTTTGGGCCTTCACTATTCTGACTGCCTTCCTCACTTCCTTCTGCTTTAACTGATACAGCTCTCTGTCCTGCTCCTTCTGTGATTCCTCATACTTCCTGAATGCTATCTTTTTCTCTCTAACATTTCCTGCCACCTCTTTTGAGAACCATAGTGTTTTTTTACTTTGTTTTGTTTTGTTTATTTAGTTCACACAAAGGCTTGCTGCCTCTGTGATGGCAGTTTTGATTTTTCACCATTGTTCTTCCACCCCTCCTTTCTGCCCTTTTGCTAGTACACTCCTTAGGCACTCACCCATTTTGCCAAAGTCAGCCCTCCTAAAGTCTAGTACCTTCACTTTTGTATTGCTTGGCTCTACGGATGTGTTTATCATGAACCACACTGTTTGGTGGTTGCTTGTTCCTAGATGGCTACCCACATCTAAATCTGTGATCCTCTGTCTGTCCCCATTTGAGAGTACCAGGTCTAAGACTGCTCCCTCCTGAGTGGGTTCCAGAAT
This sequence comes from Neoceratodus forsteri, assembly GCA_016271365.2. Classification (NCBI taxonomy): domain Eukaryota; kingdom Metazoa; phylum Chordata; order Ceratodontiformes; family Ceratodontidae; genus Neoceratodus; species Neoceratodus forsteri. The sequence goes on from CM057449.1 coordinate 1,842,116,026, forward strand.
TAGCTGTCTGAGGCATGCCCCCTGCAGGGCATCGAGAATGACCCTGCTCTTGGATGTGGCTGCAGCAAATGTGTTCCAGTTAACATCTTGCATATTCAGGTTCCCCATCAACAATATCTCTCCTTTCTCTGCCATTCTAAGGATGCCTTCTATCATTTCCTTGTCCATTTCCTCCCCCTGAGATGGGGGTCTGTATACAACCCCCATGCAGATTGTGGTGTCATTTTCTGTCTCCAAGGTGACCCACCGTGCCTTCTCTCCTCCCCATTTACCTTTAAGTGTTTTGAGACACAAGGCTGCAGCCAATAACCAAATTTTCTGAGGTCTGGTTTGTGCGAATAATGAAGAGAAGTCACCTAGTATGAATATTGTGGGGTCTGAGAAATATGATTTTGCAAGATTTTACTACAAAAATCTACAACTAAATTCCAAATATGATAGCTCTTTGGGCATACCCATAGCTTATGTAATATATTTGCATCTTTTTATTGTAACAGTCAGATACATTTTTTCCATAGTTGTCCACAGTGGTGTGGGAAGTTGGATAACTTTGCTCAGCAGACTAATTAACAAATTTGCCACAATTCATAAACTTAATCCAGTCTGCAAAGTTCCAAATCACAGTACAGGGCTAACTTCATGAATGGTGAATTTGGTAGCTTCACTGGTGAAGTGGGGGCACACAGGTGAAGTTTGAAATGTACCATGAGACTGGAGGTCACATGATATTGAAATGATCTGTACACCATGTGAAGGCTGTGTTCAGTGCAGATTTATGAAGAAAGAGTTGGAGTGAAGTCTGTCCCTCCTTGTCTGAGCAAAAAACTTTTAATTTAAAACTACTCCGGAAGCAGACCGAACTAAATCACCACACGATCAACTCAGTGGCAGAGAACAGGACTGTGGTGTAACACGGCTGCATGCTATTGTGCTGAAGAAAGAAAGAGTCTTAGCACAAGTAGCAGGATCATTAAAAAACATATTTTGATTAATAAAAGGTATGCCACCAGAGTTTAATTGATCTTACCGGGTTTTCTTGTGCTTTGTTTTTCGCCAGACTTGCTGTCCCTGAGTGTTCTCTTTCCCCGCAGGAAGAAATCTGATGGTGGGGCAGGACAGCGGGTTAAGGAGAGGCTCTTCGAGAAGGTCTAAAACCAAGAAACAGACAGAATATGATGGTTCTATGCCTGAGGATTTGCTGAAAAGAGCCTGGGTTAGGAACTTCTTTGAATTTAAAAAAGGGAGGTATTTTCTCTCGAGTTTCCCCAAAATATTTAGTTGTTTATGATCTTGTTTGGATTACAAATACCAAAGCTGTGTTTAGTTGAGTTTAAAAGTTGAGTTTAAAAGTGATAATTTTTTAGTATTAAAACTTTAGAATTTGTTTCTATTTTATATACAAGATTTTTATGTTATTTTTTTGTTATTTGTAGATTTACGCCCTTTGTAAACCTTGCTTTCTGATTGGTTTCTGGGGTCAAGTGTTTCAAGTGTCAAATAGCCTATTCAGTGTTTGCTGACTGAGAATTGTCATTACTGAAGGTGAACGTTGAGGTGATGCGTATGAGAAGAGGATTGTTAGAAGTTTTAGTCGTATTTTAGTCACATTTTTATTTTCTCAGTGCTGCAGTTTTGTATTTAACATACTCTGTCATTGTTGGTGTGCTGCACTTTGGCCTAAATTTCCTTTTGGAGAAGCCAACATACAGATTGGTGTAAAACACGATTGAGCTTGCAAAGCTGTGTTATGCCTCTAACGTCCTTCATGATCACTTTTAGACCCGGTTTGAGACTGTAAGTTTTTTAGTTTTAATATATGTTATTTCGACCTTAGAGTACAATATTAATTAGTTTTTTAAGGATATAAATTTATTTGTATTTTAGGTGGTATTTACTATTTTATGTTTTTTTATGAAGGTATCCGGGAACTGGCCCGATTTGGCTACAATATGAAAGAGGGAAAAACAAAGTCAAAGTCAAAGCAGGACTTTTGAATATGTCAGTTTTTCTTGAGAGGTCATTGCTATATGAAGCTATATGAACTTTTTATTTCTTGTGTTTAAAAATAAACTTGCTTCAGCATCTAGTCTTCTCTGAAGTGGAACTTATAGAACTTAAAGAGTTTAAGAAGAAACTATACTTTTGACTTATTCAAAATAGACAGTGATTGTCAAACAACTTTTGGTGGAATACTGCCAGAACATCTACCCTGAGTGAAAGTGGCCTGGGATAATTTGTAATCTACAGATAGATGCTTGTGTTGTGTTCACTCCTACTGAAGGCAATTAGAGTGTTCTGTATGTGTATTTTATATACTTACTGTATGTTATTACTATTATTAGTTTTCTTAAGCACGAACATCCTTTTAGCCTGAAAATGTGATACCATAAAGCTGAGTCAAGTATTGTAAGTGCTCTGTGTAAAAACAATTAACACTTGAGGAGATGATACAGACTAGGCGGCAAACCCTGGAGAAAACTCAGGTTAATGTGCAGGGGAATGAAAACCAGGGTACTGGAGAATTAGACCCTTGGCAGTCTAACCAGAATGGCTTTACTCAACAAGTCATTTCAGAAGGAGAAATGACTGATCCATCTGCTAGCCCAATGATGGTTAAATTAAAATCTAAAAAATGGGTAAAAAAATTTGGAAAAATAAATAATAAAGAGGTAAGGGGACAGATTAAAGGGAAAAAGCAAAGAAAATTATGGATCACTTCCTGAAAAATAAATTGGAAAATGACGTTTTGGGTTTAATAAAAAAAATGCTCAAATTGTGCTGTTAGATTAGAAGAAAGAAAATGTAGTGGATGGTATTACCTCAAGAGATTTTGAACTAATATTGTCTGTTTCCCAACAAAGCCTTCTGAACTTTACTTCTGCCCCAAAAATCTTTAGAGATGTTTATAATATGGAGATGAATAGTGAGAAAAATTCATTTCCCATAGAGATCTCTTTAGATACAATGAAGAACAATAACACTGATCAAACAAAACAGGATAGTAGTTTAGAGCCTGGGTCTATCAAAAAAGTAAATTTTAATGATGGGAGAAGTGAGGGAAGCCATTTTGATGCTAGTTTATATTTTGATAGTCCATCTCCTAGTATGGAATTCTCACCAGAAGGTATTGAATTTAAAATGAGATCACCAGTAGTGATAAATAAACTGAGGGAAAATAGCAAAAATATAAAAGAACTCTCTAAAGATACTGATGAAATAATTATGGAAATGCATAATACTATCAATGGGTTAGAGAAGTTAGAACACCCGAATACTACACAGTATAGTGAGAATAATGAAGTTAGTCCCATAGAGATTACAGTGACTGAAGGAGAAACTTGTAGAGTTAATAGTACTGGGCATACTTTGCATAATTACCCATTTTATTTAAGTGAGGAACTTAAAAGATCGATGTCCAATCCGCAGGTGGCACACTTGTTTCAGATAGAGCAGATTTTAAATCTGAAGGAGGAGTTTGAAACTATTAAAATATTGTTATAAATAGTTATAGACTAGAAGACATTTTATATAAAATATATCTTTTGATCCCAGACAATAAATCCACCTCATTTCAACTGGAGGAGAATGATCAGATTAGTCAGACTAGTCAGGATATGACAATTCTCCCTGCATTAAGACCCTCTTCTAGGCCAGATTTTTCTGTAATAACCATTATTGATACTCCAAAAAAGAGAATTGTAACTAAGAATAGAAAAAGAAATAAAAACAGAAGACGACACAGAGATATGAGGAGAGCTCAAACTGGGGTTAATCAAAGGAAAGGTCATATTGCGACTGTTGAGGAAACAACTAATAAGGATATAACTCATTAATCTAATGTAAATTGTGAAGCTCTAAGCCAAGAAGAGAGCTTTGTGACTAAAAATGATAATTTTACCCAGTTAAGGGAAATTGGAATAAAGAAGGAGAAAAGAATGTGTGATCTATTAGATATATGTGTGACAGTTGACAATAATGTTAAGATACTGAAATCTGAATGGAAAAAAAGAACCATGTATAAATGAAGGAACTCTCAATACAAACTATTTCTTATGAGGTCTTGGACTTGGAACAAGATGATATGATGGTAGATGTTAATAACTGTGCTATCCTGACCTTATATGGTCTGGATGTACGTTTGTTTCCTACAATGAAGTTGATTAAGAACAGGATTGTGAACCTTTTTAGGGCAGCTATGGGCATGGAGATCAGGGGAAATGATATTGTAAGAATCATATCTGATAAAGACATAGATGGTAATGATTTTATATTTATCTTTTGTGTTGAACCAAGACTGGCAAACCATTTGTGGCTTAATAGTAGTAAATTGGAACCATTGGGAAAGAAACTTGATTTCAGTAACAGGGACTCACTGAATATTTATAAAAATAAGATTGGGAGTGAAAAAATCTATTTGAGTAATTTTGTTATTATGGAAGCAAACCAAGAATCTGCCGGTAAACTTAAACAATTATTATATAACATGTTTTTTCATGTTGCTCAAATACCTGAAGATTTTTTTGAGATTGAGTATGCCAGCAGAAAAAAGAGCATACATGGAAGTGGTCAGATTGATGTTTGCTTGATTGGGGCTGGTGTATGGGACTGTATTCATAGAAGCCTCCCAATACTAGATGAAATAGGCATTTATATTATTCAAAGTGAGAAACTGTATTACAGAGTTCCCAAGGTATCGAAGGGTCATCAAATAGAAGTGGAATTTACTGATCTAATATTATATCTCTTTGGAGTAAAGAAAATTAGGAATGAAAATCATTATAAAACTAAACAGGTAGTAGTAGATATTTTGACCCAGTTTGTGGATATTCCTATCTCAAGGGATTTAATTGAGATTAAAAGAGTAACAAAAGATTCTAATTGTGATCAGATTGAAATCTCCCTGAAATCAAGAGAGATACATGATGCAATCCTAAATAATTTGGATAAATTTGATAACATGGGTCTTTATATAATACAGGAAGAAATCCTTAAAGATAAAGAATTGACAATTAATGCTCCAGCTGTAGAATAGAAACAAGGAGGTTTTAAGGTCAATAGTACACTGGAAGAGAACCAACTTTTGGGAATTAAGAGAAGTGAGAAAATAGAAACCCAGACAATTTACAATATCAAGGTAGACAATAGATTTGCAGAACTCACTGATTCGAGTGTATGACTGGAAGATCACGGAAACTCAAAAGATTCTCTAGAAGAGGATGTAACATTCAAAATAATATCATGGAATATTGCAGGATTAACTAATAGAATAGTTGATCTGGATTGGAAACAGTTTATTACCAACCATCACATCTTATGCCTACAGGAAACCTGGTCAACAAGTGAAAGAGAAATTAGTTTGAATGGTTGCTCAAACTACCATTTGCCAGGAAAGAAAATAGGTAAGACTGGTATGGTATCGGGTGGTCTTCTTACTTCCTATAAAATTATGGAAGGTTTAAATGCCATATTAATAAATGAATGTTCTATAGCCCAAGCTTTTTTAGGTGAGTATTTTAAGGATGTCTTCCTTTTGATTAATGTTTATATGCCACCTATTAACTCAAAATATTTCAGTGAGTCCTTGTGGGATGAATTGGAGAATTTGTTGCAGGAAATCCAAAACATAAGACATGATCTCTACATATTATAATGTGGTGACTTAAATGCCAAAATTGCTAATTATGATGGTTTTTCAACTGATATCATGAAAAATTGGGTATTTTTGACAGCAGCAGAGTATGAGCGGATATCAATGGATACAAAATTGAATAATATGGGTAAACATTTTTAGAGTTATTGATTAATCAAAATTTGGCTCCAGTGAATGGAAGAATAAAACCAGATAAACTGGGATTATTTATACATTATGGACCAAGAGGTCCAGCAGTTATTGATTACATCTGCTGGAGTGGTGATATGGACATATGGTCTTATTGTAAGGTTATTGAAAGAAGTGATAGTGACCATTTTCCTATAGTTCTACCTAGGAATAGAGAAGTGTATGAATTGATAAAAGAAAATCATATTATGAATGTTGAGGTAAGGAACTATAAGAAAATTAAAATGGGAATTTAACATAGAACAGTCAGTTGTTAAAGTTTTACATAATTTAACTGTGCTGGTTAGTAATCCTACACTATTAGATATGAAAAGCTATATAGAGAAGTACTTTGATATTATTCAGGGACTCTTATGATAGGGAGAAAAATTGTTAGAAAAAACAATAGCTGGTATGATCATGAATGCTTGATGGCAAAAAGAGCACTTAATAGGTCAGTGAGAAAAACAAAAGTTTCTAATGGTTTAATCAATACCAAGAATATAAATAAAGTAAGAGAAAATTACAAAAAATTACTTCTAAAGAAACGTAACATCTTTAAATTAAAATAATGGCAAAAGATGTTGGATATAATAGAAAAAAAAGACCAACAATCCTTCTGGCTTATGGTAGCAAAGGGCACTGATAATAGTAAAAATGACTTGGATATTTATATTACAGAAAAAGTTCTGATTGAACATTTTTGTAAATTATTTTTTGATGAGATTTATATTGATATTAACTTGCTATGGGAATTATATGTAGATAGAGCTTACTTTCAGAGGATAACTCCAAAGGAAGTTTATGTTGCAATAGTAACTTTAAGGAGGGGCAAGGCTCCAGGCCCTGATTCAATCCCAGCGGAAGCATTTATATGCTTACAGTAGTAGCCACAGACATTGCCAGCTATTTCCAGATATTTCGTGAAATTTCTGAAGAGTTTCTCTTTGCTGCCCCTACTGTGAAAATGCAGAAAGCAGGAGATTTCTCCAGAAATATCACAGAAATGTTGGGAAATAGTTGGCAATGTATGTGGCTGCCACTGTACCTATATTTTGGAGGGATGTCCTACTGATATATTTTAATGAATGCATTTATTCAGGGGGTACAGCAGCAGAATGGAAAGGAGCAATTATAATACCCATATATAAAAAAGGGGATAGACAAGATCCGGCAATGTATCAATCAATTTCATTGTTGGATATTGTGGGGAAGATTTTTGCAAAAATTATTAGCAGTCATCTAAATGAAGAAGTAAATAGATTAGGTGGGCTTTCTGAACTTCAGTCAGATTTTAGAAGGGGCTATATGACAGTAGATAACACTTTTGCATTAATGCATTTGTATGAAAAATATGTAAAACTGAGAAAACAAAAGATTTATATGGCCTTCACAGATTTTAGCCAAGCTTTTGATTCAATCTATAGAAATAAATTATGGCAGCTAATGTTTGAATGGGGAATTAACCCCATATTAATTAGTATAATAAAAGAACTATACTCGCAATCCTGGGTTCAAGTAAGATAGGTGAAAAATGGCCAACTATCTAAGCCTTTTTTAATAAACAAAGGAGTGAGGCAGGGCTGTATATTGGCACCATTAATATTCAATATTTATCTGAACACATTTGTGTTACAGTTAAATGCAGAAAACCTAGAATCCTCAAAGGTAGACAATTGTTTATGTCCTGCCCTTGCATATGTGGATGATTTAGTATTAATTGCTTTAAAAGAAAAAGGATTGCAAAGTAAATTAGGGAAACTTCTTTTTTTTAGAAAAAGATTATGGATTGAAAATTAATGAACAGAAAACATAAGGTATGATTTTATGGAGAACATAGAAGTAAACAGGATTGGAGCATTAATGGAAAAAAATGAAAAATTGTACAGCAGTATGAGTATCTAGGTTTGATTATTTCCTCTAATGGAAAATGGCAAAAACATATTGAAAACCTTAAGTTGAAATTGAAACAAACTGCAGGAGCTTTAAAAAGATTTCATTACAAATATGGGGGAAATACCATGGTACCCTTAATAAAAGCAATAAAAGCAAAATATTTTCCACAAGTAACTTATCAAAGTGAGATTTGGAGTTTGGATAAAAAAGAATCAACAGAAGTGCCAATAAATTGTACAAAATGCAATAGGTTTGAGTGCTTCAGCCCCAAATGTTTTAGTAAGAGTGGAACTTGGGATGGTTTCATTGAATGCATTAATAACGATTAGGAAATTGAGTTATTGGATTAAATTAACAAGAATGGGTAGAGAATGTTTACCTGCCTTATGTTTTATGGAAAAAATGGACTGGGGGAAAATTAGGTTGTTATAGATCAGACTGGCTAAAGGAGATATGAGTATTTTTAAGTAATCATGATCTGGACATTCTGAATAACTTATATTGCAATGGAATTCAAATTAGTACCCAGTATTTTAAATATATGAGGAATAAAGTGGTAAATGCATGTAAAGAAATTGATCTTCAAAAGGCATTAAAAATAAAGATCTCACCCTGGTTAATAACATATGACTTAAAACATGAGTTTAGGATACTATTTAGAGGTGATAAAGGATCAAGTGGCAAGACATTGGTATACTAAATATTGTGTGGGTCTCTTTTATTGTAATATTATGAATGCTTGTTTTTTAAAGAAATTAAAAAAGGAGTATAGGCTGTGTGAATGCTTATATCCAGCAATAGAGGATTTAATGTAATGTTTGATTGTTCTTGGTATAATAAGCAGAGAACCTATTGGCTCAGACTAATTTGGAATTCAATACAATTGACGGATAAAGAGACCCTGTTAAATATTATGTTTACTACCCAAGATGATTATATTATAAATCAAGTAGCTTTTCATCTAAAGATAATTGCAATAATACGACTGAAATATTGTAAGAGATGATTTTGGTCAGTTGAATTATACCCTTGCAAATATAAAATATTTATAGAAGAGGACATATGCATTTTAAACAGTCTGGATATTGGATTTTAAATGTGTTGTATACTTGTATTGTAATAATTATGTCTTGTACAGGGTGATTTCTTTTTTTTGTCTATGTGTAATGATTTATATTGTAACGGTATATGACCGAACAAATAAAGTATTTTGATTTGATACTCCAAAAGCAGTGTATTTTGAACCATATCACTCACAAAAATATCTAGAGGGCCTTGTGTAGCTAGATTACTGTTGTTTGTGTGTAGCTTTGTAGATTTGTAGTTCAACATAATAGTTTTGTTTTGTCTCATGAAGCAATGTTGTGTGGTGGAAGGATGTTTCATCCAGCAAGCAAAGCACCCATGAACACTAGTCTGATTTGTTTTTCTCAGTCTTTTTCCTTAATTATTTGTGTCTGTGGTCTCTGGTTTTGTCATTTTAGTTCTGTAGTACAGTTTTGTGTGGTTAAGTGAATTATTTTTGTCAGTCTGTTTCTATATTGATTGTAGTTATTTTGTTAGTTATTGGAGTGACGGTGTTACTTACAGTAACTTGTTTTGAATTATCACTGTTGTGTGTGTCTAGTTAATATCCATTGTGTTAAAAAAAATACAAAAAAAACCCCCAGACTTCTTTTTTGTGGTTTACTATAGCTAGTGTTAGCTCGGCAAACTGTTTTGTTCTGATTCAGATCACACTACTAATCCCTCTGCTGAAGTGTTGTCTGCTGCTGCTGGTATTTAGCTTTACTGCAGTGTCTATTTCATTTTTTCCTTGCACTATTAATAATCAAAATATATAAAATGACTAGAAAGAGATACCGAGTAAAGGAGAGGTGCGGAAGTGGCTAAAGTGCGTGGAGTTCTGTGGGGCAAGGTTGTTGGCAAATGCTGCCCCACCAGCCATGATAAGTTCAGTTGTTTGATAGCCAAGCACCCAGAAAGGTCCAGCCTACTCTGCATAGCATGTTTGAGCATCATGCCACATACCCACCTGATCATGCTATTGCATGGGAACTGAATGCAGCATATGTTAAAATGCTGGAAATTGCTCTACTGCATTCTCTTTTGTGAAGAATGTGAGATTGAAAAGGTTGATGGTACATGCCTGTCCCATATGGCAGATTCCCTCACAAGCATACTCCTCCACCTGTGACATTCCTGAACTTTATGGGACTGCATCACACACGGTAATCCATGTCCTGCTACATTAAACATTCCCATACATACATCTCAGTACTGATACACGGACCAGTGGCCAAACAGCTGGTAGCTCCTATCTGTGCATTACTGCACATTGGGCACAGGTACCTGGGGTAGTATTTGACTCTGTCCATGGGAAAAATGATACTAAGCCTAATTTCTGTGGTAGCAACACTCCAGTTATTCACCAGCATGTCATACTTGCAATGATCACACACAGGTCAGGAAATGTGAGAATTCCTTCTGACTGAGATTGATGAGTGGATGCAGCCTGTGGTGGTGGTACTGTGGGGTGCTAAGGGGATTCAGGTTGCTGCAAAGTGGAGGGGGGACAGGGGAATGGAGGCTGCTGCACAGCTGGAGGAGATGGAGTGGGAGTTGGAGGAGCTGAAGGCTGCTGCTGCATTTGGGGATGCTATTGGGGGGGTTTGCTTGAGGATCAACAAGGTATGCTAAATGCAGATGGCCCCCAATGAGTCCTTACTCACACAACACAACTCTCCTGAAACTCCATGGCTGAGATGGGAAAGGAAAGAGACAGAGAGCAGACAAGTTTAATGGAAAAAAGGGGAAACAGAAGCATAATTGAAAAAATGTAGGAAAAAGATTAGAAACTAAAACTAATTTAATACTAATAAGACAATACTGATTAGAGAATGAGAAAAGGATAAAAAAGCTTAAAAGGTTCAGATCAAGCAGTCTAGTATTTTTTAACAGTTAGATTGCTCTGATAGTAATCACACTACTCCCTAGTCCACTGACTAACAATACAAGCAAAACCAAAAGTGAAGTTGTCCTAAGGTTAGTTTACACAGCTGCTTTTGCATTACAGCAGCTCAAGTGATCAGGTTGCTCTGGTGCAAAGTCATCCATGTAGACACTTACCCAATCACAGTAAGTCCATCCTTGTGCCTCACCTTTTAACTGCTGCAGAGTTGGGGGTGTTTGGCAGTGAATGGTGTAAGCAGCCATGTGGAAAGGCTACACTGCTCACTCTGATGCCCAGGGTATACCACCAGCATTCCTTTGCCATCCCAGGAAGAACTGGTTTTGACTCATACACAGCCCCAATCAGTAGTTTTCATATAAGAAATTATGGTTGATACTGTCAAGAGCATGCAAGTTTTGGGCAAGAATTTCAGATGATTCATTTCAGTAACTGCAAAACTGTGCATTATAAAAGTATTAGAAAATTCATAGCTTTCATAGCGTTCAGTTTAGCAACTGCTGAAAGGAATCATCTGAAATCACTGAAAAATGAGTTGCTTGAGGATTTGCTGTTTGTAGGGGCCTGTCAGGGAGGTTATTTGCTTTCCCTTTCTCCCAACACACTTTCTCTTTTCTTCTAATTTACTTAGTGCCACAATTTTCCTTCCTGTAATAATCAGCACCCAGTCCAGGCCAAATATGTTGATAAAATATTTATTTAACCAAGTGCATCAGTGCAAAAATACTGGTTCTTAGAGTATAATGCTCACAGGCAAAAAAGTTTCTTACGTTTAGCACGGCTAAACGCCAAGCTTCATCAGAGATATATAACATACACGTGATATAACTTTATATAGTACTAAAACCACATGCAACTTTAACTAATCTATATGACATCAATAAAAACCTCTTGCATTCCTACATTTTGTTTCAGGCTTAGTAATTAAAAAAAGTACATCCATCAATGATTTAGTGCAATCATCCAATCAGTATTTAATTTATAATTGACCATTAATGTCAGAATACAAAAGGTACCTAATTAATGATTAACTTCCAAAATTGGCTATGTAGCAAAGCATGGGGAAACTATTAAACCTCATGATAACATCTAGGTAAAAGGTATCCACTTTGGCTTAACTATATCTTAAATCTACTTATTAAATCAAAAAGCAAGCTTACTATTCATTACTGCAGAAAAATGAAAATCCAGAGAAGGTTTTGGACCTAATGAAAATATAGATTTAGCAGCTTTTTTATAAAATAGTTGTCCCGACTCAGGTTCTTCAGTGAAGCATATTTAATCATACATGGTCATAATATGAGTTCTGTATTTATTAAAATATGTATATATATACCACAAGGCCTAGTCCAGTCACATTCACAACCCTCCCCCTTTCAATCAGCAATTATTATTGACAGCTCTTCCATAAATCATCCCCTTAGTTTTTCCCTCCCTCGCAGCCCTCTTATTTTGTATCTCAGCCCCCTATCATACCTTTTTTACAGCTTTGCTTCCCCTGACCAAGACCTCCACATCAACTCCTGGCACTTACTTCTACCCCAACCACTCCTCCATATCTCCTACTACTAGTAGCCTTAGCCCCTATCTGAATCTCCCACCAGCCCCTCCATGTCGTTCGTCAGAGGCTGTTTATCATTTTTTTGCAGTCATCAATTATTATATCTGTTTGTCTGCTTTAGTTTGCCCTGGAGCCTGTAATACCGGTTACCCTGTGTTGCGTGCTTGCTTTGGCTCCTCTATTGGGACTTGGACATTCTGGATTCTTATAGTGTACTTTTATTGTATCCTACCTTGTCCTGTTAGGTTTTATCAACCTCTATCCTTCATTTGTATATATGTTTATATTACTGTATCTGTTTAAATACAAGTGTTCTGTATATATCTGCTACTGTACCTTCAATTTGATCCTTGACCTATTAGGTCCATCTTGTAAATGAGCTTTGCTCAATGATGTCCGCCTGAATAAATGAAGATTTTGATTGATTGATTGATATATATATATATATATATATGTATATGTAACGTTGTTAACATGAGAGGTACTGGTATCCAAAACAAATGTTGTAAAGCATGCAGTAATAAATAGTAAGCTTGCTTTTTGACTTAATAAGTAGATTTAAGATGTAGTTAAGTCAAAGTGGATACCTTTTACCTAGAAGTTATCATGAGGTTTAATAGTGTCCACATGCTTTGATGCATAGCCAATTTTGAAAGTTAAACATTAATTAGGTACCTTTTGTATTCTGACATTAATGGTCAATTATAAATTAAATACTGATTGGATGATTGCACTAAATCATTGATGGATGTGCTTTTTTTAATTACTAAGCCTGAAACGAAATGTAGGAATGCAAGAGATGCTTATTGATGTCATATAGATTAGTTAAAGTTGCACATGGTTTTAGTATTACATAAAGTTATATCACATGTATGTTATTTATCTCTGATGAAGCTTGGCGTTTAGCCGTGCGAAACATAAGAAACTTTTTTGCCCGTGAGCATTATGCTCTAAGAACCGATATTTTTGCACTGATGCACTTGGCTAAATAAATATTTTATCAACATATTTGGCCTGGACTGGGTGCTGATTTTTTCATTTATTCGTATATTTGTCATAGCACCGGTATTCCTCGGTACGGTTTATTTTTTGGATTCCTTCCTGTAATTAAGTGAGTCAGTGTGTAACCCAAAGCTTCACTGCTAAGATTAGCAGGTAGTCGATTGTCCCCCTGGACTAATAGCTCCTCCCCAGAGTGGCTTGCATTGTCACTGAGTGGGAGCATGTAGATATGACACACAAATGACTCAGGAGGTCGGGGCAGTACTAGAGTGGACCTCAATGTAGAATAGAGCCGCTGCATAAACACTCCTTTACTGTCTAGATATGTACCATGTGACCTACAGAAGCTCTTCATGTGACCTTGAGACACTTGTTTACCAGTAGCCTCATTTTGACCAAACTTTGCCTTGGTGTATCCCAAGGGCAAAGTTACATGAGAAATAGTCTGGCGATGTTACCAAAGGTGTATTTCCTATTAAATAGAAAAAATCTGTAAATTTATCCACAAAGGCAAATTTGCCAGTGAATTAAAACTTCACAACATCTCTTGTTGTCCCACACCATAAGCAGAATGGTACTGTATAATTCTTCTCTCATTTAAGTCTAGAAGGTTCTGTTAAATCTTTTTCTGTAGTTAACATGGTGCTATAATTTCTTCCTGAGCCACAATTTCCTTGTGCAGCTTTAATAAGTAGATTCCATTCTCATGAATCATTTCTACTTTCAAGTTGTTCAATTAAAGGAGACACTGACTGTCTATTGTGTAGGTAAGTGTGAACATCACAACTTTTTAGACCATATTTGAACTTAATTTCTGAAAACAACATTAGGTACCTGTACCATTATCAGATGCATTTCCTAATTGGAGGTGTGTTAGGAAACTTCACTCTGTGGAGAAATTTGTGAATTTGCCTCAATTCATAAATTTAATCTAACATGCGAATTTCTAATTTGCATTGCAGTGCAACATTCATGAGTAGCGAATTTTTGGTGGCACTAGAGAAAAATTCTGGAATTCACATAATTAATGTGAACTGTGATTTACGCACAATTAACACAAAGTGCATTACAACAATAGTGTCTGGGCCACACCATTCACCACTGAAATATGCCCCCAAGCACAGCCCCCTGATGTATCCATGAATGTTTCCAGTTCATGGCTGTTGACTGTCTTGGGCCACATCGAGATGCTGTTGAAACAGGAAATGAAAGTCATCCATAACTCCAAATCCTTACAGGAGCCCTCTGTCACCCAAAACCAGTGATGAGGCTTCTGGGCAACAGACCCTAGCTTCACCATTTGTCACAATAATATCCTCCCCACAGTGATGAGCCGGCAAGCAATGTTTAGGTGACCCACTCTCTACTGGCATTTCTATAGGGTAACCTTCCTAGCTGCTTTAGCGCTTCTCAAAATGTTCCTTAGAGTCTTCAACTCATCCTGGAGCGAGCAGCATTCCTGTGCCTCCCCATCAATTTGTACACCTACAAAATGTCATTACTAATCAATAGTTTGACTTTGCCTGAGTCCAGAGGTACCCCAAAGATTTTTAAAAAGTTAAAAAATGTGTCCAGTGTCTGCCTCAGAACCAGGGAGGGGTTGGCCCACAAACAAGAAATCATCCAAGTAGTGAACGATTCCCTGGTTCCCCACCTCTTGAGCAGTTCAGTGCATGAAAGTGCTAAAACTCTTGAACACTGCAAGGCCACTAAGCCACCCATTGGCATGCAGTTGTCCACATAATATAGCACTTTAAATGTCATCCCAGTAAGTTCTGGTCAGTGGGATGGACTGGCAGAAACTGTAATGCTGACCTTATGCCCGCTTTGGCCAATAAGGATTGCAGACCTGCGGCTCACACTGCCTCAACTGCCTTGTCTAACAAGGCATATTGAACCGTTGTGCAGTACAGATCAGTATGGTCATTCACAAAGTCACCCACAGGGTATGACAGGTGGTTGATCTTGTGAAACTCTTCCAGGACTTTCTTGGGAGCAAGCCAGTTTGTGATACCCTGAGATTTGGCAGGGTGGGGCATAGTAAGGATCACTCACACTTCCCAGCATTGTCTTCTATTTTAGTTTCTTTTAGCCAACTTGTGCCCTGTCTCTAGTGGATTTCTGAGTCTCAGCCTTGTACTCTTATAATGGATGAATGTACGGAGTTCTGAAACCCACTACAGTGCTGCCTGCCAGCAGGCAGGTTGCCTCACAGTCCAGGTACTGCTTCAACCACTGCTTAAGCTGGTCCACCCATGCCAGACTGGGCAGCCTTACCTCTCTAGGGTTTGTTGAACTTCTTCCAAAAGGGCTGATTGCCCCCTTGCTGGGGTTTGTTAGGTTTGCTCTGAATGAGGAAGGTCACTGACCACAAGCGATGCATTCATATTGAAACTTGTAGTGGGTTTTATCACAACTCACTTTGTTGAAGCTAAGACACATTTGTGTTGCAGACCCAGAGGATTTAGGCCTCTGTGGCTGTGATGCCTTTAAGTACAATTTACTGTCCATGTGGAGGATCCTGCCTTCATGCATGTTCTCAATGAACAGGGGCATGCCCAAGATGCCCCAGTCCAATGTCGGGTCATATTGCATATGGCACCTAAATTTATCATTGTACTCCAACCATGCCAACCCCCCCTTTATGTCTGTGGGCCAACATAATCCTGTTCAAGCAGTTGAGCAGGTCAGCACCTTTGACAGGGGCCATCTGACCAATTGTACTGGCAACAACTATAAATCTCACCAGACAATTGTCAAATGTACATTCTACCTTTACTTTCTTTTTATCCTGGTCATCTTTTTTTATCTTTGTTGTGTTTTTGCTTGCCTGAGCAGTTTAGCAGGGAGAACATGTTAATATACTCCCATCCTCAAATTTGTTGGACCTTGTCCACCAAGAGGGAATCTGTGAGATTTACACACTGATGTAGTGTCCTGGAGGAGAAGGCAAAGCAGCCTGTTCTTCCCCACTGCTGCTCACTGCCCATGTGGCCACTTGACCCACACCTCCCCTTACTGCTTGACCTGAACAGTGCCACAAAACCTACTATGTCCTCCACAAGCCTGTCCAGCTTCTCCTCAGTGGTAGGAGGCTTTGAGCATCTGTCTGCTTTTAGGATGCAGCTCTGGGCCTTGCCTGCTAGCACTGGCTCCAGCATCGGGGATGAGTTACCTCCTTCCACGTCCCAGTCCAGGCCATTTAGGATAGATTTATGGGCCCTAATGTTGGGCTTAGCTGGAGGAGGTACCACTTGGAGTACTCCACCAAAACCTGTATACCATCTGCTACATTCCTCTTCTGATACTCAGTAACCCCTGACTTGGTGTTACCTTCCAGGCCTCTTCTGCTTCCCAGTGCCTGGTTCTCTTTTGGATTGGTAGTTGTTTCTAAGCAAGCTTCCAGCCAGTCATATCCCTTCTTGGCATACATGGCCCTCAGCTGTGCTTCACATGCTGTGGTTGCATTCATATTCCCAGATGTGGCTTTTCTCTTTTTGCTGGGCATTTTGCACTGGAGCTGAAATGACAAAACTACAGCCTCCCAAAGAAAAATGAAGTTAATAACATCAAAACCAGCAGTTCAGCTTCTAGGGGGAGGGCCTTTCCATGGCAGCCAGGCTGCCCACTGACAGTCTCCCTATTCACCAGGTAAGCATGCCTAACCATTTTTTCTCCCATTTTTCTCCTCATGAGATAGTGTCTGTGCTGCCCAGAAAACCAATTAGCATGAGTGCAGGGGAGGTGTTGTGAGTCACCCTGATTGCAGTACATCACCTCCCTTCTGCTACACTACAGACATCAACTGCTAGTCAATGAAAGAATTTGGGAGTGGGACTGTGTGTCCTTATGTGTCCATGCCACTCCTCCTGCCCTCCTCCTAAGTTTCTATTGTACATGTATAATGCTCTAAAGTGCAATACTGACAGCCGAAAAGAATGACTAGTTAAATATGGTTGTTTACCCTTATTTTGAGTCAGCAACATTGCAGCAGCACTTTGAGTATTTTAGTGGAAGCAAAATTTCACCCAGTGTATAGTTCAAATATCGGGTCCAACCTCTTGCGCCTGGTACATTGCTTAGTGAGGTCTGATGTTGGTATGATAATATTGATCAGGCAGTACTTTTGAAGTTAGAGTTCCAACTCTTGTTTTTTAATTTGATCTGCAGGCCCATTGGTCCCCATACTCCCAAATGACACACCACATGAAACATTTGGAAAACAATTCATCCAGCAGCACCTTGATACTTGTGCCCCACATTATGACTACTGGTTCAAGAGGTAGCTGAAAATCATGGACCATATTGCTTCCATACAATCCACTAAAAATGAGACCTTAAGTCATAGCCCAAGAACTGAGCACACTGTCCAGTTCGCCTAAGCTGTAATAACTAGAAGAATAATGATGTCCATAAGAGCAAGTGGCATTGAAAGAAAATCAGCCATTAAAATGCCCACCTAACCTGATAACCAGTGCCAGCATTATGTGTGTTTTTTTACCCAAGTAATAATACAACTTTTGCTGTGCTTCATTATTAATAGTCAGAATTTTCCATACCTCATCCACTCAGAAGCAGAATCTTTTTGTAAACAGACCTGCATGGCCATAGGCTTTAGCAGGGTTGTTTAATGCCAATCTGTTGATTTAAATCGTATTTGCAACATGTCTGGTGTTCACCCACAAGCCTAGAATTTGGTAAAAATCAGACAGTGTATGAAAACCTTGAATAATTTTACACAGACAATGTACAAGAAGCTACTCCTAAAAGTCCTAGACAAAACTTTGCCAGTTAATGAGAACTTGTTTTATAACCCTTTTGTTATATTTTCTTTATTTAATAGCAAAATTGGCACACTAGCATGCCCAGCCTGCACAGCATATTTGTTGCTCACCAAAGGAGCTTATTGGCTACAAGTACACATTACCTGAATTTTGTGGAAAAACAAGACAAACAAAACAGTTGTCCTCCACCCCTGTCAGATCATAAGAGTGATACTCGTGGCTCCAGAAACAAAGAAATAAGCCATGCAGGGAGGGGACTTGAGGCCTAACAGACACATTGAGTAGCCAATAGCCTGTAGTTTAAGCTACCCCTCCCTAGATGAGGCAAGTTCAGCTTGTAAATTTCTCACAACGCAAGTCAGTACTGAACATTTTCTAAACATTCTCTAAAATACCTCCAACAGCCTTGCGTACACTTTTGGTGAATCCTAGAACTTCAGTCTCTACACAACAGCATGCACAGGTCCCATGTGTAAAGCTTAAACTTCTACACAGAGGAAAAAGCAACATTTGACCAGTTACAAATCCTATATTTTCAGCTTAGTCCTCTAATACGAAAGCATGCAAAAAATGTTTCCAATTGCAGCTTCTATATTTTCCAGCAGCCCTCTAACCAAAAAGCCTGCACAAACTTTGGTAGAATGGAGCATGAAGCACATGGCAGGGCAAAAACAGTGAGAGCTAAGAAAAAAGGCTAGCTAAATGGGGGAAGAGACTAATTATCCTGAAAAAAAAACTGTAACAGGCTGATCATGGCAACCACAATAGCACTAATTAAATCAACAATTTGTAAGAATGTGTTATGGGGGAAAAACTTTTACGTCTTCTTGAAGCAGAAATGTACCAGAAATATCTGAAACAAAACTGACAGTTGGATATTCAGTTCTGGCAGAAATGGAACTGGTTAGAATGGAAAATCTTCAGGGGAAGCTGCTGGCTTCAGCTCTTTTTAACCCCTCATTCACTACCCCCTCCATATGCCTCTCACACTGAGCATAACCCCAATGGTTCCTCCCCTGAGGGTGGGGCCAGGGCTACTCCACCACCCTGTGGGCAGAACTCTACCTGTCTGCCTAAGGCCAGGTTACAAGGGAGGGGAGACAGATAAGGGGACATCTGCTGTAGTGCTTTGGCAGACTTTGTAGAAGATCCCTAGCTTGCATGGAATGGTCTGAGATTACAGTATCACTTATGTTAACATTGCTAGTGTCTTTGCATGCATTTTTTTAAATTAAAAAATAATCTAATCTATTTCACTTATCATGTGGGCTGAAATAAAAAGTACTCTCTACCAGTAGGGTGTGCCAAGCCTAAGTCATTTATAAACATAAATAGCATTTCTCTAGTATTTTTTCTTTGCCCCTGTAATGCCACTGATGCTCTTGGTGCTAATTTATGAAGCCATTCTGAAAAAAGTTTATGAAGCCATCCCAACAAGAGTACCCTCACAGGAATTTTCAGGAGGAGGTGGAATTCTTGAATGAGATATTTCCAAATGCAGCAGCTTACTGCATGGGACATATGAATTCTGATTGCTGGTACCTGTACACATTGGATATCTCAGAAAACCCCAAAATCAAGCACTCAGATCAAACTCTGGAAATCCTGATGAGTGAACTTGATCCAGCAGTTATGAACCAGTTCTACATGAAATATGGTGTTACTGCAAAAGATGTCACTCGGACAAGTGGAATTCATGACCTGATACTAGGTTCAGTCATTGATGCAGCATTGTTCAGTCCATGTCTATTCAATGAATGGAATGAAATATGATGGGACTTACTGGACAATTCACATCACTCCAGAGCCAGAATTCTCCTATGTTAGTTTTGAAACCAACGTTGCTCAAACAACCTATGATGAATTGATCAGGAAAGTTGTGGAAATTTTCAAATGTCATTAAAACTGGTGATGTTCCAAAAGATTGGAAAACAGCGATTGTGACACCTATCTTTAAAAAGGAAATCAATCACATATACAAAATTACAGATATATTAGTTTAACTAGTATAGTGGGTAAAATTTTGAATCAATACTCAAAAATAGAATTGAGAGTGATTTACTAGATAGGGATTGAGGATAAATTCAACAAGGTTTCAGAAAAAAATAGGTCTTGTTTATCAGGAAATATGGCTTTCTATGAATACATAAGTAAAAGTCTGGAGAATAATAATGCATTGGATGTAGTTTTTCTTGATCTTTGCAAGGCATTTGACAAAGTGCCACATGGACTCTTAATAGAGAAAATGAAATTTTTAGGAATTAAAAACCCAGTTATAAACTGGGTAGAAGAGTGGTTAAATGACCGTACTCAACATGTAAGCATAAGAGGACATACATCTGGAACAAGAGCTGTGACTAGCAGAGTTCCACAGGGATCGGTCTTGGGACCAATTCTTTTTGATATATTTATATCAGATATGACATCTAACCTGAATAGCTTTGCTATAACATTTGCTGATGATACAAAAATAACAGCAAATGTCGAAACTTTTAACAGATCATCAAACACTTGCTAGTGATTTAAATAAAATCAAAATATGGGCTGATAAAAATCAAATGTCCTTTAGTATTGAGAAATGTGTTATTATGCATTTTGGGAAAATAAATCCACATTATCAATACACATTAAAGGGCCAAGTAATGAGATCTGTAATGCAACAAGAAGACCTAGGTGTAACAATTGATTGTGATTTAAATCTCCAAGCTCATTATAACAATATTATAAATAAGACTAATAGGCTAATAGGCTGTATAAAGAGAAGCTTCGCTTCCAGAGATAGAAAATGTATTATGCCACTGTATAGAGCTTATGTGAGGCCACATCTTGATTATTGTTCCCCTTTGTGGAGTCCCTATCTTAGAAGAGACATAAATAGAAAAGAAGGGGTTCAACAGAGAGTAACTAAACTAGTAGGTGATATTTCCACTAAGAGTTATGACAAAAGACTGGAAGAGTTGGGAATATATTCCCTGGAACAAAGAAGGAAAAGAGGTGATGTCCTATTTATGCATCAGATCCATAATGATGATGAGTTACTAACACAATTCAATATGTATTATAAATAGAATAATGGATAGGTAACTGGGTATTACTAGTGAGTAATACCATCGAGAGGTTCTGGACACATAGGAACCTCAAGAGCGAAGCTCGAGAGGTTCCCATGTCCAGAACCTCGAGATGGTATCTAACCAGTAATGCCCAGCTACCTATCTATTATTTTTTTAAATATATGGATCTGATTTTTTTTTAATCATTTTGCAGCTACCAGTCGGCTGTTAACTAAAGGAATCTCACGCTCGTATCCCACTGCCACAGCCTGCCACACTGTGTAGCCTGGTCTGCCTGCCTTCTCTGACTCGTACACATGCATAGCAAACATTTCATTTTCTTTTACCTTTTGTTTTTGGGGGTGGGTGAGCACAGGTCAGTGAGATACATTTTTGTTTGTAGATATGCCGAAAAAAACTGAAGTTTCATCACTGTGGACTCCGCATAGTGTCATCTCGCTAAGCGATAATCCGACGCCATGTTTTTCAAACTGTTTCGGCTGGAAACACGCCAATCGGAAGGCACGCTTAAAAGACGTGACAAGATAGACTTGCACTGCTCATCTTTGGTGATAATACTATTGTTCAGTTCCCGAACGATAGTATTACGGCTCCTAAACGATAGTATTATCACTCGGGAACAGTGGTATTATTGCTCCAGGACCCATACTATTACCAGGATTTTTTTATATGCTTTATGATGGTATTAATTTGACAATCCATATATTAAAATAAGCATAATTGTAATCTAAGCAGTCACAAATATCTGTTGATCATTACATACCCCAAAACCAATAAAAGAAGATCTTATTATACACAGAGGATAATCCCCTTGTGGAATTCACTCCCTAGTTCCTTAGTAGAAAATGCTGATCATGTTAGATTTAAACACAGACTTGACACATTATTGTTATAATAATTTATTGAATTTGCGAGCTTGGCTGGAGACATACTTATATGGGCCTCGGCCTTCTGTGTGTCTACATCTCCTAGTATAAATTTTCAAGTCAGGAAAATTTGTGACTACCCTCTTTGTTAATCAGAGCTCCAAATGTCGTACTGCATTTTCCTCTGCCCAGAAGATTGAAGGATTCAATCAGTTTGCTCAGTTCAATGACTACAATTTTGTGTTTACTAGTTTAACAAAGAATCGGCAGCAGAGTTGAGTAATAAAAATGAAAAAGAAGAAACGAAAAAATGTACAAAGAAGATGGTGGCTACCTTGATAAATGTGTAGAGGGCAAAACATCCAGAGCTGCCACTTTTTAGATTCAGTAGGCCCTAGGTGTTACTATGACATTTGTATGATATCCCGTTTGAATTTTATGCATCATTGTATAACGGAGTTAGATATCTTGCATGAATGCTCCTTTCTCTGTTTAGCTATGCTAGGCTACTCTTACAGTGAAACTGAAGTGCATGCAGAAAAAATTAATTTTTACTGTATGAGGTTCTACAACACTTGTAAAAGTAAGATCATACCTAACGTAGCATTTCTACAAGTGTCGCCAAAAATTCCCACAGACAAGGCTTTCGTGCTCACTAGTTGTACACCCTGGCATGCTTAGCTAGACTTGCTGGTTGGACATACTATGCAACGTACTGACTTTCCAAACAAGTCTGTAATTAAAGCTCCCACCCTGGACCAAAAATGAGATCTTGGCATACACAATTTCTTGTTGCACACTCTTCCCCCCAACTGAATTTGTCAGGAAAGCAATAGGTCATCAAAGCATCAGTAAATCTATAAGGTCAGTTGGCATTCATCTGTATTCCCTCCCTGGGTTGTGCCTGAAAATAGGCAGAATTTGTCTACTGCACTTACCGGTCAACAAAACTAAATAAATAAATAAATAACAATGGGATGAAGCACAACACTGAAGTCATCTCCTACAATTAGGTTATAACCTTTCAGAGTGATCGGCTCTTGTATTAGATCAGCAAAAACTGTGGACAGTCATTTGCTGGTGCATAAATATTGCAGAAGGTCAGACTTGTACCAATCAAAGTTCCTTCCACTATTTGCCATTTCCTTCTGTCAACAGTTTCTCTAGTCATAACAAAATCAAGCTTTTTACTAATGAGAATGGCTATTCCCCTTTTCTTACTAGAGTGACAGTTATGAAATACTTTACCCACCCAAAACTTTTCTAGTTTTTTCACTTCAGTTGGGGTCAGATGTGTTTCTTCTGAAAAAGCTACATCTACGTTCAAAGACTACCAGCTTTTAAAAACTCTTGTTCCCTTAATTGGAGATCCCAGGGGGCTGATATTGAAAAATGGGCAAAGTAGAGCTTCAAGGTTTGCACAGCACTTGCCTTTGCTCACAACCTCAGGGATGCCATATTCAGTTGGATATTGCACTGGTGCTATCCATCTGAATATAGGGGCATGGTGGTGTAATGCTAAGTTGACTAGCCCTGCTCTGACATGGATCCTTCAAGAGCAGAGGAACAGCCCTGGACCCGATAGCACTGGGAGCCCCAGGCACAATATTCAGCCAGCACCATGCAAGTGAGCTCATTGGGCATGCAAGGCCCTAAGGAGCCACATGCATGCCCATTATGGGGTCATTTGTATGGGAAGCAGTGGCAGGTTTGTACCCCCCCGTGGTTCACTCCACCCACTCCAATCCCTGTCCCCATGAAAACAAATATTTCCCTTGTGCCCAGCGGTCCCCCAATTAGTATCCCCATTAAAAGTAAATAATTCCCTGATGCCTAGTGGTCCCTCATTATCTGATCTACAGCCCTGTTAAATTTAAGGTATTCCTGGTGTCCAGTGGCCTCTCGATTCCTAGCTCCTGTAGTAAGAAAAACTTCCCTGGTGTCAAGCGGTTCACCCAATCTCTGATCCATGGACCCATTGATATAACATTATTCCCTGGTGTCCAGCAGTTCCCCAACCTCTGATCCATGGTCCCATTGATATAACATTATTCCCTGGTATCCAGTGGTTCCCCACCTCTGATCCATGACCCCATTGATATAAAATTATTCCCAGGTGTCCAGCAGTTCCCCAACCTCTGATCCATGGCCCCAATGATATAACATTATTCCCTGATGTCCAGTGGTCCCCCACACTCTGATCCATGGCCCCATTGACATAACATTTTCCTGGTGTCCAGTGGTTCCCACCCTCTGATCCATGGCCCCATTGATATAACATTATTCCCTGATGTCCAGTGGTCCCCCACCCTCTGATCCATGGCCCCATTGATATAACATTATTTTCTGGTGTCCAGCAGTTCCCCACCCTCTGATCCATGGCCCCATTGATATAACATTATTCCCTGGTGTCCAGCAGTTCCCCACCCTCTGATTCATGGCCCCATTGATATAACATTATTTTCTGGTGTCCAGCAGTTCCCCACCCTCTGATCCATGGCCCCATTGATATAACATTATTCCCTGGTGTCCAGCAGTTCCCCACCTCTGATCCATGGTCCCATTGATATAACATTATTCCCTGGTGTTCAGTGGTCCCCCCAACCTCTGATCCATGGCCCCATTGATATAACATTATTCCCTGGTGTCCAGTGGTTCCCCACCCTCTGATCCATGGCCCCATTGATATAACATTATTCCCTGGTGTCCAGCAGTTCCCCACCTCTGATCCATGGCCCCATTGATATAACATTATTTTCTGGTGTCCAGCAGTTCCCCACCCTCTGATCCATGGCCCCATTGATATAACATTATTCCCTGGTGTCCAGCAGTTCCCCACCCTCTGATCCATGGCCCCAATGATATAACATTATTCCCTGGTGTCCAGTGGTTCCCCACTCTCTGATCCATGGCCCCATTGATATAACATTATTCCCTGGTGTCCAGCAGTTCCCCACCCTCTGATTCATGGCCCCATTGATATAACATTATTTTCTGGTGTCCAGCAGTTCCCCACCCTCTGATTCATGGCCCCATTGATATAACATTATTCCCTGGTGTCCAGCAGTTCCCCAACCTCTGATCCATGGCCCCATTGATATAACATTATTCCCTGGTGTCCAGCAGTTCCCCACCCTCTGATTCATGGCCCCATTGATATAACATTATTTTCTGGTGTACAGCAGTTCCCCACCCTCTGATCCATGGCCCCAATGATATAGCATTATTCCCTGGTGTCCAATGGTCCCCCACCTCTGATCCATGGCCCCATTGATATAACATTACTCCCTGGTGTCCAGTGGTTCCCCACCCTCTGATCCATGGCCCCATTGATATAACATTATTCCCTGGTGTCCAGCAGTTCCCCACCCTCTGATCCATGGCCCCATTGATAATATTATTTTCTGGTGTCCAGCAGTTCTCCACCTCTGATCCATGGTCCCATTGATATAACATTATTCCCTGGTGTCCAGTGGTTCCTCACCCTCTGATCCATGGCCCCATTGATATAACATTATTCCCTGGTGTCCAGCAGTTCCCCACCCTCTGATCCATGGCCCCATTGATATAACATTATTTTCTGGTGTCCAGCAGTTCCCCACCCTCTGACTCATGGCCCCATTGATATAACATTATTCCCTGGTGTCCAGCAGTTCCCAACCTCTGATCCATGGCCCCATTGATATAACATTATTCCCTGGTGTCCAGCAGTTCCCACCCTCTGATTCATGGCCCCATTGATATAACATTATTCCCTGGTGTCCAGCAGTTCCCCACCCTCTGATCCATGGCCCCATTGATATAACATTATTTTCTGGTGTCCAGCAGTTCCCCAACCTCTGATCCATGGCCCCACTGATATAACATTATTCCCTGGTGTCCAGCAGTTCCCCACCCTCTGATTCATGGCCCCATTGATATAACATTATTTTCTGGTGTCCAGCAGTTCCCCACACTCTGATTCATGGCGCTACTGATATTCATTATTCCGTGGTGTCCAGCAGTTCCCCACCCTCTGATCCATGGCCCCATTGATATAACATTATTTTCTGGTGTCCAGCAGTTCCCCAACCTCTGATCCATGGCCCCATTGATATAACATTATTCCCTGGTGTCCAGCAGTTCTCCACCATCTGATCCATGGCCCCATTGATATAACATTATTCCCTGGTGTCCAGCAGTTCCCCACCTCTGATCAATGACCCCATTGACATAACATTATTTTCTGGTGTCCAGCAGTTCCCCACTCTGGATCAATGGTCCCATTGATATAACATTATTCCTGGTGTCCAGAGGTTCCCCACTCTGATCCATGGACCCCATTGATATAACATTATTCCTGGTGTGCAGCAGTTCCCCACCTCTGATCCATGGTCCCATTGATATAACATTATTTTCCGGTGATACAGCAGTTCCCCACCCTCTGATCCATGGCCCCATTGATATAACATTATTCCCTGGTGTCCAGCAGTTCCCCACCCTCTGATCCATGGCCCCATTGATATAACATTATTCCCTGGTGTCCAGCAGTTCTCCACCCTCTGATCCATGGCCCCATTGATATAACATTATTTTCTGGTGTCCAGCAGTTCTCCACCCTCTGATCCATGGCCCCATTGATAATATTATTTTCTGGTGTCCAGCAGTTCTCCACCCTCTGATCCATGGTCCCATTGATATAACATTATTCCCTGGTGTCCAGTGGTTCCTCACCCTCTGATCCATGGCTCATTGATATAACATTATTCCTGGTGTCCAGCAGTTCCCACCCTCTGATCCATGGCCCCATTGATATAACATTATTCCCTGGTGTCCAGCAGTTCCCACCCTCTGATTCATGGCCCCATTGATATAACATTATTTTCTGGTGTCCAGCAGTTCCCCACCCTCTGATCCATGGCCCCATTGATATAACATTATTCACTGGTGTCCAGCAGTTCCTCACCCTCTGATTCATGGCCCCATTGATATAACATTATTCCCAGGTGTCCAGTGGTTCCCCACCTCTGATCCATGGCCCCATTGATATAGCATTATTCCCTGGTGTCCAGCAGTTCCCCACCCTCTGATCCATGGCCCCATTGATATAACATTATTCCCTGGTGTCCAGTGGTTCCCCCTCTGATCCATGGCCCCATTGATATAACATTATTTTCTGGTGTCCAGCAGTTCCCCAACCTCTGATCCATGGCCCCATTGATATAACACTATTCCCTGCAGTCCAGCAGTTCCCCACCCTCTGATTCATGGCCTCTTTGATATAACATTATTTCCTGGTGCCCCGCAGTTCCCAAACCTCTGATCCAATGTCCCATTGATATAACATTATTCCCTGGAGTCCAGTGGTTCCCCACCCTCTGATCCATGGCCCCATTGATATAACATTATTCCCTATTGTCCAGCAGTTCTCCACCTCTGATCAATGACCCCATTGACATAACATTATTTTCTGGTGTCCAGCAGTTCCCACCCTCTGATCCATGGTCCCATTGATATAACATTATTCCCTGGTGTCCAGTGGTTCCCCACCCTCTGATCCATGGCCCCATTGATATAAAATTATTCCATGGTGTCCAGTAGTTCCTCACCCTCAGATCCATGGCCCCATTGATATAACATTATCTTCTGGTGTCCAGCAGTTCCCCACCCTCTGATCCATGGCCCCATTGATATAACATTATTTTCTGGTGTTCAGCAGTTCCACACCCTCTGATTCATTGACCCATTTATATAACATTATTCCCTGGTGTCCAGCAGTTCCCCAACCTCTGATCCATGGCCCCATTGATATAAATTATTCCCTGGTGTCCAGCAGTTCCCCAACCTCTGATCCATGGTCCCATTGATATAACATTATTCCCTGGTGTCCAGTGGTCCCCCACCCTCTGATCCATGGCCCCATTGATATAACATTATTCCCTGGTGTCCAGTGGTTCCCCACCCTTTGATCCATGGCCCCATTGATGTAACATTATTCCCTGGTGTCCTGCAGTTCCCCACCCTCTGATCCATGGCCTCAATGATATAACATTTTTCCCTGGTGTCCAGCAGTTCCCCAACCTCTGATCCATGGCCCCATTGATATAACATTATTCCATGGTGTCCAGCAGTTCTACACCCCTGATCCATGGCCCCATTGATATAACCTTATTTTCTGGTGTCCAGCAGTTCCCCACACTGTGATTCTTGGCCCCATTGATATAACATTATTCCCTGGTGTCCAGTGGTTCCCCCCAATCTCTAATCCGTGGCTCCATTGAAATAACATTATTCCCTGGTGTCCAGCAGTTCCCCACCCTCTGATTCATGGCCAATTGATATAACATTATTTTCTGGTGTCCAGCAGTTCCCCACCCTCTGATCCATGGCCCCATTGATATAACATTATTCCCAGGTGTCCAGCAGAACCCCACCCTCTGATTCATGGCCCCATTGATATAACATTATTCCCTGCTGAACAGAATTTCCCCACCCTCGGATCCATGGCCCCATTGATATAACATTATTCTCTGGTGTCCAGCAGTTCCCCTAACTCTGATCCATGCTCCCATTGATATAACATTATTCCCTGGTGTCCAGTGGTCCCCATCCTCTGATCCATGGCCCCATTGATATAACATTATTCCATGGTGTTCAGTGGTTCTCCACCCTCTGATCCATGGCCCCATTGATATATACATTATTTTCTGGTGTCCAGCAGTTCCCCACCCTCTGATTCATTGCCCCATTGATATAACATTATTCCCTGGTGTCCAGCAGTTCCCCAACCTCTGATCCATGGCCATATTGATATAACATTATTCCCTGGTGTCCAGTAGTTCCCCACTCTCTGATTCATGGCCCGATTGATATAACATTATTTTCTGGTGTCCAGCATTTCCCCACCCTCTGATCCATGGCCCCATTTATATAACATTTTTCAATGGTGTCCAGCAGTTCCTCACCCTCTGATTCATGGCCCCATTGATATACCATTATTCCCTGGTGTCCAGTGGTTCCCCCCACCCTCTGATCCATGGCCCCATTGATATAACATTATTCCCTGTTGTCCAGCAGTTCCCCACCCTCTGAACCATGGCTCCATTGAAATCACATTTTTCCCTGGTGTCCAGTGGTTCCCCACTCTCTGATCCATGGCCCCTTTGATATAACATTATTCCCTGATGTTCAGTGGTCCCCCAACCCTCTGATCCATGGCCCAAATGATATAACATTATATTCTGGTGTCCAGCAGCTCCCCATCCTCTGATCCACAGCCCAAATGATTTAACATTATTCCCTGGAGTCCAGCAGTTCCCCACCCTCTGATTCATGGCCCCATTGATATAACATTATTCCCTGGTGTCCAGATGTTCCCCACCCTCTGATCCATGGCCCCATTGATATAACATTATTCCATGGTGCCCAGTATTTCCCCAAACTCTGATCCAATGTCCCATTGATATAAAATTATTCCCTGGTGTCCAGTGGTCCCCCCACCCTCTGATCCATGGCCCCTTTTATATAACATTATTCCCTGGTGTCCAGTGGTTCCCCACCCTCTGATCCATGGCCCCAT
Organism: Neoceratodus forsteri; assembly: GCA_016271365.2. Taxonomy (NCBI): domain Eukaryota; kingdom Metazoa; phylum Chordata; order Ceratodontiformes; family Ceratodontidae; genus Neoceratodus; species Neoceratodus forsteri. The sequence goes on from CM057449.1 coordinate 1,842,145,553, forward strand.
TGATATAACATTATTACCTGCTGTCCAGCAGATCCCCACCTCTGATCAATGACCCCATTGACATAACATTATTTTCTGGTGTCGAGCAGTTCCCCACCCTCTGATCCATGGTCCCTTTGATATAACAATATTCCCTGGTGTCCAGTGTTTCCCATCCTCTGATCCATGGCCCCATTGATATAAAATTATTCCCTGGTGTCCAGCAGCTCCCCACTCTCTGATCCATGGCCCTATTGATATAAAATTATTCCTGGTGTCCAACAGTTCCCCAGCCTCTGATCCATGGTCCCATTGATATAACATTATTCCCTGGTGTCCAGTGGTTCACCACCCTCTGATCCATCTCCCCATTGATATAAAATTATTCCCTGGTGTCCAGAAGTTCCCCACCCTCTGATCCATGGCCCCATTGATATAACATTATTTTCTGGTGTCCAGCAGTTCCCCACCCGCTGATTCTTTGCCCCATTGATATAACATTATTCCCTGGTGTTCAGCAGTTGCCCAACCTCTGATCCATGGCCCCATTGAAATAACATTATTCCCTGGTGTCCAGCAGTTCCCCACCCTCTGATTCATGGCCCCATTGATATAACATTATTTTCTGGTGTCCAGCAGTTCCCCACCCTCTGATCCATGGCCCCATTGATATAACATTATTCACTGGTGTCCAGCAGTTCCTAACCCTTTGATTTTTGGCCCCATTGATATAACATTATTCCCAGGTGTCCAGTGGTTTCCCCCACCCTCTGATCCATGGCCCCATTGAAACATAGCATTATTCCCTGGTGTCCAGCAGTTCCCCACCCTCTGATCAATGGCCCCATTGATATAACATTATTCCATGGTGTCCAGTGGTTCCCCACTCTCTGATTCATGGCCCCATTGGTCTAACATTATTCCCTGATGTCCAGTGGTCCCCCAACACTCTGATCCATGGCCCCATTGATGTAACATTATTTTCTGGTGTCCAGCAGTTCCCCAACCTCTGATCCATGGCCCCATTGATATAACTCTTTCCCTGGAGTCCAGCAGTTCCCCACCCTCTGATTCATGGCCCCATTGATATAACATTGTTCCCTGGTGCCCAGCAGTTCCCCACCTCTGATCTCATGGTCCCATTGATATAACATTATTCCTAGTTGTCCAGTGGTCCCCCACCCTCTGATCCATTGCCCCATTGATATAACATCATTCCCTGGTGTCCAGTGGTTCTCAACCGTCTGATCCATGGCCCCTTTGATATAACATTATTCCCTATTGTCCAGCAGTTCCCCACCTCTGATCAATGACCCCATTGACATAACATTATTTTCTGGTGTCCAGCAGTTCCCCGCCCTCTGATCCATGATCCCATTGATATAACATTATTCCCTGGTGTCCAGTGGTTCCCCACCCTCTGATCCATGGTCCCATTGATGTAACATTATTCCCTGGTATCCAGTGGTTCCTCACCCTCTGATCCATGGCACCATTGATATAACATTATTTTCTGGTGTCCAGCAGTTCCCCAAACTCTGATCCATGGCCCCACTGATATAACAATATTCAATGGTGCACAGGCGCCTTCTACCCTTCTGATTCATGGCCCTATTGAAATAACATTATTTTCTGGTGTCCACAGTTCTCTCACCCTCTGATCCATGGCCCCATTGATATAACATTATTCCCTGGTGTCCAGCAGTTCCCCACCCTCTGATTCATGGCCCCATTGATATAACATTATTCCCTGGTGTCCAGTGGTTCCCCACCCTCTGATCCATGGCCCCATTGATATAGCATTATTCCCTGGTGTCCAGTTTCCCACCCTCTGATCCATGGCCCCATTGATATAACATTATTCCCTGGTGTCCAGTGGTTCCCCACCTCTGATCCATGGTCCCATTGATATAACATTATTTTCTGTTGCCCAGCAGTTCCCTGCAACCTCTGATCCATGGCCCATTGATAACATTTATTCCTGCAGTCCAGCAGTTCCCACCTCTGATTCATGGCCTCTTTGATATAACATTATTTCCTGGTGCCCCGCAGTCTCAAACCTCTGATCCAATGTCCCATTGATATAACATTATTCCCTGGAGTCTAGTGGTTCCCTAAATTTTCTGATCCATGGCCCCACTGATATAAATATTATTCCTATTGTCCAGCAGTTCTCCACCTCGATCAATGACCCATTGACATAACATTATTTTCTGGTGTCCAGCAGTTCCCCACCCTCTGATCCATGGTCCATTGATATAACATTATTCCCTGGTGTCCAGTGGTTCCCCACCCTCTGATCCATGGCCCCATTGATATAAAATTATTCCATGGTGTCCAGTAGTTCCCCACCCTCTGATCCATGGCCCATTGATATAACATTATCTTCTGGTGTCCAGCAGTTCCCCACCCTCTGATCCATGGCCCCATTGATATAACATTATTTTCTGGTGTTCAGCAGTTCCCCACCCTCTGATTCATTGCCCCATTTATATAACATTATTCCCTGGTGTCCAGCAGTTCCCCAACCTCTGATCCATGGCCCCATTGATATAACATTATTCTCTGGTGTCCAGCAGTTCTCAACCTCTGATCCATGGTCCCATTGATATAACATTATTCCCTGGTGTCCAGTGGTCCCCACCTCTGATCCATTGGCCCATTGATATAACATTATTCCAGGTGTCCAGTGGTTCCCCCTTTGATCCATGGCCCCATTGATGTAACATTATTCCCTGGTGTCCTGCAGTTCCCCACCCTCTGATCCATGGCCTCAATGATATAACATTTTTCCCTGGTGTCCAGCAGTTCCCCAACCTCTGATCCATGGCCCCATTGATATAACATTATTCCATGGTGTCCAGCAGTTCTACACCCCGATCCATGGCCCCATTGATATAACCTTATTTTCTGGTGTCCAGCAGTTCCCCACACTGTGATTCTTGGCCCCATTGATATAACATTATTCCCTGGTGTCCAGTGGTTCCCCCCACCCTCTAATCCGTGGCTCCATTGAAATAACATTATTCCCTGGTGTCCAGCAGTTCCCCACCCTCTGATTCATGGCAAATTGATATAACATTATTTTCTGGTGTCCAGCAGTTCCCCACCCTCTGATCCATGGCCCCATTGATATAACATTATTCCCAGGTGTCCAGCAGAACCCCACCCTCTGATTCATGGCCCCATTGATATAACATTATTCCCTGGTGAACAGAATTTCCCCACCCTCTGATCCATGGCCCCATTGATATAACATTATTCTCTGGTGTCCAGCAGTTCCCCTAACTCTGATCCATGCTCCCATTGATATAACATTATTCCCTGGTGTCCAGTGGTCCCCCATCCCTCTGATCCATGGCCCCATTGATATAACATTATTCCATGGTGTTCAGTGGTTCTCCACCCTCTGATCCATGGCCCCATTGATATAACATTATTTTCTGGTGTCCAGCAGTTCCCCACCCTCTGATTCATTGCCCCATTGATATAACATTATTCCCTGGTGTCCAGCAGTTCCCCAACCTCTGATCCATGGCCATATTGATATAACATTATTCCCTGGTGTCCAGCAGTTCCCCACTCTCTGATTCATGGCCCGATTGATATAACATTATTTTCTGGTGTCCAGCATTTCCCCACCCTCTGATCCATGGCCCCATTTATATAACATTTTTCAATGGTGTCCAGCAGTTCCTCACCCTCTGATTCATGACCCCAATGATATAACATTATTCCCAGGTGTCCAGTGGTTCCCCCCACCCTCTGATCCATGGCCCCATTGATATAACATTATTCCTGTTGTCCAGCAGTTCCCACCCTCTGAACCCATGGCTCCATTGAACACACATTTCCCTGGTGTCCAGTGGTTCCCCACTCTCTGATCCATGGCCCCTTTGATATAACATTATTCCCTGATGTTCAGTGGTCCCCCAACCCTCTGATCCATGGCCCAAATGATATAACATTATATTCTGGTGTCCAGCAGCTCCCCATCCTCTGATCCACAGCCCAAATGATTTAACATTATTCCCTGGAGTCCAGCAGTTCCCCACCCTCTGATTCAAGGCCCCATTGATATAACATTATTCCTGGTGTCCAGATGTTCTCACCCTCTGATCCATGGCCCCATTGATATAACATTATTCCATGGTGCCCAGTATTTCCCAAACTCTGATCCAATGTCCCATTGATATAACATTATTCCCTGGTGTCCAGTGGTCCCCCCACCCTCTGATCCATGGCCCCTTTTATATAACATTATTCCCTGGTGTCCAGTGGTTCCCCAACCTCTGATCCATGGCCCCATTGATATAACATTATTACCTGCTGTCCAGCAGATCCCCACCTCTGATCAATGACCCTATTGACATAATATTATTTTCTGGTGACGCGGTTCCCACCCTCTGATCCATGGTCCCTTTGATATAACAATATTCCCTGGTGTCCAGTGTTTCCCTATCCTCTGATCCATGGCCCCATTGATATAAAATTATTCCCTGGTGTCCAGCAGCTCCCCACTCTCTGATCCATGGCCCTATTGATATAAAATTATTCCCTGGTGTCCAACAGTTCCCCAGCCTCTGATCCATGGTCCCATTGATATAACATTATTCCCTGGTGTCCAGTGGTTCACCACCCTCTGATCCATCTCCCCATTGATATAAAATTATTCCCTTGTGTCCAGAAGTTCCCCACCCTCTGATCCATGGCCCCATTGATATAACATTATTTTCTGGTGTCCAGCAGTTCCCCACCCGCTGATTCTTTGCCCCATTGATATAACATTATTCCCTGGTGTCCAGCAGTTCCCCACCTCTGATCCATTGCCCTTGATATAATATTTTTTCTGGTGTCCATTTGTTCCCACCCTCTGATTCATGGCTCCATTGATATAACATTATTCACTGGTGTCCAGTGTTCTCACCCTTGATTCTTGGTCCTATTGATATAACATTATTCCCAGGTGTCCAGTGGTTTCCATTCTCTGATCCATGGCCCCATTGAAATAACTATTATTCCCTGGTGTCCAGCAGTTCTCACCCTCTGATCCATGGCCCATTGATATAACATTATTCCATGGTGTCCAGTGTTTCCCCAGTCTCTGATTCATTGCTCCATTGGTCTAACATTATTCCCTGATGTCCATGGTGTCCCCTAACACTCTGATCCATGGCCCCATTGATGTAACATTGTTTTTCTGGTGTCCAGCAGTTCTCAACCTCTGATCCATGGCCCCATTGATATAACTCTTTCCTTGATGTCCAGCAGTTCCCCACCCTCTGATCCATGGTCCCGTTTGATATAACATTATTCCCTGGTGTCCAGTGGTTCCTCGACCCTTGATCCATGGCCCCATTGATATTACATTATTCCCTGGCGTCCAGTGGTCCCCCCACCCTCTGATCCATTGCCCCATTGATATAACATTATTCCCTGGTGTCCAGTGGTTCTCAACCGTCTGATCCATGGCCCCTTTGATATAACATTATTCCCTATTGTCCAGCAGTTCCCCACCTCTGATCAATGACCCCATTGACATAACATTATTTTCTGATGTGCAGCAGTTCCCCGCCCTCTGATCCATGATCCCATTGATATAACATTATTCCCTGGTGTCCAGTGGTTCCCCACCCTCTGATCCATGGCCCCATTGATATAACATATTCACTGGTGTCCAGCAGTTCCTAACCCTTTGATTTTTGGCCCCATTGATATAACATTATTCCCAGGTGTCCAGTGGTTTCCCCCCCCTCTGATCCATGGCCCCATTGAAATAGCATTATTCCCTGGTGTCCAGCAGTTCCCCAGCCTCTGATCAATGGCCCCATTGATATAACATTATTCCATGGTGTCCAGTGGTTTGCCACTCTGATTCATGGCCCCATTGGTCTAACATTATTCCCTGATGTCCAGTGGTCCCCAACACTCTGATCCATGGCCTCATTGATGTAACATTATTTCTGGTATCCAGCAGTTCCGCCTCCCTGATCCATGGCCCCATTGATATCTTATTTCCTCTGGTGTCCAGTGGTTCCCCACCCTCTGATTCATGGCCCCATTGATATAACATTGTTCCCTGGTGCCCCGCAGTTCCCCAACCTCTGATCTAATGTACCATTGATATTACATTATTCCCTGATGTCCAGTGGTTCCCCCACCCTCTGATCCATTGCCCCATTGATATAACATCATTCCCTGGTGTCCAGTGGTTCTCAACCGTCTGATCCATGGCCCCTTTGATATAACATTATTCCCTATTGTCCAGCAGTTCCCCACCTCTGATCAATGACCCCATTGACATAACATTATTTTCTGGTGTCCAGCAGTTCCCCGCCCTCTGATCCATGATCCCATTGATATAACATTGTTGGTGTCCGGTGGTTGTCTCACCCTCTGATCCATGGCCCCCCGTGATATAACATTGTTCCCTGGTGTCCGTGGTCCCCATCCTCTGATCCATGGCCCCATTGATACTAACATTATTCCATGGTGTTCAGTTGTCCCACCCTCTGGGATCCATGGCCCCATTGATATAACATGTCTTTCTGGTGTGCAGCAGTTCTCTCACCCTCTGAGTCATTGCCCCATTAATATAACATTATTCCTGGTGTCCAGCAGTTCCCGAGCTCTGATCCATGGCCATATTGATATAACATTATTCCTTGTTTCAGCAGTGTCTCACCTCTGATTCATGGTCTATTGATATGTAACATTATTTTCTGGTGTCCAGCAGTTCTCAACCTCTGATCCATGGCCCCATTGATATACCATTATTCCCTGGTGTCCAGTGGTTCCCCACTCTCTGATCCATGGCCCCATTGATATAACTTTATTCCCTGGTGTCCAGCAGTTCCCACCCTCTGAACCATGGCTCCATTGAAATCACATTTTTCCTTGGTGTCCAGTGGTTCCCCACCTCTGATCCATGGCCCTTGATATAGCATTATTCCTGATGTCCAGTGGTCCCCAACCCTCTGATCCATGGCCCAAATGATATAACATTGATATAATATTATTCCCTGGTGTCCAGTGTTCCTACCCTCTGATCTTGTTTGATGATATAACATTATTCCTGGTGTCAGTGGTTCCCTTCCTTTGATCCTTGGCCCCGTTGATATAACATTATTCCTGGTGTCCATGTTCCTTCCTTTGGTCCATGGCCCCATTGTTATAACATTATTCCCTGTGTCCAGGGTTCCCACCCTCTGATCCATGTTTCCATTGATAACATTATTCTCTGTGTCCAGGTTCCCACCCTCTGATCCATGGTCCCATTGATATAACATTATTCCTGGTGTCAGTGGTTCCCCACCTCTGATCCATGTGATGATAGTATTCCCTGGTGTCCAGTGTTTACCCTCTGATCCATGGTCCATTGATCTTGTTATTCTGGTGTCCAGTGGTTCCCCACCCTCTGATCCATGGTCCCATTGATATAACATTATTCCCTTGTGTCAGTGTCTCCACCCTCTGATCCATGGCTGATGATATAACATTATTCCTTGTCCATCGTTTCCCCTCCCTTGATCCATGGTCCCATTGATATAACATTATTCCTGTGTCCAGTTGTCCCCACCCTTATCCATGGTCATTGATATAACATTGTTCTGGTGTCAGTGGTTCCCCCCTCTGATCCATGGCCCCATTGTTATAACATTATTCTGTGTCCAGCGGTTCCCCACCCTTTGATCCATGTCTCATTGATATAACATTATTTCTGGTGTCAGGTTCCCCACCCTCTGATCCATGGCTGATTATATAACATTTTCCTGAGTCAGTGGTTCCACCCTCGATCCATTTCATTGATATAACATTATTCGGTGTCAGCGTTTACCCTCTGATCCATGGTCCTATTGATATAACATTATTCCTGGTGTCCAGGGTTCCCCACCTCTGTCCATGCCTCAGTATAACATTATTCCCTGTGTCCCGGTAGTTCCCACCCTCTGATCCATTGGGTTCTTTGATATAACATTATTCCCTGGTGTCCAGCAGTTCCCCACCCTCTGATCCATTGTCCCATTGATATAATAATTATTCCCTTGTGTCCAGTGGTCCTCACCCTCTGCTCCATGGTCCCATTGATATAACATTATTCCCTGGTGTCCTTGCAGTTCCCACCCTCATGATCCATGGTCCCTTTGATATAACATTATTCCTGGTTGTCCAGTAGTTCTCCCGCTCTGATCCATGGTCCTTTGATATAACATTTTTCCCTGGTGTCCAGTGGTTCCCCACCCTCTGATCCATGGCCCCATTGATATAACATTATTCCCTGGTGTCCAGCAGTTCCCCACCCTCTGATCCATGGCCCCATTGATATAACATTATTCCCTGGTGTCCAGTGGTTCCCAACTCTCTGATCCATGGCCCCACTGATATAACATTATTCCTGTTGTGTCCAGCAGTTCCCCACCCTCTGATCCATGGCCCCATTGATATAACATTATTCCTTGTGTCCAGTGGCTCCCCCTCTCCATCCATGGCCCATTGATATAATATTATTCCTGGGTGTCCAGTGGTTCCCCACTCTCTGATCCATGGCCCCATTGATATAACATTATTCCTTGATGTCCAGTGGTCCCCCTACCCTCTGATCCATGGCCCCATTGATATAACATTATTTTCTGGTGTCCTGCGGTTCCCCAACCTCTGATCCATGGTCTCATTGATATAACATTATTTCCTGGTGCTGCAGTTCCCCACCCTCTGATCCATGGCCCCATTGATATAGACTTTTTCCCTGGTGTCCAGCAGTTCCTCACTCTCGATCCATGGCCCCTTGATATAACATTATTCCTGTGTCCCAGCAGTTCTCCACCCTCTGATCCATGGTCCATTGATGTAAATTATTCCTTGGTCCAGGTGGTTCCCTACCCTCTGATCCATGGTCCCTTGATATAACATTTTCTCTGGTGTCCAGCAGTTCCCCACCCTCTGATCCATGGCCCCATTGATATATATCATTATTCCCTTGGTGTCCAGTCAGTTCCCTCACCCTCTGATCCATGGCCCATTGATATAACATTATTCCCTGTGTCCAGCAGTTCCCCACCTCTGATCCATGGCCCCATTGATATAACATTATTCTCTGGTGTCCAGTGGTTCCCCACCCTTTGATCCATGGTCCCATTGATATAACATTATTCCCTGGTGTCCAGCGGTTCCCCACCCTCTGATCCATGGCCCCATTGATATAACATTATTCCCTGGTGTCCAGCGTTCCCCACCCTTCTGATCCGTGGTCTCCATTGATATAACATTATTCCCTGGTGTCCAGCGGTTTCCCACCCTCTGATCCATGGCCCATTGATATAACATTATTCCCTGGTGTCCAGCGTTTCCCCACCCTCTGATCCATAGGTCCATTAGTTCATTATTATTCCCTGGTGTCCGCTGGTTCTCCCACCCTCTGATCCATAGGCCCCATTGATATAACATTATTCTCTTGTGTCTCAGTAGTTCCCCACCCTCTGATCCATGTTCACCATTGATATAACATTATTCCCTGGTGTCCTGCAGTACCTCACCCTCTGATCCTTGGCCCTATTGATATATCATTATTCCCTGGTGTCAGGTTCCCCACCTCTGATCCATGGCCCCATTGATATAACAATATTCCTGGTGTTCAGCAGTTTCCCACCCTCTGGTCCATGGTCCCATTGATATAACATTATTCCCTGGTGTCCAGTGGTTCTCCCCTCTGATCCATGGTCTCATTGATAATATTATTCCTGATGTCCAGTGGGTTCCACCCTCTGATCCATGGCCCCATTTATATAATATTATTCTCTGGTGTCCAGTAGTTCCCCCATCCTCTGATCCATGGTCCCATTGATAACTTCTCATTCCTGGTGTCCAGTGGTTCTCCACTTCTGATCCATGGCCCCTTTGATATAACATTATTCCCTGGTGTCCAGTTGTCCCCATCCTGATCCTATGTTTGATATAAATTATTCTCTGGTGTCCAGTGGTTCCCCACCCTCTGATCCATGGTCCTTTGATATACATTATTCCTGGTGTCCAGCAGTCTCACCCTCTGATCCATGGCCCCATTGACATAACATTATTCCTGGTGTCAGCGGTTCTCCAACCTCTGATCCATGGCCCCATTGATATAACCTTATTTTCTGGTGTCCAGCAGTTCCCCACCCTCTGATTCATAGCCCCTTTGATATAACATTATTCCTTGGTGTCCAGCAGTTCCTCACCTCTGATCCATGGCCCCATTGATATAACATTATTCCCTGGTGTCCAGCAGTTCCCTACCCTCTGATCCATGGCCCCATTGATATAACATTATTCCCTGGTGTCAGTAGTTCCTCATGCCTCTGATCCTTGCTCCCATTATATATATTATTCCCTGGTGTCCAGTGTTTCCCACCTCTGATCCATGGTCCCATTGATATAACATTATTTTCTGGTGTCCAGCAGTTTCTCTATCCTCTGATCCATGGCCCATTGATATAACATTATTCCTTGTGTCCAGCAGTTCCCACCCTCAGTCCATTGTCCCTGATATAACATTATTCCCTGGTGTCCAGTGTTTCCACCCTCTGATCCATGGCCCCTTTGATATAACATTGTTCCTGGTGTCCAGTGGTTCCCCACCATCTGATCCTTGGCCCTTTGAAATAACATTCCCTGGTGTCCAGTGGTTCCCACCCTTGATCCATGGCCCCATTGGAATAGCATTATTCCCTGGTGTCCAGCAGTTTCCCACCCTCTGATCTATGGCCCATTGATATGATTTTATTCCCTGGTGTCCAGTGGTTCCTCACCCTCTGATCCATGGCCCCATTGATAAAACTACATCCTTGGTGTCCGGCAGTTCCCACCCTCTGATCCATGGTCCCATTGATATAACATTATTCCCTGGTGTCCAGCAGTTCCTCACTCTCTGATCCTTGGCACCACTGATATAACATTATTCTCTTGGTGTCCATGTCTCTACCCTCTGATCCATAGTTCCATTGATATAACATTATTCCCTGGTGTCCAGTGGTCCCTCACCCTCTGATCCATAGCCCCATTGATATAACATTATTCCCTGGTGTCAGCAGTTTCCCACCCTCTGATCCTTGGCCCCATTGATGCTTGTTCTTCTCTGGTTTCCAGTGGTTCCCCACCCTTTGATCCATGTCCCGTTGATATAACATTGTTCCCTGGTGTCCTGCAGATGCCCCACCTCTGATCCATGGCCCCATTGATATAATTTTATTTTCCCTGCTGTCCAGCGGTTCCCCAGCCTCTGATCCATGGCTCATTGATATAACAATATTCCTGTTGTCCAGTTGTTCCCCACCCCTGATCCATGGCCCTATTGATTTAACATTATTTCCCTGGTGTCCGAGTGGTTCCCTTCCTCTGATCCATGGTCCCATTGATATATATTTTTCCTGGTGTCCAGTGGTCCTCCACCCTCTGATCCATTGGCCCTATTGATATAACATTATTCCCTGGTGTCCAGCTGGTTCCCCACCCTCTGATCCATGGCCCCATTGATATAACATTATTCCCTGGTGTCCAGTGGTTCTCCCCCTCTGATCCATTGTCCCATTGATAAAAATTATTCCCTGTGTCCAGTGGTCCCCACCCTCTGTCTCCATGGTCCCATTGATGTAATATTATTCCTGGTGTCCTTGGTTCCCACCCTCTGATCCATGGTCCCATTGATATAACATTATTCCCTGGTGTCCAGTGGTTCCCCACCCTCTGATCCATGGCCCCATTGATATAACATTATTCCCTTGTGTCCAGCAGTTTCCCACCCTCTGATCCATGGCCCCATTGATATAACATTATTCCCTGGTGTCCAGTGGTTCCCCACCCGCTGATCCATGGTCCCTTTGATATAACATTATTCCCTGGTGTCCGGCAGTTCCCTGCCCTCTGATCCATGGTCCCAATGATATAACATTATTCCCTAGTGTCCAGTGGTCCTCCCACCCTCTGATCCATGGCCCCATTGATATAACATTATTCCCTGGTGTCCAGCAGTTCCCCACCCTCTGATCCTTGGCCCCATTGATATAACATTATTCCCTGGTGTCCAGTGGTTCCCCTTCCTTTGATCCATGGCCCCATTGATATAACATTATTCCCTGGTGTCCAGCAGTTCTCCACCCTCTGATCCATGGCCCCATTGATATAAAATTATTCCGTAGTGTCCAGTCGTCCTCCCACCCTCTGATCCATGGCTCCATTGATATAACATTATTCCCTGGTGTCCAGCAGTTCCCCACCCTCTGATCCTTGGCCCGATTGATATAACATTATTCCCTGGTGTCCAGTGGTTCCCCTTCCTTTGATCCATGGCCCCATTGATATAACATTATTCCCTGGTGTCCAGCAGTTCTCCACCCTCTGATCCATGGCCCCATTGATATAAAATTATTCCCTGGTGTCCAGCGGTTCCCCACCCTCTGATCCATGGCCCCATTGATATAACATTATTCCCTGGTGTCCAGTGGTTCCCCACCCTCTGATCCATTGTCCCATTGATATAAAATTATTCCCTGGTGTCCAGTGGTCCCCTCACCCTCTGATCCATGATCCCATTGATGTAACATTATTCCTGGTGTGCAGTTCCCTTCCTCTGATCCATGGTCCCATTGATATAACATTATTCCCTGGTGTCCAGTGGTTCCCCACCCTCTGATCCATGGTCCCATTGATATAACATTATTCCCTTGTGTCCAGTAGTTCCCCACCCTCTGATCCATGGCCCCATTGATATAACATTATTCCTGGTGTCCAGCGGTTCCCACCCTTTGATCCATGGTCCCATTGATATAACATTATTTTCCTCATTGTCCAGTGGTTCCCTACTCTCTGGATCCATGGCCCCATTGATATACTATTATTCCTGTGTCCAGCGGTTCCCCCTCTCTGATCCATGTTTATTGATATAACATTCTTCTGGTGTCTAGCGGTTCCCACCCTCTGATCCATGGTCCCCATTGATATAACATTGTTCCATGGTGTCCAGTTGTTCCCCTCCTCTGATCCATGGCCCCATTGATATAACATTATTCCCTGGTGTCCAGCGGTTCCCCACCCTCTGATCCATTGCCCCATTGATATAACATTATTCCCTGATGTCCAGTGGTTCCCCACCCTCTGATCCATGGCCTCATTGATATAACATTATTCCCTGGTGTCCAGCGGTTCCCCACCCTCTGATCCAAGGCCCCATTGATATAACCTTATACCCTGGTGTCCAGTGGTCCCCCAACCCTCTGATCCATGGCCCCATTGATATAACATTATTCCCTGATGTCCAGTGGTTCCCCACCCTCTTGATCCATGGCCCCATTTATATAATATTATTCCCTGGTGTCCAGTGGTTCCCCACCCTCTGATCCATGGTCCCATTGATATAACTTTGTTCCCTAGTGTCCAGTGGTTCTCCACTCTCTGATCCATGGCCCCTTTGATATAAAAATATTCCCTGGTGTCCAGCAGTTCTCCACCCTCTGATCCATGGCCCATTTTATATATCATTATTTTCTGGTGTCCAGCAGTTCCCCACCCTCTGATCCATGTTCCCTTTGATATAACATTATTCCCTGGTGTCCAGCAGTTCCCTACCCTCTGATCCATGGCCCCATTGACATAACATTATTCCCTGGTGTCCAGCAGTTCTCCAACCTCTGATCCATGGCCCCATTGATATAACCTTATTTTCTGGTGTCCAGCAGTTCCCCACCCTCTGATTCATAGCCCCTTTGATATAACATTATTCCCTGGTGTCCAGCAGTTCCCTAACCTCTGATCCATTGCCCCATTGATATAACATTATTCCTTGGTGTCCAGTGGTCCCCACCCTCTGATCCATGGCCCCTTTGATATAACATTATTCCCTGGTGTCCAGCAGTTCCCCACCCTCTGATCCTTGGCCCCTTTGATATAACATTATTCCCTGGTGTCCAGTGGTTCCCCACCCTCTGATCCATGGCCCCATTGATATAACATTATTCCCTGGTGTCCAGCAGTTCCCCACCTCTGATCCATGGTCCCATTGATATAACATTATTCTCTGGTGTCCAGTAGTTCCTCACCCTCTGATCCACTGGTCCCATTGATATAATATTTTCTGGTGTCCAGCAGTTTCCCACCTCTGATCCATGGCCCCATTGATATAACATTATTCCTGGTGTCCAGTAGTTCTCCACCCTCTGATCCATGGCCCCATTGATATAACATTATTCTCTGGTGTCCAGCAGTTCCCCACCCTCTGATCCATGGTCCCATTGATATAACATTATTCTCTGTTTCCAGTGGTTCCCCACCCTTTGATCCATGTCCTCATTGATATAACATTATTCCTGTGTCCAGCAGTACCCCACCCTCTTGATCCATGGCCCCATTGATATAATTTTATTCTCCTGCTGTTCAGCGGTTCCTCAGCTCTTGATCCATGGCCCATTGATATAACAATATTCCTCGTTGTCCAGCAGTTCCCACCCTCTGATCCATGGCCCATTGATATAACATTATTCCTGGTGTCCAGTAGTTCTCGCCCTCTGATCCATGGTCCCATTGATATAACATTATTCCTGGTGTCCTGTACTTCCCACCCTCTGATCCATGGCCCCATTGATATAATATATTCCTGGTGTCCAGCAGTTCCCCCCTCTGATCCATGGTCCCATTGATATAACATTTTTCCCTGTGTCCAGTGGTTCCCCACCCTGATCCATGGCCCCATTGATATAACATTATTCCCTGGTGTCCAGCAGTTCCCCACCCTCTGATCCATGGCCCCATTGATATAACATTATTCCCTGGTGTCCAGTGGTCCCCCACCCTCTGATCCATTGTCCCCATTGATATAACATTATTCCTGGTGTCCAGCGGTTCCCCACCCTCTGATCCATGGGTCCCATTGATGTAACATTATTCCCTGTGTCCAGCAGTTCCCTCAATTCTCGGATCCATGGTCCCATTGATATAACATTATTCCCTGGTGTCCAGTGGTTCCCCCACCCTCTGATCCATGGCCCCATTGATATAACATTATTCCCTGGTGTCCAGTAGTTCCCCACCCTCTGATCCATTGTCCCATTGATATAACATTATTCCTGGTGTCCAGTGGTTCCCCACCCTCTGATCCATGGTCCCATTGATATAACATTATTCCTTGTGTCCAGTTCCCGACCCTCTGATCCATGGTCCCATGATATAACATTATTCCCTAGTGTCCAGTGGTTCCCACCTCTGATCCATGGCCCCATTGATATAACATTATTCCCTGGTGTCCAGCAGTTCCCCACCCTCTGATCCATGGGCCCATTGATATAACATTATTCCCTGTGTCCAGTGTCTCTTCCTTGATCCATGGCCCCATTGCTATATAACATTATTCTGTGTCCAGCAGTCTCCCACCTCTGATCCATGGCCCCTTTGATATAAACATTATTCCGTGATGTCCAGCGGTTCCCACCTCTGATCCATGGCCCCATTGATATAACATTGTTCCTGATGTCCAGGGTTCCCACCCTCTGATCCTTTGGCCCCATTGATATAACATTATTCCCCGGTGTCCAGTGGTTCTTCCTTTGATCCATGGCCCCATTGATATAACATTATTCCTGGTGTCCAGTGAGTTCTCCACCTCTGATCCATGGCCCCATTGATATAACATTATTCTCTGGTGTCCAGTGTCTCCCCACCTCTGATCCATGGCCCCATTGATATAACATTATTCCCTGGTGTCCAGTGGTTCCCCACCCTCTGATCCATTGTCCCATTGATATAAAATTATTCCTTGGTGTCCAGTGGTCCCCCCCTCTGATCCATGAGATCCATTGATGTAACATTATTCCCTGGTGTATAGCAGTTCCCCACCCTCTGATCCATGGTCCCATTGATATAACATTATTCCCTGGTGT
This sequence comes from Neoceratodus forsteri, assembly GCA_016271365.2. Classification (NCBI taxonomy): domain Eukaryota; kingdom Metazoa; phylum Chordata; order Ceratodontiformes; family Ceratodontidae; genus Neoceratodus; species Neoceratodus forsteri. The sequence goes on from CM057449.1 coordinate 1,842,161,431, forward strand.
CCAGTGGTTCCCCACCCTCTGATCCATGGCCCCATTGATATAACATTATTCCCTTGTGTCCATCAGTTCCCCACCCTCCCTGATCCACAGTCTCCATTGATATAACATTATTCCTGGTGTCCAGTTCCCCACCCTTGATCCATGGTCCATTTGATATAACATTATTCCTGGTGTCCAGTGGTTCCCCACCCTCTGATCCATGGCCCCATTGATATAACATTATTCCTTGGTGTCCAGCGGTTCCTCACCCCTCTGATCCATGGCCCCATTGATACAAATTATTCCTGTGTCCAGCGGTTCTCTACCCTCTGATCTATGGGGTCTTTGATATAACATTATTCCATGGTGTCCTAGTGTTCATCACCCTCTGATCCATGGCCCCACTGATATAACATTATTCCTGGTGTCCAGCAGTTCCCCAACCTCTGATCCATGGTCTCATTGATATAATATGCTCCTGGTGTCCAGTGGTCCACCCACCTCTGATCCATGGCCCTCATTGATATAACATTATTCCTCATGTCCAGTGGTTCCCACTCTTTGATCCATGGCCCCATTGATATAACATTATTCCCTTGTGTCCAGTAGTTCTCAACCTCTGATCCATGGCCCATTGATATAACATTATTCCCTGATGTCCATAGTTCTCACCCTCTGATCCATGGCCCCATTTATATAATATTATTCCCTGGTGTCCAGTGGTTCCCCACCCTCTGATCCATGGTCCCATTGATATAATTAACTTTTGTTCCTGTGTCCAGTGGTTCTCCACCTCTGATCCATGGCCCATTTGAAATATCATTATTTCTGGTGTCCAGCAGTTCCCCACCCTCTGATCCATTTCCCTTGATATAACATTATTTCCTGTGTCCAGTAGTTCTCACCCTCTGATCCATGTGTCCCATTGATATAATATTATTTTCTGGTGTCCAGCAGTTCCCCACCCTCTGATTCATGGCCCCATTGACATAATACTATTCCTTGCTGTCCAGCAGTTCTCCAACCTCTGATCCATGGCCCCATTGATATACCTTATTTTCTGGTGTCCAGCAGTTCCCACCCTCTGATTCATAGCCCTTGATAATGATTATTCTCTGGTGTCCAGCAGTTCCCCAACCTCTGCTCCATCGTCCTCATTGATATAACATTATTCCCTGATGTCCAGTGGTCCCCCACCCTCTGATCCATGGCCCCTTTGATATAACATTATTCCCTGGTGTCCAGTGTCTTCAATTATCCGATCCTTGGCCCCTTTGAAATAACATTATTCCCTGGTGTCCAGTAGTTCCCCACCTCTGATCCATGGTCCTATTGATATAACATTATTCCCTGGTCATCCAGCAGTTCCCCACCCTCTGATCCATGGCCCCATTGATATAAAATTATTCCCTGGTGTCCAGCAGTTCCCCACCCTCTGATCCATGGTCCCATTGATATAACATTATTCCCTGGTGTCCAGTGGTCCCCCCACCCTCTGATCCATGGCCCCATTGATATAACATTATTCCCTGGTGTCCAGCAGTTCCCCACCCTCTGATCCTTGGCCCCATTGATATAACATTATTCCCTGGTGTCCAGTGGTTCCCCACCCTTTGATCCATGTCCCCATTGATATAACATTATTCCCTGGTGTCCAGCAGTAACCCACCCTCTGATCCATGGCCCCATTGATATATTTTATTCCTGGTGTCCAGCGGTTCCCCACCCTCTGATCCATGGCCCCATTGATATAACATTATTCCCTGGTGTCCAGCAGTTCCCCACCCTCTGATCCATGGCCCCATTGATATAACATTATTCCCTGGTGTCCAGCAGTTCCCCACCCTCTGATCCATGGTCCCATTGATATATTATTTTCCTGGTGTCCAGTGGTCCTCCCACCTCTGATCCATGGCCCCATTGATATAACATTATTCCCTGTGTCCAGCAGTTCCCACCCTCTGATCCTTGGCCCCATTGATATAAATTATTCCTGGTGTCCAGTGGTTCCGCCCTTTGATCCATGGTCCCATTGATATAACATTATTCCCTGGTGTCCAGTGGTTCTCCCACCCTCTGATCCATGGCCCTATTGATATAACATTATTCCCTGGTGTCCAGCAGTTCCCCACCCTCTGATCCTTGGTCCCATTGATATAACATTATTCCCTGGTGTCCAGTGGTTCCCCACCCTCTGATCCATGGCCCCATTGATATAACATTATTCCTTGTGTCCAGCAGTTCCCCACCCTCTGATCCATGGTCCCATTGATATAACATTATTCCCTGGTGTCCAGCGGTTCCCCACCCTCTGATCCATGGCCCCATTGATATAACATTATTCCCTGGTGTCCAGCAGTTTCCCACCCTCTGATCCATGGTCCCATTGATATAACATTATTCCCTGGTGTCCAGTGGTTCCCCACCCTCTGATCCATGGTCCCATTGATATAACATTATTCCCTGGTGTCCAGTGTTCCCCACCCTCTGATCCATGGCCCCATTGATATAACATTATTCCTGTGTCCAGCAGTTCCCCACCCTCTGATCCATGGCCCCATTGATATAACATTATTCCGTGGTGTCCAGTGGTTCCCCACCCTCTGATCCATGGCCCCATTGATATAACATTATTCCCTGGTGTCCAGCGGTTCCCCACCCTCTGATCCATTGCCCCATTGATATAACATTATTCCCTGATGTCCAGAGGTTCCCAACCCTCTGATCCATGGCCCCATTGATATAACATTATTCCCTGGTGTCCAGCAGTCTCCCCACCCTCTGATCCAAGGCCCCATTGATATAACCTTATTCCCTGGTGTCCAGTGGTCCCCCCACCCTCTGATCCATGGCCCCATTGATATAACATTATTCCCTGATGTCCAGTGGTTCCCCACCCTCTGATCCATGGCCCCATTGATATAACATTATTCCCTGGTGTCCAGCATTTTCCCACCCTCTGATCCATGGCCCCATTGATATAATATTATTCCCTGGTGTCCAGTGGTTCCCCACCCTCTGATCCATTGTCCCATTGATATAACATTATTCCATGATGTCCAGTGGTCCCGCCACCCTCTGATTCATGGCCCCATTGATACAACATTATTCCTTGGTGTCCAGCAGTTCCCAACCCTCTGATTCAAGGCCCCATTGATATAACATCATTTTCTATTGTCCAGCAGTTCCCCACCCTCTGATCCATGACCCCATTGATATAACATTATTCCCTGGTGTCCAGCAGTTCCCCAACCCCTGATCCATGGCCCCATTGATATAACATTATTCCCTGGTGTCCAGTGGTCCTCCCACCCTCTGATCCATGGCCCCATTGATATAACATTATTTTCTGGTGTCCAGCAGTTCCCCAACCTCTGATCCATGGCCCCATTGATGTAACATTATTCCCTGGTGTCCAGCAGTTCCCCACCCTCTGATTCATGGCCCCTTTGATATAACATTATTCCCTGGTGTCCATAAGTTCATCACCCTCTGATCCATGGCCCCACTGATATAACATTATTCCCTGGTGTCCAGCAGTTCCCCAACCTCTGATCCATGGTCTCATTGATATAACATTATTTCCTGGTGTCCAGTGGTCCACCCACCTTCTGATCCATGGCCCCATTGATATAACATTATTCCCTGGTGTCCAGTGGTTCCCCACTCTTTGATCCATGGCCCCATTGATATAACATTATTCCTTGTGTCCAGCAGTTCCCCACCTCTGATCAATGGCCCATTGAAATAACATTATTTTCTGGTGTCCGGTAGTTCCCCACCATCTGAGCCAAGGTCCCATTGATATAACATTATTCCCTGGTGTCCAGTGGTTCTCCACTCTCTGATCCATGGCCCCTTTGATATAAAAATATTCCCTGGTGTCCAGCAGTTCTCCACCCTCTGATCCATGGCCCATTTGAAATATCATTATTTTCTGGTGTCCATCAGTTCCCCACCCTCTGATCCATTTTCCCTTTGATATAACATTATTCCCTGGTGTCCAGCAGTTCCCCACCCTCTGATCCATGGCCCCATTGATATAACATTATTTTCTGGTGTCCAGCAGTTCCCCACCCTCTGATTCATTGCCCCATTGACATAACATTATTCCCTGGTGTCCAGCAGTTCTCCAACCTCTGATCCATGGCCCCATTGATATAACCTTATTTTCTGGTGTCCAGCAGTTCCCCACCCTCTGATTCATGGCCCCTTTGATATAACATTATTCCCTGGTGTCCAGCAGTTCCCCACCCTCTGATCCATTGCCCCATTGATATAACATTATTCCCTGGAGTCCAGTGGTCCCCACCCTCTGATCCATGGCCCCTTTGATATAACATTATTCCCTGGTGTCCAGCAGTTCCCCACCCTCTGATCCTTGGCCCCATTGATATATTTTATTCCCTGGTGTCCAGAGGTTCCCCACCCTCTGATCCATGGCCCCATTTATATAATATTATTCCCTGGTGTCCAGTGGTTCCCCACCCTCTGATCCATGGTCCCATTGATATAACATTATTCCATGATGTCCAGTGGTCCCGCCACCCTCTGATTCATGGCCCCATTGATACAACATTATTCCTTGGTGTCCAGCAGTTCCCCACCCTCTGATTCATGGCCCCATTGATATAACATCATTTTCTATTGTCCAGCAGTTCCCCACCCTCTGATCCATGGCCCCATTGATATAACATTATTCCCTGGTGTCCAGTGGTTCCCACTCTTTGATCCATGGCCCCATTGATATAACATTATTCCCTGGTGTCCAGCAGTTCCCCACCTCTGATCAATGACCCCATTGAAATAACATTATTTTCTGGTGTCCGGTAGTTCCCCACCATCTGATCCATGGTCCCATTGATATAACATTATTCCCTGGTGTCCAGTGGTTCTCCACTCTCTGATCCATGGCCCCTTTGATATAAAAATATTCCCTGGTGTCCAGCAGTTCTCCACCCTCTGATCCATGGCCCATTTGATATATCATTATTTTCTGGTGTCCAGCAGTTCCCCACCCTCTGATCCATGTTCCCTTTGATATAACATTATTCCCTGGTGTCCAGCAGTTCCCTACCCTCTGATCCATGGCCCCATTGATATAACATTATTTTCTGTTGTCCAGCAGTTCCCCACCCTCTGATTCATTGCCCCATTGACATAACATTATTCCCTGGTGTCCAGCAGTTCTCCAACCTCTGATCCATGGCCCCATTGATAAAACCTTATTTTCCGGTGTCCAGCAGTTCCCCACCCTCTGATTCATGGCCCCTTTGATATAACATTATTCCCTGGTGTCCAGCAGTTCCCTACCCTCTGATCCATTTCCCCATTGATATAACATTATTCCCTGGTGTCCAGTGGTCCCCCACCCTCTGATCCATGGCCCCTTTGATATAACATTATTCCCTGGTGTCCAGCAGTTCCCCACCATCTGATCCTTGGCCCCTTTGAAATAACATTATTCCCTGGTGTCCAGTGGTTCCCCACCCTTTGATCCATGGCCCCATTGATATAACATTATTCCCTGGTGTCCAGCAGTATCCCACCCTCTGATCTATGGCCCCATTGATATATTTTATTCCTTGGTGTCCAGCGGTTCCCCACCCTCTGATCCATGGCCCCATTGATATAACAATATTCCCTTTTGTCCAGCAGTTTCCCACCCTCTGATCCATGGTCCCATTGATATAACATTATTCCCTGGCATCCAGCAGTTCCCCACCCTCTGATCCATGGCCCCACTGATATAACATTATTCCCTGGTGTCCAGCAGTTCCCCACCCTCTGATCCATGGTCCCATTGATATAACATTATTCCCTGGTGTCCAGTGGTCCACCCACCCTCTGATCCATAGCCCCATTGATATAACATTATTCCCTGGTGTCCAGCAGTTCCCCACCCTCTGATCCTTGGCCCCATTGATATAACATTATTCTCTGGTGTCCAGTGGTTCCCCACCCTTTGATCCATGTCCCCATTGATATAACATTATTCCCTGGTGTCCTGCAGTACCACACCCTCTGATCCATGGCCCCATTGATATATTTTATTCCCTGGTGTCCAGCGGTTCCCCACCCTCTGATCCATGGCCCATTGATATAACAATATTCCCTGTTGTCCAGCAGTTCCCCACCCTCTGATCCATGGCCCCATTGATTTAACATTATTCCCTGGTGTCCAGCAGTTCCCCGCCCTCTGATCCATGGTCCCATTGATATAATATTTTTCCCTGGTGTCCAGTGGTCCTCCCACCCTCTGATCCATGGCCCCATTGATATAACATTATTCCCTGGTGTCCAGCAGTTCCCCACCCTCTGATCCTTGGCCCCATTGATATAACATTATTCCCTGGTGTCCAGTGGTTCCCCCCTTTGATCCATGGCCCCATTGATATAACATTATTCCCTTGTGTCCAGCAGTTCTCCACCCTCTGATCCATGGCCCCATTGATATAAAATTATTCCCTGGTGTCCAGCGGTTCCCCACCCTCTGATCCATGGCCCATTGATATAACATTATTCCTTGGTGTCCAGCAGTTCCCCACCCTCTGATCCATTGTCCCATTGATATAAAATTATTCCCTGGTGTCCAGTGGTCCCCCACCCTCTGATCCATGGTCCCATTGATGTAACATTATTCCCTGGTGTCCAGCAGTTCCCCACCCTCTGATCCATGGTCCCATTGATATAACATTATTCCCTGGTGTCCAGTGGTTCCCCACCCTCTGATCCATGGCCCCATTGATATAACATTATTCCCTTGTGTCCAGCAGTTTCCCACCCTCTGATCCATAGCCCCATTGATATAACATTATTCCCTGGTGTCCAGTGGTTCCCCACCCTCTGATCCATGGTCCTTTGATATAACATTATTCCCTGGTGTCCAGCGGTTCCCCACCCTCTGATCCATGGCCCCATTGATATAACATTATTCCCTGGTGTCCAGCGGTTCCCCACCCTCTGATCCATGGCCCCATTGATATAACATTATTCCGTGGTGTCCAGTGGTTCCCCACCCTCTGATCCATGGCCCTTTGATATAACATTATTCCCTGGTGTCCAGCGGTTCCCCACCCTCTGATCCATTGCCCCATTGATATAACATTATTCCCTGATGCCCAGAGGTTCCCCACCCTCTGATCCATGGCCCCATTGATATAACATTATTCCCTGGTGTCCAGCAGTCTCCCACCCTCTGATCCATGGCCCCATTGATATAACCTTATTCCCTGGTGTCCAGTGGTCCCCACCCTCTGATCCATGGCCCCATTGATATAATTTATTCCCTGATGTCCAGTGGTTCCCTCTGATCCATGGCCCCATTGATATAACATTATTCCCTGGTGTCCAGCAGTTCCCCACCCTCTGATCCATGGCCCCATTGATATAATATTATTCCCTGGTGTCCAGTGGTTCCCCACCCTCTGATCCATTGTCCCATTGATATAACATTATTCCATGATGTCCAGTGGTCCCGCCACCCTCTGATTCATGGCCCCATTGATACAACATTATTCCTTGGTGTCCAGCAGTTCCCCACCCTCTGATTCATGGCCCCATTGATATAACATCATTTTCTATTGTCCAGCAGTTCCCCACCCTCTGATCCATGACCCCATTGATATAACATTATTCCCTGGTGTCCAGCGGTTTCCCACCCTCTGATCCATGGCCCCCTTGATATAACATTATTCCCTGGTGTCCAGTGTTCCCCACCCTCTGATCCATGGCCCCATTGACAGAACATTATTCTCTGGTGTCCAGTGGTCCCCGCACCCTCTGATCCATGGCCCCATTGATATAACATTATTCCCTGATGTCCAGTCGTTCCCTACCCTCTGATCCATGGCCCCATTGATATAACATTATTCCCTGGTGTCCAGCAGTTCCCCTCCCTCTGATCCATGGCCCCATTGTTATAACATTATTCCCTGGTGTCCAGTGGTCCCGCCACTCTCTGATCCATGGCCCCATTGATACAACATTATTCCCTGGTGTCCTGCAGTTCCCAACCCTCTGATTCATACCCCCTTTGATATAACATCATTTTCTATTGTCCAGCAGTTCCCCACCCTCTGATCCATGGCCCCATTGATATAACATTATTCTCTGGTGTCCAGCAGTTCCCCACCCTCTGATTCATTGCCCCATTGATATAACATTATTCCCTGGTGTCCAGCAGTTCTCCAACCTCTGATCCATGGCCCCATTGATATAACATTATTCCCTGGTGTCCAGCAGTTCTCCACCCTCTGACTCATGGCCCCTTTGATATAACATTATTTTCTGGTGTCCTGCAGTTCCCCACCCTCTGATCCTTGGCCCCATTGATATAACATTATTCACTGTTGTCCAGCGGTTCCCCACTCTCTGATCCATGGCCCCATTTATATAACATTATTTCCTGGTGTCCAGCAGTACTCCATCCTCTGATCCATGGTCCCATTGATTTAACATTATTCCCTGGTGTCCAGCAGTTCCCCACCCTCTGATCCATGGTCCCATTGATATAACATTATTCCCTGGTGTCCAATTGTTCCCCACCCTTTGATCCATGGCCCCTTTGATATAACATTATTCCCTGGTGTCCAGCAGTTCCCCACCCTCTGATCCATGGCCCCACTGATATAACATTATTCCCTGGTGTCCAGCAGTTCCCCACCCTCTGATCCATTGCCCCATTAATATAACATTATTCCCTGGTGTCCAGCGGTTCCCCACCCTCTGATCCATGGCCCCATTGATATAACATTATTCCCTGGTGTCCAGTGGTTCCCCACCCTCTGATCCATGGCCCCATTGATATAACATTATTCCCTCGTGTCCAGTGGTTCCCCACCCTCTGATCCTTGCCCCAATGATATAACATTATTCCATGGTGTCCAGTGGTCCCCCACCCTCTGATCCATGGCCCCATTGATATAACATTATTCCCTGATGTGCAGTGGTTCCCCACCCTCTGTTCCATGGTCCCTTTGATATAACTTTATTCCCTGGTGTCCAGCAGTTCCCCACCCTCTGATCCATGGCCTCATTTATATAATATTATTCCCTGGTGTCCAGTGTTTCCCCACCTTCTGATCCATGGTCCCATTGATATAACATTATTCCCTGCTGTCCAGTGGTCCTTCCACCCTCTAATTCATGGCCCCATTGATACAACATTATTCCCTGATGTGCAGTGGTTCCCCACCCTCTGTTCCATGGTCCCATTGATATAACATTATTCCCTGGTGTCCAGCAGTTCCCCACCCTCTGATCCATGGCCCCATTGATATAATATTATTCCCTGATGTCCAGTGTTTCCCCACCCTCTGATCCATGGTCCCATTGATATAACATTATTCCCTGATGTCCAGTGGTCCTTCCACCCTCTAATTCATGGCCCCATTGATACAACATTATTCCCTGGTTTCCAGCAGTTCCCCACCCTCTGATTCATGGCCCCATTGATATAACATCATTTTCTATTGTCCAGCAGTTCCCCACCCTCTCATCCATGGCCCCTTTGATATAACATTATTCCCTGGTGTCCAGCGGTTTCCCACCCTCTGATCCATGGCCCCATTGATATAACATTATTCCCTAGTGTCCAGTGGTTTCCCACCCTCTGAGCTATGGCCCCATTGATATAACATTATTCCCTGGTGTTCAATGTTCCCCTCACCCTCTGATCCATGGCCCCTTTGATATAACATTATTCCCTGGTGTCCAGTGGTCCACCCTCCCTCTGATCCATGGCCCCATTGATATAACATTATTCCCTGATGTCCAGTGGTTCCCCACCCTCTGATCCATGGCCCCATTGATATAACATTATTCCCTGATGTTCAGTGGTCCCCCCTACCCTGGTCCTTGGCCCTGGTGATACAAAATTATTCCCTGGTGCCCAGTAATCTCCCTCACCCTGCAATCCCCAGCCCCAGTGATATAAAATTAATTGGGAACCAGGTCATAAGTTAGCACTCTGCGGTTTACCTGCAGGATTAGCCTGAAACAGCCAGTCCTGGCTCATACACGTTGTCAGAAAACCATAAGAAACAGGGTGCTACTTTCACCAAGGAGAAGAAGGAGACTTCATATGTCCTGTAAGGAAGATCAAGTGAGCGAAACTCAGGGGATGACAGCCTAGTAGGCTGAAATTTAATGCACATGTTTGATGGAGATATAAAAATAAAATATGTCACTTGGATTAGAGATTAAGAAGTCTCCAGCCACCCCTTGGTGAAAGCAGTATCTCGTCTCTTTTGGTTTTCTGATACAAAATTATTCCCAGGTGCCCAGCAGCCCTCACAAACCTCCGATCCCCAGCTCCATTCAAGATACATTATGCCTTGGTGTGTAGTGGTCCCCCCACCCTCCAATCTCTGGTTCTGGTAGAAAGAATCCCCTACCTGGTATCCAGTAGCATGTCCACCCCCTGAATGCTCATAGCAGTTCTGTAGACGCAGTCCCTGGTGTCAAGCAGCCATCCGCACTGTCCTACACTGGGTACACCACCCTGCCACCCCCCCTTACATTAATTGCCAGTGCCACGGAGATCCCATACAGCAACCACAACAGCCCTCCTCTCACCACCTCGGCCTGCTGCTGTATTCTGTGACAGGGTGTGCATGTCCTGCATATTGAACAGGGAGCACACATACTGTCTACAGTATACAATACGTGTACTCCCTGTACAGGATACAGGATACACAAACCCAGTCATTGCAAACAATGGCTGACCGAGGTGGTCAGAGGAGGGCTGTGCCAGTTGCCGTGTGGGCTACCCTCCTCTCTGGCAATTAAGGCAAGGGGTGGCAGTGTAGTGTACCCAGTGTGGGTGGTGTAGAGGGGCTGCTAGTTGCCAGGGACTTTGTCTATGGACCTGCAGTGAGTGCTTGAGGGGTAGGGGGTGCAATTGGACACCAGGGAGGGGTTTCTGTCTACCGGGGCCAGGGATCGAAGGGTGGGGGACCACTAGATACCAGGGCATAATGTGCATTGCATGGGTCCAGGGATCAGAGGGTGGGAGGAACAACTAAACACCAGGGAATAATGTATCTTGAACAGGGTCAGGGATCAGAGGGTGGGGGGAACCAATGGACATCAGGGAATAATTTTATATCCCTGCGGCCAGGGATCGGAGGGTGGGAGGAACCACTGGACACAAGGGAATAATGCTATATCATTGGGGCAGGTGATCAGAGGGTTGGGGGACCACTAGACATCTGGGAATAATGTATCTTGAACATGGCCGGGGATAGGAGGGTGAGGGAAATCACTAGACACCAGGGAATAATGAATCTTGAATGGGGCCAGGGATCAGAGGGTCGGAGGGATTGTTGGACACCAGGGAATAATTTTATATCACTGGGGCTGGGGTCTATATTGAGTGGGGACCACTGGACACCAGGAAATAATGTTATATCAACTGGGATGAGAATCGTCGGGTGGGAGATCACTAGACACCAGGGCAGATTGTAATTTTAATGAGAACGGGGATCTGAGTGTGGGGAGACCACTGGACACTAGGGAAGATTGTAATTTTAATGGGGACAGGGTTCAGAGGATGAGGGTTGCCACTAGCCACCAGGGAGCAGGTGTGCTCCCCCAACCACCTATGTGATTGTTGACTGCAGTAGCTCCACCAGTTGCTAGGGTTGCTCTGAGTAAGTTTGGTTTCTTCTCAGTAGTAACTGCAGTGCAAGGTAGTCTGTACTATTCCCTTTTTGCAATGCTACCATGTTGAGTGCCATGTTGTGCCAGAATTCATGTACCTACCCCCCCTTTGCCCACCACAGACATTATTTGTTTTGTACCAGCGCTACCCCTTTTTGCATGTGCCACTGCCACCTTTGAATACTGCACTTGGGCACAAACCCTGGGCAAATGGGCTCAATCTCTTTGCTCAATGGACACAGTTTTGAATGTCTGGCCCCAGATATTTATTGTTCCATGTTATAATTTTCAAATTATTTTAATTATTGCTAACTTTGGCATTTTTGTTCAGAACAAATCATATTTTCTTGGCATTTCAATTCTCTAATAACAAAGTGCTAAGATTCTACCTGAATAAAATTACTCATTATCTTTGCTGTAACTGTTTTTCCTAGAATAGCAGAAGTAAAAAACAATATAACTACTGAACCCTGACAACTGGTTGGGGGGGGGTGAAGCTGGGGATCACTGAGGAGAAGGACCTTGGGGTGATGGTAACAGGGAGCATGAACAGTTCTGCCCAATGCAGGAAAGCGGCAGCAAAGGCGAACAAGATGCTGGGTGTATAGCGAGGGGGTTCTCATCCAGGCAGAGGGAGGTGATCTTGCCCCTCTAAATGTCACTGATCAGACCACACTTTGAGTACTATGTGCAGTTTTTGGAGTACTGTGTGCAGTTCTGGAGGCCATACCTGAGGCGGGATATCAAGCTACTGGAGGGAGTGCAGTGGAGGGCAATGAGGATGATACAGGGAATGGAGGGGAGAGACTATGAGAACAGGCTGGTGGAACTGAATATGTACACCCTGGAGGAGAGGAGGAATAGTGGGGACATGCTACAAACTTTCAAGTATCAGAGGGGAATCAACAAGGATGGAGCCAACAGGGTTTTTAAACTGAGGAAGGGAAGGGACACTAGAAGGCATGGGCTAAGAACAGAGGGGGGAAGATTTAGGAGGGAGATGAGGAGGCATTACTTTACAGAGAGAATGGTATTGAAGTGGAACACCCTACCAGAGAGGGTGATATCATGCAAAACTGTGGGTAATTTTAAAAGGGCATGGGACAGAGAACAGGGGAGAGTACAGGTGGGTGAGGCTAAGAACAGCCAATGGCAGACAAATGGGGAGCGGGTGGGGCAGCTGCAACATAGGGCAGCTGGCTGAACACTCGAGCAGACGTTGCTAGACCAGGAGGTCTTTTTCTGCTGGCACATTCGTATGTTCGTAATAGTAAATGTATTCGTACCTGAGACAGATGATTATGCTCCACAGAGAGCACTAGCTATGAGTAGAATCAAGTTTAAATGAAAGTTTTGGTTCTCAAAGGGCTGTTGCTCTCAGTTCCATTGTACACAGCTTCAGAAGGATCTGAGTGGGCAGGTAATTGTCCATTTTTCTGAAGAGAGATGATGGCTGGATATTTGATGTGAAATTTAATTCTTGTCTCCATTAATTTTGCCCTAGCAGGTGAGAATTCCATGTGTTTTTGGCTATTTTAGACAAGAAGTCCCAAAATAATAAAAATTGTATTTCCTTGCCAAAAAAGTTGCTTTTCTTCCCTCGCTACTCTGAGAACAGCTTCTTTTTGAGTAAAACTTAAGAAATAAATGATGATTGGTCATGCTCTGTCTTTATATTTGGAGGTGCTAATGCTCTGTGCGCCCTTTCAATCATTAAACATTCAGAGGAGAGATTTCATAGAGTTGTAGAAGGTTTTCAAGGAAGCAGACCATGTTTCCTTTTTCTGAACCTTCTGGGGCTCCAGTTAGGTGAATATTATTTCGACATTTCCTGTTCTCAAAATCATCTACTTTTGTTAATAGCAGTTTGAATTGAAGGGATGGGGAAATTTTTAACCAGGAAAGGCACACTGAGGTGAAGATTGTTTCCAGGTGCAACCTGGAAGCACGAGGCAGTTAAATGACTTGCTCAGTGTCACACACTATGCAAGTGGATTGAATAGGGATTGTTTCTTCAAATCTGATCAAAGAGTCTTCTGGCCATGCAATTCTGGCCTCTGCTGCCACTATTCTGTCCATGTTTTCTTCTACGTTACATTTGTATTAAGTATTAAATATCTTAATTCCTCCAGATGTACTTTATCACCAAACATATTTGTTTCCTGTCAAATGAGTTCACTGCTCCAGGAATGCTGTTTGGCCTTTGTGACCACAATGACAGTTGGGGCCCAATATTCTAAACTTTCCCGGGCGCAAAGCTGAGTTTGCCTGCACAAACTGGGTTTAGCGTGAATGCGCAATATTGAAAAGCCTGGTTAGTGCGAGCAAACAGGGTTTGCAACCGGCAAATATTTGGGGGGGGGGCACAATGCAAATGAAAGGGTGGGGACCTGAATATTGGCAGAGTCCAATATGCAGAGTATGTGTGTGGTGCAAGGCCTTTTTGCCTGGTCCCCTTGCGTGGTGCACATACCACCCATTGAAACTCGACCTACTCCTGCACAACCCTAATGGTTGGCAGAAGACGTGTGGCAGCCCCCTTGATCCCCAACACAGTAATTCCTGGTGTCTGGTGGTCCCTCCCCCCTACCAATCGCTGTCCCAATGTACAGTAACATAATTCCATGGTGGTTAGTGGTCTCTCTCCCCTCACCAATCACCAGCCTATTAATAAACTAAACATCTCTCTGGTGGCTAGTTGTCCCTTCCCCCGCCGATCGCTGTCCCAATGTACAGTAACATAATTCCTTGGTGGCTAGCAGTCCCTCCCCCTGCCGATCGCCAGCCCCATGGTAAAAATGAACATCTCCCTGGTGGATAGTGGTCCCCCACATCCCTGATATGCCGATTTTATTATAATTAAACATTCCTGGTGGCTAATGTTCCCCCACACCCCATCCCAGCAGGTAGTGTCCCACCAGCCTGCTCCTCCATCCCATCCACAAGTCAGTGACCAGCACAACCCTTCACTCTCCACCGTGGCCGGCCACCGACTGAGCTGTCAATGAGTATGTACTGTATACAGTATGTGCTCATTGATTGACATCTCAGTCAGCAGCTAGCTATGGTGGAGAATGGAGGGCTGTGTGGATTGCCAGCTCAGGGATGGGATGGGGGAGCGGAGTGGTGGGGCACTACCTGCCCGGGTCAGGGACTCCACTAGACACCAGGGACAGATCAATTTAATGTACAAGAAGGTCAGGATAGGGAGGGGTCCACTATACCACCAGCGATAGATCTATATGTTATATGGGCAGGTGAGGTTTGGGGTGGGGGACCATTGAACCATCAGGGAGTTAGTAACACATATACAGGGAATTGGGGTTGGGGGGGACTGCTAGCCACCAGGGATGGTTAATTATAATAAAACCGGCAGATTGGGGATGGGGGACTGCTAGCCATGGTGTTTGTTTTTACCATGGGGCCGATGATCAGCGGGGGAAGGGACCACTAGCCACCTGGGAGATGTTTTTATTTTTTTTATCAAGGGGTCAGATTGGTAGGAGGGAAGGGACTGCTAGCCATAAGGTAGATGTTTGTTTTACCATGGCACCAGCAATCGGCTGGGGAAGGACCACTAGCCACCAGGGAATTATGCTACTGTACATCAGGATGGTGATCGTTGGGGGAGGGATCACTAGCCACCAGGAAGATGTTTGTTTTATCAATGGGTTGGCGATCAGTGGAGGGGGGACCACTAGTGCCAGGAAAACATTACTTTGGCAGTTCGGGACAGAGATTGACTGGGTGGGGGCCACTAGCACCAGGGATAGCTCTCAGGGAACTGGCAATTGGGGGGTGGCACCGCACACTCCAGCCTCGTTCCCCAAGCATGAGCTCATTTGTATAGGTCCATCTGAATATGGGAAATTTAGCGTGGGCACAAGCCATTGTACCATCCTATTTTGGGGGCCATGTTTGCCCTGCACTAGGTGGCTTACCGCCGGGTCTCAATGACCATATAGCCAGCGCTGATGCACTATTCCACTGAATTTTGCAGTTTTGGACACCTGGGCAACTGCAGGAGGCAGGGCAAAGTTTTTCCCTCTGCTTTGCCCAGATTTGAATATTAGGCCTCTGGTGTTTAAAGGTGAGTGAAATTTTAAGTGAAATAAAAATAGACTGAACGAGCTAGAAACAGCAACAAAATTGATATCAAAATGTAGGCTACAGTGTATGCTAATGAAATATGACATTCATTACTCCAATTTTGTAAAAACGAAAGCAGATAGTGAAAGATTGTAGACGTACTGCAGAAGAAAACATTCTAAGCAGCCATTCCTCTCAGCCATGTGTGTGGATCTTGTCGCTGTGATTCTGGCTGATTTTACTGGTTCCATGCACGGTGCTCTTCATATGCTGCCATTTCCTCTAACTGCTTCAAGTACTTCATTCTCTATCAACATTGGTCTGCATCTCTTACTATTGTAGTTCCATCTCCAAGGGATACAGTTTTACTTTAAGCAGTCCACATGGATTTAAGGATATCCCACTGGTTTTGAACACTGATGCCCACGAGCCGGGGTTCCCAAGTTGCCTCTCTGGAGGAGGTAGGCAGAGTGAGAGCATTTTTCTGTGCACCTGTTTTGTACTTCAGCTCATTTTAGATGAATTAGAACTTTTCTGTAGTGGGAAATATTGAGTGCACTCTTTCTCTGAAGGCTGAGTGGATTGAGGCATGTTCTTCAAGCGCAGCACTCACCAGGCCACTCCCAGTGTGATCCTCCCCTTTATGCTTTGTGTCTTCCCAAAATCAACCAAATACTGTAGGCAGGTAAAGTTTGTTCCCTTTTGTTTTCCTTGCTCCTTCCAATAGTGACTCTGAAGATGGTATGTCCCTGTTTGCTAGTGTTTCTCCAATTATCATTTCTCTGATCATGCTGTCTTTATTGCTATGGATTAGGTCCAGTGTTGCCTGATCCCTAGTGGGTGATGAAGCTGGAGGAGGGGAAGTTCAGGAAAGCTGTGAGGAAATATTTCTTCACTGAAAATGTGGTGGAACAGAATGCCTGGAACAGGCTGCCAGCAGAAGTGGTGGAGACTAAAACAGTGTGTGTGTGTGTGTGTGTGTGTGTGGGGGGGGCTACAAGCATGTATGAGATAAATATGGGGAAAATTTGAAAGGATTAACTGGAGACCAGATAGCGTCTGTGGAGGTAGAATAAGCAGGAAGCACATGGGCAGACTGGGTGAGCCAAGTGATTCTTTTCTGCCAACAAATTCTATGTTTCTGTGTTTCGAATTAGAGTCAAGTAGTGTATATCTATATGCCCAGGCCTCCTTCAGTGTAGTCTGCCAGGCTAGAAAGAGCTGTCAGACCCAGTCAGCTGTGGTTAAATCCTCATTTTACCATCTGAGGAATATTGCCTGGGTGAAATACCTGATTCCATTGGGCAACCTTCCAACATTGGTCCACGCCTTCATCACCACCCGTCTTGACTACTGCAATGCCCTCTACCTAGGGCAGTCTGAGGTAGATATCTGCCACTTGCAGCTGGTGCAGCACGCTGTGGCCAGGCTGTTGACTGGTACTTCTAGGACCAGTCACATTACGCCTGTGCTGCGCGAACTGCACTGGCTGCCAGTTCAGTGGCGGATCACCTATAAGGTAGGCTTGTTTATCTTTAAAGCTCTACGCAAACAGGGACCCGACTACCTGAATGATCTCCTGACTCCCTACTCCCCCAATCACCCTCTCCGATCCGCCGATGAGGGATTGCTAGAGATTCCCAAGGTTCGTCTTAAAATATCTGGAGTTCGTGCTTTCTCATTTGCAGCACCAACCCTGTGGAATTCTCTACCTCGTCAGTTAAGAGAATGCCTGACTGTTAGTAGTTTTAAATCCATGTTAAAAATGTATTTATGCTGGCCTGTCGGCACACCGGTTGGATTTCTGCTCGAGACGCCAGCGACCCGGGTTCGGGAACGAGCTCAGGTCGCTGGAGGGCTGGCAGGGGAGGGAGGCAGCTTGAGCATCCCACGATTGCTCGCTGTCTCCAGGGAGGAAAGGGATCGTGACCCGGTGCTGAAGCAACCACTGGCGGAGGTGGGTGGTAGAGCAGCACGTCGGGGTCATTAGGAGTGGTGCATGACTGACATCGGCTCTCGTCTTGATGTCTGGATGTCACGCACCTCAAGAAAGCCAGGAAAATCGCTCACTGGCCTCCGGATGATGGCTGTCTGTTTCTGAGGGCCTTCAGTGCCTTCCCGGTGCCTCCTGTTCCCCAGCAGCATCCCCGGACCCTAGAAGTGTGCACTGGGGCTATCCTCCCCCCGGTGTCTTCCCCCTTGGAGGAGAGGGACCCGCCTGGTGAAGGGATACACCGGGATATCCCAGGGGTTGGCTGCGATCTGGGGATCAGAGGAGGGCTGGGCAAGGACAGAAGAGGTCAGGGGGAACTTGGCAGAGCCCAAGGAGTGGAGGACCAGCAAGCACGGGGGAGAAAAATAGATCATACAAAAAAAAATGTATTTATTTTCTTTGGCCTTCCCTGTTTAACTGTTTAATTACTTGACTGTTTTAAATAATTTATAACATTATTTGTTTTATTGTGGTTTTTATTATGTAAAGCGCCTTGATTTCGAAAGGCGCTATATAAATAAAGTTTTTCTTGCTTGCTTGCAGAGAAATGGTTAACATAAAATTTATAATAAATCAATATGTATATGGGTGGGAAGTTTATAGATAAAGTTACAGTACAGTACTGTCAATTTACCCTGGGTGAGGAATCTGTATGTTACAGCACAGTACAGGACTGCCGATATATTCCCCCCATGAGAAAGATGGCTCATTTGTTAAGGGATGCCTCAGTTCCATTGTCCTCAGTAGGGCACTGTTTATCAGAGTTTGCTGTTTGAATACTTCTCTGTCTGTGGGAGCTGCAGAAAAGAGGGTTGTTTTGATCACCCCTCCCTTATATGGGTACATGGAGGTGGCTGGTACTGTGACAACCGATTTATCTTGCATATGGCAGTAAGAGGTTCAAGAGTGGATAGTGTAGTCCCAGCACCTGAAGTAGGGTTATTTGGTATGATCCACCTACCCTCCATTAGTCTTAGTTTGCCTTGTGGGTCAGCCCTTCAGCTTAAAGCAGGAAACACCAAAAGAAGGGGGAGGGAGAGGGAGAGGACGTTTATTTTATTTTAGTTTTTGGTAACCAGGTAAGGCCCACTAGGCACAAGTGCTTGTTTTTAGGGGTGACCTGGGAGCACTGGTGAGGTTAAGTGATTTGCTCAGAGTCATGCAGTATGCAAGTGGAGGTTGTGGGAATCAAACCCAGCTCTGCTGGATGTAATAAGCTCATTCAAAGCTCGTTTCTCTAACGTCTATGCTATACTGCCAGAAAGGAAAATGGGGTTCAGCCTGTGAATGCTGCAGATGACTGGAGGCCTCAGGACCTGCCTGTTTCCTAAGCAGACCAGACCTGAAAACATCTTTTGGAGGAGTGTTCCAGGGTTGTGGGTCACCCAGCCGGTTGCCCCAACTTTGGCAGCTGCAACTGGAGGTGATATTGAAACATGTACTGCAGGTATTTGCTTGTGTAAGATCCCCTTCTGGATCCTGTGGAAGACATTAGTATAATATTTCTTGAGGGACACATGATGCCACACCCAACAGCTATAATCAGGTGGCCACATTTATTTTTAACTGTCTCCCAAAGTCCAAGACAATGCATGACAGGAAGCTACATGGATTATACTATGTATATACATTTTGTGAAGGGACTACAACTAATGTGGTGTTCTACATACTCCCAGGTGCAGATAAGCTATAATACATGTGTGCTACAGTGAGGACTTAGCTGAATGATCATGATCACCATGAGCTCCCTTTATGTCAGTGTTGGTGATACCATGCACTCATCCAAGTGCAGTTCCCCTTGTGCCAGGGCAAATGTTTACAGTCTGCAGTGCCTGCAATTAAAGGTTCAGTAAGGGTTCAGAGATCCCAGGCAGCAGCCATGGAGGTTGACTCGATAGTGCCTCGTACCTTCTCCTTCAATAACATCTCACCAGCGGAAGCCCTAGATGCCCTGCTATCACTCATCCCTTCTAAAGGCAAATCCCCCAATGATTTGGTCCCCAAACTCCACTACCTCTCTGCCCCTGCCATAGCTGCCCCGCTTGCCATCCTACTAAACCAGTCCTTCATTGCTACAACTGTCTCCCAGGCATGGAAGCGTGCCATAGTTATCCCCCTCCCTAAAGGGGCTCCCCCACCTCGACATCAAACTACCGCCCTATCTCTCCTCCCGGCTCTTGCAAAACTGCAAGAGCACCTTGTGCTCACGCAACTTACCTCCTTTCTCACTGACTCTAACTTTTTCACAGCTTTCCAGTCTGGGGTTCAGGAAGGGTCTCTCCACTGCTTCCTCCTTGATTAGACTCACTGACACTATACTCACAGGCATGGAAAGAGGGCAGATCACCTCTGCCATCTTCGTCGACCTAGCTAAAGCATTTGACACTGTCTCCCATACCCTACTTCTACTTCTTTCCAGCCTCTCTGATTCTGGTCTCTCTGTTGCTGCCACCAACTGGTTCAGTTCCTACCTTACTGGCAGAATACAGTCCATAAGAATCTCCGATGCTGTATCTGCCCCCCTCCCCATAACTACTTGGTGTCCCTCAGGGATCAGTGCTCGGACCCATTCTGTTCTCCATTTTTCTGAATGACTTACCACTTATTTGCTCCACTTCCTCAATTCACATGTACGCAGATAACACCATTCTCTTCACTTAAGGCACCTCCCCAGAAGTGGTAGCTGCAAATCTCCAAGCTGATTTCGTCAATATCCAATACTGGTTCAGCTCACAACAGCTCTCCCTCAATGCTTAAAAAACTGTTACTATGACTTTCGGCACATGACAACACCTGTCCAGACTCCCTTCCCTCACCATCTTCCTCACCCTAGATGGGCAAATACTTGAGGATCACCACATTCAGCTACTTAGGGATCTGGCTCAACCAGCATCTATCCTTTTCTGACCACATTGATGCCACCATAAAAAAAAAAAAAAAACTGCGTCCCATGCTAGGTGCCCTGTACAGAAACTGTAGAAGCCTCCCTCTAACCGTATGCCGTGAAGTAGACCAGAAGATGATACTCCCCTCCTTCGACTACTGCAACATCATTTTCAGCACTGCCCCAAAGTCCAACTTAACCAAATCAGATACCCACTTCAATGTCTTCTGATGGTTTGTGCTCGATGCCCCCCCTCACCCACCACTGTGATCTCTACCGGTCTCTGGCATTTCCATCCCTTGAAAACCGATGCATTATGCACTGCACCAAATTTGTCTCTAATTACTGGTTAGGTGTCCTCCTATCTTACTTATAGGATTACTTATTTGTCTTACTTACCTATCTTTACATTGTTTTTTTGGCCCCCACCCCCACTCATGCCCTCAGATCCCTTGACTCCCGCCAACTAGTAATCTCTCGGCGGAGGACCACTGCTGGCCAGGCAGCCTGTTCTCACTGCTTCCCTAAGCTCTGGAATGCACTGCCTTTCCAAATTCATCATGTCTCCTCTTCCAATTCTCTCTCCACCACCCTGGCAAACTATTTCATGGTAAACTGCTCCTGCACCTGACTCTCAGGCCTGCCCTACTCCCCCCCCCTTGCCTAACCAGCGGCATCTAGCAAATGCTACAAAGCTGGCCTATTTTTAGCTCAACAGGTGCACTTTGGATCTATGCACTTAATGTTTTTTGCTAGCTGCTTCTTTTGAGTTTATGTCCGCAATTGTTCTATCCAAGTTATCACTACTACTGTATATTCGTATATGTGGACTAAGTGTATTATGTGCCTATCTGTAACCTGATTGTACTTTTATGTATTCTGTAAATCACACAGTTTTTAACCTATATGTTTTCTGCTGTTAAATGTTACTTAATTGATAACCTGCATGTTATCCATCCCCTGTTACCCCTCCCCCAGGTCGCACCGGGAGATGAGCAGCTTGTTGCTCAGTGTGCCTTTCCTGGTGAAACTATTTAAATAAATAAATAAAATAAAAAAAAAAATCACTCTTATAAGGATGTCAACTTCTTAAAGATGAACTTGGAAGCTGGCCCGGTGACACAGAGGGCGAGGCACTGGCGACTACCTCAAACCACACCAGCGCAGGAGTTCGGGAACGGACTCGGGTCGATGGGGGTTGGCGGGGGTGGGAGAGGATTGAGCATCCGAAGGACTGCTCTCCTCTCTGGGGGTGGGTTAGGGTGATGCCTCGCTCTGTAGTGGCCCCCAGTGGAGACCGGGAGCACTACAAGATGTGGCGTGACGTCAAGGGAACCAGAAAACAGAAAACTGTCCTGTATTGGCCAGGATGATGGCAGATGATCTGCTGACACCACTGAAGAACTCTCAAGGAGCCTGACTGCCTCAGCAGTACCCTGGGGCCGAGAAAAAGAGTGTGCTGGCTGCCCAACCGGTGCCTTCTCCCCCTTGGAGGAGAGGAACCCACTCTGCGAAGGGTTACGCCGAGCTACCCCAGGGTTGGCTGTGATTTGAGGTAGGGGGTTCCAAGGGAGGACAGTAGGTGGATGTCGGGGATCATGGCAGCCTGAAGGAAAATGGCAGATCCGGGGCACGTAGGAGGGGATAAAGAAATAATGACAAAAAAAAAAGATGAACTTAGAAAGGGCAGATTTGTCTGAGTTCCCATAGGTACTGCTAAATGAACTATCTAAACTCACCAAGGATAGATCAGTAATTGCTTTAACTAGTTCAGGATATATCTGAGGCTGCTTGACTCAGATGCCTATGTGTGGACAATAGCAGTTAAGGTGTTAATATTCCCTATTGTAGGCCTTATGAAATAAAGAAATAACATGATTTAAAGGGAAAATATTTGCAATGTGGTACCCCACAGCCCCTGCACCCATCTCCCCACAGTCCACATTTACAGGTTAGAACCCTTGTTGGCCCCCTTGCATATCCTAGGGCTCTAAAGTACCTCACCTAGAGTAGCCAGATGCAGTACACTATAGCAGGAAAGAAAATTGCTTAAATTGTATTTTATTTAGGAATGCTGGACAATTGGAGTCAATTTACTGGCCACCAGAGCCCCTGTCTAAGCCATAATGGGACATTGAACATATAAAATAATGTATGGGAAACCACATCCAACAAGGCTGTGTTTCCATCAAAGGGTTAAGATCACAGCATATGAAACTCAAGAGTGAAGCTTGAGAGGTCCAAGCTGTCATCTCAACCCCATGATGGAAACACATGCCAAATCGTAAGTGGTTGACCATCTTTTTTTTTTATGAAGTACATTCTTTGCAAAAACTTTGTTAATGCACTAGTTAGAGT
This sequence comes from Neoceratodus forsteri, assembly GCA_016271365.2. Classification (NCBI taxonomy): domain Eukaryota; kingdom Metazoa; phylum Chordata; order Ceratodontiformes; family Ceratodontidae; genus Neoceratodus; species Neoceratodus forsteri. The sequence continues at coordinate 1,842,184,398 of CM057449.1, forward strand.
TGAAGCAACAAATGTATGGAAATGTGGCATTAGGTTTTCCAACCCTAACACCCCACCCCTATCCTGCAAGCAGCAACAGCCATGCTATGTGCCTGGGGTTGTCCATCCTAATGCTCACCCCATTCCATGAGTAAATAAGCTGAGATAGATACAGTGTATGAGAATGGGGTCAGCGTTGGAGTTGACAACCTCAAGGCACACTGCACAGCTGTTGCTGCCTGCAGGTTGGGGTGTGGTGTTAAGGCTGGAAACCCTAATGCCACATTTCCCTACTTTTGTCACTTCAACTTTAACTAGTGCATTAATGAAGTTTCTGCAAAGAATTTTCTTACTTTTTGAGATAGTATAATCGTATCCTCATTTGTCTGTGGGAACGCAGGGCCTGACCCTCCTTAGATGCGTACATATATACTGCTGTAGAACTGCATGGCCCTCCAGGTCCTCAGCTTGCATTTGTATTAAAACAGGAACAAAACTGTCAGCACAGCCTTCTTGTTACCTGACCTCATGACCCCAGAAATAAAAATGTTGAAATCCCCACCAAAACAATATTCCACACCACTGCGGCGCCATTGCGCACCATAGGTGCAAAAACACAGTTTGGGCAGGGTGTGAAAAATGATGGCGGTCATGTTAATAAGGTGGTGTAAAAAGATGATTATGTTGAAAATTTTGAGTCAAAATATAAAAAATTGCCAAAGTTATGAGGGAGCATAGCAAAATTTCAGTGTACATGCATAACTTTGACATCTTTACATATTTTGACCTAAAAATTTCAACATAGCCTTCTTATGACCCCACCTGATGAACTGCCATCACAGAGGCAACACACCTTTGTGTGAAGCAAATAAACAAAACAAAATGAAGTAAAAAACCACTATGGTTCTCAAAAGAGGTGGCGGGAAAGGTTAGGGAGAAAAAGACAGCATTCAGGAAGTATAAGGAATCACAGAATGAGCAGGACAGAGAACTGTATCAGTTAAAGCAGAAGGAAGTGGGTAAGGCAGTCAGAATAGCAGAGGCCCTAACTGAGGAAAAGATAGCCAACTCTGTTAAGAAGGAGGATAAAACTTTTATAGGTACATCAGGGAGTGAAGGAAGACCAAGGAAGGGATAGTGACGCTTAACAAAGGGGAGGGGAGGGGAGGTGGGCAGAGGATGACAGTGGAAAAGCAGAGATACTGAATGAATACTTTTGCTCAGTATTCACAAAAGAAGAAGAGGGGGAGGTACCTAAACCAAGCAATAGAAGCACTCTGGACAGGGGGTCAATAGTCCATTCACAGAAGAAAGGGTCCTGAGAGAACTCCTAAAACCTAGGGTGGACAAAGCAATGGGGCCTGATGGGATTCACTCCAGAATTCTAAAAGAACTAAGGAGAGACCTAGTGACGTCACCGACTACCCTTTTTAACAAATCATGAGAGGATGGTGTGGTACCTGAGGATTGGAGGAGGGCAGATGTGATTCCTCTTCACAAAAGTGGGAGCAAGGCAGAGACAGGGAACTACAGACCTGTTAGTTTAACCTCAGTGGTAGGGAAAATGATGGAATCACTTCTGAAAGAAAGAATTGTTGAGTACTTGAAGGTCAGCAGGGCACAGGACCTGAGGCAGCATAGATTCACAGTGGGAAGGTCATGTCAGATAAATCTAATAGATTTCTTTGACTGGATGGCCAAAGTAGTAGACCAGGGAGGGGTTGTGGACATAGCCTACCTAGACTTTAGCAAGGCATTTGACACAGTCCCACACAAAAGATTAATAAACAAGTTAGCTACCCTGGGAATGGGTCCCAGGGCGATAGCCTGGGTAACAAATTGGCTGACCAACAGGATGCAGAGGGTAGTAGTAAATAGCGTACACTCTGAAGAAAGGGTGGTTACTAGTAGAGTACTGCAGGTTCAGTATTGGGACCGATCCTCTTTAATGTCTTTATAGGAGACATTGCAGAGGGGCTGGAAGGAAAAGTATGCCTCTTTGCAGATGATACAAAAATCTGCAACAGGGTTGATACACAAGGGAAGGGGATGGAAAGGATGAGAAGGGACTTGGCAAGGTTGGAGGAATGGTCAAAAGTATGGCAGCTTAGATTCAATGCAAAAAATTACAAAGTAATGCACCTGGGAAACAAAACCCCAGGGGAAGAGTACACAATGGGGGGGGGAGGAACTAACAACAAAAAAAATGGAAAGGGACCGCAGGGTAGTTATATCAGATGACTTTATAAGGTAGGCAAACAATGTGAGAAGGCAGAAAGGAGGGCTGGAGGGATACTGTGATGCATAGGGAGAGGCATCACCAGTAGAAAACAGGAAGTTGTTATCCCTCTGTACAGACAGTTGGTGAGACCCCATTTGGAGTACTGCATCCAGTTCTGGAGACCCTGTCTCCACAAGGATATAGACAGGATGGAGGTGGTCCAGAGGACGGCAACTAAAATGGTACATGGTCTGCAACAGAACCCATATAAGGAGAGACTGAAAGAGCTTAATATGTATACCCTTGAGAAAAAGAGGGAGAAGGGGACATGATAGAAACTTTCAAGTACCTCAAGGGAATCAACAAAGTCCAAGACGGGAGCATCTTTGAGAGAAAGAGATGTGCAAGAACAAGGGGGCATAGTTTGAAGATAGAGAGGGGACGGCTCAGGGGCAAAGTCAGAAAGTATTTTTTCATGGACAGGGTGATGGATGCATGGAACCACCTTCCTGAGGAGGTCATGGGGTCAAAAACAGTGGGGGAATTCAAGAATCAATGGGACAGACATAAGGCATTTATAATGAAGGGTAGGAGGAAGTAGGCTGTTGGTTAACTAGAATCTGCAGCTTATCCAATACATAGGGAATGGGCAGACTAGGTGGGCCAAGCAGTTCTTATCTGCCATCAAAGTCTATGTTTCTATATTTCTAAGGTTGGTGGAAATTTTTACATCTTGGCCAAAAAATGATTTCGCCAAGTGACCGCAAAATTTTCTTTCTGGCCAGATTTGTGAAATTCCATCAACATTGTTCATGAGGTGGGGTCCCAAAAAGGCCATGTTGAAAATCTGAGCTCTAAATAGGCAAAAATGGCAAAGTTATGGCACAGTTGAATCCCCATTAAAATACATTAAACCGCATTTACCTTAGTTTCTCATATTGCAGTCGACGGTTCCAGCAGCAAGACGTGTCTTCGATCGGAGAGTGGATCTTCCCATGTAACCTTTTCAGATGAGTGAGGGTGTGGATGTGGGTGTGGGGAGGGTGTGGGTGGTGGGTACTTAGTGAGAGGTAGGGGTAGGGGGTTGGACAGTTCAGCAAGGAACCATTGTTTTGCTACAGGTTACCAAAAAAATAGACACTGAGGGACCATTTTCTTTATTTATAGGTTAAATGAACAACAGAGGGGATCAGAGGGTGGGGGGATGCCACTGGACATCAGAGCTAAAACAAATATTACGGGGGCTGGGCACCAGAGTGTGAAGGTGCCACTGGACACCCAGAGCCCCCCCAAAAAAAAACAATAATGGGGAGGGTAATGAGAGAGTGGGGTGCACCACTAGACACCAGGGAAATTAAAAAAAATAATAATTAAGGCATGCCCTTCGGATGTGGGATAGTTGACATGCATACAGTATTTGAAATGATTCAGAGGAAGTGCACGTCAAATGCTGAGTAATTCAAGCCAGTGGGAAAAAACTAAGAAAAATCCATTTTGTTCACCATCTACTTCTCCAAAACCACACATCGAACCAGAACAAAACTTGACATATCAAGAGGACTATACCATGAAACCACACATGCAAAATTTCATGCAAATCTGCTTCATGGTTGTGAAGTTATTAATGTGCAGAAAGTTTATATTTGACATAGAAACTTCAGTTCAACCCTAACGATAGTGGCACTACCACACCACTATAACATATTTTGTTTTTTACATTGGAGCCACAGAAGCAACCCTCTCAAAGTAAAAACTAAATACTTGCCATTTCTTTGCTTTGTTCTATGATCAAAATTAAATGTACAGACTTTTACAAGGTACAAAGTTGGGCAGCGGGTGGTTAGTAAGCATCTGGTTGTGGGGTGGTTTGATCCATGCTGAACAACTGTTTGGAATTCACATACTGTAACTTTGGAAAACACACAACAATTTAGCATGTGCATAACAAGGATTTTGAGAGGCCTGAGTTTTATACATAAGGAATAAGACATGACGAGGTGTGATTTATGACCTAATAAGAGCACGCCCCAGGTGCATAATGAGGCATGAGGCATTTGCGCTGAGTGCCTTTAGCACCTGGGAAGTGCTCTTATCAGGCCATAAACCACACTTTGTTGTGTTTTACTGCACTCAAAAATTGGTCCCCCAGCAAAAAAAGTTTAATTAAAAAATGCACATAAAAAGTGTACCTAAAAAGAATAAAAAATACAATCACATTAATATATAAAAAAAAAGGTAGTCCTTGTGATTGTATTGTAATAGAGGTGTTTAATTAAAAGCTACTAGAGTGCAATGGTGTCTGTCTGCCCCCACACACACACAGATGCAAAACCCTTCACAATAATTTTTTTTCCCACATTTATTACTTTGGCTGTATTTTAAGTGCTCGCGTAGTTTTAGTGAAAGTGAGTGGGAGCGAGCGTGTTCCATGTCAGCTGCCGTAGTTAGTGCTTTTGTTAAAAGTGCTTCCCAAAGTAAGTGCTGTTTCATGATTTTTTTTTCGTTTTATGTTTTAAAAGGTAATAAAGGTGGAATTAATTAGGGAATTACAGTACTAACAGGAGCAGAAATCTTGACTGGAACAGAATGTGTCCCTCAGCAGCCATTTGTGTTTCCTCCTTGGCAGTTTTGTATCTTTTTAATATTGCCTGCTATTTCAGAATTCCTGATCATCTTGATTTTTGCCCTTGTGGTCTAGTGGATAATTACGGTCAAAGAAGTTCAGTAGCGCTAAGCAAAGTCAGCGGGTGCTCACAATGGGCTTGCTAGCCCTCCAATAATGATCAAGCACTGAGGTACTGTTTGCTTTGGGTTTTTGAGAAATATTTGGAGTCCTCAGTAAATGAGTTTTCATTACTTTGAGTCCATGAGTTCATCTCTGGAGTGCTTACAGCTTTTGCTTGATAGTTTAGTGGATAGCACGTGGGGTGAGGACTAGACACTGGAGATCAAGGTGGAGGAATGGAGACCGTGATGACATGAACGGTTAGTGTTTACTGTGTGCTGTCTGAACAGTGCATGCCACAGCTGTGGAACTGACACTAGAGAAATGGGCAGTGGCAGAAATAAAATAATGGGTGGTGAAGATTTAAAGTTTAGCTGTTGTTTGGGGGCTTGGACACAAACACTCATGTCTTTTGGTGACAGTGCTCCCCCAGTGCAGTTGTTGGGGTTCTGTTACATGCTCGGTGTGGAGCTGCAGCAGGAGATCCATTTCAGTCAAACATTGATATGTCAATGTGCTCCATTTTGGTTGGCATAAGTGGTACCAGTTGCCAGTATATGTTCTGATAAAGACACAGCAAATTATACCTTTTAGCCAATCAAAACACTGGAAATGTTCTACACATTTTATAAAGAACAATAACTAACCATATACTATCAAAATATATATGGATTTTGTTTTTAAATTAAGGAGTTAACCTTCCTTATTTTAAATAAGGGATATACAGTGGTCTGACTCAAAATATGCAATTTATTTTCAAGTTTGAGGGGGCAGGACCATAACTCATGAGTGGCAAAGTCAAGAGTGAGTTATGAAAGTCCTGCCCACTCACAAGTGATGATAAATTGCTTATTTTGAGTCAGGTTGTTGTATATTCAATATATACAATAGTCGTTTATAAGTTATAGCTTTTAAATCTGAAGTTTGTTTTAAGATTTTGTGTTTTTTCTCTGATTTAAAATCTGGCTTCAGTGCAGTGCTAGGCACTGTGATGCCATTAGCACTGAGAAAGCTGCTGCCTGATCAGTTCAGTGTTCCGCTGTGATGACAGTAACCTTAAACATTTCCATTGTGACAACAGTAACAACAATTTTTGGGGGATATGTTGCTGTTACTGATGTCACTAGCTCAGATATCTTTTTTACCTTATCATTTTTACACCCACTCCTGTTGTATATTATAGGGGTGTGGTAGCACATCTATAGTTAGGATTGAGAAGCCTGTTTAATGTTAAACCTCAGTTTTTGTACCTTAATAACTTTGGTATCATTTAATGAACTAGCCCAAAGTTTGGCATGCACAGTCAGGCTGCCAGAGTCTCAAGTCTTGAAAAAAGTTTTGTGACAGCATCTTGTTCAGTTTTCCAGATACAGAGCGCTAAAAAATAGAAAAAAAAATTTGGTTTTCCTGTATTTAACATTAGGTAATTATTGCTCTCACCTACAGGCTAAATAGTGTGGTATTTTTTCATGACAGTTTCAGGGCTGAAGGGGTCCACACCAAGGGTGTGCCTTTGGAAGTTTTAATAAAAAAATATTATATGGTTCCAGAGTTATAATAATTTTATGGTTAATGTCCTGACATGAACAGTAAACAAAACAAAACAAAAAAGACTGTGATTGCTTATTTTCATGATTTACCCCTCGAAAGGTGAAAAAAAAATCACAACTGCTTATTTCCATGATTTACCTCTTGTGCAGATAAAATACTGATTGTATTGGCCACCATTTTATTTCTCATTTTAAACATAATAATACATAAAAAAAACACCTGCACCTGTAGTTGCTAAACGGGACCCATTTAGCTAGATTCTTCTGTTTGTTTTTTTAAAAACGTGTCACAAATATGTTTTCTGGGCAGCCTAAAATGCAGGATGCCCAGCTTAGCAAGAGGAGCCACTGACCCACATTTTCTGTATGTGAACAATACAAGAGTTCTGCAGCCGCAGATGGAATTTGTGCTGCAGGCTGCACTGAGAGCATTGAGCTGCCCATCGACTGTATCCCCATGATACCGTGGTATCTCTGTCTGTCTGTCTTTCTATCTATCTATCTATCTATCTATCTATCTATCTATCTATCTATCCACTCACCTGCCTACCTTCCTGTTTATTTGTCAAATGAACTGGGGTGCCCATCCCAAGTAATGCTTCTTTTCTCCCTCCTCCCCTCCAAGTTGCCTACCCATCCTTCCCAATATTTTATTATTTTTTTAATTTTATAAACAGACCAGGGTGCCCACCCCTGGTACCACTTGTCTTCCACCCCCCTTACAGGTTGCCCATCCCTGATCTCATTTTCTAAGTGACAGCACTAGGGTGCCCACTTCTGGTGCCACTGAACAATCACCAAACACTTGGATGCCCAGTCCCCAGTGTTAGAATGCGAGTGTCCCATACAAAGAAGAAAACTGTCTCTCATTGTTTTTTTCTGCAAAAATGAAAAAAACTGTCCCTTGATTTTTTTACACCTGCAAAAAAGAAAATGGACCCTCACTGATCTGACCCCCAACACTCCAACCACCCACTCAGCACCCACCACCACACACCTTCCCTCCAAACCCCCTACATACTGTGATTCATCTGAGCATGTCCCAGGGCAAAGATCCACTCTCTAATGAAAGACACATCTTGCTGCTGGACCGCCAACTGCAATATGAGAAACTAAGATATTGTAAATGCGGTTCAGTGTATTTCAATGAGGTTTTGTACTTTGATGCATAACTTTGTAAATTTTGCATATTTTGACCCCATGTTTTCAACATGGCCCTTTGGTGTTCCATCTCATGATCAATAGTAGTGGAATTATGCAAATCAGGCCCAAAAAGCAATTTTGCAGTCACTTGGTAAAATCATCTTTCAGGCAGCATTTGAACATTTCACTGCCCTTGTTCATGAGGAGCCTGGGATCATAGGAAGGGTCAAAACATGTAAAAATGGCAGACATTGAAATTTTTCTATGCTCACTCATAACTTGGGCAATTTGAAATATTTTGACCCCATATTTTCAACATAGCTGTTTTTTCATATCACCTCACAAACATGACAGCTGTCATTTTTCAAATCCTGGCCAAAGTGTGTTTTTGTACCTGTGGTGTGGAATGATGTTTCAGTGCTGCAGAAGGATGTTTCAGCTAGGATCTAAAAATTTTCACCTACCGGGTTCATGAGGTGGGATAATAAGAAGGCTTCACTGAAATTCTGATATACAGATATGGTAAAATGCCTAGGTTATGAGTGAACATTGCAGTATTTCAACGTTCACTTATAACTTCACTAAGTTTCAATATTTTGGCTCCAGACCCTTGAACATAGCCATTTTTCTACACCACCGCATAATCATGACATGTGTAATTTTTTTGAAATCCTGGACGAGATGTGTTTTTGCACTTCTGGCGTGAAATGACAATTTGGCCAATATACTGTAAATAGTACATGTCATGTCTGTAGGGTGTATCATAAAGTGAGTAGCTTGAGTATCTTGAAAATTTGAGGAGGTGAAAATGTAAAAAAAATATATAATATATAAAATTGTTAACAAACTTTGTGTGTAGTGCCAGTCTTGACCCCAGTGGGTATGCTTTGTGATGCCATGCTGCTGAGCTGAGTTCAGGGGTGAGCTCAGTGACCCAGTTGGCTGTTCTGAGGGTGGGGGTTGGGAGGATGGTGCTATTTTGACCCCCCCGCCTGGGAATGAAAGGTGCAGGGTTTTCCACACAGGCCTGGGTACCATATAGTGAAGACAGCTGTCCTCTTGGCATACAGCCCTGCACCACTCCACTTGTGGGTGGCAGAGAACCCTGTGCATTGGCTGACAGATACACTCTTTGCCCTATGCATCTGTATCTTCAGCTACATGGAAGTGCAGGGACCACAGGGCCCTGTATGTCTGTAGCCCATATCCATTGCTGCATGGACCTGCAGGACCCATAAGGGCCATGCACTTCTGCAGGAAGATGGAGTTTTCCCTTGGTGCAGGGCATCTGCATCTGTTCATGCAGGTTCCAAAGTGACCTGCATGAATGAGAATATGATTCCACTATCTCAAAAAGAAAGGAAATTCTTTGCAAAAAACTTCATTAATGCACCAGTTAGGGTAACATAACACCACAGGAGTAGAGAAATGTGGCATTAGAGTTTCCAAGCTTTAACTCCCCACCCCAAGCAGAAAAAGGAAAAAACATTAGGGTTTTGGGTCTCTGGAGTTTTGATGAATCAGTGGTGTGGGCCTTCCTAGGGTTGCCAACCCTAATGCCCACCCCGTTCCCTGAGCAAACATTACACATAATGTCCTTTCTTCATACAGGGCCCTACTTGCCCTGCATGAAGAAAGCTACAACAAGCTGTGTTGGCAACATGTGGTGAGATATATTTCTCTACCTTTGAAGAGTGTATCACTATGAGGCATTGGCTTGGGCTGTACCTTGTGCTACGGACAGGAGACTGTGGGCTGCAGGGTGGGGTAAGCATTAGGGTTGACAACCCCAAGGAACACCCCACCAGTGATTTGCCAATAAGCTAGAGCCCCAAAACTCTAATTGTTTTTCCTTTAATTGCTTGGGGGATGGGGGTGGGGAGTTAGGGTTAGAAACCGTAACACCACATTTCCCTACTTTTGTCACATTAAATTACCCTAACCGGTGTATTAACAATTTTTTTTTTTTTTTGCAAAGAATACTTTTATATATAGAATAAATGCTAGGCAACTGTGAATTATAATGGGATCATTCTATTGAGGGGTTCTAGTGATATTATAAACTATGAGAGCAATGTCTGAGTGGCTGGCAAGTGTCATCAGAAGCCCTAGATGGAACTACAACTCTTTTAATTTACTATTTGGCAAATTTTTATTTTACATAATTTATGGCTAAAACAATGTTTCTAGGGTTTACAACTGTCATATATGAAGCAATTACTTTCCACATGAGCAGACTATGAATCAAGCAGGCATTGTTTACCACAAATAGCTGTTCGGTAAGTGGAACAGTCAGACTGATTTAAATCAACAGTTCTTCCAGTAAAGCCAAAATTCAGTTTTGACATCCCAGCCAGGAATTATGGGATTTCTCATACCAGAACTGTGAAGTATACTGAAAAATGTGTATGTCCTCTCTGTAATTTCAAGGCTGACCATTTATTATAGGGAGGTTAAATCTTTCAAAAAGACAATAACATGGCCATACCCAGCATTATAAAACTGAGAGATAGAACGCTGGCTCCTGATTGGCCAAATGGTACTTTCATCTGGGTCGTTATCCCAGCACAACAGCCCAGCTGAAAGTAGCTCAACAAAGATATGCTTTAAAAATACTTCCAATATAGTAACAAAGTCTGTCCAGAGCTGATAGGGCTGCAGCCAAGGTCGTGGAAGAAGGGTCAGAGGAATAAAGATGCAGAACTGCTTGCAGTCACACCAAGAATGTGTGAGCTGGTGGCCCACACATGCACATTGGTGCGCATCAGTTTTCTTGCTGTGATAGCAGCACATCAGGAGCTCCCCCAGTGCTCCCAGACCCCATGTTAACTTGGTTGGGGTCCAGAGTCATGAGGGCTGCAATACAGAAGCCACAAAACTATTTGTTTAAAGAGCACCAGTGACTGCTCTGGGTTGGAATATATGCATAATAATGAGCTGCTCATAAATAGGGTTCATTAATATACATGAGCACCTCATTATTATGTATATATTCAGTCCCAGAGTGGTCACTGGTGCTCTTTAAACAAATAGTTTTGTGGCTTCTGTACCACAGCCCTCATGTCTCAAGACCCCAACTCAGTGATATCAGAGTCCAGCAGCACCAGAGGAGCTTCTGATGCACCACTATTGTGGCAAGAAAATGGATGCCCACTAATGTGCATGCGCGGACCACCAACTCATACACTCTCGATGTGGCTGCAAGCGGTTCTGTGTCTCTTCTCCTCCTCTGGACCCTCTTTATAAGGAGAACATTATGTGGGGCCGGACAGAAACTGAAACAGCATGATGGCCTCGGGCCAAAGTGGCTTTGATGAAATGGCACAAACGGGACCTCCGGATGGGAGAAAAATAGTGCCTATGAGAAGACTGCATTGGCACAGTGGAGTGCTTCACAGATCATGGAGGTGACTGTGATGCAATTCATAAATTGTTGTTCCATTGGAGAGGAGTCCTTTTTTGCTCACAAGAGTTCTGCAGGGCTCCACCCACTGCAGCTCTAAAAAGCACTGTTTTCTCATGTTTTATTTTTATTTATTTATTGAAATATTTCACCAGGAAGGTACACTGAACAACATGTTGCTCATCTCCCAGTGCAACCTGGGGGGAGGGGATACTGGGAGAACACATACAAGAAAACAATATATATGATACAAAATGGAATCAGGTAGCACATAAGACAGTACACAAAATTAACAACCAGAGCAAAGATACAGCACCAGTAAACAGCAGTGTTGCATACAACGATAAATTGGACATTTAAAGTGGAAGACTATATACAGTACATAAGTGCAATGTAAAAATAAGTAACAGACCCAAATATGGAAAGGAGGAAAGCTAAAGAGAGGGACAAATTACATTAAGATTGCAGAAAACAGGCACAGTTTAAGGAGAAGAAATTATGGAAGGCAGAGGAGAGGGACTGAATGGAGGAGGAGTGATGAATTTGTGGAGGAAGGCCATTCCAGATTTTGGGGAACTGGTGTATAAAAGCAGACTGGCCAGCCAATGTAGAGCAGCGGGGGACCACAATGGTGTGCCAATCAGAGGATCTTAAGGAATGAATGGGGGAGAGGGTGGAGAATAGATATGGAGGAAGAGAGCCTAGCCAGTAATTAGAGATGAGTTTGGCGCAGTGGGAGAGGTGCCTATTAGCAAATGAAGGGAAAGATAGGGAGTGATATAGATTGCAGTGGCGAGTACGTAAGACAGTCAAGGGCAAAACAACAGAAAGAGTTGAAAAGGGGGTCCAATCTGGATAAGGTGGATTTGGGAACAGCACTGTAGACTACATTACAGTAGTCAAAGATGGGGAGAATCATCTTTTGGGCAAGCTCATGCCTGGCCGTAAGAAGATGCACTTATGGTTCCTGAATAAGGCTGCAAGCTTGGGGTGCAGTTTTTCAGGATGGCATTGATGTGACCAGAGAAGCTGAGGTGTTGGTCCAGACAAACCCCAAGGTATCTAAAAGAGAATGTGTCCTGAAGCTGTGTCCCATCCAGGGTGTGGAAAGACGGCAGAACAGAGAACCTAGCAAGTCTCTGCCTAGTGCCAAAGGCCATGGAGACTGTTTTCTTGACAGTTAGAAAGAGTTGATGGGAGGCAAGCCAGTGCTGGATCTTGTTGAAGCTGAGATGAAGTCTGGTTTCCACATCAGAGGGAGACTGGCTGGAGGTGAACAAGACAGTATCGTCAGCGTACATGTGGATAGAGGAGGAGGAGCATGCTGATGGTAGATCGTTTAGGAAAATGGAGAAAAGTAAGGGGCCCAGAACTGAGTCCTGAGGCACTCGAGTGTGGATCTGGCATAGAAGGGTGCTGGATTCAACAATTCTAACCAACTGTGTCCTCCCGGTAAGGTAGACCCTGAACCAATTAGTGGCAGATAGTGAGAGTCCAGATGAGGAGAGGATTGGAGAAGCAGGGTATGGGAAACTGTGTTAAAGGCCTTGGCAAGGTCAACAAAAATGGTGGAGGTGATCAAGCCTTTGTCCATTCCAGTGAGAACTGAATCAGTGAGCCTAAGTAGGGAGGTAGTGGTGGAATGTTTTTTTCTGAAATCCTGATTGGAACAGGGTAAAGAAGTTGGGATCAAAGAAAAAGGAGGAGATTGGGGAGGAGTTATTATCATTTTATTACTCCTATAGGAGGGTAGTGCTGGTTTCTGCTATTTGTACTGGAATGTTATCCCTCCATATGTTACCTTGTATTGTTAAAAATTTTAATAAAGCTTACTGAATTTCAAAAAAAAAAGAGAGAGAGAGAGAGAAAGGAGGAGAACTGGGGGAGAACAAGATGTTCCTGGAGTTTGGTAAGAGTAGTAAGCAAGGAAATGGGCCAGTAGTTCCCAGGAGAAGTGGAATCTCCACCCTTGAGGAGGGGGGGGCGCACAACTGCACTCTTCAAGGGCATAGGGACCATAGCTGGCAAGAAGGAGCGGTTACAATTTTCAAAAACTGGGTAGGCAATTGCTGGGGCAGAGAGGTAGAGAAGCTTAGGGTCTAATCCATCAAGAGAACTGCCTTTAGGTGGGTTGATGGACAGTAGGACAACAGGGGTGTCAGCTGGCAAGACCAAGGAAAATGAGAAGGGATAGAGGTCAACCAATTGGTGGGGGTCATAGCTGACACTTTTGGAGAGGGATGCCTTGTGTGCCGCAAAACCACATAAACAAACCACGTGGTTTTCTCATTTAAATGCTACATACTGTAGATGTCTTTCTGGCAAAAAAAAAAAATAAAAAGCTATAAACATACAATCCCCACATACTTGCTGAACCACCATATGAGAAAGTCTCTTTATCTGTATGTGGACTTTTCATTTCACTGCTGTTTCTCAGTAGTCAATTCTGAGTCAAGTCAATTGTCTCAGAAGAAATTCCTGAAACCATGTGAAATTTGTTTTATACTTTCTGGGTCTGGCAGGTCCTCTGGCGACTCAGTCAGTCTTTTTCCCAGCAATCATGAATCCAGCAGTTATATAAAATAAACTACGAGATGTTGAACACTCTCAGTGTGATACCAGAACACAATCCAATTGGGCTTTGCACTTGTGGTTTATGTGGTATCATACACCTCTGGCGAGTAAAAAACTCACAATGTTCAATGTCCCATACAAGATTATTTTATATATTAAAAAAATGTACCATCATATTTGGCAGAAAGTAAAAAAAAGCAACACTGGACAGCCAAGTCAATTGCCTCAGAAAAAATGCCTGAAACTTGGGTTAAACTTGTTTTATACTCTCTGGGTTTGGCAGGTCCTCTGAGGTAACCAGGGGTTGTACAGTATGGTAAATCTTTAATGTATTTACTTGCACCTCCGCTGTAATGGTTTCATTATCTATTTTTATTTTGTGAAGAAATTCACGGGGTTCTCATGTTTGGTTTAAGAAGAACTATTTAGACTGCACTGACACAGTGTGGAAGGTTTTATGTGATGAAGGCGAGTAATTTATGTCGCTCACCACAATAAGTGACACAAAAAATGCCCGATGTCAAAAGGGCACCTAAATTAACACCGACTATCGCAAATAGTGACAGTCACTTCCTCACTAAACAAAAACAGATAAAAACATTTTTTATGTGGGGGGATATGCACCCTGCATCCCCCTTTGTGATAGCCCCCCACACCCACCTTTGCAGAAGGCAAGCCCCCCACCCCCCCAAAACTAAATATAATCAACTCCACAGTGGGATCTGGACTTAGGGGAAAAGTAAAAAAACTGAAACAAACAAAAATCTATTCTCCAAGTGCCAGGCCCAAACCTGGGTCTCCTGGCTTCAAGGTTGGTGGCTTATTCCTCTGTGCTAAATGGCCAGCTTAGCAGGGCTTGCCAAACAACTTCCTATATCCTGCTTTAGTGAGTGCAGCTCCCTGCTACACTCGCCCTATAGGATATAGCAACATTTTTCTCCACTCGCTTTAGTTACGAGCGGTATTATTGAGTTGCTCATATTGAGCAGCTCAAAAATACTTGGTCATATCACATGATACCACGAGTGTTGCTTCACCATGGAGGCAACTGTGATGTAACTCCTAAATGTTGTTAGGTCAGAGTGGAACCCTTTTTTGCTCACAAGAAGTCTGCAGGGCTCCACCCACTACAGCCCTAAAAAGGAACAATTTCATAATCACAATAAACAAACTGTTCAATTTATTTATTTATTAGCTTTTGTTGACCAGGTAGGTGCATTAGGCAAAACCCTGCCTATTTTCAAGTATGACCCAGGAAAGTACATTATACAGTTTACAAAACAAGACAGTGGTGAAGTACAAAGCAACAAATAATACAAAACCAGTAGATATCCTCACAGGGGATAGTCATGAAAACAAAACATACTTTTAGCAGTAGCCATCCTTGCAGGCATGGTAGGAAGTAGGTATGGGGAACAAGACAATGTATTCAATAATTACAGTGATAACGGTAGCTAGCTTAAGGAAAGCAAGAGAAGAGGGGGTTAGGTACAGTCACAGGAATCAAGTGCGTGTAGGTAGAAGAAAAGTGCAGTCTTGAAGGAGGAGTGTGATAAAGAGCATTTAAGACTGGGAGGTAGAGAGTTCCAGAATTTGGGGGCAAAGTGAGAGAAAGCTTGTTCCCCCATTTTTGTAGAACAGTGCAGGATGGAGAGTGAAGTGGAATTACAGTATCTCAGTAGGTGGGAGTGAGCCACCGGGGTGAGCATAGCCCCAGTGCTGTCAGGGTGGGGGTGTCTTGCCATGGAGTCAGTGAAGCAGCCCAGAATGTATAAGTGCAGGTTTTTGGGTGACAGCCAATGTAGGGTGGAGTACAGGAGACAGTGGTGAGTGAAGCGAGGGGCCGATAGGGCAAATCTGCAGATGTTGTTGTAGGTGGTGTCTCATTTATGAAGAATACCAACGTGAGTGTGTGAAAAGATGGGGAGGGCATACAAAAGCCTGGGAAGCAAGACGCCTCTGGCCACTGAGATCCAAGCAGCAGGGGTTAGGAGTGACACACCTGGTATGCAGCATCAATCTTAATGTTGTCGGATCTGCAAATCTCATTTAAATGAGAAGAGAAATCGAGAGCGGGCTCCAGTGCCACTCCAAGGTATTTAAAGGAGTCTGCGGACAGGACTACAGACCCATCACTGCAGCACACGCAAAGCTTTGGGGTCCCAGCATGAACTTTTCTAGCAGCTCTAAAGAGCATAGCCTGTGTCATTGGTAGGCTGAGGATCAGCTAATTGGTTTGGAGCCAGGATTGAATCATTTGGAATACAGATGACAGGTGAACATTAAGGTCGGCTACAGAACAAGCGGCTGAGTAGAGCACCAAATCATCAACATATATGATGGAGTTGCAGTCGGAGAAGGACGAAGGACAATCTTTGACAAAAATGGAAAAAAGCAAGGGTCCAAGAATGGATTCTTGAAGGACATCACAGGAGATGAGGACCGGAGATGAAAGTACTTTATTGAAGGAGACGGATTGGGGATGGTTTGAGGGGTAACTGCTGATCCAGGCAAAGGTGGAACCAGCAGCCCCAAGAGACTGCAGTTTGTGCACAAACAGAGGGTGTTTCACCAGATCAAAAGCTTTAGTGAGGACAACGAACATGGCCCCGGTAAGTAGGCCCTGCCATATTGGTCCTAGTAAGAACAAATCCAGAACAAATGGCTTGATTCCTTTTATTGGAAGAACAATGTTATGAAAAGAACAAATAGCTTTAGCTATCGGACCAACAAGTCCTTCTTTGGAAGCTCAATGACAGTTATTTAGAAAATCCCATATTATTAACACTTAGAACATGCAGAAAAAAACCCCAGAAATAATTATCATTGGTTTAAAACAGGCATTCAAACCATAATTAAAGTGATGTCAGAGAGCCTGAGTATCTTAAGTGTGCTTTCAGCTGAACCAAGCTTAAAGGTCAAAAGTTGTCCAGAGATAACAGCAGGCAGAGAGTTCAACCCTCACATATTATACCATGTATCAGTCTAATCATTAACAAAACACTAGGATTCTCAACTCACTAAACTATATGTCAAGTGAAAAAAACTCTACTGGTGTGCTCTTACCTTACTCTTGAAGCATGTGTCATTAGGAGTTTTTTTCACTTGACATATAATTTAGTGAGTAGAGAATCCTAGTGTTTTGGTATTCATTAGACTGATACATGATATGATATATGTGGGTTGAACTCTCTGCCTGCTGTTATCTCTGGGCAACCTTTGACTTTTATTTATTTATTTATTTTAGTCTTTGGTAACCAGGTAAGGCCCACTAGGCACAAGTGCCTGTTTTCAGGGGCGACCTGGGAGCACTGGTCGGTTAAGTGACTTGCTCAGAGTCACACAGTATGCAAGTGGAGGTTGTGAGAATCAAACTCAGGTCTGGTCTGCTGGATGTATCACGCTTGTTCACACCTCATTCCTCTAACCTCTAGGCTATACTGTCAGCCCAGACCTTTAAGTTTGGTTTAGCTGAAAGCGCACTTAAGATATGCAAGCTCTCTGATATCACTTTGATTATGTTTTGAATGCCTGTTTTAAACCAATGAGAATTATTTCCTCTTGTTTTCTGATGTTCTAAGTGTTAATAATATGGGTTTTTCTAAATAACTGTCATTAAGCTTCTGAAGAAGGACTTGCTGGCTTGAAAGCTAGTTCTTTGTTCTTTTTGTAACATCCTTGTTGGTCCAATAAAAGGTATCAAACCATTTGTTCTGGATTTATAATTACAATAAGGCACTCCATAGGGTGTGTTATGGTGGGCTAACTGCTATTCTTTGGTAGTGGAAGCACTTGGCTTTACTTCATGCTTCAACTCACCCTAGACAGGCTTTAATCCCACCATAATGCATCCACTATCATGTCTTATTGCTTAAATAGCACAGTGCTACTATACAGGTGGCCTGGGCTTGGCAGCTAACATGGGACTCTATGAGTGAAGGTGGGAGAAGTACCCACTTGCTGTTCCCAGAGTGACCCCAGCAGCAGACCAAGGAAAGTAGCTAGATGCCATGGAGTTTGGGCCATTTCTAGAGCCAGAGGATAATCCTCTGGTGAGCTAGGAACACGTGTATCAGTTTAACAAATAGCCATGCCCAGCTGATGGCTCCACATCAAGAGCAAAACAAACAAACAAACAAACACTAATGAGGCTGTGAACATCAGCATGGCTGCCACTTGCTGAATGGGCCAGGCTCCCTCAAGCTGGATATATTATATACCCTGTTGCTGAGTAGGGGAATCTCTGCCTCGGGTGTAAGCCATATGACCCTTTGAGAAAGATGAGTTGCTCACATGTAACTCCGTGATTGGGCTGAGGGTGTTCATTACCTCAAGGAACATAAACACCTTAATAAATATAGTGTTAAGAACCTAACAGAAGCTGGCACTAAAATCTGCCAAGTAAGAGAAAACACATGATTATTAAAGAAATATGAAATGCAGAAAGAAAACTGCTGATATGAATTCATACATTGTGTATAGACAACATTGCTTGCCAAAGCCTGGGTTTACTGCTGCAAAAAGGGCCTAATTTCCAGTGAGATTACTATGTAGTAAAAAATAAATAAAGACGTAAATGCATTTTTGTTTCCAAGTTAACAGTAGCATAATGGACATTGAGCATGTACTGTCTCATTTTAATTCCCTGGCATTTTTTTTAAATCATACATAGAGACCCCCTGTCTTGCAAAATCCAAGCTGATGAAAATTAACCTTTGTGTGTTTGCTTATTATAGGCAAAGCAAACAAACTGGTGTACGTTTAGGTGGTTTCAGGGCTTGACAGAGCCTTGGCCACTCAGAGTGTTAATTGAGGGCCTGGTGCTTCTTCAACCAGTTAGACTGGGGTATGCAAATGTGTAACCATATCACTAGTAGTATGCATACACTGCATAATGCATTAGGAAGTGTAGTGTGTACAGAATCAGTAACCAGATGTAAATTGCCATCTGGTGGAGAAAGTGAAGATTACAGAGAAACTGATGCACTGTGTGCAGAATTAGTAACCTGGTGCAAAGTGGTATCTGATGTAGAAAGGGAAGACAGCACCATGCAGGAACAAGAGCCAGTCTAACACCTTGTCAAAAAGAAGGTATTCTTTTAGCTGACTGGTTACAGCTGCTGCCTCTGTGATCAGGAATTCAAGGATCATTCCCTGGATCCAGCACCTGTCAGTCTGTCCAAGACATCTTTGTTTAGAAAAGTTAAAATTTGTTGTTTTTAACTTAAAAAAAAGCTTTTCTTCGGTAAATTGCAGGAGGAATGTACTGATATGCATGGGATCCAATCTCATGCATGTGGATTACAGTCGAGAAGTTGTGAGTTGAATTAACAACCTCTTGGGAATTCTGGGAGTGAGGTGCCAGGCATTTTTGTAAGTATTTCAGTAGAATCAACACTGACAGCAATTCATGTATCCTCCTTTGATAACCAAACAATGTATTTGGCACAACTCAAGTACTATGTCTCAATAGCTAGACACTTCAAGTATTACAGGTAGTTCCCTATGAATATCATCTGAGTTCCATGCACTACTTACCCCTGAGTTCAGTAAGTGCTTGTACAAGACAGGTACGTCTACTAGCATTTTTGGTCACACAGTAATGTCTTGTGTCTTATGTGAACAGCCCAAAGTATATGTGGTGATGTCAGTTAATGTGATGGTGTAAAAATGTTCCTTCTTTACACAGCTTCAACAATTCACATTGCTTTATGATGCCTTTCACACTCCCATGCTATTTCCTCTAGTAAAGAACAATGAGAGTACTAGAAGATTATGTAATGTTACTCATATGTTCTATACGTAGTAGTTTAAGAGGCTGTCAATCACTGATTTTGCAGTCAGGGCAGGAGTTCTTGCTATGCAGCCTGCACTATCATTCTTGCTTCACTGTACAAAGTGGCGGCTCTTGATGCAGTCTACATTCCTGTGATGGGCCTTAGCAAAACATGGTACTGTATGTGTGACTGCTTTGCTGAGGATTTCCCCATCTCCCTAAATTGGTTGCCTGTTGTGTGCTGCTGAGTTTAACAAATGTGTTTTTAAATTGGTGATCTGTGGTTGCTCCCTCTACCCCTTTCTCCCCCTGCCCCTATTAACAATCTACCAGTAGTGCCATTTCTATTGTTGCTGCTCCCCCAGTCAGTATCTCTATAACTTCCACCTAAATTCACAATCTACTGTAATGGTAGCTCTGGTTCTACTGTTGCCACTTCCATTGCCAGTGCCTCCATTTCTTTAAACTGGTGATCCTTGGCTACTCCCATGACCACTTTCTCCCTTCACATGCTCCCTGCTTCACAATCTGCCAGCAGTGCTGGTTCTCCTATTGCTGTAACAGCAGCCAGTATCTCTCTGTACCCCTCAGTCACAATCCACAGGCAATGCCGGTTCTGCTGTTTCTGTTCTGCAGCCAGTATGTTTTCACCCCCTATTTTCAGCCTACCAGCAGTGCCAGTTCTGCTGCAGCCTTTCCCATGGCTAGTGTCTGCCCCAATTCACAGCTTACCAGCAGAGCAATTTCTGCTGTTGCCTCCCACCAAATTCACAATCTACCAGCAGTACTTCTTCTGTGACCTCTTCTCCTGGGTATCCCATCATAAGGGCATCCGCTATTGAGTGCTTACAAAAAATGGTGACTCAATAGCGGCACCTGTTCACAGGGCTACTGGATGGGGGGTGAATACAGCTACAGCAACATCCTGTTGCTATATGTATATGCTCACGGGGGGAGTGAGCATGCCGTGTGATGGGCAGAAGGAGAGGGAGGGTATGTGAGGTGTAGTGCGGTGGTGGGTTGCCAAGCTGGCCATGTGGCATGGTGAGTTCGTGGCAGGCTAGGGTTGGGAGGGTACTGGGTTTGAAGCAGGGCATGTTGGTATTTTTGCGCTGGTCCATTAATTTTTTGTTTTTTGTTTTCACTGTCTTGACATGCACCCCCCTGGAGTTGAGAATCCTTTAATGGGGGGTGCGGGGTGCACAGCCCCTCTCAAAAACAAAAAAAACTATGTTTCTGGTGCCCTTTTGGTCTGCGCCATGAGTGTACATCGGCAAAATTGTTTTTTACCGATGTACATTCACCCTAATGGCAATCGCCTTTCTGCAATCACCATTGTCACATAGAACCCTCTTCCTGCAGGCTGTATCTCTCTGTCTATGTCTCCATTTCCAATCTACCAGCAGTGGCGGATCTGCTATTAGAATCACAGGGAACACACGCACACACAAGCAGCTGGAGGGTGCAAGTACAAAAAATAGAAAAAAACACAAGGAAACTGCACCCCTGAACATGTTAGTGCTGAGGTCTAAGATATTGGATAAATGAAAAGTATACCAAAAGGCACAGTACCTTGAATTTATTAGCAGAAATTGAGCATGATAGCACAGCACAGCAGGTCTTCTTTTCTTGTGTTTTCTCTGAATTTGTTGTTTGTTGCTGCTACTGCAGCTAGTGCCTCTTCGCCCCTGCCCCTCCCCCCATTCACACTCCGCAAGCAGTTCAGATTCGGCTGTTGCCACTCCTGCAGCCAGTGTCTCTCCATCCCCCCCCCTCCAATTCACAAGCTGTCAGCAGTGATGAGACACTGGTTCTGCTGCTCCAGCTCATGGGGCCACTTTCTCTCTACCCCTGTTTCCAGTAAATACATTTATTAGTAAATAAAAAAGGTGGAAGGCCACCAGAGACCAGTTAGGGTCTGCTGAGACAGAACAGGCAGGGAAGAAAACTGGACAGACTGGGTAGGCTAAGTCATCCTTTTCTGCTGACAAATCCTATGTATCTGTATGTATCGATACCAGCAGTGTCAATTTTGTTGTTGCTGATCCCATTGCCGGTGTCCCTCCACCCCCACCTTTTCACAATCTATCAGTAGTGCTTGTTCACGCCAGGGGTAGGGTGGTGTGCAATGGTGCCCAGCTAATACTACCAGGCTGAATGACTTTCCACACCTCAGGACATTCTAATTTTATTTAACTGTGTGATTTTACACATCAAAGACAGATTTAAGGTCTACCTGCCTCACTAACTTTAAAGATGGCATCATGATCTGCCCTCCAACAAGTGCAGGGCTTAAGTACTGTTCAGACAATGTTAGCCAGAATCGTGGAGTTGATGAGTGAAGTTTGCAACAATGTTGCATCCCTCCCAACCCAAAAGGACACCCTCACCCCCAGGCATACCTCTCAACCTCTTGTCTCATAAATCAGGGACAAGGCTTAAAAAAATCAGGGACAAGACCCCAAATCAGGGACACATCTTAAAATGTGTTAATATAAACTCAGTAAGCTGACACAATAAGAGGATTAGTGTAAGATGCCTTTTCAGAAGAAGAACAAGTTTGTAACTGTAATACCTGACATTATTTTATGCTAACAATTCCCACTGTTCACTCACAAAAAACAAAATTTTACGAGGGACACAGGAACATTTTAAGGCAAAATCAGGGATGTCCCTGAAAATCAGGGACAGTTGAGAGGTATGCCCGCAGGGTATAGGATAACTAAGCTCTTTTGTCAAATGTGGACACAACTGTAAAGATGTTCTTATCTCAAAATTAGAAAAGGAAATTAAACTACTGTAGGAAAATGTGAATAACCTCGAATGCTGAAGCTGTCACAACAATAAACTTCCTGGTGGACTTCCCAGAAGCAGCAGAAAGTAAGAATGTGGGGGCTTTTCGCAATCGGAATTGCCAAAAATCCTACAATGCAGTGGGGACTGCCTGGAGATCAAGCACGCTCATCATGCTCCAGGACTGAGACTTAAGTTGGGGGAAGCAACTCAATTTCCTCAGGTTTTGTGTGAAAGAAAACATAAATTTGGCCAAAGAGAAAAGTTCTGTAATTTGGCATGGTCACAAAATATTGTTTTAGGACTTTTCTAAGAAGGTTGTGGATAAGCACAAAGGGAGGCAGTATAGCGCAGTGGTTTAAGGCTCCGAGCTGCGAATCTGGAGACCTGGATTTGAATCCCACAGCCCCCCACTTGCATACTGTGTGATCCTGAGCAAGTCACTTAACTTCTCTGTGCTCCCAGTTTGCACCTGTAAACAAGCTTCAGCTTAGTGTGTCTCTCCTGGTTAAACAATTGGAAGAAAAATTCTCCCTGGGAAACAATTGCTTTAATATTTGTGAGTAAAATATCACATGGATTTTCTTGCTGTGTTGAAAATTGAGAGGGATGGGGTTTCATGAGTTTGTGATTGTGTCAGAGGTTGCCAACCATTTTCACTGGACCTGGAACATTCAGCCTCAGACTCTCCTCCCTCACAGTGTTAATGCTGGCCTGCAAGGTACCAGGAAACAGTGACATCCACTTGCCACTACTTCTACAAGGAGCCGTTCGAGAAATGTCTCTCCAGGTCTCTTAACCAGCACTGCTTCTCATGAGCAGTAACAGTAACAATGAACATGCTTCCAACATCTGTCAAAGATAAATATGACAAGGGTAATGACGAGTGGCTGGAACACCAGTCTAAATGCAGCCACAGCAGGGGTCCTTGTGTCTCTACACCTTCACAGAAATACAGAAAACAATGGCAGAAAAAGAGCCAAGCTCTGTGGGCCCTGGATCATCTTGGTGACCTGTCATTGAAAATTCTCCAGCCCATCCGTGTCCTTCCTCAGCAGTGGGCTCCAGAACTGGGCACGCTATTCTAGATAGGACCTCACCAGGAACCTGCATAGAGGAAATATCACCTCCTGCCTTCTATTATGGAATCCTCTCCCTATGCATCCCAGCATGCAGGTTGCCCTGCTGTATGCTTTGTTGTACTAGCCTGAGGATTTCAGGGTGCTGCGGAAGATAACCCATAGATTCCTATCTCTTGTCGTTGTCACTAACTGAAACTTCCATCTGATATTCAATGCATGGTAACTTCTTACCAATGTGCTTCACGTTGCAGTTTTTGGCATTGAACCTCAACTGCTAGACTTTGGACCACCTTTCCAGTTTATGCAAATCCTTGTTTAATTCTCTTACTTCCTCCTCATTGTCTGCCCTGTCACAGTTTTGTGTCATCTGCAAAGAGTCATACCCTGCCCTGGATACCTCCTCGCTGTTGCTGATGAACATATTGAGCAAGACAGGACCAAGGACTGACCCCTGATTCATCCAATGCCCTCTCCTTTTTGTGCACTTGCAAAAGTTGCACATGATTATGGTTATGAATTTGCTTTTATGTAATTGTATACTTGCTCATGTTTCATTTTATGTTTAGTATTGTATGAAACTTTGTTATGTGTAAACAGGACTCTCATTGAAAACAGAGATCTCCTCTAATGATTGCTTCATGTATAAAAATACATTTTTATCTATCAAGCAATATAGCAGATGCAACAGGATCCACAACCAGGAACCCACACCTAATGCACCAGCTGAGTATGTCAGTTTCAATTACCTCAGTCTCAAGGTCTGATCTGAGCTCGGTATGTTGTCTAACTCACAGGCAGTGACCTATAACCTGATCCCCATGGGGCAACTCCTAAATTTACTTCCTCATCAGGTCCCGGCTACATAAGGTTTACCTATGCCGACTCAATGACAGTGTTGACAAGGTTTGGCATAGCGTGATCCCCGATGCTGGCAGGCGAAATTTCACCTGTTAGACATTGGGTGTTTTTCTATCGGGGAGCAGCGCCACTCAAACCCCCCCATATGGGGGGCTGTGCCCCCGCACCCCTCTTCTAAGGATTATTCATCTGAATTGGAGTTAACTCAAAGGGAGGACAAAAGTCAGTGAAAGGGTGAAATTTTGCCCGCAGGTCTCACACAGCTACAATTTCGAAACTTGTCGAAATTGTCACTGTGGGGGATTTCGCCATTGGGCTGTCGACTTTCGATCGCCATACCGCTACATAATACCTGTGTTAGGACTTTCTTCAATGTCAGACTGTTAGATTAGTAAATGTCTTCACAATCCGTCTTGGCAAAAACCCACAGAAGCTGATCTAATTTGACATCTGAACTTTGTTGTCACTATTTACGACTAAGGTCCCTAGTCAGTTCTCTATGGCACTTCAGTCCTGATTTCAGTAGCATGGCTGCTAGGTTTCTGTGGTGGCATTTGTTCATTTTCTGTGGCAGAATGCAGTTCTGCCATTGGCTTAAATATGATGTAATGTCATCAATGACATCAAATGTTGAGCACAGAGAAAGGGCTTCAGGATAAATGAGTAGAGAAGGGAGCCAGGCACTGAGAAAAAACTGTACATTTTAAAGACAAATCACCAAGAACAATGAATGCAATGGCACTATATATATTCTGCAGCATGTTATGATGGGACATTCTGTGGACATGGACTTACAGAATCCCAAGGCCTTGTTTATGACATCGATGACTACATTCCACTGGTGGGGCTAACGAATGGCTTAAAGTAGCTGTCTTTGTGGTGAATTGCCCCACCCCATGTATATAGATGGTTTGTTCTAATACACGAGTCCTCACTCTGCATTACTAATTAGAAGAAATGTTATTTGGAGAGTGGGGGTGGAAGGGATTTTGGAAAAGAGTGACCTTCCACACTGGTTTGGCTAGCTGATATTCCAATTAGTAGAGATCCTGCTTGGTAATGGCACCCTGTAGTAGCCCCTTTCCTAGGAACATTAGGGAACTAATTTAGTCATGAGGTGCTGTTCTCTGAGCTAAACTCATTGGCTCTGTGCTTAGACCCTTTGAGGGCATGGGAAGCTCTCCCTTTATGTACCCCACTTTAGATTTTAGGCTGTCATGCAGGATATGCTGCTCTCTTCTCCCCAAAACTGATACTGATACTGTATCTGAACAAGACCCAGAAGGTGCACCTTGCAAAAGAAATTACCCAGCCTTATTCTATTACTTTAGTCCTTGTACTTTATTCCACCCCCTATGATCTCATTCTTTTCCTATGCCCCCCCCCCACAGTTCTTGTACCTAAAACAACCCTAGCTGGATTGGTTATTAAGATGATCAGTCTTCAAAAATCCACATATGAATTTTCCAGGTGGAGGTCATCCCCCCCCACACACAGACACACACATACCACATGTCTACGTGATCTCTCCGATTTTTCTGTATCCTGACCAGGACCACTGAACAGATGGATTCTCAATGTCAGGCACCATTTGCATCTGCTTAGACTATCTCCAGTAACCTCCTGCAGTTGCCCCTAAGCCTCCAACTGTTTAAGTTATTTTCCCCTGTCTCCTCCCTTCCTTTTGGCTCACCTGTCCTCCCTCACGATTATTATCTTTTATTTTATATTTGACTGAAGTCTGCCTAACTATTACATCTTGCACCTATGCTATGCAACTTTGAGTATATGTCAATGTGTCATAATGTATACTTTATTTTAGCACTCTGTGTATTTTCACCCTTTGTTATGGTCTGCTCCCCAAGTCCCCGGGTTGCACCTGGAAATGAGCCTTGGCTCAGTGTGCCTTTCCCGGTAACCAATCTTTAAATAAATAAACAAATAGATAAATAAGCAAATCTACAATCCTGGCCCTTGTCTGCTTGGTTCAGTTTGTTTGCCTTAATGTTGCTTGTTACTGACAGTTTTTCAGAGTTGTATTTTGAATTGTGGTTTAAAGGAACAGATTTCTGTACATCTTTTAGTACGCTGGGTCTCCGATATTTGTTACATTTTTTGCACTCTTTAGTGCATGAAGTTGTTACTTGCTACTTTTACACTGGGATGTGGCTGAACACTATGCTGATAGCTTTGTCCAGAGCAGTCATTGGCAATGACCCAGGAACTTGCCCAAATAAACTGGTACCCTGGAATATCAAAGGTCTCAATCACCCTGTCAAGCAGAAGCAAATTTTAGTGTGTGTTTAATCCATCGAATCTGTGGCCTTTCTCCAGGAGACTCACTTGTCCCCCCATTCTGTGAGGTGGCTCAAGTGAGGATGGGTGGGGTAGGTTATACAGAGTTCTGTTCAGAGGAAAAATGTGAGTAGTTCTACTTATCTGCATGTCACTAGTTTAGAAAGTTGATGAGAACTTAGTAGACCCCAATGACAGATGGGTCATCATTCTCGGCTAGAAACAGGCTAGAAGAAGGGGTGGAGCAACAATGGGGAATCATCAAAACTGCCATCACAGAGGTAACAAGCCTTTGTGTGAAGCAAATAAACAAATCAAAATGAAAGAAATTGCCACTATGGCTCTCAAAAGAGGTGGCAGGGAAAGTCAGGGAGAAAAAGATAACATTCAGGAACTAAAAGGAAAAACAGAAGGAGCAGAACAGAGAGCTACACCAGTTAAGGCAGAAGGAAGCAGGGAGGGAAGTCAGAATAGCAAAGGTCCAAACTGAGGAAAGGATAGCCAACTCGGTTAAGAAGGGGGATAAAACCTTTTATAGGTACGTCAGGGAGCGTAGACAGACAAAGGGAGGAATAATGAGGCTGATTAGAATGAACGGTGGGTGGGCAGAGGGGGATAGTGAAAAAGCAGGGATACTGAACGAGTATTTCTGCTCAGTATTCACAAAAGAGGAGGGGGAGGTGCCTAATCCAATTAACAGAAGCACTCTGGATAGGGGGGTCGATCCCAGTCCTTTCACAGAAGAAAAGGTTCTGAAATAACTCCTAAAACTGAAGGTGGACAAAGCATGGGGCCAGATGGAATTCGCCCCAGAATTCTAAAAGAATTATGGGGAGAACTAATGAAACCACTGACTACCCTTTTACCCAATGTCCTCATTCAATAGGCAAAGTCATTGTGGATAGTATATATAGTATGCACCCAACAACAATGACCCTCTCTTCCTTCTCAGGGGAAGGAAACAACTCTTGGTGGGGGACTCAATTGTTAGGGGGTAGAACTGGGGAAGGGAGGGGAAAGGGAGGTAAGGTTTCTGCCCGGCGCCATGGCTTGGAGGGACAGGAAATGAATCCTCAGGATCATGGGAGCAGCTGCAACGGGGAGGGAGCTGGATGTCATTATCCACCTAGGGACGAATGACCTGGATGAGAATGGGCCCAGAGCAGTGCAACAGGAGTTTGTGGAGTTGGGGAGGGGGCCTTAGACAAGTAGTACACATGGTAACGTTCTTGGAAATGCTATCTGTCTATGGCATGGATGAGGCTAGGGTACTCTGCACCATGGGATTCAATGACTGGTTGAAAAACTGGTGCAGAGCTCAGGGATTTGGCTTCATTGGGGACTGGGGCTCCACCTGCAGGGATGCAGCCTATACAGGCACGATGGTCTGCATCTATTCAGGAGGGGAACCAGGATCCTAGGTGACAGGTTTAATGCTTCATTGGCAAGCATTTAAACTAGCCAAGGGGGGAGGCACTGAAAAGGAGAAGGGAAATCCTAGCCCCCCAAAATCAGGGTAATTAGTGAGGTAAACACCAAGATAGAGCAGTCGATAAGGAGAAGGGCAGGGGTAAATGGAGAAAAAGACAAAGGCAGTAAGGACAAGGATGGGGCAAAAAGAAATAAAGCCATAAAAAAATACAGGGTAATGAGTACCAATGCCCGAAGTCTAGGTAAAAAGCTCCCCAGAAATGGTGGCCTTGGTGGAAGAGGGATGCCTGGATATTGTGACAGTCACAGAAACATGGTACACAGAGAACCATGACTGGGATGTCAACATACCAGGGTACACAGTCTACAGGAGGGACAGGGAGGCAAGAAGAGGAGGAGGAGTAGCTCTCTATGTAAGGGAAGGGATCAAAACAACAGAACTAAAGGGTAAACAGGGAAGAGAGGTGGCACTGTGGGTCACCCTGGAGACTGGAAATGGCTCCACAATCCGCACAGGGGTTGTATATAGACCCCCATCTTAGGGGGAGGAATTGGACAAGGAAATGATAAAAGCCATCCTTGGGATGGCAGAGAAAGGGGAGAGATTGCTGATGGGGGACCTGAATATGCCAGATGTTTACTGGAGCACCTTTGCTGCAGCCACATCCAAGAGCAGAGCCATTCTCAATGCCCTACAGGGGGCATGCCTCAGACATCTAGTTATGGAACCCACTCGGGAGGGAGCAATCTTGGACCTGGTAATCTCAAATGGGGACAGAGAGAGGATATCTGATCTAGAAGTGGGTAACCATCTGGGAACAAGCGGCCACCAAACAGTGTGGCTCACCATAAACTTAGCTGTAGAGTCAAGCCACACAAAAGTGAAGGTACTGGACTTCAGGAGGGCTGATTTTGTCAAAATGGGAATGTGCCTCAGAAAAGCACTAGCAAACAGGCAAGAAGGTGGGGTGGAGCAACAATGGGGAATCATGAAAACCGCCATCACATAGGCAACAAGCCTTTGTGTGAAGCAAATAAACAAATCAAAACAAAAGAAAAAAACACTATGGTTCTCAAAAGAAGTGGCAGGGAAGGTAAGGGAGAAAAAGATAGCATTCAGGAAGTATAAGGAAACACAGAAGGAGCAGGACAGAGAACTGTACCAGTTAAAGCAGAAGGAAGCAGGAAAGGCAGTCAGAATAGAAAAAGGTCCAAACCGAGGAAAAGATAGCCAACTTGGTTAAGAAGGGGGATAAAACCTTTTATCCCTTCTATGTAAAGGAAGGGATAAAAGCAACTGAACAAAAGAGTAAACAGGGAGGAGAGGAGGCACAGTGGGTCACCTTGGAGGCTGGAAGTGGCACCACAATCCGCACAGGGGTTGTATACAGACCCCCAGGTCAGGGGAAGGGAATGGACAAGGATATGATAGAAGGCATTTTTAGGATGGCAGAGAAAGGGGAGATACTGTTGATGGGAGACCTGAATATGCCAGATGTTAACTGGAGCACACTTGCTACAGCCACATCCAAAAGCAGGGCCATTCTCGATGGCCTACAGGTAGCATGCCTCAGATAGCTAGTTTCAGAACCCACTCATGAGGGAGCAATCTTAGACCTCATACTTTCAAATGGGGACAGTGAGAGGATCTCAGATCTAGAAGTGGGTTGCCATCTGGGAACCAGTGACGTTAAACTCAGCTACAGAGTCAAGTCATGCAAAAGTGAGGGTACTGGACTTCAGGAAGGCTGACTTTGGCAAGATGGGAAAGTGCCTCAGAAAAGCACTAGCAAACAGGCTAGAAGAAGGGGTGGAGCAACAATGGGGAATCATCAGAACTGCCATCACAGAGGTAACAAGCCTTTGTGTGAAGCAAATAAACAAATCAAAATGAAAGAAAACGCCACTATGGTTCTCAAAAGAGGTGGCAGGGAAAGTCAGGGAGAAAAAGATAACATTCAGGAAGTAAAAGGAAAAACAGAAGGAGCAGGACAGAGAGCTATACCAGTTAAGGCAGAAGGAAGCAGGGAGGGAAGGCAGAATAGCAAAGGTCCAAACTGAGGAAAGGATAGCCAACTCGGTTAAGAAGGGGGATAAAACCTTTTATAGGTACATCAGGGAGCGTAGAAAGACAAAGGGAGGAATAATGAGGCTGAATAGAATGAACGGTGGGTGGGCAGAGGGGGATAGTGAAAAAGCAGGGATACTGAATGAGTATTTCTGCTCAGTATTCACCAAAGAGAAGGGGGAGGTGCCTAATCCAATTAACAGAAGCACTCTGGATAGGGGGGTCGATCCCAGTCCTTTCACAGAAGAAAGGGTTCTGAAAGAACTCCTAAAAGTGAAGGTGGACAAAGCAATGGGGCCAGACGGAATTCACCCCAGAATTCTAAAAGAATTAAGGGGAGAACTAGTGAAACCACTGACTACCCTTTTTAACAAATCATGGGAAGATGGTGTGGTACCTGAGGACTGGAGGAAGGTGGATGTGATTCCCCTTCACAAAAGTGGGACTGAGACAGGAAAGTACAGACCTGTCAGTTTGACCTCTGTGGTAGGGAAAGTGATCGAATCACTTCTGAAGGAAAGAATTGTTGAGTACCTAGAGGCCAGTGGGGCACAGGACCCAAGGTAGCATGGATTCACAGCGGGAAGGTCATGTCAGCTGAATCTAATAGATTTCTTTGACTGGGTGACCAAAGTAGTAGACCAGGGAGGGGCTATGGACATGGCCTACCTAAACTTTAGCAAGGTATTTGACACAGTCCCACACAAAAGATTAATAGTCAAATTAACCAGCCTGGGAGTGGGTCCCAGGGTGGTAGCCTGGGTAAAACACTGGCTGGACAACAGGACACAGAAGGTAATTGTAAATGGAGTCCACTCTGAAGAAAGAGGGGTTGCTAGTGGGGTACCGCAGGGTTCAGTACTGGGTCCAGTCCTTTTTAATGTCTTTATAAGTGACATTGCAGAGGGACTGGACGGAAAAGTATGCCTCTTTGCAGATGACACAGAGATCTGCAACAGGGTTGATACACAAGGAGGCATGGAAAGGATTAGAAGGGACTTGGCAAGGTTGGAGGAATGGTCGGAAGTATGGCAGCTAGGATCCAATGCAGAGAAGTGCAAAATAATGCACCTCGGAAACAAAAACCCAGGGGAAGATTACACAATGGAGGGGGAGGTAGTAACAAAACCAAAAAAGGAAAGGGACCTGGGGGTAATCATATCAGATGACCTTAAGGTTAGCAAGCAATGCGAGAAGGCAGTAGGGAGAGCTGGGGGTATACTGGGATGCATAGGGAGAGGCATCATCAGCAGAAAACAGGAAGTTTTTATCCCTCTATACAGACAGTTGGTGAGACCCCATCTGAGTACTGCATCCAGTTCTGAGACCCCATCTCCGCAAGGACATACACAGGATAGAGGCAGTCCAGAGGAGGGCAACTAGAATGGTGCAGGGTCTGCAAGAGAAGCCATATGAGGAGAGACTAAAAGAGCTTAATATGTATACCCTTGAGGAAAGGAGGAAGAGGGGGAACATGACAGAAATGTTTAAGTACCTCAGTGGAATCAACAAAGTCCAAGTGGGTAGCATCTTTCAGGAAAAGAGACATGCAAGAACAAGGGGACACAATTTAAAGATGGGGGGGCGGTTCAGGAGCAATGTGAGGAAGTATTTTTTCACAGAGAGTGTAGTGGATGCATGGAACAGCCTTCTTGAGGAGGTTGTGGGGTCTAAAACTGTGGGAGAATTCAAGAATACATGGGACAGACATAAGGCAGTTCTTGTGGGGGGTAGGAAGAAATAGGCTGTTGGTTAACTAGGATCTGCAGCTTATCCTGTAGGTAGGGAAATGGGCAGACTAGGTGGGCCAAGCAGTCCTTATCTGCCATCAAAGTCTATGATTCTGTTTCTACGTTTCTATGTAGGTACATTAGCAAGTGAAGAAAGACTAAGGCAGGGATACTGAGGCTGAATAAAGAGAAAGGTGGTTGGGCAGAGAGCGACAGTGAAAAAACAGGGATACTGAATGAATACTTCTGCTCAGTATTCACAATGGAAAAGCAGGGGGAGATACCTAATCCAGTCAATAGAAGCACTCTGGATAGGGAGGTTGATACTAGTCCTTTCACAGAAGAAAGTGTTCTGAAATCTGAAGGTGGATAAAGCAATGGGGCCTGATGGGATTCACTCCTGAATTCTAAAAGAACTAAGGGAAGAACTACTAACACCACTGACTACCCTTTTTAATAAATCATGGGAGGATGGCGTGGTACCTGAGGACTGGAGGAGGGCAAATGTGATTCCCCTTCACAAAAGTGGGAGCAAGACAGAGGCAGGAAATTACAGACATAGTTTGACCTCAGTGATAGGGAAAATGATGGAATCACTTCTGAAGGAAAGAATTGTTGAGTACCTAGAGGCTAGTGGGGCACAGGACCCAAGGCAGCATGGATTCACAGTGGGAAGGTCATGTCAGACAAATCTAATTGATTTCTTTGATTGGGTGACCAAAGTAGTAAATCAGGGAGGGGCTGTGGACATGGTCTACCTAGACTTTAGCAAGGCATTTGACACAGTCCCACACAAAAGATTAATAAACAAATTAGCCAGTCTGGGAGGGGTCCCAGGGTGGTAGCCTGGGTAAAACACCGTCTGGACAACAGGACACAGTGGGTAATAGTAAATGGAGTCCACAGTGAAGAAAGTAGGGTTACTAGTGGGGCACCGCAGGGTTCAGTACTGGGGCCGGTCCTTTTTAATGTCTTTATAAGTGACATTGCAGAGGGACTGGAAGGGAAAGCATGTCTCTTTGCAGATGATACAAAGATCTGCAATAGGGTTGATATGCAATGTGGGGTGGAAAGGATGAAAAGGGACTTAGCAAGATTGGAGGAATGGTCAAATATATGGCAGCTTAGATTCAAGCAAAGAAGTGCAAAGTAATGCACCTGGGAAACAAAAACCCAGGGGAACAGTACACAGTGGGGGGGTGAGATACTGACAACAACAACATTGGAAAGGGACCTGGGGGTAGTCATATCAGATGACCTAAAGGTGGGCCAGCAATGTGAGAAGGCAATAAGGAGGGCTGGGGAGATACTGGGATGCATAGGGAGGGCCTTCACCAGTAGAAAACAAGAAGTTGTTGGCACTCTGTACAGACAGTTGGTAAGACCACATCTGGAGTACTGTGTACAGTTTTGGAGACCCCATCTCTGTAAAGACATAGACAGGGTAGTGGCTGTCCAGAGGAGGGCAACCAAAATGGTGCAGGGTCTGTGCCAGAAGACATATTGAGGAAAGAATAAAGGAGCTTAAGATGTATAGCCTTGAGGAAAGAATGGAGGGGGGACATGATAGAAACTTTCAAATACCTCAAGGGAATCAACAAAGTTCAAGAGAGTAGCATCTTTCAGAAAAAGAGATGTGCAAGAACAAGGGTTCACAATTTGAAGATGGGGGGGGAGGGCTCAGAGGTAATGTGAGAAAGTATTTCTTCACAGAGAGGGTTGTGGATGCATGGAACAGCCTTCCTGAGGAGGCCGTAGAGTCAAAAACAGGTGGGGAATTCAAGAATGCATGGGACAGACATAAGGCAGTTCTAGTGGGGGGGTAGGAGGAAGTAGGCTGTTGGTTAACTAGGATCTGCAGCTTATCCATTAGGTAGGGAAATGGGCAGACTAGGTGGGTCAAGCGGTCCTTATCTGCCGTCAGATTCTATGTTTCTATGTTTCTCAGCCTCAGCCAAGCAGTCACAGACCTCAGATTGGACAAGGCCATACCTCTGCTTCCGAGGGATCTCCATTTAGCATTGTATCCTGTTCTGCACCGGACTGCACATACCCCTGACTCATACCCTCAGGTTTGGGTGGGCATCATGCATCATACATATGAGTGGGGTCTAATGAATGTGTTGTGAATGGACAATTCCATTGGGGGGATTTTCCATGTTTTTCCCCAGCCCATGGGTCCTACAGCCATATTGACTATCTCCTGGCTGACTCTCTAGTCACTCACTGTGGGCTTTCCCTTTTGATATGGAAAATTGTGTTTCAGAACACACCTCAATATCAACTGTATATTGCCACACTGGTAGCTGCCCAGGCTCCCTTTGATGGAGGCTGAGCTCCTTACTCCTCTCCGACCCTGAATTTAAGATTTGGGCCCACAAGGCAGAAGAATAAGGATGTTATGGTCTTGCATTCAAAGGCAGCCATAACCCTAAGTAACGATTGAAGCAGCATGCTAATTAGTGCACTGACAGTAAGGAGCAGTATTCATATGTGTATAGTGCCCTGTCTAGCATGTGCTACTTGTACAAATATTGGTCTGTGGTTGCGCCACGCAACTTACAGATGTGCAGTGCACTGCAGCCCCCTGTTGGCAAGAAGCACTCAAAAGTAAAAGGGGATAGCATATCTCGAACAGGTTAGTGCCTTTGCTCCTTGGTGCCAATTATAATGGCATCATGCTATTGACCACACAAGGCAAGGCAGGTGCAAAGAAGCCATCTGCATGCCATTATGTGATCAGTAGTAGCACTGCACTATGCCTAACCCCCTTTATATGTGCAAAAGCATTGTACAGAACAGCAGTTGTCTCCTCTTCCCTCACCCAAATTCCTGTAGAATAAAATCCCTAGTAGTCCAGTGGTGCCCCACTGCTTCACCCAATCCATGCTGTAATAAAGTATCCCTGGTGCTAGTTGTACCACCTCCCTTACCTGGCCCCCACTGTAATAAAGGAATTACCCTGGTAGTCCAGTGGTATCCCCCTGTTTCACCGATCCTTGTTGTAATAAAGGAAGTATCCCTGGTGCTTGTGGTGCCCTCCTCACCCAATCCCCTTTGCAATAAAGAAATATCCTTGGTATTCCAATGGTTCCCCCTCCCTCACCGACCCCACTGTAATAAAGGAAGTATCCCTGGTACTTGTGGTATACTTCTCACCTGATCCCCTTTGCAATAAAAAAAGTATTCCTGGTATTCCAGTGGTTTCACCTCCCTCACTTGATCCCCATTGTAATAAAAACAAGCATTTGTCAATGCCAAATGTTGGCTTGCTGGCACTAGCATTGGTAGTGCTGGAGTTAGAGAGATGCACAATAGAACTGGCAGTGAAGTAATGAAATGACACTGACCCCAGCCCTACCATGCAGACAGTGACAGGCACTGGGGTGTGCTTTGGGGTCGTTGGCCATAACACTCATGCCATTTCACCTCACCCTACCCTGCCGAGAGCGACAAGTGCCGCAATGTACCTTGGGGTCTTCGGGCCTTACGCTCACCACAGTCCATAAAGGAATATGCTGACATGGGCGCAGTGTAGAAGAATGGGGTGAACATTGGGGCTGAAGAGCCTAAGGCACATCTTGACTCCTGTCACTGGCTGCAGTGTGGGGGGTGGAATGGCAAGAGCATTTCAGCCGACAATGCTAACTCACACCCCTGATGCCTGTCAGTCTGGACAGGGTGGGACACTGCAGTTGGAAACCCTAATGCTGAGGGCATAGAAACATAGAAACATAGACTTTGACAGCAGATAAGGACCACTTGGCCCACTCAGTCTGCCCATTTCCCTTTCTATTGGATAAGCTGCAGATTCTAATTAACCAACAACCTACTTCTTGCAACCCCTCACTACAATTGCCTTATGTCTGTCCCATGCATGTTTGAATTCCCCCACTGTTTTAGACCCAACTACCTCCCTAGGAAGGCAGTTCCATGCATCCACCACTCTCTCCGTGAAAAAAAAATTTCCTCACATTACCCCTGAGCCGTTCCCCCTCTATTTTTAAATTGTGCCCCCTTGTTCTTACACATCTCTTTTTCTGAAAGATTCTACCTACCTGGACTTTGTTGACTCCTTTGAGGTACTTAAAATTTTCTATCATGTCCCTCCTGTCCCTCCTTTCATCAAGGGTATACATATTAAGCTCTCTCAGTCTCTCTTCATATAGTTTCTGATGCAGACCCTGCACCATTTTAGTTGCCCTTCCTCTGGACTGCTTCCATCCTGTCTATGTCCTTGCATAGATGGGGTCTCCAAAACTGCACACAGTATTCCAGATGGG
The DNA here is from genome assembly GCA_016271365.2 of Neoceratodus forsteri. NCBI lineage: Eukaryota > Metazoa > Chordata > Ceratodontiformes > Ceratodontidae > Neoceratodus > Neoceratodus forsteri. The sequence continues at coordinate 1,842,220,309 of CM057449.1, forward strand.
GTCTCACCAACTGTCTGTACAGAGGGATAAGCACTTCCCTTTTTCTACTTGTTATGCCCCTTCCTATGCATCCCAGTATCCCCCTGGCTCTCCTTACTGACTTCTCACATTGCTTACCCACCTTTAGGTCATCTGATATGACTACCCCAAGTCTCTTTCCATTTTTGTTGTTGTTAGTACCTCCCCTGCTATTGTGTACTCTTCACCTGGGTTTTTGTTTCCCAGGTGCATTACTTTGCACTTCTTTGCATTGAATCTAAGTTGACATATGTCTGACCATTCCTCCAACCTTGCCAAGTCCCTTCTCATCCTTTCTATCCTCCCCTTGTGTATCAACTCTGTTACAGATCTTTGTGACATCTGCAAAGAGGCATATCTTTCCCTCCAGACCCTCTGCAATGTCACCTATAAAGATGTTAAAGAGGACAGGACACAGTACTAGCCTCCACTAGTAACCCCCCTTTCTTCGGAATGTGTTCCATTCACTATTACCTTCTGTGTCCTGTTGTGCAGCCAGTTTGCTACCTAGGCTACCACCCTGGAACCCACTCCCAGGCTGGCTAACTTGATTTTAGTCTTTTGTGCGGGACTGTGTCAAATGTCATGCTAAAGTCTAGGTAGGCCATATCCACAGCCCCCCTTCCTGGTCTATTACTTTGGTCACCCAGTCAAAGAAACCAATTAGATTTGTCTGACATGACCTTCCTGCTGTAAATCCATGCTGCTTTGGGTCCAGTGCCCTGCTGGCCTCTAGATACTCAGCAATTCTTTCTTTCAGAAGTGATTCCATCATTTTCCCTACCACTGAGGTTAAACTTACAGGTCTGTAGTTTCTTGCTTCTGCCTTGCTCCCACTTTTGTGAAGGGGAAATCACATCTGCTCTCCTCCAGTCCTCAGGTACCACCCCATCCTCCCACAATGTTAAAATGTGGTCAATGGTGTCACTAGGTCCTCCCTTAGTTCTTTTAGGATTCTGGGTGAATCTCATCAGACCCCATTGCTTTGTCCACCTTGAGTTTTAGGAGTTCTTTCAGGACTCTTTCTTCTGTAAATGGACTGGTGTCAACCCCCCTACCCAGAGTGTTTCTATTGTTTGGTTTAGGTAACTCCTCCTCATCTTCTTTTGTGAATACTGAGCAAAAGTATTCATTCAGTATCTCTGCTTTTTCACTGTCTCCCTCTGCCCACCTCCCCTGTTCTTTATTAATCTTCACTATTCCTCCCTTAACCTTTCTATGCTCCCTAATGTACCTATAAAAGGTTTTATCCCCCTTCTTGACCGAGTTGGCTATTTTTTTCCTCGGTTTGGGCATTTGCTACTCTGACTGCCTGCCCCACTTCTTTCTGCTTTAATTGATACAGTTCCCTGTTGTGCTCCTTCTGTGATTCCTTATACTTTTTGAGTGCAGCCTTTTTCACCTTAACCTTCCCTGCCACCTCTTTTGGGAACCGTAGAGTTTTTTTACTCCGCTTTGTTTTCTTTATTTGTTTCACACAAAGGCTTGTTGCCTCTATGATAGCAGTTTTGATTTTTCTCCATTGTTCTTCCACCCCTCCTTTTTGGCCGTTTGCTAGTGCATTTCTCAGGTATTCACCCATTTTGCCAAAGTCGGCCCTTCTAAAGTCCAGTATCCTTGTTTTTGTATGGCTTGTCTCCATGGTTGTGCTTATTGTGAAGCACACTGTGCAGTGGTCACTTGTTCCCAGATGTCTGCTGACTTCTAAATTTGTGAGTACCAGGTCTAGTATTGCTCCCTCCTGAGTGGGTTCCAACACTAGCTGTCTAAGACCTGCCCCCTGCAGGGCATCGAGAATGACTCTGCTCTTGGATGTGGCTGCAGTACATGTCATCCAGTTAACATCTGGCATATTCAGGTCCCCCATCAACAGTATCTCCCATTTTTCAGCCATTCTGAGAATGTCCTCTATCATTTTCTTGTCCGTTTCCTCCCCTTGAGATGGGGTTCTGTATATAACCCCTGTGTGGATTGTGATGCCATTCCCTGTCTCTAAGGTGACCCAGAGTGCCTCTTGTCCTCCCCCTTTACTTTTTAGTTCTGTAGCTTTGATCCCTTCCCTTTTGTATAGAGCTACTCCACCTCCTCTTTTACCCTCCCTGTCCCTTCTGTAGACTGTGTACCCTGGTATGTTGACATCCCAGTCATGGTTCTCCGTGTACCATGTTTCCATGACTGCCACAATATCCAATTTTTCATCTTCCATCAGGGCTACTAGCTCAAGAAGCTTGTTTCCCAGACTATGGGCATTGGTACTCATTGCCCTCCTTTAATGTTGGCTTTATCCTTTTTCCCCCCATCCCTGCTCTTATTGCTTTTGTCTATCTTTCCATTTACCCCATCCTGCCCTCTGTTGAGCTCTGTACCTCAGTGTTTACCTTACTACCTGCCATGTTTTGTGGGGGGAGGCCTGAAATTTCCTGGCATTTGTTGGTATTTTCACTCCAAATTTTTAACATGGGCCATTTGTGACTCTACCTCATGAACAGTAGCACTATGAGTTTGTTTGCGGAAAGGTGATTTTGTACAGCGACTGTGCATTTTTGTGGCACAGGTGCTAAAACGCAGTTTGGGCAGTATGTGAAAAATGACAGCTGCACTGTTCATGAGGAGGTGTAAAAAAATGGCATTGTTGAAAATTTGGAAAATTGGTGACATCATGAACCTGTGTAGAAACTGCGCAATGCACAGTCATAATGCAATTATTTTGGGGATTTGTTTAACCAAATTTTCAACATAGGCATTTTTGGAACTCCGGTCATGAACAGTGTCACTGTGATTTTGTTTATCTGGCCTGAACAATGATTTTCCACAGCAACCGCTCCATTGTGTGACACGTGCAAAAACACATTTCGGACAGGATGTGAAAAATGACAGCTGTAGTGTTCATAAGGAGGTGTACAAAAATGACAGTAGTGAAAATATGAATAATTGATGATGCCATGAGCGTGCATTGAAACTGCACAATGCATGCCTGTAATGCAATTATTTGGGGTATTTGTTTTATCAAATTTTCAACATAGGCATTTTAGGACCTCCACTCATGAACAGTCTCACTGTGATTTTGTTAATGTGTCCAGAACACTGATTTTGCACAGCGACTGCGCCATTGTGCGCCACATGCACGGAAACACATTTCAGCCAGGATGTGTAAAATGACAGCTGTACTGTTCATAAGGAGGTGTGGGAAAACACCAATGTTGAAAATCTGGAGTGAAAATATTACAAATTTTCAAAGTTACAAGTGTGCGTGGAAACTGCTCAATGCACACTCGTAAAACAGTCATGTTTTGGATTTTTTTCACCAAATTTGCAACATATGCTTTTTGGAGACCACCTCATGAACAGTGGCACTGTCATTTCATTAATCAGTCCCGAAAGGTGATTCTGCACAGTGACCACAAATTCCCCTTTTGGGACTGAATAACGCCATGACAGGGACTGAATTCATGAGGAGGGGTCCTAATAACCTCATGTTGAAAATTTGGTGCCAAAATTCCCAAAAATGTCCAGGATATGCTCCAAAGCTGAAAAAACCCTATTTATGCCATTATACAGCTTACAGGCATTTCTTCAGTCCGCGGTCGGCTTTGAAGAGTGCAGATGTGTTCCCGGTCCACCAAAGATCGTCACGCCAGGCTCCAGAGGTAAGTATGGGGTGAGGGGTGTGTGGGGAGGAGCGTGCAGAGGGTGGGTGCGGTGGGGAAGGGCACTGGAACACTTGAGGGATCGCTCATTTTACATAAAAATGGATAACACGGGTTGGTTTCTTTTTGCAGGTGTGCTTGGTACACTGGGGTGGGCTCCAGTGTACCACCTGCACATTATTATGAGGGAGGGGAATGAATCCAATGGGGATTGGGCCCCGTCAGCACAGAAACATGGTGGATGATGCCGAGGGGGATTGGGAACCCCCTTGGCACACAATTGAAATGGGAGGGGGCATTATGCTGATGGGAAGTGGGCTCCCCTGTCAGCAAATGAACTGGGTCAGGGCATGCCAACAGGGGGATTTGGCACCCCTGAAGTTGGCATTGTGCGGCAGGTGGTGGTAGTCACTGCCGCCATGTTTATTGAAATACTTCACCAGGAAAGGCACATCGGGAGACGTGTTATTGTGCCGCTGCATGACGAGCTTGCCTCTCATTGCAGCAGCACTTTTCTTAGATGTGGTGACCACTTTACATATTGCTGGTGTCAGTGCCTGCATGCTGACTTATTGGGGAATGAGGGATGCGCCTACTGATGCGTGCCCTGCATTCGCCCACAGTGACCGCACTTCTAAACCTGCTACTACCGCAAGATGTTGGATGGCACGCAAGTGCGAGCCAACATAAAAAGTATAAAAGTATTCCTGGTGCTTGTGGTGCCCTCCTCACCCAAGCCCCACTGTAATAAAGAAATCATCTCTGGTAGTCCCATGGTACCACACTCCCTCACTTGATTCCTATTTCAATAAAGAAAGTAAAATTAGTGCTAGGGGTACCTTCCCTTACTCACTCGACCTCTGTTGTAAAAAAGAAATGATCCCTATTAGTTCATTGGTACCCTCTCCCTCACCTGATCTCCACTGTAAAAAAGAAAGTATCCCAGGTGCTAGTGATAACTCCTCCCTCACCTGATAACTGTTGTAATTAAGTTATTTCTGGTTGTTCAGTGGTACCCCTTCCCTCACCCAAACCCACATTTTCAACCCAGTTTTTTTATGACCCTACTTCATGAACCCTGTAGGTGATATTTTTTAAATCCTGACTGCAAAAATCACCTTTTGGGACAGATCTTAAAAAATGTTCACCTACCTTGCTCATGAGGTTGGTTACCAAAAGTACCATTTTGAATGTTTGGTGGGAAAATATTAACCACATTTACCCTGTTCTCAGTCATTTGCTAGCAGTGTTGGAAGAAGCAGGATGTGTCAGTGGAATCAGCAGGACCTGCTGGTGGACTTGATAAGTAAGTGAGGGGCGAGGGATGGGGTGGGGTGGGGGTGCTGAGATGGGGTTGGGGTGGGAGTGTTGGGGGCATGGGTACCAGAATCATCACTGGATGATTTTTTTGGTTTATAGGTACAGGGCACTGGGGAGAAATGACTGGGAGGTGGTTAAGATAACTGGCAGTGGGTGGGAGCTTATTTTTCTTTTACAAATGGGGCACAGGGGACATGGTAAGGGGAAGTGACTGGAAGGTGGGCAGACTAAACTGCCGGGGGTAGGATTGTTTCACAGAGGGAGTTCTGGTGGAAGCCATTGGGGTTTTGGGGACGACAAGTAGCAGGGGTTGGATGAACAGCAAGCTGATCACGATGATGCTCAGCTGGCTGCTAGGCATATGTTGTAGATTAAAGCATGCAGCCTCTCTCTGATAGGGTGGCTGCCTGCTTTCAACTACATAAATGTTCCACCCTCACCAACAGAACAGCATCATGATCAACCTCGATGATCATTGGCCTGTCACTGTCGAGCCTCCTGCAGCCTGAGCTGCACTGTATACAACAGTGACATGCCTCTGAAGCCTACTGTACTAACAATATGTTTGCGTACATGTGCAAGCAATCATAAAAGCATAAAAATGGCTAGCAGTCTACTGCTAGACATTTCTAGAAATTGTTTAAAATACCCCATTTTGCACAGCATTTTTAAATGCCATACCAGCTATTTAACATCCTGCATACCAAACATTTCCACATGTGACTTTTTGTATAGGGTGTTTGTGGAAAACTAGACAGCAAATGCTGTGCATATAAAATTAAAAAAAAATTGCATGTTGTCTGAAGGTTATTTTTCCCAGCAGACAGAGACCAGAGTGTTTTACCATGTGCATAAAATTAAATGACCCAGTGTTGTGCTGTCCCAAGTCTGACATTTTTACAATGACTGACGGTCATCTAGAACCAAATGTTGTTCCTAAAATTTCAGCTATTCAGTCTCACAGTTTTCATTCATTTCTATCTTGTAATCAAACATAAATTCATCTCAATGAGGCAGTTAAAAAAATCTCACATTTGTTTACTTTCTTCAGCTCACTAGTGTTCTGGCCTTGACAACTCTAGATGTCACTAGTATTAATCAGTAAGACATGTCAGGCTGGGCAATGATGATTATTCTTACTTACAAACCAAAACTTACTACAGTTCAACATCTTACTGCTAAACACCCAACTGAACCATCCTCTGTCCCTCCCACTGTGGCATCTGGGATAACTGCTAAGTTTAGGACAAGACCTGCAATTTTTCTTAAGTTGGCAACACCTCAGAATTCAGGACTTGCATTATAAATAATTAGATCAGTTCTGGAGGGTCTAGTACGACTTCCCGACTCCATTCTTACCAACGATCAATCTCCCGACTATAAATTCCCGTATAGCCGCTTCCCGCTTAGCTTATTTTACCAACGAGATTATTCCCTGGCATACCATTTACCCGTTTAGCATCATCCCATCAGTTACATTCAGCCTGTCATGATGTTAGAATAAAGTTTTAAAAAGGTATCTGTGCCTAGCGGGACTTACCCGCTTAGCAAAAAAAAAAAAAGAGTGCTTGGTATGTTAGCAGTCACTGTTTGATGCCAAGAAAACAAGCAGGAGCAGTTCTGTGCCAGCATCTTGTTTCCGTATGAGGAGTTCCTCTCTGCAGGGTTGTATTACGAGAAGGAGAATTACCACGGGATGCTCAGGCCATCCACAGGTGCACTAGCTCAGCAGGCGAAGCACTTGAACTGTATTCGTGGTCCCATCATAGAAAGCTTGTATTAGTCTGCGGCAGGTAAAAGATGGTTAACTGGTGGATATCTTGTTAAACGTTCATTACAGTGATGCCTCCAAAGAAAACTGAATGGTTTTCCCTTAGCCTGTACTGGATGATTATGTCTCCTATACAGTGAAAGTGTACTGATCAGGTAGCTGAAAGGATAAAGATTATGCTGCCTGCCCTTGCTCTCGCTTCTGTTTCTTCTCCGCCCCTGCCCCCCCCCGCTGCCATTGTGGCATTGATAGTCCAGACAGTATTGAAGATGTAGTTTCTTGCAGTTACAGCTCAATTTAGCAGTCGGGGGTTTAGTAGTCGGGATTTAAGTACTGCCGGGAAAATAAATGTCGGCATTAGTAATGACAGGATGTGACAGCAGTCGGGAAGTTGGTTACGGGAAGTTAGTAGTCAGGATAGTAGGAGTCGGGAAATCGTACGGATCCCGTTCTGGACCAGGTCAATATTTTGGACAAATGAGAGGATTTCAGGACTTTCCTGGGAAATTCAGGACAGGTGGTCACCATAATTTCTGAAATACAAGCAGCCTAAATGTGCTAAATCCAAAGCTCATGCTAGGCAATTGTAGGAGAATGATCTACATCTAGTCCCCGTCTAACCTGGACCATTATCCACTGAGGTCAGTCTTAGCAACATCCCTACAAAATATTCCTTTTTGGGGGTTCCTTCTGACCAGTACCACCAGTAAAACCCCAGCCCAATTGAGACTATGGAGGAGGAGTGCTGAAAGGCCCTAGTTTGATCTCATTTGAGTTGGTACTGGAAATAAGAAGGCCGGGCTGGGGGGAATGGAGGCTAGCATGAGTGGGAGGGATTGAAGTGAAGGAGCCAGATGTACTCACCACTAGAAACCAGTTCAGGACTGGGTCTCCCCACATGCTGAGCTGGAGATGAACAAGTGAAACAAGCATGCTGTCCATGTCTCAAGACCTGCAATGGCCAATCACCAGCTCCCATTACTGTGTAGTCTTACTCTACATGGAGTTGGGACTCTGGGTTTGGAGATGGTAGAGAAGTATTTTCCAGTTGCAAGAGTATGTTAGATCCTGGCAGATCTGGGCATTAATTTCTCTTCAATTTCTCTCCCTCTGGTGCAGTATACAGCTTCACCCATATGTACTGTTTCCCCAGGTCTCCAGAAAAAACAAATCTACACACACACACACACACACACACACACACTACAAAATGTTTTCTGATAAGGATTCTGATTGCTAGACTGCAAGTCTTGACTCTGTTAACAAATGCAATGAGAGTGGTCAGTGCCATTTCTTATTACCTGAAGTCCATGAAAAAGGGTAAAAATATAAAGGAGGGTTGTAAAGAAAGGCAAGAATATGAATAAAGATTGTTGAAGGGGATTGCAACTCTAAAAACAGTTTCCCTGCACTCTGAGTATCAGGGTGATATCCACCACCAGCTCAGTTCAAAAGAAGCAACTTCCCTTGTTACCCTAAGTAAATGCTTTAACTCATTATACCCTGACTGGCCATTTAGTATCAGGAGAATCAATGGATGGTTTGAACTTCATATAAGCTATTGGGTACAATTAATTAAATACCACAATTGTAACTGGTTTGCAGTTTTCAATTATTCTGGTGCTTTAGATACATCCTTGACAAACCTTTTATAGTGTGGCTATGCCACTAAGAACATCATGTTAAAGTGACTTAGAGTTAAAATGGCAAAAACTTTGCCTAAGTGTCCATGAGACCAGCCTTTTTTGAAGTGCAGATAGCAGTGCAGTAGTGCAAATTCACAGTGGTACTGTATATAATACAGATGGAATTACATTACCAACAAGTGGTACATAAGCTGTTCTGCCTTTCTTTTGCCCAGACACTTTGGCCTTCCTTGTCTTGCTCAGGGGGCATCGCTAATGCACAGTGAGCATCCACTTTAATACTCATTTGGTTGCCATCGTGTTGCCATGACACTAGCATTTATTTTAAGGCTTAATTCTTTACTATACACAGTGCAGTGTGTACCAAATGCAAAAAAAAGTGCTTTGGTTTAGGAAAACAAATTTGTGCAGGCTCCATTTACTGCAATATTATTCAAAATATAAATATGAATATAGAGCAGCTGTTGTAAAGGTTCTGACAACAAAAAACATATAAGTCACAGTTTTAAAAGTTCATTAATAAGGCATTTTCCAGTAATGTGACATTGTTAGACGAATCTCAGTGAGAAGTCCAAATGCAGGTCGTTTGCCAAGTGTGTGTGTATCACAGAAGCTGCTAACTAAAAGATCCTGAAACTGCACCTATTTCTTTCTCATGAGATTCTTGGTATCAGTCTTTCAGCCTCTTGAATGCTGCTGCAATATCTGAGCATCGGTTGTCCTCTTCCTGCATATTTTCTCAGAAGGACTTCTCCTGATCCATATTTTCACGTGTCATCATTACAGGACATGATACGATGTTTCGTAGCAGTGATGTGCCTCAGATAAACAGAACATATGACACCCATTAATAAGACAAATCTTTCACATTTTTAACATCTGAAAAAAAAACATCGTGCTTATACAACCACTAACAATTTTATTTCTAACAGAAAAGTGACACAACTCCATATGTACTACGCATGTACCAGTACTGCAGACCTTATAAGAAACATTTTAAGTCAAAGTCATCCTTATGATCAGCAGGCTTCAGGATACCTTGTCTATGAATCCACTGGAATTCTTTTTAAAGCAGTCATCTAAGATGGTCTCCACCTCTAACATTGACTTTGACATGTTCTACCCCAATACAATCCATTTCTCTTGGGTTTCTGTTGTGAACTGTATCGAACTAACTCCCCAATGGGAGTATCACTGTGTCCTAGGATAATATCCCTATCACGTTCTTGTAACCATCTCTTGAACCGTTGATGGTCCTGTCCACGTAAACTTTGTGGCAGCTGCATATCATCACATACACCACAAAAGTGGTGTTACAAGTTATGAATTGTTTGGCAAAGTATTTTTTATGGGTGATTGGATGTTCAGATTCCTTCCCCAGTATGCAGTAACCACACGTTACAATTTCTGTAACAAAATAAACTTTTTGGGCGTGGAGGTAGTCAATTACTCAGTGTCTCATTCACAGCTGCTTGATACCTGCTGTGAGCTATTTTGCCCTGCATGTTGTTAGTCCTTATGAAAGCCATTATTAGTTTTTGACCGAGTTCTCTTTTCAGCATGGGGTCTGACATAGGGACATCCCGATATTTGTAAATGACTGCACCTATCTGTCCTGCTATTGTGTTGAAATTCCAATGAAAATGTCATAAGTTACCTCTCACACAATTTTCTTTAGGTTACACTAATAACTCCCTCCTGTCTTTCCCTGTTACCTTTTGTGGTGCTTGTTCATATTACTCTTTTGTCATAGCCCCTACTTATAAATTGCTTACCTAGATCATCTGCCTATTTTTCAAACACAGCATCTTCACTGCAGTTCCACTTACCACGGAGGAACTATTAGTATGAGACTGATTCTTTTAATCATTGTGGATGTGTACTAGTGGAATACAGGAGAGAATCAGTGGCTGTTGGTTTCTTGTAGCTGCTAGTAAGTACCTTTTTACCACCTTTTTCTCTCATGGGTAACATCAAGGAAATCCATTTCACTAGCATTTAATTTATATGTAAACCTGAGTTCCAGATTGTTTGTTATTAAGTTGCTCTGTGAAGGCTAATGCTCCCTGCTGGTTGCCCCCCTACACGTAGACAATGTTGTCAATAAATCAATACCATAAGACAACACTGTCTGCATGTGGCAAGTCCTCATGGTAAATCAGTTTCAAGCTCACAGAGGCTCCAAAACAAATTTGCATATGACAAGGCCATTCAAATGCCCATCGCCATGTCGTAAATTTGTAAGCAATGTTGGCCAGTGAATTCAAAGGCATTATGATGAAGAATGAAGTCCATTGATACCATTAAAAAGGGTATTGTTAAATCCCTACAGTGCTCCATTCAAGAAATAATTTTTTTGCTATGAGACCCTATTTATGGTAAGTGGAGGAATATAGTGTCTCCACATCAATGAACAACCAGTAATGGTCTTCCTGCCACATGGACTCAGCTTAATTTATTCAACAGGTCACCTGTGTCCCTGAAGTGGGATCTCAGTTTCAGAACCTTACCTTGGAGGAACAAATCAACAAATTTAGACAAATTGTCTGTAAGGGACCACACTCCGAAGAATATCGGGTAACCTGGTGGATGCTGCAGATTCTTACATACCTTGGGCAATGCATAAAATAGAGGAATAGTGGGGTGTGGGGTCCAGGAGAATTTAAATTCCTACTCTGCAATGAACCCTGTTTGCACAGCACCTTCTAGAAGGTCCAACAATTCTGTTTTAGAAACATTTACAGGATTAGCTGGCAACTTCTTGTAGTTTTCTTCATTATTTATTAACTTTTCCACCATTTCCACATACCCTACTTCATCCATTAAACCAAATTACCGCCTTTATCACTAGGTTTAAAGACAACACCCAGCCGCTCCTGTAAACATCTCAAGGCATCACATTATTGTTTAGACAGGTTGTTAATTCTGACATTGCTATTATTACCGTTTTGTAAGAGTCCATCAATTTCATTTCTTACCTTTCAAATGTAATTTGTCTGTTCTATACAGTCAGGCAAAATGTGGAGGGTGGTCTGAACTTCTTTTTTTCTTTCTGCCGCAGGTCCATATCTTCTTCCAGGAAGTAAGCACTGGAAATCTAAGCGCTACACAGGAGCGGGTGCAGCTAAAGCACAAACGGCAGTGAATATCAAAAACACAAAACGTTCAGTGTCCACCAAAGAAGTGCAAAGATAGTTTATTTTTCAAAAGCAGCAACAAACATTACACCAGTGCTTCAAGGATGCTCTGTCTCTTCATCAGGGGACAGAGACATCATGCAAAGCATTCCCCTGTTTTACAGAAATTTCTTAAAGTGGCAGTGCAAATTTAAAACACTAACAAAAAAATGAATAAATACCTAAAGCTTCTTAATAGTTCAGAAAATACACACAGTTGATATATAGTACCAAAAATATATACAGTATGAAAATAAGAATATTAATTTTTTTTTATCATGACACTGTTTTCATCTGCCGCCGCAGACCCAGCAGGGGCTACAACCCATCCTCCAGCCCGTTGGGCCATTGTGGGTCCTGCCGGGTCTCTGCATTTCCTCTGCTTTTCTCCCCTTGCACCCACACACCGTGCAATAGATACAGCAGCCATCTCCACCTCCGCGGAGGCAGTCGGGCACCCTGAGCATGGGCGAACCCCTCTAGCTATGCTGACGCACACAGCACAAACCCCCCACCCTGAGGAAGGAGAGCAGTGACGCTCAATCCTTACCTCCCCCGCTGCCCCCAAGCGACTGAAATCCATTCCCAAACCCGGGTTGGTGGCATGGCGTGAGGTATGGCATCCAGAGCATCAACCCTCAGTGCCACCTGGCTAATGAAAATAAGAATATTAATTTAGTAGAGGCACAAGTGTGTTGCACTTGGGAATCAGCATGGAGTGATCACCCATAGTATAAAGCAATAGGGTTCTAAATACAGTATGTTATTCACACAAAAGACAGAACACATTCCTATTCCCCAGCAAACATTGAAGTATGGTGGAATATGTGAACAAATGTAATGTGTAATACTCAAGATGGGGGGTTGGGAAGTGTGTTTAGAAGGATTAAGAAACAAAAAAGGAGGAGGTTTATTGGGGGTGCAAAAAAGAAAAGTAAGACATGTAGGTTGAAATGTCATCAGGTGAATAGGCAGATACAATATTATCTAAACTAATAAAAATTGTGCTGTATAAGTGTGAAATCTCCCAATAGCACAAGTAACACAGAACAAGACAATGGACATGGTGGTTTTGTTCATGAAATTCACGAGTCCCATGGTGCAAACACTGTAAAGACAAAAGAACAGAAACTAAAGTTAGAACAGGCAAACTGTCCAATGAATTTATATTAGAATACAATACAAACAATCCATCCTCGTGATGGAAGACAGAATTCCGAATAGCTGAAACAATCCGGTGACAGCATATTTTAAAGACAGATCAATTTCTTTGTTTAATTTATTTGGTTCCACAGTGTCAAGAACATAAATCCAAAGTGATTCACACTGGAGTAAAGTCTTCATTCTATTTTCTCTTCTAACAGGTGGTTTACTACGTTCCAGGGTACAGAATTTAAAACAGGAGGGGTCACCTTGATGGTGTTTTTTGAAATGTGTACCCAATGCTGACTTTAGTTTGACATTCTTGATGTTTCTCAGATGCTCCTGTATGCATTCTTTAACCTGTCTGGTGGTGCGGCTCTACTTTTGCTGCCGCCTGCTCTGCCACGGCTGTCCCTGGAACATAAGGTAGGGTTCCTGAAGCTGGAGTTTGAAACTTTTGGCGCTCTCCTGTCTGCTCCTCTGATTGGTTGCACACTCTGCTAGCCTGTCACCGATTAGTGCTCACTCCAGCCTTCCACTACTGCTTTCGTTTCTTTCTCTCTGCCGCAGTAATAGTAAGCCAATATTTTCTCCTGCCCGCCCATCCCCACCCCTCACACTTTAAATGCTTTAGCTGCACTCTGGGATCCACCCTAAACTGCAGCTCATCCAATTGTGGTGCAAACCCTCTTCTCCCAATAAGTTTTGACTAAGGCATAACTTTGTCTCCCTTCCACTTCTCCCAATTGTGGCAAACATACTGACTCTGTGGAATTTCCTGCTGCTGTAAGTGGGTTACAATATAACTAATAAGTCAACACATATCAGTATAGTGCCTTCCTTATCCTCTGCTTCTACTATCTCTGCTTAGTGCTGTTCTGAGATTGACCCCTTCCTGTTCTTGTTTAATCATGTTTCCATCTCTTCTAAGACTCCCCCTTACTATCCTCTTTGCTCTCTGCCTCCCCCTACTCACCCTTACTCCAGTCCCTTCACCTACACTGCTGGATCCCATCTGCCCCTCCTTACTCCTACCCACTGTACCTAACCTTACTCTGACTCCCTCACCAGACCTAGTAATGTGGACTCACTACCCACTCCATCCTAATGCCACCCTCCTACTCATCCCATCGTTATTCACCCTGTTGCATCTTTTTAAATTTCACCCCCCCTTCTGCTGCTCTTCCCCTACGTTGTCCCTAATTAGCTCTCCGCCCTGGTATAAGGGTGTAAAAATTCATTTCTTGATTATTGTGCTCCTGCATTTATCTGCAGGAGACATCAGTCCTAATCCTGGACCATGTTCCCCAGTCATTCCACCATCAGCTTCTGTTTCTGCTGATATTACCCCAAATAACCCACTGGCCCTGCCCCGTGGACTGAAAATCTTACATCTAAATATACACAGTCTTCTTCCCAAACTAGATCTACTTCAGCCCCAAATTTTATCACTTGCTCCCGATATAGTAATCCTTTCCGAAAAATGGCTAAATAATAGTTACTGATTCCTCTCTCTCCATCCCTGGATATAATATTTCCCATCAAGACTGCTCCATGAGGGGTGGTGGTGTGGCAATGTATGTAGAGACCCGTGAAATTCTTTTTAGTTTTTATAATTTTTCCTTTTATTTTTCTGGAATTTCTTGTTGTCACAAATTCACTCAGCAGGTCAGGCCCTCTACTCCCAAAGTGCCAACCTCTGAGCACAGTCTTGTGAACAGTGTAACAGACAAGGTAACCCTCTTGTCTGTTTTTGTGAGTTCGGATCAACCTTTGGTCTCAGTTCTGGAGGGATTCAAACTGTAACCTCTTGCTAGCATACCCAATGCACAGGCTCAGATATATCTGTCTTCGGGGGGCCAGATATCTTTGCCTATGGGCAACTAACCAGGTATTCAGAGATGAACCCTTAAAATTTAATAAAGACCTCAGACTTAAAATGCTTCTGTTTCCAGTTTGGTTCCACCATACAAGCTTATGTCTGCTGAACCATAAATATTTCTTAGCAAAAGAAAGCAATTCAAGGACAGACCAGGTTTGCTCTAAAATTAGAGTTTTTACTAAAATATATAATAATATGTGTAACATACAATACAGAACTCTTATATCAAAAGACATACAAATCTTTAAAACAAAACAAAGTTTAAAACAGTGCAGTTCCTACAACAATGTTTAGATTTTGTCTAGCTTTCTAAATACCTGTTTTCAGTGCTCAGATGTTTCCTTAGTCAGTGTCAAATACAAATGCATCTCTATAGTGAAAGAGAATAATCTTTTCAAATAGTATTGGCCAACCCCTTTTTGTTGAAGTCATCCAGCCCCTCCTCTGGTCAAATATCTAACAAAAATATATTTTTATACAACCACAGGATGCAACTGTAGTAATCTATACTATACAGCTATACAGGATGTATTAATTCTGCAACTTTAGCATAACTCAAGTTTCAATTACACCTCTTTTGATCTCATACTGTACCCTCTTCACATAGGCTTCATAGGGTCATTTACAACCTTACACCTCTATGTAACATGCTAGCTTCCCTTATTTTAGCGTCATAAACCTAGTTTATGATTTCTCTCTTAACAAAATTAACTTAACAACTCTGCAATTAGCTCAGAGAAACAGGATCCTTAATAAAAGTCTTCCAGTAACACATTGTCTCTAAAAAGACTGAGTGTGTGATACAATGCTGTCAGCAGTTCTCTTGGCCTTCATCGGTCAGCTAAAATCTGGGGGGGGATGAGAGAGGTCATTCTTAGAGCATTTGAATTTTCAGCAGAGACATTAATACATTTTATATTAAAACAATATAATACAACACTCAGAACTGGCTGTCTACGTCACACTTGTTATTTCTTTTTATTGATTGAAAAGTTAGTTTTGTTCCTTGTTATCACATTTACATTCATAAAGTACCTTAAAATGAACTTATACACACTAGAAATCACATTCCTAGTATACTACATTGTATTAAGCAACATTTTGCTATGGTCTTGCAAGGTTTTGTGACTGAAACAATTCCACTGTTGCTTCCTTGTGGACCATCTCTGTGGTAACAACGAAGACTAAACAACAACTGCTGCAAGCATTTATTTAGATTTTGCCTGCCAAAAAGCAGTTTTTTTCACTTTATTCATGTGTTTTTTTGTTTTATTCCTTTTATATGCTGAATTTCTTGCTATTTCTTGTTATACCTTGAATCTCTTGTTATTTCTTTTTATACCTTAATTTCTTGTTATTTCTTGCTATTTCTTATTTAAGAAAAACACGGGTCTCTAAGCATGTGTCTCATAGGCCTTACAGTTCACCACCATCCACACTACGTTGATACCAAAAGCCTATGAGCTTTTAATCCTTAAACATTTCCTTCCTCTCTCAATATCCATTTAAATTGTTGGTACCTACTATCATCCTGGTCTCTCCTCTGCCATCACCGATTTAATTAATACAATGCTTTTTTTTACCCCATCAGGTGAAACATATATACTAGGTGATTTCAACCACAAATGGTTATTTTCCTCTGTAAACAAAGTATGTAGCAATATCAGTGCCCATAATCTTACTCAACTCATGCTGGAACCAACCCGCATGAATAATAAGTCTGGACACCACTCCCTAATAGATTGGGCCCTCACTTCCCATCCCCACAGGGTTATAAAATCTGGTGTTCTACCTGATTCTCTGAGTGACCACTGCATGGTCTGTCTAGTACGCAAAATTCATAGGATCAAGGCCCCTCCAGAAACCCTACAATTTTGCATATACAAATCCCTGAACTTGGCTCGCCTCCTTCATGAACCGGCCAGCACTGACTAGGAATCTATTACCTCTTCCAACTCTATTGATGATGATGCCTACAAATATTTTCATGACAAATTCTTATATATTTGGAGCAGACATGCCCCAATGCAATGAGCCAGTGTTAGGGGAAACCACCTTCCATTGATAACCCCTGAACTCCTAGTGTGCCCAAGAGCTCGTGATCAAGTTTGGTCAACTCACAAAGCTACCAAGCTCCCCCATGATTATGCAATCTACCACTCTCTTTGTAATAAATGTACTAAAGCTACTCGGTTAGCTGAGGTGAATTATTTCAGCTCTAACTCCCAGGCCAACATTAATAATCCATTGAAATTCTGGAAGGCAATTCTCTCCCTTTTCTCTCCCCAACTGCTCCTCCTACCCCCCTCCTTAAAATAAATGGCTCTCACATCACTGATCACCTTAGTGTTGCAACCAAATTCAACTCCTACTTTACCTCCTGTGCCTCTGCTTTCCTCTCTTCCCTACCTCCTGCTGGCTCTCCCACCACTCCTAGTCTACCCTCCTTATCAAACTCCTTCTCCTTCTCCAGAATTTTGCCCTCTGACACCTTAGATACATTGTATGTGCTTAACCCCTTAAAAGGCTGTTCACCTGTTGGCCTGGACCCCAAACAGTTATACAAACATACGAAACTGCCAGCAGATACAGGCCATATGGTCTCTCAAGTCTGCTAGAGTGTGCAGCTAGCTCTCCCTTATTCTGCAGCTGCCCTCCTCCCTCCCCCTCCTGATGGCCCTCCCCTCACTTTGTCCCATCCCCTTTTAAAACTACCCACCGACTTGCAGAACACCACCTCTTCGGGCAGCCTATTCCACCTAGACACCACCCTTTCCATGAAGAAGTGCCTCCTCATTTCCCTATTGAATCTACTCCCCTCCAGTCTCAGACCATGTCCCCTTGTGTGTCTACCACTGCTCAACTTAAAAATACCTTCAGTACCAATCCTGTTACTACCCTTCATGTATTTAAATGTCTCAATCATATCCCCCTATCCCTCCTCTCCTTCAGGGAGTACATATTCAGCTCCCTCAGTCTCACCTAGTAGGGGTTCTCTTCCAGCCCCTGGATCATAGAAACACAGAAACATAGAATTTGATGGCAGATAAGGACCACTTGGCCCACCTAGTCTGTCCATTTCCCTATCTAATGGATAAGCTGCAGATCCTAGTTAATCAACAGCCTACTTCCTCCTATCCCCCACTAGAATTGCCTTATGTCTGTCCCATGCATTCTTGAATTCCCCTACTGTTTTTGACTCCACGACCTCCTCAGAAGGCCATTCCACGCATTCACAACCCTCTCCATGAAAAAATACTTCTTCGCATTACCTCTGAGCCATCCCCCCATGTCTTCAAATTGTGCCCCCTTGTTCTTGCACATCACTTTTTCTGAAAGATGCTACCCTCTTGCACTTTGTTGATTCCCTTGAGGTACTTGAAAGTTTCTATCATGTCCCCCCCCTCACTCCTTTCCTTGAGGGTATACATATTAAGCTCCTTTAGTCTCTCTTCATATGTCTTCTGGTGCAGACCCTGCACCATTTTGGTTGCCCTCCTCTGGACAGCCTCCATCCTGTCTATGTCCTTGCGGAGATGGGGTCTCCAGAACTGCAAACAGTACTCCAGATGGGGTCTCACCAACTGTCTGTGCAGAAGGATAACAACTTCCTGTTTTCTACTGGTGATGCCTCTCCCTGTGCATTCCATCATCCCCCCAGCCCTCCTTACTGCCTTCTCACATTACTTGCCCACCTTTAGGTCATCTGATATAACTGCCCCAGGTCCCTTTCCATTTTTATGTTTGCTTGCACGCATGTGCAAGAAACATAGTGCCATCTTCCGAGTTTTCGGAGGTGTGTCACCCCCTCTTCCAATTCAGTCAGTGTGTTGGCAGGCTCGGCCCCAGTCCGCCAATGCATGCTGGAGCTGTTTATGACAAGCTCCAAAATGCAGTGGCGTACAGTTGAAAGGGGGAGCTACGCTTCAGTGAGCAGCGATAAGATATCAGATAAGACAAAGACGGGATCACAGATCTCCAGGTAGAAGGTCACCTGGGGGCCAGTGACCATCACATGGTATGGTTCAATTTGGCTACTACATCTAAATCATCCCATTCCAAGGCAAAAATATGGGACTTCAGAGGAGCTGACTTTGATAAGATGGCCAACAGAGTTAAGCTAGCCCTGGCAAAAAGAAACACAGGTGAGGGGGTACAGGCAAGTGGGCAAGCATTAGGATGCAATACTTGAAGCAACATCCCATTGTGTTAGACAGAAAAGGAAGTGCAAAGAAGAAGGAAACCACTTTGGTTCTCAAATACAGTAGCAGAAAAGGTCAGAGCCAAAAGGCTGGCCTTCAGGAAATATAAGGGAACACAGCGGATGAAGATAGGAGGCATACCAAACTGCCCTAAGGGAAGCAGGTAAGGCAGTAAGGCAGGCAAAGTCCCAAACTGAGGAAACACTAGCACGAACAGTAAAGAAGGTGACAAGACTTTCTATAGATACATTAGTGAAAGGAGAAAGTCCAGAGGGGTATTGCAGCTTTAATGGAGAAAGGGAGCATGTGAGGAGGGGACCCTGTAAAGGCATCTATCCTAGATACTTTTGCTCAGTATTTACTGAAGAGAAGGTAGGGCAGGGCCCACAGCTCAGCATCATGGACACAGGGGGGAGGGAGGTGAGCACTACTCCCTTCACAAAAGAAAGGATCCTACAAGAGCTTGCTAAGCTCAGGGTGGATAAGGCAATGGGACCTGATGGCATACATCCCAGAGTACTTAAGGAGCTAAAGGAGGAACTAGCAGAGCCATTAGCATAATTGTTTAGTGAGTCTCTGAGCACAGGAGAGGTCCCAGAAGACTGGAGAAGGGATTCCGCTCCACAAGAGTGGCAGCAGGGAGGAGGCGGGGAACTACAGACCGGTCAGTCTTACCTCAGTAGTGGGCAAGATTATGGAGGCACTCCTTAAGGAAAGGATAGTGCAACACCTGGAATCCATAGGGGCACAGGATCCAAGACAGCATGGGTTTACAAAAGGAAGGTCCTGTCAAACTAATCTCCTAGATTTCTTTGACTGGGTAAACCAGAGTGGTGGACCAAGGGAGCAGTTGATATCGCCTACCTTGACTTCAGCAAAGCTTTTGACACTGTTCCACATAGAAGATTGATAAATAAGCTGGGTAGGCTCGGGGTGGGTCAGAAGTTGGTCAACTGGTGGCAAACTGGTTGACGGGCAGAAAACAGAGAGTGGTGGTAAATGGTATACAGTCAGAAGAGATGCAAGTCACAAGTGGGGTACCTCAGGGATCAGTCCTGGGGCCAGTCCTCTTCAACATCTTCATTAGTGACCTTGCAGATGGACTAGAGGGTAAGGCTTGTCTGTTTGCAGATGACACCAAGATCTGCAACAGAGTAGATGATCCAGATGGGGTGGGCAGAATGAGAAGAGGTCTGGATAAACTAGCAGAATGGTCAGAAGAGTGGCAACTGGGATTTAATGCAAAGAAGTGCAAAATCATGCACATAGGGAAGAGAAACCTGAAGCCACCTATAGGCTGGGAGGGAGTTGCTAGCAGTCACAAAGGAAGAAAGAGACTTGGGCATCATCATCACTGATGACCTAAAATCATCCAAGCAGACCTCTAAAGCAGTAGGTAAGGCTAGGGGGTGTTAGGGTGTATTAGTAGGGTATCACAAGTCATAAGAGGGAGGTAATAATCCTCTGTACAAGACACTGGTTAGGCCCCATCTGAGTACTGCGGCAGTATTGGAGGCCACACCTTCACAAAGACATTAACCAAATTGAGGCAGTCCAGAGAAGGGCAACCAAGATGGTGCAGGGACTGCATCAGAAGACATATGAGGACAGATTAACGGAGCTCAATATGTATACCCTTGAGCAAAGGAGGAGAGAGGTGATATGATCAAGGCATTCAAACACCTTAAGGGCATAAACAAGGTGAAAGAGTCTAACATGTTTAAATATAAGAAAAATAGCAGGACAAGAGGACACAGCATGAGATTAGAGGGAGGCCGATTAAGGGGAATGTGAGGAAATTCTTTTCACAGAAAGGGTGGTGGATCCATGGAATGGCTTACCACAAGAAGTGGTGGCTATGAATACAGTGCAGGGCTTCAAACAGGCATGGGATAGGCATAAGGGAGCAATACAAATGACTATGAATAGATAGGCCACTGACAGAGCAAAGGCCGATGGCACATTTATAAGGTAGAAAAAGAAATGGGCAGACTGGATGGGCCTTGCGGTCCTTATCTGCCATCAACTTCTATGTTTCTATGTTTCATGCGCAGCTCCCCTACACACACACACACACACACACACACACACACACACACACACACCACACACACGCATAGCATGTGCCCCCCCATGCCACTACACACTGTATAGCCGACGGGCGCCCAATCCCGTCGGCTGTGCTGTGCTCCCCGCCCCCAAGCCTTCAAATGCCACGCTGGGTGCCCACCCCAGCATGGCAACTCATGATATAGCCGATGGGGGTGCCCAATCCCCTGTCGGCTCCACTGTCCTCCCCTCCCAGTACAGGGTGCCACGCTGGGAGCCCACCCAGCGTGGCAATAGATGCTTTGGCCGATGGGGTGCCCAATTCCTGTTGGCTGAACGCCCCCCAACCATCCTTGTGCCATGCTGGGAGCCCACCCCAGCATGGCAAGCGTCCACATCACATTGAAAAAAAGAAGACCTGTAAAGAAAAATGTCCACGTAGTCTCCTGGCCCCCTCCACAACCCGCACCCACCCACTGCACCCTGCCTCCCACACCCCTTCACCCATGCTTACCTCCGGACTCTGGTGCGACTCTTGGTGGACCGGGAACACGTCTACACTCTTCAAAGCTGACCGCGAACTGAGAAATGCCAGTAAGCTGAATAATGGAATAGATAGGGTTTTTTCAACTTTATTGCATATCTCAGGCATTTTTTGGAATTTTTGAACCAAATTTTCAATATGGGGTTTTTGGGGCCCCTTCTCATGAATGCTGTCACTTGTCATGGCGTTATTCAGGCCCGAAGGGTGATTTCGCAGTCACTGCGCAAAATCATCTTTCGGGACTGATTAATGAAATGACACTGCCAGTGTTCATAAGGTGGGCTCTCAAGAAGCCTATTTTGAAAACTTGGTGGAAAAATTCCAAAAATGACTGTTTTACGAGCGTGCATTGTGCAGTTCCTACGCAGGCTCGTAAGTTCACAAATTTTCAATATTTTCACTCCAGATTTTCAACATTGCCATTTTACCACACCTTCTTAGGAGCAGTACAGCTGTCATGTTTCACATCTCACCCAAAATGTGTTTCCGCCCATGTAGCGCACAATGGCGCAGTCGCTATGTTAAATCAATGTATGGGACACATTAAGAAAATCCCAGTGACACTGTTCATGAGCAGAGGTCTTAAAATGGTTATGTTGAAAATTTGGTGAAAAAATTCCTAAAAATGACTGTTAACGAGCGCTTGCACAGTTCCTAACGCTATCGTAGGTTCACCTAATTTTCAATATTTCACTCCAGATTTTCAACATTGCCATTTACCACACCTCCTTATGAGCTGTACAGCTGTCATTTTCACATCTTGCCCAGAATGTGTTTCCACCCATGTAGCGCAGACAATGGCGCAGTCGTAAAAGTAAATCAATGTACGGGCCAAATTAAGAAAATCACAGTGACACTGTTCATGAGCAGAGGTCTTAAAATGGCTATGTTGAAAATTTATTGAAAACATCCCTAAAAATGACTGTTTTATGAGGGTGTGTTGCGCAGTTCCTATGCACGCTTGTAAGTTTGCGAATTTTCAATATTTTCAATCCAGATTTTCGACATTGCCATTTTATTGCACTTCCTTATGAGCAGTACAGCTGTCATTTGTCACATCTTGCCCAAAAATGTGTTTTCGCACATGTAGCGCACAATGGTGCAGTCGGTGTACGAAAGCAATGTTTGGGACAGATTAAGAAAATCACAGTTACACTGTTCATGAGCAGAGGTCATAAAATGGCTATGTTGAAAATTTGGTGACAAAAGTCCATAAACTGACTGTGATACGAGTGAGCATTGTGCAGTTTCCACGCACCCTCATAAATTCATGACTTTGTAATATTTTCAATCCAGATTTTCACCAGTGGCATTTTTCCACACTTCCTTATGAACAGTACAGCTGTCATTTTTCACATGACCGAAATGTGTTTTCACACTTTCAGTGCAGAAATGCGTGGTGGCTCTGGGAAATCATCGTTTGGGACAGATAAAGAAAATCACAGTGACACTGTTCATGATCGGAGGTCCCAAAATGCCTGTGTTGACAATCTGCTGTAAAAAAATCTTCAAACTAATTACATTACGGGAGTGCGTTGCACAGTTTCTATGCACGCTTTTGACTTCACCATTTTTTTAAATATTTTAACTGCACATTTGCAACATTGCCATTTTTTACACCTCCCATGAACAGTACAGCAGTCATTTTTACATCCTGTTCGAAATGTTTTGCACCTGTGCTGCTAAATGCCATAGTCGCCAGCGTGAGCAGCTTTTGGTTAACAAACTGATATTGCCACTGTTCATGAGGTGGGGTCACAAAAAACCATGTTGAAAATTTGGAGTGAAAATACCAATGAATGCCTGAGGTATTGGTTTCCAACCATAATGCCCAACCCTGTAGAGAATGACAGGCATCAGGGATGTGACTTGGGATTCTTGCCTGTAATGCTCATACCATTTCATACCCTGCAGCCACTGACAGGCATCGAGGCATGCCTTGGACTCTTTGGACCCAAAGTTCACCCCATTCTCCTATACCGTACCCATCTCACCGTATTTCCTGATGGAATGGGGTGCGCATAAGGGCCAAAGACCCCAAGGCACATTGTGACACTTGTCAGTGTCTGCAGGGTAGGGTGTGGTGAAATGGCGTGGCCTTTATGCCTGATGACCCAAAGCCTGTCACTCTCTGCAGGGTGGTGGTGGGGTTGGCTTCAGTTCAATACTTCGCTGCCATTCCTATTATGCAGCTCTGTAACTTCTACACTACCAATGCCAATGCCAGCAAGCAAACATTCGGCATTGACAAATGCTTGTTGTTGTTGTTAGTATCTTAACCCCCATTGTGTACTCTTCCACTGGGTTTTTGTTTTCCAGGTGCATTACTTTGCACTTCTTGTGTTGAATCTAAGCTGCCATACATTTAACCATTCCTCCAACCTTGCCAAGTCCCTTCTCATTCTTTCCACCCTACCTTGTGTATCAACCCTGTTGCAGTTCTTTGTGTCATCTGCAAAGAGGCATACTTTTCCTTTCAGTCCCTCTGCAATGTCACTTATGAAGACAATAAAGAGAACGGGTCTCAGTACTGAACCCTGCAGTACCCCGTTAGTAACCCCACTTTCTTCACAGTGGACTTCATTTACTATTACCCTCTGCGTGCTGTTGTCCAGCCAGTTTGTTACCTAGGCTACCACCTTGGGACCCACTCCAAGGCTGGCTAACTTGTATATTAATCTTTTGTGTGGGACTGTGTCAAATGCCTTACTAAAGTCTAGGTAGGTCATGTCCACAGTCCCTCTCTGGTCTACTACTTTGGTCACCCAGCCAAAGAAATCTATTAGATTTGTTTGACATGACCTTCCCATTGTGCATCCATGGTGCCTTGGGTGCCCCGCTGGCCTCTAGGTACTCAACAATTCTTTCTTTCAGAAGTGATTCCATCATTTTCCCTACCACTGAGGTCAAACTAACTGGTCTGTAGTTTCCTGCCTCTGCCCTGCTCCCACTTTTGTGAAGTGGAATCATATCGGCCCTCCTCCAGTCCTCAGGTACCATCCCATCCTCCCATGATTTGTTAAAGAGGGTAGTCAGTAGTGTCACTAGTTCTGCCCTTAGTTCTTTAGAATTCTGGGTGAATCCTGACAGGCTCCCATTGCTTTGTCCATCTTCAGTTTTAAGAGTTCTTTCAGAACCCTTTCTTCTGTAAATGGACTGGTATCGACCCCCTCTCCAGAGTGTTTCTCTTGTTTGGTTTAGGTACCTCCCCCTCCTCTTCTTTTGTGAAGACTGAGCAGAAATATTCATTTAGTATCCCTACTTTTTCACTGTCACCCTCTGCCCACATTCCTTCCCCTTTATTAAGCCTCAGTATCCCTCCCTTGGTCTTTCTTCTCTCCCTAATGTACCTATAAAAGTTTTATCCCCCTTCTTAACAGAGTTGGCTGTCTTTTTCTCAGTTTGGGCCTTTGCTATTCTGACTGCCTTTCCTGACTCCTTCTGTTTTAACTGATATGGTTCTCTGTCCTGCTCTTTCTGTGTTTCCTTATATTTCCTGAATGCTGTCCTTTTCTCCTTAATCTTCCCTGCCACCTCTTTAGAGAGCAATAGTGACTTTTTCCTTCGTTCTGTTTTATTGATTTGCTTTACACAAAGACTTGTTGCCTCTGTGATGGCAGTTTTGATTTAACCCCATTGTTCCTCCACCCTTCCGTCTTGCTGGTTTGCTTGTGCTTTTCTGAGTCGCTCTCCCATTTTGCCAAAGTCAGCCCTCCTAAAGTCCAACACTCTTGCTTTTGTATGGCTTGACTCTACAGTTGTGTTTATTGTGAACCACACTGTTTTGTGGTCACTTGTTCCCAGATTGCTACCCACTTCTAAATCTGAGATCCTCTCTCCATACCCATTTGAGAGTACCAGGTCTAATATTGCTCCCTCCAGAATGGATTCTAACACTAGCTATCTGAGGCATGCCACCTGTAGGACATCGAGAATGACCCTGCTCTTGGATGTGGCTGCAGTAAAGGTGCTCCAGTTAGCGTCTGGCATCATCCTTGTTGCTCTGCCCTTGACCCCCTCCAGTAGCCTAAAATCAAGTATGAGCACCAGTACTGCACACAGTAGTCTCACCAGTGACCTGTACCGAGGCAGGATCACCTCCCTCCTCCTGGAGGTGATTCCTCTAGCGATACACCCCAGCATCTTATTGGCTTTAGCTGCTGCTTTCCTGCACTGCTCCAAGTGGTTCATTTGCTCTGTTATAACCACCGCAGGTCCTTTTCCTCCTCTGTAGTGGCTATCTGCACCCCTCCCAACTGATAACACCTCCTTGGGTTCCTTGCTCCTAAGTGCAAGACTTTGCACTTCTTGGCATTGAACCCTAGTTGCCAAGTGTCAGACCAGCTCTCAGATTTAGCCAGGTCCTCTTGTAGCCCCTGCCACCCTGCTGTGTCATCCACCACTGCATTAATTTTGGTGTCATCTGCAAAGAGACTTATCTTGTTCTTAATGCCATGTGATATGTCGGCGATGAAAATGCCAAACAGCATTGGACCCAGCACCGATCCCTGCGGTATCCCACTTATTACAGCCTTTGGAGCTGAGAGTTCCCCACTCACCATTATCCTCTGTTGTCTCCCTTGCAGCCAATTCCTGATCCAGTTTACCATCTTTGCCCCTGCTCCCTGTTATCTCACTTTGCTAATCAGCCTCCCATGTGGCACTGAATCAAACGCCTTGCTAAAGTCCAGGTACAGGACATCAACCGCATGACCCTTGTCAAGTTCCCCTAGTCACCCAGTCATAATAGTCAACCAGGTTGGTCTGGCAAGATCTGCCAGAGACAAACCTCTGTTGCTTCCCATCCTGGAGACCATTACCATCTAGAAAGGTTACTAACCTCTCTTTGAGGATTGTCTCCATTAACTTTCTCACAATGGATGTGAGGCTCACTGGTCTATAGTTGCTTGGTTCATCCTTGTGTCTGCTTTTGTGTAGTGGTACCACATGAGCCATCCTTCAGTCTTGGGGAACACACCCTGTTTCCAGAGAGGTGCTGAAGAAATCAGTTAATGGCTCTGCCAGGATCTCTGCCAGTTCCTTTAGAACCCGGGGTGTACATCATCTGGTCCTTGCGTCTTATCCTCCCTTAGTGCCTTTAAACCATCTAGTACCTTGCCTGCTGTGATTTCCCCATCTGTCACCTCCTCACCCCCATGTCTACCCTTCCTACTCCCTGAGGCAGTGATCCACCATTATCCTTAGTGAATACAGAACAGAAGTATTCATTTAGTACTTCTGCCTGCTCTGCCCCCTTCTCTGCTCACCCCCATCCTTCCTGATCTTTACTATTTGATCCTTGCAGCTTCTCCTCTCTCTTATGTACCTGAAGAAGTCTTTTTCTCCCTCTTTGATGCCCAGTGCCAGCCTCAGCTTTCTGGAGGTCTTGGCTGCCCTTATTGCTCTGGTCACCCCCCCTCAATTTTCTCAGGTACTCCTCCCTATCCTCCCCCTGTCTGGATCTCTTCAATCTCCTGAAGGCTGCCCTTTTCTCCCTCACCTTTGCCAACACCTCCCAACTTAGCCAACTTGGTTTATTGACCCTAACCCTCTTGCTTTGCGTCTTGGTACAGGATCTAGTGGCCTCCACAAGCCCTAACTTGATAACTTCCCATTTCTGGTCAGCATTCATGTCAGGTTGGATTTTGGCTAAGTGCCTGGCCACTATTTCTCCCATCCTCCCGAAGTCAGCTCTCCTGAAGTCCAACACAGTGATCCCTCCTCCCACAGCTTCTTTTCCCATGGTGAGTGAGAACCATGCTGTATGGTGGTCACTCCCTGCCAATGGATCCTCCACCCTCAGTTCCCTGACAAACTCTCCATTAGACAGCACATGGTCTGAAGTATTGCCTAACCTGGTTGGCTCATTAACCATCTGTACAAAGAAGCTGTCCTAGAAAGCTTCCAGGAGGATCTGCTCCTTTGTACTCAATGTGGCTGGGGTACTCCAGTCCACCTCTGGCAGATTGAAGTCCCCCACAATCACAGCGTTACCCCTTCTGCTGACCCTCCTTATCTGCTCTGCCAGTTCTCGGTCCAGTTCACCTGAGATGGTGGCCGATACACCACCCCATTCTAAGTGTCCTGTTTCTCGAATCCTGGAATTGCATCCATAGTGTCTCTGTTCTTCCCTCGTTCCCCTCTTCCCTTGCACAGCTTATCTCCTCCCTCGCATAAATTGCCACCCCACCCCCTTTCCCCTTTCCCCTATCCCTGTGGTAAATCCGGTATCCTGGGATCACCAGATCCCAGTCCTTGTATTGTGTGGCCCACGTTTCGGTGATGGCCACTATGCCCACTTCCCCCTCCATCATGAGAGCCTGCAGCTCAGCCATTTTGTTCCACAGGCTCCTTACATTCAAGGAGACTACCCTCCAATATGTGCCATTCCCAGCTTTTCACACATGCCCACTTTTTTATCAACTCTGTAAGAAAACTCCCTTGTGTCAGCAATACTAGTATGGAGGGGTAAGCACATTTGGCTCCCCACTCTGGAGACCTCACTTGATTTCTTCCCACTTGCCTCTCCCCACACCTAGTTTAAATCCACCCTGGTTGCTATGTATTCTTCTAGTCTCTGTTTTAGCACCCCTGAGCCCTCCCTGCTCAAGTGCAACCTGTCCTTGCCATACAGGGTGCTACTATCCCAGGTTCTACCCCAACCCCCC
This sequence comes from Neoceratodus forsteri, assembly GCA_016271365.2. Classification (NCBI taxonomy): domain Eukaryota; kingdom Metazoa; phylum Chordata; order Ceratodontiformes; family Ceratodontidae; genus Neoceratodus; species Neoceratodus forsteri. Next base: position 1,842,248,375 of record CM057449.1, read on the forward strand.
ACCAGCCCGTATCCTTTTGTATTGCACCAGGCACCCAGCCAAGTGTTAAACTCCTTAATTCTCAGTTTCTTTGCAGTGATTGCTCTGGGTACAGGCAGCACTTCTGAGAAGGCCACTGAGCTCTCTGCTTCCTCACAAAACTTCCCCAGCCCCCAAAACCTCTCCTGCACCTCCTCGACTGTATTCCCTGACAAATCATTTGTGCCCAAGTGCAGTATGATATGAGGTCTCACCCTTCCCTTCTTTGCATACTCAACAATAAACTGTCTCACCCTACCTGCTGTCATACCTGGCATGCATGCCACCCATATATGACTATGCCATTCCCCTTTGCTTCCCCATCTCACCCCTTTCAATATTGAGTCTCTGGGAACTAAGACCCATCCCCCTTCCTCTTGCTTTAGCCCCAGTTTCTTCACATTTTCCTGGCCACCCTTCTGACTCCTTGCCCTAGCCTGCATCTCACAGACACCCCCAACCTCCTCCCCTGTCACTACCCCCACCTTGTCTCCCCCTACCCCGCTGTGTCCCTTCTTGGACCCGATCTTCACCCCCAAAGGCACCCCTGCTTTAGGGCTGTCATTCCATTCCCCTTAATCCTTGCTTATGGACCCCCTCCTCAGTGTTAGTCCCCCTGGCTGCCACTCTACCCAATTCCCCCTTCCCCATCTTATTCTTGTCCCATCCATCTTCCATATTGCCCATCTCCCTAGTCTTTTCCCTCACCCCATCACCTCTCTTATTTCTGTCCCCTCCATCTTCTATCCTGCTGCCCTCTGGGTTGTCAGTACCTCCCCTTTTTTCTGCCCTATCCTCAAGTCCCTACCCCTCCTTATCTTCCATTAAAGTCAGCATGGAGAACCTATTCTTTGACTCCAGTACTATACCCTGAGCTATCCCTTGCAAACTAATACCAGACTTCCATTTGCTGCCTGTTCTTGGACTTTTACTGCCCCATTCCTGACCTTCCAGTCCCCTGGTTCTGTACCTCCAGGTACTGGAGGTGGTTGCAGTATTGGTCCATTTCCCTCACCTTCCTTCCCTCCCCTTGGTCTGAGACACCCGTAACCCTCAGGGGCACTCCTGTGTGCACCAGGTCCTGGATGATTCCCCCCACTGCCCCAACCCTTTCCTTAGCTCCATCCTTAACCAACTAATCTCACCCCTAAGCTGATCAATCTGCCTGCATACCAAGCACCCCCCTGCTCTCCATGCTACCCCTAAAAAGATAGCTGCCCCACAACTGTTGCAGCCAACCCCCCTTCCCATTTCTCTACTGGTAATCCTGCCTACCTCTGCTCCCCCATTTGGGAGTAGCCTACCCCAACCCTTAGTCCCTTCCCTTCTATTAGGTGTATCCATGCTAGTTTGCAACCCACCCTTCTGTATACAATGCATATATATGTAAATATGTTTGTTAGCTTAACTGACGTTTCCACCCTCTGAAGAACAGGGGTGAGCAGGACACATTAGTGGATGCACCTGGCTGTGTTATCCACCAATCCCATAGCGGCACCTCCTCAATAAATGTGGAGGAGTCCAGGGTGGGAGGCTTGGGCCTACCCTGACTCTCATGAGAGTCAATCAGCCAGCCACACAATAATGCACCCCAGCTCCTTCGTGCCAATCAATCTCCCCCCACCACCAATTGCCCACCAAGTGGTGTTTGCCCTGTTTTTCACTGCCATCCCTCACAGACAAATCCTTCCACTGCTTCTTTAGCCAGCTGTTTTCCTGCAAACAAGAGCACTCCCCCTTAAGAAAGTAGTTAACAGCAGCGTTTGGAACCCCAGAAACCGTTCCATTAGATTCACTCCAGGTAACTTCTACTGCCAGGAAATTATTAATATCTACTTAAATTACACAGGGGAGTTCTCCCCCCAGGCAAGAGTAGTCCTTGCACAAATGACTACTGGCTCAACTCAATTGACTACTGTCACTGCTATGTAAGTTTCAAAATCCCTCCCAATCCAATCTTACAGCTACCATTTGCACTGCAGAGCCCAGATGATAAGAAATATGTGGTACTTCCCTCTTTGCAGGGATCTTTCTGCACCTGCTATTTCTGTCCCTCTAACAGACCTTCTCAACCTCTCCTTTGCTACAGCATCTATTTCTTCTGTATGGAAGCATGCCACTGTTTTCCTCTTGCCTAAGGGTGGTGATCCCTCCTCACCTACTAATTATCACCCAGTTTCGCTCCTTTCCACACTTGCAAAGATCCAAGAACATCTAGTCCTCTAACAACTCTATTCCCATCTCTATGAGTCTAACTTTTTTACCCCTTTCCAATCTGGTTTCGAGAAGAATCACTCCACAACTACCTCCCTGATTAGGCTCACTGACTCCATCATCTCTGGGATGGACAATGGCCTCATCACATCTGCCATCTTTGCCGACCTAGCAAAGGCTTTCAACACTGTCTCCCACACACTTCTTCTAAGCTCACTCTCTGTGGCTGGCTTATCCGAAGCTGCCACAAACTGGTCCAGTGCCTACCTGGTAGGTAGGACCCAATCGGTAAGAATAACCAACTCCAATTCTCCACCCTTCCCTATCAACACTGGTGTACCTCAGGGATCAGTTCTGGGTCCCATCCTATTCTCCTTATTCCTAAATGACCTTCCCTCCACCTGCTCCTCCACCTCTATTCACATGTATGCCGATGACACTCTCCTCTTCACGTCAGGACAGTCCCCCGCTGATGTTGAATCCAGACTTCAGCACAACTTCAATAAAGTTCAGCACTGGTTCAGCTGTCATCAACTCTCCCTCAATGCCAAGAAGACAGTCTCAATGACCTTCGGCACTAGGCAGAGACTCACTTGGCTCCCCTCCCTACCCTCCTTCCATACTCTTGATGGCACTGTCCTTGAGGACACCTTATCTTTTAGGTACTTGAGGGTTTGGCTAGACCAGCACCTCAGCTCCTCTGGGCATGTGGATGCCATCCTGAAGAAACTGCGCCCCAAGCTTGGCGCCTTATACAGGAACCGTAGCTGCCTCCCGCTACCGGCAAGATGTGAACTCATCCAGAAGATGATTCTACCTATCTTTGACTATTGTGACATAATCTACAGTGCCACTCCTAAGTCTTCCCTCACCAGATTGGACACTCTTTTTAACTTCTTCCGTCGCTTCACTCTTGACTCCTCCCTTCGTACACACCACTGTAATTTGTACCACTCCTTGGCTCTCCCCTCTTTAGAAAATCGCCGTCAGCTCCACTGTGCCAAATTCATGAGCAAATTTTGATTTGGCACCCTTCCCTCTCATCTTACCTCCTCTCTTTCCTTCCTCTCTCCCTCCTGACCATTCCCTTAGGTCCTAGGTCTCTTGCCTATTGGCAGTTCCTCGTCAGTCAACTGCTATAGGACAAATGGCCTTCTCGCATAGGTTCCCTAAATTATGGAACTCTCTTTCTTCCCAGATTCACCTCTCCTCCTCATTTACTCTTTCTCCTTAGCTCTATAAAACTTCCTACAGTAGACTGCTCCTGTGGATAAGATCCCCCCTCAATACTCCTTCTGGTGGTACCTATGTTAATAGTCCCATCAGCTATCTGAGCCTGAATTGAAGCACTTACTGTCCACTGGGTTGTTGCAAATGTAATTTACTACTGCCTTATACTCTGTTGTGCTCTGCATTCAGCACTGTTTACCATGCAAAGTTCAACTGTATAAACTGTACTAATGTCTTGCTTGATTGTCTGTATGTATATATCCTCTATGCATTATATTTTGTTATCCTCTGTAATTCAGCACTGTTTATGATGCCAAGTTCCACTGTATAAATTGTACTAATTTTTGGCTTAACTGTATTTATGTATGTATATATGTATTTCCCTATACCCTCTCCCCCAGGATGCACAATGAGACAAGCAACATGTTGTTCAGTGTGCTTTTTCTGGTGAAACATTTCAATAAATAAATAAATAAAGATCTGAGTCAAGTGTTTCTTTGCCATAACTCCACTCACTGAAGTGTGCAGACATTTCCATAGACTGTTGCTTGAAATCAGGTTCTGATGAACAACTCCTCCATAGTCTAAGGAATTGTCCATACGGTATGGATAAGATCACGGAAGGGGGATGGGCACTTGTGGCATGTTAAACCACATTGCCAGCAGTTTCTTTATGATAGCATTTGGTCTGTATTGCCCCATCATTGCATGCTGCAAGGCAAAGATCCAAAAAGTTACACTTTGTCAATAAACAAAGGGTAGTCCCAGGGGACATATGGTATGGATTATTTATTTAGTTTTTGTTGACCAGGCAGGTACACTAGACAGCATGTCTGCCTATTTTCATGCACGACCCAGGAGAATACAACAGAGGGCAGGTAGACAACAGTATATACAAATAATAGTCAATTGAACATGGTACAGTACAGGAATAGGTATGAAGAGTCGCAATACATCTATGCAAAATATTCAGCAAATAACAGTAAAGTCGCAAGAACAATATGTAGTAACAGACTCTTGATATAAGTGCAAAAACTAACAGCTTTTTGTATCAACATTTGGTAGGTAAGTGCAAGAGAGGGTAGTAAGGTTATCCAGGCAGGTTAGAGATTAGATGAGGTAGGTGACATTAGGCAGCTAGTAGGAGCTAGCAAAGAAGTGAGTGGGTTCACTACAGGAGCAGGGTTCAGAGCATAAAAGAGCCTTATGAAAGCCCTGTTTGAAACTGCTTTGAGAATGGGAGTTTCTGAGATTCAGTGGAAGGATATTCCATAATTTGGGGGCACAAACAGAGAAGGCATTTTCACCCATTTTGGTTTTGCATCTAGGTTGGACAAGCAGGGATTTATCAGTTGATCTCAGAGGGTAGGCAGAGGGCACAGGCTTGAGCAGGGAAGCCAATTTGTCAGAGATCTGGGAGGTGATTATATTTTTTATGAAACAAGAGGAAGTAAACTGATGGAAAGCAAGAGGGGTAAGTCATCCCAGGCTGGAATATAGTGAGCAAAGGTGAGTAAGTTTAGGTAGAGACAGCGCAAAGTGACAAATGTTATTGTAGCAGACATCCCACTTTCGGAGGAGCCGACCAGTAGTAGCTGGATAGGCTATTAACCATATGCCAATTTATGTCTCAGGATCCCCTACGCAATGGCCATGGATGTAAGGCTGTGTCTAACCTTATATGCCAGTCCCAGCTGAATATTTATGGATTTGATGACTGTGGATAGGTGCAGTTCAAAGTCTAAGGCAGGATCAAGGGTGATGCCTAGGTATTTAAAGGAGGTAATTGAATTGAGAGGTGTGCCATCAAGCACTGAGTTGCATAAAGATTGGGTATAGGACTGAATCTTTGAACCCGAGCCGAAGAGCATAGTTACAGTTTTCTTTTTATTCAGGACAAGCTTATTCTGCAATAGCCAGAGCTGAAAGGTATTGAAATTATGATTGAGATTCTGGTTGATGTCCAATAGGTTTAGAGAGGAAGAATAGAGAACCAGATCATCTGCATATCGTAGGGCTGAGCAGGGGCCAGTAGACGCTGGGAGATCATTTATGAAGATCGTAAACAGGAGAGGGCCAAGAATCGAACCTTGGGGCACTCCAATCCAGGTAGGAGCAATGGAGGACTTGGCACCACTGTTCTGGACAAACTTCTGACATTCCGAGAGGTAATTTTAGAGCCAGGTGGTGGAAGAGGTGGAGAAGCCAAGAGAAGACAACTTTGATAGGAGCAGTGGATAATCTACTAAATCAAATGTTTTCAGAAGATCTACAAAAGTAGCCCCAGTGAGACAGCCACTGTCCATTGCTAGTCTGACATCATTTGTAAACTGTATGAGTGCAGTGGATATACTGTGCCCTCATCGAAACCCATGTTGATCCGGGGTGAGGAAGTTGAACGAATGGAGGTGATCAGAGATCTGTGTGGATATAATTTTCTCTAGCATTTTAGAGAGTGTGGAGAGAATGGCAATAGGATGGTAGTTATCCAAATTGGTGGTGTCTCCCTTTTTGTGGACATTGACTATTGAGCAGTCTTCCAGAAGGAGGGGACATGCCCTGTAAGTAGGGACAGGTTGAAGAGTCGAGTAACTGGAGAGACTATAGCGTAGACAATGGTTTTTAGGAATTTCAGTTCCCACACTTCGGGCCATTTTTCCAGCTTTCCTAGGTCCCTCCTCATTTTTTCCACCCCATCTGGAGTGTCTACCCTGTTGTAGATCTTAGTGTCATCTGCAAACAGGAAAATGGATTTTCTTGTTGAATACAAAATAGTTGTGGGACAGTGTGAAGTCCACTGCTGCCAGTAAGAAAGAAGCTCATAGTGCATTTGCATAGGTATTTTTACTCAAGAAGTAAACAAATATAATCAACTGATCAGATATCATGTAGGTCTCACATTAGTGAGCGAAGCTTATGGCAGTATGCAGTTGTCAACAAGGTTGGTCCACTAGCCTGAACGTGTTTTCGCAGCTGAAGCTTCTTAGTGAAGAGTTTTGAAAAAAGATGGCTTGCTTTGTGTGCACTGGTGAGAGACCTACATGATACCTACCTATTATAAGTAAATGACATGTGGACTTGCTCGCCTGCCTGGATGTTTGTGGGTGCAGTATGATTTTTAACATTTGCCTGCAATACACCTATGCACATGTTTAGAGAATACAACAAAGCTTGAAGAAAATTATCTAAAAACTGTTCAGAGCTGTTTTCCAGTGCTGACCCAAACAGTTGTTGCCACTGCAGAACACTTTGTTTCCTTGTTATGGCTGGGTCATTATCCTTTATAAAATGTGGTTGAAATGTGCTGCTTAAGATAGGTCACAAGACCCATATGTTAGGCCTCCAGAAATAAACAAGTTGGAACAAGTTCAGGCAGTGGAATTTGAAATTTGAGCAAATCACATATGTAATTAATGATCCCCTTCATGCAGCCCTGATTACGGTAACAAATATGGCTGCCACCTTTACTCGCTGAAAACCTTCAACAACGTGCCAAAAGGTAAAACTCCTTTCAATTTAGAAACAAGGAATAAATAAGTAAACATTATTTCCTTTCGTTTCCTTCCGTACACACGTGAACACATTTTTTAAAGTGTAACCCCCTTGTTACCTGGGGTTACTAGAATCCCAGTAAGACCTAGTGGTAGGCAGGGAAGGCAGCTTGTGAAACTCCAGTTAAATGGGTTTCACACTGTCTCACTCTGTTCTCAGTCTCAGCTGAGACTGGGGGATGACATCACCAATAGAACTATTGCAGCTGCATGAGCCACATTGAAATCTGCAGCAAAGAGAGTTGGTTAGAACGTTGGGAGGTTTTCTGAAGTCAGTGTCTTCAGTTAGTCTTCAGTGAGTGAGTGTGAAGTTGGGAGCTTGCTGAGAAAGCAGCTCAGTGAAGGCTCTAGGAGCCTCAGCCCTGATAGAGAGCTACTTTTAGTTTAATAGGGTGTGTGTTTCCACCTTAAAGAGAGACACAGAAGATAACTGAAGTGGGGGAGACCGCTGTTTTCGGGTCTCAGTACACCTCCCTCCGGGGGGGCAGGAAAGGGTTCCCTGCAGATTCCTGGGGCAACCCCCTAGTACTGCTTGTGAAGAAAAAGCTGCCTGTTTGATCCAGAGTTTATTTGGGAGAACAAGAAGATGTGTGAGTCACCTGTCGGGCACCTGCAGTGTGAGGGTGAGTGTCTGCTCTTGCTAAAAGGGCCTATGTTTTTCACCCTGGGACTTGTGTGACAATGTGGAGATTGAACTACTAAATATTGGGAAGCCTAGTGTAATCGGCTAAGCAAATTAAAAGTAGGTTCAAGTCCAGAGCTTGTTGGGATGCAAATGATATGTAGAGGAGATGAGACAGACGTCTACCCAGAATCTACATTTAAAAGTTCAGTAAAGGAATTGTTCAGTTTCCAGAGAAATGGCCGGGTATGGGCTGTGGGAGCTGGAGGTGAGTGGCCCCCCATCTTTAGTGACCAGGTCCACCTCTACGGATTTCTTCTGTGGATTTCTACTTTGCCTCAGGCACTTGGCCAGTGATGAGAGAAGTACCCAGACATGGGATTGTAAGGAAAATTCTCTCTAGGAGTCGTAGACTCTAGTGTGGTTTGGGGAGCCACAACAGGATAATTGGTTCATTCCTCAAATGGACCGTGAATTGGATAATTGGTTCATTCCTCAAATGGACCGTGGATCAAGTGGCCAGTGGCGGAGCTGGGCCAGTGGGGGGAACCCAAGTAGTGCACAAGTCGGGCTGTGTACCCAAAGCTGCGTGCAAGTCCAGGCTGTGTGCCTGGTGGGTTTAGAGCCCAAGGACTGGAAATGGTGATAAAGTGTTCTGTTGTCTCTAATCTGCATTACCAGGAAATGTAGCCCCATGGGGGTCCGTCTATGCTTTGTTTGTTCAGCTTGAATGTGAATAAAAGCCACACTGAAGAATCCCATCCCTGGTTCTGGACATTACAGTTATTGCTTCCTGTGTTCAGAATTACTTGGGTGCCCCTGTGCAGAGTAGCCAAACCTAGGCCCTCCTGTGCCGAGTAACCTCATCCTCCCCGAACCCAGTCCCCACCAGGTACTGCTGTCAGCTTCAACAGCATGCCACCTGTCATTTTGGCAAAAAGGCAGGGGTGAGTGGTTACAAAAATGGAGGCACCGCTTTGGATTTTGTTCTGGGTAAGGAAGGTGCTTGGGCAGAGGGGCTAGCATTTTGGCTATCTGGCAGTGGGTAGCCCAAAAGCTGAAGCAATTTCCCTAGTGTGTGTTGCTGTGTGCTGTGAATCTTATGCTGCTGTTTAAAATTGCCAACTGTTTACCAAGGAGCAGTAAAGCCAAAGAGTGTGCCCTTGTCCTGCATCAAATTGTTTACAGTGTTTTTGCCTGCTTTTAAAATGAACTGTGGTAAAGAAAAGTGTGGAAGACTAGGGATAGCAACAGAAAAATTGTGCCCTGTACATTTGAAATGCTTTTAAAATGAACTGTTGTAAAGAAAAGTGTGGAAGACTAGGGGTAGCAACAGGAAAATTGTGCCCTGGACGTTTGAAATGCTTTTAAAATGAACTGTTGTAAAGAAAAGTGTGGAAGACTAGGGGTGGCAACAGGAAAATTGTGCCCTGGACGTTGGAAATGCTTTTGGAAATGTATGAGAGACTTGCAGGTTTAATGGCTATGTTAAATGATTGAAGTGGGCTCCCGCCGTGGAGTCAGTTGGTAAAGAAAAAAAATGTTGCATTCTGCAGTTTAAATTTGCCTGCTCGACGATCGCCATGAGGAGAAGAGCCCTCGCGAGGAAGAAGAGGCTCATTTGCATGGTGTCGTATGATTGGTCAGGCTGAGATCAGTCCCACCCCTTAGCCAGCTCTACAGTGACTGTCCCAGCATTCGAGAGGGAGTGTGAGTGGAGTCCGTGTACTGGCTAGTGGAGGAGCGTCGCGGAGTGTTAAAATCACTGTAAACATACTAAAAATAGACTATCTCGTTTAAAATTGGGCTCAACCCGCTAATCGATCGTCGGAATTGCAAGTTTGGTGGTCGAGAAGACGATCGGCAGGACTGCCCGCCCGTTTCTGTTCTGAGGCCTCCAAGAACTGGCTGCAGGCCGTTTTTCCCCATCGTAGCAAGCTGCTACTGATAACAGTAAGTAACAACCTAAAAACTGCTTAAACAGTGATTTTCTGCCCTATGCCATATAAATGTGTGTTCAACAGTGTAGTCGCTTTGCAAGTAATGACTGTGTCAAGTCCTGCCAGCAAGAGAAAGTCTGTTAAGCCATTGACTGCATGCATAGTAATGAATTCAGCCTCAGTTTAAAGTTTGAAGCCAGAGAGAGACTGTGAGTTGTAGCCAATGTGCAGCACTAGTTATACAGGCAATCCTGTGCTAAAAACCTGAAGCTTTAAGGGACTGTGAATCAAATAAATGTTACCAGCATGTAAAAAGTCCGTGGAAAATCCTGTAAATGTGTCTAAAGCAAGAACAGAGCAAGTTTGTGCAAGTTGAGCCAAAGTTATCAGTAGTTTGTGTAAATCGGGTGCGCAGTGGCTTGACCCAAATTCTGAATGTTGATGCACAGGAGTGCTGCCGCCGCCATTATAGGGTGGGGTAGTAAAGTAAACACAGCAGCAGAGGAGCCATTTTACAACTAAAGAGTGTGTTCAGTAAAGTTGGGACTTTCAGTTACAGTGAACTTTTGTTTGTTTTTCTGCAGTTATGGCCTCAGAACCAGCTCGTTACCCGGATCATGCTCGGGTTGCAGTAACAGCAGCAGTGAATAGACTGAGGGATATTGAAAAGTGGTGCTATGGAGGGCAACTGCCTCCTCATGTGGCGATTCCTGGTTATCCAGTGCATGTATGTCAAATATGCTTGAGAGATGGAAGGGACGTCTTCATGATTCCTCACTGTGCTGGATGCCTAGAAAAATATGGCTTGTATAAAGTGCCTCAAATTCGTTTGGCTCTCACATGGACAAAGGTTCAGGAATCTGCAGTTGGCAGCACACAGCACCAGGCGGAGCCTGTGGAGGAAGGCCCCTCGGGGGAGTGTGGCACAAAGCTAGAGGGTGCAGAGTTAGAGACAGAACCAGAAGTTGAAGTTTCGGATGTTGGATCCCAGAAGGAAAGTTCGGATAAAACATCAATAGACCCCTGGAGGGGGGGACTAGCCCAAGTCTCTTAGGCTAAAATGAGATGTGGGAGGCCTTTGAGTGGGAGGTGTCAACCTCTGCGCCCAATGATGAGTGGATAGCCTCAGGAGTGAGAACGACTACTTACTCCTGGGCTCAGATCCTCAGTGAAGAGGAAGATGAGGGTGAACCTATGTGGCCTTGTGAAAAAGGAACGGGTACACAGCCTCAAGATCTTGCCTCGGAGGAATTCATGGAAGAGAGTGGTGATGCCACTGCCCTGGCTTCGCAAGAGGAAGAAGTCAGGGATCCGTTTCTAATTTCTTTAAGGATGCGTAGCTGGCAGAACCAGGACAGGCCACCCCCGAGCCAGGCCAGCGGTCTCAGATTGATCAAAGCAAGTAAAGAGGAGAGACTGGTTCGTAGAAAGGCAAATGAGATCTATGGTATGACCTTTCCTACCTTTCCTCAGAAAGTCTGGGAGGAGATTAAGAACTGCAGGAAATCCTGGATCTGGGACAAAGCCATGAAAAGTGTGCATCCTGGGGCCAACAAGCATGTGAAAAACAGACTGTTTCACGAGAAGTATACCCAGTGGAAGAGAGGCAGGACACTGTTTATAGACAGAGTGAGAATAGTGGATGGAGAGGGACGTGAAATCTCCCACTGTGTGAATTATGTGCACCCAGATGGGGTAATAATTCAAGCCCCTGACCCCCGGTACTATTGGCCTCAGTGCAAGGACCTCCCAGCAAATGTGCCCGTGCCTACTAAATGGACGGCTGAGCAGTGGTAGCCAATACTGCCACACCAGACTGTGAAGTGCCTTTATTGATTCACCAATATGGACATCCAGGACTCAGGTGCCCTACATTCATCAGTCTACAGTGTACTGGCCTTTCCAGAAACCATCGACTGGCCCACCAGATGACTTCAGATCCAGAGAGGACACCAGCCCAGCTGTATCCTGTTCATCGCCTGGTAATCGGATGATGTCGGACCAGCCATCTTCTTTTTTGTTTCTGTTCTAAGGTTCCATCTCCGGAGATGACATCAGCCCAGCAGTTCCCAGATGTGCCCTCCTGTGGTTCCCGGAAGATGTCCTCCCAGCTGTATCGGAAGAAATGCTGCCAGGGAGAGTCTTCGTCAGAGGTGCAGGTCAGTCCCAAAATTTCCATTCTACAAGTGGCTGATAAGTTCGAACTTTTCTATCTTTATGACATTGCAGTACACACCCTACACTTGCAGACTTCAAAATGTGTGAACTGTCCTCAAAGACCCTCCCCTTTGGGACTTTGGCCTGTTAGAACTGTGCTTCACCGGGCTCCGGCCCAGGAGAGTCTCTTTATTGGACTAGCCTTCAGGCATTGTGGTCACTAGTTGGGACTTTTAGGGCACTCCATCCCCAAATGTTATTGTAAATAATGTCGTTGTTTTCAATGTAAATACTGTTTTTCTACCTTTTTCAAAAAATCTTTTTGGGATTTTTCAGTGTTTTGATGGAAGGGGTCTAGGTAGACTGTGTATGCAGATTAGGAGTGTATGTTGTCTTTCTTTTTCTTACAGGTGTTCCTGGGAAGACAGAAGAGAAGACAAGAAGAAGAGGAGGGGCTCATCGGAGTTCCTCATCAGTGCTTTAGTGTGTAGAAATTTAAAGTACTGTGTTGTTATTGTTGTTGTTACTGTATTAAACCTTTCCTTCCACAGGTGTGGTTGTGGGGGTAGGGAGGAGGCAGTAACATGGTATAAAATGTGGTATTTCAATGGTGTGTGGTTGCCGGTTGCCCAAGGTCGGGGAGGTCCCTGGGTTGTTTTTGTTTTGGGGGTATTAGGTTAAAATCAGATAGGTTTTCCCTAGAGGGTTGGGGGGGATAGACAGGCTGTAGTTCTGAATGGCCATTGGGACCGCAGTGCTGATCTATCAGGGCTATGCTCTGGATAGTTCTACCAGAGCCACTAGGCATCCATAGTAAGTGGATAGTGTAGAGGCTGATATGTCAGCTAAAGGCTTCTAGGCCCTTAGTGTTGCCTGCCTGTGCTTGCACATGGTAGAGGGGGGCCTGATCACCCCCCTCCGCAGGTAGCACGTAGGGTGGGATGGCCTAAGGCCAGGTAAATAATGACTGCGGACAGTCATTTTCCTGATCAAGGGAGAGTGTAACCCCCTTGTTATCTGGGGTTACTAGAATCCTAGTAAGACCTAGTGGTAGGCAGGGAAGGCAGCTTGTGAAACTCCAGTTAAATGGGTTTCACACTGTCTCACTCTGTTCTCAGTCTCAGCTGAGACTGAGGGATGACATCACCAATAGAACTATCGCAGCTGCACGAGCCACATTGGAATCTGCAGCAAAGGGAGTTGGTTAAAACGTTGGGAGGTTTTTTGAAGTCAGTGTCTTCAGTTAGTCTTCAGTGAGTGAGTGTGAAGTTGGGAGCTTGCTGAGAAAGCAGCTCAGTGAAGGCTCTAGGAGCCTCAGCCCTGACAGAGGGCTACTTTTAGTTTAATAGGGTGTGTGTTTCCACCTTAAAGAGAGACACAGAAGATAACTGAAGTGGCGGAGACCGCTGTTTTCGGGTCTCAGTGCCCCTCCCTCCGGGGCAGGAAAGGGTTCCCTGCAGATTCCTGGGGCAACCCCCTAGTACTGCTTGTGAAGAAAAAGCTGCCTGTTTGATCCAGAGTTTATTTGGGAGAACAAGAAGATTTGTGAGTCACCTGTGGGGCACCTGCAGTGTGAGGGTGAGTGTCTGCTCTTGCTAAAAGGGCCTATGTTTTTCACCCTGGGACTTGTGTGACAATGTGGAGATTGAACTACTAAATATTGGGAAGCCTAGGGTAATGGGCTAAGCAAATTAAAAGTAGGTTCAAGTCCAGAGCTTGTTGGGATGCAAATGATATGTAGAGGAGATGAGACAGACGTCTACCCAGAATCTACATTTAAAAGTTTTCAGTAAAGGAATTGTTCAGTTTCCAGAGAAATGGCCGGGTATGGTCTGTGGGAGCTGGAGGTGGGTGGCCCCCCATCTTTAGTGACCAGGTCCACTTCTACGGATTTCTTCTGTGGATTTCTACTTTGCCTCAGGCACTTGGCCAGTGATGAGGGAAGTACCCAGACATGGGATTGTAAGGAAAATTCTCTCTAGGAGTCATAGACTCTAGTGTGGTTTGGGGAGCCACAACAGGATAATTGGTTCATTCCTCAAATGGACTGTGAATTGGATAATTGGTTCATTCCTCAAATGGGCCGCAGATCAAGTGGCCAGCAGGGGAGCCGGGCCAGTGGGGAAAACCCAAGTAGTGTACAAGTCGGGCTGTGTACCCAAAGCTGCGTGCAAGTCTGGGCTGTGTGCCTGGTGGGTTTAGAGCCCAAGGACTGGAAATGGTGATAAAGTGTTCTGTTGTCTCTAATCTGCATTACCAGGAAATGTAGCCCCATGGGGGTCCGTCTATGCTTTGTTTGTTCAGCTTGGATGTGAATAAAAGCCACACTGAAGAATCCCATCCCTGGTTCTGGACATTACAGTTATTGCATCCTGTGTTTGGATTTACTTGGGTGCCCCTGTGCAGAGTAGCCAAACCTAGGCCCCCCTGTGCCGAGTAACCTCATCCTCCCCGAACCCAGTCCCCACCAGGTACTGCTGTCAGATTCAACAGCATGCCACCTGTCATTTTGGCAAAAAGGCAGGGGTGAGGGGTTACAAAAAGATCAAGTAATATCCGCAGTGTTAATTTCTGGTGTTTCTTTTGTGACCATGAAAAATCTCTCTCTAGTCTTATGAGCTTGCCGGGGAACTCTCTGCTGCTTACTCTGCCACATATGAAACTGAGACCTTGGCACCATATAAGGTCTTCTGTTGTGTGTGAGAGGATAAACATTCTACCAGAGGAATTCTGCAGAAGTTTGAATTTTTGAATTTCATGGCAAAAAAATTTCATCTATTGAATGTGGGAAAAGGCTGTCGATTGACAGGTGGGGAGAAACTACATTTTCTAGTTACTTTTTTTTTTTTTTAATTTATTTTGCTGTTTCTTTTAGGGCCTCCTGTCAGATTCGACCCTGGTCACAGCCCCTGGACTTCCACCTACCATCACATTGCCGTCGCTCTCCTGGTAACCCCTGGCTTAACCCCCGAAGGGAGGGGCTGCGGCACCGGTCCCCGCTATTTCCAGTGCTGCAGAACCAGTATCTGGGTGGGAGAGCCAGTGACAGAGACTAAATGAAGCCTGGGGAGGGTTTCATAGAGACGGAGGCCCCACCTTGCTTTTTCCCCCTGTAAGCTGAGGTGGAGATGTGCAATGATGCCAGCATCTGTCCTGCCCCAGAGAGCTTTCGTTTATGCGGCGACACAGGGTGGCAACCCGGCCTCTGCCAGGTGTTGCTCCTGTGCGATCACAGGCCCTCCCTCTCCCCCAGAGAAGGAGAGCAGTCCTAGGGATGCTCAATCCTTCTCCCCCCGGCTGACCCTCCTAGGACCTGGGTCCGTTTCCAAGCCCGTGTCACCGGCATCACAAGCGGAAATCCAACAGCTGCACTGATGGGTTGGCTGTATTTTCTAGTTACTTTTAACAAAGAACATACCAGTTTTTAATTTAAAAAGTTGGTATTTTTTCATTTTTTATGTTGATTGCGCGCATGCGCAAGAAACATGTTGTGTCAGCTTTCTCCACAAGCAGGTTGTGGAGGCGTGGCGCTGTTGTGCCCAATGCCCCCACAGCCTGCAAAGGCTTGTCCCCATCCCCCAATGCTGTGGCACGCTGCTGCTGACACTAGTTCAGCCAGTGTGCCACAACTTTCTAAAAAATCAGCCGCTGCAATCAGGGGCGCCTCGTCATTGCAGCATCAGCCATCCGCTGCAATGAGGAGCGAATTCGTCATTGCAGGGCAGGATGTAGGATGTCTGTTATTGTTTGTGAACATGGTGGCGGTTGCTGCCGTATTCACAAGCAATATCTACCCCCATGTTTATTTGTCAAGGGGAGCCACTCCCGTTGGCATACTGTAACCCTCTGCTTGTTGTCTGCTGACGGGTGCCCAATCCCTGTCAGCAGAAAGGAATTCCCCTTCTGTTGTTTGCCAATGGGGTGCCCAACTTCGCCGGCAGAAACGAATCTCCCCTTTTGTTGTTTGCCAAAGGGTGCCCAATCCCCGTCGGCAGAAACGAATCCCCTTTTGTTGTTGTTTCCAACGGGGTGCCTCAATCCCCATCGGCTAGCTGCCCCCAAGCAAGACTCGTGGCACAACATGCCCTGGAAAGTTAAAATGGTCACATCGATCTTTTTTTTTTACCTGAAAAAGGAACGGTCCCTCGAGTCTCCGGGCCCCCCTCCCACAACCCACACCCACCCACTGTGCACCCTGCTTCCCACACCCCCTCACCCCATACTTACCTCGGAGCTCGACGATGTTCTTCTGTGGACCGGGAACACATCTGCACTCTTCAAAGCCGATTGCGAACTGAGGAAGTGCCGGTAAGCTGTATAATGTAATGAATAGGGTTTTTTCAACTTTAGTGCATATGTCGGGCATTTTTTGGAATTGTTTCACCAAATTTTCAACATGGGGTTTTTGGGACCCCTCCTCATGAATTCTTGAACTGTCATGGCGTTAATTGGCCCCGAAAGGTGGTTTTGTGGTCACTGTGCAGAATCACCCTTCGGGGCTGATTAACAAAACGACAGTGCCAGCGTTCATGAGGTGGACTCTCAAAAAACCTATGTTGCAAATCTGGTGGAAAAAATCCAAAAAATGACTGTTTTTCGAGCGTGCGTTGCGCAGTTGCTGCGTACACTTGTAACTTTGTGAATTTACAATATTTTCACATCAGATTTTCAACATTGGCATTTTGTCACACCTCCTTGTGAGCAGTATAGCTGTCATTGTTGACATCCTGGCTGAAATGTGTTTTCGCACTTTCGGCGCAGAATAGCGTGGTCGCTGTGGGAAATCAGTGTTCTGGACAGATTAAGAAAATGACAGTGAAACTGTTCATGAGTAGAGGTCCTAAAATGCCTATGTTGAAAATTTGGTAAAGATACTCCATAGAATGACTGTGTTACGAGCGTGCGCTGTGCAATTGGCACGCATGCTCGTAGCTTCGCAAATTTATAATATTTTCACTCCAGATTTTCAACATTACCATTTTCCCAGACCTACTTATGAACAGTGCAGCTGTCATGTTTTCCATCCTGGCTGAAATGTGTTTTCACACTTCTGGCGCAGAATAGAGCGGTCACTGTGGGAAATCACTATTTGGGACAGATTAAGAAAATGACAATGATACTGTTCATGAGCAGAGGTCCTAAAATGCCTGTGTTGAAATTTTGGTGATGATAGCCCATCAATTGACTGTGTTACAAGTGTGTGTTGCGCACTTTCCACACAACCTTGTAACTTCGCAGATTTGTAATATTGTCACACCAGATTTTCAACAGTGCCATTTTTCCCCACCTCTTTATAGGCAGTACAGCTGTCATTTTTCACATCCTGACCGAAATGTGTTTTCACAGTTCCGGCGCAGAATAACGTGGTCACTGTGGGAAGTCAGTGTTCAGGACAGATTATGAAAATGACAGTGGCACTGTTCATGAGCAGAGGTCCTAAAATCCCTATGTTGAAAATTTGGTGATGAAACTCCATAACATGACTGTGTTACAAGCGTGCATTGAACTGTTTCCACACACCCTTGTAACTTCGCAAATTTGTAATTCTGTCACGCCACATTTTCAACAGTGGCATTTTTTCACAACTCCTTATGAACACTACAGCTGTCATTTTTCACATCCTGGCTAAAATATGTTTTTGCACTGCTGCCGGACAATAGCACAGTCACTCTGGGAAATCAGTGTTTGGGACAGGTTAAGATCAACCGAGTGACAGCGGGGAGTGACTGAGCTCAACTGAGCTCTGTCGGGACTGCTGCAGATTTGTTTGTGGACAGACAAAGGCCCCAGCATAAGAGCCTAGTACAAAAGGGCAGCCTACAGCACTGGGAGAAACAGAACAAGTGAGGGAGGGGGAGTGAGCGAACTCACCGAAGCGCTGTCAGGACTGCTACGGATTTCTTTGTGGGCAGAAAAAGGCGTCAATACAGGCAGGGGCCCAGTACAAAAGGCCAGCCTGCAGCAGTGGGAGAAACAGTACGAGCGAATGAGACAAGGGGACTTAGTGAGCTCAACGGAGCTCTATCAGGACTGCTGGGATTTCTTTGTGGGCAGAAAAAGGCATCAATGCAGGCAGGAGCCCTGTACAAAAGGGCCACTTGCAGCGCCAGGACAAACAGAATGAGCGATGAGAGAGGGAGACTGAGCAACCTCAATGGAGCTCTGTCGGGACAGCTGCAGATTTCTTTGTGGACAGACAAAGGTGCCAATGCAGCCAGGGGCCCCATACAAAAGTGCAGTCTGCGGCACCAAGAGAAACAGAGTGAGCGAGTGACAGAGTGGTAGTAAGTAACCTCAATGGAGCTCTAGTGTGACTGCTGCAGATTTCTTTGTGGGCAGAAAATGCGGCAACACAGGCAGGAGCCCAGTACAAAAGGCCAGCTTGCACCGCCAGCAGAAACTTAATTCGAGAGTGACAGAGGGGGAGTGAGTGAGCTCAGTGGAGCTGTGTCGGGACTGCTTCAGATTTCTTTCTGGCCAGAAAAAGCCACCAATGCAGGCAGGAACCCAGTACAAAAGGGCAGCCTGCAGCGCCAGGAGACACAGAACGAGCAAGTGAGGGAGGGGGAGTCAGTGAGCTCAAGGGGGCTCTGTTGGGACTGCTGCAGATTTGTTTGTAGGCAGAAAAAGGCAGCAATGCATGCAGGGGCCTAGTACAAAAGGGCAGCCTGCAGTGGCAGGAAAACCAGAATGAGTGCGTGAGCTCAACAGAGCTGCATTGTAACTGCTGCAAATTTCTTTGTGGGCATAAGAAGGCAGCAACGCAGGCAGGAGTCCAGTAGAAAAGGGCAGCCTGCAGCACTGGCAGAACAGAATGAGCGAGTGAGAGAAGGGCAGTAAGCGAGCTCAACGCAGCTTTGTCGGAACTGCTGCAGATTTCTTTGTGGGCAGAAAAAGGTGCCAACAGAGGCAGGAGCCCAGTACAAAAGGGCAACCTGGAACGCCAGGAGAACCAGACTGAGTGAGTGAGACAGGGGGTGTGAGCAACCTCAACGGAGCTCTGTCGGGACAGCTGTGGATTTCTTTGTGGGTAGAAAAAGCCACCAACACAGGCAGGAACCCAGTATGAAAGGGCAGCCTGCAGCACCAGGAGAAACAGAATGAGCGAGTGAGAGAGGGGGAGTGAGCCACCTCAATGGAGCTCTGTTGGGACAGCTGCGGATTTCTTCCTCAGCAGAACAAGATGCCAACACAGGCAGCAGCCCAGTACAAAAGGGCAGCCTGCAGCACCGGGACAAACAGACTGAGCCAGTGACAGAGGGCCACTGAACGAGCTCAACGGACCAACGCAATCAATATTCGGCATTGACAAATGCTTGTTTTCTTTATTTCTCAGTGTACTCATTTTACAACCTTAATAAAACACCCCATATCATTGGTTATACAGGGTTAATGTACTTCCAGTTGCTGAAGACAGCACAAATGCCTCATGTCTCGCTATGCACCTTGGTGTGTATTAACCCCAGATGACCAGCTCCCTGTCCTCTCTTATTGCTTACCTATCTCCATATCATACGTTTCTTCCATATCTCTCCTGCACCTTTATGTTTCAGCTAGTGTTAGTGCCCAATAAATTCACTTAACAATTACTTTTCCTCAGTGTCTCTGGTCATCTGATTGCAACTAAATCCAACAAATAAACTATGAAAACACAAAGCAACTACAGGTGCACCACTATAGTTTGGATTGAGTAGACACCTTATTGTTGAATAATGATTTTTGAATGCTTATAGCTCATTTTTTTGAGCTAGGGTCATGAAAATCAAGTCTACTATGGCCCCTCTCCCCATCAGACCCTAAAAGGTTCTCAGGGTGTTATTAGTATAGAGCAGCAGAAGTCGACACCAATTTGATCTGGCTTCATCTGGGCTGTTCCAAAACACAGAGGCCCAGATATTCAGACTGCACCAGGCTGTAGCATAAGCCTGAGCGTAGCGCAACTTGGCTGCGCTGAGGCGTTGACTGGGCGATATTCAACGGAGCTGCACCATGGCACAGCATCGTTAAATATCACACTTTGGCCACCCACAGTGCACATGGCACAGTGGCACTGCACCAGTGCAAGTGGCCAGAGTGGAGCAGGGCGATGCGCTAGCGCAAGTTCCCTTGCGCTATACGCAACAACTATGATATTCAAAATTGGACATGCAAATGGGGCCATAATGTATGCAAGGCACAAATGGAGCCATTTGCATGTCATTATGGCCCCATTTGCACGTAGGTGCACCGATCCTTGGCGATTTGCACCTGGCGCCCTGCCAGGCAGCAGCCATCGGGGACCAACGCCCCCTGCACAGCGTGGCAATGCGCCCCTCTGCCTGATAGCGGGCATATGTAGAGTTAAATAATGTCCCATATCCCTGGTGGTCCAGTGGACCGCTACACGCCCGATCACGGACTTAGGTATATAATAAAGCATGTCCTATATCCCTGGTGGTCCAGTGGACCGCTGTCAGCCCGATCGCGGGCTTAGGTATAAAACATTTCACGTCCTATATCCCTGGTGGTCCAGTGGACCACTCGCAGCCCGATCACGGGCTTAGGTATATAATAAAGCATGTCCTATATCCCTGGTGGTCCAGTGGACCGCTGTCAGCCCGATCACAGGCTTAGGTATAAAACATTCCACGTCCTATATCCCTGGTGGTCCAGTGGACCACTTGCAGCCTGATCGCGGGCATTTGTATTAAAAAAATTAAGTCCAATATCCCTGGTGGTCCAGTGGACCACTCGCAGCGGGCATTTGTATTAAAAAAATTAAGTCCAATATTCCTGGTGGTCCAGTGGACTGCTCGCAGCTCGATCGTGGGCATTTGTATTAAAAAAAATTAAGTCCAATATCCCTGGTGGTCCAGTGAACCGCTTGCACCCCGATCATGGGCATTTGTATCAAAAAAATTAAGTCCAATATCCTTGGTGGTCCAGCGGTACCTCCCCTCCCCACCTGCCCACTAAGCCCACCACCCTGCTCCCCCCTCCGGTCAGCGGCGGGCAGCAGCACCCCACCCGCCTGCTGCCCCGCTGCCCGCCAATTGACACCGTAGGTAGGGCTGACTGCAATCGGGCTGCGAGTGGTCCACTGGACCACCAGGGATATAGGCCATGAGTATTTTTATACTTAAGCCCGCGGTCGGGCTGCGAGCGGTCCACTGGACCACCAGAGATATAGGACTTTATCTTTTTTAATACAAATGCCCATGATCAGGCTGCGAACGGTCCACTGGACCACCTGGGATACAGGACGTGATTGTTTTATACCTAAACCCGCGATCGGGCTGCAAGAGGTCCACTGGACCACCAGGGATATAGGACGTTATTTATTTCAACAGATGCCTGTGATTGGGCATGGGGGGGGCTGCCATGGAGGTGCAGCTGGAGCTCGGGTGGCCACACACAGGTGGCAGCTGCTGTGTTGCGCCCTGCAATACGGCAGCTCATCTGTGGGTGGCCAGCCTTTGTTCCTTTTTTTTTGGCTCACCTGTGTGCAGTGCAAGTAGGGTTTGCGCATGCATGGACTCAGCACATCCTGGGCTGAATATCGGGATGTGTGGAGTATGCATGGGCATGGCCCCCCCACCTGTGCCGCATACATTACTGATGCGCTCCGGCACATCGGGATGTGTGCCAGGCACAATCCCCGTTTGAATATCGCGCCGGGGCACATCAGTGGGTTGCGCATGGCGCAACACTATTGAGCCATGTACAACCCTTTTGAATATCTGGGCCAGAATAGATTAACACTCTTTCTTGCCTTGCTGAAAACAGTTATTTATTTTATTTATTTTGCATAAAACTCTTTAAGCAGAGCCTGTTTTCAAAAGGTTTAGAGTCAGGTACAAGAGAAAACAGCAAGTACAGAGGATTTGAAGTATACAGTACAACTCAATACAATACTGTACAATACTATACAGTACAATACTATACAGTACAATACAATACTGTACTATACTATACTATACAGTACAATACTATACAGTACACAATACTGTACAATACTATACAGTACGATACAATACGGTACAATGCTATACAGTACAACACAATACTGTGCAATACTATGACGTACAATACAATACAATACTGTACAATACTATACAGCACAGTACAATACAATACTGTACAATACTATACAGTACAATACAATATTGTACAATGCTATACAGTACAATACTGTACAATACTATACAACACAATACAATACTGTACAATACTATACAGTACAATACAATACTATACAGTACAATACATTACTGTACAATTCAATACTGCGCAATATTATACAGCACAATACTATACTGTACAATACTATACAGTACAGTACACTACACTACTGTACACTACTATACTGTACAATACGATACAATACAATACTGTACAATACTATACAGTACAATACAATACTGTGCAGTGCTATATAGTACAATACAATACTGTGCAATACTATATAGTACAATACAATACAATACTGTATAATACTATTCAGTACAATACAATACTGTACAATACTATACAGTACAATGCAATACAAAACAGTAAAATTATAGTTTAGCAGCACTTATGGACACAGGCAAGAAACAGTTATACAATTAGTGTAAGGAACACAATTCCATTTTTAGAAATAGCTGTAATTTATCAAAAACTCTCTAATGTTTTCCAGTAGACACTCGCATCTCATTTTCTGAGCTAGTTGTTCCAAGTAGAAAATGGGCCATGTACTGAAAAATGTGAAACATTGAAAGATACATGAAACAAAATGCACCTGACACACTGGTTTCAGTGCTTCTATTCATCTTCACCTAACAGAATTTCATCTGCAATGGCAGTAGTGCACTGGGATCAGGCTTTCATGTTTAATTCTAACTTTCAGTTGAGAAGAAAAACATACACTGTTGCATTCTGTTTTAATTGTGTTGCATTACGTTTAAAACACAATGCAGTGTTTTACAGGCTTTCACACAACATTGGACAGGAAGTATCAATGACACTAATACAAATAAAAGAGACCTCTATACCGTGTTACTCACCAAAGAGGTAAACAAATGTATAAAATATATGCTGTTAATGGGGTTAAAGATGAGCTTTACACCATCAAAGAACATGGTAAAACTAATAATAGTCAAAGTACGTTTGTATTTACTTTACAAATTGGACAGAATTTTGGAAGCTGGAGCAAAGCACAGGGCAAGTCCCCTACTGGTGAGCAAAATTGCCTGACATATGCTTAGCTGTATGATGGAACAGGTGCAGAGCCAAGTTTGACCAGGCAAAATCTGTTACATTATAAAACCCAGAAGCAAACAAGCCTGGCCAGAATTCTTCTGTGACCAAGGCCACAGGAACCGAGCATGCCATGGATGAGGCATAAGGCAGCCCTGGCACAGCTGTGTGACTGTCATATGGGCTCGAGCTATGGTGGGTGAGTACTATGCTAATGGATTTAGGACCACATAGTTAATCTTGGATCTCACTACCATGAATACAGCCCCCTGCCTGAGCCTAGGAACACCTGCAGAGGAATGCATGGGGTATCGGGGGATGCATGGGGCTTGCAGAGGGATGCATGGGAGGCTGACCATTCAGAGTGGGCTGTTTGGGACATGTGCACAGCTATCTCATACCTGCTTTTCCCCCTGTAGGCTACTCTACCACCACTGATGGCAATCAAGCTGTAGAGGAATGGACAAGATGTCTTGGACATCAACCCCTTTCAGTCTGCCTTAGATTCCAAAATGGAGGGCTGGATACCCACCACTAACTTTAAAACTGGGAGTTTAAGTACTATATAAGACACAAAACAAAAAAACATATGCAATCTAAGGCAAACTGAAAGTGATAAGGAATGCAAGTTCCCTTGCTGGCTGAAAGTTTGTTATGTTTTAAAAACAGCAGAAGGATAAAACTTTATAAGGCCATATGGGGCTGTTTCACTAAGACAATCATGTGAATGAGGTCTCATTGTTAGTTGCAAGAGGAGACTGAGTTTAATACTGTACTTTACAGTTTACAAAACAAATCAAATTGCGGAACATATTAGTCCCGATGAAGCTATTATAGCGAAATGTTGACACGTTTGTATGATCTGCTCCATCTGGGTTTTGTGAACAAAAATATGGAGCATTCCAATTAAATGATATAAATGTACCAAAATTTGGTGAGTTAGTTGGTTTGTTCAAACTAGTGTTTGCTTGTGAAACATCTGTTGTTTGAACTAGCCTCCTCCCAATTTATTTCTACTCAGGCAATATGGGGCCAGTCTGGCACATCTTATTTTTGACTGCTGTTTCACTGAGCTTTTCACTACTGCTAGCTCCTACTTTACCTTTTACAATACTTAATCCATCTAAGACTACAGTCCATTTTACCATTATGACATCAGCAATCTCTGGTTTGTCCTCAGATTCAGGGGCGCCCCTTTTGTTGATGGTGCACAGCAAAAGAACAAAAGGACAAACAACAACACCTCTTCTTCTGACTTCTAGCACCAGTCTCAGCTGGAGGATACAGGTGCAACAGGTGAATTCACCTTGAGCCGCCAGGGGCTCAACAGGTAAGCCCCACCTCTGAGGGAGTTATACTCTTCCCTTGCCGAAAGATTGACATCGCCATCAGTCAAGGGTTGAGATGATAATCAGCAAAGTCCGAAAGTCCATATATACACATATATTTCTATCTAGATACTTGATTTCTAGCTTGCAGAAACACAAACATTCATTTCACACAATGGGTCCCCTTCTCAGTTCTTGGTTTATTACAGCCTACCTAGGCAAATGCATGCTAACTAGCATAACTGAGATCTCCACATCCACGCTCTCATATACTGTACTATCCCACCCATTAGCATTACTGAACTTGATTCAGGACAAAGACTTTGAGTGATATAGCTACCTTTATGCAGTACATGTATGGGCAAATCAGTGGAGGCACCAGGGGCATCATAGGGAAGTTTCAGAATTGGCCTCACTGGCCTTTCCAAATGTTTCAGTGGCACAGTCATTCCATCTTCAACACAGCAAAGGATGCTTTGCACTCATACCACAGAAAACACCAAGTCAAGGACTGAAATATCCTAGGGGATGTAGGGCACTGTACTGGGCACCTTTATTGCAATAAACTTTGGATACTTCAGTCCTTGACTTGGTGCTTTCTGTGGTAAGAGTGCAGAGCATCCTTTGCTGTTTTGTTGTTATTGGGCTGGCGGCCCTGGCTCGTGCATTGGAAGTCTCTCCGGAGCGCACCACAAACCTTCTTCATTCATTCCATCTTCAACACCTGTTCCTATCTTCCTTGTCTTGCAAGATAGGGTCCTCAGTTGGGATGGCTTACACTACCTCATCAAGTGCATTAAGCTCATCCATGGGCTCTTCCATGTATTCCTTCACTACTGCAGGCTGAATATGCTCTTCAGTCTCTGGTCTTACAAGCTCAGACACAACTACAGTATCTCAACTTCAGTTTGCACCAGAGTATTACTTTTAGTGGGTTTCAACAGCTGCAACATCCCTCAGAAGGCAAGAAATGTCCTCTGTGGAATAGCACTGTGCAGCTTCTAGTTCATCATCATACAAATCTTCAGGCACTATTTACGGAACTATAGGTTGAGGTGTACTTGTGGATTCTTGTGGTTTAGGATCATTACTAGGATGGGGCGTGTTTGCTTTTCTGTGAACAATAGATCTACTTTGCCATTTCTGGGGTGGTTCTGGCACCTCCTGATGTGCATTTGTCTCTATCTGTCCAATAGCAACAACTG
Organism: Neoceratodus forsteri; assembly: GCA_016271365.2. Taxonomy (NCBI): domain Eukaryota; kingdom Metazoa; phylum Chordata; order Ceratodontiformes; family Ceratodontidae; genus Neoceratodus; species Neoceratodus forsteri. The sequence continues at coordinate 1,842,273,857 of CM057449.1, forward strand.
ATTTCTATGGATCGTCCTTAATCCTCCTGACTCTACTTCAGGCTGTAATCAGTACACTGGTAGGTCATTAAGTTTCTCTACAATTACATAAGGAATGTCTCCCCAACAGTCAACAATCTTGTGTTTTCCAGGCAAGCCAAGATTCATAACCAAGACCCTGTCTCCTGTCAACAGTCCATTGACTCTCGCTTTCTTACCATATCTCACTTTGTTGACTTGGTTTCTCTTTGCAGAGGTTCTAAGGCTAGCTTGTATGAACAGTCCACTTGATCCTTTAGCCTTTGCAGATACTGTAGATATGTTCAGGGTGTGCTTCATCAGCAAAAACTCCAAAACAGATGTCTACAGGCAATCTAGCTTCTCTTTCAAACATGAGATAATAGGGTCAAATGCCAATGGCATCACTTTTTGTATAATTGTAGACATGCATGATGGTGCTTACTTGTTGACTCCATTTTGACTTTTGTTTAGGATCTAGAGTGCCAAGCATGTTTAACAAAGTCCTGCTAAACCTATCTTGTAGGTGGTCACCTTGCGGGTGATATGGAGTTGTTCTCAATTTGCAAATGCCCCACAGGCACAAGAGTTCTTTTATTAGTTTACTTACAAAGCATTTGCCTTGATCCAAAATAATTCTTTGGGGCACACCACAGTGAACAATGAACTTCTCCATCAGTTTAGCTACTGTTGATACCTTTTGGTCTTTAGTTGGAAAGGCCTGTGCACATCACAAGAAATAATCACAATTAACACATTGGCTACATTTTTACTGGCAGGTTCAAGACTGAGGAGATCAATACAAACAAGTTACATTGGAGCACTAGTTGTGATATTGAGAAGTGGCACCGCATACTGAATGTCTTCATTTGAATGCAATGGATACATTGTTGGCAGTACTTTTGAACTTCTACCCCCATCCTGAACCAGTAGGAATCTGTGCTGAATCAAATCTAGTATGTGGTCTACACTCAGATGTCCCATTTCATCATGCAATGCTCTCTGTACATGGTTACAGAATTTAGTTGGCAAAAGCAATTGACATTTCTTGTGCCCATCAGTACCTTGAAACTCTCAGTATACCAACCAGAACCCCCAACAATTATTTCCATTGAGTGGGTTTTGACCATGTAGTTAAAGCTTGTACTTTGTCAGGGTCAGTGCAAACACCTTCTTGAGATGCAATGTGTTCCACATATTTTACTGAGCTCCTCAAGAATTGACACTCATCAACAGATAGTATCAGACCAAACTCCTCTAGTCAATCCAGCACTTTGAATAAATGGGTTTCATGCTCTTTCAGTGTTTTTCCAAAAATCATGATGTCATCCAAGTAGTCAAGATACTCCAGCAGATTCATATTACCCATGACTCACTCCATGAGTCACTAAAAAGTGGCTGGTGCTCACAATGTTATTTGGGGCATCCTCAGGAATCCATAGAAACCAAACAGGCAGATAAAGGCTGTTTTCCTCAAGGCTGACTTTGTCATGGGTATCTGGTACTACTCACTCCTTATGTCCAATACTGAAAACCACTGACTTCCATTTAAACAGCCCATATCTTCTTGAATTGTAGACATTACATATTGATCAGGGATTGGTCATTTGTTCAGATCAGAGTGCAATAGTACACACACATCCCCATGGTACCATTCTTTTTCTGCAACAAAACAATGCGCGAGGCATATGGGCTGCATGACTCTCTGATGATACCAGCTGCCAACATTTCTTGCCAATGTCTACTGATGTCACCAAAGTCAGTGGGCACCAGGCATCTGGATGTTTCTCTGAAAGGCCTCTCATCATGCAGACAAATTTTGTGCTGCTGTCCATTCACATTCACACATCCAACATCCCATGCACTCAGGGAAAATACTTGGGTTCGCGGACCAACTTTTATCTCATATGAACTTATGAAGTCTTTAAAGTCAAACAAGTTTGGGTCATTTCCATTCTCTTGGGTTGTTGTGGTGGACTTGGGTCAGCACTATATACTTGTGCCAAGGACCTCCCCTTGTGCATGGTGATGTTGTGGCCAGTTACATTTTTCACTTGTACAGTTATTCTTTTGACAGAAGTGTGGGTGTTCACATGCAAGATACTGGGCTTCCTGAGCAATCCCTCAGGCAAACCACGTTCTTCTTGGACATCAATCTTTAGTAACTGTTTCTTGACATTCTTTCTTAGTCAGGCCATACCTTGAATAGCACATTAAGAAAATGGTGGTAAGACCAATTCTTCTCTGTTCCAATGCCACACAATACCAACAGGGTTATCTTGGGTACTTTATTTCTCTATATGTCTGACATGTGCTTTGCAGACTAGTACATGCAAAATCACACCTCTTCTAGGATTTTGTTTCTCTCTTTCTTCACATAACTGTCTTAGATGTCCCAATACGTTTCCACTGGTTCCAATGATGACTAGTATGCCATTATATAATTTAGATTGGGGGCAGACCAAAGCACAAGTCTCAACTGGCCCCTAGACCAGAGTCATGTTTTCAGAAAAGGTGATCCAGACTCAGATAATTTATAGATACGGATATGTCTTATTGCTCAAGCCCCACACATCTAGTCCTTCAAGAGGCTCCACTTGTATGTGACTTGAAAACTTTTCATAGTGATTTTTGAGCATAAGTGACACTTGCAAGCCACTATCCAGCAATGCTTGGGTAGGCTTCCCTTCAGTTTTGACTTTCACTTCAGATGAGGGTTCAACAATTTTCTCCAAATCAGTCACTTTCTTTGCAGTGACTTGTTATGGGTGCATCTTATTTATTTATTTAAAAGTTGTACCAGGAAGGCATACTGAGTGGTGCAACGCTCGATTCCAGATGTGTCCTGGGGGTGGGATGGAGTGGAGAACAAGCAATACAATATCACAGGATATACAGAAGAGTTGCATTACAGAGAACACACTAGGTAAAGACATTATGAAAATTATAGTACGTGGAATAACTAGAGTACACAGTGGCTAAGTGCATTAGCAAAGACAAAATTCAAAATAAACAAACATACACCTAATCTTTGTCAGGGTAAAGTTGTGACATTAGGTGTCTTGCATCCGGGGCTCCAGTGTTCTCCCTTACCAGGCCCCATTGAAGTTTCTCTGATCCTGTTTTATTTTGTCAGCAGTTTGTTCACCCATCTCAGATCTTCTGGACAGTGACACTCTCTCCACAAATGTCCTTTCTTTCCACCTCTGTAACGGAAGTTGTTCTTTCACAACCTTGGCATCCACAAATGCCTGTAATTCTGGGCCAGATCTCTCACTGATAACTTGTGTCAGCTGATCGCATGGCTCATATGGAATGGGCCACTCCAGTGTCAGCAGTCACTCGTGCAGTCTTTCAGCTCTCTATCAACAGTTGCATCAACCTATCTATACATTCTAGGCACACAATAATACCCTTCAGGGTGGGCAGTACTGGGCAATACTGGACTGTCCAGGGGCATAATGAGGTCCAATGCTGCAGGCAGAGGGCCTTATAGCCCCTGGAAGGTCTGGTATTTCCCATACCACCCACCCTGGAGGGTATTTTTGCACTTAGAAAATGGGCATGCGCTGGTACTGTCATAAAAAATGTAAAAGCAAAAAAAAATGTATTTAAATGAGGGAAAAAAAAGAAGAAAAACCTCTGACTCCTCCTGCAAGTAAAAAAAATGAACTGGGAGATGGAGAACTGCTTGCATTTTTATGGAGTAGCTGTCCTTTTCTTTCTGAAATGGGTATCCTTGTGGAGCTATTGCGGTCTCATTACAATCAGGACTGAAAGTACCTAAATGGAGGTCGAGCATAGATGCCAACACAAGGAGTAAGAGAATCTTAAGATTATTTCTGTTGGTAAGCAGATGCATGTCTCCTCCCTCCCCGGTACTGCCGAACGGTAACATAAAACCCTATGTGTTCTCATTAATTAGTGCTGTTCAATAATCCATTCTGTCAGAGAAAGTGTGAAGGCTGTTTGGGAGTTGGAAGTGTGGACAGCAACAGTGACATCATCCCTCATCAGGTTCTGTGCATTTTAAAAAAATGTTTACAACAGGGTAAGGTATATCGGGGAAGGTTTTGTGGAACAGGATGGGAGCCGGGGTGAGTCTGCGTCAACATTTATTAACGTGCCCCATAGGAGTTGTATGGAGCATGCGAGGTGCTGTGCAAGTGCTGTCTTTAAAAATAATTTGGAACAGAGTCAAGTGGGGAAGTCAGTTAGAAGGCAAATGGTGTGTTGTGTGAAACACAGGGTTTAGCAAAATGCGTGGTCTGAGGTCTGAGTGGGTCCGGCTTTTGAGTGAGAAGGAGCCATGACTGATCTGTCACATGTTATCAGCCTATTGAGGCTGAAAACCTTAAACTTTATTTAAAAAATACTTTTTCATGTATTGCTGATTGTTTGGGTATGGGGTTGGGGGTTTACCACTACGGCTTAATGTTCCTTTGCAAATCTTGGTTACCAAGCAGGAAAAAAGTGGCAGCACTGCTATTTCAAAAGTGCCAATGCCCACTGATACTGGTGATAATGTCAGCTGGGACTGGCACTTTTAATACCCAGGCTCTGTTGTCTGATAGATGCTCACCTTGCAGAGCTATCAGCCAATCAGAGCTTGGAGATTCCTTAGCCAATTTTCTAAGAGCTCTTCATTACTTGGCCCTGTAGGGGTGTTCACAGAGACAGTCCCAATTGCATGTTTGGTGGTCATAGGGTCATGATTCTCTTTGCTAGCAACAGTCTCTCTTCTTGTTCTCACACTTCTCCCATAAGTTCATCACAAAGTGACAGCTTGTCCATCTGATCTCTCAGTAGCTTGGGTTCAGTCCATGGTGTTGGATGTCAAGCATCCTTTTCTGTAACTCTCTGCACAACTTTCTCTTACCTCACCTGAAAATCATACAATTGTTCTCCTTCGTGCTACTTGGTCAACTATAACATCGTGAGGAGTGTTTAAGGTTTTTCTAGATAGCCAAAATCCAATCAGAGTGGCTAAATAATTCTCAGCAGTCACATTTGAGTTGGTAGCTTTGAGGGCAACAGTTGCATCTAAAGCAGGACCACAGAAACACTCTCCTATTTGTGCCATTGTGTCAGCATCAGAACATTGCAGGACTTGCACCATCTGGGTGGCTTGCTTAATCCAGGTATCAAAGTCACTGTCTCCAGTGGGAATTGGTTTCATGTCAGGAAATGGTTGAAGCCCTCTGTACTCTTGTACTTTTGTGCTGGCTGTCACACCTTTTCCAACAGTCTCCTTATGGCACCCAGTAAATAAGTTGTTTGTAAATTTTCCTGCCCAGCCACATCCAACAAATCTATGAAATCCTGCTCCAATTTTCCTTCTTGTTCTAGACATTTCATTACTTTCTCCCCCCAGCTCCCTGAAGTAGGTGATCCAGGCAAACTAACTACAGTGCTCCTTGCTATAAAGGTGCCAAACCTCATTTGCCATCAAGTATGCAGGCAATTGCATAACAATGAGATCTTTTCTGGTTTGCACAAATAAATTTAGGATCTTTTTCTCAGGCACATGTACCACATGCTGTGTTTTCATCCTTGTAAGGCCAGTCATTCACATTCCAACACAGATAACAACTCAGAAGTGTCCACTCACTTGGAATATTACTGACTATGTTGCAAACACCATATTTGGACTTCCTTAAATGTCTGTTTGAGCGAGCCCAATGGTGCTGAGGGCTGAGGAGCTGGGCACCTTACCTCACGCCACGCTGGTGATCCGGGTTTGGGAATGGATTTGAGTCATCAGGAAGCTGGCACAGGGGAAGGGTCAGAGCAGGACTGAGCAGTTGGAAGGCAGCTCTCCTCTCTGGGGTGGGTTCCCACCCCCCATAGTCCCATTGCCACCAGGTGGAGGCCCAGTGGTCAGCGTAGGCAGTGAGGGTGACATGTAGTTGGTGGGTACCTCAAGTTATGGTGTGCACATGCCTCCACATGCATGCACATGTCTGAGGTAAAGAGCTGGGTTATGGTGAGAAAATGAAAAATACCATAAAACTATATATCGAGAAAAAAATGCCTATTTGAATTTCTGAATTTTTCCAAAAGATTTCCAAAATTATTTAAATTTTTCAAAATTTTCCAAATTTCAGTTGGGGTGGTGGGCACCCTTACAGTAGTCCTAGATATGTCCAGCTGGTAAACATTAAATCCCAGCGGTGCTTCCACAGATGTAACTGGGTCACTGTGCAGATGTTACAGGTGTTACTGTCTTTGTTACTACCCCATTTTGCTCCTGATGGGCCAAGCAAGGTTGAGGGGCCTAGGCTTGTTAAACTCCTCACATGGGGGTATGGTTTGGAAGAGGAACAAAGTAAGCAGTGCAGTGCTTCTACCCAGAGAAATAAATAGTGAGCCTGATCACTAGTAGAGTACTGCCCCATAGGATGCAGTACCAACCCACCTCCCCAATACTGTAGATGTCAGACATCACACAAAAACAATCTGTACCAGTATCCACAATGTAATTGCAATTTCAAATACTTTTGTACCAGTTAGGGTAGATTGCTAATAATATTTGTATTTATTTATAGAAAGCACAATTCAAAAGCGATCAAAGCACTTGTAAAATAGAATGATCCTAAAAACAATAATATAACTACAGACAGTTACAGTAAAATCCTAGAATTATTAAGAAAAAAATAATTAATCAAACTCAGAGAAAGTCATGCCAAACAGATGAGTTTTAAGAGCTCATACACCAAATGTTAGAAATTAACAACAGGAATAGGGATTTTGGTTCAGCAATGTAGTTTTGTGATAGCAACACAGCTACCACTTTTAGTAATTTTAAGTGCATCAACCCAAGCTATATGATCTCCAATGACCAGGTCTCTCTACAGAGATGGTGTAATGGGCCTCCCTACTCCCTGATTCCAGCAAGGCCTAGTGTACTGCAGGGCCTCCCACTACCCCCAGTAGCAGATACCCACAGGATCAAATAACTTTCATAGAAATCACTTTCTTTAACTTAAGTTCTGTTTTAAGTTTTGGGTACCCAAGTAAATTAAACACTATTGCAGGCCTGATGTCACGGTGCTGGGGATCTTGCGTTGGTGCACTTACAGATATGTAAGCTTGCTTTACCCCACCCAACTGACTTTTGGCTAGCCCTTTTTATAGCCGAACAAATAAATTCCAACAGGGAATCCAGCACAAATTGTAATCCAAACAAGGTAAAATTCAAAGAGCACCAGTGGTTTCTGGCTGGCAAGCCAATATTCATGTGTGCTGCACCAACAGAAAGCAGTCCCAGACATTTCTAGATGGATGATGTCACAGCAGCAGGTAGATGGTGGTTGTAAGCCCAGGCTAGGCCTGATCAATGATTCATAGCTCTTTTTCTTCCCAATCAGCAAATGGCAGTGTGGCAAGTTCAGCAAGCTCGAGACCGATAAGATACCTTGCCTCCACCGGGTGCTCACTCGAGGGCACCACTACCATGGAGAAAAACTCCTGACTACCTCCTCCCTCAGAACACCAGACAGTGTAGAATGGCTTGTTTTCTCCTCTGATTACAGTAGTCTGTAGATGGCTCCAGCAGATTCAATTTCTCATAGTTATTCTGGCTTCATAGCACTCTCTTTTAGCTCAGATGGAACTTCAAGCAACTGGATTCAGTCCACATCAGGATCTCTGGTTCTGAGGCCTGGCTAGGCCCTCAGCTCTCCTCTTCAACACCCTCCTCCATAGCCACTTGAGAAGGACTACCCTGAAATTATCTTAGGCTTGAGGAAGGGTTTCGGCTTAGTCACCTCCTCTCTCAGTCTGTTATTGGCTATCCAGCATGTCACTCACATTGTGGCTCCCTTAGTGGCTGCAGAAAGGTACCAAGCACACTGCCACTGTTTCTCTCAAGTGCCTGTGTCTTTACCAGGACCCATTGCATTCCCATTGGTTGATAGTGGGGGTCAAGGGTAACCAGATTGTGTTGTCCAGCTATTTACACTCAGTTCCATGCCTGACTGACTGCTACTTCACAGTATTTCACAACTGCTGGCTGCTATTTTACTTTTTACAACACTAAATCCATCTGAGATTACAGGTCAGTTTACCATGTTGCTGTCAGCAATCCCTTTGGTTCATCTTCCATGCAGGGGCACCTTTTTCACTGGTGGCGTACAATGAAAGAACAAAAGGACATATGACAGCTCCTCTTCTCAGGTCTTCAGCACCAATCCCAGCTGGAGGATGCAGACATCACTGACCCACCTCAAGCAACTGGTGGTTCGATAGGTAAGCCCCACTTTTGTGAGGGGTTACAAAGGTAAATTGTGCACAAAGCAGGGTACTGGTTTCTACAGTGTTGCGGCTTTTACACCCTTTGTGAGGCTGTGTCCTTCATTATGAGGGCCAGTGTGTCTCATATTACCCCTCATGTCAAGTATCACAGTCCCACATGTTAGAGACCAAAGACTGAAAGGTATTCACAGCACAGGAGCCCCCCAATAGCTGCAGACATCCTTGGCATACAGTGGTCCCCCACCCAACCCCCAAAGCACTTTTTACAATAAACATCCCTGGCATCCAGTGGGCCTTCCTCCTCAACTAATTTTCTAAACACATTTAAATATTTATCCCTGCCATCCCTCCTTCTGCCACAGTAGCTCACAGTACCCTCGTTCTGTATACAGTATATTTTATAATGTGTACTATAAGACATCCCTTACCTATCCTGGTCCTGACATTGCCAACACCAACAATCCTATGCCTACCCCACCCACTCCTTCTCAACTTAATTAGTAACCCCACCACACACAACCACTGGTACCCAACACTTTCCTTCTCCCCTCATCATCCAGATGATACAGTACTGTTGAATCTCAAATAAAGAAAACCATCTCCTGCAGTGGCTGGTGACCAGTCTCTTACTTCACTGATTTATTCACACCGAATGAATCAGTGATGTTGTGGTAGTATTATTTGACTGGCCAGTGTTCTTGACCATTGTGTGGGTCAAAAATATATAGATCCCCCATTATCTGACACTGAGGTGTGCAGAGCACATCAGTCTCAATGGGAGGCCAAGATTTTTCAGCTAAAGAGCTCTATTTTTAAAGTTAAGGGCATCAACTCTCAAAGAAAGCTACTGGATCATCTGTTTTGAAGTCTTCTGGCAAGCCCACCAGTCTTAAATTCCATTCTTTAATTATGCTTTCTAGTTGCTCAAGTCTCATGTTTAAGTGCTAGTTTTCCATTGATTGCTTGAAATTTATTGATCATCCAAACACATTTCGACTGATGTACAAAACAGAGTAAAACATACAGTACATGTAAAAATATACAATGCATAAAAACAGACTGCTTCAGACTTTGCACTCAAATATATAAAGTGTAACCTGCATGAAGCCTAAGTGCTAGTGGCAACATCGTTCTGATATAGTTTATTTTATTTAAGTACAGATTTCAGAAAATAACCCAATCTTAACAAAACTCTTTGCTCATTTTATTTAAAGGACACCTACCCAGTGCTTTTAATGGTTGCACTGTTCCTGAAACACTTCAGTAGAACTGTAGTGCAAAGAGATATGGGCTGCATATTAAAATCAGTTACCTTAAAATCTGAAGTTTAATACTGTTTTAGCAAGATTTGTTTGTATTTTGCCTCAATCAGGAAGCATTTGAGCAGCACTGCGCTGATTAGAGCCTAAGACTGCCGGGAACATGCAACCTGATGATGTCATCTAAGTGAGGTATCTCATCTGTAATAATGAATCTCTATGGAGCCTTACATATCATGTCTAAGATTAGGGTTATATGTGTACCTTATCATCCTTATTGCACTTTAAGTGTATCTGTAGATTTAATGCATATGTTTTTTAATATGCTTCCTAACCACTTACTGTACCTCATACAGAGTTGTAAAAAGGACAGTGGAGGGCCACATATATCAAATGTTCTTGGTGCTGTAAACTACAGTTGCAGCAAGCTGTTACTGTCTTGTCTTGTATATTAAATCCTTTTTCTTACTGGGGAAAAGTGCCAAATCAGGATTGTGTAATATGTATACCCTCGAGGAAAGGAGGGAGAGGGGGGACATGATAGAAACTTTCAAGTACCTCAAGGGAATCAACAAAGTCCTAGAGGGTAGCATCTTTCAGAAAAAGAGATGTGCAAGAACAAGGGGGCACAATTTGAAGACAGAGGAGGGATGGCTCAGAGGTAATGTGAGGAAGTATTTTTTCGCAGAGAGGATAGTGGATGCATGGAATAGCCTTCCTGAGGAGGTTGTGGAGTCAAAAACAGTGGGGGATTCAAGAATGTATGGGACAGACATAAAGCAATTCTAGTGGGGGGCAGGAGGAAGTAGGCTGTTGGTTAACTAGGATCTGCAGCTTATTCATTAGGTAGGGAAATGGGCAGACTAGGAGGACCAAGCGTCCTTATCTGCCATCAAATTCTATGTTTCTATGTTTCACAGATGATGCATAAATGATCATCATCGAGTGAGATTTCTTGAAGTCTGCTACCTAAAATATTACAGTTCAATGAATTGAAGGCTCTACTTAAAAGGATAAATACTAAGTACACTGTTTGAGCTCTTCAACAGCATATTTTTTTAACAAACGATTAAGAATGTAACATTGGTGAAGAGTGGCACCTCCCTTTATAAAAGCAGCTTGTAGCTCTGAGAGAAGATTATAAGGACAAAGATGATTATTAAGTCTAGTACATATTGCCCTACTGAAGATTTTGATAGCAGAGTCTAATAAGCGTATGGGCCTGTACATCAAAGAGTCTGAGATTCTCCCTTTCTTGAAAACGGGCATTACTAGTTCACCTTTCCAAGTAGATGGAAATGTATTTGTTTTGATGAAGATATTAAAAATAACTATTAAGTTGTACAGGTCAAAAAAAAAAAAAATCAAACATTGGCCATAAATAAGTCTGAAAGGATCCCGTCAAATGCGTGTCTTTGTTATTGCTGGTTGATTGTACCATGTCTCTAACTCATTAATGAGATTAATGGTGGTGACCAGGGAGGATGTGGGGGTACTCCATAGCAGAGATCCCAAGGAAGGTGATAGAGGACCCCAGAGAGGAAGGAAGCAACTTCTGGTGGGGAACTCGACTGTGAGAAGAACAGATTTAGTAATAGAAAGGGGGGTGGAGAGGGAAGCTAGGTGCCTATGTGGCACCATGGCCCAGGGGATGGGATGCATATCCTGGGGATCACTATGGCAGCAGAACAGAAGGGACAGCTTGATAACATTGTCCACCTGGGGACTGGTGACTTGGCTAGGGACAGGGCTGGAATAATGCTGGTAGATTTTAGGAAGCTGGGGAGGTGTCTTACACAGCACACTCAGTGGCTTTCACTGAGGTGCTGTCTGTCTATGATGGGGGTGGTAGAGGAGAGGGATCTCTGCACTATGACCTTCAACTTTTAGTTGAAGGAATGGTGTAGAGTGGAGGGGTTTAGGTGCACTGGGACTGCAGATCCACCTGGATCTATAAGGGCCTATACAGGGGTGATGGCCTGCATCTATCTAGGAGGGGAACCATAGTCCTCAGTGGATGATTCAAATGTTACTTTGATGAACATTTAAACTAGCTGAGTGGGTGGTGGAAGGAACTGGGGAAGCAGAACCTGCCCCTTCCAGAGGCTGAAGTAGAGAGTAGGAAGAACCTGAGGTGAGTGGGATCCCCCAGGGTGTGAATTAGTAAAGAAAGCAGGACAGTAAAAATGAAGGGGGATGAGAATGGAAGAATTAAAAAGAAAGGGAGGAAGGGGGCAAAAAGGAAAATAGAGAGTTAAGCAAAGTGCTAACAAATTCTGTAAGGCCATGTGTGTGAATGCTAGAAGTCTAGGAAATTAAATTCTGGACCTAGAGGCCATCATGGCAGAGGCCGACCTGGATATTGTGGCCATTACCGAGTCATGAGGCACCGAAAACCATGATTGGGACATGACCATACCAGGCTACACTCTGTTCAGGAAGGACAGGGTGGGAATGAAAGGAGAAGGTGTGATGCTTTATGTGAGGGAAAGCATAAAAGCGACAGAGATATGGGAAATACAGGAGGATAGAGGTACTGTGGGTCACTCTGGGGAAAGGGAATGGAACCGCAATTCACACTGGTGTGATCTACAGATATCCAGCTCAAGAGGAGGAGTTAGATAAGGTACTTGTGGAAACCTTTGGCAAGATGGCAAAAGAGATGAAGGTGCTGCTGGTGGGGGACTTCAATCTGCTTGATGTAGATTGGAGCCTCCCAGCTGTGGCATCAGCTAGAAGCAGGGACATCCTAGATTCCCTGCAGGGGGTATTTCTCAGGCAACTATTCAGCAAACTCACTTATGATGGGGCAGTACAGGACCTGGTACTCACAAACAGAGACAGTGTTACAGATGCCAAGGTGGGAGGCCACCTGGGGACCAGTGATCTCCATACAGCATGACTCAATATAAGGATTGCTGCAGAACTGAACCACACAAGGGTGAGGGATCTGGACTTCAGGAGGGCAGATTTTTTTAAAGATATGTGAATGCCTCAGGAATAACTTGGCAGGGAGACCACCTGGGTTGGGTGGAGGGACAGTGGGTGAAGCAACAAACCTCTACATTAAGCAAGTGAGCAAAAGCAAGGGGAAAATTAGACCACTATGGTTCTTGAAAGAGATGGCTGAAAAGCTAAAGGCTAGCATTCAGAAGGTATAAGGAGATGCAGATGGAGAAGGATAGAGAGGTATATCGGTGGAAACAGAGGGAAGCAGGAAAAGCAGTAAGGAACACAAAGGTGCAAACTGATGAGAGAAGAGCCCAAGTGGTAATGAAAGGGGACAACACATTTTTAGCTATGTACATGAAAAGGGGAAGAACAGAGGAGGGATTGTAAGGTAAAAAGGGAAGGGGGGGACTGTGTAGAGGAGAACCAGAAAGAGACAGACATCCTGAACAAATACTTTTGTTTAGTGTTCACACAGGAAGGACAAGGGGAGGGGCCACAAAAATGTAACAGGAGCTTTGAAGGGAGGGAGGAGGACATTAGTCCTTTTTCAGAGTACACTGTCCTGAAGGGACTCAGTAATCTGAAAGTGGACAAAGCAATGGGGCCAGATTGGGTGCATCCAGGGGTATTAAGGGAGCTCAGGGATGCACTGGCTGCACCTCTGACAGTCCTATTTAACAGCTCACTGGAAACAGGAGTGGTTCCGGAAGACTGGAGGAGGGCAGATGTAGTCCCACTTCACAAAACTGGTAGCAGGGAGGAGGCTGGCAATTATAGACTAGTCAGCCTGACATCTGTGATGAGACAGTTAATGCAATCACTGCTAAATCAAAAGATTGGGGACTATCTTGAATCCAGTGGGTTGCAAAACCCAAGGCACCATGAATTCATGAGAGAGGAGATCATGTCAAACAAATCTAGTAGATTTCTTTGACTGGGTGACCAAGGAATTAGAGCGGGGTGGAGCAGTGGGCATGACCTACCTAGATTTCAGTAAGGCTTTCAACACTGCTCCACATAGGAGACTAATAAGCAAGTTGGGTAGCTTAGGAGTGGGTCCAAAGGTGGTGAACTGGGTTAGAAATTGGTTAGGGGATTGGCGGCAGAAGGTAGTGGTCAATGGAGATCACTCAGAGGAAGCAAGGGTGACAAGCAGGGTGCCTTAGGGATCAGTGCTGGGACCACTCCTCTTTAATGTCTATATAAGTAACATTGCAGAGGAGCTGGAAGAACCTGCCACTTTGTGGATGACACCAAAATCTGCAATAGGGTGGACTCTCCAAAGGAGGTATAAAGGATGATCAGAGACCTGAGAAAACTTGGGGAGATGTCAATTGTATGACATTTGGGTTTCAATGTGAAAAAGTGCAAAATAATGCACTTTTGGAACAGCAGCCCAGGCCCCAAGTACAGAATGGGTGGAGTGGTATTGATGACCACCAAACAGGAAAGAGAAATGGGGTAATCATATCTGATGAGCTTAAGATGGCCAGGCCGTGCGACAAGACAGTTGGGAGGGCTAGTGTGATCTTGGAGTGCATAGGGAGCGGTATCATCAGCAGAAAGAGGGAGGTGGTGTTGCCTCTGTATAGATCACTAATAGGGCCCACCTAGAGAACTGTGTCCAGTTCTGGAGACCAAATCTCCAGAAGGACATAAAGTGGAGGCGGTCCAAAGAAGGGCAACTCAAATGGTGCAGGATGTGCATCAATAACCATACAAGGGGAGACGAAAGGACCTCACTACGTACACCCTTTATTTATTTTTATTTATTTATTGAGGGGTAGGAAAAAGTAGGCTGTTGGTTAACTAGGATCTGCAGCTTATCCATTAGGTAGGGAAATGGGCAGACTGGGTGGGCCAAGCGGTCCCTATCTGCCGTCAAATTATATGTTTCTATGTCTTGGATTACACCAGTGAGCAGATGCTCATTTATAGGTTCCACATCAGTTACATAGACAATATAATACAAATGACAGGGTTACATATGGTACAGGTAAGTTACAGGGTATAACAGCATCAAACAGCTTAGGCAGTATAGCAGCTAGCTGGCATCAGAGGTTAACACCCTACTTGGAAACTCTCAGAGGTGAGAAGAAGGAGAGGTTGCAAACATGGGTGGAAGGAGTAAGGAAGTGGGAGCAATGTCATGATCTTACAAAGCCACTATCTGACCCCTAACCTCTTGCCCAAACTGGTTTAAATCCAAAGGACTCAAAATAGCTCATTTGAATGCACAAAGCATTAGGGGAAAAATGGCCGAACTTGAACCCTGGTCACAACATTATAAACCTGATATCCTCTGTATTACTGAATCGTGGCTCAAACCTTCCATACTGTCTCATGAGATAGGCTTGCCTAGCTTCACGTGCTTCAGACGAGATCGGGTCCCCAAGAAAGGAGGAGGGGTATTAATTTATGCTAGAGCTGATTTAATAGTCAATGAGCTAACAGACTTAGAGATCAACCCTGTTGTAGAGTATATTTTTATCACAGTCATCCTTGGCCAAATCGAGAAAGTAACAATAGGCTGCGCCTACTAACCCCCTAATCTCACGTCCTCCTATGCTGAACTGATCTGTACTTTGGATTTCCTCCCAAAGAAAGACATCATATTATGTGATGACTTCAACATGAACTGGTTTGGACCCCTTAAATTACAGTGCCAAGCTGCCCTACTGGATGTAAAGCTGGAGCAACTCCTAGACGATCCCACGAGGTTGAATATGAAGTCAGGTAGGCACACTCTCCTGGACTGGATTCTAACTAATACTCTGATGTCTGTCAAAGTCACTGGAATCCTCCCTGATGCACTCAGTGACCATTCCCTGACCTACTGCATCTGGAAGAATAACTGCCCGCACCCGCCTCCCAAAATTCATATTACTAGGGACCTAACTAACTTCACTGCAGATACCTTTTGTGCAAGGCTTGCCTCAGCTGACTGGTCCCCAATATCCTCCCTGCCTGACATAAACCAGGCTTTAGAATACTTGATCAACACCTTCACCTCCATCCTTGATTATCTTGCCCCTCCCAAACTAAGGAGATCAAAAGGTACACACTCTCCCTGGCTTATTCGGGAACTGAGGCACCTTTTGCATTCACGTAATAAAGCCTGGCAAGCCTTTAAAAAATCTAAGCTCCCAACAGATTGGAATTCTTACCGCCAGCTTTGTAATAGTTGCAAATATAAAACTATACAAGCCAAAAGGGATCATCTTGTAACCCAGCAGGAATCTCACCTATCTAAACCCAGGTGTTTCTGGAAGGAATCCAACGTGCTCCTAAAGGGTAAAGAAAGGAGCCTTCCACAAACAATGTTAGCAAAAGGCTCCTTACTATCCTCACCCAAGGAGATAGCTGCTGGACTGAATCACTTCTTTATGGACCTTGATCTCTACAAAATTGACCTCCCTGACATTTGCCCAGAGAACCCGGCCAGCCAGAAGGAGGTTCCATACCCTCTCTTCTATCTAAAAGCCACCTCCCATAAGGAGGTCCTTAAACTTTTGAGGGGCCTTAATCTGGATAGCTCACCAGGTTTTGACTCCCTACCACCCAAATTCCTCAAACTAGGTACTCCTGCTCTTGCCTACCTGATCTCCTGCCTAATCAATAGATCCTTCATCACACATGCTATCCCCGACAAATGGAAGACTGCCATTGTTGTCCCAACATACAAAAGTGGTTTGACTAATCCTGTTGAAAACTACAGACCCATATCTATCCTATGCCCTATTGCCAAAATCCAAGAAAGAATCCTCTATAATCAGTTCTACTCTTATCTGGAACAAAATAGTGCCCTTACCATCCACCAGCACAGCTTTCGGAAATCATATGGGACAGAAACTGCTCTCCTGCGGGTCACCTCAGACATACTACAGGCAATGGACCTAGGTAATGCGACTGGAGCAGTCTTTGTTGACCTAACTAAGGCATTTGACCATGTCAACCACCCTCTTCTCATCTCCAAGCTTTGCAACCTTGGCCTTGATAGCAACACCCTCTCCTGGGTTACTAACTACTTAGCGAATAGATCTCAGTGCATCAAATGGGCCGGAAACACCTCTTCCCTGTCTAATACCTCAGATGGGGTACCTCAAGGATCAATCCTAGAGCCTCTCCTATTCTCACTATTTATTAATGACCTGCCTATGAACTATGGAGGGGCATCAGTCCAGCTATACGAGGATGATGCCATTTTTCACAGATCCTCCAGTGATGTCTCTAGTATTAACTCTGACCTAGCAAATGATTTTCAGATCTTAGAAACATGGTTTAAAAATAACCCTCTAGTTCTGAACACCAAAAAGACTAATTCCATGCTGTTCCACCACGCCTGCTTTGACACAAGTACCCAACCCCCCAGTGATCAGAACATCCACTAGCATACAGCTTGAAAAGTCCCCAACTTCAAATACCTGGGTGTAATGCTTGACGAGCACCTCTCCTTTGATGCACACATAACCAGCATCATAAAGGCTACCAACCAGAAGATAGGCCTCCTCTATCGAACAGCCCCCTACCTCTTGAACCGTGCTAGGAGTACTATTGCCTCAGCCACCCTTCTGCCTGGCCTCTTCTATGGGGCCTTAATAATACATTCATCTAAGCTGGGACTCCTACTCAACCTCAGTATAGCCTATCACAGGATTTCCCACTTTGCTGTAAAGACCCCAGCCCGTACCCATCATTGTTTAATGCTAAACACCTTGGGCTGGCCATCTTTCAAAGCCAAACTTGCCTTCCCAGTGTATTGCACCACCTTCAAACTAATCCACCTCCCCTCCCCCGAGTTTATCTGGCCTAGTTAACCTGAAACCTTCCCCTCGAATGCTCAGGTCCTCCCACCTCCCACTGTTAAGCCTACCCAAGACTCGCTTAGTTGTTGGCAGAAGATCTTTCTCCTTTGTAGCATCACAAAAATGGAATAACCTTCCACATTCATTACTCTCATGCAAGACTCTTCCCCTTTTCAAAAGTCTATACAAGGAAATCTTCTGCACACCCTCTGCCTATAATGGCAACTGTACCTAGCCTTATCCTGGGCACCACCACTCCTTCTATCTACTTCCTACCTCACGTCTCCTTTCTCTAGCTCACTCCTGCACTCTATCTAACTCCTATTAGCTTTTCAACCTTCTATTAATTTACAACATGTTATTTCATGAGAATGTCATCCCCTAACACTGATTGTATAGCAGCTGTTGACATCTGTTATGAACTGTCTACCGAATGTACATCATACCCAGTTTGTTGAAACATGTTAAACACCTATTTAGAACATATATTAAATCATCCTTTAAATATCTATCCAAGATATCTGTTACTCCACGATTTTATGTTTTTGACTTGCACTTCTGTAAATTATTATCTGCAATTGTTTGTTTCTACCTGTAAGGAATGTTCAGTTCCCCAGGTCGCCCCTGAAAAAGGGACTTGTTTGTCTCAGTGGGCCCACTCGGTCATCAAAATTTAAATAAATAAATAAATGATTGGGAGGAGGGTAGGTGTAACCTAAAGTGCTGGGACTGGGGTCCCTCAACCCAATGAGTTGTCAGGAGGTAAGTGCAGGTAGTTGGTTGATGCTTTGGGAGGGTGCTAATGGCAGCAGTCACATTTACTAGACTTTACTAGGTGCTACCAGTCTGCATTTGAATGATCCAATAGATGTGGCATTGATAAAATCAGGAGGTAAGGCATTAGTCCATAGTGGAGCACGATAGTAAAAGGCACGTTGTGCCAGGGCTGTGCAGCATCTGGAAACGTTGTAGGTCTGAGTGGAGGAGTTCCTTATGGGTCAGGTGCTTGATGTGGAGTTAGGAGGTTCTGGACCCCGTGGGTAGTTGGTTGAGGGAGCATTTCTTGGCGACGAGGAAGGTTTGGTAGTTTATTCTGTCTTTCAGTTGTAGCCAACCTGCCTGGGTGTAGAACTCACAGGTGTGTGTTATTCTTTCTGCACCTGTGAGCAGTTGTCCCACCTTGTTTAGTGTAGTGGTGATGCGGTTTAGGGCTGTGTCTGTCGCTGACCCGTAGATCGCCAGGCCATAGTTGATGAGGGAGACTATCAAGCTGTCGATGGCCAGGTTCAATGCCTCATGTGTTAGGCAGTGTCTATGCCTGTATAGTATCCCTATTCTTATATTAATCACCCTTGCTGTGTTGTCAGTGTGTTGGGTATACGAAAGTGTAGAGTCAAGTGTGATGCCCAGGTCCTGAACTGCTGGACATGTTCCAGTGGGTCCCCACTGGTGTTCATGATTGCAAGGGGGAGGCCTTATGCTTGCTCTGTGTGCTGGTGAACATTATAGTTTTAGTTTTTTTTGCAGTTCATGACTAATCTGTGATCTGTAAACCATTTTTCAGCAACTGAGAATCCCTTTTGGAGATCCACTGCCAGTTGTTCGGGATTAGGGCTGCTGTTGAATATGCTCGCATCATCTGCATATAGGAGCATTCGGCCTGGGCATGCAGATGGCAGTTTGTTTAGGAATAAACTGAACAGTAGGGGTCCCAGAATTGATCCTTGTGGGACCCCTGAGCAGACTGGTCTGTTATCAGAGGTGATCTCCCCTATTTTGACCTTTTGTGAATGATTGTGAAGGTAGCTGCTGAACCAGCATACTGATTCTGAGGAGAGTCCCGTAGCTGACAGTTGGTCCAGCATGAGCTCGTGATGCACTGTATCAAATGTTTTTGATAGTCGATGAAAGTTGTCTCAACCACGAGACCTTGATCAATTGAATGGTGAACGTGTCTGGTGAATTTGAGCAAGGCCGTGATAGTACTGTGACCTGATGGGAAGCTGTGTTGCTCAGGACAGAGAAGTTGGTATTGGTTCAGGTGTTCAACTAACTGGTCCGCCACGATCCGCTCAAGGGCTTTGGAGAGAGGGGGGAATATGGAGATAGGTCTGCAGTTGTTATGTAGGGTCCTGTCACCACCTTTGTGCACTGGAGTTACTGTGGCTGATTTCCGTTTCTGGGGGAACTGTGAGAGGCAGAGGGAGTGGTTGATTAGTTTGGTGAGTGGGCCTAGGACTTCAGCCAGGGCCAGCTTGATGGATTTTAGGTCCAGAGTGTCCTCGCTATGTCTAGATTTTCCCAGCACCTTCTCCATGTACTTTTTAGCTTCAGCTTGAGAGACTTCTTTAAGAAGAGTGGGCAGTTAAGTGATGGTTGTTTGGCCGTATTAGGATCAGTCGGCGGTGGGGGTTGAAGTAGTCTGCTAGTAGCACACTGCTTAGGTCCATAAACATGATATTAAGTGCGTTGGCAATGTGCATGTGGTCCAAGAACAGTACAGTGTCGATCAAGAGCATGTCTGGTGCAGATTTGGGGTCCTTGCCTATTATGTCATTGAGGTTATTCCAGAATTACTTGCTGTCATTCCAAATTCTGGAGAGGGCTTCTTTGTAGTATTTGCTTTTGGTGAGTAGGACAGCTTTAGTGCCCTCATTCCAAGCTTTTTTATACCTCTGTATGTTTATTGGGGCATGCTTGTCACAGATGGCGTTGAAGATTTTTTTTTTCAATTTAAAGTTTATTGAAATTTTTTCATACAGAGAACAGATCTACAGAAAAATATAACACATGAAAAAATATATATATATGACCTTTTACAAGATCCATTCTCCCTCCATCCTGACCCCCTTCCCCCACCCCACACCTCTCTGCACTGCAGCGGATGCAAATGGACTTAAAGAGCTGTAAAAAAGACAGTTCTAGGCAGGTTAAAGGGAATAAAGAGATTGTAGGGGCCCCCAGACTTTAATAAATCTAGCTAAATTGTTTTGAAGGCTTGCTATAGCCTTTTCTGTTCTAAGGCTAGCCAGTAATTCATTTAGCCACTCTGTATAAGTAATTAATTTCTTGTCCTTCCAGTGCAGCAGTACCAGTTTCTTGACAGACGTAGAAATTAGAGCTATGTGGTACTTACGCTTAAGGTCAGAGATCCCCAAGAAGTCCCCCAAAAGGCAGACCTGTGTGGTGAATAACTCTTCCAGGCCTATAAGGGGGTCAGCCCTTTGCTTGATTAGGGCCTACAAGGGTGCCACTTTGGGGCAGTCCCAGAAAATGAGAAGTAAGGAGCCTTCATCCTGCTCACACCTAGTACAAATAGAGGAAGTCGTCATCCCTAATCTGACCATTTTCAGTGGTGAATAGTATAAATTATGTAAAATGTGAAATTGCATGAGACAAAGCCTTTCCTGAGTAACATACTTATGACAGTTTTGCCACAGGGTAGACCAATCTATAGTGGCATTCGGGAAGAGAGAGGACCAATAAGCAGAAGGGCCAAAAGAATCAGGATATATCCAGTCATATAGGAACTGAAACATATTGGACACCACTTCGGGAAGGCCTGCAAGAAAGCACAGATCAGACTAAAAGGAAAGGTCAGAAAGTTGTTGCTGTGGGGGAACATTCCTGACCACCTGAATCACCAGGTATCGGAGCTGGAAAATGTTAGAAGATGGAACATCCCATTTGTTGAGGATTTCAGAAGAAGAAAGCCATCCCCCTCCCTCTTTCACCAACAGTGAGAGAGAATGTCCTTCTAACTGAGGAAGCCAAAGGGAAGAGATACTTTTGCCCCCTATTTTAAAATTAGGATTACCTTGTAGGGGTTGTGCCAGGTCTTGAGTGTGTTTATACTTTAGAAAGGCACAAAGCTGGGAATGGACCCTGACAGCTGTAGCTATAGGGGAACCTCATAATTGTACAGGGAGAGATTTAACCTTTGTGTATAGAAGCGTGGAAGGGAGAGACCCTGGGATCTAATTAGGGCTACTTCTAGCTTGAGCCAAACCGGTGTGTAAGGACTAGTATCTTGGGAGCCCTCACAAGTTAACCATCTGAGGTATTTACTGGCATGACTGGCCCAGTAGCAGAGACCTATATGAGGGAGATGTAGGCCCCCTTTGATCTTTGGAGCTGCTAGTTTATAATATGCCAATCTTGGCCTTTTGCCGGCCTAGATAAATTTGGTAATGAGACCATGAACTTTTTTAAACCAAGAAAGGGGAAGCCAAATATTTAACATATTAAGTGGGTAAAAGAGATGGGGGAAAACATTCATCTTAATCAAATTGACTCTGCCCCAGAGAGACATTGGGAGGAGGGACCATCTATTCAAATCTTGGTTAAGTGTAGTGAGCAGGGAGTCCAAATGTTTTTTCCAAAAATGGGCCTGACTTCTGGTGAGATCAATTCTAAGATATCTCATGGATTCAGCTTCCCAGAAAAGCCCCAAGGCCGTGATGACAGGTTTCAGGAGTTTATGATTGAGAGGGAACACAACTGTCTTTTCGACATTTAACTTGTTATTGGAGAGAGTACTAAATTCTTTAATGATAGCCAGCATAAGGGGCATAGATGTTGGGGGATGTGATAATTGGAGCAGAAGATCATCCGTATAGGCTGAAACCTTAATTTCGTGCCCCAGGATGGTGATGCCCTGTATCAATGAACATTCTGTAAGCCTATGTATAAGAGGCTCCAGATACAAATTGAAAAGTAGAGGAGACAAGGGGCAACCTTGCCTCATGCCAGATTGTAAAGGGAACAAACCCAAAACCACCCCATTGCTGGATATCCAGGCAGATGGGATCTGATAAAGGGCCTGAATCCATGTCTGAAACTCAGAAGGGAAACCAAATGCATGTAGGATTCGAAATAAGAAATTCCAGTTGATCCTGTCAAAAGCCTTCTAGGCATCGACAGAAACTAGAGCTGCTGGGAAATCTGCATTTCTGGACACCGAGAAGACATGGCCAGGGTACATAAATAGTGAATCGAAGACCTGCCCTTCATGAATCCTACCTGCTCAGGACCAATAAGATCTGGAAGAACTGTGCTGATACGGTCTGCTAGTAGCTTAGTCAGGATTTTAATATCCTGATTAAGAAGGGATATAGGTCTATAACTTGTTACTAATTCTGGGGGCTTACCGAGTTTGGGTAGGAGGACAATTAGGGCTTCAAACAAAGATTTATCAGTGTCATGCCCTAAAAGAATGTGCTGAAATAAAGGCAAGAGAAGTGGGATTAACTGGTCTGTGAATATTTTATAAAAATTAGGGGAAAAACCATCAGGCCCCAGAGTTTTGTCCATGGGAAGTTCCTTAATGATTCTAGCTACTTCTACATATGAAATTGGAGATAATAAAGAATGCTGTTGGACTTCTGAGAGGGAAAGAAGATGAGAATCAGCAAGATATCTATTCAGATTCTGTTCAGAAGGGGGATTTGGCATGGGACTATACAACTGTTTATAGCAACAATTAAATTCAGATAAAATATCAGCTGGGGAAGTCTTTAAGGAGCCATCCTCCAAAGACTGAACGGCCACAATGAGCCTGGATGACACTTGCTGTTTGAGTCTCAAAGCTAGTAATCATCCAGCCTTCTCTCCTTGGTCAGTTCAACAGGCATTGGTTTTCAAAATAGCGAACTCTGCCCTCTCTCTCAGAAGTTCCAAACAGGTATTTTTTAATTTAAGAAGGTCCTGTCTGAGTTGTTCAGGGGATTGTGGAGATAATTTGGCTTCAATGTGTCTGATTTGAGAAAGGGTGGTGAGTAATTGCATCTCTCTTGTTTTCATTTAGAAGCCAGAGGCGTTGAAGGTTTTTATGAAGTGGTCCAGGGCTGTGTCCCCATTATTGACGTTATATAGTGCTGTCCAATCTGGGCATCTTGAAAGAGAGAAGGGAGAGGGGGATATAACAGAAAATACCTCACAGGGTAAAGAAGGTACAGTAGGGAAGTATTTTTCAGAACAAAAGTGCTCAAGAACAAGAGGACATGCTATAAAGCTGGAGAAGGGTAGATTCAGGAGAGATGTGAGGAAGTACTTCTTCACAGAAAGAGTGGCGGATTCCTGGAAAAGCCTTCCAGTGGTGGTGGTGGGGGCTCAAACAGTGGTGGAGTTCAAGAATGCATGGACTAGGCATAAGGTAATCTTAGTGGAAAGGAAGTGGGTGGAGGGAGCAAGAGCCAGAGATCAAGTAAGGTCTGTAGTGATACCGTGGGTAGGGAAAAATGGGCAGACTGGTTGGGCCAAGTGGTCCTTATCTGCCATCAAATTCTATTTCTATGAAATGGAGAGATCAAAATTATTATCTGCTAAAAATTGTATCCAGGAATCCAAAATAATACTTTTATTAAAAAAAAAAACAGAGACCCTGGTCCAAATTCCTGGGTTCATATGTGCATCAAAATTATGTTGCAAATTATCACTGCCTGTGCCACTAGCCTCCACAAAGTACATGAGTCAAAAAGATTAACTGCTTCCAACATCCTCTTCCATGGTTGGTTCTGATGATTTAGTTTTTTGCTAGCTACAATAAGAAGGATTTATATTGTCTTCTAGCAAGATTCAGCTCAATAATTTTTGTTCTTTTACAGTTGGCTCTTACTTCCCTTAAAACTCTGTTCAGATTATTTTTGGCTTGCTTACGTTCATTATCATGCCATTATTTAAGTTTTTTTTATATTCTGCATAACATAGTGGTAAGCATATATCTCACAATTTAACATATGAGTGCAGTTGTTTCACTTGATAATATGATTGTAATATGTCATGCTGTAACTGAGTGCACTTGTGACCCAATAATAGATCACAGAGTTTCTCCTTTTTTTTTTTGCTTACTCTTTTTCTTCTGCAGGCTCCTGGTCGGCACTCTTCATCTGTGCTTCCCTCGTCTCCAGGCACTGTCCCATCTGCCCTCAGCCTCTTTAGGGCCCTCGTCTTCTTCCCCTGTGGCAGGTTGGCAGGGAGGCAGGGAGGCAGGTAGCCCCCAACTCTCCTGTTAGGTCTGGATCCAGTTCTGGCAATGCCCCTGAAGCTGGGGTGCCCGTCTGATGGCCATCAAGCCGCCACAACCTAGGATGTAATTTTTCCATTTTTTTCCCTTGTGCGGCATGGCATGCAATGATGCCTACAACCTGGTGGCACATGCTCCTGTGCATACCACATCAAACATCTGCTGTGCTACCACCCCTTGTAATTGTGGCTCCATGTCACCAACCCCCAGCCTCTGCTAGGGGTCAGGCATGCACTGGCCACAGGTCCCCCCCTCTTCCTGGAGATGGAGACCAATCCATTGGATGCTCAATCCATCTCCTCCCTTCTTACCCATGGTGGCCTGTGCTTGTTCCTGAACACGGGTCACCGGTGCGGCGCGAGGTGTGGCAACCAGCACCTAAGAACCAGAGTGACAGATTATCACATAAATTCTGGAGTTTACTCCCATAATAATTTACTGCAATGTCTTTAGAATTTCTTATAGTGTTAACAGGTTTATTCAAAGTTGGAATCAATTTGATGTCTTTGAAGCTGTTTAAGGTGCCAATTCTGGTATTCATGTTGCCCATTAATATTTTAGGATTCAATGCAACAGTGAAGCCCGCTAGGATCAAGTGCAGTGTCACAGTTTCCCTGCACGACAAGAGGGATTAACTCCCATTTAAATTGCATTGTTCCCTGCAGTAACTCTACTGCAGAATTCTGCAGAGTTGGGCTTGATCCTGGTGAGCTTCACTGTATGTTTTGCTCAATTAATGAAGTCTCCACTAAATTCCACATTGACAAGGTTGAGGTTTTAGTTCCTAGGGGTGGATCATAAACATTACATAAGAGGAGTGCTTTGTTATTGATCTTTAAATGTAAAATAATCACATTATTATTTTGTAACATGACTTCTCCAATGGTTAACACTGTGTCTCTTCTAATAGCAATTAAAAGATCTCCCATTGGTCTTTCCTCTGTCCTTCTTTCTAAAGCTGGTGGGAAAATAATCTGAAGTTCATTCATACCAGGGTTCATAATCAAGTTTCTTACAGTAATATTACATCATGTTCTGTAATAAAATTTATTAATTCAGAGTCAACCACTTTATGTAATACCTCCACAAAATTCCAGAATTAAAGCTTTAACTTCTTGCTTTCTTCAAGAACCTTGTCAGTTGGTTTAACCTGTCCTTTACTTGAGTATAGTCGAGATGCCTAGCAGTTTTGAAGAGGTGCATTCCTATCCCCAAGGAGCATTTATAATGAATTTGTTCTACATGAGGTACATTATCTGCTTAACAGCATGTGCATCTATCAAAATTCAAGCCAAATTTGTCTAAATATTCTGCTTGTTGCATTATCTTTTTAGAAATAAGTCTATTAATACATAATGGGCTCGATATTCAAATATGTACAATAGCACTGCACAAAGGTTTGCACTGTGCTTGCCCCTGCACTGGACTCTGAGGAGGTTTTGTTCAGTTGGGTGTCACACTGGTGCTATACAACTGAATATAGGGCCACGTCAGTGCAGCACGAAGTCAAGCAGTGCTGCCCTGACATAGATCTGGGTTGTATGCAGCCCATAGTGAAGTTAAAGGAACTGTGCCCCCAGACCAGATAGCACCGGGAGCCCCTAATGTGATATTCAGCCCACAACGTGCAAATGAGCACATTGGGCATGCAAGGCACTATGGGTAATTCGCATGCCCATTATGGGCCCATTTGCATGGGAAGCAGTGGCAGGTTTGCACCCGTCCTGTGGCTGCCTACCACATCAAGCATGGTGGCAAGCACCCCCACACCTTGAATGGCCATTCCCCAATGCAAATATCCTCACTTATGTCCAGTGGCACCCCTACCCTCTGATCACCCGTTCCTGTAATATTCCTATCTTCCCTACAATAATGATGTTTTTCCTGGTATCTAATGGCAACACCTGCCCTTCAATCTTGGCCCGAGATGCTGAGTGACTCCCTGGTGTCTAGTGGTACCCCCCAACCTGTCCCATTCCATTGTACCCTGACACCCCAGTGGCTAACAGCCCCCACTGCCTGCTGGGCACCCACCAGCCAATCCCCACCTGTACCTATGATGGCACCATGCGGGGGGGTCCAATACAGATGGCTCAGCAGTTTCGGCTCACTTTCTCGCCAGCCACCATCCAGAATGACAGGAACATGTACAGTAATTGCTCGGTGTTCTCTGTCATCCCAGGTGGTGGCTGACCGAGGAGGTGAGAGGAGGGCTATGCCAGTTGCCTTATCAGTCACCCTTCATGGCACCATCTACATAGTTACGGAGTGGGTGTTGGCTTGTGGGGTGCTTGGCGTGGGTGGTAAAGGGGGGCCAATAGCCACCAGGGTGTCAGGGTGGCACTGGGATGGGTGCTTAGTAGGTGGGGGTACCAGAGAATACCAAGGAGTCACTCAGCATGTCACGCCAGGGAATCAAAGGGCAGGATCTGCCACTAGACCCCAGGGAAAACATAATTATTATGGGGATGGGGTCAAAGGGCATGGGGTGCCAGTAGACACCAGAGAAGCAGCACTTCTATAGGGCTGAGCAATCAGAGGGTGGGGTGCCACTAGCAACCAGGGCATACTCTAAGCAGACCGGGATAGGTGATTGGAGGGTGTGGGGGTGTCACTAGACATCAGTGAACACAAAATTATTATGGGATGGGCGATCGGAGGTTGGGGTGCCACTGGACAACAGGGATAGCAGTACAAATGCAGCAGTGGACAAACAGAGGGTGGGGGTGCCACTGGACATCAGAGATGTCAGTACAAATATGGCGGTGGGTGATCAGAGGGTGGTGGGTGCCACTGGACACCAGGGACATCCCAGTAAAAATGCAGCAGTAGGCAATCAAAGGGTGAGAGGTGCCACTGGGCAGCAGGGATATCAGTATGAATATAGCGGCAGGTGATCAGGAGGCTGGGGGTGGCAGTAGACAACAGGGCATCCACCAATTCAATGGGCTAGGGTTCAGCGGTTGGGGTGGGTAGCTGCAGTAATGCTGCCTGCTGCCAGAGCCTTGCACCCCACTTAGCTGGAGTTTGCAAAGATGGTAACTTGTGCATGTTTGGGTCTGGGTGGCAGTTATTGCCTGTACAAACCTTTGAATCTGCCACTGTGCCCATATGCACAAGTGGACCCCTCATTTGCATGGGCACAGCACTAAGATAGCGCTCAGGTGCTAATGGGTATTGCCCATGCTGTGGTGGGCTCCGAATCTAGTCCCCACCCACAAATCAGTTGCAAAAGTCAGTTAGCATGGTTAAACACTGCTTAGCCCCCTGGCTAACCTTTGAGTATCAGGCTCAAGAAAGATGTCTACCTGGTCATATCCAGTAAGGTCTTGTGCCCAACCTATTTCTAGAAAGTATGCTGCCATGCTCCTACTCTCTAATAGGTCCTGAAAGGTGAATAAAACCTTACTATACAGGCTAATTATTGATTCATCTGTCTTTTGTGCCATACCATATGTTAAAATAGCTGGTTTTGCATCTGCAGGGTCATGCCAGGGAATATGATTTCAAATATAGTTTGAGAAACTGATTTAGAAACTTGGAATATTACCCATTTCTTCCAGATTAGGTCTTGTAGGGCCTAGGAACATTGACACTGATATCTAGTTTTCTTAAATATTTTTTTTCTCCAGATCTGGCATAATATAAACTGAGACTCTGTTATAATACAAACTCTGAGTTGGAAGTTATCTAAGTGATAACATTTAGTTAGTTGGAGTATACGAAGCAATAACTGGCTTCTGTGGAATGCCAAGGCAAAGCTAAAGCATTTAATCCCCTCAGAAGCTGGTTATTGGGAGTCATCATTTTAATTGTCGAGACAGTGTAATAGTAGTGGCTCAGAAAATCTGTATGACGTTTTAAAAACTAGTACATATTTCCTCTGTGACAGCTTGTGAGCTGAAACTGGACCAGCTCCTGTGCCTGCCGGAAAGCTACAGTTGTACAGCAACAGCATCACCAAGGTGATACTTTCTGGCATCATTTTCGTCTGCATGTAGCTCCCTTGTGGGTACAAGTGTGTGGGCTGTCTTGGCTCTCACTTACTGCCTGACCCAGTCGCCACAACACAGTGAGGTGAGAAGGTCAACATTAACTTTTTCAAGATACAGAGGAAGCACACAATTTTCTGTTTAATTTAAAACACTGTCATTAGATTTACTCAAAGCATAATCACTCTAAGAACAATTTACTGATATAAAAGTTTTATTTAATGTGAAACACTTTGACTAATTAGACATTAAGAGCAGGTGCGACTTGTTTCTGAACTCTCATCCAGTGAGTGGCAACATTTGAGATGCATTCTTTCTATAAAAGCCTGAATTAGCTGAAAAGCTTTTTTTATCACTTTTACAAGATCAGAGGGTCGGACAACATTGTACAGCACTAAGAGCCTACAGAATTAAAAAACAGGCATACAACTTTGCCTTACACAGTAAACTGCATGGTCCTATTCAATATAATTCAAAAGGCGAATTTATGTACATGGTAGAATAGTTATGCATAATGAAGGTGTTTATATAGAATTAGCATAGTAAAAAAAGGTGTTTATAAAGTTATTAAGTTTACAGTAGCTTAAATGTATTTACAAGTGTTTATAATTATCATGAACAGTAAAATAAACTGTTTAAGATGGTATTCTGTTTACATCAATTTAAGGATATTACAGTAGCATTTGCAATGCAAGGGGTGTGAAAACGTGAAAGGAGTATGAACAAGCATGTGTCAATGCCGAATGTTGTCTCGCTAGCATTGGCATTGGTAGTGCAGGAGTCAGTGACCCATAATAGGAGTGGCAGTGAGGTATTGTACTGATGCCAACCCCACTCCCACCATGCAGAGACTGACAGGCATTGGGTGTGCTTGGTCGCCACCATAACGCCTATGCCATTTTACTCACCCTACCCTATAGACACTGACAAGTGTTGCGGAGTGCTTTGGGGTCCTTGGGCATTATACTTACCCCATTCCATAAGGAAATATGCTGAGTTGGGTTCAGTATAGGAGAACGAGGTGAACTTTGTGGCTGAACACTCCGAGGTACACCTCGATGCCTGTCAGTAGCTGCAGGGTGGGGTTGGGGGTGGAATGGTGGGAGCATTACAGCTGATGATCCCAAGTCACACCCGTGATGCTTGTCAGTCTCTACAGGGTGGGGTGTAACAGTTGGAAACCCTAACATCGTAGGTGTGTGTTGGTATTTTCACTCCAAATTATCAACATGGGTTTTTTGTGACACCACTTCATGAAGAGCGGCAGTATCAGTTTGTTAGCCGAAAGGTGATTTTGCACAGCGACTATGCCATTTGGCTTCACAGGTAGGTAAACACATTTTGGGCAGGATGTGAAAAATGACAACTGTATTGTTCATGAGGAGATGTAAAACAATGGCAATGCTGAAAATGTGGAGCGAAAATATGAAAAATTGGTGAAGTCATGAGCATGCATAGAAACTGTGCAACGCACGTTCCATAACCTAATTATTTTTTGGAGTTTTTAAACCACATTTTCAACATAGGCATTTTGGGACATCCCCTCATGAACAGTGGCACTGTGATTTTCTTAATCTGTCCCAAAAGTTGATCTCCCACAGCGACCATGCCATTGTACGCTACAGGTGTGAAAACACATTTTGGGCAGGATGTGTAAAATGACAGCTGTACTGTTCATAAGGAGGTATGAAAAAATGGCAGTGCTGAAAATCTGGCATGAAAATATTGCAAATTTGTGAAGTTACAAGGGTGCATGGAAACTGCGCAACACATGCTTGTAACAGTCATTTTATGGACTTTCATCACCAAATTTCAAACATAGGCATTTTAGGACCTCTGCTCATGAACAGTGTCACTGTCATTTTGTCAAACTGTCCCAAAACTGATTCCGCATACAATGACTGTGCTATTCTGCGACCGGACGTGCGAAACACATTTTAGCCATGATATGTAAAATGACAGCTATACTGTTCATAAGGAGGTATGGGAAAATGGCAATGTTGAAAATCTGGCATGAAAATATTACAAATTCACAAAGTTATGAGCTTGCATGGAAACTGCACAACGCACGCTAGTAAAACAGCCATTTTTTTAATTTTTGCCACCAAATTTGCAACATAGGCTTTTTGAGAGCCCCCTTCATGAACAGTGTCATTTCATTAATCAGTCCCAAAGGTGATTCTGTGCAGTGCCCGCGAAATCACCTTTCAGGACTGAATAATGCCATGACAGTGACTGAATTCATAAGGAGGGGTCCCACTAACCCCATGTTGAAAATTTGGTGCCAAAATTCCCCAAAATGGCTGAGATATGCACCAAAGTTGAAAAAACCCTATTTATGCCATTATACAGCTTACCTGCGTTTCTTCAGGTTGCGGTCAGCTTTGAAGAGTGCAGACGTGTTCCCGGTCCACTGAAGATCGTCGTGCCGGGCTCCAGAGGTAAGTATGGGGTGAGGGGTATGTGGGGAGGTGGGGTACGCAGAGGGTGGGTGTGGGTTGAGGGAGGGTGCAGGACAGACCTCGAGGAACCATTTTCTGAATTATAGGTTTAAAAAAAAAAACATTGCAGGACTTTTTTTTACAGGGGCATTTGGCATGCTGGGGTGGGCTCCCAGTGTGCCACCTGAGTGTTTTGAGGGGGTGCTGTAGCTGACAGGGTATTGGGCACCCTCATCAGCACATACCAAGGTGAAGGGGGGGGACAAGAGCCAAGGGGTATTGGATCCCCCTGGCACATAACAAATGGGGGGGGGACATTATGCCAATAGGGAGTGGGCTCCCCCATCGGTAAATTAAACTGGGAAGGGGGGACTAAAGCTGACAGGGATTGGGCACCCCCATCAGCAAAGAAAGACTGTTGTAGGGGGGGCGCATGATACAGAGGGGGATTGGGCACCCTCTTGGCACATACATGAAATGGGAGAGAGGGGGCATTATGCTCGCAGGGAGTGGGCTCCCCTGTCAGCAAATGAAGTGGATCAGGACATGCCAACAAGGGGATTTGGTACCCCTGAAGTTGGCACTCTGCACGGTGGCAGTCAATGCCGCCATGTTTATTGAACTGCTTCACCAGGAAAGGCACGCTGCTGCATGACGAGCTTGGCTCTCATTGCAGTGGACCTTTTCTTAGATCTAGTGGCCAGTTTACGTGTTGCTGGTGTCAGTGCCTGCAGCTGCCTTATTGGGGAATGAGGGACGCACCTACTGATGCATGCCCTGCATTCACCCACAGTAACCACATCTCCAAATATTCTACTACTGCAATATGTTGGCTGGTGTGCAAGCGCAAGCCAACATAAAAATTATTATAAGCAGGTATACAGTATGAACTGCAAAATATTCATTTTGAGACTGTTTTTAACAATTTTATTATATAATGAAAATGCATTAGCTCTCAATGTAATTAAGGCAAGTATTTTTTTCTACACACAAGGTTATGAATGTAAAAGTGGCAAGGTTTGGAGCAGACAAGTGAGGGCTTACAGGCCAGTAAAAATGAAAAGATAGCACTTAATTGTGTAAGCATCAATCCACGATATAGGAGGGCTCTATTAGGGAATTAATGCCTGGTTTGGGGGTACAAGGCCACAGACCAAGTGCCTCTAACCACCAACCAGGGATTAATTTTCTAGTAGAGCCCAACTTTAGAGTGGATTAATGCACTTGTAACATGGCTAGTGCAAGGTGACTACTGTTACAAGTGAAGTACATGTGGAAAAGAAATGAACAGCAAGTCACAATATTGCTTAATGCAATATTATATGCTGTTCAAGTCTACACTTTTGACTTAAAACATAGGCTATGTAAATGTCCTGATGTGCGCATGCACATTGACAACTAGATACACATTTATATTGAGACTGCTTTTTTTACTACACCTTGCAACGTTATGTTTTCAATTAAATAACACATGAAGATAAGAAAAACATTTAGTTCTGTTTGTTGATATGGTGCTCTGTTCAGTTGTTTTGTTTGTTTTTACTTCTAAATCACTAATGCATTATGGGTGAAGTACAAATATTTACATAACTGTACTTCTGCATGTCAATGTTTTGCAATTTAGACAGATATGCAAACATTGGTACTGTCCCCACAATGCACTACTGACAGGACAGAAGTAACAAGACTGGCGATCGCTCCATTGTGCTGCAGAAACACGGAGTTACAGTGAGAAAGAGACAGAGACAGTGATTACTGCTAATGTTTCTGTCTCTGTCTCTTCCTCTGATCATCCACTGCCGGAGTTCCACGGGGCGGCTGCATGCGGTAAGAATGGGATTTTCTTTGCCCTGGATGTGTCTCTGCTCTTTTTCTACTGTGATTTCTGTCAGTACTGCAGTCAAACTTAACATCTGCTATCGAGAGGCGCAGAGAGAAACAAAACCCCAAAGAGATGTGGGACACATAGTGATTGTTTTCCCCTCTATCTCTTTCCAAGTAAATGTGCTCCCAATGGTAAGCATGCATTACTAGGGAATTAATGCCTGCTTGATTTTCTGTCACTGTTGTGTCTGCACCAGTGGTATTACTGTATTACACTATGATATTAATTGCCATGTTACAAGTGCACTTCAGAACACGTGACTGGTTTTAATGGTGGAAAAAGCAATTTAAATGTATTAGTGCAGTCACTATTTTATCTTGAAAGTTTTTTGCTACATAAAACAATGTACTTGATTATAAAATGACATTTAATGCTGTAAATAGTTGCTAAAATAAGCATTTAGAAAATACAGATAAAATATACTGTACTCTAAGAAATGTTTACATGCATTTTATTTTCACTATGTTCATGGTTTTGAAAAAAAACTTGCAAACATTAAGGGAAAGGTAAATAAATGCAATGCGATTAAAAGTGTAGTGCTATAAAGAGCCACCATGGGAAACAGTGTGGAAGGCAATAGACACAAATCTGAACATAGTTTACATTGAGGATAATGTATGGTCCTCTATCGGTAACCGGTCTGTTAACCATCGAGAGGTCACCAGGGCGACCGTGTAAACCTCGAGAGAGAAGCTCGAGAGGTTTATGTCGCCATGGCAACCTTGAGACGGTTAGCAGTAACCAGTTGCCAATAGAAGGTCCATACATTATTTTTTATAGTGTATGGTCCCAAGAAAAAATGAAAACGGCTCCTTACTTTTCAAAATATAGTCACCGCTGTGGCCATTCAGTCATTCCCTTACCAATGCATGCATCCGTCGGTTCCCGAGTGAAAAAAGGTGCACACATGCGCAGACCGATCCCGTTGTTAACCTACTGATGTGACGTAGCATCGATAGGTTAACAACATTTCTGCGTCACAACGATGGTATAACAACCTTAGAAAATGATGATTTCCTAAGGTTAACAGTTTTCTACCATACATAATAATGCATTTAACATCAGGAGGTGAAGCTCAAATCCTTATCTACCACAGTTGCTGCAACAGATCATTGCTCCACTCAGACACTGACCACTGAGAATTCTCTAAAAGTGTAGCACTAATTAGTAATTACAATACTTTTTTGGAGCCTAAATCCTCTTTTGGGGTGGGGGGTGGGGATGCAGCCAACCTGAATTTAGCATGACATTACTAGAGAATTTGTGTGTGTGTGGGGGGGAGGGAACGCCACACTGTGCTTAAGGAGTTAAGATTGGACCTTGCCGCACAGACAGTACACTCTTTTTAAGATGTCCTAAGATGCTAAGGAAAAGTAAAGTAAAAGACGTGATGTGCTGCATTCCAGTTTTATTGATACATTATTAGTAAAACAAGACAAAAAATCAATGCAACCTATCCAAACTATCCAAAACGACATTCACTCATTTCAGTGTGCAGTTCACTAACTTGCTTGATCTGCCCTCTTCTGTACTTGTCCATCCCAGAAATCTATAAAGAAAAGCTGACAGTAAAATGCAGTGCTGTACAGTGCTAGTTAAAGAGCTGCTGACACCTCAAAGAAAAGTTTAGAAAAATAATATTTAGGTATGATTCAGCTTACATTCCGTATATATTCTATAGATTTCTCCCATTATTTATTGCTAAGGAAATTTGCATGAATACATGATCTTTATCCCTTAGAGTTTATCTGCTTCTATAACTGACTCCCTACTTCATGTCAGCCTGAAGAGGTTATGAGGGCCTATTCAAGACACCTTCCCCCGAGCACCCAGCTCACAAAAATATTCAGCCTGGAGAGGTTGTGAGGGCCTGTTCGAGTTGCCTTCCCCCAGCACCCGGCTTACAAAAATATTCAGGTATGACTGACTCTTGGAGTGGACTGAGTTGGAGTTAGTTTTGGCACCAATTTCAAACTGGTACTGATTTCAAATACTCCTTGCCTACTTAATCTGCATAGCAATACTGATAGTTTTTGGCCTTCCAACTTGACTGAATTATAGCAGCTATATGCCTAGGTTTGCTGAGTGTTTTAATCTAATGTTGCAGAATTCTAGCCTTTTAGAAGCAATTTGCTGTGTTAAGTGCTACACACTTGCTACTGCAGAGTGTGTTGTTTATGTGTAGAAAAGCAGCCTTTAGCTTTCTATCTTTCTGTATGCTAGGAACATGCATATTTAACACAGCTTTAATTTAACTTAGTACAGCTTCAACTTTATTGTTACAAATTCTGTGTGTTTTAAGAGTCATTTTTAGCACAGGTCTAATTTAATTTAGTACAGTTTAACTTTACAGATTCTGAGAACTTTAAGACGTTCTTTTTAGCACAGCTTAATTTAGCACAGTTCATCTTTATTGGTGCAAATTCTGTGATTTTAAAATCCCCAAACCCTATCTGCAGCCTAACTAAATTAACTACAGAGTGCCTTAAGCTACAGACTGCTCAGCTACAGTTTAGTCCCAGCCTGCAGTCTGATTGTTTTTTTTTACTCCATGTGCTCCGAAGGGAACTAAATGCCTACTCTCAACTCCTACTTTAATTTTGGATGCAGCATTCTTAATTCAGAGCACTCATTTCAGACTTTCTCCTTCCCCAGTTAACTCCCCTGCCATTTCAATTCGGAGCACTCATTTTAGACTTTCCCTCCCCCCAGTTAACTCCCCTGCCATTTCTAATTTCAGCCCCTCCACTCCTTACCTGCATATAACCCCTCTTCTTTGCTTCTTCCATAGCCTGTAGAGGTCGTGAGGGCCTGTTTGAGTCACCTTCCCCCGAGCACCCGGCTCACAAAAATATTCAGGTATGGCCGACTGTTGGAGTGAACTGAGTCAGAGTTGGTTTTCCCCACTGACGCTTTGTGTTGGCTGCCCCATCACCCCCACCACCACCCTTGGTGAACTTCCTATTATATAGGATTGCACATGTGTCTGGAATAAACCAATCCACTGCCTTTTCCATCTGCAGATTATCAATGCAAACCACTAGCCGCTGCTACTAGCTTAATCCACCACCTCCACTCAATTAGACGTACAATGCAGCCTCTCTAACTAGCTGTAATCTCTCTACTTGCTCCTTTGGTCTCCCTCCCACCATCCTCACACCAGTAGATGGAACTCTGCCACCTGGCATTCTTCCCCCCAGGCTGCTCCAGCACCCTCCTTCTTCACCACATTGCCTCCTGTGACCCACCTCACATATCTGCTGTCAGACCCTTCAGTCCTCCCACCCTCTTTCCACATTGGCCTAACAGTCCTTAACTCCCCAGCACATAGCACTCCAGTGCCATCCTTTTTGGTACCTAAACCATGCTATAAGCCTGCAAGGGTCCTACCCAATGCCAGGTTTCTAATTCCATTACTGCTCCTGTTAGCCGGCGACATCGAGCCAAACCCTGGGCCAAACTCCACACCCGGCCCAAACCCCAACTCACCTCTCCAACTCCCAAGGGGTCTAAAACTAGCCCATATAAATAAATGCAGTCTCCTCGATAAACTAATCCTTCTGCAACCTACTGTCCTTTCCCTTAAACCTGACATTATGATCATTACGGAGACCTGGGTGAAACCCCACAATATGGAAGCCGAATTCTCTATTCCTGGCTATACTCTTCTTCATCATGATCGGCCGGGTAACAAAACAGAAGGTGGACTAGCCATGCACACTGATGCCAAGCTCCAGTTCACCCCAGTCCCATTACCTTTGCTCACACAAACCATTGATGCCTTACTGGTCAAACTCTCCCTCCCTCACACTAGCACAATATTTATCGCCGGTTCCTATTGCTCACCTGACTCCAACTTGCCATCAATCATAAATCACCTGGGTCACCTGTCATCCCTGGCTTCCAGGGGTAAGCTTCATATTCTTGGTGATTTTTACCAAAACTTCCTATCCAGTACTAGCACCAAATTATGCAACCAGGTGGCCACACTCAGCTTATCACAACAGATCACAGAGCCCACACGTCACAACCACAGATCCATGAACCACACTCTTCTGGACTGGTCCGTTACCTCTCACCCTCACTGTATACTCACATCTGGCCTCCTAACGGACTCATTGAGTGATCATCACATGATCTACTCAGTGAGGAAGGTATTCAGGCCCAAGGCACTGCTGCACAGGACTCTACGGACCAGATCATACAAAACCTTTGACCTTGTATCACTCCTGCATGACCTGGCAAACACGGACTGGTCCTATATCCCCCAGGCTACCTCTTTCAACTCTACCCTGGAGTACTTCAAAACCAGGTTCCTCAAAGTCTGGAATCGTTATGCCCCCATCAGACATACCCAGGTGTGAGGTGCCCACCTGCCTTGGATTTCAGCGAACCTCATGGCCCTCCTCAGAGCACGCAATCAGGCATGGAAGTCTTTCAAGGGCTCCGTACACCTGAGGATTAATGAAAATATAGGGCCGTTTGTAATGCCTGCACAAGGCAAATCCACCAGGTAAAAGCCAAATACTTCAAATACTCTTTCCACACCAACATAAACCACCCCACTAAATTTTGGAAGGTGGTTACATCATTATTCTTCCTTCCCTCACAGTTCCCCGCCCTGGTTCTAAATGTTGGCAGCTCCACTGTCACTGACCCTCTCACGGTGGCCACTGAATACAATGCCTTTTTTACAAGCTGCATATCGTCACTGCTGTCCATGCTCCCCCCTGCCCCACTCATCCGTCCATCCCTGTACACCCTGTTCCTGACCTTCCCGCTGCCCCCTCCTTTGCCTTCTGCCAGGTCTCCCCTAATAAAGTCTACAATGCCCCTGCTCACCCTAAATCCTGCTAAAGACAAGTGTCCCACTGGTCTTGACTCCAAAATGCTCTACCTGTCGGCCCCTGCCATTGCCATCCCACTGGCATCACTCTATAACCTCTACTCTCTTGCATCAATCCCTTCTGACTGGAAGCATGCCACAATTATCCCACTCCCTAAAGGCGGTGACCCCCCAGTTCCTGTTAACTACCATTCTATCTCCCTCCTTCCTATCTTGGCTAAACTTCAAGAACACATTGTCCTCTCTCAACTCTCCACTTTTCTAGACTCTTCTTCCTTTTTCTTTTGCAGTTACTTTTTTATTGTAGTTATTGTGATTATACATACAAATACACTACATTCTCCAGTATACACTTACATAAATTCTTAATGGGAGAAGGAAAAAACATGTCTGAAGTATTATACAATGATATTAAAGGGGAAAACAAATGTTGAGAAAACAATATGTAGCAGTACAATCTGTATGATAGAGAGAAGATATGGCAATTTATGCTTCAATGGGTAAAAGGAGCAGATACAAACAAGAAATATGAGTAGTTGTGATTGTACTTCCATTATGCTGTAATTTAATACGAGTATGTGCAAGACTGTATAAAGGAAGAACATAAAAAAGAGAAAAATATCTAAGAAAGTGAACAAGAATGAAGAAGGAAAGGGAAGAAGAAAAGGAGATAGAAAGATAGAAATAGAGGAGATGAAGAAGGAATGAAAGAGCTAGAAGCGAGATTCCAATGTGAACATATAACAACACATGGATTAAGTGACGATATGTGTAGACGTGTTTAAATATTTAAAATAGTCCTGCCAGCATTTGTTATATAAATTAAGTCGGTCAGAGGCTAAGTGTGACATACGATCAAGGATGGCATATTGAGATAGTTGTTTGAGAATATCCAGGAGGGTGGGAATGATGTTGGATTTCCAATGCATTAGTATAAGGTGTTTAACTTTTTATTTTTTTTTATTTAGTTTTTGTTGACCGGGTAAGTGCACTAGACAAATCCTGCCTATTTTCAGGCACAACCCGGGGGACAGGGATACAGATGAATGCCAACTGACCTTGAACCAGATTAAACTTGAAATTTGGAGAGGACACCGGGGAAATTTCCCTACTCTTTTCGATAAGTGCCATGGGATCTTTAACATCCACCTGAACTACCACCAATCCAGGCAGATGGGACCTCGGTTTAACGTCTCATCCGAAAGACGGCACCTCAGAAGTGCAGCACTCCTCTCATGCTGCACTACAGTGTCAGTATTGGGATATTAACCCAAGTGCCAGATGTGGGAACTGAACCCACAGCGCTCTGATCTCCTGGCCTCAGAGGCAAGTGTGCTACCTACTGAGCCACTGACAGTGGCAAGACAACTTGAAGGAATAGTAGGGATAACCACCTATTCCGAGAATGGGATATTTTGTATGAATGAGCATTGAAAATACCAAATATGCAATGTTTTGGATCTAATGCAAAGGATAGACCAATCACTTTCATTTCAAAGAAATGAATATGACACCAAAGACTGTGTATGGGGGGACAATGCCATAAAATATGTAGCAAATTGCCATTGGGGGAGTTACAGCGCCAACATTAATTCTGTACCATAGATGTAGAATTTTGGATTGTATGAGTGAACTGCGATTATCCTTGAAAGATTTATGGCAGGATAGCCAGCAGTTATGCCATTGTGAATTGGTTATGTTATAATTTAAAAGGGTACTCCATTTATTTTTTGCAATGATAGATTGATCTGGAATTGTATTTCTGATATAATTGTAAATTATACTAATTAATTTAGAGTTTGTTTTGATCCATTTAGAAATAAAAGTATCATATATAGATTGGTGAGGAATAGTAGGAAGATAAAGGTTCCATGCCGTGCGTAACTGTAAATATTTCCAGAAATCGTGCTGGGGAAGATTCCATTGTTTGCGCAGGTCAGAAAAGGATTTTAATTTGAGAGTCTGAGGTATAAGTATATCCTCCAAGAAAGAAATGCCCGTTTTTCCAATTACAACAAAAACATTGGGTGGTTATCAAGAGTGATGTTGCAGTTCTCCCAAATGGGGGCATTTATGAGAGGGGTTGGGTTGGATTTATGGTGTTTATGAATTATTTTCCAGTAGTATATGGATGATGCTATAGTAGGGTGAGATTTTAAATTGGGGGGAAGGGTTATAAATGGAAGAAGTGGTGACATTGCCCGGACATAGAGATGTTTCCATGTTGACCCACAAGGGTGATTTATTTCTGGGTTTATTAAACCATTTGACGGTTTGGGCAGTGCGGAAGGCCCAAAAATATGCCTGGAATCAGGGCAGCCTGAAGTCCCCTTTGGACCAGTGGGAATGCAGGTTGTTACAACTAAATCTGGGAATTTTGCCTTCCCATAAAAAATTGACAATTATATCATCAATTCTGGCAAAAAAAAAAAGTAGGGATGGTTAAAGAGATATTAGAAAATAGATGCAGGGCTTCCGGTTCCGGTCACCTAAGGAATGGTAGCCTGATCTTAGACCACAAAAACCAAACCAGAACAGTCCGTCGTAATCCAGCTAGAAAAATAAAGAAACTGTCGAGAAAACGTAGCATCGAGGAGTACCTAATGTCCCCAAAAATAAAACACAAAGATGGGACGAGTGTGCAGCATACAAAACTTAATTTTAACAACTCTGGGTCACAGCAGCAGGCCAAGATCCGCGCCAACATAGCTGATCTAATTGCACAGACACCTATAGTCAGAGACGACATGGAGGAGAACTTTACTATGGTCTTACAGAAGCAAGACCATTTTAGATTTTTACAGGTACGCCATTACATATCTACAGCAAACAGAATACAAAAAATAACTAGGGATAGGACAGAGTTGGAGAACGTTTTTATGGGAACATAGCGATCAAGGGGAATACACACCCATTATCGCAGTTATACAAGATATTACTCCATACCCTTCCCTCAGGACTAGATGAACTTAAAATTAAATGGGAAAGAGAGTTAAAGGTTACCATAACAGGGAATGTCTGGATCAAAAGATTTGGTCGAGGTGGGCAAGTTACAAGCTCTTCTACATGGCGAGAGTTCCATTGGAAGATAATATGGTGATACTTTCTTACTCCTACTAAATTGAAACACTTTGGTCATTCTGGGTCCGCAATGTGCTGGAGGGGCTGCAGAGAGACCGGAACACAAACTCATATTTTTTGGGATTGCCCGCGGATACGTCTGTTTTGGAGGGAGGTGCACACCTTAATATCAAGGCTTACAGGCCTGCAGATACCCTTTTCGGGGAGGAGTTGGTGTTGGGACTCCCCACGTTAATCAGTGGACCTAGGCAATCCACAAAACTAGCTCAAATCATGAGGTTGGTGGCACTTAAATGTATTACTGCCAGGTGGTTATCTCCGCTACCCCCTTCGGTGAAGAGTGGCAGTCCAGAATGACTCAGCTGGAAGCAATGGAATGGATTACAGCAACATTGAGACTACAAAGTGAAAGGTTTGCTCAAATCTGGTCCCCATGGTACCAACACAAGTGAAGAAGAAAAGTTGACCCCTACATAAGTTTGTGTCAGGAAAGTGGAAAAGAGAACTAGGTCTTAGTGAAAGAAGGATAATCATTAATGTTGTGGAAAATAGATGCAATTCAGTGCCCGCCTTTAAGTTGAAGTTTAAGTTTAAGTTTAAATTCAACTGTATTCTTTAAGTTGAATATGTTTTTTAATCTTAACCAGAACATATAAGCTCTAAATCAGAGTCTTTAATGAATGTTGAGTAAGCTTCTAAGCTGTTAACTGACCAGTTAGGGTTTAAAGGGACAAAGCATAGTCTACTATATAAGTGGATTGAAAGCTGAGGGGTAAGAGCTGATTATGTGAGATGAGCCCTATTGTTTGGTAACGTAATCAATTAAAGTCAAATGTGAGACTTAGGGATATGATCTCGATATCTGAAATGAAGTGGATTTACATAGTCAAGTCTAAATAAAAGGGAAAATAAAAAGGGGGGAAACTAGAATAGTCTGTAAAACAATGGCTATGGAGAGATAATGTATATGGTTGTACAATGATCTATGTGATGTCCTAAGTAACAACTAATAAAGCTAAATTTAAAAAAAAGGAAAATAGATATAGTATTTTGGGAGCTATTGACATCTTGATAGCAGAGCTTTTCCCATTAAAAGAGAGGTTAAGAAGTTTCCATCTGTTGAGAGTGTTTTTAATATTTGCTAATAACGGGGAAAGATTGGCATCCCAGATCTTGTCTAATTTAGAAGTGATCTATATTCCAAAGTAAGAGATACCTTGAGGGACCCAATGAAAACCTAATATTGTGTTCATAGAAGGGTTACAAAATTGTTCAATGGCATTGTTTCTAATTTGTTTAGATCCAGAGCTAGCCCAGAAAGTGAAGTAAAGTTGTTAAATACTTTAGTTAAGGGTGATCCCGAAATTTCAAGATTTCCAAGTAGAATGAGGAGGTCATCAGCGTAGAATAGTGAAGTATATCGGGAATTACCAATGGGGATACCTTGGATCATGGAGGACTGATGAAGAACAGCTGATAGGGGTTCCAGGTACCTCGTGCCAGATGAAAGGATGAGGACAGAGTAGAGTTAGTAAGAACCCCGGGCAGAGGGGAAGGTGTATAGTAATTGAATCCATGTACAAAATTTATTAGTGACACCAAAGTGATATAGTCTATGTCTCTTCTCATTTCAGTAAAGCTTATCATTATGTACCTTTGCATGTTAATTATGCTGACCAGTATGTATAGGCCCATATTGACCGGTACCTTCACAATGTTTTTTTTTTTTTCATCGCTATCCACCGTAATTGTAATCTTATGAAGTGTACTGTATTGTATCAATGCCCAGGACCACCTTGAAAATTAGCTTGCTCAATAGTGTTTATGCCTGGTTAAATAAAGTGATTGATTGATTGAAAGTGGGATAGAACATGATACAAATAAGTCCAGTTGAGAGAATCGAATGCCTTTTCAAAGTCGATGGCTATAGCAGCAGCAGGTGATTTAAGAGATTTAGCTTTGTAGATTAAATTAAATAATGAGTGGAGATGCTCAGAACCAGTTCTATTTTTGATAAATCTAGCTTGGGAGGTATGGACAAGTTTCAAAATTATTGATTCTAAATGAGTATTTAGTATTTTGGCAAAAAATGTTTCACGTCCGTATTAAGTAATGATATCGGTCTGTAACTGGATGGGAGAGAAGGGTCTTTATCTTGTTTTGGTAGGATGGTTATAATGGCTTCTGTCATAGAATAGGGAAGTTTACCCTGTGAAGATGCCTCTTTGAAGACCTTAATCAGTAAGGGGCATAAGATGTCAGCTAGGGGTTTATAAAAGTCTACAGAAAAAATGTCACTCCCAGGAGCTTTACCAGATTTAAGGGAATTTAGTGCTGCTTGTATCTCTTTTAGGGAAAAGGGTTCATCTAGCAAAGCCATATCTTGTTGGGAGAGGTGTGGTAACTGTAAATTGTCCAGAAATTGTTGTATATATTCAGGTTGTGGGGGAGTGGGGTGAGAGTATAATTTTTGGTAGAAGGATTGCATAATATGGTTAATTGAGGGATTATCTGTATGGATTTTGCCTGAAGGATCTTTCAAACTGGCAATATGTCTCTCCATCTGTTGATTCTTGAGTTGATAAGCAAGCAGCTTCCCGCATTTATCCCCTTGTTCCCAGTAACAGTGTTTAAGTCTAAGGAGGGTGAGTTCAGCTTTCCTGGATATTAATTTGTTGATTTTAATTCTAAGTTGAAGAATTTCAAGGTGAAGTTGTGAGTTATTATCTGGATTTTTTGTTTTATAATATTGGGTTTCTTTTTCTTTAAGAGTTTTCTCTACATCGGCCAATTGCTGTTCCCTTAGTTTTTTCTTGTGTGCTGCATAGCTTATAATTTTCCCTCTAACTGTTGCTTTAAGTGCTTCCCAGATGGTACCTTGAGATACATCAGGAGTGTTGTTAAAGGAAAGAAATTCTTGGATTTGGGATCTAATCCAAGGTAAGAAATCGGGGTCTTTCAATAAGAGTGGGTCTAGACACCAGGAGGGGGATTTAGATGGGGGCGGGCCCCAAATAAGATGTAATTTTGTAGGAGAATGGTCTGATATAGTAATCGGAAGGATAGTTGTGTCGATAATTTTTTCAGTGATGAATGGGGAAGAAAATCAATAGTCAATTCTGCTATAAGATTTATGAAGCAGTGAGTAAAAAGTATAGTCACGCTGTCTAGGATGGTGTAGTCTCCAAATGTCGGTGAGACCGAAGACTTTCATTAGCACTGAGAGTGCAGAAATACTTCTGGGGGGGGGAATCACATGAAGAGTTACTTCTGTCCAAATGTGCTTCCAAAGCTAAATTGAAATCCCCACCTACAAGTATAGGAGAATTGTTAAAGTTACTGTTCATAATTTGCTGGGCCATATTATGAAAGAATTCAGGTGAATCAGAGTTAGGGACATAAACGTTGACTAACATAAGGGGGCCTGCAGGGGTATTTAAGTGGGCTATAATCCATCTGCCATCTGAATCAGAGATTGATTTGATAAGGGTCCAGTTAAGGGATTATAGAATAGCAACCCCCAGTTTTTTAGAAGTAGAGGATGCATATACTTGACCGACCCAATCCCTTCTGAGTCTGTCGACATCCTCTATTAAAAGTTTTGTTTCTTGTAAGAAAGCAATATGAGTTTTATGCTTTTTGAGGTAAGAAAGTATTTGCTTTCATTTACAAGGTGAGTTGAGTCCCTTAACATTCCATGAATGTAGAATTAGATCACTCATGTTAATGGGGAGATGAGTATAAAAACACAAATAGGAAGTAAGGGACTCATACTGAAAATGCTAGAGGATTCTTCTTCCTTTTTCATACCTTACCAGTCTGGTTTTAGGAAGTCCCACTCCACCACCTCCTCACTCCTTAGGCTCTCCGATTCTATCTACACAGGTATGG
The DNA here is from genome assembly GCA_016271365.2 of Neoceratodus forsteri. Lineage (NCBI taxonomy): Eukaryota > Metazoa > Chordata > Ceratodontiformes > Ceratodontidae > Neoceratodus > Neoceratodus forsteri. Next base: position 1,842,318,286 of record CM057449.1, read on the forward strand.
ATGAGGTCCACATTACCTCTGCCATCTTTGTTGACCCGGCAAAAGCCTTTGACACTGTCTCTCACCCCCTCCTCCTCTCCAAGCTCCCTCTTGCTGGTCTCAATAGTGAGGCCATGAGCTGGTTCCTGGCAGATCCCAAGCTGTCAGAATTGGCAACTCCACCTCTTCCCCCCTCCCTGTTACCTCTGGTGTACCACAAGGCTTGGTACTTGTCCCAGTACTGTTCTCCATTTTCCTGAATGATCTGCCCACAGTCTGTCCACTCACCTCCATCCACATGTATGCTGACGATACAGTTCTGTATACATCTGGCCCCTCATCCACTGTTGTTGCGACCAGACTGCAGCAGGACTTCAATAATGTTCAGCTCTGATTTTGCTCTAATCAACTCTTTCTCAAAGCCAAGAAAACTGTCTCCATGACCTTTTGGCACTAGGCAGAGACTTTCTCGTCTCCCTCTCATCACCTCCTTCCACACCCTGGCATGGGTGTAGGCAGGCATACTCCAAGCTCTCCATGATGTGCAATTTTATTTAAGGGGGGGTAGCAAATAGGCTCTAAACTGCTTCCTTTTTCCATGAAGTCTAACGAAGAAAATACTGAACCTTTCTGTAGTTTTATTCATAGGAGTCAAAACTAGAAGAACTGGTCACTAACACTTTCTTTGCATTCCAAGAACAATACAACTTTACATGCTCTAGGCTGGTATGTGGATGTTAGGGAACAATGCATGGCATTTGTATTTACCCATGCATGGCAACAACCAATGTCATGAGATACAAAAGTTGTATTTACTGTGTCAAATGAGGCAACAAACATGGTCCTGGTGTACATCTGGCTGCACCTCGGGGAGAGGGTAGCTCACCCTAACAAGGTGGGGGGTAGCAGTGAGTTCACTTGGTGTGCAGCTCTGAAATCCCTGGCTACAGCCCTGCACCCTGGATGGCACTTCACTAGAGGATTGCTCCTCTTTTAGATATCTTGGGGTCTGGCTTGACCAGCCTCTTGATTTCTCTGTGCATATCGATGCAGCCTACAAAAGCTCCATCCCAAGCTGGGTGCCTTGTACTGCAACCGCGGATACTTCCCCCTGCCTGCCCGCCAGGCAATTGTGCAGAAAATGATACTCCCTATCTTTGACTACCGGGATATAGTCTATTGTGCCACCCCAAAGTCCACCCTAGCCAGACTGGACACCCTCTTTCACTCCTTCTGTCATTTTGCCCTTGACTGCCCTTACTCCACTCATCACTGAACCTTCTACCAGTCACTGGACCACCCATTGCTTCATGGTCGGCAGCACTCTCACTGCATTAGTCTAACAGCTAAATTCTGGGCCCAGTCCCTAACCCCATATCTCACCTCTGCACTATCAGCCCCTGCCTCAAAGGCATACCCCCTCAGAAAAAAAACAACCCTCGCTTTCTGTCTGTTACATGGCAGGCCAGTCAACTTTCAGATATCGCCTGCCTAAATTATGGAATTCCCTCCCTGTGACCATATGGAATACATCCCCTGGTAGGCACCTCAACTCCCTTCTAAAAGCTCACTTCTCCCTCACCTGCTCCTGTGCCCTTATTAGCTCTAATATCTTGGCATAGCCTCTGCATTGCCTGTAGGATTTGTCAGGTTTATCTGTTTGTGTCTGCTTATAAATACTATGTGCATATTACTGTCATGTATAAATACTAAGTGAATATTACTATTCTGTGATTCGCACCTGTGCCTCTGTATATAATCAAAGGTCTCTGTACATCGTAATTAGCTCTGATCTCTGTATATGATGTTATGGTATGATGTTTACGATTTGCCTATCCCTATTCCTGTTCCCCAGGACACATCTGGAATTGAGCAGTAGTCTGCTCAGTATTCTTTCCTGGTAAAAGTTTTCAATAAATAAATAAATGTCATAATCTTCTGTTGTGACATCACCGTCTATTGCCATGGGAGTAACTGTGATGTCACAAGCAGTGTATTATGACCTCTGGTAAGGAGAAAGCAACAGGAATAGATGAACTTCTCAGGAACAAAGATCCTGTTTTCATGCAAATGACCTCAGTAATAAGAAATGGGGAGGAGGAATACAAAACTAATTTGAAATACTGTACAAGCTGGACTGTTTCTAAATATTATGTTTTGTGAAAGTTCTCCTAGTTGCATCAGCTGCTCTTTAAGGAAGCACCGTAAAGTAATGTAACTTACCTCTCTGTCAATTAAGACAGTTTTTGTGTGCCTTTGTTAGCCCTGCCTCCAAAAATCCATGGATGCAATCATTTTTTTCTAAGTTTATTAAAACTAGCATCCAGCCACCGAGTGTAATTTTCTTTTAGCATTGGCATCTTTAGATCAACCTTAACATTAGTAGCTCCCTCAGACAGCTGCTCTGCAATAACTCGGGCATACCACTCAGACAAATACTGTTTTACTTCATCCTTAAAGAGCTAATTGTTCGAGATGTCCAAAGGCTGAAGGAAGTCTGTGTAGGACACTGGGATAAAAAATGAGATATAACCAGCTTGTTCTCGTAGTTTGATCACTGATGAGGTGGTATGTGCTCAAAACAGATCTATTATCAGCAGCTAACTTCTGTGAATTTGGCAGCCTGAGATGCAGCTTTATAAAATCAAGGTAGGGAACAGGCATGGAAGAGATGTACTCTGAAGTTGTTATTTCATTTGCCCAGTGGTCGGGCAAATGGGTTATGCACCATTCCTTTGGGAATCTGTGTGGTGGAAGGCATGCGGGAGTTTTACCAGTGTAGATTACTTGTGGCCCAAACAAATCCCCAGCAAGGGTGCAAGCCAGTACAACACACACCTGGCGTTTGTTCCCCAGTCGTGTCATGACAGTGTCACAACCACTTGTCTGGACCCTGTTGCAGCCATAGTCCATTGAGAAACAGGGACCATATTCACCCCCCAGTTTCATTGAGATTAATTTTTATGTTTGCTTGCACGCATGTGCAAGAAACATAGTGCCATCATACGAGTTTTCCAGGGGTGTGTCAGCCTCTTCCAATTCAGTCAGTGTATTTGCAGGCGCGGTCGCAGAGTGCCAATCACTGCTGAAGCTGACTATGACAGCTGAAAAAATGCAGTGGCATAAATTGAAAGGGAGAGCTCCGCTTGAGTGAGCAGAGCTCTCCTTCCCCCACACATGCGCGCGCACGCACGCACACTGAGTGCTGTCCTACGTAGTGCGGTGCATGGAGTCTGCGAACAGCTCATTTCGGAGCAACCGTGACCTGTCACAGCATTTGTTCTTGAAGGAATGGGTTGGTGCAGCATACGAAGGTCTCGTATGTGTGTATTTCCTTGATCGCAGACTCAAGTCCTCAAGTCTAATCACCGTGATCCTTGTGACAGCTATTTTTTCTTTCATGTCTGTTCCCAGGCAGGTTTGTGTAACCCTGGGCAAATTTTGTTTGCTCGCAAGATTTCACACACCAGCGAGTTGGGGAGTGCCCACGTGACCTCCGATTGCAACCCGTTCTACCAATTGCTCCTGCCAGCTGACAGTGCGTGTGAAGTGCAAGCTGTGCATGCAAGTTCGGGGATTTCGTGTTCTGTTACACAGGTCGGTTTTCTATAGAAGTGGCTACAGCAGGTTTGTTATATTGTTTGAAAATGCAGACTTCTGCAACGTGCTGAATAAAATGACTGTTTGATATCTGGGCAGGACTAGTGTTGTTGTCATTCGCCAGTGGTCTTTTTCCGACTTCGGTTGCGATAGCTCAGTGAAAAGTTATATAAGTCTTGGGGACTGGCAGTGATCGACTCATAAATGCATGCCTAGAGAATATTACAGCATGTTTAGTCATTTCATTGTTTAATCGTATGTAGTTTAAGTTGTCAAGGTCAGAATGTGAATCAAAGGACGGGCAAAATGAGTGACGCGAGGAAAAGATTCCTAACTGTCTCGAACTCCCCTGGAAATGAATTGGGGGTCTTTTTCAATATTTTGTAACTGTGCGGCATGACTAGGCAGTTTCATTACTGATTTTTAAGGAAGGATTTGCTTTGCGTGTGCTGTCATCTTGTCTCACTTTTTCGGAGCGAGATTGCTTTCAAAAGTAATGCATTTAAATGGCAATTTCACTTTAGTCAGTGGACTGGCTCCATTAATTCATTTGTACACCTAGCAAAACACTGAAGATTCACTCCTATATCATACATTTTCTAAGTGTAGTTTTTTTTTTTTTATTTCTTAATGCAGATATAGAGTCGGTGTACACCACCCAGATCGAAGCAGGATGCTGTGGGTGAACCCTGGACTCCCTGTTTATTTTCTTGGTGGGACCACTACATCACAGTCCAGCCCTGGCTATGTGCATTTTGGTTCCCCTCACAGCTAAATGATTGTGTCTGAGATAGCCTTGATAAAACTTGAAGTACATGTGTTTTTCCCCAAAAGCCCCTTGTAAAAAAAAATTGAAAAGACTATTTTCTTACGTTCCTTTGAGATAACTATATCTTTATATTTTTTCTCAGCTAAAACACTTAAGTTATAGCTGCTGCAGGTGTTACTTGTTTTCTGCAGCCAAGTGGCGTTCAGTGAGTTAAAGAAAACAAAAACTAAACTGTATATAATAATGTATGGAGAAGTGTGGTTTATGGGGATTTTATGCACCCCCGAGGTGTGTGATGCGTTTATATGTGCATCACGGGGGATGCATAAAATCCTCAAGGAACAACATTTCTCCATGTTTTAATTTTTATATTTACTGGTTACTTGTCTCGTGCAGAGTAACCGATTGTGTAGCGCTTCTGAATGTCCAGTGTAAGGGCAGCTTGTTCGGCGGTTTTTCTGGTGATGCTGTGGTACTGTTTTGCCCATGGTTTACGGAGCTCCATAAACCACATAATGTGGTTCATATGTGGTTTATGGAGCTGTTGGACACTCGCTGGCAATGGTATGTAACCACTAACCAGTAGATATATATGGAATAATACATGGGGAGGTGTGTATAACCATAATTTTACACACAGTTGAGGTGTGTGATGCTACATAAACAACGAGAGCGAAGGTCAAGGGGTTTATAAAGCATCCCACAAGTAAGGTGTGTAAATGCAAGTTTTACACACCTCTGCATGTTTTGTCTTATGTAATTGCTGTATACTGTTTTCCTGCCTTGCAGACACTACCCAGCAATTATAAAAACTAGTATGGCCAGTGGTTCCCTGGTAGCATTAGTTCAACAGGGTGGTCAGGCTGAAGCATAGTGTATGCGCAAGAGAGGCAGACGTGGAGCGAGGGGAAACGCACCATGTGATCACTGTTAAAACCAACTGGTTATAACTGCAAATTATAACTGAGTTGCCCTATGGGAGAAGACGCTCCCCAGTTATTATAAAGCAATTATTGTTTTGACTGTTAAAAGTTGTAAAGCTTGTTGGAATGGATCAATATGGCAAACAGTCCTGTTGAAAACATGGCATTTGTATGAATTTATTCTGCATGGCCTTCTTGAAAGGTGGTAACCAATACTGAAAATATTTAGGAGTCTTTTGGCCCCTGTAGCTGTGGTGAGCCTCAAGTAGGTGTTTAGCTTTTTAGGGCCTAGTTGAAGGTTTTTAGAGGGGGGAAATGAATGTCCTTTGAAAGCTATTAAGAGGGTGTAGAAAGTTCTGAGAGGTAGGTGTAGGAATTTAAATGTGGGCAATGAGGCTGGCTTGTCCTTTTGTAGTGAGTTTGTTTCAAGATTTGTAATGGCTAATGCCAATCCGATTCCTTGAATACTATTGTCCCTGTATAATTAGGAAATAATTCACAACTGTGTTTGTTATATTATGGAATATTGCCATGCCACGCCCTAGGTGCATTGTGAGTCACAAGGCTGCCTACACCTGAGAAGTGGCAATATCCCATATACATCACACTTGGGGATGTAGGTTTACTAGGATCAAATTTATTTATTTTTTTTTTTTTTGCACGAAAAAAAACCTTAAAGAGCAGCTTCCAGCTAATCACAGTAACCCCTTAGTCCCAAAAAAACAATGACTGACCTGGCCAGGAGTCCAAATGTGCATACTTTTCCTTTTTTTCCCTCGGCTATTTAAAAGTTATGCTCCTCGTAATTTTATTCCCAGACCAGCCGGCAAAAAACAGAGCCAGTTCCTGATCCTACGGCCATCCTTGCGCCTGCACGCGGCCCGTTTTGTGATGTCAGTAAGCGAAGGCTGCGTGTGCGCGCCCCATTGACATGAATGGGGGTGATTTTTTCAAAGATTTTATACCCATTCAACAACAGGATTTTAACAAATCAAAGTGATTGCTTGACTAACAGGGACCCCGTTAGTCGAGCGATCGCTTTGATTTGTTAAAATCCTGTTGTTGAATGGGTATAAAATCTTTGAAAAAATCACCTCATTCAAGTCAATGGGGCACACACACGCAGCCTTTGTTTATTGACATCACAAAACGGGGCTGCGTGTGCCGACGTGGGGGTGTGGCCGTAGGATCCAGTGGGTCTGGAAATAAAATTACGAGGGGCATAACTTAACTAGCCATGCAAAAAAAGGAAAATTTTACACATTTGGACTCCTGGCCAGGTCAGTCATTGTTTGTGTTTTTAGTAAGGAGCTAGTTGGAAGCTGCTCTTTAAAAGCATTTTTTAGTGTGTTTTTACAGTTCAGGTGTAGATCTAGAAAAATTGTTCCCTTTTTTTGTACGGTCAGTATGTAGTGCTGTCTACAGTATGTTCCATGGCAGAGGAGAGCACAGTGCAGTGTGGTAATGGTAAGGGGGGCCATGATGTTGGATGGTAGTTAGTCATCCCCCCTTCTTGTTTTGAGGTCTGAGCCTAGAGCCTGAGAGTGCAGCAGTAGCCATAGGTAAGGTGTGTTGAAAACCTGGGACTGGGAACGATGTACAGCAGTGGTTGTACTAGCCTAACTGGGGCGTTTTACAAAACCCTGATGAAGAAAGGACACCATGGCAGCTATAGAATGTGTGGGCAAAGGAGGGCAGAGTACTATATGGGTAAGTTAAAAGGCTGTTTTATGGGATGTTTTTTTTTTTTTTTCTACTGTGGGTAGGTGCAGTGATGACCCCACGACTGTTAGCCAGTCGAATTTGAATAGGTGTTTTAGCGTTGGATAATACATATCTACTTATGATTTATTTATTTAGTTTTTGTTGACCGGGTAAGTGCACTAGACAAATCCTGCCTATTTTTCAGGCACGACCCGGGGGAGGGGGATACAGATGAATGCCAACTGACCTTGAACCAGATTAAGCTGTTGGTGGTATTTTAGTGAATGAGGAAATGTGCTAGGACACCGGGAAATTCCTACTCTTTTCGATAAGTGCCATGGGATCTTTAACATCCACCTGAATTACCACCAATCCAGACAGATGGGACCTCGGTTTAACGTCTCATCCAAATGACGGCACCTCAGAAGTGCAGCACCCCTCTCATGCTGCACTATAGTGTCAGTACTGGGATATTAACCCAAGTGCCAGATGCGGGAACTGAACCCACAGCCCTCTGATCTCCCGGCCTCAGAGGCAAGTGTGCTACCTACTGAGCCACTGACACTGCTCGTTGTAAAGATAGAGAGCTGGATTTTCAAAGGGGGTGGATGCTGGTGCAAATGTGAACTGTGCATCTGTCCACATACTCCCATTTGTGACAAAACTCTAGTGTCCTGTTTTCAGAAGCACTCCAGTTTGTGCTACCACAGTTTGCATTAAAAAAAACCAAAAAAAATTGATGCGAGCAAAATGTTTTTGATGCAGACATTTCCAGTTTTTATTCTTTTTTTTTTTTTTGCAGTTGTGCCTGATTATTAGTGTGGAAGCTGTTAGACCACTTCTTTTTTTAGGTGATCTAGCAGCATCCAAACTTATGCCACAGTTACGAGAAATTGTGAAAAAAATAATGACACATGCTTGAAAACAAAAAACTCAGCCTTTTGTAGTCCCTAAAACACATTAGATCAAATTCCAACACAGGTTTTTTTTTTTATTATTTATTGTGATCCACATGTTAACGATTATGACTACGTTTCCAACAGTCCTTATGGACTATGTCTTTTGTCTCTTTATTTAAAAGTACAAAAACAGTTCTAAACTATAGTAAGGGGTTGCTGGAGCCTTTTTAGTGCTTGCCCAGGTGAAAGAGCATTTCTAACCAGTCTCCTTAAGGAATACACACAGGGACCTAGAAAGAGAGCAAAAGTGCTGGTATATAACAGTTTTTTATGTTTCTTTTTTCAGGTTACAGAAATGACTGTGGATTGGATTGGCTTTAGTTATGCTGCTTTGGTGGCTTCAGGAGGAGTTATTGGCTATGTGAAAGCAGGTATTCTTTCCTGACGTTATTCCATAACTTGTAGAATATAGGAAGTTACAGAATTCTAGCAGTTCTGTAACTCATGTTGACATATTGTAGGTAAAAAAACTTAAAATAACTGCTGTTATTTATGTCTTCTGTTTGATACGTTATTCATTTACTTTTTATTTTATTCACGCAGGATGTCTCAGCTCAGATGTAACATCTCACCCTCATTGGGGCCCTACCTCTACACATATTTACAGCTGAGAGGACTAAACAGAGCAGCCTTGGGGGAAGGGGTTCGGAGCACCAGTTGTATACATAGAGCTATTCTAACAAAAAACTGACGTGAGAAATCTGAACCAGTTAACTCTGTGACTAAAGCTAAATCAGACTTTGAAATGTGGCTTGCTTCTGGCTCCTTGAGTTACTGTATACATTGTTGTTGATATGGCTTGTTGTTCGCCAGATGTGATCGATGTCTGTGTTTGCTTTTTATGTTTGCTTGCATGCAGGTGCAAGAAACATACTGCCATCGTACGAGTTTTCCAGGGGTGTGTCAGCCTCTTCCAATTCAGTCAGTGTATTTGCAGGTGCGGTAGCAGAGCACCAATCACTGCTCCAGCTGTCTATGACAGCTGAAAAATGCAGTGGCATACAGTTGAAAGGGAGAGCTCCGCTTGAGTGAGCAGAGCTCCCTCCCCCACACACACACACACACGCGCGCACGCACGCACACTGCGTGCTCATGCGCCTTCCCCTTCCCCCCTCCACACTGTACGGCCGACGGGGTGCCCAATCCCGTCGGCTCCACGCCCCCAGCGTGGCAAAATGATGTAATGGCGACAGGGTGCCCAATCCCCATCGGCTCCACTGTCTCCCCATGTTGTCGCCAATGGGGTGCCCAATCCCGTCGGCTTCACTGTCTCCCCGAGAATAGGGTGCCACGCTGGGAGCCCACCCCAGCGTGGCAACAGATGCCATGGCCCGACGGGTGCCCAATCCTCGTCAGCTCCACACCCTCCCAGCCATCCTTCTGCCATGCTGGGAACCCACCCCAGCGTGGCAAACGCCCCGTGTCGCTCTGAATAAAAACAAAAAACCTGTAAATAAGAAACGGTCCATCGCTGTCTCCCCACCCCCACAACCCGCACCCACCCACTGCACACCCTGCCTCCCCACAAACACCCCTCACCTCATACTTACCTCCGGAGTCCGGCGCGACAATCTTCGGTGGACCGGGAACATGTCTGCACTCTTCAAAGCCGACCGCGAACTGAGGAAATGCCGGTAAACTGTATAATGGGATAGATAGGATTTTTTCAACTTTGTTGCATATCTCAGGCATTTTTTGGAATTTTTGTACCAAGTTTTCAACATGGGGTTTTTGGGACCCCTCCTCATGAATTCTCGCACTGTCATGGCGTTACTCGGGCCTGAAGGGTGATTTCGCAGCCACTGTGCAAAATCACCTTTCCGGAATGATTAACAAAACAACACTGCCAGTGTTTATAAGGTGGGCTCTCAAAAAGCCTATTTTGAAAATTTGGTGGAAAAATTCCTAAAAATGACTGTTTTACGAGCATGCCTTGTGCAGTTCCTACTGCACGCCGTAAGTTCGTGAATTTTCAATATTTTCATTCCAGATTTTCAACATTGCCATTTTACCACACCTTCTTATGAGCAGTACAGCTGTCATTTTTCACATCTCACCCAAAATGTGTTTCCGCGCATGTACTGCACAATGGCGCAGTCGGTGTGCGAAATCAATGTACGGGACACATTAAGAAAATCACAGTGATACTGTTCATGAGCAGAGGTCTTAAAATGTTTATTTTGAAAATTTGGTGAAACAATTCATAAAAATGACTGTTTTTCGAGCATGCGTTGCAGAGTTCCTATGCACGCTCGTAAGTTCGCAAATTTGTAATATTTGCACACCAGATTTTCAACAGTGCCATTTTACTGCACTTCCTTATGAGTAGTGCTGCTACCATCTTTCACATCTCGCCCAAAATGTGTTTCTGCACATGTAGCGCACAATGGCGCAGTCGGTTTGCGAAAACAATGTTTGGGACAGATTAAGAAAATCACAGTGACACTGGTCATGAGCAGAGGTCTTAAAATGGCTATGTTGAAAATTTGGTGACAAAACTCCATAAATGACTGTGTTATAGTGAGCATTGTGCAGTTTCCACGCACTGTGAGGTTCATGAATTTGTAATATTTTCAGTCCAGATTTTCACCAGTGGCATTTTTCCACACCTCCTTATGAACAGTACAGCTGTCATTTTCCACAACATGGCCGAAATGTGTTTTCACACTGTCAGTGCAGAGATGCGTGGTCGCTGTGGGAAATCATTGTTTGGGACAGATAAAGAAAATCACACTGACACTGTTCATGATCGGAGGTCCCAAAATGCCTGTGTTAACAATCTACTGTAAAAAAATCCCCAAACTAGTTACATTACAGGTGTGCGTTTCATAGTTTCTATGCACGCTCATGACTTCACCAGTTTTTTAAGATTTTCACAGCAGATTTTCAACATTGCCATTTTTTACACCTCCCCATGAACAGTACCGCTGTCATTTTTCACATCCTGTTCGAATGTGTTTTACACCTGTGGTGCCAAATGCCATACTCGCTGTAAAAGCAGTTTTGGCTAACAAACTGATATTGCCACTGTTCATGAGGTGGGGTCACAAAAACCATCTTGAAAATTTGGAGTGAAAATACCAACGAATGCCTGAGGCGTTAGGGTTTCCAACCATAACGCCCCACCCTGTAGAGTATGACAGGCATCAGGGGTGTGACTTGGGATTCTTGCCTGTCATGCTCATACCATTCCACCCCCACCCAAACCCTGCAGCCAGTGAGAGGCAGCAAGGTGTGCCTCGGACTCTTCAGGCCCAAACTTCACCCCATTCTCCTATACCACTCCCATTTCACCGTATTTCCTGATGGAATGGGGTGCGCATAAGGGCCAAAGACCCCAAGGCACACCGTGACACTTGTCAGTGTCTGCAGGGTAGGGTGAGATGAAATGACGTGGTCGTTATGCCTGATGACCCAAAGGCACACCCCAATGCCTGCCACTCTCTGCAGGGTGGTGGTGGGGTTGGCTTCAGTTCAATACTTCGCTGCCATTCCTATTATGCAGCTCTGTAACTTCTACACTACCAATGCCAATGCCAGCAAGCAAACATTCGGCATTGACAAATGCTTGTTAATTCTGGTGGTATAAGTTCCTGTGCTACAGCTTTTTTTTACCCTTGCCAGAAATCCATGTTTCAGTTTGTTAAAGTCTAGGGGTGTCTTGCGTGCAACTTTTGTGCCCTTTCTATGATTGAAACCCATGCAATTTAGAAACCCCCATGCCCATTTTGTTGTCATGTTAAACCCATACCATTCCCAAGCAGTATTTGTGGGCAGTTTGATTTTACAATGCCAAGAGCCATAGTGTGCACGACCCTTGCATCTATTACAGCATCCTCTGCTCATAAACTCTGGATGATTTACCATATTTTCTCCTCCACCTCCTCCAGCTGTAAAGTTGGCCTGCCTCTGGGTTTTGTTGGCAAAGAGGGTGCTAAGAAAGTTGGGTCAGGAGTTTGCTATAGCATTATTTTGTAGTCTGCCTTAAACGTCCTTACCGTGGATTTGTTTACGGTGCTGTGGTATTTTGAATGATAAAGCCGAACTGCAAACGTAACACCATTTTCTGTGTCATACTGACCCATTTCAAACTGAACCTCGGCTGAATAGGAGGCATAGGATGAGGGACACTGCTTTTTCAATGATGGGGGATTACATGCTGACAACTCATCAGCCATGGACACTGTGGTCTCAGCGTCAACACCAGATTGTGCTATTTGATCTAAAGTAATATCAATAACATCTACAGGGTACTCTTGCTTGGATTGTTTGTTTGAATTCACCCACTTGAGGATCGACATTATGACAGCAGCTTTCCTGTCCTTCAGGTAAACAGACTGGCGGCCACAGGGTTGGGGTCTGAAGGGGGAACTCATTTTAAACATTTTGATTGAAGCAATTATTTAAGCAATAATGCCCAACAGGGTGTGTGTGTGTCGTGCTAGGATAATGTCATGCCTCAGGTGGTTGGGCATGATGCCGCAGGCCGAGGGCATCCAACAACTGAGGTGTGATGTTATCCCAAATGACAAACACCCTGGAGGGCATTATTGCTATTATACAATGGCTCATTGTTATACAGAGTAAAAAATTTCATTTTAAAGATGTTTTTGTGTGGAAAAATATTTTTGTTTTTTAAGAGCAGATGAAACAATCACGCTCAATGGTGAAGATGATCAAGCTCATCTGCAGGCTGAGACTAGACCCATGATGTTGTGCTGGGATAACATCACTGGTCCAGCCCAAGACTGACCAATCAGTCCAGGAGTTTTTCTTGCCATTGTATAATGGAGGTTACTTTAGTGATTGCTGCCATTAGCAAACAGCTGCTGCGATTAGGTGCCACTTAGCTGTCACAGTTTAGACAGACGATTATAGCATTTCATTAGCAGGAGACTGACAGCATGAACATTGACTGCCACTAACAAGTCACAACAGCTAGCAGCATGAACATTACAGGGCATGAACATTTTCTGGAGTACAGTACCTAAAACTGTTATTTACATTTTTTCACCGTCCCCCAGAAAAAGCCATTGTGGTGAAATGTTGGGGCTTCTTGAAAGTATGAATAAATGAATTTCATTTGTGAATGTTTTTGGTGTGAAAGCCTTATTTAAGCTAGAGCAGCTACAGCTTGATTTACATTTGAGAATTTTTAATTAGCCACATTTGACTATTTGTTAGCACTCAGTGAGACATGTCAGTTCAGCATTGCTGCAGTAAGCTGAGTAACTTGATTTCATAATAAATATAATTTAAATTTAATATCAGAAATCTTCCCATGACGAACTCAGGCTTGGGTTCCTTCACACAGCCACTTAAGCAAGTGGGTAGGGTGGGACTAGTCTGCTGACTCCCATCGCTTCAGATAGCTGTTTTTCTGTTCTGTGTGTGTGAACAGCTCTGCACTCTAAACATTTTTCCAAGTTGTGGCTGTGTGCCCAAAAAGAGATAACATTTTTTTTTTCTGTAAATTTATTTAGTCGGTCTTGACTATTAGCTGACACTCAGTTAAATCTGTCAGGTCAGCATTGCTGCAGTGACTTAGCTGACTTGATTTCATAAATACATATAAATATAATAATCATAATACATATAATTTAATTTGTTTTTACATTGCTGCAGTGACTTAACTGATTTGATTTCATAATAAATACAATTTAAGTTGTTTTTAATTTCTTTTAACAACTCGATTTATTCTCCGTGGGTTGGCTAGGGGAGATACCCCACATTTATCTGCTTGGGTCCACACAAAGATCCCATACTTTCATGCTGCTTGCTGTCTGTAGGGTTTCTCCATGTGTAGTTTCCCCTGTACCCCCTCTTTGCAGAGGCATGTGTGCGATAACCTCAGTGCATGGCCCGACATGCTCCTACCCCAACATCTGCCACCTCCACCAGTCTGCCTCAGCACTGGTCCCAGGTTCACCTACCCTAGCTGTCACTATGGGTTGGTATGTTGCTGAGCACCAGATCCCCTCCATCACTGGAGAAAATGAGCAGTCTGATGGACACTCCATCTTCTCCCCTTGACCGGCCATCTGACAACCCTAAGTCTGCTCCTGAACTCAGGTCATTGGCGTTGTAAGCAGTAGTGCTATTGTTGTGTCAGTTGGCCAACAAAATATAATTCAAAGCTAGTATCAGAAATCCCCCTGTAAGCAACCTGGGCTTGGGTTCCTTCAAGGCCACTTAAGCAAGTGAGAGTGCACGGTAGCTGGTAGGGTGGGATAGGTCGTCTGATTCCCACCACTATAGTTAGCTGCTTTTCTGTTCCATTTGTTGCATGGCTGTGCAATCAATATATTTTTCTGAGTCTGTGGCTGTGTGCCCAAGAAGAGCTTAAATATATAAATAAATAGGGGATACATGATGGGCAGAAGTGGGATATGGGAAATATTATCACTCCTGCAGAGTGAGCTATGTATTCTCATGAGTGCTGGAGGCACGAGTGAGAATGCACAGCTCACTCTGTAGGAGGGAGAATATTTCCCATATCCCACGATCTGCACATCATGTGTGCTATTTATACAAATGGGGGTGAGAGTTTATGAAGTGTCATGTCTTGCTGTGTCTTTTTCCTGTTTTTGGTAAGCAGGTGAGTTTTTAGGAGTGAGGTGGGAGTACTGGGTAGTTAAGCGACTTGTTCAGAGTCACACAATATGCAAATGGAGGTTGTTATAATCCAATCCAGGTCGGGCCTACTGGATGTACCAAGCTTGTTCAGAGCTCATTACTCTAACCTCTAGGCTATACTGGAAGCACTGTTCGTCTGTGGTCTGAAAGTGTGGGAGTGTTTCTGAATAGGCTGGGATTGTTAGAAGCACTGTGGAACACAGGTGACTGTGTTTTGCTATGCTAATTGTTTTAGTTGCAGCTTGCAGCAAGAAAGAAACTGCTTTGTAAATGAGTTTCATTTTAATTCAGTTTGTTTTGAAGTTGAGATTAGCACAGAAATGGGCTAGGAGTGTTGGAAACTTTGGGACACACGTAAGTGTGTTTTGCTATGTTATTTGTGTTAGTTGCAGCTTGCAGTGAGAAAGAAACTGCTTTGTAAATGAGTTTCATTTGAATTCAGGTTGTTTTGAAGCTGAGATTAGCACAGAAATAGGCTAGGAGTGTTGGAAACTTTGGGACACAGGTAAGTGTGTTTTCCTATGCTATTTGTGTTAGCTGCAGCTTGCAATAAGAAAGAAACTGCTTTATAAATTAATTTAATTTGAATGCAGGTTGTTGTGAAGCTGAGATTAGCACAGAAATGGGCTAAGAGTGATGGAAACTTTGGGACACAGGTAAGTGTGTTTTGTAATGCTAACCAAGTAATCTGCAGGCTTCAGTGAGGCACAGAAACTGATTTTTGAAGCACTTTCACTTAGAATGCTAGCTTGAGTGAGTGAGTGACTGGTGACATCAGCAGAGTATGGATAAATGGAATATATCTTACTCCACTGATGTCATCAGCATTTATCTCACTGCAGTGAGACTACCTCCATTTATTGCACTGGAATAGCTCTCACCACCATTGTATAAATAAATATATATACAGTATATATTTTTTTTTTTGAGGGGAGGGGATTTATTTAGTCAGGCCTGACTATTAGTTGACTTCAGTGAGAGTTTTCAGGCCAACATTGCTGCAGTGACTTGAGTCACTTGATTTCATAGTAAATATAATTTAAATGTAATATCTACAGCCACTTAAGCAAGTGCGAGTGGGCCATAGCTGGTAGGCTGGGACTAGTCAGCTTACTCCCACATCTTCAGTTAGCTGCTTTTCTGTTCTGTGTGTGTGCATGGCTGTGATCAACTGTTTTAATATGCAAGCAAGCTTGGGAGAACTTTCATTCACAAGAAGGTGACCGGGCCATGGAGGAGGGCAGGCCGAGTCAGTCACCACTTGGTGGGCTTCACAATATGAAAATGTGGGGGCTGGGGGATTGGAGGTGGGAGTTGGGTGCTGCTGCTGGGGTGGAAAGATAATTTATTTATTTCCTCAGATCTATTTAAAAAAAACACAGAAAAGCGCTACACAAAACAGTGGCTGGCCATGAAAGCAGGCAGATTGTGGTGCTCACCATCATGGGATCCTTCTTTAAACAATAAATTGTGGGTGCTGGCAGGGGGTAAAGTTGAGGGAGACAGGGGTTGTAGATTTTAAACACTTTTTTGGGGGGGAGAAGGGTGGGGGCTTTTTTGTTTTTACTTTATTTACTGTTTTTCTTTTTATTTAAGTATTTTCTGTATAGAAATAATAGTGACAGAGGGGGAGGCTGGCAGTATAGCCTAGAGGTTAAGAGTAATGAGCTATGAGCGAGCTTGGTACATCCAGCAGACCAAACCTGGGTTTGATTCTCATAACCTCCACTTGCATACTGTGTGACTCTGAGCAAGTCATTTAACCCCCCAGTTCTCCCAGGTCATCCCTGAAAACAGGCACTTGTGCTTAGTGGACATTACCCAGTTACCAAAGACTAAAATTAAAAGTAAAATTAAAAAAAATATTTGTTATTTATATCCGAATAATGAATAGTGCATTCATGATATTCAGGAAATACTATTTGTCCCTCACATGCCCCTAGTCCCTAATGTTAAATCCTTAAGTCTCATTCCTCAGCCATAATGCTAAGTCCTACCCCACCCATCCAGTACTCTGTCCTATGGTTCTTTTTTCCTAGGTGCATCACCTTGCACTTTTTGGTGTTGAATTTCAAGGAGCAGTCTCTCCATCCTTTAGTGATACCCTGATATTCCTGATACTGAAAAAAGGCAAGGATAGTATATTATGTTTCTAATTTTGCCCCATCTCCCTGATAAACGCTGTTGCAAAGATTTATTCCAAGCTCATAGCAGGGAGGATGGGAGAGGTGTTGGGAATGCTGATACATTCAGATCAGGCGGTATTTTGTTCCAGACTGCTTGGGATCTGAAAACATCCACAGAATATTGGATATCCCCTGGGAGGTGCACACCATGAAAGAACCCACTGCCACCCTATCGCTAGATGCCTAGAAGGAGTTTAATTGGGTGGAGTGAGCCTACTTGCTTGATGCAGTGAGTGATTTGGGGTTTGTGCCTCAATTTATTGAATATGTCAGGTTACTGAATAAGTCTGTAACTGTAAAGATTCTCACTAACTCTACTATTTCAGTCCGCTTTAAACCAGGGAAAGGGACCAGGCAGGGGTGTCTGCTTTCTCCTTACAGTACCTGTTTCTTCTGTCCATAGAACCCCAGCACAGAAATTGTGTGTATCCCCAACATTCCCAGGGTAGTCAGTGGTGGGGAGCCACAAGATCACACTTTTTGCTGATGATATCACCCTTTTCCTTGTGGACCTCCTTGCCTTGCTCCTGACCCTCCACTAATTGATCCTGGCATACTTGCAGATCTCATGGTATAAGTTAAATGAGGCCAAGTCCCAGGTTCTCCATCTGAATCAGGTTTTTGTCCCATCCTTATTTAGCACTTATCCATACCAATGGGCACCTGATGAGGTAACTTGCCAAGAAACCAAGTTAAAACCCACCATTAAAGTAACAATTAAAGGCAATGTACAAATTATGCGGGACACATTGGACTCTGACCTGCACAGACGGCAAGGAGTCATGCGATCTCTCAGGGAAGCTGATCTCTGTTCCAAAGCTTCAGTACATACTAACTAATTGCCCACTCCCATTACTGCCTATGTTTTTCCAAGCCCTGAAAACAAAACTATTAACATTCATCTGGGGGGAGAGGAACCTGCAGAGATATGCTGGCAAACCTTCCAGTGCCACTGGTCTGAAGAGGGGCTTCAACCTTCCCGTTCTATGCCTCTTCCATCAATGTGTAGTGGTATGCCAAGCAGTAATCTGTCTGAGACCTGATCTTCTACTTCCTCAACCCCCTGGCTCTTATTAGAGATGACACAATGTAAAGTACCAACTTCATCAGCTTTGGTATTTCCTGATTGACCCCTTCCTAAATCTACTACACAATGTGAAGTATATAAAGGAGATCCTGGACACATATTCTCAAACTTCTGGGCTGGACAATAAAAACTTTAAGGTTAGGCTCCCTGTGGAGAAACCAAATCCTAAAACTAGGGGTACAGATGGTAGATTGGCCCCCATGGAAATGAGTAGGCATACAATCTGTAGGTGACCTCTCCCATGAGATGACAGTTATGTTTTACTCATCTGTGGAGCTTAAACAGAAACTTGGAGACTCCCCTATTCTCTTTTGGTAACACCTACAGTAGAGGAATATCATGACAGTGCAGCTCACACCAGCTCTACACCTACTCAGATAAGACCCCATGGACCAATAACTGCAGGCCCTTCCTTCACCCAGACATATGATTACAGCTTGGCCAAAGAAGGCTTGTGTAGGACCAGATCCCTCCTAGGTAGGGCCACAAGAACACTGGGAGAGGGAGTTGGGAGCCCCCATTTCGGTGGATGAATGGGATTCATTGTGGACCCATACATGTCATACCAATAGGGAGCTCCAAGCCTGGACTTTGCAGTTCAAGATCCTGCACAGACCCTATAGGAACCCCCCAGGCTTTATATCATATAGGACTCTTATACCACAGTCATTGCTGGAGATGTCTATCCCCGCAGATCAACCTTATGCATATTTTGTGGTCATGCCCTGTCCTTAACCAGTACTGGGAGTCCATGTGGACTGCCCTCAGAAGCAAGAGACCCCAAGTTTGTCCTCCCGGGATTCCAACCTCTGACACTTCTCTGACCATGGATTAGACCACATGGGTGAACAGTGCAATCTCTGCAGCTAAATGCCTCCTCCTGCTCAGATTGAGAAATCCTGACCCATCCTCCATTAAAAAGTGAGAAAATTACAATTACAACTAAATATGAGCACATTTCTCACATTGACCAGCACATGCTCGAAAAATGCTGTAATGTCTGGGAGCCTTACCGGGACTCTAGGGCTGTGCAGAATGCTGGATTTCTGACAGAACAGAATTCCACAGAATTCTAGAAAATTCTGCTGATTTCCATCATTTGCTGAATTTCAGCATTCCACATACAAAATGCTTTTTGTTGAATAATAACCCACAGATCACATAAACCGTGTATTCTTTTTATGCAATCCATGGAAAATTATTCCATGGTTTACATGATCTGCAGAAAATTATTCTGCAGTTTGCACTGAAATGCTTTTCAAAATTCTGTGTAATTCAAAAAAAAAAAATTCTGCAAAGCATTTCAGAAGTGGAATTTCTATTCCGGAGCATTTTCAACAGTGGACTTTCACATTCCACACAGCCCTACTGAACTCCCAACAAATTCCAACTTGGCACCCTCACTGGTGAATCCGGTGAAGCCAACACCATAGTATATATCCTAAATATATACTTCCACTTCCACACCAGCTTCACTTTATATCCTATCCATCCTTAGTATGGCACCTTACCAGCTTGCTGAGTCACTGTTGCAATGCACTTAACTGTCACTCCTTCCCCATTCCCTTCTCCCAGTCCCCACACCCAGTCTTTCCCAATGTGACCCAGACACAACCCTTACCAATGGAAAATGCTTCCATCTTCCAATCTCTTAGAATTTAGACTTGGAGGTTGACCCCCCCCCCCACATATACTGGTCCAGATATTCAAAAGGGTTGCGCATGGTACAACAGTGTTGTGCCATGCACAACCCACTGATGCGCCCTGGTGCGATATCTAAAAGGGAAAAGTGCGCCTGCACAAATCCCGATGCGCCGGGACGCACCAGTAATGTATGCAGGTGCAGCTGGGGGGGCATGCCCATGCATAAACTGCACAGCCCGATATTCAGCCCAGACCATGCAGAGTTATGCAGGCGCAGCCCCTACCTGTGCCTGCACAACGTTACGCCGAAAAAAGAAAGGAACAAGTCGAGGGCCACCCACAGGTGAGCTGCCGCAGTGCAGGGTGCAACACAGCAGCTGCCACCTGTGGGTGGCCCTCCACTTGTTCCTGCCACACCTGGCGGTGCCCCCCATGCCCCGATCATGGGCTGAAGTGTCCCCCTCCCAGTAGTCCGATCGTGGGCATAATAGTATCCCCCCCAGTAGCCTGATAATGGGCAGCACAGTACTCTCCCCCCCAGCAGCCTGATTGTGGGCATAATGGTCTCCTACCCCCATTAGTCCGATCGCGGGCATAAATGAAATGCCCCACCCCGAGTAGCCCGATCGTGGCATCAGACCTCCCTCCCAAAGTCCAATATTCCTGGTGGTCCAGTGGACCGAGAGTAGCCGATTGTGGGTGGCATCCTTACCCCCAAGTATGATATCTCTGGTGATCTAGTGGACCCCCACCCCACCCGCCCATGGAGCCCCCACCACCCGCTCCCCCATCAGCCGGGAGGCGGCAGCCACCCACCACCCGCTGCCTCGCCACCCGCTGACTGACAGCAGGCAGACAGCCCATTGCATCATGAGCCAATGGGCATGCAGCCCATATCATGCAGGTAAGTCCAGATATGTGAACGAATTCATTCATTCACATATCTAGACTGCCTTGTACAGTATGGGCTGCATGCCCATTGCCCATGCTCTGAACCATCGGGCGGCAGCCCTACCTAGCTGCAGTGCGGCGGGCGGCAGGGCAGCAGGCGGTGGGAGCGCCACCCGCTGGCTGACAGGGTGGTGGGCTCCATGGGCAGGTGGGTGGGGCCACTAGATCACCAGGGATATCTTACTTGGGGGTAAGGATGCTGCCCACGATCGGGCTACTTCTCGGTCCACTGGACCCACCAGGATATTGGACTTGGTGGGGGAGGTCTGATGCCCACGACCGGGCTACTCGGGGGTGGGGGTGTTTCATTTATGCTCACGATCGGGCTAATGGGGGTAGGAGACTGCTATGCCCACGATCGGGCTGCTGGGGAAGAATACTGTGCTGCCCGCGATTGGGCTACTGGGGAGGAAAGTTTCTGTTATGCTTTCATGATCGAGCTACTGGGGAGTTTGCATGCTCACATTGGGCTACTTGGGGAGGAAAGCTCTGTTGGCCCGCGATCGGCTGCAGGGTGAGTCCCTCGATGCTGTTGCCTGGCAGGCGCCAGGCACAAGTCGTCGGGGATCGGACACCTGTACGAAGATGTATGCAATGGGGTCGTAATTAGATGCAAATGGCCCCTCGCACCTTGCATATTATGGCCCCATTTGCATGTCACCTTTTGAACATCGTAGGTGCTGTGCATGGCGCAATGGAACTTGGCGCCACCACATCTCAATGCTCCACTCTGACCATTTGCTGGCGCAGTTCCCTGCGCATGACAGTGGGTGTGGTCAGGCGATATTCAAAGAAGTTGCGCCATAGCGCAACTCTGTTGAATATCGCCCTGGCCACACCCCAGCACAACTATTTTGTGCAGTGCAGGGGTTTGCACCACAGAATGGTACAGTTTGAATATCTGGGCCCCTGTTTCTTTGTCTACCCATACCAATCAGAAATAGCCATAGACCCAAAACAGAGAGATCACATGCTATGTGAGTTATGCCTGGGACAGTTCAAAGGAGTTTGAGTTGCTGCATCTCTAATACAGTATATGTACCTATTTTGTTAGTGTGCCTCCTGGTCAAACATATGTAGATTATGCAGTTTCTAGGACTGACCACAAGACCTTAAGTAAATGATAAGAGCAAGACACCACAGATGCTAGATAGCTTTATTGTAGTCATCTTTATCTACTTTGTTCAGTTTCATTATTAAACACTATTGTATTTTGACCAAATGGTTTACAATGTATCTTTATAACATTGTCATAACCTGTCATAATGCTATATCTATTAGGAAGTTATTGTATGTTATGTATAAAAATTGAAAATAACAATAACACTTTCACGGGAAAAAAATCTGCGCTTTTTGAATTTCAGTTGTAGTGCAGGAGATAGACGCTGAATAGCTGTGGCATTTTTGGCAGGCTGTTGGAAATATGTAGAATATTCTGGAGTATTTCTTAATTGACCCTGGTTAAAGGAGAAGAAAGAAAAAGAAAAACAGCTTCCAGTAACCTTTAGAATTAATCTTATTGTTCCAGAAATATCTCAAAACCATCAAATTATCAACTCGTAAAGATAACATATTGGGAGGGGGGGAGTTCAAGAGCTATGCAACAGTGTTCTGTTAAACTGTTAAAAGTAAGTTTCTAGACAATCAGCACACTCCTCATTTAACTCAACTCAAATCAGAAACATTTGGAAGAGCAGTGTTAACTTATGCACAATGTGTACAATTCATCATCTACTTACTATGGATTGAAGACCAAGCAGGCTTTCCGCCTAAAAAATGCAAAATATTTTATTTAGAAATAATGACTAAAATGAAAGCACTGTCAGGCTAAATTCAGAGAAAAAGCAAAAAAATACCTTAATTTGAATAAAACACTCACTGTGAAAAGCAGCAGGCATAAAAAAATCACTAAAGATATGCTTTAAAAAAAAAAAAGCTTTAAAAGACTAGGATTAGAGTGTGAGAGTGATAATATCTGCTCTCCTCCATTAGCTCGGTCAGCTCTGCTCACCACTTTTTCAGCGTCTGATGCAAAACACACCTGAAGAGCACTGTATCATAGGATATAAAAACCACATGACTTGGAAAGCCTGCAAATGTTACATTTTGAACTGGAGAAGGCAAAAAAGAAAACAAAATAACAACAAATATATATAAATACTAACAGGTATTAAATAAACACTGTTTATATTTTAATCACTCTTTATCAACTTAGCACCCTAACCACTCATAATTATATTAAATATATTGCATGCCAATGATAAGGTGCTAAATGACAAAGATGCATGAAAAAAATTATAAAAAATATTCTGTTTTCAACAGTCTTCTTGTATAATACATAAAAAGTGCCAAAGTTGCTGGTTATCAGTTTATCAACGGGTGTCAGAATGTCACAGTATCTGGTTCCTGTATATAGCCCATCTTGATTTTTTGAAGGCTAGTTCACACATTTTAAAAGTTTTAAGAGTTTTATCTCCAGTAGGTGGCCCAGTGGTGTGGATGGTTGAGGTGCTGGACACCACACCTCCCACTACACTGGCAACCTGGATTTAGGAATATACTCGGGTCACTGGAGGTCCACTGGGAAGGGAGGGGATTGAGTGTCTGTTTGACTGCTCTCCTCTCCTGGTGAGCAGGGATCAGCTGCACTGCTGTAACACTGCCACAACATGGAGGCATGGTGACAGACAGTGAGAGTTACTCCTCAGTGGATGGCCAGCAGGGGATGCAGTAGTGCATGTGCACCTCCACATGCATGTATGCCAGGTGTCATTTCATGTTGCTGGTTGAGGGATGGATCAGAACACAGAAAGGTGGAAGCAGGCATATGAAGCCTCACTTGCCTGCTCCTGACTGCTCCACCACCAAGGACTCGAGGCTGACCATCTGGATGTGTGTCTCTGGGGTGGAGATGATGACCCTCTCTCCCCATCCCCACCACAGGGGACAATCCATGGAGGATTCTCCAGCGGGTGAGTCCCAAGAGAGGTAGTAGACAGCAGGAGAGGTAGGCAGGGGCAGACGAGCACACCTGCAACCTTAAAAAAAGAAAGAGGTGTATTCCCCTTGCTCCTGAGCCTCCTGAACGTTCCTGTTCTCTGTCCTTGGTTCTTCCACAGTCTGCTTTCAATCCTACGATGTCCTCTCAGTCCTTTCCAATCCTACGGGCCATCAACCTGGCCCAAGTTCAGTCCTATGTCTTTAGGGATCACTTTCCTTCTTTTTTTGTCCTCATCTGAAAACCCCTAATAGCAGCAAGAAACAAAACTCTTCTGGAACATGGGACCAAAACAATGGCATACCTGCTCTAAATATACCATCAAGTGCAAACATATTTTGCCAATCTGCTCCTTCTCAGCTTCATGGCATCAGCCGGCATCCAACATCTTCAAAGACTAGACTAGACTTGTTCTCCACAACCGACTTACTGGTCATGCCTAGCACTCACTCTGCTTATCCTGAAGTATTGTCTACTCAGCCCACCAGTCCTGTTGACAGATACTCCACTGTGACAAAATTAATTGGAAACTCATCAAATTTCTTCTTGATATCCTGAACCAAAGGACATATTAATGCAGATTTTGTCACTGCAAATGCAGCATTTGTATTACCTCGTGGCCCATGTTAGCCTTTGTGCTCTTGTTGTATTCCTTCCTATAACCCTCCTACTCCTTCTCTTCCTCACCCCCAGGTGACAGCTGAAAATGAGCCTTCTGGGCAGTTGTCTACCTGGCAAAATATGTTAAAATAAATAATTAAATAACATCTTTAGTGAGTTTTTAATGTCTGGGATTTCATTGGTGGTGTTCAGCATTCCTTGTGGTAGTGCTAATTCACCAAGCTGTTGCTAGGACTTAAAGAAATCTGCCAATTGTATCTATGTGAATGAGCCCTTTTAGTCTCCCTGTCTCACAAAGTTGATGCTGGAGAGATTCGACACAATTGCACAGACAACAATTCTTTGAAAAGTTAAATATTTGTAGTAAATATGATCTAAGTAAATTTAGATTTTAGTCCTATTCATCCTTGGAAAACGGGACTCACTGGACAATTTGACGCCTTTTATTGGAGCAACATGTTTTGTACAAAGCGGGTGTAGTAAACAATATTTCGGGGAATCACAGGTCCTTTCTTTAGGTGTTATAACAAACTATGCATAAGACACTGAAATTATATACACCACAATGCATTGTTTTACAACACGTCATGACATGACAGTGAGGACTTAAAATGAATTAAAAGAAAGGTGAGAAGAACTTAAAAGCAACGGTGGGTAGGCAATGAATAGGAAAAGGTATATACTGTAACTATGAGGGGATGTTTAGCAGAAAGTGCTAAGATATTCTTAAGAGAAGTTGAATGGATGCCTTGAAGTGTTAATTTGAAAGGTATCCTAACAGGAAAACAGGACAGTACTGATGTGAGATACACAAAGTGCCGGGGGGGTCACAGAAAGGGAAAAAAACCATACTGTATGTGTATGCAGTAACATACAGTACTACAGTTTTCCATAATGTGCCACACATCCAGTGCCCCAGTTGAGCCTGTTACAGTTTGAGTTATGTGCATGTATCTGCTGTTAGGTATCTGATGTTCTGTCCTCAGCTAAATAATTCATTCTGATTCAGTCTTTTAATTTTTTAGGTATGTGCCTAGGTCTAGCTAGCAGGAGAAAACGTGTTTTTTTTTTTTTTTTTTTTTGTTCTCTTTTTTTCCTTGCCCGCTTGTCTCAGTAGGGAGCCCCCAGCCCCATCCCCCAGTGTCCACCGTCTGGCACTGGCCCGGCCCTAGGGCTTACACCTCCAGTGGGCCAGTGGGGTTCCCCAACCCCCACCGGGGACCAGATTCAGAGGACCAACACCGTGGATGGCCTGGAGCAGAGCCTGCAAGGCACCCTCCACCATTCTGCCATGGCAAGTTGGTATTTAATAGATTTTCTCCCAGGAGCTGAGGCATGCAATGATGCCTGTAAAGAGGAGCATGCACGTGTCTGCATACACTCCCTCCAAGCATCTACCCTGACTCCTCCCACTTCAACAGTGCTGCACCAGGCCCCCCAGCCTCCGCTAGGGAGCAGACAGGTGCCGACCTCTGCGACCTGCCTCCCCAGAGAAAGAGAGCAGTCCATCAGATGCTCAGTCCTTCTCTGTCCCTGCTGACCTCCGGTGGCCTGTGCTCATTCCTGAACATGGATCATTGGCGTTATGTGAGGTAAGGTGTCCCATGCCTCAGCCCTCGGCCCCACTGGGCCAAATGTTTTGTTTTTAAAGTTTTTCATTTCATAAAACTACACACAGCCATAGAAGTCACTCAAATTACCCCAGGTCATCAAAGCTATAGTTAGTGAAGACTCTAGCTGTTTCCTTACAGAGTAACCAACTCAATTATCCCTCAGGCGTTTAACTGTAAATTAAGCTTTAGTGATCACTAGATCAGGAACATTACTTAAAATCATAACTGTACTTCTGTAAAATTGACTCTAAACCAGTACTTGCTGAATATGTGGTCACAAGCACATCACTGTCTCATGGGTCAGGACAGGATATTTTGTGGAAAAAAAGTGTAATAAAACATGCAAACACAGATATCCCCATTGGTCATAAAACTATCAAGCACATTTAGAAAAATAAAACCTCATAATAGCAAACAAAGGCAAGGACACACTAGGACTACACAAATCAAAACACTCTGTCCTACACGTTTTTACAAATTCTGACCATAGTACTCCTTCAAGAAAAGCAACCATGGTCTTAATTGTATCAAAATCTACAGTGGACATTAAAATTCCCAACAGTTCTGCTTTTTCAATATTATCATAAGTAGTGTATTTTAAAATATATTTGTCCCTAGCATCTGAATATCATGGACAATGAAATGCAACATGGCAGAAGTCTTACCACCATTCTATATTACATGAGCAGTTAGGGTTTTGGTTGTTTGGCTAGGGCTTGTTCTAATAAGGTATAAATCTGTGTACATTTGAAGGAAAGATTTAAAAAATAAAAAGTATAAAACTGTTTCCATCTCTTGGGGGTTGTACCACTTGTAAACAGAATTCAAATTTTAGATATTTTTTATAGGAGGGATTTTATACTGTGAGTCTGGATTAACTTATATTTTGTATTATTTTATACACAGCTAACTCCAGTAATTGTTTTCTTAAAAATGTTCTATATCCATAGTTGATTACTAGCCCTTGAAAATGTTCCCATAGTTTCAGATGTCCTAGTTCTTTAAGTATCTTACTTACTTACATTACCATGGAGAAGAAAACCCTTTCATCATACAGATTATTTTATGTAAAATACATTGGGCTGGTTATATGTTTTTGGTCAGCACTGTTGGTTCCAGCCAATAGGATAACATTTGTACATTTGCCATTATATTCAAATCAGCCTTCCCTAGTTCTGCTGTAATACAGGTCCTTCATATATATCAAGGAACCTGTAAAATATGTGCATAATAGCTTAAAAGTGGCCGTTCCAATTACAACTGGAAATAATAACCCCATATCTTATTGGCTAACTGAAATTTATTTTAGTTTCTCCTACAAATAGTGGAGCTTTGACAACTAGACCACCATATTTTTTGTTGAAACTAATTAACCCATTGTAGTTGTGTTCACTTTGTCTATAGTTCTACTAGCATGCTTTTCTCATTTGCAATTACTAGAAAAGATTATGACCAAAGAACAATAATCTTTAACCTGTTTTAGAGCACTGTTTTACAGCTTTCAGGTTACTGTTTTTTTTTCACATTAATTGTGAGCAACATATCATAACATTGATTCTCAGAAAATGCAAGTTTTCTACTTAGCCTCGTTTGTGAAATAACTAATAACACAACATCATCAGGGCAGGGACGGTTAAGGAGAAAAGGATAGCATTCAGTAAATATAAGGAAACACAGAAGGAGCAGGACAGAGAACTTTATCAGTTAAAGCAGAAGGAGGCGGGGAAGGCAGTCAGAATAGCAAAGGCACAAACTGAGGAAAAGATAGCCAACTCTGTTAAGAAGGGGGATAAAACCTTTTATAGGTACATTAGGGAGTGAAGAAAGACCAAGGGAGGGATACAGAGACTTAATAAAGGGGAGGGAATGTGGGCAGAGGGTGACAGTGAAAAAGCAGGGATACTGAACAAATATTTCTGCTCAGTATTCACAATGGAAGAGGAGGGGGAGGTACCTAAACCAAACAAGAGAGAAACTCTGAATAGGGGGGTCGATACCAGTCCATTCACAGGAGAAAGGGTTTTGAAAGAACTCTTGAAACTGAGGGTGGACAAAGTAATGGGGCCTGATGGGACTCACCCAAGAATTCTAAAAGAACTAAGGGTAGAACTAGTAACACCACTGACTACTCTCTTTAACAAATCATTGGAGGATGGGGTGGTATCTGAGGACTGGAGGAGGGCAAATATGATTCCACTTCACAAAAGTGGGAGCAGGGCAGAGGCAGGAAACTACAGACCAGTTACTTTGACTTCAGTGGTAGGGAAAATGATGGAATCACTTCTGAAGGAAAGAATTGTTGAGTACCTAGAGGCCAGTGGGGCACAGTATGCAAGGCAACATGGTTTCACAGCAGGAAGGTCATGTCAGACGAACATAATAGAATTCTTTGACTGGGTGACCAAAGTAGTAGACCAGGGAGGGGCTGTGGATATGGCCTACCTAGATTTTAGCAAGGCATTTAACACAGTCTCACACAAAAGATTAATATGCAAGTTAGCCAGTCTTGGAGTGGGTTCCAAGGTGGTAGCCTGGATAAAAAACTGGCTGGACAACAGGACGCAAAGGGTAATAGTAAACAGAGTCCACAGTGAAGAAAGGAGGGTAACTGGTGGGGTACCACAGGGTTCGGTACTGGGACCGGTCCTCTTTAATGTCTTTAAAAGTGACATTGGAGAGCACCTGGGAGGAAAGGTATGTCTCTTTGCAGATGACACAAAGATCTGCAACAGGGTTGATACACAAGGTGGGGTGGAAAGAATGAAAAGGGACTTGGCAAGGTTGGCGGAATGGTCAAACATGTGGCAGCTCAGATTCAATGCAAAGAAGTGCAAGGTAATGCATCTGGGAAACAAAAACCCAGGGGAAGAGTACACAATGGGGGTGAGTTAATAACAACAACAAAAATCAAAAGATACCTAGGAGTAATTATATCAGATGACCTAAAGGTGGGTAAGCAATGTGAGAAGGCAGTAAGGAGGGCTGGGCGGGATATTGGGATGCATAGGGAGAGAAATCAACAGTAGAAAACAGGAAGTTGTTATCCCTCTGTACAGACAGTTAGTGAGACCCCATCTGGAGTACTGCATGCAATTCTGGAGACCCCATCTCAGCAAAGACATAGGCAGAGTGGAGGCTGTTCAGAGGAGGGTTAACCAAAATGGTGCAGGGTCTGCACCAGAAGACATACGAGGAGAGACTAAAGCAGCTTAATATGTATACCCTTGAGGAAAGGAAGGAGAGGGGGGACATGATAGAAAATTTGAAGTATCTCAAGGGAATTAGCAAAGTACAAGAGGGTAGTATCTTTCAGAAGAAGAGAACAAGGGAGCACAATTTGAAGATGGGGGGGACGGCTTAGAGGTAATGTTAGAAAGTATTTTTTCACAGAGAGGGTTGTGGATGCATGGAACAGCCTTCCTGAGGAGGTTGTGGAGTCTGGAACAGTGGGAGAATTCAAGAATGCATGGGACAGGCATAAGGCAATTCTAGTGGGGGGGTAGGTGGAAGTAAGCTGTTGATTAACTAGAATCTGCAGCTTATCCATCAGGTAGGGAAATGGGCAGACTGGGTGGGCCAAGCGGTTCTTATCTGCCGTCAAATTCTATGTTTCTATCAGCAAAAACCAACAAAGGACATAACTGTCCAGAAATTGCTTTTGTATTTTTATTTCATATTTGCTGGGAAAAATACCTTTGAGTACAAGTGTTCTTTTACAAAGGTTCTGTGCCAGTAATATATATAATTTGAGACAGTAAAGATGATACACTGGATAGCATAACAAGGAGAAAACAAGTACAGAAAACGTCATATCATAGTGCAGCACACCTTCACTAAGTCAGAGGTACAGGGTCAAACAAGGTGCAACTAACAAGGAGACACCTGCAGACCTGTACAGTATGCACATCATCAGGTAGGCAAGGAATGTGAGGCCAACCAGTCTGGTACATGAGCAGTTAGCCTGTTCAGTTAAGTGTGTCCAAAGGAGCTTTTGAACTAATTCAATGTGGTCATATTGTAGATTGTGCTTGGTAGGTTATTTAACCAGCTGACTGCTCTGGCTGCAAAGTGCATCGCCCAAGGCTAGTCCTGTAGAAAGGTTTCAGAAGCCTATGGTCTAACATTCTTCTAGTGTAGTACAGGTTACTGACCATATTTGAACAGCTTTTTTCTGCCCCCTGTCCAATTGGCCTCCTTTTACTGGTCACCCCAGCTCCATCTCCTTGGCATCCTTCAGGACTTACCTTGTCTGTGTCTGCCTCCAGGGCTTGCCCCCTCCAGTGAGGTTGGCAGGGTTCCCCAACTACCACCATCAAAGGATCCAGTTTTGCTGTAGTGGGCCTGGTTAGCCAGGTGCGGGGCCTCTGGGTGACCAGTGTCATCCAATTGGTTAGACTTTTTCCTCTGTTCTCAACAGGAGGGAGTGTGGACATGCAGTGACATCATGATTCATCTTGTACATTCCTGCACAATGTGCGTCGATGGCTGCCACACCTCCGTACATGTCTGGTGGCTGTGGACTGCCTTCCTCTAGCTTTCAGTGGCAGTCAGGTGTATGCCAGGCTCCGTGTCCCCCCACCCCTGGAGGAGAGCAGTTCAACAGAAGTTTGATCCCCCCTGTCCTTGGCTGACCCTCCAATGCCCCAAGTTGACTTCTGAACTTGGGTTGTCAGCACCCCAGGTGCAAAAAGGGTGCTGGCCATAGAGGGAGCAGAAAAAAACTATTTAAATATGGTTAATAACTGGTGGGTTGGTGTCAAGTAGGTTTTTAAGGTGGGGGGGTAAGACCTAGGAGAGCCTTTTTCCCCTATTAAGGAGGTCTAATATCTGATCAAACTAGCGGGGGTAGCAAATTAGTTTGTGAGTACAGATTACAGCTATGGGTGCATTTATCTACACCCAGGACCAAGTCTGCATGCTTTGTTGCAAAGTACTCTGACTCTTTCCATAACAGACTCATTGTTTGCAGAGTAGACTACCAAACCATCATCAGTTAGGAACAGGATACAGCTAGATACGACAAGGCATCTAGCTTCCTGGGTCATGTTATTCCTGTTTCTGTACAGGGTACCCAGCCTTTTGTTGATTGCTTTTAGAAGGTTATCAACATGAGGAGCAAAATATGGGGTGTTATCTGGCTAGAAACAGAGGCATTTCATGGACTCTACCTGTTCCAGCCTAGTACCCAGAGTGTTGAAAATGTCTAGGGGTGAGTTTTTTCTGAGTGGGCACTTCTGAAATGCATGGTCTTAATTTTTGTTTGTAATTAAGTACAAGGCTTTTGCTGGAGAACCATGTTTCTATGGACTCAAAGTTGCATTGGAGGGCTCAGGTGATGCTACCTTTGCTGCGGTGCCTGGTGTAAACAACAGTGTAATCCATGCACAGGAGGATGATTGCCCAGTGGTAGACTTCAGGTAGCTGGTTCACAAAGAGCCCAAATACAATGGGGCCCTAGATGGAGCCTTGAGGTAAACCAGCAGACACTACCCTTTTGAAGGAGCTAATACCCTCAATTTTGACCTTTTTGGTCCAGTTGGAGAAATAGCTATTGAACCAGAGGAAAGTGTCCATGGATAGGCCAAATCAATTAATGTTTGTAACATGAGCTTCTGAATCACTAAATCAAAGGCCACCTTAATGTTTATATTAATGGCCTCGACCGAGTCACCACTGTCCTGTGCATCATAGAGATAATTTGTGTACTGATTCAGGGCAGAGCTAATGCTCTGGAGCTTTGACAATCTTCTCTAGCATCTTGGGGGTGGAAAAGAGGAGGAAAATTGGCCTGTAATTTACATGTTATTGTTACCATCTTTAAAAACAGGGATGGCGAGTGCTGACTTCCATTTAGTGGGGAAGTATGAGAGGCTGAATATTTTGGCGACTGGGTGGGATAGTTTCAGTAGGGCCAGGGAGACCATCTTCTTATCAATGTCATCACTTCCTACCCTGGTTTTGCCTATTACTTTTCTTACTTATCTTATGGTTTCCTTTTCACTGATGGTCTTAAAATAGAACTTCGTTCAACCAAGATCAGTGCTATCAATCAGGTGTAAGTCACTGTCCAGGTTATTAGAGTGAGGGGTTGGGGGGAACCACGGGGGATGTACTGTAGCACTCAAGTTGATGAAGGCCTAATTACATTTGTTAGCCATTGGTAGGATCAATGAGCTCAGTGCCACCTATGTTCAGAATAGTTGTGGATTTTGTTTTCCTCATTATGTAGGCAGTTCACACTCTCCCATGTTTTCTTGCCCTTGTTCCAGTGTAAGGTTTGCTGGGCTTTAAAGTAGTTGGATGCATCAGCCTTAACAGTCTTAGTACACTTGTTCCAAAGCTCCCTGTATTTCTGACAGTGAGCAGTGATCCTGGATTCTCTTGCAATAGACTACCATTTGTCCTTCTCAATCACTAGTTGCATGAAATCTGGGAAGAGCCAGAAATTGGTGTCATCCCTGACCTTACACTTTTTAATAGGTGTAAACTGGTTGCAGACTCTGCTGAAGTCTGTGATCAGAATGTCCAGGGCCAGGTCAGTATCCAGGATCAGGTCTAGATAG
The DNA here is from genome assembly GCA_016271365.2 of Neoceratodus forsteri. NCBI lineage: Eukaryota > Metazoa > Chordata > Ceratodontiformes > Ceratodontidae > Neoceratodus > Neoceratodus forsteri. Next base: position 1,842,350,519 of record CM057449.1, read on the forward strand.
CTCCAATCAATTAGTGCTGCCTTTCTCTTAGGGTGTTTTGTTGTCTATGTGCAAAGGATCAGGGAGTGGTCACTTATGCTACTGGGGAGGACTGAGATCTCTTTGATCCTGTTGGAGTGGATAATCAGTAGCCAGTCGAAGAGGGTTTGTGTGCCTGTTTTGTAGTTTGTTCTGGTGTGTCTAGTTAATTTTTGTGTCAAGAACAGACTTGCTACCCAATCTTGGTGGCTGGTGCTACTTTTAGAGTTCCAGTCAACATTAAAGTCACCCAGCGCTACCTTTTCCCAGTTCAGGTTGATTTGTGAAAAGTACATCCAGAGAATATCCATGCCTTTGTCCTGATGCCCTGGCAGGATGTAAGTGGTTATGAGGACCAGATTTTTATGGCCATTTTCCAGAGCCAATTTGGTGGCCAAGCACTCATATTCAGGCAGCTTATCCATCAGGTCAATTTTTGTGACCATTAGTTGTGCTTTATAATAGATTGCAGAATCCCCACCGCACCCCTCAGCAGGTTATAACTTGAGAGTGCTACAGTAACACTGGGGATTCTAGGGGTGGGCAATGATTCAGATAGCTCCGTTAGGTCAGGGTAGAGTGTCACTAACCAGGCTTCAAATTGCTTGAATTTAGCCAGGAGACTCAACATATTAAGGGAGGCAATCTTAGATTTCCATAGTTTTGGTGGGGGGAGGGGGGCTTCAAGCTGAGAAAGGGCCCAGGATTGGGGTACATATTGCCAGACAGCAGGAGCAGTAGTGTCAGAAATTCTTTACATATCTTATGCCTGCTCAACTTGATTTTGATGGTGGTGGGCTTAGGACAAGACTTGAGAGCAAAGTTGTGGCATTCAGCTTGGCTTATTAGCAGGGACAGGCACAGATAGTGCAGTTTAAGCTGTGAGACCAGCAGGCTCATGGTGTCGGTGGGGTCACAGAACAATCAATTAATCAATCAATATTTTACCAGGCGAAACACCATTGGTGGACCTGGACAAATATGCATAAGCAGTATAACAATATAATATAATATAAAAGGTAGATGTACAACCAAGGAATACCAATGTAACAGAGGACAACAAACATAGTACAGTATTAGGCAAGGGCTAATCAGAAATACATGGCAAATGAACAGTAAAATAGCAATATATGCAAAAAGTTCCCCAAAAAATAATAAGTTCAATACTACACAGGATATGCATGAGTTACTCAGGAGGAGGGGTAAGAGGGTGGGTAGGGAGAAGAAAGGAAAAGGGAGTGGTAAGATGGGGAGTCCACAAGGCCTACAGATGGAGGACTGTTACAAGATTCAATGAAGGAGTGTGAAAATAGCTTTTTGAAGGAGAAAATTGTTGGGGCAGCCAACTTCAGGGTTTTTTGCAATTTAAAACAGGGGTAAGTGTGCCCAGTTTTCAAGTGAGGTTAGAATACTGTATTTATTATTTGGGGCAGGATCCTCAACTAGTCCTGTGGGGACTAGGCCAAAGAACATCAGCTCTACTATATGTATTTTCAGCATAAGGACCAGCTACAAGCGCCAGGAACTCTATTCAGATAGGGAGTGAGCTGTGGATGGAAAGTTATGATAGCAGTTTAACATCTCTTACAAGAATCAGCATCTGAACCCTTACTACAAGCAATAGGATTTGAGCAGAGGGTATGCTAGGCTGTATAGACTCAAATGTACTCCATCCAGATGGGGTGATCAACAACAACTAACAAAGTTTATGAATGAAACTTAACAATAACTGCTCAGTATCACTCACTAATCTAGTACCTTAATCTAGTAGCAATTGACCTAAATAATTAACACCACACAACAATCAGAAGCAGCAAGCACCTGTCTAACATTTTAACCAGATAGGGTAACACCAGTGAAACAGAAACATATATCATACTAAGTGTTGACTCTGATAAGGTATTAGCAGGTAAACAGTATCACCATACATTAAATTTAGTGATCACCCAGAACAGGGTATCAGTGATGACACAGTAACATTAATCTGGCACAATCACCAAATAGTACTGGCACAGTCAGTGCTGGGGAGTAGTTAGTTACTTGAAACTAGTAACTGTAATCTGATTACTTTTCTAGGAACTAGTAATAGAAAGTAACTGTAATGATATTACTTTACCCTAAAAGTAACTGGTTACTGTAATACAAATTGAATGACAGATGAGCATCCCTCTGTTATGGTTGCTGTAATCCATAAAAGGTTCCCGTGACTTCATAAACCTCAAGAGTGAAGCTCCAGAGGTTTATGACATCACAGGAATCCAGAGATTGTGCAGGGGTCTTTTAATATTCAGGTTTCAGTGTAAACAAATGCTGCTCAGCTGACTGCGTGCTCGATTTATTGCATCAGGCTAAAAAAAAACTGCCTTCTGACAAGCATTGTGTGAGCATCCAGCATCTTCACCTTGCACACTGAATGCAAGTTGCCTACCATTTTTTGCCTTTTTTCACAATAAAAAGTTTAGGCAACATTTCATGACTGTGAGGTGCCATTTTTTGTAGCTTTGCTGATATTCAGGTTTGCATAGTTGCAGTGTCTAGGCATTATGAGCTGCCAGAGTTACAGGGTGGTGTAAACCCATGGCATGACAACTGGAGCAAAGACATGTAGTCTTGTGATGTTTAGTCTAGGAATTTTGACCTAATACTGGTTTGCCCTACGAGATCTTTGCTCTAACGCAATGGCTACGACTACAAGGTAACCTAATTTATCAGACCACTGCTTTCTATATGGTTACATTCCCACTGCTGGTGGGTGTTGGGGTTGTTTAGCTCATTCATTTCTACTATGCTTTTCATACCTACAGTATCATACCTATCATCAGCTTTTCATTTTCCAGATTTTATTCTTACCATACATATTATCACTTTTTTCCTACAACCTTCCCCTATTTTCTTTCTTCACATATATTTCTCTTATTTCCCTTACCTGCTTTTTTCTCTTTTAAGTAATTCCTGAAGAAGATCTATGGTTAAAACATTGATTCTAACTCAATTTTCTATTACCAGCATGCATTTAATAGTACCATTTTGTTCTATATCTGTAACATGCTATGCAAATAAAGGTCAGAAAACACCATTTTATCAATTTATTATTGCTCTAGTGGACCATACGGTGCTGAAAAAGTTGTTGTACAAGGTTAACTTTTCAAAAGAGGTGATTGGATGGTTGGGTCAGTATCTTTGTAACAGGTCACAGAAAACGCTTATCAATGTTTGGTTTTTTTTCTCATGAACATTTATTAAACTATGGGGTTCCGCAGGGGTCCATTTTGGGACTCCTATTATTTTCCTTATTTATAAATTCACTACTGGAAATTTGTACCAAGACTGAAATAATATTATATGCGGACGATGCTGTGTTGTTTTGCTCAGGCCTGGATGAATATAAGCTTCAAAATGATCTCCAAAATGATTTTGGGGCCATAGGTTTTTGGTTTGACTTACATAATTTTGTATTAAATTCGGTCATGACCAAATTCTTAATTTTTTCAGGCATTAGGAATCCATGTAAATTTGATTTTAAATTAATTGATCATTTCGGCAATCCTATTGAAAGGGTCCACACTTTCAAGTATCTGGGGATTGTGTTGGATCAGCATTTAACTTTTGATCAGCACATTGTTTCTCTGATATGTAAACTGCATGAAGGTTTGTGTATGTTATTTTGTATTAGAAAACATCTTACCCCTGAAACAAGGTTTATATTAGCCCGTAGCTTTCTATTTTCACTCTTAGGCTATGATTCTATAGTCTATTCATACTCTACTGAGAAAATGTTAAATAAATTGAAATCCACCTATCCTAGTATTTTATGTTTCATTATTTGTCTACCCAGGCTGATGCATCATTACACTTTATATGAGAAATCTGGATGTTTACTGTAATTTGCACTTTTCAGTCTTAGAGCATTACCTTTTTTTACACAAAATTCAGTTAGGTTTTGTACCGAATAGTGTTTCTAGTCTTTTCCCTAATAAAATTAATTCTACCTGCACTAGATCTAGTACTAGAAATCTATTTAAATTACCATTATTCCATACTAATTTTGAACAAAATTCTATACAGTTTGACTACCAAGTTGTATAATCACTTACCTAGTAATATTGCAAATTGTTGTAAAGTTGTTGGTTTCAAGGGATTACTCAAACAAAAGTTATTCTCCGATGTTGCTTATAGTTATTTTAATTGATCTTTTATCTAAATTGTATGCTTTGTTATTTGTTGTGCTATTGTCGTATTTTGAAGTTTATTTATATTTTGTTATCTGTAACTGGACATCTGTGAAAATGGGCACTTGTGTTCATAGACTTTTCAGTATAAAAATAAAAAATGAAATGGAATTAAATGAAATTATTAAATACATCATTTTGCAAAATTTGATATACAAATTATACTACTTATGCACCGCTACATGGTACAGCTAAGAATCACTATAGGAATTGATAACATTTCTTTGAGGGGGCAACAGATTGGCCAGTTTATGTACAATTTATAGCAAGCTAGCTAGCTACATCTCTGCATGTTGTCAGTCATGGCCCTCTACATTAGCCATTGTGAACCCCAAGGGAATCGGGGCCAGCCTAGCCATTGTATGGAAGAAGGTAAGGAGTCCATCTGCAGGCAGGGCTCAGGGCCTATTTCCACCAACACCACATATGCCGAACTGCCAAAGCAGTCCACTTGATTGTCCATCCACCCACCCAACTGCCAGGTCTATCACCATCACTAGAGGTGTGCGAAGTCACAAAAAGTTGCTCTGGTGATTATTTCGTGGAGCAGCACAACCTCACAAAATACTCCACAGTGTGAAGTCCACATTTCATGGAGTCTGATTGCTTTGTGGGTGGAGCAAACTTCGTAAGTCATTAAGGCAAAGATGCGAAGTCCCATTGCAGTACTGACTTTGTGGGTGAAATGTACCGCAAACAGGCAAAGTCTGCAAAGTATTGTGGGGTTGGAGGTCACATGTGACTGAAAAGCCAATAGAAAGCTGAGGGGACAGTTCTCTGTGCAGTGTTCAGAAAGTGAGGAGAGAGGACACAGCAGCTACTGAATCTGGAGAGATTGTGGAGGATAAACCTAAATATTTCCTGTTTAAACATTTTCAAACCTGCTTTTTTGTGTGCTAGATTACTGTGTTGTTTTTTTTTTTTTTTTAGTCTTGGTGTGGTGTTTGTGACTGTTTGACTGAGTATGTTTTGATTTGAATACCCTGGGCCCTGCCCCAACCCCACCCCTTGTGTTTTGCAGTCTGCCTCCCCTTCCTCTTTTTAATCCATTGTGCTTTGAAAATAATGGAAAAACCTGCCTATCCTATGCCTTGTTGCTGTCCCCCCCACCCATGTTTTGAACAGTATAGCAGCAGTGTGATATCCTTCCCAGCTTGTGTGTAAGAAATCCATCTGTTCACCCGGGTAGCCTACCCAACCTGTTGTTGTACCCCTGTCATGTGCTGTTAGACATAGCGTCCAAAAATATCAGTTTTCCAGACTGAAATTTCCTATATTTGACTGAATTTTCCCCTATTTGAGAACATCAGTAATATCCCTTGCAGCCTGTGGTGTGGTACTGCTCTGTTGGCAAAGTACATACAAGCTTTAGAAATCCATCTAATGACTTGGGTACCCTACTCAATCTGTTGTTGTACCATCCATGTGCTGGAGAGTAGTGTCCAAAAGTATCAGTTTGCATGTTGCCAAACATTAAGAAAAAGAAGAATGCCAGCAAAGAGAAACAAGAAAGGCAGAGGAGTGAAACACGCAGGCAAGACTTTAGCAGCATTTATGAAAAGTGGTGCAAATGAAACAGCGAGAGAAGGATTGTCTTCTGATGTGGGGTTGCCATCAACAAGTTCTATGTGCTCTGGGATGGGCACTGCTAACAGTAGTGCTGGAGTATTTAGCAGTGGCTTTCTTGCATCTAAATTTTTTTTAGCAACCTCTGAGGCAGCCATGGTAGTGGGTGAGGGTGATGATGTGGGAGGTGAAAATTGTGCAAGCAGCCTGAAAATTACACTAGAAGCATTGTCTGAGAAAGATAAGGTGGAGCATGTTCCTGTCTCCATTGCTGCTGAAGGTGCTGGCAGTGTTCCTTGTGATACGGTTGAGGCAGTGGGTGAGGGGAATGGTGGAATACCCAAAAACATGGATCACACCCACCATGACAACCATTGCTGTGGAAATGATGGACACACAAACTGTTGAGATTGAGGTTCAGCATGGGGAATGAGGAGGACACTGATAGTGGATGGCATGCAGATGATGATGATGATGATGGTCCTGATCATGATGATGAGGTGTTGGATCCCATATAGGAATCAGAGAAGAAGAAAAAGCAGAAAGGTGGTGACAGTGCAGGGGTTCTTAAGTGCAGCATTGATTTAACCACCAAATGTCACAGGGAAGGTCACCCCTGCACTATGCTTGATGTGATGAGGGAGAGGCAGATTAAAAAAAACAGTAGTCCCCCCCCCATACTCCGCTGTCCCAGTCCAGGCATCATGAGGAAAAAAGGGCTACAAAATCCTTAGTGTGGGACTCCTATGTGCTGGACCCAGAAGATGAAACAGTGGCAATATGTCAGTTGTGCCATGTATAGGTCAGTAGAGGGAAGAAGGGCAGCCACCTAGGCACCAGTTGTCAGCACATGCATTTAAAGAACCAGCACTCTCTCTCTGATTTAAACACTAGAAGGAAGCAGTTGCAGGTGGTCCTGGTCCCTCATCCTCATCATCTTTATGTGGTGCCACTGAGGAGGAGTATGTAGTGGAGAGGGAGGTTGTTGAGGTGGTTCCTACAACTAGTGGGCATAGCAGCAGTGGCATCTTCAGCAGTCCCCTTCAGAATCAATGCACAGTAATGCTGTTGCCAAGTCATAAGACACCTAAAATGACTTGTGTCCCTTTATCAGCAACATGTCTCTTGAGTCAGATAAAACCCCTACTGGACCACTGCAACATGGCCATCTATTTTCCAGCCCAACACCCCATAAATAACAGCCAACTCTTGTGAGCATGTTTGAAGGCACACCAAATACCCTATTAATCATTCTACTGCATGTGGGCTTAGTGTGGCTGCTGCAGAAATGCTCACACTCAACCTGCTCTCATTCTCCTTTGTAGAGAATGAAGGATTTAGAACTTTTGCTGCTCATGCATGTCCAAAGTGGAAGGTACCATCAAGGACAGACTTGTCTAAATGTGCTGTTCCTGAGCTGCATGCCACAGTAACGGAGGCGGTGTTCCACACACTTAAGCATTCATCATCACCATCTAGTCATCTTAACATGGATATGTGGACCAGTGGAAGAACAGCTGGCAGCTCCTATATGTGCATTACAGCACATTGGACTTGGGTACCTGGGGTGGTCTTCTTGGAATCTGGGTGTGGTGGTGGACCGTGCAGCAAGGCAGACTGTGGTGGTAGCGACATAAGTAGTATTAGGCAGCATGCGACACTTGCAATGAAAAGCATGCTTGGATCCCACACAGGAGAGAAAATGCTTGAAGTACTGTTGGGTGAGATTGATGAATGGCTGCACCCACTCTCAATGAAAGCTGGCTTCATTGCTAGTGACAACAGCTTCAGCATTGTAAAATACATAAGTGAGTGGGTTTCTAAGGGTGACATGCCTGGCATACTTCCTCAGCCTCGTGGTCTAGCAGTTTCTTAGCCATCCTGATCTGAAGGATATCTTGTTGGTGGCCCACCACATCTGTGCCCACTTTGCCCATTCTGGGAAGGCCCATGACTAGCTATGCCAGCTTCAGAGAAAGAACAATGTGCTGCATCATTGCATGAAGTTGGATGTGGTGACCAGATGGAACTCCACGCTGTACATGTTGGAGCAGCTCTATGAGCAGTATACAGCTATGTCCAGTTGTCTGCTGCTACACACCAGTTGTGACAGTGCAGGAGTGTCCATGGCTCTCACCACAGAACAGTGGCATTTAATGGATAGACTGATAATGCTTCCGCATCCTTTTGAACATGCAACATAGGAAGTGAGTGGGGAGACTGCCAGTATCTGTCAGTCCATCCCCTTGCTACGCATGCTGAGGTGGACTCTGGTTAATGTACAGCAATCAGTTGAGGCAGGAGGTGACAGCGACATTTTGGCCTTGATTTATTTATTTAATATTTCGGAAAGACCTTTGAGCATGAACTCTTTTACAAAGGTTCCATGTCAGGGTGGAAAAATAGACAAAACACTTAAACAGTGGCAACAAATGCCTGCTCAAATGCAAGCTAGAGCAATTACATGCAAGTTTGACAAATTTGAGAAAAAAAACAGTGTGAATATAACAGAGTAGAGCTATTTCAGAAACTGAAGGCACCAGTTTGCCCTGCCCCACCCCTTAGCGACCTCCAATGTCTGTTTCATTTTTTTTTTTAGACTAGGGTTGCGAGGACTGCAAAGGGGTAAAACGCTTACTCAGATGGCAGCGGGCTGGGTGTCAGTAAAACAAGAGGGCAGAGTTTGAAACCCACTAGCAGAGAGTGAGGGGGGGGAGTAGCTCCAATAGGGCCTTGTCGAGAAAGGAGTGGTAGGGGGACGTTGAGAGAGGCAGTTCTCTACATTCGGATAAGAGCAGATCGAATAGCATACTTACGCTCTATGCTGGGATGGAAAAGGAGTCAGGGTTCTCTGGGTAGCCCCCAGTTGGGTGCTACCTGGTAAAAGCCTAAAACTTTCAAATGGTACCAACTCCTGCACTGTCACAATTAATGCAGCACATACTTGACTTTTTGGACTCCAACTCTCATATTGTTGGAATTCTGCAGTATGATGACTTTAGCATTGCCACCGTGCTTGACCCATGTTATAAGTGTGACCTTGAGTCTGTATTAAATGGTGGGTCTCAGAGGGTATAAAACCTTACCAACATTCTCATCAGAAGGAGGGTTAGAGGGGAACGGATCCTCAAGACACATATGGCACCAAGTGCTGCTACCACCACAACCACCACCACCGCCACCACCACAGCACTGTCAGCTTCACATGCCACGACTATGTCAACAGGCAGACAAAAACCAAAAACTATCAATTCCATTAGGGATGTTTTAAGCAAGGTTGGAGTTGCACCCATGGAAGACCATGATGAGGAGGAGCATGATGAGGTGGCCAGATTCAGAGCAGCACGTCGCATGGTTGTGTGTTTCATGGCAGAACAAAAATACCTCGCAACTGGTGATGAGCCATTATTGTGCTGGGGGAGTAAGATAATTGAGTGACCTGCACTGACATCTGTGGTGATAAAACAACTTAGCTGCCTCCCTCTAGTGTCAGTGCTGAGCATGTGTTCAGTGCTGCAGGTGCCATTGTATGCGATTGGCTCAGCAACCTGTCACCAAGGAATGTGGAAATTCTCATATTTATAAAAATGAATAAGGAACACATTCCATGAAGACCATGGCATCCATATTCCTACCACATCCTCCTGACAGTAGATCTTCTGAGGAAGATGAAGAGAAAGATGGTGCTGTTGGCAGAAAGATGAAGTCATACGTTGTTGACACTGATGTTGATGACTCAGTTCTGGAACGTGAATACCCATCAGGTGAGAACTTCAGTCTTGAGGACTGTGATGGCTGCTTCATTGAGGAAGGTGATGTTTATAGACAACAATATTGTGTTATACCACCTTTGTATGCCATTATATTCACAGAATTTATGTTATTGTCATGACTGTTACTGTTCCCTTCTCAGAACTGTATTGATGCTGCTTCCTTTTGCCCATCATCATACAAAGAGACAGCATCACCCTATGCATACTGGATAAAGCTTCAGGGAATTACCTGAAATTATATAATCAAGAAGAGAAAACATTAATTACACCATCCTCCATCCATTCAACTGTACATATTCAGAAAAGAAAACCACTTTCCCCCATCTGTTTTACCCTCTTAATTTATTGAACATTTAGCTGCCCTTATCCTGGTTCAAAAAAATTCACAGTCTTATTACTGACTTTATCTGGGCAGGCAAGAAGCCGAGATTGGCTTTCTACAAATTAGCTGCCCCAAAGGCTAGAGGGAGTTTATGCCTTCCACATATTGGTCTTTACTACTGGGCTAGTCATGCTAACAAAAATCTTAGATGGATTTCAGGGATAAACAACTTGTGTATCACTTCTTTCACTCCAATTTGAATTAAAATTGAGATTAAGTTAATTATATCCTATAATCTTTCCCCCTCGGCTCTACTGTTTACACAACTAAAGGCTCTCCCACCATCTTTATGAAATTCCCCCATAGCTATATCTATAAAGGTGCATTCCCAGCTTTGTTCATTTCTTAAATACAGACATACCCAAGATCTGGCACAAACTATATGGGGTAACCCCAATTTTAGGATAGATAATAATTATATCTGCTAAGTGGTTGCCTCACCTACTAGATTACCCACTTAATCAATTTGTAAGGGAAGATGGGACATGGTTGTCTACCCCTGAAATTATTGTCAAATTCAGTCTATGAATTTTAAAGTCTTTCAAGTTAGACATCTCCTTTTGAAAGTGTTGGGGAATACCAGCTAACATATCTTTTCATGCAGAGTTGAGCCCCTTAGCAGGGCTTTCAAAAGCTGTCTCTAAAATATACAGATCTTTATTTGATTGGAGTCACCCAGATTGCTTTGGCCTGACTACATACTGGTCTTTTTATTTCCCTGATTTAAATATAAATTAGCCTACTTTGTGGCTTAATTGCCACAAGTTTGTGACCCAGGACAGGCTTCGTCTAGTGCAATTCCATATTCTTCACAACCTGTACAATTCTCCACAAAAGCTGGCCAGATTTGGAGTAGTTCCTTTCTCCTCATGCACTTGATGCATGCAGAATGAGGGTAACTTATATCACATGTTTTGGTCTTGCCCAAAAGTGGCTCCTCTCTGGGCTCTCATTAAACAAAAGGCGGACCCCCTTTTGGGTCTGGCAGATTTATTCACAGCAGAAATTTGTCTTTTAGGGGACCTAACAGGGGTCTCTGTTCTTTACCGCAAATACTATATTATTTTAATATCTATGTCTGTCAAAAAACTAGTGCAACGACATTGGAAAGACAGCAAGGACATTACTTATAACGGATGGCTCCAGGAACATTTGGCAAATCTGAAAACTGAAAAAGCTATAGTGAGCCTCTGTAACAGATTAAACAGATTTACAAAGATTTGGGAGCAATTATATACCCTTTACTCCATATAAGGTATGTGATGGGTGCTGTATTCATAAATCTAGGAACAATATGTACTCTGTGCATGGGGTTCGGGAGGTCTGGGGAGGGGCAGGTTGGAGAGGGGGAAGGGGGAGGAGGAATCTTCTAAATTAGCATATACAGTATATGTGTCTGGAACATTTGTACTCTGTGGATTCTTTCTCTGTATTTCATAATCTCAATAAACTTTGAATGGAAAAAAAAAGAAAAGAAAACCACCACATCACCTAATAATTTAAAAGATTTACCTTCCAGTACTGGTACACAGTAACTGGAATCCATAGCATCAGTGACTGACAACGGACTTCAATCATATTCAGAATGATGGATGGTTGGGTTCAACAAATACCTGTAAGGACACAGAAACACAGATGTTCAAAAATATAGTGTCTGACAGTTTTGATTAACATGCCAGAGAGGAAACAGAGAGAGCAAAACAAAAACAAACAAACAAAAAAATGACTTACCTTCACCCAAACCCCACCCTGGAAAAGGAAAGCATCAATTCCCATAAAGTAGTCCAAACTCTCAAGTATGTAAATCCTTACAAGGAAAGAGGCACAATTGATGTTCAGAAACCAAAAGATTAGGACTTCCAGTGTGATGGCTGCCTGTTGAGGAGTGTGGTTGAATGGCTCCCCTCCCGACCCTGCCGAATTGAGCTTTGTTCACAATTAATAGCTTTTGCATTGGGCTCCTGAAGTAGCTACCACAAATTTATCTCTCATTCACCGCAGATTGTCCATAGTATGGACATGGAGATGGAGAAGCAGTGACTTAAACTCACTCCACTGCCTACTCCTGGAAAGGATAAGAATTCAAAATGGGCCAAAGCTGATGAAGCTGAAGCTACCCAAGCAATGTGCTCACCTGCTCTTACAGAAGCAAAATTGTTGGAAGAACTCACCCCCATGAAGGAGACGCTTCTTATGTTGGCTTTGGAATTTCATGCACTGAAGTCCTCTCTTGGACAGCTCACCACATGAACAATGGATAACTAAGCTCGCATCTCATCACTGGACGATTGGAGATGCAAGGTGGATCCCGAGATGGTCAATTTGCGCCAGCGCCTGAAGAAAACTGAAGAGCGATTGGAAGACCTGGAAGGGCGCTCCTGTCGAAACAACTTAGTCATCCTGGGCTTACCGGAAGGTGAAGAAGGGATGGTGCCAATTATTTTTACCCAGAAGCTCTGTGAAATGCTAGTCAGGCCTTCCCCAAACAGCCCCACATACGTAATAGAGAGGGCACATCGATTGCTCAGGTCTGTGCCCCCATCTGGATCTCCCCCAAGGTTGTTTATGTTTCACATGCTTAACTATCTGGATAAACAGCATGTTCTTACCAAAGTTATAGCACTCCAAGAGATTCAATGGGAAGGTATGAAGCTACGTATAGCCCAGGACTTGCCTTATTCTGTCCACCAGAAGTGTGCCGCCCTTCATACGCTAGTTAACAAGTTAATTTCGGCTGGGATTGGTTTTAGAGTTCGCTACCCTGCAACGTTAACAAAACCGGTCAATGGAACGCCTTTGATATCCTGGAGTCTGCTGCAGAAGGCTGTAAGCTCCTATTCCCTGATTTGTTTAAGTGAACTCAGTAATCGTGCGGCAAGCTGTGCTGATTGGTAATAAGATCTTGTTCATTTTGTGTGTTTCTGCACGGGACTTTTCATTTTCTGACTGACCTGTTTCCCCAATTATTGCAGGGATTTTTTTTGGTTTGGTAGGACTCTGCTTGGAGCTCATGACTTAATATGTGAACGTTCACAGAAACATATGCTGCTCCTTTCATGAAGTTAACAATTGCTTGCAGCATAATGCTGCCATCTAGTGACACTGTGGCTGAACTGCAAGTTACTGGATTTTATTCCTGTCATGGCCTTACCTGTTGTTTTTTGAATTTTGTCAGCATGGACTCAAATGCCTTGTTGGTTCCCCATTAGTGTTGTTGTTTAACCATCTTAAAGGGGTGGACTTCATACATTTTTTGTTTTGGCCAGGTTTGGTGCCTACAGGTTTATTTTAATTCAGGAACCCTAGCAGTATTGTGATTTCTCATCTCCAGTTGGAAAACTTTATCATCCAGGTTGTCTAGGGCTATATAGACACACTGCTGTTTTGTCTTGATTATTTCCATGTGGGAAGGGAAGGGAGGGGAGGTGAGAAACAAGTTGCATGGTCATCATCACACCATGTACATTGAGTGGTGAACAGTGATTAGGACTGGGGGAGAAAAACTTTAGTTTTCCCCTGCAATTTACACTTGTTTGGGGTTTTGTTCTGGGGAAGGTGGGGTGGGGGATCAGGTTTTTTTTTTTCATTTTACTAAAGTTGGGGTTAGTAATTTCGAGACCAAGGGAGGGGGGTGGGGTACACTTAGGAACAACTGGTTATATTGTTTTTGATTTAATAAATTATTTTATAAATCCATTGGTTAAATCCAGTCATATAGTTTATCTAGGTAATGAAAATAGTCTCCTGGAATATTAAGGGTGCCCACTCAAGGGTGAAGTGACACCAGATACTGAAACATTTGAAGGTAATGCAATGTCACATCATTTTTCTCCAGAAGACTCATCTTTTGGAAGCAGAGGGCAACTTATTTTGTAGGGAATTTGTTGGGCATTGTTATGCTGCAGGAGATTCTTCTTCTTCCCGGGGGGGGGGTAGCAATCCTATTCACCAGAGGGCTGCATTTCCAAGAGTTACATAAGATTTCAGACCCATCTGGCAGATTCCTCTTTATCAGAGGGATCCTAGATCACAGAGAGATTGTATTAGGCACAATATATGGTCCCAATAGAGATTCCCCTGAATTTTTCTCTAACCTTTCCCTTATTCTAGCTCCCCTTAGCCATTTGCCAATTATCCTGCCAGGAGACTGGAACCTGGCTCCCAACCAAAAGTTAGATTGGTTGTCTCACCGGGAGACCAGCCTATCTCCTCCCCAACATTCATTGAATGAGATGTTAGACTCCCTAGGTTTGTTTGATCCATGGCGCCTACTCAATCACAACACCCGGGAATGCACATTTTACTCTCCCTACCATAAATCATTCTTACGCATTGATTTCTTCGTAATCAACCAGGCAGTATTGCCAGGGCTAAAGGACTGCAGTATTGCTGCTAGAGTACTCTCAAATCACCCTCTGATTTGGCTGGAAGGCAACATTGACCCAATCAACCAAAAAGATTCCATGAGGAAATTGAATTTGCAGTTGCTTTCCCATGAATAAATAGTGGAACAAGTTTGGGTAATTATTAGCCAATTTATGGCACAAAATTCAGGCTCTATCCCAGCCTTCGACCAGATATGGTGTGTCCTAAAATGTGTCCTCAGGGGTGAACTTATCAGGATAGCTACTACTAGGAAATGCAAGCAAGAATCCACTTCTTTTATTTTTTTTTTTTTGAAATTATATTTCTTTATTGTTTTATATAAAGGTAAAATACCTGAGTGGATAATACAGGGATTACACATTATGACCAATGACAAATAATGTGTATGATAACTACAGTATGACAATATACAGCATTTAACAGGGATCCCTGATTCTAGTAAAACAATGAAACCCCCGCCCTCCTAACCCAAATCCTTAACCCCCATCCTCCCTCCCCAGGATGTGCCTTCTTCAAAAGAAAGAAAAAAGGGAACTGATCCTGATACATATAAGATGCATAAAGGTGTACCAGCTGCCAAGGTAGCTAGAGGTGTACCCAACAATACATTAATTCAAATAAAGGGCGTATAATTTGCCCCATTTCCGCTCAAACAAAGCTAAACAATTTCAAGAACTAGCTATTAACCTTTCAGTCCGAAAGCAGAGAGAAATTTCACTGATCCATTCTGCATACGAGATAACCAATTGGTCCATCCAGTGCCTAAGAACCAATCTTTTAACAACCATCGAAATTAAAGCCATATGGAATCTATGCTCCATAACCTGCATATTGGAAAACATCCCCAAAATACAAACTTCTATAGTAAATAAATCACTTAGGCCCAGAAGAGGGTCTAGGTTAGATTGGATGGTCTGCCATAACGGAGCCACTTTCTCACAATGCCAGAAGATATGTACCAGGTTCCCTTCAACTATGCCACACCTTGTGCAAAGAGTTGAAGATAATCTATCTAATTTAACCAGTTTAACTGGGATGTAGTACATGTTATTCAGTATATGGTATTGAGTGAGTCTATGTCTATCTTGAGAGAGATACCGATATGTGTCTGCCCAAATGTGATCCCAAACTAGGAGGGTGTCTGGCAAAAGAGAGGACCAACATTTAGAGCCAGTCAGGGAATTTAGTGTCCAGTAGGAAGGAGTAAAGCTTAGAAATACTATGGGCCTTGCTTGCCTGTTCCTGTATCTGATTTAGAAAGGGTTTAATTTGAGACGGTATGGGATTGGGCCCAAAGCTGGAAGCCACTAGGTGTCGTAACTGAAAGACTTTAAAAATGTGGTTCTGAGAAATGTTATACTTGGTCAGAACCTCCCCAGAGGATAGAAGAGAATTATTCAGGAATAAGTCATCCACACAACAATCTCTCAACTGAGGAGGCCAGTCAGGGGAAAGCGGGAGGCCACCGATCCTAATGTTTAGGTTTAGGGTAAGGGGTTGGGAAGTGTCTTTGCTAGGAGAGAGATTGAAAAAATGCCAGCATTGACTTAGCACCTTAATAGAGGTTCCAATGACACTCCCCTGTAGGAGTGGAGGCAGGGTGGATAGGCTATAGTAGAAGATTCTGGATGGGGGGAGGCCAAACTCGGTTAAAACCTTTTTCTCGAGTTGTAGCCAAATTGGCAGATCTTCATCCGCCCTCTGGTCACACCACCTCCCAATTTTCAACATGTGACTTGCCCAGTAGTAGAGCATAAAATTAGGAAGACGTAGCCCCCCCCTTCTCTTTGGGTAAATTAAGTTTTATAAAGGCTTTCCTGGGCTGCTTACCCTGCAAAATGAACTTAGAGATAGTCCTATGAATGTGATGAAAATAGGACATCGGCAGATAAATGTTCATTAGACTGAGTGGGTTAAAAACCCGAGGCAACACATTCATCTTAACAATATTAATACGACCCCACAGCGATAAAGGAAGGGCAGACCATCTCTGAAGGTCTTGTTGAATCTTAGTCAATAGATTATTTAGGTTAAGTTTCCTGAAGAGTTCAGGGTCTTTAGTGAGGTAAATGCCCAAATATTTGAGAGAGGAAGGGGCCCATTTCATGCCAAACCGAGAGAAGTTGACCTGAAGTGTATTAACATTCAGCGGGAATATGATTGATTTAGCTAAATTCAGCTTGTAGTTAGCCACTTGGCCAAACTGGGCAATAATGTGTAGTATGTGTGCTAGAGATGCTTCAGGGTTAGTCAAGTGTAAAAGGATATCGTCGGCATAGGCCGAGAGAACCAGAGATTGTTGCTGAATGAAACATCCCGTGACCAATGGAGAGTTTTTAATACTGAGAAGGAGAGGTTCCAGATATAGATTAAACAGGAAAGGTGACAAGGGGCAACCTTGCCGGGTGCCTGTAAATAACAAGAATCGAGAAGAAAAAACCCCATTACAATAAATTCTGGCAGTAGGGGATTGGTAGACTGATTTGATCCATTGAATAAAGACCTCCGGGAATCCCATTCTCTCCAATATAATCCAGAGAAATTCCCAATGGACTCTGTCGAAGGCCTTCTCAGCGTCTAATGATATCAGAGCCATAGAGACTTGGGAATCCTGGGTGGCCTGAAAAATATGTGAGAGTGTGTGCAGGTGGTCTATAGAGGATCTGCCCTGCACAAACCCTACTTGTTCAGGACTCAGTAAATTGAGCCAAACCCGTTTGAGTCTAAGGGATAGAATTTTCGTTAGAATTTTAATGTCATAATTAAGAAGTGAGATTGGTCGATAACTAGCAGGATCCGTCGGACACTTGTCTGGTTTCAGTATCAAAACAAAAGTGGCTTCCAGCAGGGAAGGGTCCAGGGTGTTAGCAGTAAACATGTACTCAAATAATCTCGTGAAGAGGGGGGCAAGTTCTTTCCCAAAAGTTTTATAGAAATTGGAGGGGAAACCGTCAGGTCCCAGAGCTTTGCCCGGAGCAAATTCCTTGATCACCTCCTCAACCTCCATTACCATCATAGGAGTAATCAGAGCTTCTCCTAGGTGGGTTTGGAGGGTAGGAAGGGGAAGGCCTTCCAGAAACTAATCCATGAGGGAACGAGAGAGGTGAAAGGAACCACTGCCATAAAGTTCCTTATAAAATGACTCAAAAATTTGTGAGATATCCCTGGGAGAGGTTTTAAGGGAACCATCGGAAGATAATAATGAGGGAATCCATCTCGATCCCTCAACCTCCCTCAAACGTAGAGGTAGCACCTTACCCGATTTCTCCCCTTGATCGAAATAGTGGGCCTTTGTTTTGAGGAGGGCATATTCTGCCTTATCTCTTATCCAGTCTGAGTACTCATTTCTAAGTTTCATTAGGGTTTCTAGATCAGCTTGGGAAGATGAGGAGGGTAACCTATTCTCTGCCAATCTAATTTGATTCGACAATAACATGATCTTAGCCTCCCTCTGCTTTTTTCTTCTGGATGTGAGTCTAATAAATTCGCCCCTGATAAAACATTTAAGGGAGCACCAAAACAGATCTTCCCTCTCGACTGAACCAGTGTTGGTTTCCATAAATAAGGTGATTAGAGATCTAATATGGGAGACTATATCCTTGTCCTTTAGGAGCTGGGTGTTTAGTTTTCAGGAGGTGTCTCTATGCATCTGTGGGTTCAGGGAGACCAGAATCCATGCCACCGAATGGTCTGACACTACTATGGGCTCAATACCAGACTGAAGTACTCCAGACAAAAGATTATTGCTGACTAGGATTAGGTCAATTCTGGACCATGTCTTGTGTACTTGGGAGTAATAAGAGAAGAGTTGTCTTGTGGGATTAAGTAAACGCCAAGGGTCACACAAGCCTAATAGATCCATAAAGTTCCTCAAGGCCAGCTGTGAAGAGGAGAGTGGTTTCAGGGGTCTATAAGATTTATCCAAATCTTGAGAGGGAGCGATATATTCCAATCCCCTCCAATTATTAACATAGAGGGAAAAAGTCTGCTCAGATTTTCAGCCAAGGTCATGAGAAAATCTGGGCCCCCCCTACTGGGGCATAGATTGCCCCTAATGTTAGCTTCGCATTATAGAGCGAACCTTTCACAATAATGAATCTTCCATCATGGTCCGATAGAAACTCTTCTGCCAGAAAGGGAATATGCTTCTTAACCAGAATGGCAAACCCCCCTGCTAGAGGGCGATCCCCCTGAGGCAAAAGCCTGGGCGTAACCCTGTCTACGAAGCCCATTGATTTCTGATGAGAGCAAATGGGTTTCTTGCATCAAGAGAATGTCAACATTCAGTAAAGCACAGTTTTTGAGAACCTGGTACCTTTTAGTTAGGTCTCTGACACCTCTTACATTCCACGTAGCAATGTTAAGTGCTGTAACACTCATTGTCAAATATACAATGCAACAATAGAATATGAAAACATGAAAGGTAGGACACCCTAGAAGACACATCCTGCCCTCCCCAGTGAACCAACCCCCAACCAAATCCCTCCCTCTACCCCCCTCCTCAAAACCAATAAGAGAAACTGGAGCAGTATAAATTCCAGAGGTGCTATTACAGCCTTTACCAGGTCCTGAGCTAAGAAAGAGAGACCTCTCCCCCCCCCCGCCCGCAAACGATCTACAAATGTTCTCTCAGCTGCTTCCTGAATGAGATTGAGAGTGATTATACTTGGGTCGGGGAACAAAGCCCCCAAAGCTACCACCAGGTGGGAGAACCAGAAGATAATCATGGACCGGTACCATGAGGAAATGTCGGCTAATAAGTAAAGAGTAATCCCCTCGTGAGCGCTGAAAACTTCCTGACTAAAGTGTCCCCCATCTGGGCTGCTTCCCCCCCCTCTCCTTGGTGCGTTAAGCAGTCCCTCCAGGGCCGACCCTCCCACGGAGCCCCCCCCACCCAAGGAGTCTAAATAAGTCCTACAAAAAAACCTGAGAGAATTGAGAACCTGACCAAAGTCCCGAGATTATCTAAGCCTTGGCCATGCAATACCCTCGTAACTTGAGAAGAAGTGTAATAATACATGTGAAGTCTACTCAGTGAATCTGTTCGGAAAGAGCACCATTAATCCAGGATAGGTGCAGCCTGACCTCAATTGAGAGTGGGAGCCCACCGGGGCCCCTTGGATTCCAAACTTGGCCATGAGAAAATGTATCCTAACCGAAGTGATAACTGACTGGGTCACCCCATGCCTCCAGCCACCCGACTACCATCTAATCCCCTTAGCGCCTCAAGAAGAATAACCGTGCTACACTACATGCATGATTTCCCAGCTGGGTAGGGTAGGGGAGTAGAACCCTGAGACCCCAATGGCGGTGCTGAGAGTCGGAGTCAGCCCCTCCAGCCCAGGGGGCCAAGTTCAGGCTTCGCCACCATCAAAAACTGTTAATGGTAAGGGGTAGTGCTTCCAAATGTAAGAGTGTATTAGGCATTAAGCAGAGTCATACTGACATCTTGCAATTCCCCTCTAAAATGTTCACAATGGCGGCCCACAAACCTCACTGCCCAACATCGGCCCAATTCACCGTCCTTTCCCAAAAGGTCTCTCCAACCCATCATCCACACCTGGCTACAAATATTTAAGAGTTCCCTAGTGAGCATTCCTGTCCAAATTACTATAAAATTAACTGAGCCTAATTACCTGAGCTGGGGAAGCATGGGAGGAACCGGGGGAGCAATAAGTACTAGAGGGACCAAAAGGTCCAACAGGTCCGGCATCGTGTAGAAACCTTCTCCACTCCCCAAGTTCCCACCCCCCCAGTGAGCAGGCCTCATGAACCATTGCACAGACCGAGCCCACCAAACTCCACAATGGTCCACCCCAAAACTCCTCCTCCCAGCCACCAGAGAAACCAGACGAAAGAGAAGAGAGAAATCAAAAACAAAAGGTAAGAGCCCAGAAAAGCAGCATGTAGCAGGAGGTAACTTCTTGGGACAGCTTCAGCAGTTCAGCCCGGTTTAAACAGGTTAGGTAACTTGAGAGAGAGATCTGATGCTGCTTTGTCTGGGAATTCATAGGAGTACCAAGAACCATCAATGGCAACTTGTAGCTTGGCAGGATAGTTCATTTTGTAGCGAATGCCCGCTACGATCAACTTGCTGACTGTAGAATGGAACGCTGAACGTTTTTGCCTCATCTCGTAGGGAAGGTCTTTAGTAATACATAGCTTGGTACCACTCCATAAAATTGCTTGTAATTCTCTAGCCTTTGATAATACATGCTGTTTTTCCAGAAAGCTTAGAAATTTGATAATGATAGGTCTTGGCGGGTCACCAACGGTAGGTTTCGGTCTAAGAGAGTGATGAGCACGTTCAATATGATATTGTGGATTGAGAGGGGAAGGCCCAACAACTTTGCTTAGAAACTTCTGGAGAAAAAGATTGATGTCAGGGCCCTCCTCTGACTCTGGGAGGCCCAAGATCACCAAGTTATTCCTTCAGCTCCTTCCTTCTAAGTCCTCCGTTTTGAGTTGCAGTTTACTGATCTGCTGTCTGAGATGAATAATCTCTGGGTCCATTCTCTCCCTCCAGGTCTCCAAAGAGGAAGTTCTGGCTTCCAAGTCTTCCATTCTGGTGGTTAGGGCACTGAGCTCTCCCCTTAGTGATTTCAGCTCAGTGGAAATATCATCCAATGTTTCTTTAAAAGGTATGAGCTCTTGTAGGAAATGATCCTCTTTAAGAGGAGTTGGTGAACTATTGGAAGGGGGTAGTTTTGCTGCGGGCCCCGAATTCTGGTTTTTAGATTTTTTGGAAGATTTCTCCGGCGTGGATGGTGGAGTGTGCTTCATGCCAGCAGGCCTCATCTTCGCTTCCATCTCAATCGTCTGCCGAGTGCCTTAATATGCACAAAACAAGATGCTGCCAAGTACCAAGTAGTGTAATCTATATTCCAGATGCAGAACAGGGCTTTAGATGTCGAATTTGTAGGCTGAAAATAGTTTAAGGACAGGTGGGTAATGGGAGCTCCATGAAAACGCTGCCTCTAGCTGCACTGCATCACGTGACCCCCAAGAATCCACTTCTAAAGTTTTGTTGCACGCTATCAAAGATTTGGAAGTGATAATATCAATGCAGCCCTCTGAGCTAAACAGGGAGTGACTCGTGGGACTACAAGCCCAATATGGGGAGGTTTTGAGAGTGAGAGAAGGCAGACTATACACTTTTTAAAACCCATGCTTAATACATGGAACAGGGCGATAAGTCGAGCCACCTGTTAGCACACAGGCTCTGGAAACAAGAAGAATAGCGATTAATTACCTCGCTCTCTTCCGTGATAGGTAATACATTATTAACTACTCCCAGAGACATTACCCATGAATTTGAATTGTTCTACTGGCAACTGTATAGCTCCCCAGAACAAGCCCCTGCAGATCCTGAGATACAGTCCTATCTAAATAATATTCCCTTACCCATGCTTACTCCCTCTCAACAACAGCTTCTAGCCTCTCCCATTACCCTGCAAGAAGTTGTCGAGGCCATTCGTTCATTGCAGCTGGACAAAGCACCGGGTCCAGATGGGTTCCCGCTCAACTTTTACAAAATCTTTGAATCAGAATTAGTCCCCATTCTCCTTCAATTATTTCACTACATCTGTTTGGTGGGTATTACCGACTCTACCTTACTAGAAGTTATCATAGTGGTCCTGCTGAAACCTGGGAAACCCAAAGATAGAGTGACAAATTATCGCCCTATCTCATTACTGAACTATGACATGAAACTCTTCGTCAAGATTCTTTCTGTTAGAATCTCAAAGGTGTGGGAGAATCTCCTCAGCTGTGAACAAATTAGTTTTGTTCAGGGTAGTCCTCATCAGATCATACCAGGACATTTGGCACATCTTTCACGTCCAGGAACCATGCCCCATGGCCCTGGTCTCCCGGACACGAAAGGCCTTTAACAGAGTCGGTTGGCCTTTTCTCTTTGGGACTTTGGTCAAGTTCGGCTTCCCTGTTACCTTTATTGCTTGGATTAAAGTTCTAGATACCAATCCTAGTGCCAGAATTTACTGTAATGGAGTTCTCTCCTCCACCTTTCCCCTGTGCTCCGGCACTAGACAGGGATGTCCTCTGTCCCCTTTACTATTTAATTTATATTTAGAGCCTCTACTATGACAATTGAATGCTTTCCCCTCTGTAACAGACATTGTTATAGGTCCCTTCAACCTTAAGTTCTCTGCGTATGCTGACGATATCCTCCTCCTCCATGTCACTAACCCAAAGGACTCCATCTTAGCAGCTCTATCTATCATCGATAACTTCAGTCGACTGTCCAACTGTAAGCTAAACCGGAACAAAACTGAAGTCATGCCCCTTAATTTCCATGTAAACAAATCGGACATTGTTGCATTAGATATGAATTGGACCACCCGGCTAAAATATCTGGGCATCATACTATCTACCTCACATTGTCTCTTGAAAAAGTTTTTAGTCTCGATAATTTAATTCTTAGCATTAAGCAGGACCTGGACAGATGGTCTCCCCTTTACTTGTCCCTGCAAGGTTGGGTGAGTGTTTATTTAAATGAATGTGCTACCCAGATTAGTTCATCTCCTTAATATGCTAAATTTACATCTCCCTTTAACCTGGTTTAAGAAACTTCATTCCATCATTTCTAGATTTCTGTGGCAAAGCAAACCTCCCCGTCGGTCATATAGATACATAGATACATAGACAGTGTCGGCAGATAAGGGCCTATGGCCCACCCAGTCTGCCCATTTGAGCTTGTAAGTTCAGTTTATGTTTTCCTGGAAGTCTGTTGCCCCTTACCCCTGACCTACAGAATTCCTTTATGTCTATCCCATGCACTCTTAAATCCTGTGATTGTTTCAGCCCCCTCTACTTCCTCTGGCAGGGTGTTCCACTTGTCCACCACCCGTTCTGTGAAGAAATTCTTCCTCACGTTTTCTCTAAATCGTCCTCCTTCCAGCTTCATCCAATGCCCTCTAGTCCTGGAACATCTTTTTCGCTTAAAAATAGTGTATTCATGCACCCTGTTCCTCCCTGTAAGATACTTGTATGTCTCTATCATATCCCCTCTCTCCCTCTTCCAGGGAGTATATATTCAGTTCCTTCAACCTGTTCTCATAGGACTTGTGATGCAATCCATGTATCATCTTTGTTGCCCTCCTCTGAACCTTCTCTACCCTGTCCATGTCCTTATGTAGGTAGGGTCTCCAGAACTGTACACTGTACTCCAGGTGGGGCCTCACTAGTGTCTTGTATAGTGGAATTATGACCTCCCTTTTCCTGCTGGTGATGCCCCTGCCTATGCATCCCAGCATCCTATTTGCTTTACCTGCTGCCTTGTTGCACTGTTTCCCTACCTCAAGGTCATCAGAGATGATAACCCCAAGATCCCTTTCCTGCTTGGTGCATGCTATATCCTCACCCCACAACTGATATATTGTGCCAGGGTTTTTGTGCCCCATATGCATTATCTTGCACTTCTTTGTATTGAATTTCAACTGCCAACCCCCTGACCATTCTTCAAGTTTCTGCAGGTCCCTTCTCATTCTGTCTACACCCTCTGGTGTGTCTACTCTGTTACAGAGCTTTATGTCATCAGTGAACAGTGAAATTCTGCCTTCTAGGTCCTACGCAATGTCACTGATGAAGATGTTGAATAGGACCGGTCCCAGCACTGATCCCTGTGGTACCCCACTGGTCACTCTTCCCTCTGTGGTGTGACAGCCATTTACCACCACCCTTTGTGTTCTGCCACCCAGCCAGTTACCTACCCACCACACTACTGTCCTGCCCACACCCATATTCACCCATATGTATGACCCTGTGCCCTTAAAAACCTGGGGGGCTTAAACTATCCAAGTTTTATTTCTATTAGTTGGCCAGTCATATGGCCAAGTATTTACGTTGGTCCCCTTTGCCCTTAGGAAATACCCATTCCTCACATGTTCTCCTTTGGCTACAGATAGAACGGCACATGATTGGGACCCAGAAAATTACTCCCTCTAGTCTTCTTTATATTCTCCCCCAGAAACTGCCAGTCCCTTTATGCCACACAGTCATTTATACTTCCATTAAAATTCACAATCAATTTTGCAGATCTCTTAAATACGAAAACCAGAAAGACATATCCCAACCGCTTCTGGGCAACTCTAATTTACTCATTGGGGAAAGGGTCCTTTCCTCAGGATCTTAACTCCACTTGCACAGGCCAAGGTTAGGGATTTGCTTATAGATGGCAGACTGGCCTCTACCATGGTATTAATTGAACAATTTCATATACCAAAGCACCACGTCCTGTATATCTATCAAATTAGACATATGCTCATTCAGTGGTTTGGCCCTGGACAGTGGTTGACCAATCAAGATGAAACTCAACAGGAGTTACAGGCAGATGCCTGGCTGCCCCATGTAGTTTCCTGGATTGTATCATCCCTATTCATGTTAAATTTTACAGTAAGAGACCAATTATTGTCTTGGAAAGATGTTCTTCCTTTCGATTATAATAATCGGGCCAAGATATGGCAGAATGTATATCAGTACACTGCTAATGATAGGTTGCGACTTAAACAGTATTTTGTTGTACATAACATCTATTTCACTCTGGCTAAAATGTATGGCATGGGCATATTGAAAGATCAGCTCTGTTTTAGATGTAAACAACAACCGGATTCACTCTTGCATGTCCTGTGGGACTGTTCCAAAGTTGCCCCCCTCTGGTCTCTTATTAAGACTAGGGCTAACCCACTATTGGGACTCCAAGAATTATTTACTCCCAACATTTGTATATTAGGGGACTATTCCACTATCTTAATAAAGGAAAAGAAGTACCACATCACTCTCACATCTTTCTCGGTGAAAAAGCTAATCCTAAGATATTGGAGGGATCAACAGATCCTATCATACCTGGAATGGACCAGGGAGTTGTTCTACAATCTGCGGTTAGAAAAGTCCATAGCCAGTATTAGAGGCCTGATACTGCAATACAGTGCTAAGTGGGACAAGCTTTATACTCTCTGGACCATTGTTTCTGAGTCCTAAGTGGGCTCTTATATCAGTTGCTCTCTGCTTCCTAACTCTCAAGTCTAGTCTGCTCTATACTTATTCCTTACCCAATACATGTACACCCTCCGCTTATGAGGGTGTATAATTTTCTAGGTACCATATGTTCCTGGGGGGTGGGGAGGGATGGGATCTATGGGTTAGGGAGTTGTGGATTGTTTTTATTTTATTTAAATTGCAAGTATAAACAAAATGTTTTTGGTTTTTGTTTTTCCACTGATTGTATGGACAACTCCATGTATTCCTGGTTCCTGGTTATATCGTATTCGAAGGTTGTTACTGTAAGTAAAAAAAGTTTAATAAATTAAAAAAAAAAAAAAGAAACCAAAAGATTAACCATCCTCTTTCAATCCTGCATAATCTCAACAAAATAAAATGAACTTACCACTCAAACTACAGGAGTGGGGTACAGGATACAATGGGTACCATCAATCTGTCAACCTCATACGTGATCAGTCCAGCAGCAGCACACAGACAGCAGCAGCGCCAGCACTACAAGTAATCCTTCAGGACATACAGGTAAATGATGATAATAGCACCAGTAGTGGCAATAGCAGCAGCAAGACTTTTACTGCAGATTCTTAGTGTCACAAGTCTTTATTATGTTATCGACCAGACATTGTGAAATTTCCTTATCATCCACATTATTCCAGATTGTGCTTGTTCTCATTCAGCAACTGCATAGCTGTCTCGCAGCAGCATCTATATGGCATGTGTATTTCTGGCAGGAGACATACTGGGGAACAACAGACATATTCCCTTGACATAAATATTTTCTCATTTTATTCTGGGTGATTTCTCATGGAAGTGCACAAATAGCATAGCAGACAAGTGACAGAAGTAGCAGCAGGACAGCATATTTCACTTTCACCACTATGTGACGTGTTTTTCTGGCAGTCTCATATGGGGGTACAACAACAGGCATATTCCCTTGGCATAAATATTTTCTCCTTTTATTCTGGGTGATTTCTCATGGAAGTGTGCATACATCGCAACAGACAAGAAAGAGACGTAGCAGAAGGGGAAGCACCAAGTTAGGACGACAGTAAAACTGCTGACCTCCCGCACAGCGACGGCACAATACCGATGCAGGTATTATGCCTCCCAATCCCCCAGTGTTTTCTGTGAGGTGCTGTGCCTCCTGTACCCCCAGGACTTTAGGATTTTTAACTCCAGGTCGGAGTTAGTTCAGGAAGGGGGCAGAACACTGGGGGGAAGTGAAACATGGAAACGGACCATTATAGCGATTGTCACTGTAGTGGTCTTTTTCCGTGTTTCGCCTTCGGGGTGTCGGGCAAAACAGGACCACCCGTAGAAGGATAGCAGTTTTTGACTTGAACACTTTCCCATATGATTCTTAATAACTTCTCTGGGCAGTGTCACACCAGGCACCAGTGCAAAACAGTGACTAAACAGTATTACAGCAGTGTGTGATGAATTCAGGCCAGTATTTAGTTTAACTGTATGAATATCACAAAACCTTTCAAAACAACACTAAAGGAATTATATTGCTATGTTTTTGGGGTCATCTTATATCCAGTAAGTAATCATACTTTGAAAATTTACTATTAAACACCTTCAACTATGTAATGGCAAGCAGCAGCATGTAGTGGCCTCAGGCCTGCACAGTTTTGTTAAGATAGGAAGGATTTTTGGGTTGTGTTTGTGTCTTCATGTCACTTTTGATAATTGTTTTTGAATTTGTACTTCATGGGTGGCTGAGGGGGGAACACAGTCAACACTGACAAACAGTACAGACAACTGTATCATAAACCTAGGACGATTAGTACAGAATGTAAAAAAAAAATATATATATATATAAAATATATATGATATGAAGAAGTGAAGAGGACAGTTATTTCCTGGGGAATGTTACACAGGGAGTACAAAACAATAGGATAAGGCATTAGACAAGGGAGACAAGGATAGAATTTTTGTTTTCTTTTATTTTTTTGTGTGTTTCTTTGGGGGGAGAGGGACAATAACACTTGGGGACATACATTTACAAGTTACAGCATACAGAAATGGGGAAAAAAAGACACGAAAAAATTAAGGAGTACTGCCACTGCTACCCAGACGATGATTGATATCTTCCATAAGCTTCAGCAGCTTCTCCTGGTTCTCTGTGAATCTGGTCTGATTTTCTTTTATGCTTTTGGTCTCCTGCAAAGCTTCCTGTGACCACATGCCCACGTGGGACACTTCATCCCACAGGATGGCCAGCTCCGCCTGTGTTGCCACTGCCTGAGGACTGAATGGTGGCAGTGAGGGGTGGACTGCTAAAGCCTGCACTACTGTTGTGTCCTCCTGTTCCCTGCTGGATGTTCCATGTGCATGCCTATGTACCTGTCTCATCACAGCAGGTGTTGACCCCCCCCCACTATCCCACATCCCTCTGAGGAGCCACAGGCTCACAGCGCAGCCTGGCTTCCCATTCTTGGGCATGGTGGACTCTCAGATGGGTTCACTGCCCACCAGTGCTGAGATGGCTTCCCTTTTCCCCCCTCCTTACAACTCTCCCACACAGTTTATATGTGACACTGCTCAGGTCTTCGCTGTGCCACTCAGAGTTCCCACACTGGAGATACATGGTAAGGGGGGGGGCTGCAGTTACTGTGGGTGGCTACTGCTGCTGTGCTGGGTCTGGTTCCATCTGCTGCTGCTGGACCAGTACCATCTGCTCCTGCTCCACCTGCTGCTGCTACACCACCACCAGCTCCACCTGCTGCTGTTCTGCAACTTCTGCCTGCCTGCTACTCTGCTGATGCTTCTGCTGCATTTTGCCTACCTGACTGGGTGCCTCCCTCCCAGCCCCAAATGAAACACATTTAAGACGCTGCCTATTATGTTCTACAGTACCACGGCCTACTTTTCCCACCTTCAACATACTAACAAGTTACAACTAGTAACTACTACCACAAACAAGCATTTGTCAATGCCGAATGTTTGCTTGCTGGCATTGGCAGTGGTAGTGTAGAAGTTACAGAGCTGCGTAATAGGAATGGCAGTGAAGTACTGAACTGAAGCCAACCCCACCACCACCCTGCAGAGAGTGACAGGCATTGGGGTGTGCCTTTGGGTCATCAGGCTTAATGGCCACGCCATTTCACCACACCCTACCCTGCAGACACTGACAAGGGTCAAGGTGTGCCTTGGTCTTTGACCTTTATGCGCTCCCATTCCATCAGGAAATACGGTAAGATGGGTTCAGTATAGGAGAATGGGGTGAACTTTGAATGAAGAGTCCAAGGCATACCTCAATGCCTCTCACTGGCTGCAGGGTGTGGAATGGTATGAGCATTACAGGCAAGAATCCCAAGTCACACCCTGATGCCTGTCATTCTCTACAGGGTGGGGCGTTATGGTTAAACCCTAACACCTCAGGCTGATGGTGTTTTACTCCAAATTTTAAACATGGTTTTTGTATTTTATGAACAGTGGCAATATCAGTTTGTTGGCGGAAAGCTGCTTATGCACAACGACTACGGCATTTAGCACCACAGGTGCAAAAACACATTCCGAACAGGATGTGAAAAATGACAGCTGTACTGTTCATGGGGAGGTGTAAAAAATGGCAATGTTTCAAATCTGCAGTAAAAATATTTAAAAAACGTGAAGTCACGAGCATGCATAGAAACTGTGCAACGCAGACCCGTAATGTAATTAGTTTGGGGATTTTTTACAGCAGATTGTCAACACAGGCATTTTGGGACCTCCGATCATGAACAGTGTCACTGTGATTTTCTTTATCTGTGCCGAACAATGATTTCTCACAGTGACCACGCATCTCTGCACTGAAAGTGTGAAAACACATTTCAGCCATGTTGTGAAAAATGACAGCTGTACTGTTCATAAGGAAGTGTGGAAAAATGCCACTGGTGAAAATCAGGACTAAAATATTACAAAGTCATGAACTTACTAAGGTGCGTGGAAATCATGCAATGCTCACTCGTAACAGTCATTTTATGGACTTTTGTCACCAAATTTTCAACATAGCCATTTTAAGACCTCTGCTCATGAACAGTGTAACTATGATTTTCTTAATCTGTCCTAAACATTGCTTCGACACTGACTGCACCATTGTGCTTCATATGTGCGAAACACATTTGGGTAACTTGTGAAAATGACAGCTGTACTGTTCATAAGGAAGTGTAATAAAATGGCAATGTGGAAAATCTGGAGTGAAAATATAGAAAATTGAACTTACGAGCTTGACATAGGAACTGCGTAACCACGTCAGAAACAGTAATTTCTAGAATTTTTTCACCAAATTTTCCACATAGCCATTTAAGACCTCTGCTCATGAACAGTATCACTGTGATTTTTCTTAATGTGTCCCATACATTGATTTCACACACCGACTGTGCCATTTTGCGCTACATAAGCAGAAACACGTTTTGGGCAAGATGTGAAAAATGACAGCTGCACTGCTCATAAGGAAGTGTAATAAAATGGCAATGTTGAAAATCTGGAGTGAAAATATTGAAAATTCGCAAACTTATGAGCATGCTTAGGAACTGCGCAACGCGCGCTCGTAAAACAGTCATTTTTAGTAATTTTTTCAACAAATTTTCAACATAGGCTTTTTGAGAGTCCACCTTATGAATAGTGGTAGTGTCATTTTGTTACTCAGTCCCGAAAGGCGATTTTGCGCCATGACTAACGCCATGACAGTGAGATCATTCATGAGAAGGGGTCCCAAAAACCCCATGTTGAAAATTTGGTGCAAAAATTCTAAAAAATGCCTGAGATATGCAGCAAAGTTGAAAAAACCCTATCTATCTCATTATACAGCTTACCGGCATTTCCTCAGTTCGCGGTCAGCTTTGAAGAGTGCAGACATGTTCCCGGTCCACCGAAGACCGTCGCGCCAGAGTCCGGAGGTAAGTATGGGGTGAGGGGGGTGTGGGGAGGCAGGATGCACAGTGGGGTCACTTATCTGCCGCAACTTCTATGTTTCTATGGGTAGGCACGGGTGGGGGCAGAGACAGCTAAGGGACGTTTTGAGTTTCAGTTTTTTTTAAATAGCGATGGCGGGGCGTTTACTGCGCTGGTGGGCTCAGCATGACACAAGGACGGTTGGTAGGGGGGGACATGGAGCTGATGGGGATTGGGCACCCCATTGCGATAGCATGTATTGCCATGCTTGGGGTGGGCTCCCAGTGGCACCTGTACTCTGGGGGGACCAGTGGAGCCGGCGGGGATTGGGCACCCCGTTAGCTATCGATGTGTAGCCATGCTGGGTTGGGCACCCAGCGTGGCATATAGAACTCTGTTTTGAGGGGGCAGCACAGCTGATGGGGATTGGGCACCCGTTGGCTACAGTGTGTGCGGGGGTGAGCACACAGGTATGCATGCATGTGTGTGTGTGTGTGTGTGTTTGTGTGGGGGCGTGCATGAGCAGGCGATATCTTATCGCTGCTCACTGAAGCATAGCTCCCCCTTTCAACTGTACTCCACTGCATTTTGGACTGCTGTCATAGACAGCTCCTGCAGGCATTGGAGAACCACAGCCACGCCTGCAAACACACTGCCTGAATTGGAAGAGGGCTGCCACACCTCCGAAAACTCGGATGATGGCACTATGTTTTTTGCACATGCGTGCAAGCAAACATAAAAAGGGGGTTTGAATCAAACAAGATCAAATGCAACAAAGAAAGAGGAAAAAAAATGAAAAGACCAAACAATAAACACTGAGAAAATGAGACCACAAGACAGATAAGTAACAGTACTGAAAAAAAACTGCTTAAAGTAAGTATATAATGAGTTTGTGGTGCTTTTCCAACAGGTGACTATCCACAGACCACAGAGAGCTGTCTGTAATCTCAACCACTGTGAGAAAGTGAAGCTAACTCATTCACTTCCTTTCTGCCTTTAACACCCCTACAAATGGGGGTTCCCAAAAAGTCTTCCTTGAGCTTGCCTAAATGCTCACTGCCAGGCTGGTGTCCTGCATTTTAGTAGTGTAAATGTGATTACCAGAGCCTGTATAGCCTCTGTGTACTGTCTCTTTAAGAGCTGCCTATTGCAGCATAAGTAATCTGAGAGGGAACTCTGTTGAAAGATGTAACTATTTATTGAAATTCATTTAGAGTGATAATGATAATGTAGTTTGTCTAACCTGCTTTCTTGGTAGCAAGGACTGTTTTGTTTGTCTCCACTATCTTGGTCCTGGACTGCAAATTGGACCAATCAGTACTGGTGGGACCTAAAATGTAGCTGGACTACAGGAGCTGTCTGAAGTCAAAATCTGTAGAAACTGTAGTTTGGAGGTCTTTTTTGCTCCTTTTTTGCAACTGAAGGGGGAGCTCTTTCTTTGACTGATGGCCAAATCAGCCAACCAAACCTTTTGGATCTTGGGGAAGTCCCGGGCTGCATGCAGTTTTCAGTTAGTTCTGAACTGGGAAGTGAAATGAGAAGAGCTCAAGTGTATTTTGGGCAGCAATCCTGAGTGGATTCTCATGGGAAACTGTGGAAGGGCTGAGTTTTTGACTTGCATGTCTGTCAACTGCTCCTGAGAGGGAGAGAAGAGAATTATTTTGGACTAAATCCAAGTTTGTGTGACTAAAGTAAGCTACTGAAGTGGGACAGGCTCAACCTGAAGAAGACCAAAGATTTTGCTGAATGCGATCGGCCTGTCAGGAGTTCCAGCTACCCCTAAGCTCCCGGTGTGTGCAGAGACTTTGCGATTGTGACCGGGGAGTACTTTGCCTGGTACAGTAGAATTCCAGTACATGTACATGTGCTATGAGCTGCTAGTGGGTTGTGAGTTAGTTCCCCACTGTGTGAACTGTGTTCTGCTTACTGGAAGTTGTATCCAGCCTAAAACGGACTGTGTCTGAATTTGTCTCCATGCGGTCTGGGCCTTGCCAGACTGGCTCAGCCAGACTACCCACTGCACAGAGAAGCCACCGACGAGAGACCTGCCTGGGGATCAGCCCCCTGCTCTACGCTTGAACAGGAATGACGCCTCTGCGACTCGTGTGGGCCCTGCTTCTCCTGGCATTCCAGATCAACCACTTGCAGTCTCAATTTTCGTCCAGCCTGTGTCCAGTCTTGGGTATAGTGAGTAAATACCAGGGTAGCTCCCTGCAACAACAGCTTAATCTGAGTGTGTCATCTGATTGTCTTGTTGTTTCGTTTCTTTTTCGAACTAAGCCCTCTGGTTCCACATTACAAATATTATGTACTGCGCATGTTGTGTTTTCCATCACAGGACCCCAACCAGCTGCAACCCCAGGCAACAGTCCTGGCTAGCCCATCTTTCCTCCAGCTGGGTACCCAGAGGTGTGACTGTGTGAGGGGACTCAAAGCGCATGCATAACTACTTGATTGATATAACCTTTGAGCTAATTAACCTGATTTTGCCCCTTCCTTATTCAAGTCCCCTGAATAAATCAGATCTAACTTTTTCTGCATGTAATCTGACTGTGGTTCCAGTTTGTGCTCAAAGTACTGTACTGTTGCTATTTGCTGTGCATAACCTTGTTTCACAGGGGGTCCCCAGGGTTGAGCCAGAGGAACCAGCCCTGGTAGTAAGTGCAAACAGTGTGGGTACTTGTTTGGTGTACCAGGGGTATTGTGAAAGTGATTATTGTACAGTGTTCAGGCCACTAGAGGGGAAAGAGGGGGGTTACAGTGTACAAGAGGGCTGTGCCCAGGTTAGCTTGACCACTACCAACCCTGACCTCCGTGTGGAGGCACCTGTTGCAGAACTCAGCCCCTTAACCTGCTACTAGCCAAGCAGGCAGGGGTAGTAGCCCTTGGGATAGCGCCACCTAGGGGTTACATCTTGGAGGTTCACCGCTGGGATCAGTGTCCCCTAGTGGCCAAATTTGTGAATTGCTGTTAAAAATAAATGGCTACCCCGACAGAAGTGGCCGTATACCAGTTGGTGGGGTGGTATACTGGGCAGGAGATTGGCCCCCAAAGTGCTATACTTATCCTGGATATTCCTCTGGGTACCAATAAGAACACTGTAGAGGGAGTACTTTCCAAGGTTGAATGTTTACAAAACCCTGTGGTGGTGGGTCGACAGGCTAATCTGCTCGCCCAAAGTTTCATGGCGTTAGTAGTGTAAGGACCCAGTAGACAGTTCCAAAGTTCCACGGACTATCACCCCTGAAGGAGCCCTCACTGCCTGGAGAATGATAACTGAAGACAGTAAAGACCCTGGGGAGAATGACCCCCCCCCCCACTGTCTGAGTCTTTTGAGGAGAAATTTGCTAAGTTGTTGCTGGAGGAAGGGAAAACTTTGGAGGACTTAAAGAAACTGTTCCTGCCACCTGGGGGTGTTCCTCCCCCAACACCCCCTCCCGCTCCAGCACCCGTTATTGCCCCTCCTTCTGTACCCCTGCCAATGCTGGCTCCTATGTTTGTACCTGCCATTAGTCACGACTCTTACCGAATGTTGAGAATCTTCTCCGGCACCCTCCCAACCCCCCAAGGGGAGGATGATTGGGAGACTTGGATAGATTGTGTGGCCCCTTTGGTACCTGAATGGTGGTGTGCAGATGCTGAGAAATGGAAAAGGATCATAGAAAGTTTGAGGGTTCCTGCCCTAGAGGCCATTACATTTCTGAGGTCCAGAAACCCTGATGCATCTGCCCAGAAGTACCTATCTGCACTCGAAGGCAATTCTGGGAGCACTGAGTCAGGGGAGAAATTGATGTGGAAATTTCAAGGTACATGTAACCCCTAGCAGCGCTATTCCAAGGGCTACTACCCCTGCCTGATTTTCCACTAACAGGTGGCGGGGTCTGGATCCGATGGCGGGTGCCTCCACCCAGAGGTCGGGGTTGAGACAGTCTGGTATGACTTGGTCGCAGCCCTCTGGGTTACTGCAACCCCCTTTCTTCCCACTAGTGGCCCACACAAATCAATCACAGTACCCTCACTGTATACGCTGACCCCCAGGCTTGAACCAACCAGCTTGCTCCAGGGACCCCCTGAAAAGTAAGATGCTGTTACACAATAATCACAGTACAGTAATTCACCATGAACACACAAGTTAGCCAGTATACCTTTGCCAAACAATCAATCTGATTTATTTAAGGGGAAATAACAAGGCCTGGGAGGGGATCAGGTTAATTAGCTTACCACTCTAATATATAAGTAACTATCTAGGGCACTGTGCACAGGCCTAACCTATAAGTCACTGTCTCTGGGTACCCAGGCAGTTAAGGTTAGTCCCTCGATGCAGCTGGTTGGGGCTCTGACACAGAAACGAGCATTTGATCCCTACGAAGATTAGATAGAGCCAGCAGGGTCGGTTAGTGTAGCCAGTAAAGAAACCAGAAGATCTTGCCCTGCTAGGAGCATTGGACAGGGACCTACCCTGATTTAGTACTCACGACTCCAGAAGGATAGAGCACTCTCACTCCATTCGCAAGACCCAGCCTGGAATTCAACACTTCTGTACACACTTATATGTAAAGCAGAGGGGTACCATACCAGGCAGCTGCTGTGTAACTCCCGATCGCTTCACTGCACTACCCGGGCCCAACGATGCAGCTTCACTTGTCCTGACAGACCGAGCTCGATTTAAGCAAATTCTCCAGTCTTCTACAGGGTGAGCCTGGTAGGTAGCTGCGCTTTCGCACAGCCTCCTCTGACTGCTACCTAGCGGATTTAGTCCGACACTTGCTGGCGTTTGAAACCGCCGACTTCTGGCCTTCCACACGCGCTTCCCGCATGAACGCTTAACAGCGCAGGAGCCCAGAGCTCCTTCCTTGCTCACAGCCACAGCATCTCTGTTTCTGGGCAGTTAGGGCAAGCCTCACAATTTGGGTGCCACTCGATCCCATAGGTGGGCTGCAGATGCCAGTCACTTACTACTGCCCCTATTGGTACAAACAAGGCACCATAATCTAGACTTCACTTCCCAGAATTACTAGCTGTGTCCCATTTGTCAGCCGGCTCCCTTAAGAGTCCTAATTCTGGCTGGCTGCTGCTTATTCCATTTCAGGTACCCCCCCTTGTTCTCATTGGACCCTCAAACAGTCCAGGTCCAAAATGGAGGGGCCAAGCACATAAAGTCCCAGCTGCAATGGAAGCAGGTTAGACAAACTGTAATTTCACTAATACTCTAAGCAATTATAACCAAACAGTTACATCTATCAGGAGGATTCCCTTTACGCTTACAGCAACTGTAAAATGGGAGTGATGTCACCACAACTCAGGTGGGATTCGAGCAAGGAAGCACAGTCCCCCTCACACAGCCACTGGAGCCTTCAAGCAGGCAGCTCTTAAAGAGACGGTATGCAGAGGCTCTAAAAGCACTCGCAGCAGTGCCATTTAAAACGGCTTAAACGCTGAACACCATCCAGGCTTGGAGCCCTCAGCACGCTACTGGAAGACTTCTTGGAACCCCCATTTGTAAGGGGGGTTACATACAAAACAATGGCATGGGGAAAGTTTGTCTGCATATGTTACTCATCTGGAAAGAGCGCTGCAGAAGGCTTACCGAAAAGGTGGGGTAGCCGCCAGTGACTTAAACCATGTGAGGTTGGGGCACATACTGCAAACTTGCAAAGCATTCTAAATTGCAGCTCCTTCAATTAAGGCTCCCAGATAGAAGGGGTAACCCACCGGACTATTGTGACTTGATAAAAGAACTCCGGGAGGTTGAAGATGAAGAGGGGGATTGTAATAGTAGGGTGAGTGCAGCCCAAGTGATCACGGCATCGGAAGGCCCTTCCGAAGTGGGGACCAATGAGGGTGTGCCGCCATGGGATGAATTGCTGAGGGAGTTCAGGAAAACAAAAAACAGTCTCTTTATGAAGGCCGCACCTGCAAGTACAGGCATCAACCCTTATCCAACTGCATCTGCTGTGGGGGTGGGGGTGTCAACCCAGGCATCTCCTGCAGACAGCAGCCCAAAACTCAATGTTTTGACTGTGGAAGTAAGAGAATTGACGAGATGTCTCCAAATGCTTACCACACAGCAGACAGAGATGGCACCAAGGTTTTCAGTTGGTAGTACTACCGCCCCAGCTCCCAGTGTGATGCCTCGGCCACCCCAAATCCCAGAAAACATATTTTGCCATAATTGTGGGAAGGATGGGCACATGAAGAGAGAATGCCGGTCCACACAAGACCTAGATAAAGTTGTATACAGGTTTCAAGGAGAGCTTCGGAGAATGAATCAGCGGTCGAGGAGTGCCCAAAATGACCGCAGTGAGGGTTCAAGAAGTAATAACTCAAATCCCTATGTGGCTAAATCATCTGTGCAGGCCCCTGCTGCTGTCCATCCAGACTGGTCCAAAATAGTGGGCCCTTCAATGGAGACTACCGTGGCTGTGAATGGTATTCCTACTCAGGCTGTGCTGGACAGTGGGTTGCAAGTGACCATTGTATTTAAGGACTGGTATGACAAACACTTATCTGCTGTGCCCTTACAGTCCCTGGAAGGCCTACATGTGTGGGGGCTGAGCGACAAGTCTTATCCCTACCTAGGATATGTCCACCTCTGGTTGTCATTTCCTGCAGCTGTAACTGGTGTAGAGGAGCAAGTTGAGACACTGGCCTTAGTGTGTCCCCCTACTGGACTATATGATGAGGTTCCCCTGTTAATTGGGACCAACACCCATATGTTTGGGAGACTGGCACAACTCTGTCAGGAGAAAAAAGTTTGACAGACTGGGTGGGCCCTAAGAATTCCCACTCTGATCAAGAGGGCCTATGATTTGTAGCAGAATCCAAAGGGAGTGGACCAGGATGAACCGGTAGGGGTCGTGTGGAAGAAGGATCCCAATTCAATGGTACTGGCCTCTAAAACCCAGGCACCATTCAAGGGGAGGTCTGTCTCTGCAAAGGTGTCAAGAACAAAATACTGATGTTGGACGCGCCAAGCGATGGAAAATTGCCAGAAGGATTGTTGGTTAAGCCCAGCATCTTGCTAGCTCGTGCTCATGCCTATGCACAATGAGTGATGGTGCAGATTCATAATGTGTCAAACCAGGAGATCTGGGTGAATAGAAGATGCACCCTAGCTACTGTACACTGCGCAGACACTGCAGTGTTGCCCAGCAACAAGCACCCTGGCAAGACAGATAGAGTGACTCCTGACTTGTTTGATTTTGGAGACTTCCCACTGCCAGCTGAATGGAAGACTAGAATTAGTCAGAAACTTGCCCAGAGAGATCAACTGTTTTCGTTGAAGGAAGGGGACGTGGGATGTATCCAGGGTGTGGAGCATCACATACGCCTACATGATAAATGGCCATTTTGAGAGAGGTCTTGATGCCTAACCCCTGCAGACATAGATGATGTGAGAAGACACTTGCAGGAAATGCTCGCAGCTGGTGTGATACAAGAATCCAGTAGCCCATATGCTTCTCCCATTGTGGTTGTGCATAAGACGAATGGATCTGTGAGAATGTGTGTTGATTATCGAACTCTGAATCGGCGGACCATCCGCAATCAATACACCATGCCCCGTATACAAGATGCTCTGGATTGTTTGAATGGGAGCAAATGGTTCTCAGTGTTGGATCTTCGCAGTGGATAATACCAGATTCTGATGGCTCTGGAGGACTGTGAGAAGACAGCCTTCATCTGTCCTTTGGGGTTCTACGAATTCCTGAGAATGCCACAGGAGATATCGGGTGCCCCATCCACCTTCCAGTGACTGATGGAATGAGCAGTGGGAGACATGAATTTGCTAGAATGCCTGGTGTACTTGAACGATGTCATTGTGTTTGGAAGCTCCCTAGAGGAACATGAGAGTCTACTGTTCAAAGTACTAGACCGACTGGAAGATTTTGGCCTGAAGCTGTCCATCGACAAGTACCAGTTTTTCCAAACCTCTGAAGTATGTGGGGCACAGAGTGTCTACAGAGGGGACAGAGACTGATCCTAGTAAAGTTGAAGCCTTGACTACTTGGCCTCAGCCCCACAATTTGAAAGAACTACAACATTTCCTGGGATTCTGTGGCTTCTACCGCTGGTTCATAAAGGACTATTCCAAAGTGATTTGGCCACTCTTGAATCTTACCCAGGGTTACCCTCCTACCAATCGGAAATACAAAAAAGGGTCAGTCAAAGAACCAGACAAAGCATATTTCCACCCAGGTGAACTTTTCGGGTCCGGTTGTATGCCTGACTGTGAAGCAGCTTTCCACAGTCATATACCAGCTCACCCACGCCCCCATCCTCACATATGCTGATCCCACCAAACCCTATGTGCTGCATACTGACGCCAGTCTGCAGGGTCTAGGAGCTGTACTGTATCAAGACCATGAGGATGGTTTGAGACCAGTGGCATTCACCAGTAGGAACTTGACCCCATCAGAGCGAAACTACCCTGTGTACAAGTTGGAGTTCCTTGCGTTAAAATGGGCCATTGTCTACCAGTTTCATGATTACCTCTATGGGGCAAAAATATTGGTGAGGACTGACAATAAGCCATTGACCTATGTACAGACTTCAGCTAAGTTAGATGCCACAGGGCACCAGTGGCTTTCTGCATTGTCAACATATGATTATGCTCTCGAATACAGACCAGGCCTGAATCACATTGATGCTGATGCTCTATCTCGGAGGCCCATTTCCAAGAGCAACTGGGTCAGGCTGTCAGAATCTGACATCCGAGCATTGTGCCAAAAGTTTGATAGAAATGAACAGATGTCTACGGACACAGTGGACTGCTTAGTAGATTGCTTGGGCCCCTCTGACACCTGCATACCGGCTGTGTATTGCCACTTCTCTGCTCTAGATATTAGTGCACTAACTCAGTTTGACAATGACAGCATTCAGTGGGCTCAATCCTGAGATCCTATGATTCAGCCAGCACTTGAAGCCCTTCATGTAGGAAAAAATGTGTCCAAGTTGCGTTCCTCTGATCTGCAAACTGCTTTATTGTTTAAAGAAGGCCCCAAGTTGAAGCTGCTTAATCAGTTGTTGTATAGAGAGACTGTAGATTGGGGTGGCCAAATACATAAGCAACAATTGGTCCTGCCTACAGCCTTCAAAGATTTGGTACTGAGGTCCCTCCACAATCATATGGGCCACCTCGGTATTGACCGGACCCATGACCTAGTACGATCTTGATTCTACTGGCCCAAGATGGGGTCCGATGTTGAGCACCATGTAAGGACTTGTAGTCACTGCCTGCAGAGAAAAGCCCTGCCTCAGAGGGCTGCCCCTTGTCAACATTACTACCAGCACCCCAATGGAACTAGTCTGCATAGACTTCTTGAGTTTAGAGCCTGATCAGTGAAACATTGGCAATGTGTTAGTGGTTATGGACCATTTCACACGGTATGCACAAGCTTTTCCCACCAAAGATCAAAAAGCATCTACCGTGGCCAAGGTGCTAGAGGAAAATTTCTTTGTCCACTATGGTGCCCCTCAGCGAATTCACTTTGATCAGGGCCGGGACTTTGAGAGTCGGCTAATCAAAGAAATGCTCTCTCTAGGGGGGGTGCAAAAGTCAAGAACCACCCCTTATCACCTGCAGGTGGATCCCTAACCAGAACGTTTTAACCGCACCCTACTAGACATGCTAGGCACCCTCCACCCAAAAGATAAGCATAAATGGAGCCAGCAGATTAGCACCTTGATACACGCATACAATTGCACAAAGAATGATGCTACTGGGTTCTCACCCTGCCACCTCATGTCCAGGAGAGAGGCCAGGTTGCCTGTTGCTGTCTGTTTTGGTTTTCTCCCGATGGGGTCCAAGCTGAAGATTACCTGCAATATATACAAAAACTAAAAGCTCAATTGAACCATGCCTATCAACTGGCCCAGACAATGGCTGCCAAAAGGAATCTAGCCAACAAAGAGAGACATGATAGAAAAGTAAAGGCTCAAGAGTGTAGGCCTGGAGACCGTGTGTTGTTGCGAAATTTAGGATTGCATGGTAAACACAAAATTGCTGATCGATGGCATCATCTTCCCTATGTCATAGTTGGAAAGTTGGATGATTTGCCAGTGTACAAAGTGCGCCCAGAGAATAACTCCAAAGCTGTCAAGACCATGCACCGTAACCACTTGCTACCTATTGGTCAAGTTATAATTGAGGCTGAACCCACAGAGATTTATTCTCCTGGACCAGTGACTCGTGCTGCTGCAAGAAAGAAACAGAGTCAGCCTGCCCCCGTGGTTGCCGATTTAAGACTTCCCCCACAGCAGGCCCAGAATGATAGTGACTGCCAGTCTAACTCAGACAACAGTGAGTGTGATAATGCCTATTACCCCTCATATGAACTGAGTCAGTTGTTTCGTGGAAATCCTATGTTGAATTATGGGGATGAAACTGGGCCTTCTGGACCGCCTAAGGCCCAGCATCATCCTTGGAGCCAATGCTCCCTGAAGGTGAAGTGCAAAGTATCATGTCTGAGGATGCTGAGTCTTTGTGTATCGTGGAACTGTATGATTTGCCTGAAGGAGAGGCTGATGGTATGAGTTTTTCTGGTGACATGCCAGAACTTGAGGAACATTATGAGAGTAGTGATAACCCCCCTTCAGTGCCAGAGTGTCTTCAAAATGAGCAAGTGTTGTAGAAACAGAGACTACAGAGCAAGGGACTGACAGTGCTCCCAGCTTGGACATTCCCCTTCATGCAGAGGCACCCCTCACAAGTGATGAAAGCTCCAAGACCATTGCTGAAAGTACACAGACTGTGGTTGTTCACCCCAGAAAGACTGGCCAAGCTGTCAAGCCAGTGGTGCGTTTCAGTTACGATTCCCCCTGGAGGCCAGTGGATTTGCCTGTCAATGTAGTCCACAAAGGTGTTTATGTCTCTCACAGCTCACTGCCCAAATTGAGCTTGACGGCCCATTCCAGGTTACTTGTTTTGCCCTCTCACCATGGTGCCCCTGCCCCATCCAGCCCCAAGTTAGTTGATAGAGGAGGGCCCCCTCTTGCATTGTTTAGAGTACAAGAAGTTATTACATGATTCTGTATAGTAATGTTCAATTTACCATTGTGAAATACACATAATGTATTGTCAGAATGGAAATGATATAGTGGACTACATTGAAATGTATAGTAAAGTGACAAGTTATGCCAATTGATGAATCAGATAGTACTTCTATAGCATGCTAATGTTATAAATGTCTTGTATATGTTGCATTTTCAATGTTATGATGGTACAGATTTGACGCGGATGCCAAGTTTTGCCAGGCAGGGAAGGGTGTAACCCCCTCTACAAATGGGGTTCCCAAAAAGTCTTCCTTGAGCTTGCCTAAATGCTCACTGCCAGGCTGGTGTCCTGCGTTTTAGCAGTTCAAATGTGATTACCAGAGCCTGTATAGCCTCTGTGTACCATCTCTTTAAGAACTGCCTGATTGCAGCTTAAGTAATCTGAGAGGGAGCTCTGTTGAAAGATGTAACTATTTGCTGAAAATCTTTTAGAGTGATAATGATAATGTAGTTTGTCTTACCTACTTTCTTTGTAGCAAGGACTGTTTTGTCTGTCTCCATTATCTTGGTCCTGGACTGCAAATTGGACCAAACAGTACTGGTGGGACCTAAAATGTAGCTGGACTACAGGAGCTGTCTGAAGTCAAAATCTGTAGGAACTGCAGTTTGGAGTTTTTTTTTTTGTGTGCCTTTTTTGCACCTGAAAGGGGAGCTCTTTCTTTGACTGACAGCCAAATCAGCCAACCAGATCTTTTGGATCTTGGAGAAGTCCCGGGCTGCTTGCAGTTTTTAGTTAGTTCTGAACTGGGAAGTGAAATGAGAACAACTCAACTGTATTTTGGGCAGCAATCCTGAGAGGATTCGCATGGGAAAACTGTGAAAGGGCTGAGTTTTTGGCTTGCACGTCTGCTGCTGCTCCTGAGAGGGAGAGAAGAGAATTATTTTGGACTAAATCCAAGTTTGTGTGACTAAAGTAAGCTACTGAAGTGGGCCAGGCTCAACCTGAAGAAGACCAAAGATTTTGCTGAATGTGATCGGCCTGAATCTGATAGATTTCTTTGACTGGGTGACCAAAGTAGTAGATCAGGGAGGGACTGTGGAAATGGTCTACCTAGACTTTAGCAAGGCATTTGACACGGGTCCCACACAAAAGATTAATATACAAGTTAGCCAGCCTGGGAGTGGGTCCCAAGATGACAGCCTGGGTAAAGAATTGGCTGGAGAATAGGACACAGAGAGTAATAATAAATGGAGTCCACTCTGAAGAAAGGGGTTACTAGTGGGGTACCGCAGGTTCAGTATTAGGACTGGTCCTCTTCAATGTCTTTATGTTACATTGCAGAGGGACTGGAAGGAAAGTATGTCTCTTTGCAGATGACACAAAGATCTGCAACAGAGTTGATGCACAAGGTGGGGTGGAAAGGATGAGACGGGACTTGGCAAGGTTAGAGGAATGGTCAAATGTATGGCAGCTTAGATTCAGTGCTAAGAAGTGCAAGGTAATGCACCTGAGAAACAAAAACCCAGGGGAAGAGTATACAATGGGGAGTGATATACTAACGACAACAAAAATGGAAAGGGACCTGGGGGTAGTCATATCAGATGACCTAAAAGCGGGCAAGAAATGTGAGAGGGCAGCAAGGAGTGCTGGGGGGATACTGGGATGCATAGGGAGAGGCATCACCAGTAGAAAACAGGAAGTTATTATCCCTCTGTATAGACAGCTGATGAGACCCCATCTGGGGTACTGCGTGCAGTTCTGGAGACCCAATCTCCGCAAAGACATAGACAGGATGGAAGCTGTCCAGAGGAGGGCAACTAAAATGGTGCAGGGTCTGCACCAGAAGACATATGAAGAGAGACTTAAGGAGCTTAATATGTATAGCCTCGAGGAAA
Organism: Neoceratodus forsteri; assembly: GCA_016271365.2. Lineage (NCBI taxonomy): Eukaryota > Metazoa > Chordata > Ceratodontiformes > Ceratodontidae > Neoceratodus > Neoceratodus forsteri. Next base: position 1,842,393,658 of record CM057449.1, read on the forward strand.
GGGGGGGGGAACATGATAGAAACTTTCAAGTACCTCAAGGAATCAACAAAGTCCAAGAGGGTAGCATCTTCAAAAAAGAGGTGTGCAAGAACAAGGGCTGAATTTGAAGATGGGAGGGCAGCTCAGAGGTAATTTAAGGAAGTATTTTTCACAGAAAGGGTTGTGGATGCATGGAATAGCCTTCGGAGGAAGTTGTGGAGTCAAAAACAGTGGTGGAATTCAAGCATGCATGGGACAGTCATAAGGCAATTCTAGGGGTTGGGGGTAGGAAGAAGTAGGCTGCTGGTTAACTAGGATCTGCAGCTTATCTTTTAGGTAGGGAAATGGGCAGACTGGGTGGGCCAAGCGGTCCTTATCTGCCGTCAAATTCTATGTTTCTATGTTTCTATGTCAGGAGTTCCAGCTACCCCTAAGCTCCCGTTGCGTGCAGACTTTGCGATTGTGACCAGGGAGTGCTTTGCCTGGTACAGTAGAATTCCCGTACATGTACATGTGCTATGAGCTGCTAGTGGGTTGTGAGTTAGTTCCCACTGTGTGAACTGTGTTCTGCTTGCTGGAGGCTATATCTAACCCAAAATGGACTGCATCCGAATTTGTCTCCATGCAGTCTGGGCCTTGCCAGACTGGTCCAGCCAGACTACCCACTGCATAGAGAAGCCATCGACGAGAGACCTGCCTGGGGATCAGCCCCCTGCTCCATGGCTGAACAGGAATGACACCTCTGTGACTCATGTGGGCCCTGCTTCTCCTGGCATTCCAGATCAACCACCTGCAGTCTCGATTTTCGTCCAGTCTGTGTCCAGTATTGGGTATCCTGAGTAAATACCAGGGTAGCTCCCTGCAACAACAGCTTAATCTGAGTGTGTCATCTGATTGTCTTGTTGTTTTGTTTCCTTTATGAACTGAGCCCTCTGGCTCCGGATTACAAATATTGTGTACTGTGCATGTTGTGTTTTCCATCACAGGACCCCAACCAGCTGCAACCCCAGGCAACAGTCCTGGCTAGCCCATCTCTTCTCCACCTGGGTACCCAGAGGTGTGACTGTGTGGGGGGACTCAAAGCGCATGCATAACTGCTTGATTGATATAACCTTTGAGCTACTTAACCTGATTTTGCCCCTTCCTTGTTCAAGTCCCCTGAATAAATCAGATCTAACTTTTTCTGCATGTATTCTGATTGTGGTTCCAGTTTGTGCTCAAAGTACTGTACTGTTGCTATTTGCTGTGCAAAACCTTGTTTTACAGGGGGTCCCCAGGGTCGAGCCAGAGGAACCAGCCCTGGTGGTAAGTGCAGTCAGTCTGGGTACTTTTGTGGTGTACCAGGGGTATTGTGAAAGTGATTATTGTACAGTGTTCAGGCCACTAGTGGGGAAAGAGGGGGGGTTACAGTGTCCCAGAGGGCTGTGCCCAGGTTAGCTTGACCACTACCAACCCTGACCTCCGGGTGGAGGCACCTGTTTCAGAACTCAGGCCCCTTAACCTGCTACTAGCCAAGCAGGCAGGGATAGTAGCCCTTGGGATAGCGCCACCTAGGGGTTACATGCCTATTTCAGTCTCACCATGTGACCTGCAGTTCTGCACAAAGTCTCATGTGATTCTGTCCAGCAGAAACTGCACTTTGTCGGTGACTTTTGCCAATGGAAAAAAGGCAAAATCATATAGGTGAATTTCGGCTGTACCTCAACGGATTTACGAAATGCTCCCTAGAGGCAGATTTCATGGATTCACCCAAATGTCAAAAGTGAATTAAAACTTTGCAACATCTCTAACCATCACCCGACCCATCTCAAAGAAAATACTCATCGAAGGGGTATGTACTGCAGTGCAATAAGTACATAAGAACATAAGAAGTTGCCAGCAGAAGGAGACCTTGTGGTCTATCTAGTCTGCTTGAGATGTCTACCCCCCTTCACTTATCTACTGCTCTTGCTTCGGTGACTACACTGACTGTCCTAAGTGTGTTGTGTTGTGTGATAATTTGATTGTATATGACACTGTTTGATTTCAGTTGTGGCATCCTGGCAGTGGCTTAATAGTCATGGCAGACTTAATTATAATTACAACTGTGTCTTGGTGGTAGTGGCAAGTCAAGGTTCAGCTGTGGGAAAGTGTTTAAATTGTGTGTTGGAGTAAGTAGGTGTGTGTGCTGGTAGAATTTATTGTACGTGATGTGGGTTGGATCTGTGGCTGGCAATGGTAAAGTTGGGATTCAGGCTGCTGTGGGGAAATGAGAAAAGATCACCAAGGCAAGGAAGGGCAGTAGATCTGCAGGGTGCATGTGTGTGAGTGTAGGGGGAGCTATGTGAGGGTGGGATTTTATTATGGAAATTTAAAGGGGTAGTTGTGACTCTTGCATAGTCAGGAGGAGAATACAGGCATGACATGGGAAAGATCGCCAAGTGCAGAAGATGCAGCAGGGTGTGTGTGGCAGTTGGTTAAGGGTGGGATGTAAAGGGGCGGTTGTGGTCAGTATTGTCAGGATATGCATCTGTTTGGGAAGGATTGCCAAGGGCACTAGCAGTACATGCAGGGTGTGTGTGTGTGTGTGTTGGAGGGTGAGTGTGGGTGTTATGGAAATGAAACAGTCAAGGACAGCGGCGGCTGGCAAAGTCAGGATTCAGCTCTGGGGTGAAAAGTGTGGAGGGCAGCAGTATATGCAGGATGTGTGTTTAGGTGTGTTTTTTTTAATAGAACTCTTTTATGAAAATGTAAAGGGGTTGTTGTGGGTGGCAAAGTCAGATTGGTACTGCTTTATAAATTAATATTGTCTTTAGAATCGGTTTTATTTCTTTTATACACTTCTTGGGGCTTCATGAGCACATAGCTATGTCTAATGAGTAAATACAACCATGTTATCAAAAGCAATATAAAGTAATGTGAAAAGTAATATGCAATACTGTTATAGTTACTAATTATTTTTTATATAACAGTAGTAAGTAACTGTAGCTAATTACATTTATTTAAGAATAACTGGTAACTGTAACTGATTGCTTTTTAAAAATAATTTACCCAACACTGTAGTTGTTAGCATCAAACACCAATCAAATTGCAGCAGTCAAAGAGCTAACGTTTGCCCTGAATACGGTATCAGCAGAGAAATTACATTTACATATTACACACGGTGTTCACTCAGACAGAGTACTAGCAGGAGGTAGCAAATAAAATCTAATTAAGTTAGAGATTAGAGTCTAGAGGGTATCAGCTGTAAAACAGTAGGAGGATTGTGTATGAAGGCTATTCCAGTAACTAATGTAGGATACATTGCTGGTGAGTGGCATTTCATGTCCTCAAAATTTGATAGTAACCTGTTTATAAGTAGATTGAATAACAGATTGAATAGTAATTGGTCTAAAGGGCACAGTGCTTACACCACCTCGTTGGTGCAGTGGTAGCAGTATCGCTCACAACACCAGTGATTTGCTTTTGGGAACGAGAGTGGGGTGCCAAAAGCTGGCCGGGGAGGAGGATCGAGCATCCAGGAGGATGCTCTCCTCCTCCTCCTCCGGGGAGGGAGGGTCACTGGCTCTGCTGTTCAATTGCCACCTGGGTGACCATAGGTGGTAGTGCAGCCAGGAGCAGCTAGTGGGAGGGACGGATGATGGCGAGTGCCATGCACCTCACACGGTCGCATGCATGCACATGCACACCCCCGTTGCTAGCTCCCAAGAGGGAGGGACTCAAGAAAAAAAACAAGGAAAAAGACAGGGCCTCAAGGACTGTTTGCAGTAAACTGTTGCCATCGAGATTAAAAAAAAAAGGGTTGTGAATTTGCGATGGTAATTTTGTGTCTCACTGAGTATCTGCAGCCCTGGACACAGAGAAAGAGAGAGAGAATTGGAGCGAGAGTGAGTGAATTAGAGTTAGGGTTCACTAAGGAAAAACTGTTTCATGCTGACATGACAAAGTGCAAAAACGGGATGCCTTTTTTACTTTAAAGTGTCCATTTTGGACAGTGTACTGCTGGGATCAGATGAGATGAAGGTGAGGGCAATGTGGCAGGAAAGGTAAAATGTTTTAGTAAGTGGGAGCACTTACATTCTGAGAGCAAGAAGAAAGCTGTATGCATGTGGATACTTTTATTTTTAAAGTCTTTGGTAACCGGGTAAGGCCCACTAGGCACAAGTGCCTGTTTTCATGGGCGACCTGGGAGCACTGGGCAGTTATGTGACTTGCTCAGATTCACACAGTATGCAAGTGGAGGTTGTGAGAATTGAACCCAGATCTGGTCTGCTGGATGTACCAAGCTCATTCACAGCTCAATACTCTAACCTCAAGACTATACTGCCAGCCCATGGAGACAGTGTGCACGTGTGGGGAGTGAGGAAAACCAAGTACATGTTTGCCGTTATAACTAGCTGGTTATAATGGAGCAGTATAACTGGGTTTCCCTATGGGAAAAAATGCTCCCCAATTACTATATTTAAGTAAAGCATAAGGCAGAACTACTGTAAGTGCCTGTATTATGAGTGGGAGTTACACAGTGGAGGTACAGACCCAGAAGGTGCAAAGTAGAGCACAGAAAGAGCTGAAAAAACTGTTACAATAAAAAAAGGCACACGCTGTATGTAAACAGATATGTCTCATGGACAAGGCAGGTAAGTCTTAGGGAACCCACAGTTTTAAAGTGAGCACACCAGAAAACAATGAAGTAATGCAAAAGTAATTTATTCAGCATCAGGAAATATCCAGGACCCCTGTGCTTCGGCACAAGAAGCACAGGGGTCCTGGATATTTCCTGATGCTTAATAAATTCCTTTTGCATTACTTCATCATTTTCTGGTGTGCTCACTTTAAAACTGTGGGTTTCTTGAGGTTTGCACCTCCTGCTTTGAGCACCGCTCACTTGTTTTGCACTGTCCTGCTTTTTGTTTTAAGTCTTTGGGAACAGGCAGGCATGTACAGTAGCCCCACTCCCCAGACCAGGTGAGCAAAATCATACCACATACAGGAGATCTGTGCTGGGGAGAGCAGCTGAAGTAGTAGTCTGTTCTAGGCTTGCAACACATTTTTATATGACAGTAAACAGTAGACAAACATTTATGGATTTCAACAAAGAAGTAAGCAATGTGACATGCCAGGGTGTGTATTGTGCTGAGACAAGAGCATGCCCAAAGGAATAGTAAGTCATGCGGCTGCAGGCCGGAGTCCTGCAGTCTGGGGAAGTGCATATATTTCAGCACAATGCACACTCCTGAGTATATTATTATACTTGGAAAATGGGTTTTGGTAATGAAAAATATAGAGTTTTCTGAAGATATGAATTAATAAATGATTTATTTAATGTATTGTTATGCAAGGAACAAATAGTTCCCAATCTTGGGGGGTGGACAAAGAAAACACACTGCACAAATCTTGCATTGTATTAGGATTGGGGGGGAAAAACACTTTTCTTTTCAGTAACAGAAGTAGGTTCTGGCATTCACAGTACTGGGGGTTATGAGGTTAAGCTGAAAGGTCTACAGTTTCATTGCAAGGCTGATGATGCTTGGCTGGACATATCATTTCCCCCTGGGAAGGGGAATGCAGCTGATGTGCTAACTGACTGCTTTACTGTGATCAATAATTGGAGGGATTCCAGCTGGCTCAGGATAAATCCAGCTAAGACCGAAGTGTTACTGTTAGATTCAAGTATCCAGAGTGTAGCCAGACTGGGAAGGGAGCTTTGTCTGAGTTATCTCTTGGTCCCTCTCAGTTCAGTGCCAGAGATAGGGTGAAGAATCTGGGTGTCATCATGGACCATAAGCTGACACTAGAACATAAGGTGTTGGTTGTGGCCCATGGTGGGTTTTTCCATTGCAGGAATATCGCCTGGATCAAGCCCTTACCTAGTCCTCAGGACTCGAAGACACTGGTGCACACCTTTGTGAAATCCAATCTGGACTACATATTGTAGTTCTCTTTATCTTGAGCTACAGTATATGGAGTTTGATGTTCCTCCTGCAGTTAGTGCAGAACACCATGGTTCAACTGATTGCAGGAGTGTCTCACTGCGAGCAGATCTCTCCTGTTCTGCAGGTGTTGCAGTGGCTGCCAGTGAGGTGGCGTATCTCCTGCAAGATAGATTTGTTAACATACAAAGCCCTACATGATCTGGGCCCAGGCTGCCTAAAAATGAGCCTGTGTCCATATACTCCTGACCACCATTTCCATTCCTCTGAGGGGGGCCTCTTGATGATACCTAGATTGCATCTTAAGCTGTCTGGTGATGGGCATTTGCAGTCACAGCTCCAATTTTCTGGAATCAGCTGCTGGATGAGCTTAGCGATGCCCTCTTAGTTGAGGCATTTAAGCTAGGCTTAATGTCAATAGTTTTTAATACCTTAACCTATTGATAGCTAAGTGTCATTACCAGGAAAATGTTTTTTTTGTTTTTTATATTCAGTTTAATGATTATGTTGTAGTTATTGTATATTGCATATGTTATAAGGTGTCTAGAGCCTGTGGGATTTGGCACCTAGGAAAAAAAATACTACTACTAAAAGGCGTTAGATAAAAGATGGGAATTAGTCACACAACCCTAATACAATGCCAGAGGTATGACTCAAAAGCAGTCAATATAGTGTCAGTGACTCAGCAGGCAGCACGTTTGTCTCCAGGGCTGGAAGATCAAAAGATAGTGGTTTCTAGCACCAAACCAAGCACTTAGGGTAATACTCAGAACTGACAATATAGTCCAGTATGAGAGGGTGCTGCACTGTTTGAGGTGTCACCCTTTGAATGAGATGATAAACCAAGGTCCCATCTGTCCATTTCTGGTCACAGTCCAGGTGGAAGTAAAAGATCCCAAGGCACTTATCGATGAAGAGATGGAGAGTTTCCTCTGGTGTTATTGCCAACATTATTGGTCAATTAAAAACAGGTTCATGTAACCAACCCCCAGAATGTACCTGGAAATGAGCTATCACAGCTGAGCGTGTCTTCCCTGGTAAAAAAATATTTAAATAAATAAATGAGCCATCAGAAATGGGAATCTTATGGAAAGCCCACTATCTCAACTCAACTCAACTCATATTTTATTTCTGAAAAGCGCAAATCAAATCAATATCTAAGTGCTTGTACAGAACAATGAAAAAAAGAAAATTCAGCAGTTAAAACCATGAATAACAATTAAAACATCAATATCACAGTATTCAATAATCTCCAGTTCATGCACCCTCCAAGAAGGCGAGCTTAAATATACGCATTTTATGGCAGATTTAAAGCTCTCCATAGCCAGGCACTCCCTTATCAGATGAGGTAGAGAGTTCCACAGGGTAGGGGCTGCAAACGCAAATGCCGTAGCACCAGAGGTCTTTAAACAGACCCTGGGAACCTCTAGCAATCCCTTTTCAGTGGAGCGGAGTGAGTGGAGGGGGTGGTAAGGGCACAGAAGTTCTTGCAGGTTGTGCAGTCCCTGTTCATGTAGGGCTTTATAGGTCAGCAGGCCAACCTTGAAGGTATCTACCACTGAACCAGCAGCCAGTGCAGTCCACAGAGCACAGATGTGACATGGCAAGATCGAGATAAGCCAGTCAACAGCCTGGCTGCCGCATTCTGCGCCAGCTGCAAGCTGCAAATATAAATCCCAGAAGCCCCAGGTACAGAGAGTTGCAATAGTCAAGGCGGAAGGTCACAAAGGCATGGACCAGTGTTGGAAGCTCATCAGGCAGGACCAGGTGTTTAATCCGAGTGTTAGTCCTCAGATGGTAAAATGAGGATTTGATGATGGCTGACACCTGAGATTTAAGGGTCAGACCATCATCAAAAATAACTCCCAGATTGTGCACACGGTCAGAGATCAATAGCTGACTGCCCCCAAGCCAAAGCCCCGAAGATTGCCCAGCCAATGACCCCTCAGTTCGACAACCCGGGTCCACAACCAACATCTCAGTCTTGTCATGGTTTAACCTCAACCAGTTGGCACTCATCCAGTCCTGAATCTCGGCAAGGCTGTTGTTAAATACCGAGACAGTATTATCCTGGTCGGGCACAAAGGACATATAGAGTTGAGTATCATCTGCATAGCATTGAAAACTCAGCCCATACCACCTCACAATGTCTTCCAATGGCAGCACATATACTGCAAACAACATGGTGACAATACCAAGCCCTGCAAGACCCCACATGGCAGGTAGACCAGGTCTGAGGAAAAAATCCCAGACACCACTCTCTGTGACCTGCCAGTGAGGAAAGAATGGAATCATCCAAGGACTGTACTCAACAGTTCACAGATGAACCGCAGGCACTCTAGTAACACACCATGGTCCACGGTATCAAATGCCACAGCGAGAGATCAAGGAGAACCAAGATAGAATGAGTCCTCCGAATTCTCGCTATCAGGAGATCATTGAGCACCCGAACCAGGGCCGTCTCAGTACTATGCCTCTTCCAAAAGCCTGACTGGAGATAATCATAGATATCAAGGATGGTAAGATGGACCTCCAGCTGCAACATGACCACATTCTCAATAACCTTACTCACAAAAGGAAGATTAGAAACAGGCCTGTAGTTAGCTAGACAGTTGGGGGCTTATGGGTAGCTGGAACTCCTGACATAGAAACAGTCGGGGTCAAGAGAAAATTTCTTAAGGAGGGGTATTACTACCACCTCCTTCAGGGTGTCTGGAAACACACCTGTCTCTAATGAAACCCTGACTATGTCTGCTAGTATTGGGCTGGTGACTTCAACACACCCCACAAGCATGTGAGTTGGGCCTTGGTCCAAACTACAGCAGGTCGGCCGCAAACTCAGGATGATCCTCACGACCTCCATGACTGTCATCCGGTCAAAGTTAGACCAGCCAAAACAAGGCACAGTAACCTCCCACCAACCAATGCAACTGTCATTGGAATGAGCCATACAGATTTTAGACCTGATGTCGGCAACCTCACCCACAAAGAATCAAGCAAACTCGTCACATTTCTCCTGTGACAATGCTCTCCGAGACTGTAGGCAGACTGGATTGTACAATCTGTCCACAGTCCAAAAGAGCTGAGTTGGTTGGTTCTGTGCAGCAGCAGTGTCCCTGGACAGGAACTCTGCCTTCTTATGGGAGATAACTGATTGATACTCCTTATAAAGAGTCATCAATTTCCACCAGCATCATTCTAGCCTTCAACCAACTTGCCTCAACTCCCTCAATGGAGACTGGTGAGTGGGTGAAGTTGGACAGGAGCAGCGGAATCCAAAGCCTCCACTATGGCCCTATTATAGGCCTGTACTAGATTCTCGGGATCCGTGCTTACACTCGGTACACCCAATAGGTTAAGATCTCAGAAGAAAATAACTAAAATTCTAAGAAGAAAATAAACACTATGGCAGGAAAAGTTAATTGGAAACAAGGTATCTGCAGAGACGTAAGCAAGGGCACACAACTGTGGGATTGGACACAGAGCTGCAAGCAGAGATATGGGTTGTCTAAAGCCAAGGGACTGCTTCTTACACAATGCACAGATCTATCTGAAAATTTTATGTAATGAAAAATGTGAATCTGCTCTTTGGAGTGGAGTATGAATAGTCAAACATTGACCTGTAATTCTTGCATTAATAAATCTACAGTATTTCTGGTTCATATTATTACACGGGTCAGTGTGCTTTTATCAGGCAGGACACTGAGTCACACCGATGAACCTAAGTAGGCTAAATGCAAGGACACCTGGGAGATACCAAACCCAGCTGGCAGCAACATACCCAATGTGAGAGGGGGAGAGGATATGCTCAGAGGAAAGAGTAAGGATTGCAAACAGTTAAGGGGCCAGAAATAAGACATGTTTGGACTGGTGCAGTGCAGTGGCTGTGGAGCAGCAGTCTTCCGGGAGATGTTCTGGAGGATGCGGTGTTGTCCCATCTGCAGGCACCTCTCTGGGCTGAGGGAGGAGGTTGCTCATCTCCAGGCTGAGTTGGCCAGGATTTGTGGGACCTCCTCTTCCATCCAGGGACCACCAGTGCCACTGCCATTGCCTCAGAGGTTGCCAAGAAAGAGGAGTGGTTGGACCACAGTGGACTCAGGGAGGGTGAGGGTGGTGGAACAGAGGTGCATCCCTCCAGTTGTACCTCTCCACAATTCCTATGCCATTCTGGCAAAGTGTGGTTCCTCTATGGAGGCACCCACAGTGGAGACCAAGGAGGATGCTGGGAACCTCCACAAAGGAGACCCACAGGAGGGTGGCAGGGGACCCTGCAGGGGAAGGAAACAACTCCTGGTGGGGGACTCCATTGTTAGGAAGGTAGAACTGGGGGAGGAAGGAGAGAGGGAGGTAAGGTGCCTGCCAGGCACCATGGCTTGGAGGGACAGGGAGCGAATCCTCAGGATTGCCAGAGCAGCTGCACAGGGGAGGGAGCTGGATGTCATTGTCCACCTAGGGACAAATGACCTGACTAAGAAAGAGATTAAAGAAGTGCAGGAAGAGTTTGTGGAATTGGGGAGGGGCCTTAGTCAAGTAGCATGCACGGTAACCTTCTCGGAGGTGCTACCCATCTATGGCATAGGAGGCTAGGTGTTCCGCACCATGGGATTCAATCAGTGGTTGAAAAACTGGTGTGGAGCTCAGGATTGGCTTCATTGGGGACTGGGGTCCACCTGGAGTGATGCAAGCCTATACTGGCTTGATGGGCTGCATCTGTCCGGGAGGGGAACCAGGATCCTAGGTGATAGATTTAAATGCTTCATTGGCAAGCTTTTAAACTAGCCAAGGGGAGAGGCACTGGAAAGGAGCAGGAAAATCCTAGCCCCCACAAAAAAATCACGGTAGTAAGTGCAGCAGACACCAACATAGAGGTGTCAATAGGGAGAAGGGCAGGGGTAAATAGAGAAAGTGACAAAGGCAAGAAGGACAGGGATGGGGCAAAAGGGAGTAAGGCCATCAGGAAATGGAGGGTAATGAGTACCAATGCCGTAGTCTGGGCAACAAGCTCCCTGAGCCGATGGCCTTAATGGAAGAGGGATGCCTGGATATCATAGCAGTCACAGAAACATGGTACACGAGAACCATGACTGGGATGTTAACATACCAGTGCACGTACCTACAGGAGAGACAGGCAGGGGAGAAGAGGGGAGGAGTAGCTCTCTATGTAAAGGAAGGGATAAAGCAACTGAACAAAGAGTAAACAGGGAGGAGAGGAGGCACTGTGGGTCACCTTGGAGACTGGAAAGGCACCACAATCCGCACGGGTTTGTACAGACCCCCATGTCAGGGGAAAAATGGACAAGGATATGATAAAAGGCATTCTTAGAATGGCAGAGAAAGGGAGATACTGTTGATGGGAGACCTGAATATGCCAGATGTTAACTGAGCACATTTGCTGCAACCACATCCAAGAGCAGGGCCATTCTTGATGTCCTACAGGTGGCAGGCATTAGACAGCTAGTTTGGAACCCACTCGTGAGGGAGAAATCTTAGACCTCGTACTCAAGCGGGGGCAGTGAGAGGATCTCAGATCTAGAAGTGGGTTGCCATCTGGGGACAAGTGACCATCAAACAGTGTGGTTCACGTTAAACTCAGCTACAGAGCCATACAAAAGTGAGGGTACTGGACTTTAGGAGGGCTGACTTTGGCAAGATGGGAGAGTGCCTCAGAAAAGCACTAGCAAACAGGCTAGAAGGAGGTGTGGAGCAACAATGGGGAATTATCAAAACTGCCATCACAGAGGCAACAAGCCTTTGTGAAAGCAAATAAACAAATCAAAATGAAAGAAAAAGCCACTATGGTTCTCAAAGAGGTGGCTGTGAAAGTCAGGAAGAAAAGATAGCATTCGAAGTATAAGGAAACACAGAAGGAGCAGGACAGAGAGCTGTACCAGTTAAGGCAGAAGGAAGCAGGAGGAAGTCAGAATAGCAAAGGCCCAAACTGAGGAAAAGATAGCCAACTCAGTTAAGAAGGGATAAAACCTTTTATAGGTACATCAGCGAGCGTAGAAAGTCAAAGGGAGGGATAGTGAGGCTGAATAGAATGAACGGTGGGTGGGCAGAGGGGGACAGTGAAAAAGCAGGAATACTGAACGAATATTTCTGTTCAGTATTCACAAAAGAGGAGGGGGAAGTGCCTAATCCAATTAACAGAAGCACTCTTGATAGGGGGGTCGATCCCAGTCCTTTCACAGAAGAAAGGGTTCTGCAAGAACTCCTAAAACTGAAGGTGGACAAAGCAATGGGTCCTGATGGAATTCACCCCAGAATTCTAAAAGAATTAAGGAGGAACTAGTGAAACCACTGGCTACTCTTTTAATAAATCATGGGAGGATGGGGTGGTACCCAAGGACTGGAGGAAGGCGGATGTGATTCCCTCTCAAAAGTGGGACCAAGACAGAGGCAGGAAACTACAGACCTGTCAGTCTGACCTCTGTGGTAGGGAACGGATGGAGTCACTTCTGAAGGAAAGAATAGTTGAGTACCTAGAGGACAGTGAGCACAGGACCCAAGACAGCATGGGTTCACAGCGGAAGGTCATGTCAGACAAATCTAATAGATTTCTTTGACTGGGTGACCAAAGTAGTAGACCAGGGAGGGGCTGTGGACATGGCCTACCTAGACTTTAGCAAGGCATTTGACACAGTCCCACACAAAAGATTAATAGTCAAATTAACCAGCCTGGGAGTGGGACCCAGGGTGGTAGCCTGGGTAAAACATTGGCTGGACAACAGGACACAGAAGGTAATTGTAAATGGAGTCCACTCTGAAGAAAGGGGGTTACTAGTGGGGTACCGCAGGGTTCAGTATTGGGTCCAGTCCTTTTTAATGTCTTCATCAGTGACATTGCAGAGGGACTGGAAGGAAAAGTATGCCTTTTTGCAGATGACACAAAGATCTGCAACAGGGTTGATACACAAGGAGGCATGGAAAGGATGAAAAGGGACTTGGCAAGGTTGGAGGAATGGTCAGAAGTATGGCAGCTAGGATTCACTGCAAAGAAGTGCAAAATAATGCACCTGGGAAACAAGAACCCAGGGGAAGAATACACAATGGGTGGGGAGGTAGTAACAACAACAAAAAAGGAAAGGGACCTGGGGGTAATCATATCAGATGACCTTAAGGTTAGCAAGCAATGTGAGAAAGGCAGTAGGGAGGCTGGGCGTATACTGGGATGTATAGGAGAGGCATCATCAGCAGAAAACAGGAAGTTGTTATCCTCTGTACAGACAGTTGGTGAGACCCCATCTGGAGTACTGTGTCCAGTTCTGGAGACCCCATCTCCGCAAGGACATAGACAGGATAGAGGCCGTCCAGAGGAGGGCAACTAAAATGGTGCAGGGTCTGCAAGAGAAGCCGTATGAGGAGAGACTAAAGGAGCTTAATATGTATACCCTTGAGGAAAGAAGGGAGAGGGGGGACATGATAGAAACTTAAGTACCTCAGTGGAATCAACAAAGTCCAAGAGGGTAGCATCTTTCAGAAAAGAGACTTGCAAGAACAAGGGGACACAATTTAAAGATAGAAGGAGGGCGGTTCAGGGGCAATGTGAGGAAGTATTATTTCACAGAGAGGGTAGTGGATGCATGGAACAGCCTTTCTGAGGAGGTTGTGGGGTCTAAAACTGTGGGAGAATTCAAGAATGCATGGGACAGATATAAGGCAATTCTTGTGGGGGGGTAGGAAGAAATAGGCTGTTGGTTAACTAGGATCTGCGGCCTATCCTGTAGGTAGGGAAATGGGCAGACTAGATGGGCCTAGCGGTCCTTATCTGCCGTCAAAGTCTATGTTTCTATGTTTCTAAACAATGTACATGCAGGTGCTGTACATTACTCCACACAATATACAAACTCTTTAGTTTTAACTTGATCATTTCCTGTACTACAGCCTCTGGAGTCAGCATGATCTTTTATAACAAAAAAATATCATGAGCTGTGACTGATAAGCCACCATTACATCTCCTGGTGAATGATTAATCTTGACAGAGTGGACTAGTTGTTTTCCATGTTCATGGTTCCAGGGTCACTAACAGTTCCATGGTCTGAAAACCTACTCCAATGCCTGAAAGCTATAAAACTGATATTAGCAATGACATCTAACAATTTCTCCTATGCAACAGATGCATACTAACAACATAACTGTAGTAAGGGATAAATATTTGTCAATGCCAGATGTTCGCCACTGGTAGTAATGTTGTACTAGATCTAGGAGCAGATCCCCATGCCAGAAGACTAATATGGGCTGGGTTTGGGATAAGCTAGGCATGGTGGGGGGGGCAGTTACAGCAGGGCAGCAACAGACTCTCATTTAAATCAGAAATGACATGCATAAGGCTGAAACTGATCTAGATAGCTGGAGAATGTAGACTAGCAATTTTTGCACTAACCACTGAGCCATTTAAACTTCACTTTCTAATTGCTGTGATACACACTCACTGACTAACACATATACACATATATACATATATATATTCCAGTGAGAATAACACAGCAGTGCACCATCTACACACATTTACAGATTAAAAGAAAAGACATCAAGGGACCGTGTTCTTCTTTTCAGACTCTGAGGGACATCAGAGTGGGGAGTTGCCACTAAACAGCTCAGTTAAAAAAACAATAACATGCAGAAGGCTGAAACTGATCTAGATTGTGGGGAAATGTAGACCAGCACTTTTTGCACTACCCAAACAGCCACCAAACTGCTCTAATTGTTGTGATACACACATGCTGACTAATACAAATACACATATACAGTATGCATACATATTACAGTATAACATAGCAGTGCACTGTCTACGCACATAAAGCATTGCCACACACACACACTCACTCTAACACACAGACTGCCTTATATGGGGTATACTATTTGAACATTGAAGTTTTGACATCGAAACCCCAATGTTGACTGACGTTGCATCAACAGGGAATTTTTGTCGACGAAACACCTAACTCCACTGTCTTTGTGAGTGGAGTTAGATATTTAAAGCAGGGGGGGATTTAGGACACAGCCCCACATGGGGGGGGTGTAGCCCCCAGCATTGATACAGTTAAGTGTGGCAGTCGGTGTCAGTGTGTTGCAGGTCATTGTTGGACACGTCAACTATGTCAGTGGGATTGTGTCGATGTGAAGGACTGCAGCAAAATTTCTGTGACTGTGGCCTGGTGGAGCCATTTTATGGCATTTATTGACTTAAATATCTAAGCCTAACTTTAACTGTATTTTGGATAAACACTGTGTTTTGCACTAACTCATTATACTAATCTACTGCATGACTGGGTAACTAAGGTAGGACCAGGAAGATGTAGTGGATGTGGCCTATCTGGACTTCAGAAAGGCCTTTGACACTGTTCCCCAAAGAAGGCTGATTAACAAACTGCACAGCCTAGTGGTGGATCCTAAAATAATTATGTGGGTGGAGAACTGGCTGAACGGCAGGAGTCAGAGGGCTGTGGTAAACAGAGGGTACTCCGGAGAGGGAAAGGTGATGAGCAGGGTGTCACAGGGGTTGATGTTGGGGACATTGCAGAGGGACTGGAGGGGAAGGCATTTCTCTTCACAGAGGATACAAAGGTATGCAATAGGGTGGACATGCCAGGGGGTGTTGAAAGAATGATGGAAGACCTTAAAAAACTGGAGAGCCATCCCAGAGGCACTGAGGATTGAGCCACTGGATGCCATACCTGTTGCTACACTGGTGACCTGGGTTTGGGAGCAAGCCTGGGTCATTGAAGGCCAGCTAGGGGGAAGGAAGGGAGCAGGAATGAGCAGCCATAAGGCAGCTCTCCTTTCCTGGGGAGGGACCCTGTCACCCCCCACAGACCAACTGCCCCAGGTAGAGGTCTGAGGGTAGCACAGGCTGGCAGGCACAGGCAAGCGGAGGGAGAGCACTGCAGAACCACAGCATGTGCATGCCTCAAAAGGCTCACACATGGCTGCAGCATGGGGAGTCAGGTGAAAATGGGGAAAAACAGGGGCGTAAACATAATAACAAAACCTGGAGAAATAGTCTGAAGAATGGCAGCTGGGATTCAATGCAAAGAAGTGCAGGATCATGCAGATAGGGCACAAGAACCCAGGGGCAAAGCATAAATAATGTGAGACTGTACTGACAGTCACAAAGCAGGAAAGGGACTTGGGAGTTATAATCTTGCAGGACCTAAGAGAAACTAGACGGGTTGATAAGGCAGCTGGAAAGGCTAGCCAGATGCTTGGATGCACAGGGAGGGGTATCAAGAGTATAAAAAGGAAGGTAATCTTGTCCCTGTATAAGATGCTCATGAGATCCCACCTGGAATATTGCACCCAGTTCTGGAGGCCTCATCTGAGAAAAACATAGACAAGGAGGAGGCGGTGCAGTGGAGGTCAACTACAACGTCACAGGGCATATGAGATAATACCTATGAGGAAAGACTAGCCAAGTCATTATTTAAAATATTTATTTCATTTGGGTAAAGTATTTAAACCATTTTAAATACTGAATTTTTACAGGATATGCCAGCTAGATTCGATATGATATATCGAATCTCAACTGGCATATCCTGTAAAATATCACTTACAGTGTGGTTGTGTTTTTGCTCATTATTTCTAATGAATTTGCACAATGCAGATCTGCTGGGAGGCAGTTTAAATGTGGTCCTCCTTTTACACATTTTTACAATATGTTTTCCTAGAATATGCTTGCTGATTGCTATATGTTTTAGCCTGGATAGTTCACAGAAGACTTGGCATCTTATTTTTAGTGAGGCTTTACATCTACACACTATTATGCTGCATTGCATAACATCAGAACATGCTGAAAACAATATTTTACTTCTGGACTAGGCTACCCTGGATAAATACATTATAAAAATGGTACAATCATGACTCCATTGAAAACAAGATACTGCATCTAATCTGGGACATCCTGAGTCAGTACAGTGCAAAAATGTGCAAAATTGAGATCCCTATGAGAATGAGATGTAGCATCTCCCCTGTGCTATCCAGGATACAAAATATAGAATAAGAAATATTTAAAGGAAATCTACTGTAAACTGAACTTCACTGTGTTCCACATAACCAATACTGACATAAACAGTTTCTTTATTTTTTTATAACATATTAGATTGCAGTATTTATTTTGAATGTTATGGCCATGAGGATGATATATGTGTGTGTGTGTGTGTTGTTGCAGCTCAATATAAATATTTTTTCCCCAAAAGCATAGTAAAAGGAGTAACAAATTATATCACTCCTTACTTGTCTTAGGGGATAAAGTAGCAGCTGTCATCTGCTATACTAACATGCATTCTAGATACTGCTGGTTGTGCTATGCACTTAGATTTGAAACCAGAAAAGGTGGTTGTTTTTTCAGGGCTAAAAGTTTCATAATGTGTTTGCCATCTAAAGCCCAATTTAAGTAGTTTTTCTCAAAAAGCATAGTAAAATTAGTAACAAAAGATAACAGTTCTTTTCATATGTCTTCTGCTATATTAAACAGAGGCAGTATAGCACAGTGGTTTAAGGCTCTGAGCTGAAAACTGGAGACCTGGGTTTGAATCCCACAGCCCCCACTTGCATACTGTGTGACCCTGAGCAAGTCGCTTAACTTCCCTATGCTCCTAGGTTACACCTGTAAAACAAGCTTTCAGCTAAGTGTGCCACTCCTGGTTAAACAATTGAAGGAAAAAAAACCATGTCTGAGACAGTTCTCATCAGATAGTGTCTTAAGAGGTTAAAAAAACAGTGTAAATCTTTTTTGGAGATTCCTTGCTGGGAAAGGGTGACATTTATGAGGTATGAATCTTTCTTGAAAGACAGTACCTGCCCAACTGAAGCTAGTAACAAGAATATGTGTAAATGCTAAGTATTTAAATGCTCAAGCTATTGCATTTTGAAGGGGGTAAACTAATCTTCAATTTAGTAAGCAACTACTATTTAACAAGCTGTTTCAGTTTCCATTGCTGTAGTGTTGAGGAGGAAAGGAGCAGGCAGGCTAAGAGCACATGATAAGATCAGCTGTGCTTGCTGAAAGAGCTGATTTATGAATGTGTCTGTTGGCACATTGTTTTGAAGTCCACGCACTTTCATGCCTGAACAGTGTCATGATTAAGCTTGCTGATTATTGGTGAAGCCCCTTGTAAAGTCTCCTGCATTGGACCACTGTGACATACCTCTCAAATCCCTGTACATAGCAAAATGTTTGACTTGCACTAGCGTGCATGGCGAACATAAACATTTTCCCACTAGGAATCAGTCTCTGGCTCCCTACCAACTACTGTCCTGGTACTGTACAATTGTGCTAGTTTTCCACAAGAAGAGCCATATGTTTTCTAGGGAGAGATGTATGCTAGCAACATAAATTGTAGTCAGAAAGAAAAATAATTCCCCATGGTAATCAAACCCAGATCCCTCCCAACTACTAACCTTGAGCTCTGCTACTGTGTTATCATTCCACAGGCAAGACAGATGTTCTCTAGAAAGAAATGCATGCTAACAACATAAACTGTATTGAGAAAGAAAAATGTTCTTGTGGTCAATTAATCTCGATAGAGCAGGATAGTTGTTTTACATGTTCTTCATTCCAGGGTCAGTAACAGTTCCATGATCTAAGCCCTGAAAAACCTACAGTATTACTAATATCAGCAATGGTATCCAACAGTTTCTCTTACTATTTACCTACCTACCTACACAGTAGATGCATAGTAACAGCATAAATTGGGTTCCATGTCATAACAGCGAATTCAAATAGGCAACACGGAAACAGTGATGACAAAACAGTGTGGGCACATACAGTGAGCACGAATTTTACAGGGGCTATGTCCCCCGCACCCGTTTTACTATAAATAACCAACTCAGAAAGGGTGCAACTCCAGGAGGGGAAGCCATAATTTGCCAAAATGGCAAGCTCTATTTTGCCATCGTCGTTTCTGTTCATCAGCCTTTTCTGCTCAGTTTTCACAGGCTACTCATAAAGTGTAGTGACAATGAAAAATTGCTCACAACTGGATATCAAATCCAGGTCCTCTCCCAACTATTTTCTTGGTGCTCTGCCTCTGTGCTATAATTCCACATGGTGAGACAGAAGGTTTCTAGAGATGTATGCTTACAACATAAACTGTTGTGAGAAAGAAAAAAACAATTTCTCCATGTTAATTTAACTCAGGCCCCCTCTCAACTACTCTTCTGGTGCTCTGCAATTGTGCTATCTTTCCACATGGTGAGCCAAAAGGTTTGTAGAGAGAGGTGTATGCTAATGACATACATTTTTTTTTTAGAAAGAAAATGTATTTCCCACTAGGAATCGAACACAGGCCCCTCCAACTACTAGCCTGGAGCTCTTCATTGCCTTAGCATTCCACATGGAGAAACAGAAGGTTTTTAGTGAGAGATGCATGCTAACAAAATAAATTGTAGGAAGGAAGAAAAAAATGTCCACAACAGGAAATCAAACCCAGGCCCCCTCTCCACCACTGTCATGGTGTTCAGCCACTTTGATATTATTCCACATGACAAGACAGCAGATTTTTAGACAGAGAGATGCATGCTAATAAAATAAATTGTAGTGAGAAAGAAAACATGTTTGCAACTGGGAATTGCATTCCAATCCCTCACAACTACTGTTCTGGTGCTGTGCCACTGTGTAATCATTCCTCATAGTGAGCCAGATTCTAGAGAGAGAAACACATGCTAACATAAATTTTACTGAGAAAGAAAACATTTTCACGACTGGGACTTGAACCAAGGTCCCCTCCCACATACTGTCCTGATGCTCTGCCACTGCATTATCATTCCACATAGTGAGACAGAAGCTTTCATGAGATAGATGAATGGTAACAACAGAAACTGTAGTGAGAAAGAAAAAAAGTCCACAACTGGGACTCAACCCAGATCCCCCCCTTCCAAGTACCGTCCTGGTGTGCTGCAACAGTGCTATTGTTCCACATGGTGAGACTAAAGATTTCTAGAGAGAGATGCATGCTAACAACAGAAATTGTAGTAGGAAAGAAAATAAAATAACATCTGAGAATCAAACCCAGGACTGACCCAGCTATGGCCCTGGTACTCTGCCATTGTGCTGTCACTTCACATGGCAAGACAGAAGATTTCTAGAGACAGAGAATTCTAACAACATAAATTATAAAAGGAAAAAAAAAACATTCACAACTGTGAATCAAATCCAGACTCTTTCTCAACTATTGTCCTGGTGCTCTGCCACTAAGCTATCCCTACATATGGAGCAACAGAAGGGCTCAAGTTTCAAAATTGTGAGACTGCTGCAAGTCCCAGATGCAGCAAAGATATGGCACACTGGGCATGCAGCATTCTCTTGGTCAGTGATTGGGGTTTTCAATCCCTTGCGACAAATGTTGTAAGTTCCCTTACAGAAATAATTATATGAAATGTTTTCATGCTGCACACATAAAACTACCCATGTGATATGCATACTACGAGCATGATTTAAATGTTAAATTGGAACTGATTGCATGCATGTGGCATGATTGCAGCAAGCAAGTGTGGAAAGCATGTTTTTTATGTTAAACTGGAACAGACTGCATGCATGTGACATGCATGCAAAAAGCAAGTGGTCACTGATAACTGCACACATAAAAGTTAAATGACTTGCTCAAGATCACACAGTGTACAAGTGGGGGCTGATGAGATTCAAACCCAAGTCTTCAGGTTTCCTTGTTTGCAGTTCAGTGCCTTTAACCACTAAGCTATACTGCTTGCATACATGTGACTTGCTTGTACTTCAACACAAATCTGCATATATCTGCTCACATGTGGCATGCTTGGAAACACTAATATACTTTTTCATTTTCTTGTCTTCCCCCATCTCAGCTGCCCAGCTGAACTGTAGCACACATACCAATGGGAACACATGTGGTTCTTCCCATCCCCAGTATGCACACTTACCCACAAAACTACTGAATTACTTCTTTCTGGCCTGTACTCCTACTATTTTCTCTCCATAGCTTTGAATGCTTCCACGCAAACAGTCTTTAAGGGGCAACCATAAAAGTAGTAATAACTCAACGCACACCCACATGGCCAGTCCCCCCCCCCCATGCACACACATGCTGTACTGGGCGCAGCCACACTGCTACAGACAACCCACCAAGTATTTATATAAGTCGAGAGTCTCTTACATGAGTACTAGGGAGTCAGAAGTAGGAGTCTTTAAGAGATGATGTCCATGGGTCAGAGTGCTGGGTCATACCCCTTTGAAATTAATGGAGTTATTTTTTATTACTATTTTGTACATTATGATGGTGAGTTGGAGAATAATGAAGGCCACTGTCCTACAAACAAAGCCCTTGTTAGTTGAGCGATGGACTTCATTAATCTTCAGCTCTCCATCAATAATGTATATACAGTAGAATCCCATTTATCTGAATTGCCTGGGGGACATCCAAAATGTTAAAATAATCAGGAGTCTCTAGTTTATACATGAGTTAAACAGCCTCAGCTCCCAGATTGCTGTCCCTGAATGAACTGGAGCCAGGCTTACTACATTTTGAGGATCACTCAGTTCCTGCCAGGTTGTATGTTAGTACAGTACCAACCACTCCAAGGGTCTTAAAATGGATTAAAAAAGGTCCAGACTCCAGAACGTCATTGTTAAATGAATTGTAGCCAAACTCACTAAGCATCAGGTGTAAGGTGCAAGTCCTGCCAAGTCCAGAATATTATTTTAGTTAAAAACAAGCATTTGTTAGTGCCGAATGTTTGCTTACTTGCATTGGGATTGGTAGTGCAGAAGTTAGAGAGATGCATAATAGGAATGGCAGTGAAGTATTGAACTAACGCCAACCCCCACCCTGCAGAGAGTGAAAGACATTAGGGGTGTACCTTTGGGTCATCGGCCATAATGCTTATGGCATTCCACCTTACTCCACCCTACAGACACCAACAGATGTTGCAGTGTGCTTTGGGGTCTTTGGCCTTTACGCTCACCCCATTCCATAAGTAAACAAGCTGAGATGGGTGCAGTATAGGAGAATGGGGTGAATGTTGGGGCCGAAGACCCCAAGGCACACCTCAATGCCTATCAGTGGCTGCAGGATGGGGGTGGAATGCCATGAGCATTATGGCCGACGAACTCAAGTCACACCTCCAATGCCTGTCAGTCTCTACAGGGTGGGTGTTATGGTTGGAAGCCCTAATGTTCCAGCCATTTGTTGGTATTTTCACTCCAGATTTTCAACATGAGCTTTTTGGGACCCCACCTCATGAACAGTGGCACTATTATTTCGTTACTCAATCCTGAAAGGTGATTTCACACAGCGACTGCTCCATTTAGTACCACAGGTGCGGAAGCACATTTTGGGCAGGATGTGAAAAATGACCGCTGAACTGTTCACGAGGAGGTGGGAAAAAATGTCAATGTTGAAAATCTGGAGTGAAAATGTGAACAATTGGTGAAGGTAAGAGCATGCATAGAAACTGCGTAACACACGCCCATAACGCAATCATTTTTTTGAACGTTTTCACCAAATTTTCAACATGGGCATTTTGGGACCTCCCCTCATGAACAGTGGCACTGTGATTTTGTTAATCTGTCCCAAAAGTTGATTTCCCACAGCGACTGTGCCATTCTGTGCCACAGGTGCAAAAACACATTTTGGGCAGGATATGAAAAATGACAGCTATGCTGTTCATAAGGAGGTGTGAAAAAATGGCAATGTTGAAAATCTGGAGTGAAAATATTAAAAACTGGTGAACTTATGAATGTGCATAGAAACTGCATAATGATGCTCGTAATGCAGTCATTGCTTGGAATTTTTTCATCAAATTTGCAACATGGGCTTTTTGGGACCTCCCCTTATAAACAGTGGCACTGTCTTTTTGTTTATCATTCCCAAAAGGTCATTCCATGCAACTACCACAAAATCACCTTTTGGGACCGAGAAACAAAATGACAGTGCCACGGTTCATGAGTTGGGGTCCCAAGAACCCCATGTTGAAAATTCTGGGCCAAAATTCCTAAAAATGGCTGAGATATCAAACTAAGTTGAAAACCTCCATTGACTCCCATTATACGGCTTACCTTGAAATCTTCAGTTTGCCAATCGGCTTTGAAGAGTGCAGACATGTCCCAGTTCAGAAAAGATCACCGCTCCCGACCTCTGGAGGTAAGTATGGGGTGAGGGGGTGTGGGGATGTGGGTGCGCAGAGGGAGGGTGGGGATGGAGGAGGGGGACGGGGAGACAACAATGGACTGTTTCCTTTTTTACAGGGAAAAAAACAGTGAAGAATGATTTTCTTCATTCTCAGGTAAAATCAATCTATTATTAATGTGGGTACACTGGGGTGGGCTCCCAGTGTGCCACAATAGTGGGGGGGAGTGCATGCCAACACAAGGATTGGGCACCCCAATGTCAGTAAATACTTTAGAGGGGGTTTGGGGGAAGGGGGTGCATCCAACACTGGGAGCAGGCATCCTGGTGTCACAAATGAAATAAAACAGTTGTTCAGCACACTGGGGTGGTCTCCCAGTGTGCCACATTATTGGGGGGGATGCATGCCAACATGGGGATTGGGCACCTCGATGTCGGCTTTGCAGAAGTGTGTGGCAGGTGGCAGGAGCCACCATTGTGGAAAGTTGTGCTGCGGCCACTTTATTTATTGAAATGTTTCACCAGAAAAAGCACACTGAGCAAATATGCTGCTTGTAACTTCGGTCACTCGCATTACAGTGCATGGCCAATTGTGCACTGTAATAAACGTGGCTGGTGTCGGAAATCAAATAAAGAGTTTTTTGGCACACTTGGGTGGGCTCCCAGTGTGCCACAATAGTGAGGGGGGCATGCTGACACGGAGATTGGGCACCCCGATGTCGGCAAATACTTTAGAGGGGTTTGGGAGAAGGGGGTGCATCCAGCACTGGGAGTGGGCATCCCGGTGTTGGAAATAAAACAGTTGTTTGACACACCGGGGTAGTCTCCCAGTGTGCCACATTAATAGGGGGGATACATTCCAACACGGGGATTGGGCACCCCAATGTTGTCTTTGGGGGAGTGTGTGGCGGGTGGCAGGAATGGCCATTGTGGAAAGCCATGCTGCAGCTACTTTATTTATTGAAATGTTTCACCAGGAAGGCACACTGAGTAAACATGTTGCTCGTAACTCCGGCCACACACATTACAGTGCATGGCCTACTGTGCACTGTAATGTGCATGACTGGAGTCTTGTCATCTGATGCTGCAATGACAAAACTGTACCTGATTGCAGCCACAGATTTCTTTTAACTTTTAGCTCTCTTTGAAGCTGCTGTCATTGGCAGCATGCTCATTGATTGGTGGCTGAGGGACGCACCCAATAAAGCATCCACTGCATTGGCCACAACACTGACACACCTCTGAAATGTGCTACTGCCACAAAATGTTTGTTGTGCATGTGCGCAAGCAAACATAAAAAGACCAGAACACCAGCACTGTGTTAAAAACAAAACAACAGGAAAAAAAAAACTTGATCGCTCGATCTCCCAATCGCACTGCGCTGAACACAGAGAGGTGAGTAAGAATGTGAGCTGCCATAAACTACTGCTGGTTTTGTGATTTTTAAGAGGATTACAGTATATTTTTTTCCTTAATTCTCTCCATTTTCTGCTTATAAACTGCTGCTGCTTTTGTGGGGGTAAATGCAGAGATATCATTTTTTTTTTCTGCAAACTAAATCATCCCATCTCTGTTCTTGTGCTGTCCATGACGTGTGCTGCCTGTAATGTTTCAAATGATGCGGACCTTGCAGAACAGCAGCAATCTGGTGCTATCAATCACTCATCACAGTAATCACACAGTAATGGCATTAATTACTGTGTGATTACTGTAGTAAGAACCTGTACTTAGCGCCTGCTGAACTGTAGCACCACAGTTAGCACCTCATCAGTGTAGCTTGAGGAACAGATCATCGGTCCAGTAGATAGGGATTTCTGGAAAAACATAAGATTCAGATGAATGAGATTCTATCGTAGTAATAAAAAATTACCCTCATTCATTTCAATGGGGCACAGCCCTGCACTCTCCCTTGCCCTATGTCATAATGTGTCTGAGCATGGAGATGTGGAGGTCATCTTCACTGTGGGGGGGGGGGTATAAGCCTGACTATAGTGGAGCTCCAATACTCTGTGCATACCATACCATACCACTCAACTGACCCTGAAAACTGCTCTACCCCTCATCCATCCTGCATGAAAAACGTGCTGCTCACACAGAGGATGTCCTGTCAATTTAGACTTTATGTCAGGGGCGCCATTTCAGATTTCATCAGGGGGCAGCCAACAACCAGTGGAGGCCTAATGCTAGTTAGCCTCTAGGTGGCAAGCTCTGGAATCTCTGGAATGTCTCTAAAAGGTAAAGCTTATTTGTTGTGACTGAAATGTGATGTGTAAATTGGGAAAAATTCAAATGTATAAGATCCACCTGTCTATACCCTGGAGCAGTGCATCAGATTTGGGCTGAAACCCACCCAATTACTAATCAATTTTTTCCCTGGCTGAAGTTCTGATCCCCAGTCCCCTGAACATAACTTTGTCCCAGTTTCTCTCCCCAACTCCAGTCCATTCAATACCCATCCCATATGGGTCATGAAGCCACCCAAAGGCACAGAAATGTGAAAAACACATCAATATTTCAGTCCTTCCTCCTTCTCCAATTCCACTGTAAAAAAAGTATTACTTTTACTTACCCAGCCATCTGGCCAGAACCTGTGGCCTAGCCCAGTGTGCCACCAGACAAGTTTTCAGTCTGCTCCTCCTCTGTCCTTCTGCAGAAGCTGGATGCTAGAACCGACCATTCCAGGTCCCCAAGTTGGTCTGTGACCAAGTCACCTGACCAACTGAACCCACCCAACCTGTGTTGCTTGCTTTGTGCTTGGCTGCTGCTGCACTGCACTGATCAAGGCCTATGAAGACCACCCACACCACTGTCATTGCTGCTGCGAGGCCTAGCTTGCTGCTGTGGTGGGCCCATGCTTTTTTTGTTGTTGTTGTGAGGTGAGCCTAGTCGAGTAAGTAGGTAGCCTAGTCTCGATTTAGCTTCTAGCTCATTCCCAGCCCCTTCAACCACCAAGGGAGATGGAGACTCACTAAGAGTAGACCAACAAAAATATGCCACCACAACACTGCTATCGAGAGTTCAAGTGCTCACCAACTCCTCTAAGCTGTAGTGTACAGCCTGACTACTCTGTGGTGCAAAAGACAGTGTCCCACTCATGTAACTTATGTGCTCTTGCTTGGCTGGAGCTCCTCCACATCACATACTATATGATGATGCCGCCGCTAATAGATGGAGAGAGTGAATAATACAATACAGACACTGTCAAGTCAGGAGTGCACCTGCAGCATGAGTACAACACAGGCTGGGGGAGCACTTGTACGAAAGATTAAATCCAAATGTAATGCCATTATTGCCACACCATAAGAACAAGCTAGGCACAGATGTGTGTGTGTGTGGGGGGGGGGAGGGGGTAACTGCCCCCTCTATCCTAGATAAATGACACCCCTGCTTTATGGCAGAAACTAATTCTCAGGGGCTAATATCAGTACAAGTAACTACAATGGTTTCCATTGTGTTTTGAGGTACTTTATCTCCATGTTTCAGGATGTCCTGATCATCATGAGGGTTAGTGTCCCTCATTGTTCCTCATTTTGAGTGTCCATGTACCTCATTTCAGTGAAAAAATGTGAGGTATGGTGCATGCTTCCAAGATCCTACTCAGCACAGAGAGTGCTGAGCATGGCCATAGTGTAAATGCTCCATTCAGAATGACAAAGGGAAAGTAAGTGAGTCATAACAGTCATGGAGAAACACATTTGTAGCACTAAATATGCTTAAAGGGATTTGCATGGCCCAAAACAAAAAGGTCAGGCTTCACAACACAGAGGCCCCCCTCTTCACACATCTGGAATGGGGGATGTTGGCTGACTATATCCTAGGCATTTAATGCAGTAAGCAAACAATATTTTATAAATTAATGGCAATTTAATGACCAGAATCAAAAGCCATTAAACAACGTGCAAAAGGATCAGAATTAATGAGTTTACCTAATGTTAGTGGGAAATCAATGAAAATGGTATTTTAATGGCTCTAATTGCTAGCAGTAGTATGGAAAATAGAAACCGATGTGTTTTTTAGATGAGATTTGCACCAGTTTAGCTACTGCACACATGGCGATCGTGCAACATGTGAACCTTATGTGATTTTTACATGATGTTCACGCCAGCTTACCTGCTGCACTCATGTCAAGCATGCAACATGCAAACCTGATGTGATTTTTAGAAGATACTTGCACCAGCTTACCTGCTGCACTCATGTCAAGCATGCAACATGTGAACCTGATGTGATTTTTAGAAGATGTTCACACCAGCTTACCTGCTGCACACATGTCAAGCTTGCAGCACGCGAACCTGATGTGCTTTTTAGACCTGGCTCACAAAGCTTAACTTTGTGTATGCAAATCGCATGCAAACATTGCACAATTAAGCATGTGGCATGCATTCTGCATGTACGCAGCACACTTATATTTCTGTAAGGGTTAGACCAACTTTTTTTGATATTGCTTGCGCCAATCCCAGAGGCCTGTTTTACGGTGTTTGCACCAAAGCTTTGGAGCAAGCGGCTGTAAATCAGGTAAACCATCACAGCTGCATCTAACCTACCAAAATTGGGTGCAGTTGTGGCAAAGGGGATTGGCACAGCAATGCAAAGGTTGGATGCAGGTATTGACACGAGCCCTGTGTCAGTCTTTGAAAACTGAGCCCCAGGTTTCTAGAGACAGATGAATGCAAACAACATAAACTGTAGTGAGAAAGAAAAAAAAAGTATAACTGGGAATTAAACCCAGGCCTCCTCACAACTACTGTACTATACTGGTGCTCTGCCAGTGTGCTCTCATTCCACATGGTGAGATTGAAGGTTTCTAGAGATAGATGAATGTGAACAACAGAAACTGTAGTGAGAAAGCAAAAATGTACACAACTGGGAATCAAAACCAGGAACACTCCCAACTACTGTCCTGATGCTCTGCTACTATGTCATTATTCCATATGCTGATACTGAAGTTTGTTAGAGAGAGAGAGAGAGATGCATGCCAACCACAGAAACTGTGCTGAGAAGAAAAAAATCTCTACTGGGAACTGAACCCATGTGCCCCCACCCATTCACCCAACTACTATTATGGTGCTCTGCCACTGTACTATCATTACACATGGAGCCACAAAAGGTTTGTAGAGATAGGCAATGCTGACATGCGGAGGATTAAACTCATGCCCCTTCCCAACTACTGTTCTGGTGCTTTGCAATTATGCTATTATTCCGCATGGGTAGACAGAAGGTATCGAGAGAGATGCATGTTAACAACAGAGATTCTAGTGAGAAGGAATGTTTAAGTGGGAGAACTTAGGCCCTTCCCAGCTACTGTCTTTTTGCTCTGCAACTGTGCTATCATTTTACATGGCAAGGCAGAAGGATTCTAGAAAAAGATGCATGCTAACAGCAGAAATTATATTGAGAAAGAAAAAAATAAGTTCAGTGTTCTGAAAGTCTGCTTCAGCCCTTGCAGGCTTAGTGAAGGAGACATTAAATTTTTCAGTCAGGACTTCTTGTCCTGTCAGGACAACTTTCTACCTGCAGAAACTGTTTTTCTTAGCTAAATTTACTTCACATATAATTTACTATTCTAAGTCCACACTGCCATGGATCACCACTCAAGTGAATGTTTAAGTCCCTGATGGATTCAAACTGTGGGCCTGATTTTTGAACTGTTGCACAGGGCTTGTGTCCAGCCCTGCATCAGCGGACCTAGGTTCTGGTGGTGTGCCAAACCTCTTCACTGTAACTGTGCCCGTTTTTGCAATCTCAGGCGCAATTGCGACAGTTTCCACCAGTTACGGCAGCATGCACCAAATATGTGGTGCAAGCTCTGTAAAACTGGATCTTGGGGTTGTCACAAGCTGGACTACAAAAAGTTGGACTAACTTGCGGCAATTGGCTCATGGGATAGAAAATCCCAATGCCTTGTGGCTTTCTTAGCATTTTGAAAATCCTGCCCCATGTGTTTTGTAGAACATACTACAGTATGTCTGTACCTGGATTTAAACAGCTTCTCCTTTGCCTCCTATGCAAACATGCATTCAGTTTGTTACTGAGAGACAGGGAAAGGAATTATGGTTTATGTGGTGCGGAGGTTAAATTACAACTTGCAAAATAGGCAACAGGGATTTTAATCCCAACAGGGGAATACGAGCTACAAGCTGTGGAATAAACTGAAGCAGTTCTTATAGGAAAAATTTCATGCTAAGCAAACATACATTCAGTGTACAGTTCCTGTGGTATAGGAGTTAAAGAAAATTTCTAAGATGGTCTGTTGGGCTTTATAGCTCATTACCTTCGTGCAGTGGTGGTCCTTTGAGCCAGCAAGTATAATTCTTGAAAAGTCCAGTTAGGAAGGGAAGGGATCATAAATCAAGCTGAAACCAATGACTAGCTGATCCCTTCCACTTCCCAGTCCGTCATCCCTGCCCCTGCACTCAGACATTTTGTGACATCAAACCTCTATTAGCTGAGTGGTGACTTTCATATATACCAAACTTTGCTTTATCACATAAAGAAGTTTTGAAACTGATTCCCATAGACTTCAATCGGGCACGCCCCCACACTCTCCCTAGTTAAATGACACAAAGGGTGGGATATTCAAAGGGTTGCACATGGTGCAACAGTGTCTTTCATCACGTAACCACTAGTACCCGGTGTGATATTCAAAAGGGATGTTTCACCGCCGAGATCCTGATGCGCCAGGGTGCACCAGTAATGTATGCAGCACAAGTGTGGGGGCATGCCCATTCATATTCCGCACATCCAGATAGTCATCCTGGGATGTGCGGGGCATATGCTGGTGCAACCCCTACTTGCGCAGTACACTGGTGCTCAAAGTTGAGCCAAAAGGATATAGGAGCAAGGGCTGGCCACCCACAGGTGGGCTGCCATATTGCAGGGTGCAACACAGCAGCTGCAAGCTGTGGGTGGCCACCCAAGCTCCTGGGCCAGGGTCTGTCAGCATCACGCCCCCCCACACCCGATTGCTGGCATAAGTAGAGTTAAAATCAAGTCCAATATTCCTGGTGGTCCAGTGGACCGCTTCCAGCCCAATTACAGGCATTAGTACATTTAAAAGCACGTCCAATATCCCTGGTGGTCCAGTGGACCACTTCCAGCTTGATCGCAGGCATCAGTACATTTAAAATCATTCTACATTATCCCTGATGGTCTAGCGGTACCCCCCTCCCCACCCGCTCACTGAGCCCAGCCACCCCGTCCCCAGTCATGGCGGATGGCAGCCCCCACCCACATGCCACCTGGTCACCCGCTGACTGACTGCATACTGTACAGCTGTCACATTGGTCCACAACATGGGCCAATGGGCGTGCAGACTCGAACCCTACTACACAGTCGATATGTGAATGGAGCCATTTACATATCTGAACTGTATAGTACAGTTGATCTGCATGCCGCATTGGCTATGTGACAGTAGATGGTACAACCATACAGTATGCAGTCAGTTGCGGGTGACCAGTGGCTGCAAGATAGGGGAGCTGCCGCCCGCTGCATGGGGGGAGAGGGGTGGCTGGGCTTAGTGGGCAGATGGGGAGGGGGGTACCGCTGGACCACCAGGGATAATGTAAAATGATATTAAATGTACTGATGCACGCAATCGGGCTGGAAGCGGTCCACTGGACCACCAGGGATATTAGACATGCTTTTAAATATACTTATGCCCGTGATCGGGCATTGGGGCTCTTTGCCGTGAAGTGCAGGGGGCGTCGGTCCCCGAAAACTGCAGCCTGGCAGGGTGCCAGGTGCAAGTTGCAGGGGATCAGTGCACCAGCATGCAAATTGGGCCATAATGACATGATAATGGCCCCAGTTGTGCCTTGCATGCATTATGGCCCCATTTGAATATCCACCGCTGAATATTGTGGCTCCTGCGCATAGCGCAACAGCACTTACACTGGCACATCTCCCTGCTCCAATCTTTCCACTTGTGCTGGTGCAGTGCCACTGTGCCATGTGCAATTCAGGAGGCCAGGTTGCAATATTCAACGGTGTTGAGCCATGGCACAGCTCCGTTGAATACCACCCAGTCCACACCCTGGCGCATCCCAGTTGCGCTGTGCCCTGTTTGCGCCCCTGTCAGGCGCATTTCTGAATATCCAACCCAAGATGTTTGAATGTGGGGGTGGGGTCTGTGAATGTGAAAGTTGAAGGGATTGGCTGGCTTTTGGGTTCAGCCTGATTTACAACCTCTTCCCTTCCTAACTGGATTTCTCAAAAAATTATAATTGATGGCTCAAAGAATCTGCGCTGCACTTAGGTAATGGATTGTAGAGCCCAAAAGTCCATTGATACATGTTGGAAATTTATGTTAAATCACAATCTGCAAAGCAGGTGACCAGCGTTCTTATTGCAACACGTATCGCCACTCAAGTGAGTTTCCATCTTAAAAGAGAAACTGAAAAAAAAAAATTAATTTTCTACCAGGATTTGAATTATGTCTCTTGCAGAAAATACAATATATTGGGTGCCTATTTGGATTTGAACCACTGATGCTTTATCTGTTAACTCATTATCACTTGGGAGGCCATTTTGTGTCAGGTAAACAGTGGACAGTTTGGACTCCTGAAGAAGCCATTGGAGGTAATGAGGTAAACAATGGATAGTTTTGACTTCTGAAGAAGCTATTGGAGGTAATAAATTAAGAACCCATTCTTACCAGTAACACCATATGGTGGCAGAACCATCCATTGCTTAACCCAACCCAAAATGGCTGCACAAGATAGAATGAATTAAGCAAATAAATGTTTAGTGAGCCATTGAGCTGCAGGGTAGAAATTCCAGTTACTGTGGTGTAAAGGTTGTCACATCCTGCAAAGTAGGCAACCGAGGTTCCAATTCCAGCATGGGAATATCAATTGCAAGCTATGGAATAGCTGAAATATTCACAAGCTTAGTAAAGGTGACATGAAACTTTTCTGTCAGGACTTCCTGTACCTGCACAAATTGTTATTCTTAGCTACTATAAAATTACTTTTTATATAATTTACTATTCCATCTTTATACCACCATGGATCGCCATTCAAGTGAGTTTCCATCTTAAAAGAAATTTTAAAGC
The DNA here is from genome assembly GCA_016271365.2 of Neoceratodus forsteri. Lineage (NCBI taxonomy): Eukaryota > Metazoa > Chordata > Ceratodontiformes > Ceratodontidae > Neoceratodus > Neoceratodus forsteri. The sequence goes on from CM057449.1 coordinate 1,842,425,691, forward strand.
ATTTTTTTAAGTCTCTGCCAGGATTTGAATTGTGTCTTTTATGGGAAATACAATATACCTCATGCCTACCTGGCTTCGAATTGCTGTTTCTTTGCCTAGTATATGAACACATATTCAGTAAGACACTGAGTTGCAAGCAAGGGAGGGAACTGCAGTTCTTGTAGTGCAGAGGTTAAGTCACAACCTCCAAAGATTGACCAGGGATCTAATCAATGCTGGGGAGTATAAATTACAAGCTATGGAAAAGCTGAAGCAACCCTGGTGCTGAAGCCTTGTCACTAACATTAGCAATGACAACTAGCATTTCTCTCATACCACAAAAATGATAGAAAAATAAATAAATAAATAAATAAATAATGAGCCATTCTGGGGATGGAACCCAGGCTTATGTATGTCTGAAACACTATGCCAAACCTTGAAAGCCTTATCACTGACATTATCAATGATATCATATAGCTGAATCACTCAGAGTAAATGTATCCTTAAACTTAATTAAATACAGTAAAGAACATGCATGACCACAAGAGGTGCTTGATCTGGCACCTAATGATATCCCTTTTTCAGGCAACAGTTGCTGGATAAGCACATTGTTTTTTTTACATATGCCTTAGATGGTTTCTCTAAACATATTAAACAATTGACGATTTTGTCCAGGATGAGCTAAGTGTCATAACCAAGTTCACAGTGACCCGTGTAAACCCTCAAAACTTTTCTGGAATTGGACTTTTTTTTCTTTTTACAGTAGTATACTTTTGAAACTAATGAGCATGAAACACCATTGTGCTGGCTTCTGAGGGCACAGCCATGGCATATGATTTCTCTGGGTTTTAACAGAGTATCACTAACTTGGAAAATATAAAAATGTCTGCCTTTTGTAATGATCAATTCCTAAACAGCTACTTAAACTTGAACAGAGAACACCTGCAAGCATTTCCTAGTTGTATCCAAAAGCTGTGAACAGCAGTAGTTCAAAGGGCCAAAGATTTATGTGGCTTTAAGTGAAGCCATTCTTTGGGAATGGACAAGAACTTAAAGAGTTTAGAAATCCTTAGGCTGTTCTCTAAACAAAGATGTGGGAAACTATTAATGTTTATACGAAAGAATCTCATGCTTTTTGTCAGCAAGGAATATGAATCGTAATATCATTATGCAATATGTTGTGCAATTTTTATCATTGTACGCAAGTGTTTTTTTAAACAAAGAACTCATTCTGGAAAACAGTATTATGGAAAAGAGTGCTGCAAACATGTAATCTGTCCAGAGACAGAGAGGGAAAACTTTTTTTTTTTTAGGTTATTCTGACTTGGAAGCAGTTGCAGAGATTTATAATGTTAGTGTGCTTTGATAGCCAAAAAAAAAAGAAGAAGAAGAAAGGAGGAAATAACATTACATGATTAAAGCAGTTGTTTTTGCAGAATTGATTTTACATTTTTAGTTCACCTTTACCCTGCATCAAAAGAGCCCAGGGTTCTCCCCTGTGTGCATTGTATGATCTTCTCATTATCTGCAGTGCACTGCTTCCAAGTTCTCATATTTGGCTGCTTTATCAATCCTTCCTCCCCCAACTTACGGAAACTGGGCTGAGAAATCTAAACTTCTAAATAAGCTTTAGGCAGGAAATATTTTGTCTCTGTCTTGCAGTTATCAACTGTTTATTATAGTGCTGTGATATTTATGTCACACATGCACACACATGCGCACACACACACACACACACACACACACACACACACACACACACTAGCATCTTGTGCCCCAAATTGCATTGGCCTCCATCCATTTTCCTTCACTGTTTTCGAGTGTATGGGTACTACATATAAATTTTAGCGTCTTGTGTCCCAATTTGTATAGGCTTCCATCCACTTTCCTTCATTGCTTTCAAGTGCATAGATACTATTCACATAATGTTACACATCCCTAATATGGCAAAAGAGAAACATGACTCAATTTTGCCATGTAAAGTTTGATTGTACATGGAGTAGCTATTTTCAAATGCTGTACCTGGACTTAGAAGGAGAGATCCAAAGGGCCATGGAAGAGCTCAGGATATGCCAATAGAATTTTGTATTAAGAAAGCATTGCAGAAAACTCTGGCTGGAGATAATGCCCCAGAACAAAGTCATGAAGCACAGAAACATAGACAATGATGGCAGAAAAAGACCAATAGTCCATGCAGTTTGCCTGTACTTCCCTATCATACCTCAAGGCCTTTCATCAATACAAGGTTTTTGTCAACACTATCCACCCCCTTGCTCCCTGTCTTACTATTACCCCCCAAGTAACTACTAAACCCTAACTCTGTCCCAGCCATGTTTGAATCCATTGTTTTTGACATCCACCACCTCTGCTGACAGGCAGTTTCATGGCTCATATGAAGTCCAGACCACTCCTCAGACGTGTGCACAGGTAACCTAGGTGCAGAGTGTGGGGTTGCTAGCCCCATCCAACAATGAATGAAATCCAAACAAACTCTGCACTCTTGTGCCAGCCAGTGAAGTTGCAAAACAAACACCAACCTTCTTTTTCTTTCCACAAAGCTGTGAATTTTTATTGCATGATGTCTGGATTCACAAATAAATCTTTCCGCTCCAAGAATTCCAAATTACAGCCATTGTAAGTGCATCCAACAAACACTGTTTCATGGCTCAGCCACTCTCTCTGTAAAAGAAAACGTTCTCATGTCCTTCCTGAACCGCTCCCCTACCAGCTTCCATTCTTGTACTCCTATTCTAGACTCTCTGTTCCTGTTGAGTAGATCTTTGCAGTTTACCTTGTTCATTCATTTCAGGAACTTGAAGGTATCTATCATGTCACCCCTCTCTCATCTGGCATCGAGTGAGTACATGTTAAGTGCCCTGAGCTGATCCTCAAAGGGTCTGCTTTGCTGGCCCTGAATCATTTTTGTTACCCTACACTGTACAGTCTCCAGACTGTCTTTGTCTTTCCTTAAGTGAGGACTCCAAAACGGGGAACAGTACTCCGGGTGTGGCCTCACCAGTGATCTATAGAAAGGCAGTCTTACCTTTTTCCTCCTGCTGTCAAAACTCCTCCCAATACACCCCAGCATCCTGTTTGCTGTACTGTAGGCCTTATTACACTGGCTAGTAGGAGTGTGTGAGTAAAGAATAGTATTTCCTGACTACCACGAATAATAGGCTATTTGTTACTCGAGAAGAAAAATGAAGAATCAACACTATTCATGACTATTCAGTGTTTTCCTATTTGGCGGGAGTTCAAGATCTCTTTAGACTTCCTGTCCAACCAAAAGTTACTTTGAAAGCTCACTGAACACAGATCATGTGATCCAGAACTTGCAGAAGCTTCATGCAGGAGAGACAGATGACTTGACCTGCTGTAGAGAGAGAGTCTGCTTCCATTCATTTGCCAAAACTAGACAAAAGTAAAAAATCATGACATTTTTGTTCCCCCTCTAAATCCCAAGCTGGAGAGGTTACATTTTTTTAGGGCGAAAATTAGGCTAAGGAAGGGAAGATACTAGAGCTGTATAGTGTTTGCTGAGACACAGGCAGGCAGGCCCCCCCCCCCACACACACACACCACACTGCATGTGTGCGTGTTCTAAACAAAAAGGATATAAACTTGAAGTGTAGTGAACAAGACTAACTGCTTAAGGGAGGAAGCTTACGTAGGGGTGTATTTTGATTAGAAATGTAAGGTTTCTGTAATGTAGTTGTTGTCTGAAACAAAGAACAAGGCAAGTAGTCTAACAGAAATGCAATTAGCTTAAGGACCTTTTTCTGTTGTTGGTGACATGGCTTTGTACTCAAGAAGAGATTTATTTTTTTTTATACAGAGGATCTGTTTAGTCAGGTTTGACTACATATTATTTGACCAGAAGACTTGTCAGCTCAGTACTGCTGCAGTGGCTTGAGTGACTTGATTTCAAAATAACTATAATTTAAATTTAATAACAGAAATCTTTCTGTGAAGAACCCAGGCTTGAGTCCCTCCATGGCCACTTAAGCAAGTGCGATTGCACTTTAGCTGGTAGGGTGGAACTAGTTAGCCGACTCCCACTGCTTCAGTTAGCTGCTTTTCTATTCTCTGTGAGTGCAAAGTTGTGCATTCAAGACATATTTTTTTAAGTTTTTGGCTGTGTACCCAGGAAGAAATAATAAAAAAAAATAACTTTTCTTCCCTGAGAAATTAGTCAGGCTTGATTATTAATTTACAGTGAGACTTATCAGTTCAGCATTGCTGCCATGACTTGAGTTACTTGATTTGGCTTCATTGGGGATTTGGCTTCATTGGGGACTGGGAGTCCACCTGGAGTGATGCAGGCCTATACTGGCATGATGGGCTACATCTGTCCAGAAGGGGAACCAGGATCCTAGGTGATAGGTTTAAATGCTTCATTGGCAAGCATTTAAACTAGCCAAGGGGGGAGGCATTGGAAAGGAGTAGGAAAATCCTAGCCCTGCCCAAAAAAAGTCAAGATAGTAAGTAAGGTAAACACCAAGATAGAGATGTCGATAGGGAGAAGGGCAGGAGTAAATGGAGAAAGTGACAAAGGCAATAAGGACAGGGATGGGGAAAAAAGGAGTAAGGCCATCAGGAAATGAAGGGTATTGAGTACCAATGCCCGTAGTCTGGGCAACAAGCTCCTTGAACTGGTGGCCTTGATGGAAGAGGGATGCCTGAATATCGTAGCAGTCACAGAAACTTGGTACACAGAGAACCATACCAGGGTACATAACCTACAGGAGAGACAGGGAGGGGCGAAGAGAGGAAGGAGTAGCTCTCTATGTAAAGGAAGGGATAAAAGCAACTGAATAAAAGAGTAAATAAGGAGGAGATGAGGCACTGTGGGTCACCTTAGAGACTGGAATCAGCAACACAATCTGCACAGGGGTTGTATACAGACACCCATATCAGGGGGAGGGAATGGACAAGGATATGATAGAAGGCATTCTTAGGATGGCAGAGAAAGGGAAAATACTGTTGACAGGAGATCTGAATATGCCAGATGTTAACTGGAGCACATTTGCTGCAGCCACATCCAAGAACAGGGCCATTCTCGATGCCGTACAGGTGGCATGCCTCAGACAGCTAGTTTTGGAACCCACTCATGAGGGAGCAATCTTAGACTTCATACTCTCAAATGGGGACAGTGAGAGGATCTCAGATCTAGAAGTGGATTGCCATCTGGGAACAAGTGACCATCAAACAGTGTGGTTCATGATAAACTCAGCTACAGAATCAAGCCATACCAAAGTGAGGGTACTGGACTTCAGAAGGGCTGACTTTGGCAAGATGGGAGAGTGCCTCAGAAAAGCACTAGCAAACAGGCTAGAAGGAGGGGTGGAGCAACAATGGGGAAACATCAGAACTGCCATCACAGAGGCAACAATCCTTTGTGTGAAGCAAATGAACAAATCAAAATGAAAGAAAAAAAAAGCCACTATGGTTCTCAAAAGAGGTGGCAGGGAAAGTCAGGGAGAAAAAGATAGCATTCAGGAAGTATAAGTAAACACAGAAGGAGCAGGACAGAGAGCTGTACCAGTTAAGGCAGAAGGAAGCAGGGAAGGAAGTCAGAATAGCAAAGGCCCAAACTGAGGAAAAGATAGCCAACTCGGTTAAGAAGGAGGATAAAACCTTTTATAGGTACATCTGGAAATGTAGAAAGACAAAGGGAGGGATAGTGAGGCTGAATAGAATGGATGGTGGGTGGGCAGAGAGGGACAGTGAAAAAGCAAGGATACTGAACGAGTTTTTTTGCTCAGTATTCACAAAAGAGGAGGAGGGGGAGGTGCCTAATCCAATTAACAGAAGCACTCTTGATAGGGAGGGTCGATCCCAGTCCTTTCACAGAAGAAAGGGTTCTGAAAGAACTCCTAAAACTGAAGGTGGAAAAAGCAATGAGGACTGACAGAATTCACCCCAGAATTCTAAAAGAATTAAGGGGAGAACTAGTGAAACCACTGAGTACCCTTTTTAACAAGTCATGGGAGGATGGTGTGGTACCTGGGGACTGGAGGAGGGTGGATGTGAATCCCCTTCACAAAAGTGGGACCAAGACAGAGGCAGGAAACTACAGACCTGTCAGTTTGACCTCTGTGGTAGGGAAAGTGATGGAATTACTTCTGAAGGAAAGAATTGTTGAGTACCTAGAGGCCAGTGGGGCACAGGACCCAAGACAGCATGGGTTCACAGTGGGAAGGTCATGTCAGATGAATCTAATTTATTTCTTTGACTCTGTGACCAAAGTAGTACACCAGGGAGGGGCTGGGGACATGGCCTACCTAAACTTTAGCAAGGCATTTGACACAGTCCCACACAAAAGATTAATAGTCAAATTAACGAGCCTTGGAGTGGGTCCCAGAGTGGTAGCCTGGGTAAAACATTGGCTGGACAACAGGACACAGAAGGTAATTGTAAATGGAGTCCACTCTGAAGAAAGAGGGGTTACTAGTGGGGTACCACAGGGTTCAGTACTGGGTCCAGTCCTTTATAATGTCTTTATAAGTGACATTGCAGAGGGACTGGAAGGAAAAACATGCCTCTTTGCAGATGACACAAAGATCTGCAACAGGGTTGATACACAAGGAGGCATGGAAAGGATGAGAAGGAACTTGGCAAGGTTGGAGGAATGGTCAGAAGTATGGCAGCTTGGATTCAATGCAAAGAAGTTCAAAATAATGCACCTGGGAAACAAAAACCAAGGGGAAGATTACACAATGGGTGGGGGGAGAAGAGGTAGTGACAATAACAAAAATCGAAAGGGACCTGAGGGTAATCATATCAGATGACCTTAAGGTTAACAAGCAATGTGAGAAGGCAGTAGGAAGGGCTGGGGGGATACTGGGATGTGTAGGGAGAAGCATAACCAGTAGAAAACATGAAGTTATTATCCCTCTATACAGACAGTTGGTGAGACCCCATCTGGAGTACTGTGTCCAGTTCTGGAGACCCCATCTCTGCAAGGACATAGACAGGATAGAGGCAGTCCAGAGGAGGGCAACTAAAATGGTGCAGGGTCTGCAAGAGAAGCCATACAAGGAGAGACAAAAGGAGCTCAATATGTATACCCTTGAGGAAAGGAGGGAGAGGGAGGACATGATAGAAACTTTTAAGTACCTCAGTGGAATCAACAAAGTCCAAGAGGGTAGCATCTTTCAGAAAAAGAGATGTGCAAGAACAAGGGGACACAATTTAAAGATTGAGGGGCAGTTCAGGGGCAATGTGAGGAAGTATTTTTTTCACAGAGAAGGTGGTGGACACATGGAACAGCCTTTCTAAGGAGGTTGTGGGGTCTAAAACTGTGGGAGAATTCAAGAATACATGGGACGGACATAAGGCAATTCTTGTGGGGGGTAAGAAGAAATAGGCTGTTGGTTAACTAGAATCTGCAGCTTATCCAATAGGTAGGAAATGGGCAGACTAGGTGGGCCAAGCAGTCCTTATCTACCATCAAATTCCATGTTTCTATGTTTTATTTATATATATATATATATATATATATATATATATATATATATATATATATATATATATATATATGTGTGTGTGTGTGTGTGTGTGTGTGTATATATATATATATATATATATATATATATATATATATGTATATATATATATATATATGATATATAATTCAAATGTAATATCAGAAATCTTTCAGTGAAGAACCCAGGCTTTGATTCTTCCATGGCCATGCAAGAAAGCATGAGTGCACCATAGCTTGTACCGTGGGACTAGTCAGCTGACTTCTACTGCTTCAGTTAGCTGATTTTCTGTTCTTTGCACGCCTGGCTGTGAACACAATACATTTTTTTAAGTTTGTGGCTGTGTTCACAACAGGAGATTTTTTTTTAAATATTTGTTTCTGAGAAAAATTTAGTGAGGCATTACTATTAGTTGACAGTCAGACTTGTCAGCTCAGCATTGCTTCAGTGACTTGATTTCATAATAAATATAATTTAAATTTAATATCAGAAATACTCCCGTGAATGCACGTGCACTGTAGATGGTAGGGTGGGACTAGCTGGCTGACTCCCACCACTGTAGTTAGCTGTGTTTTTATTCTGTGTGTGTGCACGGCTATGCACTCAAGACATTTTTCTAAGTTTGTGGCTGTGTGCCCAAGAAGAGATTTTAGAAATTTTTTTTTTTTCTGAGACTTTAGTCAGGCTTGATTAATAGTTGACAGTGAGTCTTGTCAGGTCAGCATTGGTTACAGTGACTTGAATTCATAATAAATATAATTTAAATTTAATATCTGATATCTTCCTGGGAGGAACCTCAACTTGGGTCCCTCCATGACCACTTAAGCAAGTGCGAGTGCGCCATAGCTTATATGGCAGTACCAGTGAGCTGCTTTTTTGGTGTGTGTGTGTGTGTATGTATATGTCTGTAAATTCAAGATATTTTTGTAAGTTTCTGGCTGTGTGCACAGGAAGAGGTTTAAAAAAATATTTTAATTCAGAGAAAAATTTAGTGAGGCTTGACTATTTGACAGTGAGACTTGTCAGCTCAGCATTACTGCAGTGACTTAAGTGACTATATTTCATAATGATATAATTTAAATTTAGTACATTCTCCAGTAAGAAATACAACTATGGAAGACAAAGGATGTAGTACCAGAAAACATAGCTGGCCCAGCAGCCCCAACAAAGCTGCAGCAGGTGTAGAGCAGCAGGAGATGGTGAGCATACTGCAGAGTGACACTCAGGGTGTATTCACTGCATGAAATTAAGTTTTACCTCATCAAAGCCTGCAGTCTCCATCTGCACTAGTATGGAGTCAACTGTCACCAGGGAAAACAGTAAAAGTAGCATTCAAAGTACTAGTAGTGCTGCTAAGAGGACACTGTATTTAACTGTCACTGATACTATGAATATGAATGCGTCCTCTTCACCCCCTGCCACTGCCACCAGTACCACTAGGACAAGGACATCCTCCATAATAACTGCCACTGCTCTGATCCACCACCCATCTACTGAGACTACTAGTATCCCAACTTCTACTGCAACAGTGGCCCTGCTAGCCACTGCTGCCACTGTGACTGAGACCACTCCTGCCACTGTAACCATTGTGACTACAAGTACTGCTATGGTGACTCCTGCCACTACTGCCACTGTGGCCCCAGCCAGTTGCACAACTATTTTCAGTACTGTGTCCACCCCTACTGTGACACCTCCTGTTTCTTAGCCTGTCTCCTCTCCTGCAGAACTTGTCAGTGCACATGAGGAGGAGGTGTACTCATCTGAGTTTCAGTACTTTCCACCAGATTTGCCCACTGATACATCATCGGAGGAGGCCAAACAAAGCAGCTTTGATGATGAGGCAGAGTATGAGGAGTACTTTGACAGCCATAAAGCAAGACTGTAGGATGTCCAAAAAACCTCAGCCTCTCAATGTCACAGTGGCAGGAGACAGGAGGATATGGCTTTTCCTCTCTAAAAACACTTGGCAAGCTACCCTTCAGCACGTTGTTCAGTAGGCTCCATCCCAGCCTGACAGACAAGTAGAGCAGGTGCAGGGGCACCAGTGGTGGAAGGGGAAAATCCACAGATGCAGGTCCAAACAAGAAAGGCTAGTGGGGCCCAAAAGAGTGGTGGTGGTAATGGTAACATTAGCCGCATGAATGGTGTCAGGAGCAGTAAAAGCATGGTTGGTTGCATTTCACATTACTAAAAGAAGAGAACAGAAAGGCAGTGTGGACACTGGGCAGAATGACTATCAGCAGGGGAAAATCTCTGGCAAATTTAACAACCACATCCTTCATGAAACAGCTAAAAAGTAAAACGTCCAGTAACTATACTACCTCCACACCCAGGTTCTGTCCCACTCTCGTACAACTTTTGGTTCTCTCTTCATACCTTCAGCTATACTCTTAATCCAGTTCTCACCTCATAGTGCTTCAGCCCTGCTCTACCTACTTCTGTTGCCTGCTTCTAATCTTATTCCCTTCAATAATCACATCCCCTTCAATTTCATGGCTAATCCTCCTCTCAGGCTGGCACCCTTCGTTCCTTTCCATGCCTTAAGTTAAAAGTCTACCCTATCCACTCCATTCCCATCTCCATTGCTACGCTCTGTTGTTTCTTTGAAGCTCCTATTCAATTGCTCAGCATTAAATTTCCAAATTTGCTGCCGTAATTGCTCTGCTAGATGCTATCTTGTAATCACAATTTACATTGTTGTATTCTATATCCTATTGAAATTGCTATTTATATGTTTTGTACGCTTACTGTAAATACGTTTTTGTGTTCTGTGCAGTTACTATGCTACAGCTGTATCTACGTTATTGTATACAAACAGTGTCATCCCTTTCCCCTTCCCCCCAGATGCATCCGAAAATGAGCAACCCTGTTCAGTATGTCTTCCTGGTGAAACTTTTGAATAAATAAATAAAAAAAGTATGGAAAAAGTGGATAACAAACAGCATGGGTTTACAGCAGGTAGATCTTGTACAACCAATTTTTTGTGTTTTTATGTACACATTAGCTGTCATCTTGATAACAATAGATGTGCAGATGTGGTTCCATTTGACTTTGGTAAAGCATTCGACACCGTACCTCACTGGCAATGATAAACAAAATGTATAATATAAACAAAGACCCCTTATTAATATGTTGGATAAATAATTGGCTGACAGGTGGCAGACAGTCTTGGTACATGAATACTTCTCTGGGGATGGGAGGGTGACAAGTGGGGTGCTCCAGGGATCCATCCTCGGACTGGTTCTATTGAATATTTCCATATCTGATTTGACTAGTAACATCTCAGATATGACCATAAAATATGCAGATGATACAAAATTGGAATGCCCCAGTGACACTATCAGTGATATTTAAAAACTTTAAGAAGATGCTGACAAAATTTCAACTTGGGCCTTTGCATGAGATATGTATTTTAATATCTTGAAATGTGTAATACACTTAGGTAAACAGACTCTCCCTCTTACATACACACTGTGTGAAACTGTCCTGAAAAGTGTTCAATGCAAAAGAGATCTTGGGGTCTTAATAACTTTCTTACCTCTAAAGACCAGTGCCATGCTGCTATGTCCAAAGCAAATAAGACCATGGCCACTATCAGAAGAAATTTAGTTAGCAGGAAGGCTGAGGTTCTTCTGCCCTCGTATTGGGTGCATGTACGGCCAATCCTAGAATTTGGGAGTCTGATCTGGTGCCCATACAGGGTCACATATATATACAAACTGAAATGAGTACAGAAGAGAGTAACAAAACTTGTTGATGGTTTGTAAAACATGTCATACCAGGATAAATTGCACACTTTAAACTTATATACACTAGAACACAGGAGACTTAGGGGTGATCTTATATTTACGCACAGTATATTTCATGATTCTTACCTACTTGATCAGCTAAATACGGTCATAAAGCATAGCAATATTAACACCAGATGCCACCCTCTACAACTTAAGCCAACCAGGTTCAAAACAAATAACAGAAAGTACTTATTTTCTGTAAGAGCAGGGAATCACTGGAATCATTTGCCAATTACAGTGATCAATGGTGATTCAAAACTAAATTAAAAAAAAGATTTGAATAACTTTTTAGGGAAGGAGGTACTTTATCATACTACTAGATTTTTGATAGGAGCAACCATGTGCAAATGCCTACTTTACTCTTTCCAACCTTTCTGATACCTTTGCGATTGTGATACCTAAAGGTAAAAGATCCCCGGGTTTTTTTTAAATGTCGGGGTCTGTGTCTGTGGTTCCATCAGACCCATCTTGTGGTGAGAATGCAGGCAGTGGTGCCAGTGGCATTGGTAATATCACAGAATGTTCTGCCTCTGAACAAAATGCTACTTCACTTGTTGCTGATACCACTTCATCTCCCCCTACAAGAGTCCTCCATGCACCCCAAGCACTCCCACCAGGCATCAGTGTCTGGTATTTGCATGCCATTTGGAAAGCATGGAACATCCCCCATCCACGGTCAGCGCCAAAAGTGGAAGCCTTCCCGGCCAGAACTAAGTACCAGTCATACCATCCAACATTGCAAGACATCACACAGCTTATAGGTGAAATGATTACATTGGATCTGTAACCCTTTTCACTTGAAGATGACATTGCATTTTGCAGACTTATGCAGTTCTTGCAGTTATGGTACCTACTTCCATCACATTCCACATTTTCACACACTTTGATGCCAAAGATATAAGAGGGTGAGAGAATGGCAATTGCCATACTACTCTCAGAGAGAGTGGGTGACATTTTCCACTGCACCTCAGACATCTGGAACAGTACAAACTCCATGCATGCATATCTCTCCTCGACCGCACACTGGTGTATGCAAAATCCTGTCTCTTGTTGTGGATTTCTCCTTCTCTCCCTGTGTCACTCTCTCTTCCTTCATCCCTCCACAACTTGGCAGTCACTCCAGGTCTGCTGTTCTCTTATTTATTTAGTTTTTGATTACCGGGTAAGTGCTCTAGACAAAGAAATTGCCTATTTTCAGTCATGACCCGGGAGAGTTACAGACATAGGTAAAAGCACATCACGTCATAGTGGTTACTATTACATAATACAGACTTAGGTCAAACACATTACAGTATAGACAGGCACGGTAATACCTACTGTACTGGAAAAATTATTCATTACACTAGGCTATCCATAGATACAGGGGAATACACAACATAGTTTCAAAGAGAAAGACCACACAGTATAAGTAAACAGAGAAACTATTCCAGACAGTCTCGCTGTGGGAGACCTCACAGCCTGTCATTGACTGCGGTTTAAAAGCAGGCGAGAATGATAAGTGCCAGAATGTGTGCTGAAGGGACATGCAAAGGAAGCCTAACTAGGTGTCCTCCCCAGAGGTAAAGTCGCAAGTGCACCTGTCAGAGGCCAGTAGGCAGGCATGGAGCTAATTTTTAAAGATCAGGTATGTAGTGGAGTGCCTCACAGTTGAAGGCAGGGAGTTCCATAGCTTTGGGGTAGACACCACAAATGCCTGCTCACCCATCCTAGTGACACATTTGGGTGTATTAAGGAGCAACTTTTTGGTAGACCTCAGCAGGTAAGCCTGATGGGCCGGGCTCATAAAGCATGCAAGGGACTTTGGTGTTCCAGTTTGGATGATACTGTCAGTTGTGCTTCCTGTGGTATAGACTCGGTAAGAGGCAGGAGAGAGCCAGCCCAGACTGGATTAAAGTACACAACGGCGGGTGCATCTAGATACTGGTAGTGTGAAGCAGCAGATACTATTTTAACAGGTATCCCACTTCTGCAATAGTCCTTTGTTTGTGTCTTTATAGGAAGCGATTTCATAAGTTATGTTGGGTCGCAGTACCCCCTGCGCGATGGCTAGTTTTACCTTAGGGTTTAAGGGTGCTCTGACTTTGTAGTCCAGTCCCAGCTTGATATTGACCACCTTACAAGTGTTAGTGATATGTAGGCTGAAATCCAATAAAGTGTCAAGGGTTATACCCAGGTATCTGAAAGAGTCCACCAAATCCAGGATCGAGCCATCCAAGCCATGTACAGCCGGTGTTGCAGAGCTGACTTTGACTCTTGGTGCTGATCCAAACAGCATTGCTACTATTTTTTGGTATTCAGAAGAAGTTTGTTTTGAACTAACCACTCACAATGACAGCCAAAGTTCCACTCAAGTGTGATATTAATGGAGGCAATGTCCTTGGCTCTGGTATATAACACCATATTATCCACATATAAGATGGTAGCGGTAGTGCTCAACATTTGAGGCAGCCCATTCACAAACAATGAGGAAAGTAGTGATCCAAGAATTGAGCCTTGCAGTACACCAATGCTGGTAGGAGAGAAATCAGATTTGCAATTGTCAATCTGAACAAATTGTGTCCACTCGGATAGATAACTGCTGAACCATGTTGAGGAGCCTTGGGAGAAACCAAGTGTGGTCAGCATATCTAGTAACAACGTTTGATTCACCAGGTCAAATGCTTTAATTAAATCCATGAAAATCACTCCAGTGTATAGCCCTTTATCCATCGATAGGTTGATGTCATTAGTGAGTTTGATAAGCACCATGGCTGTACTGTGCCCCTTCCTGTAGCCATGTTGGGCAGTGGTGAGAAAGTTGTTTTGTTGTATGTAGTCCATGACCTGGTCAGCTACTAGTTTTTCAAGAATTTTGTTTAGTGCTGATAATATTGCAATTGGGCAATAGTTGTTCATGTCTTTTGTATCCCCTTTCTTATGGATGGGGACAACTCGCACGGTCTTCCAGAGAGATGGTACTTCCCGCATACTAATGGAAAGGTTGTAGATCCTGGCAACAGGTGCCACTATAACAGAGGCTGCTAGTTTAAGGAATATTGGTAGTAGGCCATCTGATCCCACTGATCCATGCTCAGGTAGTTTTCTCAAAAGTCTCAGAAGCTCAAGTATGGTGACCTGCTTAAAACTAAGTAAAGTGGAGGCCTGGGTTGGGGACACAGTTGGAGAGACAGAGGGTTGACTGGTCAGCCTCTCATAGTCTGATACATCAGAGAAGTGCATGTTTAGGGTGTTCATGATGGTATAGGTGTTATTGCAGTTGGCACCATTAACAGTCATATCAGTGATCGTCGAGCATCCACGTTGTCCCAAGAAAGTCTTAATATGGTTCCAGAAACCTCATGCGTAGTTGGATGATTTCTATAGTAGCTTAAGATAGTAAGCCCTTTTTGCTGCCTGCATTTCTCTCTTGCATGTGCTCCTCTGCCTACAATATTCATCCCAGTCAGCTTGTTGGCTGCTTTTCTTTGCAGCAGTCCAGGTCTTGTCCCTGCTCCTCATACTGGTCAGGATCTCACTATTCACCCACCTTGTTGCTGTACCTTGGACCCTCCTTCTTTTCATGAGAAGGTGCTTATTTTGAGATTCCTGTAGGGTGGTTACAAGGTAGGATAGAGCAATGTTGACATCATCTGCCTGGTAAATTGGGGGCCAGTCAGTGTGGCAGAGATCCACCTGTAGCTTGAAGATGTTAATTTTGGAAAAGTCCCAAAAGTGTATTTCTTTGGGGGGGAGGCTTTGAGATGAGTGCCCTCCATATGCAATAAATCATGGTATGGTCACTGATAACATCAGGTAGAGTGCCCAAGCCTTGAATATGGTCAACTCTGTCCGTGGCAATCCAGTCCAGGAGGGAGTCATGGCCTCCCCATTGTGATGGCCTCATTGGACATTTTATTAGCTGAGCCAGGTTTATAGCCATTTATTGTGCATTTTGAGTCCAGAATATTCGGCTTCAACCATGTCTCCATTAGCCCAAGTATGTCAGGGGACTGTTGTGTCATCCATGCTTCCAGTTCCACAAAATTAGCTGTAAGACTGCTGATGTTCATATGTGCCATCTTCATCCCTTTGGCTATGTTCCACTGAGGAATAATGCATGGGCTCATACCTGGATTAGGTGCAGGGTTACTTTCAACATCACCCGACCTTGCAAGTCTAAGTAAGTGTAGCCATAACTCAGGCACATACTTTAACCAGTACCTGTGTCTCCTAGTTCCATGGAAAGATTGGAAGCGTAGGTAGTACCCTAGCCTTGCAGTCCATAAAAGCTTCCAAAACCAAAGTCCAGGGGTGATTCACTCAGAGCTAAGCAGGAGGTTAGAGTATTTGAAGGATTTCCCATCATAGAGCCTATCCTCCCATCTAGGTTCCTCCACTGAAATGTTTGCCACAAGTACCAGTGCCACTAGTAGGCCCACCCCTACAGAAAAGCCCCTTAAAGTATAGACACTCATTTTCTGTAAAAAGACATGAGACAGACCCTTCAATTCTTGATATAAAATCCCCTCTTGTGTGTCACACAGTGAACTGACACACACACACCCTAATGTGCTTCAGGCTATAGTCTGGTAGTGAACAGGGGAGTTTTGTTTTGCTTTGGATGGCTTCCATAAAGTTGATTTAAAATGAAAATGCTGATACCTGGTGGTGATGTTTTGCAGAAATTCCTGAAGGTGATGATCTGTGACCTGGACATACATAGGATGTGGAAACCTTTTGTCTGTAGCTTTCCTTTGTTCTTCAAAGTGGTTGCTGAATAGCTCTCAGAGACAGGTACAGATTCTTTAGGAGCAGGTCAGAAGGAAATGTGGATTTAGTGTAGCATCCAGCATCAGAGTTTTGTCAGCCTTAGTTGTTAGTCTTAGTTTTCCTTTGGATGGCTACTGAAAAGTTAATTTAAAATGAAAGTGCTGATATCTGGTGGCGATAATGTTGGGCTAATGAGGAAAGATCACACGTCACTGAATGTCCTGGCCTTCCTTCAAAACATGCTGCAGTCATGGACAGTTGATACTAATCTACGTTATTTTTTTCATCACAGATAATGGGGCAAATATGGTAAAAGCAGTTGCTAATGGAAATTTTGTAAGCATTCATTGCTTTGCTCACACCTTAAATCTAGTGGTCACATCTGTAATACATCACAGTACTGAGGTTAGCAATTTTCAGACCACCAGGAATGGCACACAGTGTGTTTGGCAACAAGGACTGGTGCAAGGAGCATCTTGCACTGCACTCTGCACCATTTCCAATTTTCAGGCTCCCCCTGCGCCAACTGGGGGACTGCCTCATTTACACTGGCTGGGCTTACACTGGCCTTGCAATGGATGCACTGGTGTGGAAAGGTGGAGGGGGGCTTGCACCATGGCAGCACTGCAGCATCCCTTTAATTAGGATGCTGAAAACCCCTGCAATGGGTGCATGGTCTGTAAGAGTTAGACCAGGCTGGTGCTGGTCTAATGGCCTGTGCACCGTTCCATGAGCCATGGCAAGGTGGAAGGTGGTCTGTGCCCCCCATTGTGGCTGATGCTAGCAGCCTTCAGTGGCCATTCTGCACCCGGACACCTGTTCTGACACCATTGGAACCACAGCAGGTGCGCTCCAGTGACCCCTCAGCACCTGTCATCCAACTGTCCCCCCAAGGCCCAGTCCCTGGCACCACGGCAGCTGTGTCCTGGCTCCATATAGGTATGTTGCCACCCCTATCCCACCCTGTCCTGCCCTCAGGATGCCCGACCAGTGGGTCCCTGCCATGGCTGCCACTGCTAGCTGAATATTCCACAGCTTGTGTCATTTCCCTACCATGCACCATTTGTTCGACATACATGATGGCTTGCAGCAAACTCAGGGAATTTAGTTCTGGGACCTTGAGTCTTGCAAAATCAAGTGCAGGATCCCTGGTGCACCTGAGCTTGCTCCAGTTGGGGATTTGGAGCACGGTGCATCAATCTCAGGGGGCTTCTAAAATCAGGCCCACTGTCTCCATAGCATGCTCTATCTGTGCTTATTTTCATCGCTCTGTAAAGATAACTAACCAACTAAGAGAAGGGCAACAACGCCTTGATCTGTCTCAATATTGCTTGATACAGGATGTCAGTACCAGATGAAATTAATCATACCGGATGCTGTCTAGACCACTAGAACAGAAGTGCACACTTCATGACATGGCAATGGAGTACAACATCGAGGGAGTCCTAGGCCACAATAAGGGCCACTGGTTGATGTCATGGTGAGAGTATTGTGCCATGTAAGAGGAGCACCCATGACCTAAGTGCGTCCACTGCCACTCTGAGTCTGGTGATCCCAGCAATGCATATATACTGAAAGCACCCATGGAAAGATATGTCAAGCAAAATAGTAAGATTCCAGATGGGGCAGCTTTACAAAAGTGCTGGACAGTCACAGTCACATTTCTGCAACCATGCTGGATCCCCAGTTCAAATGTGAGATCCTACATGTGGCTATGGATAGCCACAGAGTGATTCATTTTTGACAAGTGCTGTGTGATGAGGTGGGCGATTGCACAAGAGTAATGGTGACAACGGTGTCTGTCTCAGAAGGTCATGACAGAGAAAAAATGCCATCTGGCAGATCTGGTTCCACTAGTGGAGGTGGGGTAGAAATACCTTATACTGACAACAGAAATTATGGGAGTGAGTGGGCACTGCTGAGCATGTCACTATGTCAACAGCAACAGAAGAGGACACAGTCATGGCTCTTTTCTGTGGAAAATATCTTGAATAGCTATTGTGTGGAGTTTCTTGAGCCATTTCTGGTTGATCCATTAGGCTACTGGGCAAAGAAGATGCATTCATCCCCTCACTTGGAGCAACTGGCAATGAAATACAGCAGTTGCCCTTCTACGAGTGTGCCATCTGAGAGAATGTTTAGCACAGCTGGTGATGTTGTTGAGCTTCATCGTTCAACACTAGACCCTGAACATATCCAACAACTTGTTTTCATCAAGGTTAACTTGCCATTACTTGGGTACAGATATGAGTAACCCCCATAAACTGATATATAGTCTCTCAAGTCTGCTTTTGCCGACTGTTTTTCTTCATAAAGTTAACCTGCATATTTTCCCTCCTGTGCATCCTTCCTGCAGGGTTTTCATGCACCTTCATTATGATATAATGAAATACTTTAACTTGTCTGAACCAGGTATAACTTCTCTTCTTGTTGTTTTAATACATGTCATTATCTTGTATTTTAGGCCAGCCAAGTGTCGTGGAGGGTGAGGCATCAGTGCCTTACCTCCTGCCATGCTGGTGACCCGTGTTCGTGGTGTGAGTGGGTTGTCAGGGGTTGGCCGGGGAAGAAGAGAATTGAGCATCTGGAGGACAGCTTGGGATTGGAGACTGGTGCTTGCTTGGCCCCTAGTGGTAACTGCAGGTTGGCACTATGGGTCCCATAGACCAAGGGGGTGGAGGTAGAGCAGACACTCGGCATACTGTGTTCGGGAGCATGCAGAGCTTGGCCATTGGCATCATTGCACGCTGCCGCAGTCACACTCTGAGGGAGAAAATCCATCGGAGAAAACAGCTGCCGACCAGCAGAGTGACATCAGACATCTGCGGGCTCTGCACTCGGCTAGGTGGGCACTTTCTGCAAGAGGTAAGACCCAGTGGATGCTGGGGTGATGGGACTGGGAGGTCCAGAGAATGGGGGTCAGCCAACTGAGGAGCATAAAGAGGAAAAAGAGAGAGTGAGTAGAAAACAAAATTACCATGTATCTTAGAAACAACAAGAATGCTGAACAAAAACACAGCTATGACAGCCCTAAGGTAAATCAAAACCCAGTGAGTGCTAATAGCTTGCTTCTTGTGTTATGACTTCATAACAATGAGGTTGTGAAACTGAGTGCACTGCGGAATCCACAATTCACCACTCTGTTTTTGCATACAACCTACAGGAACAACATTCCCAAAATCTTGCTTCCCAGTTTCCAAAGTTTTACAGATATGGCTTGTTTAGGGGACAGTTTTTTCTGCTTTTATTCCTTTCTTGCTTGCAATTATTTATCTCACAAATTAAAAAAAGGCTTCCTGCTTTTATTACTCTTTTAAAATCCTTTCATTTCGTTTTCTTTTTTCAAACATCTACTTTGCTCAGCTCCACCACCCAGCACCCAGCTTATGCTGGGGCACTGCAGCAATCCCATAGAGTGACACCATCTGTGCCTCCACTTCTCAAAAGAAGAGCCATGCATGGGATGCGCAGTCCTCTCTCTCCTGTCTGGCCCCAGAGTGAACAAGTTCCATTTGGATACTCAGATCGTTAGTGTAGTCAGCAGTACCAATGGTACTGTAGTGCTACGGGGCTGGCTCTTTCTTTTCATTTTGAAAAACAAAATGTTGTTATTTTAAATTTTTCCCTCCTGCTGTCCACCAGGGATATAACCTATAATCAGATAGGGATGTACTCTCAAAACAGACAGGGGTATACTCTGCCATGTAATCAGACAAGGAATGGGATTTACCCTGCTCAGGCTCTATGAGCCATCATTGAGATAGCAGGGAGTTTTTTTTTTCAGTCAGGGGCCCATTACATCATATGGCACTAGTCCGGCTCTGCTCATCCTGAATATGGCCCATCGGGGCAGACACACAACCAAAACATTTTACATAGGAACATAGGAATGTAATGGCAGAAAAGACCTGCCAGGCCCACCCAGTCTGCCCAGTTTGCCTAAGTGTCTACTTAGGTCTTAACCAGTCACCCCCCTTCTCAGCATCCCCTGTGTTTATCCCATGTCATCTTGGACTCCTCCTACAGTGCTCTCTCCCACCACCTCCCTTGGCAGCCCATTCCAGTTTCCTGCCACCCTCTCAGTCAAGAAGTACTTCCTGTGATTACATCTAAATTTCCCCCCTCTTGATTTATAATTCATGTCCCCTCACTCTTGGCTGCTCTTTTAGCTGGAACAGTCTCTCCACAAGCACTTTATTGAAGCCCCTGAGGTATTTAAATGTTTCAATCATGTCACCCCTTTCCCTCCTCTGCTCCAGTGAGTACATGTCCAGGTTTTTCAGTCTCTCCTCGTATGGCAATTGATCGAGTCCTCTGACTATCTTTGTCGCTGTCCTCTGTACACGTTCCAGCCTCTCCACCACCATGTTGATATCCTAGTGGGTTGGGGGATCCTTGCAAAGAGATCAATATGAAGCTTTAGAAAAAAAATGTTCTGTGAGGCCATGCCCTTGGTCTCCCTTGAATATGAAATGAAAGGATGTAAAAAAAGCCACAAAAGCAGGCAGTCTTTATTATTTTTGTGATAAATTACTACAAGTAAGAAAGGGGTAGCAAAATGATGGCACAGTGTAAAAACACTCCACTAAAGAAGCCCCATCGACAAAATGTTAGGGTTAACACTGTATGTGTGGTGTTAAGAGAACAAAATGTAACAACTTGATACTTATTTATTTATTAAATTTATTTATTTATTAAATTTTGGTGACCGGGTAGGCCCACAGAGCTCCGAAGGCCCCTTTTTCAGGGGCGACCCAGGATAACAATACAAGTTATAAGAATGAACAAGGACATAAGGAACATTTGAGGCATTGTGAGTTACATCATGAGGTGGTTACAGTAAAGAAAAATAGTGGATACAGGCAAGGTAAAAGAAAAGCAGTGGATACAGGCATGGCTTACAGGCATGGTAAAAGAAAAGCAGTGGATGCAGGCATGGGCACAGGCATGGTTATCATCATGACATGTAAGCAATTGGTAGTACTTTGCACATAGTTTGTTCAGGGGTTACACGTGGCCTCTGGCGAGCAGTCTGTATAAGGCAGGTA
This sequence comes from Neoceratodus forsteri, assembly GCA_016271365.2. Lineage (NCBI taxonomy): Eukaryota > Metazoa > Chordata > Ceratodontiformes > Ceratodontidae > Neoceratodus > Neoceratodus forsteri. The sequence continues at coordinate 1,842,446,745 of CM057449.1, forward strand.
GTAGGAAGGTTAAGCTAGGAGACGGGAGTTGGAGAAGAGGGGAGTGACAAGTAGTACACCCCTATTAGGGGGAGGGACATTTGGGTTCCTAGCACACCAAGGAGGGTGGAAGGAAGCATATACTAAGTAAGGCCCAGCTGCCTGCCCTTGAACAAGGCTGCTTCAGTTCCCCCATGGTCAATGTTCAGTTATTTTTGGTTTTGTGCAAATTGCCACTGCTGACTGAGTGAGTGGTCTAATTGCGCTACTGCGCCTAATGAAATCTTCGTTATCATTATGCCAAAATAAGGAGCATTTGCATGAGCTGCAACTGATTCTTACTTGCAGAGCAGAAACAGGCCTGGCTTAATAGTAAGACTGTTATTTTTTCACTTTTAGAGAGAGAGAGAGAGAGAGAGAGAGAGGGAGAGAACAAAAAAAAAAAACACTTTCATAGCAGTTCTCCTGAGAAACACTAATAGTTAATACATAAAAGCATGACAAAATTATCCTCTCTGGCTTGGGATTTCGAGAGCGAACAAAAAATGTTTATATTTCAGATTTTTTGTCTAGTTTTAACAAGTGGTTGGAAGTAAATAATTTTATGTGCTGCAGCTCAGGTCATTTTTCTCTCCTGCCTGGAGCTTCTGTGAGTGCTGGGTCACATGTCCTGCCTTTAGTGGGCTCTGATTGGACAGGAAGTCTCAAGAGATCTGGTAGTCTCACAACCAGTTCCAGCAGCTGAATAACAAATAAGGAAGCAAACAATTGGTGCCCCCCCCAAATACAAATGCTCAGTGAATATTTGAAATAAGGTATTCACACATCCCTACTGTCTATATTGTTTAAGGGAGCCACTTATGATAACTACTAGATCACTTTCCTGAGAGATAGTACCCAGCTTAACCCCTCCCATCCAGTACTCCATCCTGGGGTTCTTGTTCCCTATGTGCATCACCTTGCACTTTTTGACACTGAATTGCAGCTGCCACACCTCAGACCTTTTAGATGAAAGGGAGCTGAGCATACCCTAACTTATGTTGTCAGCATTCACTCAGGCAAGTAAATGATTTTTTTACTGAAAGTTTGGTGTCCTGTGTCTCCACACCCCTTCCTCTATAAATGTGCAGCCTTATGCTGATGCTCAGATGGGTCACTTTAGCTAGGGAAAATGTCACATGGAAACCCAGTGTAAGGGCACTTGGATAAGTACTGTCCTGAGTCCAGGATAATCCCACTTGCTTTGCCCAACCTTTGCAAAGTTCAAAGAATTCTAGCAAAGATATTAAAGTTTTTTTTTCACAAAATTCTGATTGGTTTGTGTTTATAAAAATATTTGTGTTTAGTTAATTTACCAATTGTGAAAATGAATTGCCTTTTCAAAAAAAATGAATAGCACTGGTAACATTGAAATAAGTCTATAGTTTATGAACGTATTTATTAGAAGAGTTTTACTAACAAAGGCCTGCTCAGCCAAAATAGTTAATTCCTTGAAGTGTCCTGGGGAGAGGGGGTAAAAGAGATAGACTGTACAGTAGCACTTATAACATACAATGACACTCCAAGAGATAGGAGTATGCATGGACAAGGAATGGAAACTGCAGCAATTTACTTATGCAGCTACAATTTACAACATACATATATTTTCAGTATTCAGCACAGCTCCAACTAAGGGATTTTGGAGAATTAGGGCAGGGCAAGCAAATGGATTACAATTTACAAGATACACATACATGTGGAGAAGAGCTAATAAGAGATTATTGCTAACACTGGCAGCATTTTCCCTTTATAGAAAAAATATTATAAATACTAGATCTCAAACCATGCCACAGTGAGCCACTCCAAGATATGGAAAAAAAAAATCTCAGGCTTCCACAAATTTATTTTAAAAATGTAATTCCTCCCCATAGAAAGAATACCATACAGTTGGGTGGAATATTCAAACAGTAGCTAATTGTGGAATAAACCACTGTTAGTGATCACAAACTATTGCCAGTCACTAAACAGTGATATATTGCAACAATTGCAAACTCACTGCATTCGCAAAATGTACCAATATAAAAGGCATTAGCAACGGTCGTAGGTATAAACATAAAAGCATCTGCAATGTGCTCTGCAACCTTCCACTTGCAATTGCAAAGGATCACCACAAAATTAATGTAGAATCAAGAATGGCAAACCACAGGCAGTGCCTCAACCCCCTCCCCCACCACAACAGACTGTGATGCAGTCATCATTAACAATCACTAATACATTAGCGACAGTCGCCAACAGACATATCTTGGAAGTTAACATGCAAATGGTTGCACGCTAACATTCAAGGTGCAAAATGTAATTTGCATGTCATTATGTGCTCATTACTGCCTCATTATAACAGTGTACCTCCCCAAGGGTTGCTTGCAGTCCACACTGAGCTACATTGCAGGCTGGAGCAGTAGCTGCAGCACTGTGATAGACAACTTTTTATTGGGAAAAGGAGGTTTCAACAACAAAAGTAACATTTGTGAAACCTCTTCCACAGGTGCTGTGCACTGTTCCATTACTAATGTGTGTTATGTTTATGTGTTGCAGACTGTCACTATCCACATGGTGGAGAGTGTGGAGGGTGGCATCATCACCAACCCCCAGCCAGGTGCACTGTCATTACTTCTGTTCCATCCCCTGTGCTGTCTATCCCCATGCCATGTCCCTCCACGGTGGTCAAGTCAGCTCCAGGACAAATCAGTTCAAGGGCATGGTGTGTATCTAGATGTGTCACACACAGGCCTGCCTGCAGTTTCTAGTGCCCTGCACAGGTGTTCTGCATCCCTATGTAGATTTGCACCTGGTTACCACCTGCTTTTTGTGGGCATTTTGTTTGTGATCGCACACAAGCAGTTTGCTGAGGTTAAACACCTTGACTATGTGACTGCACCTTTTACGCATGGCCAGGGTCCTCATTTGCATGCTGACTGCATGCAGTTATTTTAATCATCTCTGGCAGACCTGTACTCACTCCACCCTCAGGTTCAATATGGGGCAGTGACTGCTACACAGGTGCAAATGTCATTTAGTGCTTGCTAACTGCATTTGAGCCAGCATAGACGGTTGAATAGCCCACCAGTAATGTTTCACTGTGCGCCAGGGACACCATAAACTACCTTTGAATAAATGACTGAGTTTATTCATCTGGGGCTATTTACATAATGTTTTCCCTTCTCTTCATCTGAAACATAGACTAAACATTTAATACAGCAGTGCATATTATGGTAAAAACATTGAACGTATTCTTTTCGTGCCATGTTACATCACACTTTTTCATGTCTTGTAAGATGCCCATTTTATTTCTGTGTTGAATGTGCATTAACATATTTTTAGATTTAAATAATCAAAAAGGATTTCTTCTTTTAACAGGCCTATCCTCAGGTTTTCACCACTATTCTCAGCTATTTTTGAACACCCTTAGTTTAATATAATTTTCTCATGACTATTATAAACTAGCATGAAACCGACTCTGCTCCTCAACCATATAGCACAATGCAGACAGGATGTTTAAAATGACCCACATAAGATGCATCCATCCCTATTTTAAAAATAGAAATGCATCCAAGCCTACTAGCCCACCTTTTAAATGGCCTAATAGCATTCGAAGTGTATGTACAAAAACTGACTCAAATGCATCTAAATGGTACACAACTCAAAATTTCATCCATTTTCTGCCACAAAATGTTACTTTTTGTTGCAAACATGGGCAACTTCTGAAACACACACGTCCATAAATATGCACACTGCACCCATGTTCATAAATATGCACACTGCACCCATGTCAAAATATGCACACCACACCCATGTGATTGAAAATGAAGTAATTATTTGTGCAGCACCAGGCTGTGCATTAGAGAAAAAGTAATGTATCCTCTGCGATGGCCCAGGTTTCAGTTGCCTTGGTGGTGCAGCTGGTTAATATGACTGAAACGGTATTCCAGGCAGTGTGGGTTCAAGTCCCAGCTGAGGCACTTTCTTCTTTCTCTCTTCTGTTTGTATGTGTTCCATAAATATGAACACCACACCCATGTGATTGAAAATGAAGTAATTATTTGTGCAGCACCAGGTTGTGCATTGGAGAAAAAGTAATGTGTCCTCCAGAATGGCCCAGGTTCCAGTTGCCTTGGTGGCTCAGCTGGTTAGCATGACCGGAACGGTATTCTGGGTGGCCTCGGTTCAACTTCCAGCTAGGCACTTACTTCTTTCTCTCCTCTGTTTGTATAACTTCTGAAGACAATAGTAGAGCTGTCTGGATGCAGACACAGGTACAGCATGCATTTGCGTCTATGTCCAACTGTTTTGAAAATACCCCATGGTGTTATAGCTGAGAATACTGATGACAATCTTTTAATTATTTAAAACAAATGTTTAAGCAGACTCCACATGTGTAACAAATGACCTCTTAAAAGGCAGAAGAAGGGTGATCCAAAATGGAATAAAAATGTATAGGTTCACAATGTTTACCAAAACATTCACTACTGCTTAAAGAACATTGGTACAGTGCACTGTCAGGCTTGACTTGGCTTCCAGTACAGTGCAGTATCAGGCTTGACTTGGCTTCCAGTACAGTGCACTTTTAGACTTGACTTGGCTTCCAGTACAGTGCACTGTAAGACTTGACTTGGCTTCCAATACAGTGCATTGTCATGCTTGGCTTGACTGCTAGTACAGTGCACTGTCAGGCTTGGCTTGGCTTCCAGTACAGTGCACTGTCAGGCTTGACTTAACTTCCATTACAGTGCACTGTCAGGTTTGGCTTGGCTTCCAGTACAGTGCACTGTCAGGTTTGACTTAACTTCCATTACAGTGCACTGTCAGGTTTGGCTTGGCTTCCAGTACAGTGCACTGTCAGGCTTGACTTGACTTCTATTACAGTGCATTGTCAGGTTTGACTTGGCTTCCAGAACAGTGCAGTGTCAGGCCTGACTTGACTTCCATTACAGTGCACTGTCAGGCTTAACTTGGCTTCCAGTACAGTGCTCTGTCAGGCTTGACTTGGCTTTCAGTTTGAGAAAGACTGCTCTAACACATTTGCAATTGTCTGGTATTTTACCCTGCTAAAGAGATAAAAGTACTAGTTCTACTACAGGGTATACTAGCTCAACTGCAGCAGATTTTAACAGTTTGAGGTTGAAATCTTCAAGCCTTGCTCTTTTGCTACCTTCAGCAGAAGCCAACAGGCTATATTGTCACTTCTCAAAAAAGAAAAAATCCAATGAATTGTGACTGTACGTAGAGGGCAGTTCATGCCTAGAAGCTAGAGATGGCACTGGTACTGGTGAGATCGAACAGTCTGGAACCAAGGCAGGTGTTACACTCATAGCGTAGTAACATAGTACTTTCAGGTCAGAAGGGTCTCAGGTCCATAATGAATGCTCACTTCATAAGCAGGGAGGAATAAATATGCTGTGCAAATATGTACTGGCTTGCAGTGGTTTCCCCCTCCTTTTTCTTACACCCTTGAGGCAGGACATCGATCAGACACAAAAGTAAAAAATAAATCATCCATTAGCCGAATCTCTCCCCCCTTGAGTGTACTGCTCTGAGTTTTATTCTGGAGTATTTAAGACTAGATATGGTTGCTTCTTTGTGTTTTCCGAGTTACAAATTAATATTTGACAAAATTACTTGGTGTGGTCAGGGATTTGCTTATCATAGCTCTATAATAAATACGTTTTGTATTATGCTCTAGTTCTTACTATGGTTTCTTGTTTTCCTGTGTACAGCTCATAGGAGTTGCAACTGCTCGATTTAAAATGACCCAAGGCTCAGCCACATTGTCTTAAAAGATCAAAAGTTGGAATTTATGCACGAATATTGGTTATCTTTCACACTGGCTCATCTAATCAGAGCATGAATGTCACACACTTTTAAGAAGTTGATTTGAAATTAGTTTGATAAATAGTGTAAATCAGGGGCTTAGCGGTAACCTATCCCATTATATACATTTTATTTAACTTTAAAAGACTGTATATTAAACTCTTGAAAGATCAAGAAGTCACCATTTTTGAGAGATAATTCCTTTGCTTTATCTCATGGACTTTGCACTAAGGCATCAATTATGACCAATTCTCAATTCTCAGCCATCAAGTCAAATCAGATCTCATCCTAAACTGATGTGTCTTTAACAGACCATAAAAAAGATGAACACTTGCACCACACCCAGTTCTACAGTAGAAGTTGCTTTGCTGACCCCTACACTTTATACTGTGAGGCATATTACACATGCCATCCATTGCATATCTTAAAAATGCTGTATAAGCAAATTATATATCACATCCAATAATGTATCCTATAAATGTAGTCTGCCTGTTTATATATTTACTCCTGAGGAGAAAGCATGTCTTAACCCCAAAATATATGGTGTCTAGATATTCAAAACATTTGTATATGTAATATGGCTGCTCTTTCAGATTTGAAAACACTTTTTTGGCAGCTGTTTTTAGGGACATTATCATTATGCACAATAACTATAGATTCTGACAATGGATCTTGAGACTCTGGACAATTTTACCTTCTCAAACTGTGTTTAGAAATTTGCAGGAGCAACCAGATTGCATGCATCTATGTTTTTAAATATCTAGACATGGTATTTATCACTTGTTATAAAATGACAAGAACAAATGCAGGAACCTTATTGGTTGAGACAAGTTACCTGATGATACAGTAAAACACTATTTGTGTATGGCTAGGTCTCTGATTTTTTTTTCTTTGCCTAAGAACTATTTTTATTACACCAAATCCATTTTATTTATTTATTTATTTTTTTTTTTTTATTTTTCATCTTTATCCTCCTTCCCTACCCCCGGTGCCCCCTCCTTCCATCCGCTCATGTCCCTCGACACCCACCTTAGGGATCTGCCCCTAGAGTGCCCTTCCTCCTCTCCCTGGCACATTGGGGTCTGTCCTTGTAGGTGGTCCGGGTAGACTTAGGGCGGACTTCATCTAGGGCAGCCGGAGGTGTTTTTCCGGTTTTCTCCCCTTACGCCCACGCCCCCTGGGACGCTGCGCTTTGGGACGTATGTCCCAAGTGGCTATGTGTGCTGATGCATGCCAGCCTCACGCGCCTGCGACGTCTTCTCTCCCGGCTCCGACTAAGCGCGAAGCGGCCTCCATCCCTTCCTACTGTCGGTGCTTCCACCGGCTATGGAAGGGATGCAGAACGCAGAGCGTTTTTGGTCACCCACCCCTGAGGGAGGAGAGCATCTATTGGGATGCTCGATCCTCCTTCCCCCCACCTACCCCCGGCTGCCTGAGTCTGTTCCGGCGTAGCGTGAGGTGTGGCGTCTAGTGCCTCAACCCTCAGCGCCACCGGGCCGGCCCAAATCCATTTTATAGGTGTAATACAACACTTCAAGGTGCACAATAAAGCATTTCAGATCCACATTCCAGGGTTTGTAAGGACACTTGTTCTTTAGCCCCGTGCCTTACAAAACCCTGGGTTGTGCATGCCAAATGCTTTAAATGCACTCCTCCATCATGTATTATTGCTTACTTAAACTGGTAAATCTATTTGAATTGAGTGTCTTGTTTTACACTAGGTATTCCATTTCAGTTATTTCATTTCATGACTATGTGTAAGAGCACTCACACTTCATCCTTTCTCTGTATAAATCTCATTGCTTGCCCCTTGTTAACATGTTGTATCCAAGATATGTTGCACACTGTCTTGACTGTAGTCTAGCTTTTAATGTACTATAGCAGAATTAATATTTTCTTATGACTGTGGTTTTGGACTACATAGTGCTAGTCTTACTAAGTGCTGCATAATACCAACTTTAGGATGGTAGGACACTAAATGTTGCCCATATATTCCATCCCCCAAATTAATGAGTTCATATTTCCTTTTTTTGAGCACTATCTAGTTTCAACTTAAAAGCGTTGTGCTTACCAGTTTTTACAATAAGTAATTCTAGTGCTAGTTACATTTTTTTTTTCAAATGAGACTCCAGAGTAGTCCAGAATCAACCATCCACTACCATATATGATGAGATGCCATCTGACTTTTCCATTCAGATTTCAGTGGGCCTGGTAAAATGATCAGTCATGGAGCGCACTAGGGGCTGGATTATCAAAAGATTCTGATGGAGAAAAAAATGCACAACTCTCCAAAAAATGGCACAGGTACAGAAAAGAAGCCAGTAACACTGCAGGATAGTCTCAAAACATCCGCAGTTGTGGGAAAAATATTCTGCAGATTGTAGAAAAAAATGCAGCTGCAGAATTACTTGCAGAGAAAAAAGCCATTGAAAAGTATATATCCTGCCCTTAATAGCTATTCTCAGCCACTACTGCACCTTAGCTGTAGAAAACATGTTGCGCACATGCTGCACCAAAGAGAGTGAGATGTAACTCATATCTTGAGCAGAAGGCAATGTATTGTCAATTGAGAACCAATTATAGTGGGGGTTGACAAACCACGCAACTGTGATAGGGTTGTTTAAGGCCCTGTCTCATGTGTTATGTAGAAAGAGTTAAACACAAGGATCTGTTCTGTCCTCTCCTTTCCTGTTTCTTGTCTGTCTGGCTGTGCAACCAAATGTTTTCGTGAGACCTAGGAACTGATCACTCTGACAGTCTCGCGATTCTCCACCTCTTGCTATCTCTCCACCTTCACTTGCTGTTTCTGTCTTTTCCCCCCTTGCATATTTGCGATTATAAAAATATATATGAATCTTTGTGTGAAACTGTAAGTGATACTGGGATACCTTTGTTTGAAATGCATATAGTTATATTGTTGAAATGACTGCAGAAAGCTATTTGGAATTCAAGGGGTTAAACTTGCCATGTAGTACACATTTTTGCAGAGCTGTCAACTAGAGGCCAGTTCTGGGGTGTCATATTCTAGTTTGTTGAACCTGCGAAGAAAGAAACTTACAAAGTTCTGGTCGCTTAACAAACTCAGGATGCAGAAATAAGAGCAGCAATACTTTTTGCTAGAAAGAGATTGAGATACTGAGATTTGTATTTGAAAATATACCCTTGGAGGAAGGACCTTTTCCTTTTTTGTTAAGTTTTTATTATTACATACTTATTCATATATGTACATTAATCCATGATTTTTTGCTTTTTTTACTATGCTTTTTGTCCCAGCCAGCATCAGGACATCTGTCCTAGTCACGCTCCCCCCACCTCCAGCTCCCAAATGAGTCGTGCTTCTCCCTTGCCCCCTGGATTACCCCCCAGGGTGGAGTCGTGGCACCTACCTGCCAAGGTGTTGCAGATGTCAGTTCGGGTTGGAGAAGTCGGCCTGGAAGTCCATGGAATGCGGCAAGGAGGGCGTCATAGAGGCACTGGCTGGAGATTTTTACATCCCCGAAAGGACGTTATTTTTCCTTGGGGGCAGGGATGTGAAATTATGTCCCGCATCCGCCCCGGCCACCGGACATCCAGACACCAGTTGCAGTGGATCCCTCAGCCTCCGCCAGGGGTCCGTAGTGCACCGGACATTCGTCCCTCCTCCCCCCGGAGATGGAGAGCAGTTCAAGGGATGCTCCATCCATCTCCCCCCAGCTGGCCCTCTGTCAACCCAGGTCCATTCCTGAACCTGGGTCACCAGCATCGCATGCGGAAATCCAACCGCTGTGCCGACGGGCCAGCTCACATTAATCCATGATGCATAAAAGGTTCTAATTTTTACATTGTTTGTATTCTGATCAAAGATTACTAAATTATGTAAAGATTAGTAAACAGTTACATAGATAGCAATAATCCTATAAAGGAAATGGAACTTTTTTTCAGCCCCTTACCCCCAGTTTGTATTACTTGTAAGTGCTCATGTTGGGGTTATTAAAAATGGAATAGCGGAGGTAACATATCTAGAATTTCATTCCATGTTGCTTACATCTCTTCTGGTGAACAATCTGTGTCATCCAATAAATATTCCAGTTGGGCTGCCTTTTCACCATAAAAAACACTACTTAAAAGGATAAAATTTCCCTATTTCATCTGCATTCCACTTCAACAAAGTCTGTATTTTTGTTACCATTGTAGCTAAACAATATATTTTCTTCTGTTTTGCCTGAATGTTCAAGTCACTAAGATCATTAAGGATCATATGACTGAACCACAATGGTAATTCACAATTCAATATTTTTGATAATAAGCTGTTTGTTTCTAACCACCATTTCTGGATATGCCTACAACCCTGAATACAATGATATAAGTCTCCTAACATACAACATTTGTGCCAACAAGTTTTAACTCTACCACCTTTTATACTGTATTACCCAATATGGGGGTTAAAATAAGCTCTATCTATAATTTTCTTTTGGATAACTTTATTTTTTGTGTACGCATAATCTTTATTGATTTTTATTCTTAGATTTCTCCATTGCTGTTCAGACACATTTATTGATCCTTCCTGATTCCATTTCAAGTTTGTTTTATACTACGGATCTTCTTTAACAGAAACCAATATAGCGTAAATCTGTTGTGTTAATTTTCCTTTCCCTTTGCTTAATATTTTGTCATGTTCTTCTCTAACCATTTGTAGATCATGTTTTTTTTCCCTTGGTTTATCTGTTCATTAAAGATTGTTTTTATGGTAAGATATATCACAACATTTTGCTTTTTGGTTTGTGGGAATACATTATTGAACTTATTTAATGAAATAAAAGCCCCATTATCCATTAATTGCATCCATGTTTGTACAACTGTTTGTTTGGTTATATTCAATTTTTTCCTGTTTTTTATCCTTTTAATACTGGTATTCTGCCATATATTTAGATGTAATCAAGGAAAAAAGGCACTTTCTTATATTTTAGTTCCTGCCTTTAATATTTCATTTTTGATTGAAGAACATATTTATGTGAGTTTAAATCCACTTGTTATTTCCTTTAATTACCTGGGTCAGCAGGGTTTGAGTCATTCCAGAATATAGCTTCTGTGACATTTCTTTTCCAGGTAAAAAAGCCCTTTCCCATAATAGTTTTGTCTGGAATGCAATGACATAGCTGATTGGGTCTGGGCAACTATAGCCTCCTAGTTTTCTAGGGTAAATCATTTGTTTCCAAAGGATTCTTGCCCCCCATAAACATTTCAAAAATAATCTCTGGCTACTACTAAACCATGCTTTCATAGGATAACCTATAATATTTTGTATTACAAAAATCAAGTGTGGGAGTGCTATCATTTTATTGTTTCCACTCTACCCCATCATGATAACGAAAGTTTCTCCCAATTGTTCAATAACATTTTTATTTTTTCTCTTACTTTGTTATAAGTAAACCGTATCTTTATTGATTGGTCTTTCATTAATATTATCCCTAAATATTTACACTGGTTACTTACTGTAAACTCTTTGTGTTATAGATTTATCAGTATTGTACCTGGGAGCATATATTTCAATTATTACTGATGTTTGTTTATTTAGAGTATAGCTCAAGATTTGCCCATATTTATTAATTTATTCTAACTCTATTGGAATTGTTTTGTTGATATCTTGGAGAACTAACAATATGTCATCAGCAAAGACATTTAGATTTATATCAGATTCTTTCATAATTATAGCCATGATTTGTTGATTTTTTTCTGACTATTCTTAGAAAGGGTTCTAGTGCAAGTGCAAAAAGTACTGGAGACAAGGGGCAACCCTGTCTTACCCCATTAGCCATTTTTAATGGTTCCCCCAAATATGAGATGATCATAACCTTACTGTAGTATTTTTATACAAAGTAGATATTACCTTAATTAAATTTACAGGTAGTCTGCAGTAGTTTAGAGCCAGTAGCATGAAATCCCTGTTCAATAAATCAAAGGCTTCGGAGGCATCAGTAGCTAGTACATGTGAAATTATTCTGGTTTTTGAGCATATTGAAAGAGGGATTGTATTGTTCTACATAGAAACATAGAAATTTGTGAGCAGAAAAGGACCCTTTGGCCCATCCAGTCTGCCCAAAATACCCCCGTCTAGCTCATCTTACACCCTTTGTTCTATACCCTTCCCCTTTTATTTAGCCTGTTGTAGTTGTCCCAAGCTCTTTTGAATTTGTCCACTGAATCTACCCACATCACCCATTCTGGCAGTCTATTCCATGGACCCACCACCCTCTCAGTGAAGAACTGCCCTCTTACATCCCCTCTAAATCTACCCCCTTCAGCTTGAATGTGTGTCCCCTAGTGGATTTGTTTTCACTCATCCTGAAAATTCTGTCTTCCCTCACTCTGTTTATTCCCTTCAGATATTTGAAGGTTTCTACCATATCCCCCTTTCTCTCCTCATCTCCAGTGTGTACAAGTTCAGTTTCTACAGCCTTTCCTCATGCAACCTCCCGTGTAGCCCTTAAACCATCTTGGTTGCTCTTCTCTGGACCCTCTCCAGCCTATTCTTGTCTCCCAGTAAGTTTGGCCTCCAGAACTGGACCCCACATTCTAACTGTGGTCTAATCATGGTTTTGTATAGTGCATGATCACCTCCCTTTTCCTCCTTATAAAGCCCCTTCCTATGCATGCCAACATTCTGGCTGCCTTCCCCACTGCCCTATTGCATTGATTCCTAACCTTCAGGTTATCTGAAATCGTGATCCCCAGGTCCCGCTTTTGCTCTGTAACCTCCAATTCTTCCCCCAAGTCAACATTTTGTCCTTTCGTTCTTTCACCCTATGTGCATAATTTTTAATTTTTATGCATTGAATTGCCACTTCCTTAACCAGTCCTCCAGCCTGACCAGATCCTTCCTAATTTTTTCCACCCCTCCAGTGTCAATTCTGTTACAGACCTTCAAGTCATCTGCGAACAGACACACCTTCCCATTCAGGCCCTCTGAAATGTCCCCAGTGTACATGTTAAACAGTATGGGTCCCAACACTGTCCCCTGAGGGACCCCACTCATCACCCCTCCTTCCTTTGAGTGTACCCCATTTACCACCACCCTCTGAGTTCTCATCCTGAGCCAGTTCTCCACCCAGATTGTTATTTTGGTCCCCACTCCAAAGCTACCCAACTTGCTTATTAGCCATCTGTGGGGGACGGTGTCAAAGTCCTTCCTGAAGTTCAGATAGGCCACATCCACCGCTCCTCCCTGATCACATATCTCCATTACTCCCTCAAAAAATTCAATCAGGTTGGTCTGACATGACCTTCTGTCTGTGAACCTATGCTGGTTGTTGTCTGTGAGGCCTTCCTCCATTAGATATTGTACCAGCCTTTCCTTTATAAGTACCTCTATTAGTTTTCCCACCATGGAAGTAAGGCTAACTGGGTGGTAGTTACCTGGCTCATCCATTCCTACCCCCTTGTGTAAAGGCACCACATCAGCCCTTCTCCAATCCCCCGGGACTCTCCCCTTGTCTAGAGACAGATTAAATAACCTTCTGAGTGGTGCCACCAGTTCCTCCTTTAACTCCTTGAGTACCCTGGGGTGGATTGCATCTGGGCCCATTGCCTTGTATGTCTGCAGTTTACTTAATTCCTCTAATACCCCATCATCTCTAAAGAGGCTTGTGTCCATCTCCCTGCCCTCTCTTCCCTGCTTCTTAGCTCTGGCCCCTTCCCTTCTTCCTCTGCCATGAAGACTGAGGTGAAGTAGTCATTCAGCAGATTTGCTTTTTCCTCTTCCCCCTCTATCAGAACTTCCTCATCCCCTTTGAGTCTCATAAACCCCTGCCTGCCTCTCTTTCTTCCACTCACATACCTGAAAAACTTCTTATCTCCCCCTTTGGCCTCCTTCACTATTTTCTCTTCTGTATCTGCTTTTGCCTGCCTGACTATTTTTCGTACTTCCTTTAGCTTCTCCCTAGAAACTTCTTTGCCTGCCACCCCCTGCAAAGCCTTGTAGGCCTTGAACACATTCCTTTTCTCCCTGACTGCTTTCATCACCTCTGCTGTAAGTCAAAGTGGTTTCCTCCCCCTCTTACATTTTCTCACTCTCTGGATACATTGCTCTGTCACCAGCAAATTTCCCATTTTAATTTCCCCACAGCCCTTCTATGCCTTCTAATGTCTCCTTCCCTTCTAGTTCCTCTTGCAAAATTTCTTTCATCTTCATGTAACCCCCCTGTTACCCGGGGTTACTAGAATCCCAGTAAGACCTAGTGGTAGGCAGGAAAGGCAGCTTATGAAACTCCAGTTAAATGGATTTCACACTGTCTCACTCTGTTCTCAGTCTCAGCTGAGACTGAGGGATGACATCATTTTAGAACTGTCGCAGCTGCATAAGCCACACTGGAATGTTGCAGTTGGAGGTTAGAGTAGAATGTTGGGGGATTTGAAGCCAGTCTGTGTGCAGTCTTAGAGAGAGACTGTAGTGCAGCAGAGTGTAAGCAGGCTCTCAGAGCTTTAAGCTCTGTTTCAGAGCTACTTTTGTTTAAGGTGTGTGTTTCCACTTGGAGAGGAACACAGGAACTGGTAATAGAAGTGGTGGAGACTGCTCTCAATGGTTCATAGCCCCATTCCTGAGGGGATGGGGGGAAGGTGTCTGCCTGTTTTCTAGGGGCAACTCCCCTGGGTCCAGCTAAGGGAAAGAAGCTGCCTGTCTGAGTTGTGCTGAGGCACCAGAAGCTCTGTAAGAGATTCCTTGTGGAGAAAATGCCTGTGGGGCACCTGCAACCAAAGGGTGAGTTTGCTCTGAAAAAGGGCCAAGTGTTTTCACCTGAAACAGAAGGAAACTAAAGGGACTGTTACTATGGAATCAGGAAAAAACATCAAGTGCAGTTGGAAGATGTGGGGATTGGACTGCTTAACTCAGTGGGGGTCTAGAGTAATGGACAAAGCCACTTATAAGTATGTTCAAGGCCAGCACAAAATGGAAAGAAAGAATGTGGGGATTGGACTGCTTAACCTGTGGGGGGTCTAGAGTAATGGACAATGCCACATATTTTTAAGTATGTTCAAGTCCAGCACAAATGGGAAGTAAGACAAGTAGATTGAATGTGAAATACATTTAGCAAGAATCTACACAGCAGAGTGCTAAAGGATGAGGTGTTTACAGTCCAGAGAAATGGCTGGGTATGAATTGTGGGAGCAAATTGGAGACCCCATCAGTAAGCTAAATTCACCTCTACGGATTTGCTCTGAGACACCTTTTGCTTTCCCTCAGGTACTTGGCCAGTGCCTGAGGAAAGTACCCAGACATGTGATTAAAGAGGAGGATTCCCTGATGGAGCCGAGGTGCTCTTAGGTGGTTTAGAGAGTCACCAGAAAATGTTTCCATGAAGTATGGAAGGTGTCCAAGTGGCTGGCAAGGGAGCCGAGCCAGGGAAAACCCAAAGCAGTGTAGAAGTTCAGGCTGTGTAACCCAAAGCAGCGTACAAGTCCAGACTGTGTGCCCAGTGTGTTGTAGAGCCTGAGGGCTAAAGTGATGAGGGTGTGTTCTGGTTTCTTTTAATCTGCATTACCAGGAGTGTAGTCCCATGGATGTCCATCTATGCTTCATTTATTCTGTTGGATGTGAATAAAAGCCACACTTTAGAATCCCACTTCTGGTATTGGACATTACAGTTATTGCTTCCTGTTTTCGGAGTTACTTGGGTGCCCCTGTGCAGAGTAGCTAAACCTAGCCTTTGTGTCGAGTGACATATTACTCCTCGAACCCAGCTCACCTGGTAGAGCTGTCAGATACAAACGGCATATCGGTTGGGGGTTACAGTCATAAAATCTGCCTTCCTGAAGACCAGTACCCTAGTGGCAGACCTGCTCTTATCCAATCCTGTCTGAAGGCTAAAACTTATCATCCTGTGGTCACTGTCTCCTAGATTTTCCCCAACCTCTACCTCTTCCACACTGTCCCCATTTGTCATGACCAGGTCCAGTATGACCCCTCCCCAGTCGGTTTCCTGACCAGCTGGTGAATAAATGCTTCCTGCATGGACTCCAGCAGTTCCCTACTCCTTTCTGATGTTGCTGCTGGTATTTCCTAGTCCACATCAGGAAGATTCAGATCTCCAGCCACCAGGATTTCCCCTTTGCTGGCCATCTCCTGTATGTCCCTAGCCATCTCCCTATCCACCTCCTCCCCCTGTACACCACCCCTATCCTAATTGCCTCCCCTGTCCTCCTACTTAATGTGACCCAAAGGATCTCCACTGAGCCCTGCCCATCCCTACTCACCATTGCTCTTATCCCTTCTCTTACATATAGGGCTACCCCTCACCCTTTTTTCCTTTCCTGTCTCTCCTAAAGATGCTATACCCTGGTAATTCCACTTCCCAACTGTGATTATCTGTCCACCATGTTTTCTGTTATTGCTATCAGATCTAGGTCATCCACCCCCACCACTGCCTCAAGGTCCCCCGTTTTATTTCCCAGGCTCCTGGCATTTGCCAGCAGACTCCTTCATCTATCCCCTCCTAGTGGCATTAGATATTGTATGATCTGTAATAAAACCAAACTGGTCAGGATGAATAATCTCCAGCAATGCAGTTTTTATTCTATTAACTATTAATTTAGTGAGTATTTTATAATCACTGTTTATTAAGGCAATCAGCCTGTAGCTTTCTATTAATGCAGGATTTTTACCCTCTTTCAATATTAGTACAATTTTTGCCTCTTTCATTGATAGAGGGACAAGGTTTCCTTTATTTATTATTTCTTGGAACATCAAACTTATCCACAATAAAAGTTCTTCCAAGAAAATGACATACAACTCTAAAGTTATGCCATCAAACCCATGGCTTTTGTTTTTAGGCAATTTTTTAATTACCGCCTTAATTTCTGTTACAGTGAAGTCATTCCCTTCACATTTTAAAGAAGGGAGTCTGCCCTCCTTAAGATATTCTCTGTTTTTTTTCAGCTGAGGAGTGTATTTGTTTCTGATAGATATCTTTATATACTTCTGTAATGGCTTTCCCCATTTCTATGTCTAAACCAAATTTATTTCCATTATTATCCTCCACAAATGTTTTTATTTTCTGCTCTTTCTGTTTCTTCAATTAGTAAGCTAATATTTTTCCTGATTTGTCTCCCTGACTGTACTTAGTTCTTCTTCCTTTGTTTATGTTGGCTGCCACTTCCTTATTTATAATTTCATTTTTTTTTTCAGTTTTTGTTTTTACCATTCCCCTGCATATTTATCATAATCTATAGTTACCAATAGGTCTAGTTCTTTTATTCTTTTATATGTAGCTGGGAATGACTGTTTCTCTATTTTATATTTAAAAGCATTAAAGGATATTGTTACCCCTTGTATGACCACTTTAAATGCATCCCGTAATTCAGTTACAGTTTTTGAACCATCATAATTAAAGTACCAAAATTCCTTAGTTGTTGATTTTATTCTTTCCCTAAATTCTGTATCTTTTCATAACACATTGTTCAGTCTCTATTGTCTTGTGAATGTTCTGTTGGTATCTTGTATTCCTAATTCAATTTGTTTTAACTCATGATCTGATATTATAATTGAGTTAATCAATGGGTTTTGTTTAAATGATAAAACACAAGCTTTATTCTAGAAAAAAAGAGTTTTTTATCACAGTATGTATATTCTCTTTCATTTGGATTTTTTAATCTCCAAAAATCTACTAAGTCATGAAGTTGTAAAAAGTGATTAATCAAACTGGCATGATGCTTATTTGGTGAGTTTATTTTTAATGATTTGTCCATTATTGGATCCAATAATACATTAAAGTCACCCATTAGAATTATGTTTTGAGCTGTGATTGTTGTAAATGCATCAGTAATTTCACTTAAAAATCAGCATATTCTGAGAAAGGGGCATAAATTGACCCTATTGTTAGTACTGTGTTTTTTTTATCTTAATCTTAACTTATATTATTCTGCCATTTTTATCTGAGTACGTTTCCATTATAGTTAATGGCATAGATTTCCTAAATAACAATGCTACTCCAGCACTTTTTCTTAGTTCCCTCTGAGAAAAATAAATGAGTTACCCATTTTTGTTTTAACTTCTTAATTTCTATAGTATCCAGATGCATTTCTTGTGATGCTATACAGTGTGTATTTTTTTTTAAAGATAACAATCTTGTTCTTTTAATTGGTGAGTGGATGACATTCACATTCAGGGATACACATTTAACATTATCTTTAACCATAAATACTAGCTTATGTTACCTACTATGTTCCTTCCCCATATATTACCATTGTACTATTATCTTATCCAAACATATATACGTAGAACATCCTCCCCTTCCCTAAAGAAAAAAAGACATCTTATTGCTGAACGCATTTCAATTTGAAGACCAAAGGGACTTCTTATGTAACTTTTTATCTGTGGCGTCTGTTTGACCCCCGTGTCTAGTCAGTCTTAAATGCCTCCTATAAAAATCTGGAAGAAAAGGTGTGATTAATTTCATTTGCACTGATTTGATTCATTATGCCATTAAAAGTATTTAGAACACCTCATCTGACTTCTTTTCAGTTTCAGTTCAGTTTATTTATTATACTGGAAAGGCATGTGAGCAAAATTGCCCGTTTTTACAAGCATCTGGTTACATCAAATAACAATGAAGTACAAGGGTACAATAGCAGTGAATTACAGGGGTACAATAATGAGGGATGTCATACATACAGCATTAGGTTAACAAAGGAGCAAATAAGAGAACAATACAAGTAAAACAACTGGTATATATAAGGTGAGTTAAGTGCCAAGGTTAGGATAATGCACAACGCTAAGGAGGGATGGGAGAGTGGTAAGGAGGGAGGGTCAAGGTTGGGGGAACTTACACGTGGAGGCCATGGACTGGTGCCCCTTCAGGTTAAATTTGAAAGATTGGGTGGAAGGACACTGGATGAGAGAAGGCGGGAGATTGTTAGAGAGTGTGGTACCTTTGTAAGAGAGGGTGTTTTGGCCTTGAGTGGAGTGGCAGAAGGGAATGAGAAAGGAGGGGACAGAAGACTGTCTAGTGGCCCTGGAGGGGGCTGCTAATGGGAAAAGAGATCTAATGCTTTCTGGTAGGAGTCCCAGAGAGAGCTTGTGAAAAAAGTGAGAATTTTTCCATTGAGACAGTCATCAAGAGAGGGCAGGGAGGTTTTAGTGGACCAACAGCAGAAGACTGCACAGTGGTCACTAATAGAGTCGGGGAAAGTGCCTGAGTCGGAGATATGTGAGGGGTTGGAAACCAGGATCCAGTCAATGAGGGATTCATAACTGGTCTTGTAGTTGGTCTGCATAGGGGAGGTGATCATCTGGTGGAGGCCAAGCCCAAGGATAGATTCCTTAATATTGTTGGAGAGAGGGGTTAGCCAATTAAGATTGAAGTCACTGAGTATGATCCATTCCCTTCTAGGAAGAAGGAATTTCCTGAGGGAGAGAAAAACTTCTAGTTCATTAGGAGGGGTTCTGGGGGGAGATAAGCAACACTGATAGTTAAGGTCTTGTTGTTACCAATAAGGAGATTGCTGGAGAAGGATTTAAGGTGGGGGTAGTGGGAGGAGACTCTGACACAGTGACTGAAAAATGATTTGCTACCCACAAAAGGCAATCACCCCCTCTGTTACTGAGCCTGTCCTTCCTGAAAATTGTGAATCCCTCAAGAATTGTTTCATTAAGTGGGATTCTGTTGGTGCGCCATGTCTCGGCTCCTTCTGAGTCTCTTCCAATGAATTCTAAGTCAGGCACACCCCTTCAAATATTAGCTTCATCTTTGCTGGGTAGATCATTGTGGCCTTATAACTTTTTAACCATAACTTATTTCTTAATAGATCACATTTCTTCTTTTCCTGAACTACTGTATCTCTGTTGGGAAGTCATTGAATATGGAAATATTTTCTCCCATCAGTGTGGTGAACTTCTTTTTGTAAACTTCCATCATTAATGTCTCATTGTCTTCCATTTTAAAGAACTTTCCAAATATGTGGAAAAAATTTGTTTTACTGAGTCCTTTAATGATCTGGTATCATCCCATGATTCTGGTATTCCTAATATCCTAATATTCTTCCTCCTTGAGCGTGCTTCAAAGTCTACCATTTTATTTTTGAACTCTTTATTAAGTGCTTCTCTTTTAGTTGCCTTCGAATGTGTGCCACTTCATCTTCATGTCTGATACTCTCTGCTGCAATGTTGTGATGTTTTGTTTTATTTGAGTATTCTCAGCCACTGAAATATTCCCTATAGACTGAATATTGTCAATTTTTGTTTCCATCCTTTCCATTTTTTATACCGTCATTTAACATGGATAACTGGGATATCATCTGCTTGGCTCATGCTGGTGTTTGGGCCTTTTCATCTTCAGAATCAGACTGTGCATCTGAATATTCTGATTATGTGATGGTTTCATTTTGGTTTAATTGTATTACAACACCTTTTTATTTTAGCCTGGCTATAGTTAGTCTGTATGTTTTGACTCATTTCCACACCTGCCTCATTGATAATATTTTCATTTAATTTCTCTTGCAAAGACTCTGTTTTTTCCTTTGTCCATGTGTCTGTACGCCTTTAAATTAAAAGTATCTCCCTCCATTTCTGTTGATGCAGATAATGGTTTCAGCATTTTATCTGCTATTTTCCATTTCCTTTACTGCTCCCCGGTGGACTTTCACTATTATTAGATTCCATAGCTGCATTTATTGGGTTAGTATTGCCCTCATTTACTTCCATGTCTTCCCCCACAAGTGAAGAAATATGTAAGTTGGTATTTTTTACCTGAGTAGGCTGGGCCATGCTTGCATTAGGCTTCCCTTCATCATGTTGCCATTCTCCTAGAAGCCTTGTCCTTATTCTCTGGATCCTCAAAGTTCTGCAATGTGCCACCTAGGGCTTGGTTTTGGTGATTCAAACTTGCAGCGACTTGGAACTGACCTCCTTTGGAAACTGGGAAAGTTGCTGCTTTGTTTCCATCCAGTGTCGCAAAACCAGCTGTTTTCTTCACCACAGGTTCAGCTTTGTTATTTGGAATTCAGTTTTGACTTTGCCTCCTGAAAATCAGAGAATGTACAAAAACAATCTCTTTTTGTTGGTTTACCTCAGCATTTTGTTCTGAAGCAGGTTTTAAATGTACTGCTTCATTGTTTGGACTGTTCTTTTTCAAAGCTTTTTCACCAACGTCGTTTGATCTGTGGACCAGTCATACCTTTCATTTTTAAGGCAGCTACCCAAAGTCTTGTGTTGATTTCTAGTTGCTGTAATGACTTTGTGGGGCAGTTACAAGGTTGTTTTTTTTTCTTGGGTGGCATTGTGAAGCCATACTGTGATAAAGTTTTTCATTCTATCAGCTTTTGGTTCAATTTCCAATCTTCCAGCATTTTAACCACATGCATGCCTTCTTGCAGATGCCATAGTGTGCTTCTCGCTCACCTGGAGGAGGTGTGTGGAGCTGGCTTCACCATCAGTGGCTCATTTCAACTGAATGGGAGGAGCATTCTTCCTGCCTCTAGGAAGGACTTTGTTTTCTGTGTTTGTACTGCCTTTTTAAAAGTTATACTGAACAATTTCTGCTATTGATAATAATAAAATGCAACTTGCGAATTTTATACCTGCTGCTTTGTTTTCCTATGCTTCTTGACCTATGCCTTGATGACAGCAACACCAACCAGGGGCCTTACAGTAGTGTCAGATGTCAGTACACTAATAGCATGCACTACTATTGAGATGTATTTATTTATTTAAAATTTTGATAACCGGGAAAGTCACACTGAGCCAAAGCTAGTTTCCAGGTGTGACCCAAGGAAGGGGGTAGGGACAGTAATACAGCATCAAATATGAGGAAGATTTCATACACAGAAATGCCATAAATGCAATATTTACATTGATGTGAAGACAATGCACAAATATTGGTCAGACTAAATTAGCAACTGGGGGACTCTGATGCAGAGTCATAATCAGTCGAGAGTGTAAAAGGAGGGGAGCAAGGTGAGGGGGAGCTATGGAGGGGTGTAAGTGGGAGGGAGGGTACATGGGCAAAAGGTGTTAGGGGAGGGAGTGGGTAGCTAGGTGATGGGGAAGGTGGGGCATTTTGACTCAGATGTTAGGAGTGGGTGAAAACAGGGTGGATAGGGTGGTTGGAGAAAAGGTGGGGCTTGTTGACTCATGTCAGAAGTGAGTGAGCGATCACATGAGAGGAGCTCCACAGGCAGTACAGGCAGAGGCAGTAACAAACAGAAGTGGGGGCAACAGAAGCAGGCAAACGATAAACATCTGACAGAGACACAGCTCACATGCCACTGGATGGAGGGTGTGGCTCCTGCAGTCCATACATACATGGCTGTTGAACAGAGCTCATCTGTTGCTGACTACTCTCTGGCTGATGGGGCATGCTGTGTTGCTGCACTGGAGTGGTGTGACTGGGTGATGCTGGTGAATGATGTGGCTGTATCTGCCTGTACTGTTGATGCCACATGTGTGCTGGTCTTGCCTGGATGTAGTTGCCCATAATAGCATGCGGTTGCATCTTCTGCTGTTGTACAAGGTCAGGCAGGGCATGCTGCTGCTGTGGTACAAGCTCCCTGCTCATACAGGTGGTGCTGATGTGGTTCCAGTGGTGGGACTGGCTGCTGGCCTCCCTTAGCATGCTGGTTTTGCTACATGTTTTGCCAAACTTTCACAGTGGCTCCTGCTCCAGTTAATTTATTTATTGAATTTTGTTGACCGGGTGAGCCAGCTGGGCCCCGGAGGTCCCTTTTTCAGGGGCGACCCGGAGGAAGTTACATACAAGTCAACGGAACATTACAAGTTATAAAGTGAAAAGATTTTAGACAAATAAATATCCATAGGGTTACAATCGGGTAGGAGGTAAGGGAACATAAAGAACGTAGGAACATGTGGAATTAGATATTTACCAACATTGTATATGCATCAATCTTGTGGACCCTGGAAGAGCTCGAGGTACTGGCTAGTTTGCCTACAGTCAGGGTGCCATCCCGAGGAATCAAAGTAGATGGGGGTA
Organism: Neoceratodus forsteri; assembly: GCA_016271365.2. Lineage (NCBI taxonomy): Eukaryota > Metazoa > Chordata > Ceratodontiformes > Ceratodontidae > Neoceratodus > Neoceratodus forsteri. The sequence goes on from CM057449.1 coordinate 1,842,469,523, forward strand.
AGGGTGACCATAAGGCACGCCTTCAAAGTTAGGGGAGGCAGTGATGAATGGTCAGGTCCTAAGGCATTGGCAGGTACTCCTATCGAGCAAGTGTGCTTCAAGTTTAGAGCGGAAGCTAGGGCCTGTTCCTGCCTCTTGTACCCCTAGTGGGAGGTTGTTCCAGGTGGAAGGGGCTGTAAATGTGAAGGACCGGGACCCGGCTTTGGTCCTAGTTTTGGGAACCTCGAGGAGAGTTTGTCCTGAGGTGCAGAGACACCTCAGACTGGTTTTACCCTGACTAGCCCTTTGAGGCTCGGGGAAGGGGAGGGGCCCAGTAGCTTAAATGTCAGGCAGAGAGTCGGGTAGATTTGGCTCATTTGTTGCCCTTTCTGCTGAGCCTTTAAATTTCTGTAGCTATGGACCACACTTGTGCAAAATCCACACGTGGGGCATTGAGTAACTCGCTTATTTTTATTATTTTCCACATGTGCGAAGTGTTCAACTGAAAATATCCTGCCCATGTGTCTCTGCAGTCTGCTGGCCTTTTTTCCACACATGCACAATTTTCTTCTCACTTTGAGAATCCAGCCCTAGATCTCCCACTGGTCATGCAAGCATCCTGAGTTCAAAGGTCAGATCAGGGTTAAGATTGGAAAGTTCTGACTCTTGCCATGACAGACAAGACCCATTGCTTTCCTAATCAAGATGCTTTTTAAGATAGGTGGGCAGTAGAACTTTTCAGTATCATTATGTTAGTGGAGAAAAATGGGGAACAGAAATGCTGGAGATAAATGTGGAAAAATTAGTCTGTATGTTAAACTGTATACTGTTGGCCAGAGGGCCAATAATGTTCTTTGATTATGTTTAAATCCTACTTCATCTTGGTTTCTTTACATGCATATTGCAGCATTCTTGATTACTGACACCACATGCGGCATACTGAGAGGAAAAACTGAGCAAGAAAAGACGAGAGTCAAGTGCCAAGGAGAAGCCTATTTCTCTTTTTTTTATGTTGATCTTTTTCTCTCCCTGTCACTGGATGGCCCTCATCTGCTGGACACTCCAGCTCCATCATGCTGATGCAACCTGCCAGCCATTCTTCCCCCGGGGGCTTGATACTCCCCCCCACCGGCTGGTCGATCAGGGGCCCAATCCATATCATAGAAGGATCCAGTTCCTGGCTGGTGAGCTTAGCTGGCCAGGTTCATGGCCTGCAGATGCCATAGTGCCATCATGCCACCGGTGACACTTTCCCTTCCTGAAGTTCCTTGATAGACATGGATTACAATGATGCCATGATGTGCACTGGTCACTACCCCACAACGTAAATTGGCACCTGCAATGCCCCCTAGCTTATTTCTCTTTTATGTATGGATATGGGGGTACTATTACTATACACTTGGGGGTGAAGGGGTGGAGAGGAGAGACCACTAGCCACCACAGCATCAGGACATTTGGCACTGTTGGGTGGGGGGGCACTATTTATAAGGAAACATTTTTTTGTAAGTTGGGCGGCTGGCAGGTGATCTACTGGGGGGGGGGACCGCTAGCCACCAGAGATATGTGTGGTGTTTTCTTGTGGGGCAGGTGGGGGAGGGACCACTAGCCACCAGGAATTACTGGGGAAGTGATTTATTTGGTCATTGCTAGGAACTTTGGAAGCAGCTGATTAATAGGGTATTCGGAATTTCTGCAAAAGTCTGACTTTCACTTCAGTTCCACTAGTGAAAATTTTTTTTTGCACACCCCTAATGAGCAGACATCTAAGAAAACTAGAAGAGTGACCGAGAGTATGGCAGCTGAGTTTTAATGCAAAAAAGTGCAAAATAATGCCCTTAGGGCACAGAAACTCAGAGGCAGAGTACAAAATGGGTGGAGTGGTACTGATGACCACCAAGCAGGAAAGAGACCTGGGATAATCATATCGGATGACTTAATGGTGGCCAGAAAATGTGACAAGGCAACAGGGAGGGCTAGTGGGATGCTGGGGTGCATAGGAACAGGTATCACCAGCAGAAAGAGGGAGGTGGTGTTGCCTGCCTCTGTATAGATTGCTGGTAAGACCCCACTTAGAGTACTGTGTCCAGTTCAGGAGACCACATTTCTGGAAGGACATGGAATGGAGGCGGTCCAATGGAAGACAACTAAACGTTTTGCAGGGTCTGCATCAAAAGCCCTATGAGGAGAAACTAAAGGACCTCAGTGTGTACACCATGGAACAGAAGAAGGAGACGGGGGATATGACAGAGACATTTAAATACCTCATGGGGGTAAGCAAGGTACAGGAGGGAAGTATTTTTCAGAAGAAAAGGTACTCAAGAACAAGGGGACATGCTATGAAGCTGGATGGGGTAGATTTAGGAGAGATGTGAGGAAGCACTTTTTCACAGAAAGAGTGGTGGATTCCTGGAACAGTCTTCCAGTGGAGGTGGTGGGAGTGAAAAGATTTGTGGGGTTCAAGAATGCATGGGATAAGCACAAGAGAATCATAGTAGAATGGAAGTGGGGCAGGAGAAAGAGCTGCAGATCGGGCACAGTCTGTGGTAATAGTGAAGGTAGGGAGAAATGGGCAGACTGGATGGGTCAAGCACTCCTTATCTGCCACAAAATTCTGTGTTTCTTTGTTTTGGTTCCAACAGTAGATTTACCTTGTGACTCCTGTGAAAATTGTCACAGCAACTGGCTGAAAAATTCCAACCTGTAACTAATGTATCCTATGGTTTACCACTGACTACATTCCTCTAGAATTGCTGTTTCTGTTTCTTGTAGTGTTTACTTTTATCCTCTCTTTTTGTCTTTGATGTGGAACCTCTGTAAATAAGCACTGGTGTTCAGAGATGCTTTCCGAATGATTAAATAAACTGGTTGAAAAGTAGAAAAAAATTAGTTTGCAAACAAAGTTTATCTTTCTAATTTAGGTTAAATTAGCTTGTTACCCAAAAAAGTTACATATTTTAGCAGAAATATTAAATGGTTTTTTGATTAAAACATTGGGTTTTCTTGTTACAAGCACTAGTGGCACCTCCTGTCGAAGGGTCACAGTTGAGACCTTACGCACTGGGCTTATTGGTGCCAAGACTCCAACTTTTCTTTAGTTTACAAACTATGAATTTTTGCATATTTTTGTACTCTCATTTCAATTATTTTACTGACAGAGTATGGTTTCCTTGGGCTTTCTTCTATTTGCAACATGTTTTGAATCAGTAGATCAAAACACTAACTTTTTTTTTGGGGGAAGAGGCATTGATGCTCAGAAATTATGCAAAATAAAGTATGGGTGGTGTTATTACTCAAATTGAATGCACACCCTTGGAATGTGCGGCTTAAATAAACTTTTTGAGCTTCACCCTTAGGTTTATGCAGCACCACAGACCTTGGGTGTGTATTAAATTCTCGCACTGCACACCATCCAATGCATTATTCTCTACATAACACATACCCTCTCATGCATTGTTGCTTAAGCATTGAACTGTAAAAAGCTGTATTAGAATTTTAAAGCAGCAGTGTGGTGAAAAATGTCTTCTCAAAATGCCTAGTTTCCAGCTTCAGGTAACAAAAATATTAACATGCATGCTAAATCTGCTTTTCTAGGGGATTCCTAATCTGTTTGCTACTTATTTTTTTATATTTGATACTATTCATTTATCACTTTACAGTGCTACTTCTAAGCCAAATGAAGTGGCCGTCTTTTGTTTTCTTAAAAAAGTCACTTAAAACCTTAATTAACTACCTAAATTTTGGTAGACCTTGACAATCTTAACAAATTAAACTGGAAGATGACTGGAATAAGTTACACTTACAAAAAGTCTGGGTCAAATGTTTTGCACAATTTTCTTGAACTGCTGCTTTAAAATTTCAGGATTGTGCAATTTACTGTACTAGCTTTCATTTGCCTGGTTGAGATTGCATGCCTAGTGTACTTATTTACTTCTTCGTTTGGATTTTGTTTAGCGGGCAGGCCCACTGAGGCAAACAACCCTTTTTCAGGGACTACCCGGAATTAGGTACACAGAAGTCAACATTGGATTACAATGTATACAATGGCATAGAGATACATCACATTTGCATAGAACAAATACAGTTTTATTAATTACATTGAAAGGCTTTATTGTACCTATAAAATTACTTACTGAGGCGCTGGACGCCACACCTCACGTCACACTGGTGACCCAGGTTCGAGAGCAAGCCAGGGATGCCGGGGATCAGCAGGGAAGGAGAAGATCGAGCATCCGGAGGACTGCTCTCTTCTCCTGGGGTGGGATCCGGGGGGACCCGCACTCAGTAGCATTGCCTAGCAGAGGCTGTGGTGGGGGCACATAATGGGGGACTGACAACCGCAGGTTGTCAATGGGTAGACCCATGCAGACATCCATTGCACGCCATGCCAGGGGGAGGAACTCATGTAAAACCCCCCTCCTCCCACCGATAGGCGAAGGATCCTCCCACCCATTGTCCACAGTCCCAGAGTCAGGCTTGCCTCTTCGTTATGCCCCACCCTCCCCGGCCTGAAGCTCAATACTGTAGAAAGAGTGCTCTGGGTGAGGGCGGCCCTTTCTCAGAGGGATCAGACCTGAAGGATGTGCTGGGCCGGGGGGGTGGACCAGAGAAGGTTCAGGTCACGACGGGAGGTAGAGATGGAGGCCCTGGGATGACACTGGAGAAAGTTCGATGGGGACAAGGAGGAGCATAAATAAAGTTCGAAAAAAAAAAAAAAAGCTGCCTTTCTTGTTTTCTAGGTTTTTGCTTTGTTTCAGTTATAGTCTCCTAAATATTTCACATTGAAAGATGCTTATTCCTCTGTCTGGTTCATAAATAACTGACTGTCCTGAACTGACATTTCAGTGCCTATGACTGTGATGTCACAGTCTGTTATCATGGAGAGCACCATGACGTCATACTGTACCTAGTGCACGATGAGGCCAGAAAACCATGAAGACTTTTAGAGAATTCACTGAAAAGTAGGCAAGTGTACCGTGAACTGTGGGAAAGCCAAGTGAAGTTTAAAAAGGTATTCGTTGAGAAATTTTAATAGCTGAACAGAGTACATTTATGACATTATATACTGAAGTGACTGCCTGCTCATTTAAAATAATTTCTTCCCATGCCGCTTTTGCAAGTCTGAATATTCCATTGCTTAACCTTGATACAAAATGGCTGCCTCAGTGAAAATGAGTTGTGTGCTTTTTGAATGTCTGTTCTCTTTCGAATAAATCCATATATATTTTTGCCCTTGTCTCTAACTCTGACCTTCATACTCTTCTTACTGACGCGACCCTTTGATGCAACAATACCACTAGTGCTTGCAGTGCTGATGGCCTATGTTTGGGTGTGAACTAGAGATGTTGGAGGGTCAACTGGGTGGAGGAAGATCGAGCATCCCAAGTACTGCTCTCTTTCTCTGGGGAGGGAGTGGCACAGGACCAGGGCAGCACTGCCCACTAACGGAGGCTAGGGACCAATACACCAGAGTAGCGGAAGAATCTCAGATGTCTGGCACATCACACATGGGGGTGTGCGTGGGGCTGCCATTTATGTCACTGCATGCTACTTCTCCATGCCACAAAGAGGGAGGAGGGGGGCACAGAAAAGGGAAAATAGTCCAGGCTGGCATGGATGACCACCACTTCTTGCAAGCTCCGCACCCAGCGCCTCAGGCACGGCCATCGGAGCCTTGACTGGCAAGTCGAGAATGCTCCTCGCCACCCCTGCTGCAGGGGGAAGGCTGAGGAGGAAGGCCAGGCAAGACCCAAGAAAAGCTGGGGTGAAGGGGCTGAGGGGCTGGTGAGATGGTGAGCCAAGCCAGGATTGGGGTAGGAAAAAAAAATAATACTCCTCTTATTGAAACACTGACACACTACACTCTCCATCTCATTTTTTTCCTAAATTGATGCTACCCTGTCTATAAATTTCATGAACTCATTTGTTCAGCTGGCTGTGGGGGCTGTGGGGGCAGTTAAGTAGCTGTTTTCCATTACCATCTTCCTTTTTCTTTTCTATTTTGCCCAACATATATTTGTACACCTTTCTTTCTACCCTCTTTGTGTTGCTTGCATGCATGTGCAAGAAATACATTGCTTTCAGCAGTTCGAGAGAATGTCTAAATGTGTCAGGAAATTTAGGCCACATCACCACACAATCAGCTGTTTTGGTGCATTACAAGCTACCAAAACAGCTGATTGGTGTCCCCATGGCGATGGCTTCTCCGTCAGCTTCTCACAGTTCCCAGGAAGCAGACAGAAAGCCACCGCCCACCATTCAGTGTGCCTTCCTGATGATACATTTCAATAAAATAAAAAAAAAAACATCGGGGTGCCCAATCCCCCTGTCGGCATACCCCCTTCCAGTTAAATTTGCCGATGGGGGAGCCCACTCCCCGTCAGCATAACATCCCCCCTCCCAAATTTGTTGTGTGCTGAAGGGTTCCCAATCCCCCCTCGGCTCTTGCTACCCCCCGCACTTATATGTGCCGATGGGGTGCCCAATCCTCCTGTTGGCATGCCCCCTTCCTGGTAATTTTACTGATGGGGAAGCCCACTTCCCATTGGCATAATGCCCCCCCAATTTCTTGTGTGCTGAGGGGTACCCAGTTCCCCTTGGCTCTTATTTCCTCCCCCCCAGCACTTGGTATGTGCCTACGGGGGTGCCCAATCCCCCATCAGCTACAGCTCCCCCCCCCGCAAACACTCAGGTAGCACGTTGGAAGCCCACCCCAGCATGCCAAATTTGAACGTCCCTGCAAAAAGGAAAACCTTCCGCAAGGTTTTTTTTTAAATAAGCCTGTAAACTAGAAAACCATCCCTCATTGATTCCGGTGGTCCCTCTCCCAACCTGCGGCCCACCCTCTGCATACCCCACCTCCCCAAACCCCCTTACCCCATACCCCCTCACCCCCATACTTACCTCTGGAGCTTGGTGCGATGATCTTGATGGACCGGGAACATGTTTGCACTCTTCAAAACTGACCGCGAACTGAAGAAATGCTGGTAAGCTGTATAATGGCATAAATGTTTTTTTTTCAACTTTGGTGCATATCTTGGCCATTTATGGGAATTCTTTCACCAAATTTTCAACATGTGGTTCTTGGGACCCCACCTCATGAACTCAGTCACTGTCATTTTGTTATTCTGTCCCAAAAGGTGATTTTCCGGTCACTGCGTGGAACCACCATTTGGGATCAATTAACGAAAAGACAGTGTCACAGTTCATGAGGTAGACCCCCAAAAACCTTATATTGAAAATTTGGTGAAAAAATTCCCCAAAATGACTGTTTTACGAGCGTGCATTGCACAGTTCCTACGCTCACTCATAACTTCGAGCATTTTTAATATTGAGACTCCAGATTTTCAACATTTGCCATTTTACCACACTTTCTTATGAAAAGTACAGCTGTCATTTTTTACATCTCACCTGAAATGTGTTTTCGCACATGTAGTGCACAATGGTGCGGTCAGTGTACAAAATCAATGTTCAGGACAGATTAAGAATAACACAGTGACACTGTTCATGAGGTAGGCCCCCAAAAACCCTATGTTGAAAATTTGGTGAAAAAACTTCCCAAAATGACTGTTTTACGAGCGTGCATTGCGCAGTTCCTATGCAGACTCATAACTTTTGAGCATTTTTAATATTTTCACTCCAGATTTTCAGCATTGCCATTTTACCACACCTCCTTAGGAACAGTACAACTGTTATTTTTCACATCTCACCCAAAATGTGTTTTTTGCACATGTAGTGCACAGTGGCATGGTCGGTGTGCAAAATCAATGTTCGTGACAGATTAAGAAAATCACAGTGACACTGTTCATGAGCAGAGGTATTAAACTGGCTATGTTGAAAATTTGGTGACAAAAGTCCACATAGTGACTGTGTTACGAGTGTGCATTGTGCAATTTCCACGCACCCTCGTAAGTTCACAAATTCATAATCTTTTTAGTCCAGATTTTCAACATTGTCATTTTTCCATACCTCCTTATGAACTATACAACTGTCATTTTCACATCCTGTTCAAAATGTGTTTTCACACCTGTGTTGCTAAATGGTGCAGTCACTGTGCAAAATCACCTTTCGGCTAACTAACTGATAGTGTCACTGTTCAAGTGGTGGGGTCACAAAAAGCCCATGTTGAAAACATGGAGTAATAATACCAAGAAATGCCCAGGGTGTTAGGGTTTTCAACCATAATGCCCTACCCTGTAGGGACTGACAGGCGTCAGGGTTGTGACTTGTGATTGTCGACAGTAATGTTCATGTCATTCTACCCCCACCCTGCAGCCAGTGGCAGGCAGGTGCACCTTGGACCCTTTGGCCCCAGAGTTCACCCCATTCTCCTATACTGCACCCATTTCAATGTATTTCCTTATGGAATGAGGTGAGTGTAAAGCCCGAACACTTCAAAGCACCTCTCGACACTTGTAAGTGTCTGCAGAGTCGGGTGAGGTGAAATGTCGTGACTGTTATGGGAAATGACCCAAAGCTCACCCCAATGTCTGTCCATCTCTGCAGGGTGGGGGTGGAGTTGGCGTCAGTTCAATACTTCACTGCTATTCCTTGCAATTCCTATACTTCATCTGTCTTAACTCCTGCACTTCCACTGCTAATGACAGCAAGCAACACTTGGTATTGACAAATGCTTGTTTTGATTAAAAAATGATCACTGTCTACTGTTCTCCAAAATATAACCACCGATTCATACCAGATTTCGCAGATCTTCTTTCTTCATTAACTCTAAAGAGGATGATGCAGTGTGGTAAGGTCAAATCCCACCACCATCAAACAATCACAGTGTGACTTTGTGCAAGCCATTTAATGCTTTCGAACTCTGGTCCACAGTGCTACAGAAATGGGTACGAGCAGGACCCCACTGAAAACAAGATATTGTTAGTAAACAGGGCCACGTTCTTCTCTTGGGTAAACATTGTACCCTTGAACACACCTCTTGTACCCCCTCACATTACTTAATTCAAATATTTAATTTTTCTCTTCAGTAAGGGATTTAGTCACATCTCTCTTCTCTGGAAAACTGTTACATTCACCTCTACCTAAAGTTTTAATAGACACAAAATGCTACTTTTCAGCTCCTAACATACAGTATTCCATTAAATGAGAGCACATTGCACCTATTCCCAAAACGTTACACTGGCTCTCTGGCTCTTTCTGTATTCAATACAAGACTGTTCTGGCTGTTTATAAAAAAAAAAATCTTGATTTTCGTGCTCCATCCTATTTTTAAGTTCGTCGTGTGTGCAAGAACAGACAAACTTGTTGATATGAGAGTTACTATACACAGTAGTGTGAGGGGTGCTAGCCCAATGGTCAGCGGTGCTGCAGGGGCCAGTCCATGGCCGGCAAATCAATAGGCAGTGTCCTGATGACACTGTTTTGCTAAGGGGGCTGGTCTGGGCAAACATTTCAAAGGACAGAGCTGACGCTGTGTGCAGCTCTGTCCTTTGAAATGCAAGCCATTCAGCTGCAGCTCAGCGTGTCTCTTCTGGTTAAACAATTTCTCTGTCCCTGCAGCTCAGTGTGTCTCTCCTGGTTAAACAGTTTACCTGTCCCTGCAGCTCAGAGGGTCTCTCCTAAACAATCTGGTCCCTGCAACTCAGCATGTCTCTCCTGGTTAAACAATTTCCCGGTCCCTGCAGCCCCATAGTGTGTTTTTGCCTGGTTAAGCAATTCCCCTTTTCCCTTTCCAGCACTGGGATGCTCACTCCTGGTGTTGGATTGTCCCCCTTCCCCTTTTATATCTGTAGCCGACATCAGGGTGCCCCAATGCCCTTGTCAGCATCCCCCCCCAACATACACACACACACACACACACACACACACACACACACTCTATTGTAATTTGTGGCACGTTGGGAACCCACCTCAGTGTGTGTAAATGTATAGGTTTTTTTTTGTTTTACCCGTAAATGAAGAAAACCTTCCCTTGCAGTCTTTATTTTTTTTTTAATTTCATCTGTAGAAATGAAAATGGTCCCTCGTTGTCTCCCTGTCCCCTCCCCCATTTGACCCTCCCTCTGTGTACCCAACTCCCCACACCCCCCCTTACCCCATACTTACCCTCCAAGGTCAGCGGACACGATCTTCTGTGGAGTGGGATGTGCCTGCACTCTTCAAAGCTGACTGGCAAACTGAAAGAATTCAAGGTAAGCCTTATAATGGGAATCAATGGGGGTTTCAACTTACCTTGATAGCTCGGCCATTTTTAGGAATTTTGGCCCAATTTTCAACATGGGATTCTTGGGACCCCACCTCCTCAACATGTTAGTGTAATTTTATTTCTCAGTCCTGAAAGGTGATTTCACGGTCGCTGTGCAGAATCACCTTTTGGGACTGAGTAATGAAACAACTGTGCCACCATTCATGAGTTGGGGTCCCAGAAAGCCCATGTTGCAAATTTGGTGAAAAAATTCCAAAAAAATTACTGTTTTATGAGCGTGCATTGTGCAGTTTCTGTGTATGCTCATAACTTCACCAATTTTAAATATTTTCACTCCAGATTTTCAACATTGCCATTTTTTCACACCTCCTTATGAACAGTAAAGCTGTCATTTTTCACATCCTGCCTGAAATGTGTTTTCGCACCAGTTGCGCAGAATGGTGCAGAAGCTGTGCGAAATTCATTTTCTGGATGGAGTAACAAAATCATAGGGTCACTGTTCATGAGGGTACATCCCAAAAAGAACATATTGAAAATCTGGTGAAAAAATGACCGTCTTGCAGGTGTGCATTGCACAGTTTCTATGCACGCTCGTAACTTTGCCAATTTCTCATATTTTCACTCGAGATTTCAACATTACCATTTTTTCACACCTCCTCATGAACCGTGCAATTGTCTTTTTTCACATCCTGCCCAAAATGTGTTTTAGCACCTGTGGCACTGAATAATGCAGTCACTGTGCAAAATCAACTTTTGGGATTGAGTAATGAAATGATAGTGCCACTGTTCCTGAGGTGCTGTCCCAAATGATGATGTTGAAAATTTCAAGTGAAAATACCAACAAACATTTGGTCCATTAGGGTTTCCAACTGTAACCCCCCAACCCTGTAGAGACTGACAGGTGTTGGGTGTGTGCCTTGGGGTTGTCTGCCATAATGTCACATCATTCCACAACCACCCTGCAGCCAGTGACAGGCATCAGGGTGCGCCTTGGAGTCTTTGGCCCAAACATTCACCCCATTCTCCTATACTGCACCCATGTCAGTTTATTTCACTATGGAATGGGGTGAGTGTGAAGGCAGAAGACCTCAAGGCATACTGTGATGCCTGTAGGTGTCTGCAGGGTGGGGTAGAATGGCATGAGCGTTATGGCTGATGACCCAACGGGACACCTGCAAAGCCTGGCAGTCTCTGCAGGGTGGGGGTGGGGCATTAGGGTTGGAAACTTTAATACCTCATTAAGAAAGTAAATTGGGGAGGGACGTTTGATGCCACCTACAGTACCATGATTTCAGCAAAGCCTTCAACAATGTCCAGCATAGAAGGCTGATTAACAAGATGAGTAGTCTGGCAATGGTGCACAAACTGATAAACTGGGTTAGAAACTGGCTGATCGACAGGAGGTAGAGGGTGGTGGTAATGGGATCCAATCTGGGGAGAGGGGGTGGCCAGTGGAGTACCTCAGGGACAAGTCCTGGGACCAGTCCTGTTTAATGTCTTCATTACAGACATTGCGGGAGGGCTAGAAGCAAAGGTATGTCTACCGGTTTGCAGATGACGCCAACATCTACAACAGAGTGAATACTCCAGGAGGGGTGGAGAAAATAAACAGGGACATGGAGAGGCTTAAAAAATGGCCTGAGGATTGACAGCTGAGGTTCAATGCAAAGAAGCCTAAATAATGCACCTGAGAAGAGGGAAACCTGTGGAGAGTTACAGGATGGGGTGGAGGTGCTGATGATCACCAAGGAAGAAGGAAAAGGACCTAGGAGTTTTCAGTTCTGATGACCAAAAGGTGTCAAAGCAGAGCGCACATGTTGCACGAACAGCCAGTGCCATGCTGGGATGCACAGGCAGAGGTATCACTAGCAAACAGCATGAGGTGGTGATGCCATTGTATAATGCACAAGTGAGGCCTCACCTACAGTACTATGTGCAGATCTGGAGGCCACAAATGCACAAGGCCATTGACAGGGTGGAGGCAGCCCACAGAAAGGCAACCAAGATGGTACATGGCTTGCAACACAAAACATATCAGGGGAGATTAAAAGGGCCTCAACATGTACTTACTGGAGGAAAGGAGGGAGTCGGGGAACATGACAGATACAGTCAAGTACCTCAAGAGCATAAACAAGGTGCAGAGGTGGACATCTTTCAATACATCAAATGTTTTGCATTGACAAATGCTTGTTTTTTATCCCCCCCACCAAAATAATCATCCATCATTGTCTGCTGCGTAACCCCCTTCCCCTAAACAGTATACAGACACTGGGAGTGCCCAATTCCCCAGTGTCCTCATCTGTCTGTCCATTATTGTGAGCTGTGTAAACCACCCCAAACAGTATGCAGAAACAGGGAATGCCCAATCCCCCAGTGTCATCTGTCCATCCATTGTTGTCTGCTGTGTAACCCCCCCAACAGTATACAGACACTGGGGATGCCAACTCCCCCCCATGACACCAGTCTACATGACGAACGTTCGGCATTGACAAATGCCTTTCCTAACTGAGTCACTTCCTGCACTCCTTCGATTCTGTTCAGCCCCCAGTTTCTCTCCATTCCTGGTCTCCCTTGTCTCCTTTGAGGGTTGTTTCTTCAGCTTCTCTCCTCCCCATGTCTGGAACAAAGTCCCTCTTCATTTTTGTTGAATTGACTCCACTCAGCTTTTTAAGCCTCTGCTCAGAAATTGTTTAACCCATGACTCCATAAATCAATGTTTTTGGCTGTCAATAATAGTGATTTGTTTAGCATTTTTGATCTGTTCTTCAAACATCATTATATGTCAACAAATATACAGGCTTGAAGTTTAATTGTAAGTATGATATTTTACTGCTGTTTCAGGATATTTATTCTTCCGTTATTCAGAGTTATATCTTTTTCTGTTTTATTGTATTACTTTGCAAATCATTTTGCATTACCATGCTATAAAAGTTACTATATAAAATTAAATTGTTTTGTATTGTATTGAATCACATTTCACTGTGTTGTATTGTACTGTGCTGTATTGTACTGTACTGTACTGTGTATAGTCAAGTCTTACAGCTACAGTACACCCTATCTAGGTGTAGCTGAGTTTTTTTTTTTCATTTGACATACTTTATTAAGCATATCTCGATACATCAGCATATGAAAGTAAATGTAATAATGTCAATGCATACTGGCAAGAAGGCCATACACAGGTTAATAAAATAGAATAGAATAACATTCTGAGAAAATAAAATCAACACCACCTTGAGAAAAAAAAAACAACACCACCCTCCCTCCCCCATGGTGCATCTCCTATACTTTATTATTGTAAGGTTAACAAGGAAACAGCAAGGATAGTCGTTAAGCTATAATTAAAGAGGGAGGAGAGGTTTGTGAACTCAACACAAGACATCGTATTAAGACAAATAGAGGGCATATAATTTCCCCAATTTTTTGTTAAAAGATGAGAGGCGATAGCGCACACTCACAATTAAGTGTTAAAGCGGAGTGCGAATGATATTTCATGCAACCATTTCGCATGAGAGATGGTGACTTGATCCGTCCAGTGCCTCAGCACTAGCTTTTTGACCGCCATTGAGATTAGAGCCATATGAAACCTTCTCTCCTTCACCGGAATTCCAGAGTAATCTCCCAAGATACATATGACAGGGGAGAAGAGGCCCTGTAGTCCCAGCAATGGGTCTAGAGCAGATTCAATTTGCTTCCACAACGGAGATATCCTTTCACAGGACCACAATATATGGAGGAGCGAGCCTTCCTCTTTGTTGCACCTAGAACACGTGTTGGAGGGAAGCCTCTTCATTTGAGCCAATTTTACCAGAGTATAATACATATTGTTTAAGATACAGTATTGTGTAAGTCTATATCGGTCCTGGGTGAAATATGTGTATAGGCCTGTCCATACTGAATGCCAGTTAATAAGTTCGTCAGGGAAAGAAGCCTACCAGACCCGAGAACCAGCAATCGAAGGGGGCTGAGGAAAGGTGAGGACCAGCTTATATATGGTAGAAATGCCATGGGATTTGCAAGCAAAAGTCTTAATTTGCTTGAGTAAAGCTTTATACGAGAGGGGTTGCACTCTTTCCCCACTACCTTAGCCAGTAGGTGCTTAAGCCTCAAAATTTGAAAGACAGCCCACGACGTTAGACCCAGTTTAGTGAGAATCTCCTCAGTGGATAAGATAGCACCATTTGAGTAAAAGTCAGCCACCATGAGCTCAGGAGGAAGAGATAGCCAGCACTGAGATATGGGAACTCTCCCTATTTTAAGATGCAAATTGGCATATAGTGGCTGAGAAGGATCAGAACTCGGAAGTACCTTATAGAAGCTGAACATTTGAGAGAGAACTCTTAGTGAGGTACCAATCGGAAAGAACTGCAGGGCTCTTGGCAATTTTTTAAAAGGCGTATAAAAGAGCGAAGAGGGAGCTAAATTATGTGCAGTGAGAATGTCAGACTCTATATGTAGCCAAATAGGAACACAGTCATGATGAGCACAGAGTTCGGCTAAAGAAAACCACTTCACACACTTATAAAGGTGACAAGCCCAACAGTAAAACAGGAAGTTAGGGAGACGCAAACCCTCCATCTCCTTAGGTAAGGAGAGCTTAAGGTAGGATCTTCTGATTGCCTTATCTTGCCAGATAAAGGAGCTAACATCAGAGTGGATGCACTGAAAAAAGGACAAAGGTAACCAGACGTCCAACATATTTAGTGGATAAAACAATCTGGGTAGAACATTCATCTTGACTGTGTTAATTCTGCCCCAAAGCGAGAGATGGAGCTTCTTCCATCTTGATAAGTTCTGTTGAATGTTGGACCACAGATCCTCCAAATTAAGTTTGCAGAGTAATAGAAAGTCCGAGGTAATATAAATGCCCAGGTATTTAATGGACTTGGAGGTTCATTTCATACCAAACTCACTGAAAGCTGAGCTATATGTTGAAGAATTAAGGGGAAAAATTTGGGTTTTGGCAATGCTGAGTTTATAATTCGAGAATTTTCCAAAAGTATCAATAATATGCAATGCTTCTGTTAAGGAGGTGACCGGATCTGAGAGGTGAAGCATTATGTTGTCCGCATAAACTGAGAGCACAGGGTTCCTATCACCTATTGGAATGCCGGTAACTAAAGGGGAGGAATTCAGTCGCCTAATCAGGGGTTCAAGATATATATTAAAGAGAAAAGGAGAGAGCGGGCAACCCTGTTACGTGCCCGAAAAGAGAGGGAAAACCTCGGATAAGACACCTTTGCAGTTTATTTTAGCCTGAGGGGAGGCGTATAGGGTCTGAATCCATTTGATAAAGGTATTAGGAAAGCCCATTGTCTGCTGTGTAGCCCATAGGAAATTCCAATCCACTCTGTAAAATGCTTTTTCTGCATCAAGGGATATCAGGGCCATGGGGGAGGGGGAGGTCTTGGCTACCTGAACCAAATACGCCAGTTACGAAGGTGGTCAGCAGGTGTTCTACCTGACACAAATCCAATTTGCTCTGGGCTATGAAGCTGAGTCCAAACTTGTTCTATTCTACTAGCGAGTACCTTAGCTAAAATTTTAATATCACAGTTTAACAAAGAAATGGGATGATAGCTCGCGGGAGATTGGGGTGTCTTGTCTGGTTTAAGAAGGAGGATAATGGAGGCTTCTAATAGGGATGGATCTAGGGTTTGTCCTGAAAGCATATATTGATACAGGCACAATAAATAGGGAGCAAGATCTTTGGCAAAGACTTTGTAGAAATTTAAAGGGAAACCATCTGGACCAGGAGCCTTATCCATGGCGAGATTGTGAATAACAGATAGCACTTCCTGAAGAGATATAGGAGCAGATAAAAGGGATTGCTGTGAGAGAGAGAGAGAGAGAGAGAGTAGGTAATGGTGTGGCAGATAGATGCTCTAGTAATTCAGCATGAGACGGAGATGCAAGACGCTGACTATAGAGAGAGAGAAAGCTTAAACTGTCTGAAGACAGCAGTTATGTCTCTTGGATGTGTTTTAGTAGTTCCGTCCAGATCATTGATTGAGGAAATAAATCTAGATGCCTCTAGTTTCCTCAGACGCAAAGCTAGAAGATGACTTGCCTTCTCCCCCTGCTCTATATATTTTGCCTTGGTTCTTAAAATGAGAAATTCTGCTTTTTCCTGCACTAGATGAGAATACTGATTCCTTAAATTCAGCAATGATTTTAGCAAGCCGGGAGAAGAAGAAGAGGTGCGAGATTGCTCAAGTGTACGAATCTGACCCAGAAGTGAAATGGTGGCTGCCTCTCTCTTTTGTTTACGGGTGGAGGAGAGTCTGATAAACTCGCCTCGCAGAAAGCATTTTAAGGTGCACCATTCATGGTCCATTCTTGCAACAGAACCCTGTTTTTTTGCAATAAAGAGTTGAATCAAGTCTGAGATCCTGGTAATGACGTAGTCCTCCTTTAAAAGCTGCGTATTTAAATGCCATATTGAGTGCCTTTGGAGATTTTGATTTAACATGACTGTGACCCATGTCACAGCATGGTCCGATATAACAATCGGTTCTAGAGCAGAATCATTGAGACCGTGTATGAGAGAATGACTAAGTAAAATATAATCCAGCCGAGACCAAGTGGAATGCACCATGGAGTAAAATGAGAAAGCATGGGTTTTAGGATTTAGGAGGCACCAGGGATCACACAATCCAGTAGAGTCAAGAAATTCAGCAAATACCCTTTGGACTTGAGAAGGGGGCTTAGGCAAGGAATTAGATCTATCCAAGTCCTGTGTGGGTGGTAGGTTCCAGTCCCCCGAGAATTAAGGGAAACACAGAGAACCTTTATAATTCAGTCGATAATTCCTGAAAAAATTCAGAATTTCCCCCCACAGGCCCATACACACTCCCCAGGACCAATTCAGTACAGTCCAATAATCCTTGGACTAAAATATATCTCCCCTGTGGATCAGCAATTGTTATTTTGGGCTAAAAGGCTATCACCTTGTGAATTAAAATAGCAGTACCACCACTGGTGGATGAGTTACCAGAAGCAAAAACTTGCCCAATCCCAAATCTGCGCAGGCCCCCTGCTTCCCAAGGGAGCAGATGGGTTTCCTGGATGAAGGAGATATGGGCGTTCAATAATGATAAATGTTTTAAGATTTGGATTCTCTTGTTAAGATCACGAGCCCCTCTTACATTCCAAGTTATAAACTTTTTCAGACCAGTAACCATTGTAGGTTATACCAACCAATGCATATCCAGACCAATGTAATATGAGAGTGCACCACTAATCCCCCCCCAACCAAAATTGCCTACAAATTATTAAATTGGTGTTCCTGCAAGACCCCCCAAAAAAACCTGAACATACATCTGCCCATAATGGCAGTTATGAGGTACGGGGAAACCCCATCATCAACAATAGAAAACGACGGAACACCATAGTTTCCAAGCCCCCATAATCCCCCATATAACTATTTACAAGTATCCTCTACCTAGCTTTAACTCTGGTAAAGAAACTACATTATTATTCAATGGTAGAGAGCCCACAAGTACCCCATTGTAACTACTCTCAATATCTCTAACCAAATATGGGGTTACTGAATTTGGTAAGAACTCACATTGGGTACACCTCGGACCCCAAATTGGGCATTAACATAGACCAGTCTAACAGACCAAAAGGAATCCCCAGAGTGTCAAGCCATACAAAGCAAATAGCGAGAGTAGTTAGGGTACTACCCCCCATACTTCAGGACGTGTGGTGGGTTACTCTTAAGCCAATACCCTCTCCCTCCCACCCCCACACTTCAATAAGAAAAAGGATATTGAATTTATTCTGAAATCTGGACTGAGATACCCCAACAATATATAAGCTTCATGCAAACCCAATAAATTGAGCCATATTCCTGTGAGAACCAAAAGGGAAGTAAAGTCAACACCACACTCTCTGACAGAATTAGTAGGCAAAAGATATGAATGTGTGGTAGACGAGACTGCAGAGAGAGCTGAAAACAAGCCTAAAGGATAGGCATACCAAAAAGAGTGGTGAGAGAGTGAAGGAGACATGAACGATAAAAGAGGAAAAAAGGACAGGAGTCCTATAGAGAAGGAGTAGTCGAGGAGAGTCAAACACCATTATGCTGAGAGTGGTGTAATTATCTCACTAAATATAGAAGATCGAGAAATATAGAATGAAGCTGAAACAGCCAGAGAGAATAGGTTTAGTAGTAAGCAGGAGGATAGATAATAAGAATCTTTCCAGAGTTGTTTGCATAAAGTAACAGCAGAAACATTGCCAAAAAGAGTAAACATAGCAGGCAGTTCCTCAAATATACGGGTGTTCCCCAGGGGAACCATATTGGTAACGGGCCAAACTGTCCCATAAAAAACAGTCCCCACTGGAAACAAGGAGTTGCAAGAAAAGGGGATCCATGGGAAAATGGTGCCTCGTTGCCACGCAGAGTCCTCCAGGCCCACAGGACATCATCCGCCTCTCCCCTCAGCCGCCGCCATCCTCTCCACACCGGGGAAAAACTCCCCCTTCAAAGACGTCCCCTGGAACAAGCTCCTCAGTGGTAAGTCAGCTGAATATAGAGTAATACAGTCAGAAATAAACAGTTCTTTGGTAGCAAGAGAATGAGATTGCAGTCCTAAGATTTAAATAGTGAAGGCAGCTTCTTGCAGAGATCAGCTTGAGCCTGGTCGGCCGAATCGAAGGATAGCCATGCTCCATCCACCAAAACCTGTAAATGTGCTGGGTATGCCATGCAAAACTTAATACTGGCAGCTATCAGCTTGCTGACTATTGAATGAAAGGAGGCTCTTTTCCATCGAGTTTCAAGGGGTAAATCCTGAGTAATTCTTAGTCGCTTGCCCTCCCATTATATAGATTGTAACTCTCTGACTTTCGCCAAAATGTGCTGCTTTTCCAGATAGTTGAGAAAACGAACAATCATCGGACGAGGGGAGACAGTCTCTTCTGGCTTAGGACGTAAAGACCTATGCGCCCTTTCTATTAACCCATGAGGGGAAGGGCCCATGATCTTAGAGAAAAGTTTCTGCATAAACAAAATTGCAGAGGGATCTTCAGCCCCTTCTGGTAGGCCAAAGATCAAGATGTTGTTCCTCCTATTGCACCCCTCTAGATCTTCGGTTTTGAGTTGTAATTTAGTAATTTGTTGCCTGAGCTTTGTAATTTCTGGTTCCGTCCTGTCTCTCCAGGCCTCTAAGGAATAGGTGCGTGTCTCCGTGTCTGCCGTGCGAGTTCTGAGATCCTCCATTTCAGCACGAATATTTTTGAGATCAGTGGCAATATCCAGAAGCGTCTCCTTAAAGGGTTGCAGCTCTTGCAAAAAACGCTCTTCTGAAAGCAGTGCTGATGCCGACAATGCACCCAGTTGTTTAGGCAATGGTTGCTGGAGAGGTTTTGCCTTCTTCGCCTGCTTATCGGGCGAGACCGGGGGCGTATGTCTGGGCAAGGCCATTTTCATTTTGGCCTCCATCACTGCGTATTAAAGCAGTAGGTGCTTCAAAAAAAAAAAAAAACAGCCAGCAAGCTCCATTGGGTAAGCAGGAATATAAATGTTGAGGATACCCCCAATTACAAGCCAGAAAGTGCTCGATGAAATTAGATTTTCAGTTGGGGGAGCGGGAGCCGAGGGAAACAGCAGCTAGCAAGCCCAGACCATCACGTGATCTCCCGTAGCTGTCTGAGTTAATTTAGTACCTGTGTTATAGTTGGCTCTTACAGTTGCACCTAATCTGAATGAGCACAACAGATTCATTTATTACTTGTGTTATAATTAAGTCTTAAAGGTACACCCTATCTGGGTGAGCACTACAAGGTAGTTTTTATCCCTGTTTTTCTGCGCAATAGCTGAGCCTAAGAGCTGCACCCTACCCTGGTGAGCATTACAAGCTGACTTAGTATTTTGTTAACTGTGAACCTGTTGTTGGAAACCTACATTAAGGGTCTGTATAGGGATGGGGTAAAGAGGGGAGGCAGTCGGTTATGGCAGTTGTGGGGTGATGATCTCTAGGGATATGGTCTAGAGGAGGGGGCAGTGCCCCATCTGTAGGACCAAAGCAGAGCTCCAGGCTCAACTGGTGGCAGCAATGGTAGAAATATCTCAGTTGCATCTCCTGTTCAACTGGACCCCGCCCCTACATCACCACTCCCCCAGATACCCCATGGTCCTGGGGGATGGAGAGTGGTGGGGAGCAGGAGAGGGGGGCAGATGCAGCCATAAGGAGGTTGACCAGCCCAGCATCATCCAGATGGTGAACAGTTTCACACTCCAAGAGGAAGCTCAGGCACCTGGCTTCACTGGGGGGGGTGGACTCCAAGCCAGTCAATGGGAAAGGGCAGGACAACATGATGGCACCCAGGGAAAGCAAGTCTACCGGGAGAGTCTTGGTGGTCTGGGACATGATGATTGGAGGGGTAAAGAGGGTGGTGGTGGGGGGGTTGAATGGGAAGGGATAGTCCAGTGCTTTTCTGGTGCATCACACATCAGAAATTTAAATAGGTTAGGGAGGATGGCAGAGAGGGAGCAGGGGGAGCTGGGGTTGCTGGTACACCAGGGCACCAATGACCTGGTGAAACAGTAAATAGATATGGTGAAGCAGGACTTCTGTAGACTGGGGGACAGACTGGTGGCACACTCAGACTCCCTAGCCTTTTCCGAAGTCCTCCCTGTGTGGGACAGGGAGGGGAAGCAGGATAGGGTAAGGAGTGATGTAACTGAGAAGTTTAACAGTTGGCTTAGGGGATGGTCTCAGGAAAAGTGGGTACCACTTTGTGGGGGATTGGGGGAATTCTGGGGCAGGAGACTTTTCAATGGGGACAGACTTCACCTGACAAGAGAGGGGGCCTGCGCACTGGGGTAGACGTTTGACATCTGTCTTAGATGTTTAAACTGACTGCATGGGAGACTGAAGCTAGGGGAAACCATGTTGGCAGGTGAAAGGAAGGGGATCCTAACTAGTACTCCCACACATCTGGAGGCTTGTAGACTAGGTGAGGAGGCATTAGAGAGAGGTGATGCAAAGTGTGCAAACACCAAAAAAAAATGGATGAGAGGAAAAGGAAAGAACAAAGGTCATAGCAATGGAGGATCAGGTGTCAGATAGAAGGGATATGTCTCAATGCCAGGAGCAGGGGTAACAGAGCCAGTCAGCTCCAGGCACTGATGGCAGAAACAGAGGTGGATCTATCACAGGAATGTGGGCTTCCGAAAATAATGACTGAGACCTGGTGGTCCTGGGTATTCATTGTTTAGGACAGATAGAGGAATAGGTAGATGGGGAGGAGTAGCCCTTTTTATCAAGGAGGGCATCAGGGTGGTGGAAGATGGGTCCATTGGGGTAGTAATGGAGAGACTGAGTCACAGTGGGTGCAATTCAAGGCATCTCAGGCAAGAAGCTGCACTGTGGGATTATCCCTAGATTTATTGAGCACAGAGAAGAGAGAGAGACTGAGAGCTCAGGGAAGAACATGAAAGAGGGGTGGCAAAGGGGACGTAGTGGTGGTGGATGATCTATACTTGCCAAACATTGATTGGGATATTCCAGTGGCTGGGAGCACCAGAGGTCAGGCATTTCTAGATGCCTTCCAGGACTGTCTGTTGGTACAGCTAGTTAAGGAACCCACCAGGTGGGGGGACAGCTCAGGGCAATGTGTGGAAGTATTTTTTCACAGAGAGAGTGATGGATACATGGAACAGCCATCCTGAGGGGGTTGTGGGGTCTAAAACTGTGGGAGAATTCAAGAATGCATGGGACAGACATAAGGCAATTTTTGTGGGGGGTAGGAAGAAATAGGCCGTTGGTTAAATAGGATCTGCAGCTTATCCTCTAGGTAGGGAAATGGGCAGACTAGGTGGGCCAAGCGGTCCTTACCTACTGTCAAAGTCTATGTTTCTATGTTTCAGGCAGATTGCAATTCTTAATGTGGTGCTCACCAACCTGGAGGTGATTAGAGCTGTGAGAATATGGGAGGCACTGGGCAACAGCGACCATGACTCCTTTTGGTTTGAAATTGAACTTGACCTTTGGTCTGGAAAACCCCAATGAAAGCTGAAGTCCTGGATTTCAGAACAATGGACTTCAACAGGCTAAGGGAGCTGGCCATGGAAAAGCTAATTGGGATGGACAACATGGGGGTGTGGATGAGAGATGGGGAACAATTAAGAGAGCCATTCTAGAGGTATTGAAGTTATGCATGATAATGGTAACAAAAAAGAAGAGGTTCAAGAGATCATTATGGTTCTTGGCAAGAGTCCAGGGAGCAGAGAGGGCAAAGAAAAAGGCCTTCTACGAGTATAAAGAAAAGCAGGGGGAAGAAGAATGGAAATACATACTGAAAAACAGGAAGGCAAACAGGGCAGTTAGTGAGGCAAAAGCAGACATAGAGCTGTGTATTTAGAAAGGGGATCAAGAGCAAAGAAAAACAGTTCTTCCTATATATTAGGGAAAAAGTAAGAAAGGAGGGGGAATCTTAAGTTTAGCAAAGAGGGATAGGGTGATAGAGGAGGATGGGCAAAAAGCCGTTGTCCTTATTGATTACTTTAGCTCAGTTTTCACTAAGCAGAACAGTGGACCCATGCCAGAGGGTGGCATCAAAGTAGCCATGAAAGGAAGTCCCAGAAACGAGGCAGCCTATATTTACAAGAGAAAGGATCCAGAAAGGGCTGGCAGCTCTACAGACAGATAAGGCCCTGGGAGCAGATGGGTTACTGAGGGAGCTGGCAGTAGAAGTGGTGAAACCTCTGACAAATCTATTCAGCAGCTCTCTTAGACTTTTGGTAGTTCTGAAGGATTGGAGGGTGACAAACATAGTTCCTTATCAATGGGGGGACAAGGAACATGCAGACAATTACAGATCTGTCAGTCTTACCTCTATTGCAGGGAAGCTGATGGAGTCACTGGTGAAAGAGGGCCTTGTGAAATACTTGGAGAGCATTGAGCTCCATGATAGTAAGCAGTATGGATCCATGGCAGGGAGGTCTTGTCAGACTATCCTGATAATTTTCTTTGACTAGGTGATGAGGAAGTAGGATAGTGGCCATGCTGTGGATGTGCTCTACTTTGACTTCAGTAAGGCCTTCAACTTGGTGCCTCACTGATGCTTGCTGAACAAGATGGAGGATCTGTGTGCAGCTAAGGTCATAGTAAACTGGGTAGGTAACTGGCTAAAAGGGAGGCAGCAGAGGGTTGTAGTCAGTGGGGTCAAGTCAGTGGAGAGGGAGGTCACAAGTGGGTGCCACAGGGATTGATCTGTTCTGGGACCAGGCCTCTTCAATATGTTGATTAATGACATTGGTGAGAGTATCCGGGGCAGGGTGTCTCTCTTTGCAGATGACACTAAGTTCTATGGGAGGATGGATATCAATGAGGGAATCAGGCAATGCAGAGTGATGTATGAAAGCTAGAGGAGTGGTCTAAGGTTTGGAAGTTGAAACTCAATGCCAAAAAGTGCAAGGTAATGCACCTAGGGAACAAGAACCCCTGGAGAAAGTACTGGATGGGAGGTTTAAGACTTAGCACTATGGCCGAGGAACGGGACCTTGGAGTTATTATCAGTGTCTCTCTCAAACCATTGTGTCAGTACACCAAGGCATGTAATAAAGTGAGTAGGATGCTGGGATGTATTGGGTGGGGTATTGATAGCTGAAGGGAAAGGTAATACTTCTGTATATATCCTTACGAGGCCACACCTATAGTATTGCGCCCAGTTCTGGAGTCCCCACCTCAAGAAGGACAGAAATAGGCTGGAGACGGTTTAACACAGGGTAACCAAAATGATTCAGGGCCTCATAGGGCAGGTCCTATGAGAAGCACTTCAAGGCACTGAACAAGTACTCACTGGAGACCAGAAGGGAGAGGGAAGATATGATAGAAACCTTCAAGTTCCTAAAAGGAATAAGTGAGGTGAACTGCGGAGAAATATTTAACTTAAATACTAGTTCAAAGTCACAGGGACATGAGGAAGTATTATTTTACAGAAAGGCTGATGGAACCATGGAACAGTCTGCTTGCCAAAGTGGTAGCTGCTTAAATTGCTGGTAGGTTGAAGCATGGCTGGAACAGAATGAAAGGTATAGTGGTTGCTCAGGGTGGCAGAAGCTGGAAGGGAAATGGGGTGAAGGATTGAGTAGGCTAAGACCCTGGAGGGACAGTAGGTCCCAAGGCTAAATAGGGTGTAGGAAGATTGTTCCCCTGATAACTGGTCTGGGACCAGCCCTGGTCTGAGACCAGTTTCTGACCAACCTGGTCTGAGATCAGTTTCTTCTTCCAGCTGAACTTGTCTGGGATCAGTCTTTGTCACATATATGTCTAACCACAGGCTTGCTAGTCATCAGCCAGTATAGTGTAGTGGTTAGTGCACTAGGCTGTGATCCTGAAAGTCTGGGTTTGAATCTCACTTTTCCCTAAAATTCTTTTGACCCCAAATTTCACTGGTTTCATGATCCATGGTGACATGGAGTTGGTAATAGTAAATCTACACTGCAGGGAGTTGGTGCAGGAAAAAAAAAACTAAGTGCAACAAAGAAAGCTCCTGTACAGCAATGAAACTGGCCCCAGACCAGGTGGCCCAGAAACTGGTCTCAGACTAGGCTGATCCCAGACCAGGTTGCACCAAAACTAGTTTCTGACCAGTTGTCAGGGGAACAAATTTCCTGCAGCATTAGTGTACTAGGCTGTAATCCTGAAAGTCTGGGTATGAATCTCACTTTCCCCTAAAATTCTTTTGACCCCAAATTTCACTGGTGTAGTGATCCATGATGGCATGGAGTTGGTAATAGTAAATCTACACTAAAGGGAGTTGGTGCAGGAAAAAAAAAACTAAGTGCAACAAAGCAAGCTCCTGTACAGCATTGAAACTGGCCCCAGACCAGGTGTTCCAGAAACTGGTCCCAGACCAGTCGTCAGGTGAACAATCTTCCTACACCTGCACTAACCACTACACTATGCTGGCTGCTGCCTAGCAAGCCTGTGGTTAGACACATATGTGACAATAACTGATCCCAGACCAGTTCAACTGAAAGAAGAAACTGGTCTCAGACCAGGCGGCACAGAAACTGGTCTAAGACCAGGCAACTCTGAAACTGGTCTCAGATGAGACTGGACTCAAATCAAGTTACTCGTAAACTGATCTCAGACCAGGCTGGTCCCAGACCAGTCGTCAGGGGAACAATCTTCCTATACCATATTTCTATGTATTGTATTGTGTAGTAGTGTCTTAAGTAAAGCCAAGGGGTGCATTTTCAGTCACCCATGAAGGTCCTACACATAATTACTAAAGGGAAATATTTTCTGGCTGCAAAGGCTCACAAATTATTTCCAGATTAGGGGAATTTTGATAGGATCATCTAAATCATGATATTGTCCCACAAAGGACCAACCAGTGGAAGAGAGCAAAAAATGTGTCTACTGGCTGACTTTAAAATCAAATGTTATAACTTAGGGCCCCATCCACAAAGGGTATTGGTGTGCAACATGTCTATATGTTCTGTGCCAAAGCCACGAGTATTGGCCAGAAAAACAATCCATAGTGCACACTGTGCACTGAAAGTGCAGTGCATACATGGCCACACAGTGGTCAAGTGCAGTGAAATCTAGGGTAATGTCTGTAGATACTTATGATTTGTGGACATGGAGGTGACCAACAACACAAGATAGGTGTTCACACAAGCATATCTGAGGCATGGAAACTAATCCACCAGGGGAGCTGCAGAAGCAATAACATATACCCATACCCAAATAGTGTAACACATCGGAACATCAGAAACACAACATAACTTAACATAGCCACACAAATAGTACTGCATAGACAGTGTTGGCATTAAAGAGGGGCTTGACACAGCTTTGTCACTGTAGTTATGAAGTGGTCTTCCATAGTCTTGCAGCACTGCCATTGAGAAAGAGAAGGGCAGTACTTCTCATAACGGGGCCTCCATAGCTCTCACATCTCTCATAAAGTGTGATTACCACACATGTGTTCACAATCTATGCACCCCCAGAATGTACAGTGGTGCACATTCATGAATCCCACCATACCCCTCTCCCTGGACTCATCCCCACCATGACATCAGAACCCGGCCCATTCAAACAGCAGTAAAAGAAATTACCACAGACACAATACACAATGTATCAAAATAATTTATTTAAATCGTACACAATTGGGTGCTCTTAGGTGTTTGTCCCTGTGTTCAGGATGTGCCACACCTGGCATAGGCCTTCATGGTACTTGATAACCTGCAGGGTGTCCATTGGTATTAGCTCAGATCACTAGGATGCAGCACATTATGGGTGAGTACTGACTCGCATTGCAAACCGGACCACATTAGTGGTGACAGAGACCCTTGGCACTCCCACCTCCTCCAGCTACCACCCAGCTGTGCCACTTGTCAGTAGCCCTCCCTTTGGCTCATCTTTAGAAGTGTCCTCCCCAAATAGCCAGAGGCCATACACAAGGCCTACTCCCAGTGCCATTGCTCCTCCTCTTTTTTCCTGTCATCCACTAGCTCCTGCTCTGCTCTCAGTAGCCCCTTCACAGCAGAAGGGTCCCCACATGGCATAGGCTGGTCTGCAACAACATACAGCACTGGACATCACTATACAGGCAATTACCTGCAAAAGTCAATGGTGAAATGTGTATGAACACATACTCTACTTACCCTGAGTTGATCCACCACATACCAGATCTTTGTCTAAAATAAATCCATCCATGGTTGGTACAGGTACATACAGTAATTCATGGACAATATTATCCATATTTGATTAACACGAGTAAGCACAAAAACCTGGAAAACCAGACAATCAAAAACCAAAAAACAGGGTCAGAAGAGGACAGAAGGGGAAGGATCCAGATTAATTTCAGTGCAGTGCAGTAACTGCTCATTGCTCTTGTTTTAAACCTAGATTTGTGTTTTTTAGTGGTGCTGTTATTCTTTTTCTGTCTTTACTTGGAATTGTTTTGGGGCTATTGAAAATTTGAAACCTAGTTTGGTGTGCTTTTAGTGGTGCTGTTTTCCTTTGCTGTCTTTACTTGGAATTGTTTTTGGGCTGTTGAAAATTTGAAACCTAGTTTGGTGTGCTTTTTGTGGTGCTGTTTTCCTTTGCTGTCTTTACTTGGAAATGTTTTGGGGCTGCTGAAAATTTGAAACCTAGTTTAGCGTGCTTTTTGTGGTGCTGTTTTCCTTTGGTGTCTTTACTTGCTGCAAATTTTCTCCCATCCTCCCTGCCCTGCCCCCACTCTTAATTAAATGCCCTGTTAAATCTGACTGATAGGAGCCAAGCACAGGGAATAGCAGGGGTTGTGGAGTAGGAGGGGCATAAGGGGGAGGAAGCCTTCCCTTGGCACAAGTGTTTTGATTCATTTTTTGTTGTTGTTTCCTTCTTTTAAAAAAGTACCTTAGGATCACTGGCAGGATTTTCAGGACAGTAAATTAATAAAGAGGGAGCTAGAAGGAGAGCTTCAGTGACAGACAACTACCGGAATAGCAATATAAGTGCAGTATAATGTGGGGAGTGGTGCAATGCAGTGGATGCGGGGCATCCGTATTCAGGCAGACCTTCTGGATGCTGAGGTGCTGCCCTATCTGCAGGCATCTCTCTGGACTGTGGGATGAGGTAGCCAGACTCAGAGCAGAAGTAAATTGGGTCAGGAGTACCTTCGCCCCAGTCAGAGGCCACCCAGTCCAATGCCGCTGCCTCAAAGGATGCCAAGAACGAGGAGCACTTGAATGATGGTGGGCTCGGGGAGGGTTAGAGCAGTCAGGCAGAGACACACCCCAAATTATTCCACTCCAGAACTCGTATGCCACACTGGCAGACGGGGACAACCAAACAGAGGTTTGCAGAGAAGTGGAAGGAAAGGTTATGGATGTCATCCGAGGAGGTGACCTCAGTGGGGAAAGCACTGGACCCCAGAGGAGGAGGAAGTGAATCCTGGTGGGGAACTCTATTTTAAGAGGGATCCAGCTAGGAATTCATGAGGGGGAGGACAGGGAGGTGAGGTGCATACCAGGTGCCACGGCATAGAGGAATAGGAGGAAGATCCTGGTGATCGCTGGGAAGGCGAGACGGGAGGGTGAACTGGATGTCATTACCCACTGAAGTACTAATGGCCTGGCAAACAGGGAGCCTAAGGAAGTTCAGGAAGTGTTTAGGAAATTGGGAAGGGGTCTCAAGCAAGTAACTACATCTGTCACCTTCTCAGAAGTACTACCTGTGAGAGGCACGGGAGAGCATAGGGGCACATGCACCAGGAACTTTAACACATGGTTGAAGAACTGGTGCTGTGAGGAATGGTTTGGATTCATTGGTGACTGGGGACCCACCTAGAGGGATGGGGGCTTATTCAAGCCTGATGGCCTGTATCCATTCTGGAGGGGAATCCAAACACTCAATGATAAGTTTAAATGCTACATGGACAAGCATTTAAGCTAGCCAAGAGGGTGGCAGGCCAGCAAAGTGTGTACCTAATTGCCCACCCCCCATAGCTAGCAGTGGAACCAGTGAACAAGAGGAGGGGATATCTCTGCAAATCAGTGTGTAAAAGATGGAGATAGACACCCAAGGGGTGGAGAGGCAGAAAGGGGGCAAAATTCAACAGAAGGGCAGACAGCATGGAAAACCAGGGAGTGGGCTTGAGTAGAACAGCTAAACAGTCCAGGGAGTTCACATCATAGAAAGCCATGCATGCCAATGCCAGGAGTCTTAACAGCAAGATGGAGGATCTGGAGACTGCAATGGCGCAGTCAGATCTGGACATTGTGGCCATCACAGAGACCTGGTGTAATGATAACCATGACTGGGAGATGGCCATACCCAGCTACAACATATTCAGAAGAGACAGGGTAGGCAGAAAGGAAGGGGGAGTAGCACTTCATGTGAAAGATGGCATAAAGGCCACAGAGATCCAGAAGGAACAAACTAGGGAAGATATACTGTGGGTTAAGCTGGAAAGGAAAATGGGGTCAGCCATCTGCACAGGGGTGGTCTACAGACCATCAGCCCAGGAAGAAGAGGCAGATAGGGAGTTAATGCTAGCCATCCAAAGGATGGCAGACAAGGGGGAGGTGGTGCTGGTTGGAGACGTCAATATTCAAGATGTGGACTAGAGCCTCCCAGCAGCAGCATCAACCAAGTGCAGATTTATCCTGGACTCCAATCAAGGTACCTTCCTTAAGCAACTGGTCATGGAACCAGCTCAGCAGAAGGCAATACTGGACCTCATGCTCACAAATGGGGACAGTGTGATGGGGTAACAGTGGGGGAGCACCTGGGAAACAGTGACCACCAGTCACTGTGGATTGAAATCACAGAAGATGCAGAACCAAACTGCACAAAAACACATATCCTGGATTTTAGGATGACAGACTTTCGGAAAATGGGGACATGCTTGAAAGAGGCACTAATGGAAATGGGGAGGGAGTCAGGGGTGGAGGAACAGTGGGCAATACTTGAAACAGGGATTAAAAAAGCAACAGTATTATGCATTAAGCAGGTTAGCAAGGGGAAAAGGAAGAGGAGGCCATCATGGTTTTCCAAGGAGGTAGTGGAGAAAGTGAAAGCCAAAAAGATTGCATTCAGGCAATACATAAAGACACAGGCAGGAGAGGATAGGGAGAAGTAACAGGAGAAGCAAAGGGATGCAGGGAGGTCAGTAAGGGAAGTCAAAGCTCAGATAGAAGAGTGCATCGCAAAATCAGTGGGTAGAGGGGACAAAGCCTTTTACAGATATACGTACTATTCATAAGTGAAAAAAGAAAGGCAAATGAAGGAATGGTGAGACTGAAGGGGGAGGATGGTGGCCACAAGAAGGATGGCAACAGTAAAGCTGACATACTGCACAGATATTTCTGCTCAGTCTTTACTGAGGAAGAGGAGGGTAATGGGCCTGAAGGAAGTACAAGGGGTGGGAACAGCGCAGAAATGGACACAAATCCCTTTACACAGGAAAGGTTCCTAAAGGAACTGGAAGGAATAAGAGTTGATAAAGCAATGGGGCCAGATGGGGTGCACCCCAGGGTCCTATAGAAACTAAGAGAGGTGGTGGCTGGACCTCTGGCTATCCTGTTTAGCCAATCACTGGAAACAGGGTAGGTACCCAAAGATCAGAGGACAGCAGATGTAGTCCCCTTATACAAAAGTAGGAAAAAAGAGGAAGTGGGGAACTGCAGACCAGTCAGCCTGACCTTGGCAGTGGGGAAGATCATGGAAGCACTACTGAAAGAGAGATTGGTGGAACATCTAGTTGCCAATGGACTACAGGACCCAAGACAGCATGGTTTCACTGGGGAAGGTCATGCCAGACCAACCTCATTGAATTTTTCAACTGGGTAACAAGGGAGGTGGATCGGGGAGGGCCATGGATGTGGCCTATCTGGACTTCAGCAGTCACCACTTGCCAGGATTGGAAGCGCTCACAGTGAGGCATGACTTGTCACGGTGGGCCAAAAGGCCTCAGGACATCCCTCCCCCCTCCCCAGTCATGACTTGCCAGCATTGGAAGTGCTCACAGTGGGGCAGGACTCGTCGCAGTGGGCCAAGAGGTAAAGCTGCCTCCCTTCAAACTGCTACTTTGTGAGGGGTGTTCAGGAACCAGGAGCGGCTTTAATGCCCCCACACATGGACTGATTGTTTTTTGTGGGACTGTATCTCCATGCTACCTGCTTATGGGATTCACTGCATTTGGGGGAGTACTTTAATTGCAAGTCGGTGCTGTTCTAGCCTGTAGGCAGCATTGGATCCTCCAGATTTAGCTACTGCTAAGTAGCGCTAGTGCATGTACAACTGTTGTTTGATATTTTGCTGGCCTTACCTGTTTTTTGTTTCATGTCTGGCATCTCCCCGCCATCTTGAATGGAGGGTTCACGCATGTGCAGTGGAGTCCTGGTATTGGGATAGAGGACAACAGCCCGTGCATGCGCAGTAGAGACATTACAGGTAATAGTCTCCCACTGCATAGTACTTATCTACTTTGTCTCCTTGCTCCACTTATAGGCCTCAGAACATTCCCCCCATCCCAGTCACCACTTGCCAGCATCAGAAGTGCTCACAGTGGGGCTGGACTCATCGTGGTTGGCCAAGAGGTAAAGCTGCCTCCCTTTACACTGCTACTTTGTGAGGGGTGTTAGTCTGTCTACGCTGTGTGTCGACTGCTCTGCCTGCCCCAGCCAAGCTTGGCCTTTAATTTAAGGGCTTCCCCTGTCATGTGACTTCCTGTACCAATTCTTTCTAAGTCCCCAGTCTGCCATTAGCAGGTTATAGCCCACTAGGGGGACTTCCTCTTCCTCCAGGCTCCATTTCCATCTATCTCTCCCACCTCTTGCTCTACCTTTAGACTCTCCATATTACTTGTCTTCTCTACTTCCCCCCTCAAGGCTTCTAACCTAGTCTCCTCATCCCCCCCCACAAATCACTCCTCTGCTCCTTACTTGTCCTATCCCTGCCTCACCCCCTGCCTGCTCCCCACCCCTGCAGTTCCATTCCCTCTGCCACTTCTAGGAGTCACTGTTGTGCCTTCTTTTTATGGTCTTTCTGCCCACCACCTGGATACCATTGCACCCCTAGGTCTCTTTCAGTGCCTCCCTCCCCAGGATTAGAACCTGGTACTTCCTGCACCAAAGTTCACCACACTACCACTGTGCCATATCGGCTGTGGTCAACAGCCCCATTGTTACTGCCTACCCGGTACCCTATCTTGCACAGCCCTCTCAGGCTCATGCTGATCATTATTGCTTTTCTTCTTCTAGGACCTCCCAGCCCAACTCCTAAGGTCCTTTGTCCCACCACCCTCCCACCCAACTTCAACTTCCACCCACGCTCCCATTCCGTGTCACTCATTCCTCCCCCCACTCATCTCCCAGCTGTCATGTACCACCACCATCCACCATGCCAACTCGCGTTCCTCTCCTTCCGAACCCTTATCACCCTGTCTGTCCCTTGCCCTGTCTGCATCACAACTAGAAGGCAAACCCTTACTAACAAGCAGCAAGCTTTGGCTCTCCTCAGAATCTTTGCACTACTGCTGTTAATTTTGGGCAATGTGCATCCCAATCCAGGCCCCATCTCACACAGCTCAAGTACCTCGCACCATGGGCTAAGAATTGCTGCAATGAATATCTGCAGCCTATGACATGGACAGCCAGTTCTGAGTGTTGTATCATTTTTCTGTAATATAAAAATGGGTTATGGACTGTCTGTCATGAGAAAATGCTAAAACAGCATATGAGATCACACACACACACACACACACACACACACACACACACACACACACACACAAGTTTTAGATACAAGGTGTTACATGGCAGGCCAGAAGCTAATTACAGACTTTCCTAAGTTAATTATAGCTTTAGCTGCTGAAAGGGAAATCAGCATCCATTTTATGATGTTTCAAGAGAAGGAAACCAGGTTTAGTAAACTGGTTCGAAATCATAAATGCTGATGTCTGTGTGAGAGGGGAAACTGATCAATAGATCAAAGAAATTTCATTTGAAGAACATGAGTCATGCTGAGGTTGCAGAATTTAATACCTGGAAAAGACATCCTGTTTTTATATAGATATATTTTTTTATATATTCTGACAGGGAGGAGCTAGGTGACCTCATGCAAATAGGTGGGGAAAACCAGCTTTTTAAACATTATTCTGTTTTCCTTCAGAGACACTTCTATCTAGACTCTGCCAAAGAAACATCTTTGGAGCACTTTAAGCAAGTATTTAGAGAGAGATAAAGCTAAATACTGTAGTAGGAATTGCATTGTTTAAACCTTGTTCTTTTAAAAGATTTGTATGTCTTGTGATATAATAGTTCTGTATTTTATGTGGTACATATTTTTATCTATTTTAGTAAAAACTGTTTTTAGAGCATACTTGGTCTGTCTTTGATTTCTTTCATTTGCAAGAAAAGTATTTATGGTTATAGCTGACACTAGGCGTAAGCTTGAATGTTGATACCAAACTGGAAAGAGAAGCGTTTTAAAATCTGAGGTCTTTATAAATGTTTTTAAGGGTTCATTTCTGTACACCTAGTTAGGTGCCTGTAGACAAAGATATCTGGCACCCTGAACACAGAAATATATGAGTCTGTGCATTGGGTACACTTGCAAGAGGTTCACAGTTTGAATCCCTCCAAGACTGGAGACCAAAGGTTGATCCAAACTCACGAAACAGACAAGAGGGTTACCTTATTCTGTTAAACTGTTCACAAGACTGCGCTCAGAGGCTGGCACTCTGGGAGTAGAGGGCTGACCTGCTGAGTGGGTTTGTGACAGATTAGTTGGCAGCGGTGGCATAATTTTGGTATCACAAGCTTTTATTGTTCTGTGTCAGCTTGAGACCATAAGTTCACTTGCAAAGAAAGAAAAAGGTAGAGTTTTATTTTAAAAAGGAAACAGAACTATATCACTTGGCGTACAGTCAAGTTCCTACCCGTTTTATTTTTTTTTCCTAAAGTGCAAGTCAGAGTAGCGTAGTTAGGAAAGATGGCTTCTGAGTAAAGCAGGCACACTGTAGATTACATAAAGCAGTTGTGCGGGTACAGAAGAGTCCCTTTTGAGGTGACAGCCAAAGAGCACAACCTCATAGACGCCCTGATGGTAGCAGATACTCAGAGCAGCGAGTCACAGATCATGACTGAAAGGGACCAAACCTCGAGTGTGGCAGGGCTAGTGGCCAGTGCAGTGTCCAGATCTGATGAGGAGGGCAACAGGGCCACTGTCAGCGAAGGGCCACAGCAGCAGAGGAAGGTCACCAGTAGCCTGAATCCAGAGGTAGTCAGGCTGAAAACTGAGTTGCGCAGGATGGAGCTGGAGTTCCAGGCAAAGAGAGAGCAGGAACAACAAGAGGTGGAGTGAGAACACTGAGAGGCAGAGCGAGAACAGAGAGACACAGACCATGAGGAGCATGAGCGCCAGCGAGCTGCAGAGGAGAAGAGAGAATGAGAATGCCAAACCGCAGACCATGAGGAGCAGGAGAGCCAGAGGCAACACGAACTGGAGAAGATACGACTCCAACCAGTGGCACCATAGCAGGTAAATGGCTTGGGTTTAACTGGGACTGCAGGACTGGGTTACAAATTGAATTCCAAATTAATAGCCCAATTTAAAGAGGGGGAGGATATGGATGCCTTTTTAAATTATTTTGAAAAAGTTTGTATATAGGCTAAAATTCTTAGAGAGTCCTGGAGCTTCCAGCTATCCCCACTACTTACCAGGAAAGCTTGGGATGCAATGGGTCAAATGGACAATGAGGACAGTAATAATTACAGCAAACTAAATGCTGCACTGTTAAAAAAAGTTTTGATTAACTACTGAATCCTACAGAGCTAAATTCCGTAAGCTCAGGAGAAGCCCTGATATGAGCTATGAGGAGCTAGCCACAAAACGTCAGTTTTTGAAACGTTGGTGGGAAGGAATTGAGGCAAACTGTTTTGATAAAATTGAAAATGTGATTTTATTAGAACGGTTTTATTGGGCATGTCCAGCCGAATTAAAAACCTGGCTAGAGGACCAAGATCCCAAAACAGTGCAAGAGGCTGCTGAACTCTCTGACTGTTATGCCAAGAACAGACCTGCTCTGAGATCAAATGGGGTGGGTGTGGCAGCACAGAAAGGGAAAAGTGCACCTTCAGGGCAGCTAAAACCCTCACTGCCTTCACTGAAACCAGTTAACCCCAGGTTTCAGAGAAAAGATTTCTCTGAGAGAAGAAATGAATGTTGGTTATGTAAAGAAACTGGGCATATTGTCAGACAGTGCCCCAAAAAGGTGAGCATTACACAACAGAGTGCTAGAAAAGAAGTAGGTTGTTTGTGTGTCCCTGGAAGCATGCCAGTAAACATGAGGGAACACATGCACCCAGTCATGGTGAATGGTGTACAGACGTAGGGGTTAAGGGACACAGGGGCATCCCTGACCTTGGTAAAGGGGGATCTGGTACAGCCTGGTCATCTTATACTGAATAAATACATCACTGTGCAGGACTTTGAGGGTGGGGAGAAAACATTGCCCTTGGCTAGTGTTCTCTTAGACTGGGGTAAAACAGGGGGAACTGTACAACAGGTGGCTGTAGTCAAAACATTAGCAGTGGATGTGATCCTGGGAAACAATCTAAAACAGGGGATGGTATGTGCAGTTACCCATAGACAAGTAGCAAGGGAAAACTGTAGTTCCCTGAACCCCACAGAAGCCATTGTGGAAACCACTGAGAGGCTGGTTCCCCAGCCTATGTCTCCTGATATGGAGATTAATGAAGATGGGATAGAAATTTCCCCAGTAGCAAGTAACCACACAGCTACAGAGGGTTACTCCAAAGAGGGAGGGGTGACCCATTGTCAGACGGTTGGGGTTGACAGTGATCCTGAGTGCCCTGACTCTAGTGCTAGGGACCCTAGTTTAGCAACTGAAGGGGACCTGTCCCATGCCTTGGGAGTGTGTGAGGGGTTTACAGCTACTCAGAGAAGTGACTCTAGTTTAGAGAAGCTGAGGGCTTGGGCAGACTCGGATGGCACACAGGGAGGTGACGGCAAACACAAGGTTTATTGGGAAAATGGACTCATGTATACTCAGGCAGTACAGGCAGAGGGAGGGATGCTATTCAGGCAGCTTGCCATTCCCCAGGGGAATCGTGAGCAGTTGCTCAAGACTGCACATGATATTCCCTTGTCTGGTCATCTGGGAATTGCACGCACAATGCAGCAGTTGGCCCAGAGTTACTACTGGCCTAACTTCACCCAACAGGTGAAGGAGTATTGCAGGTCTTGTCACCAGTGCCAAGAAATAGGGAAGGCAGGCAAGAAAACCCAAGTCACCCTGATTCCACTGCCCATAGTGGAGGAGCCATTCCAGAGGGTGGGAATGGATATTGTGGGGCCTTTAAATACCCCAGCTCCTCAGGGAAGAGATTCATCCTGACTTTGGTGGATTATGCCACCTAGTACCCAGAGGCAGTTGCCCTATCCTCACTGAGGATAGACAAAGTGGCAGATGCCTTACCTGGGATTTTCTCCCATATTGGGTTTCCGCAGGAGGTTATCACTGATCAAGGGGGTTCCTTCATGTCGGACCTGATGGAAGGTTTATGGGAGAAATGTGGGGTGGTGCAAAGATGTATGACACTGTATTACCCACAAGCCAATGGGCTTGTGGAAGGATTCAATGGTACCCTAAAATCAATGCTCCAGGCATTTGCTGAACAGCATAGGAGGGACTGGGAGAAATACCTTCCCCACCTGTTGTTTGCATATGGTGAGGTGCCCCAAGAGTCGACAGAATTTTCCCCCTTTGAACTCTTATATGGATGCCAGGTATGTGGTCCCCTAGACTTGATCCGGGAGGACTGGGAAGGCAAGCACACCACCCAGGGAACTCCCATTGTGGATTACATCCTTAGGTTTAGGGAAAGGCTGAAGGAGCTTATGGGGACAGCCCAGAGCAACCTGGCAGCTGCCCAACAGAAACAAAAGGTGTGGTATGACTGCAGAGCCAGAGCTCACTCGTACATGGTGGGTCAGAAAGTCATGGTCCTTATTCTGGTCCAGAAAGACAAGCTGCAAGCTGAGTGGGCAGGACCCTACAAAGTGGTTAGGAAGGTAAATGATGTGAACTACATTGTGGAGTTACCTGACCGAAGAGCGACAGAAAGGATGTACCATGTCAACATGATGAAGCCATATGCAAATAGGGCTGACATGGTGTTTGCAGTGCATAGTTATGGGGAGGAGATGGATGAAGGAGACCCCCTTCTGGACTTGCTGGAGGAAAGTAAGTGAGAGTCCTCTGTGGAGGCAATTAAATTGTCTCCTTAGCTGGCCCCGGACCAGATCCAGAAAGTAAGGGAGGCTTTAGCTGACTTTGCCCCATTGTTTAGTGCCAAGCCTGGACTAACCCCCTTAATGATGCACAATGTGGAGACAGGGACACAGACGCCCATACGGCAGACAGCATATCGGGCGTCAGAGGCTGTCCAAAAGGACATTAGGAGGGAAGTGGAGGAGATGCTGGATTTAGGGGTAATCCAGAGATCCCACAGCCCCTGGGCCTCACCCGTAGTCTTTGTGCCTAAGCCAGATGGCTCTACTCATTTCTGTGTGGACTATCATGGACTGAATGCAGTCACAAACTCAGATGCCCACCCGATGCCCCAGATGGATGAACTCCTGGACAAGTTGGGAGGGGCGACCTACCTTATGACCATTGACCTGACAAAGGGGTATTGGCAGGTAGAGTTGACAGACAGAGCTAGGGAGAGGTCGACCTTCATCACTGCGATAGGCTTATTTGAGTTTAAAGTAATGCATTTTGGAATGAAGAATGCCCCAGCCACTTTCCAAAGGTTGGTGAACCAGGTGTTAAATGGTGCTGAGGAGTACGCCGTGATGTACCTGGATGACACTGCCATCTCTGGTACCAGCTGGGAGGAACACCTATCCCACCTTAGGGAAGTGCTGAGCAGGATACAGAGGGCTGGGCTCACTGTCAAAGTTGGGAAGTGCCAGCTGGCCATCGGAGAAGTGACATACCTTAGGCATGTGGTAGGCTGAGGACAGTTCCATCCTAACCAGATAAAGATAGAGGTAATCCAGGCATGACAGAAACACAGAAGCAGGTCAGAAGTTTTCTAGGGACAGCAAGGTACTATAGAAAATTTGTACCCAATTACAGTGCTCTGGCTGCTCCTCTATCTGACCTGACAAAGAAAAGGATGCCCAAGAAAATTACCTGGGGCCCAGCCTGTGAGGAAGTCTTTTCAAAACTAAAGGAGGCACTGTGCAGTGCTCCTGTTTTGACAAGTCCTGACTATAGCAAAACCTTTATAGTTAAGACTGATGTCTCAGACATGGGTATTGGGGCAGTACTGAGTCAGACATCCAGCCAAGGGACAGATCACCCAGTAGTGTACCTGAATAGGAAGTTACTTCCCAGGGAGCAAGCATACTCCACTGTGGAAAAGGAGTGTCTTGCCATAATGTGGGCCCTAAAGAAATTAGAACCATACTTATATGGGCAGCATTTTGTGGTGCAGACTGACCACAGCCCACTGGTTTGGCTGACACAGATGGGAAAGAATAATGGTAGATTGCTAGGATGGAGTCTTGCTTTGCAAGGGTATGACCTGACCATTCTACATTGGGCTGGAGTGACCAATCAGAACTCAGATGGGCTGTCTCGTGTCTAAGAGGAGTGAACTGATTTGAGAAGCTCATCCCATGCAGGGGATAGAGCCCCCAAATTCAGTCTAGGTGGGGAGGATTGTGACGTGGACAGCCAGTTCTGAGTGTTGTATCATTTTTCTGTAATATAAAAATGGGTTATGGACTGTCATGAGAAAATGCTAAAACAGCATGTGAGAGCTCACACACACACACACACACACACACACACACACACACACACAGGTTTTAGATACAAGGTATTACATGGCAGGCCAGAAGCTAATTACAGACTTTTCTAAGTTAATTATAGATTTAATTGTTAAAAGGGAAATCAGCATCCATTTTATGATGTTTCAAGAGGAGGAAACCAGGTTTAGTAAACTGGTGCAAAATCATAAATGCTGATGTCTGTGTGAGAGGAGAAACTGATCAATAGATCAAAGAAATGTCATTTGAAGAACATGTCATGCTGAGGTTGCAGAATTTAATACCTGGAAAAGACATCCTGTTTTCATATAGATATATTTTTTATATATTCTGACAGGGAGGAGCTAGGTGACCTCATGCAAATAGGTGGGGAAAACCAGCTTTTTAAACATTATTCTGTTTTCCTTCAGAGACACTTCTATCCAGACTCTGACAAAGAAAAATCTTTGGAGCACTTTAAGCAAGTATTTAGAGAGAGCGACAAATTTAAATACTGTAGTAGGAATTGCACTGTTTAAACCTCATTCTTTTAAAAAAATGTGTATGTCTTGTGATATAATAGTTCTGTATTTTATGTGTTACACATTTTTATCTATTTTAGTAAAAACTGTTTTTAGAGCATACTTGGTCTGTCTTTGATTTCTTTCATTTGCAAGAAAAGTATTTATGGTTATAGCTGACACTAGGCATAAGCTTGAATGGTGACACCAAACTGAAAAGAGAAGCGTTTTAAAATCTGAGGTCTTATATAAAAGTTTTTAAGGGTTCATTTCTATACACCTGGTTAGGTTCCCATAGGCAAAGATATCTGGCCCCCCAAAGACAGATATATTTGAACCTGTGCATTGGGTACGCTAGCAAGAGGTTCACAGTTTGAATCCCTCCAAGACTGGAGACCAAAGGTTGATCCGAACTCACAAAACAGACAAGAGGGTTACCTTGTTCTGTTAAACTGTTCACAAGACTGCGCTCAGAGGTTGGCACTTTGGGAGTAGAGGACTGACCTGCTGAGTGGGTTTGTGACACAGCCTACCCAGAAAGATGGTGACCCTACAATGCTGGATTTTGCAGCATCAGCCAGATGTCCTCACCCTCTCAGAAACCTGGCTGTCCAAGAAGACCCCTAACTCCTTAGCCACATTCCCAGGACTCACTCTTTACAGAGCTGACAGAGTGTGCAAATGAGGCAGGGGGTGTGCAATCTACATCTAAGACTCCCTGTTATGCCAAGCTCTTCTGACACCTTCTCTTGATCACGGAGCCCAAGCCCTGATGATAAAACTTTCTCCAGATCCCTCCAGAGCCCCTTTAACTGTTACTGTTGCTTACATCCCTCCAAGAAATCAAGTTCCTGCTATTCATTCCCTTGCTAACTGTATCTCCAGCTTCACCCCCAAAACTGAACACATCATAGTAGCGGACTTTAATGTGAACTGGCTCGGCAGCCCGGCCTCCACAGTCAAAGACACCCTCACTGCTCTTGATCTGACCCAGTTAGTTAACCAACCAAACAGGGTGAATCCCAATAATGGATCTTGCACCCTACTTGACTTGCTACTTACCAATCATCACAACAGACTCTCAAACCTTGTTGTCCTACCAGACTCTCTAAGCAATCACTCCCACATCCTCTTCTCCTGGTTGTGTCAGTGGCAAAAACCTCAACCTAACAGCACAGCCCAACGCCAACTCTGACCCAGAGGCCTCGCTAAACTGAGACAATATCTGGCTCACTGGAACTGGTCCCCCATAAACTGTGCTCCTAACACAGATGAAGCTCTGGACTACTTTACCCTCTCATTCAACAAAGCTTGTGATAGCTATGCACCTCTTTCAAAAGTACAATCCAAACACTGTAATGCCCCCTGGGTCTTACCTGCACTGCTTCAACAGCTGAAGAAGCATGATGATCTCTGGCACAAAGTAGTCACCACTGGCTCACAGACTGATAGGCAGGCCTACAAAGCAGCACGCAATAGGTACACCTGGGCCATAAGGTTGGCCAAATCAGACTACCACAAAACTACCCTTGCTTGCTCCTGGGGGAATGCATGGTTGTTTTGGGACAACTTAAAGGAGCTAAATGGAAAAACCTGGCTCCCCCCCCCTCCCAGCTAACTATCAACAATGATACTACCTCTGACCCATTGGCCATAGCCAATTGCCTTAACTCTGCTTTCTCTGACCTAAGTGCAGTTCGTACGAACAACTTCTTTGATCCTATTCCTGTGACCTCTGAACCAAACAATCCGTACCCCCTTTTCCACCTCAGGGTCATAACAATGAGTGAGGCAAGGCCCTACCTTGCAAATGCACTCGGGGGCTCCTGCTATTGCAAAGATTCTTTTGACATGAAAATCCTTCACTTGGTTCTAGACTCAGTGCTCTCTCCCCTGACTGATCTCATCAACCGCTCCCTCTGCCTGAGGCAGTTCCCAACAGCCTGGAAGTTGGCCACAATCACCCCAATTCTGAAGAGTGGTGACACCACCTCCCCCAATAACTTCCAGCCCATCTCTATTCTTCCTCCCCTCTCTATAGCTCTGGAAAAAATGTTAGCCACCCAACTCACCGATTACTTGCTTGAACACAACATACGATGCAGGGAGCAGCATGGCTTCGGAACTGGACATAGTACAACAACTGCCCTCACTGAGTTCTCCAACTTCTTACACAATGCCCTGGATAAAAAACACCTTGCAGGAGCTGTCTTAATTGACCTGTCAAAGGTCTTCTACACAGTATCCCACCCCCTGCTCTTAAGTACTCTCCACCTCATCGGTCTGTCCCCTGGTCCCATCTCATGGTTTACCAGTTACCTCACAGATAGTTCCCAGTGTGTCAAGATAAACAACACGCTCTCAACCATGCTGCCAGTCCACTCTGGGGTTCCCCATGGCTCCATTCTCGGTTCCCTACTATTCAGCATTTATCTGAACACCCTGCCTAAATCCTGCTCAGGCAATCTGCTGCTCTACGCAGATGACGTGGTCCTGTTTGCCTCCCACTTGGAACCCACTATCTTACAGTCCTCCCTACAGCATGCTTTCAACCAGATCAAAAACTGATTCATTGACCGTAGACTTGTGGTCAATGTAAAAAAGACTAAGTCAATGCTCTTTGCCCACCGACAGAACAAGGTCAGTGACGCACAACTAACAATTTTTCCCAAGCTCTCCTCCCTCCTGAACAGGTCCATACATATAAATACCTGGGTCTAACATTTGATTCCTGCCTCTCATTCCACTCCCATATCAATACTCTTTCGTCTTTCATAAATGCCCGCCTAGGATTACTGTATCGACACAGAGACTGTTTACCCCCTGAGGCCCTTAGCATTGCTGTTCCCTCCTCAGTCCTTTCACTAGTCAATTATGGGCTCACCGTCTACTCTGCTGCTGACCGCACAGCCCTCAAAAAAATCCATTTGGCTATAAACAAAGCATGTAGACTCCTCTCTGGGGTGGATAGGTGTACCCACACCTGCACCCTGTATGCCCTAACAAATATCCTCACTCTACTGTAGATGTAAGGCTACTTTATCAAACATGTCTACTCACAAAATAAATCCACCTGGGGCTTACACCCCTCAAGGTCTCTGCCTCTGTCCTTACCTCACACGCCTCAGCAAACACCTACTCAACTAATAAAAAGGTGTGGTCCATTCCCAGAGTCAGGACCTCTTTAGCCCAAAGGTCTTTTTACTACAGATACAATGAACTCCCCTCTGCCGTTACCTCTATCCCCAACTTAGGTCCCTTCAAAGTAGCCCTCAAAAACCACATCCTCTCCTCCCATCTCTGCCTATGCCCCAGCTAACCATGGTCACCTGGCCTACCCTTACTATGCTCCTACCATCTGTGCACTGACCATGCTTGTCAGGTCAATGCTCCTGTAATGGGGCATAGTGGGTGTCATCCTGCTGTGGGTAATAAGCCTCACAGATCTACTAGAATCTGAGTGGAGTGTGTGTGCTAAGGAAGTATTCTCTTGTGCACAATATTGTTGATTTGCTTGACAAAGTCGGTATCCCGACTACTTTCACTCTAACAATCACAGGCTCATTAGTAGGACTTGTGAAACTGTCAGCTTATATAAGCCTCATCCCTGTCATTGCTTGCATTGTTACTGCTTTGCATATATGTGTACTCTATTAGAGATCTGCAATCAAAATATGTACCTTGTTGTTACTGTTTATACTTTGCTTCTGTGTTGTATATTGTTATTGTTTATACCCTGCTTTGGTGTTGTATGTTGTTTCCTGACGTGGAGCCTTTGGAAATGAGTCTATGATTCAAAGGGTTGTAATTCCGATATCTTCAATAAATAAAGAAATAAATAAGGCATTTGACACTGTGCCACATAGAAGGCTATTAAGCAAACTGGGGAATATGGGAGTGGGCAGGACAGTAGTGCGGTGAGTGGGTAATTGGCTGGGTGGCAGGACATAGAGGGTGGTGGCAAATGGCTGTCACT
The DNA here is from genome assembly GCA_016271365.2 of Neoceratodus forsteri. Lineage (NCBI taxonomy): Eukaryota > Metazoa > Chordata > Ceratodontiformes > Ceratodontidae > Neoceratodus > Neoceratodus forsteri. Next base: position 1,842,512,459 of record CM057449.1, read on the forward strand.
CCACAGAGGGAAGAGAGACCAGTAGGGTACCACAGGGATCAGTGCTGGGACTGGTCCTATTCAACGTCTTCATCAATGACATTGCACAGTACCTAGAAGGCAGAATTTCTCTGTTTGCCAATGACACGAAGCTCTGTAACAGAGTGGACATGCCAGAGGGTGTAGACAGAGTGAGGAGGGACCTGCAGAAATCTGAAGAATGGTCAAGGGTTTGGCAGTTGAATTTCAAAGCAAAGAATTGCAAGATAATGCATATGGGGCACAAAAGCCCTGGAACAACATATCAGTTTGGGGGTGAATATATAGCATGCACCAAGCAGGAAAAAGACCTTGGGATCATCATCTCCAATGACCTCAAGGTAGCAGGTAAAGCAAATAGGATGCTGGGATGCACAGGCAGAGGTATCACTAGCAGGAAAGGGAGGTCATAATTCCACCATAAAAGACATTAATAAGACCCCACCTGGAGTACAGTGTACAGTTCTGGAGGCATTACCTCTGTAAGGACATAGGGTAGAGAAGGTTCAGAGGAGGGCAGCAAAGATGGTACAGGGATTGCATCACAAGTCCTATGAGGTCAGGCTGAAGGACTTGAATATGTACTCCCTGGAGGAGAGGAGGGAGAGAGGGGATATGATAGAGACATACAAGTACCTTACAGGGAGGAACAGAGTGCAGGAATACACTATTTTCCAGTGAAAAAGATAGTCCAGGACTAGAGGGCATAGGATGAAGTTGGAGGGAGGGTGATTCAGAGGAAATGTGAGGAAGAATTTCTTCACTGAAAGGGTGGTAGACAAGTGGAACACCCTGCCAAAGGAAGTGGTGGGGGCTGAAAGAATCATTGGATTTAAGAATGCATGGGATAGACATAAGGGAATTCTGGAGGTCAGGGGTAAGGGGCAACAGACTTCTAGAAAAACGTAAAGGGAATTTACAAGCTCAAATGGGCAGACTGGGTGGGTTATAGGCCCTTATCTGCCAACAGTGTCTCTGTATCTATAGAACTAAATTTATTTTCAAGTAAGCACAATAAATGAAAAAAAAAGGTGCTTTGAAAATTAAATTTAATTATTTCAAGTATTAGCCATATTTGTTAATGATCTGACATTTCAGTGTCCACTTTTGATAATGGTTTCCATTACTTTGCTTTTAATTATGAAAGTAAGCAAATTTATTCTCTTTGTGTTTGGTTTATGATCATATCATGGGTGGTATCCTGGTTAAAATATAAATATTGTATTTATCACATTGGTAGTTCTATAATTGATACTATTGTACTTATGGTATAGATTCTAACTCTGTGGAAACTATTTCCAGTGTTTCAGTTTAGTTTACTTTTGATAGGTGTCGAAGATACAATATCAACCCCAAATGGGAAGTATGTATCAAAAGATACGGCTTGATTTTTTGCACTTCTGTTTTATCTATTGTTTAGTTGATGTCATCCCTTATTACTGGACTTTACTGTAAATCATAGCTACCTAGTGTATCCTTTTTATTCATTTTTCAAAGTAAAAAACAGTTCCTCAAAATGTATGCAAGTTGTAGCTGTATTCCTAAAGTCTATTTATTTTATTTTATTGAATTTTGTTGACCCAGTAGGCCCACTGAGACTAGAAGTTCCATTTTTAGGGTGACTGGGGAGGGATACAGATGGTAACCAACTTAAATTGAACCAGATTATGCTGTTGGTGGTATTTCTAGTGAATATAGATATAAAGTTTCTGTAGTTTATCATTTGATTATGCTAACCTTACACTGCCAAGGTTTTTCTGTAAATTGCATATCCTTACTGCCAGAGTTTTTTCACTGGGTTTGCACACCTATCGGTTACGATGTTAATACATACTTTTCCATAATTCCCTGGTAAAAATTATTTTGTGAAGGTAGTAAGAACCTAACACAACTATAATTTAAAGTAAAAATATATGTGTTCCAAGTAAGCAATTAGGTGTTATATATGTTTATGTAATAAAATTTCAATTGATTTTGTGAATTTTTATTTACAAAAAATATTGAAATTTGTAAAAACATTAAAATCAGTTGCATCATTGATAAAAATTTTGTTCTAAAATATAAATGGTTTTCAATTTCTGTTTGCAAATTCTTTATATAAACACTAATTTGTATTATGTTGTACTTAATTTTGTTGTATTGTATTATGTATTGTACTTGTTTTTGTATGACCTTTTGAATATGTTACTGTTTGTACCTCCTTTCTGTGTATTTACCTCCCCCTCCCTGGGTCAAACCTGGAAAGAGGCCTAAGCTCAGCGTGCCTTTCCCAGTTAGCAAATTTTAAATAAATAAAAAAATTAAATAGATAAATAAATAATTTCACATTGGTTCCCCACCTGCAAATGCCTGGAGTTATCAGAACCAACCACCCACAGTAGGGCCATGCTGGCCCATGGGGGAGCCCACCTATTGGATTATGGGGTACATGTCATTAAATCCATAAAGAAAAAGTAAGGAGTAGCCTGTTTTACATGACAGGAAAGTGAATGAGTAAATCAAGGCCCAGATTGTACCCATATCTACATCCCCTGGGTCACATAACCAAAAACAAGATGGCTGACACTGTTCAGTCATTTTCAGTGACAAACAGCTACATTTGTTGGGATAACTAGATTATAAAAGTGGCAAATGTCTATGGATTACACTTACAGCTGCAGAAGCTTGGATGAAATTTCTGACCACTAATTTCACCTTGCAGACCCACCTGCAGATAGCCGGAGTGCCATACCCAACCACCTATGGTAGGGCCATGCTGGCCTATGGGGGGCCCCCATTGCATTATGGGGTACATGTCACTAAATCCAAAAAGGAAAAGTAAGAAGTAGCCTGTTTTGGCCAGGTCAGCTTCATTGCCAAGTTAACTGCAACTACCACTTGCTAGACCACCCATGTGCCTTCCACCTTGCATAGTTGGCCTTCACTTTCACTCATCTTCGCTTTCCCCAGCACTACAAACAGCAGTGGCAAGAGCAGCCAGGAGGTCCTTCACTTTTCAGCCTTTGGAGACTTACACCATTAACCTGCAAAACCCTTCTGAACAGGGGCATCAAGCAAAGGCAATTTCTGGGGGGGGGCTCATAATCCAGACTTTAGGGGGGTCTGGGAGCATGCCACTCTGGGAAGATTTGAAAATGTAGGTATTAAATGATGCTTTTTGGTACATTTTAGGCACCAGCTGCAAGGTCCTAAAATGCACCAAAAGTCAGTCTCTCACGGGTGATCGAGTGAGTGGGGCTATGCGGGAGACATCCTGCATTAGTAATTTTTTTTTGTTACAACCCTCTGTTCTTAAAGCAGGCAAGTAAATTTAATCACTGAGAAAAAATATAATATATTTTCCAACATGTACAAAACATTTGCACCAAAAACATTTTGAACTATTAGAACTTTATGACTAAAAATGTAAAAAGAAAACATTAAAACATTTAAAACAGGGGAGACTGTCGGAGGCAAAAGCATCTTAATTTGATACAACTCTAAAGTCTTTTGAAGAATGTGAGATGCACAAGAATTCAATTATAGGCAAACTAAACTGTATCTGACAATTTTTCGTTTTGTATTATTTCTTTATGCTTCCACAAGCTCTCAGCTGACCACTCCTTCAGGTGGCGTATGGCCCCATCATCAATCCCCCATCACCATCCAGCTGCCCACATTACTGCCACAGCCCGGTTGACCCAATGTATCCCTTCACTGAGTGCCCCCCTCCTGGGGCAGGGGAAACGGGAAACAAGAGTTGCCCAAAGGCTTTCTTCTATGCTGGACACATGGCACAGGATCAGTGTGGACACTTCCGGGCTTTGTGGTGAGTGGGAACTGACCACCATCATCCGGTCAGCCAAACAGCTATATTTTCCCATTTTTCTCCCCAACCCACCCCACTCCCACATAGTGGTCAAACCACAGCAGTGTCCTGGGGTGGCATTCACCGATGTGTTGAGGCTCATGCAGCCATGAACACCAGCCACAAGGCACCACTGGGAGTCACCTAACAAGTGGTCTGGGGCAGTCCCACCCCCCCAGGAGGGAAACATCCATAGGATGCTTATAATTCTCTCCCTGCCAGACTCCAATCCTGATGTCTTGGCTTGGGGAGCGCGAACCCAGACCACCAGTGTGCCGAGCAAACACCCATCACTTGGTGCCACAGAGCCGGCTGACAATTTTACTTAAATCATAGGTATCATAGGTAGTTACAGAGCTAGCAGACTTTCATCCATAATGCTCACCAAAGATTCATCCAGAAACTAAGATGTTGTTCTTTATACAATAACTATCTAATCTGATTTTAAATTCATTTATAGTTTTGCTTCCTATTACCTCCAGTGGTACTGAATTCCAAAAAGTAACTAGTCTTTGTGAGAACCATTTTTGTCTTCTGTAAGAATGGCATTTTCCCCCCATGAGCTGTAGAGGATGGGCACATGTGTTATACGTTTGATCTCTGAGCTCCATTTCCAATAAATCCCAAAAGTTATCATCAGAAATAGATTTAAAGACCAAACGTATGTCCTCACATAATCGTCTGTACTCTAATGTGAACCTACCCAAATCATGCAGTCTAGCCTTGTAGCTTATGCCCTTTTGGTTTTTAATAATGTGTGTTGCTGTTTTCTGAACTCTGTCAATCTTTTGAATATCTGATTTCTTATGTGGTGCCCAAACTTAGGCACAATATTCCAGATGGGGTCTCACTAGGGAAATATACATTGGCATAATGACCTCCCTCTCCCTGCTGGTGATATGTCCAATATGCTATTTAATATCCCATTAGCTCTATGTGTGATTTTATGACAGTACATTGTAAACTGGAGGTCATTCGAGATGGTTATTCCTAGGTCTCTTTCCTCAGTAATTATCTTTAATAAGCAACCATTTAACGTGTAATCCACCTGAATATTTTTTTCCTAGATGCATAACTGTGCATTTTCCAATATTAAATTACAATTTATTTTTTGTAGCTCAGTCCTCAATTACGTTTAGTACATTTTGAAGCTTAAGTGATCATTGTTTGTTTCAATTATTGATCCTATCCGAGTAGCATCTGCAAATTTAGATAATCATATGCCCTCAACTTCATTACCCAATGAGGCTACATAAAGATTGAACAAACATGGTCCCAGGACTGAGCGCTGAGGGACCCCACTCATGACCCCTGCCCACTCAGAATAAATCTCCTGTATGCATACCCTTTGTCTCCTATCGGACAACCAAGATATAATCCAATTGATAATACAACTGTGCAAACCCAGGTCCACTAACACTGCTATTAATTCCTGATGTGGTAGCTTGTCAAAAGTCTTGGTAAAGGCTAGGAATTTAATATCTGCTGATTTGCCTTTGTCCATGTTTCTACTGATTCTATCATAGAATTCTAACATGTTTGTTTGGCAGGATCTGCCATTAGTGAATCCATGTTGTCTCTGATCTTCCATATTTGTATTTGTTATGTGCATACCATTGTAGTCATTAATAGTACCATCTAGGATCTTTGACAGTATTGATGTTAAGCTCTATAATTACTAGGATCCTTTTTACTACCCTTTTTGTGTAATCGTATTACTAAGGCAGACCTTCGGGAATCAATCACTTCTCCTTGTTCTATTGACTTTTGAAAAATGTATGGTAGTGGACCAGTTAGTTCTGTTGCCAACTCCCTAATGATTCTCAGATGGAGGCTATCAGGACCGGGGGATTTATTAGGATCCATCATAAGCAATTTGTTCTTTAAGACTGTCTCATCTAGTTTAATTGGCCTAGGTAAATTTCTTTCATCCATAACCCGCTCAATATTATCTTGTTTATCATTAAATGCAGAGGTAAAATACCTGTTCTGTAATTCAGCCATATGTTTGGGTTCTGCGACTAATATACCTTCTGAGTTAACTAATGGTCCCACCATTGATGTATTACCTTTTTTTCTGTTTATATAACCATAAAATGCCTCCTAATCATCCTTAGTTTTTACTGCTAATTTTTTTTTCATAACCACTCTTAGCATTCTTTATTTCTATTTTCAATTCCTTGAGGATGTTTTTATAACAACTCCATCCTCTATGGTCGTTACTTATCTTAAAATACCTATATGCCTTATTTTTCTTGTTAATTAGTTTACTAATCCTTTCATTAAAACATTCCAGAATTCATCTATTTTTATTATATTTCTTCTTCCTTGGTATAAAACTATTTATTAGGGTATTTAGTTTACCACATAGCAAGTCCCAAATAGTTTTTAGTGGTTTCTCTGAAAAATCTTGTTGCCAGTCCCACTGTGCTAATTCGAGCCTCATACTATCAAAGTCTTCTCTCCCCAAATTCAACATCTCAGTTGCCCCTAGTAAGTAAAACCGTGCTCTTGGATTTTAAATGGGACCATTTCATGGTCACTATTACCTAATGGTGTTGTCATACAATCATGCATTGTATCCCCCATGTTATTTAGGACCAAGTCCAGAATATAGTCACCTCTAGTAGGATCTTCCACATATTGTGCCAATCCTATCTGATCAAAAGCTTCCAGATATTGTACTTCTATTTGGTTTGAACCCTGGAAATTTGCCCGGTTCACCCCTGGCAAATTAAAGTCCCCCACTACTACAATTCTATCTGCTGGGTTTAAGTTCTCTGTAAATTCACAAATGAATAAATTATCATCCAGATTAGAAGAGAGGAGCCTGTAAACTAGTACTGAAATTATTTTTTGTTTGTTTCTTGGGGTTAATTTAATCCATGATTGCTCTGTGTTCCTAATATCAATCTGATATTCTTCTGATGGTATACTATCAGCCATATAGATCACCATGCCTTCTCCCTTTCTATGTTCTCTAGATTTGCTATAAAGCGCATAACCATAAATTTTCTTATCCCATGTATCCTTCTCCTCTCACCATGTTTCTGTGACTGTACAAAGATGGATGGATTGGGTGTTCAGTGTATATTTTAATTCCTCAAATTTATTTACCATGCTTCTAATATTGAATAGAAGACAATTCCACCCTTCCAATACTTTGTTCTTAGTAAGTGTGCTCTGCCCATTATATGGGGTTTTGTGAGATTTAGATCCTTCCCCCCTCTCCCCCATTTACTAGTTTAAATGATGGAGTATACTGATGTTAAAACTCTGGGCAAGAGTCCTTGGGCCAAGACTATTCAAATGAAGTTCATCCCTCCTAAATAACCAAGGATTTTTGAAGCTGTGCCAGTGATCTATGAATGCATAGCCCTCTCTAGAGCACCATCTACTAAGTCATCTGTTTATTGAAACAATAGTTTTAACTTTATAACTCCTGGGACCATGTACAGGCAGAATACATGGAATAATAAATTCTCCTCCACTTTCTTTTATGGTGGATGCAAGGTAGAGGGGTTTCAGAGCCATTGTTGTTGTGACTTTTCTTTACTGTTGCATTGAACCCACCCTCCCCTACTTCTTCAACCATGATCTACCCCCCCCACATACACACACTCTGTCACTGCTGGTACCCCATTGTATGTTTTTGTATTTAAACTTGGAGTCAGAATGGAATCATGGTGCAGTGCGATCAGGCATGATGGCTCACACTCAACCGTCAACCCCCCCCCCACACACACACATACATGCTCACTGGTGCTTCCTTGTAGTGCTGTACTGGCAGTGAGTGCAGTCGGGATGGGAGCTGGAGTGACAGCGATGATCATGTGTCCCAGATGTTCAAAATAGGGGCAGATGTGAAATAACAGCAGCATAAATGTCAGCTGCATCAGTGAGCACAACAGGAAGGTAGCGGTACTCATGTAAAGGGGAAAAAACAAACATTATGTGGATTAGCGTCTGACTCTTCAGATTTGTTGTCTAGTGGCTGAGTGTGCATGGTGTCAGAGGGGATGTGAACCGCTGGTCTCACCGATCAGTCATGAGACCAGTGGTACTTTGTTGCTTTAACTGGAGATGGTGTGGCAGTGCTGGCTTGCGGCACAGCGGACAGTGGTTGGGTGGTACGGAGGCCTGGAACAAAAGGAGACAGGGCAGGAAATAAAAGATAGAAGGTCCTGAAATTCCAGTTCAGAGGCCATTCTATAACTTAGTTTCTGATGCTGCCAACTGTGAAGTGTTTGTTGAAGGCTAAACAATTCCCAAGGGGACAGGGGGAGGTTTACAGCTCCCTTATTGAGCAGAAAGAAATGGCGTCTGGTCAGTTTGAGAATTCAGGGTGCCCTATGATATTTTAAGCAATGGGGCACCCTAAATTGGCACTTGTTTTTCAGTGCACTAAATGCATGCCTGGCCTTGGCTTTCAGCCAATCAGGATGCTTTATTTTTCAAGCCCATTTTCTAAATTATAAATAATGCATATCAGGACCTAGAAACTCACCCCTTTATTTTCCACACAACTAAACAAAGAGTATTTTTTTCTTTGGTATTAAAGCCAATATGTAAAAGCCAGCTTTTCACAGAGGAAGTCCTGAGAGCACCCACTTATTACCAAACAGCAACACTTTTCTGAAGCCCTTCTAGGGTGGATCCAACTATAGTGTTGTTCCACACCACACAAGGGCTCCACCAAACAAAGCTACCTGCTGTAGGTTGACAGCTCTGAATATATGGCTTCCAACTTTTATCTATGATACTGCACTGAACAAGATCCTTGAATTACCTCACCCTGTTTATACTATAAACCTAAGTAAGATTTCCTTTTAGGCCATACAGGCCAATTGGGTCTTCGTCAGTTCCTGACCTCCAGATATTTACAGTAGGGAATCAGAATCAATGCTGTTCTGCTATCCAGGTGCAGGGCAGACTTTTGGTCATGGCCTAACGTTTGCATTCCAGCACAGTAGGTTTAGTGTCACACCCAAAAACTATCATACAAAGTATTACAAATCTGGTTCTAGGGAGAGTATCCCAGAAGCCCTCTCCAACTTATGGCTGTAATCCAATAAAACCAATCACATACTAGCCATTCCTGATAGTCAGGGAGTTATAAAGTTAAGTCAAGCATCAATCTTTGTTGTCCAGACTTATCTAATTACACAAGTATTCTCACTAATTAATCCATTTTGGATCATATAGAGATTTAAGTAGTCCATAAGGGGACTGATAATATTAAAATCTACAATAAACATTGAATTCTCAAGCTAGGTGTTTATATTCTGTAACTACAGTATATGCTGCTATTCCCCCAAGGAAAATGAGTTCTAAGATAAAAATAACATAAATACAAACACATAAGAAGACAAATTATACAATTACTTATTTAACACATAATAAAATCCTTATAAATTTTAAAGCATCAAATACTTCTCCATAACTTATATAATCAAATCTACATCCAGGCAATTTCAAAATATACACTTTTAGGACTAATGGCCTCTAAAACACGGTCATCCATTAGACAAGAGCCAGGCACTAATGAATCAAAATTTGTGGTCTGCCAAGTATTTACAAAAACTCTAACAGGCCCTATGCCAAAGTTATTGAGGTCCATTTTAAATCTCTAAGCCTTTTGTCTCTTTCTTGCAAAGGAAAAGTGGCACTTCCATCAAAGGGTCCTGTATCACCCACCAACCTCTGGTCATACCAATGATGAGTGGAACAGGTCAAGGTCCAGAGTACTTCACATCCATACTTCTCATCCATGTCCAGATCTAAAATCAGAGGGTACAGTTTCAAAGTCAGGGTAATGATACAAGGTGCCTGCGTCAAATGTAAATGATGCAAGTGGCACCTTGGGTCAAAAGATGTGGCATTTCCAATTTTCGATGTGGACTGCTTCAAAAAGGGAAACTGATACTCCAAGGTGGCACTGTGCCAACTTTGCACCATAAAGCGAGCTGCACCAGGTTGTAAGGGGGCTTATGCCAAGGCGGGGCTGCAACATCTCCTTTTTGGGAATTTTGCAAGCCCCACCATGGACACAGCAAGGGACTCAACTTCGACCAGCCAGGAGGTGGTCAAAGTGACCTGTGACAGTACCACACACTGTGGTGAATTGGGGGATCTGAATGTGTTGCAGAGCACAGAATAGGCACTGGAGGTGGCATAGGGAAAGTTGGGGAGAAAGCTGGGTATGTAAGGTAGTGATGTGGCACCCTGCAGGCTGCATTTGCTTTTGTATTAAGTCTATAAATATTTATCAGTTCGTAGTGGTGTACTACAATGTACAGTACCTCTTACGTATGCTGTACATACAGAAACAGATATATTCCAACACATCCAAGGAGGAGCAGGTGATATTTTTGCTTAACACGGCATCATATTGTATCATAATACAGAAGACCTCACAACTGTACCAGTATACAGACCGTAACATTCATCCACTATATACATATTACTGGGGATGCCATATGATTGTTACACTCTGTATAACTGTACAGTTGTGAGGTCTGCTGTGTTATGGTTCAATATGATGCTGGGTTATGCGGAAATATCACTTGCCCCTCCTTGGATGTGTTGGAATACATCTGTTTCTGTATGTACAATATACGTAATAGGTACTGTACATTGTAGTACACCACTATGACTTGATAGACATTTACAGACTTAATATAAAAGCAAATGCACCCCACCAGGTGCCACATCACTACCTTACATGCCAACTGTCTCCCCGACTCTCCCATGCCACCTCCAGTGCCATTTCTGCCCTGGCCCACTCCTGGCAAGCAGTTTCACCCCTCCCATCTATCCTGGCCTGTCTTGTGTTGCACTGGGCAGGGGAGGGTGGATCTCTGTGGCAATTCTAGCAGGTGTGCCAACTGTTTAGTTCAGCTGTCGGCTTGTGGGAAACCTGGGGAGTTTGGCGCCGAGACCCTGATTTTTTCAAAACTGGGTGCAGAGTCCCTGGCACACCCAGAGATTGCCACAGCCCTGGAGCAATGCATCTTGTGTTGCTCTTAGGGCTCTTGGAAAATTTAGCCCAGAGAGTCATGAGTCCTTTTCCTACAGCTTCCAACAGAACCACTACCACTGCTTCTCTGACCCACATCTCTCAAGTACCTCTGCAGTTTAATTCACCTCTTTTCAAATCTCTATATCCAAAATGTTACCTGGACAATAAAAGAGAGAAATTGCTCTACTGAGCATAGCATTTACATACAGTATCTGAAATCAAGTAAAACCAGAATCCTGCAGTCCTTGGCAATGCTGGCATACCTGTTGAAAAACAAACAAATAGTGCATATCAGCACTTATAATGCATTCCAACACCTTTTCCCAGGCTTTCCTTATGATCATCTGGTTAAACATTACCCTGGTCGAAGGTGATGTCCCTGACAGTTTATTAGGCCAGTGTCCAATCTATATTGTTCTCCCAGCATTGCAGATGTCCAACCACAAGGTCTTAATAGCACTTTCAAAGGTGTAGACACTCCATTTCAACATCTTTCCACCACTCAGTCCTAATGAGTGTTAGTTTTCATGAGTCACCACCATTACTTCAGACAAACACCCTCACTCCTTTAGGGCAGTGGCAAAAATCAGCCTTTATCTGGAAGAAGGTTTCTTTAAATTTTGTTTGTTAGCTGTATAAAAACATAGAAACACTCAATGGTACAACTCTCACAGTACTCTTTTGGCCAAGAGTAAATAATTACTTTGAACCTCTAATGATCTCTCATTGGCCAAGTACGGAGTACAATCAACAGTTCATTAAATCTACATAGGTAGCTTATAACTTATGACTGGTCCATGTGGCTACCATGATGGAAGAAAGCCAGCTCAACTCCATGACCAAGATAACAGAAATTCATCAAGCAGACAAAGGCAAAGTTAATAAAACAAACAGGAATTTTGTTTATTTTTATGCTCCCGGGCCCCAGCCTTGCCACTCCTTCAGGCCCGCATAGCTCCCTGTGCCCACTGTCTCACCTCTGCTGCCTCCTCTCCACTGATCATGGTCCCACATGCCCCACACCCTGAAGTTCCCAGCTTTAACCCTACCAGGAGGGCCCTTCCCTGTGGGAGAAGGGAGGAGAATTTGGGGAAAGAGCCCCCGGGCAGGGACATATACGGGAGGTGGATGAGGAGGTGCGCTCTGGGGACTAGTGTGGTGGGAGGAGGAGGAGGAGGAGTGGCCATCATCCAGCCAGGCTGGGGCCATTTTTCTGTTTCTGTCATGGGTGTGACATGCCATGTGACATCAAGGCCTAAGCCAACATCCATCATGCACCCTTCCATAAGAAGAGGGCAATGTGGTGCTGTACCTCTGGCCTCTGCCAGGGGCCAGCAGATGCCAAGGCTCTAAATCCCTGCCCTCCCAGGAGAAGGCGAGCAGTCATTGGATGCTTGAGCCCCCCCCCCGGCCAGCCCTCTGACTCCTGTATCCATTCCTGAACCTGAGTTGCCAGCATTACAAGCAGATATCCAATCACTGCACCAGCAGGCCAGCTTCAGACAGGACTTTTAGAGAACCATACCATTATATATCAGCATCTTTGTGCTAAAAATACCTGCCAAACACTATGAACTAAAAGAAAGCCAATGAGCTGAAAACTCGGGTGGAGCAGCTCATCGCCATCTTTCTGCTCCATCCTCTTCACTTCTCTTTCACTGAAAAAACAACTGCACCTGGAACCATGGTCTCTCTTCTTGCTCAGATGCATTGCAGTCTGTCTGTCCCCCACCCTTATATCTCTCTTTCTCTCAAACTCATAAAAAAGCTCTGTCCATATATAACAAAATCTGGCCAGAGCTGATAGGGCTGCAGGCAAGGAATTTGGGATAAAAATAATGACAATTACCAAAGTTATGAGCCTGCGTTTGCAAACTGCAATGTAGGCTCATAAAATTTGGTTTTTTTTTAAATATTTTTACACCAAAGTTTCCACATAGCCTTGTTATGACCCTGCCTCATGAAGAAGGGCAGATGAAAATTTAATCTCCTGCCCTAAAGGGCCACATAGTGGTGCAAACCTAGAACAGGAACTTTTTTCCTAGTTTTACTTAAAATCACTATGATATTTTTGTATCTGTATCTTATTTTATTTAAATTACATTTTTTTTTACAAGGGGCCCATTTCATAATTGCAATGCACTCCAGGTGCTGAAGGCACTTGACAAAAGCACCTTGTGCCTTACCATGCTCCTGGGCATGCACTAACTCACGACAGTCAACACACCTGTCATGTTTTATTGCTTACATATTCGTTACACAGTGCTATGGTTGTTGGAAAAAATGAAATTACTCGATTAGTGTAGAAATTTGTTTTATAACTCAGGGAACTTATGACAATGACAACTATGGATAACCATGGAAGATCACGGTGAACTTGAATAATTCCCAAACAACAGTATATTGACGATGGTCTGGGAGTTTGAATGTGACTACTGTAGAAATTACAGTAATTGCACACTTGCTTCCTGTCATTCAGACTGTAGCTGGCAGAGGTGGTGAGTGGAGCGGTTGTACCAGTCATCATTTCCACAGTGGATATATGGTTACTGGAGTAAGTGTGGGGCCAGTAGGGAGGTGATGGAGGGAGATATGTGGGTGGTGTGGTGGGCATTTGGTATATCATGGTGGGGCAGGGAGCCACTAGCCACCAGGGGCTTGCCATGTTTCATGTCAGGCAGGCCACTGAGGGGGTGGGAGGACACTAGACCACTAGGATATTTTAATTTTTTAGTATTGGGTGGGGAATTGGGGTTGAGGTTGGGGGACTACATGACTAGGATCCTTCTATTTTAATATTGAGTTGGCAATGGAGAAGGTATGGAGATACATACCAGAAACACCTGGACTGTGGATGTGGTAATTACTGAGACACTAAAGGTTATTTAATGCCTCTCTGAATGTTGTAATATATCAGTGGGCCTCTGTGGAGGTGCAGTCAGCTGCTTTGAATACTGTACATGCACTGGCCTCTCACAAATAGGTTTGTACCTTGCTAATCATGCCATCAGTGTTGTACTTTTCACTCTTCCCATGCTTCTGGTGCGCTAAGCTATGTTAGCAAGGTACTAACCTGCTTAGCAAGTGCCAACATTTAGTTAGTTAGTTTTTATTTACCAGGTAGGTGCAGTAGACAAAAACGGTTGCATATTCTCAGGCACGACGTGGGAGATTACAACAGAAGTGGTCAACAGTAAAGGTGACAGGACTGCAGAAGTAAGTAAGTAAGTAAACTTTATTTATTTAGTGCCCAATCCCGGTGGCTCTGGGCACTTTACGTAGAGATGTGAAATTCAAAACAAAACAAAGCAATAATTAAGTCAGAGTCAGTTTACAACACACCCATAATAAATACTAAATACTGTAACTCTAAAACCTCAGTTTAAAATAATAATTTACAAGTTAAAAGCTTGTTTAAACAGATGTGCTTTTAGTCCTTTTTTAAAACTCTCCACTTAGGGAGCTTCCCTTAATGATCATGGTAATGAATTCCGTAGGGCAAGCTCGGTGACCTCAAAAGCATGGTCGCTGGAGGTCTTAAGTTGCATCCTAGGAACTGTGAGGAAGCCCTCCATGGAAGAGCAAAGTGAGCATACTGGGCAGGCAGGTGTCAGAAGGTCTCACAGGTAGCTAGGACCACCTGCACAGGGCCTTGTAGGTGAGCAAGCCCTCCTTGAAGGTAATCCTCCACCTGATCATGAGCCAGTGCAGTTCACACAAAACCAGGGTAATATATACGGACCTAGGAAGGCCCATTAAGAACTTGGCTACAGCGTTCTGCACTATCTGCAGTCTGCAGAGGTTACCCCCACTGACTCTGAAGTAAAGAGTCTTGCAGTAGTCAAGTCTGTATGTTATAAAGGTGTGTACCAGTGTGGACAGGTGATCAGGTGGGATTAATGGTTTAATCCGGGTGACATTCCTTAAATGGTAGAAACCATTTCAAACAACGGAAGACACCTGAGCCTCAAGTGTCAATCTGTCATCGAGGATGATGCCCAGATCTCACACCTTATTGACCACCACCAATGAGGTGGTACCCAGGAACAACCCTGTTCCTGCTCCAGTGGCGGCCATATCCTGCCGATGACCCGGCTCAATCACCAGCACTTCCATCTTGTCTGGGTTGAGCCATAGCTAGTTAGAGGACATCCAGTCCTGGATCTCAGATAAGAATTTATTTAGCATGTCCACAGCATCCAATGTTCTGGGTGCAAAGGACATATATAGATGGGTATCATCTGCATAGCAGTAAAAGCCCAGACTGTAACACCTAATGACCTCACCCAGGGGCAGCATATACACCACAAACAACATGGTTGACAAGATTGAGCCCTGAGGGACTCCACAGGTCAGGAGCTTCAGGCAGAAGGAGAAATACCCCATTACTACCCGTTGCTTCCTTCCTGTTAGATAGGACTCAAACCAGCTGATGACTTTATGGGTGAGTCCACAAAGCCCTCTAAGGTGATCAAGAAGCACCATATGGTCTACAGTGCCAAAAGCTGATGAGAGATCTAGTGGAATGAGAATTGACCACTCTCATCTGTCTCTCACCCTGAAGAAATCATTCTGCACCCTAACTAATGCTGTTTCAGTGCTATGCATCCTCCTAAATACAGACTGGAGTGGCGCGTAGATGTTGAAGATCATCAGGTGGTCTTCGAGCTGCGATGTCATCACTTGCTCCACAACCTTCCCCAAGAATGGAAGATTAAAAACAGGTCAGTAATTCACTAAGTTGTCAGGGTAAAGAGATGGTTTCTTCAGAAGGGTCCTCACCAATGCCTCCTTCAAGGCATCGGGGAATAGCCCCTCTGACAATGAGCACTGGACAATGTCAGCGAACACTGTACCAACAGACTCAACACATCCCACTAGGAGACATGTTGGGCTCAGGTCCAGTTCACAAAGAATGGGTCACAGCTTCAAGATTACCTCGATGACCTCAGACACACCCACCGGCTGAAACTCTTCCCATACAAACTGAGTGCGCATGCCCCTACCAGACTCTACACTGCAGGAAGAATTCTGTCCCACTGGAGAGATCCCAGCCCTAATGGAGGACATCCTGTCAGAAAAGAACTGAGCAAACTCCATGCACTGGGTGATTGAAACTGCTCTTTTCGGCTGCAGACAGACTGGATGTAATAACTTGTCTACAGTCCAAAAGAGCATAGCCAGTCTGTTCCTTCCTGCAGCAATCTTCCTGGACAGGAATTCTGCCTTCTTATGGTTGATTGCCCTTTGATAGTCCCTCCAAGGAACTGGACCTTTTCCAGCAATGCTCTGCTTTCTGACCCTTGGTCTTCATCTCCTTGAGAGCCCCATCAAACCATGGGGATCTCAAGTGAGAAGACCTGGGTCGTGTACAGATCGGTGCGATGTTGTCAAGTGCCTTGGTGACAGCATTATTATATGCTGCCAATTCCTCGTCCAACCCCAACACATGCAGCACTCACACCAGAAAAGTCCACAATGGCCAGCAACATATTCAATATTCAACAAAAAACAGGGTACAGTACATAATATAGAAAAAGTGCTGGGAAAAATAGTATTGGATGTTACACAAAACAATATTCAGGGTCATAATTTCAGCATAAATTACATTTTTATATTCAACAGTTGACATACTGAACAAGGTTCAGGGGTATGTAACATCAGTTGATAGAAGTATAGTGCAAAGATGGGTCTGAACTCTTAGAGTCAATGTAGGCAAATGCAAGGTGCTATGTAATTTGAAAGTCTGTCAAATTGGAATTTTCATTCGATTATTGTTCTTGCACCTTGCTTTTGACAGACAAAACAGGAAGACCAGCACTTCATCAGCATATTCTTATTCAAGGACTACATGACTCAAATATTTTTAAAGGTTTTATTGTAGTAAAATAATAACCCACAGCACTAGTCAAGTGTGTACTTGATGCTTCTCAGTTCAAAAATCCTTTATCAAAAGCTAACACACATTGCCAAACTTCCACCATAAGTACCCAACCAACATTATGATATCACAGTACAAAACTTTGAATTCATTAGGATTTTTGATTCCGAAATGCATCAAGCAAGCATTTGACTATACTGTGGATTATTATTTTACTGCAATAAAGCCTTTAAAAAATATTTGAGCATGGAGTCCTTGAATAAGTATATGCTGATGAAGTGCTGGTCTTTTATGTTTTGTCACCATCGTCTTTGTGTGCACTCCTTTTGTGACTGAACTTGTTTTATAAGTGCTATGCACAGATTGTGGCTGTATTTCCACACTGCGTGAAAGCTACAAAGAAAAGAGGACAGAAGGAATGGCAGTAAGTAACATACACAGCTACAATGTCATTAGAAGCCACAACAAATCTCATTTTCAATACGGATTTGAACAATACTGATTCAACCAAACCCTTTTGAGTATGTGAATGAATTACTGACCACTGCAGGAGCAGTGAACCCATTCCTGCTAGAAGGCATGGAACCAAGTAATGATATACCGGGGCCAGGTCACTCTTTGATGCCTTCAAAAGTTTGGAAAAGCTGGCGCACCAGCTAAGGAGAATATATTGGAATGTGACAAGTTTCGAGACATACCTTCAGGTGCCGAGGATCCCTAGAGGACTGAGACTATTAAAGGATCCAAATTTTGGCTGTATTTATGCAGGAGTGGGAGAATAGTTTAATTGAAGCCAGTTTTAAACTCATGCACCTAATTGTAACATTCAACAAGGAGCGAGAGACTGTGTTAAGAGAAGAATTAAAAAAACAGGAACAAGAAGTCATAAAGTTTAAGAATCATATGGATTTTGATAATTTAAATAAAAGACTCAAAGACTCCATTGCCAAACTCGATGCAGAAATCAAAAAGGGAAAGCAGACAAAATTTACACGTGATAAAAAAGACTGGGAAAAGGGGCTTTTTTATACTTGGAAAAGGACACTGCAAGAGGAGACAACACTTGAACAGGCATTTATCTATTGACTTCAGTGACTCAGAGCCTGAAGAGACAAGCAGGGGTCCATTTTTAGTTAGGGGCCAGGACAGTGTGACACAGCCTCCTCCGGTACCCCAACCCCCACCCCACAACAACTGCAGTCTATTCTATGGAGGAGCCCCTGCCTCATCTACAACAGGAATTTTCAAGAAGAAAGGTGAGAAGAATACAGAGGGGTGGACAAAAGAGAATAAACTTATTTCCAAGGACAACGACGGGGATACAGGACAGGTTTTCACGACAGACGCGGGTTTTGGGGATGGAGGACGTAAGAGAAAGCGATACATTTAAATCAACTATTATTAACTTGTCTAATCACGTTTTAACTAATGTAGAAAAAAGTCTTAGAAAAAAGCCTTAAGTTTGCCCCCTACTAATGCAGTCAAACAGGCAAAAACCCTAATTGACCTTAATCTTGCCTGCAGAAAACTTAACCTCAAGGTGTTATTTGATGAAAGAAACCCTGAGAACACTGCCCATGATAAAAAAGAAAGGGATTTAAAAAAGTCCCACCTTTTGTGCAGCTTGCTGTCCTGCAGTTAAAGTCTTTTAAAATTTAGTGGAACAGGACTTACAAGAACTGTTTAATGACTTGACTAAAGCACCATATCAGAACATAACAAAAAGAGAAAGCGAGGCAATAGAACATCTCTAAAATTACTTTGACCTTGTAAAAAGGCAGGCAGATAAAGGGGGAAGTGTTGTTTTGCAAAGCAAAGAAAAGCATGTGGCAGAAGCCAGAAGGTAATTGGAGAATCCTGTTTTTTTACCAAAAACTGAATGATGACCTGACTTCAAAATTTAAGTTTGCCATCAGAGAAATAGTTATGGATGCCCACAACAGGAAATGGATGGACACAAACACAAAGGATTTTTTGTTGATAGAGGCCCCAGCAATGGCCACCTTTTATACATTCCCCAAAGTTCACAAAAACATGGAGAATCCCCCAGGCTGACCTATAATCAATGGTATAGGTTTGCTGACTGAACCTTTGTCTAAATATCTGGATCATTATTTAAGACCGCATGTCGAGAATTTTGCTTCTTACATTAAAGACATAAGAAAAGACCTAGGCTGTGTGAGGATGCGGAAATAGAGGAGAGCATGAGATTGGTGACTATGGATATACAATCTCTGTATTCTAATATCCCACATGATGAAGCCCTTGATGCAGTAGCAACAGTTTTGAATAGAAGGGACATATGTTCTGGACCACCTACAGAATTTATCATAAAATTGTTAAAATGCATGTTTAAGTTCAATGTATTTCTATTTGACATAAAACTTTTCTTGCAGGTAAAAGGGATGATGATGGGGACAATTTGCACCCCCTGAGTTGCCAATATTTACATAGGCATCTGGGAAGATGATTGGGTACTAAATGCAGTAAAAAAATATTTTTTATGATAAAATTAAATACTGGGGGAGATATATTGATGACGTCCTGCTTCTCTGGAATGGAACTGATGTAGATTTCTGAATTCCTGGAGTTCCTACATAGTGCCAATGGTAACTTAAGATTTAGCTATAAAAGCAGTATGGAAAGTATTGAATTTTTAGACCTTGAGCTAACTAAAAATGAAACCGGGGGTCTGCAAACAACACTCTTTAGGAAAGAGGTGGATGGCAACAGCCTGCTCCAGGCATCCAGTTGCCATTCATGGCACACCATTTTAAATATTCCCAAAGAGCAGTTCCTCAGATCAAAGAGGAACTGCAGCACTCCAGAATCTTTTGATGCTGAACAGTAAATACTGATAGGGCATCTCCAGGACAGAGGCTACAGCAACAAAAGTATAGAATGTGCAAGATCGTATGCAGAAACTGTAGACAGAAACAGCCTTATCAAGGAGAGCACAAAAGATAAATGGCAGGTAGAAAGATTTCATTTTGTGACCACTTCTTCGTGTCATGCTAAACAGGTTCCTGAAATCATCAACAAACACGGGGGCACTTTGACAAGTGAAGCCGCACTTAAAGAACTGTCATGTTCTAAGCCCTATATGACTTATAGAAAAGCACCAATGTTAAGGGATAAGTTGGTTGAGTCACTTTGTTGACAAAAAGGCAGCTACATGGCTAGAACAGAAAAAGGAATGTCAGATGTAAAAACTACTTATATTGTGATAAGGTGAACATCTGTGACACTTTCACGAGTGTTAATGTAAAAAAAAAACTGTTTGAAATTAGGCTGTTCTGTACATGTAGCACCACAGGAGTTGTTTATCTTGCAGTGTATGTCTGCAAGGATTTTTATGTTGGCAACCTGACCCAACCTTTCAAACAAAGGTTGGGCAAGCATCAGTGGGCTGTTGAGAGGAAGATCCACTCTATGCCACTGTAGTACATGTTGCAGAATCACTGGAAGGTTCAAAATATTCTTTTAAGTTCACTATTATTGACAAGGTCAGTCGAGATCTGAGAGGGGGTAATTTGATAACCTTCTCCTGAAAA
Source organism: Neoceratodus forsteri (assembly GCA_016271365.2). Taxonomy (NCBI): domain Eukaryota; kingdom Metazoa; phylum Chordata; order Ceratodontiformes; family Ceratodontidae; genus Neoceratodus; species Neoceratodus forsteri. The sequence continues at coordinate 1,842,532,780 of CM057449.1, forward strand.
GAGAAACTTTCTGGATCCTTACATTACAGGCTTTAAAGAAACCAGGTTTAAATACAGGATTTGACCTCAACCCCTATTTGGAAGATAGATATAACCTGTTTTGTTCTCTACTTCCTCAGTTGAAATTTGGCACTTATTATGGATTCCATGGCCCAGATATTCAAAAGGGTTGCGCCATGCGCAAGAGGGTTGCGCGTGCACAACTCCAAAAATGCGCCATTCTGCGATATTGAGAAGGGGCCAGTTGCGCCACCGAAAACACGCTGAGCCACAGCGCAATGGAAATGAAGGCATGCGCAACCGAAGGGGGCGGGTCCATGCATAAAGTGCGCAATGCAATATTTGAACACTTGCGCAATGCGCAAGAGTGGCTCAGCCGGAGGATGCGCTGTACCGGATGTGAGCCAAAATAAAAAGGCTCAAGGGAGCGGCGCAAGAACTCTAGCAGGCCGCAAACCGGGGGAGAGAGACAGAGAGACAGAGAGAGAGAGAGACAGAGAGACAGAGACAGGAGCAGGAAGGGCAGAGAGGGACAGTGGGTCCTGGAGGACAGAGAGGCCAGTGGGGGTGCCGGTGCAGTGGAAGCAGCAGTGGGGGCAGTGGGGGTAACACAGGAACAGCAGCTGGGGGCAGGAGCCAGGGAGATGGACAGTGTCAGCTTCCACATGGAAGCTGTAATGAGGGGGGTGAGACAGCATGCTGCAGGGGGACGTGGCCGTGGAGGGGCCCGTCGGTGGTACGGCCCCAACAGGCGGTATCGGGCCCGCATCAGCTATGAGCTGTACAGCGATGTCGAGATTGTGGCCCAGTACCGCCTGAACAGGGCAATACTGAGACAGCTCAGTGAGCTGTGCAGTGATGTGATGAAGGCACCCTCACGATGGAGTCATGCTCTGTCCGTGGAGACCAAGGTGACAGCCTGCATGTGCCTGCTCACCACGGGCACCTTCCAGAGGCCGACAGGGGACACCACAGGCATTACGCAGTCGGCCACGTCACGCATCCTCACCCAATTCCTCAGCACACTGCTGCCTCATGCTGCGAGTACATCCATTTCCCCAGCACCGCGCAGGCGTACAGCAAACATGCAGGAGTTCCACAGGGTAGCACAAATGCCTGGCATGCTAGGTGCCATAGACTGCACCCATGTGGCCATTCGACGCTACCTGGCTCTGCGGGCAAGCATGTCGGAACCGAAGGGCTTCTCGAGTGTCAACTGCCAGGTGGTGTGTGATGCCACTGGGCGCATCATCAATGTCTGTGCCACACACCCTGGTGGAGCACATGATGCCTTCATATGGCACCAATCTGCACTGTGCCATCGATTCGAGTGGGAACATCCCCACGGGTCATCTAGTGGGTGAGTACACATGTATGGAATGCAAACTCTGTGCAAGGGTGGGAATGACACAGGTGCCATGGTAGTAGGCACACAAGGATATGGGGCATATGGACCTGACCTAACACTGATCTCCACTATCTCCACACAGGTGACTGTGGATACCCACTCGTCCCTGGCTGCTCACACCATACCGGCCCCCATTGCCCCAAGCGCCAGCACGGTTTCAATGAGGCACATGCCGCAACCGCGAACATCATACCGTGATTCAGGATACTCAAGGCCACGCTTCTGATGCCTGGACACCACCGGCGGACCTACAGTACAGCCCCCAAAAGGCCTGTGGGATATTCCTGGCCTGTTGCATCCCGCACCATAGGCCAAAGACCATGGGATAGCCGTACAGTTCCAAGAGGGGACAGCGATGGGGCGCCAGTGGCACCGTGATATGGGTGATGAGCCACACCCCTAGGACGGAGGGACCCCCGACTGACCACGGCAGGCCCAGCTGCACTGGGACACCATTGCAGAAGAGCACTACAGCGCCCAACACAGGTGAGTCAGGGGACATGTGCAGGCAACACTGTCTATGCGCAAACCACAGGCACACAGGGGAACACACCGTGCATGAAGGTCAGGGGAGTTGAAGGGTCTAGGCATACCAACACATCATCAGAGAGGGGTGAGCACTCAAATGAACACACACACACACACACCAGGCAGCATACAGGGGCAGCAGCACAGCACTGCGGAAATTACACACTATCACACAGCACCACCAACCACCCTCACCACCTGGACTGTCCACGTACGTGTGTCAGGACCTGGGCAACCTTGCACCTTGGTGTACAGTGCAATGCAGGCATCATCATCCACATGCACCTGTGGACAGCAGTTGGGAGAGTGTGCAGGTGGTCCGTGTGTCAGTTTGGTGAGCAGACACCCAGCAGTGCACTGCCCACCATGACACACATTGCACACAGGGCAGCACCAGACAGGGCCTGCATTGGGAGACAGCTCAGTCAGGAGCACTGTCCCACGCCACCACGGATGCGTGGCGGCCCCGCCGTGGCCTAGCAGCACTGGTAGGCTCGCGGGGCCACATCGAGGTGGCACTACTGCACCACCAGGGGTCCCAGTGCGACTCACGACCTTGCTCGCGACAGGGTCTGCATCCCAGCGAAGAAACTTGCACCAGGGTGCTCGGGATGCCCACAGCAGAACCCGGCATCGACAGGCCTGGTGTTGCACGACACCGGAGCGAGGGTGGAGTCGATTGTGGGGGTGCATGGTACAGGGTCACCAGACAGTGTGGTCAATGCGGTCGCACAGAGACCACTGCCTGGGTCAGCCTTGTCGATGGCAGCGGTCACATCCGTCCGCATATGGACCATCTCGCCCGGTCCGAGCATCCCCTGCTATGCCGCTCCACGGACACAGTCAGTGCCTCCACAGACCTTGCAACCCACCCTGCAGCTGTACCGACTCCTGCAGCAGGCGGTTGTGCGCGTCCAAAGGGTACTGTGCCCCAATGGCATCGTGACCCCCAGGGTGTGGATGGTCCTGGTGCATAGCACCCCTTGAGGGTGGCCGCTGTTCGCCAGGACCAGGTATGAGCTGATCTAAGGGCGGTGGACAAGTGCCACTGCCTGACGCTGTCCCCCCAGGCCTGGTGTGCAACTGCTGCTGCCGCCCCTCCAACTGGTGAGCCCCAGGTCCACCTGTTTCCACCCCTGTGCTGTCAACAGTGCCAGACACCTGCTCAGCCACCGATGCTGCCCCACCGGTGCTGACAGGCCCAACCTGTGACTGTGCCAGCATGCTGGTACACAGGTGTGGAGCTGGGTCGCCCAGGGCACGTGCTGGCCTGCCATGTGTCCCTCATGGGACACACACCTCACTGGCCATTGCAGGCCTGCCATCATCAATAGTGCTGGTGCGTCTCGCCATGGCACAGCATGCTGGCACTCGCATGCCAAACTGCTGTGACACAGGCTGTGCACCCCTGCACCCTGTCACTGCCGGCGGGTTGTCGGCCCACGCCTGCTGCTGCAGTGCGTGCAGGCTGCTGGCGGAGGTGGAAGGTCCCTCCTCCTGGTCCAGCAGGTCTGCCACTGTCAGCACCACCACCACCGTCTCCCTGCAGGCCGAACAGGATCTGAAACAGAGAGAGTACATGTGAGTGCATGTGAACAACAGCCCCCACAACATCACCATGACATACCGTGCAGTGATGGGCTTCCACCTGTCTGGAATCCTCCGCCAGGAACACCTCATAATGGCACTCGGCTGCATGGCCGCAACCAGTGTCTCCTCGGTCGGGGTCAGTTGCAACACCACTGGTGGTCCCCACCAGTGGCAGCATCGTGCCCCTGAAGGCTGCCACCTTCTCCTTCAGCCTCCTGTGTCAGTCCCCCATCTTCTGCGGGCATTCTGCATGGAGCGCTGGTGGCTTCGCAGGTTGACTTGGCCAGAGCTACCTCTCCCATGCAGCTGCACGCTGCTGAGGGGTGCCCTCCGCCCACTCAAAGCGGCTCATCCTCCAGGTAGGCCTGGAAGAGGCCTCGGTCTCTGCTGTGGTGAAGTTCGGCCTCCTCCCTCGCCTGGCCGTCCACAGCCTCGGCCTGGTTCTCGCTTCACTCATGCTGATCTGTATGGGTGGAAGTGGACACCTGTCACTGTGCAGTCACAGCATTTCCCCATGAGCATAGCTGCAGGGCGGGGGGGCCGAGCCCCCTTTCCTCGCCGCATGGCAGATACTGATGGAAAGGGTGCCTCTGCCCTTTCTAAGTGCCCTCATCATGCTCAGCCCCTCAACCTGTGACATCCTCCAGCACCCTGCCCATGAGCATTATCCTGAGCATCACACAGCATGTAACTCACCTCTCAGCTGCAACAACCTAAATCTGGCCGCACAACCAGTGTCGCGATTTTATAGCGCAACACATGCAAATGAGGTGTGGCGCATCTTTAATGAGATGCTAATCGTGCCACTGTGCCTTGCATGGCTGATAAACTGATTTGCATATATGTCGTGAATACTCCAGCGTGTTGCGCTTAGCGCAGCGGAAAGGTCGGCTGAGCGATGGCGCATGTTTCTGGCTGTGCTACACTGCATTGGCGCATGCCCGGACAGGTTACGCATGCGTCGATCCGCGCTGCAGACCTGCTGAGCGCGAGTAGGCGATTCTGGCCATGGCCCACCATTGTGCCAGTGGCGCTACAGCACTGGGCACTATATGGCTCTGTGGCACTTCCGCGCCGATAGTCCACTGTGGTACTGGAAGCTCTGCTTACAGTCGTGCAGGATGCCTATGCATCCTGGCGGCGCTGTGCGAGCTCATGTCATTGCCGTGACCTTGTGTATGCCCTCTGACCCCTGGCGCTGTGGCATGCCATGTATCGTTCCTATTGCGCTCGTCTGGTTACAGCGCCATGGGTAGACGGCGCTGTAATGAACAGCCGATTGGAGCCTGTGCTGGTCTATTGGCGCAACAACTCCATTGTGGTCACAGCGCAGCGGGCGCCATATTGCCTGCTGTAAAGTTGGGACCATGGCTCGGAGGAGGTGGTGTCCTGGATCCCAGTTGAAGTGGCCAACCTGGTGGCCTAGTGGAGCCCACTATGAGGGACTATATGGTGAGGTCCCCTCACTGGACCTAGGACCCATGTGTGCAGCAAGTGGCCACTGACCGGGTGGGGTCACTGGCCGGGCCGGTCTGTGGAGCAGTGCAGCACCCGGTACAGTGATCTCTGCGGAGGGACCCGTAACTGTTAGCAGCTCGTTTCCCCTTGCCAGAGTGGGGCCCTGGTGCCTGGGCCACGTGGAGTGTACCATCTATTCACCTATATTTCTCTGTAGGGGTGTGTGTGTGCCTGGGTGGCTGTGCATCGGTGTGTCAGTGTGTGCAGCTGTGCGATGGATGGTTATGGCTGTGTGGGCAGGCAGTCTTACTGGGGCAGGGGCACTCTGCTTTTGAGTCACACTGATGTTTGTCTCACCATATGTCTCCCACAGGCCGGATGGTGAGGCGCGGACCGAGGCTGATGTGGGCCATGCCAGGGCCCCAGTGCCACAGGCCATCGGGCAACAGCAGCAGCAGCATCAGCAGCAGCAACGAGCAGCAGCAGCAGTGGCAGACCGAGCTGCTGAAGAGTGTGAGTATCATTACGTCATGGATGCTATTGCATGCTGGGGGCAGGACCACCAACCATGATGGACACAACCAAATGGGAGTCGTGGTTCCACTAGGCAAACACTAGTGAGTCCCCACACTGGAGTACAGTGTACAGTTCGGAAAACATACCTGTATGGACAGGGACTGGGTGGAGGCGTTCACAGGAGGCGACATGGATGGTGCATGGATTGCATCACAAGTCCTATGCAGACCAGTTGGACGGAACTGAACATGTACTCCCTGGAGGGGAGGAGGGTGTGGGGATATGATGGGGACATACAAGTATTGTACAGGGGGGAACAGAGTGCAGGAAACAATATTTGTCAGTGTAAAGGATGTTCCAGGACTAGAGGGCATGGGATGCAGTTGGAGGGGGCTCGTTTAAGAGGAACATGCGAAAGTGTTTCTTCACATAATGGGTGGTGGACGAGTGGAACACCCTGCAAGAGGATGTGGTGGGGGCTGACTTGCTCACGGGATATCTGTATGTGTGGGTTCGCCATGAGGGACTTCTGGAGGTCAGGGGTGAGGGGGAACGGACTTATAGGACAAGAGAGTGATCATACAAGGCCAAATGGCCAGACTGGGTGTCCCATAGGCCCTTATCTGCCGACACTGTCTATGTATCCATGTATGTAGGCGTGACACAGGTGACCTGCATCACAGTGCAGCATCACGACACGTCTGTGTATGCATCACAGGTGGTCCAGGCATGCACTGGGCACATAGCTGTGTAACTGGCATCGCACCCGTTGCAACATCACATGACAGCCTAGTTTGTACTGCGATTGACATGGGCAGTGTGTGTGGCGGTGGTGCACATGGCTGGTGCCGCCTGTTTGTGATGGCCATGTGCATGTTCACTGTGGGTGGGTGCATGCCATCACATGTAGCACATTGGGTTAGATGGGTTGCAGGTTGGGGGTGTTCAGGGTTGTGGTCAGTCTCAGCCATTGACTGTGTTCCCATTTTCCTGAGCCTGGTGTGCTTCAGCGCATGGCGCGCATGATGTCCGGCACCCGGCCCAGGTTGGTCAAGGCAGGAGCTCCTGCAAACTACAGCGCCAGGGGAATGGCGCGCAGACATGGGAGGGACGACGGCAGGGAGAGCAGGGAGCCTGCTGGGCTGTAGCCCACCTTTCATTTGACCTTCACCCATCCCTTTCACCCTGCCTTCCCTCTCCAAGTTTTTCCTCCCCTTGAACACCCTGCCTTTTACCCGTCCCCCAACTTGTACATAGTTATAACTTTATTGTTCACTGTTTTTATTTCAATATACATTTCTATTTTGGTACAACTGCTGTGTTGGTGTCTGCTTTGCAACTGGCTCTGGGTGCTCCGTTGCAGGGGTGTACATGACATCTGGGCTACTATGGTCCTGGGTATATGTGTGTGTGTGTGTGTGTGTGTGTCCATGGGGAGTATCACCAGCATAGCATTGCCTTTCTGTTGCTCTTGCCATCTGCTGCCACCCACTGCTGGGTGCACAGAGTGAGTCTGGCTGGTCTGCTTCTCTGCAGCATGGGGTTGCCGTGTGGCACGGGGGCATGGTGTTTCCTGCAGTGCCTGTCACTGCACATGAGCGTGTCTTGGGGGCACGGTGCACGCTGTGCTGTGCGGCATCGGGGGGACTGATGTGCACTGTGGTTGTCAACCCCGGGTGTGGCACTCTCTGCCTGCCAGTGGTTGTGCTGGGGTGTCATGGCTCTGCTATGCTTTAGTTGGCTTGTCCCCATGGGCACGTGGATCATCCGTCCCACCCCCAGTGATGCTGTGCTTGGGGTGTGCCAGTGTGGTGTGGGTTCTGCAGTGAGTTCCTGTGCCCATGTGTGGCATGGCTGGCGGTGGGCCCCAGCCTGCCTCCCTGGATGTGCAGTTCCATTGCTCTGGGGGGCTGTGCTTGCGCTATGGCAGCTCTGCACTGCTCAGCTGAGCTTCCATGGTTCGCCATAGCGCAGCATTTTAAACTCAGCCTCTCCTACCTGGTTGCGCCATGGCGCAGTATGTGCGATATTGAGACGTTGGTTGCTTGCACAATTTGCTCTGCTCCATGTTTGAATATCGCACCTGTTGCGCATTTGCGCAACTGGTTTGTGCTTGCTCCTGCTGTTGCGCTACTTTTGAGCGCAGTTTGAATATCTGGGCCCATATGTTTATTGTATTGCTCCTATTCCTATTTAAGCACCAGCACTTTATGATATTAGGAACTGCAATTTAATTGTTTATTTTACGCTTTAAGGTTTGGGATGCACTTTAAATAAGTAGTAGGGATATATGGTTTTTTTTTTTAAGATTTGTGTATATTTCTGCAATTTTTTAAATGTAATTATTACTATAGTGATCTGGAAACTCCCTTCCTCCCCCCACACTTTTGTCTTCTGTATTGTTTTAAGGTGTTTATTATGACAGTCCTTACTAGAGATGGAATTCTGAACGAGGTTCTTTTTCTGAATGAAATATTCAGTTACTAATCCAGTTTAGGACACTTAAGGCTAGACTAATGAATTCAAAGTTTTGAGCTGTAATGTCATAATGTTGGTTGGGTACTGATGGTGGCAGTTTGGCAATGTGTGTTAGCTTTTGATAAAGGATTTTTGAATGCAAAATACATCAAGCATGCACTTGACTATGCTGTGGGTTATTATTTTACTGCAATAAAGTCTTTACAAAATATTTGAGCTGTGGAGTCCTTGAGTAGGAATATGCTGATGAAGTGCTGGTCTTTTAAGTTTTGTCTGCTTTATTGCCTGACTAGAGCACCATCATCTTTGTGCGCACTCCTTTTGTGACTGAACCCTGCTTTTGATACTTTATTGTTGCTGCATTCTCCCCCTTGTAATGTCTCCCCAGGTCATGCATGGAAATGGGCTTTGTGTCAGTGTTCCTTCCCCAGTCACCAAATTTAAATCAATCATGAAAACAATCAATTAATCAGTAAATAATTTACTATAATTTAGGAGGAGAAAAAGAGGTAGGACCTACACTCTTTGTGGGGCTCCTCTTGCTGCAGCTGGAGGAGGAAAAGGACCTGGAGTCATTATTAAGGGTGAGAGAAATGGGTTATTGGCCATTTTGGTTTGCTTCAAGTTGGGGCCCATAAATTTGATTCTGCTTCAAGAATTTGGCCAAACCACTTTGGCTCACAATACAGTAATTGGTATGGGGCAAAGCAAACTACAAATACTGTAAGGTGAAAAGACTTCAGGTTAGCAAAAATATTAGTTACTGTAATATTAAATGCATGCTGAAAATAGAAAATAGAGTTAAAATTGATGATTTGACCTTAGATCTTCTTCAGGAATTATCTAAAAGAGAAAAAAAGCAAAGTTAGTGGTGAGATAAGGGGAAATAAGGGATATGTATTTGGGGAAAGAAAAAAAGGGGGCTCTAGGAGAAGTGATAATAAGCAAGGTAAGAAAATGATCTAGAAAACAAAAAGATGATGATGAGTATGACAAGGCATAGTAGCAGTGAATGAACTGATGTGTCCTCAAGTGGAGACTAATTAACAGGGCCTAGTAAGAAGGCTGAAAGGTGACAAATGTGAGAGGAGACAGAGATGGAAACATCTGTGGAAAATGAAAATAGACATTCACATATAGCTGCATAAATTGCCTGTTGGGAGTGAAACGTGCGTCGACACGGTTGTATTGGGGGGTGCTACTTTTTATAAATAAAGCATTTTTAAATGTACCCTAGAGTTAGGTTGTGCAGTCATGGAGTTTACAGCCAATTTTTTTTGTGCTTGTGAAGTCTCTGTTTCTTTGATTCGCTCCTCCATTTGGTCACCTTGAGCTGCCTCCTTTTGCTGTTTTACAAGTTTTTTTACTGCTTGAATTGTTTATTCCACTAGTCAATCAGATTAAGAAATCCAGGACTCAGCGTAGTATGAACAATCTCCCAGCCCACTGCAAACCTTCCAAATGCTATGATAGAAAACTGAGGACCATAGGGCTGGGTGAAATTAGAACATTTGGATTTCATGGAATGTTTATGAAATTCTATGAAATTTCACAAAATATTGGGAGGTGAGTCACCTGTGAGGAGCGTCAGCATGCTGATGTCATCCGAGATGGGCAGGTGTAGCAGCATGCTCTGAACCGGACGGTGTAGTTTGCTTGGGTGTTTTGTTGAAATAATGTATCCTGGCCACCCTTTGGATGCGAATCCAAATGCCTCTCTAGCAGAAGTTTTTTAATACCATCCTTGGCTTTCACAATGGCATGTCTAAATTTATCTGGTGAACCCATAAACTTACAGATCTTTTTACTGCAGATAAACATTCAAGCCATAATAGACAGCACACAAAGTATAACTCCTGAGCCACTGCCCAATGTTCTCCTTCATTCTCCCTCAATCTCCCAGACATTTCAATTATCGAAGAGCCACCTGTCTCACCCATAGTCTCTCTGCAGTGTAGAGGGAAGAAGTCTGCTATAAGTAATATTTTTCCTTTCTTAAAAGTTATGAACACAGGAGACACGAATCAGGAAGAGCTTCCCAGGACAGAAAGTGAGACAGACAAGGGCCCATTAGAGGAGCAAGGGTGGGAGAGTCGACGGGAGGTAGAGACAACCAAGAGGCGATTAAAGCCATTACTTCTTTATCTGACAGCAATTCGGTATCAAACACTAAATAAGTGGGTAACCCTGAAAATTTGTTAACCTTTCAAGAGATGTCAGACTTTAAAGGTGAAATGCTACAAGCTCTAAACCTATTTAGAACTAAAATAATTCAAACTCTGGGTGAAATTAAGGGGTCAGTTTCAGCTATGTCTTCACCTATTACTGAATTAAATTCTAAATTTGCTTTAGCTCGTCATTAGAACAGATGAAGCTGAGAAATGGATATCTTCAGTAGAAGACCTGTTAAATCTCTTATCACAAAAATATGCCCAGGCTGAGAAACATCTGCAGCTACTTTAATCTAAAGTGGCTGAGCAGGAGGATAGAGCACGGAGGGGTAACTTAAGACTGAATGGAATACCAGAAAGCCTGGATGGTACAGGAGACCCTCTCCCTATGTTTGAGAAAATATTAACTATGGCAATGAATCGCCCATATCCAGAAGAGAGAATTCAACTAGACAGAGCACACCGAGCTGGTAACTGTCTCTTGAATTCCAATTATCCAAAGAACGTTTTTTGTAAAGCCACCTAGATATTTGGATAAAGAGGCTCTATTATAGAAAGCGAGCATAGAGAAAGGTCTGAATTATGAGAACATTAAGATAAATGTATTCCCAGATATGTCATTGGAAACTACTGCAAAACAGAAATTGTTTAATCCTGTGAAAAATAAGCTTTATTTAAAGGGAATTCACTGTTTAATGATTTATCCAGCAAAATTGAGATTTGTACTTAAAGGGAAATAGCAGACGTTTGATGACCCAGATGAAGCCATGGAAGCCTACGAACAAGAATATAGGGACAACACAACATAAAAATACAGGTCACCAATGCGGCTATATAACTGAAATTGAATATCTTTAAGTGCATCTGTGTCTCAAACGATGGGGAAAAACCCATCATGACTCCCTTCTTTGTATTTAATTTCATTTTGCAGCTGTCTTGCGGTATTTGTTGTGGGGGTGGGGGTAGGGTCATTCTGTTACTCAGGCAAAGGGAAGTAAATGAGTATGCAAACTACATTTACTAGGATATGGGCTAAAATAGGAATAGTTACCAAAGATGAGGTTGTGAAAGTTAATGTTGGGCCCTTAGATGTTGAGAGGGGAGCGGTTCTATGACCTTAGTACAATCTATGGGGGTGAATAATTAACTATCTCATGGAGGGCATAAATCTAAGAAAGTTCTTTCTTCTGCATTAATTTGTGGAACACATATAGTGCACAAAGACTGGAAAAAAGCAAACATTGCGAGGGCCTCGAATGAAGCGACGCTTAATAGGACTATTACTATAAGGTTGGGGGCTGGATTAAGAATGTGATATTAATAACTCAAGTAAGCCAGTGTAGGCTTTCAGAGCTCCAAGATGACTTTTTCTGTCATCATGTATTTTTGGGGGGGGGGTTAAGGGAACCCTAAGGGTCTCTCGACCAGGTTTAGATGGGGCGTGGGGGATCGGCTCTCTCGATTTAAATCACAATATTACCAGCCAATGAATAGATATATATTAGGCCATAAAAATGCACAAAAACTCACCAGTAAAAAAATAGGAAACAAAATTAATCTGGTTTTAAGGGGGTCCAGGCCAAATATAAATAGAAAAATAGATGACAGAAATAGCTTTTTTAACCTAGAATGTAAGAGGCCTTAAAAATAAACCAAAAATGTTAAAAATAATTAAAACAATGCAACAGAAAAAAAAATATATGTAACGATGTTTCAAGAAACCCATTTTTCCAGTCAGAATCAATGTGGTTTAGTAACCATTGGGAGGAGGAGTCATCTCTGATTTTCAGAACAACTCTAAAGGGGTGGCTATCACCTTCAATAAAAATTACTTTCCCCCTAAGGTGCTGAAATCTGACATTGATTTATATAGTAGATGGGCAATCACTAAAATAAATATTCCAAATTTAAAATGCACAATAGCTACGTTGTATGCTCCAAATATGAATAATCCAACATTTTGTAGTCAATTTTTCTTAACATTATCCTCTTTTCAACCCCCATATATTATAGGATGAGACTTCAATTTAGTATTATACGCACAAGATAAAACCTCTAAGCTCGACAAAGTACATAATTCGTCTCGCAGAATTATTAAGAAATATGCTGCAGAATTAGGTTTGATAGATCCATGGCTAAGTATTCATACAGATAAAATAGCATATTCCTATTATTCCCATACTCAAACATCTTACTCAAGGATAGACTGCTATCTGATCTCAAATTCGTTAAAGTATAAGCTGATAGATATACAATATCCTGGAATCCTCATCTCGGACCATTCCCCCTATATACTTAAGCTTAAACATTCAGACCAGATCTTCTCAGTGAAGATATGGAAAATGAATTATTCTTTGTTTAAAATTCCACAGTGGGAACAAACACTAGGGAAGGAAATTCAAGAATTTTTCACGAATAATACCACTCAGGATACAACAGAAAATAATATATGGGATGCTTTCAAAATATGGCTTAGGGGTAGATTTATGACCTTTGAGAAACAAAGATTTAGAAAACAAAATCAAGTAATCCAACAGTTAGCAAAAGAAATTATGAGCCTACAATACATTCATTGTCAAACAATGGATAATAACATCTTTAATAAATTGTTGAAAAAGAAAGAGCAGAATAATTCAAGTCTTTCAGATAATATTATCCACTAGATAGCTATGACCAGATCAAATTGTCTATTTCTGTTAGATTAACCGCTAAAACTTCTGGCCTGACAAACACAAAAGGACCAAAAAAAGAACTGTATTTTGGCCATAAAGGATCAGCCGAGCCATATAATAGAAGACCCAGACAAAATCAATGCAGTTTTTTTAAGTTTGTACCAGAATCTACATCAATCAGAAATAGAATCTGTCTCAGAAAAACAAATTAAAAATTATTTACAATATAACCCGATGGTTAAAGTCCCAACCATGTTTAAGACAATGTTAGATTGAGATATCTCGATAGAAGAAATTAATTTGGCTATTGGATCTCTTCTGGGTAATAAATCACCCAGACCAGATGGAATACCGATAGAATTCTATAAACAATATGGCAATCTACTGGAGCCAACACTTCAACAACTATTCAATTCATTCCATAATTCAAGAACCTTGCCTAAATCATTTCATGATGCAGTGATTCAGGTATTCTTGAAAAAGGGCAAGGATCCATTGAGCTGTGGGTCTTATCACCCCATATCTCTACTAAATGTTGACTATAAAGTCTTCACTAAAGTTATATCTAAAAGACTTGAAAAACTCTTACCCTGTGTTGTTCATGAAGACCAAAATGGTTTTATAAAAGGACAGTCATTAAAAGAAAATATCAGAGGGTTCTTAAATGTTATTTCTCAGCATAAATCTGATGATGCAATCTTATTAGCCATAGTTTTAGAGAAAGCATTTGACCGCTTAGAGTGGAAATTTATGCTAGAAATAGTTAGAGACATGGGGTTTGGCCCACAGCTCAACGGATGGTTACAAATGAAATGTAGTCAACCGATAACCATGCTCAAAACAAATCATAGCATATCACAACCTTTTAAATTATATTGTGGAACTCAGCAGGGATGTCCGCTATCCCCTCTTATTTTTACTCTGGCAATTGAAAGTCCGGCAATACACATACATCAAAATCCTAGTATTCATGGTGTTTCAATAAATAAATGCATCTACAAAATAGGCCTATATGTGGATGACATCATACTATATCTTACAAATTTGAAAACTTCTATTAAAGAACTGATGAAAGCAGTGACAATTTATGGTGACTTAGGATATAAGGTGAATTGGGACAAAACGGCTATATTAAACCTAAATAAAAATACAGTACCTTCTTTTCCACTTGACTATAAAGGTCAAGTTAGAACTCAAATAACATATTTGGGGGTACAAATCTCAGCAGAGCTACATAATTTAACTAAATTAAATTTTGATCCACTACTTGAGGAAATTCAAGCTGATCTTGATCAGTGGTGAAACCTCACATTAACTTTAATAGGGAGAGTAAATATTGTAAAAATGAAAATACTACCTCAGCTTATCTTTTTATTTTAATCTCTACCTATTATTATCCCCCAAATTTATTTTACCAAAATAAGAAAAATGACTGTTAAATTTATATGGAATAAGAGATCACCTCGAATTGCATACTCTACACTTATAAAACCTAAACATATGGGAGGTCTAGCATTACCGGACTTTTATAGATATTACCTAGCTGCTCAGATTACTACTATCTGGGAATGGATACATAATAAGGATAAACATACAGGATCTTCCCATTTAGAAAATAGTTTACACCCTTATGCTTCAATGATGCAACTTCTTTATTTGGCATATTACAAAAAAGCTAAAAATACAAATCTTAGTTTTACGACAAATTCAACTTTAACTGCCTGGGATCGGGCATACCTTTTACTTAAAGAAGAAAGTATCGCTACACTCTATTCACCTATACACTTAAACTATAACTTTGTTCCTGCAGTACTCAATAATAGGTTTCAAATTTGTGAACATTATGGTATAAAATCTTTACAATATATTTAATTGAAGATAAACTGAAAACCTTTCAAACTTTATGTCAGGAATTTAATTTACCATATTCATATCATTTTCAGTATTTTCAACTGAAAGCTTTTGTACAACAAATATATAAGAAACAAAAGGAGACATGGTACTCGGCTCTATTACAGATTTTAATAAATAAAAAAGATAAAGTTAAATTAATTTTGATAATATACAATGCATTGTGTAAAATAAACCAAGATAGCCAAAATTGACTTATTAAGAAAAGGGAAATTGATTTAGGTTTAAAAATAAAGGCTACACTATGGAAAGAAATAGTAGAGACCTTTACTAATAATGTCAAAGGAAGTAAATCACAACAGATACATATAAAATGCTGTGTATAGGAGTTGTTATACTCCATCCAAATTACACTCTTTCAATAATGATATTTCAGAAAAGTGTCCAAGATGCGCATTTTCCTTAGGAGCACTTATACATATGATTCACTCTTGCCCATATCTTTCCAATTTTTGGTCTAAAATAATTTCAGTACTACGAGTGCATTTCATACCTTTATTCCATGCACACCAAACCTCACTACTTTATTAATCCCATCAAATAATCTAAACATTGAACAGAAAAAATGTATTACCATGGCCATTGTTACAGAAAGGAAATGTATCCATGTGAAATGGAAGGACTCCTCCCCTCCAGTAGTTCAAACCTGGCTAAACCATATGGTGGATAAGATGAATCTGGAAAAAATATATTACATAAGAGAGGATAAAGTTCAACAATTTAATAAAATTTGGGCCCCATTCCAGGTTTTGATTCAATCAAATGGCTTTCAAGATCTGTCTAATTCTAACCAAGTAGAGATCTTAGGTAGAATCCTGGTCTCCCTTCCAGCTATTATGATCATGCGGCTATATATCTGATAACTCTTAATTCAGATGACAATTGGGCTGTATAATGTCTGAGTTGGGAAAAAAAAAAGAAATTTCACAAAATATTGTGAAATTGTGCAAAATGTTTCACAGTTCTTTAATTAGTCATAACTCAGTCAGTATTATAGGTAGAGATCTGAAATGTGGCATGCCTATTGTGTGGAAGAGGCTATAAAAGGATACCAAGTTTTATGGTATGTAGATGAGATTTGGGGACATATGGGCTCAATATCTGGCAATTTATTATTCATGTGAACATTTCTGAAAATATTTCTTTGCTTACAATGTTGCCTTCTTTGGAACTACATAATTCAATATTTATATACATACTTTCATGCAAGAGTCATTGAAATTGCTAAATAGAGAGGTGATTGGTTTTGTAAATTGTAAGTTACTGGAGCTCAAAAGTTCACAATTTATTTGTTAAATTGTTAGAAAATGTTCAAAATATATGGATGTTTATGACTCTACTGCTATTGCAGGTATACACTCAAGATTTGGTATGCACACCAAAGTAAATATACCTTAGAATCTAATTAAAGGATCCATAAACAGGGTCTGTATTAAAAGTCGTCTTTTTCTGCTTATTCATTCCCCAACATGGTCCTAATAAATGTTGTGGTGGCATAAAATATTAAAATAACTGACTTTACCTTATTTGAAGCTGTTTTTATGGTTTGTGTGAAAGCACAGTGGTCTGTGTTGATTTTAACCTTGATGACGCATCACATGACTCGATGACATGTACATACAACAGCGGTCACAGTGGAAGCAAGTGAAGGAACACTGAAAAATATGATGGCTGAGACAGAGGAGCTTGATTTGGACATAGATTTAACATTGCATATTCAGCCATACATGTTTGAGCCTGAGGTGGAAAAAGCAGTTTATGAGGGTGACGTTGGAGGTAGTGAATCCTCTGATGAAGAGGATCAACTGTTGACTGGTTGTCTTGCCGCGAGGAATGGTCGCTGTACTGAGGATCCGCAGGATAGGTAAATGATTGTAGTACTTTATTGAACTGTCTTTGGACCTATTACATTGCACCCTGTGCTTTATTGCCTCTAATTTCAGCTTTGCATTTACGTATGTTATTTGTGAAAACATGTTCCCTAATGCCACAGTGACAGAGTCGATCCTGTTTTAAGCAGCTGCAGTGTGTTTGTGTGTCAGTGGCCTTATGTGTTTCCCTTCCTCGATGTGTGGTACTTGTGTCCCAAAATCCAGTTCTCATTACATTGCACTGTGGTATTCTGCTGGCATTTGATGTGCCGTAACCATGCTATCCCGGCATTCATATGGGGTGTTCATATCATTATATGTATTTCTAAGGGTGTTGTTCATTGTATTGCATTGTTGCTGGGGCTCGGTATGGATACAGTTACTTATGTGGTTTTATGGTGTACCGGTTGGTGTGGGGTTCTATGAAGGATGTGTTTGGGTATTGCTACAGGTTCTTGGGACGGGGGCCTGTTGAGGATGTGGGAAGTAATTCTTCATGTAGTGGATGATGTTGCTACAGGGACTTGGTTGGTGTGGGGGTTCTCTGTCGAGGATGGGAGACTGATGGCTCATGGAGTGGGTGATGGGTACGGGTATTGGTATAGGGACTTGGTTGGGGGGTGGGTCCCTGTCAAGGATGGGATGCTGATAGTCCATGGAGTGGGTCATGGGGTCGGGTGCTGTGTGTGATGGGTACGGATACTGTGAGAGGGACATGTGGAGGGGGGCCCTGTCGAAGAGGTGGTAAGTAATTCTTCACGTAGTGGGCGATGTTGCTACAGGGAATTGGTTGGGGGTGGGGGGCTCTGTCAAGGATGGGAGACTGATAGTTCATGGAGTGGGTGATGGTGTATGGTGCTGTGTGTGATGGGTATGGCTACTGCGAGGGGGGCCCTGTGGAGGATGTGGAAAGTTATAGTTCATGGACCTGGTGATGTTGTATGGCACTGTGCTGGATGGGTACAGGTATCGGTATAAGGACTTGGTTGGGGGGTGGATCCCTGTCGAGGATGGGATGCTGATAGTCCATGGAGTGGGTCATGGAGTAGGGTGCTGTGTGTGATGGGTACGGGTACTGCGAGAGGGACATGGGGAGGGCGGCCCTGTTGAAGAGGTGGTAAGTAATTCTTCATGGAGTGAGTATGAAAACTACTGCTTTTCTCTGCTTTATATTTTGACCAGGGAATGGAAATAGACATAGATGAAAAGATTGCAAGCTTTTTTTATTGTACTAGTTGCCCCCACCCGAAAAAGTAAAAAGAAGCAGTCTTCTTCAAAGTTTGATTTATTTGACAGGTACTGCACTCCACAGTATAGTGTTCCTTGCATGATCCTTCTTTCCATGTGCCACGTGCCACTAGCAGCACCATGATGGGAGGGGATGTTGCTGTGGATGTGGCTGAGGGTAACAGGATACACAAGGGTGAGTGATCCTGCATTTCTGTAGAAAGTGTAACTGTAACTGTTTATTATCAGCATAGAAACATACTGATACACTGCCACTTGTCTACTGTCATCTGTAGGTCAGGGTATCAGCTACACATGTTAAATAATATAATGAGTCAGGGACTTGGGATGTGGGGTGTTCCCGGTCTCGTATCATATGCAATCTGTACTGATATGTCTTTTCTTCACTTACTGTTGCCTAATTGTTTTAGTTCTGCACGAAGCTATATAGAAATTGAGTTAATATTTCAATTTGGAAGCAGCAAAGTATGTAGTTTTTCATTGTCAACTGTAATTATTCTTTACCCAACTTGTGCATTTCAGGTGCGAATGTGGTAACTGCGAGGGGATGGAGACAGATCTCGAGTGTGTCTGCTGCACTGAAATTCATCCAGTGTCTGATATAATTCTCAATGAAGAACTGACCTGTATCATGGAAAATTAAATATTTGCAGACAACTGTCTCAACTCCCGTGTGATTGGGGTGTCGTTTTTTGAGTATCTGGAACTTGATGACAGCATCCCTAGGAACGAGTAAGTTGTGCTCCCTTTATGCATATGGTTGGCAGGTTGTGAGTTACTAAACAGTACATCCCATCACTGCATGTGTTTCAATGGTTTGCCCTCACACTGTCGAGACTAGAAGGTTATTGCGGTGTATTATTGTCTATCCAACATTGCCTGGATATTCAAAGGGGTTGCAGTGCAGTAGCAGGGGGTGTGCCCATGCATATGTGGCACATCCCGACATTCAGCCTGGGATTTGCGGCTGATATGCCAGTGTAGCCCTGCACTGCGCCGCACAGGGGGCTCAAAGCTGTTCTCCTGAAAAAGCATTAACAAGTCACAGCCACCCACAGGCGGCCTGCTGAATTGCACGGTGCAACACAGCAGCCAGCAGCTGTGGGTGGCCATCCGCCCACGCAGAGCACCGTTGCTGGGCAGACGGCCCCCACCGGTGGTCCATTGCCACCCCCAGCCTGATTGCTGGCATGTGTACACTAAAGGAACCCTGGTGGTCCAGTGCCCCCCCTTTGACCGATCACGGGCATATGTAACTGTAAGATCCCTGGTAGTACAGTGGTAAGCCCCCCTCCACTCCCACCCACAGAGGTCCCCCGCCACACAGCCACCCCATCAGTGAGTGGCAGCACCCCACCTGGCCGCTCACTGAATGACAGCATACAGTACGACCTGAATGCTTAGTGGTCCACTGCATGGACCAATGGGTGTGCAGACCATACTGTGCTACACAGGGACGAAATGTGAATGAACGCGTTACTGTACTGTTGCCTGCCCATGACTGGGGGGAGGTCTGTGTGGTGGGGGACCTCTGTGGGTTGGTTGTGGAGTGGGCTTACCACTGGACCACCAGGGATCTTACAGTTACATATGCCCGCGATCGGGCGAAGGGGAGCGGGAGGACTGCATTGGCACTTCAGGGTGTCGATCCCCAACGGCTGCAGCTTGGTAGGGCGCCAGGCGCATGTCGCGGGATCGGCGATCACATTCAGATGGGTCCGTAAGTGAAGATGGTCAAGGGAAACATAACACAAGAGAATCATGGGTGGGGGGGGAGACAGTAGATAAACACAGGGACTATTTACTCAAATAAAACTTACTTTTTACTTTTGGTATTTGTTTTCAAAGTCATTTCCTATACTACTTTATTTCTTAATTAAAACTGACACACAAACCCATTTTCTAAGCACAATAATACCCTCCAGGATGGGCGGTATGGGCAATACCGGACCTTTCAGGGACTATAAGGCCCACTGCCTGCGGCGTCGGGCCTCATTGGTCCCCTGTGCTGTCCGGTATTGCCCAATACCGCACACCCTGTCGGGTATTACTGCTTGCATAATTCCATGAGGAGACATCATATTTTAATTTTCTCTCTGGCTCTGTGTTACTACCAGTTGGTCTCGCTAGAAATGTACCACAGAAAAACATAAACTGCTTTACTAAAACAAGCAGAAAACAGCAGGATCACCCAGATACTTTTTTTTTTTTAAATAACTATTTCTAAAAGCAACAGATTGTTTCTTGTGCTTATACAGATACAGTCTGACTGTTCAAGCTACAAATACACGGTTTAAGCAGTGAAACTGCATGGCAGGATCAGCCACATCATTTTTTTCGATACAACTTTTTATTTACCAATTATGGCAGAATCAAAGATGATTTTAGTGGGGGAAGGAGTTAATTGGCTACAGCTCCTGCCTGACAAATGACATATATGGAAATTCTGTTAAACGAAATATGTATCAGTTTCGCTTGGGAAGCCCAGAGACAAGAAGGTGTGTGTGGGGGAGGGAGTGTGGGGAGGGGTTTAGAGGCCAAAACATATATGGAGATCCTATTGAGGGCACAAAACACATGGGGTGGGATATTCAAAAGGGTTGCGCCATGCGCAATAGGGTTGTGCCTGCGCAAGTCCGCAATTGTGCCATTCTGCGATATTCAGCAGGAGGCAGTTGCGCCACTGAAACATTCTGAGCAACAGTGCAATGCTAATGAATGCATGCTGAACTGGAGGGGGGAGGAACTATGCATAAACTGCACAGCCCGATATTCAGCCGGGCTGTGCAGAGTTGTGCAGGCACAACCCCCAACCTGCGCCTGCACAACTTTGAGCCAAAAAAAAAGGAGTAAGTCGAGGGCCACCCACAGGTGAGCTGCTGCATTGCAGGGTGCAACACAGCAGCTGCCACCTGTGGCTGGCCCTCAACCTACTCCCTGTGCCCCCCCTGCAGCCCGATCACGGGTGAAGTGTAAAATCCCCACCCCGACTGGCCCGATGTGGGCAAAAGCATAAAAATACCCCTCCCCGACTGGCCCGATCGCGGGCAAAAGCAAAGAACCCCCCACCAGCTCGTCGCGGGCAGCAAAGTGTCCCCAACTAGAACATATCCCTGGTGGTCAGTGGACCGCTTAGCCCGATCACGGGCTGAAGAAGTGTAAACAACCCCGAACATATCCCTGGTGGTCCAGTGGACTGCTTAGCCCAATCACGGGCTGAAGAATAAACAACCCCCGAGCTTAACCCTGGTGGTCCAGTGGACCGCTAAGTCGATCGCGGGCTGCATTATGTGGCGACCCCGCCAAGACCATATCCCTGGTGATCTAGTGTCCCCATCCCACCCACCCATGAAGCCCCACCACCCGGCGGCGGCGGGCAGCAGCATCCACCCGCCACACGCCCGCCACCCACCGACTGACTGCCGGTGAGAACCGCGCACCCGTGGTGGGCAAGAGCCAATGGGCATGCAGCCCATACCGTCACGAGGCAGTCCAGATATGTAGATTCATATCTGGTTATATCAAAATATCAATACTGACCCTAGTTCTTGCTCTGCACCAATGGGTTAATACCCTACGGGCAGTCAGTCGGCGGGTGGCGGGTGGCAGGCGGGTGGATGCTGCCGCCCGCCGCCGCGGGGAGCAGGGTGGTGGGGCTTCATGGGTGGGTGGGTGGGGGACACTAGATCACCAGGGATATGGTCTTGGGGGTCACCACATAATGCAGCCCGCGATCGGGCTTAGCGGTCCACTGGACCACCAGGGCTACGTTCTGGGGTTGTTTTAAACATATTCAGCCCGCGATCGGGCTAAGCGGTCCACTGGACCACCAGGGATATGTTCTCGAGGGTTGTTTTACACTTCTTCAGCCCGCGATCAGGCTTAGCGGTCCACTGGACCACCAGGGATATGTTCTGGGGGGGGAGGACACTTTGCTGCCTGTGATCGGGCCAGTCGGAGGTGGGGGATTTCTTACACTTTTGCCCGCGATCGGGCTGCAGGGGGCATCGGTCCCCGATGGCTGCTGCCTGGCAGGGCGCCAGGTGCAAGTCCTCGGGGATGGCGCGCCTGCATGCTAATGGCATGCAAATGGGGCCATAAATAGATGCAAATGGCCCCCTGCGCCTTGCATGAATTATGGCCCCATTTGCATGTCACCTTTTGAATATTGAAAATTTGCGCATGGTGCAATGGTACTTGCGCCACCGCAACCTGAATGCTCCACTCAGACCACTTGTGGTGGTGCAAGTTCCACTGCACCATGCACAGTGGCTGTGGCTGGGGGGTGATATTCAGCGAGTTGCTCAACAGCGCAACTCCTTTGAATATCGCCCAGCCACACCTCGCTAACTATTTTGTGCAGCGCAAGGCTTGTTCACAAAAACAGTGCAGTCTTGGAATATCCGCCCATGTTGTATAAACAGAACATGAGCAAGCCTGACTGAAGATATCATATTTATCTTCACTTGAAGTCAATGACATCAAGATATCTGACTCGTGGCTTCGTCACTCATGAGATATCATGATGTCATTGGCCTCTTGTGAAGATATATATGATATCTTCAGTTAGGCCATGTCATATCCCATATGTATTCCATAAACACACATACAGATATTTGGTTCCCAGTTTATTTCACTGCTTGACTGTGTAGATGTATTGGTTGTAGTCAAATACTTTCCATTATTACAGTCTGACATCATGCTCGCAGAATGCTTGCCAGTTCTGCGTTACACACAGCTGATTCATAGTTAGTAACTACATATGTTGTGTGTTGCTGAAGTGTGCATGTTGGTTATTCCTCTGCTGTATAATGGATAAGTACATTCCAGCTTGCTGGAGATGTACGCATATGTAGTCATGGCTTACTGCACATCTAACAGTTGTAAGTATTGGTCATACTGTAATGCATTATGGCACCATTTACTTTTGTTTCCATATGTCAGCTCAATACCAGTGTGACCTACCGTATCCCTTGTGGTCTCGTAGACCACCACCTCATATTTCATGTTTGACATCACGTTGTCTGGCAGCTCAACATACATGGACACCGCCACGGGTGACTGGTGACTGATCTGTGATTGAACGTCATCATACAGTACACCCGTGAGGTCATGTGTTGACCATGTTGCCCAATGGTATTGTGGTGTGTCTAATGTAGGCTTTCATTCACAACACTGTGAATTAGATCCTCCACAAAGTGGTGACTGAAAGCTTATAGTGCACACTCTGCAAGCCATTTTTTCAACATGGTATGCCAATGGGCTTACAGGAAGACTGTATGCTGTTGTTCACCAACATGTGAGTCTCCGGGCATCCATCTTGGGGATTGGTGTGGCGACCTGCCGACATTTTTTCCGATGCTTGCCCTGTATGGGTGGGAGAGGTGTGGGGTGTGCATGGCTATGTAGGTTGGGTGGATGGTGGTCCTCGGGACCAGTTGTTGGGAGTATTTCATAGCGATCAGGTTGTGGCATGGAGGGTGGGTACCACTGGACTACCTGTGATTTAACTTTATGGCAATCATTGCTGCAGGCATGTAGATGAGTATCAGTAGCCTACCATGGAGTTTACTGTGTTTGATTTAACAGGATGTGGGCTACAGGCCAAGAGGGGTGCACCATTGCAGTACCATGGATACTATGGTGAGGTCTGTATGGCAAGTGGTGTTACGGGTGACCAGGGTATGAAAATACTGTACAAGTGGATGTTTTGAGTTTTGTGTTCACAGCACAGTGTTATGGTGCCGCTTACATTTGTTTTGTGTGCAGCCATGGAAAGTTAATGCAAATGGTGCAATCATGACATAGTGCAGACGTCATGTGTAATGGCACTGTTTCAAAGTACTGAACAAGTTGATGCTACAGTCTGAACAAGTATTATGTTAATGTTTGTTAAAAATGTATACACCTGATAACATATTCCTTTATCGAAGCTGATCTAACTTTGTTTTGTCTCTGTTCACAGGACATATCGGCATGTTGCATATCGCAGGTTTGTCACCTGGATTTGGCAAAGGCTCGGTAGATGGAAGCGGAAAGTACTTCCCGCTTGTGTTGTCTCATCCATCAGGGAGAAGTTTCCATCTGACCACTACACAGGATTCAAGCATCCACCAGCCCCTGAAAATCGTCAGGGTACAATTAGAACTGATTAAAAACTTAACAGATTTTCTTAACGTTTTCTTTCCCAGTTTCACTGAAGGGCATAATGTTTTTTAATTTTTGTTCTTCACAGTCCAGCACTGCGTATTGGTCATTTCATGCACATTAACTTGGACTTAAAAATACTGTCATAATTTGTTAGTGTTTTTTGAGGTGTTTTGGAAAAATGAAAGGGTTATGTAACAGTTCACTGCACTTTTGTAAAATGGCATGATTGCCAGTTGACATCAGTCCTTGATACCATTTGAAACTGTGTTTCCTTTCAAAACACTGTTGTTTGTCAAAACTTCTGGAATACACCCGCATGGTTATTCTGTAAATAAAGTGTTAATTATACCCGTATTGACCTCATGAGGTGTAGTACTGCATGTATGATATATGTCTCATTCTGTGGTGTGTTGACAATAAAATGTTAAATACATTTTTATTTCCTACTACCTATCTGGTGTGTCTATGTATAATCAGTTAACATTTTTGGAACATACTTATGATCTGCAGATGTTTCTGTTGAACTTCTTGTTATGTTGCCTGCACTGTTATTTCTTGCAGTTACATGCCAACAGCATGCTTCCTGCACTGCGTTCCAGACAGCATGGTGATTTGGTGACACATGAATAGTACTGTACACTGGGAAAAATGTGACATGAAGAAGAAAGCTAGCGGACGGTCTGGTGGCACTGACAGTTGAGGCGCTGGATGCCATGTCTCATGACACACAGCCACCCTGGGTTTGTGAATGAGCCCGGGTGCCTGTGGTCAGCAGAGGAGGGAGAGGATTGAGCATCTGACAGACTGCTCATTCTACTGTCATGGTATGTGGGGTTCGCTTGTTGCAGTAGGGACTTGTGGTGGAGACACCTGAGGTCACTGGAGGTCTGAGTTGCATAGCAGGGGTGGAGTGATGGCAGATGTAAGTGACCAGGCTCTCACATACATCATTACACATCGCACTCTGTACGGGTGACAACAACATTTGTTTGGATAAGGTGGTCCCACCTAGGGGTGTTGTAAGCATTGAGTTCCACCGATCTGGTACCGGGATGAGGAAAAGTCTGAGGTAGGCGGTAGAACTTGGGGTACTGGTGGCTGCCGGACACAGTTCCTCTGTGGACAGCATAGAAATGAAAGAAGAAGAAAGATACCAGACTACATATTTCAAAACTCCACCCAGAGTCAGAAAACAACCAATTTAAAGGGACGAGAGTAAAGCATAGGGAAGACAGGTCTCTACCAACAATGCAGCGTGCACTAGCAGCCATGTCTAAATATTGGCAGGCAACACTAAGTTCACTGCTTATGAAAAAAGAAACAAAGGTATGAAACTATATTTTCATGTGCTTTGGGAGACACCATACACTTTGCTGTTGTGGTCATGCATACTGCATAGTAACCACTCGGTGGAGAGCAGACTTGTTCTGCATAGTGACCCATGCAGTATCCCATATAAGATTATTACAAAATACAGACAATGAAGGTATTAGACTTTTCAGTCAACACAGGTATTGTTTACTATGGTACAGAACAGGAAAACATACTGGACCAATGTCTGCAGACCAGTAGACATTTGGACAGAAATATCTTTCATTGAAACTTTCGTCTTGTGAAAACACAGTAGCATGTCTTCTTCAGTATCGCACTTGCCTTTCCTGGTCAACAAGTTTAAATAAACAAGCATTTGTCAATGCCGAATGTTGCTTGCTTGTATGTGCTGTTTAGGTATTTGGAAGTGATAGTTCCATGCCTTCCTCCCAAGACATCCACTGTGTCTTTCTGTTCAGTATTCACAGAAGAGTGGAAGGTGCAAGGGGCACAGCAGTACAGCAGTTGCCAAGGGGGTGAAGAGGTGGACAATAGTCCATTCAAAGGCAAAAGAGTCCTGCAGGAGCTCACTAAATTGAAGGTGGACAAAACGATGGAACCAGATGTCATACGCCCAAGGATATTAAGAGAACTGCGAAGGGAGATAGCAGTACCTCTGGCAGCCATGTTCACTGAGTCATTCAACATGAGTGAATTGGAAGAGGGCACATGTGGTCCCTCTGCTCAAGTCCGGCAGCAGGGAGGAGGCAGGGAACTATAGGCCGTTCAGCCTCACCTCAGTAGTGGGGAAGATCATGAAGACATTGCTTAAAGAAAGGATAGTGGGGCATCTAGAAGCCATCGGAGCCCAGGACCATAGACAACATGGATTCACAATGGGGACATCATGTTAGACAAATCTGGTTGATTTCTTTGACTGGGTGACAAAGGAAGTGAATCAGGGTGGGGCAGTGGACAACACTTACCTTGATTTCAGCAAAGCCTTTGACACCATCCCATATAGGAGGCTGATAAACTAGCTGGGTAGGCTGGGCATGGGGGAAAGGGTGGTAAACTGGGTTAGAAACTGGCAAACAGACAGGAGGCAGAGAGTGGTGGTAAATGGTGTGCAGTCTAGGGAGTGGGGGGGTCACCAGTGGGGTGCTGCAGGGATCGGTCCTGGGTACAGTCCTGTTCAATGTCTTCATTAGTAACATTGCAGAATGTCTGAAGGAAATTTTTTCACCAAATTTTCAACATAGCCATTTTAAGACCTCTGATCATGAACAGTGTCACTGTGATTTTCTTAATCTGTCCCAAACATTGACTGCGCACACCGAATGCGCCATTGTGCGCTACATGCACGGAAACACATTTTGGGCAACATGTGAAAAATGACAGCTGTACTGCTCATAACAAGGTGTGGTAAAATGGCAATGTTGAAAATCTGGAGTGCAAATATTAAAAATTTGCGAACTTACGAGCGTGCATAGGAACTGCGCAATGCACACTCGTAAAACAGTCATTTTTAGGAATATTTTCACCAAATTTTCAAACTAGCCATATTAAGATCTCTGCTCATGAATAGTGTCACTGTGATTTTCTTAATGTGTCCCATACAATGATTTCGCACACCGACTGCGCCATTGTGCGCTACATGGGCAGAAACATGTTTTGGGCAAGATGTGAAAAATGACAGCTATACTGCTTATAAGGAGGTGTGTTAAAATGGCAATGTTGAAAATCTGGAGTGAAAATATTGAAAATTCGCGAACTTATGAGCGTGCGTAGGATCAGCGCAACAAATGCTCATAAAACAGTCATTTTGGGGAATTTTTTCACCCAGTTTTCAACATAGCCATTTTAAGAGCTCTGCTCATGAACAGTGTCACTGTAATTTTCTTAATCTGTCCCAAACATTGATTGTGCACACCGACTGCACCATTGTGCGCTACATGCATGCAAACACATTTTGGGAGACATGTGAAACATGACAGCTGTACTGCTCTTAAGGAGGTCTAGTAAAATGGCAATGCTAAAAATGTGGGGTGAAAATATTAAAAATTAGCGAACTTACGAGCGTGCGTAGGAACTGCGCAACGCATGCTCGTAAAACAGTAATTTTTAGGACTTTTTTCACCAAATTTTCAATATAGCCATTTTAAGACCTCTGCTCATGAACAGCATCACTGTGATTTTCTTAATGTGTCCCATACATTGATTTCGCACACTGACTGAGCCATTGTGCGCTATATGCGCGGAAACACATTTTGGGCACAATGTGAAAAATGACAGCTGTATTGTTCATAAGCAGGTGTGGTAAAATGGCAATGTTGAAAATCTGGAGTGCAAATATTAAAAATTTGTGAACTTACAAGCGTGCGTAGGAACTGCGCAATGCACACTCGGAAAACAGTCATTTTTAGGAATTTTTTCACAAAAATTTGCAACATAGGCTTTTTGAGAGCCCACCTTATGAACACTGGCACTGTCATTTCATTAATCAGTCCCAAAAGGTGATTTCACACAGTGACCGTGAAATCACCCCACGGGCCCTATTAATGCCATGACAGTGACAGAATTCATGAGGAGGGGTCCCAAAAACCCCATGTTGAAAATTTGGTGCCAAAATTCCAAGAAATGCCTGAGATATGCAGCAAAGTTGAAAAACCCTATCTATCCCATTATACAGCTTACCGTCATTTCCTCAGTTCGCGGTCAGCTTTGAAGAGTGCAGACGTGTTCCTGGTCCACCGAAGATCGTCACGCCAAGGTCCGGAGGTAAGTATGGGGTGAGGGGGTGTGTGGGAAGGCAGGGAGCGCAGTGGGTGGGTGTGGGTTGTGGGAGGGAGGCAGGGAGAAGCGCAGATGGACAGTTTTTGTATTTACAGGTTTTTTTTTTTTAATAAGATGAAGAGGGACGTTTGCCATGTTGGGGTGGGCTCCCAGTGTGGCAGCTGGAAGCCTGTTTGGGGGGCTGGAGCCGACGGGGATTGGGCACCTCCATCGGCCATAACACATTTGCCACACTGGGGTGGGCTCTCAGCGTGGCACCTGGATGCTTTGGGGGGGCATGGAGCCTAAGGGGATTGGGCACCCCCGTTGGCCATACAGTGTGTGTATGGGGGGTGGGGAAAGGTGCATGAGCAAGCTGTGTGCGTGTGTGTGTGTGTGTGTGTGTGTGTGTGTGTGTGGAGGGGGGAGCTCTGCTCACTGAAGTGGAGCCCTCCCTTTCAATTGTATGCCACTGCATTTTCAACTGCTGTCATAGACAGCTACAGCAGTGATTGGGGAACTGGGGCCATGCCTGCAATCACACTGACTGAATTGGAAGACGGGTGCCACACCTCCGAAAACTCAGATGATGGCACTATGTTTCTTGCACATGCATGCAAGCATAATTAATGAACTCTCCTGTCATTTGAAAGTAAATTGTTTTGTACACTTGTGGAGAATTTACAGTACCATCCATCCACAAACATGAATACCTGCTGAACAACCAAAATGTGTTTATGAGCTACGTATGATTACAACACAGGAAGGTTTCATAGACAAACAGATTGCTTCTGACTAACAGCAGGATTCACAAAGGACATGCGTCCAGCGCATCTCGACTGCACTGAGTGCATACTATAGTATTCACAACGGATGCGCGGGGAAATGCCACCAGTGCATCCCATCTATGAATACCACAGGTGCGCCTGCATTTAGTGAATGATGTGACCTGCATCCCGCCCTGGTGGCATAGTGTTCACCCTCCATGGTCGTAACAGTACTGTCCCTGTACCAAGCCATAGTAGGAGCCATGGCGGTCCAGTGTCCCCACACCCACTCAGGCACCCCATTATGCATGCCAGCACAATACATGTAGACTGCCATTCACAACCTTTACAAGTTGTGAATGATAGCCTACAGTAGGTACTGCATGATCATTTGTTGACATGGATGATCAATGGGATTCGTATAGTACCGTGGCCCGTCTGTCACGGACTGTACAGTCATCAGGCAGCAATGGTGGTGTGTGGGTGGTCTGTGCTGAACACCACTATTGGACATATACTGTGCTGGCAAGTATGGTGTGGTGACTGAGTGGGTGGGGGTGACCACTGGACCACCAGTGCTCATAGTATGGCATGATCCGGGCCAGTACTGTTACGAGTGGGAAGGGGGGATCACTAAACCACCAGGGCACCACTTCAGACTCCAATCGGGGCCTGTGTTTGTAGGGGGGTGAACCGTACCATATGCAGCCTGAACATGTGTCAGGTGGTTTACAGCGGTGGGCTGGTAGTGTTTTGCCTACCATGGTGTGCAGGCTGCCATGCTGCTGTCTGCAGTACAGCAGTCTGCCTGTGGGTGGCCACTTACTTAAGTGTGGAAGAAGCAGACTTATGTTTCTGTAGCACAGTCCCCGGCATGCCCCGGGGATGCGCTGCCAATGTGTGCTGTGAATGGGGTTCCGCCTGGTATGCATGGACATGCCACCATCATAGCACCTCCAGATGCACCGCATCTCATTGCTGGCTTTGTGCATCACAGCTGCGATGTGTTGGCACATGGGTGTTGTGCCAGCACATCTGACCCCTTCCAGAATAACCTTTCACTGCCTATTGGTGATGTGCCAGTGCATCTGGGATATGCTGGGTGCACCACTTTTGTGAATCTGGTCCATATACTATATATACTACATATATTGTAAGTAACAAATTTGACAATATAAACAAACAAATACTAACAATACAAACAGCACTGCAGCTACCACCACGTATGTGTGGTGCAGAATGGTACAGAAGATGGGATGGCCCCCACTATTACAGTGGGGCTGATACCACCACCATAGCTCTGTACTTTGATGGCACTGACGCCCCCTGTGATGGCATAAGGCACACACCTAACCACATCATAGGCCTGCTTCTGTCTGTGATGTTCTGAGAATGCAGATGGCATTGGCGGGGTGTAAAGTGCTGTGCCATTGACCTTCACAGCACAGTGGACCTTCTTGCAGGTATTGGTGGTTATGTCAGTGCCACAGTGATGGGTGGGGGATACGCGAGGTGGGGGGGGGTTCAGAGTACATAGCGTTGCAGGGTCACCCATGCTATTTGTACTGTGTTGATGCTGCCATGCAGTAAAGGACAGTGGAATGGCTGAATGGTGGATATTTCCTGGGCATTTCATTACGAGAGGACAGCGGCGCATTGTTTTCACAGTAGTTCTGCACTTTATAAGTAAAACAGGTAATGAAATCTAGTATCAAAACAGTTTAAAAGTGGCATGTCTATACATGTTGAATAGTGGTACATGAGAAGATGCTGTATGTACCCAACGCGGTAAACTTATAACATTTCATGGTCACAAACGTTTTGATGTTCCCACACCTCACATCACATGGAAAATGATGTTTACGAGTCTTTAGAGCTGTTTTAACCCCTTTTGTTCACCCAAACCAACCACACCACATCTATTGTCTAATGAACACCAGAATTGGTGAACCAGTGCCAAGTAACAACAAAATGGAATGCTTTACCTAACATCACAGTTCATCAGTTGCTAATGTCCAGTACAAATTGTTTGGTCATAAATTAGATTTTGAAAACTGATCAGTAGCCGTACAAGCTGAACAAGTCATATCAGTCAATCCATTCACGGAATTAGCAGTTCAACAACCATGAAAACAGTAATGATTACCCACACCTGTGTCTCACACAATGACAGCACAGGGCTGCAATAAACACTATTCAATGTTGTCTACAACTGTTGCTGTTGTTTCCTTGTGTCTGTCTTCATTTGTCACTTCACAGGCTGTTGGAAATCTGGAGCGATGCTTCTCAACAAGCTTCTTCTTGTCTGGCTCCTCAAACTTGGATGTGATAGGTTGGGGGACGACAGTGCCTGAGTAAAGCACGTGAGCTGCATCATATGAGGGATACTTAGATCGCAAAGATATGACCTCAGACTGAATGTTCCTGACATAATCTGAACAATACATAAAGTGAAGAATGTTAGTGATCAGTAGCATTCTGGCAGTGTCTATAAACAGTACTTAGTTAATGAGGGTAAATCCAGTGATAAAATACTGAGCTTTATTTTTTTTACTTTTTTTTTTTTATTTATATGGAATCCAAAACAGAACATTTGAGGATGAGGGGGAGTATGCAAGGGGGTAGGGAAGTGCAGTGGGGAGAGCAAGGAGGGTCCAGAGGGTTACGAACCCCCCCCCCACCATGGGAACAAGCAGGAACAAAAGTTGACTATGGGAACAGCAAAAGGGGGGCAAGGAGGTGAAGAATGCATAATAAGTTATACAGGGTGGGCAAGAGCACACAGGAAAGGAAACAGGTGTGGAGAGAAGATGCTGGAGAGGGAGAACATTACCAGAGTGAGGGCAGACTGTAAAACATAGAAGGTCATGATAACGAATGCCCACAGTCTAGTTAAAAAGGTTTGACACCCGGAGGCCTTGTTGGCAGATGCAGACCTTGACATAGCAGCAATAAAAGAGATGGATTCACAGCAGTGGCATGTCACAGTAGTGGCGGATCCTGCAGCATGTAAGGGAAGTAAACAGATCATGAAAAAGAACAATAAGTTGTGGAGATTGAAATATGTGGATGAGGTGATTTTGCCATTGTCCATCACGGCGAGGATGGAGTCAGTAATAGCAGGGATTACAGGAGAATCTCAGAAAGCTACAGGTGTTGGAAATGGGTTTGCTGTTGTGGTGGCTGACAGCATATCCAAAAAGGTTATACACTTACGGAAGGTCGGTGGTATCTTTACTGGTTTTGCTATGGGCTCTCTTGATATGCTTGATTTTGGGAATGCTACACGGTACTGCTTCTCCCCGTTTTGTTAATGCCACAGCACAGTCCACATTCTCATTGAAATGAAGACCTGCCACGAGGTGTCTGAAAACATGAAACGGTGCAGTGAGATTCATACAGTATTTAGTTTGAATGTATCATATTACAGGGTGTGTTTGCTGAATGTCCTTGTCCAACAAGTACCTTGCATGCATTGCCGAATAGAAAAAATGAAAAGAATTTGGAGCAAAATGACACAACCCCATGGAACACCTTCAGCGCATAGGTTTGATAACTTGGTGAAATCTGCCTCATGTCGCGCAGCAGGTATGGACTGGCAAGTACTTCTGACAGTAGTTTATGTTGCCGGCTACCTAAAAAAAAGGTTGAAAGTATGTATTCCCAGTCAGTGCAATTGCTAGCTTGAACAGCGATACACAAAAAGAGTGGTGTACATAAAGCAGCCTAGACATTCACCCTTTGAAATCCATTTCTTGTCTTGGACAAGCTCACCATGAAGACACTCCTGAAACCTATCTCCATGTCCTGTATGGACATTAGAAACATGATTCAAAATGCTCAGCCACTTCTGTTCAATGACCTCTGTGTCACCACCACTACTCAAGGCTACCCAAAACATGTGATTGGTGATTGACTTAATCCACAGTTGAATGTTGCCGCAATCCTTCCTCTTTGATGCTGCGTCTAGTTTCTTTGCCACACATATGTTTCAAACAGTGAAAAGCGTACATTTCAGTATTGTGCAGTCAAAACCAGGAAGGTTCAAGTCCCCTAACACTACTGTGTTCCCCTTCCTACAGACCCTTCTAACATGCTGTGCCAATTCCCTATCCAGGTCATCCTATTGAGCCTACGTGTGGTGTCGGCACATGGTACAGCCATCTACCACCAGGTGTCTGTGTGGCTCCAAACACTAGACCCCCATTCCCCCCCTCCGGAGAAGGAGAGCAGTCAGCAAATGCTCAATCCTTCTTCCCTCCTTGGCCATCCCTTCCACGCCCGGGGACACTGTTGCGAACCAAGGTCACCGGCGTCGCAAGCGCAAATCAAACCAATGTGCTGGCGGGCTAGCCTACCAGTCACAATTTTTAAGCAATAAGACATTATCAGGGGTTATGTTACTGGTATGTTAATGACCCTCTACGGGTACAATGTTGCACATTGCGTAGCCGAGTGCCACATACCCCTAGAGGGTGATTAACTGACCATTACCATAAGCACTGGGAGTGCCTTATTGTCATTATAATAAAAACATTTTTAAAACAGTGTTAAACCTTCATCAACATATGATTAAGCTGTACATGTATGTTAATAAAAGATTAACATAAGGCTGATAGAATGCTTACAGCCAATCACAACACTCTATTTCTCAGACACTTTTTCTAATGAGGTATAACATGTTCTTGACAGGACACAGTTGTTTTTCAATAGAGAAAAATTGTTGATGAAGAACAGAATTACTAACATACTAAAATGCCAGCAGAATAGGCCTGACGGTCTTTTGTGTCTGCTCGTTTGGTCAGCCCCCACCCTGGGTGCTGACCTCGCTGCCCCCCTCGCCTTCTCTGGCTTCTCCCTTCCCAGTTCCGGATATTCTTGCTGCATTGGATTTTGCTTCCAGAACCCTTCCCCTGTACCTGTCCCACCCCTCTGAACCCTCCACTGTCTCTGCCTCCATCAGCCCCCTAGGCAGCACATTCCATGGCTCCACCACCCTCTCAGTGAAGTAGCACCTCCTCCTTTCTCCTGAATCTTCCCCCTCCAGCTTCCACCCATGCCTCTAGTGGCCCCTCCTCCTTCTTCTCAAGCACCCTGACTGTTCCTCCCTATTTACCCTCTTCATGTACCTGAAGACCTCTATCATGTCCCCCGGTCCCTCTCTCTTCCAATGTGTACATATTTAGCTCTTCGAGCCTCCTCCTCATAGGTCCTGTCCCCAAGCCCCAAATCATTTTGGTTGCCCTCCTCTGGACCCTCTCCAGGAGGTTAATGTCCCTCTTTAAATGTGGCCTCCAAACTGCATGCAGTACTCAAGGTGCAGCCTCACCAAGCAGTTATACAGAGGAGTATCACTTCCCTCCTTCTGGAGGTGATCCCCAGCGACGCATCCCAGCATCCTGTTGGCCTTGGCTGCTGCCCTCCCACAAGTCTCAGAGTTGTTCATCTTGACATCCAACACCCCAGGTCCCTCTCAGCCATCGAGACTTGTAGCATCCCCCCAGGGTGTACACTTGGCCCGGGTTTCTGGCCCCAGGTGGAGTACCTTGCATTTCCCTGCATTGAACCTCAGCTTCCACTTTCTAGACCATCTTTCCAGAGCCTCCAGGTCCCCCTGTAGGGCCACCCTCCCCTCCTCCCCATCCACCACCGCCCCCAGTTTCGAGTCATCTGCAAAGAGACTCATCTCACTCTTGATTCCTGTCCTTATGTCAGAGACGTAGGCGTTGAACAGAAGGGGCCCAAGGACTGATCCCTGTGGGACCCCACTAATGACCCTCCTTGGGGATGAGACTATCCCGCTAACTACGACCCTCTGGGTCCGGTCCTGGAGCCAATTGCCTATCCATCTGATCATCTGGTTCCCCACCCCCATTTCTCCCAGCTTATCCAACAGGCCCGTGGAGGAACAGAGTCAAATGCCTTGCTGAAGTCTAGAAAGAGGACGCCCACTGGTCTACCCAGGTCCAAGGCACTCATCACCCAGTCATAGAACTCCACCAGGTTTGTCTGACATGATTTCCCTGGGATGAATCCATGCTGTCTATCATCCAGGCACCCTGACTTATCCAGGTCCCCCCCTAGCCTCTCCTTGATAATGCCCTCCATCACCTTGCCCACCACCGATGTCAGGCTGACAGGCCTGTAGTTTCCTGCCACCTTCCTTGATCCCCCCTTGTGGATAGGCACTATATGTGCCACCTTCCAGTCCTGGGGCACCCACCCTGTCCTCAGAGAGATGGTGAAAAGCTCCGCCAGGGGTTTCGCCAGGACATCCGCAAGTTCCTTCAGCACTCTGGGATGTAATTTATCCGGCCCCAGTGCTTTCTCCATCTTAAGGGAGCTGAGGGCTTCCCTCACTCTCTCTGCTGTGATTTCACTTCCGTACCTCTTCTGCCTGCTTAGCCCTCCCCTCCTGCCAGTGATGCCTCCCTCCCCAGACCCGCCGATCGGTGAGGGTCCCCCTCCTCAGTATCTCTGTCTTCTCCCATGTATGATGCAGCACCCCCATTTTCCTTGGTGAAAACCGAGGTGAAGTACTCATTTAGTACCTCAGCCTGCTCCCCCGGGTCTTGTGCCCATCTCTGCCCTGATTTAATCCTGCTAATCTGCCCCTTCACCCTTCGTTTTTCCCCAATGTATCTAAAGAACCCCTTGTTCCCTCTCCTAATTTCCCTGGCCAGGTTCTGCTCCTTCCTTGCCTTAGCCGCCCTCACCACCCTAGTGGCCCTTCTAGCCATCAGCTCGTACTCCCCTTGATCCCTTTCACTCCTTGAGCACTTGAATTGCTTATAGGCTGTCTTCTTTCCCTGCACCACCTCCTGGACCTCTCTGGTCCACCAGCAGGGTTTTTGGGCCCTACCGCATTTTTGTCTTACTCTTGCACAGGTGCTGGTAGCATTCTGCACCCCTCTCCTGATGATTTCCCACCTACTATCAGCGTCCATGTCTGACCCAATCCCATCCAAATGCTCCTTAAGGATCCTTCTCATTTCCTTAAAATCCGCCCCCTGAAGTCAGTTACCTCCGTCTTTGTGCAGCCTTCTACCCCTCCTAGGTCCAGGCAGAACCAGACCGTGGCATGGTCACTCCCGCCAATGGGTCCCTTACCTCAGGCCCCAATCTGGTCACTGTCTGCCAGACCACATCCAGTACCCGCGCCTCCCTGGTCGGTTCCCTCACCTGCTGAGTTAGGAACGCGTCTTGAAAGACATCCAACAACCTCTGTTCCCTGGTCACAGAGGATGTCATAGTCTCCCAGTCTGTTTCTGGCATGTTTAAGTCCCCCAACACCACCACTGTTCCTCTGCCCAGTCTGCAGTGTCTCCCAACATCTGCCACCAGACTGTCCTCCAGCTCCTCCACCAGGGCAGGGGGTCTATACACCACTCCTATTTTTACTCTCTTGCCCCCCCTTGTTATCAAGGTGACCCAAATTGCCTCCATGGTTCCCTCCACCTCCTCTACTCCCCCTATGCCAATGCAGTTTTTGACTATCATTGCTACCCCTCCTCCCCTTCCCTCTCCCCTGTCCTTCCTGAACATAGTGTAACCCTCCAGGTTCAGGTCCCAGTCATG
This sequence comes from Neoceratodus forsteri, assembly GCA_016271365.2. NCBI lineage: Eukaryota > Metazoa > Chordata > Ceratodontiformes > Ceratodontidae > Neoceratodus > Neoceratodus forsteri. Next base: position 1,842,569,212 of record CM057449.1, read on the forward strand.
TCCTGCAGTGGCCCAAGTCTCAGTGACCGCTGCCACATCCACTGCTCCCTCAGTTAGCATCGCCCAGAGCTCAGGCATTTTATTGCCCAAGCTCCTGGCATTTAGCAGGACTACCTTCCACCCTTTCCCTATAGTTCCATTTCCCCTGCTCGTGTTCCCATGGGGATTCTGTTTTCCCCTGGTCTGCACTTTGCCAGTCGGCCTTTTCCCACAATCCTCCAGCTTCCCAGGGGGGTGGAGACAGAGTCCCTCCTTTATCGGCACCCCCTTGACAGCCTTTTCTCCCATCACTCCCCCCTTCACAAGTTTAAACCCCACTTTTCACCAATGAACCCCTCTATTTTCAACTTAAGGATTTCCTTCTCCTCCAAATTAAGATGGAGTCTATCTCTAGCATACAGCTCCTTATCCTCCCAGGTCTCCCCACAATCCCCCATCAACCCATACCCTCTGGCCTCACACCACTCCCTGAGCCACTGGTTTATCTCCCTAATCTTCCTTTTGTGCTCCCCACTGAGCCCTTGGCACTGGCAGGATTTCTGAGAAGGAAACTGTGCATCCTATGTCATGACAGACCCTGGCAAGCTCCCTGAATCTTGCCTGTATCTCTAGCTCACTATTTCCCTCAATGTCATTTGTACCCAGGTGGACCAGTACGTCCGGGGAACCCCCACAATCCTTTGCCAGCTGATATACCTCGTGCTTAGCTCTGTGCACAGTTAGTCCAGGGAAGCATCTTGTTCTAACTGGCCAGGCTTCTCCCTCCCTATCACATTTGATACCCCTGATCATACAATCCCCCAACAGGAGCACTCTGACCGCTCCTTTTCCTCCATTTCCCCCCTTCCATTTCCCTCATCCTTTCTACTGGCCCCTCCACCCAGCCGGCTCCTTGTTCCTCCCCCTATCTGGGTGCCACATGCCACCCCCTCCTTATTTACCATGGCCACCCCCTCCCCTCCAATCCTATGCCTCTCCTCCTCCTGAGTATCCTTCTGTACCTTGCTAATTCCCCCCTCACTGCTCGCGACAGGTCCTTCTCCTCCAACTGCTAAACTAGCCTGGCTCGTCCTCCCTTCCTTCCTGTCTCCATTTAGTTCATCCTTGCTCATCGTGCTCCCCTGGCCTAAACCCTCAGCTCCCTTTACTGAATCCTCCTTGTACTTCTGGTCCTTCTCCTTTACCTTTCCTCCCAACTGGTCCTTCTCCTTGCGCTTTCCTCCCTCTTCCCCCTGCCCCTCCTGCTCTGATTCACTGCTCCCCCCATTTTCCTGCATTCCAGGTCCACCCTGTTCTTCCTGCTATCTATCCCTTGCCTCCTGCCCCCCCACTCCCTTTCCGTCTCTAACCACCCCTGTCATGGCTACATCACCCCCCTCATCCTCGAGCAGAAGAAGAGATTTGAAGCAGTTACTGAGTGTAAGGTCTGATCCACCTCCCCGCCTTGCTTCCTTCTCTCCAGCCCTGGCCATCTGCCTACTTCCCTGAGAATGTTGTCCCTCCATCCCTCCTTTGTGATGGTCCCCAGTTACCTGCCTGCTTCCTTGGTAGTGTCCTTTTGGACCCCTCTGCCAGGGTTCCTATGTGAACCCTGAGTATTCTCCTGCACTCCTTGGCTATAACAATTTTACATTTAGACATGTGCCAAACATCAAAGTAGTGCTTCATATTTGGCTTGTCATGCTTCATAAAGGCTTTCACCTGCACGTGTCTATCAGTGACAAGCTCAGTTATTCTGCAGCCATTGTCCTCAAGGAACCGTATTCCTCTCTTAAGGCCCTCCAGCTCCATGGCGGTTGAATTTTTTACCTCTGAGCACTGTGAATAGACAGGACATGAAGTGTGTCTTTCATTAAAATTCAAACATCGCGGGCCAGCAGCAGCGCTGAAATAGTATACATATGCAGAACATGTGAATAATGACATCATGTCCGCTGAAATGCCTATCAGTAAGCAAAAGTACCACAGTGTTCTTATGAAGGCCACAATATTATAACTGATGCTGTCACTACTCAACACGCCACCCAATGGCGGTTGTCACACCTGTAAGCCATGATACACAGCTTGAGAGTGTACTTAGCCAGTCAAGTGCTGTTACAAACATACACACACAGGAATTTGGCATCAGAAACAGGATGGAATGACTATCGACTGTGCTATACTGTATAGCTAGTGGCCTAGGCTGCAGCTGGCACACTACACCTGTCATTATTGAAGGTCTATTTACCCTGGCAAATGTACCATGTATGTTGACGCCTTCCAAGTTGGACACAGTCTCAAGTGCTAATCACATCCACCCAACTGTTAGAAAACAAGGTAAGATGACAGGATGTGTGGTTGTCATGAGATGCTAATAGGCATAATTTGATAATCACATTCATGCGTTTACACTGAGGACTACAATTCTGTGCAAAGGAATGTATGTAGAAATGCTACAAATTATTAAATTGATCTGCTTTTCAAGTTTATTACCTGTATAAGTTGTAGGTCAACAACCTTCTTTGCCTCTAGGTCCATGATCGTATATAAACCATATTTTGCAGTGTGACCTGGAGAGTCACATCTTGCATCCATCTCCACCAATGATAGTAGGTAGGGGGGTTGGCACCATGACTGTAGTATGTCATGGCCACAGGTGGAAGCAGCCCTGGAACCTCCCCCACAGAACTCACAGTCCTGTGGGGCAGGTGCCAGAGCTGCTTCCACTTGGGGCATGTCATACTAGGATCATGATGCCAGTCCCCCACCTGGTCCCCTCAGCTGTCATATATGCCCTATTACACCTCTGCCAGCTGCTTCCTCCAGCTCCCTACACCTGCTGTCATGCCCCCTCATGCCCTATGGTGCCCTCAGTGCCCCTGCAGCCCCCATTCATCATCTTTCTGATCCCACAGCTACTGGCCACCCTGCCAAGTAGTGGTGCAGATTAGACCACCTCTTGGCTGGTCTAATGTAAGCCCCTTGTGACATCCATAGTAGGGCTTGCAAAATCCTGAAAAAGGGGATGGTGCAACCCCACCCTGGTGCAAGCCCCCTTGCGACCTGACTCAGGAGCACTGTTGCTGCAAGGGTGGTGCAAGGTTGGATGCATGGCATCCCAATTCTGCTGTAGCCAGTGTTTGAAAATTGGGATCACTGCAAACTGTGACACAAGGTACCACTTGTGTGCTACCCATTTGGTGCAGGCACCTTGCATCATACTGCAGTTCAGCCTTTAAAAATCGAGCCCCATAAATCAGCCAGTTTAAAGTTTGTAAAATTAGTGCAAATAGCATATAGGTGTTTTTTTCTGATGACCAAGGATATAGTTTTGGTACAACCCATTAAAAAATAACCCCCCAATAAATACTTTGTCAGCTCTCACCATTGTTTTCGCAGCAGGCTACTGCCAGCATTAATTCCAGATAAGACAGATCTCAGCAGAACAAATGAGAGACCAGGAGGGACCTTTATGCTCAGAAGAAATAGAGTTGTAAAATCCTTGAACAAGGGGATAGCCTGGATCCCGATTGAATTCCCATTTGATATTACAATACACTATTACCAGCCTTAAGGGTGCCTTAAATAACATGCTACAGGAGAGCCTAGTGAACAATTCATTGCCACCTTCCATACAGTTAGTGACTATTGTGGTATTACCCAAACCAGAGAAGAACCCCTAACCACTGCTCATCCTATCACTTAATTTCCCTTCTCACAGCAGACTATAAAATCTTAGTAAAGGTAATATCTGACAGACTGGGTGTGGTGGTGTTCTCCTTATGAATCCCACATAAAAGATTAATAAACAAATTAGCCAACCTGGGAGTGGGTCCCAGGGTGGTAGCCTGGGTAAAACATTGGCTGGACAACAGGGCACAGAAGGTAATAGTAAACGGAGTCCACTCTGAAGAAAGAGGAATTACTAGTGGGGTACTGCAAGGTTCAGTACTGGGTCTGATCCTTTTTAATGTCTTTATAAGTGACATTGAAGAGGGACTGGAAGGAAAAGTATGCCTCTTTGCAGACAACACAAAGATCTGCAACAGGGTTGATACACAAGGGGGGGTGGAAAGGATGAGAAGGGACTTGGCAAGATTGGATGAATAGTCAGAAGTATGGCAGCTTGGATTCAATGCAAAGAAGTGCAAAATAATACACCTGAGAAACAAAAATCCAGGGGAAGAGTACACAATGGGGGGGGAGTAGTAACAACAACAAAAATGGAAAGGGACATGGGGATAATCATATCAGATGACCAAAAGGTTAGCAAGCATTGTGAGAAGGCAGTAGGGATGGCTGGGGGATACTGGGATGTATAGGGAGAGGCATCACCAGTAGAAAACAAGAATTTGTTATCCCTCTGTACAGACAGTTGGTGAGACCCCATCTGGAGTACTGCATCGAACTGTGGAGACCCATCTCCTCAAGGACATAGATGGAATGGAGGCAATCCAGAGGAGGGCAACTAAAATGGTGCAGGGTCTGCAACAGAAGCCATACCAGGAGAGACTAAAGGAGCTTAATATGTATACCCATGAGGAAAGGAGAGAGAGGGGGGACATGGTAGAGACTTTTAAGTACCTCAAGTGAATCAACAAAGTCCAAGATGGTAGCATCTTTCAGAAAAAGAGATGTACAAGAACAAGGGGACACAATCTGAAGTAGAGGGGGGATGGCTCAGGGGCAATGTGAGGAAGTATTTTTTCACAGAGAGGGTGGTGGATGCATGGAATGGACTTCCTGAGGAGGTCATGGGGTCAAAAACAGTGGGGAAACTCAAGAATGCTTGCGACAGACACAAGGCAATTCTTGTGAGGGGTAGGAAGAAGTAGGCTGTTGGTTAACTAGGATCTACAGCTTATCCAGCAGGTAGGGAAACGGGCAGACTAGATGGGTCAAGCGGTCCTTATCGGCCGTCAAAGTCTATGTTTCTATGTTATACATGATGACCAATCAGGGTTTAAAGCTGGGAGAGTTTCTAAAAGTAACATCCTCTGCACACTTAAGGTATGATTGGCATGGGCAAAGAAGAAAGTTCAATCAGCCAGGCTTCTTGCTCTTGAAGATGAGAAAGCGTTTGATCATGTGGAGTGGGCATACATGTTCCTGACACTGAATGTATTTGGATTTGGGATCTAAATTTGTTCCTGGTTAAGTACTCTTTATTAAGATGCCCAGGCTCAGATCCTTATTAATTCAAACCTGTCTGCTCCATTGAATCTTAACAGGGATACCAGACAAAATGCCCTCTTGCCCCTCTAATATGTGTTATTCAAAGAACCCCTTGCCATAGCAAACAGAAATCATTCCCTCATCCAAGGTCTGCAACTGGTAAATACACAACATGAGATATCATTGTTGCTGATGACATTTGCTTTATTTAAAGGAATATATAGTAGTTATACCCGGATTAGAATACATTTTTCAAGAACATGGACCTCTGTAGAGGAATAAAATCAACTGGCAAAAGAGTATGATTTCTCACTGGGAAGCAAAGTGTCTCCACTAAGACTCCCATCAGACCTCCTTCTCAAACAGCTCCCTTTATTAAGTACCTTGAGATAGTTATGCAAAACCAGTTCTCTAAGATGTACAGTATGTGTTAAATTATAATTATGTTCTAGAAACTCAAGCATGACTGTGAAAAGTGGACTATGCTCCTGCTTATCTTTACAGACAGAGGTAATACAGTGTAAATATACATTCTGCCCAAGACTGTATATCTATGTCAAGACCTACCAATCTGTACACTCCATAAGTGTTTCCAGTTCCTGAATGGGATGGTGTCCAAGTTTCTGTGGAGAGGGAATGCAGGAATGATTGACAGCTATCTTGATGAGAACATTGGAGAATGGAGCACTAGCCCTGCTGCACTTCAAATGATATTTCTATGCAGTACAGTTAGCTACTTACACTATGGAAGGGATGGGCGGCTTTCCTCTGCATTGAAGGCTAAAGAGGAACAAAGTGAACATGCCCACTTATAGGAGGGAGTACTCATTAGCCCAGGATTTTACTGAGGGTACTTGAAAAAAGTCACTAATCTCATAAAAATAGTTACAGTAGCAGCTTGACTTGAAGCCCACAGAATTATAAAACAGGAGCTTGGCTATCACAAGCAGCTAGGTTACCACAGGTTATGTAACAGAATAAAAAGTACTCCCCACTCTTACAACAAATGCTCCAGAGTGTGATACTAAAGTTTTTTGGAACTTGGGCACTTCTTCCATGGAGGGAGGCTGAAGTTGTTCACTGAACTAAAATAATGCCACTCCCTGGGAGCCAAGTATTACTTTTTTTTTCATAAAAGTGCAGCAATTTACTATGGTTACTATAAATAGCCAACCTATTTGTTGACTTTGTCTTTTATTGAAGAAGATCTCTGCAGACCCCCAACCTTGATTAAGCACATATTGCACTACTACAGACTATACTGGCCAAACCCGGAGGCATCCAATCACATAATGAATGTCTGGAATGAAGAACTGTCCAAGAGGGCTTGAGTAGGGGCTTTTTACTTCTTCAAGATTTGCTCAAGGAGCAACAGATTTGACAAATTCAGTGCAACTTCATATATTAAGCATATTATACAACACACTGCTTAAAAAAAAAGAGAAAACAGAATATAATTCCTTCTGCCCAATGTGTAAAACCGAAGAGGTTATATATCTACATTTAGCACTCACCTGCTATAAGGTGGCTTTGTTTTGGTATAAAGTACATTCAGCCATGATATAAGTGAAGCAATATACCCAATACTTCAATAGAATTTCTACTGTGTGCAGATGAAAGAGGCACAACCTTACCTTAGGGGCTCTGAATCCTGTGGCACCTAACTTTAACATGCACCAACAAAACTGTGGCTGAAAAATAAATCATCTCGGTTCCACCAAGCTGCATCGACACCAAAGTTGTCGACATGTGGCTTGGAGACATCACCAATGTCGACATGCAAAATTTTACCTGTCAGACATGGTGGGCTTTTTTATCAGGGGGCTGTGCCCCTTCCCCAAACCACCCATTTCTGTATAATAAACTCTGAGTCAGAGTTTGTTTAAAATAGGGGGAATCACTGGTGAAATGGAAAAATTTTGCCTGTGGTCCATCACAGTGACAATCTTGAAACCTGTTGAGATTGTCGCTGTGATGGGTTTTGCCATTGAAATGTCGCTGTTTCACTGGGATACTGATCACCTCCCATCCACCTGTCATTGCTCATTGGCTAGCTGATCTGTTAAATTGCCAGGCTTGAAATAGTCCAATATTTACTACTATGGGTCATATGACAAAGTTGAATAATACTTGGGCCCACCTACTATTGGTGATAGAAAATAACTCTTTTTCCAGTTCATAAAGTTCAATAACTGTTGTTCGCTGTAGGATGTAAATGGATAAACATGCCATAAGAGAGAGCTACTGTAGCTTAGTAAAGTGTCTGATAATGCTTCAGCTTGATACTATAACAAGCTAGACAGCAATGTAATTGTACTCAGTTGAGTACCTGTAATCATTATGCACCTGTACTGAGCTGTTTAGTGTCTGCTATATGTTGTGAACTTCAATAAACATATTTTACAAGCAAAAACAGAAAAAGACCCCATTCTTGCTAATTTTGCCTGTAGTGTAGATTGCATGCACTAATTGTTCGTATTTGTTACTTTATTGCAAGTGAGTAAACAAGGTTGAAGCTTACACATTATAGCTCATGGGAGTGCTTCTGACCACTCAGAGCACACAGTCCCTCTGCATGTGAGACACTCTTATTCTGTAAAGAGTTTCTCATGTGCAGGTGGCCTAGACATGGGCTTGCTTGGGGGAATGATTTCACATTTTTATTATACCTTTGATCTACCTTTGAGGTTCTCATACCCTAAGAATGCATGTAAGACCACTCTTGCAACTGTAAGAGCTGTCTCAATGGCAGTATTAACATACATAATTAAGGATGTAAATTTGTCATGGATGAGGTTTTAATGACTCATTGTTTGTTCATGAAATCATTAGTAAACAGTAGTAAATGTTGTGGCACTGTCATCATTGCTACATTCTGATTACACTAGTGAAAGTCATGGAAGTCCTGAATAAAGATCAAACATCACAGAATCAATGACGTGTATGACTGCCATGACAAACTTACATCTCTATACATAATAGAATTACAAAAAGGCAAAATACCAAATTTGAACACAGAAATAATTAATAAAACACACATTTTTATGTATTTATTTATTTATTCAAACGTATCACTAGGAATGTATGCTGAGCAGAACTACTCATTTCCAGATGTGTCCTGGGGAAGGGGAACAGGAGTAGTGCAAAAACAAAATCACGAGAATACAAATATAGTAGATGTACATAGCAGGCAAACATTTCCAAATGTATACCAACTTACAGTAGTTACAACAAAAATAAAATAAAATACAGGCAGAATAAGTTTGCGGTAGATGTTGGTAAACAAATTCAGTCAATGGGTTTAGAAGGGTGATATGGAGGGAGTGTGTGAAGACAGGACAGATGGATTTGGCAGGAGCAAGTATTGGTTGTGTAGACACATAGCAGGAAGGAAAGAGAGAAGTACGAAGTGGCATAATGGATAGAAAGGGGGGGAGCATTCCTCAGTTGAGGATAATGGAAGGAGAAGGTGGATTGGCCAGTGGTGGTAGCTCTATGGGGGATAATGAAGGATCTTAGGTCAGAACTGTACATACCACACCTAACAATCAATGAAAAAAATTTCACAGAGAGGGTATACAAAGTCAAATCGATTATTACCATTCACTACTATAATTAAATACTGTCCCACTCTCTTATGATTAGTATCCAATAACATCATTGTCCAGGACAAATATACAGTACCTTTTCACATATAAACTCACAATTCCTAAGGAGAAACCCTGCTCATTGTTGGTCCCATATCAAATTTTTATGTCTACGTGGATGCAAGCCTGGTCTCTTGAACAAAGAAAATATCTAAGTATAAGGCTACAAATCTCAAAGACTATTTATCTACTCTGTGGTGTTCTGATTATTTCTGTGAATGACTCACAAAGTTCAATCTTGTGAACATGACCTGTCCAACCAGGAAAAGTTCATCAAAGTTCTCTTATTTTTTAGCAAGTTTGCCCTGAAAACTATTGTTTTGATTGTACTGGGAAAGTATTTTCTTCGTGCCATGGTGCATGAAGCACACAAAAGATCATAATGGTGCAGAGGCCCACATTGACGGCTACTGGTTTGGAAACATTTTTTCACTTCAGACACTGACAACTGTAGATGGTTCTATGTGATAACGGCAAAAGCCTAAAGGTGATCACTGTTATCGTGAAATCAAAGTGCCGAAAACTTTTTTTGGCACTCTGATACCCCGGCTCACAGCAAAATGGCACTGGGGACTTAGTTTTTAAACTTTTTCTGTGGGGGGCACTCCCCCATGGGGGACTTCACCCCCCTACTAAAGGATTCTCAACTCCAGGGGAGTGCATGTCGGGGGGGTGAAAACATTAAAAAAAAAGGTTCGGGCTGGGAGCACCAAAAATGCACCAGTGCCTGGACCAAAATCCAGTACCCTGTGGACTGATGCCGGCAACCTACCCACCACACCATGGGGTCAGCTCAGCAACCCACCATGGAACCACTCCTCACATCCCCTCCCGCCCCTCGCTGTATGTGCCTGCTCCCACCCCCCCACGCACGTAGGTATACTGACATTCTGTCACTATACCCTCTCACCCTCCCATCCGGCTGCCTTACCATCCTGTGGCCATCCCTGCAATGTGCTGGGGAAGGGGTCACTGTTATTGTAGGTGCCCTTCACTCAGCGCCAATATCACAGGATACCCTGTAGATGATATTTCTCATTATGCTAAACATAATTGTTGTACACAGAGTACTTAGCCTATTTTGTCCAACAATGAAATGTTTGTTTAATGTGATGGTGGTCTATGTTGGTTTACAACAAGGGTGTAGCATCCCATAGTTTTTGAATGCTACTGTTTCCAAACATTATGCCTGTTTGAACACTGCAAAAGATGGACAAGGCTTCCTAGTATCCAAAGGACAAGTGTTGTGAACAGAGGACTTGACCAACTTTGCTATAAAATATTTATTTGATTAAGGCCTATGTGGGCCAAAAAGACACCTGAAGAAAGCAAGGCAACAGCTGACAAGGCAACTGGTTCCAAAAAATCATGGGCAGGAATTTCAAAAGGCTTAGATCATCACAAGCCCCAGGTGTGCCAGTGATATGGCGCATGGGGCTTTTGGTGATCTAACGGGAGTTTCTAACACATGTGCCAATTGCCACAAGTAGACCAACTTTTACTGGTCTAATGTGTGGCAATCCTGGGGGCCTTTTTTATGGAGCTTGCACTGGATATTTGGTGCAAGTTGCTGTAAATCATGTAAACTGTCACAACTGCACCCAAGTTTGTGGAATTGGGTGCAGCTGTGGTGACGAGCCTGGCACACCACCATGTGTTGTGTTGCAGGGCTAGGTGCAAGGCCTGCGCTGTGCTTTGAAAATCCTGCCACATGTCACTCAGACACTGGTAACCCTATAAAAGGTTGAAAACATTCTGCCAAAATCAGTAAGTGTCGGACATGCAAAGCAGCTGGTGAATGTTTTCCAAAAATTAAGAGTTTGAATAAGACCTGCATAGGTCCACAAATATCTGAAGACAGAAATGTAGCAGCCCACAAGGCTACTGGTTCTAAAAAATGATGTGCTTCAGGTACTAAACCTTTACATGGTTCAAAATATTCCATCAAAATTAACGTTGGATACACAAAGCAGTTGTCAGACTTTGTCCAAAAATTATTTTTTTATACATTTTATTTACGCATTTTCAATTTATGGAGTTAAAAGCACAGTGTTTAAAAAAAACATAACGTGTCTAGCACACTGGTAATTCATAAGAATTCATTTAGCAACAACAATACAAAAAAAATCTTCTAAGGTCCATCTGCAAATTTGAAGTTCAAACCCACAAAAAAATGTGAGAAGAACCCAAGACAGCAATAGTTATGCCACAGGAAAATTGAAAGACTATCGGCATTAATAATATTTGTTGAAATTAATGTAAATTAGTACATTTCACCCGAAAATGTCAAACAATGTACATATATAATTCACTGTAAAGCTCAAGGTGTAGCTATAAGCTTAAAGATTTATCTTATTCTTAAGATCCAAAAAATATTGTCACCTGTATTTAAGAGAAAATAATAATAATAATCATAAAGGAGAAGTAAAAAGAAACATTTCAAGAAAACATTAAGTCCTTCTCTTTGACATCAGAACTGGACAGCTTTTGTTTTTTTTCATACTCCAGTCTATTATTTTTCAGTACAACATTACATGTCCACTAGTTCAGGCATTTCTTCTTCTAGTCCATCAGCATCTCTTTTTTCTTTGATACTTTCCTCATTCTGCACTTTATTTTCCAGTACAAATTGCTTCAGTTGCTCTGGGTCAAGGCACAGATGTTTTTCTTGTTCACATACTACAAGACATTTACTGTAGCAGGAAAAAGTAACTTAATGTTAAACCAGTCTCCTGCAAGTCTTCTCTGTATGCTAAAATATATCTCCTTTATTCTGTGTTGCTAGCATGATGTCTGGAAAAATATAACTAGTCACTGCTTTAAACTTTAAAGCCTCCATTTTTCTGGCAGTAGTAAGAATTAGATCACAATCTGAATCAAATACCATAGTAAATATGATTGTTGATTGTGGGCCTGATGTGTCTAGGACAGAAGAGGCAATACTGTATTTTGGGCATCTTTCAAAATTTGTGCCAAATGAGGGGAAAGAAGAATAAACCTCACATTATGTGTGTCTTATGTTTCACTGGGCTCAGTCTGATTGGATAAGCTTTTTTGTATCCATTTTAAATGGTATTCTCAGAGGCACTTGAAAAGCAGTAACGATGAGTGGAAGATGTTCAGATTGAAGTTTCAAGACTGTTATTAACAAATCTTTAATTAGGTCTCTGAGAGAGAGAAATGCTGAATCATAAGAATTAGGAACAGCAATTAGCCTCAACTTTTTATATCTGAGTTCATTTTCTGTTGTCTCAGCTTTCCTTTGGAAATCTATGAGGTTTTACATTGGTATTAGACAGTGCTTCATTTGTCATAATATATGATTTATTAGATGCCACTTCTTGTTTTAAGTCAATATATGCTTTACTTAAGATCTGAAGTTCTGTTTTTACATTCTTGATATTAGCACTGATACATCAATTCGAGATATCAAGCGATCCAGTTTTTCATCTAAAGATTGCAAGAACACAGATAGGTCAGAAAATGAAGAAGATACCTCTCTTAGATTTTTTAAAGTCAGATTTTACAGTCATTGAAGGAGTAGCTGCTAGAATTAGAATGACTCAAATAGATGCTATATCTCTTGACATATAAGTTTTTGTTTTAATCATGGCTTCCCCTCCTGTACTTTTTAATTCAGAAGCAGTGTCTCCAACAGAGATCTGTTCTGTAGCCTGCTCCATTGATTCAGGGCTCAGGTGAAACAACCTCTCAGCTGGGCGCTTTGGAGAAGTAGCTCGATGAGCAGCTTGCTGAGCTACTGAAGCCATACCTGAGGTGGTTTTTAAACCTGTAAGTTGTTTAGAGATTTGTACAGTCTCTGTTATCTCTGGATATAATGCAGAATGAACAGGTGGCACTTTTAGGAAAATTGCATTAAGTCTCTGTTCTGTCGATGGTTCTATGCCTTAAGAGCCCTCTGAGGCTATGAACGGGCCTGCTACACATTTGGGCATCTTCTCACCAGCACTTGCCTCCCCAGGACTAGGTACAAACGAGACCAAGTGGTCAACAGGCCTCTTACAAATCAGAGTACTGAACTCAGATGAGGAAGAGTCCTTCTTCCTCTTTTGCTGGTTTAGTTCTTTCATGGAAGGTTTTTGAATCTTTGCTAACAATGTTTTCATGCTCTAAAGAGATCTTTTAACATGAAAAGTCTGATATGGGAAAGAACTCTGTAGCGTAACTGTTACCGTTCTGCCCGACTTTGCCCAAAAATTCAATGTATTGTGTACAAGTCATATGCAGACCAAGACACTACAGTGTATTAATTTTACTGAGTGAGCAGTGACCAGTGAGCAGCAAGAGGAGGAGAACAGCAAGGGCATGGGTGCACTGGCTGTCAATTGAAAAACTATTGCTAGTGACAATAAGGTGCAGTAGACTGCAGCCCAGACTTGGAGGAAAGAAAACACAGTAGTGGCAACATGAAGACTGGATAGACTTGCAGTAGTAATACTCAATGTTTACTGAGAAGACTAATGGACACAGAAGCCTTCAGTATTGATCACATCATCTTCTGTCTTTAGCACAGCTAGTGTTGTAGAAGTTTAATCATCCATAAAACTCTGAGAGTAATTTTTTTTTTTCAAAACGTGACAGGTTTACTTTTAAAAGACTGTATCTTGACTGTATCTTGACTTTAGTGGTGGAGGAAAAACATTCCTTTGTTGATGACTATATTGCCTGCAGCACTGTAAATTATATCTGAGTGTGTACATGCAGATGAGCAACTGAGGTGCTTAAGAGTGACCTCTGTCAAAGAGGGCCAAAATGTGTTTTATTTTGTACCAGTAAAAATAGAGACTCCTCTCCTGCAAGTGCCACATTCTCCTCTAGCTAATCTTGCACCATTTCTTTTACCGACATCTCAGGCACCACTAATGTAGTAGAAACAGCAGCAATTGTTCCACTTCTCTGGTGATTTGGGGACAAGAATGAGTAACCCTTGATATTCAACAGTAGTAGCAGCAACACCTTGGAGTCCATGGACTTCCAATTCCCACTTTCTCCACCTGGTCTGTTAATGAGTGTGCAAAGGATGACAACAGTTCCTCTTGTGCTGTCATGTGCTCCTTGCCTTTTTTGTACAATACATGTAGAGACCAGACATATACAGCAAGTCTGTTATTGGACTGCTAATACTTATTGCAATCTTCTTTATCAATGAGTATCTCAGATGTACCCTTAAAGCAAGGATTGAAGAGAATGACAAGGATGTAGTGGCCAGCTTTCTGCATTTGGAAAATGCATAGTTATTGTAGAAATGTGATCTTATTCTTATTACCTGATTCACAAAATTGGGATCCTTCTTCTCATATTGAGTTTTACTGTGAACGTGCCACAGGTTAATCAGGACAATAAGGGAGAGCACCTTGCTTAGACCAGCTATATCATCACTTACCACCAGTGTGGCCTTCTCAAAGGGCTTCAGCACAGTACAAAGGGTGTCCATCATTTGCCACTGATTAGGGCTGATGTGTACCTCTTCATGCTGATATCAAGCTCACCTGCATACTGGTGAATGGACATCTTTTGTTCTCTAGAAGCCTTTGCATCATGTAATACAGTAAGTGAAATTCCACTTTGTTGGCATCACTTGTTTCAGATAGTGGAAGGGAGATGGTTCTGCTGCCAGATGTTATGTGACATCTTCTGTGCCTCAAACGAATGGCTAAAATGACCACAGACCTTAGTTGCATCTATATGTAACCCCCAGCCGGTATGCCATTTGTTTCTGACAGCTCTACCAGGTGGGCTGGGTTCAGGGAGGTATATGTCACTCGGCACATAGGCTAGGTTTAGCTAGTCTGCACAGGGGCACCCAAGTAACTCCGAACACAGGAAGCAATAACTGTAGTGTCCAATACCAGAAGTGGGATTCTAAAGTGTGGCTTTTATTCACATCCAAACAGAATAAACAAAGCATAGATGGACCCCCACTGGGCTACACTCCTGGTAATGCAGATTAAAGGAGACCAGAACACATCCTGATCCTTTTAGCCCTCAGGTTCTACAACACACTGGACACACAGCCCGGACTTGAACACTGCTTTGGGTTACACAGCCCGAACTTGTACACTGGTCTGGGTTTTCCCTGGCTAGGCTCCCTTGCCAGCCAATTGGACACCTTCCATACATCATGGAAACATTTTCTGGTGGCTCCCTAAACCTCCTTTAAAGCTTTGCAATGTAGATTCTTGCTAAATGTATTTCACATTCTATCTACTTGTCTTGCTTCTCATTTGTGGACGGACTTGAACATACTTAAATTAAGTGGCATTGTCCATTACTCTAGACCCCCCCACAGATTAAGCAGTCCAATCCCCACATTCTTTCTTTCTATTTGTGCTGGCCTTGAATGTACTTATTAGTGGCATTGTCCATTACTCTAGACCCCCCACTGAGTTAAGCAGTCCAATCCCCACGTTCCTCCAACTGTACTTGGCTGTCTTTTCCTGACCTCACAGTAACAGTCCTTTTAGGTTTCCTTCTGTTTCAGGTGAAAACAATTGGCCCTTTTTCAGAGCAAACTCACCCTTTGATTACAGGTGCCCCACAGGCATTTTCTCCACAAGGAATCTTTCTGTCAGAGCTTCTGGTGCCTCAGCACAACACAAACTGGCAGCTTCTTTCCACTAGCCGGACCCAGGGTGTTTGTCCCTGGAAAACAGGCAGACCCCTTCTTCCCATCCTCTCAGGGATGGGGCTCTAAACCATTGAGAGTGGTCTCCACCACTTCAATTACCAGTTCCTGTGTTCCTCTTCAGGTGGAAACACACACCTTTGCCAAAAGTAGCTCTAAAACAGAGCTTAAAGCTCTGAGAGCCTGCACACACTCTGCTGCACTACAGTCTCTGTCTCTCTGACTGCACACAGACTCTGCTTCAAAATTCCCCAACGTTCTACTCTAACCTCCAACTGCAACATTCCAGTGTGGCTTATGCAGCTGCGACAGTTCTAAAATGATGTCACCCCTTAGTCTCAGCTGAGACTGAGAACAGAGTGAGACAGTGTGAAATCCATTTAACTGGAGTTTCACAAGCTGCCTTCCCTGCCTACCACTAGGTCTTACTGGGATTCTAGTAACCCCAGGTAACAGGGGCACTATACTCACCCTGGGCTAGGAAAATGACTGTCTGCAGTCATTAATCAGCTAGCTTAAGCCATCTCACCCCATGTGCTGACTACGGAGAGGTAGCACTACCTTCTCCCCTACCATGTGCCAGCACAGGCAGGCAACACTTAGGGCCTAGAGGCCTTTGGCTGACTCATCAGCCTCTACTCTACCCGCTGACTATGGGTACCTAGTGGCTCCGGTAGAACTGTCCAGAGCATAGCCCTAATAGATCAGCACTGCAACCCCTACTGCAGGTCAGGGCCACAGCCTGTCTATCCCCCCTAGCCCTCTAGGGAAAACCTGTCTGCCTCTAACTCAAATCCCAAAACAAAACAAACAGAGGACCTCCCTGACCCTGGACACCATGCAACCATACCCAAGGAGCTAATACCATACACTATGCATTACTTCCACGCTCCCCCACAACCATACCTGTGGAAGGAAAAGTTACACGCAGTAACAACAGCAACAACAGTACTTTAAACACTACACTCTAAAGTACTAGTGAAGAACTCTGATGAGTCCCTCCTCCTCATCTTGTCTTCTCTTCTATCTTCTTCAGGAACACCTGCAAAAAAAGGAAAGACAACACACACTCATAATCTGCATACACAGTCTATCTAAACCCCTACCATCAAAACACTGGAGAATCCCAAAAAGATTTTTTTTTTAGAAAAGTAGAAAAACAGTATAAACATTAGAACACAGTGGAAACAATGACATTATTTACAATACACAATATTTGGGGGATGGAATGCCCTAAAAGTCCCATCTTCTGACCACAAGTGCCTGAAGGCAAGTCCATTAAAGAGTCTCTCCTGGGCTGGAGCCCAGTTAAGCACAGTTCTAGCAGGCCAAAGTCCCGAAGGGGAGAGTCTTTGAGGACAGTTCAAACATCTGGAGTCTGCTAGTGTAGGGTGTGTACTGCAATGTCATAATAATAGAAAAATCTGGACTTACCAGTCCCTTGTAGAACGAAAACGTCACCAACCTGGTCCTCAGTCGAAGACTTTCCCTGGCAGCATTCTTCCGATACAGCTGGATCGACATCTTCCAGGAATGACAGGAGGGCACATCTGGAAACTGCTGGGTTGATGTCATCTCTGGAAATGGAACCTTGGAAAAGGAACAAAAAGGAAAACAGCTGGTCTGAAGTCATCCAATTACCAGGCGATGAATCAGGATACAGCTGGGCTGGTGTCCTCTCTGGATCTGAAGTCATCTGGTGGGCTAGTCGATGGAGTCTGGAAAGACAGTACACTGTTGAACTGATGAATGTGGGGCACCTGAGTCCTGGACGTTCAGACTGGCAGAACAACATAGGTACTGCAACGGCCAGAGTGGCAGCACTTGCTACCACTGCTCTACTTTCCATTTGGTAGGCATGGGCACATTCGCAGGGAGGTCTTTGCATTGTGGCCAATAGCACAATGGGTCAGGCGCTTGAATTATTACCCCGTCTGGGCGCTCATAATTCACACTGTGAAAGGTTTCACGTCCCTCTCCATCCACTATTTGAACAGTGTCCATTAACAGTGTCCTGCCTCTTTTCCACTGGCTGTATTTGCCGTGAAACATTCTGTGCTTGACATGCTTGTTTGCACCAAGATGCACACATTTCATTGCTTCTGCCCAGATTCAGGACTTCCTGCTGTTCTCAATCTCCTCCCAGACTCTCCGAGGAAAGGTAGGAAAGGACATCCCATAGATTTCATTCACCTTCCTACAAACCAGTCTTTCCTCTTTACTAGCTTTGGTCAACCTGAGACCTCTGGCCTGGCTTGGGGGTGGCCAGTCCTGGTTCTGCCAGCTACGCATTCTCAACGAGACAAAAAATGGATCCCTGACTTCTTGCACAGCCAGGGTAGTGGAATCACCACTCTCTTCCATGCGTTCCTCTGAGGCAAGAGCTTGAGGCTGTGTACCAGTTCCTTTTTCACAAGGCCACATAGGTTCCCCCTCTTCTTCTTCCTCACTGAGAATCTGTGCCCAGAATTGAGCAGTCGTCCTCATTCCTGAGACTGTCCACTCTTCGCTGGGCACGGATATTGAAACCTCCCATTCAAAGGCCTCCCTCATCTCATCTTCTCCTATGAGACTTGGGCTAGGCCCTGCTCTCCACAGGTCTACTGATGCTCTTCTTTATATGCCTCTCTGTGATTCAGAATCCAAAACATTAGCACATTGTTCTGTCTGTAAATCATCACCCTCTTGCTTTGTGCCACACTTCCCTGAGGGGCCTTCTCCAACAGATTCCATCTGGTGCTGTGTGCTGCCAATTGCAGATTCTTGAACTTTTGTCCATGTGGGAGCCAATTGAATCTTGGGCGCTTTGAACAAACCATATTTCTCTAGGCACCCAGAACAGTGAGGTACCATAAAGACGTCCCTTCCAGCATTTAAGCACATTAAACATACTTGCACTGTATATCCAGGAATCGCCACATGAGGAGGCAGTCATCCTCCGTAGTAACATCTCTCAATGTCCTTTGACTTGTTAACTTCTACTGCTACCACAGCCCTGGCATGATCTGGGTAGCGGGCTGGTCCTGAGGCCATGACTTCAGAGAAAAAACAAACAACGCTCACTGTTATTTCAAGTCCCATATCACTGAACACTTTCTTTCTCTTTCAAAATGGCTCCTCTGCTGCTGTGTTTACATTACTACCCCACCCTGTAATGGTGGCGGCAGCACTCCTACGCATCAACATTCTGAAATTGGGTCAAGCCACTGCGCATTCGATTTACACACTCTACTGATAACTTTGCTCAAACTGCACAAACTTGCACTGTTCTTTATTCTAGCACATTTATATGATTTGCCACAGACTTTTCACTTGTTGACGACATTGCTCTAGCTCACAGTCCCTTAAAGCCTCAGTATTTTAAGCACAGGATTGCCTGTGACTTTTGCTGCATATCTGATACAACTCACAGTCTCTCTCATGGCTTTAAAACTTATACTGACACTGAACCTATAATTATGCTCACAGTCGATGGCTTTAAATGCTTGCTTTTGCTGGTAAAAACTTAACACAATCCTTGTTTGCAAAGCGATTACACTGCTACACACAGATTCAGCTGGCTTTTGGCAATATCACTTAGTTTGAGCAATTATTTCTGTTGGTACTCACTGTTTTCAGTAGCTGTTTGCTGCAATGGAAAACAGCCTGCAGCCAGTCTTGGAGGCCTCTGGACAGAAGCGGGTTGGCAGTCCTGCCGATTGTCCCTCTGAACACCACACTCATAGTCCAGTCGATCAAGATGCGGGTTGAGTCTGAATTTAAGCCGAAAAGTCATTTTTTTTAACTTTTACAGCGCTTTCAGTCACCGCGATGCTCCTCCTGTAAGCCAGTATGCACACTCCACTCACTCTCCCTCTCAAATGCTGGGCAGTCGCTCTAGAGCTGGCTTGGGGGCGGGACTGATTGCAGTTTCACCAATCAGTCATCGCCATGCAAATGAGCCTCTTTCCTCTCGAGTGCTCTTCTCCTCACGGCGATCGCCGTGCAGGCATATTTAAACTGCAACACCACACACTTCTTTTTTTTTTTCAACTGACTCAACGGCGGGAGCCCATTTCAACCATTTTTCATGGCCATTAAGCCCAACAAGTCTCTCAGTTCACAAGAAAGCATTTCAAACATTCAGGGCACAATTTTCCTTTTGCTACCCCTAGTTTTCCACACTTTTCTTTGTCACAACACTTGTAAAAAGCTGGCAAACACTATAATTTGATGCAGGACAAGGGCATACACTCTCAGGCTTTACTGCTCCTCGGTAAACAGTTGGCATTTTAACAGCAGCAAAAGGACAACAGCACACAGTGGCACATTAGTTAACATTGCTTCAGATTTTTGGGCTACCCACTGCCAGGAAACCAAAGCGCTAGCCCTTTGTCCGAGCACCTTTCCTCCCTTAATTCCAAACCCAGATCCTCAGTGGTTCCTCCATTTTTGTAGCCCCCAGCCGGTATGCCGTTTGTTTCTGACAGCTCTACCAGGTGGGCTGGGTTCGGGGAGGTATACGTCACTTGGCACATAGGCTAGGTTTGGCTACTCTGCTCAGGGGCACCCAAGTAACTCCGAACACAGGAAGCAATAACTGTAATGTCCAATACCAGAAGTGGGATTCTAAAGTGTGGCTTTTATTCACATCCAAACAGAATAAACAAAGCATAGATGGACCCCCACTGGGCTACACTCCTGGTAATACAGATTAAAGGAGACCAGAACACATCCTCATCCTTTTAGCCCTCAGGCTCTACAACACACTGGGCACATAGCCTGGACTTGTACGCTGCTTTGGGTTACAAAGCCCAAACTTGTACATTGGTCTGGGTTTTCCCTGGCTTGGCTCCCTTGCCAGCCACTTGGACACCTTCCATACTTCATGGAAACATTTTCTGGTGGCTCCCTAAACCACCTAAGAGCACCTCGGCTCCATCAGGGCATCTTCCTCTCAATCCCATGTCTGGGTACTTTCCTCAGGCACTTGTCAAGTACCTGAGAGAAAGCAAAAGGTGTCACAGAGCAAATCTGTAGAGGTGAATTTGGTTACTACTGATGGGTGGTCTCCCACCTCTCACTCCCACAATTCATACCCTGCCATTTTTCTGGACTGTAAACGCCTCATCCTTTAAAGCTTTGCAATGTAGATTCTTGCTAAATGTATTTCACATTCCGTCTACTTGTATTGCTTCCCATTTGTGCTGGACTTGAACATACTTAAATTAAGTGGCATTTTCCATTACTCTAGACCCCCCCACAGATTAAGCAGTCCAATCCCCACATTGTTTCTTTCCATTTGTGCAGGCCTTGAACATACTTATTAGTGGCATTGTCCATTACTCTAGACCCCCCACTGAGTTAAGCAGTCCAATCCCCACATTCTTCCCACTGTACTTGGCTGTCTTTTCCTGATTCCACAGTAACAGTCCCTTTAGAATTCCTTCTGTTTCAGGAGAAAACAATTGGCCCTTTTTCACAGCAAACTCACCCTTTGGTTGCAGGTGCCCCACAGGCATTTTCTCTACAAGGAATCTTTCTCTCAGAGCTTCTGGTGCCTCAGCACAACACAGACAGGCAGTTTCTTTCCACTAGCCGGACCCAGGGGGTTTGCCCCTGGAAAACAGGCAGACCCCTTCTCCCCATCCCCTCAGGGATGGGGATCTGAACCATTGAGAGCAGTCTCCACCACTTCAATTACCAGTTCCTGTGTTTCTCTTCAGGTGGAAACACACACCTTTGCCAAAAGTAGCTCTAAAACAGAGCTTAAAGCTCTGACAGCCTGCACACACTCTGCTGCACTACAGTCTCTCTCTCTGACTGCACACAGACTCTGCTTCAAAATTCCCCAGTGTTCTACTCTAACCTCCAACTGCAACATTCCAATGTGGCTTATGCAGCTGCAACAGTTCTAAAATTATGTCATCCCTCAGTCTCAGCTGAGACTGAGAACAGAGTGAGGCAGTGTGAAATCCATTTAACTGGAGTTTCACAAGCTGTCTTCCCTGCCTACCACTAGGTCTTACTGGGATTCTAGTAATCCCAGGTAACAGGGGGGTGCAAAAAGTATGAAACATGTGTATAGTCATAATCTTCAACTGCCTCTACAATGTTCTTTGTATTATCTGATATTATAAAACCTGGGGTTAGCAAGTGTGGCTCAACCACTCTTCAAACTTCTGCTGAAGGTAGTCTAGCAGGTTTTATGCACAGTGGTCTTTGTTGAAGTCACAGACACATAATATTGCCTGATTGTGGAGGTCAGAGGGCCCTGGTGACTTGCAGCTACTGGCTGGCCCATCAGGACAGTGGCAGGGCTGCCTCTCACAATGCTGGTGATGTGGATTCAGGAACAAGCCTGGGATGCTGCTGGAGAGGAGAGGATGGCAGAGCACCCCACAGAATGCTCTGATCCTCTACATGTGTGGACAACTGATGCCCACTGCAGGATCACCACCTTGGGGGCAGTTAGGAGGTGTAAGCTAGTCAAGGATGGCAGTGGGAGGGAAGATGCACTGGCTTTGTGGTGTGTGCATACCTGTGGCATATGCATGTCACCCATTAATAGACAAGCATCTCAAAGGCAGGCGAATATGTGTAAAACACCTTGCCAGAGCAGTATGAAGCAGGCATGTTCAGACCCTATGCTGTTCACCCACCACCCATCATGACAGGGCTCCCCCGGCCACTGAATATGATGAAGACCAGAGGGGGACATGCTTGCCCATGACAGCCCTACTGTGGGAGGGATCCCCATTGGACAGGTAAGGGAGGGGCTCCCTAGGGTTAGGATGGTGATGGGACAGGACATTGGCTGACTCAGATGGGGCTGAGGCTGGGTAGTTGGGAAAATATGGAATAACTATAAAAAAAAAACAGACAAGGAAGTGGTAAAATAGACCAAATGTGCAGTCACTGCAATGTAATTAGTGATTGACCACTTGTCCACGTGTCATTGATGATGTGACCCACTTTAACAACTAATGTTTTCTGAGTATGAGAAACAGTCTTGTAGATACCCTGATACAAATCTGGAAGTGCTGCTATGGAGAAATATGTATGGCTGGCCACTCAGTATCTTGGCACTGCAATTTGCATTAGTGATAGAAAGCCTGCATGGCTTACAAAGGAGAATAGCAGAAAGTCAGTGACTAGCAGTTCCACCATGTTTAACTTTTTACCATTGCGTTTGTTGACTTGCTATTTCTTGATCATTTCCGGAGACTCAGCAATAGACAGTTTAATGATTTGTTTTGACTGCATCAGATGGCTGTCTGACTGTCTTCTGTTTTAACCACCGCTGGGGATGGAAGTGAATGGGGGTTTGTGGCCTGATGGAAATGTGCTTCAGCTGCCTCATGAATGACTTCATTCCTTTACATCCCCACCTTCAACATTCTCCCCCACTGCCCATCACCATTATTATGTAGCCTACCCCTCCCCAGTGTCTAGGGACATGATGAATGATAATGGTCTGTGGGGAGGAGACAATCACAACAGAAACTGCAAAAGATGACTCACGTTTTGATTCCTCAGGCCTGGGGTGCAGATTCCAATCACAGGGCGCTGGGCTAGGAGGCAAACTTGATTAGCAACACTTTCAAATCAGGAAGACATTGAAATAATGTCCAAACAGCAATTATAAACAACCTGGATCCTTTAATGAAACTTGATGTCTCCATGGAGCAACAGCTTAACAAACAGTATTCCATTGGGAAAATGTTCACTGGGCCAAGGGGCCCTTTAAATCAAAGTCCAAGCAACATCTATAGTCCTGGAAGCAGTGTCCATATTGCAGGTCATGGTAATGATGACCTGGATTACCTATGCGGCATACATTTCACATTTCAGGCAGGCTTCTATCCTTATGCATCCATGGGCCCACAGACCTCTCACCTCGGGACCACTGATCCTCCCAATGGCATCTTCCTCCCTTGGCACACTCTCGGGCAACTTTCCTACTGAACTACAGGCAGCACATCCCCCTTCAATGCCTCAGATACTATTTTCCTGTAATTGCTTCTTAAACCCCCAGCATTACGTATTCCCTTCAGGCCTGTGGTCTCCTCCAGTCCTTGCTCCATTCAAATTCACGGGGGCATCTGGCTGCACATTTCCCCCCTCTGCAGATGTAAAGTCCATGCTCTCTTTCTCTCAATCACCCAGGCTAGGTTCTGGTTCAAATACCATATTGACTACTTGCAAGGCACATCGGGCTTCTCCTCCAAATGACTTCTTATTCCCCTACCCGAGGATCTTGTTTCTCAGGCCTCCATCACTTCAGCTGCAAGATATCTCAGGCCCTCCCCAGAGAAAAACTGTTTAGAGTGCAGGAGCCAGGCAGTGTTTGTAACCTGCTCAGCCCTGCCAAAATTGAAAGCATCTTCTTGCAACCTCTTAGCGTAAGCAGCTGCTCCTACCCCCAGAATGCTGGCACAGCTAGCTCCCAGAAGCATCAAAGAATTAACCCTTTAGAGATCACAGGCACAAAGCCCTTACATTTAACCCAATGTAAAATCCAGTACACCAATCTAATGCGCTAACCCAAAGGGGGGTTACATCTCACCCCCTTTTTAAATCTTGAAGCCCTCAGCGAGCACTTCAGAGTGCGTACCAGCCCCCTCCCAGGTCCTATGGGAGGAAGGGCATGTGCATCTCCCCTTCTACCCAGGCCTAGAGAAGCTCAGGCTGCCTCACCACAAAGGTGGACCATCTGTCTACTAAATAAAAGAAAAGGGGCCCCTAGAGCTCAACTCTCCAAATTCATTTGAGCTCACCCTGGCCACCAACCCTCCTGGACCCCCAGGGTGGATCACCTAAATCACCAGGGAGTGGCGTCCCAGGTCTAATATCTACTATCCCAGCCCATACTATCTCACTAACTAAGCCTACCTAAACACTGCCCATTTCACTGCTGCCCATTGCCCAAACTTCTTTTGCCTTGTACATCATATGAACATACATACGAACATACGAAATTGCCAGCAGATAAAGGCCTTATGATCTATCAAGTCTGTTCGATTGTGCAGCTAGCAGCCCTTATAATGCAGCTGCCTCTCCTTCCCTTCCCCCGCTCCAGTGACCTTCTTTCTTATCCTGTCCCATCCCCTTTTGAAGCAGCCCACTGTTCAACAGGATGCCACTTCCTCTGGCAATGTGTTCCACCCAGACACCACCCTCTCTGTAAAAAGGTGTCTCTTTATTTCCCTCCTAAACCTTCCCCCTTCCAATCTCAGATTGTGCCCTCGAGTGTCCCTCCCCCTTCTTAATTTGAAAAGCCCCTCTGTGCCTGTCTTATTCCATTTATGTACTTGAAGGTTTCAATTATGTCCCCCCATCCCTCCTCTTCTCCAGGAAGTACATATTAACTCCCTCAGCCTGCTCTCGTAGGGTAAGTCCCCTAGCCCCAGGATAATTTTTGTTGCCCTGCACTACACCTCCTCCAGTAACCTAATGTCCTTCTTCAGGTACAGTCACCAGAACTGCATGCAGTACTCTAGGTGTGGTCTAACCAGTGACCTGTATAGTGGCAGGATCACCTCCCCCCTCTTGGAGGATATGCCTCTGGCAATACAACCCAGCATCCTGTTGGCCTTTGCAGCTGCTTTTCTACACTGTGCTGAGTTGTTCATTGCTGCTGTTATGCTCACCACCAGATTCTTCTCCTCTTCCATCTTGGCTAGTTGAATCCCCCGCAACTGGAAGCTCATCCTTGGGTTTTTTGCTCTGAAATGTAGCACCTTGCATTTCTTGGCATTAAACCCCAGCTGTCAAGTGTCTGACCAGGCCTCCAATTTTGCCAGATCATATTGCAACCCCTGCCACCTTTCTAGGTCATCCACTACTGCTCCCATCTTGGTGTCATCTGCAAACAGACTGATCTTGCTCTTGATGCCTATTGATATGTCTGCTATGAAGATCCCAAACAACACAGGTCTCAGTACAGAGCCCTGTGGTACCCCACTTGTCACCGCCCTGGGAGATGAGATCCCCCCTCCCACCACCACCCTCTGCTGTCTCCCTTGCAGCCAATTCACTACACATCCCACCATCTTGGCCCCCACCCCTGTGCCTTCCAGCTTATGTCCTAGCCTCCAGTGTGGCACCGAATCAAATGCCTTAATGACGTCCAGGTATAGGACATCCACTGCATGGCCCCTGTCTAATTGCCTGGTTACCCAGTCATAGTACTCCACCAGGTTGGTGTGACAGGATCTGTCTGAGACAAACCCATGCTGTCTGCTGTCCTGTAGCCCATTAGCCTCTAGGAGGGAAACCAGCCTCTCCTTCAGGATTGTCTCCATCAGCTGTCCCATGATGGATGTGGAAATGCCAGAAGTTCTTAATCTAGTTCTAGGAACTTCAAGGAGGCCCCTGGTCGAGGAGCAGAGGGAGTGGACTGAGGTAGCAGGTGTCAGACGATCAGTCAGGTAGCCAGGGCCTAGTCTATGTGGAGCCTTGTAAATGAGTAAGCTCACCTTGAAGATAACCCTCCACATAACCAGCAGCCAGTGCAGAGCTCGCAGCACTGGGGTCACATGGGTAGACCAGAGAGGCCAGTCAGCAACCTGGCAGCTGCGTTCTGCACCAACTGCAACTGGCAAAGGGTACCTTCAGACACCCCGAAGTAGAGAGCATTATAGTAATCGAGTCTAGATGTCACAAAGGCATGCACCAGTGTGGGCAGGTCCTTGGGCGGAATGAGGGGTTTGATCCTGGTGATGTTCCTCAAGTGTTAAAAACCACTTTGGAGAACAGCCGACACTTGAGCTTCAAGTGTCAGTCTGTCATCCTGGATCATACCAAGATCTCACACCCTTGAGGAGGCCATCAAAGGCATAGATCCCAGGAATAAACTAGTGACAACACCAGAGGCACTCCTATCACACCCTTGTCCTGGCTCAGTCACTAGGACCTTTGTCTTGTCCGGGTTCCATCAAAACCAGCTGGAGAACATCAGATCATTGATCTTGGTCAGGCAGATGTTAACCACATCAACAGTATCCAGTGTTCTGGGGACAAAGGACAGGTACAGTTAGGTGTCATCTGCATAACAGTGAAATCCCACACTGTACTGCCTAATGAGCTCTCCCAGGGGCAGCATGTACACTGCAAATAACATTGGCGACAAGATCAAGCCCTGAGGCACGCCACATTGCAGAAGCCTCGAGGAGGAGGAGAAATTCCCCATCACCACCTACTGCTTCCAGCCAGAGATATATGATTCAAACCAGCTGATGACAGTGAGTGCCAGTGCTGGTTCAGTATGTGAAATCACTGATGGAGGTTACTATAAGGCAATTTCTTTTACTGTGCCGTATAATGCTTTTTCCTGAATCACTTCAGGGATGCAACAAGTTGAACATGTTTTCAAACTCTATATCCCCTGTTATGTGGATTAAATGAAAAATTCAGAATTAAAAAAGCTTGAGGGTCCTTTACCAATGACCTATTCACAAAAATTCATTCTTGTATTTCTCCCTTACCAGCCTTGCAATGTGATTCAGCATTTCTTCTTTTGGCAGGCTCCCTGCTTGTTTGTAGCAGATTGCCAGTCTTCACCTAGTTTAACTGTTGCTGCAGCTGCTATGTCCACAGCCTCTGCTCTAGAAGCACTTCTGTTCTGCTCCTGCCTTCCCTCTGTCTAGGTACCAGCACTCTTTGTGAACCCCCAAGCTTATTTCCAGGAGATGCTGGTAGCCTACTTTCTTAGCAGCACTGCCGCTTACTAGGAAAGCCCAATTTGCACCACCACTACCACCACCACTCGTGCTGCACCTCCCCTTGTTGCAGTCTTCCCATCTGCACTGATCTCCATGCTCTCCCCCAGGATATCAGCTGCTTAGTTCGGCCTTCATATTGGATGCTTGTGGCCACAGAACTATTCCAACTTGTAACATTTGCCACTACCTCTTGCTGCATTGGGATGCTCTGTGATTGACAACTCTGCCTATTGTAGACACTGCAACAGGAGGGTTTCTGCTGCTGACTCAGCTGACTGCTGGAATTACCCCTGCTGTCGTGGATAGCATTCTTTCTATCCATAAAACAGCGTGTGCTGTAATTGTACATGTTGCTGTGTGGGTGTCAAGTAACAGTTGTAAATGATGGCCTACCTGCTCGGCACTACCATCTTTTAACTGATTGCTTGTAATGTGCTATATCCTTAGAGCATATACTAGAAAATCACATATTGTCAATCCTAATATAGTAACAGTAATGACAAGTGCAGTTATATTCTCCACACATATTCCATCCCAAAATTTAAATAAAACTTTGCATGTGCTTTTGATTGGTAAACAGTGACCTCTAACACTTAATGTCATATCCGTAGATCATATACTAGATAATCACATTATATTCAGTAGTTTGTCATTGTACTGCAACTGCCTCGAGTCTGAGTTCCACTTATCACATTTTCTTTAGACTGTCTGCTACATTGTATCATTCCAATTTCTTATACACAAAGCACTACTTCCATTCAAGACCTTTATTAGCAGTGCCATATTAAACCATATTCCTATGTGGACCTACAGAAACACTGATCTTACAAACAAGGGTTCCTTCTTTAGGCCCCTAATACTACCATGAGTTATTTGCAATACATTGGTTTTCTTGTTTATGCTATGTTTGTGCTAATGTCCCGTAGATCAGAGGGAAAGAGACAATGTAAATAGATTTGGAATCATGTGCTTAAGGAGATGTGACTTTAGTCCTTTAAGTGAGCCTAGTAAAGTCTGTGTCCAGCAGTGGACTATTTATTAGGAGTCATGCAAAATAAACATTAGACGTTCACCATAAAATATGACATGCACTTTAAATGATGTTGACTTAATTAAACTTTAAACTTTATTTATATATTTTATGGATGTAGTGTGAGCTCCCCGCGGATGTTTATTCCACTGAAAAATCCATCATGTGAGGACCTTGAAAGGAATTAATCCCCCTACCCCTGGCACAGAACTCAGCTCCAACAATTCAAATATAAATATTTAGTGATGGATGATACATGTTTATAGAACAGAGGGCAACATGACATTTAAATGGGATCCGGAGTTGCTATAGTGAGCATACTGTTGAAAAGAAACTGGAGGCTGAAGCCATGCCAGTCATCGGAAGTTGATAAGTAAGTCCATTATACTTGTTTTCCTTCGATTCGTCCTTTCTGTTTCAAAGGGCTCTTGATGAAGGCTATGAACAGCTTTAAGAAAGATGTTCTGCTGACTCTTTAACATTTAGTAGTGCATCCCATGGTTAAACTAATAGGCTCCTTGGGTGTCAGCCAAAGGTTATGCGCCTCTCAAAATATTCTTGGAAAAAAAAAACTTTATCATTCAATTGAAGTTTCTCATTAGTAACCCTCTGTTGTCTAATCTGTGAAATTACATGATTAACTCTTTTGCAGAGACAGCCTCGGCCCAAGCCTGTAATCCCTTAGGAAGTTATTAAAAGTATCACCATGATAATTTCCCTGCTTTGTACTTGGCCTCTGTGGTAAAGGAAATACATCATTAGACATTGACTTTATAATAAAGCTATATATCACTCACACTTATTAAACGACTGTCGTGGAAGCTTATTATTTTAAAGTTGAGGACTGCGAGTATTTCAAAGCACATGGAAACAAAAAGTTCTTACTCCCTTGGTCTGGGGCTCATATCATGGTTTCTTTAAACATTTTTGGACATTACTTTTAAATAAAAAAATCTTTGTAATACCTCTGTTGTCCTCTTCTGAATATTGTAATTTGTCTTCAAATTACCTTTTTAATAACTATATTTTAGTTTCAAATACAATGCAATAGAGCTGCTTCTTGCATTATACTTTTAAATTGAAAGGGCTATCAGTGTTTTTGACACTGAACATGCAAACGTTCATAAGACAGTTTTATTTTGCTTTCAAATGATTCCAAATGAGTAATACTGTAATAAAAAAATAACTTTTTCAGCATTTTTATTTGTAACTACCCTATTTCCCCTCTCAGTCAGTCATGAAATGTCATAAAGCCCTAGTCATGAGTTCAGGTATGTCATGGGTTTCTTCACAGCCATTGTTCCAGAAACCAGGCTGCCAGAAAACCCACCTACAAAGTAGACAATGAGACTGATTTTACCCTCCTCTGGCACACTTTATCAGAATGGTTCATCCCAGAATGCACAAACCTGAAAAGCAAATGCAGCACCAAGCCACCCCAGACCCCTGACCTCCCAACACATACACAAGAGGTTCAGAAGAACATTGTGAAACATTATGAACATTTAAGTGTCTGCACACATGCAGGGTGCTCAGTTGTAAAAGAGTGCTCCCAAAGAATACACACACCATTCTGCACGGCCCCCCCCCTGCTTTTTACAACAGAGGATGCTGCAAATGTGTATACACTTACATACTAACATACTAATTGCCAACAGATTAGGCCTTACGGTCTATCGAGTCTGCTCGAACCTCAGATCCCTAGTTGGGTGCCGAGACCCTTCCCCCCCTTGTGTTCCAGAAAGCCCTATCATCCATCCATCCCCACCCCCCTGGGCCAGGCCATCATCTGATACATCTGCTTTCTGTGTCTGTTCCACCCTCTCTTGAAGCCCTCCACTGTGGATCTCTGAACTAGCTCACCAGGCAGCACATTCCAAGGGTCCACCACCCTCTCAGTGAAAAACCTCCTCCTCTTTTCTCCCCTCACCCTTCCACCTTCCAACTTCAAACCATGCCCTCTGGTGATAACTCCCTGCTTTAGTCTAAAGATCCCATCCATGTTTACCCTATTTATTCCCTTGAGGTACTTGAAGACCTCAATCATGTCCCTCCTGTCTCTCCTAGCCTCCAATGAAAACAGGCACAACTCCTCAAGTCTGTCCTCATACGTCAAATCCCCTAGTCCTCGTATCAATTTAGTTGCCCTCCTCTGTACCCTCTCCAGGGGCTGTATGTCCCTCTTCAAGTGTGGTCTCCAGTACTGTACACAGTACTCAAGGTGTGGTCTAACCAGTCCATCGTACAGTGGCAGAATCACTTCCCTGCTCCTAGAGGTGATCCCCTTTATGATGCATCCCAACATCCTGTTTGCCTTGCTAGCTGCTCACCTGCACTTCTCAGAGTTATTCATACATGCATCCACCATGACCCCTAGGTCTTCTTCCTCTGTTGAGGCCTCCAGCGCCTCCCCTCCCAGGGTGTACCTGTGTTTAGGGTTTCCCTGCCAAAGATGTAACACCTGGCACTTGGTGATATTGAAATTTAATTTCCATGTGTGAACCCAGCTTTCCAGGGTGTCCAGGACCCCTTCCAGTGCCAACCTCCCCTCTTCCCTCTCAACTACTGCTCCCATCTTGGAGTCATCAGCGAAGAGAGTCATTTCACACCCTATACCCTCCCTGATGTCTGATATGTATGCATTAAACAGGATCGGACCCAGGACTGAGCTCTGTGGTACCCCACTACTGACCTCTTTAGGGTTCGAGAGCTCCCCACTGACCACTACTGTCTGGGTGCGTCCAGTTAGCCAGTTTTCAATCCATCTGACCATCAAAGGGCCTACTCCCAACCCCATCAGTTTCTCCACCAGACCACTGTGGGGGACAGAATCAAATGCCTTGCTGAAGTCCAAGAATGATACATCCACAGGCTTTCCCCTGTCCAATTCTAATGTTACCTATTTGTAGAACTCCAAGATTGGTTTGACATGATCTACCCCTGAAAACCCATGTTGCCAACTATCCAGACCTCCCACCTCCTCCAGGTACACCCCAATCATTCCTTTAGTATACTCTCCATTAATTTTCCCACCACCGAGGTCAAACTGATGGGTCTATAGTTACCTGGTCTTCCTTGACCTCCTTTATGGATTGGAACTCACATATGCCTCGCCAATCCCTAGGTACCCTCACTGTCTCAAGTGACCTGTTGAAGAGCTCCACCAGGGGTGCAGCCAGTATGTCCGCCAATTCCCATAGTGCTCTCAGATGAATGCCATCTGGCCAAGGAGATTTATCTTTCTTTAGGGCCTTGAGGGCTAACCACATGCTTTCAGTGGAGATAGCATCATCCGTTCCCTCCACGTTACTGGCCTTTTTATCCTTATCCTGATGTGACACCCCTGGGGTACCACTCCCTCCCTCTTGCTCCATTTCTGTTGCTCCCCTGATCCCACTCACTACCGCTTCTATCCCCATTGTGCCTTGCTTTGTAGATATCTCATCCCCATCCCTAGTAAACACAGAGGCGAAGTACTCGTTTAATACCTCTGCCTGGTCCCTCACCTCTTCCACCCACCCTCCTTCTGATCTCAATCTGCCGAGATGGCCCTTAGTTTTTCTCCACTCCCCAATATACCGAAAGAACCCCTTTTCCACTCCATGTATCCCCTGTGCCAGCCATTGCTCTTTACTGGACTTTGCCCCCCTCACCATCCAGTTGGCTTTTCTAGATGCAAGATGGTACATTTCCTTTTCCCTATTCCCTCTTGTTGTTTTATACTTTTTGTAGGCCGCCTTCTTTTCTCTGACTGCAACCTGAACCTCACTGAACCACCAGCATGGTTTATGTGACCTTGCTCCCTTACGTTTCACCTTAGCATAGGTCCTGACTGCGTCATGAAGTCCCAGCTTTATGACATCCCATCTGTTTTCCACATTTGTCATTGATGTAATCCCCTTCAACTGATCCTTGAGAATATTTCCCATGCCCACAAAGTCTGCCCATCTGAAGTCTACTGCCAGTGTCCTAGATCTCTCCCCCATTTCCCCATGCTTATTTGAAACCATACAGTATTGTGGTTGCTCCCAGTCAGGATGTCACTTAAATAAGGGTTTTAAACTGTTTGTGTGAACCTCTTTTGTATCTTTTGGGAGGTCAGGTGTTTAGGATGGGTAAGTGAGCATTTTCTGGTTTGTGTAGGACTTTGTTGCTATGCCAGCACACCCGTTGACATCCTGAGCAGGATCTTTGTCATCAGATGATATTTGTTCAAAAATAGACGTTCGGTATCTGCCATTTTTTTACTGTATTTTTTTGTTTATCACATTGTTACCTAAACATTCCCATCCTGAAGGCACACCTCGGCTCTGTCACCACCATCTGGGTCCTTACCCCATCTTCTTACTTACAACTAAGGGTGACTGGTGCCACGGGTGGTGGAGTAGAGCCTGCAGGGTTACTGGCCATCATCCTGCTGTCTGGGTTTTTTCCCCTCATTTTTTCCATGTACTGGAGGTTGGCGCATGTGCAGTGGTATGTAAATGCTGTATGTCCACTTGGGCCAGCAACCACATTCTGAAAAGTGATCACTGTTGCCATACCACCCAGCCCCTTTTTGCTGTCAGGTGGAGATGTTGTGAAGTTTAAATCTGCCGAGAAGTTAAGGTGAATTCACCAAATCTGCCTTTGTGGACAAATACGCAGATTTTTCTTATTTCAATAGCAAATTCATACTTTGCAACTTTGCCTAGCAACTTCACCTGTAACATCACTCTTGGGTTGAATTTAGGCGAAGTTTGGTCAGAACAAGGCTGGTGATAAACAACTGTCTCAAGGTCATATGGATGAGCTTCTGCAGGACTCATGGTACCTCTCTCTATACAGAAAAGCAGATTCACTTTTGGTCTCTCACTGTGAGTTAGTCATTGGAGAAGCCAGGAGCCTGATAGCTTTCCAAAGACAAAAGTAATATAAAATCCGATGTTTACACACTTTCTAAGCTTTTTTTAAATAAATCTGTTTACTGATTTTTGTTCAGTTCGTTATAGTCTGCTTACTGATCTAGTTTCTGGTTCATTTATTTTTCTCTCGATTTTCTTCTCACTGTCTCTCACTCTCTTTCTCTAATGAAGACCGATTGTGGATGCATAGGAACTCTTGGGGTGGCATCATATGCCTGTGCCATAAAGTGTTTGGGGGGTTCTCTAGCAGCCCCCCCAGCCCCACATCAGCAGCAAGTCCCACTCAATGTCCCAGATCCCCAGCATCCCACAGATTCCCCCAGCCCATCAGAAGCAGCTAGAACCACCAACAACACTTCTGTAGCAGCCCCTGTTTCCCGCGCTCTGCAGCAGCCACAGCCATCAACACCAGCTCTGCAACAGCCCTTGTTCCCCCTGCTCGGCAGTAGCCACAGTCATCAACACCAGTACTGCAGCAGCCCTTGTTCCCCCCACTGTGCAGCAGACACAGCCATCAACACCAGCTCTGCAGCAGCCCTTGTTCCCCTCGCCCTGCAACAGACATAGCCATCAACACCAGCTCTGCAGCAGTCCTTGTTTCCCTTGCACTGCAGCAGACACAGTCATCAACACCAGCTCTGTAGCAGCCGTCGTTCCCTCAATCTGCAGCAACC
This sequence comes from Neoceratodus forsteri, assembly GCA_016271365.2. NCBI lineage: Eukaryota > Metazoa > Chordata > Ceratodontiformes > Ceratodontidae > Neoceratodus > Neoceratodus forsteri. The sequence goes on from CM057449.1 coordinate 1,842,602,972, forward strand.
ACAGCCATCAACACCACTTCTGCAGCAGCCCTTGTTCTCACACTCTGCAGCAGACACAGTCATCAACACTAGCTCTGCAGCAGCCCTTGTTCCATCTGCTCTGCAGAAGACAGAGGCATCAACACGAACTCTGCAGCAGTCCTTGTTCCCCCCATTCTGCAGCAGAAAAAACCATCAACACCATCTCTGTAGCAGTCCTTGCTCCCCTTGCTCTGCAGCAGACAAAGCCATCAACACCTGCACTGCAGCAGCCCTTGTTCCCCCTGCTCTGCAGCAGACACAGCCATCAACACCAGTTCTGCAGCAGTCCTTATTCTCCTCACTCTTCAGCAGACACAGCCATCAACACTAGCTCTGCAGAAGCTCTTGTTCCCTCCTCTGTGCAGAAGACAAAGCCATCAACACCAGCTCTGCAACAGCCCTTGTTCCCCTCGCTCTACATCAGACACAGCCATCAACTCCAGCTCAGCAGCAGCGCTTGTTCCACCTGCTCTGCAGCAGACACAACGATCAACACAAGCTCTGCGGCAGCTCTCATTTCCCCAACTCTGCAGCAAACACAGAAATCAACACCAGCTCTGTAGCAGTCCTTGTTCCCCCCCACTCTGCAGCAGACACAGCCATCAACAGTTCTGCAGCAGCCCTTGTTCCCCCCGCTCAGCAGCAGACACAGCCATCAACATCGGCTCTGCAGCAGTCCTTATAACCCTCATTCTGCAGCAGCCCTTGATTATCCCACTCTGCAGCAGTCACAGCCATCAACACCAGCTCTGCAGCAGCACTTCTTCCCTCCGCTCTGCAGGGGAAAAAGCCAAAAACACCAACTCTGCAGCAGTCCTTGTTCTCCCAGCTCTGCAGCAGACACAGCCACCACCATTAGTTCTGCAGCAGCCCTTGTGACCCCACTCTGGAGCAGACACAGCCATCAACACCAGCTCTGCAGCAGCCCTTGTTGCCCCTGCTCTGCAGCAGACACAGCCATCAACACCAGCTCTGCAGCAGTCCTTTTTCCCCCTCACCCTACAGCAGACACAGCCATCAACACTTGCTCTGCAGCAGCCTTTGTTCTCTAAACTCTGCAGTAGACACAGCCATCAACACCAGGTCTGCAGCAGCCCTTGTTCCCCCCACTCAGCAGCAGACACAGCCATCAACACCAGCTCTGCAGCAGCCCTTGTTCCCCCACTCTGCAGGAGAACCAGCAATCAACACCAGCTTTGCAGCAGTACTTGTTCCCCTAGATCTGCAGCAGACACAGCCATTAACTCCAGGTCTGCAGCAGGGATAGTTCCACCAGCTCTGCAGCAGACACAGCAGTCAACACCAGCTCTAAAGCAGCTCTTGATCCCCCTGCTCTGCAGCAGACAAAGCTATCAACAACAGCTTTGCAGCAGCACTTGCTCCCCCACTCTGCAGCAGCCACAGCCATCAACTCTAACTCTGCAGCAGCCCTTGTTCCACCTACTCTGCAGCAGACACAGCAGTCAACACCAGCTCTGAAGCAGCTCTTGATCCCCCTGCTCTGCAGCAGACAAAGCTATCAACACCAGCTCTGCAGCAGCACTTGCTCCCCTTCTCCACAGCAACCACAGCCATCAACACCACTTCTGTAGCAGCCCTTGTTCCCCCCGCTCTGCAGCAGTCACAGCCATGAACACCAGCTTTGCAGCAGCCCTTGTTCTCCACACTTAGCAGACACAGCCTTCAACACCAGCTCTGCAGCAGCCTTTGTTCCCCCACTCTGCAGCAGCCACTGCCATCAACACCGCTTCTGCAGCAGCCAATGTTCCCACTGCTCTGCAGCAGACACAGCCATCAAAACCAGCTCTGCAGCAGCCCTTCCCCCCCTGCTCTGCAGGAGACTAATCCAAAAACACCAACTCCGCAGCAGTCCTTCTTCTCCTAGCTCTGCAGCAGACACAGCCACCAACATTAGTTCTGCAGCAGCCCTTGTTCCCCCTACTCTGCAGCAAACAGCCATCAACACCAGCTCTGCAACAGCCCTTGTTCCCCTCACTCCGCAGCAGACACAGCTATTAACACCAACTCTGCAGAAGTCCTTGTTCCCTCTGCTCTGCAGCAGACACAGCCATCAACACCAGATGTAAAGCAGTCCTTGTTCCCCCACTCAGCAGCAGCCACAACCATCAACACCACTTCTGCAAAAGCCCTAGTTCCCCCCGTTCTGCAGCAGACACAGCCATCAACATTTGTTCTGCAGCAGCCCTTGTTCACCCTGCTCTGCAGTAGACACAGCCATCAACACCACTTCTGCAGCAGCCCTAATCCCCCTTGCTCTGCAGCAGACACTGCCATCAATACCAGTTCTGCAGCAGCCCTTGTTCCCCGCGCTCAGCAGCAACACACCCATCAACATTGGCTCTGCAGCAGCCCTTATTCCCCTCACTCTGCAGCAGACACAGCCATCAACAATAGTTCTGCGGCAGCTGTTACACCCGCTTTGCAGCAGACACAGCCATCAACACCAGCTCTGTAGCAGCCCTTGTCCCCCTGCACTGCAGCAGACACAGCCATCAATACCAGCTCTGCAGCAGCCCTTGTTCCCCCCACTCAGCAGAATCAAAGCCAACATCAGCTCTGCACCAGTCCTTATTCCCCTTGCTCTGCAGCAGACACAGCCAACAACACTAGCTCTGCAGCAGCCCTTGTTCTCCCCACTCTGCAGCAGATACAGCCATCAACAGTAGTTCTGTAGCAGCTGTTACCCCCTGCTTTGCAACAGAGACAACCATCAACACCAGTTCTACAGCAGTTCTTGTTCTCCTCACTCTGCAGCAGACACAGCCATCAACACTAGCTCTGTAGCAGCCCTTGTTCACCTCACTCTGCAGCAGACACAGCCATCAACACTAGATCTGTAGCAGCCCTTATTCCCCCACTCTGCAGCAGACACAGCTATCAAGACTAGCTCTGCTGCAACAGTTATTCCCCCTGCTCTGCAGCAGACAAAGCCATCAACCCCACTTCTATAGCAGCCCTTTTTCCGCCCACACTGCAGCAGACACCGCTATCAACATCAGCTTTATAACAGCGTTAGCTTCCCCTGCTCTGCAGATGACACAGCCATCAACACCAGTTCTGCAGCAGCCCTTATTCCCCTCACTCTGCAGCAGACACAGCCATCAACAATAGTTCTGCGGCAGCTGTTACACCCACTTTGCAGCGGACACAGCCATCAACACCAGCTCTGTAGCAGCCCTTGATCCCCCTGCTCTGCAGCAGACACAGCAATCAACCTCAGCTCTACAGCAGCCCTTGTTCACCGAATGCGCAGCAGCCACATCCATCAACACCACTTCTGGAACACCCATTGTTCCCCCTGCTATGCAGCAGCCACAGCCATCAAAACCAGTTCTGCAGCAGCCCTTGTTCCCTCACTCTGCAGCAGACACAGCCATCAACACCAGCTCCACAGAAGCCCAAGTTCCACTTGCTCTGCAGCAGACACAGCCAACAACACCAGCTCTGCAGCAGCCCTTGTTCCCCCACGCTCTGCAGCAACACAGCCATCAAAAACAACTCTGCAGCAGACCTTATTCCCCTCACTCTGCAGCAGACACAGCCATCAACACTAGCTCTGCAGCAGGCCTTGTTCCCCCACTCTGCAGCAGTCACAGTCATGAACACCACCTCTGCAGCAGCCCTTGATGCCCCCACTCAGCAGACACAGCCATCAACACCAGCTCTACAGCAGCCCTTGTTCCCCCACTCTGCAGCAGCCACAGCCAACACCACTTCTGTAGCAACCCTTGCTACTCCGCTCTGCAGGAGACACAGCCATCAACACCAACTCTGCAGCAGTCCATGTTCCCCCCGCTCTGCAGCAGGCACAGCCATCAACATTAGTTCTTCAGCAAAACTTGTTCCCCCTGCTCTGCAGCAGACACAGCCATCAACACCAGATCTACAGCAGTAATTGTCCCCCACTCTGCAGCAACCACAACCATCAACAGCACTTCTCCAACATTCCTTGTTTCCCCCACTCTGCAACAGCCACAGCCATCAACACCAGCTTTGCAACAGCCCTTGTTCCTCCTCTCTGCAGCAGCCACAGCCATCAAAACCAGCTCTACAGCAGCCCTTGTTCCCCCTCTCTGCAGCAGCCACAGCCATCAACACCACTTCTGCACCAGCTCTTGTTCTCCCTACTCTGCAGCAGACACAGACACCAACATTAGTTTTGCAGCAGCCCTTGTTCCCCCCGCTCGGCAGCAGACACAGCCATCAACACCAGCTCTGCAGCATCCCTTGTTCCCCTCACTCCACAGCAGACACAGCCATCAACAGTAGTTCTGCAGCAACTGTTACCCCCCCCACAGCACACAGAGCCATCAACACCAGCTCAGCAGCAGCCCTTGTTCCTTCTACTCTGCAGCAGACACAGCCATCAACACCAGGTCTGCTGCAGTCCTTGTTCCCCCTGCTCAGCAGCAGACACAGCCATCAACACCAGTCTGCAGCGGTTCTTGTTCCCCTGCTCTGCAGCAGACACAGCCATCAACACCAGCTCTGCAGCAGTCCTTGATCCCCCCACTCTGCAGCAGACACAGCAATAAACCCCAGTGCTGCAGCAGCCCTTGTTCACCTCACTCTGCAGCAGACACAACCATCAACACCAAATCTACAGCAGTCCTTGTTCCCCCACTCTGCAGCAGCCACATCCATCAACACAAGTTGTGGAACAGCCATTGTTCCCCGCTATGCAGCAGCCACAGCCATCAACACCAGCTGTGCAACAGCCCTTGTTCCCCTCTCTCTGCAGCAGACACAGCCATCAAGACCAGTTCTGCAGCAGCCCTAGTCCCCCTCACTCTGCAGCAGCACAGCCGTCAACACCAGCTCTGCAGCAGTGCTTTTTCTGCTTGCCCTACAGCAAACACAGCCATCAACACTTGCTCTGCAGCAGCCCTTGTTCTCTAAACTCTGCAGCGGCAGAGCTGGTGTTGATGGCTGTGTCTGCTGGAGGGCAGGGAACAACGGGCTGCTGCAGAGCTGGTGCTGGATGGTTGTGTCTTGCTGCAAAGCCGTGAGATAATACGTGCTGCCGCGTGAATTACATGTTGATGGCTGTGTCTGCTGCAGAGAGGGAGAACAAGGCTGGCTGCAGAGCTGAGTGTTGATGGCTGTTGTCTGCTACAGAGCAAGTGGAACTAGGGCTTCTGTAGAGCTGGTGTTGATGGCTGTGTCAGCTGCAGAGCGTAGAAACTAACACTACTACCAAAGCTGATGATGATGCCGGTGTCTGCTGCAGTGTGGGGAATAAGAGCTGCTATCAGAAGTGGGGTTGATAAGCTTTGTCTGCAGAGCGAGGGAAAGAAGGACTGCTGCAGAGCTGGTGTTGATGGCTGTGTCTGCTGCAGAGCAGAGGGAACAAGGGCTGTTGAAGAGCTAGTGTTGATGGTTGTGTCTGCTGCAGAGTGAGGGGAACAATAACTGCTACAGAACTGGTGTTGATGGCTGTGTCTGATGCTGAGCGGGGGGAACAGGGACTGCTGCAGAGCTGGTGTTGATGGCTGTGTCTGCTGCAGAGCAAGAGGAATAAGGACTGCTGCAGAGCTGATGTTGGCTGTGATGCTGCTGAGTGGAGTGAACAAGGGCTGCTGCAGAGCTGCTAGTGATGGCTGTGTCTGCTGCTAAGCAGAGGTAACAACTGCTGCTGGAACTACTGTTGATGGCTGTGTTTGCTGCAGGTGTGGAGAACAAGGGCTGCTGCAGAGGCTAATATTGATGGCTGTGTCTGCTGCAAGTGAAGAGAATAAGGACTGTTGCAGAACCAGATATTGATGGCTGTGTTACTGCAGATCCGGAGAACAAGGCGCTACAGAGCTGGGTATTGATGGCAGTGTCTGCTGCAGGCAAGTGGGACTAGGGCTGTTGCAGAGGTGGTGTTGATGGCTGTGTCTGATGCAGAGCAGGGTGAACAAGGGCTGCTGCAGAATGAATGTTGATGGCTGTACCTGCTGCAGAGTGGGTTGAACAAGGGCTGTTGCAGAAGTGGTGTTGATGGCTGTGGCTGCTGCTGAGTGGGAGAACAAGGACTGCTTCACATCTGGTATTGATGGCTGTGTGTGCTGCAGAGTGACGGGAACAAAGGCTGCTGCAGAACTAATGATGGTGGCTGTGTCTGCTGCAGAGCTGGGAGAAGAAGGACTGCAGCAGAGTTGGTGTTTTTGGATTTGCCTTCTGCAGAGCGGTAGGAGCAAGCTGCTGCAGAAGTGGTATTTGATGGCTGTGGCTGCTGAGGAGGGGAGCAAGTGCTGCTGCAGGGCTGGTGTTGATGGCTTTGTCTGCTGCAGAGCAGGGGATCAAGAGCTGCTTCAGAGCTGGGTGTTGATAGCTGTGTCTGCTGCAGAGCAGAGGTGGAACAAGAGGCTGCTGCAGACCAGGAAGACTAACTGGCAGTGTCTGCCTGCAGATCTGGGGACAAGGACTGCTGCAAAGCTGGTGTTGATTGCTCTCCTGCAGAGCAGGGAACAAAACGCTACAGAGCTGGTGTTGATAGCTGTGGCTACTACATTGCAGAGAACAGTGGCTGTTAGAAGTGGTGTTGATGGCTGTATCTGCTGCAGAATGAGGTGGAACAAGGGGCTGCTACAAGAGCTAGGGTTGATTGCTGTATCACTGCACAAATAGGCGGATCAAGAGCTGCTGCAAGCTGGTCTTGGCAACTATGTCTGCACAGACCAAAGAACAGAGACTGCTGCAGAAACTGGTTTTGAATAGCTGTGTCTGCTCTGAGTGGGTATAACAAGTGCTGCTGCAAGTACTCCATGGCTGTGTCTGCTGCAGAGTAGGAGAACAAGGCCGGCTGCAGAGCTAGTGTTGATGGCTGTGTCTGCTGCAAAGTGAGCGAACAAGGGCTGTTGCAGAGCTGGGTTTGATGGCTGTGGCTGCTGCATAGCGGGGGAACAATGGCTGTTCAGGAAGTGGTGTTGATGGATGTGGCTGCTGCGGAAAGGGGGAACAAGGACTGCTTCGATCTGGTGTTGATGGCTGTGTCTGCTGCAGAGTGAGGGGAACAAGGGCTGCTGCAGAGCCAGAGTTGATTGCTGTGTCTGCTGCAGAGCAGGGCGATCAAGGGCTGCTGCAGATCTGGTGTTGATGGCTGTGTCAGCTGCAGAGCGGGAGAAACTAACGCTGCTGCAAAGCTGATGATCATGGCGGTGTCTGCTGCAGTGTGAGGGGAATAAGGGCTGCTATAGAAGTGGGATTGATGGCTTTGTCTGCTGCACAGCGAGAGGAACAAGGACTGCTGCAGAGCTGGTGTTGATGGCTGTGTCTGCTGCAGAGCAGAGGGAACAAGGGCTGCTGAAGAGCTACTGTTGATGGCTGTGTCTGCTGCAGAGTTAGGGGAACAAGAACTGCTACAGAACTGGTGTTGATGGCTGTGTCTGATGCTGAGCGGGGAGAACAAGGACTGCTGCAGAGCTGGTGTTGAGAGCTATGTCTGCTGCAGAGCAAGGGAATAAGGACTGCTGCAGAGCTGATGTTGTTGGCTGTGATGCTGCTGAGCGGAGGGAACAAGGGCTGCTGCAGAGCTGGTATTGATGGCTGTGTCTGCTGCTAAGCGGGGGAAACAGCTGCTGCAGAACTACTGTTGATGGCTGTGTTTGCTGCAGAGTGTGGAGAACAAGGGCTGATGCAGAGCTAGTGTTGATGGCTGTGTCTGCTGCAGAGTGAAGAGAATAAGGACTGTTGCAGAACCAATGTTGATGGCTGTGTTGCTGCTGATCGGGGGAACAAAGGCTGCTGCAGAGCTGGTATTGATGGCAGTGTCTGCTGCAGAGCAAGTGGGACTAGGGCTGCTGCAGAAGTGGTGTTGATGGCTGTGTCTAATGCAGAGCAGGGTGAACAAGGGCTGCTGCAGAATGAATGTTGATGGCTGTGGCTGCTGCAGAGCGGGTAGAACAAGGGCTGTTGCAGAAGTGGTGTTGATGGCTGTGGCTGCTGCTGAGTGGGAGAACAAGGACTGCTTTACATCTGGTGTTGATGGCTGTGTCTGCTGCACAGTCAGGGATACAAGGGCTGCTGCAGAGCTGGTGTTGAAGGCTGTGTCTGCTGTAGAGCGGGGTAGGGCTTCTGCAGAACTAATGTTGATGGATGTGTCTGCTGCAGAGCGGGGGGAAAAGCACTTCTACGGAGTTGGTGTTGAAGGCTGTGTCTGCTGGTGAGTGAGGGGAACAAGGGCTGCTGCAGAGCTGGTGTTGATGGCTGTGTGCTGCAGAGTTGGGGGGAACAAGGGCTGCTGCAGAACTAATATTGGTGGCTGTGTCTGCTGCAGAGCTTGGAGAAGAAGGGCTACTGCAGAGCTGGTGTTTTTGGATTTGTCTCCTGCAGAGCGGTGGGAACAAGGGCTGCTGCAGAAGTGGTATTGATTGCTGTGGCTGCTGAGGAGAGGGGGAGCAAGTGCTGCTGCAGAGCTGGTGTTGATAGCTTTGTCTGCTGCAGAGCAGGAGGAACAAGGGCTGCTGCAGACCAGGAGATAATGGCAGTGTGTGCTGCAGATCTAGGGGGACAAGGACTGCTGCAAAGCTGGTGTTGATTGCTGGTTCACCTGCAGAGCAGGGGGAACAAGGGCTGCAACAGAGCTGGTGTTGATAGCTGTGACTGCTGCATAGCAGGGGGAACAATGGCTGTTCCAGAAGTGGTGTTGATGGCTGTATCTGCTGCAGAATGAGTGGAACAAGGGCTGCTACAGAGCTGGGGTTGATTACTGTGTCTGCTGCAGAGTGGGGGGATCAAGGGCTGCTGCAGAACTGGTCTTGACGGCTGTGTCTGCTGCAGTGGGAGGAACAACGGCTGCTGCAAAGCTGGTGTTGATGGCTTTGTCTGCTGCAGACCAAGGGGAATAAGGACTGCTACAGAGCTGGTGTTGATGGCTGTGTCTGCTGCAAAGCGTGGTATAACAAGTGCTGCTGCAGAATTACTCTTGATGGCTGTGTCTGCTGCAGAGTGGGGAGAACAAGGCTGGCTACAGAGCTAGTGTTGATGGCTGTATCTGTTACAGAGCAAGTGGAACTAGGGCTTCTGTAGAGCTGGTGTTGACGGCTGTGTCTGCTGCAAAGTGAGCGAACAAGGGCTGTTGCAGAGCTGGTGTTGATGGCTGTGGCTGCAGCATAGCAGGGGGAACATTGAATGTTCAAGAAGTGGTGTCGATGGCTGTGGCTGCTGCAGAATGAAGGGAACAAGGGCTGCTGCAGAGCCGGGGTTGATTGCTGTGTCTGCTGCAGAGCAGGGGGATCAAGGGCTGCTGCAGATCTGGTGTTGATGGCTGTGTCAGCTGCAGAGCGGGGGAAACTAACGCTGCTGCACAGCTGATGATGATGGCAGTGTCTGCTGCAGTGTGAGTTGAATAAGGGCTGCTATAGAAGTGGGGTTGATGGCTTTGTCTGCTGCAGAGCGAAGGGAACAAGGACTGCTGCAGAGCTGGTGTTGATGGCTGTGTCTGATGCTGAGCGGGGGGAACAAGGACTGCTGCAGAGCTGATGTTGTTGGCTGTGATGCTGCTGAGCGGAGGGAACAAGGGCTGCTGCAGAGCTGGTATTGATGGCTGTGTCTGCTGCTAAGCGGGGGTAACAGCTGCTGCAGAACTGCTGTTGATGGCTGTGTTTGCTGCAGAGTGTGGAGAACAAGGGCTGCTGCAGAGCTAGTGTTGATGGCTGTGTCTGCTGCAGAGTGAAGAGAATAAGGACTGTTGCAGAACCAATGTTGATGGCTGTGTTGCTGCTGATTGGGGAACAAGGGCTGCTGCAGAGCTGGTATTGATGGCAGTGTCTGCTGCAGAGCAAGTGGGACTAGGGCTGCTGCAGAGGTGGTGTTGATGGCTGTGTCTGATGCAGAGCAGGGTGAACAAGGGCTGTTGCTGAAGTGGTGTTGATGGCTGTGGCTGCTGCTGAGTGGGAGAACAAGGACTGCTTTACATCTGGTGTTGATGGCTGTGTCTGCTACAGAGTGAGGGATACAAGGGCTGCTGCAGAGCTGGTGTTGAAGGCTGTGTCTGCTGTAGAGTGGGGTAGGGCTTCTGCAGAACTAATGTTGATGGATGTGTCTGCTGCAGAGCGGGGGGAAAGCACTTCTGCAGGGATTGGTGTTGAAGGCTTCGCCTGCTGGTGTAAGAGGCAAGGGAGGGCTGCTGCAGAGCTGGTGTTGATGGTTGTGTGCCGCAGTGTTGGGGGGAACAAGGGCTGCTGCAGAACTAATGTTGGTGGCTGTGTCTGCTGCAGAGCTAGGAGAAGAAGGACTGCTGTAGAGTTGGTGTTTTTGGATTTGTCTCCTGCAGAGCGGAGGGAACAAGGGCTGCTGCAGAACTGGTATTGATGGCAGTGTCTGCTGCAGAGCAAGGGGGATTAGGGCTGCTGCAGCAGTGGTGTTGATGGCTGTGTCTACTGCAGAGCAGGGCGAACAAGGGCTGCTGCAGAACTAATGTTGATGGTTGTGTCTGCTGCAGAACGGGGAGAAGTAGGGGTGTTGCAGAAGTGGTGTTGATGGTTGTGGCTGCTGCTGAGTGGGGGGAAAGGACTGCTTTACATCTGGTGTTGATGGCTGTTTCTGCTGCTGAGCGGAGGGAACAAGGTCTTCTGCAGAGCTGGTGTTGATGGCTGTCTGCTGCAGAGCGAGGGGAACAAGGGCTGCTGCAGAACTAATGTTGGTAGCTGTGTCTGCTGCAGAGCTGGGAGAAGAAGGACTGCTGCAGAGCTGGTGTTTTTGGATTAGTCTCCTGCAGAGCAGGGGGGGAAGGGCTGCTGCAGAGCTGGTTTTGATGGCTGTGTCTGCTGCAGAGCAGTGGGAACATGGGCTGCTGCAGAAGCGGTGTTGATGGCGGTGGCTGCTGCAGAGTGGGGGAACAAGGGCTGCTGCAGAGCTGGTGTTGAAGGCTGTGTCTGCTGAGTGTGGAGAACAAGGGCTGCTGCAAAGCTGGTGTTCATGGCTGTGACTGCTGCAGAGCGGGGGGAACAAGGGCTGCCTCAGAAGTGGTGTTGATGGCTGTGGCTACTGCAGAGAAGGGGAGCAAGTGCTGCTGCAGAGCTGGTGTTGATAGCTTTGTCTGCTGCAGTGCAGGGGGATCAAGAGCTGCTTCAGAGCTGGTGTTGACTGCTGTGTCTGCTGCAGAGCAGGTGGAACAAGGGCTGCTGCAGAGCTGGAGTTGATGGCTGTGGCTGCTGCAGAGTGGGGGAGCAAGTGCTGCTGCAGAACTGTTGTTGATAGCTTTGTCTGCTGCAGAGCAGGGGGATCAAGAGCTGCTTCAGAGCTGGTGTTGACTGCTGTGTCTGCTACAGAGCTGGTGGAACTAAGGCTGCTGCAGATCTGGAGTTAATGGCTGTGTCTGCTGCAGATCTAGGGGAACAAGTACTGCTGCAAAGCTGGTGTTGATTGCTGGTTCTCCTGCAGAGCAGGGGGAACAAGGGCTGCTGCAGAGCTGTTGCTGATGGCTGTGTCTGCTGCAGAGTTTAGAGAACAAGGGCTGCTGCAGAGCTGGTGTTGATGGCTGTGTCTGCTGCAGAGTGGGGGCACAAGGGCTGCTGCAGAACTAATGGTGGTGGCTGTGTCTGCTGCAGAGCTGGGAGAACAAGGACTGCTGCAGAGTTGGTGTTTTTGGCTTTGTCTCCTGCAGAGCGGGGGGAAGAAGTGCTTCTGCAGAGCTGGGGTTGATGGCTGTGACTGCTGCAGAGTGGGATATCAAGGGCTGCTGCAGAATGAGGATTATAAGGACTGCTGCAGAGCCGATGTTGATAGCTGTGTCTGCTGCTGAGCGGGGGGAACAAGGGCTGCTGCTGAACTGTTGATGGCTGTGTCTGCTGCAGAGTTGAGGGGAACAAGAACTGCTACAGAGCTGGTGTTGATTTCTGTGTCTGCTGCTGATTTGGGGTAATGAGGGCTGCTGCAGAGCTAGTGTTTATGGCTGTGTCTGATGCAGATTGAGGAGAATAAGGACTGCTGCAGAGCCAATGTTGATGGCTGTGTTGCTGCTGGGCGGGGGAACAAGGGCTGCAGCAGAGCTGGTATTGATGGCAGTGTCTGCTGCAGAACAAGTGGGACTAGGGCTGCTGCAGAGGTGGTGTTGAAGGCTGTGTCTGCTGCAATGCTGGGTGAACAAGGGCTGCTGCAGAACGAATATTGATGGCTGTGTCTGCTGCAGAGCGGGGGGAACAAGGGCTGTTGCAGAAGTTCTGTTTACGGTTGTTTCAGCTGCTGAGTGGGAGAACAAGGACTGCTTTACATCTGGTGTTGATGGCTGTGTCTGCTGTTGAGCGGGTGGAACATGGGCTGCTGCAGAACTAATGTTGATGAATGTGTCTGCTGCAGAGCGGGGGGACAAGCACTTCTGCAGAGCTGGTGGTGATGGCTGTGTCTGCTGTGAAGTGAGGGGAACAAGGGCTGCTGCAGAACTAATGTTGGTGGCTGTGTCTGCGGCAGAGCTGGGAGAAGAAGGACTGCTGCAGAGTTGGTGCTTTTGGATTTGTCTCCAGCAGAATGGGAGGGAAGAAGGGCTGCTGTAGAGCTGGTTTTGATGGCTATGTCTGCTGCAGAGCGGTGGGAACAAGGGCTGCTGTAGAAGTGGTGCTGATGGCTGTTGCTGCTGTAGACTGGGGGAACAAGGGCTGAGGCAGAGCTGGTGCTCATGGCTGTGACTGCTGCAGAGTGGTGGGAACAAGGGCTGCTGCAGAAATGGTGTTGATGGCGGTGGCTGCTGCAGCGTTGGGGAACAAGGGCTGCTGCAGAGCTGGTGTCAATGGCTGTGTCTGCTGAGTGTGGGGAACAACGGCTGCTGCAGAGCTGATGTTCATGGCTGTGACTGTTGCAGAGCTGGGGGAACAAGGGCTGCTGCAGAAGTGGTGTTGATGGCTGTGGCTGCTGAGGAGAGGGGGAGCAAGAGCTGCTTCAGAGCTGGTGTTGACTGCTGTGTCTGCTGCAGAGCAGGTGGAACAAGGGCTGCTGCAGACCTGGAGTTAATGGCAGTGTCTGCTGCAGTTCTAGGGGAACAAGGACTGCTGCAAAGCTGGTGTTGATTGCTGGTTCTGCAGCAGAGCAGGGGCTGCTGGAGAGCTGGTGTTGATGGCTGTGTCTGCTGTAGAGCGGGGGGAATAAAGGCTGTTGCAGAGCTGGTGCTGATATCTGTGTCTGCTGCAAAGCGGGGGAAATGGAGAACAGTTGCAGAACTAGTGTTGATGGCTGTGTCTGCTGCAGAGTTTAGAGAACAAGGGCTGCTGCAGAGCAAGGAATTCTAACACATTCTGTGACTCTGTACCTCAGCTGTTGATCATTTCTTTTGGCTTGTGACTTAACCACCAGGTATATACTCCTGTCTCTCCTGTTATGTCTAAACTGGCTAACAACTTGTACATCTCTTGCTACTTATCCCTGCGCTAACAATGATAGTGACTTCAGGTTTTCTAACATCCTGCTGTACTATTACTCAGATTCTACCCTGCTCCTCTATCCTCATCAAAAGGGCTGTATCTATCTGTCTATCCACTCCTATCTCTTGAACTATCAGAGCCCAAATGCCAGCTAGGCACTCTCTCTGCCAACCCTACTTTCTCACCTTGCCAGCTGGCTCCTTATGCCACCAGAATATTGAACCCAATCCGGACCCTATGGTTTGCTACCACCCCTAGCGGCTGCAACAAAAGGATCAGTTATAGCCCACATGAATATCCGAGTCTCACGAGTCACCTGGCTGAGCTCGAAGCCTGGGCTAAACTGATTAACCCTGACATTTTATGCCTATCAGAGACTTGGCTGAAGCCTTGGGTGCCTGATGCCACTTGTCTTGTGCCTGGTTATAGCATTCTAAGGAAAGACCGTTTTGGGTCAAAGGGTGGGGGGGTTGTGATTATGTACAAAAATCATCTATCCCTGAACATCCTACCCTGCACGGATTCCCTAACACCTTGTGAAACTCTGCACGCTACCCTAGCACTGGGTTCAAAACTGCTGCACATCATTTGTGTCTACAATCCACCTACAAGCTGGATGAGTGGTCTCCAGAATTTGCTACAATATGTCTCCCAGAATGTAAAATCAAATGAGGCTGTACTCCGTGGGACCTGACCTTAACTGGCTGGGTCCACAGCATAGCATCCTTGAATCTCTAATACAGAAGCACAATCTACACCAAACTATCACAGAGCTTTACCAGAACTACTACTCCACACTCAGGGTCCCTACTTGATTGGATCCTCACCACCAGACCTGATCATGTACTAGATGCCACAGTGCTTGCTGACTCAATCACTGATCATTCCCCACACTTTGTCAATGGCGATCCTGTCCACCTCCTCCTCCTCCACCACGTCTGATTAGGTTTTCAAACTATGCTGCCCTGGACAAACAAGCCTTCCTATTTGACCTCTCTTGTGTTGACTGGTCTAACATTTTATACCCAACCAATGTTGATACTGCCCTCAATTCATTTCTGACTAGATTTGGCAACATCAAAAGAAGCACCTCCCTACAGTCAAAAGGAGGGTAAGGGGCCAGCATTCAGGTGGCTGAAAAAGACCTGCTTCAAAGTTAAAAGTTAGAGACAATCAATGGAAAAAGTACAAACAAACTAGACTGCAGTCAGATCTCATTCTGTATAAACAATACAGTAATGACTGTAAAGATGCATCAGAGCAGGCCAAAGTAAATACTGCCAAAACCTGCTGATTAATTCTTCCAATGATCTCACAAGTTTTGGGGTCACATTAAGTCCTTCTTAGGTTCTGCTAAAGATGTCACTCCCTCAGATATGGTCCTACATGGTGTACACTGTAATGATTCTACTACCATTGCAAATGCTTTTAACCAACAATTTTCTGACTTATCTGCCTACACAGCTTCCCTCCCATCACAATCCTCTGCTTCACAGTTTAACCCCACAGCATCTGAAGGACCCCCAAACTTAACCAACCCCTTCTATTTCAGGGAAGTGTCTGGGAGGCATCAGGTCCTAAAGCTGCTCAGGTCACTCTCTGAAAACACCAGTGCTGGCTCAGATGGCCTAGAACCAAGACTACTAAAAATGGCTTCTTACTACATCTCTGGCCCCCTGGCACACATCTTCACCCTATCTCTCTCCAATGGCATTGTTTCTGAAGTCTGGAAGGCAGCCAGAGTCACTCCTGTATTTAAGAAAGGCAGTAAAAATGACATATCAAATTACCGGCCTATTGCTATTTTGTCTGTTCTGAATAAAATCCTGGAAAAAGTAGTATCCATGCAAATCACTGAATACCTTGAGAAATTCAATTTACTAAGCTCAGCACAACATGGTTTTAAAAGCATCACAGCACCATGACAGCACTTGCAAAATTCACTTCAGATATAGTTACCAATATGGATAGAGGAAAGTTAACAGGGGCAGTCTTCATTGACTTAACCAAAGCTTTCGATCTGGTTGACCATTCTCTGCTACTATCCGCCCTCAGTACCTTGGGCTCTCTCCCCAGTCACTACCTGGTTCAAAAGCTACCTCTCAACAGAACACAAGCTGTTAAGTTTAATTCATCCATGTCAGACAGTGCTGTTATCAACATTGGTGTCCCTCAGGGGTCTATACTTGGCCATCTTCTATTCTCATTATTTGTCAATAAACTTCTGGGCTGGTCACCACGGTCACTCCACTTCTTTATCTGCGGATGACCTGGTAATTTATTGTCATCCTGATAAGGTCCTGGATCTAAATGCTGCCCTCACTGCAGATTTTCGTGCTGTACAACACTGGTTGAATTCTCAATGCCTGGTTTTAAATACCAATAAAACAAAAGTTATGATGTTTGGCTCCAATCACAAGCTTAGATCCTGTCCTCTGACTATCTCTGTCTCTTTGATATCGATGGGGACCCTATGGAAACTGTACTTCCTTTCGTTACCTTGGCATCCACCTGGATCAAACCTTGGACCTGAAAGCACATATACAGGAAACCTGCAAGTCAATTAACTGCAAATTGGGGCTGCCTATAGAGACCAAATACCTGCTCACCCCTGCTGCTAAATTGGCGATAGCCAGAGGCATTCTATTGCCAACCCTTACATATGGGTGTCCCATCCTGTCCTTAGCCACCAAATCTTCCACTGCAACTATGGGATACTACCTTCAATAATGTGTGCAGGTATGCAACCAAAGCACCTCAGGCTGCAGCATCATTGTCTCTTATATCAGGACCTTGGTTGGCTCTCTCTTCCTCTACCAGGCAGTACTACTTGTACAATTTAGTTGATTCCATCCTAAGGGCGTCCAAGCCTGCTATCCTGTCCCGATCTCCTCAGACGGCCATTCCCACAAGGAATCTTAGATCGGCTGATCAGACCTTTCTATCCATCCCCTTTTAATCGGACTAAAAGGGCATGGGCTCCCTTCCATCATGCTGCCCCCACCTATGGAACCTACTACCTCAGGATCTAAGAGATGTCTCCACTCATGTGACTTTTTAAGAGCAAACTCAGGACTTTCCTCACTACTAGGACAAATGTGTTTGCTTTGACCCTACCTGATCCGCTGCATTTGTACTGTTTCCTCATTGCTAGCACTTCTGCCTGTCCAAATGGGTGTTCTATACTGTGCCTTGTAATTAATGTTTTATTTTGTGCCTTGTAATTAATGTTGCCTTAACCTGTTTCTTTATAAGCCTAATGTTAGCTGTTGACAATTGTAAGTCGCTATTCTACTCCATGACATTCTTATCTTCACTTCACAGCCTCTCCTCACTTAACCCCTGCTGCTCTCTTCCCCTCTTCTGTTATATCCTCTTCCCCCTTTGCCCTCCCCCACCAAACTCACCTTTACCTGTTCCTACCTCATCCATGCCCCTCCTTAGTCCCCACCCTCCTGCTGTGCTTAGTCACCTCTCTCCACCTACTACCGCCTACTCCCCAACGTGATGCTGCAGCAACCCTGCATTTCCCCACTCACCAAAGCAGCCCACAGCCAGGGGAACACCCAACTGCAGCAGCCCTTGATGCCCCACCTCAGCAGCCACACAGCCATCAACACCAGCACTGCAGTTGCCCTTGTTCCCACTTCAGCAGCCACAGCCAACACTCAGTTCTGTAGCAACCCTTGTTACCCTCAGCCTGCAGGAGATACAGCCATCAACACCAGATCTACAGCAATCCTTGTTCACCCACTCTGCAGCAGCCAGAACCATCAACACCACTTCTGCAACATCCCTTGTTCCCCCGCTCTGCAGCAGGCACAGCCATGAACACCAGCTCTTCTTCAGCCCTTATTCCCCTCGCTCTACATCAGTCACAGCCAAGAACACCAGCTCTGCAGAAGCCCTTATTCCCCTCACTCTGCAGCAGTCACAGCCAAGAACACCAGCTCTGCAGCAGTCCTTGTTCCCCCTACTCTGCAGCAGACACAGCCATCAACACCAGCTCTGCAGCAGCCCTTGTTCTCCTCTCTCCACAACAGACACATCCATCAACACCAACTCTGCAGAAGTCCTTGTTCCCCCCACTCTACAGCAGACACAGCCATCAACAACAGCTCTGCAACAGCCCTTGTTCCCTCCGCTCTGCAGCAAACACAGCCATCAACATTCGTTCTGCAGCAGCCCTTGTTCACCCCGTTCTGCAGCAGACACAGCCATCAATTCCAGCTCTGAAGCAGCCCTTGTTCCTCCTGCTCAGCAGCAACACAGCCATCAACATCGGATCTGCAGCAGTCCTTTTTCCTCTCACTCTGCAGCAGACACAACCATCAACACCAGCTCGGCAGCAGCCCTTGTTCCCCCTGCTCTGCAGCAGACACAGTCATCAGCACCAGGTCTGCAGCAGTCCTTGTTCCCCCCGCTTAGCAGCAGACACAGCCATCAACACCAGTCTGCAGCGGTTCTTGTTCCCCTCACTCTGCAGCACACACAGCCACCAACACTAGCTCTGTAGCAGCCCTTGTTCCCCTGCTCTGCAGCAGACACAGCCATCAACACCAGCTCTGCAGCAGTCCTTGATCCCCTCACTCTGCAGCAGACACAGCTACCAACATCAGCTCCGCAGCAGTCCTTGATCCCCCCGCTCTGCAGCAGACACAGCAATAAACCCCATTTCTGCAGCAGCCCTTGTTCCGCTCACTCTGCAGCAGACACAGCCATCAGCACAAGGTCTGGAACAGCCGTTGTTCCCCAGCTATGCAGCAGCCACAGCCATCAACACCAGATCTGCAACAGCCCTAGTTCCCCTCGCTCTACAGCAGACACAGCCATCGACACCAGTTCTGCAGAAGCCCTAGTTCCACTTGCTCTGCAGCAGACACAGTCAAAAACACCAGCTCTGCTGCAGCCCTTGTTCCCACCCTCTCTGCAGCAACACAGCCATCATCATCAACTCTGCAGCAGTCCCAATTCCCCTCGCTCTGCAGCAGACACAGCCATCAACACTAGCTCTGCAGCAGGCCTTGTTGTCCCCACTCTGCAGCAGACACAGCCATCAACAGTAGTTCAGCAGGAGCTGTTACCCTCCCACAGCAGATGCAGCCATCAACAGTCCTTTTTCCGCTCACTCTACAGCAGACACAGCCATCCACACTTGCTCTGCAGCAGCCCTTGTTCTCTAAACTCTGCAGCAGAGGCAGCAATCATCACTAGTTCTGCAGATGTTCTTGTTACCCCCGCTTAGCAGCAGAGACAGCTATCAACAATAGCTCTGCAGCAGCCCTTGTTCCCTCCCGCTCTGCAGCAACACAGCCATCATCATCAATTCTGCAGCAGTCCCTATTCCCCTCACTCTGCAGCAAACACAGCCATCAACACAAGCTCTGCAGCAGGCATTATCTCCACTCTGCAGCAGACACAGCCATTAACAGTAGTTCAGCAGCAGATGTTACCCCCCCGCAGCAGACACAGCCATCAACACCAGCTCTGCAGCAGCCCTTGTTCCCCCTGCTCTGCAGCAGCACAGCCATCAACACCAACTCTGCAGCAGTCCTTATTCCGCTCGCCCTACAGCAGACACAGGCAACAACACTTGCTCTGCAGCAGCCCTTGTTCTCTAAACTCTGCAGCAGACACAGCCATCAACACTTGTTCTGCAGCTACTCTTGTTAACCCCGCTTTGCAGCAGACACAGCCATCAACAGCTCCGCAGCAGCCCTTGTTGCCCCTGCTCTGCAGCAGACACAGCCATCAACACCAGCTCTGCAGCAGCCCTTGTTCCCCCTGCTCTGCAGGAGAACCAGCAATCAACACCAGCTTTGCAGCAGTCCTTGTTCCCCTAAATCTGCAGCAGATACTGCCATTAACTCCAGGTCTGCAGCAGCCCTTGTTCCACCTGCTCTGCAGCAGACACAGCAGTCAACACCAGCTCTGAAACAGCTCTTGATCCCCCAGCTCTGCAGCAGACAAAGCTATCAACACCAGCTCTGCAGCAGCAGCACTTGCCCCCCTCTCTTCAGCAGCCACAGCCATCAACACCAGCTCTGCAGCAGCCCTTGTTCCCTTCACTCCACAACAGACACATCCATCAAGACCAACTCTGCAGAAGTCCTTGTTCCCCCCACTCTACAGCAGACACAGCCATCAACAACAGCTGTGCAACAGCCCTTGTTCCCTCCGCTCTGCAGTAGACACAGCCATCAACATTCATTCTGCAGCAGCCCTTGTTCACCCCGTTCTGCAGCAGACACAGTGATCAACACCACTCTGCAGCAGCCCTAGTTCCACTCACTCTGCAACAGACACAGCCATCAATTCCAGCTCTGAAGCAGCCATTGTTCCACCCGCTCAGCAGCAAAACAGCCATCAACATCGGGTCTGCAGCAGTCCTTATTCCCCTCACTCTGCAGCAGACACACCCATCAACACCAGCTCGGCAGCAGCCCTTGTTCCCCCTACTCTGCAGCAGACACAGCCATCAACACCAGGTCTGCAGCAGTCCTTGTTCCCCCTGCTTAGCAGGAGTCACAGCCATCAACACCAGTCTGCAGCGGTTCTTGTTCCCCTCGCTCTGCAGCACACACAGCTATCAACACTGGCTCTGTAGCAGCCCTTGTTCCCCTGCACTACAGCAGACACAGCCATCAACACCAGCTCTGCAGCAGTCCTTGTTCCCCTCGCTCTGCAGCAGACACAGCTATCAACACCAGCTCCGCAGCAGTCCTTGATCAACCCGCTCTGCAGCAGACACAGTAATAAACCCCAGCTCTGCAGCAACCTTTGTTCCCCTCACTCTGCAGGAGACACCGCCATCAAGACAACATCTTCAGCAGTCCTTTTTCCCCCACTCTGCAGCAGTCACATCCATCAACACAAGGTCTGGAACAGCCGTTGTTCCCCCACTATGCAGCAGCCACAGCCATCAACACCAGCTCTGCAACAGTTCTTGTTCCCCTCACTCTGCAGCAGACACAGCCATCAACACCAGTTCTGCAGAAGCCCCAGTTCCATTTGCTCTGCAGCAGACACAGCCAACAACACCAGCTCTGGTGCAGCCCTTGTTCCCACCCACTCTGCAGCAACACAGCCATCATCATCAACGCTACAGCAGTCCCAATTCCCCTCGCTCTGCAGCAGACAGCCATCAACACCAGCCCAGCAGGGCCTTGTTCTCCCCACTCTGCAGCAGACACAGCCATCAACAGTAGTTCAGCAGGAGCTGTTGCCCCCCTGCAGCAGACGCAGCCATCAACAGTCCTTTTTCCACTCACCCTACAGCAGACACAGCCATCAACACTTGCTCTGCAGCAGCCCTTGTTCTCTAAACTCTGCAGCAGATGCAGCAATCATCACTAGTTCTGCAGCTGTTCTTGTTACCCCCGCTTTGCAGGAGAGACAGCTATCGACACCAGCTCTGCAGCAGCCCTTGTTCCCTCCTGCTCTGCAGCAACACAGCCATCATCATCAATTCTGCAGCAGTCCCTATTCCCCTCGCTCTGCAGCAAACACAGCCATCAACACAAGCTCTGCAGCAGGCCTTGTTCTCCCCACTCTGCAGCAGACACAGCCATCAACAGTATATCAGCAGCTGTTACCCCCACCACAGCAGACACAGCCATCAACACCAACTCTGCTGCAGCCCTAGCCCCCCTCGCTCTGCAGCAGATACAGCCATCAACACCAGCTCTGCAGCAGCCCTTGTTCCCACTGCTCTGCAGAAGCACAGCCATCAACACTAGTTCTGCAGCTGCTCTTGTTAACCCCGCTTTGCAGCAGACACAGCCATCAACAACAGCTCTGCAGCAGCCCTTGTTGCCCCCGCTCTGCAGCAGACAGCCATCAACACCAGCTCTGCTGCAGCCCTTGTTCCCCCTGCTCTGCAGGAGAACCAGCAATCAACACCAGCTTTGCAGCAGTCCTTGTCCCCCTAGATCTGCAGTGACACTGCCATTAACTCCAAGTCTGCAGCAGCCCTTGTTCCACCTGCTCTGCAGCAGACGCAGCAGTCAACACCAGCTCTGAAACAGCTTCCTGATCCCCAGCCTGCAGCAGACAAAGCTATCAACAACAGCTCTGCAGCAGCAGCAGCAGTTGCCCCCCCTCTCCTCAGCAGCCACAGCCATCAACACCACTTCTGCAGCAGCCCTTGTTCCCCACACTCTTCAGCAGTCACAGCCATGAACACCAGCTCTGCAGTAGCCATTGTTCCCCACACTCAGCAGACACAGCCTTTAACACCAGCTCTGCAGCGGCCCGTTTTCCCCTACTCTGCAGCAGCCACTGCCATTAACACCACTTCTGCAGCAGCCCTTGTTTCCTCCGCTCTACAGCAGACACAGCCATCAACACCAGCTCTGCAGCAGCCCGTTTTCCCCCACTCTGCAGCAGCCACTGCCATCAACACCACTTCTGCAGCAGCCCTTGTTCCCACCGCTCTGCAGCAGACACAGCCATCAAAACCAGCTCTGCAGCAGCCCTTCTTCCCCCCCGCTCTGCAGAAGACAAATCCAAAAACACCAACTCTGCAGCAGTCCTTCTTGTCCCAGCTCTGCAGCAGAGACATCCACCAATATTAGTTCTGCAGCAGCCCTTGTTCCCCCCACTCTGCGGCAGACAGTCATCAACGCCAGCTCTGCAGCAGCCCTTGTTCCCCTCACTCTGCAGCAGACACAGCCATCAACACCAACTCTGCAGAAGTGATTTTTTCCACCAGCTCTGCAGCAGACACTTTCATCAACATTAGTTCTGCAGCAGCCCTTGTTCCCTCTGCTCTACAGCAGACACAGCCATCAACACCAGCTCTGCAGCAGCCCTTATTCCCCTCACTCAGCAGCAGCCATAGCCATCAACACCACTTCTGCAACAGCCCATGTTCCCCCCGCCCTGCGGCAGACACAGCCATCAACATTTGTTCTGCAGCAGCCCTTGTTCACCCTGCTCTGCAGCAACACAGCCATCAACATTGGCTCTGCAACAGTCCTTATTCTCCTCACTCTGCAGCAGACATAGCCATCAACACCACCTCTGCAGCAGTTCTAGTCCCACTTGCCTTGCTGAAGACACTGCCATCAATACCCGCTCTGCAGCAGCCGCTGTTCCCCCCACTCAGCAGCAACACAGCCATCAACATTGGCTCTGCAGCAGTCCTTATTCTCCTCACTCTGCAGCAGACACAGCCATGAAAACTAGCTCTGCATCAGCCCTTGTTCTCCCCACTCTGCAGCAGACACAGCCATCAACAGTAGTTCTGCACCAGCTGTTACCCAAGCTTTGCAGCAGACACAGCCATCAATACCAGCTCTGCAGCAGCCCTTGTTCCCCCCACTCAGCAGCATCACAGCCAACAACATCAGCTCTGCAGAAGTCCTTATTCCCCTTGCTCTGCAGCAGACACAGCCATCAACACTAGTTCTGCAGCAGTCCTTGTTCCCCTCGCTCTGCAGCAGGCAGAGCCATCAACCACAGCTCTGCAGCATCCCTAATTCCCCCCACTCTGCAGCAGACAAAGCCATCAACCCCACTTCTATAGCAGCCCTTATTCCCCCACACTGCAGCAGACACAGTTATCAACCCCAGCTCAGCAGCAGCCCTTGTTCTCCTCATTCTGCAGCAAAAACAGCCATCAACACCAGATCTACAACAGTCCATCTTCCCCCACTCTGCAGCAGCCACAGCCAACACCACTTCTGTAGCAGCCCGTGTTATGACCCTCCGCAGGAGACACAGCTATCTACACCAACTCTGCAGCAGTCCATGTTCCCCCACTCTGCAGCAGACACAGCCATCACCATTAGTTCTGCAGCAAAACTTGTTCCCCTGCTCTGCAGCAGACACAGCCATCAGCACCAGCTCTGCAGCAGCCCTTACTCCCCTCACTCCGCAGCAGACACAGCCATCAACACCAGATCTATAGCAGTCCTTGTCCTCCCACTCTGCAGCAGCCACAACCATCAACATCAGCTCTGCAGCAGCCCTTGTTCCCCCACTCTGCAGCAGCCACAGCCATCAACACCACTTCTGCACCAGTCCTTGTTCTCCGTGCTCTGCAGCAGACACAGCCATCAACACTAGATCTGCAGCAGCACTTCTTCCCCCGGTCTGCAGGAGACAAAGCCAAAAACACCAACTCTGCAGCAGTCCTTCTTCTCCCAGCTCTGCAGCACACACTGCCATCAACATTAGTTCTGCAGCAGCCCTTGTTCCCCCCACTCTGCAGCAGAGACAGCCATCAACACCAGCTCTGCAGCAGCCCTGGTTCCCCTCACTCCACAGCAGACACAGCCATCAACACCAGATCTACAGCAGTCCTTGTTCCCCCACTCTGCAGCAGCCACAACTATCAACACCACTTCTGCAACATCCCTTGTTCCCCCACTCTGCAGCAGGCACAGCCATGAACACCCGCTCTGCAGATGCCCTTGTTCCCCTAGCTCCGCAGCAGGCACATCCATCATCACCAACTCTGCAGAAGACCTAGTTCACCCCATTCTGCAGCAGACACATCCATCAACATTAGTTCTGCAGCAGCCCTTGTTCCTTCCGCTCTGCAGCAGACACAGCCAGCAACATTTGTTCTGCAGCAGTCCTTGTTCACCCCTTTCTGTAACAGACATAGCGATCAACACCACTTCTGCAGCAGCCCTAGTTCCCCTTGCTCTGCAGCAGACACAGCCATCAATTCCAGCTCTAAAGCGGCCCTTGTTCCCCCAACACAGCACCAACACAGCCATCAAAATCAGCTCTGCAGCAGTCCTTATTCCCCTCACTCTGCAGCAGACACAGCCATCAACAGTAGTTCTGCAGCAGCTGTTAGCCCCCGCGCAGCGCACACAGCCATCGACAATAGCTCGGCAGCAGCCCTTGTTCCATCTGCTCTGCAGCAGACACAGCCATCAACACCAGGTCTGCAGTAGTTCTTGTTCCCCCCGCTCAGCAGCAGACACAGCCATCAACACCAGTCTGCAGCTGTTCTTGTTCCCCTCGCTCTGCAGCAGACACAGCCATCAACACTAGCTCAGTAGCAGCCCTTGTTCCCCTGCTCTGCAGCAGACGCAGCCATCAACACTAGCTCTGCAGCCGTCCTTGTTCCACTCACTCTGCATCAGACACAGCCATCAACACCAGCTCTGCAGCAGCCCTTGTTCCCCTCACTCTGCAGCAGACACAGCCGTCAACACCAAATCTACAGAAGTCCTTCTTCCCACACTCTGCAGCAGCCACATCCATCAACACAAGTTCTGGAACAGCCGTTGTTCCCCCTCTATGCAGCAGAAACAGCCATCAACGCCAGCTCTGCAACAGCCCTTGTTTCCCATGCTCTGCATCAGACACAGATATCAACACCAGTTCTGCAGAAGCCCTACTTCCACTTGCTCTGCAGCAGACACAGGAAACAACACCAGCTCAGCAGCAGCTCTTGCTCCCCGCGCTCTGCAGCAACACAGCCATTAACACCAACTCTGCAGCAGTCCTTATTCCCCTTGTTCTGAGGCAGACACAGATATCAACACTACCTCTGCAGCAGGCCTTGTTCTTCCCATTCTGCAGCAGACACAGCCATCAACAGTAGTTCTGCAGCAGCTGTTACCCCCATGCAGCATACACAGCGATCAACTCCAGCTCTGCATCAGCCCTTTTTCTCCCTGCTCTGCAGCAGACACAGCCATCAACACCAGCTCTGCAGCAGCCCTTGTTCTCCCTGCTTTGCTTTAGACACAGCCATTAACACCAACTCTGCAGCAGTCCTTATTCCCCTTGTTCTGAGGCAGACACAGATATCAACACTAACTCTGCAGCAGGCCTTGTTCTTCCCACTCTGCAGCAGACACAGCCATCAACAGTAGTTCTGCAGCAGCTGTTAACCCCCCCGCAGCAGACACAGCAATCAACACCAGCTCTGCAGCAGCCCTTTTTCTCCCTGCTCTGCAGCAGACATAGCCATCAACACCAGCTCTGCAGCAGCCCTTGTTCTCCCTGCTCTGCAGCAGACACAGCCATCAACACCAGTTCTGCAGCAGTCTTTGTTCCCTCTGCTCTGTAGCAGATACAGCCATCAACATTAGTTCTGCAGCAGCCCTTGTTCCCCTACTCTGCAGCAGTCACAGCCATGAACAACAGCTCTGCAGCAGCCCTTGATGCCCCCACTCTGCAGCAGCAACAGCCAACACCACTTCCGCAGCAGCCCTCATTATCCCGCTCTGCAGGAGACTCAGCCATCAACACCAACTCTGCAGCAGTCCATGTTCCCCGCTCTGCAGCAGACACAGCCATCAACATTAGTTCTGCAGCAAAATTGTTCCCCCTCTCTGCTGCAGACACAGCCATCAACAACAGTTCTGCAGCAGCTCTTGTTCGCCTCACTCCACAGAAGACACGGCCATCAACACCAGATTTACAGCAGTCCTTTTTCCCCCACTCTGCAGCTGCAGCAACAGCCATCAACACCACTTCAGCAGCAGCCCTTGTTCCCCTCGCTCCTCAGCAGACACAGCCATCAACACCAGCTCTGCAGCAGCCCTAGACCCCCTTACTCTGCAGCAGATACTGCCATCACCACCAGCTCTGCAGCAGCCCTTGTTCCCCCTGCTCTGCAGCAACACAGCCATCAACACTTGCTCTGCACCAGCTCTTGTTAACCCTGCTTTGCAGCAGACACAGCAATCAACACCAGCTCTGCAGCAGTCCTTGTTCCCCCAGCTCTGTTGCAGACACAACCACCAACACCAGCTCAGCAGCAGCCCTTGTTCCCCCTGCTCTGCAGGAGAACCAGCAATAAACACCAGCTTTGCAGCAGTCCTTGTTCTCCTCGCTCTGCAGCAGACACAGCCATTAACTCAAGGTCTGCAGCAGCCCTTGTTCCACCTGTTCTGCAGCAGACGCAGCAATCAACACCAGCTCTGTAGCAGCTCTTGATCCCTCAGCTCAGCCGCAGAAAATACCATCAACACCAACTCTACGGCAGACCTTGCTCCCCCACTCCGCAGCAGCCACAGCCATCAACACTACTTCTGCAGCAGCCCTTGTTCCCCTGCTCTGCAGCAGACACAATCATCAACACCAGCTTTGTACCAGCCCTTGCTCCCCCACTCTGCTGCAGCCATCACCATCAACACCACTTCTGCACCAGTCCTTGTTCCCCTGCTCTGCAGCAGACACAGCCATCAACCCCAGCTCTGCAGCAGTCCTTGTTCCACCCGCTCTGCAGCAGACTCAGCAATAAACCCCAGCTCTGCAGCAGCCCTTGTTCCCCTCACCCTGCAGCAGACACAGCCATCAACACCAGATCTACAGCAGTCCTAGCTCCCCCACTCTGCAGCAGCCACATCCACCAACACCACTTCTGGAACAGCCGTTGTTCCCCCGCCATGAAGCAGCCTCAGCCATCAACACCACTTCTGCACCAGCCCTTGTTCTCCCTGCTCTGCAGCAGACACAGCCATCAACACCAGATCTGCAGCAGCCCTTCTTCCCCTGGCTCTGCAGGAGACAGAGCCAAAAACACCAACTGTGCAGCAGTCCTTATCCTCCCAGCTCTGCAGCAGACACAGCCACCAACATTAGTTCTGCAGCAGCCCTTGTTCCCCCCGCTCTGCAGCAGAGACAGCCATCAACACCAGCTCTGCAGCAGCCCTGGTTCCCCTCACTCCACAGCAGACACTGCCATCAACACCAGATCTACAACAGTCCTTGTTCCCCCACTCTGCAGCAGCCACAACCATCAACACCACTTCTGCAACATCCCTTGTTCCCGCGCTCTGCAGCAGGCACAGCGATGAACACCTGCTCTTCAGCAGCCCTTGTTCCCCTCGATCTGCAGCAGTCACAGCCATGAACACCTGCTCTGCAGCAGTCCTTGTTCCCCTCACTCTGCAGCAGACACAGCCATCAACAAAAGCTCTGCAGCAGCCCTTGTTCTCCACACTCCGCAGCAGACACATCCATCAACATCAACTCTGCAGAAGACCTTGTTCCCCCCATTCTGCAGCAGACACATCAATCAACATTAGTTCTGTAGCAGCCCTTGTTCTCTCCGCTCTGCTGCAGACACAGCCAGCAACATTTGTTCTGCAGCAGTCCTTGTTCACCCCGTTCTGCAGCAGACATAGCGATCAACACCACATCTGCAGCAGCCCTAGTTTCCCTCGCTCTGCAGCAGACACAGCCATCAATTCCAGCTCTGAAGCAGCCTTTGTTCCCCCTGCTCTGCAGGAGAACCAGCAATCAACACCAGCTTTGCAGCAGTCCTTGTTTTCCTCGCTCTGCAGCAGACACAGCCATTAACTCACGGTCTGCAGCAGCCATTGTTCCACCCGCTGTGCAGCAGACACAGCAATAAACACCAGCTCTGCAGCAGCCCTTGTTCCCCTCACCCTGCAGCAGACACAGCCATCAACACCAGATCTACAGCAGTCCTAGCTCTCCCACTCTGCAGCAGCCACATCCATCAACACCACTTCTGGAACAGCCATTGTTTCACTGCTATGAAGCAGCCACAGCCATCAACACCAGCTCTGCAACAGCCCTTGTTCCCCTCGCTCTGCAGCAGACACAGCCATGAACACCAGCTCTGCAGAAGCCCTAGTTCCAATTGCTCTGCAGCAGACACAGCCAACAACACCAGCTCTGCAGCAGCTCTTGTTTCACCCCGCTCTGCAGCACACCCATCAACACCAACTCTGCAGCAGTCCTTATTCCCCTCGTTCTGCGGCAGACACAGCCATCAACACAGGCTGGGCAGCAGGCCTTGTTCTACTCACTCTGCAGCAGACACAGTCAACAACACTAATTCTGCAGCAGCACTTGTTACCCCCACTTTGCAGCAGACACAGCCATCAACACCAGCTCTGAAGCTGCCGTTGTTCCCAACGCCCTGCAGCAGACACAACCATCAACACCAGCTGTGCAGCACCCCTTGTTCCCCTCGCTCTGCAGCAGACAAAGAAATCAACACCAGCCCTGCAGCAGCCCTTGTTCCCCCCACTCTGCATCAGACACAGCCGGGAACACCAGCTCTGCAGCAGCCCTTATTCTGCCCACTGTGCAGCAGACACAGCCATCAACACCAGCTCTGTAGCAGGTCTTCTTCCCTCTGTACTGCAGCTGACACAGCCATCAACTCCAGCTCTGCAGCAGTCCTTCTTCCCCCCACTCTGCAACAGACCCAGCCAACAACAACAGCTCTGCAGCAGCCCTTGTTCCCCCCTGCTCTGCAGTAGCCACAGTCATCAACACCAGCTCTGAAGCAGCCCTTGTTCCCCCACTCTGCAGCAGCTGCAGCCATCAACACCAGATCTGCAGCAGCACTTCTTCCCCCCACTGCAGAAGACAAAGCCAAAAACACCAACTTTGCAGCAGTCCTTGACCTCCCAGCTCTGCAGCAGACACAGCCAGCAACATTAGTTCTGCAGCAGCCTTTGTTCCCTCCTCTTTGCAGCAGATACAGCCATCAACACCAGCTCTGCAGCAGCCCCTGTTCCCCTCACTCCGCCGCAGACACAGCCATCAACACCAGATCTACAGCAGTAATTGTTCCCCCACACTGCAGCAGCCACAACCATCAACACCACTTATGCAACTGCCCTTGTTCCCCCACTCTGCAGCAGTCACAGCCATGAACGCCAGCTCTGCAGCAGCCCTTTATCCCCCCACTCAGCAGACACAGCCATCAAAATCAGCTATGCAGCAGCCCTTGTTCCCCTCGCTCTGCAGCAGACAAAGCCATGAGCACCTGCTCGGCAGCAGTTGTTCAACTCGCTCTGCAACAGACACAGCCATTAACTCCAGCTCTGCAGCAGTCATTGTTCCCTCGCTCTGCAGCAGCCACAGCCATCAACACCACTTCTGCAGCAGCCCTTGTTTCCCCCACTCTACAGCAGCCACAGCCAACACCTGCTCTGCAGCAGCCCTTGTTCCCCCCACTCTGCAGCAGACACAGCCATCAACACCAGCTCTGCATCATCCCTTGTTCCCATCGCTCTGCATCAGACACAGACATCAACAACAGCTCTGCATCATCCCTTGTTCCCATCACTCTGCAGCAGACACAGCCATCAACACCAGCTCTGCATCATCCCTTGTTCCCATCGCTCTGCAGCAGGCACAGACATCAACACCAGCTCTGCAGCAGCCCTAGTTCCCACGGCTCTGCAGCACCCACAGCCATCAACACCAATTCTGTCGCACCCTTGTTCACCCAGCTTTGCAGCTGCCACAACCATCAACACCAGATCTGAAGCAATCCTTGTTCCATCCACTCTGCAGCAGACACAGCCATCAACAATAACCCTATAGCAACCCTTGTTCCCCCTGCTCTGCAGCAGCCCTTATTCTCCTCTCTCTGCAGCAGACACAGCCATCAACACCAGATGTACAGCAGTCCTTGTTTCCCCACTCTGCAGAAGCGACAACCATCAACACCACTTATTCAGCAACCCTTGTTCCCCCACTCTGCAGTAGACACAGCCATAAACACCAGTTCTGCAGCAGCCCTTGTTACCACCACTCTGCAGCAGCCACAGCCATCAACACCAGTTCTGCAGCAGCCCTTGTTCCCACCATTCTGCAGCAGCTACAGCCAGCACCACTTCTGTAGCAAAACTTGTTACCCCACTCTGCAGGAGACCCAGCCATCAACACCAGCTCTGCAGCAGTCCATGTTCTCCCCAGCTCGGCAGCAGGCAAAGCCATCAACATTAGCTCTGCAGCAAAACTTGTTTCCCCCGCTCTGCAGAAGACACAACCATCAACAACAGTTTTGCAGCAGCACTCGTTCCCGTCATGCCGCAGCAGACACAGCCATCAACACCAGATCTACAACAGTCCTTGTCCTCCACTCTGCAGCAGCCACAAACATCAACACCACTTCTCCAACAGCCCTTGTTTCCCCCGCTCTGCAGCAGCCACAGCCATCAACACCAGCTCTGCAGCAGCCCTTCTTCAACCGACTCTGCAGCAGACATGGACATCACCACCAGCTCTGCATCAGTCCTAGTTCCCCTTGCTCTGCAGCAGACACAGTCATTAACACCAGCTCTGCAGCAGCCCTTGTTCCCCTTGCTCTGCAACATACACAGCCATCACCACCAGCTCTGCAGCAGTCATTGTTCCTCCACTCTGCAGCAGACACAGCCATCAACACCAGCTCTGCAGCAGCCCTAGTTCCCAAACTCTGCAGCAGCCACAGCCATCAACATCAGCTCTGCAGCTGTCCTTGTTCCCCCCACTCTGCAGTAGCCACAGCCATCAACACCAGCTCTGAAGCAGCCCTTGTTCCTCCACTCTGCAGCAGCCACAGCCATCAACACCGATCTGCAGCAGCCCTTCTTCCCCCCGCTGTGCAGGAGAGAAAGCCAAAAACACCAACTCTACAGCAGTCCTGGTTCTCCCAGTTGTGCACCAGACACAGCCACCAACATTAGTTTTGCAGCAGCAACAGTTCCCCCCGCTCTGCGCAGACACAGCCATCAACACCAGCTCTGCAGCAGCCCTTGTTCCCCTCACAACGCAGCAGACACAGCCATCAACACCAATTCTGCAAGTGCCATTGTTCTCCCTGCTCTGCAGCAGACACAGCCATCAACACCAGATCTGCAGCAGCCCTTCTTCCCCCCGCTCTGCAAGAGACAAGGCTAAAAACACCAACTCTGCAGTGGTCCTTCTTATCCCAGCTCTGTAGCAGACACAGCCACCAACACTAGTTCTGCAGCAGCCCTTGTTCCCCGCGCTCAGCAGCAGTCACAGTCATCAACACCAGCTCTGTACCAGCCTTGTTCACCTCACTCTGCAGCAAACACAGCCAACAACACCAGATCTACAGCAGTCCTTGTCCCCCACTCTGCAGCAGCCACAACCATCAACTCCACTTCTCCAACAAACCTTGTTTCCACCCTCTGCAGCAGCCGCACCCATCAACACCAGCTCTGCAGCAGCCCGTGTTCCCCCCGCTCTGCAGCAGACACAGACATCAACACCAGCTCTGCAGCAGCCCTAGTTCCCCTTGATCTGCAGCAGACACAGCCATCAACTCCACCTCTGCAGCAGCCCTTGTTCGCCTCGCTGTGCTGCAGACACTGCAGTCAACACCAGCTCTACAGCAGTCGTTGTTCATCTTGCTCTGCAAGAGACACAGCCATCAACACCAGCACTGCAGCAGTCATTGTTCCCCCCACTTTGCAGCAACCACTGCCATCAACACCAGCTCTGCAGCAGCCCTTGTTCTCCTCACTCTGCAGCAGACACAGCCATCAACACCAGATCTACAGCAGTTGTTCAACTCGCTCTGCAACAGACACAGCTATTAACTCCAGCTCTGCAGCAGTCATTGTTCCCCCACTCTGCAGCAGCCACAGCCATCAACACCACTTCTGCAGCAGCCCTTGTTCCCCCCACTCTACAGCAGCCACAGCCAACAACACCTGCTCTGCAGCAGCCCTTGTTCCCCCACTCTGCAGCAGACACAGCCATCAACACCAGCTCTGCATCATCCCTTGTTCTCATTGCTCTGCATCAGACACAGAAATCAACACCAGCTCTGCATCATCCCTTGTTCCCATCACTCTGCAGCAGACACAGCCATCAACACCAGCTCTGCATCATCCCTTGTTCCCATCACTCTGCAGCAGACACAGACATCAACACCAGCTCTGCAGCAGCCCTAGTTCCCACCACTCTGCAGCACCCACAGCCATCAACACCAACTCTGTCGCACCCCTTGTTCACCCAGCTTTGCAGCTGCCACAACCATCAACACCAGCTCTGAAGCAATCCTTGTTCCATCTACTCTGCAGCAGACTCAGCCATCAACAATAACCCTATAGCAACCTTTGTTCCTCCGCTCTGCAGCAGCCCTTATTCTCCTCTCTCTGCAGCAGACACAGCCATCAACACCAGATGTACAGCAGTCCTTGTTCCCCCACTCTGCAGAAGTGACAACCATCAACCCCACTTATTCAGCAGCCCTTGTTCCCCCACTCTGCAGCAGACACAGCCATCAACACCAGTTCTGCAGCACCCTTGTTCCCCTGGCTCTGCAACAGCAACAGCTATCAAGACCAGCTCTTCAGCAGCCCTTGTTCCCCTCACTCTGCAGCAGACACAGTCATCAACACCAGATCTACAGCAGTCCTTGTTCCCCCACTGTGCAGCAGCCACATCCATCAACACCACTTCTGAAACAGCCATTTTTCCCCCCCCGCTATGCAGCAACCACAGCCATCAACACCAGCTCTACTACAGCCTTTATTCCCCTCGCTCCGCAGCAGACACAGACATCAACACCAGCTCTGCAGCAGCCTTGTTCCCTCTGTACTGCAGCAGACACAGCCATCAACTACAGCTCTGCAGCAGTCCTTCTTCCCCCAACTCTGCAACAGTCCCAGCCAACAACAACAGCTCTGCAGCAGCCATTGCTCCCCTGCTCTGCAGTATCCACAATCATCAACACCAGCTCTGAAGCAGCCCTTGTTCCCCCACTCTGCAGGAGACAAAGCAAAAAACACCAACTTTGCAGCAGTCCTTGACCTCCCAGCTCTGCAGCAGACACAGCCAGCAACATTAGTTCTGCAGCAGCCTCTGTTCCCTCCTCTTTGCAGCAGACACAGCCATCAACACCAGATCTACGGCAGTAATTGTTCCCCCACACTGCAGCAGCCACAACTGTCAACACCACTTATGCAACTGCCCTTGTTCTCCCACTATGCAGCAGCCACAGCCATCAACACCAGCTCTGCAGCAGCCATTGTTACTCCCACTCTGCTGCAGTCACAGCCATGAATGCCAGCTCTGCAGCAGCCCTTGATTCCCTGCTCAGCAGACACAGCCATCAAAACCAGCTCTGCAGCAGCCTTTGTTACCCTCACTCTGCAGCAGACAAAGCAATGAACACCTGCTCTGCAGCAGTTGTTCAACTCGCTCTGCAACAGGCACAGCAATTAACTCCAGCTCTGCAGCAGTCATTGTTCCCCCACTCTGCAGCAGCCACAGTAAACACCACTTCAGCAGCAGCCCTTGTTCCCCCACTCTACAGCAGCCACAGCCAACAGAACCTGCTCTGCAGCAGCCCCTGTTCCCCCCACTCTGCAGCAGACACAGCCATCAAC
Source organism: Neoceratodus forsteri (assembly GCA_016271365.2). Classification (NCBI taxonomy): domain Eukaryota; kingdom Metazoa; phylum Chordata; order Ceratodontiformes; family Ceratodontidae; genus Neoceratodus; species Neoceratodus forsteri. Next base: position 1,842,636,447 of record CM057449.1, read on the forward strand.
ACCAGCTCTGCATCATCCCTTGTTCCCATTGCTCTGGAGCAGACACAGCCATCAACACCAGCTCTGCAGCAGCCTTGTTCCATCCACTCTGCAGCAGACTCAGCCATCAACAATAACCCTATAGCAACCTTTGTTCCCCCCGCTCTGCAGCAGCCCTTATTCTCCTCTCTCTGCAGCAGACACAGCCATCAACACCAGATGTACAGCAGTCCTTGTTCCCCCACTCTGCAGAAGCGACAACCATCAACCCCACTTATTCAGCAGCCCTTGTTCCCCCACTCTGCAGCAGACACAGCCATCAACACCAGTTCTGCAGCACCCTTGTTCCCCTCGCTCTGCAACAGCAACAGCTATCAAGACCAGCTCTTCAGCAGCCCTTGTTCCCCTCACTCTGCAGCAGACACAGCCATCAACACCAGATCTACAGCAGTCCTTGTTCCCCCACTGTGCAGCAGCCACATCCATCAACACCACTTCTGAAACAGCCATTTTTCCCCCCTGCTATGCAGCAACCACAGCCATCAACACCATCTCTACAACAGCCCTTATTCCCCTCAATCTGCAGCAGACACAGCCATCAACACCAGCTCTGCAGCAGCCTTGTTCCTTCTGTACTGCAGCAGACACAGCCATCAACTCCAGCTCTGCAGCAGTCCTTCTTCCCCCCACTCTGCAACAGACCCAGCCAACAACAACAGCTCTGCTGCAGCAACCCTTGCTCCCCCTGCTCTGCAGTATCCACAATCATCAACACCAGCTCTGAAGCAGCCCTTGTTCCTCCACTCTGCAGCAGCCACAGCCATCAACACCAGATCTGCAGCAGCCCTTCTTCCCCCCTCTCTGCAGGAGACAAAGCGAAAAACACCAACTTTGCAGCAGTCCTTGACCTCCCAGCTCTGCAGCAGACACAGCCAGCAACATTAGTTCTGCAGCAGCCTCTGTTCCCTCCTCTTTGCAGCAGACATAGCCATCAACACTAGCTCTGCAGCAGCCCTTGTTCCCCTCACTCCACAGCAGACACAGCCATCAACACCAGATCTACAGCAGTAATTGTTCCCCCACACTGCAGCAGCCACAACCATCAACACCACTTATGCAACTGCCCTTGTTCCCCCACTCTGCAGCAGCCACAGCCATCAACACCAGCTCTGCAGCAGCCATTGCTCCTCCCACTCTGCTGCAGTCACAGCCATGAACGCCAGCTCTGCAGCAGCCCTTGATTCCCTGCTCAGCAGACACAGCCATCAAAACCAGCTCTGCAGCACCCTTTGTTACCCTCACTCTGCAGCAGACAAAGCAATGAACACCTGCTCTGCAGCAGTTGTTGTTCAACTCGCTCTGCAACAGGCACAGCAATTAACTCCAGCTCTGCAGCAGTCATTGTTCCCCCACTCTGCAGCAGCCACAGTCATCAACACCACTTCAGCAGCAACCCTTGTTCCCCCACTCTACAGCAGCCACAGTCAACAGCACCTGCTCTGCAACAGCCCCTGTTCCCCCAACTCTGCAGCAGACACAGCCATCAACACCGGCTCTACATCATCCCTTGTTTCCATCGTTCTGCAGCAGACACAGACATCAAAACAAGCTATGTAGCAGCCCTAGTTCCCACCGCTCTGCCGCACCCACAGCCATCAACACCAATTCTGTGGCACCCCTTGTTTGCCCAGCTTTGCAGCAGCCACAACCATCAACACCAACTCTGAAGCAATCCTTGTTCCATCCGCTCTGCAGCAGACACAGCCATCAACACCAGAAGTACAGCAGTCCTTGTTCCCCCACTCTGCAGAAGCCACAACCATCAACACCACTTATGCAGCAGCCCTTGTTCCCCCACTCTGCAGCAGCCACTGCCATCAACACCAGCCCTGCAGCAGCCCCCTTTCCCACCACTCTGCAGCAGCCACAGCCAGCTCCACTTCTGTAGCAAAACGTGTTACCCCGCTCTGCAGGAGGCCCAGCCATCAACACCAACTCTGCAGCAGTCCATGTTCCCCCCAGCTCGGTAGCAGGCAAAGCCATCAGCATTAGTTCTGCAGCAAAACTTGTTCCCCCCGCTCTGCAGAAGACACAGCCATCAACAACAGTTTTGCAGCAGCCCTTGTTCCCCACACGCCGCAGCAGACACAGCCATCAACACCAGATCTACAGCAGTCCTTGTCCCCCACTCTGCAGCAGCCACAAACATCAACACCACTTCTCCAACATCCCTTGTTTCCCCCGCTCGGCAGCAGCTACTGCCATCAACACCAGCTCTGCAGCAGCCCCTGTTCCCCTCACTCTGCAACATGCACAGCCATTAACACCAGCTCTGCAGCAGTCATTGTTCCCCCACTCAGCAGCAGACAGAGCCATCAACACCAGCTCTGTGGCAGCCCAAGTTCCCAAACTCTGAAGCAGCCACAGCCATCAACATCAGCTCTGCAGCTGTCCTTGTTCCTCCCACTCTGCAGTAGCCACAGCCATGAACACCAGATCTGCAGCAGCCCTTCTTCCCCGCGCTTTGCAGGAGAGAAAGCCAAAAACACCAACTCTGCAGCAGCCCTTGTTCTCCCAGTTCTGTACCAGACACAGCCACCAACATTAGTTTTGCAGCAGCAACTGCTCCCCCCGCTCTGCGCAAACACAGCCATCAATACCAGCTCTGCAGCAGCCCTTGTTCCCCTCACAACGCAGCAGACACAGCCATCAACACCAATTCTGCACCTGCCATTGTTCTCCCTGCTCTGCAGCAGACACATCCATCAACACCAGATCTGCAGCAGCCCTTCTTCCCCCGGCTCTGTAGGAGACAAGGCCAAAAACACAAACTCTGCAGAGGTCCTTCTTCTCCCAGCTCTGCAGCAGACACAGCCACCAACATTAGTTCTGCAGCAGCCCTTGTTCCCTGCTCTGCAGCAGACACAGCCATCAACACCAGCTCTGTACCGGCCTTGTTCCCCTCACTCCACAGCAAACACAGCCATCAACACCAGATATACGGCAGTCCTTGCCCCCCACTCTGCAGCAGCCACAACCATCAACTCCACTTCTCCAACAACCCATGTTTCCACCCTCTGCAGCAGCCACACCCATCAATACCAGCTCTGCAGCAGCCCTAGTTTCCCTCGATCTGCAGCAGACACAGCCATCAACTCCACCTCTGCAGCAGCAGCAATCAACACCAACTCTGCAGCAGTCATTGTTCCTCTCGCTCCGCAAGAGGCACAGAAATCAACATCAGCACTGCAGTAGTCATTGTTCCCCAACTCTGCAGCAGCAACAGCCATCAACATCACTTCTGCAGCAGCCTTTGTTTCCACCACTTGGCAGCAGACACAGCCATCAACACCTGCTCTGCAGCAGCCCTTGTTCTTCCTACTCTGCAGCAACACAGCAATCAACTTCAGCTCTGCAGCAGACCTTATTCCCCTCTCTCTGCAGCAGACACAGCCGTCAACACTAGCTCTGCTGAAGCCCTTGTTCTCCCCACTCTGCAGCAGACACAGCCATCAACAATAGTTCTGCAGTAGCTGTTACCCCCGCTTTGCAGCAGACACAGCCATCAACACCAGCTCTGCAGTAGTCCTTTTTTCCCCCCACTCTGCAGGAGACAAAGCCAAAAACACCAACTCTGCAGCAGTCCTTGTTCTCCCAGCTATGCAGCAGACACAGCCATCAAAACCAGTTCTGCAGCAGTCCTTGTTCCCCTCGCTCTGTAACAGACACAGCTATCAAGACTAGCTCTGCAGCAGCAGTTATTCCCCCCACTCTGCAGCAGACACAGCCATCAACCCCTCTTCTGTAGCAGCCCTTATTTCCACCAAACTGCAGCAGAGACAGCCATTAATATCAGCTATGCAGCTGTGTCTGATCAACCCACTCTGCAGCGGACACAGTCATCAACCCCAGCTCGTCAGCAGCCCTTGTTCCCCTCACTCTGCAGCAGACACAGCTATCAACACCAGATCTACAGATGTCCTTGTTCCCCCACTGTGCAGTAGCCACATCCATCAACACCACTTCTGGAACAGCTGTTTTTCCCCCCGCAATGCAGCAACCACAGCCATCAACACCAGCTCTGCAATAGCCCTTGTTCCCCTCGCTCTGCAGCAGACACAGCCATCAACACCAGCTCTGCAGCAGCCCTTGTTCCCTCTGTACTGCAGCAGACACAGCCATCAACCTCAGCTCTGCGGCAGTCCTTCTTCCCCCCACTCTGCAACAGACCCAGCCAACAACACCAGCTCTGAAGCAGCCCTTGTTCCGCCACTCTGCAGCAGCCACAGCCATCAACACCAGATCTGCAGCAGCCCTTCTTCCCCCCTCTCTGCAGGAGACAAAGCCAAAAACATCAACTTTGTAGCAGTCCTTGACCTCCCAGCTCTGCAGCAGACACAGCCGGCAACATTAGTTCTGCAGCAGCCTCTGTTCCCTCCTCTTTGCAGCAGACACAGCCATCAACACCAGCTCTGCAGCAGCCCTTGTAACCCTCACTCTGCAGCAGACACAGCCATCAACACCAGATCTACAGCAGTAATTGTTCCCCCACACTGCAGCAGCCACAACCATCAACACCACTTACGCAACTGCCCATGTTCCCCCGCTCTGCAGCAGCCACAGCCATCAACACCAGCTCTGCAGCAGCCTTTGATACCTCCGCTCAGCAGACACAGCCATCAAAACCAGCTCTGCAGCAGCCCTAGTTCCCCTCGCTCTGCAGCAGACACAGTCATCAACACCAGCTCTGAAGCAGCCCTTGCTCCCCTCGCTCTGCAACATTCACAGCCATTAACACCAGCTCTGCAGCAGTCATTGTTCCCCCACTCTGCAGCAGAAACGGCCATCAACACCACTTCTGCAGCAACCCTTGTTCCCCCCACTCTGCAGCAGCCACAGCCATCAACACCTGCTCTGCAGCAGCCCTTGTTCCCCTCACTCTGTAGCAGACACAGCCATCAACTCCAGCTCTGCATCAGTCCTTGTTCCCATCGCTCTGCAGCAGACACAGACATCAACACCAGCTATGCAGCAGCCACAGCCATCAACACCAATTCTGCAGCACCCCTTGTTCACCCAGCTTTGCAGCAGCCACAGCCATCAACACCAATTCTGCAGCACCCCTTGTTCACCCAGCTTTGCAGCAGCCACAACCATCAACACCAGCTCTGAAGCTGTCCTTGTTCCATACACTCTGCAGCAGAGACAGCCATTAACAATAGCTCTATAGCAACCCTTGTTCCACCTGCTCAGCAGCAGCCACAGCCATCAACACCAGATCTACAGCAGCCCTTATTCTCCTCAGACTGCAGCAGACACAGCCATCAACACCAGCTCTGCAGCAGCCCTTTTCCCCCACCTGTAGGAGACACAGCCATCAACACCAGTTCTGCAGCAGCCCATTTTCCCCCAACTCTGCAGCAGACAAAGAAATCAACACCAGCTCTGCAGCTGCCCTTTTTCCCCCACTCAGCATCAGACACAGCCATCAACACCAGTTCTGCAGCAGTTCTTGTTCCCCTCACTCTGCAGCAGACACAGCCATCAACACTAGCTCTGTAGCAGCGTTTTTTTCCCCCGCTCTGCAGCAGACACAGCAATCAACCCCAGCTCTGCAACAGCCCTTGTTCCCTTCTCTCTGCAGGAGACACAGCCATCAACACCACTTCTGGAACAGCCGTTGTTCCCCCCGCTATGCAGCAGCTACAGCCATCAACACCAGCTCTACAACAGACCTTGTTCCCCTCGCTCTGCAGCAGTCACAGCCATCAACACCAGCTCTGCAGAAGCCCTAGTTCCACTTGCTCTGCAGCAGACACAGCCATCAACACTAGCTCTGCAGCAGGTCTTGTTCTCCCCACTCTGCAGCAGACACCGCCATCAACTCTAATTCTGCAGCAGCACTTGTTACCCCCGCTTTGCAGCAGACACAGCCATCATCACCAGCACTACAGCAGCCGTTGTTCCCCCCGCCATGCAGCAGGCAAAGCCATCAACACCTGCTCTGCAGCATCCCTTGCTCCCCCCACTCTGCAGCAGACACAGCTGTCAACACCAGCTCTGCAGCAGCTCATCTTCCTCCCACTCTGCAGCCGACACAGCCATCAACACCAACGCTGCAGCAGTCCTTGTTCCCCCTGCTCTGTAGCAGACTTAGCCATCAACATTAGTTCTGCAGCAGCCCTTGTTCCCCCACTCTGCAGCAGTCACAGCCATGAACACCAGCTCTGCAGCAGCCATTGATGCCCCCACTCAGCAGGCACAGCCATCAACATCAGCTCTGCAGCAGCCACAGCCAACACCTGCTCTGCAGCAATGCTTTTCACCCCACTCTGTAGCAGCTAAAGCCATCAACACCAGCTCTGCATCAGCCCTTGTTCCCATTGCTCTGCAGCAGCCACAGCCATCAACACCAATTCTGCAGCAGTCCTTCTTCCATTCACTCTGCAGTAGAGAATGCCTTTAACAATAGCGCTATAGCAACCCTTGTTCTGCTCGCTCTGCAGCAGCCACAGCCATCAACACCAGATGTACAGCAGCCCTTATTCCCCTCAGTCTGCAGCAGAAACAGCCATCAACACCAGATCTGCAGCAGCCCTTGTTCCCCCACTCTGCAGCAGCCACAGCCATCAACACCAATTCTGCAGCGCCCTTGTTCTCCTCATTCTGCAGCAGACACTGCCATCAACACCAGCTCTGCAGCAGCCCTTTTTCCCCCACTCTGCAGGAGACACAGCCATCAACACCAGTTCTGCAGCAGCCCATGTTCCCCCAACTCTGCAGCAGACACAGAAATCAACACCAGCTCTGCAGCAGCCCTTTTTCCCCCACTCAGCAGCAGACACAGCCATCAACACTAGCTCTGTAGCAACGTTTGTTCACCCGCTCTGCAGCAGCCACAGCCATCAACACCAATTCTGCAGCGCCCTTGTTCTCCTCATTCTGCAGCAGACACTGCCATCAACACCAGCTCTGCAGCAGCCCTTTTTCCCCCACTCTGCAGGAGACACAGCCATCAACACCAGTTCTGCAGCAGCCCTTGATCCCCCCGCTCTGCAGCAGACACAGCAATCAACCCCAGCTCTGCAACAGCCCTTGTTCCCCTCACTCTGCAGCAGACACCCATCAACACCACTTCTGGAACAGCCGTTGTTCCCCTGCAATGGAGCAGCTACAGCCATCAACACCAGCTCTGCAACAGACTTTGTTCCCCTCGCTCTGCAGCAGACACAGCCATCAAAACCAGCTCTGCAGAAGCCCTAGTTCCACTTGCTCTGCAGCAGACACAGCCAACAACACCAACTCTGCAGCAGCCCTTCTTCCCTCCCCCCGCAGCAACACAGGCATCAACACCAACACAACAGCAGTCCTTATTCCCCTCACTCTGCAGCAGACACAGCCATCAACACTAGCTCTGCAGCAGGCCTTGTTCTTCCCACTTTGCAGCAGATACCGCCATCAACTCTAATTCTGCAGCAGCACTTGTTCCCCCCGCTATGCAGCAGACACAACCATCAACACCAGCTCTTCAGCAGTCCTTGTTCCCCTTGTTCTGCAGCAGACAAAGCCATCAATACCAGCTCTGCAGCAGGTCTTGTTTCCCCCACTCTGCAGTAGACACAGCTGTCAACACCAGCTCTGCAGCTGCTCTTCCTCCCACTCTGCAGCAGAAACAGCAATCAACACCAACTCTGCAGCAGTCCTTGTTCCCCCTGCTCTGTAGCAGACACAGCCATCAACATTAGTTCTGCAGCAGCCCTTGTTCCGCCACTCTGCAGCAGTCCCAGCAATGGACACCAGCTCTGCAGCAGAGCAGCCCTTGATGTCCCAACTCAGCAGTAACAGCCATCAACATCAGCTCTGCAGCAGCCCTTGTTCACACCACTCTGCAGCAGACACAGCCATCAACACCAGCTCTGCATCCACTGTTGTTCCCATCACTCTGCAGCAGACACAGACATCAACACCAGTTCTGCAGCAGCGCGTGTTCCCCACACTCTGCAGCAGACACAGAAATCAACACCTGCTCTTCACTAGCCATTGTTCCCTCAGCTCTGCTGCAGACACAAAAATCAACACCAGCTCTGCAACAGGCCTTGTACCTCTTGCTCTGCAGCAGACACAGTGATCAACACCAGGTCGGCAGCAGCCCTTGTTCCCCTGCTCTGTAGCAGAAACAGCCATCAACACTAGCTTTGCAGCAGTGCTTGTTACCCTAGCTCTGCAGCTGGCACAGCAATCAACCTCAGATCTGCAGCAGCTCAACTTCCCCACATTCTGCAGGAGACAATGCCAAAAATACCAACTCTGCAGCAGCCCCTGTTCCCCCTACTCTGCAGCAACACAGCCATCAACACCAGCTCTGCAGCTGTCCTTTCACCCCTCACCCTGCTGCAGACACAGCCATCAACACTTGCTCTGCAGCCACCCTAGTTCTCCCAAATATGCGGCAGACACTGCCATCTACACTAATTCTGCAGCAGCTCTTGTTACCCCACTTTGCAGCAGACACAGCCATCAACATCAGCTCTGCAGCAGCCCTTTTTCCCTCACTCAGCAGCAGACACAGCCATCAACACTAGCTCTGTAGCAGTGTTTATTCCCCCCGCTCTGCAGCAGACACAGCAATCAACCCCAGCTCTGGAACAGCCCTAGTTCCCCTCACTCTGCAGCAGACACCCATCAACATCATATCTGGAACAGCTGTTGTTCCCCTCGCTATGCAGCAGCTACAACCATCAACACCAGCTCTGCAACAGCCCTTGTTCCCCTCACTCTGCAGCAGACACAGGCATCAACACCAACACAGCAGCAGTCCTTATTCCATTCACTCTACAGCAGACACAGGCATCAACACTAGCCCTGCAGCAGGCCTTGTTCTTCCCACTCTGCAGCAGATACCACCATCAACTCTAATTCTGCAGCAGCACTTGTCACCCCCGCTTTGCAGCAGACACAGCCATCAACACCAGTTCTACAGCCGCCATTGTTCCCCTTGCTCTGCAGCAGACAAAGCCATCAATACCAGCTCTGCAGCAGCTCTTGTTCCCCCCACTCTGCAGCAGACACAGCTGTCAACACAAGCTCTGCACCAGCTCTTCCTCCCACTCTGCAGCAGAGACAGCCATCAACACCAACTCTGCAGCAGTCCTTGTTCCCCCTGCTCTGTAGCAGACATAGACATCAACATTAGTTCTGCAACAGCCCTTGTTCCCCCACTCTGCAGCAGTCACAGCCATGAACACCAGCTCTGCAGCAGAGCAGCCCTTGATGCCCCCACTCAGCAATAACAGCCATCAACATCAGCTCTGCAGCTGCCCTTGTTCACACCACTCTGCAGCAGACACAGACATCAACACCAGCTCTGCAGCAGCCCGTGTTCCCCCCTCTCTGCAGCAGCCACAGCCATCAACACTAGTTCTGCAGCACCCCTTCTTCACCCAGCTTTGCAGCAGCCACAGCCATCAACACCAGCTCTGCAGCAGTCCTTGTTCCATCCAGCCTGCAGCAGAGACAGCCATCAACAATAGCTCTATAGCAACCCTTATTCCCCCCGCTGTGCAGCAGCCACAGCCATCAACACCAGATCTATAGCAGCCCTTATTCTCCTCAGTCTGAAGCAGACACAGCCATCAACACCAGCTCTGCAGCAGCCCATGCTTCCCAACTCTACAGCAGACACAGCCATCAACACCAGACCTTCAGCAGCCCTTATTCTCCTCAGTCTGCAGCAGACCCAGCCATCAACAGCAACTCTGCAGCAGCCCTTATTCCCCACACTCTGCAGCAGACACAGCAATCAAAACCAGATCTGCAGCAGCCCCTGTTCCCCCACTCTGCAGCAGACACAGCCATCAACAGTAGTTCTGCACCAGCTGTTACAGAAGCTTTGCAGCAGACACAGCCATCAACACCAGTTCTACAGCCGCCGTTGTTGCCCCCGCTATGCAGCAGACACAACCATCAACACCAGCTCTTCGGCAGTCCTTGTTCCGCGGCTCTGCAGTAGACAAAGCCATCAATACCAACTCTGCAGCAGCTCTTGTTCCCCCCACTCTGCAGCAGACACAGCTGTCAACACAAGCTCTGAAGCTGCTCTTCTTCCTCCCACTCTGCAGCAGAAACAGCAATCAACACCTACTCTGCAGCAGTCCTTGTTCCCCCTGCTCTGTAGCAGACACAGCCATCAACATTAGTTCTGCAGCAGCCCTTGTTCCCCCACTCTGCAGCAGTTACAGCCATGAACACCAGCTCTGCAGCAGAGCAGCCCTTGATGCCCCCACTCAGCAGTAACAGCCATCAACATCAACTCTGCAGCAGCCCTTGTTCACACCACTCTGCAGCAGACACAGCCATCAACACCAGCTCTGCATCCGCCCTTGTTCCCATCACTCTGCAGCACAGACATCAGCACCAGCTCTGCAGCAGCCCTAGCTCACCGCGCTCTGCAGCAGCCACAGCCATCAACACCAGTTCTGCAGCACCCCTTCTTCACCCAGCTTTGCAGCAGCCACAACCATCAACACCAGCTCTGAAGCTGTCCTTGTTCCATACACTCTGCAGCAGAGACAGCCATCAACAATAGCTCTATAGCAACTCTTGTTCCCCCCACTCTTCAGCAGCCAGAGCCATCAACACCAGATTAACAGCAGCCCTTGTTCTCCTCAGTCTGCAGCAGACACAGAAATCAAAACTAGATCTGCAGCAGCCCTTGTTCCCCCACTCTGCAGCAGCCACAGCCATCAACACCACTTCTGCAGCACCCTTTTTCCCACAATCTGCAGCAGACACAGCCATCAACACCAGCACTGCAGCAGCCTTTTTCCCCCACTCTGCAGCAGACACAGCCATGAACACCAGTTCTGCAGCAGCCCGTGCAACCCCCCCTCTGCAGCAGACACAGAAATCAACACCAGCTCTGCAGGAGCCATTGTTTCCTGAGCTCTGCAGGAGACACAGCCATCAACACCTTCTCAGCAGCAGGCCTTATTCCCCCAACTCTGCAGCAGACACAACCATCAACACCAGCTCTGCAACAGGCCTTGTTCCCCTTGCTCTGCAGCAGACACAGCCATCAACACCAGCTCTGCATCCACCCTTGTTCCCATCGCTCTGCAGCAGACACAGACATCAACACCAACTCTGCAGCAGCCCTAGTTCCCCCCACTCTGCAGCAGCCACAGCCATCAATACCAGTTCTGCAGTAGCCCTTCTTCACCCAGCTTTGCAGGAGCCACAACTGTCAACACCAGCTCCATAGCAACCCTTGTTCCCCCAGCTCTGCAGCAGCCACAACCATCAACACCAGATCTACAGCAACCCTTATTCTCCCCTGTCTGCAGCAGACACAGCCATCAACACCGGCTCTGCAGCAGCCCGTGTTTCCCAACTCTGCAGCAGACACAGCCATCAACACCAGACCTACAGCAGCCCTTATTCTCCTCAGTCTGCAGCAGACCCAGCCATCAACAGCAGCTCTGCAGCAACCCTTGATACCCCCACTCTGCAGCAGACACAGCAATCAACACCAGTTCTACAGCCGCCGTTGTTTCCCCAGCTATGCAGCAGACACAACCATCAACACCAGCTCTTCAGCAGTCCTTGCTCCCCTTGCTCTGCAGCAGACAAAGCTATCAATACCAGCTCTGCAGCAGCTCTTCTTCCTCCCACTCTGCAGCAGAGACAGCCATCAACACCAACTCTGCAGCAGTCCTTGTTCCCCCTGCTCTGTAGCAGACACAGCCATCAACATTAGTTCTGAAGCAGCCCTTGTTCCCCCACTCTGCAGCAGTCACAGCTATCAACACCAGTTCTGCAGCAGCCCGTGTTCCCCCCACTCTGCAGCAGACACAGAAATCAACACCTGCTCTGCAGGAGCCATTGTTCCCTCAGCTCTGCTGCAGACACAACCATCAACACCAGCTCTGTAACAGGCCTTGTACCCCTTGCTCTGCAGCAGACACAGTTATCAAAACCAGGTCGGCAGCAGCCCTTGTTCCCCTGCTCTGCAGCTGAAACAGCCATCAACACCAGCTTTGCAGCAGTGCTTCTTAACCCTCGCTCTGCAGCTGGCACAGCAATCAACCTCAGATCTGCAGCAGCCCTTCTTCCCCACATTCTGCAGGAGACAAAGCCAAAAATACCAACTCTGCAGCAGCCCTTGTTCCCCCTGCTCTGCAGCAACACAGCCATCAACACCAGCTCTGCAGCTGTCCTTTCTCCCCTCACCCTGCAGCAGACACAGCCATCAAGACTTGCTCTGCAGCAACCCTAGTTCTCCCAACTCTGCGGCAGACACTGCCATCAACACTAATTCTGCAGCAGCTCTTGTTACCCCAGCTTTGCAGCAGACACAGCCATCAACACCAGCTCTGCAGCAGCCCTTTTTCCCCCACTCAGCAGAAGACACAGCCATCAACACTAGCTCTGTAGCAGTGTTTGTTCCCCCTGCTCTGCAGCAGACAAAGCCATCAACACCAGCTCTGCAGCAGCCCTTGATCCCCCCGCTCTGCAGCAAACACAGTAATCAACCCCAGCTCTGGAACAGCCCTTGTTCCCCTCACTCTGCAGCAGACACCCATCAACACCATCTGGACAAACCGTTGTTCCCCCGCGCAATACAGCAGCTGGCCATCAAAACCAGCTCTGCAACAGACCTTGTTCCCCTGATCTGCAGCAGACACAGCCATCAACACCAGCTGTGCAGAAGCCCTAGTTCCACTTGCTCTGCAGCAGACACAGCCAACAACACCAGCTCCTGCAGCAGCCTTCTACCAGCCCCGCAGCAACACAGGCATCAACACCAACACAGCAGCAGTCCTTATTCCCCTCACTCTGCAGCAGACACAGGCATCAACACTAGCCCTGCAGCAGGCCTTGTTCTTCCCACTCTGCAGCAGATACCGCCATCAACTCTAATTCTGCAGCAGCACTTGTTACACCCACTTTGCAGCAGACACAGCCATCAACACCAGTTATACAGCCGCCGTTGTTCCCCCCGCTATGCAGCAGACACAACCATCAACACCAGCTCTTCAGCAGCCCTTGTTCCCCTTGCTCTGCAGCAGACAAAGCCATCAATGCCAGCTCTGCAGCTGCTTTTGTTCCCCCCACTCTGCAGCAGACACAGCTGTCAACACCAGCTCTGCAGCTGCTCTTCTTCCTCCCACTCTGCAGCAGAGAGAGCCATCAACACCAACTCTGCAGGAGTCCTTTCTCCCTGTAGCAGACTACAGCCATCAACATTAGTTCTGCAGCAGCCCTTGTTCCCTCAATCTGCAGCAGTCAGAGCCATGAACACCAGCTCTGCAGCAGAGCAGCCCTTGATGCTCCTACTCAGCAATAACAGCCATCAACATCAGCTCTGCAGCAGCCCTTGTTCACACCACTCTGCAGCAGACACAGCCATCATCAAAAGCTCTGCATCTGCCCTTGTTCCCATCGCTCTGCAGCAGACAAAGACATCAACACCAGCTCTGCAGCAGCCCGTGTTCCCCCCGCTCTGCAGCAGCCACAGCCATCAACACCAGTTCTGCAGCACCCCTTCTTCACCCAGCTTTGCAGCAGCCACAACCATCAACACCAGCTCTGCAGCAGTCCTTGTTCCATCCACTCTGCAGCAGAGACAGCCATCAACAATAGCCCTATAGCAACCCTTTGTCTCCTCTGCTGCAGCAGCCACAGCCATCACACCAAATCTACAGCAGCCCTTATTCTCTCGAGTCTGCAGCAGACACAACCATCAACACCAGCTCTGCAGCAGCCCATGTTCCCAACTCTGCAGCAGACACAGCCATCAACACCAGACCTTCAGCAGCCCTTATTCTCCTTGGTGCAGCAGACCCAGCCATCAACAGCAACCTGCAGCAGCCCTTTATTCCCCCACTCTGCAGCAGCACAGCAATCAAAACCAGATCTGCAGCCCTTTGTTCCCCACTCCTGCAGCAGCCACAGCCATCAACACCACTTCTGCAGCACCCTTTTCCCCCCACTCTGCAGCAGACACAGCCATCAACACCAGTTCTGCAGCAACCCGTGTCCACCCCAACTCTGCAGCAGACACAGAAATCAACACCAGCCATGCAGGAGCCATTGTTCCCTGAGCTCTGCAGAAGACAGAGACATCAACACCTTCTCTGCAGCAGGCCTTATTCCACCTACTATGCAGCAGACACAACCATCAACACCAGCTATGCAACAGGCCTTGTTCCCCTTGCTCTGCAGCAGACACAGACATCAACATTAGCTCTGCATCCACCCTTGTTCCCATCGCTCTTCAGCAGACACAGACATCAACACCAGCTATGCAGCAACCCTAGTTCCCCCCGCTCTGCAGCAGCCACAGCCATCAATACCAGTTCTGCAGTACCCCTTCTTCACCCAGCTTTGCAGCAGCCACAACCTTCAACACCAGGTCTGAAGCAGTCCTTGTTCCATCCACTCTGCAGCAGAGACAGCCATCAACAAAAGCTCTATAGCAACCCTTGTTCCCCCTGCTCTGCAGCAGCCACAGCTATCAACACCAGATCTACAGCAGCCTTATTCTCCCTGTCTGTAGCAGACACAGCCATCAACACCGGCTCCACGAGCAGCCCAGTGTTTCCCAACCTGCAGCAGACACAGCCATCAACACCAGACCTACAGCAGCCCTTATTCTCCCTCAGTGCAGCAGACCCAGCCATCAACAGCAACTCTGCAGCAGCCTTATTCCCCACTCTGCAGCAGACACAGCAATCAAAACCAGATCTGCAGCAGCCCTTGTTCCCCCCACTCTGCAGCAGCCACAGCCATCAACACCACTTCTGCAGCACCCTTTTCCCCCAATCTGCAGCAGACAAAGCCATGAACACCAGCACTGCAGCAGCCCTTTTCCCCCCACTCTGCAGCAGACACAGCCATCAACACAAGTTCTGCAGCAGCCCGTGTTCCCCCCACTCTGCAGCAGACACAGAAATCAACACCTGCTCTGCAGGAGCCATTGTTCCCTCAGCTCTGCTGCAGACACAACCATCAACACCAGCTCTGCAAGAGGCCTTGTACCCCTTCCTCTGCAGCAGACACAGTGATCCACACCAGGTCGGCAGCAGCCCTTGTTCCTCTGCTCTGCAGCAGAAACAGCCATCAACGCCAGCTTTGCAGCAGTGCTTGTTACCCTCGCTCTGAAGCTGGCTCAGTAATCAACCTCAGATCTGCAACAGCCCTTCTTCCCCACATTCTGCAGGAGACAAATCCAAAAATACCAACTCTGCAGCAGCCCTTGTTCCCCCTGCTCTGCAGCAACACAGCCATCAACACCAGCTCTGCAGCTGTCCTTTCTCCGCTCACCCTGCAGCAGACACAGCCATCAACACTAGCTCTGCTCTGCAGCCGCCCTAGTTCTCCCAACTCTTCGGCAGACACTGCCATCAACACTAATTCTGCAGCTGCTCTTGTTAACCCCGCTTTGCAGCACACAGCCATCAACAACAGCTCTGCAGCAGCCCTTTTTCCCCCACTCAGCAGCAGACACAGCCATCAACACTAGCTCTGTAGCGGTGTTTGTTCCCCCTGCTCTGCAGCAGACAAAGCCATCAACACCAGCTCTGCAGCAGCCCTGGATCCCACCGCTCTGCAGCAGACAGAGCAATCAACCCCAGCTCTGGAAAAGCCCTTGTTCCCCTTACTCTGCAGCAGACACCCATCAACACCACTTCTGGAACAGCCATTGTTCCCCCCGCTATGCAGCAGCTACAGCCATCAAAACCAGCTCTGCAACAGACCTTGTTCCCCTCGCTCTGCAGCAGATACAGCCGTCAACACCAGCTCTGCAGAAGCCCTAGTTCCACTTGCTCTGCAGCAGACACAGCCAACAACACCAGCTCTGCAGCAGCCCTTCTCCCCCCCACCCCGCAGCAACACAGGCATCAACACCAAGACAGCAGCAGTCCTTATTCCCTTCACTCTGCAGCAGACACAGGCATCATCACTAGCCCTGCAGCAGGCCTTGTTCTTCCCACTCTGCAGCAGATACTGCCATCAACTCTAATTCTGCAGCAGCACTTGTTACCCCCGCTTTGCAGCAGACACAGCCATCAACACCAGTTCAATAGCCGCCGTTGTTCCCCCCGCTATGCAGCAGACACAACCATCAACACCAGCTCTTCAGCAGCCCTTGTTCCCCTTGCTCTGCAGCAGACAAAGCCATCAATACCAGCTCTGCAGCAGCTCTTGTTCCCCCCACTCTGCAGCAGACACAGCTGTCAACACCAGCTCTGCAGCTGCTTTCTTCCTCCCACTCTGCAACAGAGAGAGCCATTAACACCCACTCTGCATCAGTCCTTGTTCCCCCTGCTCTGTGGCAGACACAGCCATCAACATTAGTTCTGCAGCAGCCCTTGTTCCCCCACTCTGCAGCAGTCAAAGCCATGAACACCAGCTCAGCAGCAGAGCAGCCCTTGATGCCCCTACTCAGCAATAACAGCCATCAACATCAGCTCTGCAGCAGGCCTTGTTCACACCACTCTGCAGCAGACACAGCCATCATCAAAAGTTCTGCATCTGCCCTTGTTCCCATTGCTTTGCAGCAGACACAGACATGAACACCAGCTCTGCAGCAGCCCATGTTCCCCCCGCTCTGCAGCAGCCACAGCCATCAACACCAGTACTGCAGCACCCCTTCTTCACCCAGCTTTGCAGCAGCCACAACCATCAACACCAGCTCTGCAGCAGTCCTTGTTCCATCCACTCTGCAGCAGAGGCAGCCATCAACAATAGCTCTATAGCATCCCTTGTTCCCCCCACTCTGCAGCAGCCACAGCCATCAACACCAGATCTACAGCAGCCCTTATTCTCCTCAGTCTGCAGCAGACACAGCCATCAACACCAGATCTGTAGCAGCCCGTGTTTCCCAACTCTGCAGCAGACACAGCCATCAACGCCAGACCTACAGCAGCCCTTATTCTCCTCAGTCTGCAGCAGACCCAGCCATCAACAGCAACTCTGCAGCAGCCCTTATCCCCCCCACTCTGCAGCAGACACAGCAATCAAAACTAGATCTGCAGAAGCCCTTGTTCCCCCACTCTGCAGCAGCCACAGCCATCAACACCACTTCTGCAGCACCCTTTTTCCCCCAATCTGCAGCAGACACAGCCATCAACACCAGCTCTGCACTGCCCTTTTCCCCCCACTCTGCAGCAGACACAGCCATCAACACCAGTTCTGCTGCAGCCCGTGTCCCACCCAACTCTGCAGCAGTTACAGAAATCAACACCAGCTCTGCAGGAGCCATTGTTCCCTGAGCTCTGCAGAAGACACAGACATCAACACCTTCTCTGCAGCTGGCCTTATTCCACCCACTCTGCAGCAGACACAACCATCTACACCAAATCTGCAAAAGGCCTTGTTCCCCTTGCTCTGCAGCAGACACAGCTATCAACACCAGGTCTGCATCCACCCTTGTTCCCATCGCTCTGCAGCAGATACAGACATCAACACCAGCTCTGCAGCAGCTCTAGTTCCACCCGCTCTGCAGCAGTGACAGCCATCAATACCAGTTCTGCAGTATCCCTTCTTCACCCAGCTTTGCAGCAGCTACAACCTTCAACACCAGGTCTGAAGCAGTCCTTGTTCCATCCACTCTGCAGCAGAGACAGCCATCAACAAAAGCTCCATAGCAACCCTTGTTCCCCCTGCTCTGCAGCAGCCACAGCCATCAACACCAGATCTACAGCAGCCCTTATTCTCCCCTGTCTGCAGCAGACACAGCCATCAACACCAGACCTACAGCAGCCCTTATTCTCCTCAGTCTGCAGCAGACCCAGCCATCAACAGCAACTCTGCAGCAGCCCATATTCCCCCAACTTTGCAGCAGACACAGTAATCAAAACCAGATCTGCAGCAGTGCTTGTTCCCCCACTCTGCAGCAGCCACAGCCATCAACACCACTTCTGCAGCACCCTTTTGCCCCAATCTACAGCAGACACAGCCATCAACACCAGTACTGCAGCAGCCCTTTTCCCCCCACTCTGCAGAAGACACAGCCATCAACACCAGTTCTGCAGCAGCCCGTGTTCCCCCCACTCTGCAGCAGACACAGAAATCAACACCTGCTCTGCAGGAGCCATTGTTACCTCAGCTCTGCTGCAGACACAACCATCAACACCAGCTCTGCAACAGGCCTTGTACCCTTGCTCTGCAGCAGACACAGTGATCAAAACAAGGTCGACAGCAGCCCTTGTTCCCCTGCTCTGCAGCAGAAACAGGCATCAACACCAGCTTTACAGCAGTGCTTGTTGCACTCGCTTCTGCAGCTGGCACAGCAATCAACCTCAGATCTGCAGCAGCCCATCTTCCAAACATTCTGCAGGAGACTAAGCCAAAAATACCAACTCTGCAGCAGCCCTTGTGCCCCCTGCTCTGCAGCAACACAGCCATCAACACCAGCTCTGCAGCTGTCCTTTCTCCCCTCACCCTGCAGCAGACACAGCCATCAACACTTGCTCTGCAGCCGCCCTAGTTCTGCCAACTCTGCGGCAGACACTGCCATCAACACTAATTCTGCAGCAGCTCTTGTTACCCCCGCTTTGCAGCAGACACAGCCATCAACACCAGCTCTGCAGCAGCCCTTTTTCCCCCACTCAGCAGCAGACACAGCCATCAACACTAGCTCTGTAGCAGTGTTTGTTCCCCCCTGCTCTGCAGCAGACAAAGCCATCAACACCAGCTCTGCAGCAGCCCTTGATCCCCCCGCTCTGCAGCAGACACAGTAATCAACCCCAGCTCTGGAACAGCCCTTGTTCCCCTCACTCAGCAGCAGACACTCATCAACACCACTTCTGGAACAGCCGTTGTTCCCCGCGCTATGCAGCAGCTACAGTCATCAAAACCAGCTCTGCAACAGACCTTGTTCCCCTCGCTCTGCAGCAGATACAGCCATCAACACCAGCTCTGCAGAAGCCCTAGTTCCACTTGCTCTGCAGCAGACACAGCCAACAACACCAGCTCTGCAGCAGCCCTTCTCCCCCCCACCCCGCAGCAACACAGGCATCAACACCAACACAGCTGCAGTCCTTATTCCCCTCACTCTGCAGTGGACACAGGCATCAACACTAGCCCTGCAGCAGGCCTTGTTCTTCCTACTCTGCAGCAGATACCGTCATCAACTCTAATTCTGCAACAGCACTTGTTACCCCCGCTTTGCAGCAGACACAGCCATCAACACCAGCTCTGCAGCAGCCCTTTTTCCCCCACTCAGCAGCAGTCACAGCCATCAACACTAGCTCTGTAGCAGTGTTTGTTCCCCACGCTCTGCAGCAGACAAATCCATCAACACCAGCGCTGCAGCAGCCCTTGATACCCCTGCTCTGCAGCAGACACAGCAATCAACCCCAGCTCTGGAACAGCCCTTGTTCCCCTCACTCTGCAGCAGACACCCATCAACACCACTTCTGGAACAACCGTTTTTCCCCCTGCAATACAGCAGCTACAGCCATCAAAACCAGCTCTGCAACAGACCCTGTTCCCCCCACTCTGCAGCAGACACAGCCATCAGCACCAGCTGTGCAGCAGCCCTAGTTCCACTTGCTCTGCAGCAGACACAGCCAACAACACCAGCTCTGCAGCAGCCCTCTCCCCCAACAGCAACACAGGCATCAACACACCAATCACAGCAGCAGTCCTTATTCCCCTACTCTGCAACAGACACAGGCATCAACACTCAGCCCTGCAGCAGGCCTTGTTCTTCCCACTCTGCAGCAGATACCGCCATCAACTCTAGTTATGCAGCAGCACTTGTTACCCCCGCTTTGCAGCAGACACAGCCATCAACACCAGTTCTACAGCCGCTGTTCCCCGCTATGCAGCAGACACAACCATGAACCTCCAGCTCTTCAGCAGCTCCTTGTTACCTCTTGCTCTGCAGCAGACAAAGCCATCACTAGCCTGTTCCTGCAGCAGCTCTTGTTCCACCCACTCTGCAGCAGACAAGCTGTCAACACCCAGTCTCTGCAGCTGCTGTTCTTCCTCCCACTCTGCAGCAGAGAGAGCCATCAACACCAACTTGCATCAGTCCTGTCTCCTCTGCTCTGTAGCAGATACAGCCATCAACATTAGTTCTGCAGCAGGCCTTGTTCTCCACTCTCCTCAGCAGTCAGAGCCATGAACACCAGCTCTGCAGCAGAGCAGCCCTTGATGCCCCTACTCAGCAATAACAGCCATCAACATCAGCCCTGCAGCCTTATTCACACCACTCTGCAGCAGACACAGCTATCATCAAAAGCTCCTGCATCTGCCTTTGTTCCACTCCACCTGCAGCAGACACAGACATCAACATTCAGTTCTGCAGCAGCCTGTACCCCCGCGCTACAGCAGCCACAGCCATCAACACCAGTTCTGCAGCACCCTTCTTCACCCAGCTTGCAGCAGCACAACCATCAACACCAGCCTGCAGCAGTCCTTCTCCATCCACTCTGCAGCAGAGACAGCCATCAACAATAGCTCTATAGCAACCCTTTTTCCCCCCGCTCTGCAGCACCCACAGCCATCAACACCAAATCTACAGCAGCCCTTTTTCTCCTCAGTCTGCAGCAGACACAACCATCAACACTAGCTCTGCAGCAGCCCGTGTTTCCCAACTCTGCAGCAGACACAGCCATCAACACCAGACCTTCAGCAGCCCTTATTCTCCTCAGTCTGCAGCAGACCCAGCCATCAAAAGCAACTCTGCAGCAGCCCTTATTCCCCCACTTGCAGCAGACACAGCAATCAAACCATCTGCAGCAGCCCTTGTCCCTTCACCTGCAGCAGCCACAGCCATCAACACCACTTCTGCAGCACCCTTTTCCCAGCACTCTGCAGCAGACACAGCCATCAACACCAGTTCTGCAGCAGCCCGTGTCCCCCCCAACTCTGCAGCAGACACAGAAATCAACACCAGCTCTGCAGGAGCCATTGTTCCCTGAGCTCTGCAGAAGACAGAGACATCAACACCTTCTCTGCAGCAGGCCTTATTCCACCCACTCTGCAGCAGACACAACCATCAAAACCAGGCTCTGCAACAGGCCTTGTTCACTCTTGCTCTGCAGCAGACATAGACATCAACACCAGGCTCTGCATCCACCCTTGTTCCTACCGCCGGCGCAGCAGACACAGATATCAACACCTAGCTCTGCAGCAACCCTAGTTCCCCCGCCTGCAGCAGCCACAGCCATCAATACCAGTTCTGCACCCCCTTCTTCACCCAGCTTTGCAGCAGCCACTACCTTCAACACCAAGTCTGAAGCAGTCCTTGTTCCATCCACTCTGCAGCAGAGACAGCCATCAACAAAAGCTCTATAGCAACCCTTGTTCCTCCTGCCCTGTGCAGCAGCCACAGCCATCAACACTAGATCTTACAGCAGCCCTTATTCTCCCTGTCTGCAGCAGACTCCAGCTATCAACAGTGAACCTGCAGCAGCCCTTATTCCCCACTCTGCAGCAGACACAGCAATCAAACCAGATCTGCAGCAGCCTCTTGTTCCCCACCTTCTGCAGCAGCCACAGCCATCAACACCACTCTGCAGCACCATTTTTCCCCAATCTGCAGACAGACACATCCACACCAGCACTGCAGCAGCCCTTTTACCCCACTCTCTACAGCAGACACAGCTATCAACTACTAGTCTCTGCAGCAGCCCGTGGTTCCCCATCTCCTGCAGCAGACAGAAATCAACACCTGCTCTGCAGGAGCCATTGTTCCCTCAGCTCTGCTGCAGACACAACCATCAACACCAGCTCTGCAAGAGGCCTTGTACCCCTTCCTCTGCAGCAGACACAGTGATCCTCACTAGGTCGGCAGCAGCCCTTGTTCCCCTGCTCTGCAGCAGAAACAGCCATCAACGCCAGCTTGCCAGCAGTGCTTGTTACCCTCGCTCTGAAGCTGGCACAGTAATCAACCTCAGATCTGCAGCAGCCCTTCTTCCCCACATTCTGCAGGAGACAGCTGTAAATACCAACTCTGCAGCAGCCCTTGATCCCCCTGCTCTGCAGTAACACAGCTATCAACACCAGCTCTGCAGCTGTCCTTCTCCCCCACCCCTGCAGCAGACACAGCCATCAACACTTTGCCCTGCAGCCGCCCTAGTTCTCCTAACTCTGCGGCAGACACTGCCATCAACACTAACTTGCAGCGCTCTTGTTACCCCCGCTTGCAGCAGACACAGCCATCAACACCAGCCCGGAGCAGCCCTTTTCCCCACTCAGCAGCAGACACAGACATCAACACTCAGCTCTGTAGCAGTGTTTGTCTCCGGCCTGCAGCAGACAAAGCCATCAACACCAGCTCTGCAGCAGCCCATGATCCCCCCGCTCTGCAGCAGACACAGCAATCAATCCCAGCTCTGGAACAGCCCTTGTTCCCCTCACTCTGCAGCAGACACCCATCAACACCACTTCTGGAACAGCCATTGTTCCCCCCGCTATGCAGCAGCTACAGCCATCAAAACCAGCTCGTCAACAGACCTTGTTCCCATTGCTCTGTAGCAGACACAACCATCAACAACAGCTCTTCAGCAGCCCTTCTCCCCCACACCCCGCAGCAACACAGGCATCAACACCAACACAGCAGCAGTCCTTATTCCCCTCACTCTGCAGCAGACACAGGCATCAACACTAGCCCTGCAGCAGGCCTTGTTTTCCCACTCTGCAGCAGACACCGCCATCAACTCTAATTCTGCAGCAGCACTTGTTACCCTTGCTTTGCAGCAGACACAGCCATCACACCAGTTCTATAGAAGCCGTTGTTCCCCCCGCTTTGCAGCAGACACAGCCATCAACACCAGCTCTTCTGCAGCCCTTGTTCCCCTTGCTCTGCAGCAGACAAAGCCATCAATACCAGCTCTGCAGCAGCTCTTGTTCCCCACTCTGCAGCAGACACAGCTGTCAACACCAGCTCTGCAGCTGCTTTTCTTTCTTCCTTCTGCAGCAGAGAGAGCCATTAACACCAACTCTGCTTCAGTCCTTGTCTTCCTGCTCTGTAGCAGACACAGCCATCAACATTAGTTCTGCAGCAGCCCTTGTTCCCCACTCTGCAGCAGCTCATACATGAACACCAGCTCTGCGAGCAGAGCAGCCCTTGATTCTCACTCAGCACAACAGCCATCAACATCAGCTCCTCAGCAGCCCTTGTTCACACCCACTCTAGCAGACACAGCCATCATCAAAAGCTCTGCATCTGCCCTTGTTCCCATTGCTTTGCAGCAGACACAGACATGAACACCAGCTCCTGCAGCTGCCCGTGTTCCCCCGGCTCTTGCAGCAGCCTAAAGCCATCATCACCCAGTACTGCAGCACCTCTTCTTCACCCAGCCTTTGCAGCAGCCACAACCATCAACAGCCAGCCTGCAGCCGGTCCTTGTTCCATCCACTCTGCAGCAGAGGCAGCCATCAACACATAGCTCTATAGCATCCCTTGTCTCCCACTCTGCAGCAACCACAGCCATCAACACCAGCTCTGCAGCAGCCCTTATTCTCCTCAGTCTGCTGCAGACACAGCCATCAACACCAGCTCTGTAGCAGACCGTGTTTCCCAACTCTGCAGCAGACACAGGCATCAACACCAGACCTACAGCAGCCCTTATTCTCCTTAGTCGGCAGCAGACCCAGCCATCAACAGCAACTCTGCAGCAGCCCTTATTCCCCCCACTCTGCAGCAGACACAGCAATCAAAACCAGATCTGCAGCAGCCCTTGTTCTCCCACCCTGCAGCAGCCACAGCCATCAACACCCACTTCTGCAGCACTCTTTTCCCCAATCTGCAGCAGTACATGTTCCATCAACACCAGCACTGCAGCAGCCCTTTCCCCCACCTGCAGCAGACATGTATATAAACAGCCAGTCCTGCAGCAGCCCTGTGTTCTCCACCTGCAGCAGACACAGAAATCAACACCAGCTCTGCAAGAGCCATTGTTCCCTCTGCTCCGCTGCAGACACAACCATCAAAACCAACTCAGTAACAGGCCTTGTCCCTTGTTCTGCCTGACATGTGATCCACACAAGGTCGTAGTAGCTCTTGTTCCCTGTTTGCAGCAGAAACAGCCATCAACACCAGCTTTACAGCAGTGCTTGTTACCCTGGTTCTGCAGCTGGCGCAGCAATTCAACCTCAGATCTGCAGTAGCCCTTCTTCCTACATTCTGCAGGAGATAAAGCTAAAATACTTCAACTCTGTAGCAGCCCTTGTTCCCCCTGCTCTGCAGCAACACAGCCATCAACACCAGCTCTGCAGCTGTCCTTCTCCCCTCACCCTGCAGCAGACACAGTTTCATCAACATTTTTGCCTGCCAGCTTCTAGTTCTCCTTAACTCTACGTGCAGACACTGCCATCAACACTAATTCTGCAGCAGCCTTGTTACCCCCGCTTTGCAGCAGACACAGACATCAACACCAGCTCTGCAGCAGTCCTTCCCCACTTAGCAGCAGACACAGCCATCAACACTAGCTCTGTAGCAGTGTTTGTTCCCCCTGCTCTGCAGCAGACAAAGCCATCAACACCAGCTCTACAGCAGCCCTTGATCCCCCCGCTCTGCAGCAGACACAGCAATCAACCCCAGCTGTGGAACAGGTCCTGTTCGCCTCACTCTGCAGCAGACACCCATCAACACCACTTCTGGAACAGTCGTTGCTCCCTCCGCTATGCAGCAGCTACAGTCATCAAAACCAGCTCTGCAACAGACCTTGTTCCCCTCGCTATGCAGCAGATACAGCCATCAACACCAGCTCTGGTGAAGCTCTCTAGTTCCACTTGCCTGCAGCAGACACATCCAACAACACCCATTCCTGCAGCAGCCCTTCTCCCCTACCTCCCTTTAGCAACACAGGCATCACTCAACACAGTAGCAGTCCTTATTCCCCATTCCAGCAGGACAGAGGTGATCAACACCAGGCCCTGTAGCAGGGCCTTGTTCTTCCCACTCTGCAGCAGATTCCCTATCAACTCTAATTTGCAACAGCACTTGTTACCCCCGCTTGCAACCCGACACAGCCATCAACACCAGTTCCTACAGTCACGTTGTCTCCCCCACCATGCAGCAGACACAGCTATCAACACCAGCTCTTCAGCAGTCCTTGTCTCTTGGTCTGCAGCAGCAAGTGCCATCAATACCAGCTCCAGCAGCAGCCTTGTCTCCCACCTGCAGCAGACACAGCTGTCAACACCAGTCCTGCCAGCTGCTTTTTTCTCCTTCCACTCAGCAGAGAGAGCCATTATCACCAACTCATGGCAGTCCTTGTCTCTGCTCTGTAGCAGACAGCCATCAACATTAGTTCTGCAGCAGCCCTTTTTCCCACTCTGCAGCAGTCACAGCCATCACCACCCAGTTCTGCAGCACCCTGTTCTCCCACCTGCAGCAGACACAGAAATTCAACACCTGTCTGCAGGAGCCATTGTTCTCAGCCTCTGCTGCAGACACAACCATCAACACCAGCTCTGCAACAAGCCTTGTACCTTTGCCTGCAGCAGACACAGTGATCATCACCAGGTCGGCAGCAGCCCTTGTTCCCTGCTCTGCAGCAGAAACAGCCATCAACACCAGCTTTGCAGGTTTTCTTGTTACCTCGCTCTGTAGCTGCCATAGCCATCAGCATCAGCTCTGCAGCAATCTTTTCCCAATCTGCAGCAGACAATATCAACACCAGCACTGCAGCAGCCCTTTTCCCACCTGCAGCAGACACAACCATCATCACTTGTCCTGCAGCAGCCCGTGTTCCCCCCTCTCTGCAGCAGACACAGAAACAACACCTGTTTGCAGAGCCATGTCTCTTGCCTGCTGCAGACACAACTATCAACACCAAATCTGCAACAGGTCTTGTACCCTTGCTCGCAGCAGACACAGTGTGATCCACATATTGATAGCAGTCTTTGTTCCTGTTTGCAGAACAGCCATCAACATCAGCTTTACAGTGCTTACCTCGTCTGCAGCTGGCACAGCAATCAACCTCAGATCTGCAGCAGCCCTTCTTCTCACATTCTGCAGGAGATGCCTGTAATACAACTCTGTAGCAGCTCTTGTGCCTCCTGCTCTGCAGCAACATAGCTATCAGCACCAGCTGTGTAGCTGTCCTTTTCCCTCACCCTGCTGCAAACACGCCATCAACACTTGTTCTGCAGTCGCTTCTATTTCCTGCACCTCGGCAGACACTGCCATCAACACTTATTCTGCAGTTTGTTATTTCGCCAGCAGACAGAGCCATCAACACCAGCTCTGCAGCAGTCCTTTTCCCCCAGCAGCAGACACAGCCATCAACACGCCTGTGGCAGTGTTTGTTCCCTGCTCTGCAGCAGACAAAGCCATCAACACCAGCTCTGCTGGCAGCCCTTGATCCCGCTGTGCAGCAGACATAGTAATCAACCCCAGCTCGAACAGTCTTTGTTCCCCACCTGCAGCAGACACCATCAACACCACTCTGAACAGACGTTGTTCTTGGCCATGCAGCAGCTATAGCCATCAAAACCAGCTCTGCAACAGACCTGTCTCTACTCTGCAGCAGATACAGCCATCAACACAGCTCTGTAGAAGCCCTAGTTCCATTGCTCTGCAGCAGACACATCCAACAACACCGCCCTGGTAGCCTCCTTTTCCCTGCACCCAGAGCAACACAGGCATCAACACCAACACAGCAGCAGTCCTTATTCCCCATTCTGCAACAGACACAGGTATCAACACTAGCCTGGGCAGGCCTTGTTCTTCCCACCTGTGTGATACTCATCAACTCTACTTCTGCAACAGCACTTGTTACCCCGCTGCAGCCGACACGCCATCAACACTGTTCTACAGGCTTGTTCCCCACTATGCATCAGACACAGCCATTAACACCAGCCTTCAGCAGTCCTTGTTCCCCTTGCTCTGCAGCAGATGTTATCAATACCAGCCCCAGCAGCCTTGTTCCCACTCCAGCATATACAGCTGCAACACCAGCCCTGCAGCTCCTTCTCCTCCCACCTGCAGCAGAGAAATCATCCACCAACTCTGCAGTGTCCTTGTCTCTGCCTGTAGCAGACACAGCCATCAACATTAGTTCTGTAGCAGCCCTTTTCCCACTCTGCAGCAGTCACAGCCATCACTCCAGCGTCTCTGCAGCAACCCTGTCTCCCACCTGCAGTAGACACAGAATCAACACCTGCTCTGCAGGCCATTGTCTCAGCTCTGCTGCAGACACAACCATCCACACCAGCCTGCAACAGCCTTGTACCCCTTGCTCACAGCAGACAGTGATCATCAGTTCGGCAGCAGTCTCTGCCCTGCTATGCAGCAGAGCCCGCCACACACCAGCTTCTTGCGTTTGCTACCCTTGCCTGCAGCTGGTACAGCAATCAACCTCAGATCTGCAGCAGCTCTTCTCCCACATTTCTGTAGAGACAAAGCCGTAATACCAACTCTGCAGCAGCCCTTGTTCCCCAGCTCTCAGCACACAGCCATCACCACCAGCTCTGTGCTGTCCTTTCTCCTCAATTTGCAGCAGACACAGCCATCAACACTTGGTTTGCAGCCACTGAAGTTCTGCTAATCTGCGGTGCAGACACTGCCATCAACACTAATCTGCAGCAGCCTGTTACCCCGCTTGCAGCAGACACAGCCATCAACACCAGCTCTGCAGCAGCCCTTTTTCTCCCTCAGCAGCAGACATTGCCATCAACACTAGCTCTGTAGAGTGTTGTTCTCTGCCTGTAGCAGACAGCCATCACTTGTCCCCAGCAGCCCTTGATACCCCACCTGCAGCAGACATATATCAACCACAGCTCTGAACATCCTTGTTCCCCTACTCTGCAGCAGACACCCATCAACGCCACTTCAGGAACAACCGTTGTTCCCCCGCAATACAGCAGCTGCTAGCTATCAAAACCAGCTCTGTAACAGACCTTGTTCCCTCCGGCTCTGCAGCAGACACAGCCATCAACACCAGCTCTGCAGAAGTCCTAGTTCCACTTGCTCTGCAGCAGACACAGCCAACAACACCAGCCCTGCAGCAGCCCTTCTCCCCACAGCAACACAGGCATCAACACCAACACAGCAGCGTCCTATTCTCCTCACTCTGCAACAGACACAGGCATCAACATCAGCCCTGCAGCAGGCTCCTGTTCTTCTGCACTCTGCAGCAGGATACCGCCATCAACTCCTAATTCTGCAGCAGCACTTGTTATCCCTGCTTGCAGCAGATGCAGCCATCAACTGCCAGTTCTACAGCCGTTGTTTCCCCGGCTATGCAGCAGACACAACCATCAACGCCAGCTCTTCAGCGGCCTTGTCCTCTTTGCTCTGCAGACATAAGCTAACAATACCAGCTCCTGCAGCAGCTCTTGTTCCCTCTCTGCAGCAGACAGTTATCTAACACCAGCTCCTGTAGCTGCTCTTCTTCCTCCCACTCTGCAGCAGAGAGCCATCAAAACCAACTCTGCAGCAGTCCTTGTTCCCCCTGCTCTGTAGCAGACAAAGCCATCAACATTAGTTCTGCAGCAGCCCTTGTTCCCCCATTCTGCAGTAGTCACAAACATGAACACCAGCTCTGCAGCAGAGCAGCCCTTGATGCCCCTACATAGCAATAACAGCCATCTACATCAGCTCTGCAGCAGCCCTTGTTCACACCAATCTGCAGCAGACACAGCCATCATCAAAAGCTCTGCATCTGACCTTGTTCCCATTGCTTTGCAGCAGACACAGACATCAACACCAGCTCTGCAGCAGCCCGTGTTCCCCCCGCTCTGCAGCAGCCACAGCCAACACCAGTACTGCAGCACCCCTTCTTCAATCAGTTTCCTTGCAGCTTTCACAACCTTCACACCAGGCTCTGCAGCAGTCCTTGTTCCATCCACTCTGCAGCAGAGACAGCCATCAACAATAGCTCTATAGCAACCTCTGTTCCCCTGCCCTGCAGCAGCCACAGCCATCAACACCAGATCTACAGCAGCCCTTATTCTCCCATTCTGCAGCAGACACGCCATCAACACCGGCTCCTGTTGCAGCCCGTGTTTCCAACTCTGCAGCAAGACAGCCATCAACACCAGACCTCAGTAGCCCTTATTCTTCTTAGTCTGCAGCGGACCAGCCATCAACAGCAACTCTGCAGCAGCCCTTATTCCCCCACTCTACAGCAGACAGCAATCAAAAGCAGATCTGCAGAAGCCCTTCTTCCCAACTCTGCAGCAGCCACAGCCATCAACACCACTTCTGCAGCACCCTTTTCCCCAATCTGCAGCAGACACAGCCATCAACACCAGCACTGCAGAAGCCCTTTTCCCCCCACTCTGCAGCAGACACAGCCATCAACACCAGTTCTGCAGCAGCCCGTGTTCCCCCCACTCTGCAGCAGACACAGAAATCAACACCTGCTCTGCAGGAGCCATTGTTCCTTCAGCTCTGCTGCAGACACAACCATCAAAACCAGCTCTGCAACAGGCTTTGTAACCTTGCTCTGCAGCAGACACAGTGATCCACACAAGGTCAACAGCAGCCCTTGTTCCCCTGCTCTGCAGCAGAAACAGCCATCAACACCAGCTTTACAGCAGTGCTTGTTACCCTCGCTCTGCAGCTGGCACAGCAATCAACCTCAGATCTGCAGCAGCCCTTCATCCCCACATTCTGCAGGAGACAAAGCCAAAAATACCAACTCTGCAGCAGCCCTTGTGCCCCTGCTCTGCAGCAACACAGCCATCAACACCAACTCTGCAGCTGTCCTTTCTCCCCACCACTGCAGCAGACACAGCCATCAACACTTCTGTCCTGCAGCCACTTCTATTTCTTCCTAAAACTCATGGCAGACACTGCCATCAACACTACTCTGCAGCAGCTCTGATA
Source organism: Neoceratodus forsteri (assembly GCA_016271365.2). Lineage (NCBI taxonomy): Eukaryota > Metazoa > Chordata > Ceratodontiformes > Ceratodontidae > Neoceratodus > Neoceratodus forsteri. The sequence continues at coordinate 1,842,666,226 of CM057449.1, forward strand.
CCCCCGCTTGCAGCAGACACAGCCATCAACACCAGCTCCTGCATGCCCTTTTCCCCACTCAGCAGCAGACACAGCCATCAACACTAGCTCTGAGCAGTGTTTGTCCTCTGCTCTGCAGCAGACAAAGCCATCAACACCAGCTCTGCAGCAGCCCTTGATCCCCCGCCTGCAGCAGACACAGCACCAACACCAGCTCTGGAACAGCCCTTGTTCCCCCACTCTGCAGCAGACTCCATCAACACCACTTGAACAGCTGCTTGTTCCCCCATGCATGCAGCTACAGCCATCAAACCAGCTCTGCAACAGACCTTGTTCCCCTCGCTCTGCAGCAGATACAGCCATCAACACCAGCTCTGCAGAAGCCCTAGTTCCACTTGCTCTGCAGCAGACACAGCCAACAACACCAGCTCTGCAGCAGCCCTTCTCCCCCCCACCCAGCAGCAACACAGGCATCAACACCAACACAGCAGCAGTCCTTATTCCTCTCATTCTGCAGCAGACACAGGTATCAACACTAGCCCTGCAGCAAGCCTTGTTCTTCCCACTCTGCAGCAGATACCGTCATCAACTCTAATTCTGCAACAGCACTTGTTACCCCCGCTTTGCAGCAGGCACAGCCATCAACACCAGTTCTACAGCCGCCGTTGTTCCCCCTGCTATGCAGCAGACACAACCATCAACACCAGCTCTTCAGTAGTCCTTGTTCTCCTTGCTCTGCAGCAGACAAAGCTATCAATACCAGCTGTGCAGCAGCTCTTGTTCCCCCCACTCTGCAGCATACACAGCTGTCAACACCAGCTCTGCAGCAGCTCTTCTTCCTCCCACTCTGCAGCAGAGACTGTAATCAACACCAACTCTGCAGCAGTACTTGTTCCCCCTGCTCTGTAGCTGACACAGCCATCAACATTAGTTCTGCAGCAGCCCTTTTTCCCCCACTCTGCAGCAGTCACAGCCATCAACACCAGTTCTGCAGCAGCCCGTGTTCCCTCCACTCTGCAGCAGACACAGAAATCAACACCTGCTCTGCTGGAGCCATTGTTCCCTCAGCTCTGCTGCAGACACAACCATCAACATCAGCTCTGCAACAGGCCTTGTACCCCTTGCTCTGCAGCAGTCACAGTGATCATCACCAGGTCGGCATCAGCCCTTGTTCCCCTGCTCTGCAGCAGAAATAGCCATCAACACCAGCTCTGCAGCAGTGCTTGTTACCCTCGCTCTGCAGCTGGCACATCAATCAACCTCAGATCTGCAGCAGCCCTTCTTCCCACATTCTGCAGGAGACAAACTAAAAATACCAACCTGCAGCAGCCCTGCTCCCCTGCTCTGCAGCAACACAGCCATCAACACCAGCTCTGCAGCTGTCCTTTCAACTCACTCCTGCAGCAGACACAGCCATCAACACTTGTCTGCAGCCGCCTAGTTCTGCTATCGCTCCTGCGGCAGACACTGCCATCAACACTAATTCTGCAGCAGCTCTTGTTACCACCGCTTTGCAGCAGACACAGCCATCAACATCAGCTCTGCAGCAGCCCTTTTTCCCCCACTCAGCAGCAGACACAGCCATCAACACTAGCTCTGTAGCAGTGTTTGTTCCCCCCGCTCTGCAGCAGACAAAGCCATCAACACCAGCTCTGCAGCAGCCCTTGATACCCCCGCTCTGCAGCAGACACAGCAATCAACCCCAGCTCTGGAACAGCCCTTGCCCCACTCTGCAAGCAGGACACCCATCAACACCACTTGAACAACCGCTGTTCCCCCAATACAGCAGCTATAGCCATCAAACCAGCTCTGCAACAGACCTTGTTCCCCCCGCTCAGCAGCAGACACAGCCATCAACACCAGCTCTGCAGAAGCCCTAGTTCCACTTGCTCTGCAGCAGACACAGCCAACAACACCAGCTCTGCAGCAGCCCTTCTCCCCCCCACCCCGCAGCAACACAGGCATCAACACCAATACAGCAGCAGTCTTCATTACCTCACTCTGCAGCAGACACAGGCATCAACACTAGCCCTGCAGCAGGCCTTGTTCTTCCCACTCTGCAGCAGATACCGCCGTCAACTCTAATTCTGCAGCAGCATTTGTTACCCCCGCATTGCAGCAGACACAGCCATCAACACCAGTTCTACAGCCGCCGTTGTTCCCCCCGCTATGCAGCAGACACAACCATCAACACCAGCTCTTCAGCAGACCTTGTTCCCCTAGCTCTGCAGCAGATAAAGCCATCAATACCAGCTCTGCAGCTGCTTTTCTTCCTCCCACTCTGCAGCAGAGAGAGCCATTAACACCAACTCTGCATCAGTCCTTGCTCCCCCCACTCTGCAGCAGACACAGCATTCAAAACCCGATCTGCAGCAGCCCTTGTTCCCCCACTCTGCAGTAGCCACAGCAATCAACACCAGGTCTGAAGCAGTCCTTGTTCCATCCACTCTGCAGCAGAGACAGCCATCAACAAAAGCTCTATAGCAACCCTTGTTCCCCCTGCTCTGCATCAGCCACAGCCATCAACACCAGATCTACAGCAGCCCTTATTCTCCTCAGTCTGCAGCAGACACAGCCATCAACACCAGCTCTGCAGCAGCCCGTGTTTCCCAACTCTGCAGCAGACACAGCCATCAAAACCAGATCTGCAGCAGCCCTTGTTCCCCCACTCTGCAGCAGACACAGATATCAACACCAGTTCTGCAGCAGCCCGTGTCCCCCCCAACTCTGCAGCACCCTTTTTCCCCCAATCTGCAGCAGACACAGCCATCAACTCCAGCTATGCACAGCCTTTTCCCCCCACTCTGCAGCAGACACAGCCATCAACACCAGTTCTGCAGCAGCCCGTGTCCACCCAACTCTGCAGCAGACACAGAAATCAACACCAGCTCTGCAGGGGCCATTGTTCCCTGAGCTCTGCAGAAGACAGAGACATCAACACCTTCTCTGCAGCAGGCGTTATTCACCCACTCTGCAGGAGACACAACCATCAACACCAGCTCTGCAACAGGCCTTGTTCCCCCCTTGCTCTGCTGCAGACAAAGCCATGAACACCAGCTCTGCATCCACCCTTGTTCCCATCGCTCTGCAGCAGACACAGACATCAACACCAGCTCTGCAGCAATGCTAGTTCCACCCGCTCTGCAGCAGTGACAGCCATCAATACCAGTTCTGCAGTACCCCTTCTTCACCCAGCTTTGCAGCAGCCTCAACCTTCAACACCAGGTCTGAAGCAGTCTTTGTTCCATCCACTCTGCAGCAGAGACAGCCATCAACAAAAGCTCTATAGCAACCCTTGTTCCCCCTGCTCTGCAGCAGCCACAGCCATCAACACCAGATCTACAGCAGCCCTTATTCTCCCCTGTCTGCAGCAGACACGGCCATCAACACCGGGCTCTGCAGCAGCCCGTGTTTCCCAACTCTGCAGCAGACACAGCCATCAACACCAGACCTACAGCAGCCCTTATTCTCCTCAGTCTGCAGCAGACCCAGCCATCAACAGCAACTCTGCAGCAGCCCTTATTCCCCCACTCTGCAGCAGACACAGCAATCAAAACCAGATCTGCAGCAGCCCTTGTTCCCCCACTCTGCAGCAGCCACAGCCATCAACACCACTTCTGCAGCACCCTTTTTCCCCAATCTGCAGCAGACACAGCCATCAACACCAGCACTGCAGCAGCCCTTTTCCCCCCACTCTGCAGCAGACACAGCCATCAATACCATTTCTGCAGCAGCCCGTGTTCCCCCCACTCTGCAGCAGACACAGCAATCAAAACCAGATCTGCAGCAGCCCTTGCTCCCCGACTCTGCAGCAGCCACAGCAATCAACACCAATTCTGCAGCACCCTTTTCACCCAATCTGCAGCAGACACTGCCATCAACACCAGTTCTGCAGCAGCCCGTGTCCCCCCAACTCTGCAGCGGACACAGAAATCAACACCAGCTATGCAGGAGCCATTGTTCCCTGAGCTCTGCAGAAGACAGAGACATCAACACCTTCTCTGTAGCAGGCCTTATTCCACCCACAACCATCAACACTAGCTCTGCAACAGGCCTTGTTCCCCTTGCTATGCAGCAGACACAGACATCAACACTAGCTCTGCATCCACCCTTGTTCCCATTGCTCTGCAGCAGACACAGACATCAACACCAGCTCTGCAGCAACGCTAGTTCCCCCTGCTCTGCAGCAGCCACAGCCAACAATACCAGTTCTGCAGTACCCCTTCTTCACCCAGCTTTGCAGCAGCCACAACCTTCTACACCAGGTCTGAAGCAGTCTTTGTTCCATCCACTCTGCAGCAGAGACAGCCATCAACAAAAGCTCTATAGCAACCCTTGTTCCCCCTGCTCTGCAGCAGCCACAGCCATCAACACCAGATCTACAGCAGCCCTTATTCTCCCCTGTCTGCGGCAGGCAAGGCCATCAACACCGGCTCTGCAGCAGCCCGTGTTTCCCAACTCTGCAGCAGACACAGCCATCAACACCAGACCTACAGCAGCCCTTATTCTCCTCAGTCTGCAGCAGACCCAGCCATCAACAGCAACTCTGCAGCAGCCCTTATTCCCCCCACTCTGCAGCAGACACAGCAATCAAAACCAGATCTGCAGCAGCCCCTGTTCCCCCACTCTGCAGCAGCCACAGCCATCAACACCACTCCTGCAGCACCCTTTTTCCCCAATCTGCAGCAGACACAGCCATCAACACCAGCACTGCAGCAGCCCTTTTCCCCCCACTCTGCAGCAGACACAGCCATCAACACCATTTCTGCAGCAGCCCGTGTTCCCCCCACTCTGCAGCAGACACAGCAATCAAAACTAGATCTGCAGCAGCCCTTGCTCCCCTACTCTGCAGCAGCCACAGCAATCAACACCAATTCTGCAGCACCCTTTTCACCCAATCTGCAGCAGACACTGCCATCAACACCAGTTCTGCAGCAGCCCGTGTCCCCCCAACTCTGCAGCAGACACAGAAATCAACACCAGCTCTGCAGGAGCCATTGTTCCCTGAGCTCTGCAGAAGACAGAGACATCAACACCTTCTCTGTAGCAGGCCTTATTCCACCCACAACCATCAACACTAGCTCTGCAACAGGCCTTGTTCCCCTTGCTATGCAGCAGACACAGACATCAACACTAGCTCTGCATCCACCCTTGTTCCCATCGCTCTGCATCAGACACAGACATCAACACCAGCTCTGCAGCAACCTTAGTTCCCCCCACTCTGCAGCAGCCACAGCCATCAATACCAGTTCTGCAGTACCCCTTCTTCACCCAGCTTTGCAGCAGCCACAACCTTCAACACCAGGTCTGAAGCAGTCTTTGTTCCATCCACTCTGCAGCAGAGACAGCCATCAACAAAAGCTCTATAGCAACCCTTGTTCCCCCTGCTCTGCAGCAGCCACAGCCATCAACACCAGATCTACAGCAATCCTTATTCTCCCCTGTCTGCAGCAGACACGGCCATCAACACCGGCTCTGCATCAGCCCGTGTTTCCCAACTCTGCAGCAGACACAGCCATCAACACCAGACCAACAGCAGCCCTTATTCTCCTCAGTCTGCAGCAGACCCAGCCATCAACAGCAACTCTGCAGCAGCCCTTATGGCCCCCACTCTGCAGCAGACACAGCAATCAAAACCAGATCTGCAGCAGCCCTTGTTCCCCCCACTCTGCAGCAGACACAGCCATCAACACCACTTCTGCAGCACCCTTTCTCCCCAATCTGCAGCAGACACAGCCATCAACACCAGCACTGCAGCAGCCCTTTACCCCCCTCTGCAGCAGACACATCCATCAACATCAGTTCTGCAGCAGCCCGTGTTCCCCCCACTCTGCAGCAGACACAGAAATCAACACCTGCTCTGCAGGAGCCATTGTTCCCTCAGCTCTGCTGCAGACACAACCATCAACACCAGCTCTGCAACAGGCCTTGTACCCCTTGCTCTGCAGCAGACACAGTGATCCACACCAGGTCGGCAGCAGCCCTTGTTCCCCTGCTCTGCAGCAGAAACAGCCATTAACGCCAGCTTTGCAGCAGTGCTTGTTACCCTCGCTCTGCAGCTGGCACAGCAATCAACCTCAGATCTGCAGCAGCCCTTCTTCCCCACATTCTGCAGGAGACAAAGCCAAAAATACCAACTCTGCAGCAGCCCTTGTTCCCCCTGCTCTGCAGCAAAACAGCCATCAACACCAGCTCTGCAGCTGTCCTTTCACCCCTCACCCTGCAGCAGACAAAGCCTTCAACACTTGCTCTGCTTCTGCCCTAGTTCTCCCAACTCTGCAGCAGACACTGCCATCAACACTAATTCTGCAGTAGCTCTTGTTACCCCCGCTTTGCAGCAGACGCAGCCATCAACACCAGCTCTGCAGCAGCCCTTGATACCCCCACTCTGCAGCAGACACAGCAATCAACCCCAGCTCTGGAACAGCCCTTATTCCCCTAACTCTGCAGCAGACACCCATCAAAACCTCTTCTGGAACAGCCATTGTTCCCCCCGCTATGCAGCAGCTACAGCCATCAAAACCAGCTCTGCAACAGACGTTGTTCCCCACGCTCTGCAGCAGATACAGCCATCAACACCAGCTCTGCAGAAGCCCTAGTTCCACTTGCTCTGCAGCAGACACAGCCAACAACACCAGCTCTGCAGCAGCCCTTCTCCCCCCCACCCCACAGCAACACAGGCATCAACACCAACACAGCAGCAGTCCTTATTCCCCTCACTCTGCAGCAGACACAGGCATTAACACTAGCCCTGCAGCAGGCCTTGTTCTTCCCACTCTGCAGCAGATACCGCCATCAACTCTAATTCTGCAGCAGCACTTGTTACCCCAGCTTTGCAGCAGACACAGCCATCAACACCAGTTCTACAGCCGGCGTTGTTCCACCCGCTATGCAGCAGACACAACCATCAACACCAGCTCTTCAGCAGCCCTTGTTCCCCTTGCTCTGCAGCAGACAAAGCCATCATTACCAGCTCTGCAGCAGCTCTTGTTCCCCCAACTCTGCAGCAGACACAGCTGTCAACACCAGCTCTGCAGCTGCGTTTCTTACTCCCACTCTGCAGCAGAGAGAGCCATTAACACCAACTCTGTAACAGTCCTTGTTCCCCCTGCTCTGTAGCAGACACAGCCATCAACATTAGTTCTGCAGCAGCCCTTGTTCCCCCTCTCTACAGCAGTCACAGCCATGAACACCAGCTCTGCAGCAGAGCAGCCCTTGATGCCACTACTCAGCAATAACAGCCATCAACATCAGCTCTGCAGCAGCCCTTGTTCACACCACTCTGCAGCAGATACAGCCATCATCAAAAGCTCTGCTTTTGCCCTTGTTCCCATCGCTCTGCAGCAGACACAGACATCAACCCCAGCTCTGCAGCAGCCCGTGTTCACCCCACTCTGCAGCAGCCACAGCCATCAACACCAGTTCTGCAGCACCCCTTCTTCACCAAGCTTTGCAGCAGCCACAACCATCAACACCAGCTCTGCAGCAGTCCTTGTTCCATCCACTCTGCAGCAGAGACAGCCATCAACAATAGCTCTATAGCAACCCTTGTTCCCCCCGCTCTGCAGCAGCCACAGCCATCAACACCAGATCTACAGCAGCCCTTATTCTCATCAGTCTGCAGAAGACACAACCATCAACACCAGCTCTGCAAGAGGCCTTGTTCCCCTTGCTCTGCAGCAGACACAGACATCAACACCAGCTCTGCATCCACCCTTGTTCCCATCGCTCTGCAGCAGACACAGACATCAACACCAGCTCTGCAGCAACCCTAGTTTCCCCCGCTCTGCAGCAGCCACAGCCATCAATACCAGTTCTGCATTATCCCTTCTTCACCCACCTTTGCAGCAGCCACAACCTTCAACACCAGGTCTGAAGCAGTCCTTGTTCCATCCACTCTGCAGCAGCCACAGCCATCAACACCACTTCTGCAGCACCCTTTTTCCCCCAATCTGCAGCAGACACAGCCATCAACACCAGCACTGCAGCAACCCTTTTCCCCCCACTCTGCAGCAGACACAACCATCAACACCTTTCCTGCAGCAGCCTGTGTCTCCCACTCTGCAGCAGATACAGAAATCAACACCTGCTCTGCAGGAGCTATTGTTCCCTCAGCCTGCTGCAGACACAACCATCAACACCAGCTCTGCAACAGGCCTTGTACTCCCTTGCTCTGCAGCAGACACAGTGATCACACACCAGGTCGGCTGCAGCCCTTGTCTCTGCTCTGCAGCAGAAACAGCCATTAACGCCAGCTTTGCAGCAGTGTTTTTCACCTCGCCTGCAGCTGGCACAGCAATCAACCTCAGATCTGCAGCAGCCCTTCTTCCCACATTCTGCAGGAGACAAAGCCAAAAATACCAACTCTGCAGCAGCCCTTGTTCCCCTGCTCTGCAGCAACACAGCCATCAACACCAGCTCTGCAGCTGTCCTTTCTCCCTCACCCAGCAGCAGACACAGCCATCAACACTTGCTCTGCAGCTGCCCTAGTTCTCCCAACTCATGTGCAGACACTGCCATCAACACTAATTCTGCAGCAGCTCTTGTTACCGCCGCTTTGCAGCAGACACAGCCATCAACACCAGCTCTGCAGCAGCCCTTTTCCCCCACTCAGCAGCAGACACAGCCATCAACACTAGCTCTATAGCAGTGTTTGTTCCCCTGCTCTGCAGCAGACAAAGCCATCAACACCAGCTCTGCAGCAGCCCTTGATACCCCGCCTTCAGCAGACACAGAAATCAACCCCAGCTCTGGAACAGCCCTTTTTCCCCTCACTCTGCAGCAGACACCCATCAACACCACTTCTGGAACAGCTGCTGTTCCCCCCGCTATGCAGCAGCTACAGCCATCAAAACCAGCTCTGCAACAGACCTTGTTCCCACGCTCTGCAGCAGATACAGCCATCAACACCAGCTCTGCAGAAGCCCTAGTTCCACTTGCTCTGCAGCAGACACAGCCAACAACACCAGCTCTGCAGCAGCCCTTCTCCCCCCCACCCCGCAGCAACACAGGCATCAACACCAACACAGCAGCAGTCCTTATTCCACTCACTCTGCAGCAGACACAGGCATCAACACTAGCCCTGCAGCAGGCCTTGTTCTTCACACTCTGCAGCAGATACCGCCATCAACTCTAATTCTGCAGCAGCACTTGTTATCCCCGCTTTGCAGCAGACACAGCCATCAACACCAGTTCTACAGCCGCCGTTGTTCCCCCCGCTATGCAGCAGACACAACCATCAACACCAGCTCTTCAGCAGCCCTTGTTCCCTTGCTTCTGCAGCAGACAAGCATCATTACTAGCCTGTAGCAGCTCCTGTTCCCCCACCTGCAGTAGACACAGCTGTCAACACCAGCCTGCAGCTGCTTTCTTCCTCCCACTCTGCAGCAGAGAGAGCCATTAACACCAACTCTGCATCAGTCCTTGTCCTCTGCTCTGTAGCAGACACAGCCATCAACATTAGTCTGCAGCAGCCCTTGTTCCCCACTCTGCAGTAGTCACAGCCATGAACACTCTGCCTGCAGCAGAGCAGCCCTTGATGCCACCACTCAGCAATAACAGCCATCACATCAGCCCTGCAGCAGCCCTTGTTCACACCACTCTGCAGCAGACACAGCCATCATCAAAAGCCTGCATCTGCCCTTGTTCCCATTGCTTTGCAGCAGACACAGACATCAACATTAGCTCTGCAGCAGCCCGTGTTCCCCACGCCTGCAGCAGCACAGCCATCAACACCAGATCTACAGCAGCCCTTATTCTCCTCAGTCTGCAGCAGACACAACCAACAACACCAGCTCTGCAGCAGCCCGTGTTTCCCAACTCTGCAGCAGACACAGCCATAAACACCAGACCTTCAGCAACCCTTATTCTCCTCAGTCTGCAGCAGACCCAGCCATCAACAGCAACTCTGCAGCAGCCCTTATTCCCCCCACTCTGCAGCAGACACAGCAATCAAAACCAGATCTGCAGCAGCCCTTGTTCCCCCACTCAGCAGCAGCCACAGCCATCAACACCACTTCTGCTGCACCCTTTTTCCCCCAATCTGCAGCAGACACTGCCATCAACACCAGCTATGCACAGCCCTTTTTTCCCACTCTGCAGCAGACACAGCCATCAGCACCAGTTCTGCAGCAACCCAGGACCCCCAGCTCTGCAGCAGACACAGAAATCACCACCATGCTCTGCAGGAGCCATTGTTCCCTGGAGCTCTGCAGAAGACAGAGACATCAACACCTTCTCTGCAGCAGGCCTTATTCCACCCACTCTGCAGCAGACACAACCATCAAAACCAGATCTGCAACAGGCCTTGTTCCCCTTGCTCTGCAGCAGACACAGCCATCAACACCAGCTCTGCATCCACCCTTGTACCCATCGCTCTGCAGCAGACACAGACATCAACACCAGCTCTGCAGCAACCCTAGTTCCCCCAGCTCTGCAGCAGCCACAGCCAACAATACCAGTTCTGCAGTACCCCTTCTTCACCCAGCTTTGCAGCAGCCACAACCTTCAACACCAGGTCTGAAGCAGTCCTTGTTCCATCCACTCTGCAGCAGAGACAGCCATCAACAAAAGCTCTATAGCAACCCTTGTTCCCCTGCCCTGCAGCAGCCACAGCCATCAACACCAGATCTACAGCAGCTCTTATTTCCCCTGTCTGCAGCAGACACGGCCATCAACACTGCTCTGCAGCAGCCTGTTTCCTGCAACTCTGCAGCAGACACAGCCATCAACACCAGACCTACAGCAGCTCCTTATTCTCCTCAGTCTGCAGCAGACCCAGCCATCAACAGCAACTCTGCAGCAGCCCTTATTCCCCCCACTCTGCAGCAGACACAGCAATCAAAACCAGATCTGCAGCAGCCCTTGTTCCCCCACTCTGCAGCAGCCAAAGCCATCAACACCAGTTCTGCAGAGGCCCTTTTCCCCCAATCTGCAGCTGACACAGAAATCAACACCAGCTCTGCAGCAGCCCTTTTCCCCCCACTCTGCAGCAGACACAGCCATCAACACCAGTTCTGCAGCAGCCCGTGTTCCCCCCACTCTGCAGCAGACACAGAAATCAACACCTGCTCTGCAGGAGCTATTGTTCCCTCAGCTTTGCTGCAGACACAACCATCAACACCAACTCTGCAACAGGCCTTGTACCCTTGCTCTGCAGCAGACACAGTGATCAACACCAGGTCGGCTAGCAGCTTCTTGTTTCCCTGCCCCTGCAGCAGAAACAGCCATCAACACCAGCTTTCCAGCAGTGCTTATTACCCCGCCTGCAGCTGGCAAAGCAATCAACCCTCAGATCTGCAGCAGCTCTTCTTCCCACATTCTGCAGGAGACAAAGCTAAAATACCAACTCTGCAGCAGCCCTTGTTCACCCTGCTCTCCCAGCAACACAGCCATCAACACCAGCTCTGCAGCTGTCCTTTCTCCCTCACCCTGCAGCAGACACAGCCATCAACACTTGCTCTGCAGCCACCCTAGTTCTGTTAACTCTGCAGACACTGCCATCAACACTAATTCTGCAGTAGCTCTGTTACCCCCGCTTTGCAGCAGACACAGCCATCAACACCAGCTCTGTAGCAGCACTTTTTCCCCATCAGCAGCAGACACAGCCATCAACACTAGTCTCTAGCAGTGTTTGTCTCCTGCCTGCAGCAGACAAAGCCATCAACACCAGCCTCGCAGCAGCCCCTTGATCCCCCGCCTGCAGCAACACAGTAATCAACCCCAGCTCTGGAACAGCCCTTGTTCCCCTCACTCTGCAGCAGACACACATCAACACTACTCTGAACAGCTGTTGTTCCCCCCGCTATGCAGCAGCTACAGCCATCAAAACCAGCTCTGCAACAGACGTTGTCCCTAGGCTCTGCAGCAGATACAGCTTATCAACACCAGCTCTGCAGAAGCCCTAGTTCCACTTGCTCTGCAGCAGACACAGCCAACAACACCAGCTCGGCAGCAGCCCTTCTCTCCCCCACCCCGCAGCAACACAGGCATCAACACCAACACAGCAGCAGTCCTTATTCCCCTCACTCTGCAGCAGTCACAGGCATCAACACTAGCCCTGCAGCAGGCCTTGTTCTTCCCAGTCTGCAGCAGATACCGTCATCAAATCTAATTCTGCAGCAGCACTTGTTACCACCGCTGTGCAGCGGACACAGCCAACAACACCAGTTCTACAGCCGCCGTTGTTCCCCCAGCTACGCAGCCGACACAACCATCAACACCAGCTCTTCAGCAGTCCTTGTTCCCCTTGCTCTGCAGCAGACAAAGCTATCAATACCAGCTCTGCAGCAGCTCTTGTTCCCCCACTTCCAGCAGACACAGCTGTCAACACCAGCTCTGCAGCAGCTCTCTCCTCCCACTCTGCAGCAGAGACAGCCATCAATCACCAACTCTGCAGCAGTCCTCTGTTCCTGCTCCAGCAGACACAGCCATCAACATTAGTTCTGCAGCAGCCCTTGTTTCCCCACTCTGCAGCTGTCACAGCCATCAACACCAGTTCTGCAGCAGCCCGTGTTCCCCCCACTCTGCAGCAGACACAGAAATCAACACCTGCTCTGCAGAAGCCATTGTTCCCTCAGCTCTGCTGCAGACACAACCATCAACACCAGCTCTGCAGCAACCCTAGTTTCCCCCGCTCTGCAGCAGCCACAGCCATCAATACGAGTTCTGCAGTACCCCTTCTTCACCCACCTTTGCAGCAGCCACAACCTTCAACACCAGGTCTGAAGCAGTCCTTGTTCCATCCACTCTGCAGCAGCCACAGCCATCAACACCAGATCTACAGCAGCCCTTATTCTCCACTGTCTGTAGGAGACACGGCCATCAACACTGGCCCTGCAGCAGCCCGTGTTCTTCCCAACCTGCAGCAGACACAGCCATCAACACCAGACCCATAGCAGCCTTATTCTTCCTCAGTCTGCAGCAGACCCAGCCATCAACAGCAACTCTGCAGCAGCCCTTATTCCCCACTCTGCAGCAGACACAGCAATCAAAACCAGATCTGCAGCAGCCCTGGTTCCCCCACTCTGCAGCAGCCACAGCCATCAACACCACTTCTGCAGCACCCTTTTTCCCCAATCTGCAGCAGACACAGCCATCAACACCAGCACTGCAGCAGCCCTTTTCCCCCCACTCTGCAGCAGACACAACCATCAACACCATTTCTGCAGCAGCCCGTGTTCCCCCCAATCTGCAGCAGATACAGAAATCAACACCTGCTCTGCAGGAGCCATTGTTCCCTCAGCTCTGCTGCAGACACAACCATCAACACCAGCTCTGCAACAGGCCTTGTACCCCTTGCTCTGCAGCAGACACAGTGATCCACACCAGGTCGGTAGCAGCCCTTGTTCCCCTGCTCTGCAGCAGAAACAGCCATTAACGCCAGCTTTGCAGCAGTGCTTGTTACCCTGGCTCTGCAGCTGGCACAGAGCAATCAACCTCAGATCTGCAGCAGCCCTTCTTCCCACATTCTGCAGGAGACAAAGCCAAAAATACCAGCTCTGCAGCAGCCCTTGTTCACCCTGCCTGCAGCAACACAGCCATCAACACCAGCTCTGCAGCTGTCCTTTCTCCCCTCACCCTGCAGCAGACATAGCCATCAACACTTGCTCTTGCAGCCACCCTAGTTCTCCTAACTCTGCAGCAGACCCTGCTATCAACACTAATTCTGCAGCAGCTCTGTTACCCCGCTTTGCAGCAGACACCATCAACACCAGCTCTGCAGCAGCCCTCTTTTCCCCACTCAGCAGCAGACACAGCCATCAACACTAGCTCTGTAGCAGTGTTTGTTCCCCCTGCTCAGCAGCAGACAAAGCCATCAACACCAGCTCTGCAGCAGCCCTTGATCCCCCCGCTCTGCAGCAAACACAGTAATCAATCCCAGCTCTGGAACAGCCCTTGTTCCCCTCTTTCTGCAGCAGACACCCATCAACACCACTTCTGGAACAGCCGTTGTTCCCCCCGCTATGCAGCAGCTACAGCCATCAAAACCAGCTCTACAACAGACCTTGTTCCCCTCGCCTGCAGCAGATACAGCCATCAACACCAGCTCTGCAGAAGCCCTAGTTCCACTTGGCTCTGCAGCAGACACAGCCAACAACACCCAGCCTCGGCAGCAGCCCCTTCCCACCCCGCAGCAACACAAGCTTCAACACCAACACAGCAGCAGTCCTTATTCCCTCACTCTGCAGCAGTCACAGGCATCAACACTAGCCCTGCAGCAGGCCTTGTTCTTCACACTCTGCAGCAGATACCGCCATCAACTCTAATTCTGCAGCAGCACTTGTTACCCCCGCTTTGCAGCAGACACAGCCATCAACACCAGTTCTACAGCCGTCGTTGTTACCCCTGCTATGCAGCAGACACAACCATCAACACCAGCTCTTCAGCAGTCCTTGTTCCCCTTGCTCTGCAGCAGACAAAGCTATCAATACCAGCTCTGCAGCAGCTCTTGTTCCCCCCACTCTCCAGCAGACACAGCTGTCAACAGCAGCTCTGCAGTAGCTCTTCTTCCTCCCACTCTGCAGCAGAGACAGCCATCAACACCAACCCTGCAGCTGTCCTTGTTCCTTCTGCTCTGTAGCAGACACAGCCATCAACATTAGTTCTGCAGCAGCCCTTGTTCCCCCACTCTGCAGCAGACACAGAAATCAACACCTGCTCTGCAGAAGCCATTGTTCCCTCAGCTCTGCTGCAGACACAACCATCAACACCAGCTCTGCAGCAACCCTAGTTTCCCCCGCTCTGCAGCAGCCACAGCCATCAATACCAGTTCTGCAGTACCCCTTCTTCACCCACCTTTGCAGCAGCCACAACCTTCAACACCAGGTCTGAAACAGTCCTTGTTCCATCCACTCTGCAGCAGAGACAGCCATCAACAAAAGCTCTATAGCAACCATTGTTCCCCCTGCTCTGCAGCAGCCACAGCCATCAACACCAGATCTATAGCAGCTCTTATTCTCCCTGTCTGTAGCAGACACGTGCCATCAACACCGCCCTAGCAGCCCATGTTTCCCAACCTGCTGCAGACACAGCCACTCAACACCAGACCTACAGCAGCCCTTATTCTCCTCAGTCTGCAGCAGCACCCAGCCATCAACAGCAACTCTGCAGCAGCCCTTATTCCCCACTCTGCAGCAGACACAGCAATCAAAACCAGATCTGCAGCAGCCTTTGTTCCCCCCACTCTGCAGCAGCCACAGCCATCAACACCACTTCTGCAGCACCTTTTTCCCCAATCTGCAGCAGACACAGCCATCAACACCAGTACTGCAGCAGCCCTTTTCCCACTCTGCAGCAGACACAACCATCAACACTATTCTGCAGCAGCCCGTGTGTTCCCCACTCTGCAGCAGATAGAAATCAACACCTGCTCTGCAGGAGCCATTGTTCCCTCAGCTCTGCTGCAGACACAACCATCAACACCAGCTCTGCAACAGGCCTTGTACCCCTTGCTCTGCAGCAGACACAGTGATCCACACCAGGTCGGCAGCAGCCCTTATTCCCCTGCTCTGCAGCAGAAACAGCCATTAATGCCAGCTTTGCAGCAGTGCTTGTTACCCTGGCTCTGCAGTTGGCACAGCAATCAACCTCAGATCTGCAGCAGCCCTTCTTCCCCACATTCTGCAGGAGACAAAGCCAAAAATACCAACTCTGCAGCAGCCCTTGTGCCCCCTGCTCTGCAGCAACACAGCCATCAACACCAGCCCTGCAGCTGTCCTTTCTCCCCTCACCCTGCAGCAGACACAGCTATCAACACTTCTTCCGCAGCTGCCCTAGTTCTCCCCAACTCTGCGGCAGACACTGCCATCAACACTAATCTGGCAGCAGCTCTTGTTACCCCTCTTTGCAGCAGACAACAGCCATCAACACCAGCTCCCAGCAGCCCTTTTTTTCCCACTCAGCAGCAGACACAGCCATCAACACTAGCTCTGTAGTAGTGTTTGTCTCTGCCTGCAGCAGATAAAGTCATCAACACCAGCTCCTGCAGCAGCCCTTGATACCCCCACCTGCAGCAGACAAGCAATCAACCACAGCTCTGGAAGGCCTTTTCCCTCCTCCTGCAGCAGACACCCATCAACACCACTTCTGAACAGCCGCTGTTCCCCTGGCATGCAGCAGCTACAGCCATGAAACCAGCTCTGCAACAGACCTTGTTCCCACGCCTCTGCAGCAGATACAGCCATCAACACCAGCTCTGCAGAAGCCCTAGTTCCACTTTGCCTGCAGCAGACACAGCCAACAACACCAGCCCTGCAGCAGCCCTCTCCCACCCCACAGCAACACAGGCATCAACACCAACACAGCAGCTGTCCTATTCCCTCACTCTGCAGCAGACACAGGCATCAACACTAGCCCTGCAGCAGGCCTTGTTCTTCACACCTGCAGCAGATACCGCCATCAACTCTAATTCTGCAGCAGCACTGCCACCCCATTGCAGCAGACACAGCCATCAACACCAGTTCTACAGCCGTTGTTTCCCCCGCTATGCAGCAGACACAACCATCAACACCAGCTCTCTGCAGCCCTTGTTCCCCTTGCTCTGCAGCAGACAAACCATCAATACCAGCTCCTGCGGCAGCTCTTGTTCCCCACTCTGCAGCAGACACAGCTGTCCAGCGTTCAGCTCTGCAGCTGCTTTTCTTCCTCCCACTATGCAGCAGAGAGCCATTAACACCAACTCTGAACACCGGCTCTGCATCAGCCGTGTTTCCCAACCTGCAGCAGACACAGCCATCAACACCAGACCAACAGCAGCCCTTATTCTCCTCAGTCTGCAGCAGACCCAGCCATCAACAGCAACTCTGCAGCAGCCCTGTGCCCCCACTCTGCAGCAGACACAGCAATCAAAACCAGATCTGCAGCAGCCCTTGTTCCCCACTCTGCAGCAGACACAGCCATCAACACCACTCCTGCAGCACCTTTCTCCCCCAATCTGCAGCAGACACAGCCATCAACACCAGCACTGCAGCAGCCCCCCCCTCTGCAGCAGACACATCCATCAACATCAGTCTCTGCAGCAGCCTGCTGTCCCCCACTCTGCAGCAGACACAGAAATCAACACTGCCTCTGCAGGAGCCATTGTTCCCTCAGCTCTGCTGCAGACACAACCATCAACACCAGCTCTGCAACAGGCCTTGTACCCCTTGCTCTGCAGCAGACACAGTGATCCACACCAGGTCGGCAGCAGCCCTTGTTCCCCTGCTCTGCAGCAGAAACAGCCATAACGCACCAGCTTTGCAGCAGTGCTTGTTACCCTCGCTCTGCAGCTGGCACAGCAATCAACCTCAGATCTGCAGCAGCCCTTCTTCCCCACATTCTGCAGGAGACAAAGCCAAAAATACCAACTCTGCAGCAGCCCTTGTTCCCCCTGCTCTGCAGCAAAACAGCCATCAACACCAGCTCTGCAGCTGTCCTTCACCCCCTCACCCTGCAGCAGACAAAGCCTTCAACACTTGCTCTGCTGCCCTAGTTCTCCCAACTCTGCAGCAGACACTGCCATCAACACTAATTCTGCAGTAGCTCTGTTACCCCTGGCTTTGCAGCAGACGAGCCATCAACACCAGCTCCAGCAGCCTTGATACCCCCACTCTGCAGCAGACACAGCAATCCAACCCCAGCTCTGGAACAGCCCTTATTCCCCTAATGCAGCAGACACCCATCAAAACCTCTTCTGGAACAGCCATTGTTCCCCGCATGCAGCAGCTACAGCCATCAAAACCAGCTCTTGCAACAGACGTTGTTCCCCACGCTCTGCAGCAGATACAGCCATCAACACCAGCTCTGCAGAAGCCCTAGTTCCACTTGCTCCTGCAGCGAACAACCAACAACACCAGCTCTGCAGCAGCCCTTCTCCCCCACCCACAGCAACACAGGCATCAACACCAACACAGCGCAGTCCTAATTCCCTACTCTGCAGCAGACAGAGCATTAACACTGGCCAGCAGGCCTTGTTCTTCCCACTCTGCAGCAGAATACGCCATCAACTCTAATTCTCCAGCAGCACTTGTTACCCCAGCTTTGCAGCAGACACAGCCATCAACACCAGTTCTACAGCCGCCCGTTTGTTCCACCCGCGGCATGCAGCAGACACAACCATCAACACCAGCTCTTCAGCAGCCCTTGTTCCCTTGCTCTGCAGCAGACAAAGCCATCATTACCAGCTCTGCAGCAGCTCTTGTTCCCCCAACTCTGCAGCAGACACAGCTGTCAACACCAGCTCTGCAGCTGCGTTTCTTACTCCCACTCTGCAGCAGAGAGAGCCATTAACACCAACTCTGTAACAGTCCTTGTTCCCCCTGCTCTGTAGCAGACACAGCCATCAACATTAGTTCTGCAGCAGCCCTTGTTCCCCCTCTCTACAGCAGTCACAGCCATGAACACCAGCTCTGCAGCAGAGCAGCCCTTGATGCCACTACTCAGCAATAACAGCCATCAACATCAGCTCTGCAGCAGCCCTTGTTCACACCACTCGCAGCAGATACAGCCATCATCCAGAAAGCTCTGCATCTGCCCTTATTCCCATCGCTCTGCAGCGAGACACGACACTCAACCCCAGCTCTGCAGCAGCCCGTGTTCACCCCACTCTGCAGCAGCCACAGCCATCAACACCAGTTCTCACCTTCCCTTCTTCACCAAGCTTTGTAACAGCACAACCATCAACACCAAGCTCTGCAGCAGTCCCTTGTTCCATCCACTCTGCAGCAGAGACAGCCATCAACAATAGCTCCTATAGCAACCTTGTTTCCCCGCCCTGCAGCAGCCACAGCCATCAACACCAGATCTACAGCAGCCCTTATTCTCATCAGTCTGCAGAAGACACAACCATCAACACCAGCTCTGCAAGAGGCCTTGTTCCCTGCTCTGCAGCAGACACAGACATCAACACCAGCTCTGCATCCACCCTTGTTTCACCGCTCTGCAGCAGACACAGACATCAACACCAGCTCTGCAGCAACCCCAGTTTCCCCGCTCTGCCAGCAGCCACAGCCATCAATACCAGTTCTGCATTATCCCTTCTTCACCCACCCTTGCAGCAGCCGCAACCTTCAACACCAGGTCTGAAGCAGTCCTTGTTCCATCCACTCTGCAGCAGCCACAGCCATCAACACCACTTCTGCAGCACCCTTTTTCCCCCAATCTGCAGCAGACACAGCCATCTACACCAGCACTGCAGCAACCCTTTTCCCCCCACTCTGCAGCAGACACAACCATCAACACCATTTCTGCAGCAGCCTGTGTTCCCCCCACTCTGCAGCAGATACAGAAATCAACACCTGCTCTGCAGGAGCCATTGTTCCCTCAGCTCTGCTGCAGACACAACCATCAACACCAGCTCTGCAACAGGCCTTGTACCCCTTGCTCTGCAGCAGACACAGTGATCCACACCAGGTCGGCTGCAGCCCTTGTTCCCCTGCTCTGCAGCAGAAACAGCCATTAACGCCAGCTTTGCAGCAGTGCTTGTTACCCTCGCTCTGCAGCTGGCACAGCAATCAACCTCAGATCTGCAGCAGCCCTTCTTCCCCACATTCTGCAGGAGACAAAGCCAAAAATACCAACTCTGCAGCAGCCCTTGTTCCCCTGCTCTGCAGCAACACAGCCATCAACACCAGCTCTGCAGCTGTCCTTTCTCCCCTCACCCAGCAGCAGACACAGCCATCAACACTTGCTCTGCAGCTGCCCTAGTTCTCCCAACTCTGCGGCAGACACTGCCATCAACACTAATTCTGCAGCAGCTCTTGTTACCGCCGCTTTGCAGCAGACACAGCCATCAACACCAGCTCTGCAGCAGCCCTTTTTCCCCCACTCAGCAGCAGACACAGCCATCAACACTAGCTCTATAGCAGTGTTTGTTCCCCCTGCTCTGCAGCAGACAAAGCCATCAACACCAGCTCTGCAGCAGCCCTTGATACCCCCGCTCTTCAGCAGACACAGAAATCAACCCCAGCTCTGGAACAGCCCTTTTTCCCCTCACTCTGCAGCAGACACCCATCAACACCACTTCTGGAACAGCTGCTGTTCCCCCCGCTATGCAGCAGCTACAGCCATCAAAACCAGCTCTGCAACAGACCTTGTTCCCCACGCTCTGCAGCAGATACAGCCATCAACACCAGCTCTGCAGAAGCCCTAGTTCCACTTGCTCTGCAGCAGACACAGCCAACAACACAAAGCTCTGCAGCAACCCTCTTCCCCCCCACCCGCAGCAACACAGGCATCAACACCAACACAGCAGCAGTCCTATTCCTCCCACTCTGCAGCAGACACAGGCATCAACACTAGCTCCGCAGCAGGCCTTGTTCTTCACTCTGCAGCAGATACCATCAACTCTAATCTGCAGCAGCACTTGTTACCCCGCTTGCAGCAGACACAGCCATCAACACAGTCTGCAGCCGCCGTTATTCCCCCCTGCCATGCAGCAGACACAACCATCAACACCAGCTCAGCAGCCCTTGTTCCCCTTGCTCTGCAGCAGACAAAGCCATCATTACCAGCTCTGCAGCAGCTCCTGTTCCCCCCACTCTGCAGTAGACACAGCTGTCAACACCAGCTCTGCAGCTGCTTTTCTTCCTCCCACTCTGCAGCAGAGAGAGCCATAACACCAACTCTGCATCAGTCCTTGTTCCCCCTGCTCTGTAGCAGACACAGCCATCAACATTAGTTCTGCAGCAGCCCTTGTTCCCCCACTCTGCAGCAATCACAGCCATGAACACCAGCTCTGCAGCAGAGCAGCCCTTGATGCCACTACTCAGCAATAACAGCCATCAACATCAGCTCTGCAGCAGCCCTTGTTCACACCACTCTGCAGCAGACACAGCCATCATCAAAAGCTCTGCATCTGCCCTTGTTCCCATTGCTTTGCAGCAGACACAGACATCAACACCAGCTCTGCAGCAGCCCGTGTTCCCCACGCTCTGCAGCAGCCACAGCCATCAACACCAGATCTACAGCAGCCCTTATTCTCCTCAGTCTGCAGCAGACACAACCAACAACACCAGCTCTGCAGCAGCCCGTGTTTCCCAACTCTGCAGCAGACACAGCCATCAACACCAGACCTTCAGCAGCCCTTATTCTCCTCAGTCTGCAGCAGACCCAGCCATCAACAGCAACTCTGCAGCAGCCCTTATTCCCCACTCTGCAGCAGACACAGCAATCAAAACCAGATCTGCAGCAGCCCTTGTTCCCCCACTCTGCAGCAGCCACAGCCATCAACACCACTTCTGCAGCACCCTTTTTCCCCCAATCTGCAGCAGACACTGCCATCAACACCAGCTATGCACAGCCCTTTTCCCCCCACTCTGCAGCAGACACAGCCATCAGCACCAGTTCTGCAGCAACCCGTGACCCCCCAGCTCTGCAGCAGACACAGAAATCAACACCAGCTCTGCAGGAGCCATTGTTCCCTGAGCTCTGCAGAAGACAGAGACATCAACACCTTCTCTGCAGCAGGCCTTATTCCACCCACTCTGCAGCAGACACAACCATCAAAACCAGATCTGCAACAGGCCTTGTTCCCCTTGCTCTGCAGCAGACACAGCCATCAACACCAGCTCTGCATCCACCCTTGTACCCCATCGGCTCTGCAGCAGACACAGACATCAACACCAGCTCTGCAGCACCTAAGTTCCCCAGCTCTGCAGCAGCCACAGCCAACAATACCAGTTCTGCAGTACCTTCTTCACCCAGCTTTGCAGCAGCCACAACCTTCAACACCAGGTCTGAAGCAGTCCTTGTTCCATCCACTCTGCAGCAGAGACAGCCATCAACAAAAGCTCTATAGCAAGCCCTTGTTCCCTGCTCCCAGCAGCCACAGCCATCAACACCAGATCTACAGCAGCCCTTATTCCCCTGTCTGCAGCAGCGACACGGCCATCAACAGCGGCTCTGCAGCAGCCCGTGTTTCTACAACTCTGCAGCAGACACAGCCATCAACACCAGACCCACAGCAGCCCTTATTCTCCTCAGTCTGCAGCACCCAGCCATCAACAGCAACTCTGCAGCAGCCTTATTCCCCACTCTGCAGCAGACACAGCAATCAAAACCAGATCTGCAGCAGCCCTTGTCCCCACTCTGCAGCAGCCACAGCCATCAACACCAGTTCTGCAGCAGGCCCTCCTCCCCAATCTGCAGCAGACACAGCCATCAACACCAGCTCTGCAGCAGCCCTTTCCCCACTGCAGCAGACACAGCCATCAACACCAGTTCTGCAGCAGCCCGTGTTCCCCCCACTCTGCAGCAGACACAGAAATCAACACCTGCTCTGCAGGAGCCTATTTTCCTCAGCTTTGCTGCAGACACAACCATCAACACCAACTCTGCAACAGGCCTTGTACCCCTTGCTCTGCAGCAGACACAGTGATCAACACCAGGTCGGCAGCAGCCCTTGTTCCCCTGCCCTGCAGCAGAAACAGCCATCAACACCAGCTTTCCAGCAGTGCTTATTACCCTCGCGCTGCAGCTGGCAAAGCAATCAACCTCAGATCTGCAGCAGCTCTTCTTCCCCACATTCTGCAGGAGACAAAGCCAAAATACCAACTCTGCAGCAGCCCTTGTTCACCCTGCTCTCCAAGCAACACAGCCATCAACACCAGCTCTGCAGCTGTCCTCTCCCTCACCCTG
Organism: Neoceratodus forsteri; assembly: GCA_016271365.2. Classification (NCBI taxonomy): domain Eukaryota; kingdom Metazoa; phylum Chordata; order Ceratodontiformes; family Ceratodontidae; genus Neoceratodus; species Neoceratodus forsteri. Next base: position 1,842,688,819 of record CM057449.1, read on the forward strand.
CAGCAGACACAGCCATCAACACTTGCTCTGCAGCCACCCTAGTTCTGCCAACTCCGCGTGCGAGACACTGCCATCAACACTAATTCTGCAGTAGCTCTTGTTACCCCGCTTTGCAGCAGACACAGCCATCAACACCAGCTCTCCAGCAGCCCTTTTCCCACTCAGCAGCAGACACAGCCATCAACACTAGCTCTGCAGCAGTGTTTGTTCCCCTGCTCTGCAGCAGACAAAGCCATCAACACCAGCTCTGCAGCAGCCCTCTTGATCCCCGCTCTGCCAGAAGCACAGCAATCAACCCCAGCTCTGGAACAGCCCTTGTTCTTCCTCACTCTGCAGCAGACACCCATCAACAACACTTCTGGAACAGACGCTGTTCCCCGCTATCGCAGCAGCTACAGCCATCAAAACCAGCTCTGCAAACAGACCTTGTTCCCCTCATCTGCAGCAGATACAGCCATCAACACCAGTCTGCAGAAGCCCTAGTTCCACTTGCTCTGCAGCAGACACAGCCAACAACACCATGGCAGCAGCCCTTCTCCCCACCCCGACAACACAGCGGCATCAACACCACACAGCAGCAGTCCCTTATTCCCCCACTCTGCAGCAGTCACAGGCATCAACACTAGCCTACAGCAGGCCTTGTTCTTCCCAGTCTGCAGCAGATACCGTCAGCAAATCTAATTCTGCAGCAGCACCATGTACCACCCGCTCTGCAGCGGACAGCCAACAACACCAGTTCTACAGCCAAGCTGTTGCCCCAGCCATGCAGCAGACACAGCCATCAACACCAGCTCTTCAGCAGTCCATTTCCCCTTGCTCTGCAGCAGACAAAGCTATCAATACCAGCACCCAGCAGCTCTTGTTCCACCCACTCCAGCAGACAGCTGTCAACACCAACTCTGCAGCAGCTCTTCTTCCTCCCACTCTGCAGCAGAGACAGCCATCAATACCAACTCTGCAGCAGTCCTTGTTCCTTCTGCTCTAGTAGCAGACACAGCCATCAACATTAGTTCTGCAGCAGCCTTGTTTCCCCACCTGCAGCAGTCACAGCTATCAACACCAGGTCCTGCAACAGCCCGTGTTCCCCCACACTGCAGCAGACACAGAAATCAACACCTACTCTGCAGTAGCATTGTTCCTCGCTCTGCTGCAGACACAACCATCACACCAGCTCCAGCAACCTAGTTTCCCCCTCTGCAGCAGACCAGCCATCACAAATTCTGCGCAACCCTCTTCCCCACCTTTGCAGCAGCCACAACCTCAACACCTCACAAAACAGTCCTTGTTCCATCACCTGCAGCCACAGCCATCAACACAAGTCTACAGCAGCCCTTATTCTCCACTGTCTGCCAGCAGACAAGCCATCAACACCGGCCCTGCAGCAGCCCGTGTTTCCAAACTGCAGCAGACACAGCCATCAACACCAGACCACAGCAGCCCTTATTCTCCTCAGTCTGCAGCAGAACCCAGCCATCAACAGCAACTCTGCAGCAGCCCTTATTCCCCACTCTGCAGCAGACACAGCAATCAAAACCAGATCTGCAGCAGCCCTGGTTCCCCACTCTGCAGCAGCCACAGCCATCAACACCACTTCTGCAGCACTTTTCCCCAATCTGCAGCAGACACAGCCATCAACACCAAACCGCCAGCAGCCCTTTCCCCACACTGCAGCAGACACAGCCATCAACACCAGTTCTGCAGCAGCCCGTGTCCCCCAATCTGCAGCAGATGCAGAAATCAACACACCTGCTCTGCAGGAGCCATGTGTTCCCTCAGCTCTGCTGCAGACACAACCATCAACACCAAATCTGCAACAGGCATTGTACCCTTGCTCTGCAGCAGACACAGTGATCCACACCAGGTCGGTAGCAGCCCTTGTTCCCCTGCTCTGCAGCAGAAACAGCCATTAACGCCAGCTTTGCAGCAGTGCTTATTACCCTGGCTCTGCAGCTGGCACAGCAATCAACCTCAGATCTGCAGCAGCCCTTCTTCCCCACATTCTGCAGGAGACAAAGCCAAAAATACCAACTCTGCAGCAGCCCTTGTTCACCCTGCTCTGCAGCAACACAGCCATCAACACCAGCTCTGCAGCTGTCCTTTCTCCCCTCACCCTGCAGCAGACACAGCCATCAACACTTGCTCTGCAGCCACCCTAGTTCTCCCAACTCTGCAGCAGACACTGCCATCAACACTAATTCTGCAGCAGCTCTTGTTACCCCACTTGCAGCAGACACGCCATCAACACCAACTCTGCAGCAGCCTCTTTCCCCCACTCAGCAGCAGACACAGCCATCAACACTAGCTCTGCAGCAGTGTTTTGTTCCCCTGCTCTGCAGCAGACAAAGCCATCAACACCAGCTCTGCAGCAGCCCTAATCCCCCGCTCTGCACCAAAACACAGCAATCAACCCCAGCTCTGGAACAGCCCTTGTTCCCCTCTCTGCAGCAGACACCATCAACACCATTCTGGAACAGCGCTTGTTCCCCCCACATACAGCAGCTACAGCCATCAAAACCAGCTCTGCAACAGACCTTGTTCCCCACGCTCTGCAGCAGATACAGCCATCAACACCAGCTCTGCAGAGCCCTAGTTCCACTTGCTCTGCAGCAGACACAGCCAACAACACCAGCTCGGCAGCAGCCCTTTCCCACACCCGCAGCAAGCAAAGCTTCAACACCAACACAGCAGCAGTCCTTATTCCCCCACTCTGCAGCAGTACACCAGCCATCAACACCAGCCCTGCAGCAGGCCTTATTCTCACACTCTGCAGCAGATACCGCCATCAACTCTAAATCTGCAGCAGCACTTAGTACTCCCCGCTCTGCAGCAGACACAGCCATAACACCAGTTCTACAGCACCCGTTAACACCCCTGCTGCAGCAGACACAACCATCAACACCAGCCTTCAGCAGTCCTTGTTCCCCTTGCTCTGCGGCGAACAAAAGCCATCAGCACCAGCTCTGCAGCAGCTCGTATTACCTCTCCAGCAGACACAGCTATCAACAGCAGCTCTGCAGGAGCCATTCTTCCCCCAACTCTGCAGGAAGACAGCCACATCAACACCAACCCTGCAGCTGTCCTTGTTCCTTCTGCTCTATAGCAGACACAGCCATCAACAATCATCTCTGCAGCAGCCCTTGTTCCCCACCCTGCAGCAGACACAGAAATCAACACCTGCTCTGCAGAACCATTGTTCCCTCAGCTCTGCTGCAGACACAACCATCAACACCATCAGCCTGCAGCAACCTAAGTTTCCCCGCTCTGCAGCAGCCACAGCCATCAATACCAGTTCTGCAGTACCCTTCTTCACCCACCTTTGCAGCAGCCACAACCTTCAACACCAGGTCTGAAAACGTCCTTGTTCCATCTACTCTGCAGCAGAGACAGCATCAACAAAAGCTCTATATGGCCCTTGTTCCCCTGCCCTGCAGCAGCCACAGCCATCAACACCAGATCTACAGCAGCCTTATTCTCCCTGCCTCTGCAGCAGACACGGCCATCAACACCGCCCCAGCAGCCCATGTTTCCCAACTCTAAGCAGACACAGCCATCAACACCAGACCTACAGCAGCCCTTATTCTCCTCAGTCCCAGCAGCAGACCAGCCATCAACAGCAACTCTGCAGCCAGCCCTTATTCCACACTGCAGCAGAACACGGCAATCAAAACCAGATCTGCAGCAGCCTTTGTTCCCCACTCTGCAGCAGCCACAGCCATCAACACCAGTTCTGCAGCAGCAGCACCACACAATCTGCAGCAGACACAGCCATCAACACCAGTCTGCAGCAGCCCTTTCCACACTGCAGCAGACACAACCAACACCAGTTCTGCAGCAGCCAGGTGTTCCCACTCTGCAGCAGACGCAGAATCAACACCTGCTCCGCAGGGCCAGACTATTCCCTCAGCTTTGCTGCAGACACAACCATCAACACCAGCTCTGCAAAGCAGGCCTTGTACCCTTGCTCTGCAGCAAAGACAGTAGATCCACACCAGGTCCGCAGCAGCCCTTATTCCCTGCTCTGCAGCAGAAACAGCCATTAACGCCAGCTTTGCAGCAGTGCTTATTACTCCTGGCTCCGCAGCTGGGCACAGCAATCAACCCCAGATCTGCAGCAGCCCTTCTTCCCACATTCTGCAGGAGACAAAGCAAAAATACCAACTCTGCAGCAGCCCTTGAACTTACCTGCTCTGCAGCAACACAGCCATCAACACCAGCTCTGCAGCTGTCCTTTCTCCCTCACCCTGCAGCAGACACAGCCATCAACACCCACGCCGCAGCTGCCCTAGTTCTCCCAACTCTGCGGCAGACACTGCCATCCAACACTAATCTGCAGCAGCTCTTGTTACACCTCATGCAGCAGACAGACGCCATCAACACCAGCTCTGCAGCAGCCCTTTTTTCCCACTCAGCGGCAGACACAGCCATCAACACTAGCTCTGCCAATAGTGTTGCTCCCCTGCTCTGCAGCAGACAAAGCCATCAACACCAGCTCCTGCAGCAGCCGCCTGATACCCCACTCAGCAGCAGACAAAGCAATCAACACCAGCTCTGAACAGCCCTTGTCCCCTCACTCTGCAGCAGACACCCATCAACACCACTTCTGGAACAGCCGCTGTTCCCCCTGCACAGCAGCTACAGCCATCAAAACCAGCTCTGCAACAGACCTTGTTCCCCACGCTCTGCAGCAGATACAGCCATCAACACCAGCTCTGCAAAGCCTAGTTCCACTTTGCTCTGCAGCAGACACAGCCAACAACACCAGCTCTGCAGCAGACCCTCCCCACCCCACAGCAACACAGCGCATCAACACCAACACAGCAGCAGTCCTTATTCCCCTCACTCTGCAGCAGACACAGGCATCAACACTAGCCCTGCAGCAGGCCTTGTTCTTCCCACTCTGCAGCAGATACCGCCATCAACTCTAATTCTGCAGCAGCACTTGTTACCCCCGCTTTGCAGCAGACACAGCCATCAACACCAGTTCTACAGCCGCCGTTGTTCCCCCCGCTATGCAGCAGACACAACCATCAACACCAGCTCTTCAGCAGCCCTTGTTCCCCTTGCTCTGCAGCAGACAAAGCCATCATTACCAGCTCTGCAGCAGCTCCTGTTCCCCCCACTCTGCAGTAGACACAGCTGTCCAACACCAGCTCTGCAGCTGCTTTTCTTCCTCCCACTATGCAGCAGAGAGAGCCATTAACACCAACTCTGCATCAGTCCTTGTTCCCCCTGCTCTGTAGCAGACACAGCCATCAACATTAGTTCTGCAGCAGCCCTTGTTCCCCACTCTGCAGCAGTCACAGCCATGAACACCAGCTCTGCAGCAGAGCAGCCCTTGATGCCACTATCAGCAATAACAACCATCAACATCAGCGCTGCAACACCTATTCCACCACTCTGCAGCAGACACAGCCATCATCAAGCTCTGCATCTGCCCTTGTTCCCATTGCTTTTGCAGCAGACACGAACATCAACACCAGCTCTGCAGCAGCCCGTGTTCTCCAACTCTGCAGCAGCCACAGCCATCAACACCAGATCTACAGAGCCCTTATTCTCCTCAGTCTGCAGCAGACACAACCAACAACACCAGCTCTGCAGCAGCCCGTGTTTCCCAACTCTGCAGCAGACACAGCCATCAACACACAGACTATTCAGCAGCCCTTATTCTCCTCAGTCTGCAGCAGACCCAGCCATCAACAACAACTCTGCAGCAGCCCTTATTCCCCACTCTGCAGCAGACACAGCAATCAAAACCAGATCTGCAGCAGCCTTGTTCCCCACTCTGCAGCAGCCACGGCCATCAACACCACTTACTGCAGCACCCTTTTTCCCCAATCTGCAGCGAGACACAGCCATCAACACCAGCTTTACAGCCCTTTTCCCCCACTCTGCAGCAGACACAGCCATCAGCACCAGTTCTGCAGCAGCCCGTGACTAGCTCTGCAGCAGACACAGAAATCAACACCAGCTCTGCAGGAGCCATTGTTCCCTGAGCTCTACAGAAGACAGAGACATCAACACCTTCTCTGCAGCAGGCCTTATTCCACCCACTCTGCAGCAGACACAACCATTCAAAACCAGCTCTGCAACAGGCCTTGTTCCCCTTACTCAGCACCGACACAGCCATCAACACCAGCTCTGTATCCACCCTTGTTCCCCATCGGCTCTGCAGCAGACACAGACATCAACACCAGCTCTGCAGCAACCTAGTTCCCCCGCTCTACGGCAGCAACAGCCATCAATACCAGTTCTGCGGTACCCTTCTTCACCCAGCTTTGCCAGCAGCCACACCCAACTAACACCAGGTCTGGAAGCGGTCCTTGTTCCATCCATCTGCAGCAGAGACAGCCATCAACAAGCTCTATAGCAACCCTTGTTCCCCTCTCCGCAGCAGCCACAGCCATCAACACCAGATACAGCAGCGCCAATACTCCCTGTCTGCAGCGAACACGACCATCAACACCGGCTCTGCAGCAGCCACTGTTTAACTCTGCAGCGAAACACAGCCATCAACACCAGGCGCTGACAGCCATATTCTCCTCAGTCTGCAGCAAACCCAGCCATCGCAACAACTCTGCACCTGCCCGCCTTCCCCCACTCTGCAGCAAACGCAGCAATCAAAACCAGATTGGCAGCAGCCCTTGTTCCCCACTCTGCAGCAGCCACAGCCATCAACACCAGTTCTGCAGCAGCCAGCACCCCAATCTGCAGCAGACACAGCCATCAACACCAGCTCTGCAGCAACCCCTTCCACTCTGCCGGCAGACACAGCCATCAACACCAGTTCTGCGGCAGCCACGTGTCCCCACTCTGCAGCAGACGGAAATCAACACCTGCTCTGCAGGAGCTATTGTTCCCTCAGCTTTGCTGCAGACACAACCATCAACACCAGCTCTGCAACAGGCCTTGTACGCCTTGCTCTGCAGCAGACACTGTGATCAACACCAGGTCGGCAGCAGCCCTTGTTCCTCTGCCCTGCAGCAGAAACAGCCATCAACACCAGCTTTGCAGCAGTGCTTATTACCCTCGCTCTGCAGCTGGCACAGCAATCAACCTCAGATCTGCAGCAGCCCTTCTTCCCCACATTCTGCAGGAGACAAAGCCAAAAATACAAACTCTGCAGCGGCCCATTGTTCACCCTGCTCTGCACCAACGCTACAGCCATCAACACCAGCTCTGCAGCTGTCCTTTCTACCTCACCCTGCAGCAGGCACGCCATCAACACTTGCTCTGCAGCCACCCTAGTTCTGCCAACTCTGCGGCGAACACTGCCATCATCACTAATTCTGCACTGCTCTTGTTGCCCGCTTTGCAGACACAGACATCAACACCAGCTCTGCACCACCCCTTTTTCCCCACTCAGCAGAACACAGCCATCAACACAGCTCTGCAGCAGTGTTTGTTCCCCACCGCTCTGCAGCAAACAAACCATCAACACCAGCTCTGCAGCAGCCCTTGATCCCCCCGCTCTGCAGCAAACACAGTAATCAACCCCAGCTCTGGAACAGCCCTTGTTCCCCTCACTCTGCAGCAGACACCCATCAACACCACTTCTGGTACAGCCGTTGTTCCCCCCGCTATGCAGCAGCTACAGCCATCAAAACCAGCTCTGCAACAGACCTTGTTCCCCTCGCTCTGCAGCAGATACAGCCATCAACACCAGCTCTGCAGAAGCACATGTTCCAACGCTCTGCAGCCAGACACAGCCAACAACACCAGCTCGGCAGCCCTTCTCCCCCACCGCAGCAACACACAGGCATCAACACCAACACAGCAGCAGTCTCATTCACTCCGCTACAGCAGCAGTCACGAGCAACAACACCAGCCCTGCAACAGGCCTTAGTTCTTCCCACTCTACAGCAGAAACCACCATCAACACTAACTCGGCAGCAGCCTATTACCCCGCTTTGCAGCAGACACAGCCATCAACACCGCTCACAGCAGCCCGTTGTTCCCCAGCTATGCAGCAGACACAACCATCAACACCAGCTCCAGCAGTCCTTGTTCCATTGCTCTGCAGCAGACAAAGCTATCAATACCACCTCTGCAGCAGCTCTTGTTCCCCACTCTCCAGGAACACAGCTGTCAACACCAGCTCTGCAGCAGCTCTTCTTCCTCCCACTCTGCAGCAGAGACATCCATCAACACCAACTCTGCAGCAGTCCTTGTTCCTTCTGCTCTGCAGCAGGACACAGCCATCAACATTAGTTCTGCAGCAGCCTTGTTCCCCACTCTGCAGCAGTCCAATCATCAACACCAGTTACAGCAGCCCGTGTTCCCCCACTCTGCAGCAGACACAGAAATCAACACCTGCTCTGCAGAAGCCATTGTTCCCTCAGCTCTGCAGACACAACCATCAACATCAACTCTGCAACAGCCCTTGTACCCCTTGCTCTGCAGCAAAACAGTGATCAACACCAGGCGGCGGCAGCCCATCATTCCCAGCTCTGCAGCGAAACGGCCATCAACACCAGCTTACGCGGTGCTTGTTACCCTCGCTCTGCAGCTAGCACAGCAATCAACCTCGAGATCTGCAGCAGCCCTTCTTCCCCCAATTCTGCAGGAGACAAAGCCAAAAATACCAAGTCGAGCAGCTAGTTCCCCTGCTCTGCACCAACACAGCCATCAACACCAGCTCTGCGGCTGTCCTTTTCTCCCCTCACCCTGCAGCAGACACGACCATCAACACTTTTCTGCAGCTGCCCTAGTTCTCCCAACTCTGTGGCGAACACTGCCATCAACACTAATTCTGCAGCAGCTCTTGTAACAGCGTTTGCAGCAGACACAGCCATCAACTGCCAGCTCTGCAGCAGCCCTTTTTCCCCACTCAGCAGCAGACACGGCCATCAACTCTGAGCTCTGTAGCAGTGTTTGTTCCCTGCTCTGCAGCAGACAAAACCATCAACACCAGCCCTGCAGCAGCCCTTGATACCCCCGCTCTGCAGTAGACACAGCAATCAACCCCAGCTCTGGAACAGCCCTTGTTTCCCTCACTCTGCAGCAGACACCCATTAACACCACTTCTGGAACAACCGTTGTTCCCCACCGCAATACAGGAGCTACAGCCATCAAAACCAGCTCTGCAACAGACCTTGTTCCCCCCGCTCTGCAGCAGACACAGCCATCAACACCAGCTGTGCAGAAGCCCCAGTTCCACTTGCTCTGCAGCAGACACAGCCAACAACACCAGCTCTGCAGCAGCCCTTCTCCCCCCCTTCGCTTCAACACAGGCATCAACACCAACACAGCAGCAGTCCTATTCCCTCTCACTCTGCAGCAGACACGAGCATCAACACTAGCCCTAGCGCAGGCCTTGTTCTTCCCACTCTGCAGCAGATACCGCCATCAACTCAAATTCTGCAGCAGCACTTGTTACCCCCGCTTTGCAGCAGACACAGCCTTCAACACCAGTTCTACAGCCGCTGTTGTTCCCCCCGCTATGCAGCAGACACAACCATCTACACCAGCTCTTCAGCAGCCCTTGTTCCACTTGCTCTGCAGCAGACAAAGCCATCAATACCAGCTCTGCAGCAGCTCTTGTTCCCCCCACTCTGCAGCAGACACAGCTGTCAACACCAGCTCTGCAGCTGCTCTTCTTCCTCCCACTCTGCAGCAGAGAGAGCCATCAACACCAACTCTGCAGGAGTCCTTGTTCCCCCTGCTCTGTAGCAGACACAGCCATCAACATTTGTTCTGCAGCAGCCCTTGTTCCCCCACTCTGCAGCAGTCACAGCCATGAACACCATCTCTGCAGCAGAGCAGCCCTTGATGCCCCTACTCAGCAATAACAGCCATCAACATCAGCTCTGCAGCAGCCCTTGTTCACACCACTCTGCAGCAGACACAGCCATCATCAAAAGCTCTGCATCTGCCCTTGTTACCATCGCTCTGCAGCAGACACAGACATCAACACCAGCTCTGCAGCAGCCCGAGTTCCCCCCGCTCTGCAGCAGCCACAGCCATCAACACCAGTTCTGCAGCACCCCTTCTTCACCCAGCTTTGCAGCAGCCACAACCATCAACACCAGCTCTGCAGCAGTACTTGTTCCATCCACTCTGCAGCAGAGACTGCCATCAACAATAGCTCCATAGCAACCCTTGTTCCACCCGCTCTGCAGCAGCCACAGCCATCAACACCAGATCTACAGCAGCCCTTATTCTCCTAAGTCTGCAGCAGACACGGCCATCAACACCGGCTCTGCAGCAGACCGTGTTTTCCAACTCTGCAGCAGACACAGCCATCAACACCAGACCTACAGCAGCCCTTATTCTCCTCAGTCACAGCAGACCAGCCATCAACACAACTCTGCAGCAGCCCTTATTCCCCCCACTCTGCAGCAGACACAGCAATCAAAACCAGATCTGCAGCTGCCCTTGTTTCCCCACTCTGCAGCAGCCACAGCCATCAACACCAGTTCTGCAGCAGCCCTTTTCCCCCAATCTGCAGCAGACACAGCCATCAACACCTGTTCTGCAGCAGCCCGTGTTCCCCCCACTCTGCAGCAGACACAGAAATCAACACCTGCTCTGCAGGTGCTATTGTTCCCTCAGCTTTGCTGCAGACACAACCATCAACACCAGCTCTGCAACAGGCCTTGTACCCCTTGCTCTGCAGCAGACACAGTGATCAACACCAGGTCGGCAGCAGCCCTTGTTCCCCTGCCCTGCAGCAGAAACAGCCATCAACACCAGCTTTGCAGCAGTGCTTATTACCCTCACTCTGCAGCTGGCACAGCAATCAACCTCAGATCTGCAGCAGCCCTTCTTCCCCACATTCTGCAGGAGACAAAGCCAAAATACCAACTCTGCAGCAGCCTTGTTCACCCTGCTCTGCAGCAACACAGCCATCAACACCAGCTCAGCTGTCGCTCTTCCCCCACCCTGCAGCAGACACAGCCATCAACACTTGCTCTGCAGCCACCCTAGTTCTCCCAATCCCTGCGGCAGACACTGCCATCAACACCAATTCCTGCAGCAGCTCTTGTTACCCCGCTTTGCAGCAGACACAGCCATCAACACCAGCTCTGCAGCAGCCCTTTTTCCCCAATCAGCAGCAGACACAGCCATCAACACAAGCTCTGTAGCAGTGTTTGTTCCCCTGCTCTGCAGCAGCACAAAGCTATCAACACCAGCTCTGCAGCAGCCCTTGATCCCCCCGCTCTGCAGCAAACACAGTAATCAACCCCAGCTCTGGAACAGCCCTTGCTCCCCTCACTCTGCAGCAGACACGCATCAACACCACTTCTGGAACAGCTGTTGTTCCCCCCGCTATGCAGCAGCTACAGCCATCAAAACCAGCTCTGCAACAGACCTTGTTCCCCTTGCTCTGCAGCAGACACAGCCAACAACACCAGCTCGGCAGCAGCCCTTCTCCCCCCCACCCCGCAGCAACACAGGCATCAACACCAACACAGCAGCAGTCCTTATTCCCCTCACTCTGCAGCAGTCACAGGCAGCAACACTAGCCCTGCAGCAGGCCTTGTTCTTCCCACTCTGCAGCAGATACCGTCATCAAATCTAATTCTGCAGCAGCACTTGGTACCACCGCTTTGCAGCGGACACAGCCATCAACACCAGTTCTACAGCCGCCGTTGTTCCCCCCGCTATGCAGCCGACACAACCATCAACACCAGCTCTTCAGCAGTCCTTGTTCCCCTTGCTCTGCAGCAGACAAAGCTATCAATACCAGCTCTGCAGCATCTCTTGTTCCCCCCACTCTCCAGCAGACACAGCTGTCAACACCAGCTCTGCAGCAGCTCTTCTTCCTCCCACTCTGCAGCAGAGACAGCCATCAACACCAACTCTGCAGCAGTCCTTGTTCCTTCTGCTCTGTAGCAGACACAGCCATCAACATTAGTTCTGCAGCAGCCCTTGTTCCCCCACTCTGCAGCAGTCACAGCCATCAACACCAGTTCTGCAGCAGCCCGTGTTCCCCCCACTCTGCAGCAGACACAGAAATCAACACTTGCTCTTCAGAAGCCATTGTTCCCTCAGCTCTGCTGCAGACACAACCATCAACACCAGCTCTGCAGCAACCCTAGTTTCCCCCATTCTGCAGCAGCCACAGCCATCAATACCAGTTCCTGCAGTACCCTTCTTCACCCAACCTTTGCAGCAGCCACAACCTTCAACACCAGGTCTGAAGCAGTCCTTGTTCCATCCACTCTGCAGCAGAGACAGCCATCAACAAAAGCTCTATAGCAAACCGTTGTTCCCCCTGCTCTGCAGCAGCCACAGCCATCAACATCAGATCTACAGCAGCCCTTATTCTCCCCTGTCTGTAGCAGACACGGCCATCAACACCGGCTCTGCAGCAGCCCGTGTTTCCCAACTCTGCAGCAGATACAGCCATCAACACCAGACCTACAGCAGCCAATATTCTCCTCAGTCTGCAGCAGACCCAGCCATCAACAGCAACTCTGCAGCAGTCCTTATTCCCCCACTCTGCAGCAGCCACAGCCATCAACACCACTTCTGCAGCACCCTTTTTCCCCAAATCTGCAGCAGACACAGCCATCAACACCAGCACTGCAGCAGCCCTTTTCCCCCCACTCTGCAGCAGACACAACCATCAACACCATTTCTGCAGCAGCCCGTGTTCCCCCCACTCTGCAGCAGATACAGAAATCAACACCTGCTCTGCAGGAGCCATTGTTCCCTCAGCTCTGCTGTGCAGACACAACCATCAACACCAGCTCTGCAACAGGCCTTGTACCCCTTGCTCTGCAGCAGACACAGTGATCCACACCAGGTCGGCAGCAGCCCTTGTTCCCCTGCTCTGCAGCAGAAACAGCCATTAATGCCAGCTTTGCAGCAGTGCTTGTTACCCTGGCTCTGCAGCTGGCACAGCAATCAACCTCAGATCCTGCGCAGCCCTTCTTCCCACATTCTGCAGGAGACAAAATAAAAATACCAACTCTGCAGCAGCCCTTGTTCTGCCCTGCTGCAGCAACACACGCCATCAACACCAGCTCTGCAACTGTCCTTTCTCCCCTCTCCCTGCAGCAGACACAGCCATCAACACTTGCTCTGCAGCTGCCCTAGTTCTCCCAACTCTGCGGCAGACACTGCCATCAACACTAATTCTGCAGCAGCTCTTGTTATCCCCGCTTTGCAGCAGACAGAGCCATCAACACCAGCTCTGCAGCAGCCCTTTTTCCCCCACTCAGCAGCAGAAACAGCCATCAACACTAGCTCTGTAGCAGTGTTTGTTCCTCCTGCTCTGCAGCAGACAAAGCCATCAACACCAGCTCTGCAGCAGCCCTTGATCCCCCCGCTCTGCAGCAAACACAGTAATCAACCCCAGCTCTGGAACAGCCCTTGTTCCCCTCACTCTGCAGCAGACACTCATCAACACCACTTCAGGAACAGCCGTTGTTCCCCCCGCTATGCAGCAGCTACAGCCATCAAAACCAGCTCTGCAACAGACCTTGTTCCCCTCGCTCTGCAGCAGATACAGCCATCAACACCAGCTCTGCAGAAGCCCTAGTTCCACTTGCTCTGCAGCAGACACAGCCAACAACACCAGCTCGGCAGCAGCCCTTCTCCCCCCCCCCACCCCGCAGCAACACAGGCATCAACACCAACACAGCAGCAGTCCTTATTCCCCTCACTCTGCAGCAGTCACAGGCATCAACACTAGCCCTGCAGCAGACCTTGTTCTTCCCACTCTGCAGCAGATACCGTCATCAACTCTAATTCTGCAGCAGCACTTGTTACCCCCGCTTTGCAGTGGACACAACCATCAACACCAGCTCTGCAACAGGCCTTGTACCCCTTGCTCTGCAGCAGACACAGTGATCCACACCAGGTCGGCAGCAGCCCTTGTTCCCCTGCTCTGCAGCAGAAACAGCCATTAACGCCAGCTTTGCAGCAGTGCTTGTTACCCTGGCTCTGCAGCTGGCACAGCAATCAACCTCAGATCTGCAGCAGCCCTTCTTCCCCACATTCTGCAGGAGACAAAGCCAAAAATACCAACTCTGCAGCAGCCCTTGTTCCCCCTGCTCTGCAGCAACACAGCCATCAACACCAGCTCTGCAGCTGTCCTTTCTCCCCTCACCCTGCAGCAGACACAGCCATCAACACTTGCTCTGCAGCTGCCCTAGTTCTCCCAACTCTGCGGCAGACACTGCCATCAACACTAATTCTGCAGCAGCTCTTGTTACCCCCGCTTTGCAGCAGACACAGCCATCAACACCAGCTCTGCAGCAGCCCTTTTTCCCCCACTCAGCAGGAGACAAAGCCATCAACACCAGCTCTGCAGCAGCCCTTGATACCCCCGCTCTGCAGCAGACACAGTAATCAACCCCAGCTCTGGAACAGCCCTTTTTCCCCTCACTCTGCAGCAGACACCCATCAACACCACTTCTGGAACAGCCGCTGTTCCCCCCGCTATGCAGCAGCTACAGCCATCAAAACCAGCTCTGCAACAGACCTTGTTCCCCACGCTCTGCAGCAGATACAGCCATTAATACCAGCTCTGCAGAAGCCCTAGTTCCACTTGCTCTGCAGCAGACTCAGCCAACAACACCAGCTCTGCAGCAGCCCTTCTCCCCCCCAACCCGCAGCAACACAGGCATCAACACCAACACAGCAGCAGTCCTTATTCCCCTCACTCTGCAGCAGACACAGGCATCAACACTAGCCCTGCAGCAGGCCTTGTTCTTCACACTCTGCAGCAGATACTGCCATCAACTCTAATTCTGCAGCAGCACTTGTTACCCCCGCTTTGCAGCAGACACAGCCATCAACACCAGTTCTACAGCCGCCGTTGTTCCCCCCGCTATGCAGCAGACACAACCATCAACACCAGCTCTTCAGCAGCCCTTGTTCCCCTTGCTCTGCAGCAGACAAAGCCATCATTACCAGCTCTGCAGCAGCTCCTGTTCCCCCCACTCTGCAGTAGACACAGCTGTCAACACCAGCTCTGCAGCTGCTTTTCTTCCTCCCACTCTGCAGCAGAGAGAGCCATTAACACCAAGTCTGCATCAGTCCTTGTTCCCCCTGCTCTGTAGCAGACACAGCCATCAACATTAGTTCTGCAGCAGCCCTTGTTCCCCCACTCTGCAGCAGTCACAGCCATGAACACCAGCTCTGCAGCAGAGCAGCCCTTGATGCCACTACTCAGCAACAACAGCCATCAACATCAGCTCTGCAGCAGCCCTTGTTCACACCACTCTGCAGCAGACACATCCATCATCAAAAGCTGTGCATCTGCCCTTGTTCCCATTGCTTTGCAGCAGACACAGACATCAACACCAGCTCTGCAGCAGCCCGTGTTCCCCCAACTCTGCAGCAGCCACAGCCATCAACACCAGATCTACAGCAGCCCTTATTCTCCTCAGTCTGCAGCAGACACAACCAACAACACCAGCTCTGCAGCAGCCCGTGTTTCCCAACTCTGCAGCAGACACAGCCATCAACACCAGACCTTCAGCAGCCCTTATTCTCCTCAGTCTGCAGCAGACCCAGCCATCAACAGCAACTCTGCAGCTGCCCTTATTCCCCCCACTCTGCAGCAGACACAGCAATCAAAACCAGATCTGCAGCAGCCCTTGTTCCCCCACTCTGCAGCAGCCACAGCCATCAACACCACTTCTGCAGCACCCTTTTTCCCCCAATCTGCAGCAGACACAGCCATCAACACCAGCTATGCACAGCCCTTTTCCCCCCACTCTGCAGCAGACACAGCCATCAGCACCAGTTCTGCAGCAGCCCGTGACCCCCCAGCTCTGCAGCAGACACAGAAATCAACACCAGCTCTGCAGGAGCCATTGTTCCCTGAGCTCTGCAGAAGACAGAGACATCAACACCTTCTCTGCAGCAGGCCTTATTCCACCCACTCTGCAGCAGACACAGCCATCAACACCAGCGCTGCATCCACCCTTGTTCCCATCGCTCTGCAGCAGACACAGACATCAACACCAGTTCTGCAGCAACCCTAGTTCCCCCCGCTCTGCAGCAGCCACAGCCATCAATACCAGTTCTGCAGTACCCCTTCTTCACCCAGCTTTGCAGCAGCCACAACCTTCAACACCAGGTCTGAAGCAGTCCTTGTTCCATCCACTCTGCAGCAGAGACAGCCATCAACAAAAGCTCTATAGCAGCCCTTGTTCCCCTGTCTGCAGCAGCCACAGCCATCAACACCAGATCTACAGCAGCCCTTATTCTCCCCTGTCTGCAGCAGACACGGCCATCAACACCGGCTCTGCAGCAGCCCGTGTTTCCCAACTCTGCAGCAGACACAGCCATCAACACCAGACCTATAGCAGCCCTTATTCTCCTCAGTCTGCAGCAGACCCAGCCATCAACAGCAACTCTGCAGCTGCCCTTATTCCCGCCACTCTGCAGCAGTCACAGCCATCAACACCAGTTCTGCAGCAGCCCGTGTTCCCCCCACTCTGCAGCAGACACAGAAATCAACACCTGCTCTGCAGAAGGCATTGTTCCCTCAGCTCTGCTGCAGACACAACCATCAACACCAGCTCTGCAGCAACCCTAGTTTCCCCCGCTCTGCAGCAGCCACAGCCATCAATACCAGTTCTGCAGTACCCCTTCTTCACCCACCTTTGCAGCAGCCACAACCTTCAACACCAGGTCTGAAGCAGTCCTTGTTCCATCCACTCTGCAGCAGAGACAGCCATCAACAAAAGCTCTATAGCAACTGTTGTTCCCCCTGCTCTGCAGCAGCCACAGCCATCAACACCAGATCTACAGCAGCCCTTATTCTCCCCTGTCTGTAGCAGACACAGCCATCAACACCGGCTCTGCAGCAGCCCGTGTTTCCCAACTCTGCAGCAGACACAGCCATCAACACCAGACCTACAGCAGCCCTTATTCTCCTCAGTCTGCAGCAGACCCAGCCATCAACAGCAACTCTGCAGCAGCCCTTATTCCCCCACTCTGCAGCAGACACAGCAATCAAAACCAGATCTGCAGCAGCCCTTGTTCCCCCCACTCTGCAGCAGCCACAGCCATCAACTCCACTTCTGCAGCACCCTTTTTCCCCCAATCTGCAGCAGACACAGCCATCAACACCAGCACTGCAGCAGCCTTTTCCCCTCACTCTGCAGCAGACACAACCATCAACACCATTTCTGCAGCAGCCCGTGTTCCCCCCACTCTGCAACAGATACAGAAATCAACACCTGCTCTGCAGGAGCCATTGTTCCCTCAGCTCTACTGCAGACACAACCATCAACACCAGCTCTGCAACAGGCCTTGTACCCCTTGCTCTGCAGCAGACACAGTGATCCACATCAGGTCGGCAGCAGCCCTTGTTCCCCTGCTCTGCAGCAGAAACAGCCATTAATGCCAGCTTTGCAGCAGTGCTTGTTACCCTGGCTCTGCAGCTGGCACAGCAATCAACCTCAGATCTGCAGCAGCCCTTCTTCCCCACATTCTGCAGGAGACAAAGCCAAAAATACCAACTCTGCAGCAGCCCTTGTTCCCCCTGCTCTGCAGCAACACAGCCATCAACACCAGCTCTGCAGCTGTCCTTTCTCCCCTCCCTGCAGCAGACACAGCCATCAACACTTGCTCTGCAGCTGCCCTAGTTCTCCCAACTCTGCGGCAGACACTGCCATCAACACTAATTCTGCAGCAGCTCTTGTTAACCCCGCTTTGCAGCAGACACAGCCATCAACACCAGCTCTGCAGCAGCCCTTTTTCCCCCACTCAGCAGCAGACAAAGCCATCAACACCAGCTCTGCAGCAGCCCTTGATACCCCCGCTCTGCAGCAGACACAGCAATCAACACCAGCTCTGGAACAGCCCTTTTTCCCCTCACTCTGCAGCAGACACCCATCAACACCACTTCTGGAACAGCCGCTGTTCCCCCCGCTATGCAGCAGCTACAGCCATCAAAACCAGCTCATGCAACAGACCTTGTTCCCCACACCTGCAGCAGATACAGCCATCAACACCAGCACTGCAGAAGCCTAGTTCCACTTGCTCTGCAGCAGACTCAGCCAACAACACCAGCTCTGCAGCAGCCCTTCTCCCCCCCCCGCAGCAACACAGGCATCAACACCAACACAGCAGCAGTCCTTATTCCCCTCACTCTGCAGCAGACACAGGCATCAACACTAGCCCTGCAGCAGGCCTTGTTCTTCACACTCTGCAGCAGATACCGCCATCAACTCTAATTCTGCAGCTGCACTTGTTACCCCCGCTTTGCAGCAGACACAGCCATCAACACCAGTTCTACAGCCGCCGTTGTTCCCCCCGCTATGCAGCAGACAAAGCCATCATTACCAGCTCTGCAGCAGCTCCTGTTCCCCCCACTCTGCAGTAGACACAGCTGTCAACACCAGCTCTGCAGCTGCTTTTCTTCCTCCCACTCTGCAGCAGAGAGAGCCATTAACACCAACTCTGCATCAGTCCTTGTTCCCCCTGCTCTGTAGCAGACACAGCCATCAACATTAGTTCTGCAGCAGCCCTTGTTCCCCCACTCTGCAGCAATCACAGCCATGAACACCAGCTCTGCAGCAGAGCAGCCCTAGATGCCACTACTCAGCAATATCAGCCATCAACATCAGCTCTGCAGCAGCCCTTGTTCACACCACTCTGCAGCAGACACATCCATCATCAAAAGCTGTGCATCTGCCCTTGTTCCCATTGCTTTGCAGCAGACACAGACATCAACACCAGCTCTGCAGCAGCCCGTGTTCCCCCAACTCTGCAGCAGCCACAGCCATCAACACCAGATCTACAGCAGCCCTTATTCTCCTCAGTCTGCAGCAGACACAACCAACAACACCAGCTCTGCAGCAGCCCGTGTTTCCCAACTCTGCAGCAGACACAGCCATCAACACCAGACCTTCAGCAGCCCTTATTCTCCTCAGTCTGCAGCAGACCCAGCCATCAACAGCAACTCTGCAGCAGCCCTTATTCCCCCCACTCTGCAGCAGACACAGCAATCAAAACCAGATCTGCAGTAGCCCTTGTTCCCCCACTCTGCAGCAGCCACAGCCATCAACACCACTTCTGCAGCACCCTTTTTCCCCCAATCTGCAGCAGACACTGCCATCAACACCAGCTATGCACAGCCCTTTTCCCCCCACTCTGCAGCAGACACAGCCATCAGCACCAGTTCTGCAGCAGCCCGTGACTCCCCAGCTCTGCAGCAGACACAGAAATCAACACCAGCTCTGCAGGAGCCATTGTTCCCTGAGCTCTGCAGAAGACAGAGACATCAGCACCTTCTCTGCAGCAGGCCTTATTCCACCCACTCTGCAGCAGACACAACCATCAAAACCAGCTCTGCAACAGGCCTTGTTCCCCTTGCTCTGCAGCAGACACAGCCATCAACACCAGCTCTGCATCCACCCTTGTTCCCATCGCTCTGCAGCAGACACAGACATCAACACCAGCTCTGCAGCAACCCTAGTTCCCCCTGCTCTGCAGCAGCCACAGCCATCAATACCAGTTCTGCAGTACCCCTTCTTCACCCAGCTTTGCAGCAGCCACAACCTTCAACACTAGGTCTGAAGCAGTCCTTGTTCCATCCACTCTGCAGCAGAGACAGCCATCAACAAAAGCTCTATAGCAACCCTTGTTCCCCCTGCTCTGCAGCAGCCACAGCCATCAACACCAGATCTACAGCAGCCCTTATTCTCCCCTGTCTGCAGCAGACACGGTCATCAACACCGGCTCTGCAGCAGCCCGTGTTTCCCAACTCTGCAGCAGACACATCCATCAACACCAGACCTACAGCAGCCCTTATTCTCCTCAGTCTGCAGCAGACCCAGCCATCAACAGCAACTCTGCAGCTGCCCTTATTCCCCCCACTCTGCAGCAGACACAGCAATCAAAACCAGATCTGCAGCAGCCCTTGTTCCCCCACTCTGCAGCAGCCACAGCCATCAACACCAGTTCTGCAGCAGCCCTTTTCCCCCAATCTGCAGCAGACACAGCCATCAACACCAGCTCTGCAGCAGCCCTTTTCCCCCCACTCTGCAGCAGACACAGCCATCAACACCAGTTCTGCAGCAGCCCGTGTTCCCCCCACTCTGCAGCAGACACAGAAATCAACACCTGCTCTGCAGGAGCTAGTGTTCCCTCAGCTTTGCTGCAGACACAACCATCAACACCAGCTCTGCAACAGGCATTGTACCCCTTGCTCTGCAGCAGACACAGTGATCAACACCAGGTCGGCAGCAGCCCTTGTTCCCCTGCCCTGCAGCAGAAACAGCCATCAACACCAGCTTTGCAGCAGTGCTTATTACCCTGGCTCTGCAGCTGGCACAGCAATCAACCTCAGATCTGCAGCAGCTCTTCTTCCCCACATTCTGCAGGAGACAAAGCCAAAAATACCAACTCTGCAGCAGCCCTTGTTCACCCTGCTCTGCAGCAACACAGCCATCAACACCAGCTCTGCAGCTGTCCTTTCTCCCCTCACCCTGCAGCAGACACAGCCATCAACACTTGCTCTGCAGCCACCCTAGTACTCCCAACTCTGCGGCAGACACTGCCATCAACACTAATTCTGCATTAGCTCTTGTTACCCCGCTTTGCAGCAGACACAGCCATCAACACCAGCTCTGCAGCAGCCCTTTTTCCCCCACTCAGCAGCAGACACAGCCATCAACACTAGCTCTGTAGCAGTGTTTGCTCCCCCTGCTCTGCAGCAGACAAAGCCATCAACACCAGCTCTGCAGCAGCCCTTGATCCCCCCGCTCTGCAGCAGACACAGCAATCAACCCCAGCTCTGGAACAGCCCTTGTTCCTCTCACTCTGCAGCAGACACCCATCAACACCACTTCTGGAACAGCCGCTGTTCCCCCCGCTATGCAGCAGCTACAGCCATCAAAACCAGCTCTGCAACAGACCTTGTTCCCCACGCTCTGCAGCAGATACAGCCATCAACACCAGCTCTGCAGAAGCCCTAGTTCCACTTGCTCTGCAGCAGACACAGCCAACAACACTAGCTCAGCAGCAGACCTTGTTCCACCCTGGCTCTGCAGCAAATAGTCATCGACACCAAATCTGCAGCAGTCCTTATTCCCCTAGCTCTGCAGCAGATATAGCCATCAACACTAACTCTGCAGCAGGCCTTGTTCTCCACTCTCTGCAGCAGCCACGGCCATCAACACCACTTCTGCAGCAGCTCTTGTTCTCACCGCTCTGCAGCAGACACAGCCAACAACACCAGCTCAGCTCTGCAGCAACATAGCCATGAACACCAACTCTGCAGCAGTCCTTATTCCCCTAACTCTGCAGTAGACACTGTCATCAACACTAGTTCTGCAGCAGACCTTGTTCTCCCCACTCTGCAGGAGACACACCCATCGACACCAGCTCTGCAGCTGCCCTTGATCCCCCTGCTATGCAGCAGACACAGCAATCAACCCAAGCTCTGCAGAAGCCCTAGTTCCACTTGCTCTTCATCAGACACACCCATCAACACCAGCTCTGCAGCAGCCCTTGTTCCCCCTGCTCAGCAGGAAACACAGCAATCAACACCAGCTTTGCAGCAGTCCTTTTTCCCCTCGCTCTGCTGCAGACACAGCCATCAACTCCAGCTCTGCAGCAGCCCTTGTTCCACCTACTCTGCAGCATATACAGCAATCAACACCAGCTCTGAAGCAGCTCTTCGTCCCCCGCTCTGGATCAGACAATGCCATCAACACCAGCTCTGCAGCAGCAATTGCTCCCCCACTCTGCATCAGCCACAGCAATCAACAGCACTTCTGCAGCAGCCGTTCTTCCCCCAGCTCTGCAGCAGTCAGAGCCATGAACACCAGCACTGCAGCAACCCTTGTTCCCCACTCTGCAGCAGCCACAGCCATCAACACCACTTCTGCAGCAGCACTTGTTCCCCCCACTCAGCAGACACATCCGTCAACACCTTCTCTGCAGTTGCTTTTCTTCCCCCACTGGGCAGACATAGCCATCAACACCTGCTTTGCAGCAGCCCTTGTTCCCCCACTCTGCAGCAGCCACAGCCATCAACACCACTTCTGCAGCAGCACTTGTTCCCACCGCTCTGCAGCAGTCACAGCCTTGAGCACCAGCTCTGCAGCAGCCCTTGTTCCCACCACTCAGCAGACCCAGGCATCAACACCAGCTCTACAGCAGCCTTTCCCTACACTCTGGAGCAACTACAGCCACCAACACCAGCTCTGCAGCAGCCCTTGTTCCCCTGCTCTGCAGCAGCCACAGCCATTAAAACCACTTCTGCAGCAGCCCTTGTTCCCACTGTTCTGTAGCAGACACAGCCATCAACACCAGCTCTGAAGCTGCCCTTCTTCCCCCCGTTCTGCAGGAGACAAACCCAAAATCACTAACTCTGCAGCAGTCCTTGTTCTACAAACTCTGCAGCAGACAGAGCCTCCAACATTAGTTCTGCAGCAGCCCTTATTCCCCCTGCTCTGGAGCACACACAGTCATCAACACCAACTCAGCAGCAGTCCTTGTTCCCAACACTATACAGCAGACACAGCCATCAACAGTTCTGCAGCAGCCCTTGTTCCCTCCGCTCTGCAGCAGACACACCCATCAACTCCAGCTCTGCAGCTGCCCTTGTTCCCCCTCTCTGCAGCAGTCACACCCATCAACACCTCTTCTGGAACAGCCATTGTTCTTCACGCTATGCAGCAGCCACAGCCATCAAAACCAGCTCTGCAGAAGCCCTAGTTCAACTTGCCCTGCAGCAGACACAGCCAACATCACCAGCTCTGCAGCAGCCCTTGTTCCCCCCCAGCTCTGCAGGAACATAGCCATCAACACCAACTCTGCAGCAGTCCTTATTCCCCTCACTCTGAAGCAGACACGGCCATCAACACTTGCTCTGCAGTAGGCCTTGTTCTCCCCACTCTGCAGCAGAGACAGCCATCAACACTAATTCTGCAGCTGAACTTGTTACCCCGCTCTGCAGCAGACACAGCTTTCAAGACCAGCCCTGTTGCAGCAGTTATTGCCCCTGCTCTGCTGCAGACAGCCATCAGCCACACTTCTGTAGCAGCCATTTTTCTCCCAACACTGCGGCAGACACACCCATCAACATCAGCTATTCAGCAGCGTTTGTTCCCCCCACTCTGCAACAGACACGCCCATCAACACCAGCTCTGCAGCAGCCCTTGATCCCACCGCTAAGCAGCAGATACAGCAATCAACCCAAGATCTGCTGAAGCCCTAGTTCCACTTGCTCTGCAGCAGACACAGCCATCAACACTAGCTCAGCAGCAGCCACAGCCATCAACACCACTTCTTCAGCAGCCCATGTTCCCTCAGCTCTGCAGCAGTCAGAGCCATGAACACCAGCACTGCAGCAGCCCTTGTTCCCCACTCTGCAGCAGCCACAGCTATCAACACCACTTCTGCAGCAGCACTTGTTCCCCCTACTCAGCAGACACATCCGTCAACACCTTCTCTGCAGTTGCTTTTCTCCCCCCACTAGGCAGACATAGCCATCAACACCTGCTTTGCAGCAGCCCTTGTTCCCCCACTCTGCAGCAGCCCTTGTTCCCACCACTCAGCAGACACAGGCATCAACACCAGCTCTACAGCAGCCCTTTTTCCCTCCACTCTGGGGCAGCTACAGCCACCAACACCAGCTCTGCAGCAGCCCTTGTTCCCCTGCTCTGCACCAGCCACGACCCATCAGCACCAGCTCTGCAGCAGCCCTTGTTCCCCTGCTCTGCAGCAGCCACAGCCATTAACACCACTTCTGCAGCAGCCCTTGTTCCAACTCGGCTTCTGCAGCAGAGACAGAAGCATCAACACCAGCTCTGAAGCTGCCCTTCTTCCCCCCGTGCTGCAGGAGACAAACCCAAAATCACTAACTCTGCAGCAGTCCTTGTTCTACAAACTCTGCAGCAGACACAGCCTCCAACATTAATTTTGCAGCAACCCTAATTCCCCCTGCTCTGGAGCACACACAGTCATCAACACCAACTCAGCAGCAGTCCTTGTTCCCCCCACTATACAGCAGACACAGCCATCAACAGTTCTGCAGCAGCCCTTGTTCCCTCCGCTCTGCAGCAGACACACCCATCAACTCCAGCTCTGCAGCAGCCCTTGTTCCCCCACTCTGCAGCAGTCACACCCATCAACACCTCTTCTGGAACAGCCATTGTTCTTCACGCTATGCAGCAGCCACAGCCATCAAAACCAGCTCTGCAGAAGCCTAGTTCAACTTGCCTGCAGCGAGACACAGCCAACAACACCAGCTCTGCAGCAGCCCTTGTTCCCCCCCAGCTCTGCAGGAACATAGCCATCAACACCAACTCTGCAGCAGTCCTTATTCCCCTCACTCTGCAGCAGACATGGCCATCAACACTAGCTCTGCAGTAGGCCTTGTTCTCCCCACTCTGCAGCAGACACAGCCATCAGCACTAATTCTGCAGCTGAACTTGTTACCCCGCTCTGCAGCAGACACAGCTTTCAAGACCAGCCCTGTTGCAGCAGTTATTGCCCCTGCTCTGCCGCAGACAGCCATCAGCCACACTTCTGTAGCAGCCATTTTTCTCCCCACACTGCGGCAGACACAGCCATCAACATCAGCTATTCAGCAGCGTTTGTTCCCCCACTCTGCAGCAGACACACCCATCAACACCAGCTCTGCAGCAGCCCTTGATCCACCGTAAGCAGCAGATACAGCAATCAACCCAAGCTCTGCTGAAGCCCTAGTTCCACTTGCTCTGCAGCAGACACAGCCATCAACACCAGCTCTGCAGCAGCCTTTGTTCCACCTGCTCTGCAGCAGCCACAGCCATCAACACCAGCTCAGCAGCAGCCCTTGTTCCCCCACTCAACAGAAGCCACAGCCATCACCACCACTTCTACAGCAGTCCTTGTTCCCACAGCTCTGCAGCAGACACAGCCAACAACACCAGCTCTGCAGCAGCCCTTGTTCCCCCCAGCTCTGCAGGAACATAGCCATCAACACCAACTCTGCAGCAGTCCTTATTCCCCTCACTCTGCAGCAGACATGGCCATCAACACTAGCTCTGCAGTAGGCCTTGTTCTCCCCACTCTGCAGCAGACACAGCCATCAACACTAATTCTGCAGCTGAACTTGTTACGCCGCTCTGCAGCAGACACAGCTTTCAAGACCAGCCCTGTTGCAGCAGTTATTGCCCCTGCTCTGCCGCAGACAGCCATCAGCCACACTTCTGTAGCAGCCGTTTTTCTCCCCACACTGCGGCAGACACAGCCATCAACATCAGCTATTCAGCAGCGTTTGTTCCCCCCACTCTGCAGCAGACACACCCATCAACACCAGCTCTGCAGCAGCCCTTGATCCCACCGCTAAGCAGCAGATACAGCAATCAACCCAAGCTCTGCTGAAGCCCTAGTTCCACTTGCTCTGCAGCAGACACAGCCATCAACACCAGCTCTGCAGCAGCCTTTGTTCCACCTGCTCTGCAGCAGCCACAGCCATCAACACCAGCTCAGCAGCAGCCCTTGTTCCCCCACTCAACAGAAGCCACAGCCATCACCACCACTTCTACAGCAGTCCTTGTTCCCACAGCTCTGCAGCAGACAGAGCCAATAACACCAGTTCTGAAGCTGCCCTTCTTCCCCGCGTTCTGCTGGAGATAAAACCAAAAACACCAACTCAGCAGCAGTCCTTGTTCACCCCACTGTACAGCAGACACAGCCATCAATATCATATACACAGCAGTCCTTGTTCACCAACTGTGCAGCAGACACATCCATCAACACCACTTCTGGAACAGCCATTGTTTCCCCCGCTATGCAGCAGCTACAGCCACCAAAACCAGCTCTGCAGAAACCCTAGTTCCACTTGCTCTGCAGCAGACACAGCAACAACACCAGCTCTGCAGCAGACCTTGTCCCCCCCCCAGCTCTGCAGCAAACAGTCATCGACACCAAATATGCAGCAGTCCTTATTCCCCTAGCTCTGCAGCAAACATAGCCATCAACACTAACTCTGCAGCAGGCCTTGTTCTCCCCACTCTGCAGCAGACACACCCATCAACACCAGCGCTGCAGCAGCCCTTGATCCCCCCACTAAGCAGCAGACACAGCAATCAACTCCTGCTCTGCAGCAGCCCTTGTTCCACCTGCTCTGCAGCAGCCACAGCCATCAACACCAGCTCAGCAGCAGCCCTTGTTCCCCCACTCAGCAGCAGCCACAGCCATCAACACCACTTCTGCAGCAGCCCATGTTCCCACAGCTCTGCAGCAGACAGAGCCAATAACGCCAGCTCTGAAGCTGGCCTTCTTCCCCCCGTTCTGCAGGAGATAAAACCAAAATCACCAACTCTGCAGCAGTCCATGTTCCCCCCAATGTACAGCAGACACAGCCATCAACATTTCTGCAGCAGCCCTTGTTCCTCCCACTCTGCAGCAAACACAGGCATCAACACCATACAGACTGCAGTCCTTGTTCATCGACTGTGCAGCAGCCACATCCATCAACACCACTTCTGGAGCAGCCATTGTTTCCCCCGCTATGCAGCAGCCACAGCCATCAAAACCAGCTCTGCAGCAGACCTAGTTCCACTTGCTCTGCAGCAGACACAGCCAACAACACCAGTAGACCTTGTGCCCCCCGGTTCTGCAGCAAATAGTCATCGACACCAAATCTGCAGCAGTCCTTATTACCCGAGCTCTGCAGCAAACATAGCCATCAATACTAACTCTGCAGCAGGCCTTGTTCTCCCCTCTCTGCAGCAGCCACAGCTGTCAGCACCACTTCTGCAGCAGCCCTTGTTCCCCCCGCTCTGCAGCAGACACAGCCATCAACAGTTCTGTAGCAGCCATTGTTCCCCCCGCTCTGCAGCAGATGCAGCCATCAACCCCAGCTCTGCAGCAGCACTTGTTCTCCTCACCCTGCAGCAGACACAGCCATCAGCACCAGATCCACAGCATTCCTTGTTCCCCCACTCTGCAGCAGACACATCCATCAACTCCACTTCTGGAACAACCATTGTTCCCCCCGCTATGCAGCAGCCACGTTCATCAACACCAGCTCTGCAGAAGCCCTAGTTCTAATTGCTCTGCAGCAGACACAGCCATCAACACCAGCTCTGCAACAGCCCTTGTTCCCCCTCGGCTCTGCAGGAACATAGCCATCAACACCAACTCGTCAGCAGTCCTTATTCCCCTAACTCTGCAGCAGACACTGCCATCAACACTAGCTCTGCAGCAGGCCTTTTTCTCCCCACTCTGCAGCAGACACACCCATCAACACCAGCTCTACAGCAGCCCTTGATCCCCCCACTAAGCAGCAGACACAGCAATCAACCCAACCTCTGCAGAAGCCCTTGTTCCACTTGCTCTGCAGCAGACACAGCCAACAACACGAGCTCTGCAGCAGCCCTTGTTCCCCCATTCAGCAGCAGCCACAGCCATCAACACCACTTCTACAGCAGCCCATGTTCCCACAGCTCTGCAGCAGACAGCCAATAACGCCAGCTTTGAAGCTGCCCTTCTTTCCCCCGTTCTGCAGGAGATAAAACCAAAATCATCAACTCTGCAGCAGTCCTTGTTCCCCCCACTGTACAGCAGACACAGCCATCAACAGTTCTGCAGCAGCCCTTGTTCCCCCCACTCTGCAGCAGACACAGCCATCAACACCATACAGACTGCAGTCCTTGTTCACCGACTGTGCAGCAGCCACATCCATCAACACCACTTCTGCAACACCCATTGTACCCCCGCTATGCAGCAGCCACAACCATCAAAACCAGCTCTGCAGAAGCCCTAGTTCCACTTGCTCTGCAGCAGACACAGCCAACAACACCAGCTCTGCAGCAGACCTTGTCCCCTCCCGGCTCTGCAGCAAATAGTCATCGACATTAAATCTGCAACAGTCCTTATTCCCCTAGCTCTGCTGCAGACATAGCCATCAACACTAACTCTGCAGCAGGCCTTGTTCTCCCCTCTCTGCAGCAGCCACGGCCAACAACACCACTTCTGCAGCAGCTCTTGTTCCCACCGCTCTACAGCAGACACAGCCAACAACACCAGCTCAGAAGCAGACCGTGTTCCCCCCCCGGCTCTGCAGCAACATAGCCATCAACACCAACTCCGCAGCAGTCCCTATTCCCCTAACTCTGCAGCAGACACTGCCATCAACACTAGCTCTGCAGCAGGCCTTGTTCTCCCCACTTTGCAGCAGACACACCCATCGATACCAGCTCTGCAGCAGCCCTTGATCCCCCTGCTAAGCAGCAGACAAAGCAATCAACCCAAGCTCTGCAGAAGCCCTAGTTTCACTTGCTCTGCAGCAGACACAGCCAACAACACCAGCTCTGCAGCAGCCCTTGATCCCCATGCTCAGCAGGAGAAACAGAAATCAACACCAGCTTTGCAGCAGTCCTTTTTCTCTTCGCTCTGCTGCAGACACAGCCATCAACTCCAGCTCTGCAGCAGCCCTTGTTCCACCAGCTCTGCAGCAGATACAGGAATGAACACCAGCCCTAAAGCAGCTCTTCGTCCCCCGCTCTGGAGCAGACAATGCCATCAACACCAGCTCTGCAGCAGCAATTGCTCCCCCATTCTGCTGCAGCCACAGCAATCAACACCACTTCTGCAGCAGCCATTTTTCACCTAGCTCTGCAGCAGTAAGAGCCAAGAACACCAGCACTGTAGCAGGTTTTGTTCCCAACACTCAGCAGACACAGCCATCAACACCAGCTCTGCAGCAGTCCTTTTTCTCCCACTAAGCAGACACAGCCATCAACACCTGCTTTGCAGCAGCCCTTGTTTCCCCACTCTGTAGCAGCCACAGCCATCAACACCACTTCTGCAGCAGCACTTGTTCCCCCCACTCAGCAGACACAGCCATCAACACCTTCTCTGCAGCAGCTCTTCTTCCCCCACTAGGCAGAGACAGCCATCAAGACCTGCTTTGCAGAATCCCTTGTTCCCCCACTCTGCAGCAGCCACAGCCATCAACACCACTTCTGCAGCAGCACTTGTTCCCACCGCTCTGCAGCAGTCACAGCAATGAGCACCAGCTCTGCAGCAGCCCTTGTTCCCACCACTCAGCAGACACAGGCATCAACACCAGCTCTACAGCAGCCCTTTTTCCCTCCACTCTGGAGCAGCTACAGCCACCAACACCAGCTCTGCAGCAGCCCTTGTTCCCCTGCTCTGCACCAGCCACAGCCATCAACACCAGCTCTGCAGCAGCCCTTGTTCCCCTGCTCTGCAGCAGCCACAGCCATTAACACCACTTCTACAGCAGCCCTTGTTCCAACCGCTCTGCAGCAGAGACAGCCATCAACACCAGCTCTGAAGTTCCCTTCTTCCCCCCCCGTTCTGCAGGAGACAAACCCTAAATCATTAACTCTGCAGCAGTCCTTGTTCTACAAACTCTGCAGCAGACACAGCCTCCAACATTAGTTCTGCAGCAGCCCTTATTCCCCCTGCTCTGGAACACACACAGCCATCAACACCAACTCAGCAGCAGTCCTTGTTCCCCCCACTGTACAGCAGACACAGCCATCAACAGTTCTGCAGCAGCCCTTGTTCCCTCCGCTCTGCAGCAGTCGCACCCATCAAAACCTCTTCTGGAACAGCCATTGTTCCCCCCATGCTATGCTGCAGCCACAGCCATCAAAACCAGCTCTGCAGAAGCCCTAGTTCAACTTGCTCTGCAGCAGACACAGCCAACTACACCAGCTCTGCAGCAGCCCTTGTTCCCCCCCCCGACTCTGCAGGAACATAGCATTCAGCACCAACTCTGCAGCAGTCCTTATTCCCCTCACTCTGCAGTAGACACAGCCATCAACACTAGCTCTGCAGTAGGCCTTGTTCTCCCCACTCTGCAGCAGACACAGCCATATTCACTAATTCTGCAGCTGAACTTGTTACCCCACTTTGCAGCAGACACAGCTTTCAAGACCAGCCCTGCTGCAGCAGTTATTGCACCCGCTGTGCCACAGACAGCCATCTGCTCCACTTCTGTAGCAGCCGTTTTACTCCCCACACTGCGGCAGACACAGCCATCAACATCAGCTGTGCAGCAGCGTTTGTTCCCCCCACTCTACAGCAGACACACTCAACAACACCAGCTCTGCAGCAGCCCTTGATCCCACCACTACGTAGCAGATACAGCAAACAACCCAAGCTGCAGAAGCCCTGGTTCTGCTTGCTCTGCAGCGAACACAGCCATCAACACCAGCTCTGCAGCAGCCCTTGTTCCCCTCGCTCTGCAGCAGACACAGCCATAAACTCCAGCTCTGCAGCAGCCCTTGTTCCACCTGCTCTGCAGCAGCCACAGCCATCAACACCAGCTCAGCAGCAGCCCTTCTTGCCCCACTCAGCAGCAGCCACAGCCATCAACACCACTTCTACAGCAGCCCTTGTTCCCACAGCTCTGCAGCAGACAGAACCAATAACATCAGCTCTGAAGCTGCCCTTCTTCCCCCCATTCTGCAGAAGATAAAACCAAAAACACCAACTCTGCAACAGTCCTTGTTCCCCCCACTGTACAGCAGACACAGCCATCAACACCATATAGACAGCAGTCCTTGTTCACCGACTGTGCAGCAGACACATCCATCAATACCACTTCGGGAACAGCCATTGTTTCCCCTGCTAGGCAGCAGTCACAGCCATCAAAACCAGCTCTGCGAAGCCCTAGTTCCACTTGCTCTGCAGCAGACACAGCCAACAACACCAGCTCTGCAGCAGACCTTGTCCCCCCCGGCTCTGCAGCAAATAGTCATCAACACCAAATCTGCAGCAGTCCTTATTCCCATACCTCTGCTGCAGACATAGCCATCAACACTAACTCTGCAGCAGGCCTTGTTCTCCCCTCTCTGCAGCAGACACAGTCGTCAACACCACTTCTGCAGCAGCCCTTGTTCCCCCCGCTCTGCAGCAGACACAGCCATCAACAGTTCTGCAGCAGACACAGCCATCAACCACAGCTCTGCAGCAACACTTGTTCTGCTCACCCTGCAGCAGACACAGCCATCAACACCAGATCTACAGCATTCCTTGTTCCCCCACTCTGCAGGAGACACATCCATCAACACCACTTCTGGAACAACCATTGTCCCCTCCGTTATGCAGCAGCCACAATCATCAACACCAGCTCTGCAGAAGCCCTAGTTCCACTTGCTCTGCAGCAGACACAGCCAACACCAGCTCTGCAACAGCATTTGTTCCCCGGCTCTGCAGGAACATAGCCATCAACACCAACTCCGCAGCAGTCCTTATTCCCCTAACTCTGCAGCAGACACTGCCATCAACACCAGCTCTGCAGCAGCCCTTGATCCCCTCGCTAAGGAGCAGACAAAGCAATCAACCCAAGCTCTGCAGAAGCCCTAGTTCAACTTGCTCTGCAGCAGACACAGCCAACTACACCAGCTCTGCAGCAGCCCTTGTTCCCCCCCTGGCTCTGCAGGAACATAGCATTCAGCACCAACTCTGCAGCAGTCCTTATTCCCCTCACTCTGCAGTAGACACAGCCATCAACACTAGCTCTGCAGTAGGCCTTGTTCTCCCCACTCTGCAGCAGACACAGCCATATTCACTAATTCTGCAGCTGAACTTGTTACCCCACTTTGCAGCAGACACAGCTTTCAAGACCAGCCCTGCTGCAGCAGTTATTGCACCCGCTGTGCCACAGACAGCCATCTGCTCCACTTCTGTAGCAGCCGTTTTACTCTGCACACTGCGGCAGACACAGCCATCAACATCAGCTGTGCAGCAGCGTTTGTTCCCCCCACTCTACAGCAGACACACTCAACAACACCAGCTCTGCAGCAGCCCTTGATCCCACCACTAAGCAGCAGATACAGCAAACAACCCAAGCTCTGCAGAAGCCCTAGTTCTGCTTGCTCTGCAGCAGACACAGCCATCAACACCAGCTCTGCAGCAGCCCTTGTTCCCCTCGCTCTGCAGCAGACACAGCCATAAACTCCAGCTCTGCAGCAGCCCTTGTTCCACCTGCTCTGCAGCAGCCACAGCCATCAACACCAGCTCAGCAGCAGCCCTTCTTGCCCCACTCAGCAGCAGCCACAGCCATCAACACCACTTCTACAGCAGCCCTTGTTCCCACAGCTCTGCAGCAGACAGAACCAATAACATCAGCTCTGAAGCTGCCCTTCTTCCCCCCATTCTGCAGAAGATAAAACCAAAAACACCAACTCTGCAACAGTCCTTGTTCCCCCCACTGTACAGCAGACACAGCCATTAACACCATATAGACAGCAGTCCTTGTTCACTAACTGTGCAGCAGACACATCCATCAATACCACTTCGGGAACAGCCATTGTTTCCCCTGCTATGCAGCAGTCACAGCCATCAAAACCAGCTCTGCAGAAGCCCTAGTTCCACTTGCTCTGCAGCAGACACAGCCAACAACACCAGCTCTGCAGTAGACCTTGTCCCCCCCCGGCTCTGCAGCAAATAGTCATCAACACCAAATCTGCAGCAGTCCTTATTCCCATACCTCTGCTGCAGACATAGCCATCAACACTAACTCTGCAGCAGGCCTTGTTCTCCCCTCTCTGCAGCAGACACAGCCGTCAACACCACTTCTGCAGCAGCCCTTGTTCCCCCCGCTCTGCAGCAGACACAGCCATCAACAGTTCTGCAGCAGACACAGCCATCAACCACAGCTCTGCAGCAACACTTGTTCTGCTCACCCTGCAGCAGACACAGCCATCAACACCAGATCTACAGCATTCCTTGTTCCCCCACTCTGCAGGAGACACATCCATCAACACCACTTCTGGAACAACCATTGTCCCCCTCCGTTATGCAGCAGCCACAATCATCAACACCAGCTCTGCAGAAGCCCTAGTTCCACTTGCTCTGCAGCAGACACAGCCAACACCAGCTCTGCAACAGCATTTGTTCCCCCCCCTGGCTCTGCAGGAACATAGCCATCAGCACCAACTCCGCAGCAGTCCTTATTCCCCTAACTCTGCAGCAGACACTGCCATCAACACCAGCTCTGCAGCAGCCCTTGATCAATCCACTAAGCAGCAGACACAGCAATCAACCCAAGCTCTGCAGAAGCCCTAGTTCCACTTGCTCTGCAGCAGACACAGCCAACAACACCAGCTCTGCAGCAGCCCTTGATCCCCCCCACTAAGCAGCAGACACAGCAATCAACCCAAGCTCTGCATAAGCTCTAGATTCACTTGCTCTGCAGCAGACACAGCTATCAACACCAGCTTTGTAGCAGTCCTTTTTCCTCTTGCTCTGCTGCAGACACAGCCATCAACTCCAGCTCTGCAGCAGCCCTGTTCCTCCTGCTCTGCAGCAGATACAGCAATCAACATGAGCTCTGAAGCAGCTCTTGATCCCCGCTCTGGAGCAGACAATGAAATCAACAGCGGCTTGGCAGCAGCAATTGCTCCCCAACTCTGCAGCAGCCACAGCCATCAACAATACTTCTGCAGAAGCCATTCTTCCCCAGCTCTGCAGCAGTCAGAGCCATGAACACCAGCACTGCAGCAGCCCATGTTCCCAAAACTCAGCAGACACAGCCATCAACACCAGTTCTGCAGCAGCCCTTTTTCCCCCACTAAGCAGACACAGCCATAAACACCTGCTTTGCAGTAGCCCTTGTTCCCCCACTTTGCAGCAGCCACAGCCATCAACACCACTTCGGCAGCAGCACTTGTTCCCCCCACTCAGCAGACACAGCCATCAACACCTTCTCTACAGCAGCTCTTCTTCCCCCACTAGGCAGACACAGCCATCAACACCTGCTTTGCAGCAGCCCTTGTTCCCCCACTCTGCAGCAGCCACAGCCATCAACACCACTTCTGCAGCAGCACTTGTTCCCACCGCTCTGCCGCAGTCACAGCCATGAGCACCAGCTCTGCAGCAGCCCTTGTTCCCACCACTCAGCAGACACAGCCTTCAACACCAGCTCTGCAGCAGCCCTTTTTCCCTCCACTCTGGAGCAGCTACAGCCATCAACACCACTTCTGCAGCAGTCCTTGTTCCCCTGCTCTGCAGCAGCCACAGCCATCAACACCAGCTCTGCAGCAGCCCTTGTTCCTCCGCTCTGCAGCAGCCACAGCCATTAACACCACTTCTGCAGTAGCCCTTGTTCACATCGCTCTGCAGTAGACACAGCCATCAACACCAGCTCTGCAGCAGCCCGTGTTCACCTGCTGTGCACCAGCCACAGACATTAACACCAGCTCTGCAGCAGCTCATGTTCCCCCACTCTGCAGCAGCCACAGCCATTAACACCACTTCTGCAGCAGCCCTTGCTCCCACTGCTCGGCAGCAGACACAGCCATCAACACTAGCTCTGAAACTTCCCTTCTTCCCCCCGTTCTGAAGGAGACAAAACCAAAACACCAACTCTGCAGCAGTCCTCATTCTCTCAGCTCTGCAGCAGACAAAGCCACCAACATTAGTTCTGCAGCAGCCCTTATTCCCCCTGTTCTGCAGCACACACAGCCATCAACACCAACTCTGCAGCAGACCTTGTTCACCCCGCTCTGCAGCAGACACAGCCATCAACATTTCTGCAGCAGCCCTTGTTCCCCCCTCTCTGCAGCAGACACAGCCATCAACACCAGATCTACAGCAGTCCTTGTTCCCCCACTCTGCAGCAGCCACATCCATCAACACCACTTCTGGAGCAGCCATTGTTCCCCCCGCTATGCTGCAGCCACAGCCATCAAAACCAGCTCTGCAACAGTCCTTGTTCACCTCGCTCTGCAGCAGACACAGCCATCAACACCAGCTCAGCAGCAGTCCTTGTTCCCCCACTCTGCAACAGCCACAGACTTCGTGACCACTTCTGCGGCAGCCCTTGTTCCCACTGCTCTGCAGCAGACACAGCCATCAACACCAGCTCTGAAGATGCCCTTCTTCCCCCGTTCTGCAGAAGAAAAGGCCAAAAACATTAACTCTGCAGCAGTCCTTGTTCTACAAGCTCTGCTGCAGACACAGCCTCCAACATTAGTTCTGCAGCAGCCCTTATACTCCCTGCTCTGGAGCACACACAGCCATCAACACCAACTCAGCAGCAGTCCTTGTTCCTCCCACTGTACAGCAGACACAGCCATCAACAGTTCTGCAGCAGCCCTTGTTCCCTTCGCTCTACAGCAGACACACCCATCAACCCCAGCTCTGCAGCAGCCCTTGTTCCCCCACTCTGCAGCAGTTACACCCATCATCACCTCTTCTGGAACAGCCATTGTTCCTCACGCTATGCAGCAGCCACAGCCATCAAAACCAGCTCTGCAGAAGCCCTAGTTCAACTTGCTCTGCAGCAGACACAGCCAACAACATCAGCTCTGCAGCAGCTCTTGTTCCCCACTGGTTCTGCAAGAACATAGCCGTCAACACTAACTCTGCAGCAGTCCTTATTCCCCTCACTCTTCAGCAGACACAGCCTTCAACACTAGCTCTGCAGCAGGCCTTGTTCTCCCCACTCTGCAGCAGACACAGCCATCAACAATAATTCTGCAGCTGAACTTGTTACTCCACTCTGCAGCAGACACAGCTTTCAAGACCAGCCCTGCTGCAGCAGTTATTGGCCCCGCTATGCCACAGACAGCCATCAACCCCACTTCTGTAGCAGCCATTTTTCTCCCCATACTGCGGCAGACACAGCCATCAACATCAGCTATGCAGCAGTGTTTGTTCCCACCACTCTACAGCAGACACACCCATCAACACCAGCTCGGCAGCAGCCCTTGATCCCACCGCTAAGCAGCAGATACAGCAATCAACCCAAGCTCTGCAGAAGCCCTAGTTCCACTTGCTCTGCAGCAGACAAAGCCATCAACACCATCTCTGCATAAGCCCTTGTTCCCCTCGCTCTGCAGCAGACACAGCCATCAACTCCAGCTCTGCAGCAGCCCTTGTTCCACCTGCTCTGCAGCAGCCACAGCCATCAACACCAGCTCAGCAGCAGCCCTTGTTCCTCCACTCAGCAGCAGCCAGAGCCATCAACACCACTTGTACAGCAGCCCTTGTTCCCACAGCTCTGCAGCAGACAGAGCCAATAAAACCAGCTCTGAAGCTGCCCTTCTTCCCCCTGTTCTGCAGGAGATAAAACCAAAAACACCAACTCTGCAGCAGTCCTTGTTCCCCCCACTGTACAGGAGACACAGCCATCAACAGTTCTGCAGCAGCCCTTGTTCCCCCCACTCTGCAGCAGACACAGCCATCAACACCATATAGACAGCAGTCCTTGTTCACTGACTGTGCAGCAGCCACTTCCATCAACACCACTTCTGCAACAGCCATTGTTTCTCCCCGCTATGCAGCAGCCACAGCCATCAAAACCAGCTCTGCAGAAGCCCTAGTTCCACTTGCTCTACAGCAGGCACAGCCAACAACACCAGCTCAGCTGCAGACCTTGTCCTCCCCCCCCCTGGCTCTGCAGCAAATAGTCATCAACACCAAATCTGCAGCAGTCCTTATTCCCCTAGCTCTGCAGCAGACATAGCCATCAACACTAACTCTGCAGCAGGCCTTGTTCTCCCCTCTCTGCAGCAGCCACAGCCATGAACACCACTTCTGCAGCAGCTCATGTTCCCACTGCTCTGCAGCAGACACAGCCATCAATACCAGCTCTGAAGCAGCCCTTCTTCCCCCCGTTCTGCAGGAGACAAAGTCAAAACACCTACTCTGCAGCAGTCCTTATTCTCCCTGCTCTGTAGCAAACACAGCCACCAACATTAGTTCTGCAGCAGCCCTTATTCCCCCTGCTCTGCAGCACACACAGCTATCAACACCACTTCTGCTGCAGCCCTTGTTCCCCCCCCGCTCTGCAGCAGACACAGCCATCAACAGTTCTGCAGCAGCCATTGTTCCTCCCGCTCTGCAGCAGACACAGCCATCAACACCAGTTCAGCAGCAGTCCAAGTAAAACTTGCTCTGCAGCAGTCACAGCCATGTGGATCAGCCCTGCAGCAGCCCATGTTCCCACCACTCAACAGACACTGCCATCAACACCAGCTCTGCAGCAACCCTCATTCCCCCACTCTGCAGCAGCCACAGCCATCAACACCTGTTCTTCAGCAGCCCTTGCTCCACTTGCTCTGCAGCAGACACAGCCAACAATACCAGCTATGCAGCAGTCCTTGTTCCCCCCACTGTACAGCAGACACAGCCATCAACAGTTCTGCAGCAGCCCTTGTTCCCCCCTCTCTGCAGCAGACACAGCCATCAACACCAGTTCAAAGCAGTCCTTTTTCCCCCCACTCTGCAGCAGCCACATCCATCAACACCACTTCTGGAACAGCCATTATTTCCCCACTATGCAGCAGCCACAGCCATCAAAACCAGCTCTGCAGAAGCCCTAGTTCCACTTGCTCTGCAGCAGACACAGCCAACAACACCAGCTCTGCAGCAGACCTTGTGACCCCCCGGCTCTGCAGCAAATAGTCATCGACACCAAATCTGAAGCAGTCCTTATTCCCCTCGCTCTGCAGCAGACATAGCCATCAACACTAACTCTGCAGCAGGCCTTGTTCTCCCTACTCTGCAGCAGACACAATCATCAACATTAATTCTGCAGCAGCACTTATTAACCCCGCTCTGCAGCAGACACAGCTATCAAGAGCAGCTCTACTGCAGCAGTTATTCCCTCTGCTCTACAGCAAACAGACATCAACCCCACTTCTTTAGCAGCACTTATTCCCCCCACACTGCGGCAGACACAGCCATCAACATCAGCTATGCAGCAGCATTTGTTGCCCCCACTCGACAGACACAGCCATCAACACCAGCTCTGCAGCAGCCCTTGTTCCCCTACTGTGCAGCAGCTACAGCCATCAACACCAGCTCTGCAGCAGCACTAGTTCCCCTGCTCTGCAGCAACCACAGCCATCAACACCAGATCTGCAGCAGCCCTTGTTCCCCTGCTCTGCAGCAGCCAAAGCCATCAATACCAGCTCTGAAGCAGTACTTCTTCCCCCCTGTGCTGCAGGAGACAAAGCCAAAAAAACAACTCTGCAGCAGTCCTTGTTCTCCCAGCTCTGCAGCAAACACAGCCACCAACATTAGTTCTGCAGCAGCCCTTATTCCCCCTGCTCTGCAGCACACACAGCAATCAACACCAGCTCTGCAGCAGTCCTTGTTCCCCCCGCTCTGCAGCAGACACAGCCATCAACAGTTCGGCAGCAGCCCTTGTTCCCCCCGCTCTGCAGCAGACAGAGCCACCAACCCCAGCTTTGCATCAGCCCTTGTTCCCCTGACTCTGCAGCAGACACAGCCATCAAAACCAGTTCTACAGCAGTCCTTGTTCCCCCCACTCTGCAGCAGCCACCACATCCATCAATGCCACTTCTGTAACAGCTATTGTTTCCCCCTCTGCCATCAGCCACAGCCATCAAACCAGCTCTGCAGAAGCCTAGTTCCTCGCTCTGCAGCAGACGCTATATCTAAAGCGGCTCAGCGGCAGTCCCTGGATTCCACTTGCTCTGCCTTGAGTCACAGCCATGAACACCAGCTCTGCGCTGCCCTTGTTCCTCACTCTGCAGCTGCTACAGCATCAACACCAGCTCTGTAGCAGCCCCTTGATCCCCTCCATTCTGCGGGAGACAAAGCCTAAACACCAGCTTCTGCAGCAGTCATTGTTCCACGCTCTGCAGCAGACACAGCCATCAACATCGCAGCCTGCAGCAGCCCTTTTTCCACTGCTGCAGCAGACACAGCCATCAACACCAGTTCTGTAGCAGTACTTGTTCCCCCCATTCTGCAGCAGACACAGCCATCAACTGTTCTACAGCAGCCCTTGTTCCCCTCACACTGCAGCAGCCTCAGCCATCAACACCAGATCTACAGCAGTCCTGGTTCCCCCACTCTGCAGCAGTCACATCTATCAACACCACTTCTGGAACAGCCATTGTTTCTCCCGCCATGCAGCAGCCACAGCCATCAAAACCAGCACTGCAGAAGCCCTAGTTCCACTTGCTCTGCCGCAGACACAGCCAACAACACCAGCTCTGCAGCAGACCTTGCTCCCCCTTGGCTCTGCAGCAACATAGCCATCAACACCAACTCTGCAGCAGTCCTTGTTCCCCCCGCTCTGCAGCAGACATAGCCATCAACACTAGCTCTGCAGCTGGCCTTGTTCTCCCCAGTCAGCAGCAGACACAGCCATCAACACTAATTCTGAAACACCACTTATTACCCCGCTCTGCAGCAGACAGAGCGATCAACACCAGCTCTGCAGCAGCCCTTGTTCCGCTACTCGGCAGCAGCTACAGCCATCAACACCAGCTCTGCAGCAGCCCTTGTTCCCCTGCTCTGCAGCAGCCACAGCCTTCAACACGAGCTTTGCAGCAGCCATTGCTCCCCCGCTCTGCAGCAGCCACAGCCATCAATGTCACTTCTGCAGCATCCCTTGTTCAAACCACTCTGCAGCAGATACAGCCATCAACATCAGCTCTGAAGCAGCCCTTCTTCCCCCTGTTCTGCAGGAGACAAAACTAAAACACCAACTCTGCAGCAGTCCTTTTTCTCCCAGCTCTGCAGCAGACACAGCCACAAACATTAGTTCTGCATCAGCCCTTATTCCCCCTGCTCTGCAGCACACACAGCCATCAACAGCAACTCTGCAGCAGTCCTTGTTCCCCCGGCTCTGCAGCAGACACAGCCATCAACAGTTCTGCAGCCGCCCTTGTTCTCCCCGCTCTGCAGCAGACAGAGCCATTAAACCCAGCTTTGCAACGGCCCTTGTTCCCCTCACTCTGTAGCAGACACAGCCATCAAAACTAGACATATAGCAGTCCTTGTTCCCCCACTCTGCAGCAGCCACATCCATAAACAGCACTTCTGGAAATGCCATTGTTCCCCCGCTACGCAGCAGCCACAGCCATCAACACCAGCTCAGCAGCAGTCCTAGTTCCACTTGCTCTGCAGCAGTCACTGCCATGAGCACCAGCTCAGCAGCAGCCCTTGTTCCCCACACAGCAGACCCAGACATCAACACCTCTTCTGCAGCAGCCCTTGTTCTCCCAGCTCTGTAGCAGACACTGCCACCAACATTAATTCTGCAGCAGACCTTATTCCCCCTACTCTGCAGCACACACAGCCATCAACACCAACTCTGCAGCAGTCCTTGTTCCCCCCACTCTGCAGCTGACACAGCTATCAACACCAGCTCAGCTGCAGTCCAAGTTCAACTTGCTCTGCAGCAGTCACAGCCATGTGGACCAGCCCTGCACCAGCCCTTGTTCCCCCCACTCAACAGACACTGCCATCAACACCAGCTCTGCAGCAGCCCTCATTCCCCCACTCTGCAGCAGCCACAGCCATCAACACGTCTTCTGCAGCAGCCCTTGTTCTCCCAGCTCTGTAGCAGACACTGCCACCAACATTAATTCTGCAGCAGACCTTATTCCCCCTACTCTGCAGCACACACAGCCATCAACACCAACTCTGCAGCAGTCCTTGTTCCCCCCACTCTGCAGCTGACACAGCTATCAACACCAGCTCAGCTGCAGTCCAAGTTCAACTTGCTCTGCAGCAGTCACAGCCATGTGGACCAGCCCTGCACCAGCCCTTTTTCCCCCCACTCAACAGACACTGCCATCAACACCAGCTCTGCAGCAGCCCTCATTCCCCCACTCTGCAGCAGCCACAGCCATCAACACCAGCTCAGCAGCAGCCCTTGTTCCCTCTCTACAACAGCCACAGCCGTCAACATCACTTCTGCAGCAGCCCTTGTTCCCACCGCTCTGCAGCAGACAGAGCCATCAATACTAGCTCTGAAGCTGCCCTTCTTCCCCCCGTTCTGCAGGGGACAAAACCAAAAACACCAACTCTGCAGCAGTCCTTGCTCTCCAAGCTCTGCAGCAGACGCAGCCACCAACATTGGTTTTGCAGCAGTCCTTGTTCCACCCACTGTACAGCAGACACAGCCATCAACAGTTCTGAAGCAGCCCTTGTTCCCCCAAACTCTACAGCAGACACAGCCATCAACACCAGATCGACAACAGTCCTTGTTCACCCACTCTGCAGCAGCCACATCCATCAACACCACTTCTGGAACAGCCATTGTTCCCCCCGCTATGCAGCAGCCACAGCCATCAAAACCAGCTCTGCGGAAGCCCTAGTTCCACTTGCTCTGCAGCCGACACAGCCAACAATACCAGCTCTGCAGCAGCCCTTGTTCCCCCCCCCCCACCGGCTCTGCAGCAAATAGTCATCAACAGCAAATCTGCAGCCGTCCTTATTCCCCTCACTCTGCAGCAGACACAGCCATCAACACTAACTCTGCAGCAGCCCTTGTTCCCCGACTCTGCAGCAAATAGTCATCAACATCAAATCTGAAGCAGTCAAGTTCAACTTGCTCTGCAGCAGCCACAGGCCTGTGTACCAGCCCGCAGCAGCCTTTGTTCCCCCACTCAACAGACACAGCCATTAACACCAGCTCTGGAAGCAGCCCTTCTTCCCCTGTTCTGCAGGAGACAAAGCCAGAACACCAACTCTGCAGCAATCTTGTTCTCTCAGCTCTGCAGCAGACACAGCCACCAACTTTAGTTCAGCAGCAGCCCTTGTTCCCCGGCTCTGCAGCAACATAGCCATCAACACCAACTCTGCAGCAGTCCTTATTCCCCCGCTCTGCAGCAGACGCAGCCATCAACACTAGCTCTGCAGCAGGCCTTGTTCTCCCCACTCTGCAGCAGCGCAGCTATCAACACCAATTCTGCAGCAGCACTTGTTACCCCGCTCTGCAGCAGACACAGCTATCAAGATCAGATCTGCTGCAGCAGTTATTCCCCACTCTGCAGCAGACAGCTATCAACCCCACTTCTGTAGCAGCCCTTATTCCCCCATACTGCTGCAGACACAGCCATCAACATCAGCTATGCAGCAGCGTTTGTTCCCCCGCTCACAGCAGACATAGCCATCAACACCAGTTCTGCAGAAGCCCTAGTTCCACTTGCTCAGCAGCAGACACAGCCAGCAACACCAGCTCTGCCGCAGCCCTTGTCCAACCCTCTCATCAGCCAGACACAGCTATCAACACTAGCTCTGC
The DNA here is from genome assembly GCA_016271365.2 of Neoceratodus forsteri. Classification (NCBI taxonomy): domain Eukaryota; kingdom Metazoa; phylum Chordata; order Ceratodontiformes; family Ceratodontidae; genus Neoceratodus; species Neoceratodus forsteri. The sequence goes on from CM057449.1 coordinate 1,842,730,730, forward strand.
AGCAGGCCTTGTTCTCCCCACTGTACAGCAGACACAGCCATCAACAGTTCTGCAGCAGCCCTTGTTCTCCCCACTCTGCAGCAGACACGGCCAACAACCCAAGCTCTGCAGCAGCCCTTGTTCCCCTCACTCTGCAGCAGACACAGCCATCAACACCACTTTTGCAACAGCCTTTGTTCCCCCGCTCTGCAGCAGCCACAGCCATCAACACCACTTCTGCAGCAGCCATTGTTCTCACTGCTCTGCAGCAGACATAGCCATCAACACCAGCTCTGAAGCAGCCCTTCTTCCCCTTCTGCAGGAGACAAAGCTAAAACACCAACTCTGCAGCAGTCCTGTTGTCCCAGCTCTGAGCAGACACAGCCACCAACATTAGTTCTGCAGCAGTCCTTGTTCCCCCTGCTCTGCAACAGACACAGCCATCAACAGTTCTGTAGCAGCCCTTGTTTCCCCCACTGTGCAGCAGACAGAGCCATCAACCCCAGCTTTGCTACAGCCCTTGTTCCTCTCACTCTGCAGCAGCCACATCCATCAACATCACTCCTGGAACAGCCATTGTTCACCCGCTATGCAGCAGCCACAGAAATCAAAACCAGCTCTGCAGCAGCCCTTGTTCCCCTTGCTCTGCAGCAGACACAGCCATCAACACCAGCTCAGCAGTAGTCCTAGTTCCACTTGCTCTGCAGCAATCTCAGCCAACAGCCCCAGCTCTGCAGCAGCTCTTGTTCCCCCAATCAACGGACACAGCCATCAACACCAGCTGTGCAGCTGTCCTTGTTCCCCCCGCTCTGCAGCAGACACAGCCATCAACACCAGCTCTGCAGCAGCCCTTGTTCCCCCCACTCTGCAAAAGACACAGCCATCAACACCAGCTCTGCAGCCTACCTTGCTCCCCCTACTCTGTAGGAGACACAGCCACCAACATTAGTTCTCCAGCAGCCCTTATTCCCCCTGCTCTGCAGCACACACAGCCATCAACACCAACTCTGCAGCAGTCCTTGTTCCCCCACTCTGCAGCAGACACAGCCATCTACAGTTCTACAGCAGACCTTATTCCCCGCTCTGCAGCAGACACAGCCATCAACCTAGCTTTGCAGCAGCCCTTGTTCCTCTCACTCTGCAGCAGACACAGCCATCAACACCAGTTCTGCAGCAGCCCTTGTTCCCCGCTCTGCAGCAGCCACAGCCATCAACACCACTTCTGCAGCATCCCTTGTTCCCCCTCTGCAGCAGATCACCCATCAACACTAGCTCTGAAGCAGCCTTCTTCCCCGTTCTGCAGGAGACAAGCCAAAAACACCAACTCTGCAGCAGTCCTTGTTCTGCCAGCTCTGCAGCGACACAACCACCAACATTGGTTGTGCAGCAGCCCTTATTCCCCCTGCTCTGTAGCACACACAGCCATCAACACCAACTCTGCAGCAGTCCTTGTTCCCCCGTTCTGCAGCAGACACAGCCATCAACAGTTCTGCAGCAGCCCTTGTTCCCCCGCTCTGCAGCAGCCTCAGCCATCATCACCACTTCTGCAGAAGCCCTTATTCCCCCCCACTCTGCAGCAGACAAAGCCATGAACATCAGCTATGCAGCAGCGTTTTTTCCCCCCCGCTCTGCAGCAGACATAGCCATCAACACCAGCTCTGCAGCAGCCCTTGTTCCCCCCACTCTGCAAAAGACACAGCCATCAACACCAGCTCTGCAGCCTACCTTGCTCCCCCTGCTCTGTAGGAGACACAGCCATCAACATTAGTTCTCCAGCAGCCCTTATTCCCCCTGCTCTGCAGCACACACAGCCATCAACACCAACTCTGCAGCAGTCCTTGTTCCCCCCACTCTGCAGCAGACACAGCCATCTACAGTTCTACAGCAGACCTTATTCCCCCCGCTTTGCAGCAGGCACAGCCATCAACCCCTAGCTTGCAGCAGCCCTTGTTCCTCTCACTCTGCAGCAGACATAGCCATCAACACCAGTTCTGCAGCAGCCCTTGTTCCCCGCTCTGCAGCAGCCACAGCCATCAACACCACTTCTGCAGCAGCCCTTGTTCCCACGCTCTGCAGCAGACACAGCCATCAACATCAGCTCTGGAAGCTGCCCTTGTTCCCCGTTCTGCAGGAGACAAAGCCAAAAACACTAACTCTGCAGCAGTCTTGTTCTCCAAGCTCTGCAGCAGACACAGCCACCAACATTAGTACTGCAGCAGCCCTCATTCCCCCTGCTGTGCAGCACGCACAGCCATCAACACCAACTCTGTAGCAGTACTTGTTCCCCCCATTCTGCAGCAGACACAGCCATCAACTGTTCTACAGCAGCCCTTGTTCCCCTCACACTGCAGCAGCCTCAGCCATCAACACCAGATCTACAGCAGTCCTGGTTCCCCCACTCTGCAGCAGTCACATCTATCAACACCACTTCTGGAACAGCCATTGTTTCTCCCGCCATGCAGCAGCCACAGCCATCAAAACCAACCTGCAGAAGCCCTAGTTCCACTTGCTCTGCCGCAGAGCACAACAACACCAGCTCTGCAGCAGACCTTGCTCCCCTTGGCTCTGCAGCAACATAGCCATCAACACCAACTCTGCAGCAGTCCTTGTTCCCCCGCTCTGCAGCAGACGCCAGCCATCAACACTAGCTCTGCAGCTGGCCTTGTTCTCCCCAGTCGGCAGCAGACACAGCCATCAACACTAATTCTGAACACCACTTATTACCCGCTCTGCAGCAGACACAGCGATCAACACCAGCTCTGCAGCAGCCCTTGTTCCGCTGTCTGCGGCAGCTACAGCCATCAACACCAGCTCTGCAGCAGCCCTTGTTCCCCTGCTCTGCAGCAGCCACAGCCTTCAACACCAGCTTTGCAGCAGCCATTGCTCCCCGCTCTGCAGCAGCCACAGCCATCAATGTCACTTCTGCAGCATCCCTTGTTCAAACCACTCTGCAGCAGATACAGCCATCAACATCAGCTCTGAGCAGCCCCTTCTTCCCCTGTTCTGCAGGAGACAAAACTAAAACACCAACTCTGCAGCAGTCCTTTTCTCCCAGCTCTGCAGCAGACACAGCCACAAACCATTAGTTCTGCATCAGCCCTTATTCCCCTGCTCTGCCTTTACACAGCCATCAACAGCAGCTCTGCAGCAGTCCTTGTTCCCCGGCTCTGCAGCAGACACAGCCATCAACAGTTCTGCAGCCGCCCTTGTTTCCCCGCTCTGCAGCAGACAGAGCCATTAAACCCAGCTTTTAGCGGCCTTGTTCCCCTCACTCTGTAGCAGACACAGCCATCAAAACTAGACATATAGCAGTCCTTGTTCCCCCATCTGCAGCAGCCACATCCATAAACAGCACTTCTGGAAATGCCATTGTTCCCTCACACGCAGCAGCCACAGCCATCAACACCAGCTCAGCAGCAGTCCTAGTTCCACTTGCTCTGCAGCAGTCACTGCCATGAGCACCAGCTCAGCAGCAGCCCTTGTTCCCACACAGCAGACCCAGACATCAACACCTCTTCTGCAGCAGCCCTTGTTCTCCCAGCTCTGTAGCAGACACTGCCACCAACATTAATTCTGCAGCAGACCTTATTCCCCTACTCTGCAGCACACACACCATCAACACCAACTCTGCAGCAGTCCTTGTTCCCCCCACTCTGCAGCTGACACAGCTATCAACACCAGCTCAGCTGCAGTCCAGTTCAACTTGCTCTGCAGCAGTCACAGCCATGTGGACCAGCCCTGCACCAGCCCTTGTTCCCCACTCAGCAGACACTGCCATCAACACCAGCTCTGCAGCAGCCCTCATTCCCCACTCTGCAGCAGCCACAGCCATCAACACGTCTTCTGCAGCAGCCCTTGTTCTCCAGCTCTGTAGCAGACACTGCCACCAACATTAATTCTGCAGCAGACCTTATTCCCCCTACTCCAGCACACACAGCCATCAACACCAACTCTGCAGCAGTCCTTGTTCCCCACTCTGCAGCTGACACAGCTATCAACACCAGCTCAGCTGCAGTCCAAGTTCAACTTGCTCTGCAGCAGTCACAGCCATGTGGACCAGCCCTGCACCAGCCCTTTTTCCCACCCAACAGACACTGCTATCAACACCAGCCCTGTAGCAGCCCTCATTCCCCACCTGCAGCAGCCACAGCCATCAACACCAGCTCAGCAGCAGCCCTTGTTCCCTCTCTACAACAGCCACAGCCGTCAACATCACTTCTGCAGCCCTTGTTCCCACCGCTCTGCAGCAGACAGAGCCATCAATACTAGCTCTGAAGCTGCCCTTCTTCCCCCGTTCTGCAGGGGACAAAACCAAAACACCAACTCTGGCAGTCCTTGCCTCCAAGCTCTGCAGCAGGCGCAGCCACCAACATTGGTTTTGCAGCAGTCCTTGTTCCACCCACTGTACAGCAGACACAGCCATCAACAGTTCTGAAGCAGCCCTTGTTCCCCCAAACTCTACAGCAGACACAGCCATCAACACCAGATCGACAACAGTCCTTGTTCACCCACTCTGCAGCAGCCACATCCATCAACACCACTTCTGGAACAGCCATTGTTCCCCCCGCTATGCAGCAGCCACAGCCATCAAAACCAGCTCTGCGGAAGCCCTAGTTCCACTTGCTCTGCAGCCGACACAGCCAACAATACCAGCTCTGCAGCAGCCCTTGTTTCCCCCACGACTCTGCAGCAAATAGTCATCAACAGCAAATCTGCAGCCGTCCTTATTCCCCTCACTCTGCAGCAGACACAGCCATCAACACTAACTCTGCAGCAGCCCTTGTTCCCCCCCCCGACTCTGCAGCAAATAGTCATCAACATCAAATCTGAAGCAGTCCAAGTTCAACTTGCTCTGCAGCAGCCACAGGCCTGTGTACCAGCCCGGCAGCAGCCTTTGTTCCCCCCACTCAACAGACACAGCCATTAACACCAGCTCTGAAGCAGCCCTTCTTCCCCCTGTTCTGCAGGAGACAAAGCCAGAACACCAACTCTGCAGCAATCCTTGTTCTCTCAGCTCTGCAGCAGACACAGCCACCAACTTTAGTTCAGCAGCAGCCCTTGTTCCCCCCGGCTCTGCAGCAACATAGCCATCAACACCAACTCTGCAGCAGTCCTTATTCCCCCCGCTCTGCAGCAGACATAGCCATCAACACTAGCTCTGCAGCAGGCCTTGTTCTCCCCACTCTGCAGCAGACGCAGCTATCAACACCAATTCTGCAGCAGCACTTGTTACCCCCGCTCTGCAGCAGACACAGCTATCAAGATCAGATCTGCTGCAGCAGTTATTCCCCCCACTCTGCAGCAGACAGCTATCAACCCCACTTCTGTAGCAGCCCTTATTCCCCCCATACTGCTGCAGACACAGCCATCAACATCAGCTATGCAGCAGCGTTTGTTCCCCCGCTCTACAGCAGACATAGCCATCAACACCAGTTCTGCAGAAGCCCTAGTTCCACTTGCTCAGCAGCAGACACAGCCAGCAACACCAGCTCTGCCGCAGCCCTTGTCCAACCCTCTCATCAGCAGACACAGCTATCAACACTAGCTCTGCAGCAGGCCTTGTTCTCCCCACTGTACAGCAGACACAGCCATCAACAGTTCTGCAGCAGCCCTTGTTCTCCCCACTCTGCAGCAGACACAGCCAACAACCCAAGCTCTGCAGCAGCCCTTGTTCCCCTCACTCTGCAGCAGACACAGCCATCAACACCACTTTTGCAACAGCCTTTGTTCCCCCGCTCTGCAGCAGCCACAGCCATCAACACCACTTCTGCAGCAGCCATTGTTCTCACTGCTCTGCAGCAGACATAGCCATCAACACCAGCTCTGAAGCAGCCCTTCTTCCCCCCCTTCTGCAGGAGACAAAGCTAAAACACCAACTCTGCAGCAGTCCTAGTTGTCCCAGCTCTGAGCAGACACAGCCACCAACATTAGTTCTGCAGCAGTCCTTGTTCCCCCTGCTCTGCAACAGACACAGCCATCAACAGTTCTGTAGCAGCCCTTGTTTCCCCCACTGTGCAGCAGACAGAGCCATCAACCCCAGCTTTGCTACAGCCCTTGTTCCTCTCACTCTGCAGCAGCCACATCCATCAACATCACTCCTGGAACAGCCATTGTTCACCCGCTATGCAGCAGCCACAGAAATCAAAACCAGCTCTGCAGCAGCCCTTGTTCCCCTTGCTCTGCAGCAGACACAGCCATCAACACCAGCTCAGCAGTAGTCCTAGTTCCACTTGCTCTGCAGCAATCTCAGCCAACAGCCCCAGCTCTGCAGCAGCTCTTGTTCCCCCAATCAACGGACACAGCCATCAACACCAGCTGTGCAGCTGTCCTTGTTCCCTCGCTCTGCAGCAGACACAGCCATCAACACCAGCTCTGCAGCAGCTCTTGTTCCCACCACTCTGCAGCAGCCACAGCCATCAACACCACTTCTGCAGCACCCCTTGTTCCCACCACTCTGCAGCAGATACACCCATCAACACTAGCTCTGAAGCAGCCCTTCTTCCCCCCGTTCTGCAGGAGACAAAGCCATCAACACCAACTCTGCAGCAGTCCTTGTTCTACCACTCTGCAGCAGACACAGCCACCAACATTGGTTGTGCAGCAGCCTTATTCCCCCGCTCTGTAGCACACACAGCCATCAACACCAGCTCTGCAGCAGTCCTTGTTCCCCTGCTCTGCAGCAGACACAGCCATCAACAGTTCTGCAGCAGCCCTTGTTCCCGCTCTGCAGCAGCCTCAGCCATCATCACCACTTCTGCAGAAGCCCTTTTCCCCCACTCTGCAGCAGACACAGCAGACATCAGCTCTGCAGCAGCCCTTTCCCCATCCAGCAGACACAGCTATCAACACTAGCTCTGCAGAAGGCCCTAGTTATCCCGACTTTGCCAGGACAGCATCATACCCGAACTCTGCAGCAGCCATTGTTCGCCCAGATCTGCAGCAGACACAACAATCAACACCAGCTGTGCAGCTGTCCTTGTTCCCCCCGCTCTGCAGCAGACACAGCCATCAACACCAGCTCTGCAGCAGCCCTTGTTCCCCCCACTCTGCAAAAGACACAGCCATCAACACCAGCTCTGCAGCCTAGCTTGCTCCCCCTGCTCTGTAGGAGACACAGCCACCAACATTAGTTCTCCAGCAGCCCTTATTCCCCCTGCTCTGCAGCACACAAGCCATCAACACCAACTCTGCAGCAGTCCTTGTTCCCCCCACTCTGCAGCAGACACAGCCATCTACAGTTCTACAGCAGACCTTATTCCCCCCGCTCTGCAGCAGACACAGCCATCAACCCTAGCTTTGCAGCAGCCCTTGTTCCTCTCACTCTGCAGCAGACATAGCCATCAACACCAGTTCTGCAGCAGCCCTTGTTCCCCCGCTCTGCAGCAGCCACAGCCATCAACACCACTTCTGCAGCATCCCTTGTTCCCACCACTCTGCAGCAGATACACCCATCAACACTAGCTCTGAAGCAGCCCTTCTTCCCCCCGTTCTGCAGGAGACAAAGCCAAAAACACCAACTCTGCAGCAGTCCTTGTTCTACCAGCTCTGCAGCAGACACAACCACCAACATTGGTTGTGCAGCAGCCCTTATTCCCCCTGCTCTGTAGCACACACAGCCATCAACACCAACTCTGCAGCAGTCCTTGTTCCCCCGTTCTGCAGCAGACACAGCCATCAACAGTTCTGCAGCAGCCCTTGTTCCCCCGCTCTGCAGCAGCCTCAGCCATCATCACCACTTCTGCAGAAGCCCTTATTCCCCCCCACTCTGCAGCAGACAAAGCCATGAACATCAGCTATGCAGCAGCGTTTTTTCCCCCCCGCTCTGCAGCAGACATAGCCATCAACACCAGCTCTGCAGCAGCCCTTGTTCCCCCCACTCTGCAAAGAGACAGCCATCAACACCAGCTCTGCAGCCTACCTTGCTCCCCCTGCTCTGTAGGAGACACAGCCATCAACATTAGTTCTCCAGCAGCCCTTATTCCCCCTGCTCTGCAGCACACACAGCCATCAACACCAACTCTGCAGCAGTCCTTGTTCCCCCCACTCTGCAGCAGACACAGCCATCTACAGTTCTACAGCAGACCTTATTCCCCCCGCTTTGCAGCAGGCACAGCCATCAACCCTAGCTTTGCAGCAGCCCTTGTTCCTCTCACTCTGCAGCAGACATAGCCATCAACACCAGTTCTGCAGCAGCCCTTGTTCCCCCGCTCTGCAGCAGCCACAGCCATCAACACCACTTCTGCAGCAGCCCTTGTTCCCACCGCTCTGCAGCAGACACAGCCATCAACATCAGCTCTGAAGCTGCCCTTGTTCCCCCCGTTCTGCAGGAGACAAAGCCAAAAACACTAACTCTGCAGCAGTCTTGTTCTCCAAGCTCTGCAGCAGACACAGCCACCAACATTAGTACTGCAGCAGCCCTCATTCCCCCTGCTGTGCAGCACGCACAGCCATCAACACCAACTCTGTAGCAGTCCTTGTTCCCCCCACTGTACAGCAGACACAGCCATCAACAGTTCTGCAGAAGCCCTTGTTCCCCCACTATGCAGCAGCCACAGCCATCAAAACCAGCTCTGCTGAAGCCCTAGTTCCACTAGCTCTGCACCAGACACAGCCAACAACACTAGCTCTGCAGCAGCCCTTGTTCCCCCCCGGCTCTGCAGCAAATAGTCATCAAGAACAAATCTGCAGCAGTCCTTATTCCCCTCACTCTGCAGCAGACACAGCCATCAACACTAACTCTGCAGCAGGCCTTGTTCTCCCCTCTCTGCAGCAGACACAGCCATCAACATTAATTCTGCAGCAGCACTTGTTACCCCCGCTCTGCAGCAGACGCAGCTATCAAGAAGGGCTCCGCTGCAGCAGTTATTCCCCCCCCACAGCAGACAGCCATCAACCCCACTTCTGTAGCAGCACTTATTCCACCCACACTGCAGCAGACAAAGCCATCAACATCAGCTATGCAGCAGCGATTGCTCCCCCCGCTGTGCAGCAGACAAACCCATCAACACCAGCTCTGAAGCAGCCCTTCTTCTCCCCGTTCTGCAGGAGACAAAGCCAAAAACACCAACTCTGCAGCAGTTCTTGTTCTACCAGCTCTGCAGCAGACACAGCCACCAACATTGGTTCTGCAGCAGCCCTTATTCCCCCTGCTCTGTAGCACACACAGCCATCAACACCAACTCTGCAGCAGTCCTTGTCCCCCCAGTTCTGCAGCAGACACAGCCATCAACAGTTCTGCAGCAGCCCTTGTTACCCCCGCTCTGCAGCAGACACAGCCATCAACCCCAGCTCTTCAGCTGCCCTTGTTCCCCTCACTCTGTAGCAGACACAGCCATCAACACCATATCTTCAGCAGTCCTTGTTCACCCACTCTGTAGCAGCCACATCCATCAACACCACTTCTGTAACAGTCATTGTTCCCCCACTATGCAGCAGCCACAGCCATCAAAACCAGCACTGCAGAAGCCCTAGTACCACTTGCTCTGCCGCAGGCACAGCCAAAAACACCAGCTCTGCAGCTGCCTTGTCCCGGCTCTGCAGCAACATAGCCATCAACACTAGCTCTGCTGCAGGCCATGTTCTCCCCAGTCTGCAGTAGACACAGCCATCAACACTAATTCTGCAGCAGTACTTGTTACCCCCGCTCGGCAGCAGACACAGCTATCAAGACCTGCTCTGCTGCAGCAATTATTCCCCCAGCTCTGCAGCAGACAGCTATCAACCCCACTTCTGTAGCAGCACTTATTCCCACCACACTGCAGCAGACACAGCCATCAAAATCATCTATGCAGCAGCGTTTGTTCCCCCTGCTCTGCAGCAGACATAGCCATCAACACCAACTCTGCAGAAGTCCTAGTTCCACTGGCTCTCCAGCAGACACAGCCAACAACACCAGCTCTGCAGCAGCCCTTGTCCCCCCCCATCAGCAGACACAGTTATCAACACTACCTCTGCAGCAGGCCTTGTTCTCCCCACTCTGCAGCAGACTCAGCCATCAACACCAATTCTGCAGCACCCTTGTTCACCCAGCTTTCCGGCAGCCACTCATATCAACACAAGATCTTCAACAGCCCTTCTTCCCCCACTCTACAGCAGACAGCCATCAACCCCACTTCTGTAGCAGCACTTATTCCCCCCACACTGCTGCAGACACAGCCATCAACTTCAGCTATGCAGCAGCATTTGTTCCCCCCACTCTGCAGCAGACGCACTCATCAACACCAGCTCTGCAGCAGCCCTTGATCCCCCTTGGCCGCAGCAGATACAGCAATCAACCCAAGCTCTGCAGCTGCCGTTGTCCCCCTCACTCAGCAACAGACACAGCCATCAACACCACTTCTGCAGCAGCACTTGTTCCCACTGCTCTGCAGCAGTCACAGCCATGAGCACCAGCTCTGCAGCAGCCTCTGTTCCCCCCACTCGATAGACGCACCCATTAAAACCAGCTCTGCAGCAGCCCTTGTTCCCCTACTCTGCAGCAGCTACAGCCATCAACACCAGCTCAGCCGCAGCCCTTGTTCCTCCGCTCTGCAGCAACCTCAGCCATCAACACCACTTTTGCAGCAGCCCTTGTTCCTGCCACTCTGCAGACACAGCCATCAACACCAGCTCTGCAGCAGCCATTGTTTCCCTGCTCTGCAGGAGACAAAGGCAAAACACCCACTCTGCAGCAGTCTTTGTTCTCCCAGCTCTGCAGCAGACACAGCCACCAACACTAGTTCTGCAGCAGCCCTTATACCCCCTGCTTTGCAGCACACACAGCCATCAACACCAACTCTGCAGCAGTCCTTGTTCCCCCTGCTCTGCAGGAGACACAGTCATTAACAGTTCTGCAGCAGCCCTTGTTCCCCCTGCTCTGCAGCAGACAGAGCCATCAACCCCTGCTTTTCAACAGCCCTTCTTCCCCTCACTCTGCAGCAGACACTGCCATCAAAACCAGATCTACAGCAGTCCTTGTTCCCCCACTCTGCAGGAGCCACATACATCAACACCACTTCTCGAACAGCCATTGTTCCCCTGCTATGCAGCAGCCACAGCCATCAAAACCAGCTCTGCAACAGCCCTTGTTCCCCTCGCTCTGCAGCAGACACAGCCATCAACACCAGCTCAGCAGCAGTCCTATTTTCACTTGCTCTGCAGCAGTCACAGCCATCAACACCAGCTCTGCAGCAGCCCTTCTTCCCCCACTCTGCAGCAGCTACAGCCACCAACACCAGCTCTGCAGCAGCCCTTGTTCCCCTGCTGTGCAGCAGCCACAGCCATCAACACCAGCTGTGCAGCAGCCCTTCTTCCCCTGCTCTGCAACAGCCACAGCCACCAACACCACTTTTGCAGCAGCCTTTGTTCCCACGACTCTGCAGCAGACACAGCCATCAACACTAGCTCTGAAGCTGCCCTTCTTCCCCCCATTCTGAAGGAGACAATGCCAAAAGCACCAACTCTGCAGCAGTCCTTGTTCTACCAGCTCTGCAGCAGACACAGCCAGCAACATTGGTTCAGCAGCAGCCCTTATTCCCCCTTCTCTGCAACACAGACAGCCATTAACACCAACTCTGCAGCAGTCCTTGTTCCCCCCACTCTGCAGCAGACACAGCCATCAACAGTTCTGCAGCAGCCCTTGTTCCCCCCACGCTGCAGCAGACACAGCCATTAACACCAGGTCTACAGCAGTCCTTGTTCCCCCACTCTGCAGCAGCCACAGCCATCAAAACCAGCTCTGCTGAAGCCCTAGTTCCACTTGCTCTGCCGCAGACACAGCCAACAACACCAGCTCTGCAGTAGCCCTTGTTTCCCCGGCTCTGCAGCAACATAGCCATCAACACCAACTCTGTAGCAGTTCTTATTCCCCCCGCTCTACAGCTGACATACACATCAACACTAGCTCTGCAGTAGGCCTTTTTCTCCCCACTCTGCAGCAGACACAGCCATCAACACTAATTATGCAGCAGCACTTGTTACCCCCGCTCTGCAGCAGACAGCTATCAACCCCACTTCTCTAGCAGCCCTTATTCCCCCCACACCACAGCAGACACAGCCATCAACATCAGCTATGTACCAGCGTTTGTTCTCCCCACTCTGCAGCAGACACAGCCAACAACACCAGCTCTGCAGCAACCCTTGTCCCCCCCCATCAGGAGGCACAGCTATCAACACTAGCTCTGCAGCAAGCGTAGTTATCCCCGCTTTGCAGCCGACACAGTCATCAGCGCCAGCTCTGTAGCAGCCATTTTTCCCCCAGCTCTGCAGCAGACAAAACAATCAACACCAGCTCTGCAGCTGTCCTTGTTCCTCTTGCTCTGCAGCAGACACAGCCATCAACACCACTTCTGCAGCAGCCCTTGTTCACACCGCTCTGCAGCAGACACAGCCATCAACACCAGCTCTGCAGCAGCCCCTGTTCCTCCCACTCTGCAGCAGACACAGCCATCACACCACTTCTGCAGCAGCCCTTGTTCACACCGCTCTGCAGCAGACACAGCCATCAACACCAGCTCTGCAGCAGCCCTTGTTCCCCCCCACTCTGTAACAGACACAACCATCAATACCAGCTCCGCAGCTGTCCCTGCTCCCCTGGCTCTGTAGCAGACACAGCCATCAACATTAGTTCTGCAGCAGCCATTGTTTCCTCCCTCTGCAGCAGCCACAGCCATGAACACCAGCTCTGCAGCAGCTATTGATGCCCCCACTCAGCAGACACAGTCATCAACACCAGCTCTGCAGCAGCACTTCATCCACCCTGTGCAGCAGCCATAGCCATCAACACCAACTCTGAAGCAGCCCTTGTTTCACCCCGCTCTGCAACAGACACAAAAATCAACACCAGCTCAGCAGCAGTAATTGTTCCCCTTGCTCAGCAGCACACAGAGCCTTCAACACCAGCTTTGTAGCAGCCCTTGTTCCTCTCACTCCGCAGCAGACACAGCCATCAACACTAAATCTACAGCAGTCCTTATCCTCCACACTGCAGCTGCCACAGCCAACACCACTTCTGTAGTAACCCTTGTTACCCCGCTCTGCAGGAGACTCAGCCATCAATACCAACTCTGCAGCAGTGCATGTTCCCCCCATTCCACAGCAGATACAGCCATCAACAGCAGATCTACAGCTGTCCATGTCCCCCACTCTGCAGCAGACACAGCCATCAACACCACTTCAGCAGCAGCCTTGTTCCCACCACTCTGCAGCAGACACAGCCATCAACACCAGCTCTGCAGCAGCCGTTATTCCCCTACTCTGCAGCAGCTACAGCAATCAACACCAGCTCTGCAGCAGTCCTTGTTCCCATCGCTCTGCAGCAGACACAGCCATCAACACCAGCTCTGCAGCAGCCCTTGTTCCCTGCTCTGCAGCAGTCACAGCCATCAACACCAGCTCTGAAGCAGCCCTTCTTCCTCCCGTTCTGCAGGAGACAAAGCCAAAACACCAACTCTGCAGCAGTCCTTGTTCCCCCTGCTCTGCAGGAGACACAGACATCTACAGTTCTGCAGCGCCCTTATTCCCCCCGCTCTGCAGCAGACACAGCCATTAACCCCTGCCTTGCAGCAGCCCTTGTTCCCTTCACTTTGCAGCAGACACAGCCATCAGCACCAGATCTACAGCAGTCCTTGTTCCCCCACTCTGCAGCAGCCACATCCATCAGCATCACTTCTGGAACAGCCATTGTTCACCCCACTATGCAGCAGCCACAGCCATCAAAACCAGCACTGCTGAAGCCGTTGTTCCCTTCATTCTGCAGCAGACACAGCCAACAACACCAGCTCTGCAGTAGCCCTTGTTGCCCCCCAGCTCTGCAGCAACATAGCCATCAACACCAACTCTGCAGCAGTTCTTATTCCCCCTGCTCTGCAGCTGATATAGCCATCAACACCAGCTCTGCAGAAGCCCTAGTTCCACTTGCTCTGCAGCAGACACAGCCAACAACACCAGCTCTGCAGCAGCCCTTGTCCCCCCCTCTCATCAGCAGGCACAGCTATCAACACTAGCTCTGCAGCAGGCGTAGTTATCCCCGCTTTGCAGCCGACACAGTCATCAGCGCCAGCTCTGCAGCAGCCATTTTTCCCCCAGCTTTGCAGCAGACAAAAACAATCAACACCAGCTCTGCAGCTGTCCTTGTTCCCCTTGCTCTGCAGCAGACACAGCCATCAACACCATTTCTGCAGCAGCCCTTGTTCACACCGCTCTGCAGCAGACACAGCCATCAACACCAGCTCTACAGCAGCCCTTGTTCCTCCCACTCTGCAGCAGACACCGCCATCAACACCACTTCTGCAGCAGCCCTTGTTCACACAGCTCTGCAGCAGACACAGATATCAACACCAGCTCTGCAGCAGCCCTTGTTCCCCCCACTCTGTAACAGACACAGCCATCAACATTAATTCTGCATCAGCCATTGTTCCCTCCCTCTGCAGCAGTCACAGCCATTAACACCAGCTCTGCAGCAGCTATTGATGCCCCCACTCAGCAGACACAGCCATCAACACCAGCTCTGCAGCAGCCCTTGATCCCCCCTGTGCAGCAGCCATAGCCATCAACACCACTTTTGCAGCAGGCCTTGTTATCCCTGCTCTGCAGCATCCACAGCCATCAACACCAGCTCTGCAGCAGCCCTTGTTTCCCCGCTTTGCAAAAGACACAAAAATCAACACCAGCTCAGCAGCAGTAATTGTTCCCCTTGCTCAGCAGCACACAAAGCCTTCAACATCAGCTTTGTAGCAGCCCTTGTTCCTCTCACTCCACAGCAGACACAGCCATCAACACCAGATCTGCAGCAGTCCTTGTCCTCCCCACTGCAGCAGCCACAGCCATCAACACCACTTCTGTAGCAACCCTTGTTACCCCGCTCTGCAGGAGACTCAGCCATCAACACCAACTCTGCAGCAGTGCATGTTCTCCCCATTCCACAGCAGACACAGCCATCAACAGCAGATCTACAGCCGTCCTTGTCCCCCACTCTGCAGCAGACATAGCCATCAACACCAGCTCTGCAGAAGCCCTAGTTCCACTTGCTCTGCAGCAGACACAGCCAACAACACCAGCTCTGCAGCAGCCCTTGTCCCCCCCTCTCATCAGCAGGCACAGCTATCAACACTAGCTCTGCAGCAGGCGTAGTTATCCCCACTTTGCAGCAGACACAGTCATCAGCGCCAGCTCTGCAGCAGCCATTTTTCCCCCAGCTCTGCAGCAGACAAAACAATCAACACCAGCTCTGCAGCTGTCCTTGTTCCCCTTGCTCTGCAACAGACACAGCCATCAGCACCACTTCTGCAGCAGCCCTTGTTCACACCGCTCTGCAGCAGACACAGCCATCAACACCAGCTCTGCAGCAGCCCTTGTTCCTCCCACTCTGCAGCAGACACAGACATCAACACCAGCTCTGCAGCAGCCCTTGTTCCCCCCACTCTGTAACAGACACAGCCATCAACACCAGCTCCGCAGCTGTCCCTGCTCCCCCGGCTCTGTAGCAGACACAGCCATCAACATTAGTTCTGCAGCAGCCATTGTTCCCTCCCTCTGCAGCAGTCACAGCCATGAACACCAGCACTGCAGCAGCTATTGATGCCCCCACTCAGCAGACACAGCCATCAACACCAGCTCTGCAGCAGCCCTTGATCCCCCCTGTGCAGCAGCCATAGCCATCAACACCACTTTTGCAGCAGGCCTTGTTATCCCTGCTCTGCAGCATCCACAGCCATCAACACCAACTCTGCAGCAGACCTTGTTTCCCCCGCTCTGCAACAGACACAAAAATCAACACCAGCTCAGCAGCAGTAATTGTTCCCCTTGCTCAGCAGCACACAGAGCCTTCAACACCAGCTTTGTAGCAGCCCTTGTTCCTCTCACTCCGCAGCAGGCACAGCCATCAACACCAAATCTACAGCAGTCCTTGTCCACCACACTGCAGCTGCCACAGCCAACACCACTTCTGTAGCAACCCTTGTTACCCCGCTCTGCAGGAGACTCAGCCATCAACACCAACTCTGCAGCAGTGCATGTTCCCCCCATTCCACAGCAGACACAGCCATCAACAGCAGATCTACAGCTGTCCTTGTCCCCCACTCTGCAGCAGACACAGCCATCAACACCACTTCAGCAGCAGCCTTGTTCCCACCACTCTGCAGCAGACACAGCCATCAACACCAGCTCTGCAGCAGCCGTTATTCCCCTACTCTGCAGCAGCTACAGCAATCAACACAAGCTCTGCAGCAGCCCTTGTTCCCCTGCTCTGCAGCAGCCACAGCCATCAACACCAGCTCTGCAGCAGTCCTTGTTCCCCCTCGCTCTGCAGCAGTCACAGCCATCAACACCAGCTCTGCAGCAGCCCTTGTTCCCTGCTCTGCAGCAGCCACAGCCATCAAGACCAGCTCTGAAGCAGCCCTTCTTCCCCCCCATTCTGCAGCAGACAAAGCCAAAACACCAACTCTGCAGCTGTCCTTGTTCCCCCCGCTCTCCAGCAGACACAGACATCTACAGTTCTGCAGTGCCCTTATTCCCCCCGCTCTGCAGCAGACACAGCCATCAACCCCTGCTTTGCAGCAGCCCTTGTTCCCCTCACTTTGCAGCAGACACAGCCATCAACACCAAATCTATATCAGTCCTTGTTCCCCCACTCTGCAGCAGCCACAGCCATCAACACCACTTCTGAAGAAGCACTTGTTCCCACTGCTCTGCAGCAGTCACAGCCATGAGCACCAGCTATGCAGCAGCCTTTGTTCTCCCCACTCCACAGACACAGCCATCAACACCAGCTCTGCAGCAGCCCTTGTTCTCCCGCTTTGCAGCAGAAACAGCCATCAACACCACTTCTGCAGCAGCACTTTTTCCCACCACTCTTCTGCAGACACAGCCATCAACACCAGCTCTGAAGCAGCCCTTCTTCCCCCCGTTCTGCAGGAGACAAAGCCAAAAATACCAACTCTGCAGCAGTCCTTGTTCTCCAAGCTCTGCAGCAGACACAGCCACCAACATTAGTTCTGCAGCAGCCCTAATTCCCCCTGCTGTGCAGCACGCACAGCCATCAGAACCAACTCTGTAGCAGTCCTTGTTCCCCCCACTGTACAGCAGACACAGCCATCAACAGTTCTGCAGCAGCCCTTGTTCTCCCCGCTCTGCAGCAGCCACATCCATCAACACCACTTCTGGAACAGCCATTGTTCCCCCCGCTAGGCAGCAGCCACAGTCATCAAAACCAGCACTGCTGAAGCCCTAGTTCCACTAGCTCTGCAGCAGACACAGCCAACAAGACCAGCTCTGCAGCAGCCCTTGTTCCCCGCCGGCTCTGCAGCAAATAGTCATCAAGACCAAATCTGCAGCAGGCCTTGTTCTCCCCACTCTGCAGCAGACACAGCGATCAACATTAATTCTGCAGCAGCACTTGCTACCCCCTCCCTACAGCAGACACAGCAATCAAGAAGAGCTCCACTGCAGCAATTATTCCCCTGTAACCCCTAGATGGCGTTATCCCAGGGGCTACTACCCCTGCCTGATTTGCCACTAACAGGTTGAGGGGCCTGGATCCAATGGCGGGTGCCTCCACCCAGAGGTCAGGGTTTGCAATAGTTAAACTAACTTGGTCACAGCCCTCTGGGACACTGCAACCCCCCTTTCTTCCCACTAGTGGCCCACACAATATATCAGAATTACCTTCACAGTATACACTTTCATCCAGGTCTGGTTCCGGCACTGGGACCTCCTGTGAAATAAGATACAGTGCAACAATCCACAGTACAGTACTTTAACATAGACAAATACCTCAGGCAGTATAACTTTGCTGAAACAAGCAGCTCTGATTTATTTGGGGATATAGCAAGACAGGGAAAATCAGGTTAATTAGCTTATCGCTTACTATCTACCTATGGCTCTGTGCACAGGCCTATCCCTACCAGTTACTGTCCCCGGGTGCCCAAGCCCTGTGGCAAGTCCAAACCGTGGCAGCTGGTGAGGGGCCCTTCACACAGTGAAAAGAAAAATTAATCAAACAGTCAGCAGTACAGTGATTCCATTTGGATTTAATGTGGCAATTCAACAGGGAGAGACCCTGAATTAGTACTCACGACCTCCAAACAAGATAGGGTCCTTCAGCATCCAGCAGGGCTGCTTTTGAGCTCCACGAGACTCTTCACACATTTATATGGTAAAAAAGAAAGTACTATACCAGGCAGGCTGCTCTCTGTCCCGATCGCAATTACTGCACAATACCTGGAGAACACACAGCAGATTCAGTTCCTGACAGACCGAGTGCAATTCAACAATTTCTTCAGTCTTCTACAGGGTGAGCCTGGTTTCTACTCTTCAGAGATCCTTTGATTCTTTTCACAGGATGGATTCTGTCCTAACAAGCAGTTACACAAGCTGCAGACCGAACTCTGGGCCTTACACACGTTTTTGACTGAAACTGTGCACTGAAGGAGCACAGGGTTTCTTTCCCTTCACTCCCAGATCTAAACTGAAACTCCAACAGACAAAACTGGCACTTCCTTTGAGTTCCTCCCAGTTCTTGACTAGATTGGCTGTCACTACAATAGACTGCTGCTGTTGGTCCAAAAGGCCTAAGTCTAAACTACATCTCCCAGAGTCACTGCCCATGCAATCCTCTTGTGGCTGGCTCAGATTATGAGTCCAAGTTCTGATTCGTCCAAGGCACCATTTTAGAGCTAGCTTACCCCACACTGATTGGTCCAGTTCAGCAGTTCAAAACCAGAATGGGGAACTAGGCAGACACAGTTCTGACTGCAAAGAAAGCAGGTTAGACAAACTGTATTTTCATTATTACTCTACATGATTTCTGGCAAACAGTTACATCTTTCAGATAGGTTCCTTTGCACTCCTAGTGACTGCAAAATGGAGTGAATTGGCAGCAGCTTGAGTGGTACTCAATCAAAGAAACACAGTCCCCATACAAACTAATAATGTCTGCAAGCAGACAGCTCTTAAAGAGACAGTACCAGAGGTTCTAAAAACACTCACTGATAAATGGCTTAAACGCCAAACACCATTCAGGCTTGGAGCATTCAAGCAAGCTCCTGAAAGTCTTTTGGGAACCCCCATTTGCAGGGGGGTTACACCCCCCACTCTACAGCAGACAGCCATCAACCCCACTTCTGTAGCTGCACTTATTCCCCCCACACTGTGGCAGACACAGCCATCAACACCAGCTCTGCAGCAGCCCTTGATCCCCACGGACCGCAGCAGACATACCAATCTACTCAAGCTCTGCAGCAGCCCATGTTCCCCTCACTCTGCAGCAGACACAGCCATCAACACCACTTCTGCAGCAGCACTTGTTCCCACTGCTCTGCAGCAGTCACAGCCATCAACACCAGCTCTGCAGTAGCCCTTGTTCCCCTGCTCTGCAGCAGCTACAGCCATCAACACCAGCTCTGCAGCAGCCCTTGTTCCCTGCTCTGCAGCACCCACAGCCATCAACACCAGCTCTGAAGCAGTTCTTCCTCCCCCCGTTCTGCAGGAGACAAACCCAAAACACCAACTCTGCAGCAGTCCTTTTTCCCTCCGCTCTGCAGCAGACACAGTCATCTACAGTTCTGCAGCAGCCCTTCTTCCCCCCGCTCTGCAGCAGACACAGCCATCAACCCCAGCTTTGCAGCAACCCTTGTTCCCCTCACTTTACAGCAGACACAGCCATCAACACCAGATCCACAGCAGTCCTTGTTCCTCCACTCTTCAGCAACCACGTTCATCAACACCACTTCTGGAACAGCCATTGTTCACCCCAGTATGCTGCAGCCACTGCCATCAAAACCAGCTCTGCAACAACCCTTGTTCCCCTCACCCTGGAGCAGACACAGCCATCAAAACTAGCTCTGTAGCAGCCATTCTTCCCCCCGTTCTGCAGGAGACAAAGCCAAAAACACCAACTCTGCAGCAGTCCTTGTTCTCCAAGCTCTGCAGCAGACACAGCCACCAACATTAGTACTGCAGCAGCCCTTATTCCCCCTGCTGTGCAGCACGCACAGCCAACAACACCAACTCTGCAGCAGCCCTTGTTCCCCTCACTCTGCAGCAGACACAGCCATCATCACCAGACCGAAGCAGTCCTTGTTCACCCACTCTGCAGCACCCACATCCATCAACACCACTTCCTGTAACAGCCATTGTTCCCCCGCTATGCAGCAGCCACAGCCATCAAAACCAGCTCTGCTGAACCCCTAGTTCCACTAGCTCTGCAGCAGACACTGCCAACAACATGAGATCTGCAGCAGACCTTCCCCCCCCCCGGCTCTGCAGCAAAAAGTCATCAACACCAAATCTGCAGCAGTCCTTATTCCCCTCATTCTGCAGCAGACATAGCCATCAACACTAACTCTGCAGCAGGCCTTGTTCTCCCCACTCTGCAGAAGACACACCCATCAACACCACTTCAGCAGCAGCACTTGTTCCCCGCACACTGCGGCAGACACAGCCACCAACACTGGCTCTGGAGCTGCCCTTCTTCCCCCCGTTCTGCAGGAGACAAAGCCAAAAACACCAACTCTGCAGCAGTCCTTGTTCTCCAAGCTCTGCAACAGACACAGCCACCAACATTAATTCTGCAGCAGCCCTCATTCCCCCTGCTTTGCAGCACGCACAGCCATCAGCACCAATTCTGTAGCAGTCCTTGTTCCCCCCACTGTACAGCAGACACAGCCATCAACAGTTCTGCAGCAGTCCTTGTTCATCGACTGTGCAGCAGCCACATCCATCAACACCACTTCTGGAACAACCATTGTTTCCCCCGCTATGCAGAAGCCACAGCCATCAAAACCAGCTCTGCTGAAGCCCTAGTTCCACTAGCTCTGCAGCAGACACAGCCAACAAGACCAGCTCTGCTGCAGCCCTTGTTCCCCCCCCCCCGGCTCTGCAGCAAATAGTCATCAACACCAAATCTGCAGCAGTCCTTATTCCCCTCGCTCTGCAGCAGACATAGCCATCAACACTTACTCTGCAGCAGGTCTTGTTCTCCCCACTCTGCAGCAGACACAGCCATCAACATTAATTCTGCAGCAGCACTTGCTACCCCCGCTCTGCAGCAGATACAGCAATCAAGAAGAGCTCCACTGCAGCTGTTATTCCCCCCACTCTACAGCTGATAGCCATCAACCCCACTTCTGTAGCAGCACTTATTCCCCCCACACTGCGGCAGACACAGCCATCAACACCAGCTCTGCAGCAGCCCTTGATACCACTGGACTGCAGCAGACACAGCAATCAACTCAAGCTCTGCAGCAGACCTTGTTCCCCTAACTCTGCAGCAGACACAGCCACCAACACCACTTCTGCAGCAGAACTTGTTCCCAGTGCTCAGCAGCAGTCACAGCCATGAGCACCAGCTATGCAGCAGCCTTTGTTCTCCCCACTCGACAGACACAGCCATCAACACCAGCTCTGCAGCAGCCCTTGCTCCCCTGCTCTGCAGCAGCCACAGCCATCAACACCACTTCTGCAGCAGCCCTTGTTCCCACCACTCTGCAGCAGCCACAGCCATCAACACCAGCTCTGAAGCAGCCCTTCTTCCCCCCGTTCTGCAGAAGACAAAGCCAAAACACCAACTCTGCAGCAGTCCTTGTTCTTCCCACTCTGCAGCAGACACAGCAGCCAATGTTAGTTCTCCAGCAGCCCTTATTCCCCCTGCTGTGCAGCACACACAGCCATCAACACCAACTCTGCAGCAGTCCTTGTTTCCCCCACTCTGCAGCAGACACTGCCATCAACAGTTCTGCAGCAGCCCTTATTCCCCCCGCTCTGCATCAGACATAGCCATCAACCCCAGCTTTGCAGCAGCCCTTGTTCCCCACTCTGCAGAACACAGCCATCAACACCAGATCTATATCAGTCCTTGTTCCCCACCCTGCAGCAGCCACATCCATCAACACCACTTCTGGAACAGTCATTGTTCCCCCGCTATGCTGCAGCCACAGCCATCAAAACCAGCTCTGCAAGAGCCCTCGTTCCCCCGCTCTGCAGCAGCCAGAGCCATCAACACCACTTCTGCAGCAGCCCTTGTTCCCACTGCTCTGCAGCAGACACAGCAATCAACACCAGCTCTGAAGCAGCCCTTGTTCCCCCGATTCTGCAGGAGACAAAGCCAAAAACACCAACTCTGCAGCAGTACTTGTTCTCCCAGCTTTGCAGCAGACACAGCCACCAACATTAGTTCTGCAGCAGCCCTTATTCCCCCAGCTCTGCAGCACACACAGCCATCAAAACAAACTCTGCAGCAGTCCTTGTTCCCATGCTCTGCAGCAGACACAGCCATCAACAGTTCTGCAGAAGCCCTTATTCCCCCACTCTGCAGCAGACACAGCCATCAACACCAGATCTACAGCAGTCCTTGTTCCCCCACTCTTCAGCAACCACATCCATCAACACCAGTTCTGGAACAGCCATTGTTCCTCCCGCTATGCTACAGCCACCACCATCACAACCAGCTCTACAACGGCCCTTGTTCCCCTCGCTCTGGAGCTGGCACAGCCATCAACACCAGCTCTGCAGCAGCCCTTGTTCCTCCACTCTGCAGCAGCCACAGCCATCAACACCACTTCTACAGCAGCCCTTGTTCCCACCGCTATGCAGCAGACACAGCCATCAACACCAGCTCTGAAGCTGCCCTTCTTCCCCCCGTTCTGCAGGAGACAAAGCCAAAAACACCAACTCTGCAGCAGTCCTTGTTCTCCAAACTCTGCAGCAGACACAGCCACCAACATTAGTACTGCAGCAGCCCTTATTGCCCCTGCTGTGCAGCATGCACAGCCATCAACACCAACTCTGCAGCAGTCCTTGTTTCCCCCACTGTACAGCAGACACAGCTATCAACAGTTCTGCAGCAGCCCTTGTTCCCCCCTCTCTGCAGCAGGCACAGCCATCAACACCAGATCGAAGCAGTGCTTGTTCACCCACTCTGCAGCAGCCACATCCATCAACACCACATCCAGAACAGCCATTGTTTGCCCCGCTATGCAGCAGCCAAAGAAATCAAAACCAGCTCTGCTGAAGCCCTAGTTCCACTAGCTCTGCAGCAGACACAGCCAATAACGCCAGCTCTGCAGCAGCCCTTGTTCCCCCCCGGCTCTGCAGCAAATAGTCATCAACACCAAATCTACTGCAGTCCTTATTCCCCTCGCTCTGCTGCAGACATAGCCATCAACACTAACTCTGCAGCAGGCCTTGTTCTCCCCACTCTGCAGCAGACACAGTCATCAACATTAATTCTGCAGCAGCACTTGCTACCCTCGCTCTGCAGCAGACACAGCTATCAAGAAGTGCTCCACTGCAGCAGTTATTCCCCCTGCTCTACAGCAGACAGCCATCAACCCCACTACTGTAGCTGCACTTATTCCACCCACACTGCAGCAGACACAGCCATCAACATCAGTTATGCAGCAGCGATTGTTCCCCCCACTCTGCAGCAGACACACCCATCAACACCAGCTCTGCAGCAGCCCTTCATCCCCCCGGACCGCAGCAGACACTACAATCAACTCAAGCTCTGCAGCAGCCTTTGTTCCCCTCACTCTGCAGCAGACACAACCATCAACACCACTTCTGCAGCAGCACTTGTTCCCACTGCTCTGCAGCAGTCACAGCCATGAGCACCAGCTCTGCAGCAGCCTTTGTTCCCCCCACTCAACAGACACAGCCATCAATACGAGCTCTGTAGCAGCCCTTGTTCCCCTACTCTGCAGCAGCTACAGCCATCAACACCAGCTATGCAGCAGCCCTTGTTACCCTGCTATGCAGCAGCCACAGCCATCAACACCAGCTCAGCAGCAGCCCTTGTGCCCCCGCTCTGCAGCAGCCACAGCCATCAACACCCCTTCTGCAGCAGCCCTAGTTCCCACCACTCTGCAGCAGACACAGCCATCAACACCAGCTCTGAAGCTACCCTTCTTCCCCCCGTTCTGCAGGAGACAAAGCCAAAAACACCAACTCTGCAGCAGTTCTTGTTCTCCAAGCTCTGCAGCAGACAGAGCCACCAACATTAGTACTGCAGCAGCCCTCATTCCCCCTGCTGTGCAGCACGCACAGCCATCAACACCAACTCTGCAGCAGTCCTTGTTCCCCCCGCTGTACAGCAGACACAGCCATCAACAGTTCTGCAGCAGCCCTTGTTCCCCCGTCTCTGCAGCAGACACAGCCATCAACACCAGATCGAAGCAGTCCTTGTTCACTGACTGTGCAGCAGCCACATCCATCAACACCACTTCTGGCACAGCCATTGTTCCCCCCGCTATGGAGCAGCCACAGCCATCAAAACCAGCTCTGCTGAAGCCCTAGTTCATCTAGCTCTGCAGCAGACACAGCCAACAAGACCAGCTCTGCAGCAGCCCTTGTTCCCCCCTGGCTCTGCAGCAAATAGTCATCAGGACCAAATCTGCAGCAGTCCTTATTCCCCTCACTCTGCAGCAGACACAGCCATCAACACTTACTCTGCAGCAGGCCTTGTTCTCCCCAATCTGCAGCAGACACAGCCATCAACACCAGCTCTGCAGCAGTCCTTGTTCTCCAAGCTCTGCAGCAGACAGAGTCACCAACATTAGTTCTGCAGCAGCCCACATTCCCCCTGCTGTGCAGCATGCACAGCCATCAACACCAACTCTGCAGCAGTCCTTGTTCCCCCCACTGTACAGCAGACACAGCCTTCAACAGTTCTGCAGCAGCCCTTGTTCCCCCCTCTCTGCAGCAGACACAGCCATCAACACCAGATCGAAGCAGTCCTTGTTCACCCACTCTGCAGCAGCCACATCAATCAACACCACTTCTGGAACAGCCATTGTTCCCCCTGCTATGCAGCAGCCACAGCCATCAAAACCAGCACTGCGGAAGCCCTAGCTCCACTAGCTCTGCAGCAGACACAGCCAACAAGACCAGCTCTGCAGCAGCCCTTGTTCCCCCCGGCTCTGCAGCAAAAAGTCATCAAGACCAAATCTGCAGCAGTCCTTATTCCCCTCGCTCTGCAGCAGACATAGCCATCAGCACTTACTCTGCAGCAGGCTTTGTTCTCCCCAATCTGCAGCAGACACAGCCATCAAAATTAATTCTGCAGCAGCACTTGCTACCCCAGCTCTGCAGCAGACACAGCTATCAAGAAGAGCTCCGCTGCAGCAGTTATTCCCCCCACTCTACAGCAGACAGCCATCAACCCCACTTCTGTAGCAGCACTTATTCCCTCCACACTGCGGCAGACACAGCCATCAACATCAGCTATACAGAAGTGATTGTTCCCCCCACTCTGCAGCAGACACACCCATCAACACCAGCTCTGCAGCAGCCCTTGATCCCCCCGGACCGCAGCAGACACACCAATCAACTCAAGCACTGCAGCAGCCCTTGTTCCCCTCACTCTGCAGGAGACACAGCCATCAACACTACTTCTGCAGCAGCACTTGTTCCCACTGCTCTGCAACAGTCACAGCCATGAGCACCAGCTCTGCAGCAGCCTTTGTTCCCCCAACTCGACCGACACAGCCATCAACACCAGCTCTGCAGCAGCCCTTGCTCCCTCACTCTGCAGCAGTTTTTGTTCCCCCCACTCGACAGGCACAGGCATCAACACCAGTTCTGCAGCAGCCCTTGTTCACCCAGCTTTGCAACAGCCACAAGCATCAACACCAGCTCTGAAGCAGTCCTTGTTCCCTCGTTCTGCAGCAGACATAGCCATCAACACCACTTCTGAAGCAGCCTGTGTTCCTCCAACTGTGCAGCAGACAAAGCCATCACCACCAGCTCTATAGTAACCCTTGTTCCCCCAGCTCTGCAGCAGTCACAGCCATCAACACCAGCTCTGAAGCAGTGCCTCTTCCCCCCACTCGACAGACACAGCCATTAACACCAGCTCTGCAGCAGCCCTTGTTCCCCTTCTCTGCAGCAGCCACAGCCATCAACACCTGCTCTGCAGCAGCCCTTGTTCCCCGCTCTGCAGCAGCCACAGCCATCAACACCACTTCTGCAGCAGCCCTTGTTCCCACCACTCTGCAGCAGCCACAGCCATCAACACCAGCTCTGAAGCAGCCCTTCTTCCCCCCCTCCGTTCTGCAGGAGACAAAGTGAAAACACCAACTCTGCAGCAGTCCTTGTTCTCCCCGCTCTGCAGCAGACACAGCAACCAACGTTAGTTCTCCAGCAGCCCTTATTCCCCTGCTCTGCAGCACACACAGCCATCGACAACAACTCTGCAGCAGTCCTGTTCCCCCGCTCTGCAGCAGACACAGCCATCAACAGTTCTGCAGCAGCCCTTATTCCCCCCGCTCTGCATCAGACACAGCCATCAACCCCAGCTTTGCAGCAGCCCTTGTTCCCCTCACTCTGCAGCAGACACAGCCATCAACACCAGATCTATATCAGTCCTTGTTCCCCCACTCTGCAGCAGCCACATCCATCAACACCACTTCTGGAACAGTCATTGTTCCCCCCGCTATGCTGCAGCCACAGCCATCAAAACCAGCTCTGCAACAGCCCTTGTTCCCCCACTCTGCAGCAGCAACAGCCATCAACATCACTTCTGCAGCAGCCCTTGTTCCCACTGCTCTGCAGCAGACACAGCCATAAACACCAGCTCTGAAGCAGCCCTTGTTCCCCCCGTTCTACAGGAGACAAAGCCAAAACCACCAACTCTGCAGCAGTCCTTGTTCCCCCCACTCTGCAGCAGACACAGCCATCAACCCCAGCTTTGCACCAGCCCTTGTTCCTCTCACTCTGCAGCAGACACAGCCATCAACACCAGATCTACAGCAGCCCTTGTTCCCCCACTCTTCAGCAACCACATCCATCAACACCACTTCTGGAACAGCCATTGTTCCTCCCGCTATGATGCAGCCACCGCCATCAAAACCAGCTCTGCAAAAGCCCTTGTTCCCCTCGCTCTGGAGCAGGCACAGCCATTAACACCAGCTCTGCAGCAGCCCTTGTTCCTCTGCTCTGCAGCAGCCACAGCCATTAACTCCACTTCTGCAGCAGCCCTTGTTCCCTTCGCTCTGCAGCAGACACAGCCATCAACACCAGCTCTGAAGCTGCCCTTCTTCCCCCCGTTCTGCAGGAGACAAAGCCAAAAACACCAACTCTGCAGCAGTCCTTGTTCTCCAAGCTCTGCAGCAGACACAGCCACCAACATTAGTACTGCAGCAGCCCTTATTCCCCCTGTTGTGCAGCACACACAGCCATCAACACCAACTCTGCAGCAGTCCTTGTTCCCACCACTGTACAGCAGACACAGCCATCAACAGTTCTGCAGCAGCCCTTGTTCCCCTCTCTCTGCAGCAGACACAGCCATCAACACCAGTTCGAAGCAGTCCTTGTTCACCCACTCTGCAGCAGCCACATCCATCAACAGCACATCCAGAACAGCCATTGTTCCCCCGCTATGCAGCAGCCACAGCCATCAAACCCAGCTCTGCTGAAGCCCTAGTTCCACTAGCTCTGCAGCAGACACAGCCAACAACACCAGCTCTGCAGCAGCCCTTGTTCCCCCCCGGCTCTGCAGCAAATAGTCATCAACACCAAATCTGCAGCAGTCCTTATTCCCTGCTCTGCAGCAGACATAGCCATCAACACTAACTCTGCAGCAGGCCTTGTTCTCCCCACTCTGCAGCAGACACAGTCATCAACATTAATTCTGCTGCAGCACTTGCTACCCCCGCTCTGCAGCAGACACAGCTATCAAGAAGAGCTCCACTGCAGCAGTTATTCTCCGCTTTACAGCAGACAGCCATCAACCCCACTTCTGTAGCAGCACTTATTCCACCCACACTGTGGCAGACACAGCCATCAACATCAGCTATGCAGCAGCAATTGTTCCCCCCACTCTGCAGCAGACACACCCATCAACACCAGCTCTGCAGCAGCCCTTGATCCCCCTGGACCGCTGCAGACACAGCAATCAACTCAAGCTCTGTAGCAGCCCTTGTTCCCCTCACTCTGCAGCAGACACAGCCAACACCTGCTCTTCAGCAGCCCTTGTCCCCCCGCTCTGCAGCAAATAGTCATCAACACCAAATCTGCAGCAGTCCCTATTCCCTCGCTCTGCAGCAGACACAGCCATCAAGGCTAACTCTGCAGCAGGCCTTGTTCTCCCACTCTGCAGCAGACATGCCATCAACATTAATTCTGTAGCAGCATTTGTTACCTCCACTCTGCAGCAGACACAGCTATCAAGACCAGCTCTGCTGCAGCAGTTATTCCCCACTCTACAGCAGACAGCCATCAACCCCAGTTCTGTAGCAGCACTTATTCCCCCACACTGTGGCAGACGCAGCCATCAACATCAGCTATGCAGCAGCATTTGTTCCCCTGCTCTGCAGCAGACACACCCAACACCAGCTCCTGCAGCAGCCCTTGATCCCCCAGACCGCAGCAGGCACAGCAATCAATCCAAGCTCTGCAGCAGTTTTGTTCCCCCACTCTGCAGTAGACACAGCCATCAATACCACTTTTGCAACAGCCTTTGTTCCCCTACTCTGCAGCAGCCACAGCCATCAACACCTGCTCAGCAGCAGTCCTTATTCCCCTCACTCTGCAGCAGACACAGCCATCAACACTTGCTCTGCAGCTGCCCTTGTTCTCTCCACTCTGCAGCAGACACAGCCAAAAACACTAGTTCTGCAGTAGCTGTTGTTATCCCCACTTTGCAGCAGACACAGCCA
Source organism: Neoceratodus forsteri (assembly GCA_016271365.2). Lineage (NCBI taxonomy): Eukaryota > Metazoa > Chordata > Ceratodontiformes > Ceratodontidae > Neoceratodus > Neoceratodus forsteri. Next base: position 1,842,759,337 of record CM057449.1, read on the forward strand.
TGAACAAAGACTCTGCAGCAACCCTTGTTCCCCCTGCTCTGCAGCAGACACAACCATCAACACCAGCTCTACGGCAGCCCTTGGTCCCCCTGCTCTGCAGTAGCTACAGCAATCAATACCTGCTCTGCAGAAGCCTTTGTTCCCCCCTCATTGTGCAGCAGACACAGCCATCAATACCAGCTCTGCAACAGCCCTTCTTCCCATTGCTCTGCAGCAGGTGCAGACATCAACACCAGCTCTGCAACAGTCCTTATCTCTTTCTGCAGCAGACACAGGCATCAACACTAGTTCTGCAGCAGCCCTTGTTCACCCAGCTTTGCAGCAGCCACAAGCATCAACACCAGCTCTGAAGCAGTCCTTGTTCCCCTGTTCTGCAGCAGACATAGCCATCAACACCACTCTGCAGCAGCCCATGTTCCCCCACTGTGCAGCAGACACAGCCATCAGCACCAGCTCTGATAGCAACCTTGTTCCCTGCTCTGCAGCAGTCACAGCTATCAACACTGGCTCTGCAGCAGGCCTTGTTCTCCCCACTCTGCAGCAGACACAGCCATCAACACTAATTTTGCAGCAGCACTTGTTACAACAGCTTTGCAGCAGACACAGCTATCAACACCAGCTCTGCAGCAGCTGTTGTTCCTTCCAGTCTGCAGCAGACACAACCATCAATGCCAGTTCTGCAGCAATCCTTGTTCCACTTGCTCTGCAGCAGACAGAGCCATCAACACCAGCTCTGCAGCAGTCCTTGTTCCCCTCACTCTGCAGCAGACACAGCCACCAACTCCAGCTTTGCAGCAGTCCTTGTTCCCCTAGCTCTGCAGCAGACACAGCCATCAACTCCAGCTCTGCAGCAGCCCTTGTTCCCCAGTCTGCAACAGACATGGCATCAACACCAGCTCTGCAGCAGTCATTGTTCCCCCCACTCTGCAGGAGCCACCGCCATAAGCACCTGCTCTGCAGAAGGGTTTGTTCCCCTCATTCTGTAGCAGACACAGCCATCAACTCCAGCTGTGCAGCAGCCATTGTTTCCATCGCTCTGCAGCAGACGCAGACATCAACACCAGCTCTGCAGCAGCCCTTGTTCACCCAGCTTTGCAGCAGCCACAAGCATCAACACCAGCTCTGAAGCAGTCCTTGTTCCCCTGGTTCTGCAGCAGACATAGCCATCAACACCACTTCTGCAGCAGCCCGTGTTCCCCCAACTGTGCAGCAGACACAGCCATCACCACCAGCTCTATAGCAACCCTTGTTCCCCTGCTCTGCAGTAGTCACAGCCATCAACTCCAGATTTGCAGCGCCTTGTTCCTCCACTCTGCAGCAACACAGCTCATCAGCACTAGCTCTGCAGCAGGCCTTGTCTCCGCACTCTGCAGCAGACACAGCCATCAACACTAATTTTGCAGCAGCACTTGTTACAACAGCTTTGCAGCAGACAAGCTATCAACACCAGCTCTGAAGCTGCCCTTCTTCCCTGCTCTGCAGGAGACAAAGCCTAAAACACCAACTCTGCAGCAGTCCTTGTTCTCCAAGCTCTGCAGCAGACACAGCCACCAACATTAGTACTGCAGCAGCCCTTATTCCCCCTGTTGTGCAGCACACAGCCATCAACACCAACTCTGCAGCAGTCCTTGTTCCCACCACTGTACAGCAGACACAGCCATCAACAGTTCTGCAGCAGCCCTTGTTCCCCTCTCTGCAGCAGACACAGCCATCAACACCAGTTCGAAGCAGTCCTTGTTCACCCACCTGCAGCAGCCACATCCATCAACAGCACATCCAGAACAGCCATTGTTCCCCTGCTATGCAGCAGCCACAGCCATCAAACCCAGCTCTGCTGAAGCCCTAGTTCCACCTAGCTCTGCAGCAGACACAGCCAACAACACCAGCCTCTGCAGCAGCCCTTGTTCCCCCTGGCTCTGCAGCAAATAGTCATCAACACCAAATCTGCAGCAGTCCTTATTCCCTCGCTCTGCAGCAGACATAGCCATCAACACTAACTCTGCAGAGCCTTGTTCTCCCACCTGCAGCAGACACAGTCATCAACATTAATTCTGCTGCAGCACTGCTACCCGTCTGCAGCAGACACAGCTATCAAGAAGAGCTCCACTGCAGTAGTTATTCCCCCGCTTTACAGCAGACAGCCATCAACCCCACTTCTGTAGCAGCACTTATTCCACCACACTGTGGCAGACACAGCCATCAACACTCAGCCATGCAGCAGCAATTGTTCCCCCCACTCTGCAGCAGACACACCCATCAACACCAGCTCTGCAGCAGCCCTTGATCCCCCTGGACCGCTGCAGACACAGCAATCAACTCAAGCTCTGTAGCAGCCCTTGTTCCCCTCACTCTGCAGCAGACACAGCCAACACCTGCTCTTCAGCAGCCCTTGTCCCCCCCCCCGGCTCTGCAGCAAATAGTCATCAACACCAAATCTGCAGCAGTCCCTATTCCCCTCGCTCTGCAGCAGACACAGCCATCAAGGCTAACTCTGCAGCAGGCCTTGTTCTCCCCACTCTGCAGCAGACACAGCCATCAACATTAATTCTGTAGCAGCATTTGTTACCTCCACTCTGCAGCAGACACAGCTATCAAGACCAGCTCTGCTGCAGCAGTTATTCCCCCCACTCTACAGCAGACAGCCATCAACCCCAGTTCTGTAGCAGCACTTATTCCCCCCACACTGTGGCAGACGCAGCCATCAACATCAGCTATGCAGCAGCATTTGTTCCCCCTGCTCTGCAGTAGACACACCCGTCAACACCAGCTCTGCAGTAGCCCTTGATCCCCCCAGACCGCAGCAGGCACAGCAATCAATCCAAGCTCTGCAGCAGCCTTTGTTCCCCTCACTCTGCAGTAGACACAGCCATCAATACCACTTTTGCAACAGCCTTTGTTCCCCTACTCTGCAGCAGCCACAGCCATCAACACCTGCTCAGCAGCAGTCCTTATTCCCCTCACTCTGCAGCAGACACAGCCATCAACACTTGCTCTGCAGCTGCCCTTGTTCTCCCCACTCTGCAGCAGACACAGCCAAAAACACTAGTTCTGCAGTAGCTGTTGTTATCCCCACTTTGCAGCAGACACAGCCATGAACAAAGACTCTGCAGCAACCTTGTTCTCCTGCTCTGCAGCAGACACAACCATCAACACCAGCTCTGCGGCAGTCTTTGGTCCCCTGCTCTGCAGTAGCTACAGCAATCAATACCTGCTCTGCAGAAGCCTCTTTTTTCCCCCATTGTGCAGCAGACACAGCCATCAATACCAGCTCTGCAACAGCCCTTCTTCCCATTGCTCTGCAGCAGGTGCGAGACATCAACACCAGCTCTGCAACAGTCCTTATTCCCTCTTCTGCAGCAGACACAGGCATCAACACTAGTTCTGCAGCAGCCCTTGTTCACCCAGCTTTGCAGCAGCCACAAGCATCAACACCAGCTCTGAAGCAGTCCTTGTTCCCTGTTCTGCAGCAGACATAGCCATCAACACCACTTCTGCAGCAGCCCATGTTCTCCCCACTGTGCAGCAGACACAGCCATCAGCACCAGCTCTATAGCAACCCTTGTTCCTGCTCTGCAGCAGTCACAGCCATCAACACTAGCTCTGCAGCAGGCCTGTTCTCCCCACTCTGCAGCAGACACAGCCATCAACACTAATTTTGCAGCAGCACTTGTTACAACAGCTTTGCAGCAGACACAGCTATCACACCAGTCTGCAGCAGCTGTTGTTCCTTCCAGTCTGCAGCAGACACAACCATCAATGCCAGTTCTGCAGCAATCCTTGTTCCCACTTGCTCTGCAGCAGACAGAGCCATCATCACCAGCTCTGCAGCAGTCCTGTTCCCCACTCTGCAGCAGACACAGCCACCAACTCCAGCTTTGCAGCAGTCCTGTTCTCTTAGCTCTGCAGCAGACACAGCCATCAACTCCAGCTCCTGCAGCAGCCTTGTTCCCCCAGTCTGCAACAGACATGGCCATCAACACCAGCTCTGCAGCAGTCATTGTTCCCCACTCTGCAGGAGCCACCGCCATAAGCACCTGCTCTGCAGAAGGGTTTGTTCCCCCCATTCTGTAGCAGACACAGCCATCAACTCCAGCTGTGCAGCAGCCATTGTTTCCATCGCTCTGCAGCAGACGCAGACATCAACACCAGCTCTGCAGCAGTCCTTGTTCCCCTCGTTCTGCTGCAGACACAGGCATCAACACCAATTCTGCAGCAGCCCTTGTTCACCCAGCTTTGCAGCAGCCACAAGCATCAACACCAGCTCTGAAGCAGTCCTTGTTCCCCTGGTTCTGCAGCAGACATAGCCATCAACACCACTTCTGCAGCAGCCCGTGTTCCCCCAACTGTGCAGCAGACACAGCCATCACCACCAGCTCTATAGCAACCCTTGTTCCCCTGCTCTGCAGTAGTCACAGCCATCAACTCCAGATTTGCAGCAGCCCCTGTTTTCCACTCTGCAGCAACACAGCCATCAGCACTAGCTCTGCAGCAGGCCTTGTTCTCCGCACTCTGCAGCAGACACAGCCATCAACACTAATTTTGCAGCAGCACTTGTTACAACAGCTTTGCAGCAGACACAGCTATCAACACCAGCTCTGAAGCTGCCCTTCTTCCCCGTTCTGCAGGAGACAAAGCCAAAACACCAACTCTGCAGCAGTCCTTGTTCTCCAAGCTGCAGCAGCACACCACTAACATTAGTACTGCAGCAGCCCTTATTCCCCTGTTGTGCAGCACACAGCCATCAACACCAACTCTGCAGCAGTCCTTGTTCCCACCACTGTCAGCAGACACAGCATCAACAGTTCTGCAGCAGCCCTTGTCTCTCTCTCTGCAGCAGACACAGCCATCAACACCAGTTCGAAGCAGTCCTTGTTCACCCACTCTGCAGCAGCCACATCCATCAACAGCACATCCAGAACAGCCATTGTTCCCCCGCTATGCAGCAGCCACAGCCATCAAACCCAGCTCTGCTGAAGCCCTAGTTCCACTAGCTCTGCAGCAGACACAGCCAACAACACCAGCTCTGCAGCAGCCCTTGTTCCCCCCCGGCTCTGCAGCAAATAGTCATCAACACCAAATCTGCAGCAGTCCTTATTCCCCTCGCTCTGCAGCAGACATAGCCATCAACACTAACTCTGCAGCAGGCCTTGTTCTCCCCACTCTGCAGCAGACACAGTCATCAACATTAATTCTGCTGCAGCACTTGCTACCCCCGCTCTGCAGCAGACACAGCTATCAAGAAGAGCTCCACTGCAGCAGTTATTCTCCCCGCTTTACAGCAGACAGCCATCAACCCCACTTCTGTAGCAGCACTTATTCCACCCACACTGTGGCAGACACAGCCATCAACATCAGCTATGCAGCAGCAATTGTTCCCCACTCTGCAGCAGACACACCCATCAACACCAGCTCTGCAGCAGCCCTTGATCCCTGGACGCTGCAGACACAGCAATCAACTCAAGCTCTTAGCAGGCCTTGTTCCCCCACTCTGCAGCAGACATAGCCAACACCTGCTCTTCAGCAGCCCTGTCCCCCCCGGCTCTGCAGCAAATAGTCATCAACACCAAATCTGCAGCAGTCCTATTCCTCGCTCTGCAGCAGACACAGCCATCAAGGCTAACTCTGCAGCAGGCCTTGTTCTCCCCACTCTGCAGCAGCACAGCCATCAGCATTAATTCTGTAGCAGCATTTGTTACCTCCACTCTGCAGCAGACACAGCTATCAAGACCAGCTCTGCTGTGAGTTATTCCCCACTCTACAGCAGACAGCCATCAACTGAGTTCTGTAGCAGCACTTATTCCCCCCACACTGTGGCAGACGCAGCCATCAACATCAGCTATGCAGCAGCATTTGTTCCCCCTGCTCTGCAGTAGACACACCCGTCAACACCAGCTCTGCAGTAGCCCTTGATCCCCCCAGACCGCAGCAGGCACAGCAATCAATCCAAGCTCTGCAGCAGCCTTTGTTCCCCTCACTCTGCAGTAGACACAGCCATCAATACCACTTTTGCAACAGCCTTTGTTCCCCTACTCTGCAGCAGCCACAGCCATCAACACCTGCTCAGCAGCAGTCCTTATTCCCCTCACTCTGCAGCAGACACAGCCATCAACACTTGCTCTGCAGCTGCCCTTGTTCTCCCCACTCTGCAGCAGACACAGCCAAAAACACTAGTTCTGCAGTAGCTGTTGTTATCCCCACTTTGCAGCAGACACAGCCATGAACAAAGACTCTGCAGCAACCCTTGTTCCCCCTGCTCTGCAGCAGACACAACCATCAACACCAGCTCTGCAGCAGCCCTTGGTCCCCCTGCTCTGCAGTAGCTACAGCAATCAATACCTGCTCTGCAGAAGCCTTTGTTCCCCCCCCATTGTGCAGCAGACACAGCCATCAATACCAGCTCTGCAACAGCCCTTCTTCCCATTGCTCTGCAGCAGGTGCAGACATCAACACCAGCTCTGCAACAGTCCTTATTCCCTCTTTCTGCAGCAGACACAGGCATCAACACTAGTTCTGCAGCAGCCCTTGTTCACCCAGCTTTGCAGCAGCCACAAGCATCAACACCAGCTCTGAAGCAGTCCTTGTTCCCTGTTCTGCAGCAGACATAGCCATCAACACCACTTCTGCAGCAGCCCATTTCCCCCACTGTGCAGCAGACACAGCCATCAGCACCAGCTCTATAGCAACCCTTGTTCCCTGCTCTGCAGCAGTCACAGCCATCAACACTAGCTCTGCAGCAGGCCTTGTCTCCCCACTCTGCAGCAGACACAGCCATCAACACTCACTTTGCAGCAGCACTTGTTACAACAGCTTTCAGCAGACACAGCTTATCACCAGCTCTTGCAGCAGCTGTTGTTCCTTCCAGTCTGCAGCAGACACAACCATCAATGCCAGTTCTGCAGCAATCCTTGTTCCACTTGCTCTGCAGCAGAGCCATTCAACACCAGCTCTGCAGCAGTCCTTGTTCCCTCACTCTGCAGCGAAACACAGCCACCAACTCCAGCTTTGCAGCAGTCCTTGTTCCCCTAGCTCTGCAGCAGACACAGCCATCAACTCCAGCTCTGCAGCAGCCCTTGTTCCCTCAGTCTGCAACAGACATGGCCATCAACACCAGCTCTGCAGCAGTCATTTGTTCCCACTCTGCAGGAGCCACCGCCATAAGCACCTGCTCTGCAGAAGGGTTTGTTCCCCTCATTCTGCTAGTAGAGCCATTAACTCCAGCTGTGCAGCAGCCATTGTTTCCATCGCTCTGCAGCAGACGCGAGACATCAACACCAGCTCTGCAGCAGCCCTTGTTCACCCAGCTTTGCAGCAGCCACAAGCATCAACACCAGCTCTGAAGCAGTCCTTGTTCTCTGGTTCTGCAGCAGACACTAGCCATCAACACCACTTCTGCAGCAGCCGTGTTCCCCCAACTGTGCAGCAGACACAGCCATCACCACCAGCTCTATAGCAACCCTTGTTCCCTGCTCTGCAGTAGTCACAGCCATCAACTCCAGATTTGCAGCCCTTGTTCCCTCCACTCTGCAGCAACACAGCCATCAGCACTAGCTCTGCAGCAGGCCTTGTTCTCCGCGATCTGCAGCAGACACAGCCATCAACACTAATTTTGCAGCAGCACTTGTTACAACAGCTTTGCAGCAGACACAGCTATCAACACCAGCTCTGAAGCTGCCCTTCTTCCCCGTTCTGCAGGAGACAGCCTGAAAACACCAACTCTGCAGCAGTCCTTGTTCTCCAAGCTTGCAGCAGACACAGCCACCAACATTAGTACTGCAGCAGCCCTTATTCCCCTGTTGTGCAGCACACACAGCCATCAACACCAATCTGCAGCAGTCCTTGTTCCCACCACTGTACAGCAGACACAGCCATCAACAGTTCTGCAGCAGCCCTTGTTCCCTCTCTCTGCAGCAGACACAGCCATCAACACCAGTTCGAAGCAGTCCTTGTTCACCCACCTGCAGCAGCCACATCCATCAACAGCACATCCAGAACAGCCATTGTTCCCCCGTCATGCAGCAGCACAGCCATCAAACCCAGCTCTGCTGAAGCCCTAGTTCCACTAGCTCTGCAGCAGACACAGCCATCAACACCAGCTCCTGCAGCAGCCCTTGTTCCCCGGCTCTGCAGCAAATAGTCATCAACACCAAATCTGCAGCAGTCCTTATTCCCTCGCTCTGCAGCAACATAGCCATCAACACTAACTCTGCAGCAGGCCTTGTTCTCCCTACTGCAGCAGACACAGTCATCAACATTAATTCTGCTGCAGCACTTGCTACCCCCGCTCTGCAGCAGACACAGCTATCAAGAAGAGCTCCACTGCAGCAGTTATTCCCCCCGCTTTACAGCAGACAGCCATCAACCCCACTTCTGTAGCAGCACTTATTCCACCCACACTGTGGCAGACACAGCCATCAACATCAGCTATGCAGCAGCAATTGTTCCCCCCACTCTGCAGCAGACACACCCATCAACACCAGCTCTGCAGCAGCCCTTGATCCCCCTGGACCGCTGCAGACACAGCAATCAACTCAAGCTCTGTAGCAGCCCTTGTTCCCCTCACTCTGCAGCAGACACAGCCAACACCTGCTCTTCAGCAGCCCTTGTCCCCCGGCTCTGCAGCAAATAGTCATCAACACCAAATCTGCAGCAGTCCCTATTCCCCCGCCTCCAGCAGACAACAGCCATCAAGGCTAACTCTGCAGCAGGCCTTGTTCTCCCACCTGCAGCAGACACAGCTAATCAACATTAATTCTGTAGCAGCATTTGTTACCTCCACCTGCAGCAGACACAGCTATCAAGACCAGCTCTGCTGCAGCAGTTATTCCCACTCTACAGCAGACAGCCATCAACCCCAGTTCTGTAGCAGCACTTATTCCCCACACATGTGGAGACGCAGCCATCAACATCAGCTATGCAGCAGCATTTGTTCCCCTGCTCTGCAGTAGACACCCACAACACCAGCTCTGCAGTAGCCTTTGATCCCCCAGACCGCAGCAGGCACAGCAATCAATCCAAGCTCTGCAGCAGCCTTTGTTCCCTCACTCTGCAGTAGACACAGCCATCAATACCACTTTTGCAACAGCCTTGTTCCCTACTCTGCAGCAGCCACAGCCATCAACACCTGCTCAGCAGCAGTCCTATTCCCTCACTCTGCAGCAGACACAGCCATCAACACTTGCTCTGCAGCTGCCCTTGTTCTCCCACTGCAGCAGACTCAGCCAAAACACTAGTTCCTAGTAGTAGCTGTTGTTATCCCCACTTTGCAGCAGACACAGCCATGAACAAAGACTCTGCAGCAACCCTTGTTCCCCCTGCTCTGCAGCAGACACAACCATCAACACCAGCTCTGCGGCAGCCCTTGGTCCCCCTGCTCTGCAGTAGCTACAGCAATCAATACCTGCTCTGCAGAAGCCTTTGTTCCCCCCCCATTGTGCAGCAGACACAGCCATCAATACCAGCTCTGCAACAGCCCTTCTTCCCATTGCTCTGCAGCAGGTGCAGACATCAACACCAGCTCTGCAACAGTCCTTATTCCCCTCTTTCTGCAGCAGACACAGGCATCAACACTAGTTCTGCAGCAGCCCTTGTTCACCCAGCTTTGCAGCAGCCACAAGCATCAACACCAGCTCTGAAGCAGTCCTTGTTCCCCTGTTCTGCAGCAGACATAGCCATCAACACCACTCTGCAGCAGCCCATGTTCTCCCACTGTGCAGCAGACACAGCCATCAGCACCAGCTCTATAGCAACCCTTGTCCCTGCTCTGCAGCAGTCACAGCCATCAACACTAGCTCTGCAGCAGGCCTTGTTCTCCCACTCTGCAGCAGACACAGCCATCAACACTAATTTTGCAGCAGCACTTGTTACAACAGCTTGCAGCAGAACACAGCTATCAACACCAGCTCCAGCAGCTGTTGTTCCTTCCAGTCTGCAGCAGACACAACCATCAATGCCAGTTCTGCAGCAATCCTTGTTCCACTTGCTCTGCAGCAGACAGAGCCATCAACACCAGCTCTGCAGCAGTCCTTGTTCCCCTCACTCTGCAGCAGACACAGCCACCAACTCCAGCTTTGCAGCAGTCCTTGTTCCCCTAGCTCTGCAGCAGACACAGCCATCAACTCCAGCTCTGCAGCAGCCCTTGTTCCCCTCAGTCTGCAACAGACATGGCCATCAACACCAGCTCTGCAGCAGTCATTGTTCCCCCCACTCTGCAGGAGCCACCGCCATAAGCACCTGCTCTGCAGAAGGGTTTGTTCCCCCCATTCTGTAGCAGACACAGCCATCAACTCCAGCTGTGCAGCAGCCATTGTTTCCATCGCTCTGCAGCAGACGCAGACATCAACACCAGCTCTGCAGCAGTCCTTGTTCCCCTCGTTCTGCTGCAGACACAGGCATCAACACCAATTCTGCAGCAGCCCTTGTTCACCCAGCTTTGCAGCAGCCACAAGCATCAACACCAGCTCTGGAAGCAGTCCTTGTTCTCTGGTTCTGCAGCAGACATAGCCATCAACACCACTTCTGCAGCAGCCTGTGTTCCCCAACTGTGCAGCAGACACAGCCATCACCACCAGCTCTATAGCAACCTTTGTTCCCCTGCTCTGCAGTAGTCACAGCCATCAACTCCAGATTTGCAGCAGCCCTTGTTCCTCCACTCTGCAGCAACACAGCCATCAGCACTAGCTCTGCAGCAGGCCTTGTTCTCCGCACTCTGCAGCAGACACAGCCATCAACACTAATTTTGCAGCAGCACTTGTTACAACAGCTTTGCAGCAGACACAGCTATCAACACCAGCTCTGAAGCTGCCCTTCTTCCCCCCGTTCTGCAGGAGACAAAGCCAAAAACACCAACTCTGCAGCAGTCCTTGTTCTCCAAGCTCTGCAGCAGACACAGCCACCAACATTAGTACTGCAGCAGCCCTTATTCCCCCTGTTGTGCAGCACACACAGCCATCAACACCAACTCTGCAGCAGTCCTTGTTCCCACCACTGTACAGCAGACACAGCCATCAACAGTTCTGCAGCAGCCCTTGTTCCCCTCTCTCTGCAGCAGACACAGCCATCAACACCAGTTCGAAGCAGTCCTTGTTCACCCACTCTGCAGCAGCCACATCCATCAACAGCACATCCAGAACAGCCATTGTTCCCCGCTATGCAGCAGCCACAGCCATCAACCCAGCTCTGCTGAAGCCCTAGTTCCACTAGCTCTGCAGCAGACACAGCCAACAACACAGCCCTGCAGCAGCCCTTGTTCCCCCGGCTCTGCAGCAAATAGTCATCAACACCAAATCTGCAGCAGTCCTTATTCCCCTGCTCTGCAGCAGACATAGCCATCAACACTAACTCTGCAGCAGGCCTTGTTCTCCCCACTTGCAGCAGACACAGTCATCAACATTAATTCTGCTGCAGCACTTGCTACCCTCTGCAGCAGACACAGCTATCAAGAAGAGCTCCACTGCAGCAGTTATTCCCCCGCTTTATAGCAGACAGCCATCAACCCCACTTCTGTAGCACTTATTCCACCACACTGTGGCAGACACAGCATCAACATCAGCCATGCAGCAGCAATTGTTCCCCCCACTCTGCAGCAGACACACCCATCAACACCAGCTCTGCAGCAGCCCTTGATCCCCCTGGACCGCTGCAGACACAGCAATCAACTCAAGCTCTGTAGCAGCCCTTGTTCCCCTCACTCTGCAGCAGACACAGCCAACACCTGCTCTTCAGCAGCCCTTGTCCCCCGGCTCTGCAGCAAATAGTCATCAACACCAAATCTGCAGCAGTCCCTATTCCCTCGCTCTGGCAGACACAGCCATCAAGGCTAACTCTGCAGCAGGCCTTGTTCTCCCACTCTGCAGCAGACACAGCCATCAACATTAATTCTGTAGCAGCATTTGTTACCTCCACTCTGCAGCAGACACAGCTATCAAGACCAGCTCTGCTGCAGCAGTTATTCCCCCCACTCTACAGCAGACAGCCATCAACCCCAGTTCTGTAGCAGCACTTATTCCCCCCACACTGTGGCAGATGCAGCCATCAACATCAGCTATGCAGCAGCATTTGTTCCCCCTGCTCTGCAGTAGACACACCCGTCAACACCAGCTCTGCAGTAGCCCTTGATCCCCCAGACGCAGCAGGCACAGCAATCAATCCAAGCTCTGCAGCCCTTTGTTCCCCCACTCTGCAGTAGACACAGCCATCAATACCACTTTTGCAACAGCCTTTGTTCCCCTACTCTGCAGCAGCCACAGCCATCAACACCTGCTCAGCAGCAGTCCTTATTCCCCTCACTCTGCAGCAGACACAGCCATCAACACTTGCTCTGCAGCTGCCCTTGTTCTCCCCACTCTGCAGCAGACACAGCCAAAAACACTAGTTCTGCAGTAGCTGTTGTTATCCCCACTTTGCAGCAGACACAGCCATGAACAAAGACTCTGCAGCAACCCTTGTTCCCCCTGCTCTGCAGCAGACACAACCATCAACACCAGCTCTGCGGCAGCCCTTGGTCCCCCTGCTCTGCAGTAGCTACAGCAATCAATACCTGCTCTGCAGAAGCCTTTGTTCCCCCCCCATTGTGCAGCAGACACAGCCATCAATACCAGCTCTGCAACAGCCCTTCTTCCCATTGCTCTGCAGCAGGTGCAGACATCAACACCAGCTCTGCAACAGTCCTTATTCCCCTCTTTCTGCAGCAGACACAGGCATCAACACTAGTTCTGCAGCAGCCCTTGTTCACCCAGCTTTGCAGCAGCCACAAGCATCAACACCAGCTCTGAAGCAGTCCTTGTTCCCCTCGTTCTGCAGCAGACATAGCCATCAACACCACTTCTGCAGCAGCCCATGTTCCCCCCACTGTGCAGCAGACACAGCCATCAGCACCAGCTCTATAGCAACCCTTGTTCCCCTGCTCTGCAGCAGTCACAGCCATCAACACTAGCTCTGCAGCAGGCCTTGTTCTCCCCACTCTGCAGCAGACACAGCCATCAACACTAATTTTGCAGCAGCACTTGTTACAACAGCTTTGCAGCAGACACAGCTATCAACACCAGCTCTGCAGCAGCTGTTGTTCCTTCCAGTCTGCAGCAGACACAACCATCAATGCCAGTTCTGCAGCAATCCTTGTTCCACTTGCTCTGCAGCAGACAGAGCCATCAACACCAGCTCTGCAGCAGTCCTTGTTCCCCTCACTCTGCAGCAGACACAGCCACCAACTCCAGCTTTGCAGCAGTCCTTGTTCCCCTAGCTCTGCAGCAGACACAGCCATCAACTCCAGCTCTGCAGCAGCCCTTGTTCCCCAGTCTGCAACAGACATGGCCATCAACACCAGCTCTGCAGCAGTCATTGATCCCCACTCTGCAGGAGCCACGCCATAAGCACCTGCTCTGCAGAAGGGTTTGTTCCCCATTCTGTAGCAGACACAGCTATCAACTCCAGCTGTGCAGCAGCCATTGTTTCATCAGCCTGCAGCAGACGCAGACATCAACACCAGCTCTGCAGCAGTCCTTGTTCCCCTCGTTCTGCTGCAGACACAGGCATCAACACCAATCTGCAGCAGCCCTTGTTCACCCAGCTTTGCAGCAGCCACAAGCATCAACACCAGCTCTGAAGCAGTCCTTGTTCCCCTGGTTCTGCAGCAGACATAGCCATCAACACCACTTCTGCAGCAGCCCGTGTTCCCCCAACTGTGCAGCAGACACAGCCATCACCACCAGCTCTATAGCAACCCTTGTTCCCCTGCTCTGCAGTAGTCACAGCCATCAACTCCAGATTTGCAGCAGCCCTTGTTCCCTCCACTCTGCAGCAACACAGCCATCAGCACTAGCTCTGCAGCAGGCCTTGTTCTCCGCACTCTGCAGCAGACACAGCCATCAACACTAATTTTGCAGCAGCACTTGTTACAACAGCTTTGCAGCAGACACAGCTATCAACACCAGCTCTGAAGCTGCCCTTCTTCCCCCCGTTCTGCAGGAGACAAAGCCAAAAACACCAACTCTGCAGCAGTCCTTGTTCTCCAAGCTCTGCAGCAGACACAGCCACCAACATTAGTACTGCAGCAGCCCTTATTCCCCTGTTGTGCAGCACACACAGCCATCAACACCAACTCTGCAGCAGTCCTTGTTCCCACCACTGTACAGCAGACACAGCCATCAACAGTTCTGCAGCAGCCCTTGTTCCCTCTCTGCAGCAGACACAGCCATCAACACCAGTTCGAAGCAGTCCTTGTTCACCCACTCTGCAGCAGCCACATCCATCAACAGCACATCCAGAACAGCCATTGTTCCCCTCGCCATGGCAGCCACAGCCATCAAACCCAGCTCTGCTGAAGCCCTAGGTTCCACTAGCTCTGCAGCAGACAGCCAACAACACCAGCTCTGCAGCAGCCCTTGTTCCCCCGACTCTGCAGCAAATAGTCAACACCAAATCTGCAGCAGTCCTTATTCCCCTCCTGCAGCAGACATAGCCATCAACACTAACTCTGCAGCAGGCCTTGTTCTCCCACTCTGCAGCAGACACAGTCATCAACATTAATTCTGCTGCAGCACTTTACCCCGCTCTGCAGCGAGACAGCTATCAAGAAGAGCTCCACTGCAGCAGTTATTCCCCTGCTTACAGCAGACAGCCATCAACCCCACTTCTGTAGCAGCACTTATTCCACCTACACTGTGGCAGACGCAGCCATCAACATCAGCATGCAGCAGCATTTGTTCCCTGCTCTGCAGCAGACACACCTATCAACACCAGCTCTGCAGCAGCCCTTGATCCCCTGACCTGCAGCAGGCACAGCAATCAATCCAAGCTCTGCAGCAGCCTTTGTTCCCCTCACTCTGCAGTAGACACAGCCATCAATACCACTTTTGCAACAGCCTTTGTTCCCCTACTCTGCAGCAGCCACAGCCATCAACACCAGCTCAGCAGCAGTCCTTATTCCCCTCACTCTGCAGCAGACACAGCCATCAACACTTGCTCTGCAGCTGCCCTTGTTCTCCCCACTCTGCAGCAGACACAGCCAACAACACTAGTTCTGCAGTAGCTGTTGTTATCCCCACTTTGCAGCAGACACAGCCATGAACAAAGACTCTGCAGCAACCCTTGTTCCCCCTGCTCTGCAGCAGACACAACCATCAACACCAGCTCTGCAGCAGTCCTTGTTCCTCTTGCTGTGCAGCAGACACATCCATCAACACCAGCTCTGCGGCAGCCCTTGGTCCCCCTGCTCTGCAGTAGCTACAGCAATCAATACCTGCTCTGCAGAAGCCTTTGTCCCCCCCCATTGTGCAGCAGACACAGCCATCAATACCAGCTCTGCAACAGCCCTTCTTCCCATTGCTCTGCAGCAGGTGCAGAACATCAACACCAGCTCTGCAACAGTCCTTATTCCTCTTTCTGCAGCAGACACAGGCATCAACACTAGTTCTGCAGCAGCCCTTGTTCACCCAGCTTTGCAGCAGCCACAAGCATCAACACCAGCTCTGAAGCAGTCCTTGTTCCCCTGTTCTGCAGCAGCGCTAGCCATCAACACCACTTCTGCAGCAGCCCATGTTCCCCCCACTGTGCAGCAGACACAGCCATCAGCACCAGCTCTATAGCAACCCTTGTTCCCCTGCTCTGCAGCAGTCACAGCCATCAACACTAGCTCTGCAGCAGGTCTTGTTCTCCCCACTCTGCAGCAGACACAGCCATCAACACTAATTTTGCAGCAGCACTTGTTACAACAGCTTTGCAGCAGACACAGCTATCAACACCAGCTCTGCAGCAGCTGTTGTTCCTTCCAGTCTGCAGCAGACACAACCATCAATGCCAGTTCTGCAGCAATCCTTGTTCCACTTGCTCTGCAGCAGACAGAGCCATCAACACCAGCTCTGCAGCAGTCCTTGTTCCCCTCACTCTGCAGCAGACACAGCCACCAACTCCAGCTTTGCAGCAGTCCTTGTTCCCCTCGCTCTGCAGCAGACACAGCCATCAACTCCAGCTCTGCAGCAGCCCTTGTTCCCCTCACTCTGCAACAGACATGGCCATCAACACCAGCTCTGCAGCAGTCATTGTTCCCCCCACTCTGCAGGAGCCACCGCCATAAGCACCTGCTCTGCAGAAGGGTTTGTTCCCCCCATTCTGTAGCAGACACAGCCATCAACTCCAGCTGTGCAGCAGCCATTGTTTCCATCGCTCTGCAGCAGACGCAGACATCAACACCAGATCTGCCACAGCCCTTGTTCCCCCATGCTCTGCAGCAACACAACCATCAACTCCAATTCTGAAGCAGTCCTTATTCCCCTCGCTGTGCAGCAGACTCAGCCATCAACACTAGCTCTGCAGCAGGGCTTGTTCTCTGCTCTCTGCAGCAGACACAGCCATCAACACTAATTTTGCAGCAGCACTTGTTACAACAGCTTTGCAGCAGACACAGCCATCACCACCAACTCTATAGCAACCCTTGTTCCCCCTGCTCTGCAGCAGACAAAGCCATCAACACTAATTTTGCAGCAATCATTGTTCCACTTGCTCTGCAGCAGACACAGCCATCAACACCAGCTCTGCAGCAGCCCTAGTCCCCCTCACTCTTCAGCAGACACAGCCATCAACACCAACTCTGCAGCAGCCCTTGTTCCCC
This sequence comes from Neoceratodus forsteri, assembly GCA_016271365.2. NCBI lineage: Eukaryota > Metazoa > Chordata > Ceratodontiformes > Ceratodontidae > Neoceratodus > Neoceratodus forsteri. The sequence goes on from CM057449.1 coordinate 1,842,775,940, forward strand.
CTGCTCTGCAGCAACACAGCCATCAACAACAGCTCTGCAGCAGTCCTTGTCCCCCTGCTCTGCAGCAACACAGCCATCAACACCAGCTCTGCAGCAGTCCTTATTCCTCTCACTCTGAAGCAGACACAGCCATCAACACTAGCTCTGCAGCAGCCCTTGTTCTCCCCACTCTGCAGCAGACACAGCCAACAATACTAGTTCTGCAGTAGCTCTTGTTACCCCTGCTTTGCAGCAGACACAGACATCAACACCAGCTCTGCAGCAACCTTTGTTCCCCCCGCTCCGCAGCAGACACAACCATCAACACCAGCTCTGCAGCAGTCCTTCTTCCTCTTGCTGTGCAGCAGACACAGCTATCAACACCAGCTCTGCAGCAGCCCTTTGTCCCCCTGCTCTGCAGGAGCTGCAGCAATCAACACCAGCTTTGCAGCAGTCCTTGTTCCCCTCGCTCTGCAGCAGACATAGCCATCAACTCCAGCTCTGCAGCAGCCCTTGTTCCCCTCACTCTGCAGGAGCCACCGCCATAAGCACCTGCTCTGCATAAGGGTTTGTTCCCCCCATTCTGTAGCAGACACAGCCATCAACACTAGCTCTGCAGCAGCCATTGTTTCCATCGCTCTGCAGCAGACGCAGACATCAACACCAGCTCTGCAGCAGTCCTTGTTCCCCTCGCCCTGCAGCAGCCACAGCCATCAACACCAGTTCTGCAGCAGCCCTTGTTCACCCAGCTTTGTAGCAGCCACAAGCATCAACACCAGCTCTGAAGCAGTCCTTGTTCCCCTTGCTCTGCAGCAGACATAGCCATCAACACCACTTCTGCAGCAGCCCGTGTTCCCCCCACTGTGCAGGAGACACAGCCATCAACACCAGCTCTGCAGCAGCCCTTGTCCCCCCCTGCAGCAGCCATAGCCATCAACAGCACTTCTTTTTTTTTTAAATAATAATTTTTATTGTATTTCACATATAACAGTACAAAAAGGAAAAGAAATCACATATATACATCCTTCGCAACCAATGGCACTGGTGTGTGTTTGAGAAATTTACTATAGTTGGTTAGCTATTGCATCTAGGAACTTATACATAAGCCAAACAGTCTCCAAACTTATTTCTGTTCACATACCCATCAAGTCAGATCACACTTCTCATAACTCTATTAGCGACAAACAAGACAACACTGAATATTACATGAAAAAAGAAAAAGAAACAAAAAAAGGGGGGAAGAAAGCTTATATTACCTTTACAACGAGTTACCTGACTAAAAAAGGTGAGCACTGGAAATCCAAAAAATGTATTAGTTAAAGGGAATTACATTAGCATCATTAATATTGTCTAAGGAGATAACAGGTGTACCTATGACCTCTATTCACTTTGATGGGGAGTCAATAAATCATTATTATTTTCTTTCAATTACAAGTATATCTGGCCAGGATGTCTAACACACTGATTTGTTCTTTCTGTGCTTGAAAGTTAAAAAATGGCATCCACCTTAACTTAAATTTATCTATTTGTAGCCTTACTCTGGCCGTTAGATATTCCATATCTAGAATAGTTAAGCAGTTTTTATACCGAGCATTCAGTGTGGGACTGGTTTTAGACATCCAAACTTGGGTAATTGCATTGAGAGCCGAGGCCACCAGTATATTATATAGATATCATTGAGATTTTTGTTTGATCTGATCCCGGTAGTATCCCAGAACCCAGTATATGGGATCATCTGGCATACACATCCCGAAAACCGTACCCACTTGATCCACAATTTGCACTCAAAAACTACTGATACTGGGGCACGACCAAAATACATGTAGGTGTGTCCCCTTTTCTCCACATTCCTTCCAGCAGCTGTTTGAAAATTGCTGACCAAAATGCTTAGTGATTTTTGGGGTACGAAAATACCTAATGGCCACTTTCCATCGAAATTCCCACCAGCTATTAGAGGCAGTGGTCAAGTGGATGGCCCCCCATATTGTAACCCATGTTGAATCATCAATGACTCTCTCCATCTCCAAAGACCAATTTGTTTTAATGGATTCCAGGTAATCTGACTCCAAGTCAGAGAACTGGTTAACGAACCGAGAGACAAACCCCCCCCGGACTCCATCTTACCGGCCTCAGCTCTCAGGAAGTCGTCGTACCTGAAAATAGGCATGTGTTTGTCTAGTGTAATTACCTGGTTAACAAAAGCTAAATAAATAAATAAATAATACATGCCTCACGATCCAAAATGGCGTGCATATATCTCTGAATTAATTCAGCCATAAATTTATGGCTAATGCAGTACTAGCAGGGTGGATTTCAACTGTGGGTTGAGCGTCTCAGACAGTGGAGTTAAGACTACAAAACAGTTTGCAACATATCTTTCCTCAGTGAATGATTCATGCTGCAAGGCTTTCAGATGTTCATGCTGCTTTTCAAGAGGTGTGGGAGCATACCCCTTTTAAAGGAAACACATCAAGCAGGACAGAGTTCTAGTTTATGTCCTCCTTTTCAGCCTTAATATCTGTGACTGTAATTCCAGTTGAGTCATCTGATCATAAATTGATGGGCATTGGTCAAGTTGATTTGCCTCACCAAAAAGTGGGACCTGGAGTTAGTCTGAACACCTCTATCTTTGATAAGTGAACCTCGCTCTCTCTAATAATAACTGATAAATTGCAATTAACTGAAATACTAGCTGTTAGGAAATTGTTTTTTGTTTTTTTATGATAAACCAGTTCCTTGATGGGAGGACTCAAAAAGGAATTTCCACAGGTTCTTTCAGAAACAGGAGAAAGAATTGAAGAAACAGGAATATTTCAATTATTTGACTTTAAGATCATAGCTGCACAAGGTGGTATCCTAGCAGCTTCCTAAGGAAATAATTATTTCACCCACATTATTCAGGTGATCAAGAAAGTCATACAACCTTTTCACCACCAAAAGACTTTGTCCTTAAAAACAGAGCAGCAGTTTGAGGGAGACAGCCACAGGTGAACATGAAAGCTGTAAACAAAGGGTGAACAAGAGGTTAATGTCAGAGGTGCATGATGATTACTGTGCCTTGCAAACATGGGAAACATTTAAATGAGATATAATACGGTGATACAGTATATCTCAAATTTATGGTGACAGGGTTAATACAGTTGGAAGTTACTAGGCTTTGTATTCAGTTCTAGGGATCACCCTCTTCCAGAAGAAGTTTTAAAGGAAATTCATCAAGCCAACAAGTCCCTCAGTAATTTGTTCCTGGGTTAGGATGGCCTGCCAGGAGAATTCTATAAAGAGATTAAGGATTCTCTACTATTGGAACTTCCGCTTCTGCATAATTTTATTATCCGGCACCATTTGTCCTAGTATGGCCAAAAGGATTTTGATCTTTTTGCATAAAAAGAGACCTGGGTGAGCTCCTAAACTGCAGGCCCATTTTCATTTTAAATACTGACCTAAAATACTTTCAAAAATATTAGTGGTTAGACTTATGAAAGCAGCACAGCATCTGGTTGTCACATTCCAGTCTGGTTCAACCCTGGATCAGGTCATTCAAGATGGTATCCTGTGAGTTTGGCTATCTGCAAGTGGGGGCCTACCAAAATGGCAACCCACTTGCGGCAACTGCCCCGACGGTGAGGGCGTAGGAAGGGTAACCGGACAGTGAGGATTTGTGAAAGGCAACAGGATGTTGCTACATGTATTCATGTGCAGGGGGGACTGAGAGCACCGAGCAAGGGGTGGGAGGGTTTGTGAGGGATGGTGCCATGGCTTGCCACTGAGCTGGCGCCATGCTGTGGTGGGGTGGGTGCTGGCCTGGGGTGGCGGGGATGTAGGGTTTGGGTCTGGGCACAGGCATATTTTGTTGTGCCTGGCCTGAGACATGGATTTCATATTTTTTGCTCACTGATGCACCCCCCCAACATGCACCCCCCCTGGAGTTGAGAATCTAAAATTAGGGGAGTGTGGGTGGTAAAGGAAATACCCAAATCCTTGCACCATTGTTCCTGTTGCCAGGTGTGCACATTGCCGAAATTCAATTTCGGCGATGTACACTTGCCATAAGGATGATCACCTTTCAGCAATCGCCCTTATGACATAGAACCATTCAAGATAATCCATTACTAATTTGTGAAATTTGTTGTACTGAGGGGAACTGTGGGGGCAATAGAAGGCTTTCTGATTTCTTTGGATCAGTGGAAGACTTGGATAAAATACTTCACTCCTGTATGTAACAGGTATTACTACATTATGGACTCCCACAGACATTTGTATACTGGTTTATGTGTTTATATAAATCTGCTTGTGTCAATCCACAGGTCAGCGGTTGAATGGCTAAGTCTTGTACAATCATGACAGGGGTCAGACAAGGGTGTCCCTCTGCCCAGTACTATATTTTTGTCTAGATCTTGTCCTATAGAGACTAGAACAGGATACTTCTATTCTTGGCCTGAAGAACTCAGAATGGAGTCTGTCCTTTAAAACAGTAGCTTATGCAGATGATGTCTGCCTTTTGGTAGGCCAAGTTTTAACTTTGTTTCATATCATTTTTGCCCTCTTGGAGCACCTTCTTGAATTTAGAGAAATGTGTGAGGAGGGTCATCGGTGTGCACCCTGATAGTGTGACATCAGAAGTAGCTGACATTAAACTCACTAGCACCCCCCTCCCCCTTCACAATCCTTGGAGTCCTTTTCTGATATCAAGTCAGGGAAAAAATGTGGTTTGAGTGGTTTCATTTTAATTGTTCCCAACTCTAGATAAAGTAAGAATTTGGGAGATTACAGGTGATCAAAAAATCTGTGGTGTTTCCTGATTATGTGTATAGGACTTTTGTGAAAATATGTTTATGAGGTCTCACAACTAACCACTTGAGGTGGAAGACTGGAATTGCTTGCAAAAAGCACCTAGCTTCACCTGAGCTTTTTTTAGGTTTGCTTGAAAGGACAAAGCATGGAGCAACATTAACAGAGCAAGGAGAAACATTAAGGCTTCTTTTTACTGTTTTGTTACTATTTTGTTTTGAGCTTACAGGTTTTGTTACTGTTTTGTGCTTACAGGTTTTACAGTTTACTGCTTTAGTTTTCTCTGAAATTGGCTTTTGCAGGGTATATTTTCTGTTAAGGTTGTGCTTACAGGTTTTGTTACTGTTTTGTGTTTATGTGTTTTACAGTTTCCTGCTTTAGTTTTCTCTGAAATTGGCTTTTGCAGGGTATATTTTCTGTTAAAGTTGTGTTTACAGGTTTTGTTACTGTTTTGTGCTTACAGGTTTTACAGTTTACTGCTTTAGTTTTCTCTAACTGAAATAGTTTTTTTCAGGGTATAGTTTCTGTTAAATTGGGTTTACAGGTTTTGCAGTCTCTTTCTCACATTGAAGGAGCTAATTGCTTTTCTTCCACAGCTCTTCCATGGGATTAGTAGTGCAACTGGTGGGTGGAGCTGACAAAGGTTTAGTACTTTCCAACAGAAGGAAGATTTAAAAGGTCAAGCTAGTTGGTATGTTGAGGCGGAAGCACTGGAAGAGTAGGTTTGCTGGCAAAAAGCATCTAGCTTCACCTGAGCTTTTTTTTAGATTTATTTGAAAGGACAGAGCAAGGAGCAACATTAACAGATATATTGAGTGGAGTTCATGCAAACCAGGCAACAGAGTGAATAACAGCCTACCTTACTCTGTACATCTTCACTGTTGTGTGGCTGATTGATTCTGGCAGCAGTGGGTCGACCTGGCCAGTTGATCTGTAGAACAGACAAAGTTAAACCTGTCCAAGCTAAGTGATAAATTATCTTCCATTTCATCTGGCATTTTATTCTCTGAGATCCTGCCTGTATGGGAAAAAAGGGGACAGCAGGTGGACATTCAGAGAAAGGGATATTTCTGAACTAAACAGCTGGCTAAAAAAGTGATGCCAGTAGAAAGGACCACTTCACTGACAACTGGCAGAACTTCTGGGACAGGGAGTTCTTCAAATTTGATGGACTACACCTTTCAAGACAAGGAACTAGGGCACTAGGCCAGATGTTTGACGTCCATCTCGGTCAGTTAAACTACAGGGTGGGAAGAAGGCACAGGCACCGAGCACATCACATGGGTCACCGTCTGCTCCTCCCCAATCAGTTCCTTACTGCAATCTGTCAGATGAACAATATAAGCATACTGTCATTAGCAACAATCGTCATATTTCTGTCTACCAAGTTCCTACACCTGCAAAGTATCATATTTCCATCCAGCAGGTCCCTACACCAGCATCAGCTCCTGATATCCACTCAGATGAAAGAGCATACCAGCATTCATACATTAACACCAGCGAGCATATTTTCATCCGACAGCATCACAAGCCGCAAAGCCTTACTGAACCAAAAAAGTGCAAAACCCCTGGGGGACAACCACAACAAAAAACAAATTGCCATCCAGGTGGATCAGTTGTTCAGAAATGGAAGGCAGTGTGCATCAATGCCCGTATCCTTTCGAACAAAATCCCTGAACTCGCAGCTATTATGGCAGAGGCACAACTAGACTGGGTAACAGTCACAGAGACATAGTTCTCTGAAAACCACCTCTGGGATGTTGGCATACCTGGCTACTCACTTTTCCGAAAGGACCGGAAAACATAGAGGGGAGGGGGAGTTGCATTATATGTCAAGGAAGGAATTAAGGCTACAGAAATTCAGGAGGAACATAGCAAAGCAGAAGCCCTGTGGGTCACTCTGGGAGCTGGAAGCAGGGCTCCTATCTGCCTGTGTGTCATATACAGACCCCAAGCCCAGAACACTGGTGTGGACAAGGAACTCCTTAAGACCATTCACACAATGGGTGACAAAGGGGAGCTGCTTCTGGCTGGGGACGTCAATCTACCATATATAGATTGGTCCACTTGCACGGCTTCCACAGAAAAGAGCAGATAATTTCTTATCACTCTGAAGGAAGCAGGGATGAACCAAGTAGTGGACTCACCCACCAGGGATTAAGCAACACTGGATCTGGTTCTCACTAACAGTCCCAGAATGTCCAATGTCCATGCCGGCATCAATCTGGGAACCAGTGATCACAGGTCTGTCTGGTTACAAATTAATAATATGGAGATTTCAAGCCACACCAGACAAAAAGCGACTGCCTTCAAAAAAGCAGATTTCCATAAAATGAGATCTAGTATTAAGGCATTGTAGGAAATAACATCACAGGGGATGTAGAAGCTCACTGGAAGTCCATAAAAGACCCACTGAACACAGTAACTCTGGATTGTACACGGCTAACAGCTAAATCAAAAAGGAAGAGGAACCCTCTCAGGTTTTCTAGAGAGGTAGCACTAAAGATTAGGGAAAAGAAAAAAGCCTTTAGGCGGTTCAAGGAGACACAGAGGGAAGTTGACAGGGAGCTTTACAAGGAAAAGCTTAAGGAGGCTGGAAAAACTATCAGATTGGCAAAAGCTAAAACAGAGGAAAGAATAACACTCGGAGTCAAGGAGGGGGACAAAACCTTTTTCAGATATATTAGTGAAAAAAGGAAAGACAAAAGAGGGATAGTCAGAATAGTAACAAGCAAGGATCAGACAGTGGAAAAAGACAAGGACAAAGCTGAAGCACTCAATACATTCCTTTGTTCAGTCTTCGTAAATGAGCAAAATAGAAGTGAGACAACACTAAATGTAACAGAGCACCCTACAGAGGGTGCAGACACAAGTCCCTTCACAAGGGAAAGGGTGCTGAATGAACTGGAGAAATTGAAGACAGAAAAAGCTATGGAACCAGCTGGAGTTCACCCAAGAATACTGAGAGAGCTTCGAGAGGAATTAGCCACACCATTAGCAGAATCATATAATGAATCTCTTGAAAGCAGTAGGGTGCCACAAGATTGGAAGAGGGCAACTGTGGAGCCCTTGCACAAGAGTGGCAGCAGGAAGAAGGCAGAAAACTACCACCCAGTCAGCTTGACCTCAGTAGTGGGTAAAATCATGGAGACACTCCTTAAGGAGTGGATAGTAAACTTCCTATAGAGGGCAGGAAAACTCAACCCCAAACAACATGGGTTCACCACAGGCAGATCATGCCAGACTAACCTGATCATGTTCTTCAACTGGGTGACCAGGACAGTGGACCAGGGTGGGGCGGTGGACATGGTATACTTGGAATTCAGCAAAGCCTTTGACACCATCCCACACAGGAGGCTAATCAAAAAACTTTAATACACAGGCATTGGTCATAAGATAGTAAGCTGGATTGCACACTGGCTGCAAGATAGGACTCAGAAGTTCACTGTAAATGGCACCATGTCCAAAGAGGGTTATGTGACCAGTGGAGTGCCTCAGGAGTCAGTGCTGGGTCTAGTCCTCTTCAACATATTCATCAGCGACGTTGCTGATGGTCTACATGGTAAAATCTGCATGTTCGCAGACGAAACAAAACTCTCTAATAGGGTGGATACTCTAGAGGGAGCCTCTAGTATAATAGAAAATCTTAAAATACTTGAACAGTGGTCCAAAGACTGGCAACTTAGACTCAATACTAAAAAATGCAAAGTGATGCATCTGCGTAAACAGAACCCAGGAATACAATATATCCTAGATGGGCATACACTAGAGGTTACCAAAACTGAAAGGGACTTAGGCGTAATCAAATCAGACAACCTTAAAGTAGGGAAACAATGTGAAAAAGCAGCATGAAAGGCAAGCAGTATCCTTGGATGCATAGGAAGGAGAATTATGAACAGGAAACAAGAAGTAATCATCCCACTGTATAGATTCTTGGTGAGGTCACATCTGGAATACTGTCTCCAGTTCTGGAGGCCCCACCTAATGAAGGACAAGGAGCGCTTGGAGACTATTCAGAGAAGGGCCACTGAGATGGTGCAGGGCCACCATCACAAGCCATATGAATCTAGATTCAGAGGCTTGAACTTGTACACCCTGGAACAGAGAAGGGGCATGGGGGACATGATAGAAACATTCAAACTCATCAAAGGTATAAATACAGTTCGGCCAGACAACCTCTTCCAGGCCAACAAAGAGGAGCATACTAGAGGGCACAATCTATGCCTGAGAGGGGGAAAGCTCAGAAATAATGTCAGGAAGTACTTCTTCATGGATAGGGTGAGACCCATGGAACAGCCTTCCCCCAGAGGTGTTGCAGCAAAGATGGTAAATGAATTTAAACATGCATGGGACAGACACTACAGTAAAAGCAAAACAAGCAACCTATAGTTGCGGGGGTAGGATTCACAGGCAGACTATATGGATCACAAGGTCCCCATCTAGGGTCATCTTCTTATGTTCTTATGTGAGAAGAAAATCCCAGAGACATTATTTGTCTATATGGAGGACCAGTTTTGTAGTTTTATCAGGTATTTGAGGAGCACTCTCTTTCTGCTGAACCCTTATTGTTGAGACAGTTGACAGATAAAAGGCTTCTGATAAAAATGTGAGATGTGCTATAGCTTTGTTGCCATTTTAAACTCAGTGTAAAGGCAAGTCATAAACACAAGGGATTGTAGGACAGGTACTGTACTAGATCACACTGTGTCCAACAAGAATTAACTATGCAACATCTGTATTCAATGATGGTTTCTGGGCCTTTTTGGCAACCCAATGGGTGGAACTGCTGTTTCAATGGCTCACATTTGAGGTCAGATATTTAAAACATAGCCCTGGCGCTAAGGTGCTAAGGGGTGTTTGCCCACACTATTCGGGGTTTGTGCTGGATTTGTGGGTGGGATCTATGTTCAGACACCTCATAAGCTCCCAAGTACTAAGTTACTACCGCACCACTGTACATGAGGGGATTCCCCAAATACAGATGCAGTGGAATATTGAGAAATTTGCAAAGGTGGTAAATGCCACCTGAACTGGCACAAGTTATCACCTTTGCAAACACTGATTTAAGGTTCTGGTGGTGGGAAAAAAGGCTGCAGCCACCCACCCTGGCCCTTTGAGCCAATGACTTCCCTGGTGTCCAGTGGTGCCTCTGTCCTTCGATCGCCTGTTGCTATAATAACAAATAATTCCCTGGTATTTAGTGGCAACCCCCTCAGATCCCCATCACCATAATTGAATAGGTCTTCCCTGGTGTCTAGTGGCACCCATGCCCTCCAATACCTGTCCCAGTAATTGAATAGGTCTTCCCTGGTATCTGCTGGCACCCCTTCAACTTCCAATCCTCATAAAGGAATAGTTATTCCCTGGAGTATAGCTGCTCCCTGCACTGCCTGCACTGGGCAAACCACCCTGTCACCCCTCTTTACATCTGTTGCTGCTAGTGTTGCGCAGATCCAATACGGTGACAATCACATCCCTTCTCTCAATACCTTAGCCAATTGCCATATGGAATGACAGGGAGATCACATACTGCCTACAATATAGGGAGTGTGCTCCTTATACTGTAGAGAGTATGCACACTGCCTGTCATTTTATATGGAGGCCGACCATGGTGATGAGAGGAGGGCTGTGACAGTCATTGTATTGGATCTGTGTGGCACCAGAAATAAGGGAGGGTGACAAGGTGGTTTGCTCAGTACGTGCAGTGCAGGGGGCTGCTAGACACCAGGGAATAACTGTTCATTTATGAGTACAGAGTTTAGAAGGTGGGGTGCCACTAGACACCAGGGAAGACCTATTCAATTAAGAGCATGGAGATCAGAGGACAGGGGTGCCACTAGACACCAGGGAATAACTATTTAATTATGGAGACAGACATCAGAGGGTGGGGGTGCCACTAGACACCAAGGAATAATTATTCAATTATGAGGATGGGGATTGGAGGGTGGGGGTGCCACTAGACACTAGGAAATAACTCATCTGTTACAGGGACGGGGATTGAAGGGTGGGGGGGTGCCACTGGACACCAGGAAATGACTATTGAATTATGGGGACGGGGACTGAAGGCCAGGAATGCCACAAGACACCAGGGTTTAACTATTCAATTACAGAAATGTGGATTGGAAGGTGGGGGTGCCACTAGATACCAGGAAATAACTCCTGTGTTACGGGGATTGGGATTGGAGGTAGGGTGCCACTGGACACCAGGGAGGTTATGTAACCTGTGGGAATGGGCATTCAGGGTGTAGAGGGCTGCTTGCCACTCTGCCTGCAGGGCAGACAGCCTCTGTAGGGGTGCAACCTTCTGCTGCTTTCCATACAAATGAGTCCATAATGGGTATGCATATGGCCCCTTAGCACTGTGCATGTCCAATGAGCTCATTTGCATGTTCCCAGCAGAGATGCAACAAATTTAATTTCTGCCAGCGAAGAGGCCAATTTTACTGCATGGAGTAATTCACAAAATTTTCTACATTAGGCAGAATTTTGCCTAGGTGAAATTTCACCTAATGAAGGTGAAATTTCACCTTCCATGGTGAAATTTCATCTTTGGTGGGCGAAATTTCACCGCGGAAGGTGACATTTTGCCACAGAAGGTGAAATTTCACCATTCTGCCGGGCCAAATTTTGCTATTCTGCCAGGCAAAAATTTCACATTTCACTCCATGAAACAGGCAGAATTTCATGGATTACTCTGCGATGCGAATTTTGCTCACTTCGCCCACCACTAGGGAGCTCCTGGCGCTATCAGGTCTGAGGGTGCTGTTCTTTGCCAATCTCTTTTGTCTGCATACCACCCACATCCCTCTTTGGGCAGTGCAATGTGATGTCGCACTGAACTGATATGCCTTTACATTCAGTTGGATAGCGCTGGTATGTAGGCTGACTGAATATTGCATCGTCAGGGTCAGAGGCATGGGCAAGCGCAGCACAAGCCTTTGCGTTCCACTTTTGCCCTTATTCCAGTATCAGGCCCCTGATGTCTAAATTACAGGTAATTTTAAGGGAACATGGGGTAAATGGCATGTGAGCTGGTTCTTTTCACATGTTTCTGCTGGTGTCACTGGCAAAACAGGTGCCTCTTCTCCCTACAGCAGAAGATTTGTACACATTTTGAATTGCTTCATAAGACTGATTGTGAGCTGTGTACAATTTTCAGCAGAGAATCACAGACGTAGTCTGAAAAATTATTTTGGAAATTTGTATATAATGTGTTGTGGGTGGGATCTTTTTTAACAAGCCTGAAACTGCAGTGTTTTGGAGCACTAAAGTATTATGTTTATGGGTTAATCAGCAGTTTTCTTTTTCCTTTTACCTGTTTATGTAGTGCTTCTGTTGTTTTCTTTTTGTTTGTTTTCTTACCTCCACTGGTCCAAGTCTCATCATTTCTTTACTCTGTTTCATTTCTCGTTTTCTTTTTGGTTGGATGAATTAATATTTTTTTGTATGAGATACTGATATAAACATAAATGATAAAAAACATCCCCATCTAGTTTGAGAAGTGCCATGGGATCTTTAACTTCTACATGGATAGTGGCCAAAGATGGGACAGAAGAGAACTCAGTTTAACATCTCATCTTAAGGATGGCACTTACTCAGTTGTGTGCGAATTTGCTGAAATCTGCTTCTTGAAAAAACTTGTGAATTTCAGCAAATTCTGTTAGATGATACGACTGCGAGCTGCATGTTTATTCACCTGGCAAATTGCCTAAATTGGTCCTGAAAACCTATGCGAATTGCCAATTTGTGGATAAATTGAGCAATTTAAGTAGTTACAATGTGTGAATTTGTACAATTCACCAGTGACAAACAAGCAAATTGCAGTCTTTATATTACAAAAATAAAACCATTGACTGGTGTAAATCATTCCTCCCACCACTCAAACACTTTGAAATCTTATAAACCCCTCCCATCCCCCACTAGCACCCTCCTACCTCCTGCTTCCCTCTGCCCTGGTTGAATGTATGAATATAAATATATTCTCCCCTCCACCCACACGACAAACACACTCCCATAGCTCCTCACACCTGACCAGACCCTACTTTACAAATATTCCCCCAAACCACCTTTGACCCCTGACACCCTCCTCTCCCAACAACACCCAGAAAATATCTTTCAGTGTAATGCTGTAATAAGAGAACAGTCCCCTGGTGCAGAGCATCTGCTCTGTTCAGTGTTTCAGTGATGCAGTCACATGCATGAATGTGGAATGGGTGATGTCTTCACTCCTGGTAAAACCTGATTGGCTGAAAATTCAGCCAATCAGGTTTTACTAGGAACAAAGGTGTCACCATTCATGCATGCAACTGCAGCATTTCTAAGAGGGGCACTAAACAGAGCAGACAGTCTGCACTGGGGGATTATTGTCTTTATTACAACAGCATTACATTAAGAGATATGTTCTGGGTGCTGGTGGGGGGAAGAGGTTGGCAGGGGCTAAATGGGGTTGGGTAGGGGGATACTTGTAAGATAGTATCTGGTTTGGTGGGGGAGGTGGAAGGAGTGTATTTGGCATGCAGGTGGTAAGAAGGATATATTTGTAGTCATACATTTGCCAGGGTGGGGGGAGGTGAAACAACAACACTACCAGGGTATGGGAGAGGGTTATACAAATTCAAAGTGTTTGAAAGTTGGGAGAATTACACTACAGTGGGAGAGGGGAGGTATTTTGTGCAATTTAATTTTTTTTTTTAAATAAAAATAATAAATTCACTGGCAACGTTGATCTGCCCACCTGGAAAGTTGCAAAGATCTGTGAATTATAAATTTCCTGAATTTGCGACAACTGCGCCAGTGAATTCAAACTTTGCAACATCTTTGCATCCCCTTGTACTGAATTGCAATGTCAGTTACAGTATGGGAATTACCTTATGTAGCTGGTATGGGCCTAGAACCCACAACTTTCAGATCTTCTGGACCATATTTATGTAATTTATTATATAAAATAATTAGCTCTGTTATAATATAGGCAGTGGAAATACAATAAATAGCAGTGTTTTTAAAACAGGCAGTAGGAGCAGTGCAGATTGTGGGAAAAATTAGGGTTTGAAGGTGAGCCTAGGCAAACAATTTATGGGCAAGAGCAAACATGAGTAGCAGGCTTGAAGTATGGACTTTGAAGAGGATGGGGAGGAGGCTAAAATGAACTATATTGTAAAAATGAAATTTGTGAAGTTCTGTTATAAAGAAACAATATTTTGAACTGGACCAGTGCAAACAGCATCATATTTGGGCATGTGCAACTTGGTATATGTTATAGAAAGCGCAGTATGCTTCTGAATGAATTTGTGGGAACAGGGCATGGCCTAAATATGGAAAGTGCATTATAAGAAGCTTTAAAATGTGCTATATGGATAAGTGCAATATGATTCAGCATAATTCTATACAATGTGACAGGGCCTAACTTGGGAAGTGCAATATAAAAAGCTTCAAAAGGTGCAATGTGGATAAACACACACTCATTTTACTTGTAGCACTGCACATATTTAGCTCACTCAAATGCTGAATTCATAAATATGAACCATGTACAATTTATTTGAGCTAGTTCTTGATATGCGTGAGTTGTGTAACTGCTCAGTGCAGGGGTACAGGTGCAGAAATCAAGGGAATATGCTGCTGTAGGACTCAGGTGACAGTGCAAGGCCTATGAGAGAACCATCGCCATTTACAATTCTTCCTTCAGAGGCTTTCCAGTGTATGACAAGAGATTGCTGTTTTCAAGTTCATCTCTAGTTCAGAAAGTAACATTTACTAATTGGAAACAAACAGAAAACTGCTTTGCTCCTTTGGCTGACAGTGAATGATCCTGGAAGAAGTAAATAGTGAGCTCTGTGCCTGTTGCCAAATGGATGATATTACTGCCATGGCCAAGTTCCAGCCTAAGACAGTGTAAACTCTGTTTTATCAGAATCTTGCTAAGCTGCTATTAAGAAATATTTTTCAACAATCTCATTTTTATTAGCAGTTTATGCCCATTACAGTTTTCCAGTTTCTAGTTTGTTATTATTTTAACATAAATAAGATTCTGCAAATGTCATTCTTGAGGAGTTCCAGTGCAGATTGTATCTTTTAGGTATAGATTCAGACAACCTCTTGGGATTTGGTTTTGTGTGTGATAGCTCTAATTTATTCCTCTTGTCATCTAAGGAAGCTCAAATGGAAATACATTATCTATGTAATAGAAATTCATGTGATAAAATAAAATAAGTTGCTGGTTTTACAGGTGATTTAGATTTAACATTGTCAACACATTAAATATCAGAACCCTCCTCCTTAATCCCGCAAGGCCTAATAGATCTGAATATGTAAGAACTTAACAACGAAGATGGATCCTCTCACTGTGTCAAATATTTCAATGTGAGGGAATAATGTGGTGCTTGTATGAACTTGTGCTTTTGTGAACTTAGTTTGGCCTTTCTCAGTCCCACCCTCAGTAGAGGAGCCAGGCGGTGGAACAGGAACGAAGGCCCAGCACCAAGGGTGAGAAGAGTGCCGAGGTGGGGAGGATGGAGAGTTTTTAAAACTAAATAAGTGCCAAGGTGAGGTGTAGGCAAGTTTCAGTGAGGGAAGTGGGCAGAGTTATCCTCCACATTGAACCACGGGCAAAGCATCCCATTTAATGTTTTGGAATAATGTGGTGCTTGTGTGAACTTGTGCTTTTGCAAACTTAGTTTGGCCTTTCTCATTCCCACCATCAATAGAGAAGCTGGGTGGTGGAGTGGGAATGAATGCCCCCAAAAATAACATGATAACCTCCTCCAGTTTATGGAAAGTGCAAACAGTAGCATGCAAGAGAGGAAAAAACCCTTTGGAAGAAACTTCTGAGGAACCATGGCTATAGAACTTCCTCTGGGCATGCTAAGAGGAAATAATCCCAAAGGCTTGTCTGATTTCTTGTACTGGATTTGGTCTTTATGTTTCACAAGATGAGGATGGTAGTTTTGCAAGCTTTTACTGATATGGCTGGAACATTATTTTGAGAGGCTGAATGCTGCTCTAATTGAAAAGAATGACCTGGAAATGAAAAGACTGAGTCCAATCACTGATGAAGTTTCTCATGAGTACCACAACCTTGCTAGTAAAGGAGAAATGATCAAGTACAGCACAGTTGCAATAACTTAGATGGTGCACGATTTACGCTCCCTTTCATAGTCCATCAGATTTTTTTTATTTAGGTAATTGCAGAATGTAGAGTCTTCTTGTATGATAGCCTGGTGATTGTGAGAATTGAAGCTGAAGAGGTTGCAAACTTGTAGCTTTGAGGGACTGAACAACTCTTGTATTTGAGATGAGACAGAATTGCATAGATAAGATCTCCACATAGGTCACAGTTAACTGAGTTGAAATGTCAATAGATACAGCTGAGCTGGTTGTATTTTAAGACCTCCACGTAGGTCTGCGAGTAACAGAGTTGAAACATCAATGAATTGGATTGAGAGTGTAGGTGGATTGTTTTTTAGAGATCTCCAAGTAGGTCTAAAGTTAGCAGTTGAAATGTTAATGAATGGAATTGAGAGCATAGTTGGTTTGTATGCTCAAGACCACCATGTAGGCCTGCAGGTAGCAGAGCTGAAACGTCAATGGAAGGAATTGAGGGTAGTCGGTTTGCATTTCAGGACCTCCACGTAGGTTTGTGGGTAGTAGAGTAGAAATGTCAATAAACAGAAAATGGTTTGCATTGTGAGACTTCTGCGTAGGTCCACAGGCAACAGATTGAAATGTCAGTAAACAGAATTGGAGTGAGCAGGTTTCAATTACACAACCTCCATGTAGGTTGCAGGACCAATTCATTTAAGCATAGTAATAGCATCATCTATACAAGTGTAAGAGAGGGAGAATTCATTCAATGGAATCAATGAGTTGATGCTGGGAATAGACTTAACTCGAGGAACTAAGATTGATGATGAGTCTTTTCTTGCCTGAAAATTTCTGGTGGTGATGCCGATGGGGGGGGGGGGGTAATCCGATAGGTGGAAAAGCTATATCCAAGGAGAAATCTTTTTGAAGTTCCTTTTGAAATAATTTCTTGGGCAACTTCTGGTTCCTTAAAGTTGACTGAAGGCTGTTACATTCAAAAGATTCTAAAGGAAGGGTAGAAATGCCAGATGAAAACCTTGTGTAAACCCAGAGATGAGAAAGTCCACCAGTTGATGAGAAAGATGAACGTAGAGCGTGAGCAAGGCTTGAGCATCCACTTATGTAGAGGGATAATTAACTGTCATTGTTATGGTACAGGCACTTGGATAGATGATTTTGGAATGGGCATCTCCACCGACTGCTGAAGCAGTATGTGTAGATGCTGAAGACTGCGCAGGAAGGCAAGCTTCAAGAAATGAGAAGCTTGTTTGAATGTTGAATGCTGAAGTAGTAAATTGAATTATGAGGTTGCGAATTTAAGAGAAGGCATTGGGCACTGCTTGAGGAACTGGCTGGTTAGGAACAGGGTATTCTTCTTGCTGGGATTTAGCTGTTATAAATAAATTAAAGTTCTCACTTCCTAGCTGAAGGTGAGTAAGAAATGCCAAGCTTATGAAGTTCAGTTATGAGACATGGAACAGTCCAGTCCTTTATGAAGTACTCGATTTAGTGGATTGTTTTTGATGAGAAGGAATGACAGGGGAGAAGCGAGGGAACCCTGAAGTATCTTATTCAAGATCATCAAGTGATGAGTTACTACAGGCAGCAGAAGCCATAATAACAGTTTACTGAAGTAAGAAATTAGCCTTTGAGGAGAATAAAACTCCTATATTCAAGATGAGATGATTAGTGTATACAAACCTCCACGTTGATCAGCAGAGATGAGGGCTGGTGAAGAAGAAACCTTCACATAGGTTCACAGATGAAGACAATTAATGTTTACAAGACCTCCACGTAGGTCAGCAGAGACAAGACTGGTTGTGTATACAAGACCTCTATGTAGTTTAGCAGGTGATGAGACCTCCACATAAGTCCATAGGAGACAAGACTGTAAGTGTATACAAGACCTCCATGTACTGTAGGTCAGCAATGATGAGACAGATTGCATAAACTGTATGAGACCTCCACGTAGGACAACAGGTGATGTAAACAAGACCTCCACATAGGTCAACAGGTGATGAAAATGAGACCTCCATGTAGGTCAACAGAAAAGTAAATAAGATCTCCATGTAGATCAAAAGATGATGTCAATGAGACTGCCATGTAGGTCAACAGGTGATGTCAATGAGACCTCCATGTAGGTTAAAAGATAATGTAAGTGAGACCCCCATGTCGGTCAACAGGTAATGATACAGATGTTGCATATGGAACTTCCATGCAGTTCTATGGGTAATATATAATTTGGTAGAAAAGACTGCCATGCACTGTAGGTCTAAATTTGAATGCTGATACCTCCATGTAGGTATAAGCAATAGTAATCTTATGCTTGAGACCCCATGCACAGTAGGTCCGAGGTAAGCTTAAACAGTGAAGACCTCCACGTAGGTCTAAGTTTTTATGCTGACGCTTCCATGTAGGTATAAGCAATATTAATCTTATGCTCAAGACCCCCACATAGGTCCGAAGTGAACTTAAACCATAAAGACCTCCATGTAGGGTGGCCCAGTGGCACTGAGGGTTGAGGCACTGGATGCCACAACTTGCTCCATGCCAGTGACCTGGGTTCGGGAATAAGCACGGGACGCCAGGGGTCAGCAGGGGAGGGAGAGGATTGAGCATCCGGAGGACTGCTCTCCTCTCCCTGGGGAAGGATCCTGGGTTTCTCCAGCACAGTGGGGACCCCCAGTGGAGACCGGGGGTACAGCTAGTGCACAGAGCACCCAATGGGAGAAGCGTTGCAGATGTCTACGGGGTCTCCATGCTGACATCACTGCATTCACGCGCTCCTGTGGGGAAAACAAGAAAATACCCCCTGCACCTGGATAGGCAATGGCTCCTTTCAGTGCTGACCACCACACGCCAATACCGGGCTTTGCCTCTGCCTCCCCTTCCATCCACTTCCTCAGCCAGCACTGGATTCTAGATAGAGCACCAAGAGTGGTGGCAGCCATACCTCAGGCTTCTCAGAGTTCGGGGGTTCCCAGTTGGAGGTTGGTGGAGGGATAGCTAAGTCTGAGGGGGCAAGGGATCAGGTGTGCAGTAGAGCGGTTAGTGTGTAGAGGCAGCCTGAGAGAGTTCCAGGGGTTTGCAGGTGAAGAAATAGAGTTGGAAAAAAAAAAAAGACCTCTATGTAGGTCAGCAGGAGAGAAGACAGTTATTGTGTATATGAGACTGCCACGTAGGTCTGAGGGCGGCGAAGCAGTTCTGCATTGATGAGACCTCCATGTAGGTCAACAGGATTAGGACAGTTATTGTGTACACAAGACCTCCCTGTAGGTCTATGGGTGCCGAAACTGTTTGAGTAGATGAGACCTCCACCTAGGTCTAAGCTGTATGCTGGTACCTCCTGTACAGTAGGTATAAGCAACTATAATCTAAGGATGAATTTAAGTGACTCATGCTCAAGACCCCCACATAGGTTCGAGGTAAGAATTAAAATGTAGACAAAGGTTACAGGAGGTGGACTCCTGGGATAGCTGGACTCTGCTTATTCTTATACCTCCACGTAGGTATGGGGCAGGAATTGTTTTTTCAGTTAAACATTTTATTAGGTTTTCAACAAAATAACAGTACAAAAAAAACACAAAAACATCAGTAATGCAATACCACTTTGTACAGAGTTACAGTTTGAGTACAACAGTGTGGTCAAATACAGGGCTTAATTCACCAGTAGATTTGAGACTAGCAGCTGGAACACGTCATGCAAACCAGAAATAGAATATACAGTACCTGCTATTTGTGTAGTTACGGGCTCTAATCATGAAAATATAGTTCTGCTGTTTCTTTGCCATGGCTTCAGAGTTAGCAGAGATCCATACCACTGGTAGTCATTTTTTGGTGATCTCTCTGTAATGGAGAACATGTCCATAAAGTAACATAATTCTTAAACAACAATAAACTTGAGAAAAACTATGTACATCTGATTTATGCTCAGTGTAGCTGTGCTTTATCAGCATGTCAGTCCTTGCCTGGTTACAATACCTTTGGAAGTCCTGCAGTTGTACGAGTGAGCCCTTTAACTGACACCAGGCCTAGGAGGGAGGGAGATAGGCTAGGTATGGAGCCCAGCAGAGCTGTAATTTGCCTCCTTAGTCCAGGGTAACATGTGTCCGCCTATCCATCTCATATACCACTGCTAGTGCGGCAGGAATTTCCTCAAGATTGGGTATAATGTTGCCTCTACAGTTTCTAAGTAATGCTCGTGTCACTTGCATTCTCATCAGTGCTAGCCACCGTAGCTCTTGTGTGCCTAGATGCAGTGCTTTGGATCTAAGTCTGAGCAAGAGCAGTGGTGCAGACATGGGTATGGGTTTTTGCAGTATAGTACTAGCCTCCTGAATTACCCTCTTCCAGATGAGGTGGATTAGGGGACATGTCCACAGTATATTATATAGATCCCCCTGGTAGCTGGCATCTCCAACGATTATCTTGGGTAAGGAGCTTTGCCTTATGTAGTATCGCTGGGGTCCTATACCATGAGTGCATGATTTTGTTATGGATCAGGCAACTTCTGGTGTCCCTGTTGGCTGTGTGACCCATTGCCCAGCACTGCCCCATTGGCTTTCTGAAATGGTTCTACCCTGTTCCCATTTGTTTTTGGATGCTACTGACTGACCAGGTAGGGTATTCCTGAATGCTGCATATGTGGTCCCTGCAGTCTCTTTGGGAAGTTTAAGCCATTTAGTTAGGAGTGAGGAATTCTTGTATGCCCCTTTTCTGGGGTGAGGTGGGATTTGACAGCATCCTGCAACTGTATTTCCAGAAATCAGTGTTAGGAAGTCCCCATTTTTGTTGGATGTTTTGAAATGTGTCCACCACCCTTGTGTTCGGTACTAGTTATGTCCTTGATGTAGAACAGTCCTTGGGCCATCCACTGAGGCCACAGTACTGTAGATCTGTCTATCTGTAGAGCTAGATTCTTCCACAGGGGAGTGTGGGCCAAGGGCCTCAAGGGCCCATCTAACTTCTTGTGCAATTGTTTCCAATACCGAATTGTGGGGCCTAGAGTGGGGTGAGTTGTTATAAATACATCGGGGGTGTCTGACCATAGGAGGGGTGCCAATAGAGGGTACTGCCCTGCACCTGTTCAATGTTTAACCACTGAGGGGAGGAGTCTGAGCCCAGGCAAAACCACTTTAGAGTTTGTGAGTTATGGAAGGCTATCTTGTAGCCCTCCAACCATGGGAGTCCCCAGCCTCCATCACTCCAGTGCATCCTTAGCATACTGTGACTGTACCGTGGCTTACTTTTCCCCCACAAAAAGGGGCCCACTGTTTTGTTTATTCTCTGATACCATGTTGGGGGAAGATAGTGGGATATGTGAGAACAGATAAAAGAATTTAGGCACCAGGGACATTTTAAATGCTGCTATTTTCCCTGCCATGGTTAGACAGAGACATGCCCACTTGTCCAGTTCTCCTTTGCACTCTGTGAGTAGGGGCACCAGATTTATTTCCCACAGGGCATCTAACTTGGGGCCTATCCTGATTCCCAGTATGTGATTCTTTCTTGGAACCAGTGCAACCCCCGCCTGGGCAACCTGTGGAGCTGGCATTCCCTAATGAGGGGAAGGATCTCTGTTTTATTCTGGTTAATTTTGAGCCCAGAGATGAGTGTGAATGTGCATAGGAGTTCCAGAACTGGGTCGATGGAGAGCCGGGCATCAGCCAGGGGGATGAGCAGCTCACCTGTGTACATCAGGGTGGAGTACTGAGTACCGCTTATGCACAGCGCCTAGATGCGCTGGTCGTGGCACATGGCTAAGGCCAGCAGCTCCTCAGTCAGGACAAACAGGAGGTAGGATAGGGGGCACCCCTGCCTGGTTCCTCTGTGTAACAGAAAAGGGTCCAAGAGGAGAGAGCTGGTGAGGAGTCATAATTGGGCAAAGGTGTACAAAGCAGTAATGGCAGCACGGAACCTCTGCCTGAAACCCATGTGCTCTAAGACAGAGTGCAAGTAGTCCCACTCTACCGAGTCAAACGCCTTCTCAAAGTTGACTGCTATGGTGGCTGTAGGGGTTTCTACTTTTGGGCAAGGTGTATCAGATTCATTAGTGAGCGAATGTGATCAGTGCTATGTCTGCCCTGTATGAAGCTGAACTGATAAGGGTGGACTAATGTCGGTAGCAGAGGGTTCAGCCTGGTCACCAGAGCTTTGGCATAGACCTTGCTGTCAGCCCCTATAAGCAAAATTGGGCGATAGTTTACTGCAGCTGTGGGGCCTTCCTCTTCTTGGGAAGGACAGTTATAATGGCCTCCCTATGTGTGTGGGGGGTGCTTAGTGCTTCCGCCTCTGAGTACACCTGACAAAGTAAAGGGGATATCAAGGGGCTATGGTCTAGAGGAAATCTGTTGAAAACCCATCTCTTCCTGGGACTTTCCCTTTTTAAAGAGACATGAGTGCTTTGTGGACTTCTTCCACACTGAGGGGGGCATCCAGACTTGCTCTCTGCTAATCAAATATCCTGGGTAAGGGAAGGGCAGCTAGAATGGCATGGGTTTTGTCTTTATTTCTGGCTTGAGAGGAGGAGGAGTAGAGCTTAGTATAAAACTCAGCCATTATTCTATTGATCTCGGCCACTTTGGTTTGAACCGTGCCTGTTTGTGGGTCCACGGGTCCTGCTATGTATCTGTTAGCTTGTTGCTTGCATAACTGGTAGGCCAGCACTTTGCCACTTTTATCACCCCCTCCCAATAGGTGTGTCTAATCTTCAATAGGGCAAGATCTGCCTTGCAGGATGTTAATTTGTTTATCTTTATGTGCAGGAGTAGGACTTTACATCCGGCCTCGGAGTGTGGGGATAGATGTTTCATAGCTTTATATTCCTTTTCTGCAGCCTCTGGATCTCTTTCCAACTCCCTCTGCTTTTGCTTTCTTCTGTTTCTCTTGTTCGAGGCGAAGACAATTATTTTCCCCCTCATGGTGGCTTTGTATGCCTCCCACGTATTCCCAGCTGATGTGTCTGCTATCGGGTTTTCCTTTAGGAACGCATTTGTCTCCTCTTTTACCCACTGTAAAAATTCTGGGTCCCTGAGCAGTAGCCGGTCTAGTCTCCAAGTCAGGGATTGCGGCGGGGGGGGGGCCCATTCAAGGAGTAGTTGGATTGGGCATGATCTGAGATCACCGTGGTGAGGATGGCAGCATCCATTGCCTGATATATAATGGCTTGGGAGATCAACCAGAAGTCCAGCCTACTGAATGTTCCATGTACTCCCAATTGAAATGTGTAGTCATGCTCCTTAGGGTGTAGCAGATGCTATATGTCTACCATGTGAAATTCTGTGGTCATCTGGAGGATGGCCTGTACTGCTCTGGTGGTGGGCCTCTATGCTTCTATCCAGGATAGGGACAAGCGTCAGGTTAAAATCCCCCCCTGGCTATTATTGAAATGTCCCCTTTTGACATTCTTTCAATGTTAGTTGTTAGGTCCAAGAAAGATGAGGGGTCATCCTCGTTAGGGGTGTACACGTTTACCAACAAGACTTTGCCCTTGACGGTGTCCATTAGAGCAAGTATCCATCTGCCTTGTGGGTCTGAGTGGCTCTTTATAGGGGTCCATGGTGTTACACGAGGTCTCTGCACCCTAATTGGTACCCTCAGAGGTACACCGTAGACAGCTAATGCTTAAGTATAGGTTATACTAATATATAGGGCTAAGGGCATCTACCGTATAAGAGTAGATGTCAGGATATGAACGCATATTGTTATAATCCACTTTGCTTGCTAATACACATATATTTTACCATGTATTTTCTGTCTGTTTCTTACTTGTTAGATGCCAAGACACCTGTCCTTGAAGTAATTATAATATGTAAGATGGCATTGCCATCTTTTGGTGATTTGTACTACTGCACTTAGTTATGTAAGACTCTGTATAAGAACTCTTTTGTTCCCAAAAGTGAAGACTTTACAGAATTGTATAATGTTAGCTTGGACCGTGGAGCCACCTCTAATTTAGCCAATAGGGCTCATCTCTGTAACTAGAAATGTTTCTATCTTTTGGTAACCACAGTAATTATCATAGGTATATAATGTAATGCACAAACTTTACACCTTGGAGACCCGGGAGACCCCAAGAGACTATAGAGAAAACCTTGAGGTGTAGGGAACGCTTAGCACTGGCTCCCTGTTCGTATTGGTAAGAACTGCTTAGGGCAACTGTGATTTATCCCTTTGGTAGTAATAAACTTGTTTATTACTCTAATGCAACGTGTTTGTGATTACTTGCATTCCCAATATCGTCAAGAATCTGAAAGTGAGGTTTAGACCTCTCAACAATGGGATTGCCTTATGAAGGAGGATGATTGCACCTCTTTTCCTAGTGGATGCACTAGCATGAAATTCTGTCCCTACCCAATCCCGTACCAAATATGCGTTGTCCCCCTCGTCAGTTTAGTCTCCTGTAGAAAGGCTACATGGGTTCCTACCCTCTTCAGATGTGTCAGCACTTTCTTCCTCTTTGTGGGCATGTTAAGTCCCCTGACATTCCAGGAGACCAGTGCCATGTCATCCAACATTTACAAAGTTAAGTTGCATAATTCTATATGCGCTGTACACATTGGACAAGTGCAGATCCCCACTATGAGAGGACCGTACATCCACAGGGGGGGCTTTATAGTAGCAAGTATGACCATTCAACCATTGACAGAATAAAGGGCTACAGCTAAAAGTATAGTCTGGTACAACTGAGTTTTCATTTGCAGTACTACAGGATTGGTACATTCCATTCATCAAAAATACAATATATATTAACTTAGTTACAGTTCTTGCACTGAGAAGTGCATGAGACGGAGCTGGTCTAACAGACAGGAGACTCACGGTCTCCAAAGGCCTGACCAGCCCCTCTGATGGGGATATAGTCCTTGACGGGGAACCTCAGTAAAGCAGGGTTCCAGTTTGACTAGTGGTGTCTAGTAGGTATGGGGTGTGGTTAAGCCGGGGTGCTCCTAGCCAACCTGGGGAAGACTGTGCACATGTTGTTAGTTCACCTTTAAGAGTACATAGCATTGCTCCTTAATACTGATATTCTGTGTGGGTCAGTTGTATAATTCCTGAGCACATCCTGGATGGGGGGGGTGCTGACACCATCACTCTGGAAGTTGAGGATGGATAGTCTACACTGCAACACCTGCCAGTATTCCTGTGAGAAGTTACGCCTCACCACATATTCTGACTACCCATGTGCTGGGGTTGTAGCAGTATCTTTTCTAGTAGGTGTGCATGGGGGTCACCATGTGGCTATCATGGTGTCCCCCCCAAATGGCTCCAGGGCAACAGAGCCTAGCAAACATTTGACATGCATGTCTGAGCAACCCGATTACGCTTGTTACCTCCATTACTGATCATCCCCAACCACCCCTCCCATATGCAAGACCTTCTTCCAGTACACTCTTTCATGCAGTTCACTATTACACAGCGATTCATCCCTTTTTATACTGTACTGTATCCTGTTGTTTATTTCAAGTGTATCAGAGCATAGGCGGAGGCTAACTGCCCAGTAGTCACCTTATTATGGGGTGGGGGTTGGTGTTCTCTTACCCCTTACATGCTCCTGACTGTCTTCCCTGGGGAAATTTAATATCACAGGGAACACCTAAAAATCTAACCCCAACCACATCGCCCTATGCCCTGATCTTCTGGAATAAGCAACAGAATACTTATCTGATTAAGTCGGCTGTTCCACACTGCTCCATTCTGTCTCCAGCTCTGGTGCTTGCACCTGTTTCAGTAGGCCAGAATCCATAGGAATTATTGCATCTTGGGGCTGGGATACCAGTGTCTCAACAGCCTACTCTACAGTCCAGGTGCCCAGTGCCTCTTTGGCCATAGAAGAACCAATAATCATCTCATCTTCTAGGTATTCAGGAAAATCCACCTGCTCCTCTGTGTCGACAGTAGACAGAGCCTCATACCTGTTATTCAGTGGAATTGTGCAAGAACTTTCAGGCAATGTGGCCTTTTCTCTGGCATTCTCCCAGGCCCGTTCTTGTGGATGCTCCCTTTTTGCATGTCTGCCTGATTGCTGCCATTTTCTTGATCACTTCCGGAGGGCCTGGGGGTCATTTGAGTACTGCTGATGCTCTGTCCTTGCTCTAGTCGAATGTGACTGGGCATATGGAATATTTCCTCTGGTCATTTTGCTGTCTGCTGCAGCTCTCTGCTGCACCAGGACCTCTGATCTGCTTCTCTATGGCCAGTTTCTGTGCAGATACTCCATGAGGGATTCTGGGGTGTTAAACAGGATTGGGGCCCCGTTGACTTCCAGCCCCAAGGTCGCCGGGTACCTCAAAGTGAACTGGATTCCCAGCAAGTGCATCAAATAGCTGGCTTCTGTGTATTCCTTCCTTCAGTTGGCAAGATCATGGGAGTAATCTTGGAAAATAGGTATTTTATGTCCCTTCCAAGAAATGCCCCCCAGTTCTCTGGCCCTGGCCATTATCCAGTCCTTGTCCACAAAGTTGAGTATTTTTGCCATAAGGGGCCGGGGTCTCTCGCCTGGTTTGGGTACAAGATTCAGAGTCTGGTGGGCCCTTTCCATTGCCATTCTTGGGGGCAACTCTTGCCTGAGTATGTCCGGTAGCTCATTATACAGAAAGTCCAGTGAGTCCCCTCACTCAGCCCCTCCGGGGAATCTCAGGAGCTGCAAGTTGTTGCGGCAGCTCCTGTTCTCGACGTCATCCAGCATGCTTTGTAACTGTTGGATAAGATGGCCCTGTTCTTTAATAATTGCTGTGTGCTCATTAATGGCATCTGTATTACTTGTGACCTGCCTCTTGTTTCTGGCCAGTTTGGTGTCCATCTGGTGTATCACCAGAGTTGTGGCTTTAGAGGCCTGTGTAACCTGCTCCATGCAGAGCATTAGCACTGCGAACATGTTAGTGATGATGTGGGCCATGGCTCACATAGAAGTCTAAGCCCTTGGTGCTTCTTCAGTCCTTGCTGGTATATGGTCAAAGTTGGACTTTATGGCTCCTGGTTAGATGGATCGTTTGCTGTGCTGATCGGTGCATAAAAATGCAGGTATTAACTGGTGATATTAGTAAAGAAAACTCTTGGGTTAGTGGATTGGAGCTTATGAGCAGGGCCACTGGAAAATCGCGGCCACGATTATTTGGTGGAAAGTGCGATTTTCGGACCCCCCACCAAAAATCTCACTTTTCACACATTTTAACAATGTCTGAGCTGTTCAATTCTCTGCTTCCCCACAAACTGTGCCCAACAGCCCAATGCAAGCTCCCGCTCCCCACAACTCATTTACTTGCCAGTAGCTGCTGCCCACGGTATCCCTCCTGATGTGATGTTGTGTCCCCAACTCCCCACAGACTCCCCAGCTGAATCTCGCTCCATCTTTCTTGACTCCTCTCTGGCCCAATCTCTTCGCCTGCTTCCACAGACTCCCCTGCTTTGTTGTTCTGGCATGTGACGCTAGTGACATCGTGAAGGCCACACTAGCTGGGGACCAATCACGCCAGGCGGTTATTTTTTTGAAAGTCCCCACTCTTTTCCTTTAGCTCAGGCCCCCCTCAGGTCCACCAAACCGAGGTAAATATGCATGGACAGGTGAGGGGGGCTACAGAGCAAGAGTAGGAGCTGAAGGCATCGCATCAGTGCATCACCGGGAGCTGCTGAAGACGAGCTAAAGAAGAGCGACCATCGCGGTGAGAGTCAGAGTGCTGCAGAGGATGAGGAGAAGAAGCAGAGGATCACTGCTGCAACAATCAATTTACCTGAAAAAGAGCTGAATCACTCTTTCTTTTGTGCCAACCAGGTAAGTTTTTATGCCATTTGCATAATTGCCCCAGGTGAATCTGAATGCTTGTTTTTTCTGGGAGAAGGTCAGGAGGACCTCTATCCTTGATCCTATAGGGACCAAAATGTGTGGCCTCATGTCATGGGAAGGGGGTGGTGTGGGCATATTTACATGTTTATAGTGGCTCATTGTTATTAAATGTTACTTAGTGAGGATGAGGATTGTTCCCACTCTTTGTTTTGCAGTAGTCAGAATATGCCAAGCAGTTAAGTTTTTATGTAAATGGTAATTTTCTTTTTATTTATATGTATGGGGCTGTAAAAAAAGCTTGTCGGACTGGCAGTCATGATGAAAAAAATTGTTCTGGCCTCTGATGAGGGTGCAGGGTGGGGCAGGCGACCAGAGTGGCACGGAACAATTTTTTTCCATCATGTCTGGCAGTCACCAGCGTCCGTCGCTCGCACCTGTGGTGTGTCCTTGACTCGCTGCTGTGGTTCCTCAGAGTTGGAGGGGAGGGGTGGGCCTGGTGGTTGGCAGTCATGGTGAAAAAAATTGTTCTGGCCTCTGGTGAGGGTGCAGGGTGGGGCGGGCGACCAGAGTGGCACGGAACAATTTTCTTCCAAACCAGTGGTGTGATACTGGAGGATCAAGCATCCCAAGGAAAGCTCTCTATGCACCAATGCTCTGATTGAAGTCTTAATTTTTTTTTTTGTTTAGTTAAATTACACCATGTCTACACTGCCACCAAAGCGCTTCCATCTTTCCCGCGAAGAGGCCAAGGACCATCATGTCTCGTATCTTGTGCGCGCCCAGGATCGGGTTAAGTTATATCCGGAGGATCTTTATGAGGATGGAGGATTGCTGTTTTGTCATGCTTGTACCCACACACTCGACTTCGTGCGGAAGCATACAGTTGACATGCACATGAAGTCACAGAAACATCTAGAAAGGAAAGAAGCTGCAAAGAAAAACATGCAAAGTAAGTACTAGTCGCACAGATGTTTGCAGTTATTTTATTTTTTACATAATGGGTTTGTTTTTCCCCTTGGGTGACTGGTATCTGCTCTGTCCCTGCCTCCCAAGTCCATCTCATCTCTCTCTGGCACCGTAGAACCCAATTCCATCCCCCCCTCCATGCACATGTGCCTTGTTCCTGCATCCCCCTTCCTTGCTGCTAGATTTCAAAACTACCACCTGGCCTCTAAGAGCAAGACAGCAGATTCCCAACCCCACTCAGGAGAGGAAAGCAGCCAATTGGACACTCGATCCTCTCCCCTCCCTGCTGATCTGATGTTGTTCTCAAACAGGTTGCCAGTTTGGCAGGAGGTAAAGCTCACAGCTCCTCAGCCCTCCATGACGCTGGGCTGACCTACAGTTTGTTTTTGCCCTGTAAAATATTAAATCTTGTTTGCTTTTGTTTTGTTTTCCAGGCACAGTTTATTTTTCCCTGTAACATATTATATCTTTTTTTTGTTTTGTTTTTTTTAGGCACAGCTTTACGACAACAGTCGCTGACTTTGTGTTTCAGTCAAGCAACGGAATCTTCCATCGAACGGAAGGAATTTGTTCTGGACTTCGTCCGCTGTTTGACCCATGCAGACATACCACTGGAGAAGGCTTCTGGCTTTCAAGAGTTCTTAAAGAAGCACACAAAACAAGGCGGTAGTCTTCCGGGACCAGCACAGCTTCGGAGCATGTACCTTCAAGAACTTCGGCCTGATCATGAACAGTCCTTGAAAGAGGCAGTAGAGGATCAAGATGTCTTCATTTTTCTGGATGAGACAACAGATGCCTGTGGATGTAGCGTGTTGGCTATTTTGGCCCAACCATTGCTTAATGTTGGGGAGCAGCCACTCCTAATTGGTGTTGAGTTTCTGCATCATGTGAACAACATCACAGTATCCCAAGCTCTACTAAAGTGCTAAACACCAATGGTGAACTTCAATAAAGTCTTTGCCATTGTCACGGACAGTGCATTATATGCACAAGGCTTTTGAAACTGTGCTGTCCTGTGTCTACCAAATGCAGTGCATGTCACTTGCATTGCCCACCTCCTCAATTTGGTCTTGGAAGTCTGGGCAGACACACTGGATGACTTAAACACTGCTGTTTCCCTTGTTAAAAAAATATTTTGCCAGAGCCCAATGCGTAGGCATCAGTACTTTGCATACATGGAATCCAAGCAGGGCATTATACTCAAGATGCCAGTATATGCAGTGGTAACTTGGTGGTGCTCCTGGGTTAATGCTGTTCAGTATTTGGCAGATTATTTGCCTGTGTTAACAGAATTTGTTGAAACGCTACAATCTGATGCAGCAACCTTGAAGCGCCTGAAGTGCTTATTGAAAGGCAAAGCAGCAGAGCTGGTAACACAAGTCACTTTTGTTGTGGAACACCTGCCTGAACTTGTTAACCTTATTCTACAATTGCAGTCAAGCAGCCAGCCACAGGGACACTCCATATTTGGAAGGGTGCAAAATGTGCATATGTTTTTGGACTTGTGCCACCACAGGGAAACTGAATACAGACCAAATACAGTAGAAATGTTGTCCCGTTGTCAGTTACCTGAAAATCAAAACTGTGTGAACCTTTTCAGAAGGTTATTTTGACAGCAGTGAGAAACTGGACAAAATTTTAAATCTCATCGCTCAGTCGGCACATTCAAAGCTGCCCGAATCTTTGACCCAAAGCAGCTGCCAAAACTGGACAAGAAAAAACTAAAACACACCCAGGAGCTACCATCTCTGGCTGGTGTTTCAAACTTTGAATGGCATGGGTACAGAACTTTCACCCAGTCAGTACCCAGTGATGATTTTAATATTGCTGAGTGGTGGGAAGCACAAAGGGATACACTTCCACATCTTGCTGCTGTGGCAAAAAGATATATCTGGCTTTCCGTAAGCACAGCAGACGTTGAACGGACTTTTTCGCTGTACACAGACCTTTTAAAAGACAATCAGCAAAGTTTGACAGATAACAACACTAGACTACTTCTTATGTTGAAGTACAATAAGAAATTTTAAAGATCTTTGTTGGATAACCATTAGTGCTGCTCATTCTATAATGTACCAATCCTTTCTTGACGATCTGGGGTGGTGGTGGTGGTGGTGGTACTATACTTTTACTGTAGAATACTAATGTTATTGTTTGAATTATTAGAGGTGGTGGTGGTGGTACTGCTTTGACAATTATGCTACTATTATAATGTATATTGTTTTTTGATCACATAGATACATAGATACATAGATACATAGACAGTGTCGGCAGATAAGGGCCTATGGCCCACCCAGTCTGCCCATTTGAGCTTGTAAGTTCAGTTTATGTTTTCCTAGAAGTCTGTTGCCCCTTACCCCTGACCTGCAGAATTCCTTTATGTCTATCCCATGCATTCTTAAATCCCGTGATTGTTTCAGCACCCACCACTTCCTCTGGCAGGGTGTTCCACTTGTCCACCACCCGTTCTGTGAAGAAATTCTTCCTCATGTTTCCTCTGAATCGTCCTCCCTCCAACTTCATCCCATGCCCTCTAGTCCTGGAACATCTTTTTCACTTAAAATAGTGTATTCCTGCACCCTGTTCCTCCCTGTGAGATACTTGTATGTCTCTATCATATCCCTCTTCCCACCTCTCCAGGGAGTACATGTTCAGTTCCTTCAACCTGTCTTCATAGGACTTGTGATGCAATCCATGCACCATCTTTGTTGCCCTCCTCTGAACCTTCTCTACCCTGTCTATGTCCTTACGTAGGTATGGTCTCCAGAACTGTACACTGTACTCCAGGTGGGGCCTCACTAGTGTCTTGTATAGCTGAATTATGACCTCCTTTTCCTGCTGGTGATGCCCCTGCCTCATACATCCCAGCATCCTATTTGCTTTACCTGCTGCCTCGTCATTAATTGTTTTCCTACTTTGAGGTCATCAGAGATGATAACCCCAAGATCCCCTTCCTGCTCGGGTGAATGCTATATCCTCACCCCCAACTGATATATTGTCAAAGAGGTTTTGTGCCCCATATGCATTATCTTGCACTTCTTGCATTGAATTTCAACTGCCAAACCCTGACCATTCTTCAAGTTTCTGCAGGTCCCTTCTCATTCTGTCTACACCCTCTGATGTGTCTACTCTGCTACAGAGCTTTGTGTCATCAGCTAACAGTGAAATTCTGCCTCTAGGTCCTGTGCAATGTCACTGATGAAGATATTGAATAGGACTGGTCCTAGCACTGATCCCTGTGGTCACCCCACTGGTCACTCTTCCTCTGTGGAGTGACAGCCATTTACTACCACCCTCTGTGTCCTGCCACCCAGCCAGTTACCTACCCACCACACCACCGTCCTGCCCACACCCATATTCCCCAGTTTGTGTAATAGTCTTCTATGTGGCACAGTGTCAAAGGCCTTGCTGAAGTCCAGATAGGCATGTCCACTGCCCTCCCCTGATCCACACTCTCTAGTCACCCAGTCAAAAATTCAATGAGGTTGGTCTGACATGACCTCCCCTGGTGAAACCATGCTGCCTTGGGTCCTGTAGTCCATTGACAACCAGATGTTCCACCAATCTCTCCTTCAGTAGTACTTCCATGATCTTCCCCACTACCGAGGGTGAGGCTGACTGGTCTGTAATTCCCTGCTTCCTCTTTGTTCCCGCTTTTGTATAAGGGACTACATCTGCTGTCCTCCAGTCTTTGGGTACCTCCTGTTTCCAGTGATTGGCTAAACAGGATAGCCAGAGGTTCAGCCACCAATTCTCTTAGTTCTTTAAGGACCCTGGGTGCACCCCATCTGGCCCCATTGCTTTATCAACTCTTATTACTTCCAGTTCCTTCAGGACTCTTTTCTCGTAAAGGGACTTAGTCCATTTCTGCACCATTCTCACCCCTTGTACTCCCTTCAGACCCATTACCCTCCTCTTCCTCAGTAAAGACTGAGCAGAAATACCTGTTCAGTATGTCAGCTTTACTGTTGTCATCCTCCACGCGGCCCCCATCCTCCCCCTTCAGTCTCACTATCCCTCCCTTTGACTTTCTTTTTTCTCTTGTATACCTGTAAAAGGTTTTGTCCCCTCTACCCACTGATTTTGCAATGTGTTCTTCTGTCTGAGCTTTGGCTTCCCTTACTGACCTCCCTGCCTCCCTTTGATCAGTTGTGGGTGTTTCAATAAAAACTTTTGTGCGTGTGTGTGTTTTTTTGTTTATTTTTTTACAAAAACCTAAACCTTTCTGATGGCTGACTTTGATATGCATCACAAAGCAACTGAAATTGAAAACCCCAGACTTGTACCTCACAAAGGAAAATGTGTGCCCAGCAGCCCGCAAAATCACTGCAAAATACATGCAAAGTCCCTGCAAAATCCCGGCAAAATTTGGGAGAAAAAAGTTCCACAAATTCCCCGCAGAATCTGCTAAAAAATTCCGCAATTTCCCAGTGGCCCTGCTTATGAGTTAAGCTGCCATTGCAGTGTCAGTGGCTCAGTAGGTAGCACACTTGCCTCTGAGGCTGGGAGATCAGAAAGCTGTGGGTTCAGTTCCCACATCTGGCACTTGGGTTAATATCCCAGTACTGACACTGTAGTGCAGCATGATGGGGGTGCTGCACTTCTGAGGTGCCGTCTTTCGGCTGAGACATTAAACTGAGGTCCCATCTGCCTGGATTGGTGGTAGTTCAGGTGGATGCTAAAGATCCCATGGCACTTATCGAAAAAGAGTAGGGGAATTTTATTGAAAATTGGATTACATTACAATACAAATACATTGTATATACATTCTAAACAAAATTATTAACCAATTGTAACAAACAGAAAAAAAGATTCGGTAGAAAAGAAAACATTATACATATTGTTCTGCATTTGTCAATGTCCTGCATACTATAAACTACTAATATTCAACAAAATAATATCCTAATCACTGATTCCCCATTCATTGCAAGTGACCCAAAAAAGCCTAGCTCTTTCAGGGGTATATCATGGTTTTATTTACTGATATCCCAATATTCTGAAAAAGTTCCATATGAGATACTTCTCTCTGTTGCAGAACCCACATGCACCTAGCCTGCCAAATAAAATATTTTAGTGTTGCAAATACTATGTACATAGTGTCTCTGTGACATTTCCCAAATAGCCCTCCTACAGGACCATACATTACACTCTTATAATTCAAATTTCTGAATAAAGGCTCCTTCCATGTTCTAGCCAAATATGTCCAAAATGGTTTTATATATGAACATTCTAGAAACAAGGGTTGTTGGGTTTCCAGAATTTGCCCACATGCCACTCTGGGGCAATATCTCTCTTCAAGCTGTTTATGCTTATTATTACTCCTTACTCCTAATCTCCCACAATTGCCTAACCAAACACAATCCCACACGAAATAGGGAAGTCTAGGGTTCACCAATTGTTGGAGTACTGTTTTTCCTGTGTATCAGGGCACTCCTGGAACACTACTTCAGCCCTACATTCTGCATCTATAATCAAACCATAAATGTTTTTCCTATCTAATGTTACTATCTGTTCTATACTAATGTTCCATTTCACCAGCATTTTTATACATTCTACTCCATTCCGGCAAACCTCACTTGGTCAGCGTACATTCGCCTACCGAGCCCCCCTCTGGCTAAATGAGCTCCCGCAGGAACTACATACACACAGCCTGCCTCAGTTTAAAACCGGCCTCAAACTGCACCTACAGTCTATCTCACAATGCACCTGCCCCCCAGGAAAGACCTGTTAGACTCTCCCACTACAGTCGTTAAACCCAGCACTGAAACTGTGACTATTGAACTGCCTAATGCGCCGAACCTGTATGCCTGTATCCTTCTGTTGTCTGTAACCACTACATTTGTGCTAATCCTGAAAAAACTGTAAATGACCTGAAATCTGTATTTACTGTACTGGTGTTTCTGTATCATTTGTCCTCCGTGACATGGAACCTTTGTAACTGAACATGTTCCGAAACCTGTAACCACTGTATTTGTGTTTTTATATGTTTGTCCAGCCTGACGTGGAACCTTTGTAAAAGAGCTCACGCTCAAAGGTTTTTTTTTCCGAATGATCATAAATAAAATAAAATAAATAAATAAATGTTGAGGAGTCTATGCCATCTGTTCAACCCTCTGGAGTTCTTATTCTCCCATACCCTTTTGCATGGCACTAGCCAAGCATTTAACATTAGCTTCCATGGTGGATCCCCAGGTCTCATGGCTGGGCTAATATTACCAGATAAAAAAGTACTGAAAAAGAATGTGATTGGGTTGACCATTGCCACCCCACCTTCACAAACAGAATGATATGTATATTCCCTCTTAACATGATTCAATCTAGATCCCCAAAACACCTGAAAAAATATGCTGTAAATGACTGTAAACATACTTATTGGAGGAGGGTATATATAACTTAAGTAGAGAAATATGGGGACCAGTAGTGTTTTAATTAAAACCGCCCTTTTTTCTTTGACAGTTGTTGCCCCTTCCAGCTATTGACTAATCCTGATGCCTTCTCCACTTCCCCTTCCAGTTTAACATAGCCATGTCCCCTGTACCAAACTCTATACCTAATATAGAGATGGGCTGATCAGTCACTTTAATACCACCTATATGCCCTAACTGTGGTACCTGGGTATCACCTATTGTAAACCCCTTGCTCTTTCTCACATTAATTTTAGAACCTGAAAATTTGGAATACTGTTAAAATATATTACTTAGAACCTCTGCAGAACTAGAAGAAGATATTGCTATAACTAAATCATCTGCATACACTAACACCTTGACTGGGGGACAATCTGGGTTAGTTACTACTCCTGTGATCCTTTGTTCTTTTAATAACATTCTAATAAAAATATCTATAACAAAGGTGTAAAGTAGGGGGCTCAAAGGGCAACCCTGTCTAACGCCTCTTTCAACCTTTATCCTCTTTCCCTCCCAACCATTCATACTAGGGATGATTGTGGCCCCTTTATACATTTGTTTTATCCAGTTTACAAAAACCTCTGGAATCCCAAATGCCCTGAGAGTTTTAAACAAGAACTTGTGAGAAACTCTGTCAAAAGCTTTCTCTTGGTCTATACTTAAGATGAAGCCCTGTGCTTGCCCTGCCTGCCCTCTAAAGAGTAATTCCCTCAGAACCATAAGATTATCCTGTTGTTTCCTGCCTGGTATTGAACAAGACTGAAAAGGACAAATTAGTTTTGGAGCTACTTTCAATAATCTGGCCTGTAGGATTTTACTTAAGATTTTCAAATCTGTATTTAACAGACTTAATGGATGCCAGTTACCTATTATCTGTCTCGGACCTTTCTTGTGGAGCAGTACAAGAGCTGCTTCCTGCATAGAAGGGGTGTAATTTGATGATGTTAAAACATAATTAAACAGAATCACCAAAACAGGGGCTAATTCTATACTAAAGGTTTTATAAAATCCTGACCCTAATCCATCCATACCTGGAGCAGAATGTGGAGCTAGCTGTGAAATAGCTGCAGTCACTTCCTTTACAGATACATCTTTAATCAAATCTTGGACCTCTGTTTCAGATATCTGTGTTAACCCCAATGATTTTAATAAATTAGAGGGATCATGATCCAGAGTGGTGGTACCAAATAGACCTGCCACATATTCTTCTACCACATTCAAAATCTCCTGTGGAGAATTTACTAACTGTCCTGTTGGTGTGCTTAGTTCTGCAATAAATCTGTTTTCAACCCTCTTATTACACTCTTTGAATGGGTTTAATGATTTTTACCTTACCCGAGTCCCAAATCTCAATTCCTGGTTTAGGGACTTGGCCCTATTATATTGGATGTCAGACATTTTTCCCTTAGTGTTTTTAATGATTGCACTATAATCCTGTTTAGACAATTCAGCCTGGGAAATAGGATGCTGTAAATATTGTCTTAATTGCAGGTATTGCATATATTCCTTATTAGCTATATACGTAGCTCTATTTTGAAAAAGTTTCTACCAGTTCTTTTTAGAGTCCTCCCACCATTCTGTAATGTTCTCATACATTTCCACTACTGAGAGCCTGGCTATCCAGTCCTGATTCCACATCCTTTTCATTTCTGGATCCTCTAAAAGTGTTTCATTTAAACGGTATTTATTTTTCTTACATCGTGGGGTTCCCTCCCATGATACCTGAATCTGAACTGCCATGTGATCTGAAAATTCATTAGGGATTGTGGAAGCAGAAAAAATGTTTAACACTTGAGATGCAAAGGTAAAATCTATCCGACTCCTTAAGGTACCCCTAACATATGTAAACCCCCATTTAGATATTTCCTTCCATAGGTATCCACCAAACCAGCTGTTCTAACTATCTGTAGTAATGCTGTAGTGTCACAAAACAACTTTGAGGTTCGAAGGCCTCTATCAGTTGTCGAGAGTCCACAGTTAAAATTTCCTGACCAGATTACAAGTCTGGATGTATGTAGATAAAGCTGAATCTCTTTAAAGAATGTCACTCTCTGTGCTTTAGTTTGGGGAGCATACACTGTTATTATGCGAAACCTTTCTGACATGTAAGAGATATCTAACATCAAAGCCCTTCCTGGATGTATGTCAACTAATATGGATACTTTTAGGAGGGGGTTTGCTAGTAAAATGCTTATCCCATCACAGGGTTCAGTCCCTGAGGACCAAAAGGAGGCCCCTGCCAACCAGGATCTGGATGCAGATTGTAATTCAGCATGGGTTTTAAGATGAGTGTCCTGAATACAAATGATGTCACTGAGTAAATTGTCCAGAGTAAGCATTGCCCCAGCCCTCTTTCTATCATTTTTAATACTATTGATGTTTAGAGTAATGATTTTTAATGACCCCATAATATAAAAAAAAGGCAAAATGTCAGTATACTTGCTTCATGGCATTTTGGATGACCTTCGCTGTTTTGTTCGTTTTGCTATTGAATCTCCCCCTCCTTCAGAATCTGTAATGGATGTTATTGAAGAACCGTCTGTCCCCTCCCCTTTAGACTCACCATCAGTTCCCTCTGAATTTAATAAAGCATATTTGTTTACAGTCTGTACTGAAGCAGTTTCTTTCATATTAACTTTCCTGTTCCCCTGTGACACAGCTTTCCCTTGTCTATTCCTTTTTTTATGAGATACCATTCTAAAAGGTGTATCCTTCTCTCCTGGGGGTGGGGGGGCATGTCTGGCTCTGTTTCAGCTGTCTCCCCATTCATACCCTGGGCTTCTTCACCTGTCTCAATTCCCATTACTTCCTCTGTGGCCTGTATTCCCTCCAAATCCTGCCCCTGGATGGTCCCTTGGTGCAGGAGGGTCTGTAGGAACATTCTGTCCTAGGGAGCTTGAATGCCCATGTGATGTAGCCACTACACTGCTTGCAGAGGCTGCCTTTTTTGCATATTGTTGCTGGGCCATGTTGATTAGTCCCTCATCAGAAGGACAATCCTCCCTATTATGGGATGCCCAGGGACACCTACCATATGCATGAGCTGTCCTCTTGCAAAGGTTGCAACGAAACAAGTTTAGGCAATTAGCAGAACTGTGTCCAAACTCTAGACAGTGGTTACATCTCGTGGAGTCACAGGCAGAACTTAAATGGGCCCTTGACCCACACTTGAAACATGCCCTGGGTTGGCCATTATAGAATATTTATCCCCTGTCTTTCCCTAAAAAAAAGGAACTGGGGAGATGAGCAGGGCCTGTGTTTGTGGAAATTAGCTTAACTCTCACCCTCCAACTCCCGTGCCATATTTGCTCACTGTCCAAATTTGGGGTAGGTTTACTTAAGATTTCACACCTTTATTTCAGCCAAAAGAGGATGTCCTCAATGTTTACTCCTTCATTCCTAAAATAAAAACTGTAATTAATTTGACTAGGGGTTTCATTAAAGGGACCACCAAAAAAGGAATCCATAAAGGAGTATTTTTTAACACCTGGTACTGGGCCCAGAAGCAGTCTAGACTTGACACATTTTTAAAGCTAATAGAAACATAGAAACATAGAATTTGATGGCAGATAAGGATCGCTTGGCCCACACAGTCTGCCCATTTCCCTACCTGATGGATAAGCTGCAGATCCTAGTTAACCAGCAGCCTACTTCTTCCTACCCCCACCCCTTAGAATTGCCGTATGACTGTCCCATGCATGCTTGAATTCCACCATTTTTGACTCCACAACCTCCTCTGGAAGGCTGTTCCATGCATCCACAACCCTCTCTGTGAAAAAATACTTCCTTAAATTACCTCTGAGCTGCCCCCTTTCTATCTTCAAATTGTGCCCCCTTGTTCTTGCACACCTCTTTTTTTGAAAGATGCTACCCTCTTGGACTTTGTTGATTCCCTTGAGGTACTTGAAAGTTTCTATCATGTCCCCCCTCTCCCTCCTTTCCTCGAGGCTATACATATTAAGCTCCTTAAGTCTCACTTCATATGTCTTCCGGTGCAGACCCTGCACCATTTTAGTTGCCCTCCTCTGGACAGCTTCCATCCTGTCTATGTCTTTGTGAGATTGGTCTCCAGAACTGCACGCAGTACTCAGATGTGGTCTCACCAGCTGTCTGTACAGAGGATAATAACTTCTTGTTTTCTGCTGGTGTTGCCTCTCCCTATGCATCCCAGTATCCCCAGCCCTCCTTGCTGCCTCTCACATTGCTTGCCCACCTTAGGTCATCTGATATGACTACCCCCAGGTCCCTTTCCATTTTGTTGTTGTTAGTATCTCACCCCAGTGTGTACTCTTCCCTGGG
This sequence comes from Neoceratodus forsteri, assembly GCA_016271365.2. Lineage (NCBI taxonomy): Eukaryota > Metazoa > Chordata > Ceratodontiformes > Ceratodontidae > Neoceratodus > Neoceratodus forsteri. Next base: position 1,842,815,228 of record CM057449.1, read on the forward strand.
TTTTGTTTCCCAGGTGCATTACCTTGCACTTAGCATTGAATCTAAGCTGCCATACATTTGAACATTCCTCTAACCTTGCCAAGTCCCTTCTCATCCTTTCCACCCCACCTTGTGCATCAACTCTGTTGCAGATCTTTGTGTCATCTGCAAAGAGACATCTTTTCCTTCCGGTCCCTCTGCAATGTCAATTATAAAGACATTGAAGAGGACAGATCCTAATACTGACCCTGTGGTACCCCACTGCTAACCCCCTTTTTCAGAGTGGACTCCATTTACTATTACTCTCTGTGTCCTATTCTCCAGCCAATTCTTTACCCAGGCTGTCATCTTGGGACCCACTCCCAGGCTGGCTAACTTGTATATTAATCTTTTGTGTGGGACTGTGTCAAATGCCTTGCTAAAGTCTAGGTAGGCCATGTCCACAGCCCCTCCCTGATCTACTACTTTGGTCACCCAGTCAAAGAAATCTATCAGATTTGTCTGGCATGACCTTCCCGCTGTGAATCCATGCTGCCTTGAGTCCTGTGCCCCTCTGGCCTCTAGATACACAACAATTCTTTCCTTCAGAAGTGATTCCATCATTTTCCCTACCACTGAGGTTAAACTAACAGGTCTGTAGTTTCCTGCTTCTGCCTTGCTCCACGTTTGTGAAGGGAATCACATCTGCCCTCCTCCAGTCCTCAGGTACCACCCCATCCTCCCGGATTTGTTAAAAGGGTAGTCAGTGATGTCACTAGTTCTATCCTTAGTTCTTTTAGAATTCTGGGATGAATTCCATCAGGCCCCATTGCTTTGTCCACCTTCAGTTTTAAGAGCTCTTTCAGAACTCTTTCTTCTGTAAATGGGCTGGTATCAACTTCTGTATCCAGAGTGTTTCTACTGTTTGTTTTAGGTACCTCCTCCTCTTCCTTTGTAAATACTGAGCAAAAATATTTGTTTAGTATCTCTGCCTTTTCACAGACACCCTCTGCCCACCCTCCATCCCCTTTATTAAGCCTCACTATCCCTCCCTCCCTTGGTCTTCCTTTGCTCCCTGATGTACCTATAAAAGGTTTTATCCCCCTTCTTAACTGAGTTGGCTATCTATAATGTCATAGTTCCTGTTTCCCAACCCTATTAGGGCGAAAATCTCAGATGAAAAAAATTTCATAGAATTCTTTAAAAGTTGCTTCACTATATGTACCCTATCAGGGGGGTTCTCTAAGCCTCCCTTGTACACTAACCTAACATCCATCTAGGAGCAGGCTCCCCTTTGTTTAAAAACAAATCAGATAGTTTAAATATAGGCTCCAATGTTGGCCTATCTTCGGACCCCTGTATGACCTCCTCACTGGGTCCCATCCGTAATGGAATATCTGCCCCATTCACACTCACACTCACACCTTCAGAAATATCTCTGTTTGCCATAGATTTCTCTTCATTTATATTTCCCCCAACACATGCATCAATATTACTGGTACCAGATACAACAGAAAAAGTGTTACCGCGGGATTTGTTAGAGCTCATGTCTTGTTCAATGATGGTGGCCACTTTTGTAGGTGTATGCTCTATCATCTTCTGATATGAAGGATCCTCAGAATCAGGAACCCAGGCTCCCTGCTGTCCCTGTTTCCAACCAACATTTTCTAATACTTGTGCAATTGAATGCTGTATTGAACCTTCATCGCAAAAGTCAGGAGCTCTGGAGCCTCAGTCTCTCTCTCTCTCCTTCTGTCTGTCCCTGAAGGAGTAAATTTTCTCTATTGTTTCAGTTCAGAGTGAGTACTGTAAATGCAACTGTTTCCCAACTCTAAGTCTCATTTTGATGTTTTTAGTGAGACAAACACTTTCTGTTTCCTTTTCCTTCTGCTCTCGGCACACGGGTTCTACGCCGTTTAAACTGCCAGCTGTTTGTTTAGCATTGCTTTGAACCACCTTGTTTTTGACAGAAGCAGTGGCCCTGTCATTTTGGCCTGACTGTGAGTCAGAAGCTGGATGACTCATCTCTGTGCTATTCACTACAGAGGATTTATCAGGTACTTGTGCCAGAGTTTCAAGTTCTTTCTCTAGCTCTGCAGCTCTTTGTATGATCTTTTCCTTTTCTAACTGAAGCATTTTAACTTTTTCTTTCAATTCAATATCCAATACCTGCACATTCTCTGTTGTTTGACCATCTTTATTTTGTATCAGCTCTCCGTTGCTTTTCTTCACTATTTCCCTCACACAGGTAGGATCGGGTGCACCATCTTCCTCACTGAATTCTATAGTCAGGTCTTCCAAAACCATAACTGTTTCTACAGAGTTTCTCTCTTTTTCAGCCTCTGTAAGAAGAGAGACAGGGGAGGAGGCCATCTCCCCTGCCACATCAGCACTTCCTCCTCTTCCTGTGTCCGGCTCTGAAATGAGTCCCTCCATCCACCTACAGGAAGTGACAGCACCCCTACAGGCAGAGTAGGGGAATTTCCCTGGTGTTCTGACAGCTTAATCTGGTTCAATTTCAGTTGCTTACCATCTGTATCCCCCTTACCTCGGTTGCCCCTGAAAAAGGGACTTCTAGGCCCAGTGGGCTTACCGAGTCAACAAAATTCAATAAATAAAATTCACCTCAGAGCCAAGCCACACTCACCCACGAGGCAGGAATTTAACACAAGTGCACTAAATTATTTCGTATAGTGTAGCAGTTTATGTACAATAATGTTAGTGTTTGTTCTCATTGTATTAGAACATAGTAATAATATTGCTCAGCTGTATAACCTGAAGAGGCAGCTGGACATAATCAGACCTGTTTATATATATTCCAATGAAATGCTATTATGGAAAGGTGAATTAGATGACTTGGGAAATGTTTTCTCCTGTAAAAAGTTGTTCCTTTAGTATTTTGCAAAGCCTCATAAAATTGTCCTTTTTGGTTGTGATGTAATGGTGACATTACAAGTTGCTGCACTGATTATGAAGGTTGAAATGTGAAGTTGACAAAGTAGTTGAGTTCAACGTGGTATGAGAAAGGGGACTGTAGTAGAAAAAATGCTCTCTATGTCTTCTCAGCAAGAACTGATATCTTGATCTGTTTGAAGAGTGGGAGTGCGCAGTTCTTCCCTTTGGTGAACAAGAGCCTTATTAGTTAGAAAATTGCTTTATTTATATTAAACAACACTTGCTGTGAGCTTGGATTGCAGCCAATGTCCAAAAACCCCAATGAGCCGAACTGCAAGGCTGCTGTAGGCAGCATGAAACCCAGAAGTGACAGACAGAAACGGAATGCCAGCTACAAAGGGAAAGAAAACAGAGAAACACCAAAAGAAGGAAGAAGAAAAGAATGAGGAATAACCACACTGACAACAAAGGCGAGGGAGGGGTAGTAGAGGTGACAGTGAGGATAAGAATGGTGGGAGGGTCACAAACTGGAACAGAGACACTGGAGTGGGAATGGGGGGGAGACAGATAGCCATGGAGTGGCACAAGAAACAAGAAAAGACCCGCCAGGAGGGGAAAGAAGGAGAGGCGGGGAGGGGGTAAGAGGACCAACTGCCACAAAGTAGTAAATGGACATCCACAATAAAAAGGCAGAGAAGGCAGGAACAACCCCCATGAAGCAATGACATGGAACTGGGAAGAGGGGGGACAAGCCATGGAGTGGCAGCAATAGACAAGGAAACAAGGACACAGAATGAGAAGTGAGATGGGAAAGAAAACAGTAGGCAAGAGGAGAAGAGAACATGAAAGCAGAATGCATAGGGGATGAAGCACTGCCGCAGGGATCACACTGCGCTCAGCCATTTTGAAAATGAACTAAGCACTAACATGAGGCGTAAGCAGGTTTAATTAGAGACAGTGGGCAGAGTTTTTTTTTTTGAAATTCAAGTTTTTTATTAACTTTTTCATTACATACATAAAAAGCCATTGGCATAGAGATAACCAATCATACAGTTTTGGATAACCTAACATAACTACTCTAAGACCCCCTCCTCCGCCCTGCTTCCTTGTCCCCCTTCACCCACCACCCACCCACCCCCTCTCTATTTCCCCCCACTGGAGTGTGCCAATGCTTATAAGACAATAAGAATTAGGAATTGAAGAGAGAATCCACTGTGGAGTCAATATAATACAAATAACTCGTGTAAATATAAGGTATATAACTTACCCTATTTTTTTTTCAAAAAGGGGAAGCTTATTGCTAGAACTTGCAGACATATGTTCAATCCTAAAATAAACTGTAATTTCAGTGAGCCATTCAGTATAGGAGATACACAGCTGGTCTAACCAATGTTTAAGTACAAGTTTCTTGACTGCCATGGAGATTAAAGCCATATGGAATCTATGCTTCTTAACCTCTATAGTCTGATAAATACCTAGCAGACAGACCTCTACTGTGAACAGGTCCTCAAGGCCCAGTAAGGGATCCAGCTTGGAATGGAGAGCCTGCCATAGGGGTGCTACTTTTTCACAATACCAGAAAATGTGTACCAGGTCACCCTCCAATTTGCCACACCTGGAGCAGGTAGAGCTAGAGAGATGCCCTATTCTAGCTAATTTAACCGGAGTATAATACATGTCATTTGGTATATTATATTGGGTAAGCCTGAGTTTATCCTGGGTGTTATAAATACGTAGGTCTTTCCAAGTTTGTGACCAGTTGATGGTTAGAGTGGGTAACAATAAAGTCCAAATCTTAGCCCCGGGCAAAGGGTCTGGGCACGTGAAAGTTAGATGGCTAGCATAAATCAGGGAGATACAGTGTGGGAGGAAAGTGACGGTCTCTATTTGCATTAGTAGCATGTCCAGTTTGGGTGGCTGAGGGGTGATACCAAACAGCTGGCCTATTAAGTGGCATACCTGATAAATCTTGAAGATGTGAATACCAGGAATGTTATATTTCCTGAGACTGTCAGTGGAAGAGAGGAGAGAAGAGAATCTTGTGAATATAAATCTATTACTCTGACATCTCTTATTTGATGTAACCAGCCTTGTGTAACAGATGTGCCTCCAATTCTGATATTAGGGTTAGAAATAAGTGGTTGAGCCGTGTCCTGGGGTGGAGATATTTTTAGATATGAACAACACTGGGAAAAGATTTTTAATGAAGTGCCAATTACCGTGTTATGTATCTCAGGTGGAAGGGATTTCCCTGCAAAGAAGAAAGTCGTGGGGGTGTCTAAATTGTATGAGCATAACATTTGGTTTTCAATCTGAAGCAAGCTTTGGGTATAATCTTCATTTGCTGTGGCCAACCACCTACCCACCTTTGATAAGTGACTGGCCCAGTAATACAGGAGAAAATTAGGTAAAAGCAAACCCCGAGTTCCTTAAAGAGACTCAGCTTATGATAAGAGCACCTAGGATGTTTATTTAACTAAATAAAACTGGAAATTATTGACTGTAACCTCTGGAAGAATGATTGAGGAAGCCAAATATGTAGCATATTCAGAGAATAAAAGATTCGGGGAAGAATGTTAATTTTAATAATATTAATCCTCCCCCATAAGGACAGTGGGAGTGATTTCCATCTGTGGAGATTTTGTTGAATTGTAGCCAACAGGTCCTCCAAATTTAGCTTCTTAATCTTTATGGGATCTGTGGATAGAAGAATACCTAAATACTTAATGGAGTTTGGGGACCATTTCACACCAAACTTATCAAAGCTATACCTATGGGTGAAGTGATTAAGTGGAAATATTTTGGTTTTAGATTGGTTACGATTGTAATTGGAGTGTCGACTGAATTGTGCTATTGTCTGTAGAGTTCCTTCCAGAGAAGATACTTGAGATTCTAAGTGAAGGGGAATATTGTCTGCATAGACTGAGAGGGTTAGAGTGTGATTAAGTATGGAAATTCCCTGTATCTGTGGTGATGATTTAATACTACATAGAAGGGGTTCCAAGTAAAGATTAAAAAGAAAAGGTAAGAATGGATAACCTTGTCTGGTGCCCTTAAAGAGGGGGAACTGGGAGGAAAAAACCCTGTTGCAATATATTTTAGCTGAAGTCAAAGAGTAAAGAGCTTGGAGCCATTGTATGAAAAGAGGAGGGAAGCCCATTTGTTTTAAGGTTAGCCAGAGGAACACTAAGTCCACTCTGTCGAATGCTTTTTCAGCATCTAGTGAGACTAGAGCCAGAGGGCAATAAGAAGATTGAGCCATCTGAAAGATGTGACTCAGTTTCCTGGGATGATCTGCAGAGGAGCAACCAGGTACAAAAGCTACCTGTTCAGGACTTAACAACCCAGTTCATACTGACTTAATAAGCCACAAAAGAATTTTAGCTAGTATCTTGATGTCATAATTCATAAGAGAAATCAGGCGATAACTCAATGGTTGGGATTGTGGTTTATCCGGTTTGAGGAGAAGGACAATTGTTGCTTCTAATATTGATGGGTCTAGAAAATCTGCTGATAGCATATATCTGTATAACCTGAGTAGAAGAGGGGTCAGAATGGTGGAGAACACTTTATAGAAATTGGAGGGGAAGCCATCTGGTCCGGGGGCCTTATCTGATACTAAATCTTTCATTGCTGCTTCTACTTTGGATAAGGTCAAGGGAGACAAAATAAAGGTGCTCTGATGTTCTAAGAGAGAAGGTAGACCCAAGGAGTCCAGGCATGCTTCAGTATCTGAGCTATTCGGTGTATTGATTTGTTTGCCATATAAGGGGCAATAGAAATTTTCAAACACTTCAGTGATCTCCCGAGGAGTAACTTTGGCGGTACCATCCTGAGCCCTGATGGAGGGAATGAGCCTGAAGGTTTCTATCTTGCACAGCCTTAAGGCTATGAGCCTACCTGCTTTCTCACCTTGGTCAGCATACCGATAATTGCTTTTAAAAGAACATACTCCGCTTTTTCCTGCATTAAGTCTGCATATTCGTTCCTGAGGGATATTAAGTTGGCAAGAGAGTCAGGGGAAGTATTTGAGGAAAGGGAAAGTTCTGCTAACCTGATTTGGGCCAGAAGAGAAGTGGCTTCTTTTTCTCTACTCTTTTTCCGATATGAGGCAATCTTTATTAACTCCCCTCTAAGGGTACACTTGAGAGCACCCCAAAACATGTCTTCCCTCTGGACCGGACCCGTGTTGTCTACCAGGAAGGATTGAATAATGGAGCGGATTTTGGAAACTATGGGCTTTTCTTTTAATAATTGGGTGTTTAGCTTCCAAGCTGTGTCTCTCTGATTTAGTGGGTCCAAAGTTAAGAGCACCCATACTATTGAATGATCCGATAATACGATAGGTTCCAGATCTGTTTGACCGAGGCCCATAAGGAAAGGAAGACTAATTAGGATATAGTCTAGTCTGGACCAAATGTGGTGTATTGTCAAGAAATAAGAGAAACGCTTGCTGGAGGGATTGAGAATACACCATGTGTCACAAATTCCCAGGAGGTCCATGAAGTCCACCAGCACCCTTTGAGATGGGGATGGGGGTTTTAGAGCTGAGTAAGATCTGTCCAGATCTTTGGTCGGGGGGATATTCCAGTCACTGCCCAAAATCAGGGGGTGCTGATAAATTCAGAGCAATTGTGTTAGCTAGGGCCATTAGAAAGGCAGGGTCTCCTCCAACTGGACCATCTATTGAACCCAGAGTAATCTCTTTACCCATTAAGGTGCCTTTAACCAGGATAAATCTGCCTTTGGGGTCCACAGTAGTTGAGTCTACCTGAAAATAAATATTATGTTTAATTAACACAGCTACCACTCTACTTGCAGTAGAATCTCCGGCAGCAAAAAATAGAGATATTCCTTGTCTACACAACCAATTGGCTTCATCCTCCAACAAATGTGTTTCTTGTAAAAAAATAATTCCTGAATTGAGCAAGGCACACTGTTTTAAAGTCTGAAGTCTTTCAACAGGATCCCTGACTCCCCTATCATTTCATGATATAATTTTAATCATTACATTCACCATTTGTATTTGCTAAGATATGTAAAACACTTGTACTAAATAAGAAAAAAAAGTAAACCTTGATGTACACTCCAGCCCACCCCTTCCCTTCCCAGGACCTGTTTCTGCCCCAGGATCTTGGTATGTAAACACGAACCTCCTTCTAATAAACCCCCGCCCTTCTTTGACCAATATGAAATCAAAGCCCCCGAGATGTCCTTCTCCTGCAAGGTACTTAAACTGTTACATGTTCCTGAATCTATCATCCCTTCATCCTCCTCTCCCCCGCCCCAGGAACTATGTACATAGGACTCTGTCTTGAGCTGATGATTCCATAATGGCATATGGGTCCTGCCCCTACCAGCTCCTGACTGTTCCTCATAAAGAGCCACATCTATAAAGAAAAGGCAAATATGAAGGCCCTCCAGGTGTAGCTTAGATCTGTACTCTAGAGTTAGCCCCAAAAACGTTATACCCCAAACAGAAAGATCTGAGGATACATTGAGGAGCTGGTCCCCCTATAACTGGAATGCTGAGCAGCTTTCAGGCACCTGAAATAGGTCTACCCCCAAGGAGTTAGTACAGTTCCGTCCTTTAAGAGGGATTACCTCAGAGGGCCTAATGACGGAGCCGGACTTCTCGGATTTTCCAAGGGATAGTGTGGATCCAGGGCCACTGGTCTTGGCCTATAATAGGGTTGTGACTGGGGCCCTGGATGCCATAGCTCCAATTCATGTTCGTCCCCGTACTCTTCACCTAGGGGCTCCCTGGTTTGTGGGGAGGTCCGTGAGTGGAAGAGGAAGGCGAAGATTAGAAAGAGCGTTGGCGGAGAAAACTCAACTGGAGGTGGATAGACTTAGTTGTTAGAACATTATAAATTCTACCAATCAGCAATTTCCCATAAGAAGGCAGAGTTCCTGTCAGGAAATTGCTGCAGCTAGGAATAGACCATCCCAGCTCTTCGGACTGTGGACAGACTGTGCAATCAGTCTGTCTCCAGACTAGTAGAGCATTATCACAGAGTACAATGTGAGGTTTGCAAATTCTTTGCTGACAAGGTATCCACCATCAGGATGAGATCACCAGTGTCTTTCTATTGAACGTATGCTGATCAATCGGGTGGTACTAATGCCCAGTTGTACTGGTCTACCTTTAGACTACCAGCAGTAATAGATATTGTGAGGATTATCCAGACTCTCGACCTACCTATTGTAAGTTGGACCGGGCCCTACTCACCTGGTGGTGGAGTGTGTAGATATTATCATTGATCCTGGCTGGGATAGTGGTGGTGTCATTAGAGAAGGGATCTTTCCTGATCCCTTAAAGGAGGCGGTAATATACCCCCTTTTGAAAAAGCCCTCTCTTGACCCCGACTGCCCAGCAAATTATAGACCAATCTCTAACCTCCCTTTTGTAGGGAAGGTTATTGAGAAGGTGGTCGCTCTGCAACTGGAGGATCATTTGTCTATCCACAATATCTATGACCCTCTCCAATCTAGCTTCAGGAAAAGGCACAGTACAGAGACGGCTCTTGTTCGGGTATTGAATGACCTCCTGATGGCAAGAGATCAGAGGACCCGTTCCATCTTGGTTCTCTTGGATCTCTCAGCAGCATTTGACACCGTGGATCATGGGGTATTACTCGACCGCCTGTGGTTTCTCTGTGGTCTGAGGGGAGCAGTCCACAGTTGGTTTCGATCTTTTTTGGAGGGCAGATCTCAGAGAGTGGTATCGGGAGTTAACACCTCGGCCCCTCACTGTCTGCCCTGTGGGGTACCGCAGGGGTCGGTGCTGTCCCCTATGTTATTCGCGGTGTATATGCTCCCACTGGGGGACATTATAAGACAGTATGGGCTGAGTTTTCATTGTTATGCTGATGATTCTCAGCTCTACCTGTCTTTTATGCCTGATCAGGAGTCGGATTCCATCACTATTTTTAATAACTGCCTTCTGGAGATTCAGGATTGGATGAGTGCTGGTTGGCTTAGGTTGAATCCAGGGAAAACTGAGGTGTTGGTTGTGGACCCTGGAGGGAGGATAACAGGGCTCGGACAGGAAACCTCGGGTTTATATCTTGGGGGCACAGCTTCAGCCTCTGGCCAAGTACGTAACCTGGGAGTAATTTTTGGAAAGCCTGACTATGAAGATGCAGGTGTCGGCGCGTAGTCAAATCTGCCTTTTATCATCTGAGGAATATTGCCCGGGTGAAACACTTGGTTCACGGAAGATCTTCCATTTGGTCCACGCCTTTGTTACCAGCCATTTTGATTACTGCAATGCGCTTTATCTGGGCTGCGGGGGTGGATATCCGCCGCTTGCAGCTTGTGCAGAAGCGGCGGCCAGGTTGTTGATGGGAGTTTCACGATCTAGCCATATAACACCTGTGCTGTGTGATTTGCACTGGCTGCCAGTACAGTGGCGGATCACCTTCAAGGTTGCATTATTGACCTTTAAGGCCCTACTGATTGGGACCCCACTACCTGAAAAGAGCTCTTGGTGCCTTACTGTCCTGCCTGTTCTCTTGCTCCTCTGATGAGGATTGCTAGAGATTCCCAGGGTACATCTAAAGATGTCAGGGAGGTAGATCTTTTTGCCTATATGGCACCAACCCTGTGGAATTCTCTACCTTGTCAGATCTGAGAATGCCTAACTGTATGAAGTTTTAAAAACAACTAAAACTTTCCTTTTGCCTCACCATTTGTTGGTATATAACAAGTAAGTGTATTGTATGGTTGTTTGAGTTATTGTTTGAAATTTGATTTTACTTGTTTTATTGTAAAAGCGCCCTGAGCTTGGGAAGGGCGCTTAATATAAATAAAATGTTACTTACTTACTTACTTACTTACCTGCGTGGACTGGGCCCCCCTCTGACCAAGTACTCAAAATACCAGTACTAAACAAATCCTTGATGAAAGAACCGTGAAACTGACTCCATGTCCCTCACCCAGCTGGGTGGGCTGCATATTGAGCCTGACTAATAAAGTGTAACCTTCTACCTATCCCCCGTCACCCAGTAAAACAACTGCTATAGCATTGAAGCCAGAAGCAGCTCTCCTTCCAACAGTTCAGGTTAACTAGTAACATTGGCAGCATTTAAGGCACACATAAAAGAAGAAAAGGTCGTTATTTACAGTTTGTGGAATAAAAGTCTGTAGGGATTCCGGCATTGCATGGTAGGCCGTGGGGACACCTGGGGGAAGAATAAAGTCCAGGACAGGGTGATGGTCCATCGAGAAATCCTGTCTCAGGGAACCACAAGGGAATTAAAGGTTCCCATCACCAAGGAGACTCATATCCCCAACCACCTCCAGTGGTTAAAACCGCAGATTACTAGGCAAAACCGCTGCACGGCCTACCCAGACCACTAACCGAGAACCATCCTCAGGTACCAGTTATAGACACGCAGCATAACCTTTTTGAAGAGCAGTACAACTTATATACTAAGCATTAAGCAAAGGGAGGAATTCCTCCAATATTAGTGCCCCAAAAGCCTATGCTGATAATGTCATCCGTTTTTAAACAACTCTGGTAACTTGCTTGTGAGATCAGTTGTTGCTTGTATAGGCAAGTCAAAAGTAATCCAGTTGCCAGAAAGGGAGACCTGCAGTTTAACTGGATAAAGCATCTTGAAAGGGATGCTGGCTGCAATAAGTTTGCTGACCGTGGGATGGAAGGCTGCGCGTTTTTGTCTTACTTCAAATGGCAGATCCTGAGTTATTCTTAATTTGGTGCCCTCCCAGGTGATCGACTGTAGTTCTTTGACTTTTGCAATGACATGTTGCTTTTCAATATAACTCAGGAACTTAAGGATTATTGGATGAGGGGGTGCCCCGGGTTGTGGTCTTGACCTGAGAGACCTGTGAGTCCTCTTGATGTGGTAGTTGGCGCTGAGCGGAGAGGGGCCCACAATTATCAGTAGCAACTTTTGGATGAAGACTACAATGTTGGAGCCTTCCTCTGTTTCTGGTAGACCCAAAATAAGAATATTGTTCCGACGACTTCTCCCCTGTAAGTCTTCGGTTTTTAACTGTAATTTGTGAACTTGCTGTCTGAGAAGTACAATTTCAGGGTCAAGTCTCTCTCTTTCCACTTCTCCATGGAGGAGGTCTGGGCCTTCGTGTCCCCAATCCATTTGGTGAGATCCGCCATATAACCCTTTAGAGATTTGATTTCAGAGGAGATCTCGATAAGTGTTTCCCTAAAGGGGAGTAGCTCTTGCAAAAAGCAATCCTCCGTAAGGGGGATGAGGTGAGAAGTCGCAGTATTACTTTTGCTCTTTTGCCCACTTTGGGCCTTCAGTTCTTTGGGCAGTTTCTCCGGTGAGGGAGGAGGCATATGCTTCAGATGGCCTGCCTCATTTCAGCTTCCATCGCGGAGGTTAAATTTCCAATAGCGATGCTGATTTCCTCAATATCTGATACTGTAGGCAGGCTCTACTTCTCCAAGTATTTATATAAAGTTGGAAGAAGGATTTCTTGATTAAATAGCCGAGAATGGCAGGATTAGGGTGGGAGCTCCAAGTCACTGCTGCTACCAGGTTGCTTGCATCACGTGACCTAGTGGGCAGAGTTATTCCCCTACACTGAACCATGGCCAAAGCCCTCCCAAAATAGGTAGTGCATAACCAAAAGCTCATTTACATTGATTTCATTTGTATTCAAATGAAAACTTTGCCCTTCAAACACAGTCAACAGTTTTTGCCACAGCATGTAGGGGCATCACAGTCCTGTAAGCGAGACATCATAGTCTGTTGCTGTGGAAATGACTGTGTTGCTGTACTAGGGTTGCTACCTTTAGATGAGGAGAATACCAGATACTAAACCACACCCTAAACTCCACCTCTAGCCACTACTTTTATGACTGACAAGTACATCATTCCTCTTCAAAAGCTATTTGTGATGTCAGAGATGACTTTAATGGAGCAGTAAAAGCCATAGTTCAAATTCAAAGTGGCAAAGATTAGGATCATTTACTGCTAATAATCTAACCAGGTAAAACTTACACCTCCCAGATTGACTTACTCTACAAGCAAAGGTCTGTATAACATCAGCATCAGACACTTGTTTGAACATGGACATGTAGCCAAAACAGTGAATGATTTGATAAAATCTGTGTTAAAGTATGTGAGCACTCAAAATGTCCCCCAAACTGGACAATCCCTGTGGTAAACTGGACAGCAAAATAAGGACAACTCTATCAGGAATTCAGTGTGGCCCAGCATCTGTGAGATGAAAAAACACACTGGGAGGAGTCTGCTCCAGAAAAAAAGTCTAAAAATGGCAACCAGTTCCTGGAGAATACTTCATGGGTATAATTAAAAATAAGATACAGTTCCTGGTGAGTGAGTCTTTTTATCTCCAGGAACTGGTTGCCAACAAAATAAGGACCCTGACAACTGAATTAGTAGGTCCAAAACCACACAGTTGACAATTCTATGCTGTACACATTGGATTGTGATGTCACTCGTGTCTTTGCAAAGAAGTCAGATGAGTCATGAGTATGTTGCAAAGTTGTCCTTGCTCGCAAAGGTGAGGCAAAGTCGATTTAGTGCAGCCATTTTCTCATACTTTTTCTTTAGCGTTCTTCTGGAGGTAATTGGGAAAGTTACTGGGTCAATATAGTGCTACAAGAATAGCATGGCAAGAACCACGCTGTGCAAAGTGCGGAAACATTTAGAGTGACAGGGGTATAATAGCAGTAGGGAATTACCGCTACCCCTGTCACCCTGTGCTTTAACTGAAGAGGGATTAAGTTGCCATATGGTGTGGTGCCTGGTCAAGCCACTCTCGTGGTGGAGTGGCTAAGGCAACAGCACATGGCAGGGTTGGAGACCTGGGACCATGGTTTGGTTCCCTATAGGTCTCCTGGTATTGCTACTTTTTTTTTTTTTTGAGTAATGTGTTTGCTTGCTGGTCCTTCACTCCTTCGGGCCCTGTCAAGCTCCCTCTGACCCCTTCTGACCTTTCTCAGCCCTCCTCAGATCCCCAGATCACAGTCAACCCCCAGGATATCCCGGTATATCCCTTTTACTGGGTGGGTCCCTCTCCTCCGAGGGGGAAGGCACCGGGGGAGGGGATAGCCCCAGCGCACACTTTCTAGGGCCCGGGGATGCTGCTGGGGAACAGAAGGCACCGAGAAGGCACTGGAGGCCCCTGAGGAGCAGAGAGCCATCATCCAAAGGCCAGTGAGCCATTTTCCTGGCTTTATTAAGGCGCTTGACATCCGGACGTCAAGGCAAGAGCCGACATCTGTCATGCACCACCCCCAATGGCCCTGACGTGCTGCACTACTACTGGCCTCCACCAGTAGTTGCTTTGGCACCGGGTCACGACCTCTTCCCTCCTTGGAGACAGCTAGCAGTCATGGGACGCTCAAGCTGCCTCCTCCCCGGCCAGTCCTCCAGCTACGCGAGCTCGTTCCTGAACCGGGTCGCTGGCATCATAGTGGAAATCCAGCACGCTGCGCCGATGGGCGGCCTGCTACTTTTTGTAAAAAAAAAAGGTTTTCTCCCCATCTGGTGTTTCTCCACACCCAGAAGTCCACACCCCCGTGGAGCTGTTTTTTTTTAGTCCAGGGGGTGTGGGCAGCGGACCCCCCCCAAAAAAACAAACAAAGAGTGCCTTTGTGTTGTATGGGGTGTGTGTTGTTATGGTAGGTTCAGTGTTTTGCCCAATGATATGTCAAGGGACGACATTTTGCCTATGGCATTTATTGCTGTCGACATTATAACCCCCGTGCCATTGGAAAAGAGACAGGTTTAAAAACTTAATCAGACATGTTTGTGCACTTATACTGTTCATGCTTCCAGTGCTCTGTGTTTGGAAATAAACTGTGTTTCAACAAAGTGTTTCAGCTACAGATGTTGGCAAGTTTTACTTCCCCTGTAAAGTTCTGGCATGGTTGTGAAATTCACCTTCACCAGAACTTTGAAAATTGCCCACTTCACCACTTGACAGTGAGTTCTCCTGGGAAAGTGACACTCTTTCAGGTGAAGCCAGGTGAAGTTGCAACTTCACTGGTGGATTTGCATAACTTCACTTGAGAAAGCGCCACTTTCCCTGCTAAAAATGTCATGAATTTGGCATCTCACATTTTATGAATTTAGAAAACTTTTCAGATTCATTTGCAAAGTGAAGCTTGCTAATTTCACACTGCTCCAGTTTCAGGACATATAGAATAGTGGATGGCTGACCATCCACAACAAAGCTGTGTTTCCATCGAAGGAGTCGATGGCATCATAGAAACTTTAAGAGCGCAGCTCGTGAGGTTTCTATAATGCCTTCAACCCCCAAGATGGAAACACAGCTGGTAGATGATTATACATCACTATTTTAACTATATTATGGTTACCCAAAATTTAACAAGGTTCATACCTTGTGTTCACATTCCTGCATCAAACCTTGGTATTTTGCCATTCTCTCCACTCCCGTACCTAAAGATTCCAATCCTCCTAGATGCAGTCCTGCCCCAGAAGTTACCAGTTCTCCTGACTCCTCACTGCAACCTTCTCTGCTCTGACACCCATAACTGCACCAGTAAATAAAAAGAAAAAAAGAAACACTGAAAACAGATGGTTTGGACACACGGAGCTGACCATATAGTCTGTGTCCAAATTGTACTTATGAACTGATCGCCTGACCGCTCGCTCAGTGATGACATCATTTTCTCATGCGTTTTTTGAATCCCCATTCTGAATCAGCCAATCAGGTGGTAGGGCAAGTCTGAAAAGTTGCACTATAGATGTGACGTCAGAACAATAGTACAACAACTTTTTTGACTTTGAATTGTCCTACAACAAGATTTTGAAAGCCATGGCTTTCTATTCGTAATAAGCCCTAACCATATACTATAGATGTTTTTACAAATGCTGAATGTGCACTCTCAGTGCTGGTAGTCACGACTAAGTGAAATAAGGCGAGGTCTTTAAAGGAGAACTGCACTGAATCTATAAGTAATTTTCCCACTATAAGCTGCTTTTAAAATACTGGTTATATTTCTGTTATTGCTCTAGTTATATAGCCTTTTTAGTTATCCTAGTAGGTGGGTCTGATTTACATGCTGCAGGTCAGAACCATATTAGAACTGTATGATGTAGTTTATGTCCCTGTTCTGCTCTTCTATTGTTGACATAATGCAGCCATATTTTACTGCAGAACTCTGTAGTTGTTAAGGACATAAACTACACCATACAGTTCTAAAATGGTACTTACCATCAGAATGTAAAGCAGAAGCACTCACTGAGGTTACTAAAAGGCTTGCTTAGATTGAACAATAACAGACTTTAAACTAATACTTAGAAAACTGCTTCTATGGAAAAAATGACCTACAGGTTCAGAGCAGTTCTCCTTTAAAGAAGAACAAAGATTAAGAACACGATCATTTATGAACTTATTATTGTTAATGTCTGGAAATGTGCACGTCAACCCGGGCCCAGAATATATAACAGAAACTACAAATGAGAAGAGGCATGGACTACATTTTATTCATTTAAATGTGTGCAGTATTCTTTCAAAATTTGTCATGTTCTGTGCATGGGTTGAAGTGCAGAGGCCTGGGACCTGATATTCAAAACATTGCCTGAGTGTAACACCAAGTTTGCCCATGCAAATAGGCAATATTAGCAAGCCTGGTTTGTGCAGACAAACAGGGTTTGCGCCCAGGCAGTATTCAGAGGGGGGCATAATGTAAATGAAGGGGCAGGGACGTGAATATTTGCACAGTCCAATATTCAGAGTATGTGCACCATGCAAAGCTGTTTTTCTCTGTTTCCTTGCGCAGAACACATACCTCCGATCCAAACCCCGACATTCTCCTGCACAACCCTTGCGGTTGGCAGAGGAAGTGCAGTGCCCCCCCTACTAGAGATGGGTGAAGTCTCTCAACTTCGCTATACAGAGTATTTCATGTAGAACTCAAATTTCATAAAACTTATCTGCAATGCAAAGCGAATAACTTTGCCTTTTTGGGGTAATGCGAAGTTGCCATATGATCATATGTACTTCATGTTACTTCACCTTTTTTTGGCTCCTAAAGGCGAATTTTGCAATGATTCATGGCATGGCTGGTCACATAGGCTCTATATTGGCTTGCACAGCCTCAGTTCAGCATAGTATGTGTAGTGGAAAGTTGGAGTTATTTATCTCAGAGCTGTGAGATTCAAACCTTCAAAAAACGTTAAAAAAAGCAATTTACCTTTGGACTTTTGAGTCCAAATTTAGTACATCAAGTGTAGTAAAACCTTGCGTGTTTGTATCATCAATCATTTATTGATTCAGAGTAAATTTTGCATCTTAAATTCGTAGTTTCAGTGTCTGTACTGACAGTGCAGACGTGTGCTTGGGGGAAGGACAGCTCTGTGGTATAGAGAAGAGAGATTCACACAGCACGGTGTGAAAGGCAGTCTTGCCAACTGTTGCTGGCTATTGTTTAATATTGGTATGTTCAGTTATGTACACAGTTACACACAGTAATACCTCTAATAAGTTTTGATAATTTGTGGCTATTCGCTGTGCATTTTTTCTATCCATCTTGAAGGCTGCATTTTCTTTTACTGAACTGTTAAACTTTCTATTAGTTACCTTTAGTCTGTGTGCATACCATCAAGACATATGCACTTTTTTGCGTCACCGTAATAGCAGTACTGTTAATTTCTGAGCCCGTCTGTAGTATTATTTCCTGCTTCTATCTAGCTACTGCTGTAAATACAGTAACCCCCACAAAAGAAGGTATTGTTGTTCCACTTTTGGATTTGTGAAGTTTGGTTAAGGTCTTCTTGTGCCCATGTGGCTATATCTCTTTATTGCCAAAATATTGTCTTGAAGTCACTATTGTTGTTTTTTGGCTTCCCATCCACCCCAAACCAAAGAAATATAACCTTGCTGTTAATTATCTCTGTTCAGTCTGTTGAAATTGTTTGCACTGTACCACTATTGTGTGTTTCCCCAGAGTACCGTGAACACTCTCTCTCCAGTATATATTATAGCATTTAAATGAACAAAAACAGCATAAACAAAAACTGTACTTATTGCTGTTTTTTTGGCATTCTATCATCTTGTGAATTCTCCTGAATTTGTTACAGCAACCCACAAAACCGGAAAAATCACTTTTTGTGTGCACGTGTTTCTTTTCTTGGTGACTGCCTGTGCTATATCTTTATTGTGACTTTTTTCATCTCAAAGTCCCTATTGTTGTTTTGTGGCTTCCCACCCACCCAGAACCAAAGAAATATAACCTTGCTGTTAATTATCTCTTTTCAGTCTGTTGAAATTGTTATCACTGTACCGCTATTGTGTGTTTCCCCAGAGTACTGTGAACATTGTAGCATTTAAACGAATGAAAACATACATAATAAAATAGTACCTATTGTTGTATTATTGGTATTGTACTGTCTTGTGAATTCTCTTGAATTTGTTACAGCAACCCACAAAACTGGAAAAGTCCCTTTTTTGGTGCACAGATTTCTTTTCTTGGTGATTGTCTGTGTAATCTAAAAAAATGCCAGTGAAGACACGATCATGCAAAGCTGTTTCTGGCTGCGGTGCTGCTGCCAGCAAGACTATTGCTTGTGTGCCTCCAAATGCTAGCAGTAGAAGTTGTTGTGTTGATGAGGCAGGTTCATCAGGGACTAGCAATGTTAAGTGTGGTCGTGGATGTGGTACTATGCAGCAGAAGGGAAAGACAGGATTTGCTGCAAGTAAAGGGATTTCTGTGACTTAGTTTTTCTCTGCCAAATCAGTGGCATTAATGCTGGTAGGAGATGCTAGTGGCACTGGTAGTAAAGCAAGTGACAGCATTGTGGATAACAGTATGAATATTGCTGCAACCCAGGAAACGTTATCAGGTCAGAAAAATGTTGTGGAATCAGAAGACTTGAGGGTAGTTGATGTCCCACTTCCCACAGTAGTTGAACATGAACCTGATTATCGTGAGTCACAGTCTCATGTTTCCACAAATCCTGGTGTTAGGCCATCCAAAGAATCAGATCACGGTGATGAAAAAAATGTGAATGATCATAGTGAGGCTGAGGTTGTAATATTTCCACAGGATAGCATCCAAAGTGAATTTGTGGATGATGATGATGATGCTAGCGATCCTATATGGGAATCGGACAAAAAGAAAGTTAAGGTGGCTGTAAGTAAACAGTCTGTTAGTAAATCCCACCCCCCCCACTCAAAGTTCTTCTGATGGAGCTGTGTCTGCGGATGACCCTGAAGTCATACTAGTAGATTGTGAAGATGTTCAGTCAAAGTCCAAGTTTGTGTCACACCAGAAATCATGCAACACATCCCCCATTTCACTTCCCAAAAAATTACAGTCCCACATGCAGCAGCAGCTTCATGTGAAATGTAGGGCAACCAAATCCCTAGTTTGGGATTTTTTCATACAAGATGAAAAAGATGAAACAGGGGCAATCTGCTAGCTTTGCCAAGCATGTGTGAGACTTGGGGAAAAGGGTAGCCACCTTGGCACTGGGGGCCAGCATACTCATCTCAAGAGCGGCACATGGCACTGTGGACTCAACACCAGAGGGGAGATGATGCTGTAGTGGGGCATTCACCCTCATCAACCTTAGTGAGCAAGATATCCCTTCACAAGTCAGTGAAAGTAACCATGTAGGTAAAAGTTGTGAATTAACACCAGAGGATTACTACAGGCATGAGGAAAAGGATGACTTTGAATTTTCCAGAAGTGGTCAGAGGAGCGTGGCCCATGTAGTCTTTCTACTACATCAACCCCTGTGCTTAAAACAGGCAAAATAACTTCTTTTATTGGTTTGTCACCTGTGCAATGACCATCCCATGTCAAAGCCACCTCATCCATGACAGTTCACAGAGCAGAGACGTTTGGCACGCCCCTGGCAAAACACCGAACAATGCAACCCATGTTGCACAGCCTTTTTGAGCAGCACAGTGAATATCCGCCAAATCATGCTGTTGTGCGTGAACTCAGTGCTGCCATAGCAGAAATGCTTACAGTTGACCTGTTACCATTCTCCTTTGTAGAGAATGCGGGATTGCGACGCTTTGTGGAACGTACATGTCCCAAATGGAAGATCCTGTCCAAGACATATTTTGCCACCCGTGCTGTCCCTGAGTTACATCGGACTATGACAGAGTCTGTAAGACATGCCCATCAGCTTTCCGCATCACCATACATTCACTTAAGTATGGATATATGGACAAGTGGCAAAACATTGGGTAGTTTTTATATGTGTATTACTGCACATTGGGCACTGCTACCAGGGGCTGAACTTGTCTGTGATGGTGGGATGGCAAAACACTGTAATAATTCAGGCTGTGGTTATAGCAATCCTCATGGCATTAGACAGCATGCCAGACTTGCAATGCATAGTGTAGCAAGGTTGCATACAGGCGAAAACATGCTAGACTTGCTAATGATAGAAATAGATGAGTGGCTGAACCCATTGTCCCTAAAAGCTGGCTTCATTGCAAGCAATAATGGGTAAAATGTGTTAATGTTGTTAAATGTGTCAGCAAAGGTGGGTTTATGAGGGTTCTTTGCATGGCCCACTGTTTAAATCTTGTGATACAGGAGTTTCTGCAATACCCTGAAATTAAGCAAATGCTGACAGTTGCATGCCACATCTATACCCACTTTGCACATTCTGGAAAGAACCATGACCAATTTAGACAGCTGAAGATCCAAAACAGCCTCCCTCAGCACCGCCTCAAGCTTGAAGTTGTCATGAGATGGAACTCCACACTTTATATGACAGAGCACTTGTATGAGCAGTACAAAGCAATCTCAGAGTACCTTGTGATACACACTAACTCTGACAGTTCCGGGGCATCAAGTCTCTCACAACTGAGAAGTGGCGATTCATGGATTCAGTCATACTAATTTTGAGGCTGTTTGAACATGTCACACAGGCAGTGAGCGGTGATGCTGCACCCATTAGTTAAGCCATTCCAGTGCTACAGGTGCTGAGGCAGACATTGTTGAATCTGCAGCCTAGCCTTGATGTGGTCAGAGATAGATCAAGCTGTGCGCTACTCAAACACATAATTACAATCTTAGGCAGAAATAGACACATCGCCACCATTCAGCAATCTCTAGAATTTGGAATAGCCACAATGCTGGACCCATGCTACAAATGTGGCATCGCATCCGTACTGGAGGGCAGGCATGATCAGGTTCAAAATCTCACTGGACAGCTTGTCAGATTGGTTCGTGGGGCACAGATGCCGTGTGCAAAGTTCTACAACCCACAGCATAACTACGCTGAAGGTCATTGTGGCCACAGTGTCTCCCATAAGGTGACTGTACAGCAAGGGCTGGTGTAAGCTGCACAGTTGTCTATTAACCCACTTTGGGGTGCCTTGTCCCAAGTTAGAATTTGTGACCTAGAGGAAGGGGGTGAACAGATGGATGACTCATCAGGACTGTACGCATCACAGAGCATGGTTGAGGCTTATTTGGCAGAAAACAGGCATCTGACAATACTGGACGATTCTCTGGCATACTGGAGTGGCAAGGTCAATGAACAGCCAGTACTGACATCAATAGCACTTAAGTACCTGACCTTCCCACCCTCTAGTTATTTAGTTCTGTGGGGGCCATTGTGCATGCCCTTCATACTAACCTATCACCTTCAAATGTTGGCAAGCTGCAACCTGCAAACTGCAGCCTAATTGTATATCATATGATACTGTTAAAAATGTTTTATTAGTATCTGATGTCTTATTTATACGATGTTAGTTGATAGAACCCAGTCTGTCTTACCCATGTGTTGTTCATTACTGGTCTACTCTGATCTTTGTTTGTTACATATCTCCACTTGACATGGAACATTTGTGAAGGAGCCACTGCTCATGCCACATACAGTACTGGCTGCCAAGATAAGACTCGTTTTGTGATGCCACGGTTTGTTCATTTCCTATGAATATGCATTGATTTATTTTTTATTGTACCACTTCAGTAATACAGTCTTTTTTTCCAGAAATGTTGTTTGTATTGTCATCTTCATTAGTAGCAGGAATATCCACATGTTCCTTAAATCAGCTCTCCAAATTTAGCACCATTGTTTTAAATTTGGTCATTCTAAATAATTTATTGCAAATTAATAGGGATTCCATCATTCAGTAATTATGTACTATTCTTTTAAAAAAGTTAATTTGTTGTGTTATATTATTTTTTTTTCAAATATATCTGCATGATCAGTACAAGATTATATGAGAATAAGTAACATCAAGATACTTGTACCACGCTGAGCAAGAACTGCTAATGTTGGTTGTTATCTGTGGTTATTTCCCTGAAGGTTTTGCACCGCAAGACTGGCTGCAGCCAGCAAAGCACCATCACACAGTTAACATTACAGCCGTCAACAACATCAGTAATTTACAGTAAGTATAAATCTCACTTTCTGTGTTTTTGACTTGAATTGTGTGGTTAATCCTTTTTTTTTTCCTTTTTATACAGGTACACACTATGCCACTATTGCCAAATACAGGCACGTTATTTTCAGTTTTTCTTCACAGGTGACTGTTTTAACTTGCAATCGTACAGTCATAGGACAAAAAAGATACAAAGTACTGTAAGTGCACCAACTACGCTGTTGCAGTGTGGCCAAGAACATTATGTTATGTACAGGTAAGTATCAGTCTGATTTCCACTTTACTTTAGTTTTCCTTTCTTATTTTTCACAGGGGTGAAGTATTCAACATTGGTAAAATACATGCCAGATAATACCTCTTTTTTTACACAGATGAGACGGCATACTTCAGTACACAAGGAGTCTACAACGTGTATTCCTGGTCAGGTCTGTAAGGCACTGGTCCAGTGCGTGTCACTAAAATTGATTAGTTTATTCACAGGCATTTAGTAATAGCTTTGTATTTGAAGCAGGATACAACAAAATGCAGAAAGAGCACCACTGGGCACTGAATGGGGTACTGGAATGAACTCTGAATAATTTCTGCTTCATCTGTTTGCAGGTAACATCAAGGTGTTGCAGACCTGTGGTATGTTCCAATCTCAGGATGGACAACATTTCAGATACACTGAAGACCTAGAGAGAAGACAAAAATATTAAGGAAAATTGTTTTCCAAAGAAACCCCCCCCAAAAAAAACCCAAATACTTACTTTTCATGGCTTGCAATTGTAGTACAGTCCCCACGGCTTATAATGGGCAACTTTGTATAACAAAGTTATGCCCATTATAATCAGTGGACAGTTAAACCATAGAAAGTATTTTCTGACCAACCACTGATTTAAATGCTGAAAAGCTATACTTTATTAAATACAGTTACAAGTAGATGAAATGAAAATGAAATGTAAACAAATTTAAATAACTTTAAGCAAAACCAAATGAAACAAAAAGTGCATCACTTTTTCCCAGATTCTGATTAAGAAGTGAATTACAGTGCTTTATTAAAAAAGTTCAGGTTGTCCTACTTGAGAGTAGAAAAGCTCTGTAATCTGCTTCTGCACCTTTCTGGTCTTGCAGTATGGTTTCCACACTCTCTCCATCCTCGTTAGAACGTCCCAATCCAGTTCAATTTCAGCATGTTGCTCCATCTCTCGCCTTAGCATCAAGATTGCCAACCACACATAAGCTGGGGTTACGACAGTCTCTTCCTGACTCTGATCAGCCTCATCTGCGTCATCGTTGGCGTCTGTAGTGGGGATGATTGAAATAATGACCTCTGCTATGTCTTCCTCTGCACCAGGTTGCTCCTCGTTGTTTCCAAGGCAACACAGTTCGTCGAACTCATCTGAAGACATGCCTTCTTGTGCGAGGATAGTGTTTTTACCTTCTTGCGGCTCTTCTAATTCAAGCAGCTGTGTGTCAGCAACCACAAACCTACTTTTTCGGAAGCAACGTTGAATGGTGAGTTCAGACACTGAGTCCCAAACCTGCTTTAGCAGGCAAACAGCATCAAGCAGGTTAAGTTTTTTGTCACACTGTAGGGCATTTAAATCAAGGCTTGAATCAAAGTCTGAAAGCACTCGCACTCTGATCGCCTGAACATAATGCTGTTTCTTACAATAGATGATGCCCTGGTCAAGGGGCTGGATGATGCAGGTAGTGTTGGGGAGGAGGAAAATGAGATTTATGTTGTGAAGACCTGTCACGTGTGGGTGCCCTGAGAAATTGTCCATCAGAAGGGCAATCTTACGACAGCATAGTTTGCAGTCCCAGTTGTGAACCCATTCAGAAAAAATATCACTGGTCATCCAAGAGGATCTGTTTGCCCTGTACAGAACTGGCAAGTGGTTTATGCCTCTGAAACATCTTGGGTTCTGTGATTTGGCTATGACAAGCATGTCACACTTCTCAGAACCATCCATATTGCAACACGCAAGCACAGTAATGCTCTCCTTAGCATGCTTATTGCCCTGGACTGTCTCAGTTTTAAATGCTAATGTACTAAAGTCGACACATCTGAAAAACAAGCCAGTCTCACTGGCATTGAATATGTTGCGTGGCTCGTATACTTGGAGTAGCCCAGGCAGCACATTGGTAAGCCAGCAGTCGGCACTTGAAACATCTGCATTTAGTTTTTCTCCATGCCCACATTTAAACCCGATGTTGCGGATTTTCCAATGTTGCAACCATCCCTCAGATGGTGTGAATTCAAGCTTTCCAAGGGCATCTGCAAGTTGCTTTGCCTTTTGCATTAAAATTGGCCTGCTGATAAGTGCCTCTCTCCCCCCGGCATTTTGGAACCATCGCAACAGGGCATCTTCAATCTCCACATCTTTACCCTCTCTTTTTCTCTTGTGATCGGGGTTTGAGTTTGTGCTCCACTCTGCCATTAGCTGGTCTCGCTGCTTTTGCAGATCAGCAACTGCAGACTTGGCAAGTCCCAATTGAGAAGTGATCTCTCTCTGGCTCATTTTTGGCAACTGAGACATTTTATTCAGCAGGTCTACTTTCTCTGAAAGGCTTAAAGCTTTCCATTTTTGGCAGACACAGTGGTGTGCTCACAGCGCTCACAAAGACAAGTGGTCACTAGAAATCACACTGCAGTCTGTTCGGAGCACATATGCACCTAAGCACTTGTCAATTTACACCTCAGTACTGTACCTGTGAAAGTACCATGCCTAGGATTTCAGTTAATCCACATACTGAATATACTGACAGCTTTACAGACACTTCACACCTAATTTATTTGATGAACAAAAAATGCCCGCTATGTACAGCGGCCAATGTCCACAGTAACCATTGATTTTAATGAATGATTTAATGGGGAATGGTAAATGGTAACAAAGATTTGCCCACAATATCCGATTGCCCATGTTATCTGTGGGCGTATAAGTGGCGGGGACTGCACTGCTGAAGTCAACAATCAGGCACATGTAGAACCCATCTGCGGTGGCAGCATGGTTTCATCAATATGGCTGTGAATCTGGGTGATACAACCTGAAAATGTAAAAGGAAAGAACAGTGATGAGAAATGGTTATGACATACTCATCCACAACAGTAGCAACCACCCACCAAAAATTTAATTTTACAGTATCACATTAGACGGCGGCACATATGTAGGCCTTGTGAATGTGATCATGGCCAACACACCGGTGAAGGGGAAACATTCATTATGTATGATGATGATTCCCTGCAAAGGAACAACATGACAGACTCCTTGCAACAAACAACAAAATGCAATACAAATTAAACTGCAGTGTCTCAACAAATATGACAGTGACATGAACAATAACTTACCACTGGTGGTATGAATATGCACACATTGGGCAGCATGTTTCAGTCAATGCAGCAGAAGACATTTCAAGAGCATGTAATTATACTTCAGCCCGTGGTCATCTGTGGCTATCATCATTCAGCAACACACTGTACATTACCACCGTCCACCAGCAGCAGGCGTTAGCAAGCAATTTTCTCACTTGTGACTCTGATGCACAGTTCTGGCTCCCTTTGTACATTTTAAGCACTGAGTCAAGAAACACAAGTGACTTTTCTGAACAGTTTTTCCTGTGATTATTCTTTAACGGGACTTTTCATGAAATTAAAACAGCAGAACAACAGCAGCAGCAAGCGTCAGCAAGCAGTGTCTCACTTGAGACACTGATACATGGTTCAGGCTCTCTTTGTACATTTTAAGCAGTGCATTAAGATATACTTGTGACTTTTCTGAGCAGTTTTTCACGTGATTATTCTTCATTGGGCCTTTTCATGAAATTAAAACAGCAGGACAACAGCAGCAGCAGGTGTCAGCAAACAATTTTCTCAATGGAACAATGATACACAGTTCTGGCTCTCTTTGTACATTTTAAGCACTGCATCAAGCAATACTTGTGACTTTTATGAACAGTTTTTCATGTGATTATTCTTCATCGGGATACTAATACCGCATGCTGAATGATGTAGCAAGATAGCAGTATAAGCAGGCTACATTGACATAAGATAGGACATGTTTTGGGGCAGGGGGTTGATTGTAATTGTAGGTGATTTTAGAGTATTTTGATTGTAGTTGTGGGTGTGATACAAACATTTCACAGGGAACAGTAACCAAGAAGTAATATAGCATGACAATTACAGCAGCAGTGCAATAATCAGGTGATAATTTTTACCTATACTTTTTATTCTATTTTCTATTGCCACTTATCTACTGACTTGTGTATATGATACCATTCTTTCCACAATTTATGTCTGCTGTAGTACTTTTTTCACATTTGAAATAATAAACAGAGCACTCCTTTTAATCTGGCTTGCACCAGGTTTTCATCAGTATTCTCGCCTGTTTTTGTACATCTAGGCCCAGATATTCAAAAGGGTTGCTCATGGCGCAACAGTGTTGCACCATGCACTACCCACTGATGCACCCCGGCGCGATATTCAAAAGGGAAAAGTGTGCGGCAGAAATCCTGATGTGCTGGAGCGCATCAGTAATGTATACAGGCACAGGTAGAGTGGGCGTGCCCATGCATAACCTGCATAGCCCGATATTCAGCCCGGGATGTGCAGAGCCATGCATGTGCAACCCCTACCTGTGCCACCACAAAGTTAAGCCAAAAAAAAAGGAACAACTGATGGCCACCCACAGGTGAGCTGCCGCATTGCAGGGTGCAACACGGCAGCTGCCACCTGTGGGTGGCCACCCAAGTTCTGGCTGCACCTGGTGGTGCCCCCCATGCCTGATCATGGGCATTTGTAAAAGAAGACATTGTCCAATATCCCTGGTGGTCCAGTGGACCGCACTCTGCCCAATTGTGGGCATCTGTTGTAATAAAAGAAACCCTCCCATCCAATATCCTGCTTTCTGCCCGATCGCGGGCATCTGTTGTAATAAAAGAACCCCCCGTCCAATATCCTGCTTTCTTCCCAATTGCAGGCATCTGTTGTAATAAAAGAACCCCCCCATCCAATATCCCACTTTCTGCCTGATCGTAGGCATCTGTTGTAATAAAAGAACCCCCATCCAATATCCCTGGTGGTCTAGTGGGTACCCCTCCCCACCCGCCACTGGGCCCCACCACCCGCTCACCCCAGTCAGCGGTGGGCAGCACCACCTGCCTGCCACCCACCACCTGCCGACTGACAGCTCATGGGACTCATGCCCTTGGTTCACAGCATGAGCCAATGAGCCTGCAGCTCATACATACTACACATTCCAGATATGTGAATGAATCACATATTTGGAATGCGTAGTACTGTATGGGCTGCATGTCCAAAGGCTCATGCTGTGAACCAATAGGCATGTAGCCCTACCGAGCTGTCAGTCGGCAGGCGGCAGGGTGGCAGGTGGGTGGGGAGGGGGGTACCACTAGACCACCAGGGATATTGGATTGGGGGGGTTCTTTTCTTACAAAAGATGCCAGCGATCGGGCAGAGTGTGGTCCACTGGACCACCAGGGATATTGGATGGAGGGGGATTCTTTTATTACAACAGATGCCCGCGATCGGGCAGAAAGTGAGATATTGGATGTGGGGGGTTATTTTATTACAACAGATGCCCGCGATCGGGCAGAAAGCAGGATATTGGAAGGGGAGGGTTATTTTACTACAACAGATGCCCGTGATCGGGCAGAAAGTGGGATATTGGATGGGGGGTTTCTTTTATTACAACAGATGCCCGCGATTGGTCAGAAAGTGGAATATTAGATGGGGGGGTTCTTTTATTACAACAGATGCCCGCGATTGGGCAGAAAGTGGAATATTAGATGGGGGGGTTCTTTTATTACAACAGATGCCCGCGATTGGGCAGAAAGTGGTCCACTGGACCACCAGGGATATAGGATGGGGAGTTTATTTTAAACATATGCCTGCGATTAGGCTGCAGGGGGTGTCGGTCCCCGACAGCTGCTGCCTGGCAGGGCACCAGGCGCAAGTCGTCGGGGATCGGTGCACTTGCATGCAAATGGGATGCAAATGGAGCCATAATGACATGCAGATGGTCCCATGTGTGCCTCGCATAAATTATGGCCCCATTTGCATGTCACCTTTTGAAAATCGAGGGTGCTGTGAATGGTGCAATGGCACTTGCGCTGGCGCATTTCCATGATCCACTCTGGCCGCTTGCGCTGACACAGTGCGATTGCGCCATGCACAGTGGGGGTGGCCAGGGTGTGATATTCAAAGCTGCTAAGCCATGGTGCAGCTCCTTTGAATATCGCTTAGTCCACGCCCCTGCACAGCCAAGCTGAGCTGCGCCCAAGCTTGCGCCACAGCCTGGCGCAGTTTGAATATCTGGGCCCTATTATTTAAAATAATTTCTGCTGTGACTGAAATGAACTAGCATGCAGCAGGCAGTGCTCCATGACCTAATGGAGCAGTAAGTGTTCAAAAACAGCTAGGAATACTGATGAAAACTAGGTCTGGGCAATATTAAAAGGAGCACTACTTTTATTATTTCAGATATAAAACAAGCATTTCTCATTGCTGAATGTTGTCTCACTGGCATTGGTAGTGCCAGAACTAGAGATGCATAATAGGAATGGCAGTGAAGTATTGAAGTGACAGCAACCTCACACCCACCCTGTAGAGAGCGACAGGCATTGGGGGTGTGCCTTTGGATCATCAGCTATAATGCTCATGCCATTGTACCTCACCCTACCCTGTAGACACTGACAAGTGTTGTGGTGTGCTTTGGAGTCTTTGGGAATTATATTTACCCCATTCCATAAGGAAATACGCTGATGTGGGTGCAGTATAGGATAATGGGGTGAATTTTGTGGCTGAACAGTGCAAGGCACCCCATGATGCCTGTCAGAGGCTGCCGAGTGGGGGTGGAATGGCGTGAGCATTACATCAGATGATCCCAAGTCACACCCCTGGCCCCTGTCAGTCTGTACTAGGTGGGGTGCTACAGTTGGAAACCCTAACACCGTAGACGTGCGGTGGTATTTTCACTCCAAATTTTCAACATGGTCTGTTTGTGAGCCCACCTTATGAAAAGAGGCACAATCAGTTTGTTAGCTGAAATGTGGTTTTGCACAGTGGCTATGCCATTTGGTAACACAGGGACAAAAACACGTTTTAGGCAGGATGTGGAAAATGGCAACTGTATTGTTCATGAGGAGGCGTAAAAAATGGCAACGTTGAAAATGTGGAGTGAAAATATGAAAAATTGGTGAAGTCATGAGCATGCATAGAAAGTGCACAACACATGTTTGTAACCCAATTATTTTTGAGAGTTTGTCACCCACATTTTTAACATAGGCATTTTGGGACCTCCCCTCATGAACAGTGGTGCTGTGATTTTGTTAATCTGTCCCAAAAGTTGATTTCCCACAGTGACCATGCCATTGTGTGCCACAGGTGCGGAAACACGTTGTGGGCAGGATGTGAAAAATGACAGCTGTACTGTTCATAAGGAGGTGTGAAAAAATGCCAGTGTTGAAAATCTGGCATGGAAATATTGCAGATTTGCCAGGTTACAAGGGTGCATGGAAACTGCGCAATGCACGCTTGTAACACAGTCATTTTATGGACTTTCGGCACCAAATTTTCAACATAGACCTCTGCTCATGTACAGTGTCACCATCATTTCCTCAAACTGTCCCAAAAAGTGATTTTGCACAGTGACCGCGCTATTCTGCGCCAGACATGAGAAAAGACATTTTGGATAGTATATGTAAAATGACAGCTGTACTGTTCATAAGGAGGTGTGGAAAAATGCCAAGTTTGAAAATCTGGAGGAAAATATTACAAATTCGCGAACTTACGCGCGTACGTGCAAACTGCGCAACGCACGCTCGTAACAGTCATTTTATGGAATATCATGATGAAATTTTCAACATAGGCATGTTAGGACCTCTGCTCATGAACAGTGTCACTGTCATTTTTGTAATCTGTCCTGAACACTGATTTTCCACAGTGACTGCGCTATTCTGTGCTGGAAGTGTGAAAACACATTTGGGCCAGGAAGTAAAAAATGACAGCTGTACTGTTCACAAGGATGTGTGGAAAAATGCTAATGTTGAAAATCTGGCATGAAAATATTGCAAATTTGCAAAGTTACGAGCGTGCATAGCAACTGCGCAATGCACTCTTGTAAAGCAGCCATTTTTTGGACTTTTTCCACTAAATTTGCAACATAGGCTTTTTGAGAGCCCACCTCATGAACACTGGCACTGTCAATCCATCAATCAGCCCCAAAAGGTGATTCCACGCAGTGACCATGAAATCACCTTTCGCGGCCGAATAATGTCATGACAGTAGCAGAATTCATGAGGCGGGATCCCAAAAACCCCATGTTGAAAATTTGGTGTAAAAATTCCAAAGAAATGCCCAAGATATGCATCAAAGTTGAAAAAACCCTATTTATACCATTATACAGCTTACCGGCATTTCGTCAGTTCACGGTCGGCTTTGAAGAAAGCAGATGTGTTCCCGGTCCACTGAAGATCATCGAGCCGGACTCTGGAGGTAAGTATGGGTAAGCAGGGTGCACAGAGGGTGGGCACAGGTTGTGGGAGAGGGGAAGGAAGATGGCAAGGGACCGTTTTCTTTTTTCACAGCTTTTAAAAAAAAAAAAAATTGTGTGACTTTTCTTTTTCAGGAATTTGGCATGCTGGTGGGCTCCAGCATGCCACCGCCCACAGGAAGCGATTCTGTAGCAGATGGGATTGGGCACCTGTTGCACATATTGAAGGGGGGGACACATGGGCCGAGGGGGATTGGACACTCCTTCGGCAAGCAAGTAAAGGGTGGGGGGACACATTATGCTGATGGGGAGTGTGCTCCCCCATCTGCAAAATAAAAGGGGACAGGGGGATAAATGCCGATGGGGATTGGGCCCCCCATCAGTAAAGGAAAACTGTTGGGAGGCACATGATGCCAAGGGGGATTGGCCACCCTCTCAGCATACATTGTACATGTGAGGGGGCACATTATGCAGATGGGGAGTGGTCTCCCCCATCGGCATTGTGACAGACAGTGGTGGCAGTCACTGCCGCAATGTTGCCTGCACTTCAGAAGGCGTGTTGTGGTCACGTTGCATGAGAGTTTCGCTGTCATTGCAGCGGACCTTTTCTTTGTTCTGGTGGCCACATTTGGTATGTGTGAGGTCAGAGCCGGCTGCTGTCTAATTGGGGAATGAGGGACGCACCTTCTGATGCGTGCCCTCCATTCACCCAACACTGACCGTGCCTCTAAATGTGCTACTACAGCAAGATGTTAGCTAGTGCGCAAGCGTGCAAGCCAACATAAAAAGGGAGTAATGCAGAATCAAATAAACTGTAGAAAGAAATGTATCATACAAGTCAGTAGATACTGGCCAATCAAAAATAAAATACAACAGTAAAGGTCAAAATTGTCACTGGATTATTGCACTGCTGCTTTAACATACAACAGGAAGAAAACATTAATGGAAAAAAAATGACATATTTAGTCTGTATGTAAAAAGATTATTAAGTAGGAAAGTAAGGAAAAGC
Organism: Neoceratodus forsteri; assembly: GCA_016271365.2. Lineage (NCBI taxonomy): Eukaryota > Metazoa > Chordata > Ceratodontiformes > Ceratodontidae > Neoceratodus > Neoceratodus forsteri. Next base: position 1,842,846,935 of record CM057449.1, read on the forward strand.
ACAGGACAGGATTATTTTTTGACCTTTTATAATTTTGTTGGTGTATTTTTCATGTTTTTTGGGGGGGGGGTACAGTGAGGAAAAATAAAGACAGAACACTTACTGCATGTTAAGATAGAAAACAAAGACAATTATATAAGGCTACTGGACCTGGGTCTGACCAGTCAGTGTGCATAGGATACTAATGAGTTGTAATTGCTGAGCCTCCATTTGGTCCAACTGCTGACGAGTTTGGTTGACAGTGTTATGTAGGTGGTTGACCTCACTCCACAGGATAGCCAGGTCTGCCTGTATGGCTGGCATTTCTGCTGGGTTGCCTGCAGCTGTGTGAGCCTCTACTTGTTCAGCCCTCTCCCTTCTGCTGTGGTTTGTATGCCGCACAGGCTGTCACTGTACTGCCCCCTCTTCCAGTGCACCCTCCACTGCAGGAGCAGTTGCTAGTTCCTGCACCTTGGCCTCCTACTGGGCATGGTGGTGCACTAACAGGTGAGTTCTTTGGCCACCCATGTTCAAGTAGCTGCCCTTGTGACCGCGATGCACCATCATGCTGCAGATGTTGCATCTTACAACATTTGGGTAACCTGGCAGTGTGGTGAAAAACTGCCACACTGGAGAACTACGAGGAGGACCAGGCACAGACAGTGGGGGTCCCAGATGTCATAGGCTGCTCTGCAGTTGGGGGAAGGGCAACAAGCTGCTTCTGCTACTGCTGTTCCTGCTGCTGCTCCTTGGTCTGCTGTGCGGCATCAGTAGCCACCGGTGCTGCAGGGCTGGTACCACTAACATCCAAAGCAGCAATTACTGTTGTTGCTTCTGGAACCACACTTCCTTCCACTGCCAGTGAAAACAACATTTTGCGGGGCGGGGGGGCACTGGATTGCAAAATATTGCCATGGTTGAGGTGAGTAGTTTGCCCAAGACCCCCATGCATCCTTGGGCCGCAAGGAACCCCTCTTGCTCCACTTCTCTCCATTTTTAAACAAAAATTACTAGAAGTATTAATAACCAAACAAAAAGGGAAAACAGAGAAACAGAATCAGATAAAAAAAGATTGACTAGGGATGAAAGTAGTTTAAAATAAACTCAGTAATGTGGAAAAAAGGGATCAAAAGCACAAAACTTTCTTTTTATAGTTTTGACTAGCACACGCTAGACAGTAAGCGCCACAGCTCCTTCTCAAACAAAGTCAAAGTCAAAGTGAAACTAGTTCACTGACTTCCTGCCTGCATCATGTGACCTGCAAACAGTCAGACATGTGATCAGTGGCCTGTTTCTCACAAACTTCGCCTTCTCATAATGTAACCCAAGTTAATGTGAAGTTTGGAATGTGAAGTCTATTAAAGATGAATTTTGACCTTTGAATGGAAACTTTGAGTAATGATACGTGGATGTGAAGTTGAGCACTTCATGTTGTCTACACAGGCATAGTAAAACTTCACTGCATCGCTACCCCTGACCCCCAACACAGTAGTCCCTGGCATCTAGTGGAACCCCCCCAATCGCTGTCCTGAAGGTATAAAGTAAAGTTTCCCTGGTGCTACTGGTTCCCCCAATGTGAAAAATAACCATTCCCTGGTGCCAGTTATCCCCCTCAGCTGATCGCTGTCCTGCTGTTAAAAAAATGCCATTCCCTGGTGTCTAGTGCTTCCTCGCCCCACCCGCAACCATGCCCGATCATTCAACTGTCATTCCCTGGTGTCCAGTGGTCCCTTCCCCCTACCTGCACCTATGTGTGATCTTTAAATGTTAATTCCCCAGTGTCCAGTGGCCCCCCCCATCCTGATGCCCTGTATAATATAGGAAATGCCGTCCCTGGTGTCTAACAGACTCACCCCCATCCCTGATCCCCTGGATATGACAGTAAAAAGACAAACCATTCTCTTGTGTCTAGCGGACCCCCCCCCATCTTTCCCTGATCCCCTGTCTATTAAATAAAGAGAAACCATTCCCTGAAGTCTGGCAGACTCCCCCCCACCTTTGCAGGTAGTGCCCCACCACCCCACTCCCCCATCCGAACCTGAGATGGCGACCGGCACAATCCTCAACTCTCCACCACAGCCGGCCGCCATCTGATTTGTCCATGAGCGTGTATCCAACTGAGTTGTCAGTGAGCATGTATTGTACAGTGGGTACATGTCATGGTGGAGAGTGGAGGGCTGTGCTGGTCGGCAGGGTGTACATGTTGTGAACCCTCAGTCTCTCTTCATAGGGCTTTTGGTGCAACTCCTGCATGATTTTAGTTGCCCTCCTCTGGACTGCCTTCAACCTCTTAATGTCCTTTCTGAGGTGCAGCCTTCAGAACAAGACACAATACTCCAGGTGGAGTTTCAGCATCTAGCGATACAGTAGCAACACCACCTCCCTCCTCCTGCTGAAGGGTCCTCTCCCTATGCATCCCAGTATGCCACTGGCCCTACCCACTGCTTTGTCACACTGCACTACCACATTGAGGTCATCAGATATTATAAATCCAAGATTCCTTTCCTGCTAAGTGACTGACATTACCTCTTCTTCCATCTTATACTCAGTTCCTGTGTTCCTATGCCCTAGGTATATGATTCTGCAATTTTTGGCATTGAACCCCAATTGCCATATTCTTGACCAATCCTCGAGTTTTCCAACATCCCTACACATTCTTTCCACCCTTTCCTTATCATCCACCTTGTTACTGATTTTGGTATCATCTGCAGAAAGGCATACCTTCCCTTCAAGTTCATCTGCAATGTCACTTATGAAGACATTGAAGAGGACCGGTCCCCCATCATTAGTTTGAGTACTGTTAACCACTACCCTCTGTTGCCTAGCTGTCAACCAGTTTCTAACCCAATTCACTTTTTGGATCCCACCCCTAGGTTGCTCAGTTTCTTAATTAATCTCCTATGCAGCAGGCCTTGCTAATGTCAAGATAGGCCACATTGACTGCCCTCCACTGACCTATTTTCCTGATCACCCAATCAAAGAACTCAATCAGATTCATCTGGCATGACCCCCACCAACAATCCATGCTGCCTTTGGGTTCGAGATACTCTACCAACCTTTTTTTTAACAATGTTTCCATTAATGTCTCCATCATTGAAGTGAGGCTCACCAGGCTATAGTTGTTAGTCTCTTCCCTGCTGTTGTCTTTATTTAGAGGTACCATGTATGCTCTCTTCATGTCCTCTGGAACCATTCCTGATTCTAGTGAATTGTTAAATAAGGCCATCAGTGGGGTTACCAGCACCTCACTGTTCTCCTTTGGTTGTATGCCATCTGGTCCCATAGCCTTTTGCACTTTTAGAGCTGCAAGTCCTTCAGGACTCTTTCCTCTGAAAATGACATTGGGTCTGCCTCCCCTCCCCATTTTTTCATGCTGATCACTGGTGGTCCATCTTTCCTCCCTCCACTGTGAAGACTGAGCAGAAGTACCTGTTCAGGATGTCTGTTTTTTCTTGGTCCTCTTCTGGCAGTCATCCTCTGCCACCCTCCTTGTCCTCACTATCCCTCCCCTTTCCTCTCTTCACTTATGAACCTGAAGAAAATGTTATCTCCATTTGCTACCTGGTGGCTAGCCTTTCTTCTGTCTGCACATTTGCTTCCCTCACTGCCTTACCTTCTTCCCTCTGTTTTACCTGGTACACCTCCCTGTTTTCCTCCCTCTGCATTTCCTTATACCTCCAGAATTCCACTCTTTTTTCCTTCACCACCATGGCCACTTTCCTAGAGTACCATACGTTCCCTTTTTCCTTTTGATTTTACTCACTTTCTTCACACTTAGGCTAGCTTCCTTAATTATGCCCTCCCTTATTTTTCCCCACTTGCCTCTACCCCTCTCTGGTATTCCCCCCCACTAGGCAGTTTGTGAGTCAGTCTCCCATCTCCTCCAGCCAGCTTCCTTACCCTTACTATCCCTCCCCTTGTTTTCCTCTTCTCACTTATGTATCTCAAGAAAGTCATCCCCTGTAGCTACCCCCTTGGCTATCCTTTCCTCTGTCTGCACCTTTGCTTCCCTCACTGCCTTTTGAACTTCCCTGTTTTACTTGGAACACCATCCTGTCCTTCTGCCTCTATGTTTACTTATACTTCCTGAGTACCACCCTTTTTTTCTTCACCACCTTGGCAGCTTCCCTAGAGAACCATAACAGTTTCTTTTTCCTTCTACTTTTACTAACTTTCTTAACACAGAGGCTAGTTACCTTAATTATACTTTCCCTTTTTTTCCCTATCGTGCCTCTACCACTCCCTGGAAATCACCCCACCATGAGGCAGTTTCTGAGGATGTCTTCCATTTCTTTGAAATCCACCCTCCTAATGTCCAGAACCTTTACCCTCATATAGTTTGCCTCAGTGCCTGTCTTAATGTTAAACCCCACTGTACAATGATAACTGGTACCTAGGGACTGCCCACCATGATGTCTGCAGTGCTGTCCCTGTTTGTAAGCACCAGGTCTGGCACTCTGTCCCTAGTAGGTTCACTGACTAAGTGCCTGATAAAGGCCCATTGTATGGAGGCAAGGATGGTCCTGCCCCTTGCTGAAACTGCAACTGGAAGACTCCAGTCCACATCTTGCAGACTGAAGTCACCAACAACAGCACCTCCCCTTGTTTGCCATCCTGATGATGTCCTTCCCAAGCGCCTTATCCAACTCCTTTCTAAGTGCTGGAGGTCTGTACTGTATATCACCCCTGTATGGACAGCAGCCCTAGCACCCATTTCTAGGATGACCCAAAGCACCTCCAGTCCTTTCTTTTCTTCCAGATGCCCCTGCATTTCCATAGCCTTGATTTTCTCCCTCACATATAGTACAACCTCTCCTCCCCACCTCCCTTCCTTGTCTCTCCTGAATAGAAATTAGCCTGGTCCACGTTGCAGTCATGGCTGTCAGTGTACCATGACTCCATTATGGTCACCAAATTAAGGCTATCCTCTTCCATGATGGCTTTCAGGTCTGGCATTTTATTTCTCAGATTCCTTGCATTGGTTCACATAGCTCTCCATACCTTATTCCTCTCTACCTGCTTTGCTGCTTTCTTCCCCTTCTTCTGCCTGTGCTGTTTCAGGAAGCTCTCCCTTACCCCCGCTTCCCTTGTTACTCTCTCTGTTACCTGTCTCACTTTTAATACTATCCTCTTGCTATCCTGATTTATGCCTCTGTTTAACCTACACCTTGTCCCCACCCCTGTCTTCCTGTGCCTCTGTCCTGGGGGAGCTTCCTCTCCTCAGCTCTCCCTCCTTGTTGCTTCATTATCTGGGGGAATGCCATCTTTGCCTCCTTTGGTATTTCAGCTTTTCCACAGCTAGTTTAAATGCTTATCCCAGTAACATTTAACCCTCCCATGGTTCTATATCATAACAGTGAAGATAGAAATGAGACTGCCTATACAGTGAGTGCAAATCACTGAAAAAAAACATCGTTGATAAGCACTACACCAATCCCCAACACCGTGACTACACCATAGCTCCTAAACGGGGGTAATATACAGTATACACTTATTATTTGTTCAGGGAGCTATGCCCCCCACAACCCTCATAGTAATATAATCAACTCTGGGAGGAGGGAGGGCAGACACTGGGGGACAGAAGAATATATGGGAGAAGGGCCACAGTAAGCAGAGGGTATATCATGGCTGGGGCAACACAGGGAATCAGAGAATGGAAAAAAAATTACAACACCCAACACAGTTACACAAAAATTATGCCTGTAGGCAGTCCCGAACCCGGGACCACTACCACTGTAAGCGGCATCCATATCCACCACTCCAGGCAGCCAGCTCAGCAGCAGCAGGCTGCATGCCTCTATTTGTCCCACAGCACCATACACACCCCCATCATTCACCGTCACCGATCTGTCCCTCCATCCTCACTATTCCATCTCCTCGCTATACCTTCATCGTCGCTACTCCTATAGGTGCACAAATTGAGTCGCTCATATTTGAGTCACTCAATTTGCTTTGCCCATATCACATGATACCCCTTCCCACTAAGGACTGTGGTCCCCCTCCTAGAAGTATGCAAGCCATCTCCCCTTTAGAAGCCCATATCCTCCCAGGTTTGCCCCCAGTCCCCAACGTAGTCAAAACCCACATCCATGCACCATGCCTTTAACCAATTGTTTAAAGCCATGGTGTGGAGTGCCCTTTCTTCTCCTTCGTCATGCACAGGTAACACCTTTGTAAATGTCACAGTGTATACTATGTGCTTCAGGCCCCTCCCCAGCTCCCTGAAATTACCTTGCACTACCGCTACCATATGCCTTGTCAGGTCATTTATTCCTAGGTGGACATTAACATCTAACTCACTCCCATCTTCTGCTGCCCTAGCAATCCTCTGGATCAACTCTCCATCCCTTCAATCCAAAGCACCAGGGAGGCACTTCATCTCTGTCTCCCTTTCCCCCATGTACAAGTCAGTTCCCCAAATAGTAGAGTCCCCTTAAAGCAGCTACTTCCTCCTCAGCTGGGGAACTCTTCCTCCCTCCTTTGGGCCTCCCCTTCTGAAGACCCCCAATGCCTCCCTTCCTACTGATGCAGGTGCCTCCTCCTGACTGTCTCATCCTGCCAGTATGGTGAAGGAATTGTGCAGTGTTACAGGCTGAAGATTGTGTTCCCTTTCCTCCACCTCCTCTGTCTTGGAGCCCACCGAGTTCCAGCTGCTGTACCCTGTCTTGGCATCCTCTTGAGGAGCGTAGGCAAATTTTGTGGACCCTGACTAGGGCAGAAGGTTCTCTGCACCCTTGCCAATTCAGTCTGGAATTCAGCAACCTTTGCTGACAACCCGGAGAGCTAAGTGCAAATGGGGCAGCATGTCAGTTTCCAGAATGTGTCCCAAAAGACTGCAACTCCACACTCGGTGTACTGCACCACTCCAATGCTCTTTCCTTTCTTAACCTTTGTGTCTGTTGTCAGTTTTGTCTCTTGAACCTCTTCTATATGATCCTGACTCTTTCTGTGTTCTGTGACTTCTTACCACTTCCTTTAACTGTTTGAAATTTATTTGTTACCCTAGTCATGGAGTCTCCTACTTTCCCTTTTTAACCCATCTAGCAGTTGCTACTTTCCTGAGGTCTACTACTTCTTACCCCCTAGTTGTTAGTCTACTACCTGTGACTGCCTAAGCTGTCTATTCCAGTATATCTGTACACAGTACTTTGTTATCTCCAAGCTTGGTCAGGTGTTCCTCCTGCAGTTTTCTGTGGACTATCTCTGGATATCTCCTGTGCTTTCTCACTCATGTACTGGGACAAGCTTGATGGGACACACTAAGCAAGGGAGTCTTTTATAGTGCGCTTGTTATTTATTTATTTGACAATTGGTAACTAGGAGAAGCATACTGAATTAAGGCTCATTGCCAGGTGCAACCTTGGAGAATGGACACAGGAGAAGCAGAAGTACAAATACACAATAACATGTCAATTGAGCAAACATTAGGTAAATAAGTTGGTACAAAAAAAAGTTGGTACAAAAATAAAGTGTGATCACAGCAAAATATTGAGCACCTAATAGAGTGCAAAATTAAATAGCAGCAATACACAGCATGCAAATAACTATACTGAAGCAGGCAAAAGACCTGTAAGATGAGTGTATGTCTAGCCTAGGGGTGGAGGGAACTACAGTGGCAGTGTGGAAATGAAACCAGTAGGCAGGTAATTGGGATCCAGCCAGATCAACTACCAAGGATGATAGAAGCTCAGGCTGGTGAGGTGTTAGAATGAAGGGTAATAGGAGCAGGTAGGGTGACTTTAGAGTTTTAACTGGTGCCTCAGAGTACAGGGAAAAGGAGAGGCACAGAGAGCAAGGGAGTAGCTTCCAGAGTGTGGGAAGTCAATAGGAGAAGGCAGATTGCCCAGCTGAGGAGTGGGGATGAGGAGTGGCAAAAGTGTGACAGTCCCTGGAACAGAGGGAACAGAAAACAGGGGGATTTGGGAGAGGAGAGAGGACAGGTGGGAGGGAAGTGAACCAAATCAATATCTGGATAGGAAGGAAGTACAGGGAGTCTGGTGATGTGAGGACAGAGGGAGGATGGATATGGAGGAATAAAAAGCAGCACTGGTGAGTATGAGGTGTGGAGTTTGTAGCAAAGTGGCACAAGGTGTTGCAGAGGGTGTCCAGTCCGGCAAGGGAAGAGGAGTAGGTGGTACCATAAACCCCATTCTCCTAGTCAAAGACAGGAAGCACCACCATAGTAACAAGCTTCTTGTGGAGCTATACAGTTAAGCAATTTTTGTTGTGGTACAAAGCACCAAGCTTGGGATGGAGTTTTGCATGGCTGGCATAGTTGGCTGAGAAGTCAAGCTTACTGTCAAGCCATACACCGAGGTACTTAAATGACTGCATCGCTTCAGGGGGGTTGCCATCCAGTGAGGTGAAAACCGGTGGGGTGGGCCATAAGTCTAGTATGTTTCTGACTGGAACTAAAGATAATAAACACCATCTTTTTTAATGATAACCCAGAGTTTGCTGGATTGGAACTAGTTCAGAATATTATGGAAGCCCTGCTGGAGCAGGTCTTCAACAGCTGCAGTAGAGGGACCTGAGGTGAAGATGATTGTGTCATCAGCATACGTGTGAATATGCAAGTTGGCCGAGGCAGAGGGAGGTCATTCAGGAAAATGGAGATGTAGATGAGATCCAGGGTGGAACCCTGTTGGAGCCAAGCATAGATGGGTAATGGAGGTGGCAGGATGCCTCCTACCTGTACTGACTGTTGGCAGCCCATGAGTAACAAATGAACCAATCACAGTAGGAGCTGAGAGGCCAGCAGAGTTCAGCTTGTCCAGGAATGGTGCTTCCAGAAACCAAACTGGAAGGTGAAGAGGAAGTTCAAGGGTAAGAGATAGTCACAGAGTCTAGAATGGACTAATTTCTCTTGCAGCTTTGAAAGAGAGTGGTGGAGAGAGATGGGAAGGAATTTGGAAGAGGGGTCACCCCCATTATGAAGTGGAATAACATTGGTGAACTTCCAGGACTGAGGAACAGCACAAATGGAGACAGAAAGGTTGAGTTGGTGAGTAAGGGGAGATGCAATGGCAGGAGCTGAGAGGTGAAGGAGCTTGGTGCCCAGCCAATGAGGGATGGACTTGCATGAGATGAGGGAGGAAAGGGAAAACAGTGTTCCCTGAATGGTAACAGGGAGGTGGAATCCTGGGGAGAAGTGGGGAGGAGAAGAAGAGGGAATAGGAGGGGAAGAGAAGAGCTGGGGGGGAGTGAGGGCATAGCTAATGAAGAACTCATTGAAGTGAGTGGCAATGGGGGAGGGTCAGAAACAGGTGAACCATTAACTACGAGGATCGAGGGAGTGGACTGGGCAGGAGGGTTAAAGAGGGAGTGGATTTCCTTCCAGAATTTAGCTGTGGTGTTAAGGCTTTCTGGAGATTGGCATTGACATTTTTAATTTTTTTTTATTTTAGTCTTTGGTAACTGGTTAAGGCCCACTAGGCACAAGTACCTGTTTTCAGGGGCAACCTGGGAGCACTGGGTGATTAAGTGACTTTCTCAGAGTCACACAGTATGCAAGGGGAGGCTATGAGAATCAAACCCAGGTCTGGTTTGCTGGATGTACCAAGCTCATTCTCAGCTTGTTCCTCTAACCTCTAGGCTAAACTGCCAGCCCAAAAATGTTATTTCACAGCCCAGACAGCCTTAGTACAGTTGTTCATCAGAGCCCTGTAAGAGATGAGATCAGGAAGAGAGTGAGATAATTTATAGCAAGCCCAGGCAAGATCACAGGACTTGCACAAGTCGATGATTTTCAGAGGTAATCCAGGGATGGTAGACGGCTGGAGGAAATATGGAAAAAAACCTTGCTACCCTATTTAAGGCTCAGAGAACAGTCAGGAAATGGTGGGGTGCAACAGACTGCACTGACTCTTTGCTCAGAGTTGGTGCTCTTGCTATGTAACACCCTCAGAGTCCAGAAGCCACTCTGATAAGCGAGGAGCAGTGGGAGAGTGGGTCCATAGTCGAGCAGAGTCTGGGGTCCTGATAGCTGGCAAGGAACACACAATTGCTGGCATGTGGAGGGCAGGAGAAGAGGGGGAAAAAACCCTTGCTACCCTCTCGAAGGTCCTAAGTGTGGTCAGGAAATGGTGGGATGCAGAGGACCACAATGGGCCTTTGTTCAAAGCTGGCAGATTTGATATGTATCACCCCCAGAGTCTGGGAGCCACTCTGATTGGCTGTGGAGCAGTAGGAGGGATGGTCCATACTCAAGAGCAGAGGCTGGGGTGCCAATAGCTGGCAAAGAAAGGCAATCAATGGCTTGCGGAGGTAGAAGATGTGGAAAAAACTCTTGCTACCCCCTTGAAGGTCCGGTGGAAAAAACCCTTGCTACCCCCTTGAAGGTCCTGAGTGAAGTCAGGAAATGGTGGGAAGCAGCAGACTGCACCAGGTTTTTGTTTAAAGCTAGCTTGCTTGCTAAGCAATGCCCATGGAATCTGGGAGATGCTCTTATTGGCTAGGTAGTGGTAGGAGGAAGGGAGGGTCCATACTCGGGAGCAGGGCTGGGGTCCTGATAGCTGGCAAGGAAAAGATGATTGCTGGCTTGTGGGGGGCTGGAAGAGAGGTGTAAAAGCCCTCGCTACTCTCTTGAAGATCATGAGTGTGGTTGGGAAATGGTGGGAATCAACAGATCACACCAGATCTTTGTTGAAAGTTGGTGTGCTTGCTAAGTAACACCCTTAGAGTCTGATTGGCTGTGGAGCAGTGGGAGGGAGAGTCTATAGACAGGAGCAGAGGCAGGGGTCCTAATAGCTGACAAGGAACAGACAATTATTAGCTTGTGCAGGGCTAGAGAAGAGGTCGGAAAAAACCTCACTACCCTCTTGAAGGTCCTGCGTGCAGTCAGGAAATGATGAGATGCAGCAGACTGCATGGGGACCATGTTAGAAGGCACTAAGCCTCTGGTAGCTCCACCCCCCTCCCCAACTGCACACCTAACTCACTGGTCTTTTTTAATATACTTACCCCCAAGATTAACTTCCTGAGCAAGGTTCCCCACTCTACCTTTTACACATTTAAAGACAAATCTCAAAGTGCCCCAAACACTAACTAAATCTCTTTTTCCTACTCACTTACACTGCTACATTAAGTATGGGAAGAGAAAATCTGCATATTGTAGTGCCCCATAGTTAGTTCTGTACCATACGAACATACGAAATTTGCCAGCAGATAAAGGCCTAGAGGTCTATCAAGTCTGCTCGAATGTGCAGCTAGCACCCCTTATTCTGCAGCTGCCCCTGCCTTCCACCCTTCCCCTTCAGTAACCCTCCCCCTTGTCCTGTCCCATCCTCGTTTGAAGCAGTCCACTGTTCTACTGCATACCACTTCTGCAGGTAATGCATTCCACCCAGCCACCACCCTCTCTGTAAAAAAGTGTCTCCTCATCTCCCTCCTGAACCTTCCTCGCTCCAGTCTCATATCATGGCCCCTGGTGTCCCTCCCTCCTTACTTTGAACAGCCCCTCTGTACCTGTCTTGTTTATTCCTTTCATGTATTTAAAGGTTTCAATCATGTCCCCTGCCTCTCCTCTCCTCCAGTGAGTACATGTTCAACTCCTTCAACCTCCTCTCGTATGATAAGTCCCCAGACCCTGATCATCTTTGTCGCCCCGCGCTGCACTCCTCCAGTAACTTAATGTCCTCTTTAGATACGGACGCCAGTACTGCACGCAGTACTCCAGGTGTGGTCTAACTAATGACCATACAGTGGCAGAATCACCTCCTCCCTCCCGAGGATATCCCCTGCACACAACCCAGCATTTTGTTGGCCTTTGCAGCTGCCTTCCTACACTGTGCCGAGTTGTTCATTGACCCTGTGATGAGCACACCCAGATCCTTCTCCTCCTCTGTCTGGGCTAGCTGCACTCCCCTAGCTGATAAGTCCTCCTGGGTTCTTCATCCCAAAATACATCACCTTGCACTTTTTGGCATTAAAGCCCAGTTGCCAGGTGTCTGACCAGGTTTCAAGCTTTGCCAGATCATCCTGCAACCCCTGCCATCCCCCTAGGTCATCCACCACCGCGCCAACCTTGGTATCATCAGCAAACAGACTGATCTTGCTCTTGATGTCCCATGATATGTCTGCAATGAATGACCAGCACTTCTACAGTATGTTAAATTCAAAATGTTGTAACATTGGCATTTTTGAATGAAATAGCCCAAAATTTGGCATGCATGGTCATTCTGCTAGTGACTCAGGCTGTGGAACGTTTCATGACTGAATCTTGTATGGTTTTTGAGATATGGTTTGGTAAACCACAGAAAAAAAGCTTTTTTCACATTGATTAACATGGGATGTTTTGCCCTCATTTACAGCCCAGATGGAATGAAATTTTTCTCTGGCATTTTCAGAGATGATGGGATCTGTGCCAAGGGTATGGCTGTGAATGGTTTGGAGAAAAAATATGTTACCATTTTTGAATTATAACAATTTTTATGATAGTTGCAAGATAGGCAGGTAAATAAAAACTGTTCAAACTGTTAATTTACTGTTGGTGCTCAGAGAAATACTTTTGGTGATGTCAGCCATCTTGTTTTTTTATTCTTGTTTTAACAAAGTTTTTCTACCCAAGTACTGCCTGGTAACTAATGAACAAGGCCTGTAATTAGGTCTCCTAACACATACCTTTTTGGATAGCTGTATTACTATTTTAAAATTAACACTGCAAATATCTATTACTATGACGAGAATAATTTTGCCCATCACTCACTTAGGTAAGGATCGTTCGATCGAAAAATAACCATTCACAGCTTCTGGTTGTGACTCAGAAATATATGGCCGCATAGATGATTCACTCTGCTTAACCCCCTGAGTTACTTCTCCCTCCATCAGGTAATTTTTGTAAATTAGGATGTCTTCCAACATGAATAGGAGGGAACACAAAGGGAATGAGCCCCTATTGGCTCAAAAGCTGGAAAATGGTCCCGTAGATGAAGAACGCTCCGATTCTGATATCATGGACATGGATGGAGTAGTTTCTCGCTCAACCTCAGCCTACCTCAAATCTACTTCAGCTTCACAGAAAACCCCCATAGCAAGGAAGAGAGTCAAATTTGACACTATGTACAACAAGCTATGTGCATTTTGCGTGGATATCAAACAACTTTATACTGAAATGCGTAGCGATATTACACAACTAGAGCAAAGAGCAGACGATACTGAGAGACAGGTCATAGCAAATGAGAACAGAGTGGGTGACCTGTAGGGCCTGGTTCAGCAATTGCAAGATCACCAAGAAATGTTAGATGCTCGACAAGAGGACGCCGAGAACAGGGGAAGAAGAAAGAATATGTGGCTCTATTGTATTGCAGAAGGCTCCGAGGGGACAGATATAAAAGCATTTATTGTGAATCTGCTAAAAACCTCCCTGGACTTACCATCTGATATGCAGCTGGATTTTGAGTGCATACATCCAGCTCTGGTGCCCAAGCCTAAGTCCCCTACAGCCAGCCCTCGCTCTATCATAGCTTGCTTTGGTAGTTACACTATTAAAGAACAGATATTATTACTGTAGAACTAGAAATAAACACTGTAAAAATATATTCACTATAATCGCGCTGTCCCTTTAAGGCACAATAGTATTTTTTACCGCATTTATTTCTGTCTTGAATCTATGATGACCAGGAGGAATGACAGCATCATTCACTGCAAGTATGCCTTTTCATTAGTGCACCGCCGTGCAGAGCACCCTTAAGCCTGCAAGCCTTCTATGGTATTGGATTGCATCAGTAGCTTTTCTCACCTTTCTTGATGCAGCATCTTCAATCCCTTGCTCAGCCAGCCAGTTTCCCAGTCCTTGTGAATGCCATGTAGCACGTCCAGCTTGCTTCTTCCAATACCTCAATCAGCAAGCAAATCTACAGTATAAGGGCTGTAATACTATTTAGCCTTTCCCCCAGAGTGTCTTATGTAAGTGACTTGGGATGGCTTCCTTAACTTTGTTGCTGTGCTGTTTTCCCAGTCTTTTAAGAACGCTGCTCCTGCTGGTGTAGCAAACATTCTGGTGCTCAGTTTACTTCTTCAGTTGTCTTCATTTCTCTTTTCTGTTGCCATATCCTGATCCCTACAGATTAATGTGCACTGCTGGTTTGAATAACTTGCTCCTACTTCCCCCGCAATCCCCATCTTTGTCCCTTTAGCCCCAACTCTGTACATTCCCGATAGCTGGTTTTGCCACAATAAACCTTATGTCCTACCCCAATGTCCCACTTTTGTAGTATGTACATTTTAAAAAAGTAATGTTTAACAATCTGCATATTTCAGTTCTAGTTTTAATTTTGTATGACAGACAGCTAAATTTCTTATTGTACTAATTGCACTGTCACTGCCATTAGCAAAGCACGATCATTATTTGGTGCAATGTGGAATGGGATTGGTAGACCGCGATTAAAAGTTTACGCAGACATTTCTAGTTCTACAGTATTAGCATGGCGTAAAACACACATTTTTCATGGGCAGAAACATTATTACCTAGACCATGACTACACACCGAAGACGATGAGACTCCGCAGAGCATACTTCCTGTTGTTGCCTACATTAAAAGCTCAAGGGATAAAATTTACTACTCCATATTCTGCAAGATTAATAGTCCACTTACAAAATGGAAAACAGGAATTTTGATATGGCAGAAGAGGCGCGTGAGGCTCTCATCAAACATGGCTTGGTTTTTCCAGAATGTACAGAAACGCCCACAACCCAGAAACCACAACCTCAGCGATGGCAGACCCAGGGAGGAAGACGGCGCACTCGAGAGAGCAGCAGTGTTACAACCAAGGACCTGAAGCAACACCTGGTGGAATTTTGCAGAACGGATTATACCAGACAGAATACCTGAGAAGCAAGAAATGCTATAAGGACAGTAATATACTAGAGGTACCCCTGTTTGAGGGATGAAGGGGGAGTTCAAGATGGGGAGGGCGGAGGTGATCAGGTTAGGCTTGTTCTACCTGGGCCACATTGGTGGGCCCAACTCTAGGCCGCAAATATAGATACAACAGACCCTCTAACTAACTGGGTTCCTTGCAGCTGCCTGTTGTGGCAACACCATGTGGCCTTTCCCCTCTTGTTCCACTCTACATGTCCCCTGCAGCCTGACAATAAACTTACGCAGAGATAACATGGAGACTCTCACACTAATGACTTACTAAGATGGTGATTAGAAAGGAGGCTATATGATACGTTTATACATATAAGACAATATTGGGGAATCGAGTGAATCACTGGCTACTTGAAACCATATTAATGTTGAGCGAGGAAAATGGTCCATATTTGATATCATTTATCTTTTCTTTTTTTTTTAATATTGGCTGAGACTAACGGATAACTAAGCACTTATTTTGTATGTTTGTTTATTGAGCCAGGGGATCCTACCTAAGCTGGTTATGTTGGAAGCAGATTTCAGATTGGGGGGAAGGCGAGTAACTAGGGCTGCGTTCCAAGGCGTTTTTCCAGAGATATTTCTCTGGACCACCCCTACTACACCATACCTTTTCTGTTACTGTCTCTCCAATACATATTTTTTTGTTTGGACTTAAATAGTTCACAGGGGGCCCAGAGCTAGGTGAGCCCTGGATTTACCTCCTCTTCTGATTTGAAACATGATTACATCCAAATATTTCCAGAAGCGATAGGGAAATTAAATGTAGTTTTCCCTACCTTGGAAGTCTGTTTTATTAGTTGGTTGAGAGAGAATACAACCAATGGGTTGATTATAGTGTTATTTACTATTAATAGTTATAAGTTAGCCCAGTTGGTGACTAGTTACTTAGCTGATAAACTGCAACCAGTACAACAAGCAAAAGAAGATATACAGAAGGTTATGGCTGATATAGACATAATGAGAGGTCTGACAGATGTGAAAGCAAACTGCAATTCATTTAAAGGCAGGACCATGCTATGTGGGGAAAGGGATACATGGCTTCTATTACATAAGGAGACGATTACTGAAGAGAAATGGGCAGAGATAGAGGGATTATATAGCCTGCTTGGGGAAAACTTCTTGTCATGGGAAGACCCATTTTAATATTATCCTTTAATGTAAACTGGGTGCATGACCCAATTAAAAGGAGAAGATTAGTAAACTTATTTAAACAGGAGAAACCAGATGTAATTCTATTACAAGAAACACACCTACCTCAAACCGAACATCTTACATTTGAATCATGGGATTTTCAGGTAGTGGTGGCCTCCTCGCATAAGTCTGGCAGGTGAAGGGGCACTGCAATACTGACACCTCGGGGGATTCCCTTTCAACTTGAACAGGAGAGTTTGGATGGGTAGGGGAGATATGCTATAGTAGTGGGCACATTATATGGTACTCAGGTTACCTTAGCCTCAGTCTACCTCCACCCAGGCTCTAAAATATAAGTAATGGATAAATTCCTGGATGACCTTCTCCCCCATGTGCGAGGTATATGTACAATAGGGGGTGATCTCAATGTTACACTTAATTCTAAATTGGATACTAGTTCTGTCTCCAAGCATAGATTCACACCACTACAAAAATACCTTAAAGTATCCCTTCCTAAATTAGGTATGGTGGCTATCTGGCGTCATTTTTTCCCCCTCGGTAAAGGCCTATACCTATTATTCTCCTAAAACGCATATATCCTCTAGATTAGATTATCTGTTTAAATCAGTAGAGCACCTAGACTTACTTTGAGATATGACAGTGGGTTCCTGCATCCTTTCAGACCACTCCCCATTATACTTAAAAATAGACTTAGCCCACCAGAAGAAGAATTCATTTTGGCTTTTAAACCTAATGCACCTACAAGACCCAGAATTTCTCAAACTACTTAAGATACTTATACCCAGAATCTTAACAGAAAATGACATGGGAGATGTTTCTGCTGGGGTGAAATGGGATACTCTTAAAACTGTATTACGGGGGGAGATCATTAGATGCTCCACCCACAAGAAAAAAGCTAGGGAAAAATTACAGAAGAAACTAAACATAGAGTTATTACATTTACAGACTAGACAATTTCAAGGAGAAAATACTTTTAGTGATCAGATTACTAAAGTTAAACAACAATTACGGAAGTTAGCAGATCAACAGCTAGAATAGCAACTGCTGTATTTGAAGCTCAGACATCAGGAAGGAGGGCCTCGAGGCACTAGAAACCTAGCCAGACATTTGAGAGGGGTGAAGGCACAAACAATGGTGACAAAGCTAAAGGACCACTGTTCTGGTTGTATGTTTTGTCAACCACGGGAAATAAGACAGGCGATGACTGTATATTACCAGAACCTACATTCTGAGGAGACCCACCCTACTTCCCGGCAGTTAAATACTTATTTGCAACATTCACCCCTACCTAGGCTTTCACAGACCTGGAAGAAGAATTACTTCACCCTATTACACCCACTGAAATATGGGAGACCATCAAACTGACTAAATACCAAAAAACACCGGGCTCTGATGGATACCCTATGGAATTTTACAGGGCGTTTCACAAATTATTGATACCACCCCTTCTTTGCACGTATGTTAATATTCAGAATGAACAACCCCCCCCCACCCTCCTGGAAATATACAGAAATAGTGACCATTCCCAAACCTAGAAAAGATCCCTCCTTAGTAGCTTCCTATAAACCCATTTCGAAACTTAATTGTGATTATAAAATATTTATGTCAATATTGGCCCACAGAATGGCTACCTTGCTTCCTAACTTTATCAACGGTGATCAAGTGGGTTTCATAATGAAGAGACAAGCACATGATGCAGTCTGGAGGGTGCTTCTACTTACGGAATATGCATTACGGAGGCAGATCCCCCTTGTCCTTCTTGGCCTTGATGCCGAGAAGGCGTTTGATAGGGTCTCTTGGCCCTATATGTGGGCTACCCTAGAATGATTTGCATTTCCAAATAGATTTATATCTCAAATTAAAGCAATGTATCAGATGCCTATGGCCTATCTAAAATTAGATAGTGTATTCTCCCCCTCTTCCCTTTAACCAGGGGCACAAGACAAGGATGTCCTTTATCCCCCCTACTCTTTGCCCTCCATTTGGAGCAGTTAGGGGAAGGGGAAATTGTTTAACCAGGAAAGGCACACTAAGCCAGAGCTTGTTTCCAGGTGCGACCTGGGAGCAAAGGAAGTTAAGTGATTTGCTCAGGGTCACACAGTATGCAAGTGGAAGCTGTGTGATTCAAACCCAGATCTGGTCTGCTTGATGACAATGGATCTGCAGCTCAGAGCCTTAGACCACTGCGCTATACTGCAGCTAATATTAGGGCGCAGGACGGAATAGTAGGAATTCCGGTGGGAGGATGGTCACACAAGCTGACATTGTTTGCAGATGATATCCTGTTGACCCTCACCTCACCAGAGACCTCAACCACAGCAGTTTGGGACCAGCTAGCTATGTTCGGTAAACTGGCAGGATATAAGATAAATGACACCAAGACGAAAGTCTTGGCGTATTTCTTTCAACCCCCTAGGACCCTTAAAGCAAATTTTCCATTTCGCTGGAATAGAGTGGAGATGAGATATTTAGGCATTAAAATACCCTATGCATTGATACATCTGGAAATTATAAATTTTGAGCCAATTACCCAGCAAATTATCTTGGACCTGTCTCGTTGGACCTCAATCCTTATAGGAATCATAGCTCGGGTAGAAACAATTCAACAAAATGTGCCGACACGTTTACTTTTCTTCTTACAGACCCTCCCTATAGTACCATCACATACATATTTTCAAACATGGGATAAGTTATTTTCTAGATTTATATGGGGGAGGTAAGACATCTCAAATAAGGTACCATACCCTTCAATTATCTAGGGCACAAGGAGGGCTTAATCTTCCTAATGTGAGGAGATATGCTCAAGCAGCTCAAATTCGCATATCTTTACTACATGCTGAGGCCCAATATAAAATATATTGGAAAGAGATTGAGATCACACTCAGTGGGCTAGACAATTTCTCCTCCTTTATTCTGGGGGAATCACTGAGAGACATACCCTTAACAAGGTTTATGCAGTACACTTCAGAGTTTTTTAAGAGCTGGCAGCACATGTTGAGATATATCATATCCCCTTCAGAACATAGGTATCTTTCTAAGATTTCAAATCATCAATGAGAAAAATTAGGTCTCCATTATACTTTTCAACTGGTAGGACCTATGGGTCTGTATTTTTTTGCTAAATTACAGTTGAAGTACAAACTCCCTATAGACCAATATGGAGCATGTATGATAATTAAACAAAGTCTTGTGCCTTTTGAGGAGATTCTGTCACAGGTAGCGGAATCCCCTTCTGCTCTGATTCAGATGGTGATATATCATTTAAGTGGGCAGATACAGGAACATATAATTGGGACCCTGTATTCAGCAATTACAGAATATAGCACTGATTCTCTGGAATATCTTAGAATTCGATGGTCAAAGGAGTTGGGCTTGGACCTGGAGAGGGATCAGTGGCAGGTTTCAACAATGATGTATTCCAAACTTTTCTCTAACCTGTACTGGAGGGAGTATGCATGGAAGGCCAGAATAAGGTTTTTTAGAACACCTGATATAACGGCACATTTTTCTGAAGGGGAGCACAATACATGTTGGAGGGAATGTGGCCAAATAAAAGCGGGATGGGGAGATATAACATGGTCATGCCCACTGATAACAGACTATTGGCAAGAAGTTATACAAGAATTAAATGCAATATATGAGAGACCAGAGGTGCTCAACCAGACTTTTATTTCATCCACAGCGCTCCCTTTAGAGATGTGTCCCAAGCCTTATGTCTATGTCTATATTTATATCTATATTTATCTCTCAGATGGAATTTAAAGTATAACCTAAATCTGAACTTGTTATGGAACCTGAATTCAATTGACTGCTATAACTATAACTCTGTTATTTTAGCCATGGCTATATCTGGGTACCGTATACAGCTATGTATAGTCTTATTAAAATCAATAAAAAATAATAAAAAAAAAAGAATAATAACCATTCGCAGTTCTTTACAGTTCGAACTTTACCATTTGAACTGAAAAGACTGTGAACAGTAAAGGTCCATGACAGCTCGAACTGTCATGGCTCCCTGGTGTCTAGTGGCACCCCCTACCTGCCGATTTCTGTCACCTGAATAAATTAATATGTCCCCTGGTGGTCCAGTGATTTCCCCCAATTCTCTAATCACTGTCCCCATGTCAAAGAGTGGATTTCCTGGTGGTACAGTGGTCCATCCCCCCTCCCTCATTCACTGATTGCCATCCCCATATCAAATAATAGACTCCTTGGTAGTCCAGTGACCCCCCCATTCTTTGATCGCTGTCCCTGTATAAAAATATATATTCCCTGGTAGTCCAGGGGTCTCTCCCCCTCCCCTAGTCTCCAATCGCCATCTCTGTGTTCAACATTTGATTGTCTAGTAGTCCAGTGTTCCTCCTCCCCTGTTCTCTGATCATCATTCTCATATTAAATATTTGGACTCCCTCATAGTCCAGTGGTCCCTCCCCCATTCTCCAGTTGTTGTCCCTGTATAAAATAATTAATTTCCGGGAAGTCCAGTGGTCCCCCCCCCGTTCTCAGATCACCATACTTGCATTACATGTTTCATTCCCTGGTAGTCCAATGGTCCCTCACCGCCCCCATTCTCAGATCGCTGTCCCCATATTAAATATTTGTTTCCCTCATAGTCCAGTTTTCCCTCTTCCCTCCCCATTCTCTGATCACTGTAGCTGTATTTCATATTTCATTCCCTTGTAGTAGCAACCAAGAAAACCAGGCACTCACCACTACATATACTGCTGACCCTGCATATTAGTTTCAAAAGTATTATTATAACATATTGCTTGCCTGACGCGTTTCAGGTCTCCACCAGTCCCTTTCTCAAAGGCTAAAGCAGAATTAGTCAAACACTCAATTTATACACATGACTCCATGACATCATAATGACATACATTCAAATGCACCAATCAAATGACTGGATAAATAAATATTTCAAAAGACATTAATGATAAATTATTAAAAATGCAATAAAAGACAATACATATGTAAAAACTGTACACCACTGCAATAAAATACTGCACACAATAAGAAACACTTTAAAAACTGATAAAAAAGGGGAATACATATCAATATATTATAGGGCATGATGGGAAGGAGTTTGGGGGGGTTGGAAAAAATGTGTATGTTGGGGGGAGAAACCTTAAATGCTGAGATATAGGGAAATAATGCTGAGGAGTACTATATAAATAAAGTCTTCTTTCCTCCAAATAAGGTATGATATCAAAACCACAATTTAAACCAGGGCTTCTATTAGCTCTCAGTTGTAAAATCCATAAAGTTTCCTGCCATAAAATAAGGTTTTTAAAGTTACCCCCCTCCTTGGATTTGGACATATTTTGTCAATTGCCATATAAGTATCAAGGATTTACAGCCTGCTTCTGTGTAGATCAGCAGTGTGTTTGTTCTTGAACCTGGAACTGGGATTCTACATTATATGACATCAGTTTTCAACCAGTGTTAGTGTCTCTCTGAACAGATCAGCTGCCCCTGTGTATGAGAGAGGGGAAGATCTGAATGGACTTTGCATTCCTGATATACTGTAAAGTGATCCCTTTCACAAGAGCCTGAATCATCTGGGGCATCTGAGAACACTCAATCAAGGATTTATAGCCTGCTTCTGTGTGGATCAGCAGTGTGTTCTTGAACCTGGAGCTGGGATTCTACATTATGTGACATCAGTTTTCTACCAGTCTGATTGTTTCTGGTGGTCTGGAGTGGCCCATCCCAGCCATCCCACATGGTATCCTGTGACATGCGCTATTGGAAAGTAGGTACCTACCGAAACAGTGACCCACTTTCCACGCATGTTGACAGGGCAATGGCATAGGGAAGGCAACAGGATGGGGGGGTACATGAATGGCGATGGGATGTCGCTGTATGTACTTGTGTGCGTGGGGAGTGAGCATGCTGAGCGAGGGGCGGAAGGGATGAAGGGTTTGTCAGGTGGTGCCATGATGCTGCTGGAGCTGGTTCTGTGGACATGGTGGGTGGTGGGCGCTGGGCCGGGTGGCCAGGATACTGGGTTCGGGTCCAGGTGTAGGTGTATTTTCTTGCGCTCGACCCAGGTAGTGTTATTTTTATTTTGTCAGAATATGCACCCCCTCAGAGTTGAGAATCCTAAAGTGGGGGGTTGCGTGGGGTGCAGCCCCCCATATGACACAAGTCATCCATGTGCTTTGCGCCGTTTTGGTTTGTGCAGGGGTGTACATCGCTGAAATTGAATTTCAGCGATGTACACTAGCCAGAATGATGATCGCCTTTCAGCGATCACCCTTGTGACATAGAACCACCCCACACACCCTCACCCCTAGCACATCACTTCCTTTATACTCATAGCCTGTGACATCATACGGTACCAGCTAACTTCATACACATACTGTTAGCCATCGTATTTCAGTACACAACACAGCCACACACCATACCCTGATGTAAGTCTTGATACATTATACCACTGAAAACTATTGACAATACAGAGCTGTAAAGTAAACAGGAAATAAGAAGGAAAAAAACAAAAAGGGGGCAGACAAGGGGGCTGGGAAAGTAGTGTCTCTGTTGCTAGCAGGTGGCATGGAAACATCTGCAAAGGAGGTGTGACACTTTGACTTTCTTCCAGAGCTAATTTTTTTCTGTGCAAGGGTACTGTGGCATATTTTTCTTTCCAGAGCTAAATTTCTTCTGAGCTAAGGTACTGTAGCATAGTTTTGGAACTGCTCAAAACTTCAGAACTAAGGTACTGTGGTGTTCTTGGAGCAGAACTGGGGTACTGTTGTATAATTGGGACTTCTTTGCTGCTCATAATCCTCAAAAACTAAGGTCCTGTGACATTTATGGGGCTTCTATGGTTATAAATGGTTCTGCGAAACCAGGGGAAAAATGTGGGAATTTCTGAACTCTAAAGCTCAAGTACCGTGTTTTTAGGGCACTGTTTATAAGGGTATCTCTGGGTCTGGGATCTAAAAAGCTCAAAGCACTGTGTTTTTAGGGTACTGTTTATTTGGTTCTGTGGTACATAGAACTCAGAAGTTGCTTTGGGGCCTGAAATCCTAGCCGCAGGAGTTTCAGCTTCTGGAATCTAAAGCCACCGGGGTTGGATACTGATATTTTGAGCAGTGGTAATTTTCATTCTAGGGTCTGAAAACTAAAGCTTGCGATAAGCCATAGGGAAAATGGAGGGGCGTACAAATTGGAGGGATCAATGGAGCAGGGTGGGGGCAGGTCCGAGACATGGTCACCTGGCTACAATGGCTGGGGGCATCTTTGGGAGGATGGTGAGGTGCACTGATTGTGGGTCGGCCATGGTACTGGATATAATTTGGAAAGTGGGAGGCTGCATAGTATGTGGGCAGCTTGCGCAGCTGAGGGAGGAGGTGAGATGGCTGAGATGGACACTAAACTGGGAAAGGGAAAGGGAGAGGAGTATAATGAAGGACAGGAGGGGCTCCACTGAGGGAGCAATAGAGATTAGAGGGGGAGCTGTGGGGGGACAAGGAGCGAATACAGAAATAGGCAGGGGAAGATGGGATGGGAACTGGAGGAAAACAAGGGAGTATGGAAGCAGGGAAGAAGGGGTAGGGGATGGCTGTAATGGGGCTACAGGAATCTAAGATAGAGGCAGCAAAGGACACAAGGGAAACCAGAGGGAATGACAGGAGGTTAAGTATAAAGGTCCAAAGCCCACACAGAGGGCAATGGAGGAGGAAGCAAGGGGTGGAGCCCCAACCAGGAGGATACAGGCAGTGGGCTTGGAGCAGAAAAACAGATATGCTTCACTAGGAGCACTAAATGGGGAGAAAATCAGGAAAGTTGAGTTGAGGAGTATCCAGGGGACATAGGAAAAGCAAGCATGAAGAAAGGCAAAGGAAAATTGGAAAAGGGGGATGACCTTTTGGGAAAGAACAAGGAGAGTAGCAAACATAGGGATAGAGGCGCAGGGGTGAACACACCCCAAAAAGGGCAAACCCTAAAAGGGGGGGGAAATAGGGTGTTCAGGTTTAAAAGGACTAGGGCTAGAAGGGGCTAGGAAATGGGAAAGTTCTTCAGGGAATTCAAGCAGGGCATGGCTAGGGGCAGATCAAAGGGAAGGAAAAACCTTGCAGATGGTGGGGCAGAGGTGGACAGCCTAGCAGTAAATGCCTGCAGGGGGCATTGAGCTAGGGGAGCACAGGGTGAAGACAATACACTGGGAGATGAAACTGGCAAAGGGGATAGTGAGAATTTGGTGGGAAGTGAAATAGATGGGGTTGGGACAAGGATAGAAGGGAAATGTAAACAGAAAGTGATGGAGAACAGGGTCCTACTTGTTGGGGACTCTATAATAAAAATAATTAGATAGGGGCGGGGGCAAGAGTAGCTCAGTATGTGTTGAGTGTCTGCCAGGCATGACAGCTGCGGAGGTCATTCACCATATTTCCTCAAGGGGGAAACAGCAGATAAGAAAACACACCTGGTGTTCCACCTGAGAACAAGTGACCTGGTGGGAAATAGTCTGTTGGAGGTGCAAACAAGATTTAGAGCACTTGCTAGATATTGCAACAGTCTGGGGTTCAAATCAATGGCTTTCTCTGAGGTGTTGCCAGTACCAAATGCAAGTACTGATAGGAGGCTGAGGATTAAGGAGTTCAATGAGGGGCTGGTGGGGTGGTGTGAGCAAATGGGGTATGGGTTAGTAGGGAATGGGGATCCACATAGAGGAATGAGAGCCTATTTGCTCCAGACAGACTGCACCTGAATAGGGAGGGTGTTGCAGTACTAAAAAGCAAATTAGGAGAGTTCACAGAAGAAACCTACAATTTAAACTAGATTGGGGGTGGGTGGGAAAAATCTGCACCACAAGGCAGGAGAAATGGGGGCTACCAGCCTCCCCCCAGGATAGTGCTAAAATACTGGGCATGAGGGAGAATAGTGAAAGGGTGCTGGAGGGGAAACCTGGTGGAAGAGCTTAGCAGCTAATGCCAGGAGCTTAGCAAAATAAGATGGTGGACTTGGAGACCATCACAGGAGACGAAGGACTAGATATAGTAGCTATAAGCGAGACCTGGTGAACAGAGTTGCACACCTGGGAAATGACTATCCCAGGTTACAAATGGTTCAGACGGGATAGGGAAGGTAAGAAGGGGAGAGTTGCTTTATACAACAGGGAAGTCATAAGTGTATGTGTAACTGAAGGACAATAGGAGGATGGGGAGACTGAGCTACTGTGGGTAATGCAAGGCAGGAGGATGGGAGAATCCTTGTGACTGGGGGTGGTATACAGACCACCTACGCAAGGAGAGGAGAGCGATCAACAGTTAATTCAGGCAGTCACAAGGCTCGCCCTAAAACGAGAACTACTGCTGGTAGTTGATCTAAACCTCCCAGATGTAGACTGGGAAATCCTGGATGCAGCATCTTCAAGGAGCAGGGAGATACTAGCTGCGCTGCAGTGGGTATTCCTTCAGCAGCTAGTCAGGAAGCTAACAGGGGGCAACAACCTGCTGGATGTGGTCCTGACAAATGGAGAGAGTGTGGAGGAGCTGCAGGTGGGAGAAGCCTTGCGCAACAGCGACCACGGCATGGTAAGGTTCATGGTCAGGGCAGGGAGGGAGGGAGACAAGTAAAACCAGTACTACAGTCATGGACTTCAGATGCACAGACTTTGACAAGATGAGAAGGATAGTAAGAGAGACAATGGAGGGTCAGAGAATATAGGGGCAGTGGAGGAGCTATGGGAGGCCATCAAGGGTGGGGTACTGCAAGCCGCAGAAATGTGCAAGAGCACGAGGGGTAGAGACCACTTTGGTTTACAAAGAAGGTTGTGGAGGCAGTCAGGGAAAGGAGGAGGGCTTTCAGAAAATGTATAAAGACACTCAGTGAGGAAGATAAGGAATAGTATAGGGAAAAGAGGAGTCTGGCAGGGAAGAAGATCAGAAGGGCAAAAGCAGATACTGAAGAGAAATTAGATAAAAAAGCCAAAAGTGGGGATAAGATCTTTTTCAGATATGTGAGGCAGAGGAGAAGGGCAAGACAGGGGATTACTAGGCTGAGGGGGAGGGAACAACAAAATTGGAAATGGACTGTGAAAAAGCAGAGTTATTAAATAAGTACTTTAGCTTGGTATTCACGGAGGAGGATGGTAGGGGACCTGAGTTAAAGTTGAAGGGAAAGGAAGGCAAATGGGTGGATCTGAATCCATTCACTGTGGATAGGGTTGGGGCAGAGCTAGATAGACTGAGGGTGGACAAGGCAATGGGGCCTGATGGGTTACACACCAGGGTGATCAGGGAATTGAAGGAGGAGTTGGCCACACCCTTGACAAGGCTCTTTGACTTGTCCCTGGATATGGGGAGAG
Source organism: Neoceratodus forsteri (assembly GCA_016271365.2). Taxonomy (NCBI): domain Eukaryota; kingdom Metazoa; phylum Chordata; order Ceratodontiformes; family Ceratodontidae; genus Neoceratodus; species Neoceratodus forsteri. Next base: position 1,842,873,253 of record CM057449.1, read on the forward strand.
TGCTGGAGGACTGGAAGAGGATGGATGTAGTGCCTTTAAACAAGGGAGATAGTAAGGAGGTGAAGGGAAGCTACCGACCTGTCAACCTCATGTCAGTGGTGGGGAAAAAAATAAAGGTATTAATCAAGGAGAGGGTGGTTGATTACCTGGTGGAGAGTGGCTTGCAGGATGGCAGACAGCATGGCTTCATGAAGGGGAAGTCTTGCCAGACAAACCTAATTCAGTTCTTTGATTGGGTGACTCAGGTGGTTGATGGGGGGGTGAGGTGGCCATGGCCTATTTGGACTTCAGTCAGGCCTTCAACACCATCCCTCATAGAAGGCTGGTGAGCAAGAAGGAAAGCCTTGGATTGGGTGAGAAAATAACAAGCTGGGTGGAGGCCTGGCTGGCAGAAAGAACTCAGAGGGTAGTGCTAAACGGGGTGCACTCGGACCAGTAAGGGTGAAGAGTGGAGTGCCAAAGGGGTTAGTTTTGTGTCCACTTCTCTTCAACATCTACATCAGTGATATTGCAGAGGGTTTGAGGGGGAGGGTATGCCTATTTGCTGATGATTGGAAAATATGCAATAGGGTGGACACCCCAGGGGGGTGGAAGACATGAGCAAGGACTTAAAGATGCTTGAAAAATGGTCTGGAACATGGCAGCTGAAATTTAATGCCAAGAAGTGCACTGTGATGCACTTGGAGAGTAGGAACAGAAGAGCAGGGTACACCCTAGGAGGGGAGAAAATCAAAGTAACAGAACAGGAGAGGGATCTGGGGATCATAGTCTCCTCAAACCTGAAGGTAGGAATCCAATGTAACCACAAAGTCCCAGAAAATTCTGGAAATTCCATGGGAAATGATCCTGGTAGAAAAAAAGATAGCACTGCTGCCACTCTTGTTGTGTTCAATCATAAGCAGGTCTCATTCAGAAAAGGGTAGGAGGACGCAGACTCACAAAAAATGTAGACAGATCCTCTCTCGATGTAAAAATATTTATTCTTTTATTTAATTTGGCCCATAACCTTGACATACTTTGAGGTTGAGAGGAACTGTAAGAATGACTACAAGGAATAAAAAGGTTCTATGGATTATTAAGTAATGCACAAGAACAGTCTGATCTGCCATGTGCAGAGTTCTTAAAGGCATCTCCTGATGAAGCCAACTTTGTTGGTGAAATGTTGAGGTTATGGGCTGAATTAAATAAAAGAATAAATATTTTTACATCAAGAGAGAATCTGTCTACATTTTTTGTGAGTTTGCGGCCTCCTACCCTTTTCTGAATGAGACCTGTTTAGGAATCCAATGTAGCAGGGTGTCAGGAAAGGCCAATGGAATGTTGGCATGCATAGGCAGGGGCATTACTAGCAGAAGGAGGGAGGTAATAATACCCCTTTACACAGCCATGGTGAGGCTGCACCTGAAGTATGGGGTTCAGTTCTGGAGGCCACATCTCCGCAAAGATATAGATGCATTGGAGAGGGTTCAGAAAAAGGCAACCAAGATAGTGCAGGGTATGCAGGGAAAATCATATGAGCAAAGATGCAAGGAGCTGTATCTGTACATGCTGGAGACAAGGAGGGAAAGGGGAGACATGACTGAAACTTTCAAATATGTAAAGGGGCTCAATAAAGTGGGAGAAGAGGGTTTACTTAAGAGGAAGGAGGGGCCAGCCCGGTGGCGTTGAAGGGCTGAGGTGCTGGACACCACACCTCGCACCATGCCGGCAACCCGGGTTCAGGAATGAGCCCGGGCCATTGGGGGTTGGCAGGGGGGGAAGGAGATTGAGCGTCCGTAGGACTGGAGGGTTTGGGAGATGCGACCTCTGGTGGTGATCGGAGGCACCCAGTGGGGCAACCTAGCGGATGCATGGAGCGGAGTTGCAGCATAGTATTGCCTTGTCAGCTGCACTCCGAGGGGAAAGAACTCGCACATAAAAAGAGAAAACCCCACTACTGGGGATAGATGAAGGCACCTCAGCCTCCTAAGCCCACACTCCCAATTTCCAGACTGCCTCCTCTCGAGCCAGGGCTTCTCATGTGCCAGCACTTTGCCCTTACAATAGAGTGCCCTGGGCTGATAGGGTGACCCTACCTCCGGAGGGTATAGACTTGGAGGTGGTGCTGGGCTGCATGAGAAGAGAGGGGAGTAATAGTCATGGAGGGAGGTAGTGGCTGGGAGCCCCAGAGGAAGCCGGAAGGAGTTCCACAGGATAGTGGTGATAAATTAAAAGTCAAAAAAAAAAAGAGGAAGGAAGGGGTCAGAACTAGAGGGCACAGCCTCAGACTGCAAAGAAAAAGATACAGGGGGAATGTGAGAGAGCATTTCTTTATGGAGAGGCTGATGGAGCCCTGGAACAGACTACCAGGTGGTGTAGTGGGGGCTAAATCGGTGGAAGAATTCAAGGGGGCATGGGAAAAGCATATGGAGTTGAGTATTGTGGGAAGGGCAGGGGCTGGCAGGGAGGGGGAGGTGTAGGGGGGAAAAAAGGGCAGACTAGATGGTCTGGCATAGTCCTTTTCTGCTATCAAGCTTCTATAACTCTATGATTCTAAGTAAAACTGTGTACCACTCCATCACGTTTACTATTACATACATGAGCTGCTGTTGCATATGTAAGATCACCTCGAGATATTGCTCTCTGGTGTTCCCCCCACCCAAGTTTTTAAAGTTCTCTCTGTTTTCCCCACATAAAAGGCTTTACAAGCACATGTGGATAAATAAATCACGCTGCTGGTATTACATGTTGTCATTTGTCGAATAACAAATTCCTTAGTATTATTTATAGTGGAAAAAGTTTTAGCCACTCTAACTGCATTACAATATATACAATTATTGCACTTAAAACATCACACAGGTCTATTTAGCCAACAGTGATTCTCTTTTTTGTCTATAAAATGGCTATAAACAAGGGAATCTTTCAAACTTTTAGTCTTTTGATATGAAAGTCTAGGTTTCAATTGTGCCACTTGTAAACCTTCCTCTGCTGCCAGAACCCCCCCCCCCACCACCACCAATGTTTGTTAATAATATTAGCAAACAAGTCAGCATGGGCAGAATAAGTTGTGACTACATTCATTCTCCTGCAATTATTCGTTGCCCCTTCATGTACATATAATAAAGTGCTCCTGTCTACTTGCTTCTTCTCTGTTCTAATTTTCAGAAATTTCCTCTGACTATAGCCCCTCTCCACAAACCTCTCTTCTAGAATATCTGCACCCCTTTCAAAACTCCCATGTGTACTACAATTCCTCTTTGTTCTTAACAGATCTCCTTTAGGGATATTTTCTATAGTATAAACTGGATGACAACTGGATGCCATCCAGCTTATACTAGAATGCAGTGGCCAGGCTTCTCACTGGTAAGTCTAGGACTAGTCGTAATATGCCTCTGCTGCGCAAACTGCACTGGCTGGTGGTACAGTGGCGGATCACCTTTAAGGTCGGCTTGCTGACCTATAAAGCCCTACATGAGCAGAGACCACGATATCTGCAAGAGCTCCTTATTCCCTACTGACCCCGCCACTCACTCCGATTCACCGACAAGGGATTGCTAGAGATTCCCAGGGTTTGTTTAAAAACATCTGGGGCACATGCTTTTTCTTATGCTGCCCCTACCCTGTAGAAATCTCTACATCGTCAGTTAAGAGAATGCCTGACCATCACGAGTTTTAAATCTGATTTTAAGACATATTTGTTTTATCAAGCTTTTTCTGTATGATTTGAATTTCTGTTATTTGTTTATATTGGATCTTATTGTAAAGCTCCTCGATAACCTGAAAGGCACTTAAGAAATGTTACCTTACCTTACCTTAATACAGTATTCCCATCTACACTTTTCCGATAGATGTCAGTATTAAATCTTCCATTAGATTCCTGTTTGATAAGAATGTCTGAATAAGTAATCCTTTCCTAATTACTCTCATATGTAAATCTAAGATTCTCATTGGTTGAGTGTACAGTAGGTAGTCCACAAATTCTTGAAGTTCAAAAGGGGTTCCATTCCATAACAAAACAACGTCATCAATAAAATGCCTCCACATAACAATATTGCTGTGGAAGTGATTTACCAACTCATGAAAAATGTGCTTTTGTTCCCAAAGACCAATGTATAAGTTGGCTACTGAGGGGGCACAGGTGGCCCCCATTGTTGTGCCTTTAATTTGTCTATAGACTACTTGATCAAATGTAAATACATTTAATTTAAGCACATATTCCAATACCTTCAGCAAAAAATCCACTGGTGGCGTAAATTCAGACTGGTTCTTGTTGAGGTAAAAAGCTATGGCATCTAAGGCACCTTCATGGGGAATGTTAGTGTATAATGATTCAGTATCTAACGTAACAAGAGTGATTTTTTCAGTCACCTGCAAATTATCTAAAATTCTTAAAATATCTTTTGTATTCCTCACATAGAATGGCAAACTCTCAACATTTGGTCTAAGAAAATAATCTATATACTGGGATAGTGTTTCAATTAGGGACCCCACCCCACTCACTATGGGGTGGCCTGGTGAACACACCAAAGTTTTGTGTACTTTATGTAACTAGTAAAAAGTTGCCATCACTGGGGAATCTCTTACTAAAAAATTACGAACAAGTTTAGTAATATGACCATCCATAAAAGCTTTGTTAACTCTTTCATCAATTGTACATTTATATTCCCATGTGAGGTTGTAATTTAACTTTTCATAAAAAAACTCGTTTTGCAGCTACCGCAATGCTTCATTAACATAATCTCTCTTGTTAAGAATAACCACAGCCCCCCGCCTTGTCTGCCTGTTTTATTATTATGTCCTGTAGAGTTTTTAATGCATTTCTTTTATCCATACTCAAATTGTCAAAATTATATTTCGGCAAATTTTCAAATAAAATATCTAGATCTTTCTCCACCAGTTGCCGAAAAATGTTCACAGTGGCACATGTAGGAGGGCAAAAAGTGAAATTAGGCCTAAACTTGTCAATTACAACATCAGATGCAGTCTCATAACCTTCTCAATTAGTTTTGTGGAAGAACACAGCAAGACTTAATTTTCTACATAGTAAACTTACGTCTGTTAGAGTTCGGACTTTATCAATAGCTGGAGTCGGGACTAAGTTCAGGCCTTTTTGCAACAGAGTCATTTCTGCAGGTGTTAAATCACAGTCAGATAAATTAATAACTTGCATGTTTGAGAAATCAAGTTCACTCACCTCCTCCTCCCTCCCCTGTAGGGTCTTCTGTTGTATGGCTTCTGCCGGTATGTTTGGTGTTTGTTGCTGTCTGTGCCGTCGCCCCCTCCATATTCTTTTCCCGTTTGTGCTCCTCTGTAATAGTTCCCTTCATGGAAATTCAATTGAGGGCTTCTGCATGGTTGGAAATGTTGTTGCTGGGGGGGGGCACTACTGGAGGAGGAGGAGGAGGAGGTGCTTGATGTTGCTGTTTATATTATAGTGGCACGGTAGTGCCACTATAGTTAGGGTTGAGTACTCCATTTAAGGTTAAAGTGTGAAATTTTGCATCTTAATAACTTTGCCACCGTATAATGGATTGGCCTGAAATTTGGCATGCACAGAGCAGTACCAAAGATCTCTGGATCTGCTAGGTTTAGTAACAATTGAATATACGGTTGCGGAGTTATAAAGCAACATTCTGTAGTGCATTTTTTGCTCATTCTATGCTTGCGCCTACAGGTGGCACGGTTTGCATGACCGGTCCAAAAACATCAGGGAACATGCGTCCGGTGTCCCTGATGTGCATTTTGAAGATTTCATGAAAAAATACTGAACGGTTCAAAAGTTATTCAAAATACAAGTTTCCCATTATAGTCAATGGGAAAAGTTAACAAAACATTTAACAGTGTCGCAAATGCAGCTTTTCGTGTCACAAATGACCCCTGTAGTGTCATGAGGCAGCTATTATTTTTCAGTTAGTGGTCACAGAAATGCTTGGCATTTAAATTTGGGACCATCTAGGGACACAGTTCTTTTTGTGTTCACCTAGTCGGACACTGAGGATGCTAACCATGTCTTTTTTGGGGGGTTAAACACCCCAGAAATATGTTTTTGAATTTTTTGTAAACTGTAGTGTCCCAAAGTAGTGTCACACTTGCAACACTTTCATGATTTTTTTTGTGAAAGTGTTGTGATTTGCAACACTACTTTGTGACACTATGGCCAAAATAACAGGAATTATTTGCCACCCTACTGCAAAAGAATGGTTTGGATCTTTTGGGCTGAAATTCGGAGGGAAGAAAGCCAACATCCCACAGATGTGCCTTTTTGTGGTTTGGTGTGCAAAGTTACGGTACTCTGAAGTTGGCGCTTTTTCCCGTAGACTAACATTATGGCATTCGCTGCACCTTTTGGGGGCCCATATCTCGGAAACACTTCTAGATACGGACTTTTCGTCAGAAAAATGCTTAGCCACCCACTAGGGGGCTAAGTGCAAAACTAGCCAGGAAAGTCATAATTAGTATGAAATTTTAATTTTTTTTCTACATCATACGGTTCCTGAGATATAAGCAATTTAGTATTCCAATTGCTTATTTTCTGCTCAGAGGCCCATTATTATGCATACATTCTTTGTATTCACTGTGTTTCTGTATGCAGCTGATGGTGAAAAAAAGGGTGTGTGCTTTCATTAGTGTCACAGTTAGTGTTCCCACTTGCGTTTCCGTAACCATTTGCATTAGCGTTCCCATCTACGACCACCGTGTGCGTTACCCTTTGCATTTTCATTTGAGCTTGCATTTGCGTTACTGTTACCATTTGCATTTCCATTACTGTTTCTGTTTGCATTTTGTTTTGCATCACTGTGTGCATTACCATTTGTGTTTGTGTATGCACTTCCGTTTGCTTTTCCTTTTGGCGTCATCATTGCTGTTACTGTTAGCATTTGCATTTCCTATTGTGGTACCGTGACCATGTGCATTACCATTTGCATTTTTGTATGCACTTGCATTTACATTTATGTTTGCGTTACCATTCCTGTGTACGCCACTGTGTGCGTTACCTTTTGTGTTTTCGTTTGAGCTTATGTTTGCATTACTGTTAACATTTGCGTTTCCATTACTGGTTTTATTTGCATTTCATTTTGTGTCACCGTGTGCATTACCATTTACATTTGCATATGCGCTTCCATTTGCATTTCCTTTGGCGTCATTGTTGCTGTTACCATTAGCATTTGCATTTCCTATTGCAGTACTGTGACTGTGCGCATTACCATTTGCGTTTCTGTACGTGCTTACATTTGCATTTCAATTTGTGTTACCGTATCCATCTATGCCACCGTGTGCGTTACCCTTTGCGTGTTCATTTGCACTTGCGTTTGCGTAAATGTTAACATTTGCATTTCCATTACTGTTTTTGTTTGCATTTCCTTTTGCGACACCATGTGCATTTCCATTTGCATTTGTGCACGAGCTTCCATTTGCATTTCTGTTTGTGTTCCCTTTGGTGTCATCATTGCTGTTACCATAAGTGTCTGTGTTTCCAATTATACTTTACTGTGCCTGTGTGTGTTACGGTTTGTGTTTCCATACGCGCTTGCATTTGTGTTTCTGTTTTCATTAATGTTTGCGCTTGTGTTTGTATTACCATTTGCGTTATCGTTTATGTTTGCATCAACATGTGCGTTAACGTTTGTGCTTGCATTTGTGTTGCCATTACTTCACTATTTATAGTGCACATTCTCAAAAAGAAGGGAAATTCATGGCAAAAAACTCAGTTTAATGCATCAGTTGGGGTTGTTCCACAGCAATAAAAGTGAGAAAATTCGATGGTAGGTTCCCACCCCTTGTACCCCACCCCACCCGCCCCCACCAACAGGCATCGGGGTGTGCATTAGGGTCATCGGTCCTAACTTCACCCATTCTCCTATACTGCCCCAACTTGTTTGCACATGGTATGGGGTGAGAGTTAGACCGGACATTCTCAACGCACACCGATGTCTGTTGGGGGGCGGGTGGGGTGGGGCAAGGGGGTGGGAACCCAAACATCAATTTTCCTCACTTTTTCGCTGTGGAACAACCCTAACTGATGCATTAAATAGAGTTTTTGCCATGAATATATCTATCTATATATCTATCTCTCTCTCTCTCTCTCTCTCTCTATATATATATATATATATATATATATTTATCTACAGTGGTGTGAAAAAGTATTTGCCCCCTTCCTGATTTTCTCTATTATTGCATATTTGTCACACTGGATGTTTTCAGGTCTTTACAGAAAATGTAATATTAGATAAAGGGAACCTGAGTGAACAAATAACACTTGTTTTTTTTTTTTAATTTCACTTATTTAATGAAAACAAGTTAACCAACACCAACTGGCACTGTGTGAAAAAGTAATTGCCCCCTTACACTTAATAACTGGTTACGCCACATTTAGCTGCAATGACTACAACCAAACACTTCCTATAATTCAATATCAGTCTTTCACATCGCTGTGGAGGAATTTTAACCACTCTTCCTCGCAGAACTGCTTTAATTCAGTAACATTTGGTAGGTTTTCGAGCATGAACTGCTCGTTTCAGGTCCTGCCACAGCATCTCTATTGGGTTTAAGTCTGACTTTGACTAGGCCACTCCAAAACTTTAATTTTACTTCTTTTAGCCATTCTGATGTGGACTTGCTTTTGTGTTTTGATCATTGTCTTGCTGCAAGACCCAACTACGCTTCAGCTTCAGCTGATGGAAGGATGACCGGACATTCTCCTTAAGAATTTTCTGGTACAGAGCAGAATTCATGGTTCCTTTAATTATGGCAAGTCATCCAGGTCCTTAGGCAGCAAAGCATCCCACACCATCACACTACCACCACCATGTTTGACTGTTGGTATGGTGTTCTTACTGTGGAATGCTGTGTTTGCTTTGCTTAGACATTAGGGGATCCATGTCATCCAAAAGTTCCACTTTGGACTCATCTGTCCATAGAGCATTTTCCCAAAAGGCTTGTGGATCATCCAGGTGCTTCTTGGCAAATGAGAGACAAGCGTTTATGTTCTTCTTGGTTAGCAGTGGTTTCGCCTGCTACTCTACATGAAGCCCATTTTGCCCAGTCTCTTTCTGATTGTGGAGTCATGAACACTGACCTTAGCTGAGGCAAGAGAAGCCTGCAGTTCTTTAGATGTTGTTTTAGGATCCTTTGAGACTTCCTGGATGATTTTACGCTGTATCCTTGGAGTAATTTTGGCAGGCCGCCCACTCCTGGGGAGATTCACTACTGTTCCAAGTGTTCTCCATTTGGAGATTATGGCACTCACTGTGGTTCGATGGAGTCCCAGAGCCTTAGAAATAGCTTTGTAACCCTTTCCAGACTGATAGAGGGCAACAATTTTTTTTCTGATCTTTTCAGGAACTTCCTTTGATCATGGCATAATGTGCTTGTTGAATCTTTGTGCAGGCAACGTGACTCTGATGGTAAGGGTCAAAATAAGTGAGGTTTATATTGAGCAGGGCTGGCTGTAATCAAGCCTGGCTGTGTTCAACCTGCTGACTCTAATTATCCCTTTAATTGGGTTGATTTAACTAGGGGGCAATTACTTTTTCACACAGTGCCAGTTGGTGTTGGTTAACTTTTTTCATTAAATAAATGAAATAAGTGAAAAAAAAAAGTGTTATTTGTTCACTCAGGTTCCCTTTATCTAATATTATATTTTGTCTAAAGACCTGAAAACATCCAGTGTGACAAATATGCAATAACAGAGAAAATCAGGAAGGGGGCAAATACTTTTTCACGCCACTGTATACTGTATATATATATATATATATATCTATATCTATATATAGATAGATATAGATAGATATTGCAGACAACTTCATTAATGCTGTAGTGTTAAAGCAATAAAGGTAAGGAAATGTGGCATTAGGGTTTCCAACTCTAACACTCCACACTCCCTCCAGGCCTTGGGGTTCTCAAGCCTAATGTTCACCACATTGCCATGGACTGTACACATATGACCTTATGTATAGATGGAATGTGGTGAGCATTAGGCTTGAGAACCCCAAGGCACACCCCACACATGCTGTGCTGCCTGGAAGGGGGGAATGTTAAGGTTGGAAACCCTAATGCCACATTTCCTTACTTTTGTCACGTTAACTCTATATATATTTACCTCTAGGTTAAAGCTGGGTGCTTACTTTCCTCTCTGTCAGCAATACCTACACTTCCAGCCCAGGGGTCCAACTAACTTTGCCTTCTGGAGTGCATCTCACTCCCCCCAGTAATGCTGGGAGGCCAGATTTGTACTGTGGTCTCATACGGTGGCCATTTTGAACTCTGTAGATTCTTGGGTAGATTGTAGAGGGTGTTGTTATCAAGAAGTGATGCATATGTTCCATCAGGGCAGCACTAGCAGAATCCCCACTGATGTCCTAGTGCAGATGTATAAACTCCTTCACTACCAGGTTAATACAATGTGCCATGCATGAAACTCTGTAGAAATCAATATCCCCTGTTACCTTATCCATATCTCTTCCATTATTTATCACTAGCTGTGAAGTCACTGTTTTGATGATAAGGAGTGCAGTCAAGTGCAAATTTTGTCCAGCAGCCCAACCAAGATGTTAGCCATATGGTGGTTATTGATAAAGTTGCTTGCTGATGAACTTTAGGGTTCAGGAGGGGCTGGATGCAGTCACCAGATATGGTAGATGGAACCACAGACAAACCTGGCAGTTGTGCCCAATAAGCCTTTGTGCATATAAAAATATTTGCAGAAGAGGACCCACAACTCCACTTAAATTATGCATGCCTGACATGTAAAACAGTATATGAGGTGTACAAAGACTGGAGCACATCGGCTCACATGATAAGCCATTATGTTTCCAAACATTATGTAAGTCTGACATTTATGAAAGTAACATTTCTGCCAATGGAATTATGGCACGGCAGCCCATGGATATAGGCCATTAGCAATTCCAAACATTATGATTGTCTGACAGGTACAGAATATTTATCACTGGCTTCATGTGGTGTACAGGAAGTGCAGCACAACAGCCAACATGGTAATTTATTTATTTATTTAAATGTTTCACCAGGAAGGCACACTGAACAATAAGTCGCTCATCTCCCAGTGTGACCTGGGGAGAAGGGGTACAACTGGAATGAGACATTAAACATTCACCTTGCAAGATCAACATTAACATACAGTTGTAAGGAAGGTGTTACAAACAGTGTTAACAACAGCGTTGCACATAACATGTAGAAAGAGTGGACAATAATAAGTGTTGGGTTAATAAGTAAACAAGTGCCTACACGAAAGAAAAGGGGGAAAAGGGAGGGAGGGGTGAGGTGGAGGAGGGGGAAGAGTCATACCCCTGGAAACCCCTTCGGGATGTGAGGAACCCTGCAAGGGGACTGAGTGGGGGGACCAGAGAGAAGGGGATAAGGCAGTATCCCAGAGAAACCACTTAAGATGGTGGGGTAAGGGAGTAGATGAAAGATACAAGCCCCATGGGGGGGTAGGAGAGGCACCCATAGAGAGCATTCAGGGTCCTTTACATTCTGTGAGAGATCAAGGGAGGCCAGGAAGGGGGAACAATTAGAGGGAAGGGGAGAAGGGCTAGAGATGTGGGAGTGGGTGTGCACAGGCTAAAATGAAGGTGAGGGTAGGTGGTAGGGTTTTTCCAGGGCTTAGAGGAGGGAATTAGGGAGGGACATGGCTGGAGCATCTAGGTGCAATGTAATTATTGAGGGCAGAGCTGATGGAATAGGCAGAGGATGAGTTCCAGGTTTGAGGGGGGGATTTCCAAATTTTTGGGAGGTGATGAGAGTAAATGGATTGTCTGATTTGGGTGGTTCTGCAGGGGACAACCAGGGTCCGGGAGTCAGTTGATCTAAGGGACTGGGATGGTGGGGTGGGTGTTATAAAGGAGGATGTGAGATAGGAAGAGAGTTCACCCAACCACTGCTTGGAGGTGAATTTAGCACAGTGGGAGATTCACCTATTTGTAAGAGAGGGGAAGAATAGGGCACGATAAAGATCACAGTGATGGGTGTGAGAGGGGGCATCCAGGGCAAAGCGGCAGAAGGAATTGAAGAGGGTGGTAAGTCATTATATTTCCAAAGATTATGCAGGTCTGATATTTCTGAAAGCAACATTTGTGCTGGCAGAATGGTGGTTTGGCAGCCCATTGATGCAGGTCATCAGAGTTTCCAAAACCTACGCATGCCTTAAATGTAACACAGCATATGTGGCCACCACCAGGATGAAGTACTCCATGATAAAGATATCACAGTGTTCTGTGCGACACATTGGAGTAACTGCCATTGAATTATGGGGGTTTCCTATGGCATCCTGCAAGACGTCACTGGCAGAAACTGTGAAATGAAGGCTCCATTGCACCTGACCTCCCCCCCTCTGATAACTTCACTTCCTCCATCCCCCCATAGTGCCTGACCAGCGGCTCGGCCTTCGCCTAATTGTCTGGCTTATACACTGCCCCACGACTTACACTCTCACTCACTCACTCTTATTCACTCCAATATCTCCCTTCCCTTCCCCCTTCCACCTACTAACCTACGCTCTTCAGCCTTACTCACAGCTACTAACTCCCCTCTCCTTCTCCCACCTCAGCTAAACCACACCCCTACACACCTAGTGTTTACTAGTCCACTCCTCCTCACCCCCTATCTTTGCTCTTCAGCTCCTACTGTTAACTTGGTGCAGCTCGCTTCAGCTCAAGTTCTGTTACTGGCATTCAAGTTCTGTTACTGGCACTTATGTAACCATGTATTACCCTCGATGTGTACCCATGATATGAATACCTTGTCCTTGTAGACCATGTTCTGTTCTGTTCTTCTTATGTAACAAGTTCAAATGTAATCCCACCCAATTATGTACATTATCTGTATTGCTCTACTTCTAAATTTAACTATTGTATGTATACCCACCTCCACTGTAACCCCTCCCCCCAGGTCGCACCATGAGACGAGCATCTTTTTGGTCAGTGTGCCTTTCCTGGTGAAACATTTTCAATAAATAAATAAATAAGAAGGCTATGTATTTAATGCTGGCTTCTTGAGGTGTACAGAAGGTATATAGTCCTAGAGTGCTATGAGAAAGGAGTATAATGTCCTATTTGCGCTCTGAAGGCTATCAGTGATTGAAAGAGATATGAGGCTGGGGCTCATATTTTTACTGGCAGGATATGGTATATACACACAGTAGCTAGGAAACAACCACTCAAGGAAACTGACTTCCCAGATACTAGCTCACATTCCTAAAAGGGCTGTTAAACATTCTGTTATTATTGCTTGGAAGGCCCCTTCCAAACAAATATGTCTTCTTCCCCCTTTACACCCTTACCTAAAAGTCTCCACCTTTATCACATTAATATACAGTATACTGCAGTTTATATACTGTGGATTTAGGACATTAGAAGGCGTGTGTCCATGTTGAGTGTCCCCAGTACTCAATGGATGTAACTGGTTAAGTCACACTCCTGCAAATAGATGTCCAGCCTGTTTCTGAATTGCATAAAATTATATTTGTGTGCAATGCCAGCTGGTGCTTTATTCCAGAGTCTTATTGACTTGGGCAGGAATGAGTACTTTCATAAATTAGTTCTAGGGATGCTATCTATATACAGGAGTAGTCTATTATGGCCTCTCAGGTTATGTTGGCATTCCTTATATTTTAGCCTCATTTCAGTCATTAAATTGCCATCCCATAAGATTTTATGAAGACAAATCAAGTCACCTCTGAGTCTTCTGAAGGTTAGGGACCATAGGCCCTGCTCCCCTAGTCTATCCTTATATGGTTTGGATCTGATTCTAGGGATTAACTTTGTGTCTCGGCTTTGGGATTTTTCTGGAATCTCTTTGTCCTTCATTAAACCAGGACTCCAAAAGTGGAAGCACTAGTCGAGATGGGGTCTAATATAGGATTTGTACAGTGGTAAAAGTACAGATTTGAATTTGTTGAAAAAGGACCTCTTTATATAATTTGTTAGGTGATTAACTTTTTTGGTGACAAAATTACAGTGATTGCTACTTTTCATGTTATTACTGACCAGCACCCCCAGATCCTTAACTGAATCCAAAGGTTGGAGCTTCCTCCTGTGGATAAGGTACTCCTGTTTAGGGTTGTTTTTGCCAAAGTGCATCATGACATGTGGGTTGAGACTGAACTGCATCTTGTTCTTGTCTATCTGGTTAACGATGTGCTTAAGAGCTTAAGATCATTGGTCATACTTATTCTACCATGGTCGCAGTTAACTACACCCCCCAACTTTGTATCGTCCACAAATTTAACCAGTTTGTTTCCACTTGTTATTCGGAAGTTGTGGATAAATATATTAAATAAGAGTGGGCCCAATACTGAGCCCTGGGAAACCCCACTAGGAACATCGTCATCTGTTGATAGCAATCCATTAATTCTCACTTACTGCTTCCTTCCAGTGAGCCACCTGTGTATCCACCTAACAATTGTGTGGCTGATCCCCATTGCCAGAAGTTTATTTACAATACCTTAGTAAGGTAGAATATCCATATCTGCTGCCTTCTTCCCAAAATTGACATAATTATTGTCTGGGTAGTCCAGACCACCCATGATGTTTTATTACTTTCTGAAATCTGGTTGTTTGCTAAGACTCCCTCCTTGGATATTGCCTTTCCCAGCTTTTCCATCTATAGACAGGATAGAGGTAGAAGGGGTGGAGAGAGTAGACCTTTAAATATGCTGTGCCCTACATTTTACTCTTGCCTCACAGGATACTGTTCTCAAGTCTCCTGAGGTGATCTGCAATAAAATTAACTTCCCCACATGAATACCCTGCTCATTATGGGCATCTACTGCTCCCTTGGTAAGGGTTTTAATGCTATTGTTGATATAATGTCAAGTTATCTTGTTTGTTTGTTTATTTATTAAGGTTGAAACCATAGCGTAAAGTTCATTTACAATGGCAACCTTGGCATCACAAATACATTTTTTACAGACAGTAATACAGGAATTACAAAAAATACAAACATCATACAAATAGCATACATATGACAGCACAAGCTGTATTTTAACAACAGTTACAAGGCATGGTATGGGAAAGAAGATATCTCTTCAAAGTATACATGGAAAGCACTTTCTTCTAACTCAGATATGTACACCAAGACATAAGCAAATCATCCTGGGCGACCTTAATTGTAACTGGCTCGATACTACATCTTCCACTTTCCACTCAAAAATCAAAGTCCTCAATCATCATCAATTGCTTTTAGACCTCACCAGATTGAACAGCCAGTCTTCAAACCACTTCCTTATTGATTGGATCCTGTTCTCTTCTTCTCGTCTTTGATTTTAACAAACTGTTATTGGACAAGGTGTTTTGTTTAGGTTGTCATTAGTGAGCAGCTTTAACAAAGTGAACTGTACTAGTAATACAGGAACTGAAGATTATAAATACCAGATAAATATATAAAATGCAAAATAATTAAATAACATTATGAGAACAGTTCAAGATCAAACTTAAAGCGTACTATATATAGCTAGCACCTTTTGCCACCTTACATAACAATTTTTGTCTTTTCATATCATACATTGTGATTTTTTGATGTATGTGTCACTTTAAACTTTTCTGTATTTAAGCATACTGCACTTTAAGCCAACTAACCTTTGAGAAAGCTCCTACTGAGTGAAAACATGTCAGGTGTTGTGGGACGTACCAGGAAGTAACTCACGGACTAGAGAGTGTGCTTGTGTGTCTCTCTACGACACCTGTGATTTGGATTTTGCTGGTTTGCACCAAATAAAGAAATTCTGGACACTTAATAATATGAGCCTGGAGTCATGAGTTCCTTTTACAAACTGTATATATAAAAAAGTGAGATATTCTCAGTATTAGTCTTGGCAAAGGTGCTGGTCCTTCTCCACACTAAGTACTTACTACAAAAAACTGATATCACTGCTGCCCTGCAGTTTGACTTTGACACACTCTGACACTGGTTCAAAGCAAATTGCTTGGCTCTAAATCAATCTCAAATCATCTCCATGCTTTTGGTATTAATAAATGTCTGACTGGCTGCCCATACCTAACAATTAAAACCTTGGACGGTAAGTCCTTCAGTTCAGTCTCTGACTATACTGTAAGTTTCTCAATGACACAGTGGGTAATTCTCATGATGTTTGCACACGTACTGTATCCAGACACTGGTTTTGAAATCCTGTAGAAGGCTCAGTTTCCTTCATAGGGTGCGTGACTACCTTTCTCAATTTATGCAAAAATGCCTGGTTGAGCATTTCATCCTTCTGGTTATTGACTTCAGTGTTGTGATTTATGTTGATATCACCCCAAACTGGCACTTAATGAAGCTTGATGCTCTGTTTAATGCCCTCAGTAGGTTTATCCTTTGCTTCCCTGTCCATATGCACCACTGCACTCTACATGACCATTGTGCCTGGTCGACACTGAAGGACAGATGTGTGCAACATCTTGGTATCTATGATTTGAAAAACCAGCAAAATAAGCTGCCAAATTACATGAGCACCATGCTCAGTCCACACACCAGCTGTGCTTCCACTCAAGAAATAGCTTACTTGTTCTGAGGCACAAATTGAATTCTCGTAAACTTGTTTTTAGCCTCAGACTCCCACAGGTCTGGTACAACCTTGCCTTGGGAAACACCACGCCATCCAGCATTGCCTCAGCTAAACTATTCCTCAAAAATCTAATTATGTCCTACTGTGACTGTACCAGACTGTTTGGTAGTGTTATAATTACCTAGTCCTCTCATTGCTGATTGTGCCTGTAAATAATATGTTCTTATACAAGGTTACACTTTGTATGTCAGTTAACTATACTGTAACTGCATTGCAATTACAATGTAGCTGCATTGAACAAACATGTAACTACAGTGTAATTGCCCTGTTGCATGTAATTAATGATTAGTTACATAGAAATGGACATTTAAAGTGTAACCAAAATATCATAATTTTGCTGTTTCCGCTGCTTTGCTTGTTCCTTCCCCTCCCCAGTTTGTATCTGTAAACAAATCATGTTTTGTATATCTCTGTATGTTTACATGATGAAATAATTTTGCATAAGTAAAATAAAGTGTCACATAAGGAGGAGGAGGAGTCTTGAGTGACTGAAGCTAGGCACAATGCTTTATGTTCCGCCAAACATATGTTCCACCAAGCATGGCATTGAGCATCAAGTTCCAAAAGTGTATTGCATCCGATGATGAGTGTGGCTAAGTATTTGAAAAAGAGCATATAGTCAAATTTTTTTTCACCACTTTTCCAGCAGAGGTACACAATGAGACCACTTGCCTCCATAATAAGCATATTGCTTAACTCACAGCTGCAGACACATGTATGTTTCTGTATATGCATAGTGTGACGTTCTACAGTGTTAGAACGGGCAGGAACCTCATGCTATGAAGAAAATTTGTAAAACTAGCTAGTCAAATGGCAGTTTATGCAGAAATTTTAGTCAGTGTAAATGCTGAGTGGCAGCAGGTATGATCTTTATATATTTTATTTACAGAAAATATTTTAGCAGACAATTATTTTTCTTTTTTTCCTTCTGAAAGAACAAGACATGGTGTCACGCAGTGTGATGACAGCAAAAGGCCTGCACCATGGATAAGAAGGCACAATCTTTTTAAATATAGAATATTACATATAATATTTGGCAACAAATTTAAGAATAATATATGAAAGCACAAAGCAATCCACTTTTTCTTGTTTTCACATTGTATGTGCTAAAAGTCGTAGCGGCTACAATTATGGGAAAGGGAACATTGTTTAACCAGGAGTAGCACACTAAGTCAAAGCTTGTTTCCAGATGCGACCTAGGAGCACAAGGAAGTTAAATGACTTGCTCAGGATCACACAGTATGCACCTAGGTGACTGCCATTCAAAGCTCATTACAGAGGACTTTATTATAATTTAAACCTTACACTACTGCTACATAATCTGACAATGTAGTGCCTTATGAATACAGAATTGAGGGATCAGGTACTCTGACATCCCCCACCACTTACTCCAGTATATACTGTACAGTAAATACGGTAAGTTGGGCTTCCAAATTGTTAGGTATTATCCCTGCTTTCATCCTAAGTGAAACCACTGGAATGAGAGGAAGGAAGGAAGGTCCTAAACCTCTGTATAAAACCATTCAAAGGAATCTTAAGTGCTGGAAAATCCTTACATTTCCAATTTTTGCCTTACGGAGACATATAGAGTAGCATCATATATTTTATTTATTGACTGTAGTTGTTAGGGTGAGTGTACTAGTTTAGTGAACCTTTTTCAGGCACAACTAGCGATTTCAGAGGCAGTACATAGGACAGTAGTTCAGAGTTTAGAAACATACATTGCACAGAAAAGTACGGGCAAATACATTGCATAGAAGAGTACAGGGCAAAATCATTAGTGCACATACAGTACAGTGGAACCCATCATGATGCAACTCAATACTGTAGCAACCTGCAGCAAAGTAACGCAGAACAAAAAGTTGCTCTGAGTTAGTGAGGACATCACTACCAAAGCAGAATGACTTTTTGCAGTGTATGGATTTCCATACACAACCGCATTCCACCATACACTATACTAAAGTACATGCAGGCAGTCAGGGCATGGACACTCCTTTACCACAGAGACTGCAGTACGTTTCTGGGCAGTTATTTTTAGCTGTGTATGAGCAGCTGCAGCTCCAGAGAGTAGTTAAAGGAGTAGTACAGTCAGAACTTCTGAAAATATATGTTGTGCAGAGTGTTTTGATTTGTGTGTGTAGCCCTAGTGTGCCCTACCTCTGTCTGCTATTAGGAGTTTTTTCTAAATTAACCTGCTAGTTTTACAGTAGTTTTAAGGCCCTTGGGGTTCTCCATCTCTGCAAGGTTTAATGCTTTTCTTGTTACTACAATACCTCCTGTCCCATATGACAGTGATATGTCTGGGGCCATGGATTCAGCAAGCACTGGTTTAGAGTCAATTTACTATAGCAGAACTGTGATATTAAGTAATTTTCCTTATCCGGTAAGCACCAATTGCTACATTTACCATTTAGCAAATACCCGAGGGCTAATTGAGTAGGTTATTCTGTAAGAAAACAGCTAGAGTCTTTACTAATTCTAGCATTGATGATCTGGGGTGATTTGTGTTCTTTTTATGGCCGTGTGTAATTTGATGAAATGAAAAGTTTTAAAAACAAAATATTTACTCCTGCTGGCTAGACCTGACACACACATAGAAAACAAAACCACTGATTTGGAGCTATTCATTGAAGGTCAGAACATCAAGCTCCTATCTCTAACACTTGCTGAATCAATGGTTGCAGATGCACCACTGTCACATGAGGTAGGACGCATTGTAGGAAAAAGAAGAGCAGTACTATTCCTTTAATAAACTGGTACATGTAAAACAATATAACAACAATCATGAAGTACATTTACAGATGAATCAGGGCAATATGGGATCTGTGGTCGGAGGTTCTTTTTATTTATTTTATTTATTTATTTATTTGTTAACTGGAGGGTAGACTGATCCCAGAGACCATTTCAAGCATGATCTGGGCCATTTAGATATAAACACAAAGGTAACCAAGAAAGTACAGTATGTAAGTGACAAGAAACATCAGATTGTTACAATACAGTTAATACAGTTAATGATGGAAATATCAGATTCAGTACAGGTGGAATAAACATTAGGTTGTGAAACAGCATTCAGGTAGTAAAATTAGGTCATGAGAGAGCATTCAGGGGATAAACAACAACAATGTAAACAATTTACAGAGTATCGATGACTAGAAAGTCTTGGTTTGGAACTGAACAGCACTGATTATGTCTTCTTCCCATTAAGCAGTAGCCTGTCACTTTGGAACCGATTTTGGGCGAAAGAAGTTAGTGTTCAGTGATTTCAACATATCAGTCAGAGACCTTAATCTATAGTAAGCAGTCAGGTCATCTGTATAAATAAGTGAAGTGCTGAACTGGTAGGCCATGGAAAGCTTATTTGGAAATAGGAAGAATAAGAGTGGACCCACAATAGATCCTTGAGGTGCTGTGTTCATTACTAGTAATGGACCAGGGATACTTTTTCCTACTGAAACACACTGTGATATCCTTAAGAGTTAGAATCCAATCTAGGAAGAAACTCTTGTGGATGACCCAAGATTTATCGGTTTAGATACAGTTCAATGAATAGGGCACCAGTGAGAGAGCCAGTATCCACTGCCTTGATGGCATGGGTAAGCGAATTTAATTTAAGCAGTGCTAGTACTGTTTCCCTTTTGGAAACCATGTTGCTGCAAAGTGAAATCACATTTGGCAACATGAAAGAAGGGCAATAAATGAAAGTAAAATCAAACAAACAAACAAACAAAAAAACCCAGTCAATTAAAGCCTTTATCAAACCAAATTTGATAGAATATGACCTGTACAGCAATAGTAAAAGGAAGGAGAGGAGTAGGGGTGGGCATATTAAAGAGAAATGACTGCAGAATGATTACTGATTTCAAGACATTTTAAAAAAACCTTGTACCTTTCTTGCATGAACTACTTAATTTTTTTTACTCAAGACTCTCTCCCTCCTTCCTTTCACTAAGACTTAATCTCCATGATATCTAAGAAAGGTAAAGATCTATTTTATGCTTATCCTATGGTCCAATATCATTAATTAGATAATGGGAAAATTCAAACTCGCTTCCTGATTGGCTGCAAGAGCCTGGCACCCAGGCCGTTATTTCTTAACAACGGCCCGCTCAGAAAAAGTGCCAGCTCGATCATTTGAAACAGAAACTTGCCAGCCGCCATTGTATTGTCCAGTTACTGAGACGGCAGTCGCAACCCGAACCGCACCATACTACTAAACTAAAATGCCAGCGACAGCCTGATACGGCCTTCTAAACTCACTGTATTCCTCCTCAGCACTGGAAAAAAAAAACATTCATTTTTAAATGCTTACATTGCCAGCTCGCTCGACCTCTCGTAAGGTAAACATACCAATCTTCCGCGTTCCGTTTCCCTTCACTGTCGCGCTCCCTGTGAAACCTCTGCTCAGTTTTAAACCCATCTACAGACTCGTGCCAACTTGTAACCCGTATTAAATGAAAACTAAAGTACCTGTTAAAAAAAAATGACCAGTGCACATGTCTCCTGTTCTCAGACAACTGTTTTCAATTAGGGTCAGTCTGTGAGAGAGAGAGAGAGAGAGAGAGAGAGAGAGAGAGGGAGAGAAACACAAAGCAGGAGGGCATGCTAATTCGAAACAGCATAAAAAAACACGCAGCAGCAACCTCCTGTGGTGATTCCAGCACTTCACACTGTAGGAACTATTTTACAACAAACATAACTTCTACTTAGTTCTTTATTTTTTTATATATAAATTTTTTTCTTATATATTCTTCCCAAAAATACTATCTCTAACCCATTATCTAAGTATAATAATACCCTCCAGTGTGGGCGTCATGGGATATAACGGACCTTCCAGGGGCTACAAGGACCTCCGCCTGCAGCGTTGGGCCTCATTACGCCCTGGGCAGTCCGATATATCCCAATAACGCCCACCCTGTCGGGTATTATTACTTACTTAATGAATCTTTACAAAAATATTGGCTGCACATTTAGAATCAGTTTTACTTCAATTAATAAAAAGTATTCAAACGTGCTTCATGAAATGAAAGAGAGGCTGCAATAATATCAGAAATGCACTTAATAGCCGGCCCAGTGGTACTGCAGGTTGAGGCCTGGTTGCTACACCTTGTGGCAAGCTGGTGACCTGGGTTTGGGAACCAGCCCGGGCTGCCGAGGGTCGGCAGGGGTCAGAGAGGATTGAGGACCCAGAGGACTGCTCTCCTCTCTCAGGGGAGGGAGGTTCTGTCATCCCACTTGTTAACTGCCCTCTGATGGTGGCTGGAGGGTGGTGCGGGTCAGGAGGCATATACCGGCATTCTTGCGTCGGTGGGGAAGGAGGGTGGGAAAAAATGTGAAAAGGAGCTGGCAGGCTCTATGATGACCTGTCGTGTCCCCGTGGCCACCCTGGCTTCTG
Organism: Neoceratodus forsteri; assembly: GCA_016271365.2. NCBI lineage: Eukaryota > Metazoa > Chordata > Ceratodontiformes > Ceratodontidae > Neoceratodus > Neoceratodus forsteri. Next base: position 1,842,895,200 of record CM057449.1, read on the forward strand.
GATAATGTGTGAGGTGGGGGGGAGAAAGCTGATGCTCCCTTCCGTGGCCCCACTATGGGGGGCAAGCCGCGGGGGAATTACATGGGTCAGTTGAGCGGGGATTCTCAGGCACGGAGCATATGTTTCTCCAAGGGAGGGCCATAGCCACCTGTCAGGCTTCAGAAGGACATATAGAGAGGGCATAGAAGTACTCTGCAGCCGCGGTGGCCATTCCCCCCTAACACAGAGCCGGCAGCTCAGGACTCCCGCAGAAAGGTACGGCTTCACTGAACGAAAAAAAAATGCCTAATTCGAATCAGCTGCCAGCACGGCCGATTGGCTACAGCCTGGAGAGGAGGAAAGCTGATTGGTGCGGTGCCAGACAGGGAAAAAATTTGCAAGCTCTCCTCACTAGCAGACTGCAACTCTTCAGTCTGTATTTTCATCCCACGGCGGGCCACCCTGACCCCGGCCTCTATTAAATAGGCAAACATAGAAACATAGACTTTGATGGCAGATAAGGACCGCTTGGCCCATATAGTCTTCCCATTTCCCTACCTAAAGGATAGGCCACAGATCCTAGTTAGCCAACAGCCTATTTCTTCCTACCCCCCACAAGAATTGCCTTATGTCTGTCCCATGCATTCTTGAATTCTCCCACAGTTTTAGACCCCAAAACCTCCTTAGGAAGGCTGTTCCTTGCATCCACTACCCTCTCTGTGAAATAATACTTCCTCACATTGCCCCTGAACCGCCCCCCCATCTTTAAATTGTGTCCCCTTTGTTCTTGCACGCCTCTTTTCTGAAAGATGCTACCTCTTGGATTTTGTTGATTCCACTGAGGTACTTAAAAGTTTCTATCATGTCCCCCCTCTCCCTTCTTTCCTCAAGGGTATACATATTAAGCTCCTTTAGTCTCTCCTCATATGGCTTCTCTTGTAGACCCTGCACCATTTTAGTTGCCCTCCTCTGGACTGCCTCTATCCTGTCTATGTTCTTGCGGAGATGGGGTCTCCAGAACTGGACACAGTACTCCAGATGGGGTCTCACCAACTGTCTGTACAGAGAGATAACAACTTCCTGTTTTCTATTGCTGATGCCTCTCCCTATACATCCCAGTATACCCCCAGCCCTCCCTACTGCCTTCTCACATTGCTTGCTAACCTTAATGTCATCTGATATAATTACCCCCAGGGCCCTTTCCTTTTTTGTTGTTGTTACTACCTCCCCCAAATGTGCATTCTTCCCCTGGGTTCTTGTTTCCCAGGTGCATTATTTTGCACTTCTTTGTATTGAATCCTAGCTGCCATATTTCTGACCATTTCTCCAACCTTGCCAAGTCCCTTCTCATCCTTTCCATGCCTCCTTGTGTATCAGCCCTGTTGCAGATCTTTGTGTCATCTGCAAAGAGGCATACTTTTCCTTCCAGTCCCTCTACAATGTCACTTCAGATGACCTGATGACCCAAAGGTGGGTATGCAATGTGAGAAGTCAGTAGGGAAAGCCAGGGGGATACTGGGATGCATAGGGAGGGGCATCACAAGTAGAAAAAGGGAAGTGGTTATCCCTCTATACAGACAGTTGGTGAGACCCCATCTAGAGTACTGCATGCAGTTTTGGAGACCTCATCTACACAAGGACATAAGCAGGATGGAAGCAGTCCAGAGGAGGGCAACTAAAATGGTGCAGGGTCTACATCAGAAACCATATGAAGAGAGACTGACAGAGCTTAATATGTATACCCTTGATGAAAGGAGAGACGGGGGGACATGATAGAGACTTTTAAGTACCTCAAGGGAATCAACAAAGTCCAGGAGGGTAGCATCTTTCAGAAAAAGAGATGTGTAAGAACAAGGGGGCACAATTTAAAGTTAGAGGGGGGACGGCTCAGGGATAATGTGAGGAAATTCTTTTTCACGGAGAGAGTGGTGGACGCATGGAACCGCCTTTCTGGAGAGGTTGTGGGGTCTAAAAGAGTGGAGGAATTCAAACATGCATGGGACAGACATAAGGCAATTATAGTGGGGGGGTTGCAGGAAATAGGCTGTTGGTTAACTGGAATCTGCAGCTTATCCAGTAGGTAGGGAAATGGGCAGACTGGGTGGGCCAAGTGGTCCTTATCTGCCGTCAAAGTCTATGTTTCTATGTTACTTATGAAGACATTAAAAAGGACTGGACCCAACGCTGAACCCTGCAGTACCCCACTAGTTACCCCTCTTTCTTCAGAGTGGACTCCATTTACAATTACCTTCTGTGTCCTGTTGTCCAGCCAATGTTTTACCCAGGTTACCACCCTGGGACCCACTCCCAGGCTGGTTAATTTGACTATTAATCTTTTGTGTGGGACTGTGTCAAATGCCTTGCTAAAGTCTAGGTAGGCCATGTCCATAGCCCCTCCGTGGTCTACTACTTTGGTCACCCAGCCAAAGAAATCTATTAGATTCGTCTGACATGACCTTCCTGCTGTGAACCCATGCTGCCTTGGGTCCTGTGCCCCACTGGCCTCTAGGTACTCAACTATTCTTTCCTTCAGAAGTGACTCCATCACTTTCCCTACCACAGAGGTCAGACTGACAGGTCTGTAGTTTCCTGCCTCTGTCTTGGTCCCACTTCTGTGAAGGGGAATCACATCCACCTTCCTCGAGTCCTCGTGTACCACACCATCCTCCCATGATTTATTAAAAACAGTTGCCAGTGGTTTCACTAGTTCCCCCCTTAATTCTTTTAGAATTCTGGGGTGAATTCCATCAGGCCCCATTGCTTTGTCCACCTTCAGTTTTAGGAGTTCTTGCAGAACCCTTTCTTCTGTGAAAGGACTGGGATCAACCCCCATCAAGAGTGCTTCTGTTAATTGGATTAGGCACTTCCCCCTCCTCTTTTGTGAATACTGAGCAAAAATATTTGTTCAGTATCCTGCTTTTTCACTGTCCCCCTCTGCCCACCCACCATTCTTTCTATTCAGCCTCACTATCCCTCCCTTTGTCTTTCTACGCTCGCTGATGTACCTATAAAAGGTTTTATCCCCCTTCTTAACTGAGTTGGCTATCTTTTCCTCAGTTTGGGCCTTTGCTATTCTGACTTCCCTCCCTGCTTCCTTCTGCCTTAACTGGTACAGCTCTCTGTCCTGCTCCTTCTGTGTTTCCTTATACTTCCGGAATGCAATCTTTTTCTTCCTGACTTTCACAGCCACCTCTTTTGAGAACCATAGTGGCTTTTTCTTTCATTTTGATTTGTTTATTTGCTTCACACAAAGGCTTGTTGCCTCTGTGATGGCAGTTTTGATGATTCCCCATTGTTGCTCCACACCTCCTTCTAGCCTGTTTGCTAGTGCTTTTCTGAGGCACTCTCCCGTCTTGTCAAAGTCAGCCTTCCTGAAGTCCAGTACCCTCACTTTTGTATGGCTTGACTCTGTAGCTGAGTTTAACGTGAACCACACTGTTTGATGGTCACTTGTTCCCAGATGGCAACCCACTTCTAGATCTGAGATCCTCTCACTGCCCCCCCGTTTGAGAGTATGAGGTATAAGATTGCTCCCTCATGAGTGGGTTCTGAAACTAGCTGTCTGAGGCCTGCCACCTGTAGGGCATCAAGAATGGCCCTGCTCTTGGATGTGGCTGAAGCAAATGTGCTCCAGTTAACATCTGGCATATTCAGGTCTCCCATCAACAGTACCTCCCTTCTCTGCCATTCTAAGAATGCCTTCTATCATATTCTTGTCCATTCCCTCCCTGACATGGGGTCTGTACAAACCCCTGTGAGGATTGTGGTGCCCTTTCCAGTCTCCAAGGTGACCCACAGTGCCTCCTCTCTTCCCTGTTTACTCTTTTGTTCAGTTGCTTTTATCCCTTCCTTTACATAGAGAGCTACTCCTCCCCCTCTTCTACCCTGCCTGTCTCTCCTGTAGGTTATGTACCCTGGTATGTTAACATCCCGGTCATGGTTCTCTCTGTACCATGTTTCTGTGACTGCTACAATATCCAGGCATCCCTCTTCCATCAAGGCCACCAGCTCAGGGAGCTTGTTGCCCAGACTACGGGCATTGGTACTCATTATCCTCCATTTCCTGATGGCCTTACTCCTTTTTGCCCCATCCATTGTCATTTTCTCCATTTACCCCTGCACTTCTCCCTATTGACACCTCTATGTTGGTGTTTAGCACACTTACTACCATGATTTTTTGGGGGGGCTAGGATTTCCCAGCTCCTTTCCAGTGCCTCCCCCCTTGGCTAGTTTAAATGCTTGCCAATGAAGCATTTAAACCTATCACCTAGGATCCTGGTTCCCCTCCTGGACTTATGCAACCCATCATGCCAGTATAGACTTGCATCACTCCAGGTGTACCCCCAGTCTCCAATGAAGCCAAATCCCTGAGCTCCACACCAGTTTTTCAACCAGTGATTGAATCCCATGGTTCGGAACACCCTAGTCTCTCCTACGCCATAGATGGGCAGCACCTCCGAGAAGGTTACCATGTGTGCTACTTGTCTAAGGCCCCTCCCCAATTCCACAAACTCTTCCTGCACTTCTCTAATCCTTTTCTTAGCCAGGTCATTTGTCCCTAGGTGGATAATGACATCCAGCTCCCTCCCCTGTGCAGCTGCTCTGGCAATCCTGAGGATTCGCTCCCTGTCCCTCCAAGCCATGGTGCCAGGCAGGCACCTTACCTCCCTCTCCCCTTCCTCCCCCAGTTCTACCTTCCTAACAATGGAGTCCCCCACCAGGAGTTGTTTCCTTCCCCCTGCGGGGTCTCCAGCCACCCTTCTGTGGGTCTCCTTTGTGGAGGTTCTCAGCATCCTCCTTGGTCTCCACTGTGGGTGCCTCCATAGAGGAACTACACTGCCAGAATGGCATAGGAATTGTGGAGAGGTACAGCTGAAGGGATGCACCTCTGTTCCACCACCCTCACCTTCCCTGAGCCCACTGTGGTCCAACCACTCCTCTTTCTTGGCAAACTCTGAGGCAACGGCAGTGGCACTTGTGGTCCCTGGATGGAAGAGGAGGTCCCACAAATCCTGGCCAACTCAGCCTGGAGATGAGCAACCTCCTCCCTCAGCCCAGAGAGGTGTCTGCAGATGGGACAACACCGCATCCTCCAGAACATCTCCTGGAAGACTGCTGCTCCACAACCACTGCACTGCACCACTCCCATCATGTTTTATCTCTGGTCCCTTAACTGTTTGCAATCCTTACTCTTTCCTCTGTTTTTTTTATCTCTCTCCTTACTTTCTGCCTGTGCGCCCTTTAAGCTCCTGATTGTCCTGCTCTGAGACAAGAATATCCTGTATTTCTCAGTAGACCCCTTACTTGCTCAGAGGCAGACCTCTAGCAGCTACAGGGGGCTGGAGAGCTACTCTTGCCCTTCTAAGATGGTGGATCTTTAGTGGCTCAGTGATCACTCACTTCCTGCTCCCAAACCGGAAGTTCCTGTTGTCAGTCAAATTCTGTGTCTATAAAAGTAGAACTAGCTTTGGGTGGGAGGGTGGAGGGGAGGGAAGGAGGGCAATATAGTCCCAGTTGAGAAGTCAGTCACACAGCAGTCCCTTCTCCTGGTGTCTTCTGCCAAGCTACTGGCAAAATCTTTCTAAGACAGTCTTTAAATGTAGCTTCCTTCTAGCTAAGCCACTCCTCCTACTTACTAGATCTTTCTACAAGTAATTTAAACCTCACAGCTATCAAGTCCTTTCAATCACCTGAGATTTACACCTAGATAACTGTTCAGATAACCATTCAGTTCAGTTAACTCAGACAAACATACACTTTTTTTTTTTTTTTTTTTTTTTTTTTTTACCCTAAATTAAAGTTCCAAGTACAGGAGTTCTACTTCTTTAGACCCAGCAGAGAAGTCCAGTCACACAGCAGTCCTTTCTCCTGGTGTCTTCTGCCAAGCTACTGGCAAAATCTTTCTAAGGCAGTCTTTAAATGTAGCTTCCTTCTAGCTAAGCCACTCCCCCTACTTACTAGATCTTTCTACAAGTAATTTAAACCTCACAGCTATCAAGTCCTTTCAATCACCTGAGATTTACACCTAGATAACTGTTCAGATAATCATTCAGTTCAGTTAACTCAGGCAAACATACACTTTTTTTTTGTTTTGTTTGTTAGTTGGTTTTTTTTACCCAAAATTAAAGTTCCAAGTACAGGAGTTCTACTCCCACCTCACTAACCATTCTTAAACAACTTGGCTCAGCCTTAAAGCAATAAGGCAACACAATAATCCAGCAGCATTTAAAGCCATACAGCAACTCCCAGACATACAAAACAAAAAAAAATGAGATGCAACTACATACTGCTAATCCTCCTCACCACTTTTGGCTTTGCTGGTACAGTTTTGTACTTTGGACCTCTACCTCCCCACCCACGATACCAAATGGATGCCTGTTGGAAGAATGGGATTCACATGGCCATTACCACATCCAGTCGAGATAGGCTCCTCACCCCCCTGACCCTCCCATTCACAGTCATTGCCAGACCAACCTCCCACACCATAACCTGAACAGCTAACCCTCCCCATAATTTAATACAGGTATCTAAACACCTCCCTCACATGAAGTGCAGGAAACTGAAAAAGTGGGGGAAGATAGACATCAGCCTATCCACCAGAAAGGTTATCCTTATGCTATTGCTACTCTCTGGAAATGTTCACCTTAACCCTGGGCCAGCAACCCAGAGGACTGGGGGACCTATGCTGTGGGGGGCATTAAGATAGCATCACTTAACATTTGCAGTCTAACTACCAAATTGGATCAGCTGCAGGCCTGGATGACCATACATACCCCAGACATAATCAGCCTTACAGAAACTTGGCTGTCAAGTAAGGTCAAAGATGATGAGGTCTCCATTGAAGGATTCCAAATGCTCCATCTTGATAGAACTAGCAAGAAAGGCAGCGGCTGCCTCCTATATGCCAGAAACTCACTTAACTGCTCCATCCTCCCAATCTCCATAGTCATGGAGGACTATGAGCTACTAGTGACAAAAATACACTTGGGCAAAAAAGGCAAGACCCTCACCATCGCCACAACCTACCTCCCCCCCCAAAAAGCCAAGGAAGGGCTTTCCTTTGTCATAGTAGAAATCAGTGCTCTCAAGAAGGGCACTGAACTCATCTTAACTGGTGACTTTAACATCAACTGGTTAAGTAAGGAGGCGGTACCCTCCAGAAACATAGTCTCCTCACACAATCTCACGCAACTTGTAACAAAACCCACCAGGCAGAACTACAGAACCGGCATCAGCACCCTCATTGACTGGGTCCTGGCTAGCTTATCTACATGTTTCTCTGATATTAGGGTTCTCCCAGATGTGCTGAGTGACCACTCCCCGATCTCTTTTATATGGATCACCAAACTTGCCAAATGCCCACCCAGCCTCATAGAGAGCAGGGTTCTGCGGAAAGGCAAACTTGAACCCCTCAAATTGGCCCTGTCTGCCTACAGTTGGTCTCTTATAAGCAAGGCACCTATGTTGGACCAAGCCCTTAGCTTTCTCACTGAGGGTATCAATTCCATTTGTGACATCTATGCACCACGCACAAAACAGAAAATTTGAGGGGAGGTCAATGGCTGGATTCATGGCAAACTCCTTTCCCTCCTAAAGGAGAGGGATTGCCTCTGGGAAATAGCCCTAAATTCAGGCAGCAAGCATGACCTACAGTGCTACAAAACTGCTAGAAACTGCTGCACCAAGCTTATCAGGCCCGCTAAGGCTAACTTCCATAAGACCCAACTTAACAACATATGGGATGATGGAAAGCGATTCTGGGACAACATTAAACACATCCTTGGAAAAGACCAGAAGCAACACCCTAAGATGGTCAATATAAATAACTTACCCTCCTCAGACCCGCTAGCCATAGCTGATGCCTTTAGCCAAGCCTTTACTGACCTGTCCCCAGTGCTGCTGCCAGACTTCCTTCTGCCTGCAGAGGACTTAGGCAGCGCCAGCCTGCCTGAAACAAACCACCCTGCCTTCTACTTTAAGAAGGTAACGGTGCAGGTGGTCCTAACGGTGGTCAGGGGAGTCCTAGGCTAAACCAGACTGGGGAGTGACGGACTGGACATGAAGATACTATCCCTCACTCCCGATGTTATGATCACCATCATAACAATACTATTCAATAAATTCCTAGCTCTAGCTCAATTTCCTGAGGTATGGAAACAAGCCCTGTTGACGCCAGTGCACAAGAATGGTGATAAGGAACTGGTGGCCAACTACAGGCCAATATCTGTCCTCTCCCCTCTTTCTAAAGCACTGGAAAAATCATGGCAAGTCAACTGCCAGAATACCTAAACAAGTAAAATCTGCTCTGCCCAAGCCAACATGGTTTCAGGCAAAAACACAGCACCAGCACAGCTCTGTTGGAATACTCTGACTTTGCACACAAGGTGCTGGATGAAGGAAAATTGGTGGGGTCCATCTTCATTGACCTCACCAAAGCTTTTGACACCATAAACCACCTACTACTGGTACGTCAGCTCCTAAGATTGGGTGTAGCACCAAACACTCTAAATTGGTTTGATGACTACCTGACACACAGGAGTCAGTGAGTTGAAATCGGGCAGACATTATCCAGCTCCAAAGATGTACTCCTAGGAGTCCCTCAAGGATCAATCCTAGGGCCCCTACTTTTCAGCTTGTTTGTAAATGAGCTACCCTTGGCCTGCGACACTAAACTTACAGGTATCTTATATGCAGATGATGCTGTGTTGCTAAACAGCAGCACCTCTCATGCAGCCATACAATCTGAACTAGCGGACTCCTTCAATAAACTCTAGGACTGGTTCAGTAGACAAAAGCTGCTACTGAATTAAAAGAAAACAAAGGCCATGCTTCATTCTAGCCCTTACCACAAGCATAGACACACTTTGCTCAAAATCACTAATACGGCTGGTGAGCAGACTGAGCAGGTACATGTGTTCAAGTACCAAGGGGTCACCATTGACGACTCACTCACTTATACACACCACATTGACTCCCTTGTTAGAGCGGTTAACACAAAAATCAGATTCCTCTATAGACATAAGAAATCCCTCACCCCAGAAGCAATCCGTACCTCTGTCTCCAGCTCCCATTCTCTCTATGATTGACTACGGGCTGGTGGTTTATGGTGCAGCCTCTGATACTGCACTCAAAAGGGTCCAAATGGCACTGAATAAGGCATGTCACCTCACCCTGTCTGTGGATAAATACACTCACACTTGTGCCTTGTATGAGCATACAAACTGGCTCAACCTAAAAAACAGGATCAAATACCAAACCTGTCTCCTGGCAAAGAAAGCACTCCTCAGTAAAACCCCACCCTGCATAGGAAACCTGCTTGGGGCCTCTCCAATACCTCACCTCACCAGAGGAAAGAAGAATGGAGCACTGTCTATCACATTCTGATGCACCTCTCTTGGGCAGCACGCTTTCGCTTACCAGGCCTCTACTGATTAAATGAACTCCCTAAGACTTTACAAACAAACAGAGTATCTCAATTCAAGGTGGGCCTCAAACAGCAACTCATGTCATGAGCAAAGTGCACCTGCAGCACATGAGTCACTTGATAATCTAGGCTTTCAACCTAGGTCCCACCCAAGTGGGGCTGCCTAAAGAACCCTGTCCCCTTCCCAGTCCAGTCTAAGTCTCGCCCCTCCAGCTTCATAGCATGTCCCCTTGTTCTTGAGCATCTTTTTTTCTGAAAAAATACTTCCCTCTTGAACTTTATTTATACCCATGAGGTATTTGAAAGTCTCCATCATATCCCCCCTCTCCCTTCTTTCCTCCAGGGTGTACATATTGAGCTCCTTTAGTCTCTCCCCATTGGGCTTTTGATGCAGACCCTGCTCCATTTTAGTTGCCCTTCTCTAGACTGCCTCCACTCTGTCTATGTCCTTCTAGAGATGTGGTCTCCAGAACTGGATACTGTACTCTAGGTGAGGTCTCACCAGTGATCTATACAGTGGCAGCACCACCCCTCTCTTTCTGCTGGTGATACCCCTCCCTGTGCACTCTAACATTCCATTAGCTCTCCCTACTGCCTTGTCACACTGTCTAGCCACATTTAGGTAAACAGATATGATTACTGCAAGGGCTCCTTCCAGTTTGGTGGTCGTTAATACTACTTGCCACATCTTGTACTCCTCCCTGGATTTCTGTGCCCCAAGTGCATGATTTTGTTCTTCTTTGCATTGAAACTTAATTGTTAAACCCTTGACCACACCTCTAGATTTCTTAGATCTCTATTAATTTTTTCCACACACACACCCAGAGTGTCTACCCTATTGCAAACTTTAGTGTCATCTACAAAAAGGCATACCTTCCCTTCTATGCCCACTCCACAGTGTCGCTAATAAAGACATTAAAAAGGACCAGTCACAGTAGTGATCCCTGTTGCACCCCACTGGTCACCCTCCCTTCCTCAGAGAGAACTCCATTTACCATCACCCTCTGTTTCCTCTCCCTTAACCAATTCCTTACCTAGTTTACCACCTTTGGACCCACTCCTAAGCTGCTCAGCTTGCTTGTGAGTCTCTTATGTGGATCAATGTTGAAGGCCTTCCTGAGATTTAGGTAGGTCATATCCGCTGCATCATCCTAATCTAATTCCCTGGTCACCAAGTCAAAGAAATCCATCAAATTTGTTTGACATGACCTCCCCCAGTGAAGCCATGCTGCCTGGGGTCTTGTAAGCCGCTGGATTCAAGAGATTCCAGAATCCTTTCCTTCAGCAGTGATTCCATTAATTTCCTCAGAACTGAAGTCAGGATGACTGACCTGTAATTGCCAGTCTCCTCTCTGCTACCACTTTGTTAAGTGAGACTACATCTGCCCGTATAGTGTCGCAACAGTGACACTTTTATGCTGTGGAGTCAAAACAGCCCCAGATTATGGTGACTGACACAATTGGCTAACACTCTGTACCCCCCCCTCCTGAGATCTGCCTCCCCCCCCAGAGTTGATATATTTAGTAAGGGAGGGGTGTGGAGGGCAGTCCGCCGCAAACAGAGAGGTCACTTATTTTGTCAGTCACCATAATCTGGAGCTGTCTTGACTCCATGCCATAAAGGTGTTGCCATTATGCCATGGAACCACATCTGTTCTCCTCCAGTTCTGCAGAACCTCTCCTGTCTCCAGTGAGTGATTGAACAGGGCTGTCAGAGGTGCATCCAGCACCTCTCTGAACTCCTTTAATATCTTTGGATGCACCCCATCTGACACCATTGCCTTGTCCACTTTCAGATTTCTGAGTTCCTTCAGGACTTTCTCTCCTCTATAAATGGACTAGTATCCACCTACCTTCCTTCGAGTTTCCTGGCACTTATCTGTGGTCCCTCACCTTCCTCTTCCTCTGCGAACACTGAACAAAAGTATTTGTTCATGATGTCCTCTTTTTCCTGGTCCCCCTCTCACACTCCCCCTCCCTCTTAAGCCTTACTACCCCTTCCCTGGTCTTTCTCTTTTCACTTATGTACTTGAAAAATGTCTTGTCCCCTTTCTTTACTACCTTGGCTATTTTCTCCTTCTTTTGCACCTTTCCACTCCTGACTGCTTTCCCTGCCTCCCTCTGCCTATCATGATACACCTCACTATCCTCTTCCCTCTGTGTCTCCTTATGCCTCCTGAATGCTAACTTTTTTGCCCTTACCTTCCCAGCCACTTCTTTTGAGAACCATAGCAGTCTCTTTTTCCTCCTGCTTACTTGACTGATGCAGAGGATGGTGCCTTTAATATCCCTTCTTTTAGTTTTGCCCACTGTTCCTCCACTCCTCCCAAGTCTTCTGCAGCTGCCTGGGCATACATGAGGTATTCCCCCATTTTTATAAAATTGGCCATCTTGAAGTTCAGGACCCTTGCCTTTGTGTGGTTTGATTCTGCCACAGTGCTTATATTGAACCACACCCTATGCTGATCACTAGTCCCCAAGTGGCCACCCACTGTGACATCTGCAACACTGTCCCCTTTGGTGAGTACAAGGTCCAGTATTGCCCCTTCACAAGTGGGTGCTTTTACAAGTTTCCTGCGGAAAGCCCCATTCAGGGAGTCCAGGATGTCCCTGCTCCTAGCTGAAGCTGCAGCTGGGATGCTCCAATATACATCTGGCAGATTGAAGTCCCTACCAAATGCACCTCCCCTTATTTGTCATCTTTTGGATGTCTTCCACCAGGACCTTATCCACATCCCCCCATGCTGGAAGTCTGTAGATCATGCCAGTGTGAACTGCAGCACCGTTCCCCATTTCTAGAATGGCCCAACATACCTCTGCCCCTCTTTGTATTCCCTGTATTTCTGCTGCTTTTTTGCTATTCCTCACATAAAGAAATACTCTTCCCCTTTCTTTCCCACCCTGTCTTTCCTGAACAGAGTATAGACTGGTATGGTTTTAGCCCAGTCATGTTTCTGACTGTACCATGACTTGGTAATAGTGATAATGTCCAGGTCAGCCTCTGCCATAATGGCCTCTAGGTGTAGTGTTTTATTTCTCAGAATTTGAACATTTGCATACATGGCCTTCCATATTCTGCTACCACCCTGCTTACCAACCCCCTATTTTCCCTTTTGCCTTCTCTCCTCACTTCCTCTGCTCTCATTCCCATCTCTCGTCATTTCTACCATTTTGTTTTTCTTGTTGTTAGGTATCCTTGGAGATTTTCCTCCCTTAGGATTCTCCATACTGACTACTTCAGTTTGTGGGGGGGGGCAATGTATGTCCCCCTACTTCCTTGTGCCGCCCCCCCCCCATAGTTTAAATACTCACCAATGTAACATTTAAACTGTTCACTAAGGGCTGTTGTTCCCCTTCCTGGATGAATGCAGGTCATCTCCCCTGTATAGGCCTTCATCCCTCCAGGTGACACCCCAGTCTTCAATGTAGTTGAGCCTCACCTCTTTGCACCACTCCTTCAACCATGAGTTGAAGCTTCTGGTATGGAGTACCCTATCCTTCCCTCTGTTGTATAGAGGCAGCACCTTGGAAAAAGCCACTGAGCATGCTACCTGCCTTAGATCCCTCCACAGCTCCCTGAACTCCTCTTGTACCATCCTAGCCTCATCCCTAGCCAGGTCATTAGTCCCCAAGTGGACAATGACATCCGGCTCTCCCTACCATCCTGCTGCCCTAGTGATCCTTAATAATAATAATAATAATAATAAAATGTATTTAATTAAGCGTCTTTCAATATCTCAAAGCGCTGTACAGTATTAATACAGACAAAACACATATACAAATACATATAATATAAAATCACGATAAAAAAGGAAATGCCTTCACCCATAAAAAAGTCTTTAGTGCCTGCTTAAAACTCCCCACTTCTCATCCCTCCTAGCCCTGGTGCTGGGCAGGCACCTAACTTCCTTCTCCCCCTCCCTTCCTGTCCCCAAATCTATCCACCTCACAATGGATTCCCACACCAAGAGTTGCTTCCTCCTTCTCTGGGGTTCTCTTCCATCCTCCTTGAGATCTCCACTACAGAGGAACCACATACATCCTCCTTAGTCCGTACTATGGGTGCCTTCATGAGACAGTCCCGCCCAGCCAGAGTGGCATAGGAATTGTGTAGTGGTACCACATGAGGAATGTGATGCTGACCCACCACCCTCACCTTTTCTGAGCCCACCGTAATCCAGTCGCTCCTCCTCTTTGGCATCCTTTGAGGTAGTGGTGGCAGACTTGGTGGTCCTTGGGTGGGGGAGGAGGCCCCCCTTATATCCCAGCCAACTGAGCCTGGAGTCTAGCAACCTCCTTCTTCAGCCCAGAGAGGTGCACACAGATGGGCAGCACTGTAATCTCCAGAAGGTCTCCCTGAAAACTGCCGCACCACAGCCACTGCACTGCACCACTCACATCATAATTTCTACTCTGTCACCCCTGGAAATACTTTGTCACTTGCATCCAGACCTGGATAGGTTTCTAGATAGCATCTGCCCTCACTGTTTTTTTTTAAGCGTAAAAACCTTTTTACCCCTACCCTATATAGGGAATTTCACTCCTGCTTCTAGTCCACCCCTGCCTTCCCTTGCAGCCCTTCTGTTTCCCTACTTCCTCCTTGGTTGCCTGCTTTACTCATTTGCTGCTGCAGTGCAAAATGTCCAGCTGCCTCATTGGGCTGACTCCAGTTGGCAGACTCCAACGTCCTCTGTGTGTTGGTCCATTGTGCCAGGGGAGAGGCACATGATGGCCTAATCCTTACGAAAGCCCCTGCCCACTTATTGGTTCCAAGGCAGCTCCTCAGATTGTCTACCAATTGAGGATAGCAAAAGTGCTCTCTGGCCAAAAGCTAACTACAGAGAAGTCTAAATGCAGACACCTGGTTCACTTCTGCCTAGGTCATGCCCCCCCCCCCCAATTTATAGCTGTCCTTCTGACCCTGCTAACTGCAAAGGTGATTTATCAGTTCCCTATCTGCAACTCAGACTAGCACACTAACTCTTGTGTTTTTGTTTTTACCCTAATTTGAGGTTCCAATTTACATTGCAGACCCTACACCTCTAATAAAGTATCTGTCAACTTACCCCCTAGTCAGAAATGTCCTAGCAGAAAAATTCTAGCTGTCTTAGTCAGCTGCCTCCTTGCTCTGATAGCAAGATTGCTCTCTGGCCAAAAGTTAACTGATTTAATCAGGAAAGTTTGAGTTTTTGTAACAGATGTAAAATAGAAATAGACAGAATCTCTCATGTTATAGGTACAGATACTGTAATATTCTAGAACTACTCTGGCAAAAGATAATCAACATTATTAACATTATACTTGTCACCAGCCTTTATCCAGAACCAGATCTATGTTTACTAGGCAACTTCTTAACTCAGCAATTACCAATAGGGCCTTCACTTCAGCTTAATGAATATCACATTAGTCAATGCTACAAAGAGTGTCAAAAGATTGTGGAAAGATCCAAACTGACCTAATTGGAATTTATGAAAGAACTTATTCATTGAGAACATGAAACTGGAAAAGAATTATTACTATACAAATAAACATAGAAAATATTAGAAGAGCTGGGGCCCATTTGCAAAAGACATGTATCAAGAAATGATTTGATGTCTTGCTCTACTGATAATCCATACGTATGGTAAAAGTTTATCCATGCCAGATATGGTATATAGGTATGTGTGATATGATTATTATTATTATACCATGTACCTCAGACACTGACCAATCAGATAGGCAGGCTGGCACCTTACCTGCGTTGATTATCTACTGATAATCACCTCAAAAGGTGCCAGCCAGCTGCATCTTCAAAAAAAAGCAATCCGACAGCAAAAATCACAGAACTCCATCCGCCATCTTGTTTCCCTGCTAAGCAGAGACTGTAAAACAGCAGCTCTGTACATCAGGGGAAAGTAAACAAAAACACTGTCTGCTCTACAACTGAGTCGCTTATTTAAGCATTATAGCAAGTACTTTTTTTTTTAAATAATAAAAAAAAAACAGTACTTTGTATAATCGCAATAAGCTGTGACTCGTGGGCAAACCACTTCAGCCGTGGTAAATCCCCCGATAACCCACACCCCCATGTGGCTTATTGCTTAAAGAATCCTGTGTTAGAATTATAAATTATGATTTGCATTATCTAGTTTTGTATGTCAATATTATTTGATATTTTTACTTTATCCACCTAATAACAAAAAAAGAGAAATGACTGAATACCCAGCTGGAAATAACATGGACCTAGAAAAAGATGTCTTTTATGATGACCCTGAACAATGTGATTGGAGTGCTTTTCATGAGGACAACAGATACCGATATTTGGAACATCCATTATCCCCTTGATTTAATAACTAATAGAAGTTGGATTGCATATTATTATTAAATCATATAATGCAATTTCCCCACATGATGTAGCAGAAGTTGGATTATTGGAGTCGCATTATATGACTTAATATCTCACATAATCCAAGAATTCTGCAGTGCTGATACAAGAGTCTAGTCCCGGAATGTCGTAGGATTATTTTTCAAGTTGAACAACATTGAATTTGGCCCCTTTATCAAAATGTATGACATTATTCAACTAGATGAAACCTAGCTACTGGAGGACTGTGATGCCAGTCGTCTTGGCTTTGCTAATTTCTTTGTTCCATCTGTTAAATGTAAACATTTTGGCAGGCCCTGAGGAAGCATCTCTGTTTTGTCCTCAGAATCATTTAAATGCAAACGTGAAATAGTTTTTTAAGGTGCCTCCTATTGCTTAGTAGCTCGATTGACTTTTGATATGGAAATAAAATGCCTGTATTCTACAATAGATGTGGATAGTTTATTTTCTTGACTGTTTATGTATCACCAAGAAACTCATTTACTTGTAGTTACAATTGCTAGACTAAGCTTTTGACCACTATGCTGAACATTTAACACACCCAAAAGAAGTGCTACTTATACCTGGCAGCTTTAATGCCAGGCCAGCTGCTCTCTCTGAAAACTGTAATAATTTTGATCTGTCACATGATCAATACTGTATTTATGTCCTAATAAGAATAAGAAAAGAAGAAGAAGAAAAGTCAGCATATATATAGCGCTTTTCATACACATTGTATCCCAAAGCACTTTACAAGCAACGAGAGACTGGTAGTGAGTAGTCTGTAACATGCAGTGGCAGCCATTTCATATGACCAGCTCCCATGCAGCCTTGGACAACTGCATGAACTGGTTTTATGGGAAGGGGTATGTTGGTTAGGTCACTGGAGAAAGTCCCCTACTCTTACCAGTATGGGGAAACTGATGGACACTTGCTAAGATGGCTGCCACAAGTGGTGGAGGAGAAGGAAGGGATGCTTTGGCTCTTACTCTGGAGATGGATTTGGGTACTACTGTACCTGAAACACCATTCATCCACCTGTCAGAACTTGAAATGGACATTTGTGCTATGGCTGCTACTGTTGTGAGTAATTCTGCTACATAATTACTGCTGTGCCTTGTCCTTCTATAACTATCCCTTAGCCTGACCTATGTGCCTCTTTATCTGATACAGTGCTTCTTCAAGCAGAGTACTGTTTACAGGATTAATTGGCTGAAAAGAAAAGACATTTATTTGCTTTACTGGAATAGGAGTTACATGAAAGCAAAGCAAGAATTACATACTCACGGTGCACTGGATGCTATTCAGGTTCCACCTCCTATGGATGCCTTTTCTCTGCCAATTTCTGGTGTGCCTACTCTCTGGACTCTCCCTGTCCTGTTGCACTGCCTGCAGATGGTATTTTTCCCAACTTCCCAGTCCCCATGCTACAGCCAGGTTGGCCACCCATTTTTCTTGTGCTGCAAACTTCCAAGCATTCTCTTGCTCTTGAGGAATCTGTGGTTTCACTTTTGACTGGTGCTCTTTGCTCTCTACCTGCAGTTGTTAATTCTGAAGAGAAGGGCTTTGTTGTTTGTGGCAACACACTGGTGCCATTGCCTAGCAATGAGCCACTTAAGTCCCATGACCCTGCCTTAGCTGCGGAGTCCATTACCACTGGAGGTCTGGATCCAGCTGCCATTACTGTTCTGCTTGGAGCTGCTGCTGACAGGACCTGCGCAGAACCCACTGGTGAGGCTGTAACTCAGTCTTCAGTACAAAAGAATGCAGTGCCTGTCAGGGCTTGGCATACCGAATGTACTCTGGTGGGCTGGATCTTTTCTCCTGACAGATGCAGCTGGGTCCCAGATCCTGCTGCTCTCCCAACATACAAAATCGATACTTGTTTGCAAGATTTTGATGGAGCTGCTGTTGCTATGCTGAGTAACATGGATCATACTGGTATTTCTTCTTCTCCTATGGTTACTTCTGATAAAATTTCCCCAGACACTGCCATGGGTGATTCTGCTCTTACCTCTCTTCTCCTGATATGGACTGCTGTTGTGCCTACCTTTGCTACCAGATTGGTGCCTGCTGCATTCATTGGTGCTGCTTCCGCTGGCACTACACAGATTACTACTGAGGTTATGGATATGGACCCATCTTTACCTCCTGTGCTGCATAATCAGAATGATTCACATACTACTCAGCAGTAAGTGGGGGATGGCTTCAAATTTTCTAATCTTTTTACATCGCAACCCAGCCCTGCTCCATGGTGGAATGCTGTTCGGATTACATATAAGGGTGGAAATGAACTGCCTCCTGATTTAGACTCTATGGGATTTCTGCCTGCAGACATACTGTATATGCATTAATTTACAGTATGTTTCTGGAGACACCTTGTATGACGTCAGCTTCTGGCTACCTTCCACTTCAGATAGATTCTGGACCAAATATAATAATTTAAAGTATTCCGAACTTTGGCTTTCTTTCCAGGCTATCCCCTTAATAAATATAATAACACATACTGTTACAGCTATGTTTCGCAATGAGGGGATTGATGTGCATAATATCACTTATTGGCTCAAGCAGAAATGTGAGGCTCTGGGGAAACTGGACCCTATTTTTGATAAGTATCATATATGGACTGGTGGTTAGAAATACAAGGTTCAACTTACAGTGATGGATTCTGGAATTTCTCATTTGCCCAACAGTTTTTCCTTGGTTGGAAAGGAGGGTCTGTTTTTACCTTGGACAACTGAAAGCATGTTTTAAGTGTGGCTCCTTGTCACATCTTAGCAATGTCTGTGACCAATGGTATTGCAATCTATGCCTGGCATAAGGCCATATTAGTGCTCAATGTCCAAACAAAGTTAAGTGTAACCTTTACCAAATAGAAGGGGATTCCTTTCAAACCTGTCCATGGGTAGCCCACAGTCATACTGTCTGGCCTTTTCAGGAGGATATTATTGCAGATGACCGAACAGCTGGTTATGGCACAGCTTCGGATATGGTACTACTGGATCCTCCTGTGGACTGGGTTACTTCAGCGTTTCCTTCTGCAGATTTCTACTTGCTTCACTAGTTCCCTCTGGCCCTTTAGAGGATGTCTCCCATTCCAACGCTTCCAGTTTTGACACTATTTTAAATATACCTTTTTCCTCAGTCTTTGCCAGCCTCTTCTTCTACTTCTGCAGTGGCCATTTCCACTGAGACTTCTATGCCACCTCCCGATTCCTTCATGGCAGTTTCCCACTGTCATTCATTATGTAACATGCCCCCCCTCAGACTGTTTCTATGCCCCCCCCCCAGCTCTGTACCTGCTACTAATAGATTTCATCCACTTGGCTTATCTAGGAACTGGGGTGACACTGATGAGGATCTGGACTCTGAAACACCCTCCATGGTGTCCTCCAGGAAGCTGATTTTATTTATTTATTTATTTATTTATTTTTGTTGTTTGACCAGGAGTAGCACACTAAGCTGAAATATTTTTTACAGGACCGACCTGGGAGCACAGGGAAGGTAAGTGACTTGCTCAGGGTCGCACAGTATGCAAGTGGAAGCTGTGGGATTCAAACCCAGGTCTGGTCTGCTGGATGTCACCAGATTTGCAGCTCAGAGCCTTAAACCACTGCGCTATACTGCCTCATTTCTTCTGATAGTGAAGATGATGTCTAGCCTTCCTCACAGTCTTGAAAATGGAAAGGTGGCCTGGGTACAGGTGCTAAGGTGAAGCTTAAAAAAGTTTATGCACCCTCCTTGAGACTTTTTCCTTTTTATGGCTTTGGGCAAAGCATACAGTCATCTTGCTATCTGTAGCTGGAAAATGGAATATTGTAGAACACATGTTTTGGACTTTTCAATGTATCCTTCCATGCCAACTGAAATAAAATACTCCCTTCTTTCTGTTAAGAATGTTGGAGACATAACTCCAAGCTGCTTATCAGAGGCCATTAGGAAACTGAAACAGCTTGTTAAATATTTGTTAAATATTGGTTGCCTATTAAATTGGAGATTTGTTTACCCCCTTCAGAGTGTAACAACTTGCACATTTAAATACTTGGCATTAAAAGAGCTTCTTACTACTAGTTTCACTTGGGAATGTATTGTCTTTCAAGAAAGATTCATATCTCATAAATGTCATTCCTTTCCCAGCAAATCTATAATTTACACTGTTTTTAACCTCTAAAGACACTATCTGATAAGTATTGTCTCAGACATATGCCAGGTCTTCAGTGAACTACCCAGACTAAATATGTAGCAATCAGCAGGCATTTTCTACTATGCTTTTTGAGAAACAAATATATTGAGCTACAGCAAACACACACACACACACACACACACACACACACATGCACCACACACACTCACACTCTGTACACACCATCCTCATGGCCACAACATTCAAAATAAATACTGCATTCCAATATGTTATAAAACAAGAAACTATATCAGTGAACACAGTGAAGTTCAGTTTAGAGTAGATTTCCTTTAAATATTTCTTATCCTATATTTTGTATCCTGGATAGCGTAGGGGACATGCTACATCTTATTGTCATAGGGATCATCATTTACACATTTTTGCACTGTATTTATTCAGGCTGTCCCAGATGAGATGCAATATCTTGTTTTCAGTGGGGTCATGATTTTACCATTTTGATAATGTATTTCTTCAGGGTAGCCTAGTCCAGGGCCCCCATAGTCAAAGGAGATGCGTGGAAAAGGGAGATAAGCCGCACAACTCCAACAATGCACTGCAGTGTCACATTCAAACATGCGGGATGCACTGGCCACAAAGGAATGGACCAGAGTGCACACAAATAGTATGCTGTGCAAGTTGAGGGTGTGTTCCCATGCATATGCTGCACTGCAGCATACTCAGTGGGAATGCACCCCTCACAGTCCAGAGCAGCATGGCCCACAGTTAGGCCATGAACAGCTGGCCTAACCCAGCCAGCCACCCACAGGTGGGCTGCAGAAGTGCACCCATGTGCACAGCAGCCTGGCAGCCCTGGTATAGTAGAGGTACCCTCTCCCATCTCCGATCGACCCAACTCCATCCCTGAAGAGTTCCATAGCATAGGACCCACCCTCTGGACCGAAATTGCACCAGAGAAAACCTTGGTCCATATCCATAGCATAGAAAGCCCTCACCCACTGCCTTGGTATGTAGACACCCTCACCCCCCCATACCTGATCTGTTGCAGAGACTGGCACTGCCCTCCACACCCTGCCATGGCCAGCCACTGACTGCACTGGACCTGAGCCAGGGTCCTGCACTCCAGAATGATCCAAGTGGCTATACCATGCATTGGGGCACTATGCAAGCTGCGGACCCACCAGTGTATGCAGCTATGTATATGTCCCTGGCAAACTGTAAGAGGGAATTGACATACCTTCAATGCATGCCTTGTCAATGCTGTATCGTCCTGCTGTCACACACCACTGCAGGCCCACACTGTCCCCAATGCCCTGTGTAACATGCCACCCTCTGGACTACTGAGGTATCCTGAGTGCCATGGGGTTCGGTATCCTGAAATGCCATTTGCAATGTATGCTCCAGGCTATGGATAGTGTGTCCGTGGTTCCCCAATTGTACAAACGAATGATAGGTAGGCTGTAACATGCCTGTTCCAGGACCTGTATGAGTGGGTACAGCATCAAATCAAATCAAATCAAACTTTATTTGTAAAACGCGCCTTTCTAAAACCAAGGCACCTGTACATAACATAATAAAATAAATCAATAAATAAATAATTAAAAACCATGTATAAATTAAAATTCATGACAGTGACATTTAAAAATCATTATATGCTAGGCTAAAAAGAAATGTTTTTAATGTTACTTTAAGCTTTGAATGGTCGGGCTAGGCTAAAAAAGAAATGCTTTCAATGTTACTTTAAAGCTTTGAATGGTCGGGCAATCTTGCACCTGACGAGGTAGAGAATTCCACAGGGTTGGGGCCATAAAACTAAAGGACCTGGCCCCAGATGTCTTTAAATGAACCCTGGGAATCTCTAGCAATCCCTCATCAGTGGATCAGAGAAAGCGGGAGGGACAGTAGGGATAAAGGAGATCTTTCAGGTAACTAGGTCCCTGATCGTGTAGGGTCTTACAGGTCAGCAAACTGACCTTGAAGGTGATCCGCCAGCATATTGGGCAGCCAGTGCAGTCCGCGGAGCACAGGCGTTATATTTCTGGTCCTAGATGAACCAGTCAATAGCCTGGCTGCTGCATTCTGCACTAGCTGCAAGTGGCGGATATCAATCCTCGGTAACAGCAGGTAAAGGGCATTGCAGTAGTCAAGGCGGGAGGTAATGAAGGCGTGGACCAAAGTTGGAAGATTGTCAGAAGGAACCAGGTGCTTCACCCAGGTGACATTCCTCAGGTGGTAAAAAAAGAGGCTTTGACAACTGCCGACACCTGAGATTTAAGTGTCAAACAGTCATCAAACACAATGCCCAGGTTCCGCACCTGGTCTGAGGTAGTTAGCTGAACAACCCCAAGCCATAAACCTGAAGGCGATCCGGCCAACAAACCTGCCTGTCGGTGACCTGGGCCCACAACCAGCACCTCAGTTTTTTCTGTGTTCAACTGCAGCCAACTCACATTCATCCAATCCTGGATTTTGGCGAGACAGTTGTTAAAGACCAAAATGGCAGCATCTTGGCCGGGAACAAAGGACATGTACAGCTGAGTATCATCTGCATAGCAGTGAAAACTCAAGCCATACTGCCTAATAATCTCTCCCAATGGCAGCATATACACCGCAAACAACATGGGTGCCAAAATGGAGCCCTGCGGCACCCCACAGGATAGGGCGAGTGATGTCGAGGAAAAAATCCCAGACACCATTCTCTGAGTCCTACACTCAAGAAAAGATCAAAACCAACTGAGGACTGTACCAGACAGCCCACAGATAAACTGCAGGTGCTCCAATAGCACACCATGGTCCACGCTGTCAAATGCTGCACAGGTATCAAGAAGGACAAAGATGGAACAGGTCCTTCGATCTCTCGCTATTAGGAGGTCATTTAGTACCTGGACAAGAGCTGTCTCGGTACTATGTCTCTTCCTAAATCCAGACTGGAGAGAGTCATAGACATTGTGGCTGGTCAAATGATCATCCAGCTGCGACGCGACCGCCTTCTCAATAACCTTACCCACAAAGGGCAGGTTAGAGACAGGCCTGTAGTTAGCCAGACAATCTGGGTCCAAGGAGGACTTCTTAATAAGGGGCCGAACCATGGCCTCCTTCAGAGGATCAGGAAAGATCTCCCTCTCCAAAGACCTCCAGACTATCTCGGCAAGGACCAGACTGATTTTATCCGCACAGTCCACTAGGAGATGTGTGGGGCCCGGCTTCAAACTACAGTTGGTCGGACGCAATAACTGGATGATCATCACAATGTCACTGACTGTGGGAAGGCTGAAGTCAAACCACACAAACTGGGTGTCCGACATCTCCTGCCGACCACCACAGCTCCCATTAGGGAGGGACAAGCGGATACTAGACCTGATTGTGGCAACCTTATCTGCAAAGAATTGAGCAAACTCCTCACACTGTTCTTGAGAAAAAGCACTTCCAGGCTGAAGACAGATTGGATTGCACAATCTGTCCACAGTCCGGAAAAGCTGAGCTGGTCGATTCTGTGCAGCAGCAATCTCTTTGGACTGGAATACTGCCTTCTTATGGGTGATTGCTGATTGATAGACCACATAATGGTCCATCAAACTAAGTTTGTCACAATCCAGGCCCAACTTCCGCCAGCGCCTCCCTAGCCTTCGTCCAATTCTCCTCAACTCCCTCAGAGTTTCATCAAACCAAGGAGACCTGGGGCGAAGAGTGAGGGGATGAACACGAACAGGAGCAATGGAATCCAGGGCCCCCATCACCGCCTTATAATAGGCAAGTACCAGGTCCCCTGGATCCATGCATTCACTCGGTAAACCCAATAGGTCCAGTACCACCATCAAGCCATCTGGGGAAACACCCCTCAAAGGGCAGTACCAGACCATCTCCATAGGGGCTGGCCTACTAGGGGTGGCCTCGAAACTGAACCCAATGGTATGATGGTCAGACCACCCGACTGGTTCCACCACCAAATTGGATATCTCCATCCCTAGTAAGAACACCAAGTCCAATGAATGACCACCAACATGGGTTGAGGAGGAAATAACCTGTGTGAAGCCCAGTGAAATCATTAACTGGAGGAAGTCCTGAGCAAAATGCTAGAGTTCATCGTCAATCCATGCATTGAAATCCCCCAAAACCAACCATCTGGGGGATCCCAATGTCAGGTCGACAATGAAGTCTGTGATTTCCCACAGGAAAACATTCCTGTCACCTGGTGGACGGTAGACGAGAAGTATCCTGCACCCCACACCCTCACCCATAATACATTCAAAGGAGTTGATAGTTCCCACTGGTACCTCCATGAGGCCCAGTTCTGATCTAAAACAGATGGCAACACCCCCACCCCTACAATCCATCTTAGGACGGTGTATCACCGAGTACCCAGCCGGAATTGCTGATGCCAAAACTGGGCCAGCATTCTCATTCAGCCAGGTCTCGTGATGCACGCCAGGTCAGATGATCCAACAAAATCCGCTATTATAGCAGTTTTGTTCTTAATAGACCTGGCATTGCATAACACCACCTGAGTAGGATGAGAATCCAAGGATGACCATGCTACCTGCCTGCTACAAGCAGAACCCTTGGGTATGGGAACCAGGCAGGGAGGACCCCTTTCCTGGACCCATTTCTCCCCAGGACATCTCCTTGTCCCCACCATCTCTATCTGCCCACTCCTTTCCATTCCCTCTCCAGGCCCAGCCCCTGTCCTCCTCCTCCTTCTAACAATCCCCAAAGCCCTACACCATCTAAATACCTTTGGTGACAGTGGAGGTCAAAAAAAAGGATGGAGGTCCCTGAGCCTGGAGGGGGAATAATACCTGACCATCCCTATGCCTTCCCAACACATTTTCACCACACTAAGCAAATACCAGCAACTAAACAATCCTAAGTACAAATTTAACCCACACCCAAACATACAATACTCAATTACTCTTACAAACATCCACACCTTTCCCAAAAGTAAACAAATACAATACCCTATACAAAAATGTTTAGCAGCACAGTATGTAAGTCCAAATCAGGAAACAGTCACAGTCAAAATATGTCTCACAGTTTTTGAGTTATCATGGTCTAAACAGCTCCCACCTCTTTAAGACATGACCAGATAAGGTCAGCCAGATTCAGCTCTCACTTTGAACCTGACCAACCTAGCCAGAAATTTGATGGAGAAAATAAAATGTTAGGGCACTCTCACTGCCAATGTATTTCCATTAATTCACAGAGTCAATCAGGTCCGACTCTTAGTTTTTTAAGGCAAAAGATCCCAACTTTAAATGCATAACAGGAAATCCAAAATAAGTTCAGCTTTCATCTGAACCGACCCACGACTCCACTGAGAGTCCTTTATGTCTCCAGTATTAAATCCAAGTCCAATATACAGATCTTCTTTAGAACTTCAGATCGAAAAACAGGTTCCACACAGTATCTAAACCCCACAGCTGCCTCCACAGCTATCGGGGTAGGCACAAACAATGACCAGGGTAAGCAGAAGGCCCTCCTAGCACAGATCCAGGAGGTAGCCGCCTCCTCACCTGCTGAGCCCGCGACTACAGCTCCCAGGCTAAGCCAGCCCACTAGCTAACCTCCCTGGGATGCTTAGGAAACAAATGAGCCCTTGTCCACTTTCCAGCAGACCACAAGCCCGTGCTTCCTGCCTGACTCAGCAAAAGCTCAAAGGCTGCTCTCCCCAGGTAAGGAAAGGGAATCCCCACTCACAATCCTGTAAAATACCACAGCTCCAGTTCCGTAGTATCCCTGCTCACAGTTGCACAAAACCGATGTTGTTCCTGTTGAGATTCAACCACTGAGACACTCCTACTCTCCACGAGCCCTGCTACTGCAGTTCCTTCTTCCGGATGATAGCTGCTTAATCCAGACTCCAAACTCCCATTTTAATCTTCTGGTCACATGTCTCAATAGTCCTGACAGGTAAGAACTGTAAGGCTAATCGGGTTGCAAATAGTGCTGCTGATAGCAGCATTTCCCAGCCAGGGAGGATTGGTTCCAGGTTCCTCTGGTGCAGTAACCAGTCAGAGCTGGCTTGCTCCCATGTGAGGGTGGGATGGGGAATGCATGCGTTAGGAGGTGAGAGAGCATCTGTACCCAATGAGGGTTGAAAAAGGCATTTTGAGGTGCTGGAGGGAGGTGGGGAAGCCTCCATGGTGACCTTCACCAGGTGAGAGGGATGACATGTTTGGAAGGTTGTCAGGCCTTCGGCATCGGCTATCACCTGCACTGAGCAGTGCAATGGCACCAGGACAGTGGCTCCACATGTGAGCGCCTGAGATGTATGGCCACTGGGCATTAGTGCCGGAACACAGCTTGTGCCTATGTATGACACATTCCAGTGTCCTACTGCCAGTGCTCCACCACCTGAAAATAAGATGCCATTTCTTCTGTGAACTATCCAGGCTAAATATAGCGCAATCAGCAGGCATAGTATAGGAAAATACATTGTAAAAATGTATAAAAGGAAGACCACATTGAAACTGCCTCTCAGCAGATCTGCATTGTGCAAATTCATTAGAAATAATGGGTAAAAGCATCCCAAAAGCTCTCCACAGCCATATCGGCTCTGACCAGAATTTGTTATTTAGATATGTTTTGTTTCTCACTCTCTGTAACCATGCGAGTTGCTTCTTTACATGGTAACAGTGTTAAGAATTTGCTTTGCAGAAAGTTTACTTTTCACGTGTGACAATTTCCTGCTGATTTTTTTTTCTACAGGATACAAGACTTGGCTCTTTATCAGACATTGTTACAGCTCAACAGCTCTGGACGACAGGGTATCTTATTTTTCACTTTAGACTGGTGTTTGTTCTGGGGTGGCTATTTTGTTTAATAACATTTCCCCTAAGGTTTTGAGAGTTCTAGATAGTTTGCCTGGTAGAGCCTTATTGCTGGATTGCATGGATGCTGTTACCTATAGTCTTATAGAGGTGTACGTCCCTCAGATAAGTTTGATAGGGTCACCCTTTTTAAGCTGATTCATCCATTCTCATATACTTCTAAACTAGTTGTTTTTTGGCGGACTTTAATTGTCCTTTACAACTCCAGGAAGAGGTGCCAAAATGCTTAAGTTGTTTTGTGACTCCCTCTGTTTACTACAGATTTGTAAGACTGTGTAGTTAGTTGAGTCATATCACTCACAACATCCTTCTGAAGGCAAACATATTTTAGGTGGCTTTTGCCACAATGATAGATTATTTTTTTGTCTCCCATACCTGCTTTATTACCGACTACAGGAAATTACCTGTGGAGGCCTCTGATCGTATTCTGATGAACTGCTCTGTCGCGGTTGCTCTGGAACACGTATTGGAGAAGTTTTGTTGGCTTTTAAATAATACCGTTCTTTCTGTTCCCCACTTTCCAAATGCTATTAGGGAGTTACTCTGGGCTCGCACCTCAGTACTTCATTTAGGTAAGGACTTGTCTCTTTAGTGGGAGGATACTAAGTGGGATGTTGGCAATTTGGCAAAATGCTTTTCTGTCTACGTCTCAGCATGCTCATGTGAAATAGTTGGACTTACGATACCAACTGTATAATTTAATTTCCCTTCAGTATTTCTTTCCACTCTTAAATACAGTCTCTTAAATCTCAAATGAAAGCACTGCAATATGATCGAGTCAGGTCTTTGTATTTTGAGCAACTATGGGACGCAAGGTCAACATCTGTCTCAACATACTTCTCAAAGTTGCTCATTTAGAAAAGGATAATGCACTTTTTTTTGTGGTTAAAATTTGTTTTATTATTTTTAGTTTTAGAAAACATCACATGGCGTAAACAAGCAGATGCAGTACATAGACTAATACAGAGCAGATAGCAATGCACTGTTTTGGTTGATCAGGAAGGGACCATTTATACATCTAAACAGCCATGTTGCATGTTGTTCAGGACTTTTTATGCTCTTCTAGAAACACAGAAGTTGATGGCAGAAGGAGACTGCTAGGTCCATCTAGTCTGCCCATTTGTTTTAGTCCTATTTTGACACTCTAGTTGCCCTTTGTAGTCAGGGCTCCCCTGTGTCTATCCCATGCATTCTTGAATCCCCTCACAGTGTTGACCCCCACAACCTCTTGGCGCAGGCTGTTCCAAGCATCCACCACTCTTTCTGTGAAGAAAAACTTCCTGGTGTTGGTAGAGAACCTTCCTCCTTACAGCCTGAGGTCATGTTCCCTGGTCCTAGAGCTCTTCTTGAAGTGAAAAAGTTCCTGTGCCTGTACCTTGCTAATGTCTTTTATTTACTTTAATGTTTCAATCATGTCCCCTCTCTTTCTTCTGTGCTCAAGGGAGTACATGTTTAGTTCCCTAAGTGTTTCCTCCTAGGACATGTACTGCAGACCCTGAATCATTTTTGTTGCCTTTCTCTGTACTGTTTCTACCTGGTCAATGTCCGTCCTGAGGTAAGCCTCCAGATTTGGACTCCATATTCCAGGTGCACCTGACCAGCGATCTATACAGTGGTAGTATCACCCTCTCTCTCTCTCTCTCTCTCTTCCTGTTTGTGATTCCCCTCCCAGTGTAGCCCAGAATTCTGTTGGCTTTCATTGTTACCTTCTCACACTGCTTACTAACCTTCGGGTCATCTGAGATTATGATTCCCAGATCTCGTTCCTGGGTTGAGACTGCCAGCCTTTCGCCTCCTTGGTAATACTCCTTTCTTTGATTTTTCTTTCCTATGTGCATGACCTTGCACTTTTTGGCATTAAATCTCAGCTGCCATACTCCAGACCATTCTTCTAGTTTCTTGAGATCAACTTCCATCTTGCTCACTCCTTCTAGGGTGTCTACCCTGTTACATATCTTGGTGTCATCTGCAAACAGACACACTTTTCCTTCCATTACATCAGCGATGTCTGCTATAAAAACATTGAAGAGCACAGGCCATAGCACTGAGCCCTGGGGCACCCCACTGGTCACCCTGCCTTCTGTCGATTGAGCTCCATTAACCTGTACCCTCTGGGTTCTGCCTTGTAACCAGTTTTGTACTCATATGACTACTTCTGGACCAACCCCTGTGTGCTCAAGCTTTTTTACCAGCTTTCTGTGTGGAACTAAGTTGAAGGCCTTACTAATGTCTAGGTAGACCACATCCACTGCCCCACCGCTGTCCACTATTTTTGTAGTGTGTGGGTTTCTAGTTTCCCTGGATGCTGCAGTCCCTCATTTCTTATATTCCTAAGGCCTGCCACAGGTGTCAGCCACTGATAATGTCTTTCTCACCCAACCCTTTTGTGCAGCAGATACTGGTACTGCAATTTCTGCCCTGAAGAAAAAGACTTCTCTAAGAACTGATGGTTTGACAATTGACTTTTATCAGCCCTTTGCAGCTTATTTGGCTCCGATTTTGGCCTTAGTTTTTTTTTTAATCATATAAGATTTTATTGATTTTGTCTTTTCAATACATCCAGGGTAAAAGCAACGATGTGTCAAAACACACACATAGATCGAGCCATTGGTACAGAGACTGTCAATTGGTATTTATCAGGATACCACATTAGATGTCTGTGGATAATAGATCCTGGATATGTTACATATTTAACATCTAGTCGTCATTTACATTCTAATTGTAATGATACATATCAAACCTGGGTCACTGTGTAGGCTCTGAAGTAATTCAAAATAAGCTACTGAAGTTGAACAGCCCATTATTCAGCTTCACTCCCTTTACATATTTACCAGTGGATAAAACAGATTCCTAAGGTATGAGTAAGAGGAAAGGTTAAAAGGAGAGGAGAGGCAGAATGCATGAATAATTTTAGGGAGATAAGGTGAGGACTCCATTTTCAACAGAACAGACAGCTGTACAGGAGGACGGGGGTAGAGAAGATCACTGCATTTGGGGATTTTTTGGAGAGGGAAGGGGGACTGCACAAATATGCAAATGCAGGTATGCGTCTCATTTCTTATGGTATCTAGCAAGATGACCTTTACCCACTGTGGTGAGCCTCTCAAAAATAGCTAGCCTAGCTATGGCTGCCCACCAGGCAGGGATCGAGGGGGCGGTAGGTTGCCTACATCTCATCAGGATAGCCCTTTTGGCCTCCATTACTGCAGCAAGAGTCCATGCTTTTAGTGGGACAGATTATGGGTCCAAAGCAGAATTGTCTCCTAAGAGAAGGGAGTCATGAGAGTGGGAAATTCTTTTGCCCACAGTCTTTGAGCCATCTTTCAGTACTATAGACCAGAATTCTTGAAGGGCAGGGCAAGTCCAGAGGATGTGAAGTAGATGGGCTGGGGAAGACTGGCACCTCCAGCATCTGTCGTGTCTCAGTACTTTAAGTTTGCAGAGCAAGGTGGGTGTTCTATATCATCTAAGAAGAATTTTCAACTGTATCAGCTGGCTCTTAGCATCCTCGTAAGCTGTATGTACCACCTTTAACCTGATGGGCCATTGCTGTGGGGGAAGGGGGTGCTGAAGTTCTTTCTCCCATGCCTCCTGACATGCTGAGGTGGTATCTGGCTGAGAATCTCTCAGTACTTTGTAAATGATTCCCACAAGTCCTTGACCTTTCCTAGGCTTGTGAAGTGTGGTCAAACAGCTCCGTCCACCCTCATCATTGTGTTTGGCCAAAAGGGGAGAGAGGGCACTTCGTATCTGAAGGTATCTCCAGAAATCTTGCACCTTCAGGTCAAAGCGACCCTGCAATTGTTCAAAAGACATCAGAGTTTTACTATCTGGGAGAAGGAGGTCTCCCACTGCGCAAATCCCTTTGGTGGCCCAATGGGGCCAGTTCAAGGGTTTACGATCTACCATGATTAATCTGTTATTCCAGAGAGGGGCATATGAGATTGGGTGGAGGTGGTCCACACTTGGGACACCTGTTAGGGCCATTGCTCGATGCCATGTTTTACAAGTCTCCTTCATAATTGGAGTAAGTTTGTCTCCGATGGATTTCTTATTGGTTAACAGGGAGAAAAGAGAGTTACCTGGCGTAAGGGCAGATTCTAAAAGAAGCCATTGCAGGGGAGGGGCAAGGCTGGGGAAAAACCAGGCAGTTGCTTGGGCCATCTGAAAGGCTAGATGGTAGCCCACAAACCAAGGGAGCCCAAGCCCACCCCTAGACCAGTGGGTGCGCAGCTTTGTGCGACCCCAGCGGGCTGCTTTACCTTCCCATAGAAAGGAGAAGATGAGCTTACCCAAAGAGGAAAATGGCTTATGAGACAAGGGGATTGGGAGGTTATTTAATAGATATGAGACTCTTGATAGTATAAATATATGTACTGCCTCTATTTTGCCCTTGAGAGACAGTTGCAGTTTGCGCCATCACTGAACATCAGCTGTCAGGGCTGTTAGGAGAGGATAAAAATTGACCTTTTCAAGGTCACACCATGCCGAAGAGATAAATATCCCGAGGTAGGGAAAGCCCTGAGGGTCCCAGATGATGCCAGTGCCTGCCAGGCAGGCCGTACCACACTTTGTATTCAACAGGGAGATAATTGTCTTCTTTTGATTAATTAGCAGGCCAGAGAGAGAGAGAGAGAGAGAGAGAGTGAACTCTTACAACACTGATAGCACTAGGGGTAGGGAGAGCTCTGGGTTAGACATTGTGAGTAGCATGTTGTCAGCATAAGCATTGACTAAAAAAGACTTGTTTTTGACAGTGATCCCAGTAATATTCGGGATGTCCAGGAGTTTCCTAACTAGCGGGTCAAGGGTTATGATGAAAAGAAGAGGGGAAAGGGGGCATCCTTGCCTGGTACCCCTTTGTAGCGGAAAAGGGGAGGAGATATCATAGTTGGTGACAATTCTGGCCATTGGCAGGTGATATAATGTGGAGACCTGAGAGTGGAAGTGAGAACCAAATCCATAGAGATGAAGGACATTATGGACGTAGTTCCACTCTAAGGAGTCGAACGCCTTGGAAAAGTCTATTGCCAGAGCTGCCATAGAAGTTGAGGAGTGGAGCGCCAGCCACTTCAGACTGAGAACAAGGCATAGATTTCCACCCCAGATTTTCCCTTTGAAAAAACAGATTGTGAGGGATGTATTAAAGTGGAAAGAACCTGAGTTAATCTGTTTGCCAGCACATTGGCTAGCAACTTGGTATCCACTGAGTGCAATTAGATGGGCCGAAAGTTGGCACAATCCAATGCATCCAAAGACTTTTGGGGAATTAGGGTTATTAGAGCTTCCCGTATAGTGGGAGTGAGTACAGCTGTGCCCTGGGCCTCATGCAAAGCATGCAATAGGGGGTGGTGATCTCAGTCTTAAGAAGTTGTTAGAGTTCTACCGTCATTCCGTCTGGTCCTGGAACCTTTCCCTTTGCAATTTGGAAAAGAGCAGACTGAAGTTCCTCAGGAGTGACAGGTGCCTCTAGAGTAATACAGTCTGTTTACAAGAGTTTGGGAAGAGAAACCCCTTTATAGAACTCCAACATGCGTGCTGAGAGCTCATTGACCGAAAGTTTGGATTGGGTCTGGTATAGAGCCTGATAAAATAGCCACATCGTCTCATTGATATTTTTAGGCGCCGAGACTATCTTGCCCTCTTTGTTCTTAAGTGCAAGTATTCTGGATGAGGCCTGCTACTTACGGAGGTGATAGGCTAACAGCTTGCCTCCTTTGTCCCCACGCGCCCATGACTTGTGTTTGGAGCGTAGAAGTTGCCATTCTGCTTTACTGGTTAGTAGTGAATTTGTTTGGTATTTCAAGCCTAAAATGGTGGGTAGGAGGGGGGGAGTTAAGCAGATGCTGTATCGAGGCTTTAAATTGCCTCTCCAAGGTTGCGAGTTCGGCTTGCAACTGGCACAGTGTTTCCATCCGGGCCTTGTTCTTGGCTGCTATAAAGGAGATGATTCTCCCCCGAATGACAGCTTTGAAGGCTTCCCATATGGTGGAGGGTGAGCCCTCGTTAGAGGTGTTGAAAGAGAAGTAGGAATGAGCTTCTTCTTTTATAAATGTCTGGAAGGCACTATCCTGCAGCAGTAATGGGTTACACCTCCATCTTGTGGTGGGAGCCCCCTGCCCTGGAGGAGAGAACAGAATCGACACATGGGCGGGGTCAGATATAGTAATACTGCCAATTGAGGCTTCCAGAATTTCAGGTGCGGCCACATAATTAACCAGCCAAAAGTCTAGCCTACTATGAGTATGATGGACTGCCGAATAGAAAGAATAATCATGCCCTTGTGGATTGTTCCTCCTCCAGGGATCACATAAGCCCCATTCCGCCATAAGTTCAGTAAGGTCCGCCAAGTTCTTGGGGTGGGTTTGTGGGATGGGGAGGGATTTATCAAGAAAAATATCGAGGACCAGATTATGGTCGCCTCCAAGTAAAATCGGGACATCCAAAAAGGCATTTGTGAGATCAGTAAATGCTTGTCTTAAATCAGGATAAGTTTCCCCTGAGTCTGTATTGTGGCCATATACGTTGGCCAGCAGTACCCTGCCCCCCGGTATGAGATTCTGACTGCCACCCATCTTCCCTGAGTCTGTACATTTATCTTCCACCACCCATGCTGAAGCTTTGCACAGTAGTATAGCAACTTCCCTAGATTTAATAGTGGCGTAGCAAGCAACAACTGAGCCTACCCATAATTTTTTAAACCATTGCACGGTTTTGTTGGTTAGGTGTGTCTCCTGGAGAAGGGCTATGTTAGTATCCATAGTATTCAAAAATTGTAGTACTTTAGTGTACTTGGCCGGGTGGTTAAGCCCTTTGACATTCCAGGAGATGCACTTCCAACCCTGAGCTGCAGAAGAATTACTAGCCATCATAATCCACTAGTCAGGGAATTGGAGAAAAAGGAGTACTCACCCAAGAAGAGAGAGAATGACAGTAGAGAGAAAGAAGAGGTCACCTGGTTAATGGCTCAGACTGGAGGGTCCCAAACCTGGTATGTGAGGAGGAGGAGCAGGTGTGTAGAAGAGGATGTGAGAGGAGCTGTATCAGCTGTTATCAACTGGAAGAAGCCTGGTCAAATAGGAAGGAAAAGATTATACACTATGTTATTGCAAAATAACAGTATACAGTGCATGCAATAAGACAATTATAACACTAGTAAACACACGAAACAGTATAACAAAGTTAATGATGCTGAGGCGAATGTGTGAAGGAGCCCCAAGCACCCCGAGCCACACTGCTTCAAGCACCATAAAAAGTGGAAAGATCACACCTATATGGGTGATCTGTCCCAACCTGGCCTCATAGAACCATTTAAAACTAGGTCCGGAGGGTCCAGGTAATCCTAACAGCATCCAGCCAATAGGCTGTAAATAAGGTTGTTAGCAGCTGGAAAAAAAGGGGGGGATATGCAAAGGGGGGAAGGTAAGACGGAGGGGAATGCCTCCCCACACTTGGGGGAGCCAAGAGGAGGAGGGGGGCATCTGTCAGCCACATGATAACTCTTAATGGCTATTCAAGAATTCAAGAGGGGTTAAAAGGTACCAAAAATGCTCTGTTGTTTGCCAAATATCTCTGGTGTTGGTGAGCATCTAGTTAAAGAATCCCCCAACTCAATCCTCTGGGACAATCATCTGCAGGAGATATGATAAGGCTAGGGGTATCTGGATTGAGGGGGGTACAGCCCTGTATGTATGTATACATATATATATATATATATATATATGTATACATATATATGTGTGTGTGTGTGTATATATATATATATATATATCTATATAGTGCATCTCCAGTTGGCTGACAGGAGTGTCTGAGGAGCTGATAAGGCGGTGGGGAGGGGCGCAACAGCGGAGATGGTCTGTCTGCGTGTCACCCAGTGTCAGTGAGAGAAATGCCAGCCAATATGAAAAACTGTGTTACCAACTTCTAATATTAGACAATTTAGAAGAGAGAAAAGTCTCAGCCAGGTGTCAGTTATATAAAGAAGATCTCATGATAACTTAAAGCCTATCAGACCACTTTGCCATCAGCAGCCTATACTCGTTCACAACTAGAGGCCACCATCCCATCCAATTGCCTTTATAACTCCCTCAGGTTACATCATGAATATCTACTTATGGGTGCTTATCCTTATCCTAATCATCGCACTTCCCCAATTCTTTTCTCACCCCCCACTTCCCACTCTCACAGTGGAAGAGCCTCATATATGGGACCCCAAAGTCTGGTTCACTAATTGCCCACACAGAATGCCTCCCCCCCCCGGTACCTCCAAAATTCCATCTTCCCTGATCTAGTCAGCAGCAATTATATCCCTAACCTAAGCTGCACTGCCATCCGGACCACCTTGGAATTTCACCCTCTCTTGCCACCCGGTCACTCCCCACGCAGCCCCCATCCCTCTTTGTCTCCAGCCCTGGTAGCCCACCTTGTCCGCACCCTCCCAATACCAGTCGGGCACACCAAAATCCACACTACTCTATGCTTCCATTGCTCCGTACCCAAACTGCTCTGGATAGCTCTTCTTCCGCATTCTCTCCTCCTACTCCTACTTTCAGGTAACGTACATCCTAATCCCAGACCACCTTCTCCTGGAGTTACCAAGAAGGGCAGGTACGGCAGCCTTCTACTGGCCTCCCTCAATATCTGCATCCTACTCAGGAAGTTCACTCCACTCCAGGGCTGGATCACCCAACACACCCCTGACATTCTTGCCTTATCAGAGACCTGGATCTCAAAATATATCCCAGATGCTTCTGTCACCCTCAGTGACTACTCCATTTTCCGAACAGACAGGTTAGGCAAGCGGGGAGGTGGATGTGCCATCTATGTGAAAACATCACTGCAAGCCCTCTCAGTCTCCATTCCCCCTCCATCCCATGGTGCCCAAACCATAGCCATTAAGGTCACCCTTGGCAATCCGGGTAAAACACTATACATTACGACAGTATACATCCCCCCACAAACCAAAAGTCAGCCTTTGATTCTATACTGTCCAGCATCACCCATCTCCCTCCCATGAGCGAAGTAATTATAATGGGAGATTTCAACATCAATTGGCTATCCATCACATCTGCCACCTACAAAGATGTCATTCTAGCTTATGACCTAGCCCAGGTTGTCCAGCCCCCCACCAGACATGACCCTAGAATTGGGTCCTCCACTCTTATCGACCTCATCTTTACTAACCACCCCAACAACCTCTCCAAGGTTAAAGTGCTCCCTGACATGATAAGTGACCACTCCCCGTCACCTGCTGGTGGTCAAATAAACGCCCACCCAGCCTCCCTAAAGTTACCATTCAATGGTGCATCAAAAAAGGAGCCCTCTCCCGCCTCAAATCGTACCTTACTTCCTGTGACTGGTCACCTATCCACAATTCTCAGACTGTAGACGCTGCCCTCATCTCCTTTATTACCACCTTTAACACTGCCTGTGACATCTTTGTCCCCTTCACAAAGCGGATTATAAAAAACAGGATACCCCATGGATCTCACAGTCCCTGCTTGAACAGATGCACCACAGAGATAACCTCTGGCACAAGGCCCTGAACGCCCAGTTACCCCAGGACAGACAACTCTACAGAGAGACCAGAAACAAATGCACCTGAGCCATCCAGCAAGTAAAGACTACTTACCATAAGCAAGCCCTCACCACCACCTAGGGCTCAGGGAAAAACTTCTGGAACAATATTAAGGAACTATGCAGGAAAACCATCTCCCCTGCCCCTATGCAGCTTCAAGTCAAGGGGGCCCTCACCCAGGACCCCACAACCATCTCCAATGCCCTAAATACCACCTTCTCAGACCTCGGTCACATCCTTCTACAAAACTTCTTTGACTCGATCCCTAGCTGCCCCTTGGGCATCTCAGCCACTATGGCCCCCCCCTCCATTCTGGCTGTGAATCATCTCGTGCAGGGAGGCTAAGTGCTACCTCTCCAATGCCTTGAGAAAATCGCGCTATAGCAGTGATTCACTTGACCTCAAAATTCTCCGACTAACACTAGATGTGACCCTGCCACATCTCACCAAAATACTTAACTGGTCACTACGCCTCAGCCAATTCCCCTCCCTATGGAAAAGAGGAATAATAACACTGATCCTGAAAAGTGGTGACACCACTTCCCCCAGCAAATACCGCCCCATTTCAATCCTACCCCCCCGAAGGCTCTCGAAAAAATTGTGTTGGACCAGCTCACTGATTACTTGGCCAAACATAATCTGCTCTGCCAAGAACAACACAGCATCAGGAGGGGACACAGTACAACCACTGCCCTACTCGAATTTACATCATACATACACAAGGCCCTGGAACAAGGGTCCGTAGCAGGTGCAATCTATTTCGATTTGACCAAAGCATTTGATACCATCAGTCTTGCACTACTTCTCCACTCCCGTCCCTCCTACCATTTCTCCCCTGAGGCCACCTCCTGGTTCAAAGACTATCTCTCTGGCTGGAAGCAACAGGCCAAAATTAACACCACTCTGTCCTCTAACAGGCCAGTCCTAACAGGTGTCCTGCAAGGGTCTATTCTAGGGCCACTGCTTTTCACTCTCTTCCTAAACTCCCTCCCTCAATCCTGCGGTGGGAAGCTCTTACTCTATGTGGACGACACCATAGTTTTCTGGAAACACCCCCATCCTCACTCCCTCCAAACTGCCCTACAAGGCTTTTTTAGAGGAATAGAATCCTGGCTCACTGAACATTGCTTTGTACTCAACTACAACAAGATGAAATCCATGATATTTGCCCACGACCAAAGCCCACTCAGTAGTGCCCCTCTAATCATATCAAACTCACAGGGCCTCCTTCTTGAACAGGTCTCAAACTTCAAATATCTGGATGTCACTCTGGACACATCCCTCACCTACCACACACACATTCAACACCTTTCCTCCTCTGTTAACCCCAGACTGGGGATTCTATACAGACATAAGCGCTGCCTACCGCCTCAGGCTTTATGTTTGGCTGTATCCTGCTCAGTCCTTTCATTGGTGGACTATGACATTGTGATCTACAGCACCGCAGACCAAACTGCCCTACATTGCATCAACCTAGCTCTCAATAAAGCTTGCTTACTGGCCATTGACTGCAATAGATTAACCCACACATGCGAGCTCTACAAGCTTGCAGACTGGTTGACTTTTGAAGGGAGGCTTAAGTATCACACTTGCCTCCAAGCCCAAAAAATACTTATGAATCTAACACCCGAAGGCCTCCACCCACTCATCCAACCAGTCCCACACAGAAGGACCCCTAGACGCCCTGCAAACACCTCCCTCCTAGTCCCCCACTGTAGGACCTCCCTAGGGCAAAGGTCTTTCCATTATCATGCTCCCCTCTGGCTTAATAACCTACCACCCTCCATCTCACAGGCCCCCAGTCTTGGCCAATTTAAAACTGGTGTCAGGAACCTTCTCCTTGACTCTGTGGCTTGTGGCTGTAGTCGATACTCCTCCCCCCTTGTCTGAAGCACCAAAGGAAGCGATTTGCAAGCAGTCTCTGGCTCCAGAGCAGGGAGAAAAACCTCAATGTTAAGGATAAAATGTCTAGCTTTATCCCATGACTACTTCCTCAAGTCCTACAATCTTGCTGAATATAAACTCTAACTCAGGGCTCTGTTGCTGACCCTCTGCATCTGTAACCTGACATGTCTCACAACTGTGACTTAGGGTCTTAAGCTCCTAGATGTGGTAACCCACCAATGTAAACACACTGTGCTGTGTAACCTATGTATAATATTATTAATGTAATGTTTGTGCTTTCTTGTACTGACGTGGAGTCTTTGCAAAGGAGTCTATGACTCAAAGAATTGTAATTCCAATTCTCTCAATAAATAAATAAAAATAAAAAAATAAAAAAATCTTCCATCTGTCCCAAATGTCCCATGATCTTCCAAGTGACTTTTATCAAGTCTGCTAGGGCATTGGTGGTGGTGGTGGTGGTGTGGGGGGTGGGGAGGGTGGCCAGGGCTTCTGCGAAGGATTTGGTTCCCAGTTTGAGTAGGTCAGCCGTTAAGGCCAGTTCTTCCTTGTCATTCTCCACTGTGGCTGCCCAATTCAGCGGGGCAATGTCGTCTATAGGTTTGTCGAGTTCAGCGTTTGAGGAAGTGTAGATTTTGAATCTTGTTGGCGATGTTGATTCTGCTTGTGGAAGCTTAGCAGGTGGGGAGGCTGATGGCTTATTATTAGTTAGCTGGCCTGGGCTCCATGGAACATTAGCGTTGCTGGGCAGTAGTAGAGTGTTTGGGTTGATCTTGCTTCTCTGTTGTTTCCAGCTCCATAGATGAGCATCTGATAACAGACAGCGGGGTGTCGGCAGGTTGGTGTCTTGATTCCTTGGGTTGCTGGAGAACTTGTAAGGGAGGCATGGTGGGTATTTTTGTGGTGAGACCAGTCCAACTGTGGTTGTCTTCCTCTCAAGACCATCACTCAAGCTGATCTGTTCCTTTACCCCTACGATCTCCCGGAACCCAAAGGTGTCTGGGAGATGCATTCCAGGATGTGAGGCCTGGCCACTGGTTGTTGATCCACGTTTCAGCTTCTTGTGGGGACTTGGCAAGGAAAGCTATCCCATTCTTATATATATATATATATATATGTGGTAAACTTTTTAAAATGGTATTGAAAGTAGTTAGCCATAAGAATTCTCTTTCATGGACCATACACTCTTCTTCTAGCAGCTACCTTCTAGGAAAGATCCCGATAAAAGGAAATAGTAGTTCCTCTCCATGTCAGCTCCCCCATGTCCTTGGTAGCCTGAAGCAGCCTCTCCTTCACCGAGTATCTCAAACATTATGCTATTATAGTTCTAGGGGCTTTGGAGGTGTCCAGTCTGCCAGCCACCCTGTGAGCTCTTTCCATGCCTAGCGGTTCTCTCCATCTATCTCCCAGTAGTTGGGGCAACCAGTCATTAAGGAAACATTCCATGTTTGGGCCTTCAGCCCCTTCCGGGACTCCCAAGATTCTAATAGTATTCCTCTGGCTCTGTACCAAAGTCTAGAGAGTTTGGCTTCATGATCCCTGAGACGCTGCAGTACTGTGATGTGCTGCCTCTCCATCTCCTCAGTTCTCTGCTCCAGAATGTTTTGTTTATCCTCCAACCTTAGGGAGGCAGTATAGCACAGTGGTTTAAGGCTCTGAGCTGCAAATCTGGTGACATCCAGAAAAATCAGACCTGGGTTTGGATCCCACAGCTTCCACTTGCATACTATGTGACCCTGAGCAAGTCACTTAACTTCCCTGTGCTCCCAGGTCGCTCCTGTAAAAAAGCTTTCAGCTTAGTGTGCTACTCCTGGTTAAACAACTAAATAATAAATAATAATATAACCTATGTACATCTGCCACATTCCCCCGCCAGAGATGCCACAATATTGTCCACTCTAGTCACAAGGGCTTCCAACATCTTTGTGATGTTAGAGAGAGCATCTCCTAGTTGGGCCTGATCATGAGGCGGCTGAGCAGTTTGCACACAAGGCCCTCCTTGCACGTTGTGCCCTGAGGCATCCATCCCTTTGGTACAGTAAATATCGGGTATGCAGTGGGACAGCATCTTGTAGGTTTCTTTCATATGTCTGCAGCTGAGCAAAAATCACGACCTGTCAAGCTGTAGTTGGGTGCAAAAATACCGGCTGACGTAGTCACAGGCGAACTCATACCCCCGCGCTCAGGCCTAAGCGGCCTGTCCCGACTGTGAGGACCCGAGATATAGGCGCTACGAAATTCACTTATGCAGCATGGCTCCCCCAACTAAAAGCATCAGGATGGTGGCGGCAGAGGTGGGGGGGGGGGGGTTCCAGTTGCTATAAATGGATTCAGTCCAGCATTGCAGTAGATTGTGCTCGATTAGATGTCAGGCTGGGGCAGAGCAAAAGTCCTAAGCTGTCATTGCTGTTGAGCCCAAGCCACACCCCTTGGCCTTAGAGTTTAAATATTTTTTTGTTGCATCTCTCTATTTCTGGATCTGCTACTGATGTGATTCAGATATTTTTATTTAAGAAGTGTGGGCTGGTGGAGTTAAACAACTGGTGACCATTTGTTTCTTAAATACTGATGCTAAGCTTTTTGTCAAACTTTTCTGTACGTGTTTGGCAGCTGTTCCATCACCTTATATCACTGCTTTTCAGACTTGCACAATTCTGGGCCAAAATGTTCAGGATAATTTGTTGCTTACGCAAGAACTTATTGAATATTTTAATAGGGAGAGTAAAGGGCATTTCCTGTTTTTTTTTTGGATCAGGAGAAGGCCTTTGATAAAGTTCCTCATGACTATATTTTCTTGTTTTGCAAATGTACGGGTTTTCATGTATAATTATTGCATGGATTAGACTCCTTTATGCTTACATTTTTTTTCTTCCAAATGTAAATGGGTTGCTGGGATCTCAAATACCCTTGCTTCGGGGAGTGCGACAAGGGTGTCCTCCTAGTCTAATATTATATGTATTAACGTTGGATCCTCTGTTGTGGGCAATTAATTTTTCACCATTTGTTCATTGTATTCCGCATCCCTTACCTCTGACTGAAGTTAAAATTTCTGCATATAGTGATGATATTTGTTTATTCAGGATGTATATTCTGGGATAGAAGCTGTAACAGTTGTTCAACACCTTGCTACATTTACGGATTGCCAGTTTAATCTCAACAAATGTCAAGTGTTGCCTATAAAAATTCACATGGATTTTCCTCTTGTTATTAATGGAATTAAGGTTTCTTTGGATCCCACTAAAATACTGGGTATTTATTGTGGTCAGACAAATTTGCCTTTGTTTAGCTGTGAAGAGGTTTTGGATGCTGGGGTCTTGCAGGTTGCCAGATGTAAATCCTAGCAACTATCCAAAAGAAAATCAATTAGTGTAATTAAAACATTTTTAGTGACCACCTTTCTTTATACAGTATTAGTGCGATATTTCCTTTGCCCCTGCAATTTGATCCCCATTTACTTAATATTTTTTTCCAGATGGTTTGGGGTGGCAGGTTGAATCCGATTAAAAGGGATATTTTGTATCTGCCCCTGACTCAAGGGGGCTTGGATATGGTTCATCCGGTCATTTTCTTTTTTAGTATTTTATTTCATCACAATATTGTACCCTGGATTTCTAGGCAACCCTTTGTTTTGAAGGAATGGGTTGCTATCTGGTTGGAATCTCTTCAGTTGGAGTGGCAAAGGCCAAAGCCTCTTTTTCAGAAATCTGCTGCTTTTGTGTCTTATTTGGACTCTTTTCTAACATTTACAAAAAGAGGAAACCTTCCTGGGTTGTCATACGTACCCAGCATTGGAAAGTCTTGTATAAATCATTGGTCGTTACCGATGTTGATATGATGCGTGGTGTTTCACCCGGCCTTAAGCAGACAGCTTTACATTATTTAACTAACAAAGTTATCCCTGCCCAATACTGGGATGCAGTCTAGCTCTGCTGTCATGGTAAACTCAATGTGAAGGATAATAATAAGCACAAAAATGTCACAGAGAGATTTTGTCCACAAACCGCTTGTGAAACTCATTTTGAAACTATTCATCATTTATATTTTAATTGTCCTTTTATTCAGCAGTTTTGGGCTTTGGTGGATAAGTCCTGGTGTGATCCTTTCTGGGCTTCTATTTCCTATGACACCCTTATTTTGGGGAATTTACATATGTTACCCTCTAAATTTGATCGGTCTGTGATACTTTTGTTTTTTCCTGTATTAAAGTTCTGATTTGGCAAGTTTGATGTAAATCTGTGTTTTAGCTCATACCATGCTTTCTTGCATGATTTAGACTGCTGCACAGAATCATTGTGTTCTGGAATATGAAAGATTTTCTAAAACGGTGTGCATTAATTGGGTGATTTTTATGTTTGCTTGCGCACATGTGCAAGAAACATATTGCGGCAGATTGCTGTATTAGCAAGTTGTGGAGGTGTGGCAATGTTGCAGCCAATATCAGTGGTCTATTTTGGGGCTGGTCTCTGTGGTGCCAATAGGGGAGCACGCTGTCAATGACAGCAGTATTGTAGTGTGCCACCAACTTGTTTGATTATGTTTTTGTCATAATGTGTACTTGGTTTGTTCCTTTGTGTTTGCATTTGAGTCTGTAAATTCCTTTGTTGTTATTCTTTGATTTGCCTCAATAAATAATTCTCCTACTTTTCCTGCAGGGGGCATTGCTGACATCCTTCCAGAGAATGGAAGAGCTTGGTGAAGTGGAGGATGGAGTGCTGGCCTGGGTGGAGGAGAATGCTTCCCTCCCCACCTTGAGTATTGAGAAAGCCAATCACTGCTTACCTGAATCCAGAGGAGCCACTTCAGAAACTGTATGTGAGATGGAGGTAGATTCAGAAAATACTGTACAGATGGTTATAGAGATGGAGGAACTGGAACATTCTGACACCTCCATGGAAAGTCTAGAACTCCCTTGGGAAAACACACCCCACAAAGGATGGCAGGATGATACAGAGTTACACACTCAGCAGAGCACAGCTGAACTCTGGCTGGATACTAAAGGGAAGTGGCTTGTGAATCAGAAGAGAAAACATGGGCGGAACCCATCTATCTTGGAGTACAGCATCGAGATGGCCTTAGTCGTAGCTGGCTAGGTGAAGAAGCTTGGGGGACTGAGATGGCTACTTAATGTGCCCCAAGTCTGTACACTTCCTGAAGGAAAGTTTGTTTATGGCAGTGTGCAACCTGATCAGCCTGCTAAGAGACTGGCTTCACAGAGTAAGGCTGCCAGATGTCTGTTGCAGGGAGGTGAAAACTCATCATTTAATTCTGATGACACTTTGCCTTTAACCCAAACAAAATTGACACTGCATTGTACTTGAAGTGCCCCCTCCTTAGAACAGCTGCACACAAGCATGATCAGCCTGCTTCTGAAGGGAACGTACAGAAAACTCCTGTAGAAGTGGTGCTAGTGGGCTCAGAGTGAAAAATGCTGCAGTTTTTCGTGTAGGAAGTGCTCAGAGATATGGGACTGTTCAGTCAAGTATCTCTGAAGGTGTCACTTTTCTGACTGAATCGGGGGAGACTCTGAAACTGACACATCTGACACATGCTGTATCAAGAAACCATAGATATGATAATGGGGACAGGGAATCCTGTTGACTTAAGACAGAATGTTGTTATCCCATCCCAGGTAAAGGGAGAGCACTTACAGAGCCTGAACAAGGACTAGTACAGACTCAGGGTGGGGGGGGGGAGCACTGTAGTTTATTTATTTTTATTATTTAACAATTGTTAAC
Organism: Neoceratodus forsteri; assembly: GCA_016271365.2. Taxonomy (NCBI): domain Eukaryota; kingdom Metazoa; phylum Chordata; order Ceratodontiformes; family Ceratodontidae; genus Neoceratodus; species Neoceratodus forsteri. The sequence continues at coordinate 1,842,939,128 of CM057449.1, forward strand.
CGGGAAAGGCACACTGAGTCAGAGCTCATTTCCAGGTGCAACCCAGAAAAATAAAACAGGGATACAATAAATGGAAAACAGCAGTAGCGAAGCAGTCCAAAGATAAATTGCAAAAACACTGAACAAATCAACAAGGTGTATATGCAGATAATAACAAAAGGGTAAACAGAAGCTGATTCTATGAGCAGCAACAACCTGCAGTTAAAATGACAAAAGCAGGTCAGGCTTGTTAGTATTTTTGTGTGGGTGGTTCATTTAGTGAGTAGTAGAGGTATATTGCACACATCATGCACAGAAAATGTGTATGAAAAGCCAAAGCTCTGGGGTTTCAAGTGCTCTGTGGTACATTTTAAGGCTTACATTGAAGATAAAGTTCTGTTAGGTCTCTCCCCACCCTTGATTCCAAGGGGAAAACAATATAATTCTGATAGTTTTTTATGGAAATGCAACTGCAAAGCTGTTTCTGCTTGAATGGATTACAAAAGTAATAAAGATAATTTATGGTCTACTACCCAGAAACCTCTAGACAGCTATACATTAGCCCAGTTAACTGCATATGCCACTTTTGTATTTACCGTGTAGCTACCCATTATAACAACTGAGATCTGAGACCTAGGACTCGATTTTCAAAGGGTGACGCAGGGCTTACATCAGACCCTGCGTTAAACCCATTTTTTGGTGCAGCTGCGCCAAACTCATTTGACACAGCAGTACCTGATTTTAGTACACTGGGTGCAGCTGTGGCAGTTTCCTCAATTTACGGCAGCTTGCACCAAAGATTTGGCACAAGCCCCATAAAAAAGGGTCCCGAAGTGGTGCAAGTTAGACCAGGATAAAACTGGTCTAACTTTCGCCATTTGGCACAGGGGATTGAAAATCCCACTCACCATCTGGGATAATGCTGCAAGCTTTGCACACTAAATGATTGGTGCACTAGGGGCTTGTGGCATCCTCAGAGCTTTGAAAATCGAGCCCCTAGTTTTCCAGTTATACTTAAGATAACTACTGTATGTAATGGTTCCTGGTGCTCTATACTGCCCATACCTAATGCATACCATTTATTTAGTTAATATGTGCTGCACTGCCATGTTCCTAGTTTGAAACAGCCATAAAAGACAATTGTTTTTAAATGGGACCCATTAGCATTCAGAGCCCCACATCCAAGTAGCCTTACTTGTGAAAGATTGACTATGCTCCTACGTACTGTGATGGATCAAATAGTAATATGGCACACTTTGATTGCTGTCCGATAATGAAAAACCCAGTGTTGGCACATGGAGTGACACAGAACCTAGTTTTTGCCCTTATGTTGCACAAATTATCAGCACACAAAACTATACTGGCACAAATCATCAAAAACAGAAAAACGTTACTGCAATACCTCATTCTGCATGCTGCAGATATGTCTAATCCAGTTCCGGTAACCACATGGCAGTTCAGGGCTCTGCATGCTGGTTGAAAGTTATTTTTAATATTCAGAAGCCTGAATTTAATTACCAAAGTCCATGCCAGCTCCACAACTGTGCTGTGCATGTTGTTTTCTGACTAACCGAGCCAACAGTAGTCCGTTCTCCTAAACTTTTCCCTCGCAGAACTGTGGCTTTCATTTTAGGTCCTCCAATACAGTTTAGGGGCACATTCATCTTCAGTGATGGCAGCCAGCAAAATTTACCTTCCAGTAACTAATTTATCAGTTATAGGCTGACATCCTCAAGTACTCTTAGCTCTTGTTCTGGAGATGTCTTCGTCTAGTCGGCCGTCATGCTTCATCCTAGGCAGTATGCTGGCACAGTGTGATTTGTGCTGCATCGTGGTCATGCTCATGTCCTGATGTGAGCTCCAATTGGCCAGCCAGTAATGGGGGGGTGCCAAAAGACTCAGACTCAAGGGGCAACCCCTCATCTGACTGACACTGAGGGTGCTGACTGGTGGTAGATCGGGGGGGCACATGAAGAGGGAAGGTGCCATTGGGCTCAGCATATGTGCACTAAGCACCACAATCCCTGCCAATTTTTAAAGGGATAGTGAAACAAAATGGTCACAAAAATGAAAAAGAAAAGGAGAGGTTCAAAAGGTGGTGTTCGTTTGAACCTCATGAATCTGAGCTGGCAACAGACCTGCAGTTTGATACAGATAAGTGCAACAGTTGTATTGACATGAACTAACCCCTGGGGGAACATGGTGAGTGTGAACAGGTCACCAGAGACAGGTGAGGTAGGCGGCTGACAGGAGCAGGAGGGGGAGGGAGGAACTTTAAATTGTGCCTAAGGGATCTCTTCTTCTCTTCAGATAAAATTAAGAGGATGCATCCAGCCAACCTCATGAATTCCAAACCCCAAAACAGAGGTCTCTGGACATCTTGAAAGGGAAGACACAGAGGAGGCATTAAATAGTGACTCTCAGATGCAGAATGATGTGCTTGTCAGTAAACTGCATGATAATGAGGAGGCAGGACCCACCAGGGATTTAGGCCACTCTACAGAACCAGCAGTGGAAGGCCACTCAATGGAACCAGGAACAAAAACAGCAAGAAACCCCCATTCAGATGAATGGTTACCTACAGATGACAGCTTCCCACCTTGACTACATGTAGATGAGAGCCCCCCCCCCCCCATGATCTCCTGTTAGGGGGACAGAAGAATCCTCAGGTCTCATCCACAGCCTGGGGATGGGAGATATGCAGATTTCTTCCATCATACATTTGCACCAGCGAAACATAGAAGCACAGTCCCTATTAAATATAAAGGAGGCCTTGAAGACATACCAGACCTGTTTATATTGCATGGGCACTAGGTCAAAACAGTAAAAACCTAAATAAAGCTTTTAAAAAACAGCACCACCTTTGTTGGCTCGGTGGTGCTGAGGGTTGAGTCACTGGACACCTTACTGCATGCTGCCCCTGTGACCCGGGTTTGGGAATGACCTTGGGTCGTCAGGGTGCTAACATGGGGGGGGTGGGAGGAGCAGGACTCAGTGAGCCAGCAGTCTGTTCTCCTCTCCTGGGTGTAGTGGGGGTGGGTGTCAGCCCCTACCGTAGTCCCATTTCCACCAGATGGAGGTCTGGTGGGGTAATATAGGTGGGTGGGGGTGGCAGTATGGGTGGGCGGAAGGGGCTCAGCTGGCTTCTAGTGTGCATATGTGCTTCCATGCACATGTATGGCTGTGTGCCAGGGCGCCGGGATGGACTTCGGGGAGAAAACCTGACAAAGATCCATAAAAAGCTATATTTAAAAAAACCACTAGTGCCTCAAAAACAGAGACAGACAAAATAGCGGTTGGTATAAACACCGACCACTACAATAGTGACCACCAGCAAAAACAGCCACATTTACTACCTAAGGACCACTACACAAGCAACCACCAACACAAACAGCCTCATTTACTGCATGTTTGGTCCTCTGCCTCCAGCACCCTCTGTTATGGGGGGCTTTGCCTACCAACCCCCCACATCTAAATATAACTACCTCCAGGAGTGAGGCAAATTGGGGATGCAGAAACCTCAGTGGGGGAGGAACTGTTGAGGGAGAAGGTAAAATTTAAGTGGGGAGGGAGACAAAAGCAAAAAAATAAAACTCAAATGTCCTGGGATCGGGAATCGAACCCTGGTCCACCAAAGCAACATAGAAACATAGACTTTGACGGCAGATAAGGATCACTTGGCCCACTCAGTCTGCCCATTTCTCTACCTACAGGATAAGCTGCAGATCCTAGTTAACCAACAGCCTATTTCTTCTTAACCCCCACAAGAATTGCCTTACAGGTATGTCTGTCCCATGTATTCTTCCAGAGTTTTAGGCCCCACAACCTCCTCAGGAAGGCTGTTCCATGCGTCCACCACCCTCTCTGTGAAAAAATACTTCCTCATATTGCCCCTGAACCGCCCCCTCCCATCTTTAAATTGTGTCTCCATGTTCTTGCACATCTCTTTTTCTGAAAGATGCTGCCCTCTTGGACTTTGTTGATTCCACTGAAGTACTTAAAAGTTTTTATCATGTCCCCCCCTCCCTCCTTTCCTCAAGGGTATACATAGTAAGTTCCTTTAGTCTCTGCTCATATGGCTTCTCTTGCAGACCCTGCACCATTTTAGTTGCCCTCCTCTGGACTGCCTCTATCCTGTCTATGTCCTTGCAGAGATGGGGGCTACAGAACTGAAGTCAGTACTCCAGATGGGGTATCACCAACTGTCTGTACAGAGAGATAATAACTTCCTGTTTTCTGCTGGTGATGTCTCTCCTTATACATCCCAGTATACCCCCAGCCCTCCCTATTGTCTTCTCACATTGCTTGCTAACCTTAAGGTCATCTGATATGATTACCCCCAGGTCCCGTTCCATTTTTGTTACTACCTCCCCCCCATTGTGTAATCTTCCCCTGGGCTTTTGTTTCGAGGTGCATTATTTTGCACTTCTTTGCATTGAATCCAAGCTGCCATACTTCTAACCATTCCTCCAACTTTGCCAAGTCCCTTCTCATCCTTTCCATGCCTCCTTGTGTATCAACCCTGTTGCAGATCCTTGTGTCATCTGCAAAGAGGCATACTTTTCCTTCCAGTCCCTCTGCAATATCACTTATAAGGACATTAAAAAGGACTGGACCCAGTACTGAACCCTGCGGTACCCCACTAGTAACCCCTCTTTCTTCAGAGTGGACTCCATTTACAATTACCTTCTGTGTCCTGTTGTCCAGCCAATGTTTTACCCAGGCTACCACCCTGGGACCCACTCCCAGGCTGGTTAATTTGACAATTAATCTTTTGTGTGGGACTGTGTCAAATGCCTTGCTAAAGTCTAGGTAGGCCATGTCCACAGCCCCTCCCTGGTCTACTACTTTGCTCACCCAGTCAAAGAAATCAATTAGATTCGTCTGACATGACCTTCCCACTGTGAACCCATGCTGCCTTGGGTCCTGTGCCCCACTGGCCTCTAGGTACTCAACAGTTCTTTCCTTCAGAAGTGATTCCATCATTTTCCATACCACAGAGGTCAAACTGACAGGTCTGTAGTTTCCTGCCTCTGTCTTGGTCCCACTTTTGTGAAGGGAAATCACATCCGCCTTCCTCCAGTCCTCCAGTACGACACCATCCTCCCATGATTTGTTAAAAAGGGTAGTCAGTGGTTTCACTAGTTCTCCCCTTAATTCTTTTAGAATTCTGGGGTGAATTCCATCAGGTCCCATTGCTTTGTCCACCTTCAGTTTTAGGAGTTCTTTCAGAACCCTTTCTTCTGTGAAAGGACTGGGATCGACACCCCTATCAAGAGTGCTTCTGTTAATTGGATTAGGCACCTCCCCCTCCTCATCTTTAGTGAATACTGACCAGAAATATTCATTCCATATCCCTGCTTTTTCACTGTCCTTTTCTGCCCACCCACCGTCCATTCTATTCAGCCTCACTATCCCTCCCTTTGTCTTTCTTCGCTCCCTGATGTACCAATAAAAGCTTTTATCCCCCTTCTTAACTGAGTTGGCTATCTTCTCCTCAGTTTGGGCCTTTGCTATTCTGACTTTCCTCCCTGCTTCCTTCTGCCTTAACTGGTACAGCTCTCTGTCCTACTCCTTCTGTGTTTCCTTTTACTTCCTGAATGCTATCATTTTCTCCCTGACTTTCCTCGCCACCTCTTTTGAGAACCATAGTGGCTTTTCTTTCATTTTTATTTGTTTATTTGCTTCACACAAAGGCTTATTGCCACTGTGATGGCAGTTTTGATGTTTCCCCATTGTTGCTCCACCTCTCCTTCTAGCCTGTTTGCTAGTGCTTTTCTAAGGCACTCTCCCATCTTGCCAAAGTCAGCCTTCCTGCAGTCCAGTACCCTCACTTTTGTATGGCTTAACTCTGTAGCTGAGTTTATCGTGAACCACACTGTTTGATGGTCACTTTATCCCAGATGGCAACCCACTTCTAGATCTCAGATCCTCTCACTGTCCCCATTTGAGAGTACGAGGTCTAAGATTGCTGCCTCACGAGTGGGTTCTGAAACTAGCTGCCTGAGGCATGCCACCTGTAGAACATCGAGAATGGCCCTTCTCTTGGATGTTGCTGCAGCAAATGTGCTCCAGTTAACATCTGGCATATTCAGGTCTCCCATCAACAGTATCTCCCCTTTTTCTGCCATCCCAAGAATGCCTTCTATCATATCCTTGTCCATTCCCTCCCCCTGACATGAGGGTCTGTATACAACCCCTGTGCAGATTGTGGTGCCATTTCCAGTCTCTAAGGTGACCCACAGTGCCTCCTCTCTTTTATTCAGTTGCTTTTATCCCTTTCTTTACACAGAGAGCTACTCCTCCCCCTCGTCTTCCCTCCCTGTCTCTCCTGTAGGTTATGTACCCTGGTACGTTAACATCCCAGGTCATGGTTCTCTGTGTACCATGTTTCTGTGACTGCTACGATATCCAGGCATCCCTCTTCCATCAAGGCCACCAGTTCAGGGAGCTGGTTGTTGCCCTCCCTGCCTGTGGCCCTACCCTCTCCACCAAGGCAGATGCTTAGTGGCACTCATCCCACTACAGGCTTTATCCCTTTCTCCCCTCCTCCCCGACAGCAATACAGCTACAGGGATAGTACTAACTTTTCCCATGCTATAGTATCCCTGTCTCTGTACTGAGTTCTGCTATTTTGACAGCGCAGTTCTAAACGTGCTGTTCTGCCTTTCTCTGTTTTCACCTGGAATGATTGCATGGACATTATTAAAGGAAGGAATGAGGTTCTACACCACTGAAAATTACACCCTAATACATTCCCAGGGAGAGACATATTATTTTATTTTCATTTGATAAAATTTATTTTTATTCAGGAATACATTTGTTAGGATGTGAGTCCCATTTTCAACAAAGTCCTGTATTAGTACAAAAAAATATATAAATTGTACAAACAACAAAACAATACCATTAACAAATATTTAAAACATATACAGTTTGATTTCAGATGTTCATGTAACTTCATCTTAATTCTGGGGAGGCTATCTATGGTCTTCAACTCTTGAGGAAGGATATTTCAAAAATGTGCAACACTGTTTTATAAGGTTATATCACCAAATCTATTAAATGATCTATACATAGACATTCTAACACTAGAGGATCTAGTATGGATTTTTATTTCTATTATGACATTTATTGTTAAGACTCCACCTGGGCTTGAACAGATCTGGGATAAATACCACAAGCTGAATGCCCCCCATGGCCTCCTTTCTACCCCATTCCACTCAATAAACTCTCTTTCAAGACTGTAACAATTCTTTTCAAGAAAGAGGGAGTACGTATTGAGGATATTCTTTACTGGCTGCAGCACAAAATGTTCCATTTTTGGTACAGTATTCCAGAACCAATACTGACCTCAGAAAATATTTGGACAGGAGAATTGAGGGTCCATGTGAAGCTGCATCAAACTGCAACCAGGCTGCAACATCTGCCCAACTATTTCTACCTGGGTTGTGATGGGGGTGGTCTTTTATCAAGGGCAGCCTAAGGCCTGCTATCAGTGGGGCTTAGGATCCCACCTGTGCAGTTCACATGACCAACTCAAGAGTGGGCTGTGTGGAGACTTACTGTAGGTCACCTTAGTCTTCATTGTAACAATGTCATGCAGTGCAATCTCTGTGATGAGCAAGGATACTCATATCGTACCTGTCCTTGAGAAGCCATTAACAAGGATGACCAAATGGACGAGGTGGAACAAGATTTAAATATTAACAGAGCAAAATGTTCTCATCAACATAAGGAAAACAGACAGACTCCATTTGCCAGAAAACTATCTGCTATGTTTACTAAACCTCCACCTCCACAAGAAACAGCTCCATCATCTGAAAAAAATCAAAACACAGTAAACCCACAAGATAGGAAAGATGTTGATGAAAGGGAGAATCAGTCACAGCCACTGGATATTGACAATGTTTCTGGTCAACTGAGAGGCAGACCACCCAAGAGACACCCCCACCACCACCCCCAAACCAAGTCCAGAACACTTCTTCAGATCTTCATTCTGGACAAGAACCTGAACAGCAGGATGGGGAGGCCCCAGTGACTGGGAAATCAATGGAGGAAGAAATGCTGCCCCCATCTGTCGCAGTAATGGAATATTTACAGATTGTAACTCAAAGCAAAAGAAAGACAGGTCAACCAAAACCAAAAATCACCAGAAGAGACCTAATATGAGGGCTCCATGGTGCCAGGCAATAGGGGTTCACCTGGCATGCTGGTGACCCAGTTCACGCCCGAGCCTAGGACAACAGGAGTAGAGAATGGGAGGGAGGGTTAGGAGCATTGACGGGATGCTGTCCTCCTGGGGGGGGGAAGGGATGCAGGCCATCTTCACTCTTGAGTGGCTCCTAGTGGCCAGCCTATGGCAATGCACATTGTAGCATGGGTGACCACACACCGCATGTGCATTCAGCCAGGACGCTGCAGGTGTGAGGCTCATTAGGCTGGGGGTGGGCTGGAAAAATGACTGCCCAACTGACCGGATGATGGTTGCTGGGTCCCCCTCCACTGCTAAGCCCTTGCAGAATGCCCTGCCAAGGCTGTGCCCATAGCCCCATACCTCGGATCCATAATGGAGTCTCAATATCCCCTTCCTTTGCTCCCGGTGGGGGCCCCTCTCCAGTGAATGGATATGACTAGGTTGTCCGGGGCCACAGAATCAGGTTAGCAGTGGATGGTAGGATGGGGACTCAGCTGGACAGTAGGTGGGGCCCTTGGTGGCCTGAAGGAGTGGTCGGTTGGGTGGTGGGGGAAGGAGCAAAAAAAAAGAAGAGTCCCAGTATAAACCAGAAACAGGTTCATAGAGGTTCATTGGGAATTTCAAGTTTGAAAAGACGGAGGTCCATAATTGAACTTGCCACCATTCAAGATTTAACAGTGGAACATAAAACTTTTCTTTCTCCCATTAAACAATCTAATCTTTTTTTAAAGATTGCTGTACTATAACTTTCCACAGCATTCTTGGGCAGGGTATTCCAAATGGCAATAATTCTCTGATTGTACTGCTGGCTCCTTTTGTGTGTTTTGTTTACTTCACCTCTTAGTTTACAGTTGTGTGATACTGTGAGGTTTGAGGTGTTTTGCAACAACAATCAGAAGGGGGTGAAACTGAGGAAGACTCTGATGTCTCCTCAATTGCTTTGTCTCAACCAGATCCCTCACTGGAAACTGATGGTGGCTCAGTTGACATGCAGATGTTGAAGAAAAGGAAGATGAGGAACAAAAAATTAATATGACATCTGTTTGAGTTTTTTTATCTCTTCCTTAATAGTATGGGGAAGCCAGTCCACAATTTCTGCATTGCTAGTCTGAACGTTAACAATATAAAAAAAATTAAGACATCAGACAACTTATGTGGTTTTACAGCAAGAAGGGGCAGACATCGTCTTCCTTCAAGATACATGGCTACAAACACAATTTGAAGTGCAGAAGGTTACCAAATCATCGACTAAAGTTCCATCTTTTTGGTACATAGGGGAACACTTATGTTCAGGGGTGGGAATTCTCTTTTCCAGCTGGGAAATAGAAGTCATAAAACTCGTGGACATCTACCTAGGATGTTTGTTTTTGATAAATGTGAAATATAATAACCTATTACTATGGTTAATATTTATGCACCACAAACTATACCCAAAAGAGTTTAACTTTTTAAAAAGCTTCAACTGTATTTACACAGGGAAAAGTATAATATTAGGAAGAGACTTTAACTCTGGACTGGTTCCTTTCAAATAGGGGATCAAAAACAGGAACATTTTTCAACGACTTACCCTTTTTTGAAAAATACTGTATAATTCAGACTGCTGGTTTAAGTGATTCTGCCAGCAAATTTAATCTACAACTCAACATACCTTCTTTATAGGTATGCAATCCACAAGGATAGATTTCATGAGTCTTTACAATTGACTACATTTAACAAAAACTGACATTTGGCCTATAGAGACCCCTGACCATAAATTGTTGAGAACAAAAAATAGGATCTGTAATACTCCAGCACACAGGCCTGGGAGTTTAGAAATGTAACACTTTCATCTTAGATGATACTGTGATTTAAAGACATTTAAAAGAGTGAATACAGGCAAATGAATCCACAGCCATAATGGGCATTTACTTACCTGGTAAAGGTGATTATAGGAGCACCTTTTACAGCAATCCAAGTAATCATTAGTGAGTTATAGAGGACTCCTTTGATAGGCTGGTGAACAAAAATAAATTTTGAATCTGATCCTCTCTGCCCCTTCCTGTTGGATCTTCCTCAGTACAAACTCTCCAAGGTATTCCTCCTGAAAAGAATCGTATTATGAGGGAGAAACATCAAAGCAACAGAGAAAAATACATGGGAAGGAATGGAAGCTAAGTGAAGTCAGATTCAGTGGGCTTTATTATCGCAAAAAGCCTTCAAGAAAAAAATGCCTTGTACTATGCTTACTTAACAACTACAATACAGAACCTTAATGATCAAACATGTAGGAACTTATAGTAGTAGTAGTAGTAAAATTTTATTTATACAGAAAAATATGCCATTAGGGTTTCGAAAATCCCTATTTACAAGGCATCCCTGTGTAAACAATCATACTAGTTATATAACACTGATCATTTCATAAAAAATATATTAACATACAATTAACTCACAAACATTTCATTTATAAATACATCCATTTTTCATGAAACATTAACACTCATGAAATACATACAAACATTACATTTAGGAATTCATTCATCAGTAATTGATTCAAATGTCACCTATAACACAAACATTTAAAATGTAACTCTCTTTTCATTGCTGATTTAAATTCTGATAATGACAAGCCAGGGTCCCTGAGGGAGGGGGGTAGCCTATTCCATGTTTTCGATACTTTATACTGGAGGGTCATTGTACTATATTTATTTTTAATTTTAAGGGTAAGATACACTCTTTCTCCACAATTTCTTAAATTTAATCCATGTTCTGGTTTTTTTAGGTTACACAATAAATAATTTAGTGATTCATTCTTATGTAAACCCTTTAGTTGAATTATAAATTTACAAACAGAGATAAACACAAAATATACATCCCAGAGTGAATTCCATGTTCCTCCTCATTGGGTGGGATGAGGAGTGCTGTAAAAGGTGCTGCTATAATCATTTTACCAGGTGAGTAAACTTCCATTGTCTAGCACAACTTTTACAGCACTCCAAGTCATCACTAGTGGGTGCTCTGAGTAGCAGTGTCAACAGATCCTAGTGTGGGATGAGGAGGAAGTGATTTGATGACAGTCCATAGGACCGCATGGTGGAAATTTGCTTTATTGTGGTCCCAGGTATTAAGCCTGTAGTTTACTGACTGTATGTTGTGCATTTATGTTCATATAATTGATTTGAACTAATAATGCTTGTTTTTTGTTTTATTTCCATGCATACCCTGTGCTTGATGTACAAGAACTGTTGACAAGAAAACATCCCTGCATTTCCCCACATTAGACGAACCCTCCACTTGAGTATACGTCCTCCAGTCAGGACCAATCTACAGTTGGAAATTGAGATACGGCACTCATTATGTACTGTTCTGCAAAAGAACAGACTGAATAATGAACTTAATTCTTTGTTTGATAGTCATCATTACCTGCTGTTTTATGGCATATGTGAGACTGAGAATTTGGAAGGAGCAGTTCTCATCCGAATTCAAAAAATATGTGGTGCAATATCTATTTGCAGTTCTCTGATGCACCTTTTGTTTTCCTGCTCTTTATGTTTAAGGATAATGTTTAATCAGCCATCCCTCCTTTCCCCTGCCACTATACTTAGCTTGATCTTCTGATCTGTTCAGTTGTGGGACATTATTCCAGTATGGAGAATTTGTGACTCTGTATCAAATATGTATGTTTACTGCATTTGTAACATGTCCTACTGAGATGCTTTTAATTACTTGTTTTTATATGATTTGGTACAAATTATATTTTCTGTCTGGTTCAACCATTTTTCAGCATGGTTGAAATCCACACGATCAAAACAAGCATTACACACAGACCCCAAAAGCATGCAGTCAAAAACCATGCTAAAATTATATAAACTAACTCCAAACTGTGCACGCTGTTTTAACCGTGTGGTTTTTGACCGCGCACCCATCCCTTCATGAACTTGATGGCATACCATGTCCCTGAAAATTCTTGCATCACTAACTGCAAGGAATCCACACTGTTCACCAGGGTAGCATGTTCTCGCAGCACCATGTGAGTAGGGCAATCTAGCTAATTATAGGTGAGTGACAGCCATGTAACCCAATCAGATGTTAGAAGCCAGTATTTATTCAGGGTATGGCTAGTAGACCAGTTACAGACATGGACAAAGCCTTCTGGTGAAGCGCTGGGGATGTAAAGCTGGCAGTGTAGATGAGTGGTAATTTAATACTAGGCATAGCCTCTTTGACTCTTTACTGAGCCCTTCCTGCACTTTGATCTACATTTTGCTTATGTGATTGTACAAACACTTAGCCCTAAGGGACATTTCTTGCATTTTTCTGTATTTATACATGATGCTGCACGTATGGATTTTTGAGATAATAAATGAACTGAATTCAGAACTTTTCTGTGTGTTATGGGTTGTGTGTGTAATTGTATTAGTAGCCGGGAGCCTCTGCATTACAGATTGATTTCATGTATTAGTTACAGCTGAGTGCTCTTCTAACAAATAAAAAAAATATAATTTGAACCTGGGCATGGCCTGGCTATGCTGAAGATGGCTGCTTAAATCTCTTTCTCCCTGGGACCTACAGCTATTATCATACATCCTTCCTCTCCCAGACAGCCATCATGTGCCACAACAGAGACCTTATTCTTCGAACATCATTAATCAGCTCTGGTAAATAATTTTTTTTTACTATATCTGAACTTCAAACCAGATTTTTCAACATCAAGCCTATCTACCTGTGTGGGACCTACAATTACGGCCGATTATTCTCTGAACACTAACTCCCTTAGCAGAGTGGAGACAATGTTCCAGCAATTAATTACTGAGATCAATGACTTAAAGATAACTTCACAGCAGAACATCACTAATACACAATTACTTGACCAAAGAATTAATGTTACAGATGTAAAAATGGTCCAAAATGAAAGCTTGATCAGTGATTTGCATGCTACCATTAGAGAACAAGACAGGGTCATCAGAAATCTACAGGATAAAATAGATGACATAAAAAAATAGAAACAGATGAAACAACCTTAGATTTCATGGTTTTCCAGAAGGCACAGAGCTTGGTGACACCAGTACACTCCTATCTCATGTACTTCCTACTCAAACTTCATCTCACCATCGAGAGAGCACATCACACTCTAAATCCGAGGCCTGGCCCAGACCAGAAACCCAGGACAATCATTGCCAGATTCCTAAACTATTCTCACACAGAACTAATCCTAAATGAGACCAGACAACTGGGAGTACTCACATGGCAGGAGCATAGAATCTCAATTTTCAGAGATTTCTCGAGAGAACTATCTAACAAACGCAGGGCATTCAATCCTATAAAACCTATTCTACACCAATGTGGAATTAAATTCGTTTTACAATATCCTGCTACTATGCATCATTTTTTAGGAAACAAGACAAAAGATTTAAATTCCCCTGAAGCCCTGTCTGCATTTCTAAATGTGACTCCCTCTAGTCTTACCTTGCCTTGTAGTAACGATGTGATGCAACTGGCCAGCATTTCAGAATGTTTTCAAACTGCTTTACATGCTTCTCCTGCAGAAATTTCCAACACAGAATCTGGCAAGTTGTCCCCAAACCACTAAAGTACATTACCACCTATTCAACTTTCGGCTCGCATTCAGGAAAAGAAATCCTCCAGCTCGCATCCTGTTAAGCACACTTGCTGTGCTAATGATAGCGCTCTAATTTCTTTCCCAGAATTGGAAGGTCATATAAGTATTAGCTTCCCTCTTACCTTTTCAAACAAATTTTCTGTGCTACACGAGGATTTGCATTCCTCCCAAGAAGATCTACATAAAGATGAATCAGACCCTCTCAATCACTCCAATAACACTATGACTGGTAAAATCTCTGCAGACTCTTTGTGGGCCGAGCTGGTGGGCAGTTCACCATCCAAATCAGATGAACCGCCAAAAAAGAAAAGGAAAGGGAAGCTTAAAAATAAAGCAACTTCTGCCACTACTGGGACACACAAGCGCAACTCCAATTGACTATTTTGTGGGTTCTCCTCCCCCTGCATGCTAGTTTATAAAGTAATTCTACCCCATTACTCCTGATGCTTACATGGCTTTTCTGTTTTTGCTCTCAACATGCAGCGTAATTTCCACAGTGTGCAACACTATCGCACCCAATCGGTATGGAATATGCTGTTTTGTACAACGTTGTAGCTAGATCTGAGGTAGCTATGCTCACAGGTTTGATCAATTGTTGCCGAGCCTATAACTTTGTTTATTTAGGTGATTTTAGTTCTTACATATATTTTAAAATATAATATTAGGTCTCTTTTGTTTATCCTGTGTGTTACCAGAAACAGAGCTTTTCAGTGTTGCGATGTACAGGCCTCTTAAAGCTATATTACCACACGACTTACAGTAACAGAATATCTGGCTGTACATTGCGATCTTAATCGATAAGTTTCATGGGCCAATTACATTTATCACTATTTCACATCTATTTACATACCACTATTGCTTTTGTGTGGATACTGTTCAAATACCGGCACAGAGCATCAACAATTATAGGGCTACAGTGGTATTTTGATACTGCATTTATTATCCAGTCCCTAGTCTCTCACTCTAGAATACTATAATAACTTCACAATTGCTCCTCAGGAGTATATCCTTCTATATTTCTTCCTTTCACACTACCCCCATCACCTCTGTAGATATACTGATACTATGCATTACTTTAGTAATGTGTTACTGATTATTTTCATGTTTCAATATATCACACAGCAGACTATTTTTGAGGCTCCTACCCTTTATATACAACACTCAATAGCCACAATGATAATCTTATAGCACATCATTACTCGAAGTCTTTTATCTTGTAAGGTTGATGAATCTTTTGAACACTTTCATAGTTGGAGCTTGCTGGACCTTTTCTTAAACCTAGTTACCCCACTATAAACACAGGCTTATATCTGGCTATGTTCAAGTTATGTGCTAATCTCATTCAATTTGGCACTCATATTACAGGCAACCATAGGCAAGAGGAGCCTACCACGCCCCAAGTGACGGCCATGGAGCCCGACGGCATCAGCGCCGTCTTCAGCGACAGCACCCAATGCTTCCCTCCCGCCCTCCTGGTCCTGCCACCTGGCTCAGCTCTAAGGAGCCTACCATGCCCCGAGCAGTGCCCATGGAGCCTGGTGGCATCAGCGCCACCTTCAGCAACAGCACCCGATGCTTCCCTCCCGCCCTTCTGGTCCTGCCTCCCGGCTCAACTCTAAGGTAAACACCGTTAACTACTCCCAGCCACCCAGCTTCTAGCGCCTCCTCCGATTGGTGTGCCTACCCCGCTGACGGCCTCTGACTGGACCGGAGATTTCAGCTCTCTCCTCTGATTGGAGCGCCTGCTCAGCCAAGCCAGCCAAGCTGCTACCCAACCCATGGAGCACTCCTGCCGGATTACCGGGGCGGCTGCTCGCCTGGGAATTTGTTCTTCTTTCTCCTGGGCTATTTTTGGACTGCATACTGAGGCCTTAGTAACTAGCACAAAAGACCTGTAATTGTAATCCTTGGTTGTGTGTTACTTATTATATTCTCTGCTACCTTACAGTTTAAGTTGAAGTGTTACAGCCTTTTCGTGTAGACTTTAAAGCCAGTTCAACCCTCGCTTTTGCTAAGCCTAGATAACCAGCCATTTTACCTACTCCTGCCTTACTTTGTGCCTGTTCTCTACTCCTGCTGTGCACTCTCCTCTACCCTCCTAACAAGCCTGCCATTCTCCCTCTGCCTAAACTCCAAAACTACTGTTTTCATGCTCCTTGGTGCCTTCCAGTCTCTGCCTTTTTTTCTCCTCCCTTCTGCAATTCTCCTACACTCGCTCCATTTTGGTAGCCTGACCCCCTCCCCCGCCCATCTAACTTCTGCCTCCCTATAGTCCTACCTCCAGAATTGCAAATTCCTGTGCTTTGTCCCGTATTTACACTCCCACCCCTTCTGTAAATTCCAGCCTGTCTCCTGCTTTCCTTTGTTCTCTTCACCTACTTAATTACCAATCTCTCCTTGCTTCCCCCCAGGAGCCTACTTTGCCCCAAGCGGCACCCACGGAGCCTAGCGGCATCAGTGCCGCCTTCAGCGACAGCACCCAATGCTTCCCTCCTGCCCTCCTGGTCCTGCCTCCCAGCTCAGCTGTAAGGTAAACACTGCTAACTACTCCCAGCCACCCAGCTTCTAGCACCTCCTCCAATTGGTGCACCTACCCCGCTGACAGCCCCTGATTGGACCGGAGATTTCATCCCTCTCCTCCGATTGGAGCGCCTGCGCAGCCGAGCCAGCCAAACTGCTACCCGACCCATGGGGCACTCCTGACGGATTACTGGAGTGGCTGCTCGCCTGGGGATTCATTCTTCTTACTCCTGGGCTATTTTTTGTCCCGCCCCCACCACCCCTCCCAGGCCACCTATTAAACGCTACTTACCCTGCCCCTTTCACCTACTCCAATCCCTCTCTTACAAGCTCTACTCCTCCCCTCTTCCACCACCCAGCTACTCTACCTAATGCTTCTCGTACCTCTTTGACTTTTCCCTCTATCTACATTACCCCTCACTAGCCTGGACCTCTCCTCACTCCATATCAGTGACTCCTGTCCCTGGTAAAATGTCTCAATCAATAACGCTTGTACTTCTGATCTCCTCCACTCTACTGTCCCTTCCCATTTTAACTCCCCCTCTAAGTTGCTACCCAGCACCCACCCCACCTGCTGTTCTGACTCATCCTACAAATGCCCCCTATAAGTCCACAGCATCCCTCCCAGCTATCTCCTGGTCCCATTTCTCTACACCCCCTCCTCCTTGGTCTATTCCTTTGGCTGCCTTCTGGCCTCTCTCTCCCATTCCAGTACCCACTCCCTCTGCACTGCCCGCCCTACTGCCGCCTCCAACCAGCGCATTGCTAAATCCCGGTCTCTCCATGTTCTACGCTACCACCTAACCATTGCCCTATTACTACTGGCTGCAGGGGATATACACCCCAATCCTGGCCCAACCCCAACTTCTGACCCCGGCCACCCCATGCCTAACCCCTCAGCCAAGGCCACCACCGACACTCGTTAATAGAATTTGAATTTGATGGCAGATAAGGACCGCTTGGCCCACCCAGTCTGCCCATTTCCCTACCTAATGGATAAGCTGCAGATCCTAGTTAACCAGCAGCCTACTTCTTCCTACCCCCACCCCCTAGAATAGCCTTATGACTGTCCCATGCATGCTTGAATTCCACCACTGTTTTTGACTCCACAACCTCCTCCGGAAGGCCGTTCCATGCATCCACAACCATCTCTGTGAAAAAATACTTCCTTAAATTACCTCTGAGCTCCCCATCTTCAAATTGTGCCACCTTGTTCTTGCACACCTCTTTTTGAAAGATGCTACCCTCTTGGACTTTGTTGATTCCCTTGAGGTACTTGAAAGTTTCTATCACGTCCCCTCTCCTCCTTTCTTCGAGGCTATACATATTAAGCTCCTTAAGTCTCTCTTCATATGTCTTGGTGCAGACCTTCACCATTTTAGTTGCCCTCTTCTGGACAGCTTCCATTCTGTCTATGTCTTTGCGGAGATTGGGTCTCCATAACTGCACGCAGTACTCCAGATGGGGTCTCACCAGCTCTCTGTACAGAGGAATAATAACTTCCTGTTTTCTACTGGTGATGCCTCTCCCTATGCATCCCAGTATCCCCCCAGCCCTCCTTGCTGCCCTCTCACATTGCTTGCCCACCTTTAGGTCATCTGATATGACTACCCCAAGGTCCCTTTAACATTTTTGTTGTTGTTAGTATCTCACCCCCATTGTGTACTCTTCCCCTGGGTTTTTGTTTCCCAGGTGCATTACCTTGCACTTCTCAGCATTGAATCTAAGCTGCTATTCATTTGACCATTCCTCTAACCTTGCCAAGTCCCTTCTCATCCTTTCCACCCCACCTTGTGCATCAACTCTGTTGCAGATCTTTGTGTCATCTGCAAAGAGACATATTTTCCTTCCAGTCCGTCTGCAATGTCGCTTATAAAGACATTGAAGAGGACCGTCCTAATACTGAACCTCATGCTACCCACTGGTAACCCCCTTTCTTCAGAGTGGACTCCATTTACTATTATTCTCTGTGTCCTATTCTCCAGCCAATTTTTACCCAGGCTGTCATCTTGGGACTCACTCCCAGGCTGGCTAACTTGTATATTAATCTTTGTGTGGGACTGTGTCAGATGCCTTGTAAAGTCTAGGTAGACCATGTCCACAGCCCTCCCTGATCTACTACTTTGGTCACCCAGTCAAAGAAATCTATCAGATTTGTCTGGCATGATCTTCCCGCTGTGAATCCATGCTGCCTTGGGCCCTGTGCCCTCTGGCCTCTAGATACTCGACAATTCTTTCCTTCAGTGATTCCATCATTTTCCTACCACTGAGGTTAAACTAACAGGTCTGTAGTTTCCTGCTTCTGCCTTGCTCCCACTTTTGTGAAGGGGAATCACATCTGCCCTTCTCCAGTCCTTGGGTACCACCTCATCCTCCCATGATTTGTTAAAGAGGGTAGTCAGTGGTGTCACTAGTTCTGCCCTTAGTTCTTTTAGAATTCTGGGATGAATCCCATCAGGCCCCATTGCTTTGTCCACCTTCAGTTTTAAGAGTTCTTTCAGAACCCTTACTTCTATAAATGGGCTGGTATCAACTTCTGTATCCAGAGTGTTTCTACTATTTGTTTTAGGTACCTCCCCCTCTTCCTTTGTAAATACTGAGCAAAAATATTTGTTTAGTATCTCTGCCTTTTCACAGTCACCCTCTGCCCACCTCCTCCCTCCCTCCCTTTATTAAGCCTCACTATCCCTCCCTTGGTCTTCCTCTTCGCTCCCTGATGTACCTATAAAAGGTTTTATCCCCTTCTTAACTGAGTTGGCTATCTTTTCCTCGGTTTGGGCCTTTGCTGTTCTGACTGCCTTTCAGCTTCCTTTTGCTTTAACTGATACAGTTCTCTGTCCTGCACCTTCTGTGATTCCTTGTACTTCGAATGCTTTCTTTTCTCTGAACCTTCACTGCCACTTCCTTTGAGAACCATAGTGGTTTCTTACATCGTTTCGTTTTGTTTATTTGCTTCACACAAAGGCTTGTTACCTCTGTGATGGCAGTTTTCATTATTCCCCATTGTTCTTCCACCCCTCCTTCCTGCCCATTTGCTAGTGCATTCCTTAGGCACTCACCCATTTTAGCAAAGTCAGCCCTCCTAAAGTCCAGTACTTTTGCCTTTGTATGGCTTGACTCTATTGTTGTGTTTATTGTGAACCATACTATTCTGATGGTCGCTAGTTCCCAGATGGCTACCCACTTCTACATCTGTGATCTCTCTTCATCTCCATTTGAGAACCAGGTCTCAAGATTGCTCCTCTCTAGTGAGCTTCGATACTAGTTGTCTAAGGCATGCCCCTGTAGGGCATCTAGAATAACCCCACTCTTCAAGTGGCTGCTGCAACTGCACTCCAGTTAACATCTGGCATATTCAGATCACCCATCAGCAATTTCTCCCTTTTCTGCCATTCTAAGTATACCTTCTATCATTTCCTTGTCCATTTCCTCAACCTGAGAAGGGGTTGTATACAACCCCATAGCGGATTGTGTGCCATTGCGGTCTCCAAATTTACCCACAGTGCTTCTTCTCCTCCCTGTTTTCCCTTTTGTTCTGTTGCTTTGATTCCTTCCCTTATGTAAAGAGCTACTCCTCCTCTCTTTACCCTCCCTGTCCCTCCTGTAGATAGTGTATCCTGGTATGTTTACGTCCCAGTCATGGTTTTGTGTGTACCATGTTTCTGTGACTGCCACAATATCCAGATGTTCCTCCTCCATCAAGGCCACTAATTCAGGAAGCTTGTTACTCAGACTACGGGCATTGGTACTCATTGCTCTCCATTATTTTATGGCTTTACCTTCTGTTGCAGCATCCCCAACTGACTTTTCTACCTCTGTCTTTTTCTCATTAAGTACCCTGTTTTGTAGGGAGAGGCTGGGATTTTCCTGCTGCTTATCAGTGCCTCCCCCCTTGACTAGTTTAAAAGCTTGCCAATGAAGCATTTAAACCAATTGCTCAAAAGACTTGTTCCCTTCCTGGACAGATGCAGACCATCCTGCCAGTATAGGCTGTTGTCCCTCCAGGTGGAACCCCAGTGCCCAATGAAGCCAAACCCCTGTGCTCTACACCATTTTTTTAACCATTTATTAAACTGCATGGTGCAAAGTACCCTAGCCTCACTCATGCCATTGACAGGCAGCACATCTGAGAAGGATACTGTGTGTGCTACTTGTCTTAGGCCCCTTCCCAATTCTACAAAGTCCTTCTGCACTGCTCTAATCTCATGTTGAGCCAAGTCATTTGTCCCTAGGTGGACAATGACGTCCAGCTCAGACTCCCATGCAGCTATTCTAGTGATTCTGAGGATGCGCTTCCTGTCCCTCCAAGCCATGGCACAAGGCAGGCAGGCACCTTACTTCAGTTTTCCCTGCTCCCCCAGTTCTATCCCCCTAATAATTGAGTCCCCCACCAGGAGCTGCTTCCTTTCCTTGTAGTGTCCTCTGCCTCCTTCCTGTGGGCCTCCCTTGTGACAGTTGTCCTCAGCCTCCTTAGTCTCCTCTGTGGGTGCATCCATAGGGGTGCTATGCTCCCCCAGAATGGTGTATGGATTGTGGAGTGGAACAACTGACTGGGTGTGCCTCTGTTCCACCATCCTCACCCTCCCTGAGCCCACTGTGGTCCAACTGCTGTGCTTTCTTCGCAACCTCTGAGGTAGTGGTGGTGGATCTGGTGCTCCCTGGATGGGGGAGGTTCCCTTCATACCATCCAGTGTGGCCTGGGGGAAGATTCCCTTACTACTGTCCAGAGTGGCCTGAAGACGGGCAACTTCCTCCCTGAGGGCAGAGAGTTGTCTGCAAATAGAGCAGCATCTCAGCCTCCAGAAAGACTCCCGGAAGACTGCTGCCCCACAGCCATTACATTGCACTACACCCCACATGTTTATCTACTTTTTGTGTGTGTGTGTTTGTGTGTGTGATTGGTTTGTTATGTAGAAATATATATATTATACAATGTGTATGCTTATATTGTCAGTGCAGTGTGCTAGAGAGGATATGACAGTGATATGCACCTTGCACTCTTGAGGAAATGATGTCAGAAGCCCAGGTATAAAGGAACTATTTCCAGGGGTGGATGGGGTGAGGGGTGGGAAGGGGTTGGGCCTAAACTGTGCCCTCACAAAACAATCAGCTAAGAGCTCTGACCCACTGCTGCGATGATTGCCTTCCTGTCAGCAAGATGCCCTGCACAACAATTTGACAGAGAAAATACCCTGCTAATCAAACAGAGAAAAATCCAGACATCCAAGTCAGACACAGGTAAACCTCCCCAGCCCCAAAACAGCCTGGTGGTTTGTGCTCTGAAAGCAGTCAGCCCCAAAATAAGTCAGCTGTGCTTTAAACTCTTCCTGCACTGAAAATCTTAAGAATTGTAACAAACGTAAAGCTAGATCCACCTCCCTCTGTTGCTTGAAAGACTGTCTTTTCCTGATAATTCTAAGTTCCTTATTTCACCTTTCAGTTAGAAGTAGTCTCCACCTGCAGAATATCTGCTACAAACCAAAGACAATTGTAAGGTTCACCTCCCTCTGTTCTGGCTCCCTTCCCCAAGGTTTACGCCTCCTCCATCTAAATATTCATAGCCTAGCCCCTAAGCTCGATCAGTTCCAGGTCCTAACCGCCCACCATGCCCCTGACATAATCATCCTATCTGAGGAGACCTGGCTAAACCTCAGCCTCCCAGATAATACCATTGCTATTCCAGGGTTCACCATCACTTGGCAAGACCAGCACTCCAGAGGTGGAGGGGTGGCTATCTACATCAGATCAGCCTTACATTTCTCTGTCTCTCTTACAAAAGCTGAACCCAAAGCTTACAAGCTTCTTATGGTGAAACTGTCCCCTTCCTCCTCATTACCCATCTTTGTGGCTGGTATTTATTGCTGCCCAGGCACGCCAACCACAACAGTCACCGACCTTCTGTGCCAACTCTCATCTCTTGCCCAATCAGGTGAACTATATGTTATGGGTGACTTTAACCACAACTGGCTAGCAGCCACTTTTAACAAAACCCGAACTGAGATAACCGCTCTCAACCTTAGCCAAACCATTACGGAACCTACACACTCAAACCATAAGTCCGGAAACCACTTCCTCCTTGACTGGGCGCTTACATCCCACTCACACTGTGTTGTCAGTTTGGGCCTCCTTCCTGATTCCATTAGTGACCACCACCTAATCTACTTGGTCCGCAAAATCCACAGAGTTAAATCCCCTCCCAAATTTATATTCCAATGGTCATATAAATCCCTAAACCTCTCCCCCCTCCTGGAAGATCTATCTCACTCTAATTGGGGCCCGAGCTCAAGCTGCTCTAACATGGACTCTGCCCTCACGCACTTTCAGAACACCTCCCTTACTGCCTGGGACAAACATGCCCCCCTGTGCCAGGCTAGAGCCCGTGGGTCTCACCTACCCTGGATATCCCCTGAGCTGATAGCTTGCCAACAAGCCCGTGACAAGGCCTGGTGAAATTACAAATCCACGCTCCTCCCAGGTGACAATATCACCTACCGCATGCTCCGCAACAAGTGCACAAAGGCCATCCACTTAGCTAAGGCTGAATATTTTAACAACACCCTAAATGCAAATCTTGGGAGACCTTCTAAATTCTGGAAAGTTATTAACTCTCTTTTTCTCCCCCCAAGCAGCAAATCCCCCACCTCTCCACCTCGCCCAAGAGACTCTACTCTCCGACCCCCTGAATGTAGCCTCTGAGTTTAATTCCTATTTCACTACTTGTGCCATGACCCTCCGAGATCCCTTACCTCCTGTAACCACACCCACTCCCCAGACAGCTATCCCCCTACCGCCTGGTCGGAACCCCTTTTCCTTCAGACACATCTCCCCCATCGAAACCCTAGATGCCCTTCGCTCCCTGAACCCCTTCAAAGGCAAATCCCCTGATGGTCTCTATAACAAACTCCTCTTCCTATCTGCCCCACCATTGCTATTCCCCTTGCAGCCCTACTAAATCTTTCATTCATCACCAAGTCACTCCCCCCTCTGAATGGAAGCATGCCACCATCCTACCCCTACCAAAAGGTGGTGATCCTACCTCCACAACAAACTACTGTCCCATCTCCCTTCTCCCCGCCCTCGCCAAACTCCAGGAACACCTAGTACTATCCCAACTCTCCCACTTTCTCTCAGAAACTAACTTCTTCACTCCAGTTCAGTCCGGTTTCAGAAAAAAACACTCTACCACCACCTCCCTACTAAGACTCACGGACTCCATCCTCACTGGAATGGACAAAGGGCTATTTTCATTGACCTAGCAAAAGTTTTCGACACGGTATCCCACTCTCTCCTAGTATCCTGCCTATCAGGGGCTGGGTTAGCAGTGTCTGCACAAACT
The DNA here is from genome assembly GCA_016271365.2 of Neoceratodus forsteri. NCBI lineage: Eukaryota > Metazoa > Chordata > Ceratodontiformes > Ceratodontidae > Neoceratodus > Neoceratodus forsteri. Next base: position 1,842,962,753 of record CM057449.1, read on the forward strand.
GGTTCAGTGCCTACCTACAAAATAGAACCCAATCCACTAAAATAGCTGACTACACCTCCCCCCTATCACCACCGGTGTTCCCCAGGGCTCAGTTCTTGGCCCCATCCTCTTTTCCATCCTTCTAAATGATCTGCCTAACTCTTGCTCCTCTACCACAATCCACATGTATGCTGACGACACAGTCCTCTTTACCTCCGGCTGTACCCACGATGAAGGCACCTCTAAACTTCAGACCGATTTCAACAAAATACAACACTGGTTCAACTCCAACCAACTCTCCCTAAATACCAAGAAAACTGGCTCTATGTCTTTCGGCACTAGACAGCATCTATCCAGACTCACATCCCCTCTCATCTTCCATACCCTAAATAACACCATCCTTGATGAAGTGCCCTCCTTCAGGTATCTAGGGGTTTGGCTTGATCGCCACCTCTCCTTTTCCACACACGTGGATGCCATCATATCCAAACTGTGCCAAAAACGTGGTGCCCTCTATAGAAACTGCACTAGTCTCCCACTACTTGTCAGACGCGAATTAGTCCAGAAAATGATTCTACCCTCCTTCTATTACTGCAATGTCATTTACAGCTCCACCTCTAAGTCCACCTTAGCCAGACTGGACCCCCTCTTTAGCGCTTTCTGCCATTTTGCCCTCAATGCCCCCCCACTCCCATCACTGCACGCTCTACCATTCCCTGGGCCTGCCATCCCTGAGTAACTGGTGCCTACTTCACAGTGGTAAATTTGCTTCCAACTTCTGGCTCGGTTCCCTCCCTCCCTACCTCGTATCCTCCCTATCTTCCTCATCTACCCCCACCCTTGCCCTCAGGTCTACTGACTCTAGGCTATTAGTCATCCCTCACCAAAGGACCACCGCAGGCCGATCAGCTTTCTCTTACCTCTTCCCTAAACTCTGGAACGGCCTGCAGGCCCAGATCTGCCATTCTTCATCCAAACACTCCCTATCCTCTGCCCTCACTAACTTCCTTACACCAAATTGTAACTGCCCCTGACCTCTCTCCCACTGATGGATTCTCTTTCCCCATCCCCCCTTTGCACCTGACCAGTGGCTCGGCCTTCGCCTAATTGTCTGGCTTATACATTGCCCTAAAAAAAAAAAATACGCACTTACACTCTTATTCACTTCTAATATCTCCCTTCCCTTCCCTTCCCCCACCTTCCTAAATAACCTACGCTCTTCAGTCTTACTCACTGCTACTATCTTCCTTCTCCTTCCCCCACCATCTCACCTAAAGCACCTCCCCTACACACCTAGTGTTTACTAGTCCACCTGTCCTTTACTCCCTACCTTCGCTCTCCATTTCCCACTGCCAACTTGGTGCATCTCGCTTCAGCTCAAGTTCTGTTACTGGCACTTATGCAATCATGTATTCCCTAGATGTGTACCCATGTTACGTATACCACTGTCCTTGATGATAATATTTTGTACTGTTCTCCTTATGTAACAAGTTCAAATGTAATCCCACCCAATTATGTTCATTATCTGTATTGCTCTACTCCTAATTTCAACTGTAGTATGTATACCTTCCTCCATTGTAACCCCTCCCCTCTGGTCGCACCTTGAGACGAGCATCTTTTTGCTCAGTGTGAATTTCCTGGTGAAACATTTTCAATAAACAATAAATAAATAAAACCGGAGCCTTTATTTATTTAGCTTTTGTTAACCAGGTAGGTACACTAGACAAGACAATTGCCTATTTTCAGGTACGACCCGGGAGAATACAGGAATAATAGATTTAGGTACATACAACAACATTGTACAAGTTAGACATGTCACAGTTCACGTGAGGATACAGATTCAACACAGCATACGAGACATGGTAAGGCATAGATTATACAGTATTAACATAAGAAAAAAAAACACCTTGTGGGAGATAAGAGCAGTAATGTTACAGATTCAACACGGCATACAAGCGTGGTAAGGCATAGATTATACAGTATTAACATAACAACATAAACACCTTATGGAAGCCAAGAGCAGTTAAGCCTGAAATATTTAAACCCTATAATAAATACTATAATGTTAAGATCTCTCAGTATACCCACCTATTTCCCTATCCAATTAACAAGGTATAGTACTCCATTTCCAATCTAGGTTCCACAATTCCCTGTTGCCTTATCAATCTGTACTATAGTAACCCTTTTCATTCCTTGCGCTTATTTGATCAGCCTCCACACATAATTTGAGTTACTCTATCAGCACTGTCATATGGACACTATCTAGTAGTATGGCCTGTTTCTGGCACACACTATACTTCATAACTTTGCCATAATTTGTTAGTACACTTATTTCTCTTCTATTGAACTTAAGTTTTCTGGTTCAATCTATACCAATATATCTGGGTTTAGTTACTTTAGCAATTTTCTTCTATATCTAGGTACGCTGGTTATTGTCCCTCCCAGGGTATTATTATAAGCATCTTAGTACTAGTCACAACTACAATTTTATAGTATATTCTGGTATATAGTTTGTATCTTAAGAATATAGTGTGTAGACTTTCTCTTAAGATTACTTACTTCTCTACACGCCTAGTGGTGTAGCGAGAGAGTCTCTGGTTTTCATACCAACTCTTATCTCTCTACTCCTCACTAGTGTTTAAACTTAATACATTGTATTATTCAAGGTTTCTAGTTTCTACTGTTTATGGCTCTTGGAATTTCTACTGTATACTATTCTTCTGTGAGACATAATAGCCACACATACTTACATTTTTGTAATCCATGCAGCTTAATAGTCCTGCATACATTTGTATACCTTAAACATCCCCCTTCTGAGCATGTGACATCCTTAGCCTTAATCACAGAGTCCCTCATTCCCCTTTGTAACATTATACTTTTCTTTTACCATTATGAATGATCTAGTTTTACATTCTTGGAATGTTAAGGGACTCAACTCTCCCTGTAAATGTAAACAAATTCTCACCTACCTTAAAAAACATAAAACTCATATTGCTTACTTACAAGAAACCAAACTTGTATCTGAGGATGTCGACAGACTCAAAAGGGACTGGGTTGGTCAAATTTTCGCCTCTTCCTCTTCTTCTAAAAAATGCAGGGTGACTATTTTATTACATGAATGCCTCAAATGGTCCCTAATTAAAACTATTACTGACTCGGATGGTAGATGGGTTATCGCCCACCTGAATACCACCTCTGGCCCTCTTATGTTAGTTAATGTTTATGCCCCTAATTCTGATTCCCCTGAATTTTTCCATAACTTAGCTCAACAAATTATGATTAACAACAATAATAACTCTCCTATTCTAATGGGTGGAGACTTTAATCTTGCATTACAGGCGCAATTAGGCAGAAGTAACTCCTTCTGTGATGCTCACCCCAGAAGTTTCACTGCGCTTTCAATGCTAATGAAAGACTTGGATCTTTCTGACATTTGGAGAATATACCACCCCAGACAACGTGACTATACCTCGCTTCATAAATCATATAGCAGAATTGATTATTGGTTTTCTTCTCCTCTCATTACTGATAAAACCATCAACACTTCCATTCTCCTGATCACTATTTCAGACCATTCTCCCATAAAATTACATTTACTATGGGGCCCTCCCTCTGTTAACTCTCCCTCCTGGCATCTGTACCCACTCTTATTGAGAGACCCAGAATTCTTACCTTGAATTAAAATCCAGATCCAGGACTTTCTCTCCTTTAATAACTCCCCCAATGTTTCTCAAGGTGCTATCTGGGATGTCCGGCCCGGTGGCACTGAGGGTTGAGGCGCTGGATGCCACACCTCTCGCCACACTGGCAACCCAGGTTTGGATGTGAGCCCGGGCCACCAGGGGTCATCAGGGGAGAGATAGGATGGAGCATCTGGAGAATGGCTGTCCTATCCCGGGGAGGGATCTAGGGTTCCATCGCTGTGTAGCAGTACCTGGTGATGACCGGTGGGTGCTACTGCAGCAGTGCAGCAAGGGAGAGCAGAGTACGGCAAATGTCGGCTACATGCCTGGACGTCATTGCATGCTGGTACTCCACAAGGAGGAAAAATCAAAAATCGGGCTCTGGTCAGGCACCATGAGTTCTGACCCCTGCTGCCCGACCCGAATGGTACCTCCTCATCCGGATCCTGCTCTGGTGGGTTGAGCTGGTAGCTCCTCACCACCCCACCATGGGAGGGGGTAAACCGTGGGGGTAATAAGGAGGATGTCCTGATGTCAGGTGTCAGGGCTAGGGGGTCAGTAGGGATGTCAATGCTGACCAGAGCCCCGGGGAGAAAATATCAAAAAAAAAAAAAGGTACTATCTGGGAAGCATTGAAAGCTACAGTCAGAGGTAAAATTATCAGCTTCACAGCTCATAGAAAGAAGTTAAGAGAGCAGCAACTGGCCAACTTACAGAAATATCTTAAAGATAAAGAGAATCACTACTATAAAACAAATAAGCCCAACCCCCGTTCACAACTTCACCTTGAAATCCTTCAGTTAAGAATTAAAATTAATGAGTTAATATCTAGGAAAACCGAACTTGCCCTCTTAAAGCACAAGCATAATTATTGGTAACAAGGGGACAAATGTGGGAAGTTGCTTTCATACCAACTTAGATCTCAACAGACAGATAGACACATTACCGGTTTGCAAGACCTCTCAGGCCAAATCCGCACTGATAACCCCTCAATTAACTACATCATGAGTTCTTTTTATCAACGGTTATACTCTCAACAAAATCCTACACAAACTCATCATATACAGTGCTTCTTGGAGAATTTGCAGTTACCACATCTCTCTCAACATGTTGCAGCAAAGCTGGACGAACCTTTCACCCTTCAAGAGATCCAAGCAGCGCTGTCCTCTTTAAAATCAGGCAAGTCCCCAGGGAGCAATGGCTTTCCTGTAAACTTCTACAAATCACTTTCGGAAACCCTTTGACCCTTACTTTTTAATGTTTTCCTAGAAGCAATCTCAAAGGGCAAACTCCCTCCTACAATGACAGAAGATATTATTACTGTTTTACCAAAAAAAGATAAAGACCCTTCTCTTCCCTCTAGCTATAGGCCGATTTCACTTCTGAACACAGATAGTAAAATCTTTGCAAAATTAGTAACCCTTTGTTTAGAATCATTAACCTCGAAACTTGTTCATACTTCCCAAGCTGGCTTTATTAAGAACAGAACTGGTTCAGATCATCTTCGTTCTTTATTTAACTTAATTTATAAGGCAAAATCTCTCAAATCACCAGCAGCCGCTATCGCTATTGATTTTGAAAAAGCTTTCGACTCCCTAAATTGGAATTATTTATATCAAGTATTATCTCATTTTGACTTTACTAATAATTTTTGTTCAGGGATCAAACTACTGTATACTTTGCCTTCTGCATGAGTTCTTACTAATTCCATCCTGTCCTCCTCCTTTCAACTGGCATGAGGAACCAGACAAGGCTGCCCTTTATCACCATCTTTGTTTATCCTTGCCATGGAACCCCTATCAGTCTTCATTCGTCAATCTAGTAACATCCATGGCATCCCTATCAGTAACTCTCGCTATACCTCACCCTCTTATGCAGATGACCTCCTAATTTTATTAGTAAATCTAGAAGAATCGGGTCAGCCACTAATTAAGTTACTCAACAAATGTACCTCCCTCTCTGGCCAAGCTTTAAATCTTAATAAATCCAAAATGTTACCACTGAATAACTTTTGCAAACCCTTTATGAATACTTCTTTGGGCTTCCACGGGGCTCCACAAGGTCTCTCATATCTCTGTATCCATATTACTCCAAATTTAGACAAGATATGGGATCCTAATCTTTCACCCTTATTATCTAATATTAAGTCTACACTTGATAGATGGAAACTTCTCAATCTCCCCTTTAATGGTAAAATATCAGCTGTCAAGATGTCAATAGCACCCAAAATTTTATACCTATTTGCTAACATTCCTCTAATTCTCCTTTCTAGTTTTTTTTATCAAAATTGATAAATTAGTTGGTAATTTTATTTGTGATAGCAAAATCCCTAGATGTAGTCATAACAAACTTCATTCCTATTGGTGTAGAGGTGGTTTCTGACTTCCTTGGTTTTAGACTTACTTCTGGGCTTTCCGCATAGCCCAAACTATCAAATGGTTCTGTAAAACCAACAATAAATTCCTGCTATGGGCCACCATGGAAGCATGCCTATGTCCTAGTAATGTTTCTACTTCTTTCATCTACAACCCTCTCCCCTTCAACTTAAAATCTCACCCCACTATTGCATCAGCAGCATTTTATTGTAAAATAATTCATAAACATCTTAAATCAAACCCAACTCCCCTCGCCTATGCACCTGTTTGGGGTAACCGTCTTCTCTCTCTTGACAATCACCCAATATTTAGCCGAACCTGGATAAACATGGGTATCTTCTTCTTAAGTGACATACTTGAAACTCATGATTTAAAACTCAAATCCTTCTCTGAATTCCGTACCCTTTGGAACATCCCCATCATGATTTCTGGAAAAATTTACAGATCCGCTGTGCTTGTAGTTCTTATCTTTTACACCAGTACACTCAGTCCCTACATGATCAATTTATCTCTAAATGGATCAAGACAACATCCAATCTGAATAGTATTATCTATAAAGAAATCCAAGACTCCGTTCCGGATCAATCCATTAATGCAAAAAACAAATAGTGCAGACTTTTAAACTACAATATATCCAATGTACAATGACAAAAGTGTTGGCTCTCATGTCACAACACTTTTAATGATAAATGTAGTTCTCTAATACAAATTAAAATTCTTCATTTATGGTACAGAACTCCAGCTGTGCTACAAAAAATGGATTTAATGAATAATAACAATTGTTGGCACTGCAATTCTCCCAATGGAGATTTACTACACATTTTATGGAATTTTCCCCCCATATATAACCTTTGGCGTAATAGTCATCATTTTGCAAAGAAAGTGACTGGTCAGTCTTTTCCGTTAGATCCCAAGCAATGTATAATTGGCATCTTTAAATTCCGCTCTTACAAAATTTCTCAAACTCAGAATAGATGGTTAACCATACTATTCCTTTAAGTTAAATGTCTTATCCTTATGCAATGGAAATCTAGTATAATTCCTAATCTCTCAGACATCCTTAAACAATTATCCCAATATGCTTCTTTAGACCGTATGACATATATTTCTTCCGATTGACTCAACATATATAACAAATGTTGGCAGGACTATTTTATTTATTTGGATACGTCTAAGCCCTCTGTTAACTAATGTATGGATCGTTACAGTTTGCAACTTCTTTCCGTTATCAGTCTTTTTTTAATACTCTGTTATTATAGTCTTGCTTCTTATTTCTTTCTTCTCCTCTTTTCTCCAATTCTCACTCTCTTCTTTAACTCCCTGTTCTTCTCTTTATCCCTCTCTAGTTGTTCTAACACTGTAATACTTGGTTATTCTTCCAAGTCTTCATGTCTTATTTATGATCTACAGTATTGTAACATATACATACCATGACAATGTACAACCATGGTTGTATACATCTCTTTCTTAATTTATACCACTTATTTCCTTCCTCGATTGCATAATGTTTGTTCTTCCTCAATTTCATGGTTTGTATTATGCAATCCAAACTTACAGTATAAGAGTCCATGTTAATCATTCTACAAATGTTTGTGATTATATGCTGCTTTATCTCTGCCTTGTTCTCATATGTACTTATGTACTTGGAAGACACATGTTTATTTTGTTGAATACTTAAAAAAAATAATTCCCTCATCTGATTGAGACAGTAGTGCTTGAGAAAGGTGTGCACCAATGACCAGATGGCCCCCACACAGATATCTGAAATGGAAACTGCATTTCTCTCTGCCCAGGAAATGGCCATCCATCTGGTGGAGTGTGTTTTTATCTGTAGGGGACAGGATAAAGTGGATGCCTTGTAAGCCTCCAAGATGGTGGACTTGAGCCACCTGGCAATGGCAAACCTAGAAGCAGACAATCATCACTTGGGTTCTTGCAAAAGGAGAAACAGACTCTCAGATTTCCTGAAGGGGCTGTTCTGACTAGATCATTTCTGACAGTATGGATGACATCCATGTTCAAAAGTGTACCCCTTTGGGGATCATTGAGACCTGGTTCAAAAGGTTGATGGGGAATTTTCTGAGAGAAAGAGAATGGAGAAAACTGTCTGGGTAAATATGAGGGCACTATCTTGAGGACTATCCAGTCCTTGTGGAAGATCAGGAAAGACTCAGTTCAGGATGAGGCATGTAGTTTGCTAGTTCTATGGACTGGACAGATAACAATTAAAAGCACAGTTTTGACTGTTAAGAAATCCAGTGAAATGTAGTCTAATGGTTCAAAAGGCATCTTAGTCAAAGCATCCAACACCAGATTCAGGTGCAACAGGGTGACTATAGATTTTGATTTGGGTCTGCTGTCCATGGCCTTCATGAAAGTCTGGACTTGTGGGTGAGTCTCTCGTAGGGACCCATCAATGTTTCTCTTACTGCCCCTGTGGTAGCTGTTGCACTGGAAAAGAGGCCACTGACAGACCTTTGTCAGATCCATCCTGAAGGAATTCCAGTAGCTGTGGAATGTTACATGAAACTGGATTGATGGATCTAGACTCACACCACCTTGTGAAGGTGAACCAATGTCTGTTGCAGATATGGTTTATTGAATGTCTACATGACTGCAACATGGTGTCCACTACCCTATTGGAGAGTCCCAACTCTGAGCAGCCATGCATTCAACTTGAATGTTTGTGGTGCTGGATGCAGAGTTGGGACCTGGAACACAAGGTTGTGTTATGGTGGGAGTGGTAAGGATTTGTTGATTAGCATTTGTATGACTGAGGTCAATTCAGGGAAATAAGAACTACCATGCTGTTGGACTCCTGGATCTTCCAGAGCACTCTGTCTTTCAACAGTATTGGGAGAAAGACAAAGGCTCTCTTGAATTACTGGGAGGAGGATAGTGCATCCACTCCTGCTGACTCCTGCTCTTTGTATCTCGAGTAGAATGTTTGCACTTGTCTTTTTTCCTTTGTGGCCATCGGACTGAGTTGAAAGGATAACCACTGGTCTTGGATCTTTTGAAATACATTTATCTGAGTTGCCCCAGGACTGATTGTCTGGCAACTGAGCAGTCTGCCTGTGTGTTGAGCTCCCCTGCTAGATGAATCGCTGACAGATTTAACAAGTGAATCTCTGCCTATCTCAGAAGAATGTATGATTGTATGGTGATTTGACTGCTCTTTGTAACCTTGATTTTTAAGTATGACATGGTAATTCTGTTATCTGTCCTTATCCTTACATGGTGCCCCTGAACCTACTTGATGATTTGCATGAGAGCTAGTCTGACTGCATGCCTCCAGCACATTGATGAGTAGCTTTGCCTCCAATGCTGACTACTTCCCCTGTACCAATGTTGTGCCCAGGACTATGCCCCAGCCTTGGAGACCGACATCTTTATCTATCATTATGGATATCTTTCTGTCAAGTGTTGCTCTTTTTTGAAGATGGTTATGAGTCCACCACAGAATGGATTTCTTACACATTATGGCAGTGTGGTCCCAGTTGTCCAGTAGTAAATGATGCAGTGGTCTCATGTGAAGTCTTGCTCAGTTATGCAGGTCTATGCAATACGACATTATACCTGCATCAGATCCCAGATATTTAGGGAGTGACACAACAGTATCTAAAGCTGAGACAGGGTAGAAGTTGCTTCTGACCATGTTGATGATCCAGCTGTGTTGAGAGAGAAGCTCTGGTACCCTCTGTGCAGCTTTCATTGATGATTCTCTGGATCTGGCTGTTATTATCCAGCCTTCCAGATATGGGACCATGTGTATCCCTTGTCCTAAGGATTGCTACTAGAGCTTTCATTACTTTGGTGAAGTCTCAAATTGCTGATGCAAAACACAAAGGAAGACATCTGTATTGCAAGTGGAGATTCAGTATATGGAACCATAGGAATTTGTAGTGGGATAGGCAAATGTGAAGATAGGCATCCTTTAGACCTAGAGATGTTAGGAAGTCACCTTTTCTGACTGCAGCTTCTGTGGTACACAGAGTTTCCATCTTGAATCTCCTGTAGTGTACAAACTGGTTTATGAATTTTAAGTCCTGTATTGGATGTAGGTCTCAGGTCTTCTTCAGAACCAGAAAAAATTTTGAATAAACTCCTGATCATTGTTTATGGTGTAGAACTGGAGTTATTGCTCCATCCTGTAGTAGCTGGTTTAGTATTGCTGCACCTGAGGTATTGGTAACATGCTCAGGAAAATCTAGTATTGAATGAACCTGTCATTTCTTGAATTCAGTGGTGTACTCTATTGAAATCACCTCCAGAAGCCATCTGTCACTTATCAATTTGGCTCTTGTTTTGGTAAACAGTTGCATTCACCCCCCCCACCACCACTACCTCCCCCACTACTTGCTCTGAGACCTCGGCCTGCTTCTTCTTACGCCTGGAATGAGTTGTTAATGGTTTTCTTTTTTTATTGAACATACTTCACTGGAAAAGATACAACATTTATACAATAACACATACAACAACAATGACCAACAACAAGACAAAAAACATCCCACAATCCCCAACCCCCTCCCTCCCTCCAAACACTGCCACATATATTCAAGGGAGTATCAATCCCATTACAAAAACCAGCCAAAGCTGACCTATAACAATATATAAGTATAACAAGAAAAAAGACAAGGAGCTATACTCACATAATAAATAATAGATCATGAAGAGTTTCCCATTCTTTATGAAAAGCCTGCATCCTATGATTTAGGCCAGCAATGCACTTGTCTGCATTTAAAGTATACGAAATCTCCCTATGCCATTCCTGCCTTGTAAGGATCTGGTCATTCACCCAGTGACATAAAATGACCAGTTTGGCTGTGACTGCAATCAAGACAATATATCCCTTACTGGGGTCCACCAATGCACTATTATACAGTAGCTACCCAACAAACTAATCTCAGGTGACAAAGCCTCCTCAAGGCCCAAAAAAGGATCTGAACTATGTTGAAGATTATCACAAAAAGGTACAACCTTCTCACACCTCTAGAGAATATGAAACAAGGCGGGGGATCACATGATGAGCCCGGCATGAGAGAACGTCTTCTGTGCTGTTCTTAGGCCCTCTACATTTAAAAAGCTAAACATTTTCTTCAGGATCTGTAGTTCATGTTTGCACACCTTATTCTAGCTGGTAAAGTGCTCCTGATTGGACTTCTATAAGAAATCTCGGCGGTTTGTATGATTGGAAGTGTCTTTTAATCCTCCGGCATTGTGCTTTCGATGCTTACAGCAGGCTGCATTGGAGCATCGGAATGGAGGCTGATAGTATTGAGCCCTTGGTGGCGAGAACCCCAGCAGTAAAATGGCTGAAACCACTGTCACCCACACCAGATGAAAAGGCAGGCCAAATAGATTCAGAAGGGTGTTCTAACTTAACTATGGAGGACATTCTTGAAATAAAACAAATGCTGCAGGGACTGGTGGTTGATTTCGCAACTGTTAAACCAGCCTTACACTCCCTAGCTCAGAGAATGGGGGACGTAGAAGCTAGAGTCGCTTCTCAGGAAAGAAAGGTAGCCACTATGGATCAAGAATTAATTACAGTACGCAAGCATGTTAAGAAACTCGAAGATCGAATGGACGACCAAGAATCTCAAAGCAGGAGGAATAATCTCATTCTAACAGGACTCCCTGAGAGAGCAGAAGGGCCTGACTGTGTTTCCTTTTTACAAGACCTTTTTTTAAAACTGTTCAGCCCTACGCTATACAGAGAGGCATACAATCTAGAAAGAGCACATAGATCATTAAGAGAAATGCCCCCACTGGGAGCGAGACCTCGAGTCTTGATTCTGATATTTCTAAATTATAAAGAAAAGACTCATGTGCTTACTAATGCCCGACAAAATAAAGCTCTACAGTGGAATGGTGCGTCTATTTGGCTTTTCCAGGATCAAACACCCTCGGTCAGGGAGAAACAAAAAGAATATTCAGAAATCAAGAAGAAGCTTTACCTTGCTGGAATTAAATTTCATCTGCAGTATCCAGTGACATTGATGGTTCAATTGCAATTGGGGGAGAAAAGATATCTGACTGCATGTGATGCTTTGGAGGGCCTGCGATTTGAACTTCCAGTGCTGTGTAAGTCACCGCCCTGAGTCTTTGCTGACAAGAAGTCACTGGCATAACATACAAGTTGGGACTTGAGTAGTGGTGGCACTGAGATGTAAAACTTGTTCCTTTTTCTTGGGCTAAAAATGTATGGTTATTGGGGGACTCGTGTGGGGCCAAAAGTGGGTTGACCTTTCTAAGAGGTTATCGGGCTAGAACTAGGAGCCTGGCAGATTAGTCTGGGAATTGGTTAGTTTGGGTCAGGAGGGTGTTCAACCCATAGTTATATTTTAAGGGGTTATAGGACATGATGTTTTGGGCTCCATGCTGGGTGTGTGGTTTTTTTTGTTTGTTTTTTATGAGAACGAGAAGATGGGGGAGGAAGTTAAATGTGCTGCTTCGGGAACGGAGCAGAGATGTGATTGAATCCCTCCCTGTGTGAATTATTTCAAATGGGTCTTGAGACACTCTGGAGATGATGGCTTTACATATCAGGTTTTAGGAAGGGGTCTCCACCTCTTCCCTTACGGGGTGGGTTATGAGTGTAATATGAGGGTGATTTTTGATTCGTGGTTTGATTAATCTGTTCATCTCTCTCGCTGTACTACAGACAGCCCCTCTGACAAGAGGGTCCTTATTCAACGAAGGATATTGATAGGAGTGAGGGAGGGGGCGAGACAATGATTAAGTAAAGAAGGAGGGTAAAGGGAATGATGTGGTGCATTTCACTCAATTTATAAGCCTAGACTCCTGTGTGGCCTGGACCAGGGGTGCAGGCACATGATACGCTCACATTTTCTTTATTTGCTTCACTAAGCATGTAGCTGAGGGAGCTGGAAATATAGAGACAAGGGTACTTGGGGAGTGACATTTAACTAGTGGCATTAGGGAGTGGGGTTTAAGGTGGAAATAGATATATTACATATTGGACAGGGTCCTGGAGTTGCTCATATAGGCTATTGGGCTGGGGGGGCACAGAAAATGGCTCATCCATGAATTGTGGTACTAATGGAGGTCGATCTAGGGATTGGGGGATGGGGGATGGGAGGAGGGACTTTTTTGGGGATCTGGAAATAGAGAGAGTCCAACATTAGGTTAATGAGGGATGCACACCATCTGAGGGGTAGTAATGATGTTTTGGTAATTATTTTTATATTTTGAAATGTCGTGTGTTAACATTATTTCATGAAATATAAAAGGTCTTGGGGTAGACGGAAAAGAGCTGTCATTTTGAGACATATTGGTCAGATGGATGCCAATATAGTTGCATTACAAGTGACCCACTTATTGACGGAGGAACTGAATCTTCTCAAGCGGATAAGGGTGGGTCAGGTTTATGGGGTTTGTAAGAAAACTGCCTTGGGGCTGTTGCAATTCTAATAGGGAAAACCTGTCCATACTTCATCACACAGGTGATAACAAGGGAGGACTGCCGAGGGATTTAACTATCTGGTACTATTTTAGGTAAGGAGTTAGCGGTGGCTTCCATATATGGTCCAACCCACCCAATACAGACTTTTTAGCTCTACTTGAGCTGGATATTACTTTATTTTCCTCACAACCCCTCATTTTAGTGGGGGATTGGAACCTCTGCCTAAATAATTGTGAGGATAGGATGCCACCATCCAGAGGGCAACCATCTAGTGCTCAATTGGCCATGAATAAACTATTGGAGGTTTCTGCCCTAGTGGATCCAATCTGGACTCACTCTACAGTGGACAATAATATGACACTTTACTCAGCGGCTCATAAGAGCCACTCTAGAATTGACTTCTTTCTGGTCAATAGCAAGGCACTTAGGGAGGTTAAGGAGGTGACAACATAGTGTAGACTCTTGTCAGATCACTCCCCAATTCAACTGACTTGGGAGCCGATATCTGTTTCTATTAGGACATATAGATGGAAACTGAATGACTCCTTACTGGCAGAGAGGTCAATCCGAAGTAAACTCGAGGATGCCCTACTGGAGATAATACAGAAGCAATTGCCTACACTTCAAAATAAACATCTAGCGTGGCGAACCTGTAAGGTCTTGTATGCAAGTGTAGCACAGAGATATGCTGCATGGAGCAATAGACTGAGACGTGCCAAGGTGGAGTTTATAATGGGGCAATTGAATCTTTGGCTCCTTTGGAAGGATCAACTATAGAAATAGATAATGAAATTAAAAGTTTGAGGGGGGGGGATGGCAGATATTATGTATAGGAAAGTAGAATTCTGGTTGGAAAAGATACAAGCTAAATATACGTTACAGGGAGACATGCCTGGCCGGCTTCTAGCAGCCAGAGTTAGGGAATGGGAAGTGGCTAGAACAGTCACATCCATACAGCATGAGGGGATAACCTTAACAGACCCTCAGAAAATGGCGGATGCTTTTGCATCCTATTATAAAGAAATATACCAAATGGGAAAAAAATGCTGGGGAGGAGGAAATTAGGACATTCTTAGATAGCATACCCATACCAGAGCTGGACCCCGTACAGGTGAAGGAGTTGGAAGCTCCTATAAGAGAAGCTGAGATCATAAAAGTGGTACAATCTCTGCCTTCTGGTAAAACACCGGGGCCAGATGGCCTTACGGCTAAGTTTTATCAGACACATCTCTCTACTATTCTTCCCCTACTGAAGGATCTCTATAGTCATATAATGCAAAAGGGTGTGTCCCATCCCCCGCTATATCAGGCATACATTAGTATAATCCCGAAACTGGGCAAACCTAGGGATTTACCTGGCAATTACAGGCCTATAGCCTTGATGAATTAAGACATTACGGTCCTAACTAGGTTTATTGTTAACAGAATTCTGAATATTGCTTCAACCCTAATTAGTCCCAGACAGGTAGGATTTATGCCGGGCAGGGGGGCACATGATGCCCTTAGAAAAATCCATCACATACTTAGCTATGCGCCAGACTCCCAACTACCCTTAGCCCTGAAATCTTTAGATGCGGAGAAGGCCTTCGATAGGGTCTCTCACTCATTTTTATTTGCTACGATGAAGAAGATGGGTTTTCCTGAGGGCCTTTTTAGCGGCATCAAGAACTTACAGTATATGCAGCTCCTATGGCTAGGGTACTGTGTAATGGTTTTGTCTCACAGGAGATCCAATTAGAAAATAGGACCAGGCAGGGATGCTCCCTCTCACCAATTTTGTTTAACATATTCCTGGAACCGCTATTAATAAAGATGCTAATATAAAGGGGATTATAATAGTGGGGAAGGAGCTGAAGTTTTCAGTCTTTGCAGACAATATACTTTTACATTTAAAGGAACCAGCAGTTAGCTTCAGCAGAACAGTGAAAATCATAGAACAATTTTACAATGTTTCGAACTACAAACTAAATTTAAATAAAACTCAGATTCTTCCATTAACACCACATGTATCCAGAGCAGATTTTGTACCACTCCAGATCCAATGAGCGACAGAAGGAATTAAATATTTGGGTATATGGATTACAGCTAGTCTGGAGGCTGGGGCAGCAACAAATATGGATAAGGTTATGTGAGCAATTAGAGGAGACATACTCAGATGGAATAAGCTCCCGTTGAATTTTGCAGCTAGACTAGGATTAGTTAAAATGAACATGTTGCCAAGGCTATTGTATCCAATATACTTAGCACCTTATAGCATTCCCAAACTCTGGTTCATAAAAATTAGGAAACTGATAGCCGCATTTCTCTGGAACTCTAAGCCCCCTAGAAAGAAACATAGTATACTGTGTCTACCACATAACAAGGAGGGGATAAAGTTACAGGTACCTGATCTCCATCTATATTATGTGGCAGGTCAATTGCATATTATGTGTCGTTGGGTTAGAATGGTGGAGGGAGAGACATACACTCCAATATGGCTACAAATTGAAAGGCAAATATTAAAAGATTTAGGTCTCTCTCCGGAGGCGATGCTTTTTGCTGCACCAGATAAATGCCTTAAAACAGCAACCGTGACCCCAATTGTTAAATCAGCAATGGCCTGGTGGTTCTATCTTACTCCTACCCAGAGAAAAAATCAAATGAGGACCCGAGTTCAACCTGTGCTGGATAATCCCAATATATTGATTGGGGGTCAAGTAATTACTAAGCATTGGACAGATCAGCTGAGGAGCCTAACTTTAAGGGATGTTATAACAGACAATGGAGTGACTCTTCCACCTGAGTGTGCTGCAATGCACTTTTACAGATGGCTACAGCTTACTAAAATGTTAGAGGGGTTATAGAGAAAGCTAGGGGATCCCCCTGAGAACCCGTTCATGTGGGACAATGTAAAGGAGGTAGAGCCTTCATTGAACTCCCTCTCAAAAGTCTATAAGGTACTTTTGGACTATATTAGCCCAAATTCTCTCACAAGGGTCTCATATTGGGACAGAATATTGGCCTCTTTGAAGCCTACTTGGGAGAACATTTGGAAATGTAACAAGTATATACCCATACCCAAATACAAGATTATGCAGTTCTTTATAGCTTCCAAGACCTACTTTACCCCTAGGAAACTATGTGATTGTCGACTGAGACAGACAGATCTGTGTTTTAGATATGGTGTGGGTGCAGGAGATATTCTGCATGTGTTGTGGGAGTGTAATAAAATAGGACCTCTTTGGGCTGAAATTAAGCAACACATGGACCCTCTTTTGAACTATTCAGAATTTACATTGCCTGAAATTTGTATATTAGGTGATATGTCAAAAGTATCAGGTGCCACACCCAAATACCATCTTTCCTTGATGTCCACAATGGTCAAAGCTTTTATATTGAAGCATTGGAAGGACGAGTGTATTTGCACTTAATACACAATGGGTAAAAGACCTTCTCAGGGCTCTGGAAAAAATAAAGAGGCATATGAATTTCGAGGGTAGAAAAGGGCTATATAACAAAAGATGGTCAACTTTAGAAGCCATTTATTCACTGCAGGCAACCAATGCTGGAACACAGGTCTGTCTGTCGGGCTGTGATTAGCAAAAAAAACATTAATTTGAGGAATACAATGTTTTATATAGATGTATTTTAGTTATCTTTAGCTCTAACTGCAGTATCATATTCAAGTGATCCTCAACTAAGCTGGTACTTACTAACATACTAACATACTAAAATGCCAGCAGAATAGGCCTAACGGTCTTTCGTGTCTGCTCGTTTGGTCAGCCCCCACCCTGGGTGCTGACCTTGCTGTCCCCCTCGCCTTCTCCCTTCCCAGTTCCGGATATTCTTGCTGCATTGGTTTTGCTTCCAGAGCCCTTCCCTGTACCTGTCCCACCCTCTTGAACCCCTTCACTGTCTCGGCTCCACCAGCCCCCAGGCAGTGTATTCCATGGCTCCACCACCCTCTCAGTGAAGTAGCACCTCCTCCTTTCTCCCTGAATCTTCCCTCCAGCTTCCACCATGCCTCTAGTGGCCTCCCCTCCTTCCTTCGAACACCCTGACTGTTCCTCCTGTATTTACCTCTCTTCATGTACCTGAAGACCTCTATCATGTCCCCCGGTCCCTTCTCTCTTCCAATGTGTACATATTTAGCTCTTCGAGCCTCCTCATAGGTCCTGTCCCCAAGCCCCAAATCATATTGTTGCCTCCTCTGACCCTCTCCAGGAGGTTAATGTCCCTCTTTAAGTGTGGCTCCAAACTGCACACAGTACTCAAGGTGCGGCCTCACCAAGCAGTTATACAGAGGGAGTATCACTTCCCTCCTTCTGGAGGTGATCCCCCTAGCGATGCATCCCAGCATCCTGTTGGCCTTGGCTGCTGCCCTCCTACAAGTCTCAGAGTTGTTCATCTTGACATCCACCACCACCCCCAGGTCCCTCTCAGCCATCGAGACTTGTAGCATTCCCCAGGGTGTACACTTGGCCCGGGTTTCTGGCCCCCAGGTGGAGTACCTTGCATTTCCCTGCATTGAACCTCAGCTTCCACTTTCTAGACCATCTTCCATGGCCTCCAGGTCCCCTGTGGGCCACCCTCCCTCCTCCCCATCCACCACCCCCCCAGTTTGAGTCATCCCAAAGAGACTCATCTCACTCCTGATTCCTGTCCTTATGTCAGAGACGTAGGCGTTGAACAGAAGGGCCCAAGGACTGATCCCTGGGGACCCACTACTGACCCTCCTTGGGATGAGACTATCCCGCCAACTATGACCCTCTGGGTCTGGTCCTGGAGCCAATTTCCTATCCATCTGATCATCTGGTTCCCCACCCCCATTTCTCCCAGCTTATCCAACAGGCCCACGTGAGGAACAGAGTCAAATGCCTTGATGAAGTCTAGAAATAGGACATCCACTGGTCTACCCAGGTCCAAGGCACTAGTCACCCAGTCATAGTACTCCACCAGGTTTGTCTGACACAATTTCCCTGGGATGAATACATGCTGTCTATCGTCCAGGCACCCTGACTTATCCAGGTCCCCCCCTTGCCTCTCCTTGACAATGCCCTCCATCACCTTGCCCACCACCGATGTCAGGCTGACAGGCCTGTAGTTCTCTGACCCTCCCAGTTCCCCTTGTGGATGGGCACTATATCGCCACCTTCCAGTCTTGGGGCACCCACCCTGTCCTCAGAGAGATGGTGAAAAGCTCGCCAGAGTTTTGTAGGACATCCATGAGATTCCTTCAGCACCTGGATGTAATTTATCCGGCCCGGTGCTTTCTCCATCTTAAGGGAGCTGAGGGCTTCCTCACCTCTCTGCTGTGATTTCCACTTCCGTACCTCTTCTCCCTGCTTAGCCTCCCCCACCTGCCAGTGATGCCTCCCCTCCCAGACCTGCCATCCGTAAGTGGGGTCCACCCTCCCTCAGTATCTCTGTCTCCTCCCATGTATAATGCAGCACCCCATTTTCCTTGAGAAGCTGGAGGCGTAAGTACTCATTTAGTACCTCAGCCTGCTCCCCCGGTCTTGTGCCCATCTCCCTGGTTTAATCTCAAGCACTGCTCCCTTCACCCTTCTGTTTTTCCCTCAATGTATCTAAAGAACCCCTTGTCCTCTCCCACTCTCCTGGCCAGGTTCTGCTCCTTCCTTGCCTTAGCCGCCCTCCCTCACCTAGTGGCCCTTCTAGCCATCAGCTCATACTCCCTCGATCCCTTTCACTCCTTGAACACTTGAATTGCTTTTAGTATGCCTTCTTTCCTCAAGCACCACCTCCTGGACCTCCTGGTCCACCAGCAGGGTTTTTGGGCCTCACCCGATTTCGTCTTACTCTTGCACAGGTGCTGGTAGCATCCTGCACCCCTTCCTGATGATTTCCCACCTACTATCAGCCCATGTCTGACCCAATCCCATCCAAATGCTCCTTTAGGATCCTTCCCATTTCCTTAAAATCCCCCTGAAGTTGGTTACCTCCGTCTTTGTGCAGCCTTCTACCCTCCTAGGTCCAGGAAGAACCAGACCGTGCATGGTCACTCCCCTCAATGGGTCCTACCTCCAGGCCCCCAATCTGGTCACTGTCTGCCAGGACCACATGCAGCACTCCCGCCTCCCTGGTCGGTTCCTCACCTGCTGAGTTAGGAACGCTGCCTTGAAAGACATCCAACAACCTCTGTTCCCTGGTCACAGAGGATGTCATAGTCTCCCAGTCTGTTCCTGGCATGTTTAAGTCCCCAACACCACCACCATTCCTCTGCCCAGTCTGCAGTGTCTCCCAACATCTGCCACCAGACTGTCCTCCAGCTCCTCCGCCAGAGCAGGGGTCTATACACCGCTTCCTATTTTTACTCTTGCCCCCTTGTTATCAAGGTGACCAAATCACCTCCACGGTTCCCTCCACCTCCTCTACTCCCCTATGCCAATGCAGTTTTTGACTATCATTGCTACCCCTCTCCCTCCCTCCCACTGTCCTTCCTGAACATAGTGTAACCCTCCAGGTTCAGGTCCCAGTCATGTCCTGCAGTGGCCCAAGTCTCAGTGACCGCTGCCACATCCACTGCTCCCTCAGTAAGCATCGCCTGAGCCCAGGCATTTTATTGCCCAAGCTCCGGCATTTAGCAGGACTACTTTCCACCCTTTCCTATAGTTCCATTTCCCTGCTCGTGTTTCCCATTGGGATTCTGTTTTCCCGTGGTCTGCACTTTGCCAGTCGGCCTTTCCTACAATCCTCCTGGTCCCCAGTGGGGTGGAGACAGAGTCCTCCTTATCGGCACCCCTTGACAGCCTTTTCTCCATCCGTCCCCCCTTCACAAGTTTAAACCCTGCTTTCACCAATGAACCCTCTATTTTCAACTTAAGGATCTCCTCCCTCCAAATTGAGATAGAGAGTCTATCTCTAGCATACAGCTCCTTATCTCCCAGGTCTCCCCCAATCCCCCATCAACCCATACCCTCTGGCCTCACACCACCCCTGAGCCACTGGTTTATCTCCTAATCTTTCTTTGTGTTCCCCACTGGTCCTTGGCACTGGCAGGATTTCTGAGAAAGGAAACTGTGCATCCTATGTTATGACAGACCCTGGATAGCTCCCTGAATCTTGCCTGTATCTCTAGCTCAGTTATTTCCCTCAATGTCATTTGTACCCAGGTACCAGTATGTCTAAACCCCACAATCCTTTGCCATTGATATAGCTCATGCTTAGCCCTGTGCACTGTTAGTCCAGGGAAGCATCTGTTCTAACTGGCCAGGATTCTCCCTCCTTATCCCATTTGATACCCCTGATCATAGAATCCCCAACAGAGCACTCTGACTGCTCCTTTTCCTCCATTTCCCTCCTTCGCCAACCCTCATCCTTTCTACCGGCCTCTCCACCCAGCCGGCTGCCTTTCGTTCCTCTTCATCTGGGTGCCACATGCCACCCCTCCTCATTTACCATGGCCACCCTCCCTCCAATCCTATGCCTCTCCTTCTCCTGAGTATCCTTCTGTACCTTGCTAATTCCCCCACTGCTTGCGACTGGTCCTTCTCCCCATCTGCTAAACTAGCCTGGCCTGTCCCTCCTTCCTTCCTGTCTCCATTTAGTTCCTCCTTGCTCGTCGTGCTCCCCTGGCCTAAACCCTCAGCTCCCTTTATTGAATCCTCTTTGTACTTCTGGTCCTTTTCCTTTACCTTTCCTCCCAACTGGTCCTTCTCCTTGCGCTTTCCTCCCTCTTCCCCCTGCCCCTCCTGCTCTGATTCACTGCTCCCCCCATTTTCCTGCATTCCTGGTCCCCCCCTGTTCTTCCTGCTATCTGGCCCCTGCCTCCTGCCCCCCACTCCCTTTCCATCTCTAACCACCCCTGTCATGGCTACATCACCCCCTCATCCTCGGGCAGAGAAGAGAATTGAAGCGGTTATTGAGTGTAATGTCTGATCCCCCCTCTTGCTTCCTTCTGTCCAGCCCTGGCCATCTGCCTACTTCCCTGAGAATGTTGTCCCTCACGTCCCTCCTTTGTGAGGGTCCCCAGTTACCTGCCTGCTTCCTTGGTAGTGTCCTTTTGGACCCCTCTGCCAGGGTCCCTATAGCGACCCTTGAGTATTCTCTCCTGCACTCCTTTCCCTAAGCCCCACCCCAGTGCTTGGTGCAGCCCTGTGGGGAGATTCCTAGCCCCCTTCCCCAACCATACACGCCCCTTCCCCAGCTTTCTCTAATCCCCACAACCTCCTCCTAAGCTGTGCCAGCTGGTAGCACACTGGGCAACCACCGAACTTCCAAGCCAGTCCAGTATCATGGCTGCTCCACACCCTGTGCACCCCACCACCCTCCCAAAGATGCTGGCCCTAATGACGTGTGGTTCCATCCCCTTCCAAATAGGTTTCCTTGGGAGAGCCACCAGGTTCCCCAGTCCAAGATACACCCTACTGCCTAATCAGGTCACCCACTAATCTTAGAGACAGTCCCACTGTACACCAGTAACCCTGTTACTAGGTGCAGTACAACACATCAAACTTATAAGGGAAATGAACAACTCCCTAAGCTCCTCTCTCCCAGCCTTTAAATCCAACCCCCAGTGGCTAGAACTACATGAGCTGCACCTGCAGCCTTTTCCTCCAATTGCAGGGCAGGTGTTTCCCTATAAATTAGCAGACTTCTGGGGAGGGAGGGGTAGGGGAGGCAGGTAGGCAGACACCTGACTCGAGAGAGAGTGTGTATCAGCCCTGTGTGCTCCCCTCAAGCCAGCAGCCAAAGGAGCAAGCCCAAGCAAATCCCACCAAATAAGTTTTAAATCAGAAGAAATAGGCCTCTACAAAGCGCAGCCTGTTACACAGTGAAACATCCACAAAATGAGCCCACTTACAGCCACCAAATCAGCTTTCAAACTTCCAGCAGTCCCCAAAACAATACCCTGCTAGCCCCTTAGAAGTAAGAAAGAAAAGAACTAACCTTCTACCAAGTAAAATCCACAAGAACCCTGTGAAAACAACAAGCAGCAGCTACTATCTTGGAACACAACTGATCCTGTCCCCTTCCAGTTCTTTCAACTGTGATGAGGTTTTAAGACAGGGTTATGGTCTGCTTTGCTCTTGGGGTAGGAGGACTCTCTCTCTCTCTCTCTCTCTCTCTTTACAGGGGACACAGCTGGGGGTCACCTCCTGGGTGTACTGATCCATAGATGGAGGCTCAGGCTTTATCAATTTTTGGGTTTCTGTAACCTTTACTACAGGGGTTTCCCCTTGATGGGCCTAGTTAAACAATGACAGTGTTACACTAGGATACAGATGCTACTTGGACTGGTAACTGTATTGGAGGCTTGACCCCATTAGCTGTGATTGTATATAGTTATTACTGTACATAGGTTACACAACCAGTTTTGGGTATGTGGATCCTGGATTCGCTCAGTATAAATGTATGTATTGTGTCCTGACAAAAAAAGGAAAATACAATAAAGATGTTTATTAAAAAAAAATAGAGAATATGAAACAACATCCCCTCCACCTTCCCACAGCTAGTACACTGGCTGGACTCCAGTCTCTGCATCTTACACAATTTACAAGGTGTTAGATACAAATGTTGCAAAATCTTGAATTGCAAAACCCAATATTTATCATGTCTGACATATTTGTATATTTCAGATCAGACTTTCTGCCAGTCCACAGGAGACCAAGAGAGTTGAAGTTCTGTCCCCCAATAATAACATATACCATCTAAGCCATGGAGATCTAAGGATTGTAAACAGTTATAAAGTCATGAAATGGTATGGGCTTGCATGGCAGCCTGCACAAGTTGTCCAATCAGTTCTCATCCATCATCCAGCCACAGCTGCAGACCCAAGTCCCAAGGCATGACTCATCTGACAAAAGGAAAAGTACCTACTTGGTGGAACTTGTATCTGTCCTGAAAGGACTGAAAAGATATCCAGGCAAGAGTAGAAAGGCAGACATTAGGCATGTAAGTACCAGCTGACACAGGATTACATGGAAGATGAAATAGTAGAAGGAAATACAGACTTTGTTTTAAATTTTATATTGTAGAAAGTAGGATTGGTGGGAGAGTAGCAAGGGCTCATTTGGAGACAGCATCACCTGCCATCTGCTTCTCAAAGTTATACACTTACGCTTCAGCCCTTGCCTTTGAGACCACTGTGCAGAGGAACATGTACTTCAAGGGCCATTAATTCATGAGTGAAGCTGCTGCCTTGGGGCTGGCTCAGTCCAATTAGCTAGTTATGGTCATGTGACCAGCTAAGCCCTGGTCACACAAAAAGTGTGACATTTTTAAAAAATCCTTTTAAAGCAGCATTTATTCCAAACAGTACATCTGAAGGTGTTCTATGTTTTCAGTGTTCTGGGAGTGAGGGAGGCTCCATCCTACAACCAAAGTTTTTTAGATGGAGTTCTCAGGCTGTGAAATGAAAGGCACAACCGGCCTTTTTACAACTGTGGGCAGAGCCTACAGGGGTATTACATGTACAAAAGGAATGATGTCATGTTTTCTGTCCGTGGAACTGACTGAAGGTGTAAATAGTCTCCTTCACCTTACCCTCCTCCAAGAAATATTTTCCGCTCTCAACTAAATGCGCTTTCATGTTAGTCAATGGTTGCAGGGTACTATTTTCTTTCTTAAATGGGTGGTACAAGAACTGGAACCTGAGTAGTGGGAGGCAGCATTTTTTTTGGGGGAAGTAAGGTCCACCCCACCTCCACCCAAGAAGCTCCAAAAGGTCCATTCCACCTTTTTTTTTATTCACGTGGGAAGGGCATGAGGTGGATCTATTATACTGAAAAAAGACTCACATGTTTGGGATGTGGACTAAGGAACAGAACAATTCTGTTGAGTCCCTGCATTTTGTTAAGGACTAGAACAGAAGATACTTAAAATGCCTTCAAACTGACTTAAAAACTCTTGGAACAAATAGTTATCAGAGTCACCTGGTGTCTCAAAAGGAAAGACTAAGAAATGTCTAAAAATTAAGGAAAATAGATAGCTTTCAGGTATGTCTTAAACATTTCAATACTAAAAACAAAGTTCAGCTTTTGGGATTAACAATATTTGTTTACTATATTCTATCTATATATATAGTTTGTCTTTTTAATAGTTTCAAAATCTTGAAAGCATTGGTGTTACTAATGCATTTAGAAATACATTTTTTAATTGTTTTTACAGATAAATTATGCATGTTCATGTGAGGGCACATTTTTGGAGGATGGGGCTCAAATTATATTAATCATGGGCACAATACTTTGTAAACACAGTCTGTGATGATGTGTATTTTTTTTTAAGTTTGAGAAAGCTATTAGAAGTAGAATGGGTCAAACACTGCGTGGAACTTTCTGCATAAAAAGTTCCCCATGGCACCTCACAGCATTTGACATCACCATCCTAAGAGCAGTCAGTGTGATACTTTACAGGACATTGCATAACAAGAGACCTACCCTTCCCTTTTTCCAAATAATATACCAACTTCATTCTCAGGCAGGCAGTTCTAGGCTACTGTTTATATTCTACTGAATCTTCTTAAAGGAAAACTGCATGTTAAAATCAGGAATACATGTATTACTACCAGTTTTGAGTTCTCACTTCAGTCCAGTGTTTTGTTTCTGCCTAGGCTGTTAGAGGAGTTTTTCTAATTTTTCCTGGATGTTTTATGATGTCTGGGGGCTGTCATTCAAGTTTGTTTTATTGCATCTTCTCCAAAAGAATAAAGCCAACATTAAATAGAGGGCAATGAGTACCAATGCCCATAGTCTGGGAAACAAGCTTCCAGAGCTAATAGCCCTGACGGAAGAGGAACACTTGGATATTGTGACAGTCACAGAAACATGGTACATGGAGAACCATGACTGGGATGTCAACATACCAGGGTACACAATCTACAGAAGGGACAGGGAGGGTAAAAGAGGAGGTGGAGTAGCTCCTGCTACAAAGGGAAGGATCAAAGCTACAAAACTAAAAGTAAAGAGGGAGGACAAGAGGAACTTTGGGTCACCTTGGAGACAGGGAATGGCATCACAATCTGCACAGGGGTTGTATACAGACCCCCGTCTCAAGGGGAGGAAATGGACAAGAAAATGATAGAGGGCATTCTCAAAATGGCTGAAAAAGGGGAGATACTGTTGATGGGGAACCGAATATGCCAGATGTTAACTGGGCAACATGGACTGCAGCCACATCCAAGAGCAGGGTCATTCTCGATGCCCTACAGGGAGCATGCCTTGGACAGCTAGTGGTGGAACCCACTCAGGAGGGAGCAATATTAGACCTGGTACTCTCAAATGGAGAGAGGATCACAAACTTAGAAGTCAGTAGACATCTGGGAACAAGTGACCACTGCGCAGTGTGCTTCACAATAAACACAACCATGGAGACAAGCCATACAAAGACAAGGATACTGGACTTTAGAAGGGCTGACTTTGGCATAATGGGTGAATACCTGAGGAATGCATTAGCAAATGGCCAGAAAGGAGGGGTGGAAGAACAATGAAGAAAAATCAAAACTGCCATCATGGAGACAACAAGCCTTTGTGTGAAACAAATAAAGAAAACAAAGTGGGATAAAAAAACACTATGGCTCTCAAAAGAGGTGTCAGGGAAGGTTAAGGAGAAAAAGGCTGCATTCAAAAAGTATGAGGAATCACAGATGGAGCATGACGGAACCGTATCAATTAAAGCAGAAAGAAGTGGGGAAGGCAGTCAGAAAAGCAAAGGCCCAAACCAAGGAAAAGATAGCTAACTCAGTTAAGAAGGGGGATAAAACCTTTTATAGGTACATCAGGGAGCATAGAAAGGTTAAGGGAGAGATAATGAAGA
This sequence comes from Neoceratodus forsteri, assembly GCA_016271365.2. Lineage (NCBI taxonomy): Eukaryota > Metazoa > Chordata > Ceratodontiformes > Ceratodontidae > Neoceratodus > Neoceratodus forsteri. The sequence goes on from CM057449.1 coordinate 1,842,988,972, forward strand.
TTAATAAAGGAGAGGGAAGGTGGGCAGAGAGAGACAGTGAAAAGCAGATATACTGAATGAATACTTTTGCTCAGTATTCACAAAAGAAGAAGAAGAAGAAGAGGAGGCGTTACCTAAACCAAACAGTAGAAGCACTCTGGATAGGGGGGGTTGACACCAGTCCATTTACAGAAGAAAGTGTACTGAAAGAACTCCTAAAACTCAAGGTGGACAAAGCAATGGGGCCTGACGGGATTCATCCTAGAATCCTAAAAGAGCTAAGGGAGTACCTAGTGACACCACTAACCACACTTTTTAACAAATCATGGGAAGATGGGATGGTACCTGAAGACTGGAGGAGGGCAGATGTGATTCTCCTTCACAAAAGTGGGAGCAAGGCAGAAGCAGGACACTACAGACCTGTTAGTTTGACCTCAGTGGTGGGGAAAAGGATGGAATCACTTCTGAAAGAAAGAATTGTTGAGTACCTACAGGCCAGCGGGGCACAGGACCCAAAGCAGCATGGATTCACAGCAGGAAGGTCATGTCAGATGAATCTAATTGATTTCTTTTACTGGTGACCAAAGTAATAGACCAGGGATGAGCTGTGGATATGGCCTACCTAGACTTTAGCAAGGCATTTGACACAGTCCCCCACTAAAGATTAATAATTAAGTTAGCCAGCCTGGGAGTGGGTCCCAGGGTGGTAGCCTGGGTAGCAAACTGGCTGCACAACAGGACACAGAAGGTAATAGTGAATGGAACACATTCTGAAGAAAAGGGGTTACCAGTGGAGTACCTCAGGGCTCAGTACTGGGTCCAGTCCTCTTAACGCCTTTATAGGTGACATTGCGAGAGTCTGGAAGGAAAGGTATGCCTCTTTGTGGATGACACAAAGATCTGTAACAGAGTTGATTCACAAGGGGGGGTAGAAGGATGAGAAGGGACTTGGCAAGGTTGGAGGAATGGTCAGACATATGGCAACTTAGATTCAATGCAAAGAAGTGCAAAGTAATGCACCTGGGAAATAAAAACCCAGGAGAAGAGTACACAATAGCAGGGGAGGTACTAACGACAACAATAATGAAAAGGGATCTGGGTGTAGTCATATCAGATGACCTAAAGGTGGGTAAGCAAATGGAGAAGTCAGTAAGGAGAGCTAGGGGGTACTGGGATGCATAGGGAGGGCATCACAAGTAGAAAAAGAAGTGGTTATCCTCTGTGCAGACAGTTGGTGAGACCCAATCTGAGTACTGCGTGCAGTTTGGAGACCTCATCTACGCAAGGACATAGACAGGATGGAAGCAGTCCAGAGGAGGAAACTAAAATGGTGCAGGGTCTACATCAGAAACCATATGAAGAGAGACTGAGAGAGCTTAATATGTATACCCTTGATGAAAGGAGGGACAGGGGGACATGATAGAAACTTTTAAGTACCTCAAGGGAATCAACAAAGTCCAGGAGGGTAGCATCTTTCAGAAAAAGAGATGTGTAAGAACAAGGGGACACAATTTAAAGTTAGCGGGGGATGGCTCAGGGGTAATGTGAGGAAATTATTTTTCACGGAGAGAGTGGTGGATGCATGAAACCGCCTTCCTGGAGAGGTTGTGGGGTCTAAAACAGTGGGGGAATTCAAACATGCATGGGACAGACATAAGGCAATTATAGTGGGGGGTTGCAGGAAGTAGGCTGTTGGATAACTAGAACCTGCAGCTTATCCAATAGGTAGGGAAATGGGCAGACTGGGTGGGCCAAGTGGTCCTTATCTGCCATCAAAGTCTATGTTTCTATGTTTCACAGTGTACCCTTTGGTTTGATGCCTAATAGCCCCTACAGCAGGCCAGTGTCTTGTTACAGCGTCTTGCTTAGCCACAGCAGAGAAAAAAACACTGCAGCCAGGATTCACAGTGCTATACAATATACTATAGAAAGTTACATGTTTAAACACATACACATACACACACACCCACTCCAAGCACAACACAGCTGGATAAGGTACCAGTATTTAGGAAACTTGTCATACTTACCCAGAGTCTAGCAATGTGAATCCTGGCTATGACTATAGGTGTTTACAACTGAATGATAATAACCACATTTGCTTCACTTACAAATAGGTAGGCATTTGTGTCTAATTTCTGTTTGACTTAGTGTAGGTTACACATAGAATTTTAAAAATTCATAACATGATGTATTGTGATTCAATGAACTGATAAATGGGGATTTTGGTTTCTTTTACAAATTCATTTTTTCTGACCATGGATATACTAAAACAAAAAAATTTCAACAAAATGTTTTTAAATAAAGAGTTTAACTCACAGCAGCAGAAGAAGCATGTTGACATTAAAAGCTTAGTGGCATGGATGCAGAGGCACCAGTATTTAAGCATGACTTTGGTAGAAGATCAATTGTGACTGGGGGTGAGGAAGGGAGTGAGTCTTGATATTTGTAGCATAATGGTTTTCTGAAACTTCAGCTTTCAATTGCTTAGACTCTGCAGCCATCTGTACAGTATATCACTAAGCCATATGCAGTGTGGTATGGGTAAGCAGACCAGAGGAACAGCAATGGGGTCCACCATGGCACCTGGGTATGCTAATGCATACATGTTGAGTTTTGAGGATGAATACATTATAAATGAAGAGAATAATCCTTTTTTTAGTCACATTAAGCTGTATAAAAGATATATAGGTGATCTTTTTATGATATGGAGGGGTACAGTAGAAGATCTTGAAGCTTTCAAACTATATATAAATACTTGTGACCTGAACTTAAGGTTCACAATGGATTACAGTTATGAATCTATTCCATATTTAGATGTCACAGTGAGCATGGAAAGAGGGAAATTAATGATTAAATTATATAGGAAAGAAACAGCACGCAATACTTTTCTACATGCGGACAGTTTTCATGCGGAGCATTTGGTAGAAAGTATTCCTTATTCCCAATTTCTATGAATTTGAAGAAATTGTGGATGAAAGGAGGATTTTGAGACAGAAATGGATACAGCAATATCCAGATTTCGAGAAAGGAAGTATAAGAGAAGGACTTTAAATCAGGCGACAGCACGTATACGGAAAATCTCTCAGGATGATGCTTTAAGGGGACATTCAAATCAATCACAAGAGCGATCTGTGGTCTTAAGCATTAGACACAATCACAAAATGAAAGAAATTAGAAACATCATATTTAAACATTGGTCAATACTGAGAGATTTTCCTATGCAAAATAATGTTTTTAATACAGTGCCCATGATAGCAGAAAGGAAAGTTATGACTTTAAATGATAAGCTGGTTCACACAGATCATAAACAAGGACACCAGGATGACAATAAACAACTATTATTAGGACCCCTAAATCCGGGCATGGTACCTTGTGGTAGATGTTCGGTTTGTGGCCACACCAGTAAGAAATCAAAATATAAACATCCATTTACCAATAAAGAGTATGAAATACGACAACCTATTACATGTGACACAGCAGGGGTAATATATCTTTTACAATGCCCCTGTGATAAGATTTACATTGGTAAAACTATCAGACCTTTGAAACAGCGTATCCAGGAGCACAAATCCAATATTCGAAATAAGAAATCCACGCCAGTATCAGACCATTTTTTTAGAGGCGGGACATACTGGAGCATCACTAAGATTTTGGGAGTTGGAAGCTGTTAAGCCCCCATTAAGGGGAAGAGACTTTAATAGAATAGTTGAACAGTTTGAGGCTGGGTGGATTTTTGAGATGAATGCTTTACAACCTCGAGTAGGTTTGAATAAGGAAATAAACTGGAACTGCTGCAGGAAGAAATAATGTCTAATAATAATTATTGTAACAATAAAAATTACATGGTGAATTTAGAACTATATTTGGATTTAGAAACTATAATGTATGAGGATGAGTGTGGAATCAAGACTTTTTTTAGTTTTCGACATCTGTGCTTAATAGAATATGGTGCATGCTCTGTTTAATAAATTTTATTGGTCATAATAGTTTGATCTTTGAGAAAGAAACACATTTAGATGTCTAAATGTCAAAATAAATCTTCACTTTAGGGGTCAACAATATTAGGACTCCCAAGTAATTAAGATGCGTCAGTGTCACATCAGTTACTGAGTTTTTGACCTGTTAGGAGGAATGGTGTATTTCCCCGACACTTTCATATGAATTTGACTAATGGGATACCAACACCCTGAAAAGTTTAGATGTTAACAATGAACCTTGATTTTAGGGGCCAATAATGTCAGGACTCCTCAGCAATTAAGATGCGTTTAGCATTACATTAAAAATTTTTTTTGCATATTGACCTGCTGGAAGGTCTGGTATTTTTCTCATTCTTCTGACAGTAGTATGATCTTCAAAGAATTTAAGTGAAAATGCTCATTATGGCTCAATGTCCTGGAGGAGTGCGGATGGAGGATGTGAAATTGGACTGCTTTTTCCATTGTATGGTTTCATCCCTAGAGACGTGGTGTTTCCCCTTTAAGTAAGTTTTGCCACAGTCAGACGTTAAAATGTGTGTATGGCTTTAAACCACAAATGCATGACGTGACTTTTAGCACGTCCCAGGGCTTGAAAAGGCAAGCACGACTAATGGGAAGACATGCGAGGAGCACTGGCTGGCGTTCCTATGTATTATTCTGTTTCAGGAATTAGGTGAGTTGAACATGGCTTATTGAGTGTGGCCACCTTTTGAATAACCAGGGAACCTGGGAATAGACTCTGGGTGTAACATGATAGTTCACTAGATGTGTCTCACGTTGTTATATAGCGGATAGCCTAGCATTGTGTTTTGGTGCATAACATTACATACTTTAATCACAAAGGTATAAACATTTAAACCTGACATTTTTATTCACTGGTCACTTGGACAGCTTTTGGAAATTCTCACATTAAGGCATAAGCTAGTTTCTGTGTGCTTATATTTTCAAGAAAATCTCAGATACATGCAAGAGTGGCAATCGCTTGGTGTCTGACATCATCAGGATGTCTTTTGAAAAGTTCAAACAAATTTGTAGTTAAGTCTTGCATGTGAAACTCTCTAAGACAGATCACTGAGTGGAAGTATCTGGTGTTTAATTTACTTTTTTGGATTTATAAACATGGCAAGTTTAAAACTGTTTCATGAACTTGGCATCTTACCGAAATGGGTTATGCGATGAGCGGAACGGATTAGTTTTTGAAATTCAGATTTAGAAAGGCGTCAGTTTTGGTACCGCATATGACTTTTAAAGTATCATTTATTGATTGAGTATGAGTTATGTAGCATACATGCGTGGTAAGTTCGACAACAACTTACAGTAATGAAATGTAGCATTTAAAGTGACCATTGGTGTAAACAGGCACGAGAAAGTACTTTTTTGTTTTTCCCATTGATTAAGATACATCAATGTTGTATAAGTGAAGACTTGCTAGAAGGTTTGGTGCATGGTGCACTTCCCTTTTAAGCAGGCTAGTACTTGAGAGCACCTTGTCTTTACAGGTGTTTGAATGAGAATATTAGTAACAACTAAATGTTTTGAATGCACATAGGGCCATTAGTAGAGCATTTTAATTATGCCATCAAACTACTACATTTTATGAAATACAGTGCCCCTTTTTTAGTAAATTCATTCTGCATAATAGTCTAGTCTTAAATGACATTTCAGAATAAATATTTGAAACATCTAAATTTTGAAATAAATACCATCTTCAAGGATCAGGAATGTGAGGACTCCCTAGCAATTAAGATGGAATAGTGGTGATTCTTTTTATGCTCACAGAAGTAACGAAAGTTTAGTTTGGGCTTTAGATTTAATAATTACAATGAAATATGGCATTTTAAATGATGGTAATTTTTGGGGGGGTTGATCTTAACATCATGTATGCAAGTTTGACACGTTATTATAATCAATGGATGAGAGAAGGTATTTTGTGATTTTGTTTGACATCATAAACATAGTGTTGGGTTTTAAAATCAATAAACTATTATAATAGTTTTGAATAAGTATCTTACGTGTGTATCAAGCTCATGAATCTCATTGGTCTGCTAATTATTTGACTAGTGTAAAGGTGATGGAATTTGCATAAAATGAAGCTTTGTGATCTTATGAATTAGACATGAAGGGTGTGTATGCCCATTCTGGGATCGCACATAAAAGTTTATTATGTTGGTTTTCTGGATACATAAAAGGTAGAAATGATTGAATTATAGATATGTCTTGGTTTCGTATATGTTAGAAACAAGATGTTACCAAAAAAAATTTTTATTCATTTTTTCTTTTTAAAAAAATATATTCATGAGACAGTGCATTATAATCATGTCTGAAATTTGGAAGAATATTATGATTTTGGAATAAGTGTTTTTTATGGAACTAAGGATAGGTGAGCATGAATGAATATCCTTATGATACATATTGACATTATATCTTTATTACAGAAAATATTTCTACACCAAATGTGTAATTTAAAATATGTATCTTATAGGTGAATTTTGGAGCTTACACTGATTTCTAGAGGATTACCAAGCAATGAAAAAGAAAATATTTGAAAGATTACCTTGTGAGTAGCACCACTGGGCGACAATACTATTTTGACGAGACCAAAATGGTTTAACATCATTTGAAATTTTATGCAGACAGGTTTTTAATAGTTTTTTATGTATTTTTGTATTTCTAGAAGTGGCAACTCTTGATAAAGCCTATAATTAGGTGAAACGTTGGGTATATTGCCATTTTTAAAATTATCAATAAAAGAAAGAAATTCCGAAAATGGAGTCATCTTGTCTGCATCAATATTCCTTCAGCGCCTTACCATCTTCTTTGCTCTGATACAGAGAAATCAACTTAACACATGAATACATTGGTAAAGGCTGCTCCGGAGAAGAATGACAATTCTTTGAATTCAAAATTATACTGCTCATTGCCTGTGGACTTTGTTCCTTTTCCCTTTTCCCTTTTATACTATCTATGGTATGGGTAAAACCAAGATCACCAGACCAGGACCAGTGCTGTAAAATCTGCACTGGGCACAGCCTTGTGCAAATATTGCTGATCCAGTGGATCAAATAAATACGTGCAAATAAATAAATACTCTGCTTCACCTCATGCTTCAACCCACCCCAGGAGTGACGTTTTTACATAGCACACACCCTGTCATGCCTTATTGCTTAAATATGCCCTTTCTCAATGTACTATACTTTGATTCAGTTAGTGTATGCAACAACCTTCATGTGAACACTCTGAGCTTCTCTTTGACTCGTGATGTCTATTTGCTCTAGCTATTGTATATTGTTTGAACTGCTTTGGTCTTTTTGATGTGGTGCCTGTGTGCCTAAACTATGTAATCTGTTTATCTACTGCTACCCATGTATCTCCAGTGAATGATTGTTATAACTGTTTGCTCTCTGAGCCATTGTTTTTGGACTTGTCAACTGTGTTGTCTTTGTATAAGTTTCAACAAGGTGCCTTTGTAAATGAGTCTCTGACACAAATGTTTGTAAATCTGATATTTTTTTAAATAAATAAATAAATGTTTATGTTTAAGCCCATGAAACACCCTTATCTAGTTAATGCATTCACAGTCGTAGTGACTCTGCCAGAGCTTGTTTGGTTAAGGGAGGGGGCTCTTGCCCAGCTCCTGAAACTTTCTCTGATGGCAGTAGTGACTGCACAATGGGGTCAACTGGCCAAACTGGGGAGAACTACAGGCTAAAGTTAGCTCCTTGGCTCAGACCAATTGTCTGGTACAGATCATGTGATCAGTTAAGCCCCAGTTAAGCAAAAGGCATGACAATTTATGAGGAGATTTTTAGCCACCCTGACAGTAGGGTTACCACTCATGATATCCATAACTAATGTGAGGGACTAAGTCTGGAACATTGGGGGCTGGCTGAGGGGGGGGGGTGTTGTAGGTAGGAGACTGAGCTTCCCAAAGGATGCAGTCCTCCTCCCAGGAGGGAGAACAGCAGGTTCTGCAGTTACAATGCCACCTGGAGGACTACAGGTGACAGCGCAGTTGAAGCAGTTTCAGGGAAAGAGAGGTTTCTGGCTGATGCTGTGTTCAGCCAAGAATATGTGTGAGCACATGCAAATGGTGCCCCCACTGCCAGTGCCCAAGAGAGGAAGTGCACAACAAAGTGAAAAACTCTGATGCAGCAGAATAATACCAAGCACTTTGTACCTTGCCCTCTTGACTGGTAACTTCAACTGTTGCACTAGAGGGTCAGAAGTGTCAGCTGAACAACCTCTTTGACAAACCACCCTGGGGCAGGAGCTGCACTGTGGCTTTGTGAGGTTGGAAATACAGTAAGTTCCAGAGACAGGATGAAATGAAACTGAGAATCAGGAAAGATGAGGGTAGCAGGAGTGACGGGAGTGATAAAAAGAATAATAAAAAAATAAGACAACATTTTTTCTCTCAAAACAGTCAATGTCCAAAGTAATATATTTAAGGGTGTATTACCTTTTCAGTGAGGAAATGAATGTCTCTTCTCTGTTTGGGGAGTAAGGGAGAGCTTCAGCCAACTCTCAGGCATTTTTCTGGTGGTGTCCACAGGCAGCAGGATGAAAGGCCTGACAAGCTTGTTTGCTGTGGGGGCTCTTGCCCACATTTTGTAACCTGCAACAAGGGCAGTGAGGACAGTAAGGTGAGTATAGACCTTTAATGATGCATCACATTGCTTTGCAAATCATAAGCCCTACTAAAGGGATGTCCTAACTTGATTTAAATGGCATAGAGTGTTTTAACATGACAGACTGTAAATGTTTTTCCAGATGTTTATTCTTGCCACAACTCTTAATTTAGGCATTCAATGAATGCTTAATGCAATGCACAAGCATTTGCACTGGTGTAGTGTGGCCACCCATCATCTCTCCCTCCCAAGTATGAAAGGTTAATTTTCGGGTCACAGGTTGAAGTTTCTATGACAGTATTATCAGAAATGCAAACAATTTGGCTACTGCAGGTAAAAACAAATCAGAATGGCAGAACCATCACTCCAAAAATGCAACTGCCTTGCAGGCGTTCAGTTAATTTATTTTTTGTTGAAGTCAAATACTTCCATGAGTCAAAATCTGGAAGTCATTCCATTTTTGTGGAAGTCAAAATTCTTACCAGATCCCACAATTTGAAAGCCAGTATTCTAAAGAGGATCAATTTATGGATGTAATACAACTATTAGTGGTAAAATACAATTTCTGTTAGAAAAATCTGTAATTTCTTTGTCTTTGTGCCTTCAGTTTTGGAAGTCATCCAATTTTGCTTTTTACATTTGGAAATCAATGAATTCTTCCCCCTTTATTTTGCAAGATTTTGCCTTATTTTTGGGGAGTCAAGTACTCCCCAAATGGAGTTAACTGAAGCCCTGCTGCCTTATATTCTTTTGTAGGTCATGAAGTTTTAGCCTAAGTTTCTGGAGGTATATGCTAACAAGTTAACACAAGCATTCTTGTTCCTGTTCTATTTTAGTATATATCCCAGCAGGAAAGCATAAAATCTGGAATCCATCAAATAGGGATTAGGCCCAACTGCTAACAGATGAGCCATGTTACCTTCATTCTTACTGATGTAAAATAGGTGTATTGATAGTCTGTAATCAATCTAGAATATAGTATATGGTGGAATGCTGTTATGCATGGAATTCCATGCCTAGAATATGCTTGTTCTACTGCAGCAGCGACATCATTATGTTTTTCTGCTACAGTAGTGATGTCTCTACTGCAGCAGAACAACTTGGAATGCTGCCACATAGTTGCTTTCCTCTATCCAATTAAGCTGGAAGTTGTTTTTATTTTTAAATTTGAATTTGCTGAAACATCTGCAGTACACTGTGTCAGTAAAAAAAAAAAATAACATTTCTAATCTCCCTTGTCTTCACTAGCTGGGTCTGTGTGATTTTCTATTCTGTGGCTGTCCATACACTATAAAAGATTGTGTATGAGCAGTCGTAAACGAACAAGGATATTCTTGTATCTTGAGGTTCCCTTGGTAACAAAGCACCTCTCAAGTTGCGCTCTCGAGGTAATCTGTTACCAAGGAAACTTCTCAATACAAGAATATCCTTGTTGTGTATGACTGCTCATACATGATCCTCTATGTGGTTCAGGAATACAATCCAGTTCTCTCCCAGAATAAATGGGATATCCCAAAATTTTTATAACATACAAAGCAGAGATGCAACGACATCCAGGTGTTCTTCATATCATATATACATGCTATATGCAGCATGGCTGTTTCTCTACCCCTCCACATCAAATCTAACCACACCCTGACCTTATCTTTAATTATGGTTCAGTATTAAAGTCCTTCCTATTTCTTATTTGCTTATTTATTGAAACTGTTTTATCAGGTAAACATACAGAGATACAGTTAAGTGCTGTGTTTACAGATGCAACAAGGAAGAAGGGGTGAGGGAGGGAAAGTTGGAGATCATACAATCAGAGAAGAAAAAATAATATAAAACAGTCATATAAAGATGTACAGGGATTTACATACATACACCAAGAGTCGTAGACCAATCAATTAAAGGGAATTACAGTTCAACAAAGAACTTCATTGACACAAAGTGTACATGAAGTGGTTGGGCATATTTTTATGGAGAAAGGCAGCTACCATCTTCTTTTAAAATTATAATACAGTTCAAATTGAATTGATACTGTATCCTCATAAATAGCAAGCAGCATGGTGGTGGTGGGGGGGGGGCAGCAACTATAATAACCCACTCCTATACAGTCTGTTCTCTGAAGGGTTGTACAGTATCTTTAGCAAGCAGATGCACTTCCTGCAACAGGTCTATGTCAGCTTTTATGCTTTAAAATATGAGAATATATTTTGATTTTCCATTCTGCCAAGTGTTTCTTCCCATTAATGTTCGGGGATGTAAGCTTGACTGTACTATTACATGTCAGGAAACATCAAAGGGCCTAAACAGAGCCAAGTCTGAATTGCAGTAAGGCTCTCCCCCACTCCCAGTGCAATTTCTAAACACAGGTCACATGCTCCCTTTTCAATATTTTGCATGAGTTGATAGATGGCATTTTGTTACCTACAGATGTTCAAGTCAGAAGAGAGAAAGTGAGATAAATAAAGACAAGAGTAAGCAGAGAACAAACCTATTGGTTTAAGGAACTGCAGCTTTGCAGGAAAATAAAAGAGCAATCAGAGAGAGATGTACTTTAGATGCGTGCTGTGCTATGACCACTTTCAAATAAAAACCTGATAAAGTAGTACTCCATAATCTGTAAACTTTAGCATGAAACATCTCTATAATACTTCTGGGGTCCGATATTCAAATCTGGGCAAAGGAGAGGGCAGAATTTTGTGCTGACCATTGTAGTCACCCTTCGAGTTGCCCAGGTGTCCAAAACTGCTATATTCAGTGGGATAGTGCATCAGCCCTACTCGACTGAATATAGTGCCATTGAGACCCCGGGCAGACATGAAATAAGGCACGATGGCTTGTGTCCATGCAAAATTCCCCATATTCAAAGTGACCTATGCAAATGAGTCCATTGGGCATGCAAGGCACTAAAGGGCCATTTGCATGCCCATTATGGGTACATTTACATAGGGAGTGAGGTTGTACTGCCTGTCACTGCCCCACAATTGCCCATTTTGCAAGAGCAATCCCTGGTGCTAGTGGTGCCTCCCCACCTGCCGATCACCATCCTGATGTGAAAAGTAATGTTTCTATGGTGCTAGTTGTCCCCTCTGCCACCAATTGCCATCCTCATGTACAGTATTAAACCTCCCTGGCAGCTAGTGGCCCCTTCCCCACCAATCGCCATCCCCATGTACAGTATGTAACTTCCCTGGTGACTAGTGGCCCCTTCCCCCACTGATATCAGCCTGATGTATCCCTGTAATGTTCCCTCGGGTCCAGTGGTTCCCCCCCATCCTGATCCCCATCAATAACAGATACACCATTCCCTGGTGGTCTAGTGGTCCCCCTTCCCATCCTCAAGCTGCCTGTAACATAAAACAGATATTAGTTCCCAGTGTCTAGTGGACCCCCACTCCACCCCCACCCTGGGTGGTAGTGCCCTACCACCCTGCTTCCACCAACCCTGACCCTGAGCCAGTGACCAGCACAGCCCCTTCACTCACCATCTCAGCAGGCTGCTAACTGAGCTATCAGTGAGCACGTACTGTACTGTATACGGTATATGCTCACTGATTAACAGTGATCTCAAAGCTGTCAATCAGTGAGCTCATACTGGCCCAGATATTCAAAAGGGTTGCACATGGCGCAACAGTGTTGCACCATGCACAACCCAATGATGTGCCCCGGCACGATATTCAAAAGGGAAAAGTGCGCCGCACAAATCCCAATACGTGGAGCGCATCAGTAATGCGCAGGCGAGGTGGGGGCGTGCCATGTATAACCTGTACAGCCTGATATTCAGCCTGGGATGTGCAGAGTCATGCATGGGCAACCCTACCTAATGCCTGCACAAAGTTAAGCCCCAAAAGGAACAAATGATGGCCACCCACAGGTGAGCTGCCGCATTGCAGTGCAACACAGCAGCTGCCATCTGTGGATGGCCACCAATTCAAAGGCGCACCTGGCGAGCGCCCCCATACCCCATTGGGGCATCCAGTAAAGAACACCCCATCCAATATCCCTGGTGGTCCAGTGGACGCACTCTGCCAGTGCGGGCATCTTTAAACATCAGAACGGTCCTATTACCCTGGTGGTCTAGTGTACCTCCTCCCACCGCCCACTGTGCCCGCCCGCTCCCCGGTCAGCGGTAGGGGCGCGCCTGCTGCCCGCCCACCACCACGACACTCGGTAAGACTGTCGCCCAGTGGTTCACAGCAGGCAATGGAATGCAACCATACCGTACAACACAGTCAAGATATGTGAAGGAATTCACCTTATCAGACTGGTACTCTGATATGGGCTACATGTCCCATGGCACATGCTGTGAATCTGCCGCTCCGAACTGTCAGGTGACACTGGGGCAGCAGACAGGTGAGGTGCTGCCGCCCGCCGGCTGACTGGGCGGGGGGGAGACGGTGGGCCCAGTGGCGGGGGGGAGGGGTACACCAGACCACCAGGGTAATAGGACTGTTCTATGTTTTGAAGATGCCCACGACAGTAGAGTGTGGTCCACTGGACCACCAGGGATATTGGATGGGGGTTTATAACGATGTCCGCGATCGCGCAATAGGGTCCACTGGACCACCAGGGATATTGGACAGGGGGGTTTTATACCGATGCCTGCGATCGGGCACATGGGGTCCACTGGACCACCAGGGATATTGGATGGGGGGGTTTCTTTTAGATGAATGCCCGTGATCGGGCTGCAGGGGGCGTTGGTCCCTGACGGCTGCTGCCTGGCAGAGCGCCAGGCACAAGTCGTCGGGGATCGGTGCACCTGCATGCTAATGGAATGAAAATGGGGCCATAATGAAATGCAAATGGCCCCATGTGCGCCTTGCATAAATTATGGCCCCATTTGCATGTCCCCTTTTGAATATCGCAGGTGCTGTACATGGCACAATGGCACCTGCGCTAGCGCATCTCCATGCTCCACTCTGGCCACTTGCGCTGGCACAGTGCCACTGCACCATGCACAGTGGGGGTGGCCAGGATGCGATATTCAAAGCTGCTGTGCCATAGCGCAGCTCCGTTGAATATCGCCATGGCCACACCCCTGCACAACAAAGTTGAGCTGCGCCTAGGCTTGTGCCACAGCCTGGCGCAGTTTGAATATCCGGGTCATTGTATACAGTACATGCTCAGTGACAGCTCAGTCAGCAGCTGGCCATTGTGGTGGCTGGCCCCCAATGTTTCAGGCTCGCTCCTAAACCTGGATCACCAGTGTTGTAAGGGGTATTGCTGCTGCACCAGAAGGCAGGCATGGCAGAGGATTTTATTTTTAGGCACAGTGTGCTGGTGGTGTTTGGGGGCACAGCATACTTCTGTAGAGGAACTGAGTGCCTGGGTGGTGATCATAAGATTATTTGTTTCAGCCACTGTGAAATGACATAACTTCAGGTGACAACAGAACAGCAGATGTGATATATGAGTAGATAATATTATCTGATATGCTATAATATATAATATAGGATAAAATAATATAATCTGATATAATATTTGCTATATGATAACATAATGCATAAGGAATAGTGTACTGTATGTGCAACCATACACAAGAAGGCTGTGTTTCCATTGAGGACCTGAGGTGACATTTTAGGGACCTTGAGAGTGAAGCTCAAGAGGTCCTGATGTCATCTCAACCCCAAGATGGAAAAACAGTCTTGTTCATGCATGGTTGCCCATATACTATTTGTTATTGTATATGGTTCCCCCAGATACAAAATAAAAAGTTACATTTCTCAACATTTAAGTTTTACAAGGTTTCATACCTCGTGTTTGCACTCCCGGTTGCTGTCGGCAGGTCCGTCTGTTGTGAAGTCCATTGGTACAGTCCCATTGCAATCTGACCCTCCAAAGATTTGTGGGCTTCATTTAAAAAAAAAGCTAAAATTGGTATGGTTTGGAAACATGGAGCTGACTACAGTAGTCTGTGTCCAAACCATCTCAGTGAACCGCTTGGTAAGCAGAACGGCCATGTTTATTTTTTTGAAGAGGTCTGTTTGGTCCAATAAGGTGGCGAGGAGTGTAGTGCTGATGAATATTCATTATGGAACATGCAGAATACGAACATATGAACATATGAAAATTGCCAGCAGCAAAAGGACATCATGATCTATCTAGGCTGCTCGAGACTGCAGCTAGCTCCCTATTCAGCAGCTGCCCCACCCCCTCCCCTTTACTTCCCTTTACCCTTCCCTTTGCCCTGTCCCATCCCTTCTTGAAGCATTCCACTGAGTTACATGCCACCACCTCAGCTGGAAGTGCATTCCACTTTGACACCACCCTCTCTGTAAAGAAATGCCTCCTCACCTCCTTTTGAATCTACCCCCTTCCAATCTCATGTCATGGTCCCTAGTGTCTCTCCCCACCCTTGTCCTGAATAGACCCTCTATGTCTGTTTTGATTATCCCTTTCATGTATTTGAACGTCTCAATCATGTACCCCCTGTCCCTCCTCTCCTCCAGCGTGTACATGTTTTACTCTCTTTGTCTAGCCTCATACGGCAATTCCCTCCAGGCCCTGAATCATCTTTGTTGCCCTACGCTGCACCCCCTCCAGCAGCCTAATGTCATTTTGTAGGTATGGACACTAGTACTGCACGCAGTATCCAAGTGAGGTATAACCAACGATCTGTATAACAATAGAATAACCTCCCTTCTTCTTGAGGTAATGCCCCTTGCAATGCACTCTAGCATTTTATTAGCCATTTGCTGCTGCCTTTCTGCATTGTGCAGAATTGTTCATTGCTCCCTTGATGAGTACCCCCAGAGCCTCCTCCTCCTCTTTTGTTACCTCCAGCTGCACCCCCACCCCCCAGATGGTAACTTCTCCTCTTTTTTTTTGTTCTGAAGTGCAACACCTTGCAATTTTTTGCATTGAACTCCAGCTGCCATTTGTCAGATCATGCCTCCAGCCTTGCCAGATCCTGCTCTAGCCCCTGCCACCCCCCCATTGTCCACCACTGCTCCCTTCTTAGTGTCATCTGCAAATAGGCTGATTTTGCTGCCGATTATATGTGAGATGTCTGCAATACATATGCCAAACAGCACTGGGCTCAACAATGACCTCTGTTTTAAATAACTTTTAAAACATGCGCTACAACTTTTAGAACATGCACACAACTTTTCACCAACTACTGATTGTCATGCATAATCAGTTCAAACCATATACTATAATCTGACATGATATATGAGAAGATGGTATAATTAAGCAATAAGGCATGACAGGGTGTGGTATATCATGGGATATTGTCACACCTCGGGTGCTGCGGCCTCGTGCGTCCAATGACCCGAGAAGCAACGATATCCCATGATATACCACACCCTGAAGTGACTTATTGCTATTACGAACCAAGTTTGAAGTTTTATGAAAAAAAATAAAAAAACAGGTTTTAAAACGTTTTATGAATGAGTTTTTGGGTGGTGTAGGAGTACGTTTTGAAAAAATAGTTTTCAGACAGTAGAGAGCAAGGAGGCTGGTGGTGCCGGAACTTTTTTGAAGCCGTGATGATGTAACCCGATATCATCACAGCTTCAAAGAGCTCTCTGACAATCAGATTCCTCTATTTAAGATCCTCAGTTCATAATTAAGCAATAATGCCCGACAAGGTGTGTGTCGTGCTGGGATAACGTCACGCCTCAGGTGGTTGGGCACGAGGCCACAGGCCGAGTGCGTCCAACAACTGAGGCATGACATTATCCCAAATGACACACACCCTGGAGGGCATTGTTGCTATTATACAATGGCTCATTGTTATATATAAAATAAAAAAATAATTTCAAAGAATGTATTTATTAGTGTGGAAAAATATTTTTGTTTCTTTTTTTTTTTTTTAAAGAAAGTTTTTATTTCTTTTCAAAAGAATAACAAAACATACAGACACAAAAACCCGGAAACCGGGCGCACACCCCAAAACTAGCTGTGCAAACTATATACAGCCCCTATATACAAACACACTGGATACCTCCACCCAAAAACAACCCCTCACCAAATAAACCGAAAGTTAAGATAGACTAAATTAATAGAGACTACTACTAATTGATACAGTTCTTTCCCTCACATTCTCACTTCCCCAATAACCCACTCTCAGCTTTAAAAAGGAAAAACAACTCAAATCAGATTTAATCTCAGCCAACCAGGCGGGTATCCAGTGCAACCCTGAAAGAGAGAGTCCCAATCCAAGAAATTCACCATCCCTAAGCTGTCATCCTTCGTCAGTCCTGTGTCCCATTCAAATTAAATTAAAGCTCCTACCCTATCTGACCTAATAAATCCTCCATACTGTAGGGGACCTTCTAAAGATAACAAGATCCCGATACCCAGTATGCAATCCCTTGGTACATCCTCCAACTCTACGGTTACATC
Source organism: Neoceratodus forsteri (assembly GCA_016271365.2). Taxonomy (NCBI): domain Eukaryota; kingdom Metazoa; phylum Chordata; order Ceratodontiformes; family Ceratodontidae; genus Neoceratodus; species Neoceratodus forsteri. The sequence goes on from CM057449.1 coordinate 1,843,005,893, forward strand.
TTGCAGCCTCCTCTCAAAGACAGGCCTCTAATCTAGTACTCATATCCGACTGTGAATAAGATGCATCTAAGTTAGCCCACCTTTTAATATAAACTTCCTGTCTACCTTCAGACATAAGATGATTTTTGTTCCTAGCCAACGACCCCAGTAAGTCCTTCACCCATTGCCCATATGAATAAGCCTGACCATCCTTCCAATGGTTCAAAATGAATGCCTTTACTAATGATCCCATTAAAGCCATATGGAACCTTGGTGTAGCACCTCAACAGGGGAGTAATCGCCTAGCACACAAATTCCCGAAGTGATAACCGTGGTAGCCCAAACTGGGGTCAAGACCATGTCTAATTCGCTCCATAGCGGAGAAATTTTTCACATCTCCACAAAACGTGAGCAAGTCTCCTGTTACCTTCCCACATCTAAACAAAGATCTGTCGGCCTCAAGCCCCTCAACCAGAGCTTTACAGGTGTATAGAAAATATTGTGGGCCACAAAAATCTACGTAATTCTATATTTAGGAATAACAATATATTTGGTAGCTTTCCATATGATATCCCAATTTAACCTAGGAGTTAATACATTATCCCAATAGGAAATAGAGGTAAAATCACTGTCATTCGGGAATTCAAGAGGAGTTTATATACCGAGAGAGTAAGCTAGTTCTGTTGACAACTTCAAGTTCTAACGCGAAAGGAAACTGTCTGTAAAATCCCCCTTTCTCCCTCGAACTCCCGCAATCAATTGCTTGAGCTGTAACCTTTGAAAAAAGGGCAAGGCGTCACATTGTGGTGGCAACAAGATTTTCCCTTCCTGTTGCATATCCCTCAAAGTAAGACCTTCCAAATAAATAGCCCACCTCTGGCCAAGCACCTGACCTCCAATAGTCAAGTTGGGATTTCTCAAAATAGGCTGATCCCGAGATTTGACCTGACAGCCTCTTTGCACCGGGGTAAGAAACGACCACCAGGCTTCCAGAGACTTCCTGATTGGGTTCCCCACCTCAACCTTGCTTTGTACCACCTTTAAGCCCGGCATATAATAGCGACTCAGGTGAATAATTTATATCCTTCAGCCATTTCCTTTCCATCTGTAACCAGGCAGGAGAATATTCTCCTCCCAGATCCCTTGCCCATTGGGCCATCAGGCCCAACTGGCCCGCACATAGTAAGCCTGAAGGTCAGATAGTTTGATCCCACCCTTTTTCATAGGGCCTACACAGCACACTATATTTAATCCTAGTGGGTTTATTGCCCCATAGGAAACCCATCAACATCTTCTAATAAGCTTGAACCACTTTACCGGGATAACATAAGGAGCCAAATAAGGTCGGATATAACAACCTCGGCAGGGCGTTCATCTTAATAATGGCTAATCGCGCACAAAATTCAGAGGTATTTACTCCACCTTAAGATATCTCCTGAGATATCCGAAATAATTCCCCCATATTAGCGTCGCATCAGATGTTTGGTCTGCAGTAATCCAGATACCCAAGTACTTCTTTAACTTATCTCTTATTCCATTGCACCCCTAGGGAGCAAATCTGCTCTAAAACATGCAGAGTCAGGGATAGAATTTGGTTTTGGTAAGATTCAGCTTGTAATTAGATACCCTGGAGTACCGATCTATTAGATCCCTAACAAAACCAAAGGAAGTTACTGGATCTCGAAGGTGGAGTAAAATATCATCTGCAAAAACAGAAATCTTTAGCTCCATATTACCAATCCCAACTCCCTGGACCCGGACCTCCCTGTTGATCGATCTTAATAGAGGTTCTAAGTAAATATTAAACAAAATCGGTGATAGAGGGCACCCTTGCCGAGTACCATTCTTTAACTGAAATTCCCTCGAAAGATAGCCATTACATAATATTCTAGCCGTGGCAGATATAGGTTCTTAATGCCCCTAATCAAACCCTCCAGGAACCCCATTTTCTCCATAGTAATAAACAAAAGGAGTGGAAACTCTGTCAAATGCCTTTTCAGCATCTAGGGAGATCAGGGCCAAGGGACCCCAGAGTCAGAGGCAGAATTTATAATATGATGTATTTTCCTAAGCGATCTAATGCTCCTACCTGACATAAAACCTACCTGTTCCTGACTGATTAAACTCGGGCTACAGTTAATATCCTATTAGCCAGGATCTTTGTAAGTATCTTAATGTCTTGATTTATCAAAGCTATAGGCCTATAGCTTCCCATAGCATCCTCAACTTAACGGGATTGGGTATTAATGTGACATAAGCTTGATATAAGGGTAGATGGTCGATACCATCCCGCATAATAGTATGAAAAATCCTTTAAGATGGGAGAATAGTCTGGATATGAGTTTGGTAAAATTTCACCGTTAGGCCATCAGGCCCGGTGATTTTCTAATGGAAGGACGGACCACCTCAATAATCTCGGAGGATCTTATTGGGGACTCCAATTTTTAGCAAGGTAGGATCCAGTGGGGAGTTGAATACCATCCAAATATTCCCTAATCTCCCTGTCCCCCTGAAACATTCTCCTGATATATTTCCTCAAAATGAAGCGAACGCCTACCAGCCATATCCTGGGGTCTGTCCTTAGCCTCCCTCATGTGAAATCAAAATAATAGTCCTGGTGGCTTCCCACTCCTTAATTCGCTGCTAGGAGACGCCCCGGTACATCGCCCTGAAGGAAATATTTGGCTTTAATCTTATTTAACCAAAATTCAGTCTTACCATATAAAATCTCTGACAGATCCCTTCTTAAGCTTTTAAGCTCCCTATCTATTTCCCCTGAAGCCCCCTCATGTTGTGACAAAGAACTAATAGCAGCCTCTAAGAACTCCTCTCTCACCCTCCTAATCAATCTCACTTTAGCAGCTAACGTTTTAGCAGCCATGGAATAAAGAAATTTACAAGTGGGCCATGCTAGTTTTTTATTAGTCAACGTGGGCAATTGTGCTCTAATAATTTCCTGAAGACCCCCTTCCAACTCATCCCTTCTCTCCTCCGACGTTAAGAGCCAATCCTGCAACCTCCACCTATAAGGCCTTGGGGGTAGAGGTTTGGGCTCCCATTGAATCCGAATCAGAGAGTGGTCCGAGAGAGTTCTACCCTCAGTCGAGAAAGCTCTGATCTCCCCTACAGCCTCCTTGTTAACCAAAAAAAAATCTATCCTGGAATGAGTTCTATGAGCCGCGGAGTAGAATATCATCTTGGAACCTCCGTCCAGAAACAACTTAGCTGGGTCAATCAGTCCTGCAACTTCCAAAAACCTAGCCAACGCTACCTGGGCCCTAGAGCTGGAGCCTTACAAGGAGGTATCCTATCTTCTCTGTTGTCTAAACATAAATTCCAGTCCCCCGTCAAAATCAGTGAAAGTACTGGAAACATTGCAATATTTTCCTCTAAAGAGGCAAAAAATTCAGGCTCCGAAGGAGTTGGCCCATATGTAGAGGCCACCACGACTGCCTTCCCATGTAAGTTGCCCCTCACGAAGATTCCCCTACCATCCTGCTTGGTTAACACCTGATTAACCTCAAGGGAACACGACTTATTTATTAAGATCGCGACCCCCCCGATGCTCTCTCTCGACCCGCCCCACATACCTGGCCCACCCAGTGCTTCTTTAAACAGTCCAACTCGTCCAACAGTAGGTGTGTTTCCTGTAAAGCTGCAATGTGAACCCCTTGCTGCTCCATGTACCTCAGGATTGTCAACCTTTTATGTCGGCCCCTCAAACCCTTAACATTCCAGGAAATAACATTATACAATACCATCTAATTGATGACCAACTAAGTGAAAGACCCTTGACGCAGTCTGACTGAGGCCCGCCTCCACGAAGTCTCCCGGATTAGGACTCTCTCTCTCCTCCCCACCCCCTCTTTCCCCTGGTCCCAAGACCGACCGACCATTTCTCAATGAGTCGTGGATGAACCACTTTCCTAGCCCCTCCAGAAATCCCAACTCAGTTACTGTACCCCGAAACAGGCCCTGGAATTCCCCTTCAGACCCTAGCAAGCTAACAAAAATCAATTGGTGAAATGGTGCCCCGGATATTCCATTTATAATAGAAAGCTAAAACATTGAAAAGCGGCCAACCAAACAGACAGTAAGTCCAATTCCCATCCAGCGGAGATAGGCAAGTTTCAGCAGGTAACACTTCCGACGAAGGTCCATACTACTCCCTTGGAGCACCCTCCCTTAGTAGATGATGGACCCGCCCTTCTCCCTGTTGCATCCTTAACCCCCATAAAGTCCAATCCATCTAACCATTAGTCTAATCCAGCCCTTGGCAATCCAAAACAGCCCAATTCTACTTGTTGAGCTTCCCTTAAGATCTCCCTTTGCACCCTCATATTCCCCCATCCCTTCCAAACAAAAAAAAAAAAAAAACAACACACCCCCCTCCCCCCCGCCAAAGGGACCCTTCCAGGATCGAACCCAAGTCTCAATATGATTGTCTCATATTTTGACAGAGGCCAGCTTGATCTAAACAGTCACTCTAAATGCCCCAAAGCTCTCACAGGTTATCTCCATAGAAGGCCAGCCCTCACAAGGAGGACACATTCAGGTTAGCGATTTGAAAAGGTCCGGAAGATCAATGCAGAGTCCGTCCCATGCTTCCTTTGCCATTAAAATTTCTTTTTCTCCGATGACAGTCGCACCATAAGTGTAGCCGGATAGAGAAGCCTTGTAAATTTTATCCCAGCAAGTAGAGCTTCTTCCTTTAATATCGCTATAATTTTGTTTCTCTCAACACCAGGAATAAGATCCTGAAAAACAAATTGAGGCCCCATTCCATTGCAGAGGTTTCTTTGCTTAGACATCTGGAGACCATAAGACTTCTCTTTGAAGTTTAGGAACCTCATAATTATCACTCTCGGTCGGGCCCTGGTGGTAGGGCCTCCCTCAGTGCACAATGAGCCCTCTCCAGATTATACCCTTCCCCGAAGGGCGACGGGCCAAACATTTTCAAAAGTAAATCCTGGACAAAGGATACACAGTCTGGGCCTTCAGTCCTCTCGGGTAGCCCCGCAAGTATAAGGTTGTTTCTACGATTTCTTGCTTCTTGATCCTCTAACCTCTCCTCCAATTTTTTGACTTTTTTCCGAATCACTACCATCTCCTGATCCAATGTGGTCACCTTCTTTTCCTGTGAAGAGATCCTGGCCTCTGCATCATTCATCCTCTGGGCCAGTGAATGTAACGCCGGTTTCACTTCTGCGAAATCCACCACCAGTCCCTGCAACAGGGACTTTATCTCTTTAATGTCCTCGGTAGTAACTCCCAGACCTCCTTCTGGGGGAATATCTTCGCACTGCTCCAGATCAGCGGGAGAATGGGGCTTCGGTCTCTTAGTCGCCGGGGGACACCCACCAGCAATTCTGCAGCATCGGTCTCCATCCTGTACTCGAGTTCGGGCCCAGCCTACACAAGATTTCTCTCTCGTGGTCGTATGTAATTTCTTTACCCCACAAACCCGAAACTGTTCTGCAAAAAAAACAACTCGGTGCTCCAAACAAGGCACAAAATCGAGAGAGAATTCAAATCACCACCAAAATCGGGTATTTGAGACTATAATTAGACGCTTGGGACTCGGAGGAGCGCGGAACGCGTCTTACCTGAGCAGGCTCATCACGTGACTCAATATTTTTGTTTCTTAAGAGGCGATGCAAAAAAAGAGCTCTAGGTCCAAAAAACCATCTAGCTCCAAAAAATCATCTACAGGTTCACAGTGAGGCTGAGACTAGACCCGTGATGTTGTACTGGGATAACATCATGACTCCAGCCCAAGACTAACCAAGCAGAGTCCAGGATTTTTTCTTGCTATTGTATAATATGATAATTTATAATTTAGCATAATATGTGATCATTTATATTATTTTGTATTTATTGTTATTTTTACTTTAACTTTCATGCCTAGAAACATGAATCATAATATTGAACTCATGATTTAGGCTTGTTGCTTGACTGCCTTCATGCATGCTGTTTTCAGACACTGCTATTGTCAGTGGGGGACTTTGATGAATTGAACATCATATGCAGGATTAATTTTTTTTTCAGAATTAGAATTTAAATTTCTGGATTGATCAGTTCTATCCCAAGTATGAAAACTGGAAGCCCTTAAGAAGGAGCTTGTGTGCAACTGACTTGCTCAGGATGGTCTCTTTACCAGATGCACTTGATAACTGGCAGGAAAGGCTGCTTGCATTGTAGAGGCTCTGGAACCAGAGGATTTCTGGAGACTAATAACCATGTTTTTTTGTGGCTGTACTGTCGCGTTCCCACCAACCCTTGTTATCATGACCCCACAATCATGATTTCCACTCCCTATTCCACGATGTCCAGCTCCAGTCTCCACCACCAGCACCACCACCACCACCACTACCACAGAACCTGCAATTGGTGGAACAGGTATTTATCCACTTCATTCCTGCCAGTGCATCTTTTTCTCCTCCTCTTCTTCACTTCATGTTTTCTACATGCATCAACAATGCTTGCATGACAGATGATGATGTAACTCAGACACCATGGATGCTAGCAATTTGGATGCACAAAAGTTGCTGATGGTTCTTAGTTGCCCCCATGACAGGCATGCCACCCACACAGTGCATGGACAAGCTGCAGTGCTGTATGACTTGGGAGGTTATAGGGACGAATGACACACCATGTCCCGCCCCACTGACAGACCACACACTACCACTAAACTTGTGTCTTACGCAGCAGTCTTCTTTACTTTTCACTCACTGACTTACTGGCAGGCTTACACACACAGGCTAAAAAAGATATATATATATGTATAGATATATATATAGCTTTGTGCCGCAGTATGCACTGATAATATCGGGGTTATAACATTGCTGCAATAATATTGCAGCTCACTATGTTGTGTGGTATTACAATGTTTCATCTATCCCCATCGCTGTATGTGTGGGTGGGGAGTGGAAAGCAGTAATGGAGTAGGGATAAAGAAGCAGGAGCTGTGGTGCCTGGTTGAGCCACTCCCAGGGGGGGAGTAGCAAGACATCCAGCTCCTGCAACAGAGGGTAAGAAGATTTGGTTCCCCATCTCCCAACACTGACTGTTGGTTTATTTATTTACTTTTTAAGTCATTTCCCCCCAGCAACTTTCTCCCCATTCTCAAGGTCCACACACCCTCTGAGATGATTATAAAAATTTCCTGGTGGCGTGGGGGGCGCAAGCTCCTCAGGTTGGTGTGGAAGCAGAGCCCCCACAAAAAGTAAATCCTACCATTGTTTTTAAGTATTTTTAGTGTTAATGCCGTATTTGTGAAGTCAATGTTTTTACTGTCTTTGAAATTGACTGGTGATGTAATGGTTGTGACGTATTGTGCTGTGATGTTTCTGTTGGTGTTGTTATCACCTAGAACCTTATGCCTCACCTGTCAGTATATTTCAGAGTAGATAGCAGTGAAATTTTGCTTCCTGGGGATCTAGAGTGAGGATATCAAAATATCCTCACTCTAGGTCCAAAATATACATACAGTAACTGTAGTAGGCCCTGATCAACTCATTTAGAACTCATTTGAATGTTCGGCCTTCATAGCAGCACCAACCATATTCAAATGCGAATAAGTTTAAAACAAAAAATGATAGCATGATACTGTGATCACGGCATTTGTTCAGCACAAACATATCCACAAAATGAGTGGTGTTTCATTTATTAATATCTTTTAGTTTTTTTATAATTAGCCAAAAACAGCAGAAATCTTTTTTTTCATTTTTTGCAACAAACAAATGCGAATAACTTTAAAATGAAAAATGACAGCACAGTACTGTGAGCACGAAATTTATTCAGGACAAAAATATCTACAAAATTTGTGGTGTTTTATTTGTTGATATCTTTTAGTTTTTTTTATAATTAGCAAAAGACGTCAGAAAATTCAAATTTTTGTCACTTTTTATAACAAACAAATGCAAATAACCTTAAAATGAAAAATGATACCATAGTACTATGAGCACAAAAGTTAATTAGGACAAAAATATTTACAAAATGAGTGGCATTTCATTTATAGATAGCTTTTAGTTTTTTTTTACAATCAGCACAAAATGGCAAGAAATTAATTTTTTTGTTTCATTTTTTTGGAGGTATGGCATAAATGGAATATGCAACCCCCTCAGGAAATATTATTGATATTTCCAGAAGGGGGGTTGCGTATCCCTTATGTATCTTTGTGCCCTGCTGCACCACCAGCAGTCACTAAAGAATTTTTGTCAAATAAATCCTTCAAAATCTCCCCAGCATCTTTCCTAATTTGCTACATTCAGTCTACGTAGCTACTGCCCCAGAAAAAAATAAAAATAAAAAGATAAACATGGGTTTTTGCGCCCTCTACTACACTACCAGCACTGAGTAAAAATATAATTGGTCACATAAATCTTTCAAAAATATATTGAAAAATAGCTAACTGGAATGACAACGCACAAATATAAAATGATTTCAAAAGTAAGTTTTCTGACCAAAAATCATGTTTTTTTTTTTTTTTTGCATAAAAGGAACTCCCTTTCTGACACAGGTTCTGCTCTGTGAGAACGAGTTGTAAATGGTATTACAACATGCAGAGCTTGAAGAGCTCTCTCGATGTCCAGCATTGCTAACTGACTGCTGCAGGTCATGTTTCTTGCCAACATCTTTGACATGCTCAGTGTGTACTTTCTGAAAGAGGGCTGTTCCATGATGTTAAAGAGTTGAAACAATGAAGGGAAACCAAGTTCCTTCAGACGTGCTTCACTTGTGCCTAAAATGCTAGATTTTGGCATGCTCACCAAATACAAATTTGACATCAGCTCACACTTACTGTGATGTCACAAGAACCCCCTAGGGTCCTTAAAACTCTGTTCTTCATAGACAAAGGTTAATTATTCTGTGTAGTCACCTATGGTTAGTGGACAGATTAATGAGTAGATAAACTAAATAGAGAATGTGTGATAGGTCATTATCATATATAATTTTTATCTTCATGAGGGGTTCTTGACCTCTTGAACCTACCCCATGATGAATGAGGGATTGAGAGGTCAAGAACACAGAAGGGAGAAAAAAATCATATCTGATGGCAACCCAACACACATCTGGGTTATACAACATGTATAGAGAGACTAAGTGAGGTGACGGGAAAAGTTGCAAAGTATTGAATTTGTATGTTTCTAGATTTTTATCTATTTTAAAATAAACAAGCATTTGTCAATGCCGAATGTTGTCTCGCTGGCATTGGCATTGGTAGTGCCAGAGTTAGAGATGCATAATAGGAATGGCAGTAAAGTATTAAAATGATGCTAACCCCACTCTCACCCTGTAGAGACCGACAGGCTTGGGGTGTGCCTTTGGGTTGTCAGCAAGAACACTCATGCCATTTCACCTCACCCTACCCTGTAGACACTGACAAATGTCGTGGTGTGCTTTGGGGTCTTTGGGAGTTATACTTACCATATTCCATAAGGAAATACACTGAGGTGGGTACAGTAAAGGAGAATGAGGTGAACTTTGAGGCCAAACAGTGCAAGGCACATCATGATGCCTGTCACTGTCTGCAGGGTGGGGGTGGGGTGGAATGGCGTGAGCATTGCAGCCGATGATCCCAAGTCACACCCCTGACACCCATCAGTCTCTACAGGGTGGGGTGCTACAGTTGGAAACCCTAACACCGTAGGCGCATGTTGGTATTTTCACTCCAAATTTTTAACATGGGCTTTTTGTGAGCCCACCTCATGAAAAGCGGCACTATCCATTTGTTAGCTTAAAGGTGGTTTTGCACAGTGGTTATGCCATTTGGCGACACAGGGATGAAAACACATGTTGGGCAGGATGTGGAAAATGGCAACTGTGTTGTTCATGAGGTGATGTAAAAAAATGGCAACATTGAAAATCTGGATGAAAATATGAAAAATTGGTTAAGGTATGAGCATGCATAGAAACTGTGCAACACAAGTCAGTAATCTAATTATTTTTGGGATTTTTTTAACCACATCTTTAACATAGGCATTTTGGGACCTCCCCTCATGAACAGTGGCAGTGTGATTCTGTTAATGTGTCTGAAATGTTGATTTCGCACGGTGAACACACCATTGTGCACAACAGGTGCGAAAACACATTTAGAGCAGGATATGAAAAATGACAGCTGTACTGTTCATAAGGAGGTGTAAAAAAATGCCAGTGTTGAAAATCTGGCAAGAAAATAGTGCAAATTTGCGAAGTTACAAGGGTGCATGGAAACTGCGCCATGCACGCTTGTAACACAGTCATTTTATAGAATTTTGTCACCAAATTTTCAACATAGGCATTTTAGAACTTCTGCTCATGAACAGTGTCATCGTCATTTCCTGAAACTGTCCCAAAAACTGATTTTGGGCAGCGACAGTGCTATTCTGTGCCGGATGTACAAAAACACATTTTGGCCAGGATATGTAAAATGACAGCTGTACTGTTCATAAGGAGGTGTGGAAAAATGCAAATTTTGAAAGTCTGGAGTTAAAATATTACAAATTCATGAAGTTACGAGCATGCATGGAAACTGTGCAATGCACGCTAGTAAAACAGTCATTTTTGGGATTTTTTCTACCAAATTTGCAACATAGGCTTTTTGAGAGCCCACCTCATGAACACTGGCACTGTCATTTCATTAATTGGTCCTGAAAGGTGATTCTGTGCAGTGACAGCAAAATCACCTTTCGGGGCTGATTAATGCCATCGCAGTGCCAGAATTCATGAGGAGGGGTCCCAAACCCCCATGTTGAAAATTTGGTGCCAAAATTCCAAAAAACACCTGAGATATGCATCAAAGTTGAAAAAACCCTATTTATTCCATTATACAGCTTACCAGCATCTCCTCAGTTCGCGGTCAGCTGTGAAGAGTGCAGACGTGTTCCCAGTCCACTGAAGATCATCACGCCGGACTCGGTAGGTATGGGGTGGGGGAGGCAGGGTGCACAGTGGTGGATGCAGGTTGTGGGAGGGGGCAGGGAGACTGTGAGGAACTGTTTTCTTTTTGACAGAAAAAAACATCGCTGGACTGTTTTTTAATAGAGTCATGTGGGATGCTGGGGTGGGCTCCCAGCATGCCAACAGACTATTTTTGGGGGCAGCTGTAGCTGACGGGATTAGGCACCCTGTCGGCACACAACAAAGGGGGTTACATTATGCCGACAGGATTGGGCGCCCTGTCCGGTTCACAACAAAAGCGGGGTGACATTATACTGATGGGGATTGGGCACCCTCAGCCAGCACCTAAAAAAGTAGGGCAGTGTTACATAATGCCGATGAGAGTGGGCTCCCCTTTCGGCAACATCGCTGAGCACTAGAAATAGCGGGATTGGGGCCCCGCCGGTAAAGAAAACTGTTGGGGGGCGCGCATGATGCCAAGGGGAATTGGGCACCCCCTCGGCATACATTGTAAATGGGAGAGGGGTTATTATGCCGATGGGGAGTGGGCTCCCCCGTCAGCATTCTGACAGTAGGTGGCGGCAGTGTTGCGTGCACGTTGGGAGGCATGTTATGGTCACACTGCATGACAGTGCCACTCTCATTGCAGCGGACCTTTTGTTAGATCTGGAGACCACATTCCACATTGCTGATGTGGTGCCTGCATGCTGTCTGATTGGGGAATGAGGGATGCATCTACTGATGTGTGCCCTGCATTCGCCCAACAGTGACCGCGTCTCCAAATCAGCTACTACCGCAATATGTTGGCTGAGCATACGCGAGCCAACATAAAAATTAGTTGGGGAAAACCCTGCACTGTAACTGGTGAAAAATTAAATTCACTTTTATATTTCAAATAGTAATCCCTAGGTCTTCCATATTTGTCACTTTTCCTTACCTTTCACTTGCAAACAGCAATTCTGATTTTATAAGCACTACAATACATGCCAGAATTCAGGGGTTGCGCACAGTATACCACTGTTATGGGTGACTGAAGACACTTGGTTTTGCCTTGTAGCTCCAAAACCTGTACAGCATCTTTGGTATTGGTATACTAAACACAATCCACACCCTGCTGTATGTTGTTTCTTATGTAAACTCTAATGGACAGCATAAGGACTTGGAAGCAAATCAGAAGAGTAGTACAGGATAGCACCGACAACATAATCAGTTTGTGTTTCCTATAGAAATTAACACAGTAAGCATTTATTGGTTTTCATATAATGATTCTTCATTATTGCATAGCATCTTTTCTAGCTCTGTAAACTTGACGCATAATGAATCAAAGCTCAGGACATGCACACTACTAAGGTGGCTCTACTCAATATTTGAGTGACTCCTAGTGGTGAAACAGTGATTCGTGACTCCCCCACCCCACTAAAAACTCCCACTCTAGTCAGATTGCTCTTATTACCACTACTTCAGGAACAGTTTACCAACTGAAATGATACAACTTCCTTTAGTGTAAATTTATTATACTAATACCATGCTGCTACTGATCACCACTGTGGTGAAATCTGAGTGTAAAGGAAATTTAAGGAAATCGGGGTATCCTGGTTCACAATCTTGTGCCCTATACTGGCTGTTGTTTTGCAAGCTTTTGCTTAGACTAGCTATATCTGACACAAATTGATCCCAGATCAATTCAGCCAGTAAACTGATCCTGCATCATTTTGCCTGGTAAAGCAATTGTAAAGCAATAGTCACGGGCACAACTTACCTGCTTCAAAACCCATGGCATAATGCACACTGCTCATAATATAGTGACATGACTTGACTGCCAAAGTGTAGTACAGGATGCAGCACAGTGAAACATGTGTGTCAGCACTATGCATTATAAAGTATGCCTGAGGTTCAGTGGGGCAGTGGGGAACACATACCATGCCCTCACTCAGCACTATTAATGTGCACATCCCAAGCATCCTGTGGATGCTCATTTCTTGGCTCTAGCTATGCAGCTGCCAGTTCTCCTGCATGCCCTCCCATCCTCCTACCTGGATCACCACATAGCTCCAGTCCTGGAGCTCTTTTGATTTTCCACTGCTTGGGGTCCATTTCTCTTACTGCTCCTGCAACGCTGCTGGTCTGCTGGTGGTACACTGCTCCCCCATGCCTGCTCTTGTTACCTACTTGGATCCTGAGCATCCCTGCTTCTTGCTTCTTACCTTACGTTATTTGACTTTCTTGCCATACTGGACCACTCCCCAGCTTCTCTATTCAGTTCTCCCTGTCCACTGCTGCTGTATTTCTTGCCATGACACTCAGAATGCTCTTGTGCTCTCCTTCTTCTTCTTCTTCACTGCTGTCCTTCTCCCATTGCTTGTGACTGAATTCCGTGACTCTGTTTGGCTGTATGGCAACCACCCTGTTCAGCTGTTCAGCCTAATGATATTCTGCTTCTGCTGCACCCTCCTACTTGTTGTTTCAGTGCCATGCTGGGGGCATTACACTTGTTTCCTGAAGCTTTTTCATGGTGCCTCCTGCTGACTGACCCCCAGTCATACCCTGCTTCGGGTGAGTGCTTGCTGGGCCTGGCTGTCTCTTGGGTTCCCTGCCTGCCTGCCTCTGGGATCCTCCCAGATGTGGCTCTGTCTGTGCTCTGCTCCCTTTTAACTATCCAAAAGATCAAAGTTTCTTATGTCCATGAGCCTCATTATGAGAAGAGAGTACTAGTGCTGCCAGGCCTGAAGCAGTTGTTTTGAGTTTTCTCCTTAACTTTGGGTGGTTTTGGAATGTCAGAGTTCCTTGGCATGGCAATCCTTTGGCTCCTCTGTGGGTGGAAGTTCTTTAGGTGAGAAGGAGAAGCTTACTTTGTAAATAAGTAAGTGAGTAAGTAAAGTTTTATTTTTAGATTGCCCCCATCCCAGAGTCTCTGGGCACTGTACAGGTAAAGCAAGCATACATTGAGAAACATAAAGGAGAAAACAGTAAGTTGCAAACAATATAAAATCAGATTAAATTATTGAATAAAAATATTGTAGCAGTTTAGCAACTATTAGCAATGTGGATAGGCTTTCCTAAAAAGATGTGACTTTAGGCCCCGCTTAAAGCCTCCACCAATGGGGCCTCCCTCAAATACATTAGTAGTGAGTTCCATAATACCAGGCCTACCACCTCAAATGCACAATCTCCAGAGGATTTAAGGCAAGCCCTAGGAACTATTAGAAGGCCTTTTGTGGAGGAGCATAGCGATTACACAGGACAAGCTGGAGTCAGGAGGTCATTTAGGTAACCAGTGCCCAATCTATGTTGGACTTTATAGGTGAGGAAGCCCACCTTGAAGATGATTCTCTTAACCAGCAAGCAAGCAAATCTTTATTTCTTAAGCACTATTCCAAAGATCATAGCTCTTTACATGTTACAGCAATAAAATCCATAGATCAACAAGTATAATTTTTTTTAAATATTCAATCTTAAAATAACAAATTAAAGATGGCAGTAGGCCAAGCAATACCAATATTAGGAAATGTAAGGGAAAATAAATATGTTTTTAGGGCAGATTTAAAACCCTCGATGGTTAGGCACTCTCTAATCTGATGAGGAAGAGAACTCCACAGGGTCACAGCCACATAAGCAAAACAGCAAGCCCCTGAGGTCTTCAGCCAAACCCTAGGAACCTCTAGCAATCCCTTGTTGGGGAAATGGAGTGAGCAGGAGGAGCAGTAGGGGTGAAGAAGATCTTACAGGTAGCACTGTCCCTGCCCATGTAGGGTGATCCACCAATGTATAGGCAACCAGTGCAGTTTACGGAGCACAGGAGTGACATGGCTAGAGCTAGGCAAGCCAGTCAGCAACCTGGCTACCACATTCTGCACTAGCTGCAATCGGCGGATATCAACCCCCAGTAGCCCCAGGTAAAGGGTATTTCAGTAATCAAGGTGTGAGGTAACAAAGACGTGGACCAACGTTGAAAAATTGTCAGGTGGGATCAGGTGTTTGATCCGGGTGATGTTCCTCAGATGGTAAAAAGAGGTTTCAATGACAGCCAACACCTGAGATTTTAATGTCAAGCTGCTGTTGAACACTACACCCAGATTTCACACCCGATCAGAGGTAAGCAGCTGGTCATCCCTAGCCACCTTCTCAATAGCCTTACCCACAAAGGGCAGGTTAGAGACAGATCTGTAGTTAGCTAATCAGTCTGGATCGAGGGAAGCTTTCTTTAGGAGAGCTGCCAGGAGAGGAACAGGAATATTTTCAGCCAGTTCAGTTCACTCAAAACTGGGGTCACATGACAGGACCTGGGAAGGCTTTTCAGTAACCTGGCTGCTGCATTCTGCAACAGCTGCAGGTGCTGGAGAACCTCTCCAGTGACCCTGAGGTACAGAGCATTGCATTAGTTGAGTTGGAATGTCACAAAACCATGTACCAGTGAGAGCAGATCATCAAGTGGAATCAAGGCTTTAATCTGGGTGACATTCTTCAAATGGTAAAAAAACACTTTTGACAACGAATGACATCTGAGCCTCAGGTGTCAATCCGTCAAAGGTGACACCTAGATTTTTCACCTTGGTGGACGCCGCTAAGGGAGTGGACCCAAGATATATTCCTGTTTCTCTCTTGGCAGCATCCACATCACGTCAATGACCAGGCTCAATCACTAGCACCTCCGTCTTGTCTGGATTGAGTCTTAGCCAGCTAGTTGCCATCTAGCCCTGTATCTCAGCCAGGACTTTATTTAACATCTTCACAGCGCCATCAGTCTCAGGTGCAAAATGACATGTACAGCTGGGTGCCATCTGCATAACAGTGGAAACCTAAGCTGTACTGTCTAATGATCTCATCCAGGGGAAGCATGTACACTGCAAATAATATAGGCAACAGGAATGAACCCTGGGGAACTCCACAACACAGGGCTTTGGGTAGGAGGAGAAATTACCCATCATTACCTTCTGTGTACTGCCTCTGAGAAAGGACTCAGACCAGTTGTTGACAATACTGGTGAGGCCACAGAGCTTCTTTAGGTGATCCAGCAGCACTACATGGTCCACAGTGTCAAACACTGAGGAGAGATCAAGGAGAATGAGAATTGACTGCGCCCCTCTATTCCTCACCCTGAGGAGATCATTTTGCACTCTGACTAATGCTGTTTCAGTGCTATGCCTTGGCCTAAATCCCAACTGGAAGGGCTGATAGGTGTCATAGGCTACGAGGTGTGCCTCAAGCTGCAGAGCCACCACTTTCTCAATACAGTAACCTTTCCTAAAAATGGGAGGTTAGAGACAGATCTATAATTCAACAAGATGTCAGGGTCAAGAGATAGTTTCTTTAGGAGGGGTCTCATCAATGTCTCTTTCAAGGCATTGGGAAAACAACCCTCCAAATTGAACACTGGACAATCTCAGCAAACACTGGCCCAACAAACTCAGTGCAACCCACTAAGAGATGAGTTGCACTAGGGTCCAGCTCACAATACGTGGGCAGAAGCTTTGAGATTACCTTGCAGTCTTCAGCCACCCCAACAGTAGTAAACTAGTTCCAAACAATTGGAGTGCTTCAGGACCCACCCAATTCACCACTGCTGGACCACAAGTGCCCCACTGGGGAGATGTCAGCCCTAATGGAGGACACCCTGTCAGAGACAAACAGAGCAAACTCCTTGCACTGAGTAATTTATAATGCTTTTTTTTGCTGTAGAAAGGCAGGATGGAGAAGCCTGTTCACAGTTCAAAAAAGCAGAACTGGTCTGTTCCTCCCTGCAGCAATTTCCCTGGAGAGGAACTCTGCCTTCTTATGGTTGATTGCCCTTTGATATTCATTATAGTGAAGTCTCAAAGCCAGTCTGTCCCCCTCAAACTGAGTCCTCCGGCAACAATGCTCCAACCTCCAACCTGTGGTCTTCATCTCCTAGAGTTCCTGATCAAACAACAGGGGTCTCAAGCGAGAATACCTGGGTCATACATGGATCGATGCAACAGAGTCGAGTATCTTGGAAACAGACTCATTAGAGGCTGCAACCACCTCACCCAGCCCTGCTGAACATGCAGCACTCACACCAGATAGATCCATTACTGACATAAGTCCCTGTGGGGACAACCCCTTCAAAGGGTGGTAGCAGACCATCTCCAGAGGAGAGGAGAGGAGAGGAACTAACGGGGGGAAGGGAATGAAAACCTCACCGTGCAATAATCCAGCCAAATAACTGGATCAATCCTAAGGTTCAAGACCTCAAGTCCCAGTGAGAATACTAAGAACCAATCATCTGGCTGACTCCAACACCTTCTCAACAACAAAGTCTGCAATTTCCTGTAGAAACTCCCCCTTGCACCCCAGAGGCCTGTATACAAAGAGGGTTCTGCAGCCTGCGGCTGGACCTCCGTGCTCGGTCACGCATTCAAACTTATTCCATAGATCACAGCAGCGTGTCGCAGGTCCAGCTTATGCTTGGGTTTAATAATACTGTGTCATGCTTTGAGGAATGGTGACTTGAAGCCTTGAATCCTCAGAGGCTTCCTCTACAAGTGGGGTTTTCCTCTCTTCCATGCTGATTGTTAAAAAACAAGTTACTTTATTTTGTTAGTTTTATTCTGCCAAATGGGTTGGGCCTTGGATGGTGGCTTTTCCATCTTCTTCTTTACTGGTTGATCATCATCATGGGCTTCCCCCTCTCCTTTCCAGAAGTTGATGTTCTGACAGTTCTGTTTATGCCATTAGCTTTGATTTTTTGGGGCTTCTTCCCCAAGGTATCTTTGGCCAAAGTACTTGCCATGCTGTGGCACCCCTAAGGGCGAAACAGTCCTGTCACGGCGGTCTACACCAATGCAAGCAGTTTGCTAAAACTGCCCAGGACCAGCTCTGGCCTGAAACACTGATAACCTCTTTTCTCCCACCTTGTGGTTATACTACTAGACACTAGTTTTAGTCCCAGCAGGGCCACTTTCTTGTTAGTTCCCAGCCTGTTTAAGTAAAAAAACCTTCCCCTGTAGACCCCAAGAAACACTCAAGTTCCCTACACACAGGTCTGGTTACTTGTAGTGCAGTTTGGTAGATGCTCTTTGGAGACATATCAAACAGATATACCTTTGCCAATATTAACCGTTACCTCACATACAAAAAAATTTAATTTTGTACAAAAATAGAGAACTTTACTAACATAAATGGAAAATCTATGCGCATAATTTAAAAAGAAACAAAATGGGATACGGTTGACACTAGAGAATGAAACAAAAATTGTTTAAGCAAAATGAGCAGACTACAGACAATAGGTCATAGCTAACTGCCTTTTCCTATGCTCACCTAACACAGACCAAGAAAGTGAATCTTCAACAACTGGTTCTCCAATTTGATCAGTAGCATATCTGTATTCATTAGTTCTGAAGTAAAAACTAGTGCTGGAGGGCTAAGGTCAGAAAATAAGAGGTGAATGATACATTATTTGTGCAGGGACAGTTTAAATTAGGTCAGAAATGGGTTAGTGGGAGCATAATACACTTTAGGAGCCGAGCCAAAGAATTTAACTTTGGGGATAGAAGGAGGCCTACTGTAGTATTATCGACCAGGTGATTCATTTTAAATTTAAAGTCCAAGAACTTTAACTTGGCTCTAGGAGCAATCAGATCATGTATGTGCAAATTAACAAGGAATAAAGCAATCTGCTGAAATCAGTAGCTTGAAGCCAGGGCCATTGTGCATCACTGAATTCATAATCATACTCTGTGTGAGACAACAGTTTGTGGTGCTAGTGGCTACTGGTTACAAAACAAACTGTCTTGGACTGATTGGGAGCTGGGCCATGTGGTTCATGACTGTTTTGACAGTGTAAAGTACCAGGGTGGGTGGAAATACAGCTATGCCATCCTGCCTAAGGACCCAGTTGCTTCTTTGGAGAGGTATGTCACTAGTCTTGAATTACTTCTAGTGGGCATCATAAGGGAGTTAGCAGTCTGTTTTTTTAATCTAATTATTAACCAAACTAGTGTGAATGGTAGTGCTGTGTTGGTTTCACCGATGCAGCCCAGTATACCCCTACCCCTCCACCACTCTAAACCTCCTGTTTGTGTCATTGTCTTTTGCATGGGACCCAAGATTACTGGATGAAGGGCGTTCATGGCCATAGGCACAGGGATTGCTTCAGGGTGTTGGAGTTGGGGGCTAGCTAAAAGAAAAATAAACTCACTAAAGCATTTGAATTTGTAAAGTATCTGTGTATACTTATGGTTGTGCTGACTTTGTGGACTTTTTTGCATTAAAGATTTCAGCAATTTATATGCTGGCTCTGATTAAAAATGTTGTACTTTGAGTTTGGGTATTTGGGGAGATGAGAGGGTTGAGGGACTCAGAAGACTTTGGGACACATTCTAGAAACACAGGTTACTCACCTGTAACAGTAGTTCTAGGAGTGGTATATCCACATGTTCATCCACACTATCTGGCAGTGTCCTTTCCCTTTAAGATGTGCTGGAAAGTCTTCAAGCTGGCTCCTCCCACCCACCTGGGTGGTATATCCCTTGGCTCAACCCCATGATACCAGATCTTGTCTGCTGGAAGCAGAGTGTGTGCATCAAAGCTGGGGAGGTCAGGTGAGTCCATGTGGATGAACATATACCACTCCTAGAACTACTGTCACAGGTGAGGAACCTGTGTTTCTAGGGGCGTGGATATGTTGTTCTATCGAAAATATCTGGCAGACTCCTAACAGTTCTCTGAGAGGGGGGGAGGCAAGGTGTACACCCCCTACTTAGAGAACAAAGATTGGAGAACTGAAGCCCCAAAACCAGCATCCTGGTGTGACTCTAAGTCAGTGTGGAAATGGGAAATGAAGGTGTGTGTGCTGACTTCCAGGTAGCAGCCCTGCAGATTTCCTGGATAGGGATGTTCCTAGAAGTAGCCACCAACACAGCTGTATGATGGGTGGAATGAGCCTTTAGCCCTCCAGGAGGCTCTCTACCTGCTAACCTATGGCAGAAATCAATGCAGGAAGTGATCCACCTGCCAATTGTCTGTTTGGCTGCAGGTCTGTAAGGTGTGGCTTCAGCATAGGTGACAAACAGCTGATGAACCTCTTCCCAAACTCCAGCCTTGCACTCTTTGTAATAAGTGAATGCTCACATCAGGTCCAGAGTATGGAGCCTTTGTTTGGCCTCCAAGGTATGATTTGGGAAGAACACCGGAAGAGTCATCACCTGATTCAGGTGAAACTCTGAAAACAATCTTCGGGAGGAACTTCGGATTAGAATGCAGGACAACCTTGTCCCTGTGGAAGACCAGGTAAGGAGACTCCACGTAGAGTGCCTGGAGCTCACCAATCCTTCTGGCTGATATGATGGCCATTGGAAAGATGGTCTTCCATGACAGGTGAACATGTCACACCTGTGCATCAGTTCAAATGGCTTGCCCATGAGCTTTGCCAAAATCAGCAGCAAATCCCACCATAGTGGAGGTTCATGCACTGGAGGGGAAATGTGGTATAGGCCTTTGAAAAAGCATCAGACCACCTTCTTCTGCACCACTGACTGTTGACTGGCCTATGCCCGGTAAGCAGAGATGAATGCCAGGTGCACCTTCACGGTCATCGACCAAAGTCCCCCTTAGGAGAGAGACCACAGGTAGTCCAGAATGCTAACCACTGGACAAGATGAAGGGTCCAGCCCTTTGTTCTGACACCAAATGGAGAATCTCTTCCATTTGAAGGCATAGAATTTTCTGGTCGTCTCCTTTCTAGATGCCTCAACTACATTGAGGACATCCTCAGAGAGACACAAAGCCTGGAACTCTAGCTGCTCAGGAATCAGGCTGTCAGGTGCAGGAATTGAAGATCTGGGTGGAATACCTTCCTCTAATTGATGGAGAACAGGTCCAGGCATTCTGGAAGATGCCTCAGGAGCCTGTTGCTGAGGCTGGGGAGATCTGGGTACCAAAACTGGTGGGGCCAGTCTGGAGTCACTAGAATCACCAGTACCTTGTCTCTCCTGACATTGATCAACACTTTGTGGATCAAGGGAAGTGGAGGGAAGGCATAGAAAAGGTCTGGGGTGCATGGCCTCAAGAAGCCATCCCCTTGCAGTGAGCCCTGCTGAGGGGGGTGGGCACAGAATAGCCTTAGCTTTGCATTCTTTCTGGAGGCAAACAGGTCCACCTGAGGGGTGCCCCACTGGGAGAACAGACTCTTAACTACCACCGGATGGAGGGACCACTCATGAGATGCCGCACCTACTCAGCTGAGGGCATCCGACAGCTGATTGGAGGCCCCTACCACATGGATAGCTAGTAGATCCACCTCCAGGCTGCATACAAGAGTCCAGACATGAGGAGCTTCCCTGTAGAGGGGCAGGGAGTGTGTCCTAGCCTTACTTGTTAAGGTAGTACATGGTCGTGGTGTTGTCTGTCTGGACTTGAATCACTTGACCCCAAATAAATGGAGTGAATGCAATCAGCACCAGCTGAACCGCTCAGAGCTCCAGCAGGTTGATGTAGCATTGGGACTCCTCGAGGGTTCCCCCAGGTGGGCTCTCCAACCAGTGAGAGAGGCACCGGTCATCAGGATGACCATCAGCTTGGAGTGGACAAATGGGATCCCTTCCAGTCATCTGGCCAGCCAGTCACACTGAGATGACTGGCTGGCCAGCTCCCATTTCAGGGAGCGCATAATCTAATGGGCCCAATGGACCACACTGGTGCAGGCTGCCATATAACCCAGAAAGTGCAGGAAGTCCCGAGCAGGGCACAAGTGCCCTACCAGAGATGATCAGGCAAATGAGGAGAGAACCTCCACCCTCTCTGCTGGAAGCCAGGCTCTGGCTTGACAAGAATCGAGCTCTGCCCTGATGAAGCTGGTCACCTCTGATGGCACGAGTTCTGACTTGGCCTCATTGACTAAGAGGCCAAGTTCGATGCAGGTCTGGAGGGCCAGATCCCTGGACTACTCCACCTCCTGCATGGAGGGACCAGCAATCAGCCAGTCATCCAGATATGGGTATATTCAGACCTCTTGGTGCTTTGGGTAAGCTACCACCACTGCTATGCATTTGGTGAAGACCCTGGGGGCTGAGGATAGGCTGAAAGGCATGGCCTGGAACTTGTAAAGGGTTCCCTACACTCAAAACTGGAGGAACTTTCGATGAGACAGACAGATCGGAACATGAAAGAACACATCCTGAAGATCCAGTGAGCAAAACCACATGTCTTGCTTGAGAGATGGTATGATCTGGGACAGAGTTACCATCCTGAAGGTGCAGGACCTGAGAAACTTTTTCAGATCAGTCAGATCTAGAATGGGGTGCCAGCCCCCCCAATCCGTTTTGGCACCAGGAAGTACCTGGAGACAAACCCTGGGTGTTCTGGAGGTTCTGCTACTCTGACCACAACCTCCTTACAGAGGAGTTGGGCTTTGTCATCTCAAAGAGCCGACCAAGTGTCTGCAGAGACCAAGTCCTCCCATGGGGCGTGGGTTTGGCATGAAGGGTACTGCTTGAACTCCAGAGTCAGATCCTGACCGACCATGTCCAGTATCCACCTGTCCATGGTGACAGCAGACAAGGTGGAAAGGAAGTGGTGGCACTGATCCCCCACAGGAGGGCCAAGGGGAGGTGTGATGGGCATGAGGGTGGCAGCCCCATCACTGTGCAGGCTTGGAGGAGGAGGATCCAGCCAAGGAGCTGCTGGGTCCCTTCCCTCTGGGCTCATGGACCATTGAGGCCACAGACTTGGGCCGAGGCCACCATGACTGAGCCTGCTAGCCCCACTGATGCTGGGCTGGTTTTGCCACAGGAGTGGGAGACTGAAAGGGCTTGTGCTTATGCTGCCGAGAGCCCTTGGGGTCCTTTTGTATGGATGTCACAGAGTCCAAGCTTGCAATGGACTTTTCAATCCACTGGAGATGACCATCCATTCCAGGCCCGAACAAGTCAGTGCCCAGGAATGGGACATCCACTAGCTTGTGCTTAGTGTCTGCCGTAAAGGTTGAGATCCTCAGCCAAGCCGTATGGTGCATGGCAACTGCACCCACCATTGAGCGGGCACAGAAGTCTCCGATGTCCAGAGCCATTTGGAGTTGCTGTTTGGCCACAGCTCGACCCTGGTCCCGGACCTGTTTGACTGTAGTCTAGAGGTCCACTGGAAGATGAGGAATCACCTCATCCAGAGAGCCCAACAGGGCATGGGAGAAGTGTGCCATCATGACAGCCGAGCTCACCTGGTGAAGACCAAGCGAGGAGGCAGCATAAACCTTTTTAGCTGAGTGGTCCAATTTCTTGGACTCCTTATCCGATGATTTGTTGATGTCCCCAGTATTGCCTGAGTGTTGAAACACAGAGTCAGTCACCAACTCTTTGGCTGAAGGGTGCTCCATGAACCCCAAAAAGGTACTGATAGGCACCGTGTATTTGCAGGCCATCCAGGCTGAGGACACCTGGCAAGAGGCAGGGTACTTCCAAAGTTCCAGGGCTGGGCCAACAATGGCTTTGGCCACTTGAAAAGCCTCCATCAGAGTACCCTTTATCCAGAATCTCTGTGAGGGGATAGCAAGCTCCCTTTTGGATGGGCTCCAATTTCATCCCCATGGACTCTGAGATGAGATGGAGGATGCCCATTAAGGAAGTGGGTCCTTCCTCCACTGAATGGTCCTCCACAGACTCCATGTCGAGTGGATGGAACTGCAGTGAGAAAGCCTAAGACTCCAAGGAATCTGCAAAGATTGGCTATGCCCCCGAGTCACTCCTGACCCGCTGCGGGTGGTCGGGAGTAAGAGTGACCAACAGCCAATGAGGAAGCCCCTTTTCTGGCTGAGATTCCTTTTGTCAGGGCATCAGTTGGCAGTTGTTTGGGCAGTGGTTCCATCATGATTGGTAGGGAGGTCAATTTTAGCCGAGCCGAGAAGATCCGAACTGGCTCTGCAGGCGGAAGATCGGGTTTGATCGGCCCTGCAGTGGGCATCAATGTTAGCCTGTTCAGCGACAGCCATGTGATGGCCAGTGTGGGAGCCAGGGTTGGTTTCAGCCTGGACAGCAGCAACTGTTGCCACATGCGGTCTTCATAGCTTTGACAAAACTTGCGCCGCAACCTCTCCTAATCCGAGGAGGATGAAAGTAAGTAGCGGCAGCGCCTCTTCCCATGATGCTAGCATCAGTGGGACCTGTTCAACTGAGAGGATGAGGATGACCTAGACCTTGACCTCAGTTGCCGGTGGTGCTGACGGGGGATCTTGGAGGGAGCCGAGGAGAGCCGGGGCTCCTCCTGGTCTGGGTCGGTGACCATAGGTTTTGACCCAGTGGGCTGGGCTGACCCTTTGGTGGTCACTGGCAGGACTGGAGTCCTGAAAAGAGAGTTGTCAGCCTCATCAAGTAACAATGGGTTGAATGAGTCAAGAAAAATCTCGGCCACATTGTCGGACCACGTCTCAACTGACTGGCCTGATGAGAGCTCTGTGAAGCCAGCGGCCAAGGCCCCAGTTTTGACCATGGTTGGAACCAGAGAATCCTGAGACTGAGAGCATTCTCGATCCCAAGAACATTGATGGTGAGTCTTCTCTTTTTCTTGCTTTGATTCCTCCTTCTTGCATGAGTGAGAGCTGCATGCACTCAAAGGGCCCTCTCACTTAGTCAGGAGAGACTGGCACAGCTCCTTTAAGGAGCCCGAATTAGTGGAACCCAACTTGAGTGGAATGAAAGCTGACACCAAACAGGGCTGTGTGGTGGTCTGAGCTGCCTCCTCCTCATCCTCTTCGAAGGCCTTGAATCACTCCAACTGCTCAGCAGACCCCGCAGCCACGGAGACCACCCAATGGGATTCTTTAGATTTGACATGCAGAAGCCATTTTTATGGGTGGCCCAACTTCAGGCAGGCAAGGCAGTCTTCAAGGACCAATGCATGAAATGACCAGCAAAACTCACAGGCCTGGGTATCATGCTCATGACCCAGGCAGTAAACGCATATAGCGTGGGGGTCAGCACGCAACATCTTCTGCCCACATGGGCACCAGTGAAATCCAGGCGAGGACTTTTCCTCCATTGTGGTTGTGATCGAAGATCATTCTGAAGACGAAACTTTTATGAGTTCAAGTTTTGGAAGTAAATCCAAAGATTTGAATGCCATGGCCTATCCAGCTTGGGAGTGGTAATGAGGGAACCTGCCTCTTCCAGCGGAAAGGAAAATCTGGCATCATGGGGTGGAGCGAAGGGATATCACACCTGGGTAGGTGGGAGGAGCCAGCTTGAAGACATGCTGGCACATCTTAAAGGGAAAGGACACTGCCAGATAGTGTGTATAGAACAACATATCCACATCCTAGAAATGTTTTTCCCGCTGTGACATTTTGTTATTTGTGTAGAAGTTAGCTATCTTTTCTTTAGTTATGCTCATTATGCCAACTTTTTCATCAGCCATATCCCCTTGATGCCATTCTCCCTAACTTTGTCACCTAGCTTCTTGTGGGCTTACCTCAACTGATGTCGTCCACAGCTTTTCCCCCATAACACAGGTTGTGGGCTCCCCAAGTCCCTCTGCAGTTCATGATCCAGTTCAGAGAAGGCCATATTACCGGTGCAGCACCTGTGGGAGGCCAGATTTTTATCCTACACTGACTAGTGCTATTTTTCTGTTTCCTATACTGTCCCCCAAGATACAGGTAGCTAGGGTGTGCTTGAAAATGAATGCAAGCATGCATAGCATGGCACAAGCCTGTGTCTCCCCTCCTTTAAGTCTCTCCATTTGCACTGCCACCTAGGGTCACACAGTAGAGTTGGCTGCTCTTTCACCATGGAGGTGAGAACCCTCTGGGACACTCACTCCTCCTCCTCCCCCTCCCTCTGGCTAACCTCTGATGACTCAGGCTCATTCCTGAAACCAGATTGCTGGAGTTGTGAGTGGTACCCCTATCTTCGCAATGCAAGTGGCACTGGCTCAGAGGTTATGTACTGTAGCTCAGTGTTATGTAACCTGGCAGTAATATTGTTTGAGGCATTGTGCTTGGTCCAGGATCGCAGACACTATCCCATTTACAGAACACTTAATGAAGTCCTGTAATAACTAGTTTAGTTATTTATTTAGTTTAGGAGGTGGGCACCTAACACACTGGCTCTCCATACAGAGGTATGGCCACTGCAAACAGATTTTAAGATCCATTGAAATTATGCACTGTATACTGTAGGTAAGACAGGAAAAGTTTCCACTGGAAGTTATAAAAAGACTTGAGGCTGAGGATCTAAAGGGTGGGACATGGGGATTTGACCTTCCAAATGCATTCATTCGTTCACTCACTCACTCACTCACTCACTCACTCACTCACTCACTCACTCCATTCTTTCATCCATGAAATAATTAATTAATTAATTAAATAATTCATTATGTTTTTATTTATAAAATGAAACTATACATGGAGTCTGAACTCATTTTCAATGGATTCCAAAATGAATAGTAATAATAATAATAAACTTTATTTTTAAAGTGCCTTTTTATAACCGAGGTGCTATACAACTCACCACATATAAAATTCAATAAAACATAGAATTACATACAGCCTGCTAGCCAAGAGATAAATATCTAAAAATAATCAGTCTGGGTAGGCAATGTGCCACAGATGGGTCTTCAAGGCCCTCTTATAACTCTCCACAGTCATTATGTTTTTTTTATTTATAAAATGAAACTACACATGGAGTCCAAACTCATTTTCAATGGATTCCAAAATTAATAATAATAATAATAATAATAAACATTATTTTTAAAGTGCCTTTTTATAACCGAGGTGCTGTACAACTCACCACATATAAAATTCTGTAAAACATAGAATTACATACAGCCTGCTAGCCAATAGATAAATATCTCAAAATAATCAGTCTGGGTAGGCAATGTGCCACAGATGGGTCTTCAAGGCCCTCTTAAAACTTTCCACAGTCGTACACTCCCATATCTGATGAGGTAGAGAATTCCACAGGGTCGGTGCTGAATACATAAAAGCACGGGCCCCTGATGTTTTAAGACATACCCTGGGAGTCTCTAACAACCCCTCATCAGCTGAGCGGAGTGGTCGTCCAGGGCAGTAAGGCAACAGGAGCTCTTGCAGATAGTCCGGGCCCAGCCTGTGCAGGGCCTTAAAGGTCAGAAGCCTGACCTTGAAGGTGATCCACTACTGAATCTGCAGCCAGTGCAGTTCACACAGCACCGGTGTGACGTGAATAGAAACATAGACTTTGACGGCAGATAAGGACCGCTTGGCCCACCTAGTCTGCCCATTTCCCTACCTAGAGGATAAGCTGCAGATCCTATTTAACCAACAGCCTATTTCTTCTTACCCCCCACAAAAATTGCCTTATGTCTGTCCCATGCATTCTTGAATTCTCCCACAGTTTTAGACCCCACAACCTCCTCAGGAAGGCTGTTCCATGCATCCACCACTATCTCTGTGAAAAAATACTTCCTCACATTGCCCCTGAGCCGTCCTCCTCTATCTTCAAATTGTGTCCCCTTGTTCTTGCACATCTCTTTTTCTGAAAGATGCTACCCTCTTGGACTTTGTTGATTCCACTGAGGTACTTAAATGTTTCTATCATATCCCCCCTCTCCCTCCTTTCCTCAAGGGTATACATATTAAGCTCCTTTAGTCTCTCCTCATATGGCTTCTCTTGCAGACCCTGCACCATTTTAGTTGCCCTCCTCTGAACTGCCTCCATCCTGTCTATGTCCTTGCGGAGATGGGGTCTCCAGAACTGGAAGCAGTACTCCAGATAGCGTCTCACCAACTGTCTGTACAAGGGGATAACAACTTCCTGTTTTCTGCTGGTGATATCTCTCCCTATACATCCCAGTATCCTCCCAGTCCTCCCTACTGCCTTCTCGCATAGCTTGCCAACCTTAAGGTCATCTGATATGATTACCCCTAGGTCTCTTTCCATTTTTGCTGTTGTTACTACCTCCCCCCATTGTGTAATCTTCCCCTGGGTTTTTGTTTCCCAGGTGCATTACTTGCACTTCTTTGCATTGAATCCAAGCTGCCATACTTCTGACCATTCCTCCAACCTTGCCAAGTCCCTTCTCATCCTTTCCATGCCTCCTTGTGTATCAACCCTGTTGCAGATCTTTGTGTCATCTGCAAAGAGGCATACTTTTCCTTCAGTCCCTCTGCAATGTCACTTATAAAGGCATTAAAAAGGACTGGACCCAGTACTGAACCCTGCAGTACCCCACTAGTAACCCCTCTTTCTTCAGAGTGGACTCCATTTACAATTACCTTCTGTGTCCTGTTGTTCAGCCAATGTTTTACCCAGGCTACTACCTTGGCACCCACTCCCAGGCTGATTAATTTGACTACTAATTTTTTTTGTGGGACTGTGTCAAATGCCTTGCTAAAGTCTAGGTAGGCCATGTCCACAGCCCCTCCCTGGTCTACTACTTTGGTCACCCAGTAAAAGAAATCAATTAGATTTGTCTGACATGACCTTCCTGCTGTGAACCCATGCTGCCTTGGGTCCTATTCCCCACTGGCCTCTATGTACTCAACAATTCTTTCCTTCAGAAGTGATTCGATCACGTTCCCTACCACAGAGGTCAAACTGACAGGTCTGTAGTTTTCTGCCTCCGTCTTGGTCCCACTTTTGTGTAGGGGAATCACATCCGCCTTCTTCCAGTCCTCAGGTACCACACCATTCTCCCATGATTTGTTAAAAAGCGTAGTCAGTGGTGTCACTAGTTCTCTGCTTAATTCTTTTAGAATTCTGGGGTGAATTCCATCTGGCCCCATTGCTTTGTCCACCTTCAGTTTTAGGAGTTCTTTCAGAACCCTTTTTCTGTGAAAGGACTGGGATCAACCTCCCTCTCCAGCGTGCTTCTGTTAATTGGATTAGGCATCTCCCCCACTTCCTCTTTTGTGAATACTAAATAGAAGTATTCATTCAGTATCCCTGCTTTATCACTGTCACTCTCTGCCCACCCACCATCCATTCTTTTCAGCCTCACTATCCCACCCTTTGTCTTTCTACGCTCCCTGATATACCTATAAAAGGTTTTATCCCCCTTCTTAACAGAGTTAGCTATCTTTTCCTCAGTTTGTGCCTTTGCTATTCTGACTACTAAACAAGGAGTACCCATCAACAACCGTGCTGCAGCATTCTGCACTAGCTGCAGGCAGTGGATATCAACCCCCGGTAGCTCTAGGTACAGGGTGTTGCAGTAGTCAAGGCATGAGGTCACAAAGACATGGATCAGTGTTGGAAGGTCGCCAGATGGAACAAGGTGCTTAATCCTGGCGATGTTCCTAAGATGGTAAAACGAGGACTTGATGACTGCTGACACCTGCGAATGCAGTGTCAGCTCGTCGTCAAAAACTACCCCCAGGTTTCGCACCCATTCAGAAGAAGGCAGCTGGACAGCTCCAAGACAAAGTCCAGAAGGTTGTCCAGCCACCTACCCCACTGTCCGGTGACACAGATCCACCACCACCAACACCTCAGTCTTTCTTGAGTTCAATTTTAACCAGCTAGATTTCATCCAGTCCAGGATTTCTGCAAGGCAGCTATTAAAGACTGAGCACACACTATTCTGGTCAGGTGCAAAAAACAGGTAGAGCTGGGTATCATCAGTATAGCAGTGAAACCTCAGCTCATACCATCTTACAATGTTTCCGAGGGGCAGCAAATACACCGCAAACAACATGGGGGACAACACTGACCCCTGAGGGACCCCACATGGCAGAGAAAATTGGCAGGAGGAAAAAACTCCCGACATCACCCTCTGAGATCTGCCAGTGAGGAAAGATTGAAACCATCTAAGAACTGTATCAGACAGGCCACAGATGAACCTCAGGTGCTCGAGAAGCACCCCATGGTCCACGGTGTCAAAGGCTGAGGAGAGATCAAGAAGTATCAGGATGGAGCGGCGCTTCTGATCCCTCACCATCAGGAGATCATAGAGCACCCAAACCAGAGTGGTCTTGGTACTATGCCTCTTATGAAAACTGGACTGGAGAGGTTCATAGATATATTGGATGGTAAGGTGGTTCTCCAGCTGTAGCACCACAACTTTCTCAATTATCTTCCCTACAAAGGGAAGGTTTGAGATAAGTCTGAAGTTATCGAAGCAGCTTGGGTCCAGAGCAGCTTTCTTCAGGAGTGATGTCACCACCACCTCCTTCAGGGAGCCAGGAAACTCACCTGACTCTAAGGAACACCAAATGATCTTCACAAGGACATGGCCAATGATGTCAGAACACTCCATTATCAGGAGTTGGGCCCGAATCCAGACTACAGCACATCGAGTGCATACCCTGGGCAAGCCACACAATATCCACAATTTCCAGACAGTCGAAAGAACTCCAGGCACACCGAGGAGGAGTGACTAAGCACCGACCACTATCAGCTCCCGTAGAGTTTGCCAGAAGGATCTCAGCCCTGATGCTGGCCACCTTATCTGCGAAGAAGTGAGCAAGCTCATCACACTTAATTTGTGAAAAGGCTCTTCGAACCTGCAGACTTAAAACTTTTAGATGAGTGCACTGGGTCACCATAAATGTTCAGTGGGCTACCCCTGTTTTATTGGGCTTAAATATGGTTGAGGGGCAAAGGCTGTTAACTTCTGTGGGTATTCATTATCCAAAGATATTAAGTGGAAATAAGTTGTGTGATACTGTCACCCAGGGAAATTAAGTGGGCTGAGTCATAAACTAGTACCACCTCCTAGGAAAGAGTACCAACCAACTGTGGTCCCAACTGGCACACTCTGACTACTGCAGCTCCAATGCAGTGCAATAGCAATTTACACAAAACATAATGGTGTAGCTGGTAATGTAAAGGAATGGTATTTGGGGTGGCATGGGTTCAATTCCCAGCTACAGCACTTATTTCTTTCTCTCTACTGTTTGTTTGGGTACAAAATATAATACTTGGTCACATTACTAATAACATTCTCTCAACACAAATATGCAAATAAATAAGGGATTTATTAGGGGTAAGCAGGATCATGATTCTGGAAAAATTAAAGGTAAATTCAGGTAAATATCAAAGTTGTTTGGATAATATCTGAAAAAAATGGATATGTCAAAATGCTAAGTTTTCTCGGATTCTGCATCCTTTGGATTTGGGCAATGAAGATTCAAGAGCCAGCATTGGTTGGATCTTGGACTAGATCATCAAAATCTGAGGGATGAGGCTGGCTCAGTGGCACGGAGGGTTGAGGTGCTGGACACCACACCTCACACCATGTCAGTGACCCAGGATCAGGAGTGACTTCAGGTTCCCAGGGGTTGGCAGGGGAGGGAGAGGATCAACTGTCCAATGGACTGCTCTCCTCTCCCGGGGGGGTGTTTGTCATCTCACTCCATGGCTGCCCCCCGGTGGAGGCTGGGTGGTAGTGTTGGAGTAAGGAAGGCACAGGGAGTGTGGGTACATGGCATGCACGTGTCTCCAGATGTGTACACTCATGCCACAAGGGCAGGAGGGAAGAACAGAAAATCAGGAAAAAGAGAGTGACCACAGGCTTAAGTGAAGCCCTGCCAATTCCTGTACACCTCTTATACTTACTGATAGTTTGTTGTTTCCTTTAAAATTATTGTTTGAGAATTGTATCAAATTAAATTTTGTGCCTGAGCTATGGAGAACAGCTCATGTTGTCCCAATTCATAAAAAGGGGACTAAAAGCAATTGTGACAACTATAGGCTGATTAGCCTCACCGCCCCATGTGTAAAATATTAGAAAGTCTTATTAAAGATATTATTTCACCTATTCCACTTGATACAGAACAACATGGTTTTAAGAAAGGACGTAGTTGCCTGACCAACCTATTATGCTTTTATGAGGATGTGAGTCTGCAATTGGACAACAAATTACCATATGATGTTGTATATGTTGATTTTAGTAAGGCCTTTGATTTATTACCTCATTGGGCCTTATTACAAAAACTTGTTTCTTTGAATATCATCCCTATTGTTGTCAGATGGATAATAAATTGGTTAAGTGGTGGAACCCAGCGGGTTGTGATTAATGGACATCTGTCAGAACTAGGTAGAATTACTAGTGGTGTGCACCAAGGTTCTGTTTTGGGACCTGTTCTTTTTCAGATATTTATTTTGGACATTACTAAGAATTGTTTTTCTAAAGTCCTAAAATATGCTAATGTCATTAAAATCGGAGGACTGTGCTCCAGTTATGAGCAAATTTGAACAAATTCAGACTGATTTAAATAATATTACTAAATGGATTGATCAGTGGGGCTTGAAATTCAACCATGACAAATGTAAGGTCATGCACTTTGGGGTGCTTAATCCCTGTCATTCATACATGTTAGATAATAGAGTGATTAATTCAACCAAAATAGAGAAAGATTTGGGTGCGCTAATTACTAATGATCTTTGGCCCGATTTGCAAATAAATTCTGTTATATCAAAGGCCAATAGGGTTATCTGGTCTATCCTAAGAAATATTAGATCAAGAGACAAGAACGTGTTGTTGCCTTTATATAGAGCTTATGCTCGGCCACTTTTAGATTTTTGTTCTTCTCTATGGTCTCCTTTTAGGCAATATGATATTGCGTCTTGAGAAAGTCCAGAGGAATTTTACAAAAAAGATCAATGGTTTATATCTTGACACTTATGAATCTAGATTAATCAAACTAAATCTAATGTCACTTTCTACAAGGAGTTTGAAAGGTGACCTATTGATCTTGTTTAATATTATGAATGACCCTTACCTAATTAATAATCTTGGATTTTCATTTAAGGATGACAATTTTAATCTCAGAGGTCATCCTCTTCAGTTGAAATGTAGGGGCTTTCACCTAATGCCCAGGAAATTCTTTTTTACCATTCGCATTATTAAACCTAGGAATTGCCTTCCTATAGAAATTATTTCAAGTAGTTTGAAGACTGCATTTAAAAATAGGTTGGATAAGCATATTCAGACTAGTTACTTACTTTGTTACTATTAGCATTTGGCAGCGTCTTTGGGCCTTATGGCTCTCTTGCTGCTTACCTACCTTAGTATGAACCTTAGTATGAACCAGCATCCCACTCCACTGCCAGATTGCCTGATAAGCCCCTCTCTGGGTTTGTCATACTGGGTGGGGGGTGGCCCTCCCCTTCCCAGCCCCACCACGGGGGGGATACATGAGGATATGGAGGCTCAGTGATACTGTTAGGAGCAGTAGATGGTCACAGGTGGAAGGCAGGGGCTGAGAGTCCTGCCCACGGTCCCCAAGAAGGAGAAAAAGAAGAAAAAAAATCCAAGGGATGACCTGTGAAATCCCAAAAAAACATTTTTAATCTTTCAAGCAGTGACAAAATTCACACAGGAAATGTTTGACATCACTTCCTGTCATTTCTGGCAGGTGAGTATCACAGTTTTTATTGACTTTACACTTGTGCAGATGAGACTTGACTGCTCCTGGAGTTAATATTTTTTTTTTGCCTATTTCTCCAGTGGTTTTGGAAGATCTAGTCTTCCACTATTTGGAGTACTATTCTTTGCATTTGGTCCCTCTGGCTTTGAGTGTATACACCAATTCTCCTGTTGTTTAAAACTTTAGAATGGGAAGTGTGTATTTTGTGTGGTGAGAGAGGTGGATTGTGTAAAGCAGGCCTGCAACAATAAAAAGACACTACCCCCATAGTGGTGAGTCTTTGGGGTTCATTGTTCAGAATCTTTATTTCCCAGTATGGAAAAACTGGGACTATTTTAAAAAAATAACCTTATCTGGTCTTTCTTTCATTGACCTTCTGTAGTTTTTCTTCTAAGTCCTTTCCAATCTGATTAATTTGATCATCTAATCTCTTAAGTTTTTCAATATTTAACTAAGTGCTGTGGTTGTATGCTTTTTACACAATTTAACTGGTGTTGTTTTTCTGGATTTTGGTCTTATAAATTTTTTTGATCACTTTCCCCATCTGCTAGTGCTGCTGAGGGAACACTCATTTGCCTGTGGTGACTGACTGTATGATGCCATCTGGAAGTCTCATCTGTGTATTACATTATATATAGTTTTGTAGACATATATAGTCATCAGTGAGATTCCATACTCTGTCCTGAGTCCTGATGTATATGTCTGGTAGATAAGTAGTTACATAGGAAGGTAACAAGTATAAGTAGGCAACAGGCACCAATTTAATTAAATGGTATCATTCACTGTGAGTGATACTTCTCTTCTTTTGAGAGATAAAGAAATATGTACTCATTTGATTGGTGGTACAGCAGTACGTCTGTTTGGTGGGTTGCCAGACTGCTTTTTTGCACTGAGTCCTTCTTGTTTAATGATTCTTCCATGTTGTCTTCTCAGAAGTGAGTGAATGAATGAAAGTAAATTTGCATCATGAGAGGGGATGATGTTGGGAGTGTGCAGATGCAAGACACTTGCTCTGGGCTAGATGGCTGAGAAGCTGCATCTCTCCCTCACTCTAAAGAATTACGGTGATTCGGGTAATAGAAAATATGCCATCGTCCAGACCAGTATGTTTTAATAAAACACTGCTGAAGTCATAGTAAGAAAAGCATGCAGTCCAGTCGGTGAGTAGACTGAAAGAATTGAGCAGTTTGTGGATCCCGTATTGATTTTTATCCTGCTCTCCCCTGCAAACTTGCAGAGACACCAAGCTCTTCATCTTCGGCTCTCAGGACTGTGAGGGATGATAAAATTAACAGCAGGTCCGATAAGCGGTGTTCAACATTTTGTGGTCCAAAAAGCAACCCGAATTAAGGAAGCAGCAACTGTGGTGAGTCTGTGGCTGAAAGAACAGAAGTCAACAAATTTTTTTTGATGCCTAGTAGACTCAATTTCTCTGCAAGGTCAAGGTTGCAGGTAATGGCACAAGTATATTCAAACAAAGAGCTTCATTAATTAATAAAACAGCTGGAGCACTCTACAAAATATGGTAGAGTACTGTAAGCATTTGGGGCTAAGAAAAGCTAATTCAAGCATGACTATCTTTATGAAAGCCTTGTAAATAACTTCACCAAAGGCGTAAATTTAAGCTTTTGTGCCAAAATTCTACAGTAAGAATCTAATAAAAACTGAAATGAAAAAGCTGCTTCTTCCAAGATGAGTGAGAAATCAGTTAGCAACAGCAGTGAAATTAACAAGCCTCAGCTGAGATCTGGCTCTCTGCTTTAGCTTTAACCCTGGAGCCAACAAAGTCTAATTTACAAAAAAAGTGGTGATAAAAAAACAATGGTGGCCATTACTTCAAACTTAGTTGATGAAGCTGAAGAAGTAGACTGGAAAAAATTCTCAAAGTAAAAAAGACTGGCTAAAATATTTAAAAACTCTGAATTGTAAAACAAGGAAGAAGAACATAAACCTAGCAATTCTACAAAGTCTGCAGCTAAAAATTGTTCTAATTTTGGTTAGGGCAAAAAGAAATTAAGACAACAGACCCTGCCATTTAAAAACTGCTGTAGTACTATAGGCCTAATCAAGACCAAAATGCCACCTAAAGCCCAACAAGGTCAAGACAAAAAGAAAAAAGAAAAAGTCAAAAAAGGAAAACCCCAGTCAGCCAACAAAAAACTACTTTGAGTATTGTTGACTAAGCTACAGATTTAAACAGTGGAGATGAGACTTTTCAGGCTACAATTAAAGAGACAACAGGTTCTGAAAAAGTATCAGCTTCTGGATCAGAATCTTCTAGTAAGGTAGCAAAAGAGGACAGGCCTCCATTATGGGCACAACAATTAATGGACAATTTAGCCTCATTATAATTGACTGTCCAAAAGTTACAACATTTACCAGACACATTAGAAAAGTGTAACTCTACAATGGCCAGAATGGAAAAAAAATGGAATGTGAAAACAAAAGAATTAAGAGCTGGAAGAGAGACAATCCAAAGTAGAAGATGAGTTGCAACCTATGTTAAATGATATAAAAGATCTAAAAAAGAACTACACCTCACTTGAAAACAAAGTGGATGATTAAGAAAACCATTCAAGATGAAATAATATTAGAATCTTTGGCATCCTTACTAGCTGGGAAAAGAACTCTACAGTGCTGGACATTGTGAAAGATCTTTTTTTCTGTAGAACTGGGTCAGGATCAAAACGTACCAGTTATAGACAGAGCCCATTGGTTGGCTTTTAGGAAAGAAAAAACATCATGTCCGGTGATGGTAAAACTACTAACTTCAGAAGGACATTATCATGCTAGCCTTTTATAAGGCAAAAAGATTTAAATTTAGGGATCAGCAAATTTCCCTGAAACATGACTTTTCAAAGCATCTTTGGGACTTAAGGAGACAGTATTGGACTCTGCAACAGTTTTATGGAAAGGAAGGTTAAAAGCATATATTACTTACTCTGCAAAGCTTAAAGTTATTTTGAATGGCCAGATACTAGTTTACAATAATGTAAAAGAAGCCCATGAGGATCTTAAAGTACAATTGCCAACTATGTTTACAACTTTTGAATGTGGGTAATCAATAAAAAGTATTTATTAAGGAAAACCAAGGCAAGAGGAGGGGGGTATATAATATTTGCTTGTGAACATGTATAGAGGAGGAAGATTAGTCTGGGGAAGGGCACCTGTACTTAAGGAAGTATAGAAAATGCCAGAATTAGGTCTTTGGCATAGTGTGGGGATGGAGGGAGGACCAACAGGTTGGGTTCAATATTCTGAAGGAGGAAATGGTTTATCTGACCCATTACACATATTGTGCTGTCCGTCATGTTTACCACTGTATTACAATATGGTTACTAGGGGTATTCTGCAAAAGCTGGTTGCATATAAGATGTAGAACTATTTTAGCCCAACATTTAGCTCTTTCCCTTTGACTCTCCTATGGTTATGGCTTTATTGGGTGGTACCTGGAATATTACTAGAATAAATTCCCCAGTCAAAGGATACAGACAATTTAATAGAATTTAAAAAATGAAGCTGGATTTAGCTTTTCTGCAGGAAATTTTCCTGAACGGGGAAGAAATAAAAAAATCTGGGGAAAATGAAAGGAGTTTCTAAAGTATTGTACTTAATACATAAGAAAAAAAAAAGAAGTGCAGGGTGGCCATAATTTTTAGCAGGAGTTTTGAGGGGAAGATTATTGATCAGATAACAGACACTAATGGGTGAATAGTGTTGGCCAAGATAGAACTTTATGGTAAAGAAATTGTTATAGGCTCTGTTTACACACCATTCAAAGGGTATGGTAATTTTTGGGCAGAAATTATGAGACTGTTATGCATGTGGAATTGTCCTTACATTGTGATTGGAGGGGACTTCAATGCTGTGTGTGATCCCAAGCTACACAAATCTTCACAACCATTTAAGTGGGACATACACAAATCTAGGCTCCTGAATAATTTCTTAGTCTCCTATAACTTAGAAGATATGTGGCACATTTTGCATGGGTCAGAAAAGGGTTTTACTCACCAGTCTGCAAGATATAAAACTTATACAAGATTAGACTATATATTTGTTTCAAAGGAACTTTTGATACACTGTTGTGCCTTGGCTGCCTCTATTGAACCATTGGTGATCTCTGACCATAACATGTTGTCATTTACTATACAAACTGACTTTAATAACTAACACATTAGTGGGAAAATTAACAACAATCTTCTGTTTTACAAAAGTTTTATTACAAAAATAAAAGCAGAAATACAAAACTTTTCTAAAGATAAACAAATAACATTAACCAACGTAATTAGTAGTTGAGATGCCTTAAAGGCCACCATTAGAGGGCATGTTATCTCAGACAGCTTGGAGAAACAGACACAGCAAAAACAAAAAGAAATAGAAGGAAAACTCAAAAAGATTTAGAATCATCTATAAAAAATGAAGATCAAAGTGAAAAGGAAGAATATCAAGAACTAGAAAAGTTAACAGAAACTCTAGATATTAAAATAACAAAGAAAAATTGGTCCCAGACCATTAGTTCCTGGAAAAACAACAGTGAAAAAATAGGTAAATAGTTAGCTAATAGATTAAAATCAGCCAAAAGTAAAACAAAAATAACTAATAAAAAATGGTTTGAATAAGGAGATTATGGACTTGGGTCTGATTAAAGAAGATTTTTTCAATATTATCAAAATCTCTATACTTCTGAATGCTCTATGAATATAGGAGATGTTAGATATTACAAACAATTTTGCAAAAAAATATATCTTATGAAGAACAAGAACTATTATTAAAACCTATTACAGCATCTGAGATAACATCTGCAATACATAACATGACCAAAGGAAAATGTCCAGGAACTGACGGATATACGTTAGAATATTACATTGCTTTAGAATCAGAATTAGTCCCACTTTTG
Source organism: Neoceratodus forsteri (assembly GCA_016271365.2). Classification (NCBI taxonomy): domain Eukaryota; kingdom Metazoa; phylum Chordata; order Ceratodontiformes; family Ceratodontidae; genus Neoceratodus; species Neoceratodus forsteri. The sequence continues at coordinate 1,843,043,944 of CM057449.1, forward strand.
GAATTGTTATTCAATCAGATACAATTTGAAGGGCAAATATCGTCTTCATTTAATCAGGCATATATTACGCTTATTCCAAAACCTGGAAAAGATCCACAAAAAATTGAAAATTACAGGCCAATTGCTATAGATTCATAGATTCATAGATTGAATATGAGTTCAGTGAGCCATGGCCTTTAATGAACTCACCACTGCCTCAGTGGTGGAAGAAAAATGTATGATTCTCCATAAACTTATCTAATCTCTTTTTAAATGTATACAAGGTGATATTCTGAATATCGACTATGAAATATATACAAAAATAATAAATAATAGATTATTACAGTTGTTAAATTCCCTTATTCATTAGGACCAATCAGGGTTTATTCCTAGGAGATCCATTCAAGTAGGTCTTCACATAATTCAGTTTTTAACAGAATATTTACAAAAGTCAGAGACAAAGGCCATCTATCTTTCATTGGATGCAACCAAGGCATTCAACGTGCTTGAATGGGACTATTTGTTCAACATACTCAAAAGATACCAGAAAAATGTATTAATTATATACGGGTACTGTATAAAGAACCCATGGCAAAAATAAAAATAAATAATAGACACACTGAATTTTTTACATTGAAAAGAGGATTCAGACAGGATTGTCCCCCCCACCCCATTTGTACTGGCACTGAAGATTCTGCTTAATGAAATAAGGGACAACCACAAAACTGAAGGAATTAATATTGGGGAAGAAGAAATAAAAATGAACGCTTATGCAGACAATTTATTACTCACATTGCAAAACCCAACTGAAAGTTTGAAGACAATGAAAGAAGTTATAAGCAGATTCTCCAGAGTTTCTGGGTACAGGATAAATGAAACTAAATCAGAGTTCATAATTTTTGGCTCCATCCTGCTAGTAAATATAAAAGCATGTTTTGATGATAATATATAGAAAAAAGGGATGAGTTTTTGAGGAATAGTCATATCAAACCAGATGCAAAATGATTGCCCCCTGAATCTCAAACGTTGGTAACTTCACTAAAAGATAAACTACAAGGGAGGAGCAAACAACCCCTGTCTTTATAGGAAAAAAATCCAGCTAATAAAAATGACAGCTATTCCTTTCCTGTCCTACATATTACAATCTAATTTTACTCCTATTTTAAAAGATTGGTTTAATAAAATCAGAAAAGCTTTTTTACAGTTCATATGGAACTACAAAAATCTGAGATTTGTGTGAAACAAATTATGCCTGCCAAACAATTTAGGAGGTTTAGCATATCCAGATGTTTGGAAGCAATATGTGGTCTGTACTTCAAAGATGTCAATAATATGGTCCCAAATGGATTCTGAACAGGCTAAAACAATAAATAACATAATAGGTAAAATAACAGGAGCAACGTTTGGTAAGGTTGCTGTTAATCTCATCAAATAAGAATAAAAACTATACTTGCATTATAATTAAACATATCGGGAATATTAAACTGCTTTAGTGATAAATCCAAGTGTCTCATATAATGCTCTCCACGGGCAAGAATATGGGGGAACCCTAACTATACAATAAATAGAAAAAACTGAATAACAAAAGTTGGGAACAAAAAGGAATTCAAAGCTGGCAGATATAATAAATAATAATAAAGTAATGCCATGGGATGAGGCCAAATTAAGATATGATTTAATTGAGGAGGGTAGAATATATTATTACCAGATATGTAGTCTGTATACAAAAGACTTTACTAGATGGGAGAGAGCCCCTAACAATAAAAAAATTTTTAACCAGCATTTCAAAATATACTGAGCAATAAAAGTAAGTCCAGAACAAAAAATTTCTCATGGTAGATCGATTTAGTAACAGAACCAATTCAAGTTATATACAGTAAGGTGATAAATAAATGGGAAACAGAGCTTAAAGGGAAATGCACATAAATTAAATGGTTACAAGCTTGAAAAGCTATACAAGACTATAATTTGTCTAGTGACAAATCCATTCAGTTCAAAATATTCAATAGGGTGTATTACACTCCCCATAGGTCATATAAAATGAATTCTATTAATGCTCCAACATGCTGGCATTGTGGGCAACAGGATACAGATGTGCTTCATTCCTTCTGGGACTGTCAACTGTGCAGGGACTGGTGGACCCACTCTTATATGCTTTTACAACAAATAGGTTTCAGACCTGTGAATTGCAATGATTGCAAATTTGCAGTACTTGAAATGTACTGTAATTCACAAATTGATAATTAACAACGTATAGTAATAAAGGCTAGCTCTATGGCAATAAAAAGACTTGTACTTAAAAATTGGAAAGAACCATCTGTTATGATGCCTTTTCCTAAATGGATGTGGAAACAGTTATTCTTAAGCTATCTTTTTAATAACAAATTCTTTACTAATTGGGAACAAGTCTGGAACCTTTTTAATAAGGATATACAGGACTGGGTCCAGTTAGACTTTTAAGGATATATGTGCAATCTAAGAAATGAATTTTCTAAAGTACCCAAATAATTGTTCTTACATTTTTATATAAGGATTTAATGTTATTTCATACATGCATGGACATCTTATGTTATTGTTCTACCTCCTATCAGATTGTATGTATTTATAAGAAGATGGAATATGGTAACAAACTAATAACATTTATAACAAAAAGCAAGTAAACTTGCATCATTGACTTCATAATTTCCCAAACAGTATGATAAATTGATGGTGTGTCATGGCTGTTAGTATTGTTGATATTTATGTGTATGTACATACTACTGTACTAGTAGTACCCTACTTTGTCAGTGTGGCTCAGTTGGTAGCACATCCGCCTCTGGACCAGAAGGTCATGGGTTTTCGTCCCACACCGGGATTGGACTTGCACCTAATAATCGCTGGCATCTGAGTGCAGTATTGGGGGTGCTGTACTGCTGGGGTGTGCCATCCATTGGATAAGACATTAAACCAAGGTCCCTTCTGCCCATCCTGGTGTTGTCCTGGTGGGTGTCCAGGAGGAAGTAAAAGAACCCAGGGCACTCTTCACAAAGAGCAGGGAACATTGCCGGTGTCCTGGCCAACATTCCCCTTCCCATAAACCGGTTCATGCAATTATCCAGGCTGTGTGTGGGTGATGACGTGCGATATGGCTGCCACCACACATTCAGTCATTTCACTACTAGTCTAGCATTGCTTGTAAAGTGCTTTGGGATACTGTGTATGAAAAGCGCTATATAAATGCTGATTCTTCTTCATACCTGTCGCATTTTCTACCCATCTCATTCTTACTGTTACCTTTTCTCTAAGACAAAGGGCAATATTTATTAAGTTCACCTTTCCGCATCTAAGATCAGCCTTGGACATTGGTTGGGTACTCAGAATTCAGAACCTGTTCTTTCTGTCCCGTGGTTTTGCTTTTGTGAAGTTGACTGTGATTTAAAGAAACATTTAACAGGAGAAAATCATTGCCAGCATTGTCCAACACTGTTGACTCTGCAGTCTGCATCAGTAAAGAAACATGGTAGTGCCAATGATAGTGTTCTTCAACCTTCTGAAAAATCTGTTTGTAAAAAAAAAAGTACACAAGATCTGTGGCTGTGTAGGTTGTTCTAGTGACCTCTATATTCAGTGTTAACAAACCAGATGTTAAAAAAAGGTATATAAAGTAGTAGCTGTAGCTACCTATTGGTAAGGTAACAAAAGAAAAAAAAACAACAATAGTAACTGAATGAAAAAGTAAAACTCCAGCAATTGTCACCAGAACTGGCCTTCAGACCTTTGACATACATGACAAGGTGGTGTCTATTGAGAGTGCTGCTGACCCAGATCCAGTTGAGGAGGAGCAACATGAAGAAGAAACTGAAGAACCAGAGGATGGGTCCATTATAATGCTGACTATGCCCTGCCCCCCCCAAGAATTGGAACTATAGGATGATGATAATAAGGAAGATCTTCAGTTTCTTGGAGAAGAGCTTGAGGATCATGAGGATGATTTTGATGAGCCTGCAGCACCAACAAAGAAGTCTACATCACATTTCATAGGGCCTTCTGGGAAGCAGATGCAAAAGAAGTCTGGTGGCAGTGGTGAAGTGTGTGCTGGTGGTGACAGTTACAGTCCTCCTGGTGATGGTGGTGAGCTGGCTTTTGGTGGTTTTGGTTCTTCTTCAGTTGGGGTATGTTTAGGTGCTGACTCGCCAATTTCTGTCAAGAGAAAGGGAGGCTCTGATATGTGGCTATATTTTAAAAAAGAGCAAAACAGATGTCCAACAGACAGTATGCATGATATGTCTGGTCATCATTAGTTGTAGCCATCTCACAACAGTACTTGTCGCTTTAGGGATGCTCAACCATCTTTGCAATAAATATCGACAGCTACAGCTGGGTATGGCACAAAGAAAAAAGTATATGTCCAAGAAGGCAATCCACATGGAGAAAGAGGAGGTTGAAGGAGATGGAGAAGGTGGGGAGATACCTTGAATTGAACATCTAGAATATGGTCACCAAACACCAGGGGGTGCAATATTCAGACATTTTCGTGGGCACTGACTGGTGTTTGCCCATGCAAACTGGGTTTTGCGCTGGAGCCCAATATTCAAAATGCTCTGGTGCTCTGAAAAACAGGGGTAGCCCAAGCACAAACCCAAAAGGGGGGGGGAGTATGTAAATGGTGGGACAGGGACAGGAATATTGGTGCAAACCGATATTCAGCAGATTTGCATGGCACAAAAAAGGTCTGCGCCATCCTTTTGCACCATGCAAATACCACCAGAAAAAAAATCCTTTTATTCTGTGCAATCTTAGAGGCTGCTGGAGGTAATGCAGCCAACCAGCCAGTTGGTTATTGGGGGAGCATACCCACCCCTGTGGTCCATGTCACTCCCCCCATCACCAGCCCCTACTGTAGCATAGAAAAACCCTGGTGCTAGTGGTTCCCCTCTCTTTGATCACCAGCCCCCAAGTAAAAAACATCATCCCTGGTGCTAGTGGTTCCCCCCCTTCCTCCAATCACCAGCTCTCAAGTCGAATTAATCATCCCTGGTGCTAGTGGTCCCCTCCTGATCACTAGCCCCCAAGTAGAAAACATCCCTGGTGTTAGTGGTGACCCTCCTCCAATCACCAGCCCCCAAGTAGAAGTGAACATCCCTTGTGCTAGTGATGCCCCTCCCTGATCATCAGCCCCCAAGTAGATTTACTCTTACTTGGTGCTAGTAGTCCTCCCCCTTCCGATCACCAGCTCCCAACCATTAAACCAAAATTCCCAGTATCGAATGCACATGGGCTATCAGTTTACAAACACCTGAAGCTCAGTATCAATTAATACAGGTCACCGATGTACATTCAGTATTGCCTCCCCACCAAACAATTGTGGCCCTTGCTCTTTGTTGTATGCTTGGTCAAGGAGTAGGCCCGAAGGTCTCACAAGCTACACTGGCACACTCAAGCCAACTAAATCCCCCACCAAAAACCCAGGATGCAATACAGCACAGTAACAGTTGTTTTTTTGGGGGGGAATGCACATGGCTGGGCATTTCAACTGGCTCAAACAAACAACCTACACAAAAAAATGACCAAATGCTGCTGGTTTTAAAGCATGAAACCAAAATTCTCAGAATCGAACACACATGGGCAACCAGCTTACAAACACCCGAACCGCAGTATCATTTTAATCTGGTTGCCCATGTGCATTTGGTACTAGCCTCCTCCATGATTCATAACATATGATGTGCATACAATTAAGAAAAGACAAAAACATTATTTTAAATGCACACAAAAGCATTAAATACTATTGTGTGCTCAGTAAGTAATACTGTGCCCCCCCCAACACAGACATGACATTTTAGAATCCAGATACTGAATTAACAAGGTCCAGGTACTGAATTAACATGGTCCAGGTACTGAATTAACAAGGTCCAGGTACTGAATTAACATGGTCCAGGTACTGAATTAACAGATTCAAGAATTTGAAATTAAGCTAAAAACAACATGACATACAAAGCCACTATGGTGCCATCAAGGTTTCAAACTACCTTGGTTCAAGCCAGATTAAGGCATCACAACCTTTCAGAGTTTAAGCAAAGGCCTTCCAAACAAGGGCTACACCATGTGGAATGTTACAACCCCCCCTTCCCCAAATACTCGCTCATGGATTTGTGGATGGACTTAGATCAAGGCCGTCATTAAATAATCTCTCCAAACAAACCCCAGCCACACTGAAATATGCTCATGGTGTTTGGTTGGTATACCTAAACATAGGAACAAAGTTTGATGGAAGAGAAGGACCACTTGGCCCAGCCAGTCTGCCCAGTTTTTCCCATGGAAACCTTTGCCTAGGAATAAAGTGGCCACGTGGTTCGGTGCTTTCATGACATGCTGCCACCCGGGGATGCAACAAAAAGAACAAAAACCAAAAGGGCCACACCATCCAGCATGTTGCTACCCCCCAGCCTTCCCAAAATATTATTGGCTTTGTATATCTGGTCATGAAATAACATTTTGCAACCAAACCTATGGTCACAGCATCATTGTTATGTGTACTGCATCCCCTACTCTCTTGTACTCAATTGGGGGGGAGGCACACCTAAAAACTTGTACAGTCTGGAGTGGCTCAGAATTATCCCCCCAAAACCACATGAACTTACACAAATAATAGAAAAGCTCAAATGTAATTTTTTTGGGGGTGGGGTGTTACTGTATCAGATGCTTGCAGAAACTGTCACTGGGCTGGTAGTATAGTCTGGAGGTAAGAGTAACAAGCTCTGAATGAGCTTGGTACATCCAGTAGACCTCGGTTTGATTCCTGCAACCTCCACCTGCATACTGTGTGACTCTGAGCAAGTCACTTAAACTCCCCAGTGCTCCTGGGCTACCCCTGTAAACAGGCACTTGTGCCTAGTGGACTTTACCTGGTTACCAAAGAATTTTAAAAAATTGTTCCAGCACTGAAGTTATTAGGTTAGCTTTAAAACTACACCAATTTTTCAATAACCAACAATACCATATAAAATTGTTACTGCGCACACCTTGGGACTAAGAGATGAAACAGAACAAATATCATAGGCCAGTTATTTAAAAAAAAAACTCAGTAAAATCCATGTACTTTTAGTTTTAGCCTGCACAATGCATAGGCTGGGAGAGGTCAAGCAGCAAAGGCCTTGTGGTACTACATGAAAGGGGACATAAATGTGTTTTATGTCCAAGCTTGAAAAAGCTGATACACTATGCCATCAACCAAACCAGCTAAAAGCAGCAACTAATTCACGGGTCTTAAGGATCCCACAAACACTTCAGGACCAGTGGTAGTAGCCATTTAATTTTTTCAAAACAACTTTGTTTGGCTGTATACATAATCTTAGTCCCTTGCCCAGCTCCAAGGATCAACCTGTAATGGGGGACTGATAGCTGGACATGAAACAATCACTGCTGGCTGGTGAGATGAACTAAAAGACAGAACACAGTGGAGCTGCTTCTTTTAAGCCCCCTCAAAGACTACCCCAGTTCCATGCAGTGTCAATGGACCAGATGAGTTCTTGAGCAGCTCTGAGGTCCCACAATAGCTCATACAAACATCTGGAGAAGACAGACCTGAAAAGGTTACCAGGGCAAAAACATAGGTAGCAAGCGGGAAACAAAGGAGACCCTATTTGATAAAGGATTGTAGGCTCCAATACAAATGGAGCAACCTCACACTGCAGCAGAGCATAAAAAAAATGTGTGCTTTTGGACAAGCAATGAATGTAACTGCAGGGGATGTAAGCAGTTACATTCAAGGTCATGTTTTAGGGTCAACTGTGAGGAGAGAATCTAATTAAAGTAGCAAGCAAAATAAATACACAAATGAAAATAGGACTCTTACTCTTGTACCAAACAGTTTATATAGGAGAACACTCTCAACAAGGGATATTTTTCAAAACCTGTGCAGCTACTTTATGTCACAAATTAGGCCACAATTGTTTCTGGATTTTGCACAAAGAAAGTGATATTTTTCCACAAAGGAGTTTCAGACAGCTTTCATTTTAACTTATTTGATCACAAAGGCTAGTTTAAAATGCGATTGACAAATCTTTTACAGGGTTTTCCCTGAGTTTGGGTTTGGTGAGATATTGTAGCCTTTATTGGTAACTTTGTTTCATGCACTGAGCTGGGAGTGGAGTCCTGGTAGGCCATGGAGTGTGTACACACCAAGATATGCAGGAGTATGTAGTTCTCTGTCATAACTGAGAAGGAGACAAAGCATTTAAGTGGAGCTGGCATGTGTCCCCTTACCAAATGTTACCTAAGTGTGGAGCAACTCCATCTGTGTAACCCAAGAGTGACTGATGCCATTAGTTGAACAATGGTTTCTGGGGTGCTCTAGTGTATATATGAGAGAGAGGGAGAGGGAGAGTGAGAGAGAGAGAGAGAGAGTGTGTGAAAGGCAGATAAGAAGGTCACTTCATCTAAGTGCAGCTTCCAGGTACTGTGACAAGAAAGAGTGGCATCCAGTTCTTCGAGACCCTAAGGAGTCACAGCTGTATACACAAAGACTATGAAAGCATGAGTAACAGCCAGCTGGATTTAGATAACATGTTAGAAAGAGGATTAAATTAAAGTCTGGGACAGGACTGAACCTTGAATTTGATAGGCCCAGGCAGAAAACCTGAGGAGGCCATGTGCCCATTCTTATGGATTACAGACAAAGGCCTCTTAATTTATTTGCTTGGATTATTTGTTGCATTGGCATTTGAAAAGCATGCCAACATGTCACATCAGCTCCAGCCTTATTGGTACTCCTCACACAAGTAAAGAAATATTAAGACCTTTGGAGGGGGGAGTCAGGAGCACCTACTATCTGGTTGTGGACTGCTGGGGGGGGGGCATTGTTTGGAAATACAGGACATGGAGTATAAGACTTATTTCTCTGACTTTTCCTGATTGTCCCTTTGTTTTTTCCTTCTCCTTCCTTTTTTTTCCAATTTGCATTTTTATGTCCTGTACTGCTGATCTGACCGCATTCTGGACCATGCCCCTCATCCTCATCACCCAACTTCCCTGGGACTTACTTATGGTTGTTGCCACTCATTCTCTGCCAGAGGGCCCTGGAGAGCTCAGTTACCAGTGTGGGGCCTGCAGGGGGCTGGTCTTCATGCTGCCATGGTAGTGGGTTTTCCTACGATGTTTTCTACAACAAGCGCCTTTGGAAAATGGTCTTGTTTAGTGCAATGTCACTGAGGTGTGGTAATCCATAAAGTAAAGTCTGGGATCACTCTTTAATCTTGACAAATGCACATATCTTCAATGAAGTAATTATATCAAAAAATCATTTATTTAGTTGCCATGACATTTCACTCCTTCATATGGAGCTTTTTCAAAGAGCTTTTTTGAGTAACTGAAATTTAATTAAAAAAAATTTTTTTTTAATATATTTTGCTTTGTGCATATTTATGTATTCATATAGAGTTTTTTTTTTAGGTCAAGAACATGCATTTACCTAGTGTTCTGCTTGTAATACTCATTTCATTAGTTATTACTCTATTCAAAGAATCAGTATCACTTCCTATAAAAAACAATGCATTTCATTAAAACAACTTCATCAAATATCTGGTTTCCAATAACTTCTTCTTTTATATAATGCATTATTTCCACCACCAAAAGAATCCAAATTTTTACCCTGTTCATATAGAGCCTGACTGACCTCATATATGGATGGATGCTAGCACACCTTTACTTTGTCCAGTTTCTTACTGTCAGGAGTAGTTTTTATCCTCATCTGTTCTTTACCTTTATGTTGAAAACAGCAATATAGGTTGTTAAGAATGCTTCTTAAAAAAAGCTGCTACCATTTCAACTATATTTTGGTAGGGGGTTAGTCAGGTTCTATATGAACAGAGCAAACATTTGGACTCTTGGGTGTGAAATAATGCAAATATATATATATATATATATATATATATATATATATATATGTATATATATAGTATATATATATATATATATATATATATATATATATGTATATGTATAAAGTAAAATGCATTAAAATTGTTTTTTTTAATTAAATTTCAGATACTCAAAAAGCCCTTTGAAAAGGCTCCATATGAAGGAACAAACCATCAGGGCAACTAAATAAATGATTTTTTGAAATAACTACTTCATTGAAGCTATGTGCATTTGTCAAGATTAAAGAGTGACTCCAGACTTTACTTTACTCTAAGATGTTTTCTCTCTGGGCCCACAACACATATAATGATGCGTTGTGTGAGCTCTGCCTCTGTGTAGATGCCCCCCCCCGGCATCAAGCAGGCAGGACACCTTCAATTAGTCTTTTTATCTCCTGTACTGCTGACCTGGACCCATTCTGGACTGCTTCCCCTGAGCTCCATTACCTGACTTCCCTGGGATTTACCTATGGTTGTTGCCACTCATTCTCTGCCAGAGGACCCTGGAGAACCCAGACTCCGGTGTGGGGTCTGCAGGGGGCCAGGCCTTCATCCTACCATGGTCAGGGTTTTCCTACAACGTTTTCTCCCTTGGCCCACAGCATGTGCATTATGTGTTGTGCAAGCTCCACCTCTGTGGAGATGACCCCTAGCCACAAATGGGTGAAACACCTTCAATTAGTATTTTTATCTCCTGTACTGCCAACCTGGCCCCATTCTGGATTGCTTCCCCAGCCCCCTCACCCGGCTTCCCTGGGATTTACCTATGGTTGTTGCCACTTGTCCTCTGCCAGAGGACCCTGGAGAGCCCTGTCTCTGGTGTGGGGCCTGCAGGAGACTGGGCCTTCATCCTGCCATGGTCGGGGTTTTCCTACAATGTTTTCTCCCTGGGCCCATGGCATATAAAATTATGCTTTGTGTGAGCTCCATCTCTATGAAGACCCCCCCCAGCATCAAGTGGGTAAAACACCTTCCATTTGTATTTTTATCTCCTGTACTTTGAACCTGTCTCCATTCTGGACCACTCCCCCATCCCCATCACCTGGCTTCCCTGGGACTTACCTATGGTTGTTGCCACTCATCCTCTGCCAGAGAACTGTGGACAGCCTAGTCTCCAGTATGGGTTCCACAGGGGCCAGCCTTCATCCTGTCACAGTCGGAGGGTTTCCTGTGATGTTTTCTTTCTGGGCTCATGGCACATGCAGTGATGTGTTGTGTGAGCTCCACCTCTGTGGAGATGCCCCCCACAGCATAAAGCAGGCAGTATACCATCCCTGGCATCCACCACACTGCCATTCATATCCTCTTGGTGGCAGCTGCCTAGCAGGATTTGCTCCCCCCCAGGAGGACAGCTGTCCTTTGAATGCTCAGTCCTCCCTCCTCAGCTGGCCCCCAAGTGACCCTCATCCATTCCCAAACCCAGGTCACATGTGTGGCAGGAGGTGAGCCCTCCATGTCACTGTTACAACATTTTTCCATTCCTTTTTAATAAAAATCCAGAGAAGACCAGATGGACCTTTGGTCCTTTTCTGCCTTTAATCATTTCTATGTTTTTCTTCTTTAGAAATTGAAAACAGCCCTTATTGTATTTTACTGTCATTTAGAAAACTCAGAAAATTGAATTAAGTTTGAGAAATTTAACTAGTGAGGATGGGGTAGCATTAGAGTAAATCGGAGTGAGGGCAGTAAGGAGGATGGGGATGCAGCAGGATAAGATGGATGGGATTAGGAGTGAAAGGGAGAGTTGAGAATGGAATACAAACTGGAAGGGAAAAGAAGGGAAAAATTTGAGGGGCTAGACAGTGACAGTGGAACTACAGACAAAACCAAATAGAGTACCAGGGATTAGGGGGCACCTATAGGGCAAGTAGAGAGGTGTCAGCCTGGATGCCAGGAGCCTGAGGAACAACATCAGTGTCCTCCAGGTAGTGGGGTAGAGACCAACACAGATACAGTTGCAGTGACAGAAACATAGGCATCAGACAATCATGAGGGGGGACTCACAGTTCCTGGATACTTCATTTTTAGGAGGGATAAAAGGGTTGGTTAAGTTGGGGGTTGTTCTATATATGAAGGAGGGCATTGAGGCAACAGAAGACATATCAATCAGGGGAAATGGTGAAGTGGAATCCTAATGGCTCTAGCTAACATCTGGTTGAGGGAGAAAGGTCAGGATGGGGGTTCTGAATAGGTAGCAGTCAGGAAGAGTGCCTACTGCTTGGTGTGGTCTGTGAGAGCGATTTCCAAAAGCACCATTGCCGAAAGAGGGAGCACACAGAAAGGCAGACACACAGTGGAAGAGCAAAAAGCTCTCCCACACAGTAAGGGCACCTCCAGGGCATACCGGCAGCAAGACCACAAGCACTAGCAGGCCTGCACCCAGGGAGAGCATGTACACAACACAGGCAGCACAGAAGGGTGAGACTGGGAGAGCCTGAACAGTAGGCCATGATAGGCAGAGGCATTGGGCAACAGAGGAGGCCAGTGAAGGTGGCGGCACTGTGGAACACAGGGGAAGAGGGCACAGACAGGGACACAGGGCAACAGTGGGAGACTGCACTACCCCAACACCACACTGGGGAGAACTGAGCACACATACGACCAAACCCGCAGAACAGGCAGAGCCCCCCCCACAAAGGCCCACAACAGTAGCACACATTCACCTGTGGAGGCACGACTGGCAGGGGCCACTGGGCAGCACAGAGGCAGAGGACACACCATGACCATCGAGGATGGACCGCAGCAAGTGAGACTCATAGGCCACAGGGACAGAGGGGGTGGGGCACAGCACTATGTTGCCAGTTAGTGGCCACAGGCAGGAAGGGGGCATGGCCAGGTGCACACAGGGTGGGGCACACAGCACCTATATGACAGCCAGCCCCAGCTGCCCTGTCAGTTTGGACTGTGTCACTAGACATGGAGCTGTGTTATGTCCAAAGCCAGAAGGCAAACCAATGGCTGCCCACAATAGCTTTGTTTATAGGTGAGACAAGGAATGACCTGAAAAGGTCTATTGGAGGTGTGCAGAGGCACGCAGGTACCACTGCCTAGCCCACCTGCACATCATGGAGGATACGGTGGTAGCTACCATCAGGGATCACAATCATGCTCCTGATACAGCTGACATGCGCATGTGGCAGGTCCTCGGAATGCTATGGTACAGGGCAAGGCGGACGATGGACAGTGCATCGCAGGTCATCATGGCAAGCACATCAGGCATCCCTGCGGCCATGGCCGGTTGCCTTCTGGGAGTGTGGCTGATGTGGTGAACTGTGCAATGGGTTTGGCACGTTGCACAGAGCTGGCCTACCATCCCACAATCGATAGAGGAACTTGTAATCCCAGAGGAGTACACCCTTGCCTCTGATGGAACGCGCTTCCTCCTGTATGACAGTGGGAGGGAAAGGGACCGCATCATGGTGTATGCCAAGGACCACTGTCTGCAACAGCTTGCCACCAGTACAGACTAGTTCATAGATGGCAAATTCAGGGCATGCCCCACCCTGTTCAGACAGCTCTACACTGTCCACATCATTCAGTCTGGTACGGTCCTGTCAGCCTTTTTTGCTCTTACATGTTCCAGGCAGGTACAGACCTATGTCCGGCTGCACAACCCGGGCATTGCACCTGCCACAGTCCTGATGGACTTTGAGTGTGCCAGCTGGTGCGGGGTTGGCACCATCTTTCTGGAGGCCCACATCAGGGGCAGTTTCTTTCATTACTCCCAGGCTCTGTGGCACAAGGTGCAACAGCTGCCAGCATCCTGGCATGGTACTCCACTGACCCCAACTTTGCCCTGCATGTGCAAATGCTGCAGGAGTGGGAGTACGTGACCGTCAACAAAGAGGTTCTCCAGCCCGTGGGACTATGTGGACAACTGGATCGGTCGCCCCACCGAGCGCTCGGGGGTGCCAACATGCCAGCTTCCCTGTCAAGCAGTGGAACTGCTGTGAGGTGACCGTCCATGGCCTGGCACATATCAACAATGTGGTGGAGGGGTGGCACAGGGCATTTAACACCCAGGACGGTGCATGCCACCCCAGCATCTGGTGCCTTCTAGAGTGCCTCGAGGAAGAGGAGTGTCTGACTGCCATCTGTTCAGAGATGCTGGTGTCAGGGGCAGAGGCACCACAGCCCCAGTGTCATTACCATGACCTGGACACCCGGATCCATGCTATTGTGGCAGAGTACAGCACCAGGAGCCGCTATGCCTACCTGTGTGGACTGGCACACAACTTCGCATTCCATGTGTGACCGTCCGCTTAGTGGCTCCTGGCATGCACGATCCCTTGTGGGCCTGTAAGCATCCCTTGTCTGCATGGTCATGTGCAGTGTACACCCTCCTCCCTACCCTTTGTGGGATCACCCTGCCATGGGCACCCGCTCATCCACCGCATCCCTGAAGTCACCCTTTTGACCCAGGCTCACATGTCATAGCCATTCCCCATCCATCTGGGCTGTCTGCCCCTACATGCTCCCCCCTCTGGGCTGCTAACTCTACACTGTTTGCCGTTGCTGCCCCATGGGCTTTCCCCCTGGCTGTGCCCTCCCATATGCCTCCTGCCCACCCATGTCTGGTGCACAGGCTACTCTGGTATGCATATCCTGGTCCTCTGGTACTGCTGCCCTGTACCACCACCGCTGCACCACACCTGTCGCCGGGCCATGCCCATAGCCCACCAGGGTGGTGCTGCACACCCGCTGCTTCTATCACTAGCTATGTCTATGGTGCCCTTCCCTTGTCTCCCTTGCTGCAGTGTGCTTTTCCTCCTGTCCCCTGCAGCCCTCACCATGTGTGCATTGCCCTTCAGACCACCTCATGCTGTGCTCATTGCATTGTCTGATGCTCCGGTCTGGTTGCCCATGTGGCGGTCGCCGTGTTTCATTCGCCATTTCTGGCCACTCCGTTCAGGAGGTGCTCATATCACATAAAACTGGTGAGTAGGCCACTAGGGCTAAGGAGAAAAATAATAGAGCACTGGAGGAGGAAATAAGAAGAGTATCCACTAAGAGGAGTTCATGATAGTTGGGGATTTTAACCTACTCGATGTAGACAGTGTGGCATCATTGGTCAGGAGCACTGGAAGCCTTGCTCTGCTGGGCAAGCTACAGGACTATTTCATGGTGCAGCTGGTGCAGGCACTGACAAGGGGACTGACAATCCTGGATCTGGTGCTGAACAGTTCTGAAGTGGTGGAAAGGATGGAGGTGAAAGAACCACGGGAGTCCAATGACTGCAATTTGGTATGGTTCAAAATTAACTTGGGAAAAGGACACTCCACAGCTAGTGCTGTAATCCCAGATCTCAAGAAGGCAGTTATTAATTCAATAAAGGGAGGAAATTAGAAGAAAACTGGGAGGAGTGACAGGAGCACAGGAGTGGAGGACAAATGGATCATTATGAAAAGGAGGATCCTGGAAGTCATGGAAAGCAGTGTAAGAAGGGTAGCTAAGAAAAACCAGCTCCAGAAACCCTCTAGTTTTCCAAAAAAGTGGAAGGGGTGGCAAGGGCCAAAAGGAATGCCTTTAGAAAATATAACAGTGGGCAGAAGGAAGAGAATTGGGAGGACTACCAGGGAAATTGAAAGGGGCAAGAGGGGCTTTCAGTAAGGTCAAGATGCATACAGAACTAAAAACAACAGTAAAGGTAAAAAAAGTGGAAACATAATTCTGGTATATTTGGAAGAAGAGGAAAACAAAATGGGGACTCATGAGGTTGAAGAAAGAGAGGGGTGGGTGGAAGAACACAGACAGGAGACTGATGTACTGAACAGTTATTTATGTTTCATATTTACAGTACGGGATGGGGACACTATCAAAGAGTTGCATCAAGGCCTCTGAGAAGGGTGTGGGGAAAATGGGGCCTGTGTAGCTCACTGAGGACAGGGTATTTTTATTTTTATTTATTCAAGTCTTGGATTACAACCTTTGAGCTAAAGGCTCATTTACAGAGGTTCCACGTCAAGCAGATAATGCAGAAATACACTTGGTAACAATCAAGATATCAATTATGAGGAATTAACTTGAATTTATTTTATTTTATTTCAGTTCTAGAAGTACAAGTTATCTTTGAGCCCAGGGCACTTTTACAAAGGTTCCAAATCAAAACATTGATATCAGATAAAATAAAACATTTGTTTCACATAGTAGGTTACAGGACACATGTTGCATGGAACAGACAGGGTGTGGGTAGAAAAAGAAAAAGGAGGGGGTGGTAGGATGATATGGGGGCAGTACTGTAACAGGAGGTCAAGGGGGAGGAGAGAGGAGAGGAGAGGAGAGGAGAGGGTAGGGTTGGGATGTGGATGGGGGGAAAGATGGATGAGAGGCAGCCAGACTGGTGGCATTGTCAGATTCAGAAGTGCGGGAGGGGCAGAGGCCTATTAGGGCAAGTGCGATGGGCAAAAGGAGCTAGGTATGGGAGAGCAGCAGAGGAGAGTGGTGTTGCATAGTTATCCATGGCAGTCACAGGTGCTGGAAGCGACAAGGATGTTACGGAGCCTGGATTTGAAAGCCCCTAGCCCAGTGGTAGTGATGGCATCATAGGCAAGACCGTTAAACCAAGTGGGGGCTCTGTAGGCGAAGGATCACTGGCCATGGGCTGTGCGGTAGCGAGGGATACAAAACAGTTGTGGCTTTGATCCCCAGGTGATTCTGGAGCTAGTTTTTGATTGAAGAAGTGAAAAGACTCTGGGAGGGGCAATTCTCAACTGGATTTTCTTTGCAACCACACAGGTTTTGTACTGGATTCTATTTTCAAGTTGAAGCCAGTTTGCTTGTGAGTAGAGGTCACAGGTGTGTGTGAGACACATGGCCCCAGTGATGAGTTGACAGGCCTTGTTAAGGGTGATGGTTATCCTTCTGAGTGTCGAGGTAGTGGCAGTGCCATAGATGACAAGACCATAGTCAATCTGGGAGATGATGGAGCTTTGAACAGCAGCAGTGAGGGCCTCTTTAGTTGGGTGCCGTCGTAGCCAGTAGAGTAAACACAGTCTGGTGTGCACTGTTTTTGTGACATTGGTTATGTGGGTTCCGAAGGACAGGTGGGGTCTAAGGTGATTCCCGGGTATTTGGAGGAGTCAACCTGCTCCAGGGAGTTGCCAAGGCAGGTATATAAGGTGAGTTGGAGGTGTTTGTGCCTGTTTTGGTGGCTGATAAAAATCATGGTCTTGTTTTTTTTCTGGTTACGGATTAACTTATATTCTCTGAACCAGTTTTCAACTGAAGTGAAACCATGTTGAAGGGTTTGTTGCAGGTGGCTTGGGTCATGATGGGAGGCAAGAATTACAGTGTCATCTACATACAGTATAACTTGCTGACTGGTGGAGTCAGGGAGAGAGTTGAGGAACAGGCTGAAAAGCAATGGGCCCAGCATGGAGCCTTAGGGGACACCAGAATGCACCTCTTTAGTGTCGGAGAACACGCCCGCTATTTTTACACATTGGGTCCTGTTGTCAAGATAGCTAATGAACCATGGCACTGATTCCGTAGAGAGGCCAATGTTCAGTAGCTGATGAAGCAGGAGGCGATGGTGGACAGTGTCAAAAGCCTTAGACAGGTCTATGAATATAGCTCCGGTTAGGAGACCATGGTCAAGAGAGTTGTGTATGGCTCCCATAAACTCAAGAAGGGCTGTGGCAGTGCTGTGTCCTTTTCTGAAACCATGTTGCTGCCAGCAAAGGATGTTGTAGTTGCCCAGATGATCGATGAGCTGGTCCGCTACTATCCATTCCAGGGCCTTAGAGAGGGGGGTGGAAGGATAGAGATAGGTCGGTAGTTCCCATGGGTGGTCTGGTTACCACCTTTATGGATTGGTGTGACTGTTGCTGACTTCCGTTTGTCAGGGAACTGGCAGAGAGAGGGAGAGATTAAAGATCCTGGTGAGAGGCCCCAGAACTTCTTCTAGAGTGAGGGGCAGAAGTTTGAGGTCTAGTGTGTCAGCACTAGCGCTGATGTTTTTGATGGCTTTGGAAATGTATTTCCAGATGGTATTTTTGTTAACTGCTCTGAAGTAGAAAGGGGGGCATTTTTTTTGTGCAGACTGATGGATGGGAAGAGGAGTGCCACTGTCATTGAAAAAGTTGGCGGGGAGGATGCTGCTGAGGTCAGTGAAGGTATCGTTAAAGGTCTTGGCTATGACTTTTAGGTCCAGAGTAGTATTTCCGTTTATTGTGATGGCAGTCGGGGGTGATTTGGACTCCTTCCTGGTAACATCTTTTATTTTGTTCCAGAATGATCTCACATTTCCCCACGTGTCAGTCAGTGCAGTCTTGTAGTATTCAGATTTCTGTTGGCGTATGGATTTGGTGCAATCATTCCTTGCTCTTTTGTAGTTTTGGATGTCTGCCTGGTTTTCAGTTGTTCTGGCCAGTTCCCAGAGGTGGTCCCTGTGTTTTAGCTTCTTTAAGAGGGAGCCCATGAGGCAGGGGTTGCAGAGGGCTTTAATTTTGCGCTTTTTTAGCGGGGCAAAGATGTTACATGCTTCGTTGAAGATGCGTATGAATTGGCCAAGGGCTGTGTTCATGTCTGTAGCCCAGTTGATGGGGAACTAGTCTTGATTTAGTAGGTGTGATTTTAGGTGGATTAGCTTCCCATGGGGTAGGACTCTGCTGAGGATGACCTTAGGAGGAGATTTCCAGAATTTATTTGACCAGGTGCAGCTGACGGGGGAATGGTCACTGAAAGAGTCAGGCAGTACAGTGTAGCTAGAGATCTGGGAGGGGTGAGTAGTCAGGATCCAGTCCAGTAGAGTGCTGGTGCCAGTTTTGTAGTTCCTTCTGGTTGTGGAGTCCAGTTTCTGGGTGAGATTTGCCGATGTGACCATGTCTCTGGCATCGCCAGCCTCAGGTCCCAACCAGTTAAGGTTGAAATCACCAAGTGTAATGATTTCAGAGTTGGGTGGGAGTGATTTGATGTACTCCAGTACTGCGTGGAGGCTCAGTCCCTGTTCTTTCAGAGGTATGTATATGGTGATGACTGAGAGGGCTTTGTTCTGAGCTCCAAGCAGGATTTTGATGCGCAGTAGCTAGACATTTGGTGTTAGTAGGTTAGTGCGGGCAGTGTGCCCCATCAGGTTGTCCTTTAGGTATATGGCACAGCCTCCTCCTCTTTTTGATTTTCCATCATGCCTAAAGATTGTGTTGCCCGGGAGGGAGAGTGATTGATCAGGAACCGAGGGGGTGAGCCAGGTTATCAGGCTGGTGGGCATTTGCGAAGGCTTGTAGTTGATCCAATTTAGATAGTAAGCCGTGGATGTTCAGGCAGATAATGGAGAGGGAGCCAACACACTTGGTTTGGGTGGAGTTTATAGCAGACCAAGGACCTGGGTTGGGGTGAATGTTTCCAGATAGTAGCAGGAGTAGAAGTAGGAGTTTCAAGGTGGCCAGGCGCAATTCCCTGTGGGAGAACTTGCGGTACTTCATTGAGGAGGAGTTGATTGAGGTAGTTTTGTGTATACAGAAGGAGTGTTGTGAGCTGGGGTGACAGCGGGGCACACCACACCCTAGCATGAAGGTGTAGGTACATTGTGATGGGGTGAACCCTAGGGGCAAGAATGTTTTCATTAAGAGTGGTGCCAGTGTGGCTATATGAGTGATTTAGCTTGTAACTATGTGGAGGGGAAGGGAAGCAGGATGTGGGGAGCTGGAGCAGTAGGGTGAGGGCAAAAAAGAGGAGTGGTAGGCAGGGGATAGTAGGGAAGGTAAGCATAGTTTGATAAAAGGGGAAAAAGAAGGAGCTGAAGAAAGGCAGTAGAAAGATGAGCTGAGAGAAAAAAGGAAAAAGAAGGGGGGTTTGGTGGGAGAGAGGAAGATGAGGAGAGAGGCAGGATCCAATGGGTGTAGAAAGGGGGAGTGGCCAGTATCAGGAGCATGGCAAGAGGGCTATTTAATAAACGGAGGAGGTGGGGGAGGGGGGCGGGCACAAGACTTCAGCAGAGCTCCGTGCAAGTCAATGGGCACAACAGCCCTGAGCTCAGTCTTAAAGTCAGCGGGAGCTGCAGCCAATCAGAGCCAGGCAGAGAGGGCAAGATCCAATCAGGGTAGAGCCCTGAGCATGCCGGGCCAATGGCGGCACACATGGCTTTCCTGGTCTGAGGAGGGCTTCTTATCCATCATCGTGGATCCAGGAGACGACCAGAAGATGCATTGCAGGGTGGCAGGTTCCAAGAGCCGTGCCTGTGCCTACAGGGCTGGTGCAGCCCAAATCAGGGGCTCAGGATCCATCAACATGGATCCAGGAGGTGACCAGAAGATGCACTGCAGGGTGGCAGGTTCCGAGAGCTGCACTAGTGCCTACGGAGCTGGTGCAGCCCGAATCAGGAGCTCAGGAACTGGGCTTCAGGACTGAATACAAAATTCAGGCAAAAAACATTGGTAGGGCATAAATACACAAGGAAGCAATTGATAACAATTGTTCATTCAAATGCAGAAGGATACCTGGGAAAGATGGGAGAGTTAGAAAGAAAAGAAACTGGGAAGAGGCAGACCGGATCCCATTGTTGTGGTAGGTAGGTCAGGGTGAGTAGCAATAAAAGGGAAAATAGAGTCATTTCAATGTGAGAACAAGGGGGTGGGTGTCAGGAGGGTATGGGAGGTTAGGGGTGTGGGCAAAACCTGGGATAAAAGCAGAGTGGAGATGGAGGTCATGGAGCCACTTAGAAGAGACATGAGGCAGGAAGGATTAGAGGGGTGGGTAGAGTGGAGTAAAGAGCAGGTAGCAGATGAATAAGTAGGTGAGGTTAAGTGCAAATAGCATACGGATGGGTCTTGCAGCTTTCAGGATAGATAAGGCATGAGGTCCAGACAGCCTGTACCCAAGTGTTCTAAAGGAGCTGCACCCACAGCTGATAGACCATACTAACATATCTGTTTAGGTGTTCTGTTGAGATAGGGTGCATACCAAAAGACTGGAAGATTGCAGTGGTGGTGCCACTGAACTAGGAGGGGACAGGGACGATCCAGGAAACTAAAGGTCCATCAGCCTAACCTCAATTGTCAGGAGGCTCAAGGAGACCTTAATCAAGGACAAATGGTAGAATACCTTGAGGGGGAATACGCTACAGGACACCAAACAGCATGTCCTTCTAGTGGGAAGACTGTGTCAGACAAATCTGAAAGTCTTATTTGACTGGGTCATCAAGGCTGTGAACAAAGGTCAGACTGTGAATGTCCTATACCTAAGCTTCAGTAAGGCCTTTGACTAGCTGCTACACAGAAGACTTCTGAAAAATATGGAGAGTTTGGGTTTATGAGAGGGGCTGACTACCTAGGTGGGCAACTGGTTGAAGAGGAGACGACAAAGGGTGGTGGTAAATGTAAAAGAATTGGAAGCTAGAGGAGTCACAAGTGAGGTGCAACAGGGGTTCTGTTCAAGGACCAGTTCTGTTCAATGTGTTGTATAAGAAACATAGGGGAGGGCATTAGGGGGTAGCTGTAGCTCTTTATGGATAACACAAAATGCTGTGAAAGGTGAACAATGAGGAGGAGAGCAGGAAGTTGTGTAGGGTCTTGAGCCACTGGAGAAATGGTTTAAAATCTGGCAATTGTGATTCAATACAAAGAAATACAAGGTAATGCACATTGGAGGGAAAAACCCTCACAGGGAATACTGGATCTGTGAGGTGAAGTTAGTCAGGACATGGAGGAAGGGGGCCTGGGGGTAATTATCAGAGACTGACACAGTGTCTCAGAATGATGTAATAAAACTTACAGTAAGGCAAACAGAATGGTGCAGTGCACTAGCAGGGGCTTTGACAACAGAGGGGAGGAGGTTACGCCACCCTATTACAGATCACTGGTGAGTACTGTGCTCAGTTCTGGATTCTACATCTGAGAAATGATCAGGACAGGCTGGAGGTAATGCAGAGAAGGACCACTAAGCTGATCCAAGAGCAACAGGGTAAGAAAAATGATGACTAACACAAGGACATCAATATGTACTCACTGGAGGACAGAAGGGAGCGGGGCAACATAATAGAAACATACAAGTCTCTAAGAGGAAGAAATAGGCTGGGTAGACGGGAACTATTAACTAATCCCCAGGAATTAAAGCACTATAACTAGGGGTACATGAGTAAAAATTGTGGGGAGAGGTTTAGGAAAGATGTCAGGAAGTTCTTTATGGATCGGTTGGTGGAACACTGCAATAGGCAGCACAGTTACTGTATGTGCTGGAGACAGGGACTATTAATGGGTTTGTAACAGGAAGGGACAGATACAGAGGGATAAGTAAGGACTAGAGGGCAGCACAATGGGAGGAATGCTCATCTGGTAATGTGTCAGGCTCATGGGACTTCACATAGTTGATAGCTATTACAGTGTAGACTTAATGTACAATGAGTTTTTTTTTGCTGTCACCAACTATGTATCTACTATATATATATATATATATATATATATATATATATATATATATATATATATATTATTGCAAAAAACTATGTTAAAGCACGCATTGGTTTCAAGGACACAAAGCGGACAAAGTAAGAAAATGAAACATTGGGGTTTGAAGTCTCGGGTCTTGACCAGTTGGTGGTGTGGCATTCCTTGGAGTTGTCAAGCAAATGCCCACCCTCTCCACCCCAGCCCATAGTATCCTGTCCAAAGCACAAGGTATACAGTAGCTCCAAGCCAATGCCTCATAACCATATACTCTTTGGAGGCAGAGAAGTATGTCTCACCACATTTAATCAATAGAATCAGTTGTAGTTGCATCAGCTGTAGTTGCTTCATGCAGGGCCTTGAATGCCCTGCATGAAGCAAGCGATCAGATTTATTTGCTCGCTCAGGGGAGGTGTGGGCATTATGGTTGGCAATGCCAAGGAACACCACACCACCAATTTGCCAAGACTCCTGAGATTCAAAACTCTAATGTTTTTACTTTTCTTACTTTGTCTGCTTTGCTTTCTTCAACCCTAATGTGAGCATTAATGTAGGTCTTTTGCAATTAATTTCCTTTCTTTTGTGATAGTGGAATTGCATATTCATTCATGCAGGTCCCTTTAGATCTGTGTGAACAGCTACAAATGTGCAGTGCTTTCCAGAACCTGACACAAGGGCAGAGTCCATCTGCCTGTGGAAGTTCAGGGCCCTCTGCATCCAGCACGTCTATGTGACTATGGATGCAAAGAATTTATGGGGCTGTCTGGGGGGACTGCAGAGGCACTGGGCACACTGGGCCTTGTGCTTCCATGTTGCTACAGATGCAAACATGCAGGGCCAAGAGTCCATCTGGCTGCAGAAGTGCAGGGCCCTCTGAGCCATGCATATCCATGTACCTATGGATGCATAGGCACAAGACCTTCTGTGCAGTATGCCAAGAGAAAAGTTCTCTTTATTATATGATTACTTATTGCTCATGTGGCCAACACTGCACCATCTCTCCCCAGGCTAGAAGTGGTGCCGCATGGCTCTGCACCAAGGGAAGGGTCCATCTGGCCATAGGGCAGCTGCAGATGCAGACACACAGGGCCCTAAGACAGCCATGTATGTTCCAGTAACAGTATTTTCAATTTTATATTTTCACCACCTAAGTTTTTCACTTTTGTTTGTTTCACTATCACATAACAAAAGGGATTCTCATTATTTATTTATTTGAATTTTGGTAACCGGGTAAGTCCACTGAGACAATTACAGTCCCTTTTTCAGGGTCGACCCGGGACAGACAAGCATACATCCAGACTGGAAAGGAGTGAAGTAGTTGGTTGAGCCAAGGAAAGGGGAAAGTTTTACAAAAGTGAAAATGTTCATTGCTAAAATGTTCTAAAGTGAAAAATTCAGTAGTGAAAAATACAAAAGTAAAAATTATGTCACTGAAAAATACATTAGTGGAAAAGAAGCAGTACCCATATAGTGAAGAGGATTCTTCTATAGCACAGGGCCCAGAAGGCCCTGCATATCTGCATCCATACCTGCACAAAAGCGCAGGAGCTGGATGGACTCTGCCCTTGATGTAGGGCCTAGATGGCTATGCTTCTCTGCATCTGTAGTTGCTTGGAAGTACAGGGCCTGGAGGGCCTTGCACTTTTGCAGCTCTTTGGAAAGCATCACAAATTCTTGACTTGGGACCCTGAGGGTCTGCCCCATAGCTGCACCACAGCCACATGGACTCTTCCCTTGTCTGCATCTGTAGTTGCATGGAAGTACAGGGCACATGGACAGCCAAGGTACACTCTTTTTGCAAGTTTTGAAGTTTCAAAGTTATATAGTTTTTCAGTAGCATTGTTTTCACTTTCATGTTTTTCACTGCAAAAGATTTCATTTACTGCATCATGAAAGTAATTCTAACAAAAGTCATTTTTATGTTTGCTTGCACGCATGTGCAAGAAACATAGTGCCATCATACGACTTTTCCAGAGGTGTGTCAGCCTCTTCCAATTCAGTCAGTGTATTTGCAGGCGTGGTCACAGATCGCCAATCACTGCTCCAGCTGTCTATGACAGCTGAAAATGCAGTGGCATACAGATGAAAGGGAGAGCTACGCTTGAGTGAGCAGACTCTCCTCCCACACACATGCATGCATGCACGCACTCCGTGCTCATGTGCCTCCCTCCATGTACACGGCCGACGGGGTGCCCAATCCCCGTCGGCTCCATCCCCCAAGCATCCAGGTGCCACGCTGGAAGCCCACCCCAGCATGGCAAAATGATGTAATGGCCGACGGGTGCCCAATCCTCGGCCGGCTCCACTGTCTCTCCCCACCCCATGCTGTCGCCGATGGGGTGCCCAATCCTCCATCGGCTTCCCTGTCTTCCCTCCCTGAGTACAGGGTGCCACGCTGGGAGCTCAACCCAGCATGGCAACAGATGCCATTGCCGATGGGGTGCCCAATCCCCCATCGGCTCCACTCCCCCCCAGCCGCCCTTCTGCCATGCTGGGAGCCCACCCCAGCATGTCAAACATCCCGCATCATCTTTTTCAAAAAAAAAACCTGTAAAGAAAAAAATGGTCCCTCGCAGTCTCCCTGCCCCCCCACAACCTGCACCCACACACTACACACCCTGCCTAACCCACACTCCCCTCACCCCATACTTATCTCCGGAGTCTGGCGCGACAATCTTCGATGGACCTGGAACACGTCTGCACTCTTCAAAGCTGACTGCGAACTGAGGAAATGCCGGTAAGCTGTATAATGGCATAGATAGGGTGTTTTCAACTTTGTTGCATATCTCAGGCATTTTTTTGAATTTTTGCACCAAATTTTCAACATGGGGTTTTTGGGACCCCTCCTCATGAATTCTTGCACTGTCATGGCGTTACTCGGGCCCGAAGGGTGATTTCGAAGCCATTGTGTGAAATCACCTTTCCAGAATGATTAATGAAACGACACTGCCAGTGTTCATAAGGTGGGCTCTCAAAAGCCTATTTTGAAAATTTGTGGAAAAATTCCTAAAATGACTTGTTTTATTTAGTGTGTGTTATGCGCAGTTCCTACGCATGCTCATAAGTTCGCAAATTTTCAATATTTTTACTCCAGATTTTCAACATTGCCATTTTACCACATCTTCTTATGAGCAGTATAGCTGTCATTTTTCACATCTCACCCAAATTGTGCTTCCGCCCATGTAGCGCACAATGGCGCAGTCGGTGTGCGAAATCAATGTACGGGACACATTAAGAAAATCACAGTGACACTGTTCATGAGCAGAGGTCTTGAAATGGCTATGCTGAAAATTTGGTGAAAAAAATTCCTAAAATGACTGTTTTATTTAGCGCATGCTACTGTCTTACGCGACACTCGTGAAGTTTGTGAAATTTCAATATTTTCACTCCAGATTTTCAACATTGCCATTTGACTACACCTACTTATGAGCAGTACAGCTGTCATTTTTCACATCTCACCCAAAATGTGTTTCCGCACATGTAGTGCACAATGGCGCAGTCGGTGTGTGAAATCAATGTACGGGACACATTAAGAAAATCACAGTGACACTGTTCATGAGCAGAGGTCTTAAAATGGCTATTTTGAAAGTTTGGTGAAAAAATTCCTAAAAATGACTGTTTTATGAGTGTGCGTTGCAGAGTTCCTATGCACGCTTGTAAGTTCACAAATTTTCAATATTTTCACTCCAGATTTTCAACATTGCCATTTTACCACACCGCCTTATGAGCGGTACAGTTGTCATTTTTCACATTTCGCCCACGACGTGTTTCTGCCCATGTAGCGCACAATAGCGCAGTCAGTGTGTGAAATCAATGTATGGGACACATTAAGAAAATCACAGTGACACTGGTCATGAGCAGAGGTCTTAAAATGGCTATGTTGAAAATTTGGTGAAAAAATTCCCAAAAATGACTGTTTTAGGAGCGCACGTTGTGCAGTTCCTACGCACGCTGGCAAGTCTGCGAATTTGTAATATTTGCACACCAGATTTTCAACAGTGCCATTTTACCACACTTCCTTATGAGCAGTGCAGCTACCATTTATTCACATCTCGCCCAAAATGTGTTTCCGCACATGTAGCGCACAATGGTACAGTCAGTTTGCGAAAACAATGTTTGGGACAGATTAAGAAAATCACAGTGACACTGGTCATGAGCAGAGGTCTTAAAATGGCTATGTTGAAAATTTGGTGACAAAACTCCATAAAATGACTGTGTTATGAGTGAGCATTGTGCAGTTTCCACACACCCTCGTAGGTTCATGAATCTGTAATATTTTCAGTCCAGATTTTCACCAGTGGCATTTTTCCACATCTCCTTATGAACAGTACAGCTGTCATTTTCCACAACATGGCCGAAATGTGTTTTCACACTTTCAGTGCAGAGATGCGTGGTCGCTGTGGGAAATCATTGTGGACAGATAAAGAAAATCACACTGACACTGTTCATGATCGGAGGTCCCAAAATGCCTGTGTTAACAATCTACTGTAAAAATCCCCAAACTAGTTACATTATAGGTGTCGTTGCACAGTTTCTCACTGCAGCTCATGACTTCACCAGTTTTTTAAGATTTTCACAGCAGATTTTCAACATTGCCATTTTTTACACCTCCCCATGAACAGTACCGCTGTCATTTTTCACATCCTGTTCAGAATGTGTTTTTGCACCTGTGGTGCCAAATGCCATAGTCACTGTGCAAAAGCAGTTTTTGGCTAACAAACTGATATTGCCACTGTTCATGAGGTGGGGGTCACAAAAAAACCATGTTGAAAATTTGGAGTGAAAATACCAACGAATGCCTGAGGCGTTAGGGTTTCCGACTATAACGCCCCACCTTGTAGAGTATGACAGGTATCAGGGGTGTGACTTGGGATTTTTGCCTGTCATGCTCATACCATTCCACCCCCACCCACACCCTGCA
Organism: Neoceratodus forsteri; assembly: GCA_016271365.2. Classification (NCBI taxonomy): domain Eukaryota; kingdom Metazoa; phylum Chordata; order Ceratodontiformes; family Ceratodontidae; genus Neoceratodus; species Neoceratodus forsteri. Next base: position 1,843,071,117 of record CM057449.1, read on the forward strand.
GCCAGTGAGAGGCATCAAGGTGTACCTCGGACTCTTCTGGCCCAAACTTCACCCCATTCTCCTATACAACACCCATCTCACTGTATTTCCTGATGGAATGGAGTGCACATAAGGGCCAAAGACCCGAAGGCACACCATGACACTTGTCAGTGTCTGCAGGGTAGGGCGTGGTGAAATGGCATGGTCGTTATGCCTGATGACCCAAAGGCACACCCCAACGCCTGCCACTCTCTGCAGGGTGGTGGTGGGGTTGGCTTCAGTTCACTACTTTGCTGCCATTCCTATTATGCAGCTCTGTAACTTCTACACTACCAATGCCAGTGCCAGCAAGCAAACATTCGGCATTGACAAATGCTTGTTACATTAGGGAAAAGTTTGGTAGTGAAAATGTTCAAAAGTGATATTTGAGTGACAAAAGTGATGTTTATTTCTTTATTTTCACTAATCCAAAAATCCAGCAAGCCATACATTGTTCATTTTTTGAACTGAACATTCTCAGAAAATATGGTAGTTTTTAACTGATATTTTAAAAACCATATACTGTTGAAACTTCAGACTTGCAAAAGCACTTACCTTGGGCCAGTTACTATCAAACTTGTATGCTTCAGGTTTAAAACTATGTTTTTTAGCTACAGGAGAGCAAAAAAGTCTAAATTTTGGTGAATTTTAATGTTTTTGCTGCTCTGTAACTTCACCTCCCATTAACCAATTGACCCTGGCATAGACTCTCTACCGACATACTTTGGGGCAAATCTGTTGAATGGGAGCAGAGTTATGAAGGTGCAAGTAACCTCTTCACTATATGGTTACTTGTTTATTTTCCACTAACGTACTTCTCAGTAACAGTATTTTCACTTTTGTGTTTTTCACTGCCGAATTTTTCACTTTTGAGTTTTACTACCACATCCTAGAAGCAATTCTTACAAAATGGTTCACACAAAGGTGAAAAAGTTCATTAATGAAAATGTTCAAAAGTGGAAATACGGTTGTGAAAAATATGAACATGAAAACAATATTAACAAGTAAGTTACTGGAAAAAAATAAGTAACCATATAGTGAAGTGGATTCTCCTTTTGGCACAGAGCCAAGAGAGCCCAGTATGTCTGCATCCATAGCTGCATGGAAGCACAGGGCCTGGATGGACTCTTTCATTGGAGCATAGCCTGGATGTCCCTGCATGTCTTCATCTGTAATCACATGGAAGTACAGAGCCCAGAGGGCCCTGTGCTTCCATTGCCCTATAGACAGACCTGTGGTTTCTTGTCTTGGGGCCCTGGTGGTCTGTGTCCATAGCTGCACTGCAGCCAGACAGACTCTTCCCTTGGTGCAGGGCCCTGCACATCTGCATCTGTAGTCACAATGAAGCACATGATCCATGGACAGCCAAGGTGCACAGTTTTGCAAGTTTGAAGTTTGAAAATTACTGTATATATTTTTTGAAAATTGCTGTATATAGTTTTTTAGTAATATTAATTTCATGTTTCTGTTTTTCACTACTAAATGTTTCACTTCTGTATGTTTCACTGCTGCATTATGAAAGTGATTCTCACAAAAGAGAGTCTCATGTTAGTAAAAATGTTCATTAACGAAAATGTTTTAAAATGATTTTCGAGTGATGAAAGTGATATTTCTTCCTTGAGTTTCACTAACACAAAAATCCAGTTATCCTTAGCATCTTCATTTTTTGAACCTCGCCTTCTCAGAAAACAGGACAGTTTTTAAATAATATTTTAAAAACTGTATAATTTAGAAACTTCAGACTTGCACAATGTGTGTACCTTGGGTCAGACTCTAACAAACCGGTAAGTTTCAGGTTTTAAAAAAAATGTTTAGCTACAGGAGAGCAAAAATGTCTTAATTTGGGTGAATTTTAGCATTTTTGCACCTCTGTTACTTTGTCTCCCAAAACTGGTCAACACTAAACATTCAGGATCCAGAGAGATGCCACCACAAGTCCAGCTCCATTGAATATGTGTCCCTGGTAATCAAAGAAAAAAAAAAAAAACATTTTCGCTATCTAATGTTTTCACGTTCATATGAATCACTTTTGTGATGATCACGTTCAGGATGCAATAATAAGATGTACAAAAGTGAAAAATTCATAGTGTAAAATGCAAAAGTGAAAATACTGTTACTGAAAAGTACGTTAGTGAAAAAAAAAAAAAAAAAAGTAACTCCCCCAATGATGAATTATTTGTGAAACTGGTTGGGGTTCTGTTCTACCTGACACTGCTGCTGGTGGTGTGTGTTTTGCTATTTTTGTGGTTATAACAAAGCACTCTTTTCTAGCAGAGTGTGGTGCTGGTTTTGCTGTTTGTTTGTCTGGATCCAGAGACCCTGGCCTAGACTCCACACCTTTCAAATCTTGTGTTGCTCAGTTGAATGAGAAAAGAATTAGTAAGGTACAGAACTTGGGGTTTAACATAGAAGTGCTTAGTCAGCTGTAATATAGATGTGCTACCGTGCCTGTATACTGAAAAATAACAAATGGGAAAGTCTGTACATAACAAGTATAAGCTCCATTCTTGGGATTCAGATGTCATCTTGGAACCACTTGAGCTGCACTTTCATTGTTCTGATGGCCTCAGAATCCCTTGATTGGAACACAGGTTTGTTATACATGGTTTCCTATCTACTATTCTAGTAATAACTCCAGCGTCACTCTTGTGGTTCTCGTGGCATCAGAATGTGTTGATTGGAACACAGGCTTCTTATGCAAGGTTTTCTGTCTCTTATTCTACTTTGTTTTTGTTTAAAGACAACTTTCATTCATGAGATGTACATTTCTGTAACAGATTGGAGGGATATATCACACTGTAAAGATCTTAAGCTGTACAGCAAACCATCTGTAAAAAAAAGGAACATAGAATGATTCAATATGGATCCATATGGTTGAGAACATCATCTCTGTTCTCTGTGACATTTTTATGAAGGTTATGTATATAACTGTTCATCTTCACTCTACTGATGCTAATTGTTCCTTCTGCTACTGTGTACAGATGAGACCACATGCTTTCCGTGACATTACCCTTGTTGCTTGTGCATGGGGATCACTCTGCTGTCCAGAGACAAGAACCTGCTGGTGCCAGACGACAGCAGCTGGAACATTCTGTTCTAAGAGGTTTATCATGTTGATACTTGCGTTGAGGTATTACACAGTGAAACAAGCAAACAGTAGGAATAAACTCGCTGTGAACAGTGTCTGAAAAAGAATGGCCTCTGTGTTCACTATGAAGTATCTCTTGTCTAACAGGTTTTAGTAATGTTCCTAATTTAGGTTTCATGATATGAAAGAATGCAGAGCTTTGCAATCATTAAGAAATGGGGGAGCAAAATCAGATTGTAATTAATTAAATACAGTATGTGCTGAGGTGGTATTGTGATATCTTAGCTTTTGCTGTTTAGCCTAGTGGATACAGAGCTTCCATGTCATTTATGATAAAAAAGATAGACATAAAATATTTATTTTTATACAGGATATTTCATGTTGTTAGGAATAAAAGCCCCAGTTGACAAGACTGTCCTGTTAAAAAAAAATAAATTTATTGCAAATGTAACTATTTCTGTAGTTCTTTTCTTCAGAAACATGATAATTTGTATGATTTCTCAAAGGTAATATTGCACATTATTGAAAAGGTATCTATCTAGTTATCATCACATCTATCTGTCTTTCTATATTATTACATTTTGCCTATTCATTTCTATAAATAAGTATTGCTTTGTGTTAGTCATGGATAAATGATATATTTTTATAGCACTCTTCTGCAAGGCACTCAGGCTGCCTTGCAAAACCAAACATAAATACACAATATAAGGCATTTACTGAAACAGGAAACTACAGTTACATAGAAAAAAATCATTTGTCAATTCTGAATGTTTGCTTGCTTAAACAGATTGCATTTGATATCTAAGTGAAATGCATGCATACTGCATAATTATACTATGCATATTTAAAATTACCAAAGTTATGAGTGAATGTTGAACATTTTCAATGTAACGTCAGAATTTTTTTTTGGTTTTAAAGATTTTGACCCCACATTTTCAACATAGTCTTTTTATGACCCCACTTCAAGGACCTGCTAGGTGAAATTTTTCCAACCTGCCCTGAAATGTGATTTCACAGAGTGACTGCAAATTCATCTTTTGGCATGAATTTGAAAAACGCCACCTCTCTTGTTCATGAGTCCAAAAAGTGTCATGCTGAAAATTTGATGCCAAAATATTTAAAAAGTTATGAGCAAAAGTTCACAATGCATTTAAAATGCATTGACTGCACTTACTTTGTTTCTGGCCAGCACTGGAGAAGGTTGTGCTTTGTTGCAGAGCAGTGGTGGACCATTTCTAGGTGAGTGAGGGTGTGGGGAATGTGGAGAGGTGGGTATTGAGTGGGGGTCTGGTGTGGACTGGGTGGGGGTGGGCATCAGCATCAAAAGACTTCAGTGGATGATTTTCTGCTTTTTTTGGTTACAAATGCTAAAAAAAAATATACTGTGGAAGTGATCAGGAGGTGGGAAGGTGTACGGCAGTGGGTGGGACATCTTTCGAGGGACAGGGATCAGACACCAAGTAAGCAATCGGGTGGTGGGTGGGTGTTTGGCAGAAGGTGGAATGTTCTTCTTTTAAGGGACCATGGTCATGGGAAAGCAATTAGGAGGTGGGTGGGTTTTGGCAGTGGGTAGATTTCTTCATTTCAAGTAACTGCAGCACTGGGCAAGCAATAAGGAGGTGTGGGGTATACAGCAGTGGGTGGGACTTCTTTTGAAAGACAGGAACTGGGTGCCGACAGAGTGATCAGGAGGTGGGAGGGAGTATGACAGAGGGTGGGATTCTTTTCAAGGAGGGATCATGGCACCAAGGAAGAAATCAGGAGGTGGGCAGGTGTATGGCAGTGGATGGTACTTCTTTTGTGGGACTGGGCATGAGGAAGCAATTGGGAGGTGGGTGGCTTTTGGCAGTTGGTGGGGTTTCTTCATTTCAAGGGACTGTAGCAGGGGTGAAGTGATCAGAAAGTGGGTGGGTGTAAAGCAACTGTTGGGGTTTCTGCTTTTCAAGGGACCGTGGAGCCTGACCATGACTGATGCCACTCAGCTGGTTGCTCTGTGGTGTCATGTAGATGATAGACTGCAGCCACTGTCTCATAAAGGCACATCTACCTCTTTTCAACTACTCAAAGTTTCTGCCTCTTGACCGGCAGAGCAGCACCGTGATCAGCCTTGCTGATCATTGGACTGTCACTGTCACATCCACTGCAGCCTGAACTGTATTGGACCCGACAGTGACACACCTTTGAAATGCCATTCTAAGCGTAAGCAAACATAAAAAGTAATAGTCATGTAATGCTCAATAGCTAACCCTGTAAAAAAAAGAGGCAGTCTCTCTACTAAAATAATGTAAAAAAAAGAGGCAGTTTTTGTCTAATGGTTAGAGAACTGGCTTGGGAAACAGGAAATCGGTTCAAACTCCATAAGCACCAGATACTCAGTGTGTGACCTTGCGTCTGTCACTTAACTTCTGACTGCTCTAGTCCACACATAGAAACACAGAAACATAGAATTTGATGGCAGATAAGGACCACTTGGCCCACCCAGTCTGCCCATTTCCCTACCTAATGGATAAGCTGCAGATCCTAGTTAACCAGCTGCCTACTTCTTTCTACCCCACCCCCCCTAGAATTGCCTTATGACTGTCTCGTGCATGTTTGAATTCAACTACTGTTTTTGACTTCACAACCTCCTCCGGAAGGCCATTACATGCATCTACAACCCTCTCTGTGAAAAAATACTTCCTTACATTACCTCTGAGCCGCTCCCTCTCTATCTTCAAATTGTGCCCCCTTGTTCTTGCATACCTCTTTTTTTGAAAGATGCTACCCTCTTGGACTTTGTTGATTCCCTTGAGGTACTTGAAAGTTTCTATCATGTCCCCCCCTCTCCCTCCTTTCCTCGAGGCTATACATATTAAGCTCCTTTAGTCTCTCTTCATACGTCTTCTGGTGCAGACCCTGCACCATTTTAGTTGCCCTCCTCTGGACAGCTTCCATCTTGTCTATGTCCTTGTGGAGATTGGGTCTCCAGAACTGCACACAGTACTCCAGATGGAGTCTCACCAGCTGTCTGTACAGAGGGATAACAACTTCCTGTTTTCTACTGGTGATGCCTCTCCCTATGCATCCCAGTATCCCCCAGCCCTCCTTACTGCCTTCTCACATTGCTTGCCCACCTTTAAGTCATCTGATATGACTACCCCAGGTCCTTTCCATTTTTGTTGTTGTTAGTATCTCCCCCCCATTGTGTACTCTTCCCCTGGGTTTTTGTTTCCCAGGTGCATTACCTTGCACTTCTTAACATTGAATCTAAGCTGCCATACATTTCACCATTCCTCTAACCTTGCCAAGTCCCTTCTCATCCTTTCCACCCCACCTTGTGCATCAAATCTGTTGCAGATCTTTGTGTCATCTGCAAAGAGACATACTTTTCCTTCCAGTCCCTCTCCAATGTCACTTATAAAGACATTGAAGAAGACCGGTCCTAATACTGAACCCTGCGTAACCCCACTAGTAACCGCCTTTTCTTCAGAGTGGACTCCATTTACTATTACCCTCTGTATCCTATTCTCCAGCCAATTCTTTACCCAGGCTATCATCTTGGGACCCACTCCCAGGCTGGCTAACTTGTATATTAATCTTTTGTGTGGGACTGAGTCAAATGCCTTGCTAAAGTCTAGGTAGGCCATGTCCACAGCTCCTCCCTGATCTACTACTTTGGTCACCCAGTCAAAGAAATCTATTAGATTCATCTGGCATGACCTTCCCACTGTGAATCCATGCTGCCTTGGATCCTGTGCCCCTCTGGCCTCTAGGTACTCGATAATTCTTTCCTTCAGAAGTGATTCCATCATTTTCCCTACCACTGAGGTTAAACTAACAGGTCTGTAGTTTCCTGCTTCTGCCCTGCTCTCACTTTTGTTAAGTGGAATCACATCTGCCCTCCTCCAGTCCTCAGGTACCACCATATCCTCCCATGATTTGTTAAAGAGGGTAGTCAGTGGTGTCATTAGTTCTACCCTTAGTTCTTTTAGAATTCTGGGATGAATCCCATCCTGCCCCATTGCTTTGTCCACCTTCAGTTTTAAGAGTTCTTTCAGAACCCTTTCTTCTGTAAATGAGCTGGTATCAACTTCTGTATCCAGAGTGTTTCTATTGTTTGTTTTAGGTACCTCCCCCTCTTCATTTGTAAATACTGAGCAAAAATATTTGTTTAGTATCTCTGCCTTTTCACAGTCACCCTCTGCCCACCTCCCTCCCCTTTATTAAGCCTCACTATCCCTCCCTTAGTCTTCCTTCGCTCCCTGATGTACCTAAAAAAGGTTTTATCCCCCTTCTTAACTGAGTTGGCTATCTTTTCCTCAGTTCGGGCCTTTGCTGTTCTGACTGCCTTCCCAGCTTCCTTTTGCTTTAACTGATACAATTCTCTGTCCTGCTCCTTCTGTGATTTCTTGTACTTTCTGAATGCTTTCTTTTTCTCTTGAACCTTCACTGCCACCTCCTTTGAGAACCATAGTGGTTTCTTACATTGTTTTGTTTTGTTTATTTGCTTCACACAAAGGCTAGTTACCTCTGTGATGGCAGTTTTATTATTCCCATTGTTCTTCCACCCTCCTTCCTGCCCATTTGCTAGTGCATTCCTTAGGCATTCACCCATTTTGGCAAAGTCAGCCCTCCTGAAGTCCAGTACTTTTGCCTTTGTAAGCTAACTCTATTGCTGTGTTTATTATGAACCATACTGTTCGATGGTGCTAGTTCCCAGATGGCTACCCATTTCTACATCTGTGATCCTCTCCATCTCCATTTGAGAGAACCAGGTCTAAGATTGCTCCCTCTTGAGTGGGTTCAATACTAGTTGTCTAAGGCATGCCCCTGTAGGGCATCTAGAATAACCCACTCTTAGAACTAGCTGCTGGAACTGCACTCAGTTAACATCCGGCATATTCAGATCACCCATCAGCAATATCTCCCCTTTATCTGCCATTCTAAGTATACTTTCTATCATTTCCTTGTCCATTTCCTCCCCCTGAGAGGGGGGTCTGTATACAACCCCTGTGCAGATTGTGGTGCCATTGTCTGCCTCCAAATTGACCCACAGTGCTTCTTCTCCTCCTCCCTGTTTACCCTTTTGTTCTGTTGCTTTGATTCCTTCCCTTATGTAGAGAGTTACTCCTCCTCTTCTTTTACCCTCCCTGTCCCTCCTGTAGATAGTGTATCCTGGTATGTTTACATCCCAGTCATGGTTCTGTGTGTACCATGTTTCTGTGACTGCCACAATATCCAGATGTTCCTCCTCCATCAAGGCCACTAATTCAGGAAGCTTGTTACCCAGACTACAGGCATTGGTACTCATTGCTCTCCATTTTTTGATGGCTTTACCTTCTGTAGCAGCATCTCCCACTGACCTTTCTACCTTGGTCTTTTTCTCATTTAGTACCCTGTTTTGTAGGGGTAGGCTGGAATTTTCCTGCTGCTTATCAGTGCCTTCCCCCTTGACTAGTTTAAAAGCTTGCCAATGAAGCATTTAAACCGATTGCCCAAAAAACTTGTTTCCTTCCTGGGAACACCACTGTGAAAATGTGTAGAAGAAGGGCTCCATTGGAAATGAGCTGTTGTGCCTGTGCTGGGGAATCCTGGGTAAACTAATTTTAAGACTAAAAACCTTAATAATTGTTTTGTCTGAATGGTGTTAACTCTATAAGCATGCTAGCCAAAGTATTCTGTTCAGACAATAAGAATCCATCAATGATGCTTTACAGAAAGCAAATCTTCTAGCAGTACCTTGGGAGGATGGGTCCAGAAACTATTTAGGAAGAGGTTCTGCAAGACAGCAGTTCCAAAATTGACATCCCTCCTGGAATGTAAGTTCAGGCACTAGTGCTTTGTGAAGCTGTACATTCTTTTCCAAGTAGCTGCTTTCCATATGTCTAGAAAGTGGATGCCCCCTGTAGCTGCCACAGGGGCAGAGGTACCCCTTGTAGAATGCATACCTCTCAACTGTACCACATTATGAGGAACATTCCTTATTTTACTTCACAAAAACTCCCTGTTCCACATTGTGAGGATTTGTCCCACATTCAGTGTTAACATTTTAAAGCAAAAATCTATAGTAAATGATGCAAAAAATATATCATTTAATTAATAACAGACTTTCTGAACATAAATGCAAACATTGTAACAGTGTTCTGAGCTTCTTATGTAAAGATTTGATTAAGTGTTCCACATTTTGCTCATTTGTTCCACATTTTGAGAGGCAATGTTCCACATTTTGGGGACAAAAGGTTGAGAGGTATGGTAGAATGTGCTGTTAAGCCTCTGGGGGTATCATACTAGAATTTTCATTGCAGAACTGTATGCAGGAGGTTATCTAATGAGAGATTGTTTTCCTGGCTATTGGCTTACCTTTGTCACTTCTCCATAGAGGGAAAACATCTCTGTACCATGGGATCTGACATCCCTTGCCCAGTCCATGTAGTGATCTAGTACTGGCTTTACATCCAGACAGGGCAGTTTCTGTTCAGCTTTATTGTAATGTTCAGGGTAAAGCTCTGGAAGGGCAACTGACTGGTTCAGGTGGAATTCCAGCATCACCTTACACAGGAACTTTCTACTGGTCCAGTGGACTACCTTATCCATGTGGAAGATTATGTAGATTGGATCTGTACAGAGGGCTTGCAGTTCACTTACCCTCCTTGTAGATGTCATGACAATCAGGAAAACTGTTTTACATGTGATATATTTTAAATCAGCAATAGTCATAGGCTCAAAGGGAGATTCCATCAGCTGGGCAAGACAGATATTTTGATCCCACGAAGTGACATAGTACCATCTCAGCTTTAATGGAATTTACTAATAGTATTCATGAGGCCTTGGACAGTGGTGATTTTGTTGGTTCAGTATATGTAGATGTATCAAAAGCATTCAACTTGGTACAACATGCAGAATTACTTGACAGTCTGAGACAACTTGTTTATTACAACTCAGTTACAATTTGGTTTAAACACTACCTAACCAACTGCATGCAATACAGGGTAGGTCAAAATTCATAATTCATTCTTAGAAATGTCATCTGTAACAGTAGGTGTACCACAAGGATCCGTCCTTGGACCTTTGTTGTTTAGTCTTTTTCTGAACAACTTACCTAGTGTTATACAATTTTCAAAGATCCTGTTGTACGCTGATGACATGGTAATCTTTTTTTGGAAACAAGGATTTAAATTATTTGTTTAACACCTTATAGGCAGATTTCTACTCTGCGCATAACTGATTTATTAATAACAAATTATGTTTGAACTAAAAAAAAAAGTTATGTTATTTCATTGAAGACATAATGCTATTTCATTCAAGACATACTCTGAGCTTATCAGAGTCTATTTCAATAAGAACATCTGATGGAATTATTTTGGACCAAGTTTCTGACTACAAATACCTAGGTTTAACTCTCGATAGTTGTCTAAGTTATCATCAGCATATTGAAAATGTGAAGTCTGTAACCCAATGATTCAATATACTGTACAGTAACAAGTTAAATTTTACAATTGAAGCTAAAAAAGGGAAACATGATACCAGGAGGGGGTCTGCTCCAAGACAGTCAATCAGTGTATAAAGTGTACAGTCTGTCCCATTTGGCATCAAAAACATGCAATTGATCAGGACTCTAGCAATCATTTTCACCAACTGCAAATTAAAATGAAATTCCTGAAACCATTCCTGCTAAGAAAGTATAACTTGATCCCTACAATGCTGGAGAACAACCTTTTCAACAGAGCTAAAAATCATGGCCATGGCATACGTCAGCTCCTTGATGGAAATTCCATCATAATCACCTACCAGACACACCTTTGTGGTAAATAACTGTGATAAGCCCAAGAGGGGTCTACCCATGACTCAATGGCCTCCCAAAGGGGTTGGACATGATCACATTCCCCAAAAATATGGAGTAAGGTGCTCTCAGTGGTCCTACAGCAGGACAAACAGGAGAACTATGGCAACCAATCCTAAACAAATTTGTGGGGTGTAATATAAATTATGAGGGATGTGAAACTGTACAAAATGGAGCTTATCACAGGACAAATAGGTATGTAATTCATTCCAAATAAATTAAAATGCCTATCCAGAAAAAAACCCATACCAAAAGGAACAGGTGCAATCTAGCGGAGGAAATAAGTGGGTAAGAATTAAATTATAAATTTGGGAAACAGCATGAGAATGGGAGGCCAATTCTGCTGCCAGACCAACAAAGCCACCATCATCCCTATGCCATGGATCAAGACCAAGATGCGCCGTGAGCACATGTTTTAACTTAATAAAATTTGAAAATGGAATGGTTTCCTAAATGAAACATAGTGCAAATATCCTGTACTGACATAAAATGACCATCCTGGAGCAAACAAGTGACCCTGTCAATGTGCAGTTAGGGAAACCACTGCCCAGAAGGGCACTTCCCCCTACCTGAAAATTAGAGTTACAAAATAATGGTTGAGATACATCTCTAGAAAAGGAAAAATATAAAGCTCTACCCAGCTGGTCCCAACCCCCCCAAGTACACACCTATGACAGAGTCCCGAATCTCCTTTGGAAGGGTTTGGAAACCAACAAAAGGCAGGGTAGAAGGAGAAAAATCCATCTTCCAAAAAGCCACAAGTTCTAGGTCTAATCAGATAGGGACATAGACTTGGGATGTATTGTCAGGAGCTTGGGGAAGCTACCACAAATACTTGCTGGCATGACTAGCAAAATAATATTTTTTCCCCCAATTATTTAACCAGGAGTAGCACACTAAGCTGATTGTTTAACCAGGATAGCACACTAAGCTGATAGCTTGTTTACAGGTGCAACCTGAGAGCACAGGGAAGTTAAGTGACTTGCTCAGGGTCCCACAGTATAAAAGTGGGGGCTGTGGGATTCAAACTCAGAAGATTTGCAGCTCAGAGCCTTAGACCACTGCGCTATACTGTCTCCTTTATATGCGGTGAGATAGGGCAATGTAAACCCTCCCAATGTTTTAGGAACCATGAAGTGGTCATATGACCATCTGGGGTGTTTACCCAACCAAATAAAGGCGGTAATAAGAGCATGGATCCTCATAAACCAGGACAGAGGGAGATAAAAGGTTGAGCATATAAAGGGAATAGAAGAATCAGGGAAAAATATTTATCTTAATAAGATGAATGCGGCCCCAAAGGGTAAGTGGAAGCGACTTCCATCTAGAAAGATCCTGTTGTAGGGATCAGCAAAAGATACTGTAATTTAAGTGCAACTTTCTGAGATGAGACAGGCTCTGGGAGAGATATCAATCAAGATATTTAATGCAAGAAGGGGTCCATGAGAAGCCCCATGATAAGACATCCGCTTTAAAATTCCCAAAGTTCAGGGACATCACTTCAGTTTAATCAAGATTAAGCTTGTAGTTAGCAAGAACCCCAAATGGCCAAATGGTCTCCAGGACAGCAGGAATGGAAATAGCAGGATGGGCATGTGAAGCAAAATATCATGAATATAACCCCAAAAGTGGAGGGAATAGGAACCAACTGATTATTTTCTCTCTCTAGGTATCACTTCTGTTTTGGACTTGGTTTTGTGTTTTGCAAATTCCTCTCCTTATTAGATGTGGGTTGGGTGGGGATGGGAGATAGGAAGATATTTGGGTTTTGTTTGGTTGTTTTATTTATTGCATTGTTTAGGTTGTTAATTGTTGGTTGTTGTTGTACTTTGAAATATCAATAAATAAAAGAAAATAAAAAAACTTATACAAACACATATTCTCTTATAGATTATGGTTTAATTGTTTATTCTTCTGTTAATAAATCTCTAATGCAGAGAATTGCATTGCTACTAAATAAAGCATGCATGTTTGCATTTGATCTGCCATTGGACTGTCACACTTGTTGTTTGTACAGTAGATCGAACTGGTATACTCTGCAGCAAAGGATTAACCACCAGTTAGGTTGCTGGGCTTGGAAGATGATAAATGGACAAGTGCCAGCTAAATTAAAATCACTGGTGGATAGATCTTCCTTGTCAAGCATTATAACTAGATTGACAGATAATCCATACATAAATGTTCTAAAAATGTTGGACAGGTGACTTTTTACTATGGCATTATTAGTTACTAGAACTTGCTACCTTCAAAGATCAAGTCTATAGCAAGCTATAAATCTTTTATTACTGCCTTAAAGGGCATTGATTTATTACTTGTCTTTTCCTGTACTTGTTAATGTTGTATACGTTATTCACTTTTTGTTGCCTGTACCATGACCACGGTTGCCTATGAAAATGGGCATTTATTGTCTATAGGCTCTCATTTTAAATAAAATGAATGAATGAATACAGGTAACTGAGTTCCCTAAAGAACCTATTTAAAACAGGTGGTGAGGCCAAGGACTTGTCTTTGCCTCCTGATGTGGAGTCTGTCACCACTGCCATGTGTACCTTCAGGATTGATCATCTCAGTCCTAAGGACTGCGAATGTACTAAGTAGTCCTATGCAATAGGCAGCCCTGCCTGCATCAGGATTATCTTCCTGGGTGTACACCGGTATGAACATTTCTTCCACTTGGACAAGTATACTTTTCTTGTTGCTGGATTTCAGGAAATCTTCAGCACCCTTACCACCTCCTCTGACAGATTCAAGCTAGAGAATTATAGCTCCTCAAGAACCTAACCCTCAGACCTAGTGTACTGAGGTCTGGGGATGCTATCCTGTCCTGAGACACAGTCAGCAGGTTGAATCTCAGTGGCATGCTGATTGGCATAGTGCTGGACAGGTTCAGAAGTACTGACTGCCAAGCCTGTGTGGCCCAGTCTGGGACTATCAGAATCTTTGTTGCTGGCTCTCTTCTGAACCTCATGAGCACTCTCTGTATGAGTTGGAATAGTGGGAAGGTATACAGGAAACTCTTTGTCCAATCTAGAACTAGGGCATCCTCTGGGACTGTGCCCATTTCTGATTGCCTGCAACAAAACTTAGGGAGCTGACTGTTCTCCCAGGAGGCAAACAGGTTTATTTCTGGAGTGCCCCATCTCCTGCAGACTGATGCTAGCACTTGCTGGTTCAAAGTCTACTTGTGGTTTGCCTAGCTGATTCTACTTAAGGAGTCTGTCATCACACCGTCCTTTCCTGGCAGATGTACCACAGAAATATTTGCATCTAAGGAATAAGCCAAATCCCAGTTCCTCATACTGTAGCTTCTGTGTACAGTTTTGAGGGTCTTGTTCCTCCTTGCTTATATAACACATTGTTGTGACATTGTCTGTTTGAATCTGAACAGTTACTTTGTAGCTGGGAGAAAAATGATTGCACTGCCAGCAGAATTACCCTGAGCTGTAAGAGGTTAATGTGCTCCTCAGTCTTCTGTGGGCTTTAGATGCCACCTACCATGAGATGCTCCAGGTGGTCAACCCATGCTAGAAGTGAGGCATCTCTTGTGAGGAAACTTGTTGGGGATTGCTGGAGGAAGGGAATGCCCTCTCTGAAGTTGCTTTCCTCCTTCCTCCACTCTAATGGCTGCACAAGGGTTTTGTGACAGGCATTGACTTGGACAGTGAATCCAACCTTTGGGACCAGTGGTCCCTTAAGTGGTACTGAATGTCCCTCATCTAAAATCTAGCACATGGAACCACTGCTGTGGCTGAGGTAATGTGGCCCAGTAACTGCAGAACATCTCTTGCAGGCCTTGGGTGGCCCAGTATGAAGGATTCTGCAGTAGCAATCAGATTTTATATGCTTTCCCATAAAAAGGAAGCCTTTCCTTACAGTGTATCAAATTTGGCACCTATGAATCCAACACATGAACTGGGTCTACCTAAGACTGCTGCAGATTTATCAGGAATCTCAGGTTCTCAAGGGAGCTCTTTATCTTTTAGATAGAGCACCTTGCCTCTTGCTCTTTTTTACCTGAGACTAGCCACATGTCTAAGTAGAGAGAAAAGCACCACACCTTGCCTTCTCAGGTGTGCTGCCATCATGACCAGGCACTTTGTGAAGTCACTTGGTGCTGAAGTGAGGCCAAAGGGAAGGGCTACAAACTGGTATTGAAGAATTAAAGAACAGACCGTGATACTCCTCCATGCATGGAGGGTGCATTTCAGGGGCAGCAATCCCATATGTGAACACTGAACCAAGAGAAACTGCACTCCTTGGCTAGAAAAAAAGCACACTCAAAAGCAGTATACATTTGAAGGCTTTAATGCTCAACATAGAGAGTGCTTAGCCGAGTGACCACAAACACCACTAACCCCAGTGCTTCGGGTCCTAGCCCTTCATCAGGGGACGTGGCTAACTGGAAAAGACACAACACTTTTATACCACCACCAGTGATTAGCTGTGATGCAAAACAGTTGGTTTGAATAATTTAAATTAAAAGCATTATGTGACAGATCATTACACTATTGAAAGCACACTGCTGAAGCATAAAAATTACATTACTACAGAATCACTTCTTAATCACTTACAACAGAACTGCTGATATACTAGTCACTCAAGCAGATTCTATTTGATTTAATAATCATTATTTAATCTAGTAGCTTGAGAATTACAGTCCTGTAAAAATGGCTTGAGGATGCTGCAATGTAAAAGAGAGATTAGAAGAATGAGATATTGCAATGTGCTCACTAGCAATCAGCCCACTGCTCCAACTCCAGGTCACTCGATGAAGCACTCTCTGTAGTGAGCATTAAAACTTTCAAATTTATGTTGTTTTTGAGTGTGCTTTTTTCTAGCCAAGGAGTGCAGTTTATCTTGATTCAGTGTTCACATATGGGCTTGCTGCCCCTGAACTGCACAAGGAGTGCAGTTTCTCTTGGCTCAGTATAAACTGGTATTGGCAGTTTCCCAGCCTGAAGCTCAGGTATTTTCTGTGATTGGGTCTGACTGGACCGAAAGTAAGTGTTTTTCAGATCCAGTGACCCAACCAATCTCCTGACTTTAAAGGTGCCATCACTGTGCCCAGTGTGACCATCTTGAATTTCTCCTTTTTGATATGTTTGCTCCAATATCTTAGATCTAAAATGGTTTGCCAGTCCACATTTTTCTTGTGGGACAGAAAGTATCTTGAAAATGGCTCCTTTCCTCAGTGTGAGGTAGGGACCTTTTCTTTTTCTTTTTTTTTAATTGAAATTTTTTTACACAAGTACAGAAAAACAATGATCACCCATCAAGCATTATAAGAGAATCAAAGATAAATGCATAACTCAAGATCACGTTCTGCCAATATCAGTATATACAGAACAGATACCAATGAAAGGACAAAGCCCACAATTTGGTGGCAATCATAATAAAGCAATACAGAGCAAAAAGATACAACTGGAGAATTGTAGTGCCTCAACTAAATTGTAACAGCATAAAAGAAAACCAGTAACTATATTGTATAATATCATTAATAAACAAAGAGAAACAGAGAACAAGAAAACTAACTGGGGCCAGAACCTTGGTGCTCCCTCCTGAAAGGAAAAAATAAAAAGCAACCCTGAGTTCCACTAGGCAAAAAATGACAGAACTCCATATGAAATTGAAGTCCAGAACTAATACACTCTCAAAGGTCTGCATGGGCTGTCACCATTCATCCCATCATGCTAATTGAACTATTATCAAAATACCATCCATGGTTTCAACAATAGAAGTAAAGGGGTACCATCTGGAATAACATTTCTCAAGTTGCAAATTTAAGTGAGCTGTGAGAGCTTCCATAGTTCTTATCTGCCTACAATTGGATAACCAAGTGGAGAGAGATGGGGGAGGTGACTGCAACCAAAACTGAGTAATAGACTTTAGGGTTACCAAGGAGAATATGAGAAAAAGATAACGTTTGTCACCTGACTATGCTTCCCTTTGGAGAAGCTCAAGAATAACTTGAGTAAATCCTAAATGAGAGGCAACTTGTAAAGCTATAGAAATCAGCTGACACATTTCCTGCTAGAAGGAAGATAGCTGAGGACAATCCCAAAAGACATGAAAGGGGGTACCCTTCTAGCTGCAGTTCCACCAGCAAAAATTGAACACCATGGAGCCCAAACAGAATGTTCTGTCAGGAGTAAATAAAATATCAAACCAGAATTTTCCATTTAAATTCTCGCCATATGGCAGAACCAGAATTTTTGTAATTCAGGTACCATATCATCCCCCATTTCTGTCCCGACAAGGAAATACCATCCTCTGACTCCCAGAGGTCCTGGACCTGAGTCACCTGAGAAGGGCCATGGTTCTCGTTCAAAAAAGCACAAAACTTAAAAACAAGATGAGAACAGTCTGGGAGCTCAGAAGCCCCCTTCAACAAAAGGAAGAAGGTGAAAGACATTTGGGACAGAACCTCCTACCGGCCTTGTGCAGTGATAAAATGCTGAACTTGCAAAAATTGAAAAAAGTCAGAGGGAGGCAAGTAGAATTTAGTTTGCAGCTGTTGAAAAAAGAGGATGTTCCCATCCTTAACCAGCTGAGAGAAAAAGAAAACAAGACCATGTTGGGCCCAGTGATGAAACCCTACATCTAGTTTCATAGGGGGAAACTGAAGGTGTCATTGAATGGGGATCCAGGACAACTGTGAGAGTGAAGTAGAAAAAGTCCTCTTTAATAGAAACCAGTGGGACAAAGTATGATGGGTCCACATGTTAGAAAACTGAGCAAGATCAGAAGGGCTACTCAGGAGCCACGGCTAGATAAACAATGGGCCTGCCTGAAACAGAGCAGTTTCTATGTTTAACCAGGCAAGATCAGGGGGTGTTTCAAAATATCTACAATATAAGAAAGCTGAGCAGCTTGAAAATGCTTAAAATGGGAAGCCCCAGGCCCCCGCTCAAGTGGTGCTATTGCATGGTCTCCCATTGAGTCCTGTGGTGTTGGCTCTTCCAGACAAATTTTTTAATGGCCCGATCAAGCAAACGCCAGTTGGATCTGTGTAGTGAAAGAGGTAAAGTTTGATACAAGAAAAGTAAACAGGGGAAAATATTAAAATTGTAATACCTTCAGTTCTATTGGTCAGCTAAAGGGGAAGCAGGGACCAATGTTGGAGATCTGAAAAAATGGCCTGATGTAATTTAACAAAATTAACTTGGTATAAAGAGACTTACTCAGAGGAAGAGAAACTCCTAAATACCAAAATGAGGTCTTATTCCAGCTGTATCCAGAATGCAATTAAACATCTGAGGGGATGGTACCACTAATTATTAAGATCTCAGATTTTGATGTATTCACTTTAAAACTGGAAACCGAACCACAGTGATGCAATAAGGCCTTGAGTTTAGGCAAGTTAGCTAAGAGATCCTGAAGAAAAAACACTGTATCATTGGTGTACAGTATCACCCGACTATTTACATCTCCCACCTTTACTCCCCAGTCAACTGAGAAAGACTGCACTGCCTCCGCCAACGGTTCCATAGTTATAGCAAAAAGAAGTGGTGAAAGAGGGCATCCTTGTTTGGTGCCCCTTGTGATAGGAAAAGTAGAAGAAAGGGTGCCATTTACCCAAACTGTGGCTCTGGAGAATTCCTATAACATTTTCACCCATGTCAAAATGTTTTCCCCAAAACCCATTTTACTGCGTGTTTCTTGCAAAAATGCCCAACTATGCCTATCAAAGGCTTTCCCAATAAGGAGAGCTATCTGCAGTATAGCCAGTTTAGCTCCTTCAGATAGAATATTTAACCTATGCCTGATATGTCCCATAGCTGCTGTCCCGGGATGAACCCAGTTGGGTCCAAGTGGATCAAAGAGGGTATCACCTTCTGCATCTAGAGGTCAAAATTTTAGTAAATAGTTTAAAATCTTGATTCAGTAAAGAGATAGGCCAATAGGATTCACACATAGCTACATCCTTAACGGGTTTGGGAGTTCTGAAATAATCACATCATTCCAGGAAGGAGGTATAGTTCCTGTGATTTGACAATCCTGAAATAAAGTGCAGAGAACTGGGGATGGACCTCTTCTACTGCTTTGCTTTTAACTGTTTCTTCACTTCCAATTGTAGCAGAACTTTTTCTGTTGGAGAATGGGCTGGAAAATGTTTTGATCTCTGCATCTTTCTAAACCTTTTGAATTGAAGAGAAAATTCCTAACCCACTATTTCCAGGATCTACTTGTCTGTGGTAATTCTTACCAATTCCTGAAAGTAGTAGGTCTGCCTTCTACCCACTGGCAATGGTGGGCTAGTGACCTGTAGTAACCTCTTTGTAGTTGGTGCCCTAGGGGGCATAGGTTCTACGATAGTAGACCCTGATCCTGCATCCCCTTTCATAGAGTCTATAGGAAGTGGAGACCTTTTCTTTTTCAGTGCTATTTTCTTAAGAGGACTTGTATTCATCCACTTTTTTCATATATGCCTCTGTTTTGTTACCAAATAGGGAATTTTCCCTGAAGGGGAAATCAGTGGTCATAGACTGAGTGTACTGGGAAATGATGGTAGTCCTTAACAAGGAAAACCTCCTCAGAGTCACTGCATGAGCCAGGACTCATGAGGCAGAGTCATTGGAGTCAACAACCATATGGAATTGGTACTTAGTGGTGTTCAGGGCTGACTTTGCTGTGGCAGTCAGATTCTGCGCCACTTCACCATCTACCTTGTCAGTCAGTGCCAACATTGCATTTCACAGTGCTTTCTGGAACTGAGCTGTACATGCTAAATAAGCTGCCTGCCTAAGGAGCAAGGGAGCTGTTGTGTACATGTTTTTGGCCATAATGTCCAGTATCCTGGAATCCTTCTCAGGGGGCTGTGCAGAGAAAGGTACAGTAGCTTTCTCACAAGCCACTACCTGGACCACTTATTCATGATCTAGGTGGCCATACAGGTATTCTATCTCCTGTCTATCCACCTGATGCTTCTTTTCAACTTTTTTTCATCAATGCCAGCAGTTGAATTAGGTGCTGAGTTTTTGGAGTGATTTGTGGAAGGGGAGTAGCAGCCTTGTTAGGACCTTATTAGTTAAGACGTAGCCATGATTTATTCCAACTTGCCATCTAAACTACATAATTTAAACTTTTAAATGCAGTCACATACAATGCAATGGATGCTCGCCCCCGCGCTCCCTGTACTCTTATGTCACAAAACATATTAGCGTGGGGCGGATTGGTGGTGGAGTGCACTGTTCAGAGGTACAAGGTAGTAGAAGGGATCAGCTCCACAGAGTTCTAAGGAGCAAAATTATGACCCCTTCCCTTCCTCAATCGGGGCACTTCATAAAAGAAATTTAAATCCAATTCAATTTAGGGGCAGGTAAGGGTTATAAGGGTTACTTGGGCTTCTTGGTGGGACAGGGTCAAAAGTTGCTCTTTAATGATCTCCCTGCATTACAATCAGATTGTCCAGTTTTTTGTCCTAATGATATTAGACAAATAGTCAAATCATTAAAAAACAATAGTTCTGTTGGACTAGATGGTTTGTCACCAAAATTTTTGAAAGAACTTATCAATGAACTGGCTGGCCCCATCTCTGTCCTATTCAATTCTTCATTGAAAAAGGGGGAATCAATAAATATTTGGAATAAAGCTCTTGTGATCCCTATTCATAAGGGAGGCAAGAAACAAGATATGAAGAATTATAGACCTATTAGCCTTACATCAGTGCTGGGCAAAATGTATGAAAGATTATTACAAAAACATAATTATACAACATCTATCTGATATAGGTCACTGTGATATAACTCAGCACGGTTTTGTACTAGGCAGATTTTGTTTAACCAACTTATTGTCCTTCTTTGAACCAGTTAATGATGCCTTAGATAAAGGTATGAAAGTGGATGTGGCTTTTCTGGACTTCTCAAAGACTTTTGACTCTGTTTCTACTAAAATCCTTTTTCAGGAATTAATGAGATTAAAATTCCATCCTAATATAATAAATTGGATCAGCTCATGGTTAAGCAGTAGATCTCAATGCATCTCAATACAAGGTTTTATGTCTTCCTAGGGGGATGTGTCTAGTGGAGTGCCCCAAGGCTCAGTATCGAGACCAATTCTGTTCAATATATTATTATCTTCTATGCAAACACCGGCAGGTACATAGTCTTCTAAGTATGCAGACAACTGCAAAGTAGGGGGCATTGTGTATAATGATGAAACAGCCAAAGTTTTTCAAGATAGTCTACATCACTTGACTAGCTGGGCACATGAACATAAACTAGCTTTTAATGAACAAAAATGCAAAGTTATGCACTTCGGAACACAGAACCTAAAATATCAATATAGTATTAATAATATCCAATTAGAGGTTTGCTCCAGTGAGAAGGATCTTGGAGTCTGGATATCTGACAATCTAAAATTTGATTTCCATACAGATAAAATCATTAGGAAATGCAATCAAACTATACAATGTATCCTGAGATCAATTAAAAGTAGGGATTCTGCAGTTAACCTCCCATTGTATGCAGCCCTAGTCCATCCACATATTGAATACTGTCTACCATTCAGTGCTTCTTATTCCGCTCAAGGGAAAAATAGAATTGAAAAGGCACAAAATAAAGCCACTAAACAAATCCTGGAAGTTAAAGGCTTGCAATATCAGGATATATTACAGAATCTGCAGGGGGAGGAAGGGGAGAGGGAGGTAAGGTGCCTGCCTGGCACCATGGCTTGGAGGGACAGGGAGCGAATCCTCAGGATTGCCGGAGCAGCTGCACAGGGGAGGGAGCTGGATGTCATTGTCCACCTAGGGACAAATGACCTGGCTAAGAAAGGGATTAGAGAAGTGCAGGAAGAGTTTGTGGAATTGGGGAGGGGCCTTAGTCAAGTAGCATGCACGGTAACCTTCTTGGAGTGCTACCCATCTATGGCATAGGAGAGGTTAGGGTGTTCCGCACCATGGGATTCAATCAGTGGTTGAACAACTGGTGTGGAGCTCAGGGGTTTGGCTTCATTGGGGACTGGGGGTCCACCTGGAGTGATGCAAGCCTATACTGGCATGATGGGCTGCATCTGTCCAGGATGGGAACCAGGATCCTAGATGATAGGTTTAAATGCTTCATTGGCAAGCTTTTAAACTAGCCAAGGGGGGAGGCACTGGAAAGGAGCAGGAAAATCCTAGCCCCCCAAATAATCACGGTAGTAAGTGCGCAAACACCAACATAGAGGTGTCGATAAGGAGAAGGGCAGGGGTAAATGGAGAAAGTGACAAAGGCAAGAAGGACAGGGATGGGGCAAAAGGGAGTAAGGCCATCAGGAAATGGAGGGTAATGAGTACCAATGCCCATAGTCTGGGCAACAAGCTCCCTGAGCTGATGGTCTTAATGGAAGAGGGATGCCTGGATATCGTGCGAGTCACAGAAACATGGTACACAGAGAACCATGACTGGGATGTTAACATACCAGGGTACATAACCTACAGGAGAGACAGGCAGGGGAGAAGAGGGGAGGAGTAGCTCTCTATGTAAAGGAAGGGATAAAAGCAACTGAACAAAAGAGTAAACAGGGAGGAGAGGAGGCACTGTGGGTCACCTTGGAGACTGGAAAGGGCACCACAATCCGCACAGGAGTTGTGTACAGACCCCCATGTCAGGGGGAAGGAATGGACAAGGATATGATAGAAGGCATTCTTAGAATGGCAGAGAAAGGGGAGATACTGTTGATGGGAGACCCGAATATGCCAGATGTTAACTGGAGCACATTTGCTGCAGCCACATCCAAGAGCAGGGCCATTCTTGATGCCCTACAGGTGGCAGGCATTAGACAGCTAGTTTTGGAACCCACTCATGCGGGAGCAATCTTAGACCTCGTACTCTCAAACGGGGGCAGTGAGAGGATCTCAGATGTAGAAGTGGGTTGCCATCTGGGGACAAGTGACCATCAAACAGTGTGGTTCACATTAAACTTAGCTACAGAGTCAAGCCATACAAAAGTGAGGGTACTGGACTTTAGGAGTGCTGACTTTGGCAAGATGGGAGAGTGCCTCAGAAAAGCACTAGCAAACAGGCTAGAAGGAGGTGTGGAGCAACAATGGGGAATTATCAAAACTGCCATCACAGAGGCAACAAGCCTTTGTGTGAAGCAAATAAACAAATCAAAACGAAAAAAAAAGCCACTGTGGTTCTCAAAAGAGGTGGCTGTGAAAGTCCGGAAGAAACAGATAGCATTCCGTAAGTATAAGGAAACACAGAAGGAGCAGGACAGACAGCTGTACCAGTTAAGGCAGAAGGAAGCAGGGAGGGAAGTCAGAATAGCAAAGGCCCAAACTGAGGAAAAGATAGCCAACTCAGTAAAGAAGGGGATAAAACCATTTATAGGTACATCAGCGTAGAGAAAGACAAAGGAGGGATAGTGAGGCTGAATAGAATGAATGGTGGTGGGCAGAGGGGACAGTGAAAAGCAGGAATACTGAATGAATATTTCTGCTCAGTATTCACAAAAGAGGAGGAGGAAGTGCCTAATCCAATTAACAGAAGCATTCTTGATAGGAAGGTCGATCCCAGTCCTTTCACAGAAGAAAGGGTTCTGCAAGAACTCCTAAAACTGAAGGTGGACAAAGCAATGGGTCCTGATGGAATTCACCCCAGAATTCTAAAAGAATTAAGGAGGAACTAGTGAAACCACTGCTACTCTTTTAATAAATCATGGGAGGATGGTGTGGTACCCAAGGATTGGAGGAAGGCGGATGTGATTCACCTTCACAAAAGTGGGTCCCAAGACAGAGGCAGAAACTACAGACCTGTCAGTCTGACCTCTGTGGTAGGAAAGTGATGGAGTCACTTCTGAAGGAAAGGAAAGAATAGTGTCAGTACCTAGAGGCCAGTGGAGCACAGGACCCAAGGCAGCATGGATTCCGGGAAGGTCATGTCAGATGAATCTAATAGATTTCTTAGACTGGGTGACCAAAGTAGTAGACCAGGGAGGGGCTGCGGACATGGCCTACCTAGACTTTAGCAAGGCATTTGACACAGTCCCACACAAAAGATTAATAGTCAAATTAACCAGCCTGGGAGTGGGACCCAGGGCGATAGCCTGGGTAAAACATTGGCTGGACAACAGGACACAGAAGGTAATTGTAAATGGAGTCCACTCTGAAGAAAGGGGGTTACTAGTGGGGTACCACAGGGTTCAGTTGGGTCCAGTCCTTTAATGTCTTCATCAGTGACATTGCAGAGGGACTGGAAGGAAAAGTATGCCTTTGCAGATGACACAAAGATCTGCAACAGAGTTGATACACAAGGGCGTGAAAGGATGAAAAGGGACTTGGCAAGGTTGAAGGAATGGTCAAGTATGGCAGCTTGGATTCAATGCAAAGAAGTGCAAAATAATGCACCTGGGAAACAAGAACCCAGGGAAAGAATACACAATGGGTGGGGAGGTAGTAACAACAACAAAAAGGAAAGGGACCTGGGGTAATCATATCAGATGACCTTAAGGTTAACAAGCAATGTGAGAAGGCAGTAGGGAGGGCTGGGGGTATACTGGGATGTATAGGGAGAGGCATCATCAGCAGAAAACAGGAAGTTGTTATCCCTCTGTACAGACAGTTGGTGAGACCCCATCTGGAGTACTGTGTCCAGTTCTTTAGACCCTATCTCCGCAAGGACATAGACAGGATAGAGGCAGTCCAGAGGAGGGCAACTAAAATGGTGCAGGGTCTGCAAGAGAAGCCGTAGGAGGAGAGACTAAAGGAGCTTAATATGTATACCCTGGAGGAAAGAAGGGAGAGGGAGGACATGATAGAAACTTTTAAGTACCTCAGTGGAATCAACAAAGTCCAAGAGGGTAGCATCTTTCAGAAAAAGAGACTTGCAAGAACAAGGGGACACAATTTAAAGATAGAAGGAGGGCGGTTCAGGGGCAATGTGAGGAAGTATTATTTCACAGAGAGGGTAGTGGATGCATGGAACAGCCTTCCTGAGGAGGTTGTGGGGTCTAAAACTGTGGGAGAATTCCAGAATGCATGGGACAGACATAAGGCAATTCTTGTGGGGGATAGGAAGAAATAGGCTGTTGGTTAACTAGGATCTGCGGCCTATCCTGTAGGTAGGGAAATGGGCAGACTAGATGGGCCTAGCGGTCCTTATCTGCCGTCAAAGTCTATGTTTCTATGTTTCTATGTTATATTCAATGGAATACAGATGTTTAAGGGGAGAATTGTGTCTGATTTTTAAGGTTCATAATAACCCAGAATTATTTGAGCTGATTGGTTTAAATAAAGACACATTTCATTATAAGGACACAAGGTCACATAATTTAAGACTTATAGGAGAAAGAAATAACACTGTTAAAAGAAGTCAGTGGTTCACCCAGAGAGTTGTTAATACTTGGAATACGCTACCAAGACATGTTGTAGAGAGTGGAAGCATGAAAGTTTTTTTAAATAGTTTAGACGTCTTTATGGGCGGAAAAAAATTCCTTTGTTCCACCACTTGGGTTTGAATGGTGGCGAGTTCAATTATGGACTTCAGTCTTCTGAACTTGATTCCAAACTATGCACAATAGTAAAAATGAGTTCAATTTATGATTCCCCTCATAGATAGTGAAATGTTTTCTGAATTCAAAAATTCTGGTTCTGGGACAGCTGTAAGTGTATTATTATTATTTATTATTTTGGGCAAAAATGCAGTTCTGTTCCCTCAAAACAGGATCCAAGTGTAAATAGTACAAAAAACCAGCCAAATAATAGAATACTGACATTTTATAGAAGCTTTAAGCCAAATGTGATCGGTTCCCTTGAGATGAGAACCACATTTTAAATGCAACCTTCCTCAGTTCTTGGAACAGATCAGAAACGGGAGAAAAAATGCAAAATATTTTCTAAATAAAAATAAACACACTAACTAATGCTCAGTATTGAGAAACTAACTTATATTATGAAAATAACAAAGAACTAAGTAAAGTAACACATTGTTGACCATTGGACTGAACCTGACTTCAGAGTGACTGCTCTCTTCAGGTGGAGAAACAAATCTGACGTTAGAACACTAGACGGAGCTTGACCACAATGCAGAGTTTGAACTTGTATTCTAAGTTCTAAAATAAGCATAAAGTTCTTTCTCCAAAGCATCACACTCTGGCGGGATGATGCTCATTGTAAAGCATTATTGATGGATTCCTGTTGTTTGAATATGTTTACTATATAAAGGATAATGTATGGGCAGTAGTGCAAAACAATATTTTTGCTATGACAGGTGGTCATGAGAAACATTAGACCACAAGAGCAGAGCTCAAGAGATGTCTGGTTGTCGTGACAACCTCGAGAAGTAGACTCAGCATTGCTGTGCACTGCGGCCCATACTTCGGCTTTTATAGTATATGGGCCACTTTGCAAAACACTCAACAGTATCATTCAAAACATTTTAACCAAAATTGTTTAGTAATTTAAATTTACAAGGCTTTCCCTGTGTTCCTGTTTCCATACCATGTCCTGAAGCCCCACTAGACATATTCAGACACAAAGAGTACAGCATCACTTGTGATTCCAGACAAATTCATTTTTTAATACATTAAGAGCCACAGGATTCATTACAAGGTCAGTAAGTTAAAATAAAATTGCCAGCTGGTATTAGCAAGTGCACTGTATGCCAAATGATGTGATGGGTGGTTTTGAACATTTACTGGAAATATAGAGAATAGTGGTAGAGCAACTATGCAGAACCAGTGTGTTGTGCCACAGAAGGGTTCTGATTCCCCATTAAATCAACAGTGAAACTCAAGAGGTCCATGGGAATCAGAACCCCTAGGTGGCACAAAACACCTGTTGGTACAATGATAGTAGAGGACCTCAACCCTATGAAACAATCCACTGTCCAAACAAGGTTGTTTATAGTGGCTTTGTAGTTTTATTCTTGTATTACAAATCTTTATAGGCTCCCATGTTAAATGCTTAAATTAATAGTTAATGTTTCAGGATTGATTTGTCCCTTCATCTGAACTTCTGGGGCTAAAATCATAAATATTTTAAACAACATTTTGCCAGATACTTTTTTAAGTGAAAATAACTTATTAACATACTTCTATTTCTTGTACCTGTAAGTATGTTAAATTGCAGGGGAAACATACCTGCATATTAATACTCTGTTCACTTGTGCCACTGTATTTTATAAAGTGCATGAAAACTATCTGTATCTGTAAAAATATAAGTTACATTCATTTTAGTGGTTATTTCACTTGAACTTGTGTGTTCCTATTGCTTTAAATGGGGGGGGGGGTTCTATAAGATTAATGCTGAGAAATTTACTCCAAACTTTGTAAGTTATTTTTTATTAGTATTCTTCTTTGTTAACGAACTAAACTCTCTGGCCCAGATATTCAGACTGTGCCAGGCAGTGGTGCAAGCCTTAGTGCAGCACAACTGGGCTGCGCTGGGGCCAGGACCAGGCAATATTCAACGGTGATGTGCCATGGTGCAGCACCATTGAATATGGCAAGGTTGGCACACAAACTGCGCATGGCACAGTGGTACTGCGCCAGAGCAAGCCACAGATAAGGAGCAGGGGGATGAGCCAGTGCATGTGCTGTTGCACGAGGCGCATCACCCGTGATATTCAGCAGGGGGCATGCAAATGAGGCCATAAGATATGCATGATGGAAATTGATCCATTTGCATGTCATTATGACCGCATTTACATGCCTCGCGCAGGGCAGCCTGGCGACTTGCGCCTGGAGCCCTGCATAGCATGACATGTGCAGTGAGGATCCCGGGGCATCTCTGCCTGTAGCCGTGATCGCATAATGGTGTACCACTCACTCCCTGGTTGTCTATTGCCCCCTCTCCTGAGTCTCTGAATCCCCGATAAGTGTAATGTAAGACCATCCCTGGAGGTCAAGTGGTCCCTCCCTCCCACCTGAGTCCCCGAGAAATGTAAGATGACCATCCCTGGTGGTCTAGTGGAACCCCCAGCCACAATCACAGTAATCCTCTGTAAGGAAAATCCCTGGTGATCCAGTGGCACCCCCACCCCTCCTACCCACACTGAACCCCTTGCCCACCCTGCCCCCCATCATTGGAGGGCGGTGCAACCCACCTGCATACCACCTGCCGCCACCAAATGACAGGTATAGTATGGGCTGTAAGCCCATTGGTCCCCAGTGTGGACCAATAGGCTTTCAGGGCATACTGTACTAGACAAACCCACATATGTGTGGTAGGAAGCCTGTTTGGAACAAATGACCTCAATAGTATATTTTACTGCATCCAAGACTCTTCTGGTAAAGAGCTGTTAGAGCCAAAACAGGCAGACAGAAAAATAAACAAATTTTAAGAAGTGGTCAGTTGTAACCTTTTATTTCAGAAGTATTTTTCTTTTTCCTTTTGCTCATCAGAAAGGCTTCTATGTGATAATACTGTGTTGGATGTGTGAAACAGCTCTTAGCCTTACAGCTGACATAGCTAACTCTAGTGCCCCACACTACATCATCAGCATTATGATCTCACTGACAGTGACATCACAGATGAATGACCTGGCAGTTACTGAATTGCTGTTCCTAAGCAACAGTGATGTCACAATGCTGGTGATGTAGTACGGGACAGTAGAGCTAGATATGTCAGCTGCCAGACAGAGTGCTGTTCCACACATCACACCCACTAACATCAGGTAATCAATCTTCTAATTAAACAAATGGAAAGAAAAAGTACCTCAGATATAAAAGGTAATGTTTGGCTGCTTTTAAAATCTAATATTAGCTTTAGGCAGTACACCAGCTCTTTAAAGTAAAAGGATGCAGGGAAATTTACCTTATCATTTTGCCAATGTCCAGGCTATTCATGATGACCTAAACAATATTAGCTTAGATGAGTTGTTAAAGAGCAAATCAATAGAGGAAATGTGGACAATAATAAAAGAAAAAAAAATATCTGTACATGTAACACATATATTATGAAAATAAAAAAGTACAATAAAGAAAGAATTAAACAAAAACTGCTCACCAAGGCAATAAAAAAACTAATGAAGAAAAAAGGAAAGTCTGTAATATATATATTTCAATGACAGATCCATAAAGGCTTAGAATGATTAAAAGTCCATGTTAAAACTATGCAAAGATAAAAATCAGGAAATGTAACAAGCTCCCTGAACTGGTGGCCTTGATGGAAGAGGGACACCTGGATATCATGGCAGTCACAGAAACTTGGTATACAAAGAACCATGACTGGGATGTCAACATACCAGGGTATACAATCTACAGGAGGGACAGGGAGGGTAGAAGAGGAGGAGGAGTAGCTCTCTACGTAAGGGAAGGGATCAAAGCAATGGAACTAAAGGGTAAACAGGGAGGAGAGGAGGCACTGTGAGTCACCCTGGAGACCGGAAATGGCACCACAATCTGCATGAGGGTTGTATACAGACACTCGTCTCAGGGGAGGAAATGGAGGAGGAAATGATAGAAGGCATCCTTAGGATGGCAGAAAAAGGGGGGATATTGTTGATGGGGGACCTGAATATGCCAGATGTTAACTGGAGCACCTTTGCTGCAGCCACATCAAAGATCAGGGTCATTCTCGATGCCCTACAGGGGGCTTGCCTCAGGCAGCTAGTGTTGAAACCCACTCAGGAGGGAGCAATTTTAGACCTGGTACTCTCAAACAGGGATGGAGAGAGGATCTCAGATCTAGAAGTAGGTAGCCATCTGGGAACAAGTGACCACCAAACAGTGTGGTTCACGATAAACACAGTCGCAGAATCAAGCCATACAAAAGTGAGGGTACTGGACTTTATGAGGGCTGACTGTCAAAATGGGAGAGTGCCTCAGAATAGCACTAGCAAACAGGCAAGAAGGAGGGGTGGAGGAACAATGTGGAAACATCAAAACTGCCATCACAGAGGCAACAAGCCTTTGTGTGAAGCAAATAAACAAATCAAAATGAAAGAAAAAAACACTATGATTCTCAAAAGAGGTGGTGGGGAAGGTTAGGGAAAAAAGATAGCACTCACTAAGTAGAAGGAAATACAGAAGGCGCAGAACAGAGAACTGTACCAGTTAAAGCAGAAGGAAACGGGGAAGGCAGCCAGAATAGCAAAGGCTCAAACCAAGGAAAAGATAGTCAACTTGGTTAAGAAAGGGGATCAAATCTTTTATAGGTACATTAGGGAGTGAAGAAAAACCAAAAGAGGGATGCAAGGCTTAATAAATGGGAGGTGGTGGGCAGAGAGTGACAGTGAAAAAGCAGGATACTGAATGAATACTTCTGCTCCAGTATTCACAAAAGAGAGAGGAGGGGGTGGCACCTAATCCAATTAATAGAAGCACTCTGGATGGAGGAGGGGTCAATACCAGTCCTTTAACAGAAGAAATGGTTCTGAAAGAACTCCTAAAATTGAAGGTAGAAAAAGCAATGGGGCCTGATGGGATTCACCCCAGAATTCTAAAAGAGCTAATGTGAGAACTAGTGACACCACTAACTACCCTTTTTAACAAATCATGGGAGGATGGTGTGGTACCTAAGGACTGGAAGAGGGTGGATGTAAATCCCCTTCACAAAAGTGGGAAAAAAGCAGAGGCAGGAAACTACAGATCTGTTAGCTTGACCTCAGTGGTAGGGAAAATGATGGAATCACTTCTGAAAGAAAGAATTGTTGAGTATCTAGAGACCAGCAGGGCACAAGACCCAAGGCAGCATGGATTCACAGAAGGAAGGTCATGTCAGATGAATCTAATGGATTTCTTTGATTGGGTGACCAAATTAGTAGACCAGGGAGGGGCTGTGGACATGGCCTACCAAGACTTTAGCAAGGCATTTGACACAGTCCCACACAAAAGATTAAATAAACAAATTAGCCAGCCTAGGAGTGGGCCCCAGGGTTGTAGCCTGTGTAAAAAATGACTGGACAACAGGACCCAGAGGGTAATAATAAACAGAGTTCACTCCAAAGAAAGGTGGGTTACTAGCAGGGTACCGCAGGGTTCAATACTGGGTCTGGTCCTTTTTAATGTCTTTATAAGTGACATTGCAGAGGGACTGGAAGGAAAAGTATGCCTCTTTGCAGATGACATAAAGATCTGCATCAGGATTGATACACAAGGGGGGGTGGAAAGGATGTGAAGGGACTTTGCAAGATTGGAGGAATGGTCAAAAGTATGGCAGCTCAGATTCAATGCAAAGAAGTGCAAAGTAATGCACCTGCGAAACAAAAACCCAGGGAAAGAGTACACAATGGGGGGGGGTATTAACAACAACAAAAATAAAAAGGGACCTGGGGGTAGTCATATCAGATGACCTAAAGATAAGCAAGCAATGTGATAAGGCAGTAAGGAGGGATGGGGGGATATTGGGATGTATAGGGAGAGGCACCACCAGTAGAAAACAGGAGGTTGTTATCCCTCTGTACAGACAGTTGGTGAGACCCCATCTGGAGTACTGCATGCAGTTCTGGAGACCCCATCTCTGCAAGGACATAGACAGGATGGAAGCTGTCCAGAAGAGGGCAACTAAAATGATGCAGGTCTGCAACAGAAGCCATATGAAGGGAGATTAAATGAGCTTAATATGTATAACCTTGAGGAAAGGAGGGAGAGGGGGGATGGCTCAGGGGCAACATGAGGAAGTATTTTTTTTCACAGAGAGGGTGGTGAATGCATGGAACCACCTTCCTGAGGAGGTTGAGGAGTCAAAAACAGTGGGGGAATTCAAGAATGCGTGGGACAGACATAAGGCAATTTTGGAGGGGGGTAGGAAGAAGTAGGCTGTTGGTTAACTAGGATCTGTAGCTTATCCAATAGGTAGGGAAATGGGAAGACTAGGTGGGCCAAGCAGTCCTTATCTGCTGTCAAAGTCTATGTTTCTACGTTTTTATGTAAAATACATTTTGAATTAAAACTAACAACTAAAACAAGAAAAAATAACTTGAAGGACTTCTACAGTTGCATAAGCTGCCTAAGAAATTCTGATACCAAACTTGGCCCAGTTGTGGAAAGTAATTCAGTAATTGATGATCCTAATAATTTATCAGAAGTATTTAATACATTCTTCTGTTCAGTGCTCTCCAAATCATCTCCATATACTGGAAATATTCCTGACAGTGGTGCTACAGATATAGTTATATCAGAAGAAGATATCACCAAGAGAATTTGAAATTTCAGAAAATCATAACTCCAGAGGCCCTGATAATATTTCACCAAGAGTGCTAAAGATTTATCTATTTATTTATGTATGTATGTATGTCTTTGGTAACCGGGTAGGTGCACTGATCCTGAGGACAGTTTTCAGTCACGACCCAGGCCACAAAATGTGACAAAATAAGTACATGTATAACAAAGAATTACAATAATACATAAGATACAATGGACAAGGTACAATACATACAATGTCAGGCGGTACAGGGTACAAGCAGCAATGGTGTAAAAATAAGATATTAGTACCTTTTATATCCAGACCAGTAAAATACCTATTTTTGGCATCGTTGGCTAATAGTGATGTCTCAAATGATTGGCAGTCAGCCATTGTAGTCCCCTTCATAAAAAGGCAAAAAAGATAATTACAAAAACTATAGACCTATAAGCCTAACCTCAGTATCCAGTAAGCTCTCTGAAGCTGTTATTAAAGATAATATTATTGACCATCTAAGAATACAAAATTTAGTAGACCTAGCCCGTGGCTCTGAGAGTTGAGGTGCCGGACGCCTGATCTCATGCCACACTGGCAACCCTGATTTGAGAACGGACTTGGGTCACTCTGGGGTAAACCAGGGGAGGAAGGATAGAGCATTCAGAGGACTGCTGTCCTTCCTTGGGGTTGGGGAATTTGCACTGTGTGCTGTTGGCCGACACCTAGCAGTGGCTGAGTGTTGGCACAAGTGCCCAGCCACGTAAGGGGTTGGCCCATGTTCAGGGAAATTGGCTGCCTCTGTGGAGGTGGAAACTGCCTCCCCACCCATTGCATGGATGTGGGTGCGGGAGAAAAATGGTGGAAAATTCCAGGACATGGCAGGACCCGTGATGGCCGATCACTCCGGTGAGTCCACCTCCTGACACCAGATTTGACTTACTGGGAGGGAGCACGCCGGCACTCTTCACCTTAGCCCAGCTGTGGAGGCAGAATCTGTGTGGGAACTCCAGGGGGATGGACAAGCTGGGGGATCATGGCCGGAGGATGTATCCTGTTGGGTCTACGGTGGTGTAAAGCGTATATGGAAAAAAAATTTTAGTACATCTGGAACAGCATGGCTTCACTGTGAAGAGATCATGTATCATGAATTTGCTGTGTTTCTATGACAGAATTTCACTTGCACTGGACAAAGGTAAACCAACTGACTGTATTTACCTAGATTTTTCTAAAGTCTTTGACATGGTTCCACACTGGGCTATCATTCAGGAAATGGTGAACTTAAATATCAGTTCTTGTATTGTGAGATGGACTTAAAGATAGCTCAGTAATAGAACACAACACGTTGTATAAATGGGTACTACTCGAATACCAGTAACATGATGAGCAGCACGCTACAGAGATCCATGCTGGGCCCCATACTGTTTCTAATTTTCATCTCCAATATGTGTAAACAGGTTGCAAATGCTTCCGGCAAGTTGCTTCGACTACAAAGTAGTCAAAATGCCCAAGAGCGACTGGCAAAATGCCAAAGTGAAATTTCGCCCTTCAGAACATCACTGTTTTTTTCAGGGGGCTGTGCCCCCCACACCCATGAATTCTTTAATAACCAACTCTGAGTCTGAGTTGATTCGAAGGGGGCAAAACACCATTGAAACAGCGAAATTCGTATAGTGGGCCAATTACAGCGACCATCTCGAAATTGTTGCTGTAATGGTCTTCACTGGAAAAATGTCAATGTTTCATCAGTATACAGTTGCAAACTGGATTAATAAGTATGCTGATGACACCAATTGGCTGGTGCGGTATGCACTATAGAGGATAAAGAGTCAATCCAGGCTGATTTAGATACTATTCAAAAATGGGCAGACACTTGGGGAATGATGTTCAGTTCTGAAAAATGTTGTATCATGCACTTTGAAATGTGAATCAAATAAACATACCTATATACTAGGGAATGACATCATTAGGGAGGCTCAGCATGAGCGGGACCCAGGGGTTATAATAAATAACAACCTAAATTCTACAGATCATCGTGTTATACACATAGCTAAAGCTAAGCAAATACTGTGCACAACTGGATGAAACTCTAAGAGCAGAAAAGTTGAAGTTATTATGCCCCTTTACAGAGCATACAGTATATCAGGCCTGTTCTGGATTACGTCAGTCAAATTTGGTGCCTTCTTAATAAAGCGTAAATATGCAGAATTGAAAGGTTACAATGTCAAGCAATTGAAATGGTACATAATATGCAAAACCCTAGTCACATTGATCATCTAAAGCACCTTAAATTAGTGTCTTTAGAGACTAGAAAGAAGGGGGGTGTTTGTTACTGTCTTATGACATAATGGAGAATGATTACTTAATTAGCAAATTAGGTTTAGCATTCAAAAATAATAATTTGGGAACTAGAGGTCACCCATTACAAATCAGACCACAAAAATGTTATACTAATAAGAGGAAGGGTTTCTTTACCCAGCATATAGTCAACCTCTGGAATAAATTACCTACGGAAATAAAAATGAGCAAGGACAAGATGGAATTCAAAACTAAACTCGATAGATATATCTTGGAGGGTCACAGCCTATCATGCTATGGATGAAGGACAAGGAACACACATGGGCTTACAACCTTCTCTGCTCCATTACCCCTACAGTAAGATCTTTAGTATAAGCATGTTACTGTTCACAACAGTCTAACAGTCCCAACTAAGCCAGTTCATTTGAAGGTGTTTGTGACTCTATCCTGGAGTCCCAAGTTCATCTGTATCCAGGCATAGTTTTGTTTTTAGGGTTCAAAAAATATTCAAAGAGTAATCAGTAACCAAGACTTGCCAGTAGTACAGGGTTGCATGATTTTGGGCTCCTCTTCTCTAGCACCTGTGCTAAAGTGGTTCCAGGTGTATCCCTGCCAGATGTATAATTCACTGTCCTCCATTGTCAGCCTATTCCTCAACTCACTCAGAGTTTCTCTCAGAGACTCTTTTGGAAGTCTCGGCACCCAACTTTTCACTTGTGATCATGTTCCCCCACAACTAGCTGTGTCTAGCTGTTTTCTCCTGTCCTTTCTTGTAGGGATCATAAACAGTCTGGTTCCCTTGGCAGCCTGGCATTACCCAGGAACCCCTTGTTCCAGACTGGACACTTGGATCCATTTAGGGATCCCTTCCTCCAGTCTGTGTCTGGCATTAAGCCACTCAGAGGCACTTCATCACAGCCCAGGGGTCACTGGCCAGTCCATTAGGGATTTTATTTCTCAACACTCCGCTCCTGTGCTGTTTCTCAACTCTGACTTCTAATTTGTCATACCCTCTTTTATGTTCTGGATTGGGACATTCCACTCCTTCTCACCACTCCCCCAGCCTTGGGAGACCTGGGCCTAGCATGTATTAAGGCTTCAGGATAGGGGCATGTGCTACATAACTCCCCCTCCCAAATATTCCCTACCCTTGTCAAGCTCCACATGCCTGTTAAGGAGAGCAGAATGCCACACAGAGCCACATTGAGAGTGATGTGGCCAGTGCAGCACACTCTAAGGTGGACTGTAACCTAGACCCAGGACTTTATTCACGTAAACTATATACTCAGTGGTCTGAGGTAAATTAGAAAACACATGCATCCCCAATATCTAGCAGAATCCAGAAACTCTTCAGGGCTGGCAGCATCTGTTTTCCTCCTATCTCGGTCATGCATTCCACTTCACCTCCCAGATCAGCACCCCAGATACAGTATGTCCAGCATGGGGGCTACTCCAGTAGGCAATCACCTGAAGGTTTCAGTGGGGAGTAATACAGCATCCTAACTATGAACCTTGAGGCTGCCCAACCTCTATCCCAGGTCCACACCTTGGCAGGACCTGATCCCAACACACAAACCTATGCTTAAAACAAAACAATGTTCAGCTATTGTTTTATAGAACCAATCAGAAAACAAATCTTCCCTAGCTCCTGTATGTGTGGTCCACTCCAAAATAGCAACTGCTTGAACCCCAAAGCACTCCATCATGATGTTAACCAAACAGCAAAATGAAAACTGCAAACTAACATTATTATCAATAACCACAAACATATTTTTGTTCTGTTAAGGTTTTTTGTGTTATAATTTTTGTTATATATATATTTGCAAGACACCCCCCTAATCTGCAGTTTACATTAACTGCCTCCTCGGGTGCAAGGGCTTAGTGTTCACCCTCTGGTGTCCCAGGAACTGTTGAGGTGAGGACTGGCAGGCCAAGTAAGTGCTCAGCCAGGAACACTGGTGGGATGTAAACCATGGCTCCACTCAAGATTTCTGTTGCCGTCACCACACACCTCCCCTGTCTGGGGTCAGGGTGGGGGCAGAGAGAAAACCACAGCAGTAGCCAGCCCAGTGGCATGGAGAGCTGAGATATCCATGCCTCACGTGCTGCCACACCAGCGACCCAGGTTTGGAAATGAATCTGGACCACTTGGGGTCGGCCGGGAGGGGTGAGGACTGAGTGTCCCAGTGGATGCTCTCCTCCTCCTCCTCCTCCATGGAGGGAAGGCAGCCTGCTCCACCACAGCACTGCCACCTAGGTGACCATGGGTGGTGGTGCAGGCAGGAGTAGCAGTTCCAGCTGGGGAACGCTGCTGATGGAAGATGTCAGCACGTCCAACGATGTGCATATGTCAAGCCATCATCTCCATGGAGCATCCCTTGGTTTGGGAAAAAGAATATGGAAAACACTGCCAGTGGCAGGATAAAGCCCTGTGGTTACTTGCAGATCCCACACTACCTACTGGGCACAGGACCATCACATTGAGCAAAGCCATGCAGAGGGGGATTGGGGAACCTGAAATGGCCCAGCCACTGGGGAAGGCTGTGGAGAAATAGGTGGATCCCCAAGATAAGTTCTAGATATGGTGGGTAATGGGGTTGGAGGAGCTGCAGGGGGCAGAATGGGGCCAGCCAGGTAAGAGAGAGGGAAAAAAGGCAAGAAGGAGAAAAAGAAAAAAAAAGAAAACTGCAGCAACTGAAGTGGTTCCTCAAGCTCAGGAAGACACAGTGGGGCTGAAGAACAGAGCCAGAAGGAGCATGGTGCCATGTCGTGCAGTAGCCTCAACAGCAAAATTGGGTCATGTGCCTGCTCTCAGAGAGGCTCCTGGCTCCAGAGCAGGAAGTGGAGAAAAGATACAAGGTAAGCCACCATCAGTCATACAGTCAA
Organism: Neoceratodus forsteri; assembly: GCA_016271365.2. NCBI lineage: Eukaryota > Metazoa > Chordata > Ceratodontiformes > Ceratodontidae > Neoceratodus > Neoceratodus forsteri. The sequence goes on from CM057449.1 coordinate 1,843,108,269, forward strand.
AAAGTTTTCTGACCTAGGGCAGGCAGCTGGGAAGGGGAAAAGTACAATATGTGCATGCACACAAGGAGGAAAGTAGTTTCAATGGCTGTTTCCATACTAGAGCCCCTGACTCAGAAGTGGGCTAAGTGCCATTGTAATAAGCACATCCCTGACCCTTGGACTGTCAGAGGGGTCAGGACATGACTACAGCATCCTGCAGAAACTTTTTGTAAAGTGGCAGCAATCAGTCAAAGTTAGACACTGCAATTAAACAAAGATGGCGGCCCCCATGATGCCACTGTCTGCAAAACATCATGATAAAGGGTCATAGGTGAAATTACGTTTTGCCTGCAAATTTCAGCTAATCAGAAGTCAGAGTTGGGCTGCAGATTGTTTGCAGATTGTTTGTCTAGGAACAAGCCTGACCAATCAGGCATTGAGTTTAATAAAGATAAAAGGGTCTGTTTCCAGAGATTGTGGCCAGTTCAGTCAGATTTTCCAAGTGAGTGACTGTGTGTTGAGGTGTGGGACTGTGTGCCACTGTCTGTCCAGGGACTACAGGCCTGGCAGACTGAAAGAGTTTGGGATCCCAGTGAAAGTGTTTGTGTGAAGAGAAGAAGCAGTTTTAAACAAAAACATTGAACTAAAGGCAAGGTTTGGAGCTGGGGTTTTCCTGCCCCACCACAGACTTTTCTCCTTTGGTGGATGAGCTCCTATAGTTTCTCCAGTCTGGGAAGGCCACAGTCTTGTTCCTTGTTCCAAGCATCAGAAAAACAGCAAGAGAGGCAGAGAGAAGTGAAGCCAGAGAAACCAGCTAGCATGGGAAAGCCTGTGTCCCAGCCAGGAGCAACTGCATCCAGCCAGCCTGTCCTAGCAACCTATACCAGAGGTATCGATTGAGGTATCAAATTATGAGTAAACTCCAGGGTTCACCCCTACAACTGGTGAGAAAGTGTACTATGTAACAATCACACAGGAGTGCGGTGCGCATATTTATGGAACACATTCAAACAGAGGTGAGAAAGAAGTAAGTGCCTCAGCTGGGATTTGAACCCAGGCCACTAGGAATACCATTCTGATTGTGCTAACCAGCTATGCCACTGAGACAACTGGAATCTGGGCTGTCCGCAAGCACATTATTCTTTCTCAAATGCACAACCCAATGGCAACACAAATATTTACTTGTAACAATCACACAGGAGTGCGGTGTGCATATTTATGGAACACATACAAACAGAAGTGAGAAAGAAGTAAGTGCCTCAGACGGGACTTGAGAACAGGCCACCCAGAATACCGTGTACTATGCCGGGGACAAAGGGAGAAGTCCATGGCAGGACTGTAACAGTGCTAGAGGCCCAGGCAGAAGGCCTGTTGAGGCCATCTGGCCACCTGTCCTCTGGATTAAAAATAAGGGTCACTTTGCAACTTGTTTCCAATTAGTTTAAACAATTACCATATGCGTTCTGAAACAGTTGTGTTTAAAGTGTGTTTTATTTGCAACCTTTTAAAGTGTGCCACCAAATTCCACCCTGCTAGCATAATCAGAGTCCCATAGTGTGGTACCCACTGCAACATAAAAAGATAGCTCTCGTCCATGACATTTTTCAGGAGGAATTATGCCGGGTGCATCTGCATTGGGGTTTGAGGACTGCTGGGGGTGGGCAGATTCTGTAGGTCAAGGTGTTGCACTGTTTTATTGCCTGCATACAGTATTAGTGTTCTACTTATAGAGCACTGAGTTTACTGCTACCCCAGTGATCCCATTTTACCTTGCTACCCACTTTCTCTTTCTGTACCCTCCCTTTTAAATAAATTATTTGTCTGAACTGTATTTCATGATTTGTCGATCATCATTGCTTACTGTGTTACCTGTTTTGGGGAAGGGACTGCGTGAGCAGTTTGTGCACTGTTTCTTGTGGGGTGACAGCCTTGTAAGTCAGCATCTAGGTACCCCATGTTGCTACCCCAGGTAGATGCACTGTGTCACTCACATTAGGCAGTGTAACCCAGGCCAGCCCCCTAAGGAGGTATGGAGAGGAGAACCCTAAGGGCCCTGGGTGGGCTGCTATATATTAAATGCAGGAATAAAGAAAATGAAGTTCATGTTGTAGTCCATGTATTTAAAACAACAGCCTGAGTGGTCTATTAGAATAATCATGTTTTTTTTTTCTCTTCCATCGTGATCCTTCCTGCATGAATGTCAGTAATCATGGGCTTACTCACCACCCTGCCATCAGGCAAACACACACTGACATTCTCCTCTTAGTGTCATCCAAGTGGGTTTAGACCACAGCATGTTTTTAGATACTCCTTCTAACCCTCCATTACTGCAGCACCATGGCACACATCAGGAAAAGCCACAAAATTCAAACTGATGCCACTTGTGGAGAAACGTTGGGGCACAACCTTCTTGACTCATCCTTGATCCACCAATCCTGCTTCTACTTCCTGATGTCTATCATACACTATGGGATGTACAGATAGGTGGGCCAACTTCTTTCTTTTAATAAATCCATTTTATTAAAGTTTTTTCAGAATCAGATACAAAAATCAAAAATAAAATAAAATATAATGAAAAGAGAAAAACTGGAGGAGAACAGAATGGAAAGAGGGGACAAGGGGATGGGGGATTATGGGAAGGGGAGAATCAGGTAAAGAGGGGAGGAGGAGCAGGGGAGGGGAAGTATGAGATGAATGAAGCAGAGATGCATCAAGGGGAGGAGGTAGGAGGTGCTTTGTGGAAGACGAGGTAAAGTCAGTGGGTAAGGGGGAAGGAGAGCAGCACAAGGATAGAGACTGGGAATGAAACAATAGGAGTGGAGGGAGGAACTACCTTGCAGGAGAAGGAGGTAGAAGAAGGGGACTGGATAAAGGAAGGTCAGTGAGAGCAGAACATATAAATGAGGGAGGGATCTTAGTGCTGGGAGACTCATTACTAAAAGGTGTCCAATGGGGAAGCAAGGGAGAGAGACATAGTTGCGTATGGCTGGAGGCCATGCTAGGAATGACAGCGGAAAGGGCAGGTCAATCTGTTCTGAAATATACCAGATGGGGTAGGGAGAAACCTCATGTAATCCTGCATTTGGGAATGAATGACCTCGCAGGAAATACATTACATGTAGTTCGGGGGAGGTTTAAGGAGCTGGGGATACTATGTGAGGATGCAGGAACATCAGTAGTATTCTCAGAAGTTCTCCCAGTGCCCAAGGCAAGCACTGCAAGGAAACTGAGAATAGTGAAATTTAACTTGTGGCTAAAAGGCTAGTGGCAGTCCTAAGGGTATGGGTTGGTGGGGAGTGGGGAAGGACCTGGGAGGACAGTGATTTCTATGCCAGAGATAGACTACACTTAAGTGAGGAAGGAAGGAAAGTACTGAAGCAGAGATTGGGGGAATACATAGCAAACAAGGTGAATTTAAACTAGGAGCAGGGGGTAGCATGTGGGCAGGAGTCATGCAGTATCCTCAGGAAGGGAAGCCAAATGTGCTTACCCCATACTGGCAGCAAGTAACTTAAGGAGAGTGCAGGAGAGGATGCTAGAAAGGGAGAACAATTAAGCAGAGGGGGGAAGGGAAAGTGGTGGAGAGTAGTAACCTTAAATGCTAGGAGCCTAGGGAACAAATCAGCAGAATTGCAGGCCCTCATGGCAGAAGAGAAGATGAACATGGTGGCCATCACTGAACCATGGACCACCCAATAACATGATTGGGACCTGGCAATACCAGGCTATAGGATATTTCTCAGGAATATGGAAAAAGTGAAAGGGGGGTATGGTGGCACTATATCTGAGGGAAGGGATTAAGTGTGTCCAGGAGGAAGGGGAGGAGGGCAGTATGGAGGCATTATAGATGGAGCTCCAAGATTCAAAAAATATGACACTCAGGATGGGAGTGGTGTACAGGCCACCCTCTCAGGCAGAGGAGTTAGGGAACTAGCAGGATAGGTCAGAAGGACCTGTGGGAAGGGTAGCACAGTGATTGTTGGTGACTTCAACCTGCTGGGAGTAGACTGTGGTACCCCAGCCACAAAGAATAAGAGAGAGCAGGTAATTCTAGACACCTTCCAGGACAGCTTCCTATTGCAATTGGTCAATGAGCCAAGCAGGTTGGGGAACACCCTTGACCTTGTGCTGGCAAATGAAGAGTTTGAAAGGGATTTGAGGGTGGAGGAACTGCTGGCAGGGAGTGACCACCAATCAGTGTGGTTCATGTTAAACATGGGCAAGGAGTAGGAACAGTTACCAAGGTGTTAGACTTCAGAAGGGCCAACTTCAGGAGGATGGGGGTAATAGCACAGAGCATCTGGCCAGAATCCATCCAAATATGGATACAAATTAAAAGTGGGAGGTAATCAAACTGGAGATTGTGGAGGCAACCAGCACATGTTCCAAGGTCCAGAATAAGAGGGCTAGGGCCAAGAAACCTAGTTGGGTGAGGAGCAGGGGGGTCATGGAAAAAGTTAGGAAAAAAACAGTCACCTTTAGGAGGTTCAAAAAGACAGGAAGTGAGGATGACAAAGAGGACTACCTGAAGAAGTCAAGGGAAGTGACAAGGGAAGTCAGGACAGCCAAGGCATCGAGTGAGCTCAGGCTGGCACAGGGCATTAAGGAGGAGGAGAAGGACTTCTTTAGGTTCATTAGGGAGAAAAGGGGTTGTAAGGGCCAAATTGTAAGGATTAAGAGGGATGGGTGGAAATGGGCAGAACAGGCAGAGGCACTAAACAAATACTTCTGCTCCATATTTTCTAAAGAGAAAGAAGGGACTGTACCCAAGGGGTGTGGGAGGGTAGGCACGGGGGGAAGGAGATGACAGATGGGGAAATCACAGTGGGCAGGGTACTGGAGGGTTTGAGGGCTCTGAGGGTGAACAAGGTGTCAGGACCAGATGGCATACACCCCAGGGTGCTGAAGGAGCTGGCAGAGCCCTTGGCAGACCTGTTCAATGCCTCCCTGGACTCAGGGAGTGTACTGAAGGACTGGAGGATGGCTCATGTGGTATGCCTCCTCAAGAGTGGCCCCAAGGATGAACCAGGGAACTACAGACCAGTAAGCTTTACAACCATCATGGGGAAGCTGATGGAGACAATCCTGAAAGAGAGGCTGGTTTCCTTCCTGGAGACCAATGGGCTGCAGGACAGTAGACAGCAGGGGGTTTGTCCCTGGTAGGTCCTGTCAGACCAACCTGGTAAAGTATTATGACTGGGTAACTAGGCAATTGACATGGGCCATGCAGTGGACGTTCTGTACCTGGACTTCAGTAAGGCATTCAATTCAGGGCCGCATGGGAGGCTGGGAAGTAAGCTGGAGGGGCATGGGGTGGCAGAGAAGGTGGTGGGATGATTAGGGAACTGGCTGCAGTGGAGACAGAAGAGAGTAGTGGTAGGAGGGGAGCTCTCAGCTCTGAAAGTGGTGACAAGTGGGGTACCGCAGGGCTCCGTTCTGGGGCCACTGTTATTCAGAATCTTCATAGCAGGCATCTCAATTGGCATCAAGAGTAAGATCAGCCTGTTTGTGGATGATACCAAAATGGGAGCAGTAGTGGATGACCTAGGAGGGTGGCAGGGGTTGCAGGACAATCTGTCAAAGTTGGAGGCCTGGTCGGACACTTGGCAGCTGGGGTTTAATGCCAAAAAGTGCAAAGTGCTACACTTTTGGCGCAAAGAACCCAAGGAGGAGCTGTCAAATAGGGAGAATTCAGTTAGCCACAACAGAGTAGAAGAAGGATCTGGGAGTGATCATAACGGGGTTAATTAATAACTCGGCACAGTGTAGGAAGGTGGCAGCCAAGGCCAACAGGATGCTGGGTTGTATTGCCTGAGGTATATCCTCCTGGAAGGGGAGGTGATCCTGCCACTGTATAGATCACTGGTCAAGCTACACCTGGAGTACTGCATGCAGTATTGGTGCCTGTACTCAAAGAAAGACATTAGATTACTGGAGGAGGTGCAGCGCAGGGTAACAAAGATGATCCAGGGACTGGGTGACATGCCATACAATAACAGGCTAAAGGAGCTGAACATGTACTCCCTAGAGAAGAGGAGACCTAGGGGGATATGATTGAAACCATCAAGTACTTGAAAGGTATAAACAAAACAGGCACAGAGGGGCTGTTTAAATGATGGGGGGGGGGCACTAGAGGGTATGATCTGGGAGTGGAGGGGGGAAGATTCATGAGGGAAATGAGGAGACACTTTTTTACAGTGAGGGTAGTGTCTGGGTGGAGTGATTTGCCTGAGGAAGTGATGTCCTGTAGTACAGTGGGTTGCTTCAAAAGGGGATGGGACAAGATAAGTGGGAGGGTCATGGGCAGGAGAGGGAAGGGAGGGGCAGCTGCAGTATAAGGGTTGCTAGCTGCGCAATCGAGTAGACTTGATAGACCAGAGGGCCTTCATCTACTGGCAATTTCATATGTTTATATGTAAAAATACAAAGCAAAAACAACAAAATACATATGGAAAGTTCAAGGGTTGACAACTTTTTCCACTAGAGACTCCAAGTATCAAATATCCAACCTTAAAAAAGGGGTAATAACCAGACAGATTTCTTTCCATTACATGGAATTGGTCTCATAGTTTTCTTCCTATTGTAATAACAGCTTCTCTATACTCTGTTGAATAACATTGCTAGTAGCTTAGTGGTATCTAATTCTAAAAGTCTCTTGGCTACCTTCTTAGTGATCTCGCACATCTCTCAAATAGCCTTGCCCAGACCTTTCCTGAAGGGATCATCTGGTGGGATCCAGCACTTGGCATCAAGGTCTCCTTTACAGGAACTGTGTTCAGCATTCTGGTCCTGGCAAACCTTGTCTTCCAGTTCCATTTCAGTCCACATAAAGGGCTCCCCCTGCTTCTCATAATTGGTGACCTCAAATGGCTCAGACCCAAGTCGTCAGACTCTTCCTCATCAAACACCTCTTAAATGGTAACCTCTTTCTCAGATGGAGTGGGCATCACAGGGTGAACCACATCAGCAAAGTCCAGAGGAGTATTAAATGCCCATTCACTGATCTGCCACCACCCATAATCCTCTCTCCTCCAATGCTATATTGCCTGCAGGAAGTTCTGGCACCATGGCCAGCCTATCAGCACAACAGCAGCAGAACTGCTGCTTGAGATGATAGTGACCTAAGTTTAGGAACAAACCTAGGTCATCTGAGGGCCAGTGAGAGGATGATAGAGTGCCCTGGGGATGCTGTCTTCCTCAATGGAGGGCAATTGAATGAATTTGCTGCAACACTGCCACATGGGTAACTGCAGGTGGCAATTCATGCAAGAGCATCTTGGGGGGACATCAGGCTGGCGCCTTGTACTGTCGTGCAATTATGTGGACAAAGGTGCATTGAGCTGTTGTAAACCAGTATCCTGGAGAGAGAGAAAACAGGAAATGCCATGGCCCATTAGTAAGGCTGCCATTTCCTCAGACTCTGTGTTAGGCATTTGCCTGAAGCCACTGACTTTGTGTACAGTTGGTAGGATCATGGCCTGCCCCACATTTACCACCATGGGGGAGTAGGTTATGGGGAGAGTGGACTATGGCAGTGGCAGTATGGCTGAAAGTTGGCTATGATGAGTTGATAGGAAGGGTTTGGAAAGGAGAAGAAAGGATAAACTAATACAAAAAAAGAATCCCTGGCAACATCTTGGGTGGAGCCCCATGTGTAGATATGTAGCCCCTTCCGTAGGGAACAGAGGGGCTAGATATTGCAAACCTTATAGGGTAACTCTGTTGGCTATGGGGTCCCCAAATGCTGAAGATCCTCACTCCTCTCATCCTCCTTGGCAGGCCTCTCCTCTCTACTCCTCCACAGATGTTGAGTTCGCACCAGATAGGATGTACCAGTGGGTCCATGCTGCACTCCTGAATTCTTTGCACTTACCTGTCATCTGGTTTGTGAGATCTTCTCCCTTTAAGATCTGGCACTTGGCCTGGTGCATGTCAGTGAATGTTTGGACCTTCCAAAATTGCCAAGGCAGCCTAAACACTGACTGAAACAGCCATCTGTCTTATTCTCCTTAGATATGATAGGTAGCAGATGCCACACACCTCCAGATGTGTAAGACTCCCACTGTACCTCCCCACAACAGGATAAACATATTGCTTTTTCCTGCCATCCACTAGGTCCCTGCACCAGTCAGACCCATCTTCAGACGTTGAAGTAACAAGCATGGGGTGACTCAGCTGCCATTATTTTTTCCAGCAGTTCTCGGTATTCAAAATATTTTTTAAAATGTTGCTCTGCTACCTACTGTCTCATACTTACACCTCTACAAAAGGACCTGCAGGAGCCACTTGCACCACAGAGAGTTCTCCCTTTCACATGCATGTTTTTATTATCAGACTTTGTGGCGCTCATCACAAACCAGTTCACTGTCTGTCATGCCAGTCATGCCATGCAGTTCCACCTAATGTCACTCATGCAAAAATCCAGCAGCATGCCAGTCCTGGAGGTCCTCAGCCTTGACTTCCACCCCATGGGAGGTTTTTGACAGAAAGTACTTAAAGTATATGTTTCAAAAACAAACAAGAAAGCTCTCAAAATGTCCTCCATCTTCAGACCCTAGGGTCCCAGTTCAGGTGCAGTTTTGTTACCCCAACTCTAGGTCATGGTGGTGGTGGTGGTGATGGGAGGTGGAATTCCCCAAATGACAGGGAGAGCCAGGCCAGAGTGTTTGTGTTGCTACCTCAGTGGAATAGTTAAGGGAAGGACGTAGGCATCTGAAAACTGTCTGGTGCAAACCTCATCTTTTATTTCCTTCACCACTCCATGTTCCTTCAGGCATGCAAGGTGCATAATAGTTACCAGTCACTGCCACTCCCTAGCTCCCCAGCCTGCAGCATTCCAATGAGAATCCACTGAAATGCAGTGTTGCAGGGAGAAGCAGTCATGTTGTGCACTTATTGTCACCACCAGCAGTGCTTTTAGGGCTGACATGAAATTCAGAGGCATCTCATTTTTAACTTGGGCTGTGCCCTGGAGAAGAACACATAGACGTATAAAAACCACTTAACACTTAACGTAAAGCAACTAACTAAGCCAGTTTATTTGTAACTGGTTCCCAGATGCTAGGTACTATGGGCCCTCCACATGGTATGGGAACCAGCCAGGATCATAGAAAGTGTCCAAGTACTTGGGTGTAGGTAGAATGGTACCCTCGGGCACTACAGTTGCACATAACGTTTCTCTCCACATGTAATAAAGTTATAGTGTATGGTGGAACATGATTACAGATGTTATTGTGCTGCACTAGCTACATCACTAGTGCAGCACAACAGCATAGAATGTCTTCACACATGTGCGATGAATTGGGCTGCGGCAGTGAGAGCTAGCCAGGAAGTAAGTGACGCTGGAAGGAACCACACTGCTGTAAGTCATTTTTTAAGTTATGATGGGATGTTTTTCGGCCATGGGAGTGAAATAATGGCTGCCCATGCACTATAAAAGATTGTGTATGGGCAATCATGCACGTATTGTACAAAGCTGTTTTCTGTTCTCAAGGTTTCCGTGGTAACGAGACCTCTTGAGCTGAGTATGGGGAATGAATTGGTATGGGGAAGACCCTAAATATATCGCTGACCTTTTTGAAGTTAGAAAAGTAAAGGAAAGCTTGAGGGCCTCTGTTGGAACCCAATTTGCTCTAATTAGATGTAACCTGAATATAGGAAGATCATCAGTCCCTGCTAGAGGAATTAATTTATGGAATAAATCTCCTTCAGATTTGAGAAGCAATGGAACTAGACATAATAAAATAGAACTAATGAAATGGTGTACATCTGGTTTAAACAATATCACAATTTGTAATAACTGTTAGCACTTTAAGAGTTTGTATTGTTCGTGAATGATTGTTTTTATTTTATTATTTATTTGTATTGTTATGCTTTTTTAATATATGTGTTTCTAATGGTGTATTATGTGTGTTTGGTGTATTGTTGTATAATGTGGAACTTTCATTCTGATGCAATATGGAACTTCATTGAAAACGAGCATTGCTCAATTGAATGAATCCTTTATTCTTAATTGAATAAAACATGATTTACTATTACTACTACTACTACTACTCTTTTTACCACGAAAACCTCTCAATCAGAAAACAGCCTTGTTATGTACAATCACTCATACACAATCCTCTATATTGTTCATACCCATTTTTACAGTCAAGCTACATATGAACTTTATTAACTTTCTTCTCCAAATCACTGATATCTCCCTGGGGAGACTACACACATACTGTACAGTACATTCAGACTGAGGGACTCTTCACTTCAGGGGCAACTTACATATGATCACTCATCTAGGGCACCCATTTCCACAATACTTGTACCCTCCCTTAAAGGCATACCATAACTTATAGTAGGGTCCATTTTTTAGAGATAAACCTGTTGCTAATGAGTCATATTGTTACCGTAATTCACCCTCCTCTTTACTTTTCTGTTGAGGTGTGATGTTTTGTCTTATGCACTCTAATCCAGGCTCCCCATGCATCTAACAATCAACCCCAGCTCACAGTATGACAAAACCTTTTGGACCTTACTGGAAAAAAGAAACATACCTGACCAGCAGAGGTCAGCACATGTGTGACCCCCCACAAACAGAAAAACTTGATGGCTGCAGCTGGAACATTTCTCTTTGACTCTACCTCTGTTTAGTCTTATATTGCTACAAGATTCCTCCTCTGTCCACTGTGGAACCTACAGCAGACCTGCAAGGGCCTCAGGCAATTCCCTTGAGGGTAAAACTGTGCCCTCATCACTCCAGTTATCTTCTGTTGAGTATGTAGGACCATAATGGACCCCTCAATGTCCTTCTCTTCTCTTCTCTTCTCTTCTCTTCTCTTCTCTTCTCTTCTCTTCTCTTCTCTTCTCTTCTTTTCTCCTCTCCTCCCTTCTACACCCCCCTCCCCATCTCCCCTCCCTTCCTCCCTTCTACTCCCCTCTCCTCCTCTCCTCCCTTCTACCCATCCCTCCCCATCTCTCCTCCCTTCTCCTCCCCTCTCTCCCCTCCTGTCCTCCCTCCCCTCCCTCCCTTCTCCTCTCCTCTCCTCTCCTCGCCTCTTCTCCTCTTTTCTCTTTATTCTGGTCCACTCCCCCTGAGGGAGCAGCACCCTTCCCTCCCTGAAGGGCAGTGAGAGCCCAGAGCATCCTCTGAACTCTTCTATGTTTCTCTTTCCAGTTCTGAATATCTCTCTCGGACTTATAGATTGAATCTTCCATAACTAACTTTGTACTTCCTTCTTCATCTCTTTATAGGCAGGGGGAGATGCAGGCAGCAGCTATATTAGTCATCCCTTATTAGCATACTGACAGATGCAGATACGGATACAGATACATGCACATAAACTGTCAATCAAACACTTTAGCAGTCTGGCTGCAGACCTTCTGGAGTGAGAAACCTTCCAGACTTACATTCTCTTATGAGCTCCTATATCTCTTCAGTAACTAACTTGAACCAGGGCACAGGGTGAAAAGCTGGTTACACTCACTAGGCTGGGAAAGAAAGCTAGACCATATTTTACACTCACCCTGCCAATGGTGTAGTTACTAGCAGAACTTAAAGAGCTAATGGAATCAAAACAGACATACAGAAAAATGATACAAATTGTAAGAAGTAGTCAATAGTAACTTTTTTCTGGAGTATTTGTCACTCTCCTTTTTGTTCATTAGAAATATTGTATGTGATAATATTGTGCTAGATGTGTGGAATAGCTCTCAGTCTGGCAACTGACATATCTATCACTGTTCCCTCTACTACAGCATTGACATTGTGGTCTCACTGACTATGACATCATAGATGACTGACCTGGCAGTTACTGAGTGGCCATTCCTAAGCAGCAGTGATGTCATAGTCAGTGAGGTCATAATGCTGATGATGTAATGGGGAGAACAGAGCTAGATATATCAGCTTCTGGGCAGAGTGCTGCTCCACACATCACACTTACTAACATCAGGTAGGCAGTCTTCTAATTAACCAAGGGAAAGAAAAAGTACCTCAGATATAAAAGAGAATGGTTGACTGCTTTTAAAAACTAATAGCAGTTTTAGGGGGTAAACTAGCTCTTTAACAGGGCATGGAAGACCACCCACCTGGCACCTCATAGGCGGGAATCAGGCTTACAACACAGTTGGGGACATAACAGAGGGGATCAAGGACAACACTGGTGGTTGTACTGTCTGTGTAGGGGGTAGTGGAGAAAAAACTAATGAAGTTGCAGAGGGAAAATACTCAGTAACAATTATTGCAGCAGGTCGGAGATGAGGACAAAGTACCTGCAAGGAGAGCAGTTGAGGAGAACAGGTTGCTAGTTGTTAAATAGCAGAAGCACAGAGAGAGAGAGAGAGAGAGAGAGAGAAAAAACAACTATACTGCAGAACCATTAGAGTCCTGGTAGTAGAGTCAAGTATTGGCAAAGCAGCCCTATGGCCTAATGGCAGTGCTTTGAGTTGCCATGCAGGCAACCTGGATTTGGAAGAGTACTCAGTTCACTGTGTGTGGGTTCTGGCACTACAGTGACCCTCTGTGGATGGACCAGGGAGCTTGCCTCTCACAACAAGGACACTATGACATCTGAGGCAGGCACCACTCACACCAAGGGGTGGAGGGATGTGCTTCAGTGAGAAAACTGGGGACAAAGGAATGTGCACGAGCCATCTCTATGATCATCATTGTTACCTTCATGCCATGCTCCATGTGGATTACCACTGTCTGTGACAGTGGGGGAGACAATCTGAAAGGGCTGAGGAGTAGCCAACAGCACACACAGTACACAAATGGCAGTACTAGGTGGTGGCTCAGGGAACAAAAAGTGATATTAAAAAAGAATCAGTGTATGTATGGCATGGCCTGGAGTTTAGATGCAATTTCGGATGAAGAATAGTGGATGGTTTTAGAGTTCTGGCTTAATCAAAAACAAAAAAGTACACACAGGGTAGGTGGTGCTCACAAAGATTTACAATAGAAATTCAGATAGGATTTGGGTACTCACCACCAAAATATCAGGACACCACAGCATGAGTTAATCTTCATATTTTATTGTAAATGCTCATCTTTGTGCTGAACAGACAGACACCTCATGCCCGCCTGATGCCCAGCTGAGCCTTCGATAAAGGACGTGAGTTCAAAACGCGTCAGATGGGCATGAAGTGTCTGTCTGTCCAGCACAAAGATGTGCATTAATCAATAAAATCTGAAGATAACTTATGCTGTGTATCCTTATATTTTGGTGGAGAGTGCCCAAATCCTATTTGAATTTCAGGCATTCTGGCTTACTCCATCCTCATCCACTGCTCTCCATACAGGCACTCATCTTTTCCCTCAACTCACTACATGTCTGCCAACTACTGCTAAGACTACTGCCTCCAGTTGATAATGACTCACTCACTGCCTATATACTGTAGACAGTGCAATTGCTGGTTCAGTTTCCAATCTGAGTTTCTTTTAAAAATGATATGGAGAGGAAATGTCAGTTTAAGAACAGGATTTTTGAAATCAATTGATGTACAGTATGTGTGTATTGATGTTACTAATAAGCTTTCTGTGTGCTGCCTGTGGCAGCTACTGGATCTGGGATGCATTGGCTCTGTTAGCCACTGCTGCTGGGATGCTATGATCTAGGTGTGTGCAAATATCTTATTTCGAATATTCAACTGAGTATTCATATTTGGGGTCTCAAACTTTCAGGTATTCATTATTCATGTTCATATTTGGGTGCTGTGCTTGGAAGAAAAAAGAAAAAGAAACCACCCCCACCCTCCTCTGTAGCCCAAATCCATAAATTCAACCCCCTTCCCCCACCCTTTGTGAGAAATCCAATCCACCTCCTCCCCCCAGCACCCACAATTTTATAACTATGAACAGAAAACTCCCATGATGAGTGACTGGCAGAACCCACCTGTCTCCAGGGCCAGCTGCCATCTAAGCGCTCATTTATGCTTACAGAATAAGTTATTTCCCCCACCCTTCCAGCGCCCTTTGACCACCCTCCTCCTTCCAGCACCCAGTTCCTAAAATAACTGGTCAATACACCGTCTCAAAACGACAAGAAGGAGATCAGGAAAAACCTGCACTCCTCCATGGTGTCTGCCTTCTGCAGAATGAAAGCACACCCATGCTTGCTTGCTCTGTAAAGTGAAACCAGCTGATGACATGATCAGTTCATTTTAGTATCCAGAACTAGCCTGCATGTGAGAACTTTCATTTTGCAGAAGGCATCCAATTGTGAAGGAGGTTGGGTTTGTGTCAGTTGCCTTACTATGATCCGGAGCTGGTCAGTCAGCCAATTATTTCATGAACTGGGTGCTGGGGGGTTGAGGGTGCTGCAAGGATGGGGATGGGGAAATTACTTATTCTTTTAGTGCAAATGAGCACTTAGATGGTGGCCAGCCATGGAAGCACAGGGGAGGGGGGTTGCTTGTCACTCATCTTTGGAGTTTTCAGTTCATGTTTATAAAATTGCATTTTCTGGGGGAAGGAGTGTAGGATTGGGTTTCTAACAGAGGGTGGGGGGATGAGGCTTGAATTTAAGGATTTGGTCTAGGGAGGAGAGTGGGGGTGTTTTCTTTTCCTTAAAAAAAAAATAGTATTTCCCAAATAGAAATAGACACGAATACACACTTAGAAAGGAAGTGTTAAATTTAACTACAACTTAGTTAATTTTTAACACAGCAGTTAGTGCGATTAGGGAAAATGGTTAAATTTAACATATGCAGTGTGTTAAATAAATTTAACACAGTAGTGTGTAAATTGTTCAACACACAAATGTATAGGTTTTACTAACACTGGTATGTTGAATTTTTAACACATTCATGTGTTACAATGTCCATACTGAATGTGTTATTTTAACACACAAGTGGAATTCTGAAGTATATTAATCTCACACTGAATAAAAACACAAGTGCTAATTAAAAAAATTCACAATTCTCTATGAATGAATTTTAACTTTAGAGTCAACAGGCCTTGTCATATAAGCAACAAAACCAAATGCACAGCAGACCTACACAGGAAACAAGCTCTTGTTGGAGCTCATCAATATGCTGTATTTGTATCATGACCTAGTGCTTCGGAGCCCTGAGGGTACTATGGAGGTCTTACTTTTTAATGTTATGGGGAGCCTATAGTAGAGAGGAGAATAACTTCAGTGTCAGTGGCTCAGCAGGTAGCACACTTGCCTCTGAGGCAGGGAGATCAGAAGGCTGTGGTTTCTATCCCCACATCAGGCACTTGGGTTAATATCCCAATACTGACACTGCAGTGCAGCATGAGGGGGGTGCTGCACTCCTGAGGTGCCGTCTTTTGGATGAGACGTTAAACCGAGGTCCCATCTGCCTGGCCTGGTGGTAGTTCAGGTGGATGTTAAAGATCCCATGGCACTTCTCAAAAAGAGTAGGGGAAAATTTATTAAACGCAAAAACTACATATAGAAACAATAATAATGCAGTCCAAAAAGGAAAAAAAAAATAACAACTGAAAGCAACACTCAAAAGTAAAGCACTAGTACAGAAAATACCTGTCCATAACATGCAAAGAAAATACTGCAGATAACAAACGGAAAAGGAAAAACAAGCAAACACATCACACACAACGCAGCAGGACTGACAGTAACCTACTGGGTCCCTGAGGCCCAGAAACAACCCTCACTTAATGGGGGCATCCGAATTTGTGATCCAAGGTAAATCATGCCATTTCCCAAGCCAGATTTCTTCCTGTAATAACCTTCTTTCCTTCACACAAATAACTTTAAGGTCCTTAGTTATTTTCCCTACCAATTCAGAGTAAGTGCATTATTTTTGCTGTAAAGAAAACAAGCATCGAGCATTCCAAATATGCTACTTACAAATGGTAAAAATCAACAAAATCGTCTCACCCTCCCAAACCTTCCAAGAACCTCGGGTCTCCCCATACATAAGATTCTCCCGAGACACACTAGCAAAAATCGGAGCCCACCAAGCAGCAGCTAAAAGAAACCAAAAATCTTTAATAAATGAACAAAGAAAAAACAAATGATCCGTAGTCTCATGTTGAGCAATACATTCTGATCAACTACAAGTCCTCTCCTCCATCTGCTTGTGTTTGTGGTTGTTTTTAACATTAATCTTATCATGGCAACTGAGCCAATGAAGATCCCAGACATGAGGAGGGATCCTGGGGTTACACAGCAATGTAAGAAGAGCCATTCTGTTACTATCTGAACAATGAGCAAAAATCTGAGTAACAGGACACACTGTGCCCAGTAATACATTGTACAAACCTTTCCTTTGCAAAGTAATTATCCTAAGGGTGGTGACCTTCCACTGCCTCAGTCTAGTAAAAGTATCCCTCCAATAAGAAGAGGCAAATGGCAGTTGCTTCACTATCTTTAAAACATTACCCTCCCATAACCAAAACCAGTATTGTATAGTATCAAAAACCCACGGTTCCCACCCTTTATTCATATGAATCAGAAGAGGGTCTAAATTGGCCATAAAAAAAAAAAACACTATTAAAAACAATAAAGGGTGGACCATATTTAAGCTTCCTTGACTAATCGGGAGGTATAAAATATTTTGTTTTATAGGTTTAAGTCTACTCCTCCGAACTGCCTGGGGAAAAATGCCCAACAAGTGGGTTTCCAATGATTTGGGTGGTGGAAAAACATAGCAAAGAAATAAAAAAACTGGAATCAGGAATGTCTTAATCAAATAGGCCCTTTTCTTTTTCCCCATCTTCCAACGATTCCAGCCAGACACCTTGCATTGGGCAATCACAATTTACTTTCCCAATTAAAAACATCCGGATGTTCCACACCAAACTGAATACCCAAAATCCTAATAGGTCCTGCCTGCATCATAATCCCACCCATCGCAGAAAGGGCACCACCATGAGAACCCAAAGTCTTCCCTATGCATTTTTGTAGGTCAAGCTTAGCCCCTGCCACAGTCCCAAAAAGAGAGCATAAGAGTAAGGCTTACAATATGGAGGCTTCATCTTTCAACAAAAGGCACATATCATCCATATAAGCAGGTATTGAGGCGCTCATAGCGCCAATGTAGTACCCAAAGGGGACAGGAGAGGAGAATGTTGTGGCATCCTTAATAAGGGTTCCAAAAAAAAGACGTATAGGATAGGACTAAGGAGGCACCTCTGCTGGACCCCTCATTTAATCCCAACCAGGGGACCTCTCCACCCATTAACTACAGGAAAAACAGTCACATTTTTATAGAGCAATTGGAGCCAATGAATAAAGACAGAAGGGATCTGAAATTTTCCCAAGACGAGCAACAAAAAGTCATGACTGACTGCATCAAATTCCTGTTGTTGATCCAAAGAAAGAACATACCCCTCCAGAAGGCCCAAATTTCCTTTATCAGATACCTCCCTCAATAAGAGTAAATGATCCTGGATGCAGCGACCAGGGACAGAGGAAGTCTGAGCTTCTGAAATAACCCCATTTGCAACAGACATCAATCGCTCAGCCAACATTTTAGATAACATTTTAAGATCGGTATTCAGTAAGCTAATCAGCTTCCAATTGGACAAAGCCCTCCTGTTTCCTTTTTTATATATATAAATCAAAGACCCCATATTAAAATGTAGGAGAATGCCCAGGCTTGGTAACAAACAATTAAATATCACAGTCAGTTCATCCTCTAGTTCAGTAGCTAGAAATTTATACTCTTCAGAGGCAGGTCATCAAGGCCTGGAGCTGTATTATTGTTCAAGGCATGGATCGCCTCCATGACCTCAGACACCTGAATAGCCTGTCCCATCAGATTGCCCTTGACATCAGAAATCCCTGGAAAAGCAACCTGGGAAAGCAAAAAATCAACCTGGGCCATATCAAAAGCCATAGGCCATATTTCACACCAGAATATGCAGCAATCACCTCCATAATCTCGACATTAGTGTCAACCATTCAACCATGGTGATCATACAAAGCTAAAATGCATTTGTTCCCTACCCGAAAATAGCATGATTCATATGGACAAACTGACTCCTCAGGTCCAGATGTACCAAATCATTGTTGATGCTGCAAAGAATGGGCTTTCTCTACATGAAGCATGCATAACTGATTTTTCAAAACTTGAATCTGGGAAACATAATCCTGTTTAGTCAGTATATATAAAGACATAAACCTCTGCAATTGAGTTCTGGTAGCCAAATAATCCTTATAGGCAGACTGACATAAATTTCTATTATAACTTTAAAAAAAAGATCCCAAATCACATTTAGTGTCTAACCACCACTGAACAGCCTCATCATAACGAATAAAAACAGACTTCCTGGCTTTTTAAAGATCAAGAAGAGAGGCTTGAAAGAAGGTTTTCAGCAACAAGGAAGCATTCATCTTCCAGGTCCCTGGGCCCTTCTTAATGGAGGACACCTCCCCCAGCATGACAGACAACATGGCATTGTCCGAACATTCAGCCACTGTCACCGTAACCTCCTGAATGGGCAGATGCTGGGAAATAAAAAGAAAATCAATCCTTGTGGCCAAGGAACCTTTGTGAAAAGTGGGCATATGTAAACCAGTATGAAATCTATACGCATCCACCAGCCGTGCAGTTCCCAGCATGGACAAAAAACTAGAATCGGAAAAATTTTTTGTAGTACAGGACGTCACAGTTTTGTCCTTCAGGAAAGGCTACAATTCAGGTCTCCCCCAAAAATGACAAACTGTGAGGTGTGCAAAAAAGGTTGGCTCAATTTGAAAAGATTCACTCTCAAAGCCTTAGTCTGAGGGGCATAGGCATTAATTAGGCGATATAAAACATGACAAAACTTAACATCCAAAATCAGAACCCTCCCTGGAATCAAATCATAGAGTTTCACCAGCGCAACATCTGGGCAATTGAACAAGATACCAATCCCTGAACGTGCTTTCTGACCAATAGACCAAAATGAAGAGCCGGGGTACCATGCCCTAGAGGCTGGTGCAAGTTCCTGCAAAGAATGATAGCGAACATCCTGAAGAAACACAATCCCCACAGCATGAATAACCAAATAGGAAAAAAAAACAAGTCACATTTATCTGGGTTCTTAATACTATTAACATTAACAGTATGGCATGCAAAATTTGTAGAAAGCATTCAGCAAAGGGAAGAAGAAAAAAAACATCATCATTTCAGGTGTCCACGGCGAACGACCGACTCTTTATGCTCAGTTTTTGCCTTGCACTTTTGAGGACCAGAGCGATCCTGGGGCACCTCCATATCCGTCGTTTGATAAGGAATTGAAGATTATATGGAAGAAGAATCCGAGTCACTGCCCATTTGTTCAACCTCCATCTGCAAAAGTTCATACCGATTTTGAGTGGGAACTGCCTCGACACTTGGAGATGCAGCCCGAGAGGTATCACTCAAACGTTTACTGTGAGTGATCCTGGTTGTCAGAAATGGTTGTCCTGTAGAAGCATAAGGGGGGCAGGTTTCATCACCTCCATATCAGGAGACGCCAGAGAAACCTGTGCAATAGTAGACCGAGGTGTAGCTGTCATGGCAATTGTAGAGTCTTACAAAGGCAGAGATGGACTCTCATCCCTTGCTATCTCAACCCCAAGTGGCGAAACCCGGGGGGAGAGGTAACTCCTCCGTTAGTTGCAGGGGAACCAAAGGTAAGGTGCCCTCCTGTCTGGGTGGTACTGAGACTGTCAAACCACCATCTGAAAGTACAACATCAGGGGCATTAGTGTCATCCAATCTCAGTTCTTCACAAGCAGAAATCCTCTTTTTCTGTGCCAAACTGATGTAAAGCCGTTGTTCAGCACCATCTGCCAACTCATGCTGATTGTGAGTGGCCAACTGGCAAGTTTGGAAATTATGGCCCAGCTCTTCGCACAAGTTGCACCTCTCCTGTTCCACAGAATGGAGGCCAGAATGGCCAAGAGAACCACAGATTGTGCATTTCACCTGGTCACATGCACTACTCAGGTGAGTCACTGAACCACATCTGTAGCATGCTTTGGGTTGTCCAGAATAGAACAGGACACCTCAGTCTCTACCCAAAAAAAAAACTATTTGAGAGGTGAAGCAGACCAGTATCAGGCATTTTCAGCATTACTCACACCCACCACCCCCCGTCCATAAATGTTCAGAATCAATGATAGCCTCGGTGTCCGAAAGAACCGTACAACCGGCTTTAAGCCAGTGCGTCAAATCACTCATATTAACCCCCTCACTTCTAAGAAGAACAGTGATAGTCTTTTGAGTAGGCTGTGACAAGGGCAATACAGAGATGGTGTCCAGAGAGGGGTATTCTTCAATCTTTGATACTTCAGCCAAAAACATTCCAGACCCTGTTGAGTTTTAAAACTAATGTCAAAAATTGTTTCTCCTGAGACATGGATCAAGGCATGTATCTCACGTGCAAAGAATGTGAGAGAATCCTTAAGAAGAACTCTAGCCACATATAATCTATCAGGCACCTTTACCATGCCTCCCAGATATCAGAAGCGAATGGCATTGTGGTGTTTCACTGGGTGCATGGGGGCCCGAGGGAAACATGGTTCAGATCTGTTAACATTCTGGGTGGCCACCACTGGGTAAGAAAGCCTAGGAGCTGGAACCCCTATTGAGGCTGCCTGTGGAACAGTCGGCCCAGAAACAACAGGAGGAGGAATAAATGCAGTACTTGGTAAATGTAATATCGGGTTTTGCATCAGTTCCGACTCAGGAGGAAGGTCCAAGTTATGGGAATCCACCGGTAAAGGGTGAGCATTCAACCCTTCCACCTGTATATCATGCCTTGCCCCAGGAATATGTATAGGGGATGACCCCAAGACCCACTGTCCATTAGCATCATTCTTTTCCCACCCTGCAACCAGTAGGGCTTGCTCAGCAGACCAGGAGTCATCTAAAACAGGGTCAGTGACAATTCCTTCGGGGATTTGTAAATCCGGCTTCAAGGTGCCATACATCTTGCCTGATGCCATACCAGCGGCTCAAAGCCAAGTCCCATCAGAGGCAACATCAATCCCAGAGCCCATGGGGCATCATAGGCTGGGTTGTACATCTGTTTCAGCCAGTCCAGACTCAGTCCCCACAATCAAACCCTCAGTATTAACACAGCATAAAACAGTTCCATCACCAACCTGTAACTCCAGCACAGGAGAGCTCAGCTCAGTATTGTGGTGCATCGTATCCATCCCAGGGTCAGGGGTTGTTTCCTAGGGAACTGCTTGACAGGCAGCAGCAACTCAATCACATACAGGGGATGCAAGCGCTGATGGTTTTCTGATTAATGCATGTCAGGTGGCCGAATGCCGCTTGTCTTCAGCCTTTAGTAAATCCTCCACAGTCAGACTAGAGAGAACAAGACCACTTTCACTATCAGGTTGGGCTAATCCATCTCACTTGCAATGCAAATTCTGAACTGTAGAGCCATCTGTATGACCAGAAACATCCTCTGGTACCAATACTTCACAACATTGTTCCATAGGGGTCTCAAGCATAGATGAGACAGGGGAAGAGACCATCTCCCCTATCTCCACAGCCTCCAGCCGAACTCCTTCCACACCAGACACCATCTTGGATGAAAAGACCAGGATGTGAGGTTCCCCTACCTGTGAGTAGGGGAATTTTTTTTATTGAAATCATAACAAAATATTTACAAATCAGTATTACAACATACAAGAAAAAGAAAATTGAAAAAAAAATTTGTCATACAATGTCTCTTAAACAAAAAAACTCACCATAACCAAAAACCATTCCCCATCCCCACAATAAATGTAAAAGAATATATAAAGAAATCTTAAGAACTCATATACAAACAGTATTTTATCATACAGAATAAGAAAAATATAAGAAATAGCAGCATACAACCCCCAAACGTACTATCTAGTATTACCTCATACTACTATACGAAACATGAAAAAAAGATCTGTATACCCACAAAAAAAGGAGTGAAGTTACCAAGATACTCTAACCAGGACCTCCCCACCCATAGACCATGGAAATATACAAACATTACAAGGTAGAGACTAAACCCCCCCTCCTCACTCAAAAAAAACTTTGAAATCCTGCCCTAACAATAATAGTCAAATAAAATCATAGCCTTCCCATAAACCAGCCCAATAGCCTGCACTATATTTTGTCTGTTCTATATGTTGTAAATGTCATATATCAAAAGACATCATATACAATAATTCTTCGGGAGAAATCGATTGCTGTTGTAATAACAATCTACATCTACTGATCCACAACCAATATAGAAAATACCCATGTATTATTCTTAGGGTACTAAAAGTGCTAGTAGACACAGGACAGTCAGAAATACCATAAAATAATTGCTCCAAATTTGGAGGAATGGGAACCTTACATTTCCAATGGTGTTTTACCACATCCCAAAAATCAATCACATACGGACATTGGTAATATAAGTGCAACATGGTTTCTAATTTTAAATCACAACAATCCCTTGGACAGTAACATTCCTGGAGACTCTTATGCTTCTGCACATTCACCCTGTTACATTTACTCTGCACATTCACCCTGTTACAGTATGTAGCCCTATCCAAACTGTATCCCAAAGATGATGCAGTATACGCTCATCAGTGATGTACTCTGAAATTCTCTGTTGGTGACTCAGAGAAAATCCAGAGGAAGGTGAATCTAAAAAACACCTTTGTAAAACATCTCTATAAAGAGCTTTCCTAACTAATTGACCAACCAAAGTCCACCCAATTTGCCAAATTTTAATTTTATCAAAAACTCATTCTCATCGTGCATCCAATCTTGAACGTCTCTTATTTTTATGCTGAAAGGAATTAGATCTCCATTCCAACAAAACCACAGGCAATCAATTATAAACTGAAAAACTCCAACTTTGTGAGCAACTATTTAATAATGGAATTATATTACTATATAGAAAAATTGTAAAGATAAACAGAACCAGTTGTACCATATTAACTCCAATATCCTAAACAGACAAATAAAGAATGGTTCACCGGATGGGATTTAACTGGCTCCCCCAAAAACAACGAAAAAAACCAGCTCATTAATTGGGTTTCCAAATGTTCTGATACCAAAAAAATAGAACTCAATAACAGAAAAACAGGAAGCAAAAAGGTCTTGATCATATAAATCATTTTTCGTTTTGACATCTTCCATCTGTTCCAACCTGCTACCATCATTTGACTTTTAGCCAAAGCCTTTTGCCAATTATAGACAGCCATATCTTTACCCCCAAAATAAATCCCCAATATTCGGCAGGAGACCATATCTGAAGTAAAACCTCCCACCCTCTCTTCTACATCCAGAAAACCACCAAGACTTATGCAAAGAGTTTTTTCCAAATTAATCCATGCTCCTGTGATCCTACCTATCTCCAAAATCAAAGTATGAGCTGCCATAATAGAGTCTCTGTCTTTTAATATCAAGTAAAGATCATCCACATATGCCACTACTTTCGAACCATTCTGAAAATCCCCTCCTATTCCCTCAATTCTGGGGGACCTGGTTAATAGCTGTAATAAAGGATCCAATGCAAAAACATATAAAAGAGGACTAAGTGGGCACCCTTGACGGACCCCTTTACAAATCTGATGGTGTGACCCCAGCCACTTATTCTCATATGGTAAGGCATTTGCCAAAGCATGACATAACTTTAACCATTGCACAAAAAGTTCTGGAATACCATATGCACCTAAACAAAGCCACAAATAAGCATGAGAAACTTCATCAAAGGTGTTAGCCTGATCCAAACTAGCCAAATATCCCAATTATGGTCCACCTCACCTATCCCACCCTGAGTTTCCAACACTTCCTGGAGAAGCAATAATGCATCCTTAATGCGTTTTCCATGAACCAAACAATATTGATTCTCACTAATAAGATCAGGGATAACTAAGGCAAGTCTATTCCTTAACAATTTTGGAAATATCTTGAAATCCACGTTCAGTAACGTAAGTGGTCTCCAGTTATTAATATTAGCCTGGTCTCCTGATTTATACAAAAATATCATTAATCCTTCATACATCTGTAATGGTAAAAACTTATCATCAAGAAACAAACTATATAAAGCCAATAATGTTGTTGGCACTAACCTCCAAAGAACTTTATATAATTTACTTGGCAAGCCATCTGACCCAGGAGAAACATTCCGCCAAAAGCATAAAATAACCCTTTCCAGCTCTGCCAATGTAAAGCCCTCAAAGTCCACTGCCAGCTTAAAGACAAACAAGAAAGATCTGCTGCTTGCAGCAACTGTGGCAAATAAAAAAACGAGTCAGCAACCCAGTCCCCAAATTTCTGCTCCACATATTCATCAATTATCGCATTATACCTGTATTATCCCAAACTCTTGCACCAGTTGAAGAAATCAAATTCTCAAAAACCCATTTTTCCCTTCAGTCTTTACAAGCCAAAAAAGGATTGGCATAGGCTGTTTTCTCTTGCGTACCAAATAACTGCTCTTTTTGCAAAGAAGCATATCTGTTATATTGGTACTCAGACATAGCATGTTTTATCCATGAAATCTCTGCAGTCAAATTGTCCTCCCCCTCCTCCTATCTAGATAACAATTCACACAACATTCAAAAACAAAGTTGTTCCTCCTTCTTTGTCCTTACCCTAGATTTACACAGAGTCTGAAAAAAACTATCAAACAATGTTTAAAATCATCCCACCAATTCCCAGTATTGTCATACAGTATAAAGTGACCTTAGTCAATTTATCATTTATTATAATCAATAATTCTTCCTCAATACCTGGTAACAGTAAAAGGGAGGTATTAAGCAGCCACATCCCAGAACCACTCACTCATCTTGGGGTGTTCTCAATACCTATCCCAATGAAAGAATGGTCAGATGTCTCCACCGGCAGATTCATACATTTAGCAATTACCAAAGTCTTGTGAACAAAAATAAAATCTATTCTGGAATTCAGAGGACCTTTGGAAAAGGTCAATTTAGCTTTCAAAACACCTCTAGCATGTGCATCCACTAATCCTACCTGAGTAAGAATAGATTTTAAAAACACTTTATCACAATATTGCTTCCCATAGTCAGTTCTCTGGTGGCAGTTAGTATTAAAATCGCCACAAAAGAAAATCTGTCGACTAGTGTACAGATAAGGTTGTAATTTTTTTAGCAAAGCTATTCTTTGCATCTTTGACTGAGGAACATACAGTGAAATTAATCTACACTATAGGCCATGAAGATCTATATCCAACTACAAACTTCTCCCTGGTTCCACATCCACTAATCGAAAAACTTGAACATCTTGTGTCATGAAACATATCCCAATCCCACAACAGGCATCCTCCCCCATAGACCAATACGTTTGACCCCATTGCCAATCTTTGGTTCCCTGGGCCACATCACTTAATGTATGCAACCTTGTATCTTGAAGCAAAAACACATCATAATCTAACTGAGACAGCACACCATAGGTTGCTAAACGTTTAACGAAAGAGTTTATACTATTAACACTGAAACTAGCAATGCTTAAAGAAGAGGGTTCAGGGAGGAGGTTTTATAATTTTCCCACTAGATCAAGTAATACACTTCATAGCATCCAAAACCTTGGCTTTCCATGGGGGCAATTTTAAACCACCTAAAGAAGCAACATCCACCTCTTGACTAGCAGCCGAATCTGTCAAAGAGTTATATTTTTCCATTTGATCACCCCAAGAGGACAGCAAAGTAAATCTATTAGATAAGTGTAAAGGGCACAAAGGCAGACAACCACTACTTGGCACCTCCATACCCTCCATTTCTAAATGCATCTGGACCCCTTCTTGGTCTGGTAAACTAATCTGGTGAAGCAGCCCATTATCAAAAGGCAGGAAAGGACCTTCAGTGTGACTTGGGGCAGATGAGGATGCAAGCAGTAAACTCCTAGACTCCCGTTGAGGGGAACCAAGCGGGGTTATATATGGGGTCTCCCGTTTCACCACTCCCTCACTATCCAAAGAAAGCTCGGTAACATCCTGACTTCCAGACTTAAAAAGCCCATTCCCTACTGGGTTGGAAACCATTCGAGATGGCAAAGTATGTTTTCCATCCCCCCTCCCCCTCTAAATATCCTACCCCATCATCCACCCCTCCCTACACTTCCTGGCTCAAATCCTATAAAAGAAAAGACCTCCTGGCTTGAAATAGAAAATACTCCTGATCAGAGGAGTCATCTGAATCCTGAGTAGCCCATGGACAATCAGCATAGGAGTGACCTTCATCCCGACACAAATGGCAAACAGGAGGAGTAACACGCTGGGCTGCAGTGTGACCCAGTACCCCACACTGGAAACATTTAACTTGATCACAGGAAGTATTTAAATGCTGTAAGGAGCCACATTTGTATCAACATTTGGGCTGACCAGCATAAAAAACAATACCCCATCCCAGCCCCCCAAAAAAAGAACTAGGCAGGTGCTGAATACCCTCTTCTGTATGAGTTAATTGAACCCGTATTGTCCCCCCCCAGTCCAAAAATCATTCTCAACCATGATGGGTTTAGGATGGTCATACATAGTACACCATTTTTCCAACCAAAAAACAATATTTGCCACATTCACACCCTCAATGCGAAAAAGGATAGTTACTGTTTTAATTGTTGGTTTAGTAATTGGGATAGCCAAAAATTCTCTCCAAACCTCCAAATCTTTCACATCGTAATATTTTTTCAAAAATTTATTTAATGATTTCATGGTAACGAAGCTGACATCATACGAATGATCTCTAGGGGGATGTATGAAGACATACAGTTCACCTCCACTGGTGTAAAACCCATAGAGTCTACCAAAAGGTTTTTCCCAACCCAAATCCTATCTGGGACCACAGGGGCTTTGTCTTTGTAGCGGAGCCTAACCAG
Source organism: Neoceratodus forsteri (assembly GCA_016271365.2). Taxonomy (NCBI): domain Eukaryota; kingdom Metazoa; phylum Chordata; order Ceratodontiformes; family Ceratodontidae; genus Neoceratodus; species Neoceratodus forsteri. The sequence continues at coordinate 1,843,135,020 of CM057449.1, forward strand.
AAACTGGTGTTTAGCCACCTCCGCAAGTTTACGAAAGAGGCCTGCATAAGTTGTTGGACCTGTAGTCAGCTTGGGAGGGGAATCCCCACCCTCCCCATGTCCAACATCCAAACCCTTCGGTGTTAATAGACAGAGACAATTGCTGGAGTGTCAACAGCCGGGGGGTGATCTATTGCACATATTGTGGACCTGCCCCAAGATTCAACTTCTTTGGCAAGAGATTCTGGTTCTTGCCTCTTGGGTTCTCCAACAGACCATTCCCATATGCCCCCTTTTTGCTATCTTGGGGTTAAGAGGGGTAATGCCTAAATTGTCACTGTTAAAAGTTAGATGGTTGGCCTTGTTAGTGTTACAAACCAAAAGAGCTATACTAAGCCAGTGGAGGTCCGTGGTGGTCCCTACGGTAACAGCTATAATGGGGTCTTTGTCTACTCTGGCCAAACTGGATAAGATATCCCATCTTCAGAAATCCAAATTATCCTTATTTACAGCCTGTTGGGACCCATACCTGAGATACTTGGGGCAAGTCCCTCCACCAGTGGGAATAGGGTGAATATCCTTAGTTTCCTCTGATGGATGTGCAGGTAGTCAGATGAGGTGGGCCTCGAACAAAGGTTTTGGCAATGGTGCCCTATGTCTTGTGGGGGATGAATTATTTCTGGAACTGTAACTGATATTCTTGACTGTGTCTGGACAGGTGGACATACGGAAAGTTATTTTAGGAGTACAGATTTAAGTTTGAGATATTTTGGTATCTTTACAGGATCCGGTGGTCCTTGCAGAACATATCTATACTCTAAGTCATAGTGCTCCGAATGCCTTGAAATGGAACACTCCTGGTGGCAAGTATAAAATTACTTCGGTAGAGTGGTATATCTGGCAATGTGAAGGTTTCGATCTAACCCCAAGGCTTTGGTAAGTACTCCTTATATGTATAATACTGAGAGGTTATGTGGTACCCGTGGAGGGCCTTGTTCAACTTTGGGGTTTGTCTACATATAAACAGAACATGTAACCCAGTAGCAATTCACCATTCTTTATTCTATGTGCTGTAATGTTATGTTTATATAGGTCACTTTTAAGTTATACTTTGCTGTTTTCATCTGATAACTAGACGGTATACCACCCCAGTAGGTGTGGGCAGGGTCAACTGTACTTTCACTACTGATCACTGGATTTTGTAATGTGATTTTATGTTTCATTTTTTTTATGTTTTATGTTTAGAAACATTAATAAAAATTATTGCAACAAACCCTCCGGTGTACCATTAACCCGAATAGACAGTGATACACTTGGTTCCCCTTCACAAAGCAATTATCCACTCTCCTTAATTGGAGAAACAACAGGCAAACTCACAGTCGGGAGAGAGAGATAGCAGCAGAGCTGTGTTCCTGCATACATTCAGCAGCTTCTGGCATAGAAACAATATCTTCAGCCTCCTTCTGAACATGCGGCACCACAACCAAAACAGGCGGAGGCTGAACACCAACAGGAAAACTGACAGCAGAAGAAATTATGGGGAACACCTCCAAAACATTCTTTGGCTCATTTCCAGTACTCACAGAACCGGGCAAAGGGATTGCAGGATCCGGTATCCAACAGCCATCCTCCCAGAGCCATCCCGCTTGCTGCAACACTGCTCCAGGAGACCAGTCAGGTAAGGAACATTCTGCAGCCAACTCCACTTGCAAGAATGGGATAGGGTCCTGTGGTAAGATCTGAGCCCCAGCAGGAGTAGAGGATGGCACACCCAAAGGTAGCCACTTACTCCAATCCTGCGTTGGGTTCGCCATAGAATGTTTCCGTTTGTTATGTTCAGCTTCCAGTTTTTGGTGACACATTTGAAAATCATGTTCTGCCACTGATATCAAATACAGTAACTGTAATTTCTTTTTGTCTAACTCAGCCTGTAATTGAAGTTCAACAGTAGTGTCATTCATCTCTATGTCAGTGGAATCTTCTAAACCCAAAGCCAATGTATGATCACAGCCAGAATCAGGCTGGCCTTCTCCTTCAGATGTAGAAGGCAGTATCAAGAGCTCTGGGGTTCTTGAAACACAACCATCCTCCTCCACTACCTCCATCAAACTGAGATCTGCCATCCCTGCAGACAGATGGACAGCGCCACCTGCCTACAGAGTAGGGGAATTTCCCTGGTATCCTGGCCAAATTTCCCCCCATTCACTAAAATACTACCAACTGCTTAATCTGGTTCAAAGTCAGTTGGCATTCATCTGTATCCCTCTGCCCCGGGTTGTGCCTGAAAACAGGCAGAATTTGTCTAGTGCACTTACCCGGTCAACAAAAACTAAAATAAAACTACAAAAGTTAAGAACCCCAGATCAAATTCCCTGGGGCAAATGTTACTCTGGAAAGGTATTGACCATGCAGCCAAATATGAAGAAAAACACAATTGCAAACACCAAATTAAGCAAAGCATCACGGGAAGTATATGCAAATTGACATGAAGGAATTTACACTGGCTCAACTCTAAAAAAGTATATATTTTAACATGTATAGATACATTGTTAAAGCTGTAAAATAAAATATAAATCACAAAACTGCTTGCAAAAACATTTTAATTAATTACTGTAATACAGCACTATACCATTTCTGGGTACAGCTGATCAACTAAATTAAGTGTTATTTTTTTAACACATTTGTGGGTTAATATTACACACAGTGTTAAACCATTATTTATAAACTTACAGTGTAAAACATAACACTTATGAAGTGTCCTTTTTTACACTGTAATTGTGTAAATCACTGTTTTCATAAATATGACACAATTGTGAGTTAATGTTTCACACACTGGCTCAGATATTCAAATTGCGCCAGGCTGTGGCGCAAGCTTGGGCGCAGCTCAACTCGGCTGCGCAGGGATGTGGACTAAGCAATATTCAAAGGAGCTGCACCATGGCTCAGCAGCTTTGAATATCGCACTCTGGCCACCCCCAGTGTGCATGGTGCAGTGGCAATGCGGCAGTGCAAGTGGCCAGAGTGGAGCATGGGGATGCGCTAGCACAAGTTCCATTGTGCCATGCACAGCACCCATGATATTCAAAAGTTGACATGCAAATGGAGCCATAATTTATGCAAGGTGCACATGGGGCCATTTGCATGTCATTATGACCCCTTTTGCATGCAGATGCGCCACTACCCGATGACTTGCGCCTGGCGCCCTACCAGGCAGCAGCCGTCGAGGACCGACACCCCCTGCTGCCTGATCGCGGGCATCTGTAAAAATAAAAAACCTTCCTATATCCCTGGTGGTCCAGTGGACCACTACGTGCCCGATCGTGGGCATCCGCCCAAAAATAAACCCTTCATTCTGTTGTGGTCCAGTGGACCGCTTGCCATCGCGGCATTTGTAATGGAACTTGACCATTCCGGTGGTCCAGTGGACCACCTTCTGCCTGATCACGGGCATTTGTCGAAAAATAATCCCAGCCCTGGGTCAGTGGTGCCTCCCACCTGCTCACTGAGCCCCACCATCCCGCTCTCCATCGGCCGGTGGTAGCAGCCTCACCTGCCTGCCGCCTCGGCCGCCCACCCGACTGACACCTGGTAGGGCTTACACCCATTGGTTCTGGCATGAGCCAATGAGCGCAGCTTGTGTTCATACTATATTCCAGATATGTGAATGAATCATTCACATATCTGGAATGTGGTATAGTATGGTAGCACGCCCATTGGCTCACACTGTGAACCAATGGGTGCAGCCCACAGAGGTGTCAGTCGCGGCAGCGGGTGGCAGGCAGGGTGCCGCCTCCGGCTGATAGGTGGGAGTGGGGTGGTGGGGCTCAGTGGGCGGGTGGGGGGGTACCACTAGACCACCAGGGATATTGGGATTATTTTTCTTTGACAAATGCCTGCGATCGGGCAGAAAGCAGTCCACTGGACCACTAGGGATATTGGAAGTCTATTTTACATTACAAATGCCCGCGATCAGGCAGAAAGCAGTCCACTGGACCACCAGGGATATTGGAAGTCTATTTTACTAACATACTAACATACTATTTGCCATCAGATCAAGCCTTACGGTCTATCGAGTCTGCTCAAACCTCAGATCCCTAGTTGGGTGCCAAGGCCCCCCCTTGTGTTCCAGAAACCCCTATCATCCTTTCCCACCCCCCTGGGCCAGGCCATCATCTGATACATCCACTTTCTGTGTCTGTCCCACCCTCTCTTGAAGCCCTCCACTGTGGATCTCTGAACCAGCTTGCCAGGCAGTGCATTCCAAGGGTCCACCACCCTCTCAGTGAAAAACCTCCTCCTCTTTTCCCCCCTCACCCTTCTCCCTTCCAACTTCAAACCATGTCCTCTGGTGATACCTCCCTGCTTTAGTCTAAAGATCCCCTCCATGTTTACCCTATTTATTCCCTTGAGGTACTTGAAGACATCAATCATGTCTCCCCATCTCTCCTCTCCTCCAATGAAAACAGGCAGAGCTCCTCAAGTCTGTACTCATACGTCAAATCCCCTAGCCCTTGTATCATCTTAGTTGCCCTCCTTTGTACTCTCTCCAGGAGCTGTATGTCCCTCTTCAAGTGTGGTCTCCAGTACTGTACACAGTACTCAAGGTGTGGTCTAACCAGTCCATGGTACAGCGGCAGAATCACTCCCTTGCTCCTAGAGGTGATCCTCCTTACGATGCATCCCAACATCCTGTTTGCCTTGCTAGCTGCTCTCCTGTACTGCTCAGAGTTATTCATACATGCATCCACCATGACCCCTAGGTCTTTTTCCCCTATTGAGGCCTCCAGCACCTCCCCTCCCAGGGTGTATCTGTGTTTAGAGTTTCCCCGCCCAAGATGCAACACCTTGCACTTGGTGATATTGAAATTTAATTTACGTGTGTGAGCCCAGCTTTCCAGGGTGTTCAGGTCCCCTTGCAGGGCCAACCTCCCCTCTTCTCCCTCAACTACTGCTCCCATCTTGGAGTCATCAGCGAAGAGACTCATTTCACACCCTATACCCTCCCTGATGTCCGATATGTATGCATTAAACAGGATCGGACCAAGGACCGAGTTCTGCGGTACCCCACTACCAACCTCTCTAGGGTTCGAGAGCTCCCCACAGACCACTACTCTCTGGGTGCGTCCAGCTAGCCAGTTTTCAATCCATCTGACCATCAAAGGGCCTACTCCTAACCCCATCAGTTTCTCCACCAGACCATTGTGGGGACAGAGTCAAACGCCTTTGCTGAAGTCCAAGTATAATACATCCACAGGCTTTCCCTGTCCAGTTCTGCTGTTACCATTTGTAGAACTCCACAAGATTGGTTTGACATGATCTACCTGGCACAAACCCATGTTGCCGATTATCCAGACCTCCCACCTCCTCCAAGTACACCCCAATTGTTCCTTTAGTATACCCTCCATTAATTTTCCCACCACCGAGGTCAAACTGATGGGTCTATAGTTACCTGGTACTTCCCTCAACCCCTCTTTATGGATTGGCACCATGTGCCTCTCACCAATCCCTAGGTACCCTCCCTGTCTCAAATGACCTGTTACATTACTAATGCCCGTGATCGGGCAGAGAGCGGTCCACTGGACCACCAGGGATATTGGAAGTCTATTTTACATTACAAATACCTGCGATCGGGCAGAAAGCGGTCCACTGGACAACCAGGGATATTGGAAGTCTATTTTACATTACAAATGCCCGCGATCAGGCAGAAAGCAGTCCACTGGACCACCAGGGATATTGGACGATGCTTTTTTTTTATACAGATGCCCACGATGGGGCATGGGGGGCACCGCCAGGTGCAGCCAGAACTCGGGTGGCCACCCACAGGTGGCAGCTGCCATGTTGCCCCTTGCAATGCAGCAGCTCACCTGTGGATGGCCATCAGTTGTTCCTTTTTTTTTTGGCATAACTTTGTGCTGGCACAGGTAGGGGTTGCGCATGCATGGCTCTGCACATCCAGGGCTGAATATCGGGCAGTGCAGGTTATGCATGGGTACACCCCCCCTACCTGTGCCTGCATACAGTACTGATGCACTCCAGTGCATCGGGATTTGTGCCACGCACTTTTCCCTTTTGAATATCATGCCGGGGTGCATCAGTGGGTTGTGCATGGTGCAACAATGTTGCACCATGCGCAACCCTTTTGAATATCTGGGCCACTGTGTTAAACAGTAATTTACAAATTTACTGTGTGAAAAAAAAATAACACTTCATTTCTTAGAGTGTAGTGCCACTATTCATATGTGTATTGAAATAATGAATAGTGCATTATTCATGGTATTCGGGAAATACTCTTTGTTACTTGAACACTGCTACTGTTTTCCAGTTCCATGTCAAAACAGTAAAGAAATAACGGCGACTGCAATAAGGACGAAGTCAACTTGGCAACTGCTAAAACAGCAACCATAAATTATGGCCACTGCAGTAACGGTGACAACTGCATTTAGGCAGGGGGCTTTGTCCCCTGCACTCCCCTTACTAATACTGTATAGCCAACTCCGAGGTCTTGATGCCTTGGAGGGGGGGGGAGTCATTGTTGCCATTACTGCAGTAGCCGTAATTTACCATCGCCATTTCAACAGTCACCAAATTGACTTTGCCCTGAAACGCAGTCGCTGTTATTTCTTCACCATTTTGATGTGCTTTCCCCATCAACCAACCTTCCCCCAATGGCACTTACAAAATGGATGCCAGAGATTCTGCATTCTGATTGGAAAACCAGTACCATGTATCATGAAATTAAGAAAGGGCAACTGCCAGTTGGGCACTTGTTTTACTTTTGAGGTACTATTCTTTTTAAAATAATTTTATCATTTTAAAATCAGAAAAACAGATGCTAAAACATCCACTTTATAAGCACATTAACACACTTTAGGGTTTGTGGGCTGTGCTCTTTTAGCTCACTCAGTGGATGGTTCACCTTGTGGTTCCCACACACACACATTTTGGGTTTCTGGAGCTCATCTCCCACCCTGTCATGTATTATTCTTAACTAATACCACATAGAGTATGCCTCCATCCCCAACACACTACATATGGCTCTGTTACCACTCTACACCCACTACATAGGGCTCCATTCCCTCACACACCCATATTAAATGTGGCTCTGTTCTCCCCGAAAGGAACATATGCAGAATAACGGCGGGGGGGGGGGCAACAGAGTTCCTGTTGCTTGGCCCCATGACATTAATGGGTTGTATTTTCTGTATTTGTGGTCAGTACAGATGATGGCTCTGTTCATTGGCTGTGTCCTATAAAGAGGGGAAGTGGTGGTGGTGGGGGTTACAGGTCTGCAGTGCATTGTTTCCTGTTACATTCATACATATGGGGTCTGGGCAGACATTTTATGACTTTTCATTTCAGCTCTGTAACATACTGTGCAGTGATCAGGGGATATGTATGTTATAATTTTTTTCTGCATGGCCATTGAATGGGGGTCTGTTTGGATGGGGTGTGTTTTTTGCTTTGCATTGTTCATCTACTCTGTTATTAAAGGGTGTTTTTTTTTTTTTCCATCAATCTCCTATCTGTGTCTTGTTTGGGTCAGTCATTTCATGCACATGCCATTAAGGGGAACATATTTGCTGTTTCTGTACATTTGCAAATCTTGTTCCAAATGAGTTGTTGCTTTGGTGTTTGCATTGTTTTTCTACTCTTTCTATCTTTGTTACTTGTGAATGCTGTTTGTTTTCTCACTCAGGGCTGGCACTAGGATTTACTGAGCTCTGGTGCAAGACTGTGAAGTGGCCCCTCCCCCAGCCTCCCCTGTAACTCTCAATAAGAATTAAAAAAATAATTATTCAGTTTAGCAGCAGCACAACTCCTCTGCTCTCTGTGATCTCATCTGAGAAAGAGACCACTGACAGTAAAGTCTCAGGCACATTTTTTTCTTTTTCTTTTCTTTTCCATGACCTGCCAGTCCCCTATCCCCCCAAATAACACCCCAAGCTGAGGCCGATCTGCCAGTGTCCCACACCAGTGAATAAATTAATTGATCTCTCCTCCTCCTCCCTCCAGCACGTGGGCTTCCTCCCTCCCTAGTCTCTGGACTCCCCTTCTCCCGGTTCCAACTTCCTGCCAACCCAGCCAGCCCCACAGTCAATACTACTGTTCAACTTCACTTGTGTGTTGTCAGAGTTATTAGAATAAGTTTATAATGTTCTTTCAACAGTGATACAGAGAACTTGTAAAAACAATTATTGGTAGCAGAGCAAGATGAGCCTGACAGTATGTGTCCGAGAGCACACAAAGCCTCAAGCACAGGAAGCAGAGTAGGAACGCTGTTCATTCAGCTTGCTTAATGCTTGCCATTGGCATCGGTACCACCCAAACATAAAAACATGACTGACCTGACAGCAGCAAGCAAGCCAGAAATCCTTCATGCATGCCAGCATGATGCCAGCAGTCTTTCAGAAAGACAGAAGACTTGATGGGCTGGTCAGCAGGATAAGCGCAACTTTGCAAGGTGATGGCATGGTCAGAGTGGAGACATCTCAGGGAGGAGGAGAACCAGTGAGATAGGTCAGGTCCAATCAGTACTAAAGGAGGAAGAGCCAGGCATTCCATCCAGTGCCAGCAGGTATGGTTCATGAGCGTGCGTCCCCGCACCACCTTGATATTTTAATTTATTTAAATAGAAGGTGGGGTTAGATGATGGCAGGCAAGGGTGGGGTGGGTGCAGGCAGGGCAGAGATTGGATCCAAGAGCTGAGTCAGAGACAAATAAGGAGGAGGGGTGGACAACGAGCACAGTGCTGTGCCAATTTCCATTTAAAAATGACAATTTTTGTCCGATGGGTCAGAGAGGTCTCTGTGCCCCCTCGAGCTCTGGGACCTGGTGCAGTGGCATCCCTTGCACACACCCCTGATGCCAGGCCTTGTTTCACTCTTACACTGCACCTCTTCCAATACACCTACTCCTGGCTTTGCTCCCTACTTAGCATGCACAAATGGATATCTGTGCCTTACTTTGCTCATCTTTACAATATGCTACCCATTATCATTCCACCTAGCAAATCATTTGCATGTACAGTACATTTCTTTTTTCTGTCATTTGCTTGTGAGGAAGGTATTGCATGCAGTATCATAATCTGATTTACTGTACTCTCCAGATCTTTTTAATACTTGTTATTCTTACACACTGCAAATGTCCATATATTTATATTAGGAGGATAATAATTTTGCACTCTTGGATCTGATCTAAGTCTTATAATGCAGAGTTTGGATTAACCAGACCCTACAAATTTTGAAAGGCTGTCCCACTGACCTTTAGTTTCACATGTACCCTTAAGCTGTAAAGTTGTACAGACTTCCAGTTTAACAGATGGGTGACCTCAAGTTTGAATAATGAAACTGACATTGAACTTGGACACGCTCTAGTAGCTCAGCTGCAGTACTTGACTGGAATATTTTTGCCTCTTATTTGCTAAGTTATCAGCTGCATATTGTGGTTCAAACACTGTTGCTGGGAAGAACAGATGCATCAGTTCATGTCCAAACTAATGAAGTTGTTATGGCACGGTGGACAACATTAGACTGAAATGAAAATGAATGTCATATTAAAATATATGGAATCCAAGTTGCTTCACTGTATAAGCAAGTTTTTTTCACACTTCAGGGAGCACCAGAATCTTGGCACAGTGCAGTTAATGGTAGTGCCCCAGATGTACTTGCCTAAATGTAAATTAAGAAAAAAGGCAGTGTATAGATCCCGGATAAAAACATAGTATCCATTTTCTCTTTTATGTTTATAACACCCAGACAGACACACAGACAGAAGACAGATACTGTTGATCATACTGTTACAGTTACTGTATCTAAAACGGGAAGCTAAAAATTATCTTACTAATCAGTCTCATCAAGTCTAAATATAATTGTCCCTTAGCAAGTATTCTTCTATACCATCTGGCGTTCTTGAAGTATTAATCATGAGGCATTTGGATTGTTCAGTTTTCAGTAGTGACCTTCTGATTGTCAGTAAAGTAACTGTTTTAGTGATGTATACATCTGATACAGTGCAGTACTGTAGCAGTACGTGTCCTGCAGACCTTCAGGATCTGTTAGAGTCTGATTACAATACTGTGTAACACCAGTTCTCCTTAAACTAACTGGTCATAATCAAAAACCAAAATAATGACACTGGGCTCTAAATTAAAAACTCAAACTTCTGAAAATCTACTTAACCATTAACAGGATAAATAATATAACCCTGGATTCAGCTGAGCCCTTTAAATATTTCGGGAGCTTATTAAAGTGAAGCCTAAACCTAGGAATGAATAGTGATCGAGTAATGGAAAAAAAGTAAGTTCAAAACTTTTTGTTTATTTATTTTGAAGTTTGATAACCCAAGGACAAGCAATGTCCATTTTCAAGGAGGACCCACAAAATAAAGAAAACACATATATACAAAGTGCATAATAAATACAGAGCATCAACTAAACAGGCATTGAAACAATTAGGCAATAAATAAGTTTGAAAAAAAAACCAACAAAAAAACAGCTTTATTGAGAGAATCGCTATTGTTACAAGGTACACATCCATATTAGTGACATTTAAATGCAATAACATTCCTGACATGAAATAGCAGTCAAAGGACTGAGTTATATTCTTCCACCATAGAATAAGTGAATGTACTTGACTCCATTTTCTTTTCTAAAGGGAACAGTCAAAGATAAATTAGCTGGAGATCACATGATGTCTGCAGTGCCATAGCAGCTCATCTTTGGAGCTCTCTCCTCACCGTTCATCCACCTGCCAAAGATCCAACTTTTTGGACTCGTTAAAACTCCAAAGCTGCTCTGATCTATACTTTAGCACCTGCTGAATCCATCTACTAGCCTAGCTCACATCATGATTGGTGTTCTTCGCCATGATGGATATGGATACCAGTCAGGCCCCACTGAAACACACGTGTCCATCTACCATGCAGAAGGCTGCAAAAAAGAACAAACCTCAATCTACACAGCAAGCTAAATCATCAGCTTCTCCAGTGACTCCAATCCTCCTGACAGAGGACAAGTTTCTCCAGGAGCTGGCACCTTTCAGGGATACCCTTTCAGAAATATCTGCAGAATTTAGATCTCTCCATGTGGATATGGGAGACCTGGGCAGAAGAACTGGGGACACTGAAGCTCATGCCACATCCCTGGAGGGATGGAAAGAGTGCACAGAGCCCAAAATTATAAAGCTCAGGCAACTAGTCCAAAAGCTACAACTTAAGACAGAGGACTTAGATGGCTGCTTCCACCGAAACAATATTTTAATATTTGGTCTATCAGAAGGGGTGGAAGGCACCTCTACAATTACATTCCTAAAAAAATTAAATTCCAAAAAAGTCAGCACCCAGACCAAGCCAAGTATATATATAAAATATTTATTTTAAACAAGTGCATCAGTGCAAGCATACCGGTTCCTAAAGCATAATGCTCACAGACATAGAAAAATCATCTTACGTTTTGCAAGGCTAAATGCCAAGCTTCATCAGAGATAAATTACATACATGTTTAATGACCTTGAATAGTACTAAAAACTCATGCAACCTTAACCATAGCTATTAAAACGTAATGCATTCCTCCATTTATTTTCAAGGATAGCACTTAAAAAGGTCCATCAATTAGTACCCACAATCAATAATCATTTAATCAATAATTGAATGTATGATCAAAATACCAATTATGCCAATTATTTTTAATTATGACAATTAGAATGAATGTTCATCTATTAATTCATTGGTACCTTCATTCATTAAGTATTTGATCATATTAGGCTACTATAATCAGATTATAGATGGTATCTAATTAAAGATTAGAATTTAAAATTAACTAATTACAACAAAGAGAATAATGTATAGTTCAGTGGGTATTACCGGTCAGTAATACCATCGAGAGGTTCTGGACATGTATAAACCTTGAGAGCGAAGCTCGAGATGGTATTGCTGACCGGTAATACCCACTGAACCATATATTATTTTTTTTAATATATGGATCCGACTGTGTTTTGGGGTCTTTTGAGATGGGCGGTTCACCAGTTCGGTTAAGGACTGTCTGGGTGATGGTGAACTGCTGCACTGTCTCACGCTGTCATTCCCTGTATCGCTCGTTGTGTCACTTGACTCCTCCCCTCACCTTCCATGAGCACAAACATGACATAATGTTATTAGTAGGCATTCCTACCTTTTCCTGCTGTTGGGAAAACGGGGAAACGCAGGATTAGGTAGATAAATCCATTTGGGGCACAGTCTAAAAAAAAAACCTGCAAAATACAGGGGAATCTCTAGTGTCTCGCTAAGCGAGGGATGGCTGCCATGTTTTGAGATTTCTGTCAGACCGCTCAGTAAGGGAAAGTGGTCAATCGAAAGGCACACTTCAGAAGACGTGGGTAGGGCATTCTAGCGCATGCGTTGATGTCTTTTGGTGATAATACTATTGTTCATGAGGGCGCGATAGTATTATCACTTTGGAATGATGCTATTATTGGTCAGCAACTGTACTATTTCGACTTTCTGTGCAATGCTATTACCGGGATTTTTTTGTATGCTATTAAATTGCATATCCATATATTAAAAAGCATTAGAGAACGATTAAATAACATGGTAAAAATGTTAGCACAATCTCAAATTAATAGGGATTATCTACTATAACACTATTTACCTAGTTATAACGAAACATTGGAGAGCAATTAAATAACATAATAAAGATGTAAACACAATCTCAAAATAATAGGGAATATCTACTACAACACAACTATCTTTTTCAAAATTTAGCTGTATGAACACACAAAGCAAGTTAGTTATTTATTTCTACATGCTATGTATTATTTATTATAAACTCCCATTTATTTTTAAAAAACATTGAGTCTCTTAAAGAAATGCTGCCAAATCAATATTTTCATTAAGTTCAAAACCTTCTCTGGATTTAAGCATAAATATCCAATAACTCTCACGTTGTTCTATTTGTTCTATTTTTCTTTTTAAATCACCCCCCGGTCCTACTCTTACTTTTTCCAATCCAATGAATTTCATATCATGTTTTACTCTCACATCGCTACTTTTAGCTATATGCTGTACAATAGCGTATGATATATCATGTTTATCTATAGCAAGTAGGAATGCACCTATCCTAATCTTAAATTCATGTATAGTACGTCCTACATAAAAATACCCGCAAGAACACTGTAATAGATACACCACTGATGTAGTATTACACAAAATCAAATCTTTAATTTTAAATGACTGGCCTGTAATTGGACTATAAAAATTATCATTCACCAACAAATGTGAACAAAATTTGCAATTTCCACATCTTTTCGTTCCAAAAGGTAATGGGGCTGTCCAAATAGTACTACTTTTATTTTTATCACTATCTGGCAAAAACAATTTAACCACTTTATCCTTAATGGTTGGAGCTTTTGTAAAAATTACTCGTGGAGCATCACCAATATGTTTAGAAATGTTTTTTCATCTGTTTTTAGTATTCCCCAATTATTTTGTAAAATCTTTTTTACACCAGCACATTTAGTACTAAACTGCATAACAAAACCAACTGATCTGTACTCATTATTTTGTTTATGTTTTAATGGTTTGGGAATTAGGGTAGTAGTTCTATCCATATTTTCTACTGTTTCAACAGCTTCTCGAATCACTTCCCTACCATATCCACATTCCTGAAAGCACAATATCTGTTTATCTTTAAATGTATTAAAATCTTGTCTCTGTGTGCAATTCCTTAAAGTTCTGATCATTTGCCCCTTACATGTATTTCGGCAAATATGACCAGGATGGAAACTACTTGACAGCAGCAAACTATTACAGTCAGTGCCTTTAGAAAATAGGGATGTACGAGTCTCCTTACCCCCATTCATTTTAAACACCCTAAGATCCAAAAAATTAATTGCATTTTCATCTACAGTTAACTTAAAACGCAAATGTGGGCTCGTGGTGTGTAACCAATCAATGAAATTTACAAGCATTTGTCTCAATCCCTTCAAAACAATGATAATATCATCAATAAAGTGATGCCACAAATCCAGAAAATGAAAGTATGGATTTTTGGCATCGCTTCGTATCCAATCTAACTCCCATTTACCCACATACAAATTGGCATAGCTAGGTGCCATGGTGGCACCCATAGCAGTGCCTTTAATTTGTCTGTAATAATTACCCTGGAACAGAAAAATATTTGATTCCAAAACTAACTCAGCTAATTGTACCAAAAAGCTAGTGGGTATGACATGGGGAAGGGGTCTTAAATCCAAATAATATTCCATAGCTTCCAAACCACCACTATGTGGTACATTGGTGTATAAAGCATCCACATCTAAAGTGACTAACAACACTTCCCCTTCAAAGGAAATTGACTCTAGGATATTAATAATGTCCATAGAATCTCTCACATATGAAGGTAACTGTTGCACGATAGGCTGTAAAAGTGTATCCACAAACCTCGATAAAGTATTCGTTAACCAACCAATTCCAGAAATAATAGGTCTACCTGGGGGATTCAATGACTTTTTATGTATCTGTATCTATTACATTCCTACAAAAGCTTCTGACCAAGATAGTGGTCCCATCTCCCCACAACCTGACCTACCTACTTGAGTGAGCTCACTGTTCTCTTCGCCCTTTCCCAGTGGATTCTGCCTCCCTAGACCTGTCATTGCCAGGTTCCTGAACTACCTCGAGAAGCAACACATCCTGGTTAAAATTAAACAGCTTCAGTCAATCCTCTGGGAGGGGAAAAAGCTTCGGGTAACCCAGGACCTGCCACTGGAAATCAGACATAAAAGAGTCACTTTCCACCCAATTGTCGGCAAGCTTATACTGGCAGGCTTAAAATTTAAGATGGCCTACCCTGCTTACCTTCAGCCCTTTATTGCAGGCTCCTGGTTATTATTTGACACCCCTGCCCAGGTATCGAAGGAATTGGCCTCTTGACTACCAGACCTATTCAAAGACCCATGATCAAATGATTGCAACATTAGTGGTTTGGCCTCTGTGCCCTCTGTGTTCACGCCTGTGCGCTGGAGTGCTGGATAATGTAATTTTGAATTAACCTTTGGTCCTTTGACTGTCTCCCGAACGGACACCCTTGGAGTGCACCCTCAAACTGTTGTCTCTCCTTGCAGCTTGAAGTCTCCTAGACCTTGTGGGGAATTGGGCTCGAAATATGTTTTGGAACTCATTTCTCCCAATGCCACTCGATACAGCCTACAGGAACTCTGGACTAATCCTGGTTGTCCTAGGGGGTGGATTTATGTGGGACTGAGTCCAGTGGCATTTTCTTTCCTACCTGAACCAATTGGGCTGTATCATGTAGGACTTTTACAAGAGCACATACAGTTCAATTTTGGGTCTCAATTTTATTTAATTTGGGTTCCCAGTCGCCAAATCGGCTCTCTCACTCCACTTGGTACTTTTAGTTTTCTTCTGCCATACGAATGCTGAAGGTGCATCTTCAGCCCGGTTTGCCTGGTGAAATCTCCTCCCCGTGATATGGCTGGTCGCTCTCCACTCCCTTCTAACCTCTCAGATTTTCCTCCTTCTGGTCGAATGGATCTCTAGACAAACTCCACTGTCTCCCTCCTGATCTCTGTATTTCTCTCCTCATTCTATCTTCTAGCCTACTAATGTTTCTCGCTTTCAACCCTTTACCTGCTTGGTTTTCTCTTTCTACTCTCATCCCACGATTTGAGCACCATGCTAGCGCAACACCAGCTGGGGCATGCACCAAGACCTTCCCTAGGCTATCGCAATCAGGTAGGCCTAACAGCCCTCGTGCAGTCCCATGATTTAATATTTTATCTGTTTTTGCATATATATATGTGGTGACATTATACATAGATGTGTGGGTGGGTTTCAGGTCTGTACCAACAACTGTAAGGGCCCCCCTGCAAAATATTTTGTGGGGCCCACTTCCTCACCAATAAATGTTAAATAACCATTAGCACATATGACATTTTTACAGCATAAGTATTTTTTGTATCAGTCCTGCTGCACAGTTTGTCCAGGCTTCCCCCAATCCCCCATGCTGGCACCATGATCTAAGAACTGAACAATGTAGTTAGTTCCAGCTCCTCCTGGGGACACCAGCACCAAGATTAGACGTTTTGAGTAATGGGCTCTATTGCGTCTTTGTTCTGTACTCCCCCCAACCATGTGAAACTGGAGTTGGAATCTTCTGACACCAATACTGATGAACCCAATTTCAAATGGATAAGCAATTTCCAATGAGAAACTTGCAAGTTTGTCTGTAAAAAAGGGTTTTCTTAACGCTGACCTCTGAGGCAGTGGGCTCCCTAACAGTGTGAACCCTACTGCAACCGCAGCTCTTGCACCCCCCTGGTCACTGCCCTGGTAGGTGGATGGGGGGCCCAAGGTGTGGCTTTTCCTGTGGGTTGTTTTTCATCACGTCCTGGAGTATAGGGGGTGGGCCCTGTATACCATTCTAATTGTTTTTTCCAAACAGCAACCAAGTGTATAGTTACTTGCCCTGTGTCGGGGTATGGGAGGCTCCCTTACTTGCTTCAGATATGGGTTATATCCCCTCACTGTCCTGCCCATATTTTCCTCACAGGGGTGTATTCATGATGGCTGTATTTACTAAATGTCAGAAGTTCCAGGGCCTTGGGGACATAACCCTCCTCAGTTTTGAAATGCTATAGGCCATTAACTACCTGGCTTTCTGTGAGGGCCTTTGTACATAGTTCTTGTTGTGGGGGAGGGAGGAGGAGTGAGTTGGTCTTGGAGGGGGAGGGAGGGGAAGCAGGACAGGTTAAATAGTCTTATATCACTTCTGAACTACTGTACCTTTCTCACTATGGGGATAGGGGTTAGTCTCACGATTTCAGTCTATTCAACAATTGGCACTGTTCATCTAACTAATTGCTATGGGCGAGAGGGTGGGTGGTCTCCCCATCGAACCTCTGCAAACTGTGTTTTGGTGGGAAACTGGTCTCTGAGCTGTATATGTTTTTTTTGGTTTTGTCAATCATTCAGGCTTACTATCCATACCAGTTTTCTATTTGGTTCAGTCATCAGAGGATGGGGAAATTAGGGGGTGGGATGGAGTGTGCTTGAAGTTGTTTAATTACAATATTACCCGGACCGATTCTAATGAATATGGCTAACAACTGAATTAAAGTTGTGTCTTGGAATGTTAGGGGTCTCAGAGATCAGCTCAAGATGCATCAGGTATTAAAACATCTCTCTTTCCTTAATGCCCAAATAGTGTTTCTGCAGGAAACCCACCTCCTCCTCCATGAGGTGGTTAAGTTTCGTAGACAGGGGAATGGCCAGGTATTCACCTTTGGGGAATCACCCTACAGTAAGGGAGTAGCCATCTTAATAGACCATTCTGTCTCCTTTCAGGTAGACCATACTATTTTGGACCCTCAGGGTCATTATGTTTTTGCTACAGGTCTAATTGAGCGACAAGAGCTGGCTTTAGGTAGTGTATATGGTCCGGTGGGTGGCAATCCAGATTTGTTTATGGAGCTAGTTAACAAACTGACTCCTTTCCTTAACCTTCCCTTCATTCTTGGAGGAGATTGGAATATCTCTCCCACTCAAGACCTCGCTTGTTCATCTGGCTCCCTCAGGCCCTCCTCAGCCACACAACAAGCCTTGAGGGAGTTCATGGAGCTTTTGGGGCTCTGTGACCCCTGGAGAGTCTCAATCCACTATCTCGCAGCTACTTTTTCTATTCAATGGTATGTCACACCTCCTCAAGAACTGATTATGTGCTTACTAGTTTCTCCCTACTTCCTGGACTTTGTAATGCTGGCCTTGAACCTATTGTGATCTCTGACCACGCAGTGACCTGGCTGTTACTTACCCCAAACTCTAACCAACAGCGTGATAATTCATGGAAACTTAACATCCAGCTTCTCAAGGACGAACAAGTGATTACTATAATTTCTAATCTAATTAAATTTTTTGTCACCACTAACCAGAACACTGTTAAGAGACAAGATCATGAATGGTGTGTCCTGAAATGTTTATTGTGGGGCGAAGTCATCCGTCTAGCCTCCACTCGGAAGCATCACAGGGAAGCGGAAGCATTAGTGATCCTGGCCTAAATATGTACTCTGGAACAATCTCTTTCTCCCACATCCTCTCCGTAGTCCTTAAAGACTCTACTAGCCCTTCGAGACAAGTATGCTGCTCTCCTCCAAGAGAAAGCCGAATATTCCATTCTCAAGACTAAGTCCAAATATACTGAACAAGGAGAAAAGGCAGGGCATCTGCTTGCTCTCCAACTTAGGCAGCTGGAGGCCTCTAGGATTATTCCTTCAATTACCACCCCAGATGGATCCTTAAAAACACTTCAAGGGGAAGTGGTGTCTGTCTTTGAGAATTTCTACTCTACTCTATATGGTAAACACCCTTTGCCACTGACCACAGCAGAACTGTCATCATATCTGGACTGTACTCTACTACCCTGCCTTATGGATCACCATTGTGCTTTCTCTCAGCACCTCATTCCCTGGCAGAAATAGAAACTGCAATAAAAAGTCTAGCCCTAGATAACGCTCCTGGCCCTGATGGATTTCCTTCAAACTTTTACAAAATCTTCCTTAAAGACCTGTCCCCTATCTTATTTCGACTCTATCAATATATGTTCTCCACTGAAGAGCTAGACCCCTCACTTCTGAAAGCCACTATAATCCTCCTTCCTAAGCCAAACAAACCCGTTATTGCCCTGTTTCCTTACTAAACTGCAATATCAAAATTCTTGCCAAACTCCTGACAACCCGAATTAAAGAAATATGGTCTGGGATAGTAAGTCTGGAACAGGTGGGGTTCATTCCCAGGAGATCCTCCATGGACCACCTCCATAAGATTAGTCACTTATTTCAGGCCGCCCAAGCCTCCCCTCTCTCAATGGCCTTAATATCTCTCAATGCAGAGAAGGCCTTTGGTAGAGTGGACTGGTCTTTTTTGTGGCTTACACTACAGAAGATGGGCTTTCTGACCCCATTTCTTTAATGGCTTAAAATGATCCATTCCTCTCCATCGACAAAGATCTACTACAATGGTGTCTTTTCTTCTCCTTTCTTCCTAAATTCTGGCACACCTCAAGGCTGTCCCCTATCTCCCTTCCTCTTTAATCTATATCTTGAACTGCTTATTCGGCACCTCAAGTCCTCCTCTAACATAAAAGGCATCCCCACTAGCAACCTCTCCCCCTCTATCTCAGTATATGCGGATGACATCCTACTTCATCATTCTGATCCGGTTCCTTCTTTCACTGAGGGCTTAAAGGTAATTGACCAGTTTAGTCATTACTCTAAGTACAAAGTTAGTCTCAGCAAAACTGAAATATACCCCCTCAATCACTCTATCAGCAGTCAAGACTTTGCTTCATTTGGTATGCGATGGTCCTCTTGATCTCTTAAATACCTGGGCATCTCTCTTACCTCCGATTCTTCTCTTCTGGTGAAACTGAATCTTGAAGTTTTCCTGGTGGTGATTAGGCAAGACTTAACAAGGTGGAAAGATCTTCCTCGCTCATTGTGGGGTAGAATTAGTATAATTAAAATGAATATCCTCCCTAGGATATTCTATCCTTTAAGCATCCTTAATATCGTACTTCCTCTCTCCTTTACCATCCCCCTCCTGCTACACCTGGTCGGCCACTCCTTCGGGTCCCCCAGTGTCCCTCATACTGCATGCTCTCCCTCATCCCCAGCTACCACTCACCTCAAATCATGATTCCCCCCGCTAGGTAACCCGGCGTATCCTTTCGCCAGATGGGTTCCTCTCCTCCGAGGGGGAAGGCACCAGTGGAGGTGGGCCAGCACGTCTGTATTGGCCCGGGGTGTCACTGAGGCAGTGGTGTCAGTTGGGAGGCCTGGCAGTAGTCAGGGACCAGAGGGAACATCATTCAGTCGACCAAGGCAGTTTCCTGGTTTACTCCCCATGGAATGGCATGCCACAGACGTCAAGGTGCGCACCGGCATCCGCCACTCCCCCAGCAATTTCACCTCAAGTGTCTGTGCTGTGCTTCCAGCCTCTGTCAGGGGCCAGCAAGCACCAAGGTGCAACCCCACCCTCCCCCCAGAGAAGGTGAGCCATCCTGGGATGCTCCTTTCCTTCTCCCTGGCCAGCTCTCCAGTGACCTGAGTCCATTCCCAAACCCGGGTCACCAGTATCGCAAGCGGAAATCCAACTGCTGCACCGATGGGCTGGTCCCCACGCTCCTTTTTCAAACATATTCATTCCTTGACCACTTCCTTCATTTGGCTGGATAAATAACCCAGACATTTGTATCTTAAGTTGAGCCTTCCCAAAGATTTTGGTGGACTCCGACTTCCTAATTTCCTATTCTATAACTGGGCCAGCCATCTCTACAAATGCAGAAAGTGGTTCTCTAATCTCCAGTTGGCTCCTGACTCCAAATATACCCCTGTCTGGTTACAAATTGAATCACAACTTTTTGCGCTCCACAACCTTTCATCTACTACAATTCTTTTCGTCCCTTGGAAGTTCCTACCAGACATAGTAATCGCCTGTCCAATTGGTATCACTCTTAAAGTCTTCTCCCAAATCTGTGCTTATCTAAAAGTCTCCCTTTCTAAAGATTCCATATAACCTGTCTATTCTAATCTAAATATTAAGATTGGAGAACACTCATTGACTTTGGGTTGGCTTCCCTTACCACTGAATGTGAGGATTGCAGATTTTTACTTTCAATCCTCTCTTCTGAAATCCCCAGAGTTAATGGGAAAATTCCAGCTGGCCCTATGTGCAACTTTAAACTTTACCAGATCTGGCATCTGATATTGCAACAATTTGGACCCATTCTGAAGCCTTCTGGTCTCAGAGACTTCCTCACCCAGGTACAAGAGTGGGCCATTTAAGCCCTGTGGCACATCTGGTCTGTATCTATGATTGCTTACCACCCACCCATCTCTTTCCCCAGCTGGCTCCTAGGTACCGGAATCCTTGCTACCAGGGGTCAGTCTTAACAGGCCATGTCTTTGGAAGGATCTCCACACTTACTTAACCCAAGACTGGTTACAACTCACACAGTATCATATCCTAAACAACATGTATTATACCCCAGTCAGACTAGCCAAGATGGGTCACCTCCCCTCCCTCATTTGCACTAGATGTGGAAAAGCAGATGGCACCTTTCTCTATGTGTTCTGGTCCTGTGAGAAGGTATCTTCTTTGTGGGTACAAATAGAAGAACAGAGTGACCCTCTTTTGGGATTATCTGGCCTTTTTCCCCCCAAAATATGTATTATTGGTGACTATTGTCAGATCCCAGTCAAAGAGAGGAGATACCACATGGCCCTTATCTCTTTGAGGGTTATAAAAATGGTCCTTAGACACTGGTTGGATTAGACACATATTTCATACTCCGAATGACTGCAAGAACTTTCTTTCGCTCATCAGTCTGAACATGATTGCCAGCATCCTTCCTCACTTACCTTCATTTAATAAGAAATGGGGCAAACTTCACACCCTTTTCATATCCTGAATTCTACTGAGTGTTCTCTAATTACCCCACTTCAATGTCTAAAGGTATTCAGTATGGATGTCAGTTTGAGGGCTTGATTCTAAATGGGTTACTCGGCACACTCCCAAGAGGGGAGATGGGTGGGGAGGGCAGGAGAGAGGTGGTTACCTTTTTTGTATTTTCTTTGAGTTATTTTTTCCTGACTAATGTACACTTCCACTGTCCTGTAAATGGTTTGTGTATGTTTTTCTTTCTAAAAATTTGAATAAAGCTGATTTAATTAAAAAAAAAGATAAATTAGTAGAACTATGGGTACCATATACAGGCCTAGTAGTTGTAAACCAGCTAATCAGGAAAATAAGGCCAGGCCCCAGAACAGTTTTCCATGTAGTCAATAATTCCAGGTACTTATAGTGGTAGCCATCATAATCTTCTGTGTTACCACAGAAAAGTTTACTTTATGGGTATTGCAATACAGCACTTCACCCTTATGGTAGTATCATTCACGGTACCCCATAAGCTAAAGTGTTTTTTAGACTTGAAAAATCTCATCCATCTTCAAATACAGGAAAATATATGTATGTGCTGAACTGGAGCTAGATTTCAGTATCAGTAGTTCACTATAGGGATGGGCTGTGACCTGGTTCTGATTCTAACTGATTCTTTTTCCCCAAAAGGTTCTGATTTACTCTGATTTACTCTGATGGACTGTAGACCTTTTTTAGTCTATCTGAGTATGAGAAATGCATCAGTTTTAGTCTTTTAGATTCCTCTGTAAACAAAAAACAACTTTCTAAAAAAAGAAAATTGTGTCTGTATTTTCGAGTCATTTTTTAAGGTCAGCAAGAAGCCAAAAGCAAGAAAATAAATTAACTGTTGTTCTTGCAAATCATGTGTATCAGCCACCACATGGCATTCATAGTAAACAGTAGGCTGGATTCCCAAAACTCTTGAATATCCCACAACTACAGGAAAAACTCAGCTCAAGTTCTTTTTTCCACTTGCAGAACCACAATTTCTCCCACAGCTACAGTATTCACAAAAGTGGAGCTGGTTTATGACTGGCTCCATGATTTATGGCAACTTGTGAGATGTGTTCCTGTGTAAATCCCTGCAGCTTTGAAAAATGTTACAGCCAGTGGGACCAGCCATAACATCTTCCACAGTTTCTGCAGAAGTGAATAGCAATCTTCACTGCTGCAGAGACTTCTGTCCGCAACTAGAGTTGCAATGTGGGACATACTCCCAAAAATGGGAATCCAGTCCAGTGTATGAAGGTCATTTGGAGCTTTGCAGTGAAAGGAGGAAGTGTGTCAATTGTTAGTCCAAAAGACAGAGATAGAGTGAGAGAGAGAGAGACCAACTAATTCAACAGCAGAACGACAACAGCAGAGTGAAGACCTTCAGTGAGTCTGGCATGCTTTTTGCTGGGAGACAGGCAGCATTAGCAGGCTATGTGATGGGGCCCCAGTCATCACTCCCACCCTTTTGGCTTGAGATGTTATTTTTTTTATTTGTAATTATTTTGCTTGCCTACTTTGTGTTATAACAAGCATCATGGGCTCCAAACCATCCTACACACTCCTGTCTGATGGGCCAATTACTTTCTATTACATGTCTTTTGTAACTTATGTGGTTGACCTTTCCCTCCCCCACCATTGCAGTTTTTGGATATATCCTACAAGCTTCTACAACTAATAATTGCAGTCATTTTTTTTATAGAGTTGTTTGGCCCTGATTGCCGCCTACTCCTGCCATGAAACCCACCTGCCAGTCCCCAACCCTGTTGCAGTTCCCTCTGTCATCAAGCTGATGGGGATCTGCACGGTGCAGGACCCAAGGACTGCAGGGTCCGGCACTCATGGCCGCCATGCATGCACATAGGTATTTTTCCTTTGTGTTGCCCCCATGCCCTGTTTGTGTTTTTAACTTGCTGAATAAACAAATCACACTCCACCTGGGTTCCCAAACTGAATGTGAAAAATACATACAGCATACATATGATGTCATCATATACACAGTGATCTCAGAAGAAGGGATATTTTTTACTTGATCTTATTGTTATGGTTGCTGATCTTTGTCCTCTGAATTCAAAGAAATAATCATTAAATTAAAAAATATCATCACCGTTGTCTTTAAACACCACCAAGGAAGCACCCTTGTTAAGAAACACCTGTTACAGCTGTTCATTGTCATCGCTTTTATTTTCCTGCTACTGTTCACTGAACAGGTAAGAGAATTTGTTGAGACTGACTTTTAGGAAGGTAAGGCACTCTACATTTTTAGGAGCAAGCCTTGTGTGGTCAGCAGAGACAACATTTCCAGCTGTGTTAAATACACGCTCATAGTAAACGCTAGTGGAAGGGCAACTAAGAAGCTTAATAGCAAAATCAGATAGTTCAGCCAGATGTTTTTCTTTTCTACCCAGTACTCAGTAATATTAATGAGTGGTTCTCATAAATATTCATCCACAGTGTCAGACAAAGACAAAGAAGGCAGCTCCATGTGAGACACACCTGAATTATAAGCTTCTGTGAGCTTTGACCAAAAAGTGTGAATCATCTGCATGCTTTTCAGAATGACATGCCTTTTTCAAGGGTCATGAAAGAGGACTTTGTGTAGGTCTACCCAATGTTGGTGAATGAGTACATGGTGGCATTAAGTGGAAATTATTGCTGTGACCACCAATAGATGTTGCATCATCAGATGCAGTATCCACATCACATGATTTATTTGTATTGTAAAATACAATTCCTTCCTTTTACTGTGCAATTGCTGAAATCAGCATGTTTTTTGTATCTGAGAAAAGAGTCACCAAGATCTGAAAGAGGAAGCTGTTACAACTTAAAAAGAAGTTGAAAAAAGTGGAAAGAAGAAAATATTTGTCTGTCATGATATTGTGAAGTCGGCAGTTTTGGAATTGCTGTATCAGTCAGTCCATAAGGGAAACACCAGATTTGTCTCCTTTTTAGTCAAAACCTCTACGCAGTCTCCTGAGTTCCTTGTTCAATAAATTTCTAATGGGAATAACCTGGCTCAGAGTAGCATTCTTGTTGCTAATCTGTTGAGTTGTTTCCTCAAAGGGAGTCAAGAGCAATGTAAGATGCTCCATGAGGCCCCACTGGAATGAATTCAGCACACCACCATCTGCTACGTTGTGCTCCATGGTATATTCATGGACTGCCTTCTTTTGTGTGAGAAGCCTCTCATGCATATGAAATGTTGAGTTCCATCTTGTCAGAACATCTTGTTTTAGTTACTTTATTGGCAAGCTGTTTTTTATTTTAGGTCACCCAAGATACCATGTGATTTTTACAGAGTGACTAAAATTGCCCTAGATTTTCCTTGTAGCTCCCACTAGTATTACTATACTGTTGTCACTTTTAAAAGAAAGCTCATACTAACAGATTTAATGACTGTGCAACGCACAGAATGTGAGCAAAACCAACATATTTCAATGCACTAAAGATACTGGTGCCACTATCTGAAACCACATATTCAGTAGTGAGTCCCAGGAGCTCCAACCACTCAGACATTTTGTCAAGCACCTGTTCCAAAACATTGTCAGTGGTGTGATGCTTACCAAACATGCGAATGCAAAGAGCTGCCATTTTTTGTCTACCTTCCTGTGCACTGCTGCTTGTGGTGGTGTTTGAAGACAATCATGACACCCAATGTGCTGTAATGCACATATACTCACTGGTTTAAGACCTCATCCACATGTCTGTGGTCAGGTGTGCAGAACCACACTCACTCTCTTGAAGAGCCAGTTTTATTTTACTTTGTATACATTCATACATTTTGGGAACAGCCACAGTCGAAAAATATGTACGGCTTGGTATGTTGTAACGTGGAGCAAAATATTTTAAAAGGACTCTAAAATTGTCATTTTCCACCACAGAAAATAGTTGCAGGTCCTTGGCAATAAATTCTGCTATTAACTGATTCATATTTAATGTGACTTGATGTGATCTACTGTAGGCAGTTTTTTGTTCAAGCATCACAGTAATGGTCTGCTGTTTAATTCGTGCAGGGAGTACAAACCATTGGATTGCAGTGGCAAAACTGTAGCTCGTCCAAATATTTTTGCCAGTGAAATTGAACATGTTTTTTTCTGCCCTGTCTCAGTCTTTTCATCATCACTAATGTCTGTAGGATTATTTTCATCAGAGATAGTTTTCCCTTGTCCAGGACTGTTGCCTAGCCAAATGGCTAGATGTGCTCTTTGCAAACGCCTTTTTAGTGATGTTGTCCTAAATGTGCCCCTCACTTTCCCCCTGCTAACTTCCTGATGACAAAAGGTGCAGACAGCAAAACATTCATTTTGAGGACTTATACAAAACTAGCGCCATACAACTGAGGTGGAATGTTTTGTCATCATGCCAGGAACTGCAGCAATTTTGGTGGCAGTTGTTTCTGATCCTGATTCATGCACACTGTGGCTGTCCCCAGAAGAACTACTATTATTATTACTGATTGTTTTTCCCACTACTGGCTGTGGCTAGTGGTGGTGCTTGCTGTACGTGTTTTTTCTTTGTGGGTGGAGGACCCAGGTGGAATCCTGTACTTCATCATTATCACATTCCAATTAATCACTTTTGGAAGAGCGTAACTGTGATACATCATGAACATGATCTTGTCCTTGTACATTTACAACCTTTTCTTCATCAGAGACACTGCTTTCTGATGAAAAAGTTCGCTATGCAGGAGTGGCATATTGTGGAGTGCCACATCTAGTGGTACTAGACAGCTTTTTCCTTAATTATTGACTTTCTAGGTCTAAGTGTTTTTGCTGCCTGTTTTTGTGTTTCACTTTTATCTGATTATTCTGGCAATGCCAACAGTGTTGCATTACTTTGATCAGGGGATTCGCCAACATTCTTTTCTTTTTCTGGTTGTGTTGCTTCACTTTTTTGCTGGTTGTGTTGCTTCATCTTTTTCTGGCTGTGTTGCTTCACCTTTTTCTGGTCGTGTTCCTTCATCTTTTTCTGGTTGTATTGCTTCATTTTCATCAATTAAATTAATGATATCTTCAGCAGTGAATTCCCCTTTTTTTCTGAATTTGTCTTCAGGAAACATTTTTATTGTTACATGTACCAATTTTAGCCATACTGCTGGTGTTAGCCACATGTTCCATTTCCATAACAGACTCTTATTCTGAATCCATTTTTTTTGTGGTCCAACTTAATTGCTTACTTAGCAGTATTAGTTCAGATGCAGAGATGGACAACACAGAGTCTGAGAATTGACCCCACACATTCACAATCTGTATGGCACTATGATGAAGTAGTAGTTCAAGCACAGAGATGGGCAACACAGAGTCTGAGATGTGATTCCCCCTTCACAATATGTATGGCACTATGCCCTAGTAGTAGTAGTTCAGGCGCAGAGATGGGCAGCATGGAGTCTGAGATGTGATGCCCCTCCTTCACAGTCTGCATGACACTATGACCTAGTAGTAGTTCAGGCACAGAGATGGGCAATACAGAGTCTAAAACAGTATGACCTTTCAGGGCAGCACAGAGATGGGTAACACAGAGTCTGAGACTTGGGTGATACCCACTCTTCAAAATCTGTACGGCAAAATTAGCCCCCCCCCCAAATTACTGAGGCTCTATGACCTTCAGACAGAGTCCTCCTGTTCTGTCTGACTCTGCTCCTCTCAATATTTTTTGAAATTTTTCTGCACTTTGCTGTTGTCTGGTACTGAATTTGTTGGTCGTTCTCTCTCTCTCTCTCTCTCTCTCTCTCTCTCAACTCTTTACTCTTTCTCTCTGACTAATGAAAAATGGGAGGTTTCATTTTTTTACTGTGTAGTCTGCAACATCTACACTCTACTGTTGTCTGCCATTTAATTCGTTGAGCTCTCTCTACTCTCGCTCTCTTTTTAATGAAAACTTTTGTTTGTTTACAGAGTACTCTGCTGCAATATCTATAGTCTGCTGTTTAATTCATTGGTCTCTCTACTCTCCCTCTGTCTCTCTCTCTCTCTCTCTTTCTGAATAAGGAAAGAAGAAAATAAAAAATGTTGTTTTGGTTTTGCAATTATTTTGGGGGGGGAATCTCTGCACACACACACACACACACACACACACACACACACACACATATGACTGTCGCCTTTCAATGCAAAGCCCCAAATGGGCTTGATACATTGTTTCCTAGAGATGCCCTGTGGTGGCTGACACACCGGATTGGCTAGAACATGAGTCAAAAGGTTTAAATGCTTCCTTGGCAAGCTTTTAAACTAGCCATGGGGGGAGGTGCTAATAAGAGGCAGGAAATTTCAAGCCTCACCCCACAAAACATGATGGGTAGTAAGGTAGACACTGAGGTACAGTGCTCAACAGAGGGCAGGACAGGGGTGAATGGAAAAATAGACAAGGGCAAAAAGAGCAGGCATGGGGGGAAAAAAGGATAAAGCCAACATCAAATGGAGGGCAATGAGTACTAATGCCCATAGTCTGGGAAACAAGCTTCCTGAGCTAGTAGCCTTGATGGAAGAAGTAAAATTGGATATCGTGGCAGTCACAGAAACATGGTACATGGGGAACCATGACTGGGATGTCAGCATACAGAGGTACACAGTCTACAGAAGGGATAGGGAGGGGAAAAGAGGAAGTGGAGTAGCTCTATACATAAGGGAAGGGATCAAAGCTACAGAACTAAAAAGTAAAGGGGGAGGACAAGAGGCACTCTGGGTCACCTTGGAGACAGGAATGGCATCACAATCCACACAGGGGTTGTATACAGACCCCATCTCAAGGGAGGAAGTGGACAAGAAAATGATAGAGGACATTCTCAAAATGGCTGAAAAAGGGAGATACTGTTGATGGGGACCTGAATATGCCAGATGTTGACTGGATGAATGTACTGCAGCCACATCCAACAGCAGGGTCATTCTCGATGCCCTGCAGGGGGCAGGCCTTAGACAGCTAGTGTTGGAACCCACTTGGGAGGGAGCAATATTAGACCTGGTACTCTCAAATGGAGAGAGGATCACAAATTTAGAAGTCAGTAGACATCTGGGAACAAGCGACCACTGCACAGTGTGCATCACAATAAGCACAACCATGGAGACAAGCCACACAAAAACAAGCATACTGGACTTTAGAAGGGCTGACTTTGGCAAAATGGGTGAATACCTGAGGAATGCACTAGCAAATGGCCAAAAAGGAGGGGTGGAAGAACAATGGAGAAAAATCAAAACTGCCATCATAATGGCAACAAGCCTTTGTGTGAAACAGATAAAGAAAACAAAGTGGAGTAAAAAAAACGCTATGGTTCTCAAAAGAGGTGGCAGGAAAGGTTAAGGAGAAAAAGGCTGCATTCAAAAAGTATAAGGCATCACAGAAGGAGCACGACAGGGAACTGTATCAATTAAAGCAGAAAGAAGTGGGGAAGGCAGTCAGAATAGCAAAAGCCCAAACTGAGGAAAAAATAACTAATTCAGTTAAGAAGGGGGATAAAACCTTTTATAGGTACATTAGGGAGCATAGAAAGGTTAAGGGAGGAATAGTGAAGATTAATAAGGGAGAGGGGAGGTGGGCAGAATGAGACAGTGAAAAGGCAGAGATACTGAATGAATACTTTTGCTCAGTATTCACAAAAGAAGATGAGGAGGAGTTACCTAAACCAGACAATAGAAGCACTCTGGGTAGGGGGATTGTCACCAGTCCATTTACAGAAGAAAGAATCCTGAAAGAACTCCTAAAACTCAAGGTGGACAAAGCAATGGGGCCTGATGGGATTCACCCCAGAATCCTAAAAGAACTAAGGGAGGACCTTGTGACACCACTGACCACACTTTTTAACAAATCATGGGAGGGTGGGTGGTACCTGAGGACTGGAGGAGGGCAGATGTGATCCCCTTCACAAAAGTGGGAGCAAGGCAGAGCAGGAAACTACAGACCTGTAAGTTTGACCTCAGTGGTAAGGAAAATGATGGAATCACTTCAGAAAGAAAGAATTGTTGAGTACTTAGAGGCCAGCGGGGCACAGGACCCAAAGCAGTATGGATTTACAGCAGAAAGGTCATGTCAAATGAATCTAATAGATTTCTTTGACTGGGTGACCAAAGTAATAGACCAGGGAGTGGCTGTGGATATGGGCTACCTAGACTTTAGCAAGGCATTTGACACAGTTCCATGCAAAAGATTAATAATCAAGTTAGCCAGCCTGGGAGTGGGTCCCAGGGTGGTAGCCTGGGTTGCAAACTGACTGCACAACAGGACACAGAAGGTAATAGTGAGTGGAACACATTCCGAAGAAAGGGGGGTCACTAGTGGAGTACCTCAGGGCTCAGTACTGGGTCCTGTCCTCTTTAACATCTTTATAGGTGACATTGCAGAGGGTCTGGAGGGAAAGGTATGCCTCTTTGCAGATGATACAAAGATCTGTAACAGAATTGATAAACAGGGGGGGGTAGAAAGGATGAGAAGGACTTGGCAAGGTTGGAGGAAAGGTCAGACATATGGCAACTTAGATTCAATGCAAAGAAGTGCAAGTAATGCACCTGGAAACAAAACCCAGGAGAAGTACACAATAGCAGGAGGTACTAACAACAACAAAAATGGAACGGGACTTGGGGGTAGTCATATCAGATGATCTAAAGGTTGGTAAGCAATGTGAGAAGTCAATAAAGAGAGCCAGGGGGATACTGGGATGCATAGGAAGGTTCATCACAAGTAGAAAAAGGGAAGTGGTTATCCCTCTGTACAGACAGTTGGTGAGACCCCATCTGGAGTACTGTGTGCAGTTTTGGAGACCTCAGCTACACAAGGACATAGACAGGATGGAAGTAGTCCAGAGGAGGGCAACTAAAATGGTACTGGGTCTGCAGCAGAAATCATATGAAGAGAGACTGAGAGAGCTTAATATGTATACCCTTGATGAAAGGAAGGACAGGGAAGACATGATAGAAATGTTCAAGTACCTCAAGGGAATCAACAAAGTCCAGGAGGGTAGCATCTTCCAGAAAAAGAGATGTGTAAGAACAAGGGGACACAATTGAAAGATAGATGGGGGACAGCTCAGGGATAATGTGAGGAAATTGTTTTTCTCTGAGAGAGTGGTTGATGCGTGGAACTGCCTTCCTGGGGAGGTTGTTGGGGCTAAAACAGTGGGGGAATTCAAACATGCATGGGACAGACACAAGGCAATTGTAGTAGGGGGTGGCAGAAAGTAGGCTGTTGGTTAACTGGAATCTGCAGCTTATCCAGTAGGTAGGGATATGGGCAGACTGGGTGGACCAAGTGGTCCTTATCTGCCGTCAAAGTCTATGTTTCTATGTATGTTTCAATCACAGAACAAAGATCCTCATTGCTTGGCTCCCTTCAGTGTCCCAGTATCATGAGTGTTTACCTTTGCTGATCATGTGAAGATCTTGGGACTCAGGATTATTCATTAGAGATTAGGAAAAAAAATGCTTTTTTTTATTTCTACACCTTGCTCAGCCTTGTTTAGTGACTTACATGCAGTACTGATGGTGAGAGTGTTATTTCCAGACTGGACCACACTTCTGCACTGGGCAAATTCGGCAATGTGGATTGAGCCATGAAAGGCTTGGTTTTCCCATTCAGAACTGAGTTGGCCCTGTCTATGGGGGGGGGGGGGTCAGATGTGTGGCTGAGCTGGTTCGCCCATCCCTAGTTCACTAGGTAGCATGCTCCCCTCTAGGGCTGTAAGACTGCAAGGTTATGGGTTCTAGCCCAACACCTGGAGCTTGGGGTAATACTTGTCACTGACACCGTAGTGCAGTACTATAGGGGTAATGCCTTAGTGAGGTGCTGTCCTTCGGATGAGATATTAAATTGAGGTTCCTTCTGCCCATTTCTGCTCACTGTCCAGGTGGAAGTGAAATACTCTATGGCACTTATCAAAGAAGAGCAGGAGAGTTCATCACCAACATTCTCCCTGCCAGTAAAATAGGTCCATGCAACCCATCACCAGGTTGTACTTGGAACTATAATAGCTTTGTATGGCTTTCCTAGTAAAAAAAGTATGTACAATAAAATAATTAGATTATAATAACTGGCTCCCCATTTTTCCCATAGAGATACTGTGGCATAATTTGCCATTATAAAGGAGCGTTTATAATGGCAAACACGTGCACAGATCACCACACTCTGCGTATGTGCCTACCAGACTTCGCCGCTTCCCAAACGTGTTGCTTGCCTGCTCGATGAAAAGTAAACTGCCATACCTTAGAGGTAAGTTATATATATATATATATATATCTTTTCAAACAATTCTGGTCATATTCAACATTTGCAGGGGCAAATAAACACCACAGACCACTTTGTAAGTCTGGCATCATCAACCGACGAAAAAATAAAAACGGAGCACAGTCCCATGCCAGAACCTCTGTTATTTTATATAATTGCTGTGGGGAAAAATGGAAATCCAACAATTATATAAAATAAAATATGGGGTAGTGTGTGTAATCTCAAAGTTTACACACACCATCGGGGTTAAATGCTTGCACAAAGCCCTCGAGCTTCGCTCTAGGGGTTTATGTAGCATCTAACCCCTCGGGTGTGTGTAAACTTCTCATTACACACACCAGCCCATACTTTATTCTCTCTGTTATATGTCTCTGTTCAACACATAGGGAGATGAGGATGACAGCGTATCATCAGTTGCACCCTCCTGCAAAGGGCAATGCTTTGAGGTATATAAACAAGCTGCAAGAGATAAGTGACAATGCTGTGCCTGTATACTATTAGTGCAGGCACTGAGAAGCACTTTTTTGGAAAAACAGAGTTATCTGCATATCTTATTGCACCTACATTTGCCTACTTCTTTTAAGATGTTAAAGAGAACGATCCAGTGGGGAGCATTCCTTTAATGGGGTAAACCGTTCTATGGCAAAGCAGAAATTAGGATGGCTACCACTGCACAAAGCTGCTCAAGAGGTAACCAATTCAAATTACTGTAACGATGATAATAGTGTGTCCTTCTATGAAACTTAACTTCCTTTACAGAAATAAGGAATCTCTGTCAGGGGATGCAAAGCGCATAACTGAAAAATAGATCCTACTTCCCTCATTAGAATATGGCTCACTTATTTTTTTATAGATTCATGACATGAGGCAGCTTCCCTGAAGAGCAAGTTACAATCTCTGGATATAAAATGTTTAGAATGCATAGAACATTACCAAATGAGGAGGTGCCACAATATAAGCACTGAAAAAGAGCACTTAGATGTAATAAAGATACATTTAAAGCAGGCAGATCAGTTAATTAACCACAGAACAGTAGAAATTACTCTTTGGTAGTGATGAGCGTAGTGACCCCAGTTTGCTCCACGCAGTGATTCGCGGAATGAAGGCAAATTCGCAGAGTGCTCCACAATGCGAAGCAGAGTACTTTGCATTATAAAGGGTAATGCAAAGTCCATTGAAAACAATGACTTCGCGTTACTCCGCCTTCCACTTCGCCTTACTTTGCCTTGTATTTAAGCTCCAAAGGTGAATTTTGCAGTGATTCATGGGATTTCAGGTCACATGGGCTCTAGATTGTTCTGCATAGCCTCAGTTTGGGGTAGTGTGTACAGGAAGCTGTAGGAGACAATCTGCTCTGAGATCCCTGCGATTCAAACCTTCAAAAAGCTGTTAAAAAAGCCTTTTTGAGTCATTTTTTTTGCTAAAACTTTAGTCCTTTGATTATAGGAAACCCTTCTGTGCTCATATCATTGAGCGTTTATTGTTTGTGTATGGATTTTGAATGGTAATGTACAACATTCAGTCTGTGTACTGAGAGACAGTGGAAGTGTGCTTTGGGGGAGGGGCATATCTGTGGTGTAGGTAGATTAACTTGGAGAAAAAGACAGTGCTTTCTGTTTTGGTGATATTTTTCTTGTATAACTGTGTTATGTACACAGTAATATTTTCAATATTTCTTGCCATTTTTTTGCTGATTGTTGTGGTGCAGCAGTGCATAATTTTAGTTTGTTTAAAATATGTGGTTATATTACTGAAGTTTTCAATTTGCTATGCATTACCTAGTGTGTGTGTGAGTATGTGTGTGAGTATGTGTGTGATGCGTGTCATCAAACCAGACACCTTTTATTGTGCCACATAATAATTTCAGCAATGTAAAGCTGCTATCCACTGCAGCTGTGCGATTTTTGTACTTCTTTATGGTATCTTTACTGGTACTAGTACTAGTGACTGTTACTGCAGCAGTGCAATTACACTGCCCCCAGCGGCTCGTCCCAATCGGCAAAGGTATTCTTTTCCAGATTTTAATTTCTGATGGTGAGCACTGGTTAGGTGTTGTGCCTTTGTGTCTGCATTTCTTCAGTGCACAGCGTAATCTTAATCTGTCTGTGCATTTGCATCTCTTTAGGGCCCAATTTCCATCTGTAACTTAAGCCACATTTGTTTCTTTGGCTTCCCTTCAGAGTACTGGACAGGTGTGGTGCTTAATTCTGCATGAACATTGTACTCATTAATATGCATTTTTAAGTCAGGACCATCATCACAAGTCACTCGTGATACAAATCAAGTTCTTCATCATCACAGTCACAAATCACGATTCACGATCATTCACGTTACGAACCACAACATTAAGTTTTTTTCTAGTTACTTGTATGTATTGTAAGCCTGTTTTGTAGTATCTCTCCTGGCTTCACCACCCCACCATTGTACTCACTGATACGTGTTTTTAAGTCTGGGAGTTTTAAGCTACAGCTCATCAGGGAAGTACAGCCATAGGCATTTGCATTCCCAATACAGTTTCATACTGGTTATCTCACACCATCGACACCGAATCATGTTCTTCATTATCATAGCCACAAATGCAGTCACAAATCATGATTCACGATCATTCACGTTACGAATCACAACATTAAGTTTTTTTCTAGTTACTTGGATGTATTGTAAACCTTTTTTGTAGTATCTCTCCAGGCTTCACCACCCCACCATTGTACTCATTAATGTTTGTTTTTAAGTCAGGGAGTTTTGTGCCACACCTCATTAGGGCCCAGGGAAGTACAGCCATAGGCATTCATGTTTCTTCATCATCATGGTCACAAATGCAGTCATTAATCACAACATTAATTTTTTAATAGTTACTTGGATGTATTGTAAGCCTACATAGAAACATAGAAACATAGACTTTGATGGGAGATAAGGACCACTTGGCCCATCTAGTCTGCCCATTTCCCTACCTATAGGATAAGCCATAGATCCTAGTTAACCAACAGCCTATTTCTTCCTACCCTCCACAAGAATTTCCTTATGTCTGTCCCATGCATTCTTGAATTCTCCCACAGTTTTAGACCCCACAACCCCACAGCCTGTTTTGTAGTATAGCTCCATGCTTCACCACCCCACCATTGTACTCATTAATGTTTGTTTTTAAGTCAGGGAGTTGGACAGTGTCTGCAGTACATACACAGACTGGAAAGAAGAATGACTGCACACATGCAGTTTAGTACAGTATACTTGCACTGCTCAGAATACAAAGTGTCACGCATACAGAAGACAACAAAAAAAGGGTATAATTACATACAAGGGTCGGGGATGGTGGAGGAATACATTTTATAACACAGCAAGGAAGGTGTGGGGGGACACATGGTGTGAGGAAAAAAAAAATAATGTGGGATCCCATGGTGATCCAGCAGCAGTTCCAGCATGGACATAATTTGCAACTGATGTCTCTCTATGTGATCCAGCTGCTGTTCCACAGCACCCACCCTCTTGTTGTTCTCCTTGACAGCACTCCAGAGAACTGCCAAGTCGGCCTGTGTTACATGCAGTTCTCTGTGGTCCACACGTTCTACAGACTGACCTGTTGGTGGTGGTGAGGTGGGGGTGCTGGTGGAGCAGCAGGTGCTGCTGTGGCC
Organism: Neoceratodus forsteri; assembly: GCA_016271365.2. NCBI lineage: Eukaryota > Metazoa > Chordata > Ceratodontiformes > Ceratodontidae > Neoceratodus > Neoceratodus forsteri. Next base: position 1,843,170,308 of record CM057449.1, read on the forward strand.
CTCTCTTCTTAGGGGTGCCACAATGCACAGCTGCACCTTCTGTCACAGAATGGCCAGCAGGTGCAGGCATGGTCTGTTCTGTGGCAGCCTGCCACTCCAACTGCTGGTGATTAAGCATCTGGGTGTGCTGGCCCCCAGTCCCCAGGTGAGTCCCCTGGGGGCCATGGCACACCTCCACCTCACATAGGTGGTACTTGACCACACTGCTGTCCCCCCGACACAGTCAAAAAACTGCCAAACAACGGAGGTGCGTGGAGGACCAGGCACAGGCAGGGGATGGCCAGATGAACTGGCAGCCAGCTGGTCATGGTGCTGAACAGGGATGGGATCCACACCTGGGCCCGGGGGAACTGGCACATCCTGCTCCAGAGGACCTGTTGCTGGACTTGGTGGTTGTGGTGGTTCAACTGCCTCAGAGTCAGGACAAGAAGCGGTGCTGGTCCTGCTTCTGGGGGGGGCACTCACAAGTTTTGAGTGGTGAAACAGGAATGGGCGCCCATGCCCACCACACATGCGCATGGTATGATGCTTACCACTACCACACTCTCCCAGAGCTGCCCCCACCCCAGACATTCCTTCACCCTGGTCCTTCTCTCCTACCGAATTCCCTCAGTCCGAGCAATCACTACTCACACTGTCACACAACACACACACACACACAAAAACACAGTCACATAGACACAGAAAAACAACTAACTACTTATAAAAGTAAGAAAAATAAAATTTACAGAAAGAACAAATTAAGTAAAAAAAGAGTACAGAAAAGGCAGAAAACTGTAGCTTTTAAAAAAGCTGTTGGGTCTAAATCAAAGTTTAAATCTCCTCCTCACTCTGATCTCAAAGTATGAGCAGTCACAAAACACACTACTCTCTCCATCTGCACGGGAGAAAGTAAAAGTGTCTGCTTGTATGACTCACTTTCTTCTTGCCTGGCTAAAGAGTATGTGACTTACAGTGCTGTAAGCCATGTGATGCGTGGGGGACTGCCAAATCTGAAGCACCAAGTGGATCACTTAGAATCATAATGAGGAACACAAAGTCCATTAAAAACAATGACTTCACCTTACTTCGCATTGCCATTCCGCCTTAATGTGAAGTGGTAATGACAAGGTGGAGTGAGCACTTTGCATTGCCCACTCCACATAGCGGAGTGGCAACACAAAGTGCCCACTTTGCGTTCACTTCGACGGCGGAATTTAAATTCGCTGCATCTCTACTGTTTGGCTGCCTGATATATACCATACTTAGCTTGTACCTGTGTTCCCCTAAACAGCCAACTACCATTACTGGATGAAATAACTAATAACTACCAATACTGGATGAAATAAAAAAATAATAGTACTACCAACAAACAGCATATAATAGTAGGGGACTTTAATTTTGACTGGTGCAAAACTGACTTAGAAACCAAAATAACAAGTGCTGTACTTTATCTAATACAATTTACATGAGATCATTTCATCTTCAGTTCATTATTACCCAAAAACAAGTAACAATGCTAAATTACACTGGATATTGAGCAATAGGCCAGATATTATAATGGAAGTGAAAACTTCACAAGATAATTGATCAGATCAATCCTCAGTGTATTTGCAAAATGAAGCTTAAAGCCATGAAAGGGCCACCTAAACAGGGAACTGGGCACACTTTTCATAATAAAATATTCGAAGCTTTCTTAACGATTTACAATGAAGCCAGCAGAATACGGCCATTAGGTCTGACTAGTCTACTCATTGTGAGGAGTCCTCAGCATAAGCTACTGACCCTGCCCCCTCCCCAGTCTGCCCTTCCCTTCTGTCTGCCCCTCCCTTGACTCTTATTCTCCCCTTAACTCTATCCCAGCTGCCCACTGTCTTTGACTAAACCACTTCTTCCGGAAGCTCATTACAACCTGTCACTGCCCTCTCTGAGAAGATGCATCCTATCCTCTCTCATAAACAACCCCATCCATCTTGAGTGGAAACAGGCAAAAGACAAATTTTGTACCCCTAAAAATTTAGTGAAATATGTGCATTTTGCAAAAGTTTTCAATGAAGTGAAATTCCGCCCTAATATAAATTGAATTTTGCCCATGAAATGCAAAATTCTGTGCCCCAAATAGATCACCCATGGGCCACCCCATAGTAAATAAAAAAAAAAAATCTTGTTTGCAGTAAAACCCACAATCCAGACAACTCCCCCATGTCCAGCACTGTCTGACCCCCCATTAATTTCCACGTATATAATATTATCCTGGTGATCTAGTGAACCCCACTCCTATCCCCGATTCATCCCATTTTGCAAAAATGTAAGTTGTTTTTTAATATTTCCTGGTGGTCTAGTGAACCCCCCTCCCTTCCCCAGTATATTTTGTTTACCTTACCTGGTGGTCTAGAGGTCCTCTGCCCCTCACCCAAGCAGCTAGTGTCTCATCCTGCTCCCTCCCCATCCTGAAACAGAGCGGGCCACAGGCACAGCCCTCTGCGCTCCTCCATGGCCTGCAGCCCACTGACATATGAATAAATGAGTATGTGCTGTACTGTGCATGCACTCATTCATTCATAAAAAAAAAAAAATTATATTAACCCTGGTGGCTAGCGGTCCCTCCCCCGACCCCATCACCCATCCACCCATAGTTTTTTTTTTTTAAATATTATTCCGGTGGTCCACCCACCACCACCCTCAACTCCAGCAGTACAGTCCACCTCCATCCCAAAACAGAGCGAGCCGCCAGCCAAGCCTCCACTTCCTCCACAGCTGGCAGCCCACTCGGATGTGAGTGAATTAATGAAGGAGTGCATGCGCATGTGTTCATTCATTCATTCACATTTCAGTGGCTGCCGGCTGTGGACAAAAGCAGAGGGCTGAGCCGGTGGCCTGCTCTGTTTCGGGATGGGGAGCAGGTGATGTACTAAGTTGGGGTGGTGGCCACTAGGACCACCAGGAACAATATATTTTTTAAACTATGGCAGACAAGTGATGGATTCGGGGAGGACTGCCACCAGGGTTAATTTATTTTGTTTTAATATATGAATAAATGAGCATGTGCAGTGGCCTGCTCTGTTTCAGGAGGGGGTGGAACACAAGCTGCTGGAGTGGGGGGGGTGGGAGAGCCATTAGAACACCAGATAATGTAAAAAAACATATTGGGGAAGGGGCTTTATCAGGATAGGGAGGTAGAGGGCTTCACTAGACCACCAGCCAGGGAATATTTGAAAAAACTTACATTTTGGTAAAAAGGGGATGAATCGAGGTAGGGAGGGAAGAGGTTCACTAGATCACATGGGATGATATATAATATGTGGGGAATTGATGGTAGGGGGTGTCGAGCAGAATTTCCCGTGGAATTGTGACACTTCAGTCTTGTAAAATATTTCATAGAAGAGCTCCAATTTCACAAAATATTTCACGTGGTGAAACTGCTGATTTTGCCCATGAAATTTTGATTTGGCCCATCTCTAATCTTGAGACTGTGTCCCCTTGTGTTTCGGTTCCCATTAAGTTTGAAGAGACCCTCCCTATCCACCTTATTTGTTCCCTTCAAATACTCCAAGTTCTCTATAATGTCCCCTCACCATCTCCACTCCTCCAGGTAGTTCATGTTCAAGGCCCCTAACCTCTCCTTGTAAGTCCTACCCTGCTGTCCCCTGATCATCTTCATTGCTGTCCCCTGGACTGTTTCCAACAGGTTAATGTCCTTTTTCAGGTAAGGGCAACCAGTACTGCACACTGTACTCCAGATGCGGCCTCACTAATGACCTGTACAAGGACAGTATTACCTACTCTTGCCTGCTGTTGATCCCTCTGGCAATGCAGTCAAACATTTTATTTGCCTTCGCTGCTGCTTTCCTACTGTACATTGCATTGAGTGTTTCAGATCACTAGTGATCATCACCCCCAGGTCCTTCTCCTCTGATACAGATATTAGGACCCCTCCCAGTCTGTACTCATTTCTCAGGTTCTTGGCTCCAATGTGCATGACTTTGCATTTCTTTGTATTGAAGTCTGACTGTCAAATCCCAGACCACCTTTCTAGTTTTTCCAGATCCTCTTCCTCTTTTAGGTTTTGTATCCCTTCTGCTGTTTCCACTGTCTCACAGAGCTTGGTGTTGTCCATGAACAGGCAAAATTTGCCCTTAATAACATCTTGAATATCACTGATGAAGACATTGAACAGCACTGGTTCGAACACCGAGCCCTGTGGGACTCCACTGTTAACCTCCCTCATGTTAGATAGCTCTCCACCCTAACACCACACTCTGAGTCCTTCCCCTCAGCCAGTGTTCCACCCATCTAGCCAACCAGTCCCCTCCCAAACCTCAAGATCTGCCAACTTCCTGATCAAATTCTTGTATGGTATAAAGTCAAAGGCCTTGTTGAAGTCCAGGTAAAAGATGTCCATCGCTTAGCCCAGTCAAAGAAGTCAATCAGATTAGTTTGACACAGTCTCCCTCCAATAAACCCATGCTGCTTCTCATCTTGGAGACCATGCATATTCAAATATCATGCACATCCAGATACTCCACTAACCTTTCCCTAAGTATTGTCTCCATGAGCCTACATACGATTGAGTTCAGACTGATGGGTCTTTAGTTCCCTGGGTCATCCCTGGGACCACAGATGTGGAGGGGCACTACATGTACTATTCTCCAGTCCTGAGGTACCACACCCAACTATAGTAAACTATTGAACGGGCCTGCCAAGGGATCTGCAAACTCCTCCTCCAGTTCCCTAAGCACCCTTGGATGTATGCCATCTAGGCCTGGGGATTTATCTACCCTTAATGCTAGCAGCCCTTAGCTGGCCCATTGGCACTGAGGACTGATGCACTGGATACTACACCTCACACCATGCTGGGGACCCGGGTTTGGGAGTGAGCTCGGGTTAGCTGGGGAGGAGAGGATTGAGCGTCTGAAGGACAGCTCTCCTTTCCTGGTGGTGGGTGGTCTGTGGATCCCTGGTGTCACCAATGCCCAGTGGAGGCTGGGTGCACTGCAGCCTGAGGACCACATCAAGATGGGGTAGAGGTGTTGGTGGACATCCTGCGGGTGGGTGCAGGAGCACACCCACATGTGCTGGATGTCATTGCACATCCATGCCTCTTGGTGAGTAGACAATGATGCCCGGCCCCCATGCTCTGCGCTGGATCCCACCCTCCTCATCTCTGATTTTCTCTGCCCCTTGTCTTGCCTGCAGCTAATTGGATTTCAAGGATCACCAATGGGGGATCTCAGGCAGGCAGGAGAAAGCTGGGATGTCTGATTGAGTCTTGGTGGAGCAGCGACCAGAGGGAAAAATAAGTGGAAAAAAAATGCTAGCAGCCCTCTCCTCATCCTATCTATCTCAATCAAAACACCTGTGCCCCAGTCCCTCCCTTCTGCTCTCCTCTTTCCTTGCAGCAGCAGTCTGTCTCTCTCCTGGGTAAAGACAGAACAAAAGTACTCATTCAGTAACTTTGCTTTGTCCCATTCTCCACCACCCATCCATTCCCTTTCTTGAACCTAACAAGACCATCTTTCTTGTCCCTTTTTTCACTAATATAATGAAAAAAAGACCTTTCCCTCTTCTTAATTCCCTCAGCTAGCTGCAGTTCCTTCTGAGCTTTATCTTGCCAGACTACCTTACTGTACCTGCTATGCTAGCCATCTTCAGGTAATCCTTCCTGTCTTCTTCCCCTGTATTTCTTGTAGGCTGACCTCTTATCCCTTATTGCCTTGGTGACTTAAGTACTAAACTGCTGGGTGCTTTAGCCCTTGATTTCTTTCCTTTAAGCCTAATGCACTCACCTGTGGCAAGTATTACTCCCTCCTTGATAATGGACCACCTTTGGTCTACCCCCACTATCCACTCAGATGCTTGCCAGCTGACTTCTTAGCAGCTCATCCATCTTTCTGAAGTCCACTGATTTAGCTCATGTAAACTGGAATTCTATTACTAGTTTTGGAAATGTATATTATGCTGTTCACTATTTTAACCATCATTTTCTTAAAATAAGCTATGGATATGCTCCAGTAACAACAAAGAAAGTTAAAACAAAGGGAACAATGACGGACAGGGACAACATTTAGTATTGTTTTAAAGAGCCCACAGAGCAGACAAGAACATGAGGAGCTGTACAATGTTTGCATGAAGAAGGTTAAGCAAGAGGAGTCTGAACATTATAAAGCAAAACAGTGAGCTTGAAAAGTATTTCCTTCTGGAAATCCTTTAACAATGTGTGGAATACATAGTCATCTGGCCAGGTTAGTTCAGTTCTTAAGGAAGTAAGGGTACTGACCCATGAGAAAGAAACTGACAACAATTTTAGAAGGTTTTTTTTTGTGTACAAACCTTTCATTGTACAAAACAAGTTCCCAAGTACCTGAGAATACTTTTGTTAAGGAATGCCAGAACTTACCAATTGACAAACATAGTGATGTCAATAAAGACATAGAAACATAGACTGTCAGCAGAAAAGGACTGATAGGTTCATCTAGTCTGCCCTATGTTTCCCTACCTAACACTACACCTTGGACTCCACTTGGTCACAAGTGTCCCTTCCACCACCCTTGCCTCCATTTTTTATACCCTTGTGCATATTCTGTGCAAGTTTGAAGCACCCCACTGTTTTCACCCCTACCACCTGTTCTGGCAGGCTATTCCAGGTGTCCACAACCTTTTCTGTGAAGAAGTATTTCCTCACAGCCCTCTTAAATTCCCCTTTCTAAGCATTCCCCCATGTTCTGGTGCTCTTCCTCACGTAAAAGAGACTCTCCACTTGCACCATCTTCACCCCAGTGTGGTACTTACAGGTCTCAGTTATGTCCCTTCTTGCTGTCATCTCCTCCAGGGAGTATATGTTGAGTTTCTGCAGCCTCTCTTCATATGGTTTCTTGTGCAACCTCTGCATCATCTTGGTAGCCCTCTCTAGACTGCTTCCACCTTGTTGATGTCCTTGTGGAGCTATGGCCTCCAGAACTGGACAAAGTACTCCAGGTAGGGTCTAACAGGTGAGTGATGCAGAGGCAACATCACCTCCTTTCTCTTGCTAGAGATCCCCCTCACTATGCACCTCAGCATCCAGTTTGCCTTACCTACTGCTATTTTGCACTGCCCTGAGACCTTGAAATCATAAGATATGATCACCCAAGGTCCCTCTCTTCTGACTTTATTACATTAAGTGAACAACTAATCACCACAGGATGCGAAATGTATTTCTCCAAAATGTTACCGGTCCCTAGGGCAAGTATCTAAATACAATAAAATTAAGATGATCAATGAGTGGCTGCATAAGTGAACATCTTTCGGATGAGACGTTAAACCGAGGTCCCATCTGCCTGGATTGGTGGTAGTTCAGGTGGATGTTAAAGATCCCATGGCACTTATCGAAAAAGAGAAGGGGAATTTCCCCGGTGTCCTGGCCAAATTTCCCTCATTCACTGAAAAAAAAATACCACCAACAGCTTCATCTGGTTCAAGGTCAGTTGGCATTCATCTGTATCCCCCTCCCCCGGGTCGTGCCTGAAAATAGGCAGGATTTGTCTAGTGCACTTACCCGGTCAACAAAAACGAAATAAATAAAATAAATAAAGAAAGGTCTTACCTGAATTACACACTAGGAATATTTTGAAAACAACCAGAGTCTGTTTAGCTGGCATGGGTTACACCTCAGTAGGGGGGACAATACTATATTAGGCAGGAAGTTTGAAAAAATGATTACCCAATCTTTAAACTAACAAAGGGGGGGGTCATAAAAAAAGCTACTGTTGGAAAAGAAACCAATACAGGGGGGAATTATCAAACTGTGCAGAGTGTTATAGGCCAATGCTAGAAGCTTTAACTCGATCAAAAAAACAGAATTAGAAGCCAAATTACTAGAAGATCAAGTTGAGATTGCTGCAATCACCAAGACATGGTGGGACGGACAATTCCAACAATTGGATGAAAGAGATTCCCAACTATAAATTATTTACCAAGAGTAGGGTTGGTAGGATTGGTGGAGGCGTGTGTCTGTATACTGTTTAAGAAATGACATTCAGTCATACCAGTCCCATATTATTGAAGAACCTGAGGAACTCTTAGAATCTATATGGATTATTTTACAATTCAAGGGTAGATCTAAAATAATTTTTGGTACTTGCTATAGATCACCTCTGTTCAGCAAAACTTACAACAGCTTGATTAGAGAAATAACAAGTGCTTCATCCATGTGCAGCATTATAATCCTAGGTGATTGTAATCTACCGAGCATCAATTGGGCCACACTAACAGGAATTAGTGAGGTAGAGAAAGAGTTTGTTGACTCCTTATTAGCTATGATCTAGAACAGTTAATCTATGGACCCACAGAGGTAAAAACACTCTGGATTTAATCATTAGTAATACTGTGTCAAGTATTACCAACATCAAGGTGATAGAACATTTAGGAAACAGTGATCACAATATGATCACATGTAATCTGATAGCCAACAAACAAAGGATCAAACAGTTTTGATGGATTATGACGGAGCAAATTTTATAGAGATGAGTAAGGTATTAGCGAACACTGATTGGGACACAGCAATGGCCGATTTATCATCAGAGCAATCTTGTTAGTTACTAAAAGGTAATTTGTTACAACTAGAACTTAATATGTACTCAGTAAGAAGAAATATAAATATATATAGGCAATATAAAGGCAAAATACCAGTCTTATTAAATACAAGCATAAGGAGACAAATTAAAATAAAGGAAAATGCATAGAGTATGTTTAAAAATAACCCAACTGATTTTAGCACTTCAGAATATCGAAAGGAACAAAAGCTGCTGAAGACATTGATCAGAAGAGCTAAAATTGAAACTTAATTCAGGATTGTCAATACAAAAGGTAACAGGAAATCCCTATTCACTTATATAAATAATAACAACAGTTCTAGATCAATTGGACCAGTGGCGAATAATGGTACTGCCATCAATGATGACCTGCAGTAGTTACAGCTCATTTATTTAATTATTTTTTCAGTTCTTTATTTCCTGAAAAGGGGGAGCCTAATGAGTACCTTAAAACACCGGGTACAATTTCATGTGTTCTAACTGATAGTGAGGTACTGCAGGCACTTAGAGACATAAAGTGTACAACAAGCCCAGGTCCAGATGGCATTCACCCTAAATTGCTTAAGGCACTGGCCACCTTTTTAGCATATCCACTAACCACGTCTCTTCGTGAGGTGGTGATTCTGACAGATTGGCATAGAGCTGTTGTGGTTCCCATATATAAACAAGCATTTGTCAATGCCGAATGTTGTCGCGCTGGCATTGGCTTTGGTGGTGCAGTGCGGAAACACATTTTGGGCAGGATGTGAAAAATGACAGCTGTACTGTTCATAAGGAGGTGTAAAGAAATAGCAGTGTTGAAAATGTGACATGTAAATATTGCAAATTTGCGAAGTTACAAGTGTGCCTGGGAAATGTGCAACACAGGCTATAACACAGTCATTTTATAGACTTTCGGCATCAAAGTTTCAACATAGACATTTTAGCACCTCTGCTCATGTGCAGTGTCACTGTCATTTCCTCACACTGTCCCAAAAAGTGATTTCACACAGTGACCGTGCTATTCTGCACCGGACGTGCGAAAACACATTTCAGGCAGGACATGTAAAATGACAGCTGTACTGTTCATCAAGAGGTGTGGAAAAATGTCAATGGTGAAAATCCAGAGTGAAAATATTACAAATGCACAACGTTACGAGCGTGCTTGCAAGCTGCGGAACACACGCTCGTAACACAGTCATTTTAAGGAGTATTGTCACCAAATTTTCAACATAGGCATTTTAGGACCTCTGCTCACGAACAGTGTTACTGTCATATTTGTAATCTGCCTCAAACACTGATTTCCCATAGCGACCACGCTATTGTGTGCCAGAAGTGCGGAAACACATTTTGGCCAGGATGTGAAAAATGACAGCTGTACTGTTCACATGAAGGTGAAGAAAAATGACAATGTTGAAAATCTGGCATGAAAATATTGTGAATTCGCGAAGTTATGAGCGTGCAAAGCAACTGCGCAATGCCCGCTCATAACACAGTCATTTTATGGAGTATTGTCAACAACATTTTCAACATAGGCATTTTAGGACCTCTGTTCATGAACGGTGTCACTGTCATGTTCGTAATCTGCCTCAAACACTGATTTCCCACAGCAACTGCCCTATTGTGCGCCAGAAGTGCAGAAACACACTTCAGCCAGGATGTGAAAAAATGACAGCTGTACTGTTCACAAGGAGGTGTAGAAAAATTACAATGCTGAAAATCTGGTGTGAAAATATTATGAATTCACGAAGTTACGATCGTGCGAAGCAGCTGCGCGATGTACACTCATAACACAGTCATTTTAAGGAGTATCATCACCAAATTTTCAACATAGGCATTTTAGGACCTCTGCACATGAACAGTGTCACTGTCATTTTCATAATCTGCCACAAACACTGATTTCCCATAGCAACCACGCTATTGTGCACCAGAAGTGCGGAAACACATTTCGGCCAGGATGTGAAAAATTACAGCTATACTGTTCTCAAGGAGGTGAAGAAAAATGACAATGTTGAAAATCTGGCACGAAAATATTGTGAATTCGTGAAGTTACAAGTGTGCGAAGCAACTGTGATACGCACGCTCGTAACACAGTCATTTTATGGAGTATTGTCACAAATTTTCAACATAGGCATTTTAGGACCTCTGCTCATGAATGGTGTCACTGTCATGTTCATAATCTGCCTTGAACACTGATTTCCCACTGCGACTGTGCTATTGTGCGCCGGAAGTGCGGAAACACATTTCAGCCAGGATGTGAAAAATGACAGCTGTACTGTTCACAAGGAGATGTAGAAAAATGACAATGTTGAAAATCTGGTGTGAAAATATTGCGAATTCACGAAGTTACGGGCATGCATAGCAACTGCGCAATGCACCCTCATAAAACAGCCATGTTTTGGATTTTTGCCACCAAATTAGCAACATAGGCTTTTTGAGAGCCCACTTCATGAAAACTGCCACTGTCCTTGCATTAATCAGTCCTGAAAAGGTGATACCACACAGTGACTGTGAAATCACCTTTCAGGACCGATTAACATCATAACAGTAACAGAATTCATGGGGGGGGGGTTCCCAAAAACTCCATGTTGAAAATTTGTTGCAAAAATTCCAACAAATGCCTGAGATATGCATCAAAGTTGAAAAAAACCTATTTATTACATTATACAGCTTACCGGCATTTCCTCAGTTCGCGGTCGGCTTTGAAGAGTGCAGATGTGTTCCCGGTCCACCGAAGATCGTCACGAGCTCGGAGGTAAGTATTGGTGGGGGGGTGTGGGAGGCAGAGATGAGCAGTGGGTGGTGCAGGTGGTGGGTAGGGACAGTTTTCTTTTGTTACAGGTGTTTTTGGGGATACAGTAGCCGACGGGGGATTGGGTACCCCCATTGGCAAATAGGAGGTGGAGGATGGATGCTGACGGGGATTGGGCACCCCATCGGCAAACAATGAAAGTGGGGGGGTGCATGAGCCTAGAGGGATTGGGCACCCCCTCAGCAAGCAAGAAAGGAGGAAGGGGAACACAGTATGCCTATGGGGAGTGGGTTCCCCCATCAGCACATAGATGATGGGCAGGGTAAGCCGACCAGGGGATTGGGCACCCCCAAAGTTGGCAGTTTAGTGGCTACTGTACTGCCATGTTTGTAGCAGTGAAGCACATAGGAAGAGTCCGCTGTGTAGGATGAGCTTTGCTTGTATTGCAGTGGACCTTTCCTGAGATGTGCTTGCCACATTAACTATGCATGGTGTGGCACCGGCATGCTGGCTGATTGGGGAATGAGGGACGTGCCTACTGGTGCGTGCCCTGCATTCACCCAACAGCGACCGTGTCTCCAAATCTCCACTGCCACAAGATGTTGGCTGCGCAAGCACGCCAACATAAAAAGGGAACAGATGCAATGTTGAGAACTACTGGCTGATTAGTCTCACCACTATTTGCAGTAAAATCATAGAAAATGTTATCAAACTGTTTCTGTAGGCTGAGCAAAATATATTAGGATTATCTGATAACATTCAGCATGGTTTTAGACAGGGTTATTCAACTACTACAAACCTAGTGTCATTTTATGACAACGTCAGCCTAAGTATTGACAGGGATACACTAGTGGACATTGTTCTGCTTGACTTTAGCAAAGCTTTTGATAAAGTCTCCCACAATATCCTGATAGAAAAATTAATAACTATGAGATTCAGTCAAGAATTGATTAGATGGATGAAAAGCAGGATCATGGAAAGAACACAGCAAATCAGGAAAAAATGGTCAGCAATATAATGTAGAGTATGTCTACAGGGGGGTGCCACAGGGCTCTGTTCTGGGGCCCTCTTTGTTTAATATTTTTATCAGTGACCTCAAGATCAATTTAAGTAACTTTATTAGTAAATTCGCCAATGATGTTAAGTTAGGAAGCAAGGTCGATTCTATCGCAAAACATCTATCCCAGCAACATGATCTCATTATTGTAGAACAATAGGCTATGAATAACAAGACATTATTTAATCATGACAAAAACTAAGTTTTGCATTTTGGTAAAAAATAACCCAGGAAACACATATTATCTGAGTAATAAACTAATTAACTCTGTAGACAAGGAAAGGGACTTAGGGGTGATAGTCAGTAATAAACTATCAGCATCAGACCACTGTAAAAAAGTAGCAAAAACAGCTAACATAGTGTTAAAAACAATTCAATGCACATTTACTACAAGAACTAAGCAGTGTATTATTCCTTTATACAAAACTTAGATAAGACCGTGTTTGGCCTACAGATCCCCATTTTGGAGTCCATCCTTAAAAGGGGATATTGATCTGCTTGAGGTACAGAGAAGAGCCACTAAGGTGGTGCATCATTTAAAAGATACTGAGTACAAGGCTAGATTGATGGAAACTGGTCTGTTTGAATTAAAAGGAAGAAGACAAAGAGGGGATTTATTATTCCTATTCAAAATTCGTACTTCACCTAACTTAATGTCACAGTGTGGACTCAGATACTGTAACAGATTGGTCAACTTGTGATCCCATGAGGGCTTGTGATTCCCAGGGCTAGTACTAATAAAAGAATTGGCTATTGGCAGCCAAAATATGGAATGCAGTACCAAATGAGCTTGTCAAACTAACTGCACTCAATGAATTTAAAAATGGGCTTGATAAGTATTTCTACTCAAAATATATTATGGTCTAATCCACCCACAACTTGTGTGGAAGACAATCTCAATAGGCAAATTGCCTTCTTTTGGTTGAATAACACAATAATACCCAGTAATACCTCACCAATCTTAGGTGCATGACTTTGTATTTTTTGGCATTGAATCCCAGCTGCCACTCCTTAGACCATTTCTGTAGTTTCCCCAGATCATTTTGCATTCTCTGTACCCCCTCCTGGGTGTCCACCCTGTTGCAGATTTTTGTGTCATCTGCAAAGAGACACACCTTCCTCTCCAATTCCTCTGCAATTTCACTAATGAAGACATTGAAGAGGACAGAGCCCAGTACCGATCCCTGTGATACTCCACTGGTCACTGCCCCATCCTCCAGGTGCTGTTGTTTATAACCACCATCTGCCTCCTATCTTTTAACCAGTTGCCTAACCAGCTTACAACCTTCTCCCCTACCCCCAGTCTCTAAGTTCTTTATCAGTCTTCTGCATGGCATGGTATCAAAGCCCTTACTAAAGTCCAGTTAGGCCACATCCATTGTTCTCCACTGACCCACCTCCCTAGTCAACCAGTCAGAGAAATCTATGAGATTTGTTTGACATGACATCCTCCCTGTGAAGTTGTGCTGCCACAATCTGTAGAAACCATTCAATTTTATTGTTTCAGAAGATGAAAGACCCCATATTCAGAAGATTAGCGCAGTATTAAAAGGATGCGTAATACATCACTGTGCCCACATAAATGACAGAATCCTCTTGCATACAGAGTGCAGTGGTATATTGAGATGATTTTGGAAGCACAAAAAGTACTATTTACCACTTCCAAAACCCTGCAAATAATATGCACAGTGGTGCCCAATTCACCTGGCAGTACGCATGCCAGGTACTGACATAGCAAACATCCCCCCCATCCCCATTAAATTCCTGGCAGTCTAGTGGTACCCCTCCCTTCTGTCCTGATCCTTGTTGATGTCAATGAAAAATCCTGGGTACTCAAGTAATACACCGTTTCCATTCTGATTGATGGAAATGAGAACTTTTTGGTAATCTAATGGTACCTCTTTGAATATACCATTGTGCCATGCATGCAAGAGTGCACCCTCATTTGTATGGGCACAAAGGTGTATTCAGTCCACTATGTGTGGTATAGGGGCACCTTTGAATATGGTCATTGCCCTATTGTGGCATGCATAATCTAATTAGGAGGCAGTATAGTGCAATGGTCTAAGGCTCTGAGCTGCAAATTTGGTGACATCTAGCAGACCAGACCTGGGTTTGAATCCCACAGCTTCCACTTGCATACTGTGTGACCCTGAGCAAGTCACTTAACCTCCTTGTGCTCCCAGATCACTCCTGTAAAAAAGCTTTCAGCTTAGTGTGCTGTACCTGGTTAAAAAAAAAAATTAGCATGGCACTATGCCTGTTAATACCGTGCTAACCTTCTGAATATCAGAGCTTATAATATTTGGCATTTTCTATGACAACCCCATAATTTGTGGCATTTTCCATAACAACTCTTTGATTTTTATTATTTCCCATGATAGCCCCATGATTTTTTGGCATTTTCCATGAAAGTTGAATGATTTTTGGTATTTTCCATGACAACCCCATTATTTGTGTCATGTTCTAAGACAACCCATGGTTTTTATTATTTGCTGTAACAACCTCATGATTTTTGGCATTTTGCATGATAACTACATGATTTTTGTTATTTTGCATGACCAACCTCATGACTTTTGGTATTTTGCATGACAACACTATTGTTGTTGGTGTTTGCAGATGATATACCCATAATTGTGTGCCTCACCATTGCAATGTGCTTGGTCCCTAGTTGGCCCCAGTGTGGGATTCTTGGTGCTTGTACATGTACATGATTCCTGATCTCCAGGATGGTAGTACAATATGTTGGCTCCTACTACTGGTGGAGTCTAACAATTTAATTTTAAGAACATTTAAATCATTGCTGATTTGCTTGTCTAAAAATATGTCACCATAAAAGTACATTGTTTAAAAACCAAGCGGTCCCTGTCTTTTTATGACCTTTACTATTATTTTGATGATTCCTGTCATTTTGTCCATGACCCCACACTCACCACTGCTCATTCTACCAGTTCTTTGATCTCCCCTCCCTTACAGACTGTTGCTCACGTCACTGCACCACCTTCACTGGCGAGTTGTAGTTCAGTGTGCTACCCTCCTATCTATTGTCTTCACTCTCATCCCCCCCACCTGCTCTCTCAGGAGTCATGACATTCACACTCTTGCCATCCCACATAGATCTTCATCAGCTGATCAAGCATCCTTCTCCTACTGATTTTCTGAACTCTGGAACTCATTCCCCACAAACATTCAAAATGCCTCCTCATCCCATGCCCTTGCCTCTCTCATGTGCTCTTTCACTGCCCCCAAATGCAACTGTCCCAAATCTCACCTGGCTCCCCCACATTGAACAATGATCTAATGGTGTCATGTCTAGCACTTAACCACTATTCAATAATTGTTGAATTTATGTGTACAAGTCCTTGCTTTTACTATCTCACTGGTTGAATTTACATTTACAAGTCCTTACTATTGCTGTATCACTGGTGTATTACTCATGTTTATCTACTCTTTACCTAATGTTACTGTATATTATTCCTGTACATAATGTAATGCCCAGCACTTACTGCTTCTATACTTACTGTAATCTTTTTTTTTTTTCCTTTGTTATATCATGTTGTTCCTCATCCTCTGTACCCTTCCCTACTTCCTTCCCCCAGGACACATCTGGAAACAAGCAATTTTTTGCTCAGTATGTCTGCCTGGTGAAATTTAGAAAAAAAATAAATACCCATGACTTTCTTCAACATTTTCCATGATAAATGTACAGCCATAAACAAAACTATCAGCTTATCAGCAACATGGCTTCAAAACAAATTGTAGCACTCTGCAGCACTGTAACAGTGCTGATCAGTTGTACTGGTGATCAATTGAACAGTAATTCTATGTACAGTGATGTTAAAGACCAGGGTTTATTTACAGGAGCTTTTTTTGTTCAGATTTATCAAAGGTATTTGACTTGGTCGGCCATAAATTGCTACTGAATAAACTTTACAAATTAGGGTTTGTCAATTATACTCTTCAGTGGCTCTGAAATTACATACCAATCAGGTTTCAATATGTAAAAAACATGTAACACTTGACTGCTACTTCAAAGATGGGGTTCTGTCAAAGCCCCCTCACTTGATGCTTGAAAAACCTCATTGGCTAGGCTGGCTCATAACGAACCCCTCAGTCATACTGAGATTAGTATCCTTTCCAATTTTGACCATGTCTGGGGCCCCTACCTAGTGCCTTTGGGTGCCCAGGTCACCTAGCAATTCTTGGTCCCTTGTGCTCCAAAAAGTCACACTATTGTAGTCTACATCTGTAGTGCTTCCAGCCCATCTCTTTTTGCCAATTCATCAGTGGTGCCATTTTGCTTGCTAGATTTGTACCCTCCATTCAACAAGCTATTGGTGCTTTTACCCCCTTTGTTTAAAGTTTCAAATTATTGTTGTTTTCCTTTTTGTTGTTTGTTACCTTAGTGTTTCCTTCTTTTTTCTTTATTTACATTTTTGTCTTTGGTATGGTTGCATTGCCTGTATCCCAGGTTTCTTCATATAAGACTCATTTACTTCATTTTTCTTTACCTTTCTTCAATGGCAATATGTTCTTGTTAATTCCTTGTTTTAGGGGATCAATCATTATTTCTTAAACTTAGTATGCCGTGTTATTTGCAGGTTCTATTTACTCCCAATTGCCATTCATGTTTCACCATGCACTACATTGCCTGTACCCTTAGTACTGTACATTGTAAGCACTGTATCCCTTTTTTTCCAATGTTGCTATATTGCTGTACTGTGCATGCTTCTGACTTAATTTGCACCTTTACTCCAGAAATATCAACTGTGTACTGCTGTAACTTGTATGCACTAACTGTACTGCCATAATTATGTTGTGATCTCTGACTGCACTGCTTCTGTCTTGTAACTCCCAGTTTATACTTGTAAGAACTGTAACACACTTATGTACTACTTGTACTGCTGTTCATTGTATGTTCATACCTATTGTACTGTCCCGGGTCATACCTTCAAAAAGACTGTTCCTGCCTAGTGTACCTACCTGGTTAACAACAACTAAATCAATAAATAAATATTTTTATACCTCTGTATGCCTGGTTGCTGTTTATGTTATTCATTGTGCTGTTTATGTATCTAGAAAATCAATAAAAATGTTAACTGGAAAAAAATAGGTAGCACAAACTCATATATTTTACAGGTAAATGCAGGGGTTCTTCAAGGATCTGCACTGAGTCCCCCACTATTCTCAGTGTGTGTGCATTCAATTTTTATTTCTTATCTAACTCTGGAGACCAGACTGTATGCTGATGAAATGAAATTCACTCTACATGTATAAACGTCTCAAACATTCAACAAAAATTCCAGGAAAATCTTACTTATTACATAATTAAATTACAAATCACAGTCTTGTTTTAAATGAACAAGTTTCATCAATAAAATATATTGGGGTGCACCTGAACAGTAAAATGAAACCCACATCACATGCATTACTAAGAAAATAATCAGAAAAATAGTATTTTTGTATTATAGTAATGATTGCCCGACTGAAGATGCTGGGATTATTTTGGCAAAACAAGTATAAATGCATACTTTAGAATATGGTTGCTGAGCTGGTGCAGTGTTATGGCAGGTTGTGATGTTGTGCACCCCACTGCCTGCCACCCTGGTGGCCCAGGTTTGGATGCAGACTCAGATCACTGGGAATTGGCCTGAGTGGATTGGATTGAGCAACCACCTGCTGTGCTCCTTTCCTGAGAAGGGGAGGGGGGCAACTGCATCACTCTGACATGGCCACTATGTGCAGGCATGGTGGCAGGGCAGCAGGAGCAACTTAGAAGGAGACAGCCAATGGAGATGCACAGTAGGCACGTGCCTGCATGCGCACATGTTTGTGTCACTGCATGCCACCTGGTCGGAGAGAGACTTACAAGAATAATTCATGACTTTGCTCCTCATGAGTTATTTATTCATTTATATATGTATGTATGTATGTATTTATTTATTGATATATTTATTTAACCAGGAAGAGGATCAAATCAAAGTTTTTTGTAAGCCAATCCTGGGGGTTCAGGTAAGGGAAAATACAATAAACTATACATACATCATACTAAACAGTTAAAGTACATGATATACAGTAAGTGACATGCAGTACATCATCCTATAGTATAACAGCAAATCATTTCTGAGCACTACCACAAGTACAGACTTGAAGTTTGAGTATTTAGTGGAACAAGTCATGTTTAAAACATCCTTTTCTACAGTCCATACTGATAGGATGGGACAATCTGTTAACAAGTTTAGGGCACGCTGTACACAGAAAATGTGACTGCGACATTCGTCCTTGTATCTTCTTTGAGCAGAGCCCTTTAAGGTATATGAACTCATAAAAGTATTCAGTAGTACTTAGGGTTGTTTTTGAGATATAATGCAATAAATTAGGATGTACATTAGGAATACAGTTCTTGATTTTAGAGAAAGAAGACCATAATTACCAAACAAATTGCTATGATGGGTTCATTGCAGAACTAAAAGGACAGAATGACAGATATTTTTAAATGTGATGAGATAAACTGAGCAAGCGCTGTCTGAAAGGTTATATAAAATCTTTCTTTTATTTTATTTTGCCAAGTTTTTGAACTGAGAAAAGTTCATATTAAGCCACTCTTTCAGTTACACAAAATACTGTAAATTGTATGTACAATAATTAAAACACAAAAAAGGCATGTAATGCATCTTAAACTTTGCTTTTTTTTTTCCTCTTTTAGATAATTCCTGAAGAAGA
Source organism: Neoceratodus forsteri (assembly GCA_016271365.2). NCBI lineage: Eukaryota > Metazoa > Chordata > Ceratodontiformes > Ceratodontidae > Neoceratodus > Neoceratodus forsteri. Next base: position 1,843,189,368 of record CM057449.1, read on the forward strand.
CCAATGGTCGAAACATCGATTTCAAGGCTATTTTCTATTTTCAGTGTGCATTTAATGTTACCATTTTGTAATGCATCTTAAAGTGTACATTTACAAATCAAAGATGAAAACAAGTATTCAGATACCTGTGTTTTAAAGAGCTTGTATAAGGGCAGTATAAAAGGGTCAAAGAGCAGCAGATTCATGAGTCTAGAGTAATATCTTGAAATAACTCTTTCTGTGGTTGTAATTCTACACAACATCTCTTAGTACAAGGGCTTCATCTGTGCCCTAGTATGAAATGCCTGCTGTGATTCTTAAGTGTTGTCATTCTAACTACAGTATTTGGAGTTTCAGAATTTTATGTTGCATATTAAAAATAAAATTAAAGAGTTTTACAACAATTCCTTCTGCTGGGAGTAAACGTTTGCTGCATATATAGAAAACAGAGATGACTCTTTATTGGAGACTTTGGGGGTGCTGACTGATGGCCCACTGGGAGCTTGTTGCACTTCCATACTTGCAACTCAGAGTTTGGAACATACTCAAAAACTGGGACTGGTTATTCGGTTCAGTAACTACTGTTTGCTATGCCAGCAACCTGTATTCAGGAATGAGCACAGATCATTAGGTGCTGGCTAGGGGAGGAAGAATTGATCATATCAAAGACTGAACTATTTCCTCCTGGGGGGGAGGGGCACTGCTTTCACTGCATAACTGCTGGTTGAAGCACAATCCAGATGACTCCCCCAGGGCCCTGTAGGTGGTGTGGGGGCTGTGGTGATCAAAGAATCATCCAGTGGCTGCTCCCTGACCAGGTGGCATGCAGTGACACAAACATATGTGTGCATGCAGGCACACAAGACTGAGTTTTAAAATAAAGTATTAAATGCCTTATCATATATTTATATAGTATGATTTATAGAGCTGGTAAAAGGAAACTCTCTTTTCAAATTCTCCTCAGGCAGTACAGTATGCATGATGGTACCTTCACCTGGAAATGGTGTTCCACATGGAGGGGTGTTTCTTCAGATACCCATGGGAGTTATACTCTGCCATTCCAGTAAAGTCAGTACTTGGGAATCACAACTGGATTATGGTTCCATAAATCGCTTTGGCATCCTTGATGCTTGTTTCTTCTTTGCTGCACATGCAAATCTTATTCTCTGCTTATGAGATGGGGAGAGTACACTTGCAACCCATCCATCTTTCCATGCTGTGTGGGAGCTGCCACCTCCATTGTGCCAGATGCCTGGGATGTGGGATGTCCTTCCTACCAATGGTGGAGAATGGATCCCCCAGGACCGGAAGTCTAGATCATCACTTTGGCCAACTAGCTTCATGCTAAGGGGATGCCCCTCACCAAGACCACAACTGATCACCTCTCTGGAACTGTTTTGAACCTCTGGTGGACAATACCACTGGAGGATGCTGAGGTAGGGAAGAAAAGACCTGCTTATCCCTAAAAAATTAGTTACAGTAATGCAATATAGAATCCTTTATTGGTTAATTATTTGATACCTGTGAGTCTGTCTCCTGTTAAGTACGCAATGAAATCAGTTAGCAACTCTACCCTGATGTAATGAATCCCCATATGATACATGTTTCCATTTACCTAAGATTTCTAAAATGAGAGCCCACTGTTATGTGCCAGTTTATCTTTGTTTCTCTTGCTCACCATAAAGCTCTGAAGGTGGATAAATCCCCAGACCAGATGGCATGCATCTAAGAGTTCTGAGGGAGCTGGCACATGTGCTTGCAAGTGCCCTGGGAGACTTGTTTAACACCTTTCTGGAGATGGGGAATGTAGCCCAGGACAGGAGGACTGCACATGTGGAGCCTACTCGCAAAAGTGGACTGAGGAACAACCCTGGAAATTACGCAAGATGTACTTTTCTTAAATGAATATTGCCTCTGAGGCAGCACTGCCTCAAAGGCAGATGACTTAATCCCACTTTCTGCTGTGTCTCATTGGTTAATACCTTCTAAAGGACAGTAACTGAGGTTTTCTGCTTCTTGCTGCTGATTGGTTACACATGCCGCTACCTCAGAGGCAGACTACTTTATCCCACTCTCTGCTGTGTCTCATAGGTTAATACCTTCTGAAGGCAGTAAGTGAGGTTGCTGCCTGTTGCTGCTGACTAGTTATTTGTCTGGCCTGTAAATGGACCTCCTACATGCTTTTCTTGCTCTTATTGGGTGGTTGTTGCTTGCCCCTGATTGGTTTACATACAGAAAGCACCCTTTTTAAAGAAATGTTTTTTAAATGAAAGTTGTCTCCAACGCAGATCTGCCTCCGAGGCAGCCCTGCCTTTGAGGCAGGAATGGACAGGGCTGCCTCCCAGGCAGAGCTTTAATCTCTGTAACTGAAGATCTGAGCTTCACTGCTGTCCCAACTTGGTGGTGTAGTGAAAAGGTCTGCAACCTGATAAACAAGAGGTTGAGAGTATGAATCCACACAAGGTCCCCCTCAGTTATCTTTTGTCAGAATTTCACTTCAGTGGTGATTTATGGCAACATGGTGTTAGAATAGTAAGTAAATAAGAAAAGGGGACTTACTGTAACTGTGAGAAAGAATAATTGCAATAATAATGTTTTGCATTGGAGGCAGATCTGCAACACTTTTCTTAAATGAATATTGCCTCTGAGGCACAGTTAAGTCTCTTTTCTTACATACTTACTATTATAACACCATGCTGCCATGGATCATCACCACTCAAGTGAAATTTCTGGCAAAAGAGAAATGAGGGGACCCTGTGTGGATTCAAACTCTCAACCTATCATTTATCAGGCTGTACACCTTTCCACAACAGCACCAAGCTGGCACAGCAGTGAAGCTCAGGTCTTTAGCTAAAGAGGGTAAAGCCCTGCCTGGGAGGCTGCCCTATCCATTCCTGCCTCAAAGGCAGAGCTGCCTTGGAGGTAGATTTCCCTCAGTGGCAACTTTCATTTAAAAAAATGTGTGTTATAAAAGGTGTTTTCTGTATGTCAACCAATCAGAGGCAGGCTAGAACAACCCAATCAGAGTAAGAAAAACATGCCGGGAGGGCTATTTAGAGACCACATGAATAGCCAATCAGCAGTAACCTCAGTTACTGCCTTGAAAAGGTATTAACCAATGAGACACAGTGGAGGGTGGGATTAAGTGGTCTGCACCCGAAGCAGCGGCATGTATAACCAATCAGTAGCAACAGGTGGCAACTTGAGTTGCTGTTCTTCATAAGGTATTAACTAATGAGACATGGCAGAGGGCAGGATTTAGTAGTCTGCCTCCGAGGCAGCAACACGTGTAACCAATCAGCAGCAAGAGGCGGGCAACCTCAGTTACTGTCCTTCAGACGATATTAACCAATGAGACACAGCAGAGGGTGGGATGAAGTCATCTGCCTCCAAGGCAATATTCATTTAAGAAAAGTGTCTCTTGCTGGGAGCTACAGGTTGGTCAGCCTGTCCTCAATATTGGGAAAGGTGATTGAATCATTCTGAAGGAAAGAATGGCACATTTTTTAGAAGACATTGGGCTCCAAGATGAGAGACAGCAAGGGTTTGTGTTGGTGAGGTTCTGCCAGACTAATCTGATTGAATTATTTGATTTGATAATTAGGAGAGTGGACAGGGACCAAGCAGTTGATATCTTGTATCTGGATTTCATTATGGCCTTTGACTTAGTATCTCATAGGAGATTTATCAGGAAGCTTGAAGACCTGAGGGTAGGGGGGAAGCTTGTTAGAAGAGTTAAAAACTGACTACAGGACAGAAGTCATAGGGTGGTATATGGGGGGGGGTTCTCTATGGCTAGGCTAGTGACCAGTGGGGTCCCACAGGGCTCGATACTTGATCTGGTGTTAACACTTACATCAGTGGCATTGCAGGTAAGATTAAAGGTATAATCTGCCTGTTTGTGGAATACACAATGCTCTGTTGGAGGGTAGACATGGAACACGGAAGACCGTACCTCAAGGCAGACCTGGCTAAGACAGAGAAGTGGTCTGACCTTGGGCAACTAGGGTTCAATGTTAAAAATTGCAAGGTAATACACTTGGGGAGAAGAACCCAGAGACCAAATATTGGCTGGGTGGTGTGCAGGTAACCAGTTCAGAGGAGGGGGAGAACTCAAGAGTAATTATCATGAGTGACCTAAAGCACCCAACACACAGCAAGAGAGCAACAGCCAAAGAAAACTGGATGCTGAGGTGCTTAGCTTGGGGAATAATAAGCACAAGGGCAGAGGTCATTCTGCCACTGAACATATCATTATTGAGGCCACTCATGGAGTAGAGAGTGCAGTACTGGTGCCCTTACCTAAAGAAGGATGTCACCTAATGCAAATGGTCTGGAGAAGGGCAACCACAGTGATTCAGGGCCAGCAGGGCACAGCTTACTGTATGAGAGGAGAATAACAGAGCTCAACATGTACTCACTGAAAGACAGACGGGAGAAGGGGGGGCATGATTGAGATCATCAAGTACTTTAAAGGTATCAACAGGGTGAGCACTAAGAGTATCTTCAGCTTTAGTGGAACAAGTCCACTAGGGGGCACAGCCTAAAGTTAGGGAGAAAGATTCTGGGGGGAGATAAGGAAGCACCTTTCACTGACAGGGTGATGGCCAAGTGGATTGTGTTGCCAGAGGAGGTGGCGTCCATGAAGACAGTGGCAGGTTCCAAAAGTGAATGGGACATAGTAAAGGAGAAAGTTTCATATAGAGGGAGTTGGTGTGGGGTGGACAGCATTAGCAAGTAGGATCAAGAGAAGGAAGGGATAAGGGAGTGGAGGGACCGCCACTCACAAGCAAACTTGATAGACCATAAGGCTTTTATCTGCTGGCTTGTTCCTATATTCATATATATAAGAGTTTGGAGGAAATAACCTGCAAAGCTCCAGGAGCTCAGAGGTGTATAGCAGTCAGCTGGGACCAGAGAGAGTTGCAAGGGTGGGATATAGAAAAAAAAAGGACCTGTAACTGTAAATGAAAAAAGGGGTTCACAGTGCTTGAAAATATTGATTTCCTGTAGGTATGTTCTCCATTTTGCAATATGTGCACGATCAGTCCCTGTCATTCAGATAGCAGCTGACTGAGGTGTGAGACGAGGGTCTGTGTGGTCACCATCTACAGATCTGCCCAACAATGAGGAGAGCTGTATATTTGTGTGAGTCGGGTGGTGGATGCTGAGTGGGTGAGCCAGGGAAGGAAGTTATAAAGTTGTGTAATGGAGATCAGGGTGGGAAGGAGGTACCACTGAATTACCAGGAATGGTGTATATATTTTAATGAGGATTGGGGCAGGAGGGGGGAGGGTATTCTGCAATTGCCTGGGACCAGTGCTGCTTTGGGGGGGAGGTGTGTGGGGATCATGCACCACTGTGTGCGTGTGTTGATGAGAGTAGGGTTTTAAAAGTGTTAAATAGCGCTTCCTTGGCAGCCATTTAATGCTTTCAAGATCCTTGTAATATACCATTGTGAATTGAATGCAAGATGTTTCCCTCATTTGGATGGGCACAGCGGCATACTTAGTATGATGATGCTGTCCATCATGCACCATGCCGTGGGGCCCGTTGACTATGGTTTCTGCCCCATTCAGACCCCCTATGTCCAGTTAGCATGGTGCTATTCATGTTAGCACCACAATGAACTTCTGACTATGGGGACTGAAGAATGAGATGACTACAGTATAAGTAAGATGATGTCAGAAGTATGGAAATGCTATTTTCACAATTATTGACAAGGCATTTCATAAGCTGAATGAATAAAATTAAAGTAAAACACAAAGCTAATAAGGACGTTACTGTATGTAATGCTATTGGGCTGCACTGTTAGTTTCAGCCTTTGCCTGCTATTGTACAGCATGTGGCCCTGCAATTCCCTATCATGACATCAGAGTGAAAATGTAACTAAATCTGCACCTCTTGGGTACTGTTCTAGTTTGCATTGCACAGCATGCTTCAAAATAATAGCTGTAAAATAAAAGTTGTGATTTTTCAAGTAGACAAATTGACAAATAATCAGTATGTGGGAGAATATTCAAAAGTACATTAATTTGAAGAAAACAGGAACCCACTTTGTGGTTTTCTTTTAGCTTGAGCCCTTCGGGAGGACCTTAGTGTCAACCAGTTCATATGCTGTATGATTGTCTGCAAAGAAGCACTGTAGGTAATTCACCTTACTACAAGAGAAGTGAATGGTGTGTTATTTGTGGAGGGATATATTTGTCATTTATGTGTAACCCCCCATCCCCAAATGGTGGAGTTTACCTTGGACTCCATTAAGCTAGGTACTGACTGCTGCCATGTTCCTCCGGCCCTTGTTCTACTTTGCTCCAGCCCCCAAGTGCTGCCTGTTTGATGAGGAGTGAAGGATTACCATAACAGCCATTGTTGCTGCCAACTGAGGCTGTTGGTCTGGTTTCCCTTGGCATTTCCCAGCCTCAAGGGCTTCTCTCCTCACTTCAGATGGATGAGAGGAATGCTGGCAGGAGGGGGGAGCTGTATTTCTGGTGCTCAGTGCACCTTTCTATTTCCACAGATCGCAGCCACTTATAATATCCTCTACAGCACTCTTCAGCTCCATAGGACTCCATCTTGCTTCAGGGGGTAAGGAGACATGTGGGGAGGAGGAGGAGGAGGAGAGAAAACTGCTTGTCTCAGGGCCATGTGCACCCGTGTTCTTTGAGGCTCCAGCCACACCTCAGAGGGGAACCACCCATAGCACTGTATGAGGTGCTCTTTCAGCACTTGTGACTGGTAGGGGAAATCCACAAGCGATATCCAAATGCCAATAGATAAGAGAGCAGCCCTATGCTACACAAACCTCAGGGCTAATTAATGTAAATGGTAGCCGGATGTTTAAATAAATAACTTGGCTGGAACAAGGCTCCTTTTCTGTTATGGGGCTGCCATCTTTGTGACCTCTGACCTCATCAATCAGCCGGTAGGAGGTCTGGGATCTCAGACTGAGCTAGAAGTGGCTCATGGGAGATTGACTGTGCAGTATGCTTGGTGCCCATTCCTGTAACCAGTAGAACATTGAGTGAACAATCTGCATACTAATTATTGTGACTGATAGCCCTTTTGACCAATAAGACATTGCCCTTTCCCAGTGAAGTATTGAGGGCAGAGCCATAACAGGTCAATCCACAGCTTGCTCTCTCACTAAAAGGAGAGCCATGGCTGCTGGCTTGAAAGCATTCTGAGGTGGTCTGCCTGGGCTGTCACAGCCACAATACAGGAGGCATTTGTAAGGTTTCTACAACCGCCAGGACTTGGAAAAGTCTGAGACTGATTCTCATCTACAGTTAGAAGATAATCGAGTGCTGGTTCAGCATTTGTGCCACACCTGCCAGTTTGCTGTGAGGTGAGAGAGTGTGTCCTGCCTTCAGAGAAACAGAAGTAAAAACCTACATGCTCGGGTTTTGCGTTATAGCTCCAGCCTTCATAAGATAACCAACTGTGTGACTGCTGTTAGTGTTAGAACTATGCCTCAGAGATTGTTCCTGCCTTCTATGTGAAAGGAGGGAAAAGTGTGCTGATCTAGTAATTGTGCCACAGCTGCTGGCCTGCAGCATGTCCTACAACTGTGTGTGTGTTGCTGATCATTAGAAACTGCATCGAGACTGCAGACAGTCTAGGGACATGCCCAGTCAGTGCTAGTGCTGACCACTGGCTAATGTCTCACATGAGGGTTTGAAAGACTAGACATGTGTGTTTGGTATGTGGCCTCTGGTCTAGCGACTGGTTTGTTCACTTTGCAGAGATTGAGAGAATGACAAGAGGTCCAGATGACTGCTGAGGCAGAAGAGCCTTCAACTAACCGGAGGCATCTGTGACCTGCACCTTTGTTCGAATCATCCAAAGCAACTGACTGTTTATCTGCTTGAGAGAACCTGTACCTGCAGAGAGGAGGAAGAAGATATCCAGTTTTCTGTGGAGCTGGTAACACCAGAATCATGAGTCCTCTCAGGGTTTGCCATTCAATGGGAATTGTATAAAGTTTGCTACCAAAGCTACTGTACAGCTTTGGCCATTGGACCAGGATCTACAAATACCTCAGTCCAAGGTTTGCCATTAAGCAGTCACATGGCCTATGGCGTTTGGGTTTAATGAAAGTGTTTTGTTGTGTTATAATTAAGCATGGGGTACCCCATTGGTAGCTGGGTCGGATAGTATGGGTACTGACTATTTTTGGCCAGGTAGGGTAGTTCAGGCAATGTACTACCCTACTTGACATAACAGTGTAATTCTGGGGTTGGGTAGTTTGAGACTGGTAACAGGTAATAGGGAATTAGGGTAGGAAGGATTTCCAGGCTGGAAGCAGGCATTAAAATGGCAGCCTGTGGGGTCCTTCATGGAGCTTACAGCAGACTAGGAGTACATGACACCAAGCTGACACCTGATTGATCAGTGGTGTCTAAAGAGCTGTGCTATGTCTACTCTGAGCCTGTGTGGCACAGAATCTGACTGAAGCAGCTCCGTGGGCACTCGCTCTGCAGCCCAACTTGTGATCACGGCCATATTAAAGTCAAGACTTGTCTTTAAAAGTTGAATCAATTGACAGAAATTAAAACATACACTATGAAGGAGCAAAGGGAGTAATACTGGGGGACACTGAAACAATCCCAGTCAGGTGGTAGGGGAATCATCCTCAGTTGAGGAGGTGGTGCTGGGGAGAGAACAGAGAAGGAACAAGGTATTTCAGCAATACAGAAGGCTAAGAAATGAATGCAAAAAAGCAATCAGGGCAACCAAAAGTGAATACTGTAAAACTGCCTTACTCAACTCAGCTAAGGACCCTAGAAATTTCTGGAAGAACATTAAAAATATAGTTAGTGGTTCCTCCAACTGTGGGATCTCTGACCTGCTTGTGGGCAGGTCTAATTGTAACAATCCACTAACCATTGCCAATGCATTCAACTCCCACTTCTGAGACCTGTCCGCCTTCACCTCCCTATTCTCTGCTGATGGGAGTGATAGCCAACTCCTAGCCTCCACCCCTCACCTACTGTCCGTTATTTTACTTTAAGGCTGTGATGGCACTGGAGAGGCAGAGACTTCTCTCTGGTCTCTCCCCACATCCTAGTGCTGGCCACAATGGCATAGAACCTAAGCTCCTCCATCTTGGTGCCCCTTTTATAGCCTTCAAAGTGGCCTATATCTTCAATATGTCCCTTGCCTCTGGTGTCATCCCTGATATCTGGAAGGTGGTGAGGATTTTCCCTGTTCTCAAACAGGGTAACCCTAAGATCCTTGACAATTATCGACTGATCGACTCTTTAGGTTGGGTACAGACAAGCGAGACATAGGGGCGCCCAGGAAATCGCCTCCTTTGTCCTGCTAATTTGTGCTCTGAAACACCTCTGGTCTGCCCACCCTCTGCCGACTGGGACTGTTAATAATTAGTCCCTCCTTCTGTCTCCTCAGGGACTCTTGCAGTCGTCGGCCGCAGGACGAGTGGCCACTGGGCGGACAGCGCTTCTGAAGCCGCCGCTCAAGACCACAGTCCCAGATCCCTCCAGCTAGGCAGGTACGGCAAAGCCGCAGCCAATCGGAGCGCGAGCGCTATTCCTTGGCGGCTTCCGATTGGCCCCACAGCTAAACTGCATTTAGAAACAGAATTTTGGCAAAAAAGGAGCTGTATTCTTCTGTGATTTATAATGTTTAAATGCTTGAACTGTCTGTACTAGACTACTGTCTGAATATTTTAGCCGCAGGTGTTAGGGGAAGGAGCAGGTCATAGTCATACAGCCCTCTTTAGGTTGGGTACAGACAAGCGAGACATAGGGGCGCCCAGGAAATTGCCTCCTTTGTCCTGATAATTTGTGCTCTAAACGCCTCTGGTCTGCCCGCCCTCTGCCGACTGGGACTGTTAATAATTAGTCCCTCCTTCTGTCTCCTCAGGGACTCTTGCAGTCGTCGGCCGCAGGACGAGCGGCCACCGGGCGGACGGCGCTTCTGAAGACGCCGCTCGAGACCACAGCTCCGGATCCCTCCAGCTAGGCAGGTACGGCAAAGCCGCAATTTTTCGCCCACCTGCCCATCCCCCTTCCCGAGTGTTGTCTTATAGCCCAATTGCTCCTCCCACAGTTTTTTTCCCTCTCTCTCATTGGCCGGCTCTTTAAAAGGAAAATTCTATATATATTTAACAACCACCCCTGTGTAAATTAAACATGGGAAGCCTCAAGTGGCTTTGCCTAATAACCATTATCCTTCTGCTATGTAGTATGGCTGGCCCCCACGACAGCTATAATGTTACTATAGAGACATGTCCCAAGCTAACAGTATACCCATATATTAATAATAGTTATTTATTATACTGCCCTTGTCTGCCCCTAAATCAACCGAAGCTTATTGAAACCTCAGATAGTGGCACAGCAACCAGCTCTTCTAAGTACGTCCTCAAACCCCAGGCTATTAAACTCTGCTCTGGCCACTACTACCCTACCTGGTTCTTAAGCTATATATCTACAGGGCTTAACAAGTATATGACCCGATCTATGGACCCATGCACCCTAAACTGTAACAAATACAGAAAGCCTCGTGCTTTTAAAAACTTCTTCCACAACCTGAGAAGTATTTTCCTCCTCCTGCTACTGTGTTCGGGTGACATTGAACTCAATCCTGGTCCCCCAAGGATGCTCTCATCACCAGCTGAAATTAAGCAGCTGAAAGGTTTCAGTTTCCTACATGCCAATGTTTTCAGCCTGTTAAAAAAGCTGGAGTCTGTCCAGGCATGGATTATCCACACTGCACCAGACATTCTGGTGATATCGGAATCTTGGCTTCGAGCATCAACACCGGACAGCGAGGTAAATATCCCTAATTACCTCCTTTTCAGAGCAGATAGAAGGACCGGGGGAATAGCCATTTATGTTAAAAACGTATTCACAGTATCTGTATTAGATGCCACCTCCATTGCGGGAGGTTTCGAATGCTTGTCTCTTAAAGTCGAGCCACCTCACTCTGGGGCCTTTCGTGTGATAGGCTGTTATAGACCACCTGCAGCAGGACCTCAACTCCTAACTCACCTGTCTGGACAAATGGACGCTTCCTCCATAGAGACAATTATACTAGGTGATCTAAACTATGACTGGCTATCTAGCGGGTCATTACCCCTGAAACATTTCTGTGATTCACATGGATTCACTCAACTAATTTCTGAACCTACGCGCATCAACAACAAGAATCCAACGAGAAGCAGCCTTCTGGATGTGATACTTGTCAATGAACCTCATCATTTCTCACATGCCGGTATCCTTCCAGCTGATGTTAGTGACCACTGCCTCATAGCTGGCATTAGAACTATCCCAAATCCACTATCTACATCAAAGTTCTCCAACAAAAGATCAAGACGTAACTTTGACCCTCTGGCCTATTTCAACTACCTAAAAGACTCTATGAAATGGCAGAGTTTTTACCTAGCTAAATCAGTAAGTGATGCCTATGATGTCCTGCACAAAATCATAACTGGTGCCCTAGATGTCCATGCCCCTATAATCAAAGCTAGAATAAAAACCAGGACCTGCCGCTGGTTCTCACCAAACTTGAAGAAAGCCCTACTGAAATGAGATCTACTGTGGAAAAAGGCCAGGAAGTCACATACAGAATCGGACTGGTGTATTTTCAGAGCAGCCAGGAATGCCTGCACAAAAATGATCAGGGAGGCAAAGGCTACTTTTTATCAATCATAACTGCTCTCTGCATCTAATAACCCTACCAAGTTCTGGTCCACTATTAAGGAAGCCTCAGGCCACTCACCAGGTAGTGTGCTCCCATCCAAAATTACCATTGACAATGTCTCTGTCACTGATAAATTTGAAATTCTTCAAGCCTTCAATAATCACTTTGCCACCGCTGGCCTGGCTTTCGATAAAGCACCAGTAAGCAGTCTTCGGCCACAGATCAAAGCACAGTCCCTAGAAACAAACAACAATGGCAGGACATTCGCCTTTTCATTAATCACCTTGAAAGAAGTTGAAGACCTTCTGCTACAGTTAGACATTAGAAAGAGCACAGGAGCTGACTCGCTTGACCCATACTTTCTGAAAATAGCTTATCACATACTAGCAGCACCAATAATGCATTTATTTAACCTGTCTCTAATCCAAGGCTCTCTTCCTGCAGAATGGAAAACTGCTCATGTTATTCCTCTATACAAAGCAGGGGACCCAAGTGATTTGAACAACTATAGGCCAATCTCCTACTGCCTATACTTTTGAAAATGTTGGAAAAATCGTGGATACACAGTTGAGATCCTTCCTGGACAACTCAGAATTTCTTAACCCCATGCAGTCTGGATTTAGAACCAAACACAGCTCTATTACTGCACTGGCCAAAGTTACTGACGACTGGCAACGGGACCTGGGCAAGAAAAAATTCGTTTGTGCGGTGTTTTTAGATCTTAGCAAGGCCTTTGATACCATCAACCATTGTCTACTTCTTTCAGCGCTAAACAATTTAGGTATGGACTCAATCGCACGGGACTGGTTCCAGAACTACCTCACAGACAGACAGCAACAAATAAAGGCCGAAGGAGAACTTTCACCACTTAAATCAATAAAGAGAGGAGTCCCACAGGGTTCCATATTGGGTCCACTGCTGTTCAACATCTATATTAACAATCTGATCTTAGGAATCAAAGAAGCCAGAATCCATTTATTTGCCAATGATACAGTGCTCTACCTAAGTTGAGACTCCCTTGGCGCCGCATGCGCTGCATTACAAGATGAATTCAATAAACTGCAAAACCAGCTCATCGACAAAAAGGTTTTGCTAAACGCAAAAAAAACCAAGGCAATGCTGTTTGCTCCATCTAGCACCGGGGCCAACTCTGCAGCCTATGACAATGTTCCTCCTATAACCACCCTACTTGGTGAAAATCTTGAGTTAGTGCCAAATTTCAAATACCTGGGTATGTGGCTGGATAACAAACTCTCTTTTAAAGTGCATATTGAAGAATTACTGAAAAGCTTAGGCAAAGGCTTGGCCTCTTCTTCAGAATTAAACATCTCCTACTGAGACTGCAAAAGACAGCTTGTTCATTCTACATTCCTATCATTAATTGATTATGCTGACATTATATATGGCCAATGTCCTGTCTCGCATCTTGCTAAATTGGACGTATTGTACCACAGAGCCCTAAGATTTATAACTGGTCTTCCATCCTCCATGCACCACTGTGAGCTATATACTGCAGTAGGGTGGCCTTCGCTTCAATTCAGAAGGCATAGAAATGCAGCATTTGGACACTTCGAGCTCTCTCCAACAAACTCCCGGACTACATTGCTGCCTGCCTTCCTTCAAGTCCACCTAGTAGTTACGGCATAAGAAGTCACTCACTAATTTCCCTAAAAATTTCCAGGATTACCAACCACTTTGGTAGGGCAGCCATAAGTCATGCTTTGCCCTCACTATGGAGAAGGATCCAAAGCTCTTTGAAACTCAGCACTCCTGTCAGTATTGCTATGTTCAGGCATCTTTACGACAAAACATTTACTGAAATTTGTAAATGTTACCATAGCTTCTAGTGGTTCTATTAGTGGCCTCATCTCTAAAGCTACCTCTCACACTCTTGAATCCTACCCTGTTAACCCCTCCTTAACATGTTAAGTAGCCAGCTGTCTTGTTGGCCTTCGGAGCCTTTGGCACCTTCCCTTACCTAATCCTACATGCCACTTCAATTAGTTGTTCTGATGGAATTTGGAACTTTTAGGCCATCTCTAAGCCATGGCCAATTTCCAAGCCAGTGACCACCGGCTAAGCTAGATTTAGTTCCTGAGGGATGAAATGGTTATGATCTGCATTCCCTCAGCTGAGCCCAGTATGAACTAACACCTTCATACATGTATAAGAAAGAATGTACATTCCACAATTAATGTCATGTGTTGTTGTTTACCTGTTCCCCACTAGTGCAATATAATGTTTGTACTGTACCGTTCAACTGTAAATCTGTATTCCTACTACTACATTTTGTATGTATTCTATGTATGTATATCCATCCTTGACTAACTGCAGGTCCACCTTGTAAATGAGCTTGCTCAACGGTGATCGCCTGGCTAAATAAAGATTTGATTGATTGATTGATTGATTGATAGCCATCTTATCAGCCATCAGTAAACTTCTGGAGAAAGTTGTGGCTGGGCAACTCATGGATAATAACCAGGCCCATGAGCTACTGTCCTCTGTGCAGCACGGCTTTCGAAATGGGCACAGTACGTCCTCCCCCCCTTGTCACTGTCTCCTCTGGAATCTGGGCTGCCATGGACCTGGGCAAACTCACAGGTGCCATATTCATTGACCTATCCAAGGCCTTCGACCTAGTTGACAATGTCTTACTTTGGTCTGAAATTCAATCCCTTGGTCTGTCCCCACCTGTCCTGAGTTGGTTCAGTAATTACCTCCAGGGCAGGCAGCAACTTACGAAATTCAGCAAAGTCCTCTCTGGCACCACTCCTGTGACCTCCAGTGTCCCCCAGGGATCAGTCCTGGGGCCCATTCTCTTCTCTATATTTGTCAACAATCTACCAGCTACTGCTACCAACTTTAGTACTGTCCTATACATGGATGATCTGATCATCCTCACCCATTCCCGTGACATTGGGGTCATCAGCCATCAACTGAGTGAAGATTTCAGAAATATCCCACCTGGGTAATGACTCATAAGTTGGTCCTCAGCCTAAAAAAACTCAGGCCATTCTTTTTGAGTCCCTGGCCAAGATTAAGGCCCTAATGTGTGTTACTGGTATCAGTGGTACTCCTCTTCTAATCACTGACTCCATCAAGTACCTTGGGGTGACACTGGACCTCCAACTTGACCTTGAGTGCCGTATCCAAAATGTATGCAGAGCTGTCAACGGTAAACTGGGTCTGGCCTACATAGTGAAGAAAAATCTTATGTCTGCTGCTCGCCTTGCAATGGCCAGAGGAGTGTTGCTTCCCTCTCTTTGCTATGGACTTCTCCTGTTTGCACGCACCTCCAAAGTTCACTTCACTAGATGGAACACAACCTACAATAACATTTGCTGCTTTGCACTTGCTGCCCCTCACCTCATCCACCACTGTGGCCTATATGACAAACTCAGGTGGCTCTCCGCACCCAACCACATGAACTGTGTCCTGGGCTGCTTCATGGGCAAGGTGCTCAGTACTGGCACTCCCCCAGGGCTGGCTGAGCTTCTCAAACCGTCTGTCTCTTCTACCTGCTCCCTCAGGTCTCTGGGCCCTGGCGTTCTTAAAGTCCCTATCACCTGCACGCAAATGGGGGAGAGGGATTTTGCTTCATGTGCCCCTAGGCTATGGAACTCCTTTTCCTCTCAAGTCCACTCTTCCCCCTCCCACTCATGTCTCTGTAACTCCCTGTGGTATCACTTGAAGCTCTCCTCTGCATGTGGGTGTCCTAGACCTCCATAGTTAGTTCCGGTCCCCTGCACTGGACTCACATGTCCTTCCTGGCACCCCTCTTACAGCTCCTGCTGATGCAGCCTGTCTAACTGGACTCTGAGGTGCATATAATGTATTTTTTTTCTGTTTCAGGAGATACTCAGACTTTGCTCTGTTTGTGGCTCGGAGCAAATTGTACTGTTCTTAGCCTTGATGTCTCTATATATATATATATATATATATATATATATATATATACATATATATATATTCCTGTACATATCTTAACTGTGCTTACTGTCTACTGGTTATGTTCACATGGTTCTATTTTGACTCTGTATACTGCCTAACTTGTGTCATGTTGTCATCTGTATGAACCTGTATCTCACTGTATCTGTATCTCATTGTACCCTCCCGGGTCATACCTGAAAATAGGCATGTAACTTGTCTAGTGTACTTACCTGGTCAACAAAAGCTAAATAAATAAATAAATAAATAAATAAATAAATAAGGTGTGGTAAAAGACATAGACAAAAACACAGAAGGCAGCTGATTTGAAAATAAAAGTTGAAAGTATTACGTTGTTTGTTGGGTGCCCTGAGCCCTGCCATTTATTACTGTGACACAGTCAGCTGCAATGTCTGTTTCTGCATTTTTGTTATAGTCAGGGTAGGATTATAGGGAAGTAGAATGATTGGAGTAGTAACTATCCAGCCCTAAACAACTACTACTTAGGGTAGTTTGGAGGTACCTGAGGGTAGTGTTTAGGGTAGGCTGTTTTACTACCCACCCATGCCTAGTTATGTGCACCACCACCAGTCAAAGCTGCAATCCATCAGGCCTACATAGTTTCTCTGGCAGGGTACCCAGTGAAGCACAGAGAGCTCCTAACTGGTTTACAGGGATTTAAACTAGTACCAGTGGTAAATGGGTAGTGCCCCCAATACAGGTGGTCTGGTAATAACACAGGTTATACAGTATTTAAAACAACTGTACTGCATTGCCTGGTGGGGTGTGGGCACTACTGTGCTAAAATAAACCCAAAATCCAGCACTCACCACCGAATAAACAACGCTGTTCTCAAAGTTACATGAAAAAACTATCACAATTAATTGAGGTGCCAGGATAAAAACACACCTTGGTGCATTTTGGGGGGCCCTCTGATGAAGCCTTTTTGGCGAAGCACTGGGGTGTTAACTCATGTAGGTGACTGACTGATGCTCAGTTGTTTGAACGAATTGTTTGCAATAAATGCATTTGAATGTTTAAAAAATATGGCTGAGAAGTGTACTTTCTTGGAGTGCAGCTTTCCTGTTTTTACTTGTAGATGTCTGGGGTAGGCATCCCATAGCTGCACCCACCTGGAATCCACTTTATTGCATCCACTGTTTTGGGGATTTCATCAAAACTCAGCTGATCTATGAAACCAAGTACCCCTTTAAACCTCGTGGAAGGAGAAAAGTGAACTAGAAAACAAAATCTTTTAACAGATCTGTGGGCTCCTTTCAGAATGATTGGGGGTGCACTGGATACTGTTTAGTTCCACAAAACAGTTTTAGCACACTATTGCCATGTACGTTAGTGCCAGTGAGGGACAGCTGGTATATTCAGAAGCAAAATCTACTTCAGGACAGAACACAAACCATAAATTTACTTGTTGTGATCACTGCCAATTCTGCTTCATCATCTCGTGGGGGCTGAAGGCCTTTTTCAACTTCTCCACTCTCCTACCTGTAACGTTGGGATTGTGAAACTGAAAGGTTTAGCCACCATAAACATATGCAGGTCAGCTGGGATTAAGCAATGTCCTGCATTATATATTTGCGTTCTTACATTTCTATTGGTAATATTTTGGATTTGGTTTTAGAATGTGTAGAATGTTTGTTGTGCACCACAGTTGAAGCACAAATTATTTTAATTGATAATATGGACTCACTGTTTTGGATTTTACAATTTTAAGTAAGATAAAGGCTGGGTACTGTAAGGTATAGGAAATATTTTTGTTATCAGTCCACACATATTATATGATTTAGCAATTGCGCATGACAGTCTGTATATTCATGTAAGAAATAAGCCACAACAAGGTACAAGGCTATGTTAAAATTCCTGCATGTCATGAAAGCATTGACAGGCACAAGGTCCTGATGAGTGAACCTGTGATCTCTGAGTTCCATGCAGGTGCTCTAACTAAAGATGCAGTGAGTTTAATCTTCACCAGCTAAATTCACAAAGTTCCTGACTTCCCCCCAACTTTGTCCAATGAAGTTTCTTAAAAAAATGGTTTCAAATATGAGTTTCAATCCCCACCTACAGTTCCACAAATGACCACCCCCTTCCCCACCCAGCCATTTAGAAACCTTTCCCCATCCCTACACCCAGTAGGCTTGAATATGCCTTCCACCTCACCCTGCTCCCTCCAGCGAAGTTTGTTTACATTATAAATTCACCCATCAGTTGACATCAAGGGAAGGGAGTGTAACACTCTCCTCTAGCACTATGATTTTAATGTGGAATGATTAAATGTGAATAAAAATTCAAACTTTTCATCAGTCTTATCATAGGTCTTAACTGTGACTGTTGGTTTTGTGGTGCTGCTAGAATACGATAGATATATATACCCTTCCCGACCCATATGCCAAAAACAAATTCCCCTGGCTTCCCCGCACTTGCCCAACTTCAATGGTTAAGTTATTCCCCTCACCCAACAGCCCTCTATTCCCCACCTCCCTCTTACCCTCCTTCAAGCACTCCCCCTAGAAAATGCAGTGTAGTAGCTATAATAAAAAAAGGAAAAAATGGTCCCTTGCTATAGAGAGAACTCCATTCCATTCAGAGGTACTGTAAGTATCCAAATGAATAAATGCAGACATCCTTGGTAGTAGTAACACCTAATTGGCTAAGGTCAGTAGTTAGGGGCTAGGTCAGTTAAATTTGTGGTGGCGTCAGACTTCACTGGGAGATGGAGGAAGCTGGTGGAACATTTATGCCTACAGGGTGGAGGGGTGGGTAGAGGGGTTTTAAATGGTTTGATGAGGGATAGGTATATAATAACAGAGGGAGGGAGGAGGGTGGGGTCACATAGTTTTTCATGAGTGAAATGTCACTTTGCCCAGCAGAAAACTACAAGAAATGCCACCTATATAGTTTCACCAGGTAAAGTTTGGCACTTTGCCAGGTGAAGAGTTCATGAAGTGCTTTGCAAAGTCAAGAAGCTCTGTAACATTCACACAAAGCAAAGTTTTTCCAACTTTGCATATCTCTATTTTAACCAATTGTGTGCCTCCTATTGTATCGCTGGTTGTTTTGGTTAGTCATCACAGTGGTTCATGTTGTTTTCAGGGCTACCTACTGCATCACTTATCAATTCAAACATCAGGCACTGCGTGTCCAAACAAGAGTCACATTTAAAATAAAGGAGGTATGGAAATGATTAATGTGAATTGAAAATTAAATTTGATCAGTTTCTACAGAAAGAATTACAATACATCTGTAGATGTTCCCATTGAGTAATCAGACTGTTCCAAATATGAAAGCCATTTATAACTAGAGAGAGGGAGGGAGGGAGGGAGGAAGAAAGTGAACAGGAGTGAAGGAGGGAGAGAGGAAGGGAGAGGAGAAGAAAGAGAGAGAGAGAGAGAGAGAGAGAGATGAAACATAGAAACATAGAAACATAGACTTTGACAGCAGATAAGGACCGCTAGGCCCATCTAGTCTGCCCATTTCCCTACCTACAGGATAGGCCACAGATTCTAGTTAACCAACAGCCTATTTCTTCCTACCCCCCACAAGAATTGCCTTATGTCTGTCCCATGCATTCTTGAATTCTCCCACAGTTTTAGACCCCACAACCTCCTCAGGAAGGCTGTTCCATGCATCCACTACCCTCTCTGTGAAATTTGTCTAGTGCACTTACCCGGTCAACAAAAACTAAATAAATAAATAAATAAATAAAATAATACTTCCTCACATTGCCCCTGAACTGCCCTCCTTCTAGCTTTAAATTGTGTCCCCTTGTTCTTGCAAGTCTCTTTTTCTGAAAAATGCTACCCTCTTGGACTTTGTTGATTCCACTGAGGTACTTAAAGTTTCTATCATGTCCCCCTCTCCTTCTTTCCTCAAGGGTATACATATTAAGCTCCTTTAGTCTCTCCTCATATGGCTTCTCTTGCAGACCCTGCACCATTTTAGTTGCCCTCCTCTGGACTGCCTCTATCCTGTCTATGTCCTTGCAGAGATGGGGTCTCCAGAACTGGACACAGTACTCCAGATGGGGTCTCACCAACTGTCTGTACAGAGGGATAACAACTTCCTGTTTTCTGCTGATGATGCCTCTCCCTATACATCCCAGTATACCCCCAGCCCTCCCTACTACCTTCTCACATAGCTTGCTAACCTTAAGGTCATCTGATATGATTACCCCCAGGTCCATTTCCTTTTTGTTGTTACTACTCCCCACCCATTGTGTATTCTTCCCTGGGTTCTTGTTTCCAGGTGCATTATTTTGCACTTCTTTGCATTGAATCCTAGCTGCCATACTTGACCATTCCTCCAACCTTACCAAGTCCCTTTTCATCCTTTCCACGCCTCCTTGTGTATCAACCCTGTTGCAGATTTTGTGTCATCTGCAAAAGGCATACTTTTCCTTCCAGTCCCTCTGCAATGTCACTGATGAAGACATTAAAAGGACTGGACCAATACTGAACCCTGCGGTACCCCACTAGTAACCACCCTTTCTTCAGAGTGGACTCCATTTACAATTAACTTCTGTGTCCTGTTGTCCAGCCAATGTTTTAGCCAGGCTACCACCCTGGGTCCCACTCCCAGGCTGGTTAATTTGACTATTAATCTTTTGTGTGGGACTGTGTCAAATGCCTTGCTAAAGTCTAGGTAGGCCATGTCCACAGCCCCTCCCTGGTCTACTACTTTGGTCACCCAGTCAAAGAAATCTATTAGATTCATCTGACATGACCTTCCCGCTGTGAACCCATGCTGCCTTGGGTCCTGTACTCCACTGGCCTCTAGGTACTCAACTATTCTTTCCTTCAGAAGTGACTCCATCACTTTCCCTACCACAGAGGTCAGACTGACAGGTCTGAAGTTTCCTGCCTCTGTCTTGGACCCACTTTTGTGAAGGGGAATCACATCCGCCTTCCTCCAGTCCTCGGGTACCACCCATCCTCCATGATTTATTAAAAGAGTAGCCAGTGGTTTCACTAGTTCCTCCTTAATTCTTTTAGAATTCTGGGTGAATTCCATCAGGACCCATTGCTTTGTCTACCTTCAGTTTTAGGAGTTCTTGCAGAACCCTTTCTTCTGTGAAAGGATTGGGATCGACCCCCCTATCAAGAGTGCTTCTGTTAATTGGATTAGGCACTTCCCCCCTCCTCTTTTGAGAATACTGAGCAGAAATACTCATTCAGTATTCCTGCTTTTTCACTGTCCCCTTCTGTCCACCCACTGTTCATTCTATTCAGCCTCACTGTCCCTCCCTTTGTCTTTCTACGCTCGCTGATGTACCTATAAAAGGTTTTATCCCCCTTCTTAACTGAGTTGGCTATCTTTTCCTCAGTTTGGGCCTTTGCTATTCTGACTTCCCTTCCTGCTTCCTTTTGCCTTAACTGGTACAGCTGTCTGTCCTGCTCCTTCAGCTTTCCTTATACTTCTGGAATGCTATCTTTTTCTTCCTGACTTTCACAGCCACCTCTTTGAGAACCATAGTGGCTTTTTCTTTCATTTTGATTTGTTCATTTGCTTCACACAAAGGCTTGTTGCCTCTGTGATGGCAGTTTGATAATTCCCCATTGTTGCTCCACACTCCTTCTAGCCTGTTTGCTAGTGCTTTCTGAGGCACTCTCCCATCTGTGCAAAGTCAGCCTCCCAAAGTCCAGTACCTCACTTTTGTATGGCTTGACTCTGTAGCTGAGTTTAACATGAACCACACTGTTTGATGGTCACTTGTCCCCAGATGGCAACCCACTTCTAGATCTGAGATCCTCTCACTGCCCCCATTTGAGAGTACGAGGTCTAAGATTGCTCCCTCACGAGTGGGTTCTGAAACTAGCTTTCTAATGCCTGCCACCTGTAGGGCATCAAGAATGGCCCTGCTCTTGGATGTGGCTGCAGCAAATGTGCTCCAGTTAACATCTGACATATTCAGGTCTCCCATCAACAGTATCTCTCCTTTCTCTGCCATTCTAAGAATGCCTTCTATCATATCCTTGTCCATTCCTTCCCCCTGACATGGGGGTCTGTACACAACCCCTGTGCCGATTGTGGTGCCCTTTCCAGTCTCCAAGGTGACCCACAGTGCCTCCTCTCCCTGTTTACTCTTTTGTTCAGTTGCTTTATCCCTTCCTTTACATAGAGACTACCTCCCCTCTTCTCCCCTGCCTGTCTCTCCTTAGGTTATGTACCCTGGTATGTTAATATCCCAGTCATGGTTCTCTGTGTACCATGTTTCTGTGACTGCTACGATATCCAGGCATCCTCTTCCATTAAGGCCATCAGCTCAGGGAGCTTGTTTCCAGACTATGGGCATTGGTACTCATTACCCTCCATTTCCTGATGGCCTTACTCCTTTTGCCCCATCCCTGTCCTTCTTCCTTTGTCACTTTCATTTTACCCTGCCCTTCTCCCTATCGACACCTCTATGTTGATGTTTGCTGCACTTACTACCGTGATTATTTGGGGGCTAGGATTTTCCTGCTCCTTCCAGTGCCTCCCTTGGCTAGTTTAAAAGCTTTCGCAATGAATCATTTAAATCTATCACCTAGGATCCTGGTTCCCTCCCAGACAGATGCAGCCCATCATGCCAGTATAGGCTTGCATCACTCCAGGTGGACCCCAGTCCCCAGTGAAGCCAAATCCCTGAGCTCCACACCAGTTTTTCAACCACTGATTGAATCCCAAGGTGCAGAATACCCTAGCTTCTCCTATGCCATAGATGGGTAGCACCTCCGAGAAGGTTACCGTACATGCTACTTGACTAAGGCCCCTCCCCAATTCCACAAACTCTTCCTGCACTTCTCTAATCCCTTTCTTAGCCAGGTCATTTGTCCCTAGGTGGACAATGACATCCAGCTCCCTCCCCTGTGCAGCTGCTCCAGCAATCCTGAAGATTCGCTTCCTGTCCCTGCAAGCCATGGCGCCAGGCAGGCACCTTACCTCCCTCTCCCCTTCCTCCCCCAGTTCTACCATCCTAACAATGGAGTCCCCCACAAGGAGTTGTTTCCTTCCCCTGCAGGGTCCCCTGCCACCCTCCTGTGGGTCTCCTTTGTGAGTTCCCAGCATCCTCCTTGGTCTCCACTGTGGGTGCCTCCATGGAGGAACCACACTTTCCAGAATGGCATAGGAATTGTGAGAGGTACAATGGGAGGATATGCCTCTGTTCCACCACCCTCACCCTCCCTGAGCCCACTGTGGTCCAACCGCTCCTCTTTCTTGGCAACCTCTGAGGCAACGGCAGTGGCACTGGTGGTCCCTGGATGGAAGAGGAGGTCCCACAAATCCTGGCCAACTCAGCCTGGAGATGAGCAACCTCCTCCCTCACCCAGAGAGGTACCTGCAGATGGGACAACACCGCATCCTCCAGAACATCTCCCGGAAAACTGCTGCTCCACAGCCACTGCACTGCACCACTCCAATCATGTCTTATTTCTGGCCCCTTAACTGTTTGCAATCCTTACTCTTTCCTCTGTTTTTTTTTCTCTCTCTCCTTACTTTCTGCCTGTGTGCCCTTTAAGCTCCTGATTGTCCTGTTCTGAGACAAGAATATCCTATATTTCGCAGTAGACCACTTACTTGCTCAGAGGCAGACCTCCAGCAACTAGAGGGGGCTGGAGAGCTACTCTTGCCCTTCTAGGATGGTGGGCTCTTGGTGGTTCTGTGATGAAGAGAGAGAGAGAACACACACACACACACACACACACACAGACACATCGACAGGCTACACAAAACATTATTATGGGTGTAAGGCATCAGAGGCACATCTGAATCCAAAATGATGAAGATCCAGTTACATTGGACAGGGAATATAATTTTGGATGCAGTTGTAGACTCAAATTTGCATCTATAGCTGCCACAATTTATTCTAAAGTTCCAGCTAGGATGCATGCTTTGGTAACTTGTGTCCAGCATCATGAATTCTGACTATGATCTCTTTACAATCACCACAAATGGACAAGACAAAGCAAGGCAAATTTTAATTTTGAGGCGCCCAATCCCAGGGGCTCTGGGCACCGTACATAAAAACACAATCAGAAAAGAAATAAAACAACATATCAATAAATATAATAGTGTTAAATAGACAGCTATGAGACAAAGGAGTCTTTCATTCATATCTCATCAGAAGGATGGGACCTCCAACAGGGAAGTGCCACCTGAATATTACATCTTAGTGCCGTCTTTAGGTGTAGGCCCAATGTCCTGATATGAGACCTTGCCCTAAACGCATGACCTGTAGGTCTAGAAGAAAAGTAATCACATTAAGCAATGCTTGTCAATAGCCTTATTCTGTTTTTGGACCTGATCATGCAGGATATAAAAAGCTGCTGTATTAAACCCTAGTTTAATTGTTTTCTTTAACAGCAAAGTTATAAAGGCCTCACGTGTGACAGATGGATGAGCTCAGAAAAGAATTACAGAAGTAGTGAAGAATGCTGCATACATCATAACAGCCCAGCTGTAGAACATGACAGGAATACTGAGTCACTTACATGCAACCTATCAATTGCAAAGTATGGTTCAAACACTGTTGTTGAGAGAAAAAAAAATGTACCCTTTTTGATCCAAGGTCATGAAACAGTTATGGCATGGCAAAGTGCATTAGTCCAGAATGATCTCCGAAATCTATTTTCAACATAGGAATACAAGCTGTTCTAATGTATAAACAAGCTTTTCTTGACCTCTAGAGAATACTAGGATCTCTTGGCACAGCGCAACTGAACTATATACAGCACTGAATATAAAATGAAACATCGAGTAGTACATAATAAAGGTCTGAAGACCAACCAGTCTTCCAGAGAATTCTCCATCTGAGTTTTGTAAAGGATTAGATAAACAGAATGACTTGCTTCAGAGCTGACATCTGCTAAAGTAAATTACTTGAAGCCATCATGTTTATTGCATTTACACTTAAAACGATTCTCCAGTTTCCTGCTAAAAATTCTCAGATGGCATAAACGAAACTCTGCTATATAAAACTTCCCAAAAATTTGATTTTCTGAAGCTTACATTTTTTATTATTGAAGACATTTTTCATAAGACATGATCTTTTCCCATTAGACCTTATTCATGTTGCTTTTTCCTCTTGTGAAACCCCAATCATCTGCTTATGGTATAATCACAACTTCTCTTTATGGAAATAATTCTGACTACTTTGTAACAAGAAAAGCAGTACTAACAGAGAAAGTGTAAGGGCAAAGTGCCTGGTTTCATGCAAATGTCTTGAGGAAGTAAAGAATGGAATATCCTGAAATTCAGTTGTTTTGGAAAACTTATGAGATTTGAGTCCAGTCAATGCCAACTGCTCTTGTTCTACAGGAAACACACTAGGATAATATAGTGTTGTACACTAGCTGGTGCCCTCACATATAACCATGCTTCAAGCATGGCTCAAAGCAAAGGCTAAAAGAAGTAGCATGCAGTGAGAAAAATAACCTAGTCACCGATGTTTCACATTATTCAAGAGCTTTCTCATTGGATGAGTTTATTATTGAAATAGTCAATTAAGTGCTGTCTGATTAAAGAGGCAGTGATTCACAAAATAATAGGATCACTAAATGTTGCTATACAATGCATCTAATGATGCACAGCCATTAACCAAATAATTTTACAAGTCTGATGAGTGGTGCAGAGAAGACTTAAAAGAAATGTGTATATGTGTGAGTGTGTTGGGGGGGGGGATTAATTAATGACTAAATCCACCACTGCTTATAGTGAGAGCCATGAAAGAATAAAATAAAAATCTAGTGATCTCCTTAAAGAGCAGCTTTCTGATAGCTACTCACCCTCACAAACATATGTGCTAGGTTACCTGGCCCAGAGTTGCTGCGTATTTAATCATTCCATTTAATTCTTCCATAATAAAAAGTTATTTCACTCGTAATTTTGTCCTCAGAGAAGACAGAAAAAATGGAACCAGTTCCCTAATCTGCAGCTACGCCTCCACACCGGCACATGCAGCCTCATTTTGTGATGTCAGAAAATGAAGGCTGCATGTGCGCATCCCATTGAGTTGAACAGGAGCTATTTTCTTCTACATTTCATTACTATTTAGCATTGCAATTTTAATAAATCAAAGTGGCTGCTCTATTAACAGGGATCCAACCAAAATAAACAGCTCCAATTTGATATGCTTTTATTTGCAAAACAAACAGCTGCTGTCAATCACTGAGCGTACACTGTATATAGTATGCATTCATTCAGAGCTCAGTCGGTGACTGGCCATGGTGGTGAGTGGTGGGCTGTGCCAGTTGTTGGCTTCCTTACAGGTTGGGGGAAATCTGGTGGTAGGGCACTGTGTGGTGGGGAGTCCACTAGACCACCAGGAATAATTTGATATTTATATCGGGCAATCAGGACATGGGCAGTTGAGCACTAGACTACAAGGGAGAAATTAATGATAACATGCCATCAGGACTTGGACCAGGGAGACTTTAATATTAATAAGGGGCCATCGGGACTTGGAGGGGCAGTAGACTAACAGTGGTAATTTGGTATTTATAATGGTAGATCAGGCTGGGGTGGAGGATCATCACACACTGCTTCACTGTGCTCAACTCACCCAGATGGCAATTTCTAAGTACTCTTACACCAACCCTGGCTGGTCTAAGAGTACTTAGAAATTCACCTTCTGGGTGAGTTTTGAGAATACCATTTGTGGCGCTCTGGCAGCCTGTTTCTGCCACAAGCCCCTAGTGCCTTGCCACAGCCCATTTTGTGACACAGGTTCCATGTAATAATGGTGATCATGGAAAGGCAATTGCCTTTAGGGTGAGTGTACATCTCTGAAAATCAATTTCAGTGATGTACACTACCATCGCAAAGTAAAAGGGCACTGAAGACTTACTTTCTTTTTATTTTTGTGGGGGGCTTCACCTCCTGCAGCCCTCTACTTAAGGATTCTCACCTCCAGGGGGGGTGCATGTCGGGGGGGGTAAATAAAAAATTTCCGGACTGCACACCAAAAAAAAAGTGATCATGCCTAGGATGAAACCCAGTACCCTCTAAACCCTAGCCTGCTACCTACCTACCCACTATGCCACATGACCAGTTCAGCAGCTGACTGTTGCACTACATCCCACAGACCCTCCCTCCCCTTCTGCCCATCACACAGTGTGCTCGCTGCCCCCCCCACGCGCGTGTACATATAGTGACATCCTGTCACTTTATTTGCAGATCCCCCCATCCGGTCACCCTTCCTGCCCGGTAGCCCTGTGCACAGGCACCATGATTGAGTCATCATTTTTAAAAACACTCAGTCATGGTCACCATTGTCACAGGCTACCAGGGCACACAGGCTCTGCAAACCCTGTCTGGTGCAGGCAGCCTGTGGTGGACGCAGGCTGCCTTTGTGAATTGCTCTGAGGGCATCGTTTGATGCAAGGGGCACTTTGTGCCAGTCATAGGGATGTAAGCCCCTTATGCTTCCCCGAGGACTTTGAGAATCGGGCCTAATGAACACAATTAAAGATGAGAAGGGCAGGATTCTTCATGAATTTTTTATCAGTAATAATTGTATGCTATTGAACAGTAGAACACTGTCAGACACACAATGAAAATATACATAAATTGCTTCAAATGGATCGTCAGTTGTAGACTTGGTCTGGATAAATGTAAATTTGGCACTGCTATTTGTCAACATGAAAATAGCAAATATAGCAGAAAGTCCACATTTCCCATTAATTATAAATTTAAGCTGGGAACACCTCAAATTTAAGAAAAAGGAAACAAGAAGCCAGTTTATAATCAGGAATAAGAAAGTCTTATGTTAGGATAACACAGAGAGTAAAGATTTTTTAATATAAATGTGCAATATATGGATTTTAAAGCAGTTAATTACAGTAGAAGGGGAAAAAGATGGTGCAGAATGCATAACATTTTTCAAACAAATTATTAAGTCTGTTTCAGAATTACTATATAAAGTAACAAGTATCCCCCTCAATAAGAAACCACTTTGGTTTAACAAAGAATGCAGAGCAGCTAAAAGGAAATTGAACAAACAAATGAGGAAGGTGAGAAAGAATCACAATAAAATAAATAAAACATGTTTAAACAGACTATGAAAAGAACACACAAAGACAATTAAAGTACACAAAACCAGATACAGGAAACAAATATGACAAAAACTGGAAAGAGCAGTATGGGAAAAAGATAACCAAAAGTTCTAGAAATTATTCTCAAGAGGAATGTGGGGATATGTTGAGGAGCTGGAAGTATTAGTAGAGTTGGAAACATGGATGAATCCTTATAAAGAGACACAGAGAGATAGCAAAACAAATAAAAAAACAAGCATTTGTCAATGCCAAATGTTTGCTTGCTGGCATTGACATTGGTAGTGTAGGAGTTAGAGAGATGCATAATAGGAATGGCAGTGAGGTATTGAACTAAATCCAACCACACCACCACCCTACAGAGACTGACAGACATTGGGGTGTGCCTTTGGGACATCAGGCATAACGGCCATGCCATTTCACCACACCCTACCCTGCAGGCACCGACAAGTGTCACAGTGTGCCTTGGAGTCTTTGGGCCTTATGCTCACCCCACTCCATAAGAAATATGGTGAGATGGGTGCAGTATAGGAGAATGGGGTGAACTTTGGGGCCGAAGAGTCCAAGGCACACCTTGATACCTGTCACTGGCTGCAGGGTCTGCGTAGGGGTGGAATGGCAGGAGTATTACAACCAACAATCCCAAGTCACACCCCTGATGCCTGTCAGTCTCTACAGGGTGGGGCATTATGGTTGGAAACCCTAATGTCCCAGACGTTGCTGGTATTTGCATGGGTTTTTAGTGCCCCCCACCTCATGAACAGTGGCAATATCAGTTTGTTACTGGAAAGTTGATTTTGCACAGCGACTATGCCATTTGGCACCAGTGGTGCAAAAACACATTTCAAACAAAATGTGAAAAATGACAGCTGTACTGTTCATGGGGAGGTGTAAAAAATGGCAATGTTGAAAATCTGGAATGAAAATATAAAAAAAACTGGTGAAGTCACAAGCATGCGTAGAAACTGTGCCACACACACCCATAATGTAATTAGTTTGGGGATTTGGGGGAATTTTTTACAGCAGATTGTCAACACAGGCATTTTGGGACCTCTGCTCATGAACAGGGTCACTGTGATTTTCTTAATCTGTCCCGAACAGTGATTTACCACAGTGACCCCACATTTCTGTGCTGGAAGTGTGAAAACACATTTTGGCCAGGGTGTGAAAAATAACAGCTGTACTGTTCATAATGAGGTGTGGAAAAATGCCAGTGTTGAAAATCAGTACTGAAAATATTACAAATTCATGAACTTACGAGGGTGCATGGAAACTGCACAATGCTCGCTCGTAACAGCCATTTTATGGATTTTTGTCATCAAATTTTTAATATAGATATTTTAAGATGTCTGCTCATGAACAGTGTCACTGTGATTTTCTTAATCTGTCCCGAACATTGATTTTGCACACCGACTGCCCATTGTGTGCTACATGCTCGAAAACACATTTTGGGTGAGAGGTGAAAAATGACAGCTATACTGCTCATAAGCAGGTGTGGTAAAATGGCAATGCTGAAAATCTGGAGTGAAAATATTAAAAATCCATGAACTTATGAGCGTGCGTAGGAACTGCGCAACACACACTCGTAACAGTTATTTTGGGGAATTTTTTCACCAGATTTTTAACTTAGGGTTTTGGGGTGCCTAACTCATGAACTGTGCCACTGTCATTTTGTTACCTGGTCCCGAAAGCTGGTTCCACTCAGTGACCGTGAAATCACCTTTTTGGACTGAATAACAAAATGGCAGTGACTGAGTTCAGGAGATGGGGCCCCAAAAACCCCATGTTAAAAATGTGGTGAAAAAATTCCCCAAAATGGCTGAGATATGCACCAAAGTTGAAAAAAAAAACATTTATGCCATTATACAGCTTACCGTCTTTCTTCCGTTTGTGGTAGGTTTTGAAGAGTGCAGATGTGTTCCTGGTCCACTGAAGATCATCACACTGGGCTCCAGAGGTAAGTATGGTGGAGGGTGTGGGAGGTGGGTGCAGATAGAGTGGGCGTGGATTGGGGGAAGGGGCAAGACAGTCAACGAGGGACCTTTTTTTTTACAGTTAATTTTTTTCTTCTGCAGGAGGATGACGCGAGACTTTTGCTATGCAGGGGTGGGCTCCCAGTGTGGCAGCTGAAATGTTATTTTTGGGGGATGGCAGTGGAGCTGACAGGGGATTGGACACCCCGTCAGCCATACTGACTTTTGCCAAACTGGGGTGGGGTCCCAGTGTGGCAACTGGATGTTGTGATTTTTTCTGTGTGGGGGTGGGGGACAGTGGAGCCGACAAGGGATTGGGCACCTCCATTGCCATACAGACATTTGCCACACTGGGGTGGGCTTCCAGCATGGTACCTGGAAGTGTCTTTGGGGGGCAGCAGACAGACATTTGCCACGCTGGAGTGGGCTCCCAGCATGGCACCTGGAAGCATGTTTGGGAGGCAGCAGAGCCAATGGGGGATTGGGCACCCCCGTTGGCCATATGGGGTACAGGGGAGTGCATGAGCATGCTGGGGTGGGCTCCCAGCATGCATGTATGTGTTCATGGGGGGGACAAACTCTCTATGACAGTTCAGATGCAGTGCTGACATAGGCAATTTGCATACTGCCAATGGCAGTATACAAATTGTCTGCAGCGGTGTTTTCCTTAGAACTGTACACCACTGCATCTGAACACTGTCATAGACAGCTCAGACATTCATTGGTGCAGTGAAGTGCAGCTGTGCCTGCAAAAGGGAGTAGAACATTGGAAGTGGGGGAGGCACACTTATGAAAACTCGTATGGTGGCACTATGTTTCTTGCACATGCATGCAAGCAAACATAAAAATGGGCTAATAAAGTCAAAGAGTTTTCCAGGTTAGAAATATATGAAGCCATGATTTCATTCTCAAGGCAGAAGTCCCCTGGTCTGGATGGCATTCCTATAGATATGATTTTACAAGTTCATGGACATCTGGAACCCTTGTCTACAAAAATTTGTTAAATGCATTAATGAAACTAGCAATATCCCCAAATGCTGGAAGCTAAACATAATAATTCCAATTTTTAAGAAAGGGGATGAATGAGATCCATGTTGCTAAAGACCAATCAGTCTCTTAGATAGCACACAGAAGTTCTTTACAAAGATTATCAATATGGGAGTTTTAGAATGGGTTAAAGAAAACAAAATTATTGATAATGCACAGGCAGGCTTTATGCTGGAACATTCAACAATTGACCAATGTTTAATGCTGACTCATCTCATATATAAATACAAGAAAATCACGAAACAAAAGTTGTATTGTGTATTCATAGATTTAAATTCCGCATTTGACAAGGTAAACAGAGAGTTGCTTTAGTTAGTATTAGAAAACGTTGGGGTCGATCAAGCTTTAATAAAGCTAATTCAATTACTGTTCCAAGAGAACATGGCACAAATTAGATACAATTCAGTGGGGGACAAAATGGAGAAATGTTATACAAATAGAGGTGCCAAAAAAGGTTACTTCCTGTCCCTAATTGTGTTTAATTTATTTATAAATGGCATATTAATAAAAATGTACAATGAGTATTTTCATATGCCCAGAATTGGTGAATATCCCTGCCCATATTTAGCTTATGCAGATGATATTGTTTTAATATCAACAGGTTATTTAGGAATTAAGAGGATGATACAGAAATTCAGTTCAAAATGTAAAAATGCAGACCTGCAAATAAACTACAAGAAAACTAAAGTGATGGTATGCGGTGCAGATAACAAAGTCTATGGCTATAGCATTGACAACAAAACATTAGTGAAAAATGTTGGTTACTTAGGTATAAGTGTCAGACAACCTCATGTGGAATAAACATTTAAAAAACAAAGAAGCAAAAGCTAAACGGTTCTTACCAGCAATGTCAAAATGTATGTATAAATATGGAGGACATTCAGTTAAAGGTTGACTTAAAGTTATAAACCAAAAATAACAAAACAAATATTATACAGAGCCAAAATCTGGGGAATACAAAGGCAGGGAAATGTGGAATGATTACTTAATATGTATTATAAAAGTTATTGAGACTACCCAAGGGACCCCCTTCCTCTTGGAGCAGAATTGGGTCAGTTACCAATAGAAGGTCTTATATAGGAGATGCAGGTTACGTACTGGCTAAGGGCATAAGCCATGAATGAAGAGAGACTACCCGGAAGGTGCATAGAGGTATCAATAAATTATGTGTATTTAAGTCTAGCTTTCCCCAGCATTTCTATTTTAAACAATACTATAAAACCATATGGTCTGTTAAAAAGCCTGGTGGAAATTTTTGTCGGGCCCCCTAAGGAAGTATATTTTAGTGTAAAGAAAATAATCAAAGATATATCGGAGGCATGTTCCTGGGCTCAAACTTGTAAGCACAGACACCGCTTGTCACTTGGACTGTTGGCATAAGGTATGTTACAGGCCTGTTTGGATGCATACTACCCATTCTGTTGGCTGTCATATCTTGTTCAGATGCATGTGGGCCCCAGCCTGGGTTCTTGGTGCCAGTTCTGGATGGTGCTGCCTCCCACCCCCCCCAATTGTTTTACAGTAAATAAACAGATGGTCTTTGCTCCGCAGCATCTGATGGTCAGATCAACGAAGAACAGATGTTTGTTTCGGCTGTGACTGGAGCGTGGTACTGAGATTTCCCTGTGTGATTGAATGTACAGCTTGGTGTTCCTGTTTGAATTGGCTACAGCTGAACAGTAACACTTGAGGTGCCTGCCAGATGAGGGAAAGTAGGTACTGAATTATATTGAACTTTCTCTGATTCTAAACGG
Organism: Neoceratodus forsteri; assembly: GCA_016271365.2. Classification (NCBI taxonomy): domain Eukaryota; kingdom Metazoa; phylum Chordata; order Ceratodontiformes; family Ceratodontidae; genus Neoceratodus; species Neoceratodus forsteri. Next base: position 1,843,221,759 of record CM057449.1, read on the forward strand.
TAAACCTAATTGTGTGGCTATAAGATTTAAGGACAAAAGGAGCTAAAGAACTGGATACGAAGTGGATAAGAAGCACGGTAAAGGGGGACATAAGGAGGCAAAGGAGTAGAAGTGCCAGTGGAAAGAGTCTTGAACTGACTTTAGGTGGAGAAGTATTTTTACATAGGAGTGGAGGGTGAAAGGTAATGAAAGCATAATAACTTGGAATTGTTTTGTACCAGGTTCTGAAGTAGTGGTGAGCAGAGTGAGAGAGGATAGGGACAGTAAGAACTGAAGGAATAGACCAAAAGAAGCCACCAAGACAAACTAAGTAAAACACTGTTAGGTTTCTTTGGCGAAACTGTGGTTTGAGACTGATGTTTACCAGAAGTAAAGGAGCAGAAGGGAATAAAACAATGAAAATTAAAAATAAATCACCTGCAAAAACACAGAAACGTAAGACAATTAAAAGGGGTAATCAGAGCGTTGATGCATCTACTCAGGATAATACAAAAAATACACCCCAAAGAAAGCAAGTAAAACTAAACCTGTTTTTTTTCTCTCATAATTCGGTTTGAGATAATTTATCTCCATTGATTTCCCCCATTGTATCTCCTGAGGAAATAGTAACTGAAGAAAGCATTCAATTAAATTTACAACAAATAGCTGAGGAAGAAAGCATTGGATTAGATATAGAGTTTTTCCATGAGAATATCCCTCAGTTGGCTGCTAATAAAAAAGAACAAATGTCAGTGGATAAAGATGCAACTGCAAACTCAGATATACATCAGGAGCATATACCTGGTGCCTCTCAGAATGTTCACACAACCCCCCCCCCGGGCTCAAACAATACTTACTGAAATTTTGACTATTCAAAAGAAGACGGAACCACTTGATGCACTGGTGATGGATGTGGTTGATATTAAATTAACTTTAAAGAACATTGAGCCCACAAATAAAAAGAACTTTGAGAGAACTGTGAAGAAGAAAAAAAGAATTGGGGATATAGAGGATTCCTCCACAAATATGCAAAAACAGCTTACTCAGCATCAGATAGAAATTAAGCAATTACAGCTTAAAGTATTTGAAGTGGAAACCAGATCTAGGAAGAAAAAACCTACTGATTTTAGGTATACTGGAGTGTTGGGACCAGCAATCGGCCTTATCAGATACATTGGATCTCATCTTTACAGAACTTCTAGGTGTACCGAAGGAGGAATTAAATATGAAATATGATTGGATACACAGATCAGTCAGACAAAAGCCTAAGGATGATACTCCCTTGAGAGCTACTATTGTAAAGATGTTATTGTCTACGGATAGAGACACTATTATGCGAGCTGTATTTAAAAAGAAACAGCTTCACCTAAAGGGAGAAAATATCTCCATTTATCATGATTTACCTACTGTGGTGATTATGGAACATAAGAAGTACGCTGCGCTAAGAACTAAAATATGGAAATTTGGCTCAAACTCATCCTTCATTCCACCATATCGTCTTAAAGTTTTTATCAAAGGATATCAACAAACTTATGAGACAGTGACAACTGCAGAATAGGACCTATGTATACAATATTCTGAGATGTTTCAAGATACCTAAAAGGAAATACATCATGAAGGACTCTGAAATTACTAAAGAATGATCTTCTAAAAAGGATAGACTTAATTTACTTTGTGTTTTTTCCTTTTTGCTCTTTCTTCCCTTTCTCCCTATAGAAATTAACAGATAGTGCTTAGGTAGTTAAATGTTTCTGGAGTTCATGTGTAGTAAGGGGATCCACTGCAGCAGTATGAAGAATAAGGCCCTGTCCACACTACACCAGTAGAACAGTTCCGTAGCATTACAGAGGGCTTAAACCGTTACAGTAATGGTTTGCATTTACACTGGTAACATTAAAGAAGGTGTTTTCGGAACCATTATAGAAACCTGTTGTGAGGTGGTTTCAACAATGGTCCCTATAACAGTTGCAGTTCTATAACGTTACCAGTGTGTGTCTAAACGCTCCACCGTGTTGCCTCCAGTCCTCCACCATACCTGCATGCATTGCAGCACTGGTGTAATGCATGTGGGGGGGCGGAGGATACCAGGGTGTACCAACGGCAATGTGAGGCACGAGCGTAGGCTGCAATATTGGGCAGTCTCCATAGCAGGGTAACCCAACCTACAGCAGTATGCCCACCCCTGGAGTTACCCATGTGTCCCCACTTGACCTACCCCCCTGTCCTCACATGCCTCCCTGAGAGCTGCCTTCTGAAGTATCCATATATTGTCCGTGATGACGCCTCTCACTGTGATGGGCGTTGGGAGTACCCCGCCTGCCCATCAGAGCTGTGGCATCAATACTACCTGTGGAACGGTGCCAGTAGTGCACACATATAGTGGTTGAGCTCCTGAGTGCATCGTGTAACACCGCTGCGGAGGCCAATAGATGTGTGGCACTGTGTACAGGGGAGTGGTGGGGTACACTGATGGCAGTAGTGGAGGGGCTGCCATCAGCCATTCGGCAGCAGTACCTGACTGGCTGTCATGCCCTGGTGCCCTACCCCTGTTGGACATGTTGCCATGTCACACACTCTCCCTCCCTCTCACAGCAGTACCTCCCTGAATCCACCATGCAGCCCCCCCTGCACCTTCTCCCTGTCACCTCACACACCATAGGTGTGTAAAAGACCATTTCCATACTGTATGTTGCACATTATGGCTTGTACAGATGCATACTACCCCATATGTATTGCAAGTGGGTGCCTCTCATCAAAGCTGTCCTCACCAGGTGCACCATGGGATATGCTCTGCTTCGATGGGGTTGGGACCACACATACTATCACACACAATGTGGACAGACTGTACCGTTTTCAATCCTTTATCAAAATGTTCACTGGCAGTGTAGACACACTGTACCGTTTAGGGTTTGTAACGGTTTGGAACCATTACAGATTTCAAGTGGTGTAGTGTGGACGGGGCCTAAGTGGTATCTAGCAGCTGACAGGCTTTGTTCTGTCTTGGAATTTAAACCATTATTGGAACATGGGTAATGGGTGTGGGAATTAGGGTTTTCTTCATTTCTTTCAGGGACAGGATGTGCTATTTTATAAAAAGATCATTTCATAACGAGTGCTTTTAGTAAATATTGGGGTAAAGAGGCTATATATATATTCTGATATACATATATATATATTCTATGCAAAAAACTGCGTTAATACATCATTTACAGTAAAAACACAAAAAGTCAGGAAATTAAAAAATCTTTAGGGTTGCCCCTTCCCCCTCATGGACCCACCAATCATCCTCAGATTGACAGATGATGGGGTGTGTCATTTGGGTTGTGAGACCTAAATGTTGCCCTATTCCTTGTGTAATCATATTCAGAATAACAGTGAAGAAGTTGTTTACATTTCAGACACATAAACAGTGAAAACATCTCCATGGCACTAACACTAGGTGTCCTATAAATCTGAAGGCAGTACTACAATGCTAAACACTATACACAAAATGTAAAATGGTGACACAATTTCTCCACAGGGAATTAATTTTGCAATACCTAAATATCATAATTGACATCTATAGGACTTGCCGTCAAGACCCTCCACATTTCAATGTAAAAGACCAAACCATGTCCAAGATATAACATTTTAATGTTTGAGATTTTCATTCATCAGAGTTGCAGAGTTCCACACCAGTTGACATTTCACAGACACAATGACTGAAAACTACATCCATGACACTAAGGCATCAATTTCAAGCCACCACCACAATGCAAAATGCTGTCTGCAGAGTGTAAACTGCACCAAGCAATATCTCCGAAAAAAAAATAAAAATTCTGACACGTAAATACCATAATGTACATCTACAAGACATGCCATAAACACCCTCCAAATTTCAAGCAAAAAGACCAAATCATTTCTGAGCTATGTAATGTTAAAGATTAGTAAAATTGGCCTATCTAATGCATTATAAAATCTGGCCATCTTGTCCTTATTTCATGATCAAAGATGGCGATCAAAGCATTTGCAGGCTCATGATCAAAGAATTTGCAGGCTCACGATCAAAGAATTAAAAATGGTGAAACTCAACTTTTAGGCAGAATTACATGAAACCGCCATCATGCCTCGATAGAACGAAGCCCACCGAGCAAAACCCACCCTAATTTGTGTTCCTAGGCAACCCCGGGCTGAAAAATTTGAATTTTTCAAAGGGCCATCTCGTCCCTTGCTCACGATGCAAGATAGTGATCAAAGAATCTCGTGATCAAAGAATTTGCAGGCTCGTGATCAAAGAATTTGCAGGCTTATGATCAAAGAATAAAAAATGGTGAAACTCGAGTTTGGGGCAGAATTACATGAAACCACCACCATGCCTCTATAGAACGAAGCCCCCTGAACAAAACCCACTCTCATTTGTGTTCCTAGGCCACCAATGAGCTGAGAAAATTGTATTTTTACCTTGTGATGCAAGATTGAGATCAAAGAATCTTGCAAACAAAGAATTTGCAGGCTCACAAACAAAGACCGTTAGCGAGTTGTGATCATAGAATTTAAAACATTATAACTCTATTTTCTGACCATTTTAGGTGAAACCAAAGGCATGGGTCAATAGATTAAAGCCCCCTGAGTAAAACCCATGCAAGTTTTACTTCAGGAGTGACCCCTGAGCCAAGATATTTGATTTTTTTGTGACAGAATTTAAAAAACAAGATGGCGGACCTCGCAATCAAATAATTCTGGGAGACAAAGATTCTTTGACCATGAGACTACAAATTCTTTGACCTTCAGGTGGGATGAGATGGTCCAAATCCCATTCTTTGTTCATAAAACAACCATGTAAATGTTCCCTTTGACTTATTATGGGAGCTGAAAAGTGCCATAACTTTTGAATGTCTTAATATTTTTTCACCAAATGAAAAGCGGTATGTTCGGCCAGCCAAGTTCTTTCAGATGAGCCATCTTGCAGAACAGCACACCACAAGACGGCTGCGCAGGACCACAGACAAAATCCCCAAAACTACCTCCAAAACTGGATAATTTAGCATTTTTCAGAGTTTTTGTGTGCAAAGACCATAAATACGACTGAAACAAAATTTGGCAGATCAAGAGATCTACCATGCCCCACCACACATGTCAAATGTCAGGTAAAGCCATTGAATGGGTCCAAAGTTATTAGCGCACTAAATCTTGACTTTAACATAGAAGTGCCTTCATAACTCCTAAATATAGTGGCACGACAGCACCACTATAATATATATATATATATATATATATATATATATATATATATACTATATGTATATATATATGTAATAGATAAACCACTCTGAGGTGTGCGGTCACGCTCTGATACACCCAGGCCTTGGTGTGCATTGTTGCACATGAGAAGGCAAGCGAAAGCGCCAACCACCCAAGGCATGCGTATATCAGAGCGCGACCGCACACCTCAGAGTGGTTTATCTATCTTATAAAATTTCAAAATTGTTTTGGAGGGGGGTAAAAGTGCAAGTGTGCAGTTGCACTCTGATATATGCACGCTCATGTGGCGGTGCTCATCCAATAAAAGAGCAACAATTTCCCTACCCATTTTATAAATATATATATATATATATATATATATATATATATGACTAATAAACAACCACTTACCACAGAGCTTTGTTTTGCTACTTTAAATGTGAATGGGATTAATAACAACAGGAAAAAACATATGAAGATTCAATATGCCGATGAGAACAAGGCCTCTGTTTTGGCTTTACAAGAAACCCACTTAAATTCTGATAACCATAAAAAATGAAAAAGGTTATGGGTAGATTAGGTATATTATTCTTCTGGAAATACTAACAGTAAAGGAGTTGCCTTGTTAATTGCCAAAGGTATAGATTTCAGACTTTTGTAACAATAACATTATTAAGAGGGACTGTAATACTAATTAAAGGGCTATTATATGGGGTAGAAATAATAATTGGGTCCAACTATGCTCCATTTGTTGGATATGAGGCATTCATTTACTAAATTTCAAGTGCTTTGATAGAACTGGATGCAAATAAAACTTTGCTGGGTAGAAATGTGAGTGTACTTATGAACTCTTAGGTAGATAAAGCCACAAAACCTATTTCATCAGATATAATTACTTCACATATCTTTAATAATTTTCTAAATGAACACTCCTTCTGTGATATATAGAGGACAAAAAATCCATTAAAACCACAATATTAATTCCGAGCTAAACATATGAATGTCTTGTCAAGACTTGACTATATATTTCAAACAGAGATTTTATTAATGATATTAATAAAGCCCAGATGCATGCCATTTCAATATCTAGTCATGCTATGGTGTCCATAGCTTTTATCCCTTCAAAAGATAGAAAGAGACTTCTGCAGTTGCATTTTCAAAATCCGTTTTTGTTGAATCAAGAGTTTGTCACCAGGATGAATAAACAGATTAAGCAATTTTGGGCAGATAACTATACTGGACAGAATATTTCCTTAGTTTGGGATGCTTTCAAAGCCGCTATTAGAGGTTATATTATTTCCTATCAAATAAAAATCGATAAGAAAAATAGAGATTCACTTAATAAAATTGAAAATGAAAATTTAGATCTACAGGACAAAACAAAAAAAAATCCTAATGAGTTTTAAGATAAATTAGAACAGAAATAAATGAAAAAAAAAAATAAGTTGGGGAAAACAACTGAAGAAAATATTCTGAAACTTTAAAACAAACCATATTTCTTCTCTGATAAGTCCAATAAATTACTCTCCCATGCTCTTAAAAAACAAAAAGAAAAAAACTTTGTTACATGTATTAGGAAATCAGATACAGAAATGGTGACTGACAATTTAGGTATAGCTGAGATTTTCACCCATCGCTATAGCTCCATATATAACTGGAGTCAAGAGGGTCAAGATAATTTACATAATAAGGAAAATCAGGATCAGTATTTACAGAATAGCTACCTTCCCATAATAAAGATGAATGTCAACCAATATACATTTGAGGAGGTGTATAATATCATTACTTCCAGGAAAATAAACTCGAGCCCTGGATTTACAGCTGAGTTTTTTTCAAATGTTTATTCAAGAGTTGACTCCCTGTCTTTTGAAAATGGCCACTGAAATGGCACATGGCAAATTATTGCCTGACTCTCTTTATGAAGCTGACATTGTATTAATCCTTAAGGACAATAAAGATCTGAAATTACCTGATAATTATCACCCTATTGCCTTATTAAACTGTGATTACAAAATATTGGCCAAAACAGCTGCCAGACAAATACATCTTTGATGGACTGGGAGAGGTTCAAGCTACCATTTCCACAATGACAGAAAAGGATCCTGAAGCAATCACAATTGCCTTGGATGCTTCCAGGGCCTTTGATTTGGTTAATTGGCAGTTTATGTTTCAAACTCTGAAGATATGGAGGTTTCCACAGCATATTATAAGAGCAGTAAGGACTTTATATAAATGCCCATCTGCATCCTTTAAAATGAATTATTACAAATCTAACCCCATTAAGATGAACAATGGTGTAAGACAGGGTTGTCAACTGTTTCCTATTCTCTTTATCCTATCTCTAACGCCTTTGCTAAACTACATTAGAGCAAACAATATAATAACAAAAAGGGAAGAAGGTATAAAACATTTTTGCACAGATGTTTATGCAGATGACATGTTTATAATACTCTCAAATCCTAAAAAGACTTATCCTGAACTTATGGAAGAATTCAAAAGATGTTTGTTTTCTCTAATTTCACGTCAGTTAAAAGTAAATCTATGGTTCTACTGTTAAGCAGTATTTCTCAGGAAACTAAAAACATGCTGGAAGATATTCAGATTAAAGATTCACTCAAATATTTAGGAATTCATTTAACCAATAATTTACAAAAAAAATTGAAATAAATCACAAGATTTATATGGATAAGATCTCCAATATGCTCACCCATTGGAAAAAACAAAGCATTATCACTGTGGAGAAGAACTGACACATTAAAAATGATGATAATGCCTCATTTAATGTACTTATTTCAAGGTATCCTAGGGGAAAATCCCTTAATATGGTTGGAACAGATGAGAAGAGTTTTTGCTAAATTTTGATGGCGTGGGGGAGTTCCACGTATTGCCTGGCAAAAATTTATTTTATTAAGGGAAGGAGGGGGTATGATGTGCCCTGACCCATACAGTTGCTACTGGGCAGCAAAAATGAAATTAACTATCAGATGGATAACTAACAAAGGATTAGATAAATCACCTGAATCACAGTCCTTTAGTGAAAAAAATGCTCAATGATGGGAATTATGAATTAGAAATGACAGATATTTTGGCCTATTCTAATATGTTTACACATTGCCAGAACTGTATTATCTATTTTCTGAGAAATGTTAGTAATAAACTCTGTAAAATGTTCCCAAAAAATAATCTTAAAATAATCTCTTCCATTTTAGAAAATTAAAAAAATTGTAATAAAGATGTAAGAAAAGCATTTCTGAGAAAATAACTCAATAAACTTAATGTAATTACATGGTATGATTGTTTCTTTGAGAAATATTTCATATCCAGAAAGTATTTTATCCAAATATGTAATGAATGACAAATAGTCGGTGCATGATTGAAGTATAATTTACTAAAACATTAATTTGATGCATATATTTTGTCAAGAGACATAAATAATTCTTCCCTTGATATAGATGTCTTCTTATTTTTGAATGTCCTAATGCCCAAATAGAAACTAAGTATCATGGCAGTTTTTTATCATCTGATTATTAGAAATAAAACTAAAAGTAAAGCTAAGAAGAGTAATAGAGCTAAACTTAATGGGAGGAAGAAATGCAAAGTAAATGGGACAACTCTACTTTACAAAATATATGCATCAAAGCAAATAAATATTACATTAATGCAAAAAATACATCTATTCAGTTTAAGATAATTAATGAAGCCTACATCACGCTTTATAAACTTCATAATATAGACATTAATTATTTGGATCTCTGTTGGCATCAGTATAAGGAGAAAAGAAAAGAAAATGATCATTTTCATTTACCCTGGGACAGCACTAAAATAAATACCTAGTAACACTATACAGAACAAGAGCTGGAAAGGATACTTCAAAAAATGTCCCTTTCTCCAAATATCTTTATTCTGAACCATTTTGAATCATTAAATCTAAGTAAGAATGAAAATAAAATATTGGCTTTAGCAATGATGGCTACTAATAGAATTATACTGGAATTTTGGAACTCCCCCACTCTACCGGTATTTGACATGAACAAATGGAGTTACATTTTTAAAATTACATTATACCATGAAAAACTGTATGAATATGTAAATGAGGATGAGAACTAGGATAAGACCCCTTGGAATTAAATTTTAAGACTATTACCACCAATGTTACAAATATAGTAAACCTGGTTCATGGCACATATTCCTGGAAGAATTCTGTGACATAATAAGGGGGAGGGATGAGGGGGTGATTTGACAGAAGGAAAAAAAATGTTGATATATCTTACTTTTTTAAATATGTTTGTTATACAGTGATATATCATAATACATGAATATATGAATATACTGTATAAATTTGAAAATTGAATAAAAAGAATATTAAAAAAAGGAAAGAATCAAAAACAAATGACATAAATGGTAATAGTGAACTAGAACTAGAACTTGTGAAGGGGGAGGGATCAAAAAAGTGGCCGTGCCAGCAGGTATGATCAATGAGGGACATGGTCTCCACTCCTCTAGGGGGCTAGGGAGATATGGAAATGGATCACCAGGTGGGGTGCAGAAGCTGGGAAATGGGAGCTCAAGGGAGAGAAAGAAGAGGAGGGAAAAAGGGTGGTGAGTGGTCCTGATAAATGCCAGGAGCTTAGGAAATAAAATGACAGAGCTCCAGGTGATGCTAGTTGAGGAGGAGGTAGATGTGGCAGCAGTCACTGAGATCTGGGCCACTAAAGGGCATGAGTGGGACCTAAATCTGGAGGGCTATACTATGTTCAGAAAAGATAGGGGGGAGGGAAGGGGGGTGGGGTAGCACTGTTAGTCAGAAATGGCATGAGTATTGGAGAGGTAGAGGAGGCAGAGGGGAATGTGGAGGCAATTTGGGTCACCTTGCTGATTCAAGGGGGTTAGAGAGTAAAGGTCAGAGTGGTATACAGACCACCAGCACTGGTGGAGGGTCTAGAAGAAAGTTTGGTGGCAAATCTAGAGGGACACTGTAGATTGGGAAAGGGAAGGGTAGTGGTAATGGGGGACCTCAACATACCAGGAACAGACTGGGGGACTATGACATCACCAGTGGCCAGAGAGCAGAGGCTGCTGAATGTCTTCCAGGATGCATTTCTAACACAACAGGTGGGTAAGCCAACTAGGGAGGCCCAGACACTGGACATGGTGCTGGCGAACAGTGATCAGATTAGGGGTGAGGGACCCATTGGCGAGGAGTGATCACGCCACAGTCTGGTTCTTCCTGGACCTGGGGGGAGGATAGCCAAACAAGGATGGTAGTAACTGACTTTAAGGGTACAGACTTCAGGGACATGGGAAGGATCCTTAAAGATCATCTGGACAGGACAAGGCCGGATATGGATGCTGACAGCAGGTAGGGGATCATTAGGAGGGGAATACAGGAGGTTACCAGATCCTGCGCAAGGGAAAGGTGTAAGTTCAGTAAGGCCAGAAAACCCTGCTGGTGGACCCAGGAGGTACAGGAGGTGGTGAGAGAAAAGAAGGTGGCCTATAGGCACTTCAAGTGCTCAAGGAGTGAAAGGGATCAGGAGGAATATGAGCTGATAACCAAGAGAGTCACCAGGGTGGTGAGAGCAGCTAAGGCAAAAAAGGAGCATTCCTTGGCCAGCGAGATCTGGAGGGGGGACAAGGGGTTCTTTAGAAACATAGGGGAAAAAAGGAAAGTAAGGGGGCAGATCAGCAAGATAAAGATAGGGGATGGTTGGGCGCAAGAGGCGGGGGAACAGGCAGAAGTCCTAAATGAGTATTTTGCCTCAGTTTTTACCAGGGGGGATGGAGGAGCTATATCTTGCAAGGGGAGCAGGGGCAAACTAGAGGAAGAGGTGGGACCGACAGAGACCAGGGACCCTGATGAGTCTGGGGAAAGAGAGTGGCCACCACAGACAGGTGGGGGGCCAGCAGTGCAGGGTGAAAAGGGTGAGGATGTGGAGGCTGAAATCCTGGTAAAGAGAGTAAGGGAAGTCCTCAGGCCCCTTTGGATGGAGAAAGCACCTGGGCCAGATGAAATACATTCCAGGGTGCTAAGGGAACTGGCGGATGTCCTGGCAGTCCCTCTAGTGGAACTTTTCAACATCTCTCTGAGGACTGGGTGGGTTCTCCAAGACTGGAGGGGGGCACTTGTCATGCCAATCTGCAAGAGGGGATCAAGAGAGGAGGTGGGAAATTACAGGCCCATTAGCCTGACATCGGTAGTTGGCAAGGTGATGGAGGGTATTGTCAAGGAAAGGCTAGGGGGGTTACTGGAGCAAACTGGGTACTTGAACCATAGGCAGCATGACTTTGTCAAGGGAAGATCATGCCAGACAAACCTTGTTGAGTTCTATGACTGTGTGATGAGGGCCCTGGACCAGGGTAGGCTTGTGGATGTCCTCTTTATGGACTTTAGCAAGATGTTTGATTTGGTACCCCACAGTGGCCTGCTGGCTAAGCTGAAGGAAATAGGGGTAGGGAGACAGTTTTTAAGATGTATAGGAAATTGGCTCTCTGAGCGTACTTAGAAGGTGGTGGTGGTTGGAGGGTTACCCTCATCCCCAAGGTGGGTTACAAGTGGAGTCCCCCAGAGGTCAGTGCTGGGGCCACTCCTGTTCAATGCCTATTTCTCAGACATCAGGAAGGGGATCAGGAGTGAGATGAGTCTCTTTGGAGGATAACTCATAGCTGGGTGCAGTGGTGGATGAGGAGGAGGGAAGGGTGGCTCTGCAGGAGGACCTGGAGGCTCTGAAAAGGTGGTCAGGAAAATGAAACTTAAAATTCAATGCGGGGAAGTGCAAGGTTCTGCACTTGGGAATCAGAAATCCAGGTCAGGGGTATACCCTGGGAGGAGACATGATTCAAGTCATGGAGGGTGATAGGTACCTGGGGTAGTGGTAGATGTCAAAATGAACAACTTGGAGACCTGTAGGAGGGCAGCGGCAAGGACAAATAGGAAGCTGGGATGCATCGCCAGGGGGATTACCTCCAGGAAGGTGGAAGTGATCCTTTCACTGTACAACTGCTTGGTTAAGCCACACCTCGAGTATTGTGTGCAGTTTTGGAGACCACCTTTAAAGAGGAACATTACACTGCTAGACAGGGTCCAAAGAAAGGCAACCAAAATGATCTGGGGCCTGGGGAAGAGGACTTATAAGGAGAGGCTCAAGGAGCTCGACATGTACAGCCTGGAGGAGAGGAGGGACGGGGGAACATGATAGAGGTCTTTAAGTACCTGAAAGGGATCAATAAGGGAGGCCCAGTCAGGGTGCTCCAAAGGAAGGAGGGTGGGGCAATAAGAGGTCATGGGTGTAAGCTGGAAGGGGCAGGCTCAAAGGTGAGAGGAGGAGATGTTATTTCACTGAAAGGGTGGTGGAGCCATGGAATGAACTGCCCAGGGAGCTGGTGGAGATGGAGGCTGTGGAAGGGTTTAAGAGGGTATGTGACAGGTACAGGGGAGGGTAAATCTGACCAGGCCCAATACAGGTGGAACATCTGGGACTGGGGACAATATAACTCGGGGGACACCAAACTCGGCCATCAGTGCAGGTGCTGAAAATAGAGCAGACTCGAGAGACTGTTAGGACTATTCTGCTGGTATTTTAGTATGTTAGTAAAGATATTTTCAGCCAGAAGGAAATAACATTATGTATCCAATGCAAAGTCAGCTAATGATTAGTGAAAAACAAAAGATATTTTGGCTTCGACCCATATTTAAACATAATAAGCGACCCGCAAAGGAGGAAACTGTTCATCAGATAAAGATTTGAATATCATGAAAGTCAGAGACTGGAAAAAATGTACAAGATAAATTAATCCACAGGAATATGTAAATGGTACCTGGGCATAGATGATTTAACACATCTAGTAGTACTGTGTCCTCCATATTTTAATCACAGAGAAAACATTTTAGGAGATATCCTGGCTCAACTAGAATTAGAACCTACAAATATTACTATACATCTGTTTAGATGTCAGTCAAAAAATGTACTAGAGGCAGTGACTTCCTTACTCAAAGTTATTGAGAGAAGGAAACTACATAAGAAATGAAACACATGTTGAGACTGATATATACAAATATTGACGTTATAACTGGAGCATGTGTATATTAAGAAGATGAGACAATACTTAACACAACTATGCAATATACTTTTATCTATATTTATATCTATTTCTTATATTTCATGGGGTGTTGTATTTTTGCGAAGTTCTTTTTTATGTGTAATGCTTGTAACATCTTTTGCAGTGACAAATACTGTCAAACAATAAATAATTGATTGATAGATTGATTGAATGATATTAAGTTTAAACTAAAAGTGCAGGGGGAAACATACTTACAAAAACTTGACCTCCGCACCACCAATTAGAAATGTAACAAACAACTCACATAAAAATGAAATAAAGTGCATTCTAATAAATGCCCGTAGTTTAGAGAACAAGGTGTCAGAACTAAAAGCACCAACAGAAATTAAGCATTTCATAATTGCAATCAATGAAACAATGGTTGAATGAGTACAATATTTGGGGAAAGGAGATATAAACCTGACTCTGTCCCCAGTCATGGAATCCATATTCCTCTCCTTGATGCTTGGAAAGGTCAAGAAATGAATTTTTGGGTGTGCCTACTTGTCACCCAGCAAGGTTTCTATTGGTCTCCCTCCCTCCCTTCCCTAACTCTCTTGCCAGTCTCCCATGCCGTGATCTTATAGTTTGTAATGATCTCAATATCGATTGACTTAACTCTACTGCTGACAAAGTGTGTTCCACACTTGCAGTTTCTAATCTAGTACAACTTATTCAGGATCCTATGTGCCTTAATACCAAGTATAGTAAACATACTTTGCTTGACTGGGTAATTACGAATTCCCCCAGAAGGTCAAAGCTGCTGGAGTTCATTCAGATTGTATAAGAAACCATTCTCCAACTTTCTGTGTATGGAGGAATAACTGCCCTACAGTAACCCTCCTCCCAAGATTACCCTTTTTGGGGACATGACCAAGTTCATCATCAGTAGCTTCTGTACCTCGATCATTAACACTGACTGAAGCCCAATTAAGACGCTCCCTGATATTAATCAAGCCCTGGAGTTCTTTATCTCCACCCTCACTTAAATCATTGATAACAATGCCCCCTTGTAAAAATGCAGGTCCAAGGGTGTCAAGGCTCTATGGCTTAGCAAGGACATTAGGATGCTTATGTCTTTCAGGGACTGCGCATGGTGGACTTACAAAAAAAGTGGGCTTCCATCTGATTAGCAGGTCTATAGGTAACTCAAAAATAAATATAAACACGCCCTCCATAAAGCCAAATGTCACCATTACAGATCCTTACAAACTGAATACCTTTGCCACCCCCAAAGAGTTTTGGAGACAGGTTAATTCCCTGGTCAAAGGGAAAGCTGCTGAACTCCCAAGCATCCTCACTGCCCAGGATACCACTCTAACTGCTCCCCCCATTCTGTTGATAGTGGATTTAATGAATTCTTTACAGATCTCCAAAAGTACATCTTTGTCTTCCAGAACTCATCTGTTCCCCCCCAGGTCCCGTCATCTTTGGCTTACTGTGGGACTTGGCCTGCATTTCACTTGAAACTGGACTCTCTCAAAGAGGTCCAGAGGTTTCTTGATAACTTGAAAGTTGAGAGTTCACTTGGTCATGACACCCTGGAGCCCAAGTTTCTTAAGTTGGGTGCTCATGCCCTCACTCACCCCGTTTGTGACTTATTCAACAGGCCATTCCTCTCAAGTACAGTTTCCAACAGGTGGAAGGTAGCTGTTGTCATGCCTGTACATAAGGGGGGGGGCTAACTCAGTAGCAGAAAATTTCAGACCCATATCCATCCTTTGCCCACTGGCTAAAATTCAGGAATTCATAGTATATAATCACCATCAGAATTATCTTGAATATCACAACTTGCTATCCCCCTTCCAAAATGGGTTCAGAAAGAACCATAGCACCATCACTGCCTTGTTAAAAGTAACCTCTGACATATTCCAGGCTATGGACAATGATTCTGCCACTGGTACCATATTCATTGACCTTACAAAAGCGTTCAACCTGGTGAACCATGGTCTCCTTCTCCAGCAACTTCATATACTTGGCCTTGACACTTGTGCCCTAAACTGGGTCCAAAGCTACCTATTCTGCCGGTGTCAAAGGGTAAAGTGGGCCAGTTCTTTCTCTAGCCTCAGACCCATAACACACAGTGTACCCCAAGGCTCCATTTTAGACCCTATGTTGTTCTCTTTATTTATAAATGATTTAGCCAGTAACTGAGGAGGGGCCTCTGTGCATCTCTATTCGGATGATGCTATCATGTACCACTCCTCCCCAGATGTTGACTGGATAAACAGGGAACTAGCAGCAGACTTTGCTGCCCTTGCAGATTGGTTCAGACAGAATGAACTTGTCCTTAATATAAAAAAAACAAAACACATGTTATTTTCCCACTCATCCTTCTCATCACATACCATCTCCCCTCTCTGTATCACCTCTCTTAATGGTGATTCCCTTGAGCTCATCACTACCTTCAAATATCTGGGCATCACTTCATATACCTCTCTCTCCCTCAATGCCCATGTCACAATCATAACTAAATCACTAAACCAAAAACTAGGTCTCCTTAATTGCATCTGCCCCTTCCTCACCTCTGCCTCTTGCCATAAGATTGCTTCCTCATCCCTTCTTTCACTGCTAACCTATGGTGCTCCCTTACTGCTCTCCACTAATGCTGCTGCCCTGTCTCTCCTATCTAAGGCCTACCACAGGGTGTGAAGGTTTGCCTAGGGGACCAATGCCCATCACCACCACCACTGTAAAATCCTTGCATCATCATTGAACCCCCATGAATTTAAACTGAGCTATACCACCCTGTGTTTCATTCATAAGCTGGTGCATACATTTACCCCTCCTTGCCTAACTGAGATCATCAGCTTAAGACAAGCTCCTCATGAACTAAGGTTTGCCTCCCTCCCCCTTCTCATTAGACACAATTTGCAACTTGCCGCTGCCCATAAGTCCTTCCCATTTGCAGCAGCGTCTGACTGGAACGCCCTTCCCCCTCCATCTTATCATGCTCCACTGTTACTAAGTTCCACACCAATCTGCTTTCCTCTCTCTCTGCCTCTGCAGTATGCTCCTGCCTTTGTTGATGACCAGTCTTCTCTTATACTGCTCTATATCCTTCTCCTCATCCGATCTGACCCCTTGTCCAAGCCTCTCTCCTTACCTCCCTTCCTTATCTCATGGTATTCTTGCCATCTCTTAGCCTCCTCCTGTAGCAATACTACTTATCCGCCTTCAGATTTCACTGCTTTTGGTCATCCTGAAACTGACTTGCAATATGTAATTACTAAAGTGTAGTTAACTAATTTGTTAGCTGTTATATTCATTTTTTGCTGCCCGTGTTCATTCCGAAACTGACCTGCAATATGTTATTACCAAAGTGTATATATCTATTTTGTTAGTTGTTGTAAACTGTTACTTTTATTCTCCTGTATGTTTTACAATTCTTTATCCTCTACCTGCTGTATGCTAATTTTGTTATTACTGTAACAGAATTCCCTTGTTGTTTTTGCACTGTACTGTACTGTTTGTTGTTGCACTCCCGGGTCGACCCTGAAAAAGGGACTGTAATTGTCTCAGCGGACTTACCCAGTTACCAAAACTCAATAAATAAATAAATAAAGGCTACACATTGTACAATCACAACATAAGCCATAAAAACTGTGTGTGTGCATGTGTGGAGGGGGCAATCTCTATAGAGGAAGAGCTTACTATGTTTGATATTAACAAAAAAATCTGAAAATTTAACTGTCGTACTGAAACATTATGGGTAAAAGTAAACACTAGCAACCTTAATACCTCTATAATCTTTGATGTATGCCACAGAACACCTAATACACCAAATGTCATAAATTCAGAACTACTAAATGAAATAGAAGTGACGTGAGTTAGGAGATGTATTATTGATGGGGGACTTCAACCTTGGGGATATTGACTGGCCAGGAAATAAGACCAAAATCACATCATGGCACCTTTTTGTAAGTACACTGCAGCAACTATCCTTGCAACCTTTCAACAGCTTTGAAAAGAGCCCACCAGGGACAATGACAGTTTAGGTCTTGGTTTGGTATCTGAGAATATCAACATTAAAGACGGTAAGGTGTCACCACCTTACTCTAATAGTGACCACAAGTCAACACAATAGCCTTTATGATAGCATGCTCTTATATACTAAATACAGGGAATATGAAAATGCACAACAAAGTGAATGTTAAAGCCATTCAAGCTGAACTTTTGAACACTGACTGGTTTATGCTCTTCAACAATTAAAATGCAAACAAAATGTGGAGCACCTTTAGAGAAATTATACAATCACCCTGTTCAAAATACATTACTTGTAAAGAAAAAAAATATCTTTTTCTGGATTTAAACCTAGATAGCTAAATAAAATCTGTAAAAATGCAATAAACAGGAAAAATAAAAGTTACAAGAAATATGTAAAATAAAAAAGACCACAATTTAAACAAATACAAACAAATCTTGAAACAATGTAAATTAAGAATAAAGAAATTTAAAAAGAATGCTACATTATCTCTGGCTCTAAATGCTAACAAAAATAACTCCAAAAAACTATTTAGTTATATAAATGCATTAAAAAATTATACAGTACAAACCAGATAGGACCCATGGAATACAGCAATAATAAAACTATGATCACCCCTCCCAAAATGGTAGGTCTTTAATTCCTACTTCTGCTTGGTATATGCACCCTCAAATTAAATACCTTTACTAAGACCTCAATATATTACTCAGATGGTAAGCAAATAATATCTGGCACCAGGAGTCAGTACACTATCATGCAAAAGTTATTAAATCCAAAATTAATAAACAGTACCTAGCAGTATCTAACCCCATAGCAGGTCTCCTGACCTGGTTTCCCTGAATAGGCTTTTTCAAGGGACATTGAGGTAGGAAATGCATTTGCTGTCACTGTATACAGTATGCGGTCATTCAGAGCTCAGTCAGCAGCTGGCTGCGGTGGTGAGCAGTGGGCTGTGCCAGTCATCAGCACAGTTTGGGGATGAGGGGGAGCGGGATGGTGGGACACTGCCTGCTGGGGTTTGGAGCCACTATACCACCAATGTTGTAATAATATGGCATAATGGGGGATCAGGGCTTTGGTGAGGCCACTAGATCACCAGTGATTTGAATACATTAATACATCTTGGGGACATTGTAGATCAGGGGGGTACACTAGACTACCAAGGATGTATAATGGACAAAAGTCCATGGTGGCTTCAGGGAGGGGGTCCACTAGTCCACCAGAAAGGGGGTATATTTTTCTAATTAGAGTAATCAGGGATCAGGGGGTCACTAGACCACCAGAGAATGTCAGCGGACATTGCCAAATGGTTGCCCATGGCTTGTGGCACCATGTCTATGTGCGCCCTCTGTTTAGCGCACTGCTAGGGTTGCCACAAGTCATGGCACTTTGTCGCTGGGACCCTACTTGATTGAGAAGTGGGCACAGGGTCCCTGGTGCACCCTGGTTTGCCACAGCTCTAGATCTCAACTTGTGACAATCTAAGGACTTTTTGAGAACTGGGCCCATGGTGTCTAGAACTGACTGATTCAATGTCCACTCATTGGTAACATGGCTCATCCTGCTGAGTGCATCTGCAAGTATGTTGCCCCCATGCAATATGTATGGCAGGCAGTTTTGTTTTGTCTGTCCTTATCTGAACTGATTAGTTCCTGACTGAGAAAGAATAGGAATGGAGTGACAGGAGGTTTACCTGCTTAAACCTTCTTATGCATTCCATTCACCATTTATTGATCTGCTGCCTAAATGACCCCCCCCCCACCACCACCACCACAGCCCTTCAGGGATGCATCCATTGTGAGAATCATAATAGTGAGTGGCTGTAGAACTGGTACCCACTCTCTGAGGTTGTCTGTTTTTTTCACCCGTGAAGTGCATTCAGTTGCTTCTGTTTCACAGGAATCTGCCTGAGTAAGGTATGCATCTTTGACTCCAGAAATCCTTTAGATATACTGAATATCTTCATCTGAAATCTTGCCCTTGGGATCACTGCTATTACTGAAGACATCTGAAACTGGTACTTGTCTGCATCCAAGCCAGATTTCACTGTGTGAGACAGTTAAACCTTCTCCTGATTAGGTAAACTCTTGCAAAGTGACATACTGTTATTCTATATAACTTGCTGATTGTGGGCTGAATAGCTCAGAATAGCAGCCTGCCATTGTATTACAGATGATGAAGAACAGTTCTTTCGTATCTACCTTAAATGGTCTACTGTTTTTTAATCTTTATCAAAAGGCTGCATGCTGAAATTAATCCTGGTTTTCTCACATGCAGCCTCTTGGATTAAGCCCTCCATTTTTGCATGCAAATACACACATTCCGAACCCTTTTGCTGAATAAAATACTTTCAGCTATTTTATTATCAAAAGAAAAAATTGTAGATGGATATTCTAAAATATTTCTTGTTCCTCTTTTAAAAGCCTTATGAGTTGGGAATGTAACTTGCTTTGCACAACTTATTCCCAGAATACTCACAAACTGAGATTCCACTTCATCAGTCCTTGTTTCTCATATATGTAAATTCAGCCATTTTCCCATTTGCCTGAAAAAGTATGAATAGGAGGAGTAATCTTCCAAGGCATTAGGATATGAAATGTCTTCCTCATTCTTCTCATCATTGAGGGTGGTTTACCCTGTAAATCACACTCACCCTCACTGTCTAGTACAGCATATTCTGAAACAGCCTCTTATTGTAGCTTTTCAGCATTACTGTAAGGATTTGAAAAATTGCCACATCTGTTTGACAATGTATCTTATACAGAAGGCAACCTGTCACCTGAATTTTCTGATATCTCTTCAAATGCCAGCAGTAACCCACCAATGTTTTTCTGCATTCAGTTTATGTTATCCCTACAATATGACAGGCCACTTTATCCATCCTAATGTTTCACTTATTAAGTAAGCAATAAGGCATGAAGAACTGTGCATTAGACAGTTCTAATGCATGGCTTGGGAGCATAGTGAGACAAGAGGCAGCAGGCCGAGTGCATCCAGCCCCCTAGCCATGTGTTTGCACTAATGCACATCTTGGAGTGGCTTATTGTACTTATGAAATGGGCATCTAAATTATAGATGCATGTAAAAGTAAATAAAACTGTATTAAGTTATAAAACACTTTGGCGGCCCGGTGGCACTGAGGGTTGAGGCGCTGGATGCCACACCTTGCGCCACGTTGGTGACCCGTGTTCGGAAACAAGCACGGGTCACCAGGGGTTAGTGGGGATGAGGAAGGATTGAGCACCCAGAGGACTGCTGTGCTTCCTAGGGGAGGGTGGACCTGCCCATGCCAGTGCATTAGCACCCCCTGGTGGCAACTAGGTGTTTGCTCTGCCCTGTCAGCTGACACAGGGGATCAGGGCTGTGGCGGATGCCTTTTGAGTGTGCATGGAAGCGTGTACACATCGAGCAAGGCGTCATTGCACGTCCGAGCCCAAGGGAACAACTGTATCAGGAAAAAGGACCTAGCATTGATAGGCGACGGTGGGGTCCAGGAGCTACCTCCCCACGCCCAGTAGTCGTGTACGCCGGCTGTCCTCAGAGCTCCCCTGGTTAATGTATTGCCCATACATAGGATGGTGCTTAAGTGAGCTGTGGAAGCCTGGAATATGGAGGAGTTATCCCTTCCGAGAGTCAGGACTGAGTCTCAGATGAGGCGGGAAGGAGGTAAGCTGAGTGCCCCCATCCGAGAGAGTTCAGGGCTGTGTGAAGGTGGAAAAAAGCAAATAATAAAAAAAAAGTAATAAAACACTTAAATTGTTTTCTTTAATTTAAATAAAATAGTTGCTCTGCAAATTTACTCTGTGTTTTTTTTTTAGTTGAAGACTTCTGACATAGGCAGGCTGCCATAGTTGTAGTCGTTTTAGCGTTGTGGTTGTTATGGCATTGAACCCCCCCCCCCAGCTCCAGTTCCATTTGGTATTTGGAGAAGTGAAGGTGATGAATGTGTTTCTTTTTGGTGGGCAGGGATTTCTATTACTTTCAACAGCAGGCAACACAGTGAGACATGCCTGTAATGTTTCCGCCACACGTGGGGAAAAGGGTGCAGAAGTGCAGCTGCCAGAGAACAACAGAGGTAGGGATGTGGGCAACTAATGAACAATGTAGACCAACAAAAACTAAGGAAGTATCAAGTGGGTGCCAGTTCTGGTTGAGGAAGACTGTGAGAGACCAATCAGATGGGCAGGCAGAATGGGAAGAGATTGCGGCAATAATTACTTTTTTTTAAAAACGTGTGGCAAAGAAGTTATGAAGATAAATTTGTGTGAGCACTATGTGAGATGATAAATGGGAGTCGGTGAAGGATGTATCTTGCAGCTGCAGGTTGGGCATTGAGGAGGACTGCGAGTGAGTGAGGGGGCACAGGCGGCATTGGAAGAGACCTTGAGAGTCCCAAGTTTTTTTTGTTTTTTTTTTATTATGTGTTGTAATGAAATAAAATACATGGCTTTCAGTATGAAACTTGGAGTGTGGCACAGATTACAGTGAGCTGCTTACTTTGGTGATTGGCTACTGTCACTGGTGGAGAAAAACATGGCTGCTGTTTGAATTCTGAAAGTTGTAAGCTGGTAATATCACCCATATCAATGTCCAGCCGACTTATTCCCTTGCATTAGACACTTTATTGCATGGTCACTGACTAATAAAATTGCTGATATTTTGGTACCCATTTCATAAAGAGCTTTATCAAGAGTAGCAGCCCTATAGTGAAATACATATATATACATCTTACAAAAAAACTATGCTACTGCATCAGTTAGGGGTTTTATTATAGCATCAAAAGCTGGGAAATTCAACATTAGGGTTTCCAACCCTAACACCCCACCCCCTTCCTGCACAGATGAAAAGGGATTGGGGGGTGGCATTGGGGTCATCAGCTCTAATACTCACCCCATTCCATTAGAAAATATGCTGGGTGGGCACAGCATAGGAGAACTGGGTGAGCATTAGGGCTGACAACCCCAATGCCACCCCCCATACCTCTTTATCTGTAAAGGGAGGGGGTAGGGTGTTAGGGTTGGAAACCCTAATGTCAAATTTCCTGGCTTTTGACACTTTGACAAAACCCTGAACTGATGCATTAACATAGTTTTTTTACAATTTATTTCCTTACTTTTTGAGATAGTATAAGAATATCTGTATTTTATGGTGGGAGCGCCCTCCACATATGTGCATATGTCTCTAGCTCTGGAAACGTATTTAGGGGTAGGAGTTCTTCAGAACCTGCAATCCCATCCCTCCACAGATGCACAGATGTATCAAGTTGTGGAAATGCAGGAACCTTCAGCCCCTGCGCTTCCACGCACAACATTACGAGCAGGCATAGTGAAATTGCAAGACATAGTCATAACTGGGCCATCTAGAATAATTTTCACCCCAAATGTTCAACATAACCTTCTTATCACCTCACCACATCTACGCAGTACAGAAAATGTTTAAATCCCTACCAAAACATAATTCTGCACAACTGCAATGCCATTGTATGCTACAGGTGTGAAACCACATATTGGCTAGGATTTGAAAAAGGACAGCTGTGGCATTCATGACATGAGGTACTAAGAAGACTATATTGAAAATATGGGCCCAGATATTCAAAAGGGTTGCGCCATGCGCAACAGGGTTGCGCATGCGCAAGTCCTACATTGCGCCATTCTGTGATATTCAGCAGGAGCCAGTTATGCCACTGAAAACAGGTTGCGCAACAGCGCAATGCAAATGAATGCATGCTCAACAGGAGGGGGAGGAACCATGCATAAACTGCGCAACCCGATATTCAGTCGGGTTGTGCAGAGTTGTTCATACGCAACCCAACCTAACCTGCACAACTTTGAGCCCAAAAAAGGATAAGTTGAGGCCACCCACAGGTGAGCTGCTGTATTGCGGGCGCAACACAGCAGCTGCCACCAGTGGCTGGCCTCAACTCGATCCTGTGCACCCCACCAGCCCGATCGCGGGCAGAACGTAAAACAACCCCCACACAGCTCCCAATGCCCGATCGCGGGCAGAAAGTATATGAACCCCCATCCACATCTCCAGTACCCGATCGTGGGCAGAGCGTGTATCAACCCCCACAAACAGCTCCCGATGCCCGATCCACGGGCAGAGAGCCTGAAACAAACCCCCAGTGCCGATCGCGGGCAGAATGTATAAAGCCCTCCAACCCGAATTTCTCCCTGGTGGTCCAGTGGACCGTAATGCCCGATCGCGGGCAGAATGTCAATTACAACCCCCAAAACATCTCCCTGGTGTCTAGTGTCCCCCACCCCACCCATCCATGAAGCCCCTCCACCCGCTCCCCGGCGGCGGCGGGCGGCAGCATCCACCGCCTGCCGCCCCCCGCTCCCGCCGACTGACTGTCTGGTAGAGCTGCACACCCATTGGTGCAGAGCTACAGCCAATGAGCGTGCAGCCCATACCGTACGACAGTCCAGATTTGTGAATGATGTGGGGTTGATGGGGGTCCGTGGGTGGAGTGCGGTGGGGGCCGCTAGATCACCAGGGTACTTGGACCTGGGGAGTTGACTCTAATGTCCGTGATTGGGCTTGGGTTCACTGGACCACCAGGGATGTTGTTCTTGGGGGTTGAACTCTGTTCTGCCAGCGATTGGGCTTAGGTGGGGGTGGGCATTACTGGTTTGCCCACAATCGGGCTAATGGGGGGTGGGAATTACTACTGGTTTGCCCACGATCGGGCTAGTGGGGGTGGGAATTACTACTGGTTTGCCTGCGATTGGGCTAGTGGGGGGGGATTACTACAGTTTCATTGTACTAATCTATAGCATGACTGGGTAACTAAGGTAGTGAACCAGGGAGGTGCTGTGGATGAGGTCAATCTGCACTTCAGAAAGGCCTTCAACACCATCACACATAGAAGGCTGATTAACAAACTACGCAGCCTAGGGGTGGATCCTAAAATTGTTGTGTGGATGGAGAACTAGCTGAATGGCAGGAGTCAGAGGGTTGCTGTTAACAGGGAGTGCTCTGGAGAGGTGATGAGCAGGATGCCGCAGGGGTCAGTGTTGGGGCCGGTCCTCTTCAATGTCTTTATTGGGGACATTGCAGAGGGATTGGAAGGGAAAGTATGCCTTTTTGAAGTTGATATAAAGGTATGCAATAGGGTGGGTACTGCAGGGGGTGTTAAAAGAATGAAGGAAGACCTTAAAAAACTGGAGAAATGGTCTGAAGAATGGCAGCTGGGATTCAATGCAAAGAAGTGCAAGATCAGGCATATAGGGCACAAGAACCCAAGGGCAAAGTATAAACTACCTGAAGGTGGGGAGGTACTGACAGTCACAAAGCAGGAAAGGGACCTAGGAGTTATCATCTCAGATGACCTAAAAGAAACTAGGCAGAGCAATAAGGTGACTGGAAAGGCTAGCTACATGCTTGAATGCAAAAGGAAGGGTATCACGAGTAGAAAGCCGGCGGTCATCTTGCCCCTGTAAAACACACTCATGAGATCACACCTGGAATACTGTATCCAGTTCTGGAGGCCCCATCTGAGAAAGAACATAGACAAGGTAGAAGGGGTGCAGTGGAGGGTGACATAAATGGTGCAGGGTCTGTGGGATAAGAGCTATGAGGAAAGACAAAAGGAGGAAAGGAGGGAGGAGGGGACATGACTGAGACATACAAATATATCACTGGTATAAGCAGAGTACAGGAAGCAAGCATCTTCCAAAGTAAGAGATCTCCAAGTCAAGGCGGCACAAAATGAAGTTAGAGAGGGAAGGCTCAGAGGAAACATGAGAAAATATTTTTTCATGTAGAGGGTGGTGGACACCTGGAATAGCCTACCAGATGGGAGGGTAGGGGCTAAAACAGTCACAGAATTTAAAAAGGAGTGGGACAGACACAAGAGTATCCTGGAGGTACAAGGGGGCTCCAGAGTTCAGTTTGGTCATGGGGCTCACACTGGATAGGTATTAATGAGGCAGACTGGCTGGTGATGTGACTCTGATGCCCCTTGACCCGACCTCCCACTGAGCACCAGCCACCCTGGCCGCTCAGACTGCTCCACAAAACCTCACTCACCTGAGCAGGCCCCAGTATGAAGACCCACACTCCCATCAAATTCACTTCCTGCTGCTGGAATTGGCGACTGGTATATGAGAAATAAGGTAAGTGTGATTCAATGTATTTCAATGGGATTTCAACTGCACTTACCTTACTTCTCACATAGCAGTCGCTGGTTCCAGCAGCAAAATATGTCTTCCATAGGAGAGTGGATCTTTACACTGGGATCTGTTCAGGTGAGTGAGGGTGTGTGGGGGGACAGGGAATGTGGGGTGGTGTGTGCTCAGTGGGTAGTTGTGCTGGGGTGCAGGGTTGCATCAGCGATGGACCTTTTTTACAGATTAGAAGAAGACATCGAGGGACCGAGTTCTTCTTTTCAGGCTCCAAGGGACATCGAAGGGTGGGGGGAGGTTGCCAATAGACACCTCATTTAAATCAGCAGGGACATGCATAAGGCTCAAACTGATCTAGATAGCAAGGGAATATACAGTAGACTAGCAATTTTTTCACTAACCACTGAGCCACCTAATTGCACTTTCTAATTGTTGTGGTACACACACACTGACTAATACATATCCACATATATGCATATATATATATATATATATATATATATATATATTCCAGTATAACAGCACTGCACAGTCTACACATATTTTTACAGATTAAAAAGAGACATTGAGGGAATATCTTCTTCTTTTCAGGCTCCGAGGGACATTGGAGGGTGGGGGATTGCCACTAGACACCTCATTTAATTCAGAAATGATATGCATGTCCGGCTCCATGACGCCAAGTGAAGGGGTTCACCCAGCATGCTGGTGACCTGGGTTCATGCCCCAAGCCCAGGTACCAGGAACTGAGTCCGGTGGGGATGGGATCAAGAGCATCCATTGGATGCTTCCCTCCTGGGGGGTGGGCAGGGCCTTGGCACCTGCAGGTGGATTGATTGATGTGCTAGGGGGACTTAAAGCCTCAACATGCCCCCCTGCATGTCCCTGCCCAAGGTTGCCGTACTCACACAGATCCAATTAGGGGCAGTTGTGGGTGGGCCAGAAAATGGAAAAAGTGGCCCCCGATCGGCCAGATGATGACCACCAGTGCCTTGCCACCACAAAGCCCCAGAGCAAGCCCAGTTTGACCCCCCAGCACCCAGGATGCACAGGTTCACCTTCAGGTGCTTCTGTCCCTGGAAGAGAGGTACCATCCTGACAAAGGGATATGTTAGGTTACCCAGGGGGCTGCTATCAGGTCAGTGGATGGCAGCAGGAGACAGGGTGGTGGTGGGGATATAGGCAGTCCAAAGGAGTGGCTGGCCAGGGGTGCCTGAGGGGGGAGCATAAATAAATAACACACAAAAGAAAATTACATGCATAAGGCTGAAACTGATCTAGGTAGCGGGGCATGTAGACTAGCAATTTTTGCACTAATCTCTGAGCCATCTAACTGCATTTTCTAATTGTTGTGATACACACACATACACACACACACATACACACACACACACACACACTGACTAATACATATACACATATATGCATATATATTCCAGTATACAACATAGCAGTACATTGTCTACACATACAGAGCATAGCCACACACACACTAACACACATATACTGACTTACATGGCATTTATTTACTTACAGTATACATCTAACCCAAATGTTTACTGTATTTAGGATAAGCACTGTGTTTTGCGCTATCCTATTG
Organism: Neoceratodus forsteri; assembly: GCA_016271365.2. Lineage (NCBI taxonomy): Eukaryota > Metazoa > Chordata > Ceratodontiformes > Ceratodontidae > Neoceratodus > Neoceratodus forsteri. The sequence goes on from CM057449.1 coordinate 1,843,248,766, forward strand.
TACTAATTTATGTTATAACTGGATAACCAAGGTAGAGAAGCAAGAAGGTGCAGTGGATATGACCTATCTGGACTTCAGAAAGGCCTTCGACACCATCCCCATAAAAGGTTGATTAACAAACTGTGCAGCCTAGGGGTGGATCCTAAAATGATTCTGTGGGAGGAAAGCTGGCTGAATGGCGGGAGTCCTAGGCTTGGGATTAACAGGGAATACTCTGGAGAGGTGAGGAGCAGAGTACCACAGGGGTTGATGTTGGGGCTGGTCCCGTTCAGTGTCTCTATTGGGGACATTGCAGAGGGACTGGAGGGTAAGGTATGCCTCTTCGCAGATAACAGAAAGGCATGCAATAGGGTGGACATGCCAGGGGGTGTTGAAAGGATGATGGAAGAGCTTAAAAAACTGGTGAAATGATCTGAAGAATAGCAGCTGGGATTCGATGCAAAGAAGTGCAGGATCATGCGCATAGGGCACAAGAACCCAGGGGCAAAGTAGAAACTAGGTGGGGAGATACTGACAGTCATGAAGCAGGAAAGGGACCTAGGAGTTATCATCTCAGATGACCTAATAGAAACTAGGCAGTGTGATAAGGCAGCTAGAAAGGTTAGCCAGAGGCTTGGCTGCATAGGGAGGGGTATCATGAGTAGAAAGAGTGATGTCATCTTGTCTCTGTATAAGGCACTTGTGAGACCGCACCTGGAATACTGCGCCCAGTTCTGGAGGCCCCATCTGAGAAAAAACACAGACAGGGTGAAAGTGGTGCAGTGGAGGGCAACGAAAATGGTGCAGGTCCTGTGGGATAAGACCTGTGCGGAAAGACTAAAGGAGTTAAATATGTATTCCCTGGAGGAAAGGGTGCATGACTGAGACATACAAATACATTACTGGTATAAACAGAGTACATGACAGAAGCATCTTTCAAAGTAAGAGATGCTCCAAGTCAAGGGGGCACAAAATGTAGTCAAAAGCGGGGAAGGCTCTGGGGAAACATGAGAAAATATTTTTTCATGGAGAGGGTGGTAGATGCCTGGAATAACTTACCAAAGAGGGTGACTGGGGATAAAATGGTCAGAGAATTTAAGGAGTGGGATAAACTCAAGGGTATCCTGGAGGCAACTAGACCAAAGTGCCACACACACACACACACACACACACACACACACACTTAACACACATGCACTACTTCATGTTCTGAACTGTGTACTACTAACATACTGTATAGCATTATATCCATTTGCAAGCTAACTAGGAAAAGGTTAATGTATCAGGAAAGGGTTAACAGAGTGGCACAGGCACACACACACACACACACACACACATTAACTCTTATAGATCTCCCTCCTGAACTGATAATAAAACACAGCTGTTAATACACTGAGTGCTTCCACTGACTGTAATTTGAGCTGGCATGAGTATGCTCCAAGTAGAAGAGATTTATGAATGAATCAAACAGTTTCAATCTAAATAGTGTGGAATAGGGAGACACCAAAGCTAAACTGCTCTAGTGGAGGAAATGTAAGAAAACTCAGATTTTATGAAGTCTGTTAGGAATCTGGACAGCTCCATTTTTCTACTGGGATAGCAACACGTTGGCAGGGCTCTGCCCACTGCAGATGCAAAAACATGTTATGATTGTTAATATCCTGCAGAGACTGTTGACGAAGCTGGGGTTTTATTCTTGTCCCTCTTAAGTTTTTAAAAAGTGAAAAACAGACTGCCCACCATACTGGTGTTTCCACACAAAAACGTGTTTGTTTACATTCCTTAAGCAACTCCCACTGCACCTTTGCAGGATTTCGGAAATGCCCCCAACACAGTCTAGCTGCTCATGAAGTAGTGGGAGAAAAGAAAACTATTGCATCTTAAGTGGCTGCACTCTTTGCGGTTGATCCTAATGTTCAGAAAGTATCCAATAAGAGTAGGTCAAGGATTTTAAACAAAAACAATAGGGTACAACTACACCATTAGAATGCATGTCAGTTCTACTAAGAAAGAAGTTAGATGAAACAATCAGCAACATACATTAATTTTAGAGATGGCGAGCAATCATAAAATGTGCATTTTTTGCTCAAAATAATATGATGCAAAAAGATTAAGTGTCCCTTTAACACTAACACAAAAATGAGGGCACTCATACCCAGGGAAGTGGTCTTGGAAAACCCCTTAAACCAATACTTCATTGCCATTGGTTCTGTAAAATTGCTATTTTGTTCAGCACCAATGGATACTAGATCACTGATACTTTGTTTGAATCTCAGGGTCCATCACTGTTGATCCCTTCAACTAATTTGATTATGATAATATTATCTGTGCCTCTAAGATAATATCACCAGCTTCCCCTCCACTGATGACGTCACTTCCCATAAATGGGACAATAAGGTCATCTCCATTCTCTCCTCCAAGAATATAATTCTCGTTATTACCAATCAGGACATCAGCATAGCAGGTGCCAATAGCAGTTTCAACACCAAAATAGAAATCTCTTTCTGCATTTGCCCCATGACTAGACCCAGCAAGCAGGTAAACCAGCACCCCTGCTTTATTGTGGTAATCACCAGCACACAACAGCATATTTGACCCTGGTCCCCCATATATTTTATCCAGACCAGCATCACCAATAATTACGTCATTATCATGTCCCCCTAGAATCCAGTCCTGTCAAGTTAGACCCCACCATGGATATCATCATCCCCGGTCCCCCCCGACAGAAAGTCCTCCTCCACAGCACCCTGAAGCACATCATTCCTATCCAGACCTTCCAGCACATCAGTTATGGCACCTCCCACCAAGGAATTATTTGGGGAATTGCCTGTGATAAAATTGCAGCTCATCCTGCTGCCATCGACTACTGGGACAGTGGTGAAGTAGTTCATTGAGAAGTTCAGGTACTGATTCTTTCAATCCTTCATGTCCAAGTAAAGTGTCTGGATGGTGCAGGGCTCCTTGTCGGTGATGGTGAATCACACACCATCACTGGTTTGCACCCCTAAATTTTAGAGCTGGAGTTCCTTTGACTGTTGAAAAATACAAACCAATGTCCTGGGGCAAGGGTATTACGTGTCACATTCTGTGTGCATGATGCAGTACTATTTTTATATCTTCATAAATAGTTCCAGAAATTAGTGCTGAGTCTGAATATTCTGGACCTCTGTCTCGTTCAAAAATGCCACCATAGGTTCATATGTCCTTAAAAGGAGATAGAACCGCATTTTAAAACACTTCTTTTTAACTTTTAGATTGCTGACAAAATTAGAATGTATAGAAATTCTGGACACAAACTGTATATCAGTCTGTGGCACATCAAGGGTAAAGTCTTTAGCTTTAAATACAATGCTGTACAGCCCAGTATAGCCCTGCATTAGATGGTAGATGTCTATCTCTCCCTGTCAAACATTTCTGTTTCAGCAGTTCCAGGACCAGTGTACTTACTATTGCTGTTGGCAAATATACCTACAAATGCTGGGGGTCCAATAATTTTAATTGTACTAGAGTAGACTCCATGTTGGATATCAGTCATAAAGTCTGTCTGCTCAGAGTGAGATCTGTTCATTGCATATACCTGAGGCGTGAGCCGCTTATATTCTGGAACAAAACAATTTCACTCCATTCTTACTCTGGAAAACAAGGTGATGTTGTAATGCAGATTGAAATCAGTCCTGTATAACAATTGCACATCCAAGGTAATCATATCCTCACACTAATGGGTGGCTTACAAACTTAAAATAGTTTGAAAAGCTGATATATTCAAATTCCTCTGGGAGCAGGACAACAATCTTAGCATTATCTGTGGCATAGTTGTTACCTGTTATATTTTGGGATTTCTAAGGTTGGCATTCAATCACATATGTATCCACCCCCCCACACATAATTTCAATTTCCACCACTTACTGTAAGAATTTTGGATAATTGTTCCCATGTATTGTGTCCTGATATAGAAATCCCACCACTGTCAGAATGTATTGGTTTCCAGGATAAGTTGCCAAGTCAGAGTACACCCCTTCATTTTTGCTGGAGAAGTCTAAGGTCAGTGGGATTATCTTGGGGGGAAGGGGTCTGAAGCTGTGTTGGAGACATGTAAAGTAACAAAATCTTCTATTCTATTCAATTCTGGAGACCCCATCTCCACAAAGACATAGACAGAGTGGAGGCTATTCAGAGGAGGGCAACCAAAATGGTGCAGGGTCTGCACCAGAAGACATACGAGGACAGACTAAAACAGCTTAATATGTATACCCTTGAGGAAAGGAGGGAGAGGGGGGACATGATAGAAACTTTCAAGTTTCTCAAGGGAATTAACAAAGTACAAGAGGGTAGTATCTTTCAGAAGAAGAGATGTGCAAGAACAAGGGGCACAATTTGAAGATAGAGAGGCTGACTCAGAGGTAATGTTAGAAAGTATTTTTTCACAGAGAGGGTTGTGGATGCATGGAACGGCCTTCCTGAGGAGGTTGTGGAGTCAGGAACAGTGGGAGAATTCAAGAATGCATGGGACATGCATAAGGCAATTCTAGTGGTGGGTAGGAGGAAGTAAGCTGTTGATTAACTAAAATCTGCAGCTTATCCATCAGGTAAGGAAATGGGCAGACTGGGTGGGCCAAGTGGTCCTTGTCTGCCATCAAATTCTGTGTTTTTATGTTTCTAACATGAAGATAATATGTTGATATTGCCAACTCAGGTACCAGTTTGTGACGATGACACAGGTTCGGTCAGTGGACATGTACGTAGTCCCTTATTTTAATATCCATTAAATTCACATGCATTACTTTCAGGTTATTGTATTTAGATTTGGATCTTTACAGTATCCACTTCATTATCTTATGCGTAAAAGAGGTTACCCTATTAAAGGGCAGCCCAGGTTGTCAGTGGTCTCCCTGGGATTAGCTGGAAGGAGGCAGGAAGTGGAAGGGGGAAGGGGGAAGGGGGACAGGCCATATTCAGTCCTAGAGAGGTAGGCAAGGAGGGACGGAGAGGAGGGGGATGTTATCACAAGGGGAGGAGGAATGAGGTCACAAAAGGGGCAGGTCAGGTGAGGTAAATGGGATGATTGCCAGCCCACCTGATTGGGGAAAGGAGCCTTAGGGGAGGGGCTATAGAAGGGTAGAAAAGGTGCTGCAGAGAGAGAAAATTCCTCTCTCCACTGCAGTTGTTAACTTTTCAATAGAACAAGGCATCTTGAAGTGGGGTAAATTCTCTGCAAGACTCAGGTAAGGTATGGGAGCAGGCCTAGCTGCTGAGGGGCCTGGAGTAGGACAACCTTAGCTGGGGGCAGGCAGAGCCATCGGATGCTTTAGAAAGTTTTTATTGCTAGTACTTAAAAAGTTATTAATAATTGTTTGTATTCTGCTTGCAGCATTTATCTAATATCTGCCTTTTAATGATTATTGTGTGTGGTTTTGGTCAATATTTACCTTGCAAGTGAGTATATCTGGAAAATAAATGTTAGCCTAACTTTCCTGTTGTAACATAACTTTACTCTGTAATAATCAATCACTATATTTGTATCTGTACTAATTTGTATTTGTATTTGTGCATCTGATCTATTATATGTGACGTGGAACCTTTGTAAAGGAGTCTTTGACTCAAAGGTATTTCTGATTCTTCTGAAATAAAAAGAAGGTATTGGTATGCAGGGATTTGTTTTTATTTATTATGCTGGTGGTGTTTCAAGCCACATGAGGGTGGGGGGCTTAGGAAGCAGAGCACCTAGCTGTTTTGAGTGCTTGACATTGGTTGGGCCACTGGGTGAAAGCATCAAAAATTAAAAAGGTGAAAGAATGCAGGCGGTTTCATTCTGCTCACTCGGCCAGAGGCCCAGGTGGTTTGATCGCACACGCAGGCCAGCAACCAGTAGGCCTGGGCATTGGTTTGGCATCTTTGGGGCTTGGATGGCCCAGGAGCTAGTGGCTGTGTGGTGTCTTGGCCATGTGGCACAGGACAAGGGGGGTGGGCAGCGGTTTACTGTCCAGGATACAGCTTCTGCAGATGAAGGCATGGACTTCACTGGAACGGAGGGACATGGCAGTGGGTGTTTGTTTTTCATGGCAAGGCTGTCCAGGGAGTGGGTGGGCTGTGCAGCAGGTCACGACCACCTAGGATGGGGCAAAGGGGTTCACTCAGGGCATGTCCAGTCCATGGCGATGGCCCACCCTGGAGGGTTATGCTTTGGGCAGGGCAGAGTGAACTGTTTTTTCCAATCGGGTGCAGCCAGAGCTTTGAGGGTGCTGCTGCGGGGACCTTTGGGGAAAGAGAGGGCCACAGTGACTGCCGGCATACTCCACAGCTCTAGGCACAAGGGACAAAAGAGAAATTTTCTCTGTGGGTTGGGGTTGCTCTGGGAGTTTTGCCCACCGATGCATGGTTGGAGATTGTGATGCCAGATGAGGTGGCCCGGGACACCTTTGCCAGGTGGGGGGGGGGCAGGCCAACAGGGGCTTGGAAGGTATCGCCATGTGGTGTGGGACCCCCCCCCATCTATTGCGCATCTCTTAGGTTTTATGCTTCAGAGAAATTTTGGGCAGCAAGCCCAAAGGGGATTTTTCATTCAAGGCTTTAAGTGTCCAAGGACACGGGACAAGCAGTTATGGGGATTTTCAAAGGGCAGGGGGGCCCCAGGACAGGTACTGGGCAAGGCTGAGGAGCTGCTGTGCAGTTGGAACCCTCAGCCCTCTACTGGATCATGCTATGCACTGCTGGGGCAGCGGGAATGGGGAAATTTAAATTACAAAAGATTTAAGTAGGAGGGCTGGGCAACCATTTTGTTGGATTTTGCAGCGCAGCAATGGTTGGCCAGATCACAGCATGTAGGAGGCCAGGTGTGGTTGGGTCAACCAACCCTGTTTTTTTCCAAAGCTTTTGAAGAGCAAGCCAGATAGTAGCCTTGGAAGAGGGGGCCACGTTGGGTCTAGCTAGCTGATCCCCCCCCAAAAAAAATTAAATGAAGGATAAAATCCTTGTCTCTCAGGCGCTGGCCTTGGCCCAAAGCAGAATTTGAATTGGGGGGGTGCTCAGTTTTCTGGATTAACCACAGAGTGGTACTATCATTCATAATAATTATAAAAGCAAATTGGTGCTGCATGATGGTGGGGGGGGGTCAGAGGATGGTTTGTGGCAATGAACCACAGTGGTTATTGGGCTAACTGGTTTTATGTGGTTACGGGACAGCACCCAAGAGAGCGACCAAGCAGAAGGCCATCGAAGCGCTAGCACACAAAGCTGCAGAGCTGATGGAGCAGGTCCAGGCTATCCTCAAGGAGTCCAGGGCAGTGGAGAATGAGATAAAGAGGAAGACGGACAAGAAGAAGGAACCACCAGCAAGGAAGGAGAGACCCAACAAGAGGCCAACTAGGAGCAACCCAGATGAGGGTGGTGAGCCTCAACCAGAGGAGGGTACGGTACCAGTGGTGGACCTGTTGGTGGAAGGTAGCTTAAAGGGTTACCTGGAAGGTCTTATAAAGGAACAGCATGCAAAAGGTTGGGAGGAGGTGGATAAAGTATGGAAAGAGCTGCAGGAGGAAAAGAAAACTGAAAAGGTGGTAGGTAGTTCTGGGGCAGGGGAGGCTGACAGTAAAGGTAGCTATGGCTGGCCCCCAGGCATGACACTGGAGTACCATGCCTCTCAGGCCCTGAAGGAAAATATATGGAAAGGGGAATATGTGGACGTTTGCCCTCATCGATAAAGATATGGCAGAAAAGTATGAGCAGAAGGAGTTGGTGGGCAACTTCAAAATAGCCGTAGCCTTGGCCATTGTGGGTAAGACCAGTGAGGATGTTAGCTACAAGGGCAAGACTTTTGGGCCTTGGATGGAAGGTTTCGCACATTTTGGCATGATTATGCTTCAAAAGAAGCTGGAGCTGGCTATTACACTCCTCACATATTCGGCCATCATCAGGGATACATATAGGGTCAAAGGTGGGTATGGATGACTGATCTATGATGCAGAATTCTGCCAGAGGGTAGTGTCACATGGGGATGTCAGGTGAGACATGACACTTTTGGCGCTCTGGATTAGGACCTTGTCAGCACCGGGAGGAGTGTGCAGTGATGGGAAGAAAGGCAGTGGTGGGGCAGGGCCAAAGCCTGCTTGGCTTATAGTAAGGCGAGCTGTATGTGGACCAACTGCAAGTACAGGCATGCTTGCTCAGGTTGAGGGGGGACATACCCTGTTGTCAGATGTAGGACACATGGTGATAGACACTCAGCACCAGCAGAGGAGCAGTCCTTTCGGGTGGCCAATGGGGCTACAATGGGTAAGGAGGTAACTTTAGATGGCAGAACAGGAGGGGAGGTTACAGAGGGCACTAAGCCAAGACAACTTGAAGTGTGGGGGAAGACATGTTTACCCCTGGCGTGTACTCCGGTAAAACTGGGGATGGTAGTTGCATGGACTAGGGACTACCCAGATCACAAAGCAGGAGAAATGTTGAGGGAAGGTTTTACATGAGGTTTTAATTTATTCTATTCCAGGCCTAGGAAGGCCATGGGGGCTAAGAATTTGGCATCAATCAAAGGAAAAGAAGAAATAGTGGAGAGAAAGATCAGGAAGGAACAGGAGGTGGGTCGGGTGGAAGACCCTTTCTGGGCCCGGCCGTTTAACAATCTTAGGGTTTCACCCCTGGAAATAGTGCCAAAGGCAGCGCCAAGGAAGTACAGACTGATAGACCACCTTTCATACCCCGATGGTGAGTCAGTAAATGATGTTATAGCACCTGAGAGAAGCATAGTGTCATACACCACTTTAGATGAAGTGGTGGACCTGACAAAAGCTAAGAAAGAGGTTTGTGTGGCAAAAAATGATATAGAATCCACCTTCCGTCTGCTACCAGTCTGGGAGCAGGATTGGGAATTGTTGGGTTTTCAGTTTCAGGGGAAGTACTATTTTGACAAAGCTATGTCTATGGCTTGTTAGGTGGTGTGTACCACTTTCAGAGTTTTTAGTACTTGGTTACAGTGGGTTTTTACTGTAAGGCACAGGCAAGGAGCGGTTGTCCATTACTTGTATGATTTCCTGTTTATATGGGAAGGCAGGGAGAACATGCAGGACATGCTGGCAGTTTTCAAGGATATATGTGGGGAAACTGGAGTCCCGCTGGCCAGGGATAAAACAGTGGGCCCAAGCATGCAGTTGGAATTTTTTGGGAATACAGCAGGATTTGGATCACCAGTGCTACCACCTGCCAGAGGACAAGGTGGTCGGGCTGAAGGGCCTCATCCAAGGAATTAAGGGGTGGTAAGCGAGTGCAGCTCAGGACAATACAGCAGGTGTTGGGCATATGAACTTTGCCTGTTAGGCAGTGGCACCAGGGAGGGTATTCACCAGATGCTTGGCCAGGGCATCTGTGAAGGCCAAGCTGCCTCACCATTGGGTAGACCTTACCAAGGCAGTGAAGTATGACTTGATAGCAAGGGAGGTATTCCTGGAAGGATACAATGGGGTGACATTTTGGAGGGACTGTTGGGAGAAGGGGGCAGAGCTTGAACTCTTTATGGATGCAACCAGGGGTTTTGGCATGGTAGCCTATTGCCAGGGTGAATGGATATCAGAGGCGTGGCTGCCCAGGTGGGTGGAGCTGGGGCTGACAAAGGATATCATGTTCTTAGAGGCATTTCTCATTTGGGTGGCCCTGGTGGTATGGGGACAGCGGTTCAGGAACAGGAAAGTGATTTCCAGGTATGACAACACGCCCGTGGTGGCTAGCATAAATAAGCAATCTGGGGCCATGGAGCTTTACTTTGGGTGACACGCATGCTAGTGAGGGATGGACTGAAGCTTAACTTGTCCTTTAAGGCTAGACATGTGGAAGGCTTGAAGAATTAAATAGCTGACAGTCTTTCACATTTACAGTTGGACAGGTTCCATGCATTGTCTCCAAAGGCAGTCATCCAGTGATCGCATGTACCTCTGCACCATTGGGAGATTGGATGGACTGAGCCCAGGCTACTGTTCTGAAGCCCCTGTTCCCCAAACATGCTGAGGGCCTACAAGGCAGTGTGGAGGAGTGTCCAGGGGTTCTGGGGGTGGGCTGGTTTGAGGGAAGTGGCCCAGTGACAGAAGTCCATGTCATGCAGTATATGGTGGAGAAATGGGAGGTGGGCATGTCCAGAGCCACTATTGGTATTCATCTTGCTAGCAGTGGCATGGTTTGCCAGTTGAATGGGTGGGAGTTGCCTACCAGGACACCAGCTATACGCAAAATGCAGCAAGGGTGGATTGGGTTGCAGGGCCAGTGGCTAGATGGGTGCAGACTAATGGGGGGAATCTTCTGGATAGGTTGGTGGCATTCTTGCCTTGTGTGTGTGTTCCTCGGCATACGAGGCACACTTGTTTACAGCCATTTTTTGGGTGATGCATAAGGGGGCTTTCCGGGTTGGGGAGGTGGTGGCGCAAAGAAAAGGGGACAGGTTGGGTGGACTGCAGGAGGGGGATATTGTATGGTCTGCTAACTCAGCCACAGTTTGACTGAGGAGTTCTAAAACAGATCAGGTGAGCAGGAGCTATGCGGTTGAGCTCAACAAAGAAAACATAACTGGAGCAGCAGTGGTGACAGCAATAGAAGACTATGTAGCAGTTAGTCCGTGGGGGGGGGCAGCGGGGGGTTCTTTTGGCATGGCAATGTGGACCCAGTAACCATGACTCAGGTCATGGTATGTGCTCAAGAAGGGGATGGTCTTTCTTGGGGAGGAGCCGGGGAGGTTTGCTTCCCACTCATTCAGAATAGGTGCAACCTCAGAACTAGACAGACTGGGAGGCTCCCCAGCAAGGTACAATGGGTGGGCAGGTGATCCTACCAAGCTTATAGGAGACATGTGCAGAAATGACTGTTAACGGATATAATTTTATGTTTTACAGGGGCAGGCACCATAGGGTGGTGTGGATTGTTGGCCATTCATTTATCCATTGAGCAGAGCAGTGGGCACTCACCATGGCTGGGGCTGCCAGCTGGGACAGGATCCAGAGTGGACTGTGACTTGAATGGCATTGGCCGAGGGGATTGAAATGGAGGCAGCTGCTACCACTACTGGACGAGAGTAGTGGATCTATTCCAGCACCAGATTTGCTTATCATACACACCAGGGTGTACGACTTGAGCACCCTGCCCTGAGTGGCATTGGTCCACGTGATCTTGAGAGACCTTGAGAGGATAAAAGTAAGGTGGCAAGTGGTGAAAATAGCCTGGTCGGAGATTGTCCAGTGCAGAAGCTAGAGAAGGGCCCGGGATGTATTGACAGTGGACAAGGATAGGAAGAGGGTGAACTGGAAACTGGCAGATTGAGCTAGCAGTCAGGGTGTGTGTATATAAAACACAAACTAATCACGCATGATACACTGGGGTGGTACCATTCAGATGGGGTGCACTTGTCAGGAGTAGGCAATGCAGCACTCAATGGGGCACTCAGGGAGGCCATTGAAAAATGGCAGGGTTTTGGTGGTTTGTTCACTTATTTTTAATGGGGAAGCCCAGAGGCCAGACTGAGGTTGGCTTATGGGCTAGTGGGAAAAAGAAGAGGGCCCAGCAGGATGAGGTACAGCAAGGCAGGGAGGTGCTCCCTATGGGGTATTCGCTTCAAGGGGAACAGTGCTGGGGGGTCAGGTGGGACACCTGAGCCCAGAAAGAAGAGGAAGGAATGAAGGGGCATTGGATCCTTACACCTGGGCCGAGAAGAACAAGTGTCAGAATATATATGGTTGTTAAATGATTGAATTGTAAATAAAGAAAGACCCCCCCCCGGAGAATATGAATGTAAATATATGTGATGATGGTGTTTAGGATTTTAATGTGATACATGGAATTTTAAGAATCTACCTCAATACTGTTCAAATGTTTGAACCTTTTAATTATTGTGTGGGTGTGGCTGATTTCAGGGGAGTCCAGTGACAAAAGAGGTTGCCCTATTAAAGGGCAGCCCAGGTTGTCAGTGGTCTCCCTGGGATTTGCTAGAAGGAGGCAGGAAGTGGACGGGGGGACAGACCAGGTTCAGTCTGAGGGATGTAGGAAAGGGGAAGGAGAGGAGGACGGGAGATGACATTACAAGGGAGGGGGAATGAGGTCACGAAAGGGGGCATGTCAGGTGAGGTAAGTGGGATGATTGACAGCCCACCTGATTGGGGAAAGGATCCTCAGGGGAGGGGCCATAGAGGGGTAGAAAAGGTGCTGCAGAGAGAGAAAATCCCTCTCTTTAGTGCAGTTCTTAACTTATTAATTTACCACCCACCCTCCCTAAAAAGAAACATAAAGTGGGGAAGTTAGCATCGATAAAAGTTTGTGGCAAAGGGTTGCTGGCTGAGGGCAATGGGGACACTTGTGGTATCAAGGAAGGGGTTGCTGGACGAGAACAACAGTTGGGATCATGCAAAGAAAAAAAGGGGGCCCAGTCAGATGGGAGTATGGTAAGGCAGGGGAGGGCTCTCTATGGGGTATTTGCCTGAAGGGGACAGGGCTGGGGGGTCAGGTGAAACACCTGAGCCCAGAAAGAAGCGGAAGGAATGAAGGGGCATCGGGTCCTTACACCCAGGCCGAGAAAAGAAGTGCCAAAATATATATGGTTGTTAAATGATTGAATTGTAAAAAGAAAGAACCCCCGGAGAATGTGAATGTAAATATATGTGATAGGATTTTTTATTTATTTAGTTGTTTAACTAGGTATATCACACTAAGCTGGAAGCTTTTTTTTACAGGAGCAACCTGGGAGCACAAGGAGGTTAAGTGACTTGCTCAGGGCCACACAGTATACAAATGGAAGCAGTGGGATTCAAACGCAGGTCTGGTCTGCTGGATATCACCAGATTTGTAGCTCAGAGCCTTAAACCACCGCGCTATACCGCCTCCATTTTAATGTGATACATGGAATTGTGAGAATCTACCTCAATAAACTTCAAATGTTTGAACCATTTAATTATTGCATGGGTGTGGCTGATTTCAGGGGAGTCCAGTGATAATTACTGATTATCATGCACCATTTATTAGTTCTCACATCATTAAATAGTGTATCTTTTCTGTTTCCCCTTTCCCAATAACCCCTCCTCTTCCCTCCGGATAACATATTGCCCATGTCGTTACCACTGATTGTGTCATCATAGGTGCTCCCAAAGCAGGCAGCAACACTTTCATGGGGTGGTCCCCTAGGTCTGTGGATCACCCTTTGGTTTCCTGGGAATAATCCACAACAGTTGCCTGCAGACTGACGTAGTTGTTCAACATTGTTTCTCTGACCTGGAAATACATGGTGTTCCCACTTTTAAACTTTAAATGCTTGTGCATGTCCTATGTACTCCAGTTTTTAATAGTAACTTATTAAGAGTTGTTGTAGATAAATATAACATTGAGGTTATGTTTCATGGTCCCGATCTGTGAGAGTGGGACATTCATAATCAGCAATTCTATTGTGCTGTCTGTTGCTTCATTGTTAATGTCTGTAATCCCTACTGTTTCTGGAATCACATAGAGATCATGTCTGTTACCTCCTGGGATGTGGCTCCTTTGTGGCCCCAAATAAACAGCATTTTCCCCACCCCAGCCCACCAGTTAATAGAAATAAGCATGGATGGAATATTTAAACCTACCAGGTAGTTTCTGAACAGCAAAGACACAATTTTGTTTGGAATTCCCTTTGTAGGTGCCATGGAGGGTTGTCCATTTTCCAGTCACAGATCCAGCTACCTCCTGGATGTAGACAGGGATAAAAAGTAATGGTGTCACAGACGTTTTAGTAAACTGAATCCAATGGGGTTGCCTGACTCTCAGAACCAAATCATGTACTTCACAGTCTGAGCTGAATGCTTGGTTCAGTTCCAGTATATTATATAACCTAACCAGATCAACAGTTTTGATCTTTTTTTTTAACTCTGTTTGTGCCACCAGGACTCATGTGGGGGGAAATACCCCCATGTCTGTGCCTGGACCTTTCCACCTGGCATCCCGCCCAGGCTGCCCAGACTGGGAGGCCTGCAGCTTGCTCCCTGCACTGGGGCTCCCCAAATGGAGAGAATCCTGAGGCGTCATTTGGGTGGAGGTCCAGGGATGTCATAGAGTTGCCAGCTTTAAGAATTTTCACTTAGGTTTCCACCAGGAGGTGTGGACATACAATGACATCAGCACAGGACATGTGCTTTCCTGCACACGTCTTGTAGAAATCCACCAATGCCTTTGTCAGTGTGTGTGTGGTCAGTGGTTGATGTGCACCTAGCCTCTGCTGGGCGTCACTCTAATGCTGGGGAGTCACAACCCTTCCCCTTGGAGAAGGAGAGCAGTCTATGAGATGCTCATCTTACCTCCCTATGGCTGACCTTCTGCTGCACTGTGTTAACTCCTGAACACGGGTTGCTGAGCCACAAATGGAGACACTACCACTATGCTGGTGGACTGGTCTAACAGTTTCAATCTTCACAGAGTTGTTCTCCATCAGTTCAATATTCATTGACTTCCCCAGATACAGAGTCTTGACCCGAGATGAAATTTGGAGAAATAAAACATGAGGCATCCTTTCTATCCTCCATTACCTGATAACAATTTTCTGTATTTTGTAATTCTGTGATAAATGGCATGTCATTGCTGTGCTGTATCTCCAGTAGCGGGATTCTGTATGTCAAACTCCACAAAGCAAACTCACCTGCAGTATCTAAAACTGTTTGTGCAATACCTTCAAAGCCAGTCCAATTTATTTCAGAACTGCTACAAATTTCTCATCTGATAAAGCATTTTTAGGCAGCGATGCCAGCTCATGATTAATCTCATTATAGAACGGGTTGATGTCCAGCCTTATAATTGTTGTTGCCAGATTGGGAGGAGCCTGTCATCATGCTGAATACTTTTCCTACTGTTTCTTTTTCAGGTGTGCCTGTGACCTTATTTATAGCCTTACTAGCAGATTTTTCTATGAATCCAAAGACCGTTTCGTTTGACTCTTGTCAGATCCCCCACACCTTGTGCCGCCTGTGCCATGGAACTCACTCTCTCCACATCTTGTCCTTCCTCATGCAAAGACTTGGTTGCCTTCAAGCCCATCAGCATCCCATACACTCCAAAAGCATGATTCATTTTACCCAGCACCTCCTCAGACTCCTTATGAGGCCCTCAAGCTCCTGATTGTGGCCCTGTTTGACATCCTTTAAGTATGTCTCTATATGATTTTGTAAAGCTTGTTCAATGTCCTTGATGCTGGCCTGCTGGCACAAGTGGTGGCACTACTGATTGTGGCACAAATGACCTGGGTTTTGGAATGAGCCTGAGGCATTGGATGGTCAGGGGAAGAGATCTGAGGGTCCCAGGGACTGCTCTCCTCCTCCTCCTGGGGGCTGTGCACTATCAGCGCACCAGTGACAGTCAGTGAAGCCTGTGTATAAACCAGGCCAGAATCATGTACCAAGGGACAGAGGTGACAGCAGACATCTGCGGGATGTATGTGGGAGCATGCACATTTCACACTGATGTCATTGCACATCCACATCTCCAGGGGAAACAGAAAGTTGAAAACCCTTGGGCCAGACACAGGATGACACCCCAAAAAGCAACCCAAATTACATCCTAGTTGTAAGCCTCAGCGGGGGCCTCAAGGTGGATCTCAAGCTCTCCCTGTGAGGAACCCCACCACAGGGGGTAAGCTGTGTGCCTCCCAGTTTGGGGGACTTGGGTGTGATGCCAGGTGGGTGGACCAAGCCCTGAAAGAAGAGGTGCATTCCTGCCTGTCACCCAATTGACAAAAAGAGTTGAAAACGAAGTTCAATGCCTTTTGTGTTCACTTACAGCTTCTTCGTGAGAGACGGAACTTGATCATTTTGCAGTTTCAGCTTCATCTTACCTCCCTGCATTACCAGGGAATCAGGGATGACCTTGTAATCTTGTTGTTTTGCTTCAAGTTATGTAAGAGTTTCTTATAAAGCATGCTGTAGCCAAGTCTTATAACCAGCCATTCTAAAAACACCCATGGCTTCAGGGCTTTACCCAAAACTGTTTTCTGACCCACACATCAATTTCAGAACATCTGTTCCACACTTTTGTAAGGGGTGTTGATTTAATGCACATTATGAGATGTAGGGAAGGCAACTTAAGAGATAGTAGGCTGTCTGTTATCTCTTCCATTTGTTTTTGTTCTGAAATAATTTTCTTATTCTGTCTGGGGTTTGATATTTCATAAAACTTGATCCCATCTGTGTTTTTCCTTGTGATTAACCAATATTTCACTGCCCTCACTTTAGGAAGAAGAGTTGGACAGGATTTGGGAATGAATCTGAGACCAAGACTCATTTTGTGCCATTGTATGTTGTTTTTTGAAACTGTTCTCATGTTCATGTTGTGTCCCATAACATCTGCTTAATGAGGAACATCTGTGGATTGCAGGTAACTTCAGAGATATGGGTAACAAAGACAGCAATTTTGTCACGGCCACTAATGATCTTTTTCGCTGGATCATCATTGTTCCCCTGCACCCCTAGTTTGGCAGTTTCTGTGAAATCATCATCCTGTGCAGGTTTCATTTCAGCAAACAGGCATGATGGGGGTGTGTTGTGTTGGGATAATGGCATGCCTTGGGTAGTGAGAAGTGACATTACCCCTTCACAATATACCTCCTGAAGTGCCTTATTGTGATCATAAAATGGGTCCATTCCCATAAATAAGCAATTTCATGTTTTTTAGAACAGCATTTTTCTACAGTTTAATTGATTAAAAGAAAAATATAATGAACAAATAGAGAGAAGAAGTGGTGTAGTTTGTGGAAGGCTGTGTAGCTAATTGGCCAGTAGGTGGTGCCAATAAGTAGTATTGTTTATAGGCATTATACCCAAGCAACATAAAGGCAAAAGTGAGGGTAGGCAGCAGCTTTAGTTGAGAGGGTGGAGTAGGGAAGGGAGGCTTTGTCAGTGTGTGACATCATACCTGATTGGTGTCAGTTTGAGAGAGCCCCTTGAAGGCATTTTAACATTTGGCTCATCAAGAGTTTGTGATACTACAATTGCTTTCCAAGACTCCCAGTCAATTATTTTTTTTTACTTAAAAACCAAAATAAATTTATTTTGCTGCACTTAGATGTAAGGAGCAACCGCAGCCCTGTTTGCATCATCTGTTGGCATTATACTTTGAGTCACAGTTGGTTACTGTGGCAAAGTCCACAAAGTAATGGACACACAGCATTGTTTGTATATCAGCAAAACAGAGTCCCCCCCCCCCGGACTGATCTTCTAACTCTTTAATTCGGGTATTCTGGCCCTGGTGGAAGCATCGTTTGTTACTGACCCCATGCTGCAGCCAGCTATACCCGTTGGTGTTGGTAGTAACTTTTGTCCCGCCTGGTAAAACCTTCTCTTCAGCTGGGTGAGCAATGAGAGATCTCACATCTTAGTCACCCTTCCACAGAATTAGTAACAGATTCTGAACAAACTGTCCCCACTTCTGCCAAGATCCCACATCACATGTTACCAGTGATGTGGTCTCAGTGGACTTGGTGCTGAAATGGAGGGGAAGCTGGGGTTCCAGAGGGCGAGGATGGCTTTGTGTAGCTCATTAGGGCCCATACCACAAAGGGTTAACATGTGGTTCTTGTGAACCATTACCCACACCAATTAACTTGTAATTATCAGTCATAGCAACGTGTTCTGATACAATGTGTTTTTGCTTTTTGTTTTTTGTTTGTTTGTTTTAGAAGGCAGCAGGATTTGGTCTCTGGATCCCACCATAGAAGAGCTCTCTTTCCACTGGACATGGGTTGAGATTTCAAATACAAATCTTTTGCAGCTGTCACTGCAAATGCAATATCATCTGAGTCAAGGAGCAGAATAATTCTGTGGTGCACGTGCTCAAAACCCTCAACATTTTCTACTTCTTCTCTTCCTTGCTGTTCTGTGTTCACAATCTGCAAACAAAATATCACTTCTTGAGCATTTTATCACCCACCCTCTGCACACCCTGGGGTACTTTTTTGTGACATAAAGTGGTTATTCTGATTCTTATTTTAAAATCTGAGTAATTAGGTTTGGAATATTAAGTATTTCTGGCCTGTGCTGTAATGCTGGAATAAGGGGTCATGTGATCACATCTGCCCCCTAACAGGTCCTTGTTTCTCTTACCCATCTTATAATATGGATGAAGGTTTTATGACTGCCATTACATCACAGAGGTAACAAACAACCCATATGTTACATTTTGGGGGGATATAAAGCATAGTATTTGTTAGTCATCATGCCATTTTTTGTCAGTAATGTGTTTTGGGAAAAACACATCGGTACACCCATTTCCCTTTTTAATTAACATCTTGGTGTGGTGCTGTGCTTTCGCCATCAGAAATGTGCTAGCACCATCATCATCACATTACATTCATTTTATAAATCCAGTATTATAAGTCAAAATGTACCCTCAAGGGAAGAGATCTTTACACATTGTGAGTGATGGCCATCCTTAATAACATAAGTCATTAATGACAAACATAGCTATCAAAGTGTTTTTTTGACTATCCCATGGAATGAAAAAAATTCTGATTATGAATCTAAGGCTGTCAGAAACACATTTTTGCTAATATATATATATATTTATACAATGGGGTGAATCAATAACACTCTAAATAAATGCAGTTATTCGTACCACTGTTGAATAACACGAAGATGATGTAGACACTGTGATACTGTATATGGTTAGAAATATACCAACAATGACTACATCAGCAGCTGATATACCAACAGTGGCTACGTCACCTAACCCCATAGAAAAATACACATCATGGAACTTCTTTCAATTAAATCAGTCTCAAATTCATTAAATGCACCTGTAAAACGATCAGTGAAAATCCCGAAAAACCCATGTGATAGCTTCTTCATGACACACCAATAGCTGCATGACTTCAGCATTGATTTCTGCAGACATCCTAAAATCAAAGAAAAAAACATTAGAATCGCATATGGAAAAACTATGCAATGCGACAACAAAATGGAACATCTAACTTACAAGTATGAACAGCCACAGAACATATGGATTAACAAAATGACACTAAAAAAAACAACAACCGCAATCAATATCACTGAAAAAATTGAACTAAGCTGTTCACAATTCCAAATGGACTTAGAGCAACTAGAAGATATGACCCTGAAACCAGCTAGAGACAGCACAACAAATAGTGAACTACCACAGAAAATAGCAAACATCGACAAGGATGCTATAAATACATTCATAATGAGTGCAAAGAATGAAAACACTCAAAAAAAAAAAAACAGAACACGATGTGAATAATTTCCAAACATATTTAAAAGAAACACATGATATCACTGAACTATTTCATTATATGACTCCTGACAAACTTGACCTACTATTATGTCAGTACCTTATGTCTATGCAATGCAGTGACGGAACCAACTATGAGCCTTTAACAGTGTTCTAAATTACAAAGTTTGGAGAGATATCTTAAAGAAATGGAATATCCACATTCTATTTCTACATCTAATCTCTTCCTAAAAATGAAGCAAGTCGTGGTATCAAAACAAAAAGTCTTAAAAAAGCAAGGCAAGGGAAATCGCCCAAAAGCAGCTGATGAGCTAACAGACTGCATAATTGCACAACTATATGAAAAAGACCTTCTTGGACCCAAAACACCCCAATCATTGCTTAATACGATGTGGCTTATTGTGATCATGTATTTCGGACTCAGAGGAACAACAGAGACCAGAAATTTGCAATGGAGAGATATTAAATTGGGAAAAGATGAACAAGGCACACTTTATAGCGAATACATTCGAAAACAGCAAACAAAAACCAGAACAGGGAGTAATCCTAAGCACAAAAGACAAATAAAACCAAAAGCTTACCAGACCACAGAGAAAAAAAAATGTCCAGTAAATAACTACTTAATATTTAAAAGCAAATGCCCATCAAAATGCAATGCAGACAACTCACCATTTTTCTTAGCACTAAACCAACCAAACAAAGCACTGTACCCAACTTGGTGGTATAAAAATCAGCCCCTAGACATTAATGCACTAGGTAAAATAATAAAATATATGATGGAAGCATCTGACATTCACACAGAGAAATGATTAACTAATCATTCAATCAGAAAGCACTTAGTGCAAAAGTTAACTGACTCCAACGTGCCACCCAATGAAATAATGCAGATTTCAGGACATAAAAAATTCAATCAGTTAATGCATATATAATAATAAATGAACAGAAACAAAATACCATTTCGAACATTCTGAGCAATACTTCTGAAAGTAAACCTTCAACATCATATGACAATATACATGAGAAAGCCAAACCAAGCACCAGCCATTCATATGGAAACACATGTCCAAGCACCAGCTACTCATCTGTGTCCGACAAGCACAATGAAAAACCACAGGAAAGCAGCACCATCAATTTACCTGAGATCATTCCAGCATGTTTCAATAACCCGACTATACATGCTAGCAAAATCACCTTCAATATAATACAAGGTAAGTTACAATAACGATAACATACTTTGTTATATTTCTTTCAACAGGATCAAGATATCAGAAAAAAGGGAAACGCAAGGCTGCAGTTATCTCATCAGACAGCAATTCTGAATAGAAAGAAAATACAAGACGACACCAAAGATTTATTCACTACTGTTGCCCACATCTACCCATTTTTACTAATTGTTTGCACAACTGTCTATGCTTTGCAACAGACTGTTACTTATTTTACTTTCAATAAAATAAAGAAATGACTACATGTGAAGTACTGTATGCGATAGCACAACATGAAAATAATTGTGTGCACTGACTATATTACAGATGGCTGAATCTGCATTATGACAGTATGCACAAGCAATACCCCCCCAAAGTTAATCACAAATGTACAGCATATATTAACATCTTCTCATACTACCAAACACGCCAGAACAGCGAAGTATCACATAGCAGAATGAAGAAACAACATACCTCACAGAATGTCCGAAACATGAATCACTGCTATCACCATTAACACAAAACAAATTTTAAATGACATACACTATGAAATAAATGAAAACAGATTCCCAAAATGTAAAAACCACACAGAAGCTCCACAAACTTTCCAAAACCGCGCAGTCTCATCTACGACAATAATCCCACCAATGAAACTTGAGTAAACCAATAGTAAAGGATGCAACAAGCACAACCAATGTCAGCAACCAATATAAACTCATATAAAGCCATTGATAAATATCAACCAATCGAAACCTACACACATCTCAGCCAGCAAACTTCATTCATAAAATAACCACACAACTGAGGAAGCACACCGCAACAAAAAGTAACACCACAAAAACGTTCTTCAACACTAACTACAACTGAAAAAAGAGCCCTATTGTATAAATTGCACACATGATGTGCGACTTGTGGAATATGGCAAATATTTGCACTCGTGCAGATATTTTCCATATTCTACAGTCACCTATCATGTATCCCATATATACATATATATATATATATATATAGTATATATATATATATATATATATATATATATATATATATATATGAAATATTTGCTGACTAACAAATACTGTTGTTTTAATAAATGTTCTACAACACATGGTTTACCCTACCCAGAAAAATATATTGAGAATCTCTTCCTTCACTGGCTGGTGAAGAAGGACATTCTAAATGTTGTTTGAAAGGATTTGTTTAAGTCCCTTTTTGAGAAGATATATGGCCTTTTCGATACGTAAGTCTCTTTATCCTTCCTATATAGCAGGGAGGGAAGCACGTAATACTGTATTATTGAGTTATGACTACCTGCCTGCAGTTTTCTGATTTCAGCAGTATTGTTTTTCCAGTACACTGCTATTGTTTTTAAATGGATTGCAAAATTTCAATTGTGCCCATTGCTCTTTCAAATTTCTTGGACCATATCTGCATGCCTAAAGAAGATGTATTTTTTAAACTATTTTTGGAACTCTTTCATTACAGTACGGATCCATATACAGCAATTATCAGGTATCATTGGTTTTGTTTCAGTAGTCTTTATTATGATTCCATGCACGAATGGGCAGTAAACATTTTGTTAGGAGAGTGGCTTTTGAGGGGTGTGACACTGTCAGTCCAATGCAGAGTGGTCTGTAAGGGCTTGTCAGTGTCACATCAATCATCAGCCAGGTTGATCATGACACTGTTCTGGCTTGCTGGGCATAAACTTTGTGTTTTTCAAAGCAAAGAGCTGATCCAATGATAAGTCATTTCTTTCCTTTGATCTACGCTGCCCAGCAAGCACAGCTGATCTGTCCTGATCAGTGTACTAAGACTGAATTATACCGTGTAACAAAGAAAACTGTCTATCAATGTCTGTTGCTGCCTCACCCTTACTGTTCCCCTCACTCAACCTTCCCATTCAGCATCCACCACCCCCCACACCCCCGACAAACATAACACCGACACTGAAGGGCCCAATCCCCCAGTGTTGCCACCTGAAATAAAGAAATCTGTCCCTCACGGTTGTGAAATGTGAAAAACCAACTAAGTTATTAGGAAACAAATTGTTCCAATATTTACTCATAATTTTATTTTTTTGCAGATCTTGATCCCTAATGTTCAACATATCCCTTGTGTTGCCCCACCTCATGAACATGGCAGGTGTCATTTTTCACATCCCCTCCATAACTTGTCTCCACAGACACACAGCGAAATCACCTTTCAGATGAGATTTTTAAAATTACAAAACTTGTCTTGATCATAACGTCAGGTCATAAAAAGACTGTTGGACATTTAGAGTCAAAATGTAGGAGCCCCCTTAAAAGTAGAATATTGCCTATCAGCTGCCCTAGCCTGGGTATTTACAATCTAACAATGTGTCAAAGCAAGACTCCACTGAAAATGAGATATTGCATCTCATCTGCTCTATCCTGGGTAAATGTATAGTAAAAATGTGTACAAGCAAGACCCAGTACAACAGCAATACCAGTGACAAGCAGTCAGCATTGACAAATTTTGTTTTTCTTCTAGTATGCTGTTTACCCCTGGTAATGCAACAGTATGGTAGTAATAGTAGTAGTAGTTGGTTTATGTAGAATAGCACCCTTCCTTAGAGTCTTAAAGTACCTTACAATAAAGTGCAGAAATGAGACATACATCTTCTTAAACATATCACAAGCA
This sequence comes from Neoceratodus forsteri, assembly GCA_016271365.2. NCBI lineage: Eukaryota > Metazoa > Chordata > Ceratodontiformes > Ceratodontidae > Neoceratodus > Neoceratodus forsteri. Next base: position 1,843,271,829 of record CM057449.1, read on the forward strand.
AATATTAAAATTGACAGAAATTAAGTTCAGAATAAAAATATCAACTGCGATGGTGAAGTGAGTAATAAAACATGACAGGGTGTGCATTAGACAGTTCTACCTCATGGCTAGGGCATAGTAAGGCACAAGGCTGTAGACCGAGTGCCTACAACCCCTGTCCATGCATTAGAACTGTCTAATGCTCACCTCTGCAGTATCTTATTGCACTTATATAAAATGGGACTCTGCATTTAATATGCATGTAACATTAAAATTAGTTAGTCAACATAATAAAAAAGTAGAATATTTGTCCAAGTCTTACTTAAAAACGTTCCTCTGCATGCATACAGTAAGCTTGTTTTTTTATTTTTTTTTATTTTCTCCATAATCTGTTTATTCTCCCTTGGCCAAGGCAGGCTAGGGCTCCTGTCTGCACTGCCAGACTGCCTCCCACCATCCAACACCTTCTTTGACTTCACCTTGTCAACTGGAACCCCACAAATTCCCTCCAGTGGTTGGGTCAGGAGGGGAAGGTCCATCCTCCACACCAAACTACATATTCAGTGACAGCTGGCAGGTCACCCTTGTGGTGAGGCAGGGAGGTGCAGTGTGCAACATACAGTATTATAGATGACTGCCTCGCTGTGCTTTTTCCATCAGTTTTTCTTCCAACCATTGTGGGGGTGCACATATCAACATTCACATGTGGAGACACATGTGTTCTGCAGCACCACCCACTGTTGATACAAACCCACACTGTCACCAGGCCTCCACCTGGTAGCAGTCATTCGATGGAAGTAGTCAGCCTCCCTCCCAGGAGAAGAGAGCTGTCCACTGGATGCTTCATCTTCTCTCATGGTGGCCCTCAGTAGCCTGAGACTGGTCCTGATCCTGGGTTGCTGGCATGGTGGGTGATAGTGCTCACACTTGCATCTACTTTTCTGAAGCTTCTGACTTGCTTGCTTTCATCTCTCTACAGTTGGTGGCTTCTTTTAAACAAAGCTAAGTAAAATTATGAAAAACGCTCCACTTTTCTAAGTTTTTCAACAGACAGTGCCTTATTGTAAATATCTGCAAGCACATCAGTTACCATTATTGACACCGCTCGGTCATGCTACATTACAGCACAAAAAGTGAAAGTACTTGTTTGTAAGACAGCGTGAAAATGGAAAGATCACTCAGCCAGATAAGTTTTTTAAATCACAAATGCTGCATGTTGTGTTGGAGGTGGGTTATGGGGGGTTGTGTTGAGGGGCCAAAACATGACTAAGTTACCTGGGGCAAAACCCCATGTGGGGGATTGTGTTGAGGGGGTATGTGGGGGGGTTGTGTTAGTGGGGTCCCAAAACATATGTTGTATAAACAGATCATGACATGGCCTGACTGAAGACATCATATTTATTTTCACTCTAGGCCAATGACATAAAGATATAATTGGCCTCTCGTGAAGATAAATATGATAGGCCGGGTTCTAGAAGGGGGATGGAGGACTTGCCACAAGCCCTGCATCTACCACAAAGTAGGATGCAGTTGCACCAAAACCCCTCGAACATAACCTGGTCCGATTCCTGAAGGGCTGATGCAGTTGTGACAGTTTCATCACTTTACGGCACCTTGTGCCAAAGGTTTGGGGCCAGTGCCACCATCCCGGGTGCAACGCTAGATCAGGGAGTAGGTGGTCTAACTCCTTGCATTCCCGACTTGCGGTAGGGCTTTTGCAGCAAGCGCCTTTTGGAAGCAGTGTTTGACGCAACTTGCAAGTTTCGTCAAACACCCTGCTGCAAGTCTGCTGAGGCACTGCAAATCTTTTGAGAATCATTCCTGATATCTTCAGTCAGGCCATGTCATATCCCCTATGTATACAGATAGATAGACAGATATATCCATAGAATAAATAATAAGTAAGGATGGTATACAAAGATGTATACCCATTGAGGGGAATAATTAGGGCTATAAGGCCATAAACCCAAAGGTCGAGGGGCTTTATTACCCTAATTAGCCCCAGAGATGGGTATACTTCTCCCTTACCCATTATTTGTTGAATGTAATACATTAGGATGGTTATTGTTATGGAGATTGCATTTGCAATCACATTATGGCAACTGAAGGTCTCTTGCAGCAAAAAGAAAATGGTGTATAATGAGTGCAGGTAGGGGTTTGGGGGGGATTGTGTAAGTGCCTTTTTTCCAGGTTCTTTGGCAGCTTGTTAATTGGTTTGGCTAGCTTTTTAATGCTGTGTTAATTGTGTTATTAATGGAATCCCCATAGGGTTTAATGTAGTGCAGCTGTGTACATTTTGTTAGTGCAGATATATAGCTGTAATTGATTGATTAGTGCAGGTACAGTATCTAGCTTTAATTGATTGATTGGTACAGGTATGTAGCTTTGATTGATAGATTAGTCACAGATCTACAGGGAAATAAATGATGGCCTTTTCAATTGGGAAAAGGAGCTGGCAGTATAGCCTAGAGGTTAGAGTAGCAAGCTATGAATAAGCTTGGTACATCCAACAGTCCTGGGTTTGATTCCCATAACCTCTACTTGCATATTGTGTCACTCTGAGCAAATTATTTAATGTTCCCAAGTCACCCCGGAAAACAGGCACGTGGGCCTTACCTGGTTACCAAAGACTAAAAAAAAAAAAATTCCTGTCCATGTTCCTGGGGCCATAAGATGACTATGTTTAAAAATTTGGGGTCACAGTAGGTAAAAGTGACAAAGTTATGAGTGTGCATAGAAATTTTTCTATGCATTCCCATAACGTTGGTAAGTTTCAATATTTTGACCCCATATTTTCAACATAGCCATTTTTTCATATCGCCTCATGAACATGACAACTGTGGTTTTTCAAACACCAGCTAAAACATGTTTTCCCCACCTGTGGCATGAGATGACATTTTGGTGGGGATTTGAACATTTTCACCTACATGAGTTTGGATCCTTGAGATGGGGTAATGAGGCTATGATGAAAATTCGGGTGTATGGATATGGTAAAATGCCTGGCTTATGAGTGAATGCTGCAATATTTCAACAGTCACTCATAACTTCACTAATTTTCAATATTTTAATTTCAAACTTTCAGCATAGCCATTTTTACTTACCCCCTCATAAATGTGACCAATATAATTTTTTAAATCCCAGATGAGATGTGTTTTCTCACTTGTGATGTGAAATGATGTTTTGGACAATATACTAAAAGTACCACATGTCATGTTTATAAGTGAAGTCATAAAATGACAATCTTGAAAATGTGGGGTCAAAATAAAACATAACAGTGACATGGGGGGTGTAAACAAGCTCACATGCTATAATATAAGGACAATGGGGTGACAGTAAGGCCTGATGACCCCATGGCACACCCCAACACCTGTTGGTGTGTGGAGGGTAGGGGCATGAGGTGGGGTGGTAGGGGTGGAAACCCTTGAGGTGGAGTGTTAAAGTTGAAAACCCTAATGGATCATTTCCCTGCTTTTGTTGCTGTGGTATCCACCCTAACTGATGCATTAAAGAAGTTTTTTGCAAAGAATTTCACTTCTTTTTCAGATAGTATAATTGTATCCTCATTTTACTGTGGGAGCACAGGGTCCAAACCCTCCATTCAGATAGTACAACAGTGTCCATATGTCATGTTGGTAGCATAAGGTCCTTCAGACCTTCAGACTCTGTGCTTCCATCCCTTCATCCAGATAGAACAACGGTGTCCATATGTCATGGTGGGAGCCTCCCATCCCTCCATCAAGATTGTACAACAGTATTCATATGTTGCAGTGGGAGCACATGTTCTACAGATGCACATATGCATGTAGCTGTAGAAACACAGGGGTCTCTGGTCCTTGCATTTCCACACATTAAGTTACGATCAGGTGTAGTGAAATTGCAGCAAATAGTCATAACTGTGCCATCTTAAATAATTGTTACCCAAACTGTTCAACATAACCTTCTTATCACCTCACCATATGTACCCAGTACAGAACACTTTCAAATCCCTGTTGAAATGTAATTCCATGCAACTGTAATACCATTTTTGCACCACTTGTGCGGAAAAACATTTTTGACAAGATTTAAAAAATGGTTGTTGTACTTTTCATGAGATGGTCTGTGAAAATGGAAATATTAAAAGTCTGGAGTGAAAATAGGAAAAATTGGCAAAGTTACAAGCATGCATAGAAACTGCACAATGCACACTCATAATGTGGTCATTTCTGGGGAAATTTTTTCACCAGATTTTCTACATCGGCTTTTTGGGACCTCCCTTTATGAACAGTGCAACTGTGATTTTGTTAATCAGTCCCAAAAGTTGATTTGGCACAGCGACCACACCATTCTGCACCACAGGTGTGAAAACACATTCTGGGAAGGATGTGCAAAATGACAGCTGTAACGTTCATAAGGAGGTGTGAAAAATGGCAATGCTGAAAATCTGAAGTGAAAATATTAAAAATTGGCAAAGTTACGAGCTTGTGTAGAAACTGTGCAATGCATGATCGTAACATTGTTATTTTGGGGAATTTTTTCAAATTTAGTAACATGGCTTTTTGGGATGCCACCTGAACAGTCACACTGCCATTTTGTAACTGAAACTGGAAAGGTGATTCCATGCAGCAACCATGAAATCACCTTTTGGGACCGAGCAACAGAATGACAATGCAAGTGTTCATGAGGTGGCATCCCAAGAACCCCATGTTGGAAAATTTCTGCAAAAATTCCTAAAATTGGGTGAGATATCAATGTAAGTTGAAACTCCCCCACTGACTCCCATTTTATGGCTTGCCTTTGATTCTTCAGTTTGCGATTGGGCTTTAAAGAGTGCAGACTTATTCCCTGTCTGAAGAAGATGACAGTGCCTACCTCCGGAGTTAAGTATAGGGTAAGGTAGGTATGGGGAGGTGGGTACACAGAGGGATGGTGGGAAAGGGGGGACTGGGGAGATGACGAGGGACCATTTTCTTTATTCCAGGTTTGTTAAAAAAAAAAGACAGCATGGATGGTTTTCTATAGATAGATAGATAGATAGATGGATAGATGGATAGATGTTTTATTTATAAAAATGCCCATTTACAGGGACTCTGGGTGCTGTACAGTTAAAACAAATAACAATATATATACACAACAATTACTTTACAATTTCGTTATTCATAGGCTAAAAAAATTATTTGGGCACATTGGGGTGGGGTCCCAGTGTGACACAGAAGTTGGGGGGGTCATGATGCTGATAGGGGGATTGGGCATCCCCATAGGCAATAAAAGTGGGCTGGAGGGCATCCAACATTGGAAGTTGGCATCCCTCTATCAGAAAGTTTTAAAAAAAAGAAACTATATCTCAGCACGCTGGGGTGGGCTCCCAGTGTCCCACAATATGTGGGGAGCTGGATCCACACTGACATGAGGATTGGGCACCCTGATGTCATAGCAAAACATAGGAATTTGGGGAGGGTACAGATTAGTTTGTTCCAGGATCCTGTATCAAAATGACTGCACATTTTGATGCAGGGTTCTTTGTCAAAGAAAATACATCAAGGGATGGTTTTCTTTGTTTTTCAAAGGCTTTTAAATAATGTAGGGCACACTGGTGTGAGCTTCCAGTGTGCCAAATAAGTGTGTGTGTCTGCGGGGCATACATACCGACACTGGGATTGGGCACCCTATGTTAGTGCAAACAAAACTGGTCTTCCTTGACTCTGCAGCCAACAGCATGAGTTCCAGCTGAAACTGCAGAAGTCAAGAAAATACCATTCTTCTCATACAGAGAACAGCCTACAAGCTGTTCTCTGTATAAGCTGGCATCCAACAATAAAACTTATTTGGTTCCAGCTGAAAACAAACAAAAAAAAACATCAGAATACACCGCTTTAGCTGTGTTCTGATGTTTTGTTTTTTTTTTACAACATTTGGTAGTTCAGCATCCTCGGTAAGCGGCAAACAAGATGGCAGATCCAACATAGTTCAGTTGCTTGAACCCCTGTGAACTGTGCACACAATACCAGCCTTCTTTGTGAAAAGAAGCTGGTATTGTGAGCACAATAATCAAATTGTGCACACAATACCAACTTTCTTTGTGAAAAAAAGCTGGCATTTTTCACACAATGCTCATATTGGGCCCTATTCACAAATTAACTGGGGTGGCTACATGCAATTCAGGTGCGTAGCCACCCTGCACCCAATTGCACCTACTGTCCCCCCTTGGCAACATGCACAGAAGTCCTACACCCCCCCTTGTGCACCAGATCCTCAGCTGAGTGCAGAGCTCCACACGTTGGTGGGCCAGGGTCTCTATGGGGGGGTGTACTGGCACACCACACCATTCATGAAGGTGCAGAGTGCCATACATGAGGGCTGGTGGCTATGCATCTGGAAGGCAGCCATAACAGATATGTGCCCCTCCAGATGCCACCGCCGGACCTGCTGGTGCAGGCGGGGGATCATCGGACCCACTCCTGATGGTGCTGCAGGTGCCATTGGTAGTGTCACAAATTTGTGACACTGCTCTTCTGGCCCTGCACTTCCATCAGTCTATAGTGTGCTGTGGGAGCACAGGGCACTCCGGGCCCTGCTCTTCTATGTAGCTATAAATGTAGAGTCATTGTAATTAACCCTCATCTCCCTGTGTGAGTGCAGGGCCCTCTAGACGCTGCACTCCCATCACGGTTCCATCAGTCCATAATAGTATCCATTTTTGAGAGTGCAGGGCCCTATGGGACCTGTGCTTCCATCTATCCATAAGTGTAGAGACATTGTAATGAACCCTCTTCACCCTGTGGGAGCACAGAGCCCTCCGGGCCTGCACTACCAGTAGTGCATAATGGAGGGCTCTGTGTTCCCATTAATGCATAATGGTATCCATATGTGGGAGTGCAGGGCTCTCTGGGCCCTGTGCTTTCATCTACTCTTAAATGTAGAGACATATTACAGGCCTAGAGACATTCTAAGTAACCTTTGCGCTGTAAATGGTGCAATATTACAGAAACCATAGGGACATTGGTAAAAATCCCACCGCAGTTGTAATCATGGTCTGGCAACCTACAGACTTGCTTAGGTGTGTTTAGTGAAAAATCCTTATCTTGAATGATACAGCTGCTGAAAGGTACTGCGATCACCAAAATGTTATCTGATGGGGAATTTCTAAACTTCTGAATGTTATAAAGACAGAACCAATGTAAATTATGTGACCAAACCAGCAAAAGGCATATCTGTGGTACATGCTTTTTCTGCCCTGCAAATATTAGCCCAAAAGTCCTAACCATTTATTTGCAGTGAAGTGGCAAAGAAACAGCATTTTTTTAAAGTAGTGTCACAAATTTGCGAAAGTTTCACAGATTTTGTGAAAGTTTTTGTGAAAGTTTTGCAAATTTCATGGTACTACATTTGCAAAAGTGTCGCAATTTGTGAAAGTTGCACAAAAGTAGTGTCGCAAATTTGTGACGCTTCCAATCACCAAATTGAAAAAACATATTTCCAAACATTATTTTTAAAATTGAATGCCAGGATCATGTTCCTAGGAGCCCCGATTAGATAAACACAACTGTTGGTGTTTACCAAGGTGCAGTATTTTTTAAATTACAGCATTTTTCCCTGGTCAGTAACTGAAAACAAGATGGCAGAAGCACGACACTACTTTCCCATTTGTGAAAGCAAAAAGTGCTTTTGGAAAAGTAAAAAGTACTTTCGCGAAAGTAAAACGTGCTTTCAAACCAGACATCTAATTTTTCCCATAGGCTGTAAGGGAAACTTTTAATTTTAATAACTTTTGAATGGATTCATATTTTTTCACCAAACCTTTAAAAGACACATCAGTGATCCAGACCCTAATAATTTCAGACCAAACCTCCAAACCATTTTGGACTTACGCCTGAGCAACAAATTTTTCCCTAAATAGTAAATGTCATACTTTTTGGCACTCCGTAGCTCTGCAACTGCATAATCATCTGGAACATAACTTGCAGATGCAGAGATCTATTGTACCAAATGGCACAAGCAAAATTTCAGGCAAATCGGTCAAACGGTTGCAAAGTTATTAAAGTGCAAACTTTTGGGTTTAACACAGAAGCAGCAAAGCAACCCTAACTGTAGTGGCACTACCGTGCCACTATAATACATATATATGTATATTTATACAATAGGGGTGAAAGATAAATGCATCATGTAAAAAACACATATCAGCACCACCTTTGAATAAATCAGCAGTGATGTATGCGCACACTTTCTGGTATATTTATATATACACTCTGCATATGTCACAGCTTGATTTATCTCCAGCTGATACATCACAACATATGTGCCACTCACAAACACCCCAAGTAAGCCGGTACTACCTGCACAAACACACCCCTACATACTTACACTCACCTGAAACAATTTCTGTAGCAAACAAAAGCACATTCTCCCATGCTGAAACAGAAGCACCAAAATGAGGAAACAGCACCATTTCAAATCACGATCTAGAAAAAAAAAGAAAAAAGAAAACAAATCCATGAATACAGTGACAACAACAAAAATGAAACACACCACAGACAGCCCGGTGGCGCTGAGGGTTGAGGTGCTGGACGCCACACCTCATGCCACACCGGCGACCCGGGTTCGGTAATGGATTTGGGTTATCGGGCATTGGTGGGGAGAGGAAGGATTGAGTGTCCCAATGGATGCTCTCCTCCCTCTGGGGAGAGACACCAGGGGTGCCATAGGCACCCGACGTCCAGAGAGAGCCAGTGGAAGCACGGGCTCTCGAGGGCTTGTCGGCTCCACTTGGTGGAGTCGGGGGAGGGACACTGTTAGGCACTTGGGAGGAGATGTGCATCACATGCACCTGTCTGGACATATGTCCTCGTGCCAGAGTCCCAGCGAGTTGGGACAGGGAAGGGTCACCAGAAAAGCAGAAAAAAACCCTTGGCAGTCCTAGATGATGACCACTCCAGGCCATCCAGCCACCGATTCACGGGACAGAACCCGCTGTGCAGGCATAAGGAGGGGAAGCACTCTAGGGGCAGATTCCGTGACCAGGGGCAGAACTAGTATGAGTGGCCTGAAGGAGTGGATAGATGACAACAAGTTAGGAGGGATAAAAATAAAAGTAAAAAAAAAATTAAAAATTAAATACACCACAAAATCAAAGCACCTCACTACAAAGAAACCAAACACAATGATAAACATACAAGAAGTGGTTTCTCTAATCTGTTCACAATTCGAAATAGATCAAGCACCACTATTAGACCTGGAAGAAAACCAAACAAAGACTACCAATATTGAGGTAAAAAATATATCAGTAAGCTCTACCAGTAAACTACAAATGAACCCTGATGAAATAGATGACTTCATAAACTACACCAAAAATATAAACACAAAACAAAACAAACAACGATGTAGCTCACCTACACCAATATATGACAGAACAACTACAAATACAGAAACAAATTCATGAAATACCCCCACAACAGCTCGACCAAATAATGTGCCAATATTTCATCAGTTGCCAGCTCAAAGACGGTTCGCAATACGAACCACTTAGCCTCAGAGCTAAACTGCAAATTTTTGAAAGATTCATAAAACAACAAGAATACCATGACTCTATATCCCATCAACAAAATTTCTAAAAACACAAGTCCTACAATTGAAGCAAAAAATACTGAAGGGAAAATGAAAAGGAAACAAGCCCTATGCAGCAGATGAACTCACAGGCTCATTAATAAATGAACTATGCAGAAAACATATATTGGGCCCAGACAACCCATTGTCATTAATAAATACTATGTGGGTAAACGTTACCTTATTCTTTGGAATTTGAGGCTCCAGAGAAGCTAGAAACCTACTATGGGGAGATATAAAACTTGGAACTGGTGATCAAGGCATATGATACATAGAATATTACAAAGAATGTCAAACAAAAACAAGAACAGATGCAAATCCTAAGGACGCCCATATATTAAAACCAACAGCCTATGAAATAAGTGACAAGAAAAGATGCCCCTTAGCTAATTATCTCCTATATAAAAAAGAAAGACCATCAAAATGCAACACAGAAAACGCTCCCTTTGTCCTAGCAGTTCATTACAATCCTAAAGCTTAGTACCCAATTAGCTGGTAAAAAAAACAAGCAATGGGTATAAATACTATAGGAACGAACAACAGTGAAAAATATGATCACTGCCGCCAGAATGCAAATGGAGAAAAAACTTACAAATCACTCTTGTGAGGAAACACCTGATACAAAAGCTGGTGGACAGTGACATACCCCCCAAAGAAGTAATCCAAATCTCAGGGCACAAAAAACTACAGTCCCTAAAAGACTATGCAAGAATCAATGAACAAAAGCAAAAGAGTATTTCACATCTCCTCAGCACCAACATAGAACTTCAGCCATCAACTTCTACTAACATCTACAAAGGTACACCTTCAACATCTACGACTCTAAACCACTCTCAACCTTCAGCTTCACCTGATGTATACCTGTGTGCACCGTCAACTTCAAGAACAGCATACAAAACTGCACCAGAAGAACTGACTACATTGAAATGGCAAGACACAATGTCTGCATGTTTTAGTAACCCAATGATCTCGGCCAAAAATATAACCTTCAGCATTATCCAAGGTACACATAACACACATAACATACCAAAATAACTTCAATTACATTTGTACATCAGTAGTAACCATTTTTTCTCTTCCAACAGGTGGAAAATATAGCACTCCGAAATGAGAGTGACTTCGAGCACTGACCTCCGACAGTGACAGTGACAGTGACTAAAACAGATAAAACTCTACTCCCATGACACAAGCAACAATTCCCAACAACGAATAATGTTCAATAAATAAAAATACTAAAACCCAAAGAAATCATAAGTAAATACATAAAAGCACATCACTTCATAAAATGAAGAGGCTCTGGTGAAGTTAACCAACCTCAAACGACACATACAAACCTCCAGTGAAGATAACTGAATGACACTACAAACTTCACATAACGGAAAAAACAATAACGTAAATAAACAGAATTCGGACTCCAAAAATATATTTCATTCACCCAAATAAACAAAAAACAATTACGCACAGGCATTATGGACCACGAACATACTTCTGCAGAAAACTACACCCACAAACTCCAAATACCCTATCACAACACACACTACATACCATGCACAACTAACACACCAATGGCAAAACAGACATCTCAACCTATAAAAACAAAACAACGGAGAAAGAACAACCACTCAAATCCCACAACATCAAAACAATTCATGAATGAACCTATCATCATTAAAGCAGCACACAACTATGGCGCAACAACACCTGAAAGCAAAATAACACCACAGCATGAACAAGAAATAACATAACCGGTAAGGAAAATATCCACACAACACACACTCCTGCCCTATTGTATAAATCAAACACATGATGGGCAGGAGTGTGATATGGCAAATATCTTCACTCCTGCATTGTGAGCTCTGGATACTTCCACTCGTGCCTTCAGCACTCGTGAGTATATGGAGCTCACTCTGCAGGAGTGAAGATATTTGCCATATCACACTCTTGCCCATATGCCTGATGTTAGCTGAGGAGGAGGGGGGCACTGTACGGCCAGAAACATGGTCTTAGAAAATAATGCAACTCATTAACTGGGTCCAGCTGCAATGTCGCAGAGGGTGCCGGCTTCACACAGCGGTGAAGGGCATAGAGCAGCAGTGGGGGCAACTTGATTAGTGCAGAAACACAACGGGCAAAATGATTAAGTCCATTGTCCACTCCAAGGTAAAAGAATAGAAAATATGATTTTATTGATCAGTTTTGATTAACTCACTCCATGGAGTGGTGGGTGCAATTTACAAGGTAGGCATCCATTAGGAAGACTTGCCCAATACAGTCTGCAGCAAACGTTTAGTTGTTAGAAGCTTTTAACACAGCAATCCTTCCTCAGACTCCCACATCCTGGCGGCAGCAAACAGAGCAGGCCCAAAAGCAAGGACATAAACCGTATTTTCTTCTCCCCAAACTTCTCTTCTGCACAAAGTTTACTTTTCACGCTCACTTCATGGAACACAAGCTGGCCAAACCACATAGATAGCTACAGATAAATAGAGTAGCTGAAACTGCAAGGGGTGCTCCCAGCACCGATAGTTCAAATCCGGAGCTCCCAAAATAGTCAGACAGACAGACAGAAAGAAAAAGAAAGAGATTCAGGGCACCAAACTATTTAGTGCTCACAAATACAGCACACATGCCACCATGTACTGCAACCAAGTGAGGACTGAAGACGTAGTTTTTTTATAGGGCTGGTACAGTTCAGTTCTTTATTCCATTGTTTAGCATAAAATGTCATTACAAGTTAAAACACATAGAAGAAAATCTGACTAGTCAGCCCAGTGGTGTGGAGGGCTAAGGCATTGAATACCATACTTCCTGCCATGCTGTTGACCTGTGTTTGGAAACAAGTATGGGTTGTAGGGGATTGGCAGGGTGGGAGAAGTTTAAGCATCCCAGGGACTGCTCTCCTCTCATGGGCTGGGGTGGCCAGTCATCTCGGCCCATGACCCCATGACTGCCACCAGGTGGAGACCCAGTGGTAATGCAGGTTTCAAGTGACTTCAAGGGTGTGGCCATGTCTGTGTGGAAAGTGCTCGCCTCCATGCACACATGCTGGTACCATACAGGGGACAAGGGGACCTGAAAATGGAAAAGCAGGGAAGATGGGCTATACATAGCCCTGCCAGCTCCCCTGTGGCCCACACTGCCGCTTGACTTGGAGGAATCTGGCAATGTTGATCATGGGGAAGGATGGCTCTCCCTCCTGGCCCTGCCACAAGAGAAAATCCATGGGGGAGTGTCCCCCAGGATCGAGGGAGATAGGTCCCTGTCGCAGGAAGTGGGGATGGGGTGAGAGAGCCACCTGTCTCCCCAGCCAAGGGAAAAATCTATATGGAAAATAAAAACTGACAACAAAGTACAGAAAGTAAAAATATGGGGAGATATTGTTGATGGGGTACCTGAATATGCCAGATGTTAACTGGAGCACCTTTGCTGCAGCCACATCCAAGAGCAAGGCCATTCTTGATGCCCTACAGAGGGCATGCCTCAGACAGCTAGTGTTGGAACTCACTCGGGAGGGAGAAATCTTAGACCTGGTATTCTCAAATGGGGACAGAGAGAGGATCTCTGATTTTGAAGTGGGTAGCCATCTGGGAACAAGTGACCACCAAACAATGTGTACATTATAAACTTAGCTGTACAGTCAAGCTACCCAAAAGTGAAGGTACTGGACTACAGGAGGGTTGATTTTGTCAAAATGGGAGAGTGCCTCAGAAAAGCACTAGCAAACAGGCAAGAAGGTGGGGTGGAGCAACAATGGGGAAACAGCAAAACTGCCATCACAGAGGCAACAATACTAAAAAAATCAAAATGAAAGAATAAACCACTATGGTTCTTGAAAGAAGTGGTGGAGAAGGTAAGGGAGAAAAAGAAAGCATTCAGGAAATATAAGGAAACACAGAAGGAGCAGGACAGAGAACTGAAACAGTTAAAGCAGAAGGAAGCGTGGAAGGAAGTCAGAATAGCAAAGGCCCAAACCGAGGAAAAGATAGCCAATTCGGTTAAGAAGGGGATAAAACCTTTTATAGGTACATTAGGGAGCAAAGAAAGACTAAGGCAGGGATACCGAGGTTGAATAAAGAGGAAGGTGGTTGGGCAGAGAGCAACAGTGAAAAAGCAGGGATACTGAATGAATACTTCTGCTCAGTATTCACAATGGAAAAGCAGGGGGAGTCAATAGAAGCACTCTGGATAGGGGGTTGATATTAGTCCTTTCACAGAAGAAAGGGTTCTGAAAGAACTCTTAAAATTGAAGGTGGATAAAGCAATGGGGCCTGATGGGATTCACCCCAGAATTCTAAAAGAACTAAGTGAAAACTAGTAACACCACTGACTACCCTTTTTAATAAATCATGGGAGGATGGTGTGGTACCTGAGGACTGGAGGAGGGCAGATGTGATTCCCCTTCACAAAAGTGGGAGCAAGACAGAGGCAGAAAACTACAGACCTGTCAGTTTGACCTCAGTGGTAGGGAAAATGATGGAATCACTTCTGAAGGAAAGAATTGTTGAGTACCTAGAGGGCAGTGGGGCACAGGACCCAAGGCAGCATGGATTCACAGTGGGAAGGTCATGTCAGACAAATCTAATTGATTTCTTTGATTGGGTAACCAAAGTAATAGACCACAGAAGGGCTGTGGATATGGCCTACCTAGACTTTAGGAAGACATTTGAAACAGTCCTGCACAAAAGATTAATAAACAAATTAGCCAGCCTGGGAGTGGGTAAAACACTGGCTGGACAACAGGACACAGCGGGTAATAGTAAATGGAGTCCACAGTGAAGAAAGGGGGTTATTAGAGGGTACTGCAGGGTTCAGTACTGGGGCCGGTCCTTTTTAATGTCTTTATAAGTGACATTGCAGAGGGACTGGAAGGGAAAGTATGTCTCTTTGCAGATGACACAAAGATCTGCAACAGGGTTGATACACAAGGTGGGGTGGAAAGGATGAAAATGGACTTGGCAAGGTTGGAGGAATGCTCAAATGCATGGCAGATTAGATTCAACGCAAAGAAGTGCAAAGTAATGCACCTGGGAAACAAAAACCCAGGGGAAGAGTACACAATGGGGGGTGAGATACTGACAACAACAAAAATGGAAAGGGACCTGGGGGTAGTCATATCAGACGACCTAAAGCTGGGCCAGCAATGTGAAAAGGCAGTAAGGAGGGCTGGGGGGATACTGGGATGCATAGGGAGAGACATCACCAGTAGAAAACGGGAAGTTGTTGGCCCTCTGTACAGACAGTTGATAAGACCACATCTGGAGTACTGTGTACAGTTCTGGAGACCATATGTCTGCAAAGACATAGACATGGTGGAGGCAATCCAGAGGAGGGCAACCAAAATGGTGCAGGGTCTGCCCAAGAAGACATATGAAGAAAGACTAAAGGAGTGTAAGATGTAAAGCCTCGAGGAAAGGAGGGAGAGGGGAACATGATATAAAACATGATAGAAACTTTCAAATACCTCAAGGGAATCAGCATAGTCCAAGAGGGTAGCATCTTTCAGAAAGAGAGATGTGCAAGAACAAGGGGGCAGAATTTGAAGATAGAGGGGGGACGGCTCAGAGGTAATGTGAGGAAGTATTTCTTCACAGAGAGGGTTGTAGATGCATGGAACAGCCTTCCTGAGGAGGTCATAGAGTCAAAAACAGTGGAGGAATTCAAGAATGCACATGACAGACATAAGGCAATTCTAGTGGGGGGTAGGAGGAAGTAGCTGTTGGTTAACTAGGATCTGCAGCTTATCCGTTTGGTAGGGAAATGGGCAGACTAGGTGGGCCAAGCAGTCCTTATCTTCCATCAAATTCTATGCTTCTATGTTTCTCTGTTTCTATGTTCTATGTTTCTATCATACAATAAATATCTCAGACAGGAATAATTTCATATAGGTCCAAAGATTTTGTTTTTCCTTTTCTTGCCACTGTTCTAAAATAAATTACTAATTTCTATATGATTGCTTTTGATTTTGAATGCATTAGTATTGCCAGAAGTTTTTCTCAAGATTCAAAGGTACTTTCAAAGTACAAAGCAAGGTAAATATTCCTTTCAGTGACAAAAATGACAAAAAAAAAGAGGCAGATTAAAACTGCAAGTCTTGAATCATTAATAGAATGTGATCAAAAAGGGCAGGACTGGTACATACATAAATTCAAACCTGCCAAAATGAATTTAAATGCTGCATCTCTGACAGCCAAATTCCACAAAGGATTACTCCATCCAATGCCAATCTCAGCATATGCAGTGCCTGGCATGCAGAATCTACTTCCTGAAGTAGTCTGTATTGCAACCACATTGTGACATCAGATGTGTGTGTGTGTGTTACTACTGTTTAATAAATGCCTGAATCCAGGCCTCTTTTCAATCTGAATCCCTCCAAACTGGACTGACATGTTACTGGTGTGTTATACATTTAATTATGCCTCTCTCTGCACAGCCATAAAATGGGATGCAAGTTCTACCTTGCTTCACATAGCCTACATGACTATTTCACTATTATAACTTGTGTTATTTATTTGTTAAGTATTACCTCTGCACTATCAGTACCAATCACCTGCACAGCACATAAGTACAGTACAAGCAAACATTTGGCCTTGGCAAATGCTTGTTCATCCACTGACATCATAATCTTCTGTTTGTGACAATACAATTAGCTACTGTGGAAATGACTATGAACTCCAAAGAGGAGGAATATGATGTCAATGTATGAAAAATCAGAAGGGAGTGTTGAAGTTCAGGGCAGAGAGATCCGTTTTTTATGCAAATGTCGTCAGTAACAAAGAATGAGGGGAAAATAAAAATAGAAAACGCGTCTCAATATTATTATGGCAGGGCACAGTAGTTTGGCCCTTTGCTCTCTGAGTTACATTTTCAGGAACTATTGGAGTTTTTGTCAAGAACTCTGTGGAAGCCAAACAAGGATTTGGCAAGTTATGCCATTTCAAGGTTGGTCTTTAAGAATACAGTGCATGAAGGCTTGCAACTAGCAGTCAGCCCTTAACTGCTAAATAGGGCAGCTGTACGATCTGTGTAAAACTGAGCAGGAATCTGCAGGGAGGAAGAAGTAAACCCAGTAGAACACAAAGCTGAAGTGGAGCTCTGATAAAAATGATGGCTGAATGTATAAGGAAGGTGAGCCCTGTAGTCAATCAGGAAATGTTGGGGAAGTCTATAGCACAAGTAATGGGGAGGGAGGAGAGAGAGGAGAGAGGAGGGAGGGAGAGAGAGAGATAGAGAGAGAATAAAAAAAATCAGTATACACTGGACTGGGACCCTATAGTTAGTGGCCAGAAAAAATAAAGGGCGATTTGAGGAAAAGAACCAGCTCAATATACTGTAAGCTGAATGTGGGGCACTGGAGTTAGTTGCCAGAGAAGACAATTGCTAATTGCAAGAGGTGGGATATGTCAGCTGCGATACCAGCTGAGCTGGCACCCACACCCTACTTCCCTACTGGCATGGGAAACTGGAGGGTGGTTTAGATGGGGAGGAGAAAGATAGGCCAGGGCTGTCACAAAGTGGCTAACCAAACCCACAAAATCCTGACAGCAAATCACTTTGCACCTCTGCAGGAGGAAGAGGTGCCTCACTCTATCAGGGGCCTCTGAATCAGTGAGGGAGAGAGGGCAGGATGACTTAAGTATCTTAGTTGTAGGGGACTCAATCGTTAGAGGGGTGTAGAAGGTGGTAGGTGAAGGGGGAAAGGAAAGGGTGGCAGTTAGATGCCCTCCTGGAGCATGTGCCATCCAGGATATGGATAGGATAGGGAGAATGGTACAAGAGGATGTGGGGAAATTGGGGTTTCTGGTACACTTGGGTACCAATGATCTGGCAAACCAGTCTATGAAGGCAGTGAAGCATAATTTTCAAAAGCTAGTGGATAAACTGATGGCGCACTTATCTTCACTGGCTCTTCTCAAAGTCCTCCCTGTCTGGGGTAGGGAGAATCAGAAGGATAGAGTGATGAAGGAGGAGATTGAGGAGTCTAATAAGTGGCTGAATAGGGATGGTGTCAGGAGGAGGGATACCACTTTATGGGGGATTGGGAGGGCTTCTGAGACATGAGGCTTTTTGAGAGTGACAGCCTTCACCTAACAAGAGAGGGGTCCAGCGCACTGGCAGCAGAAGTCTGATGTCTATGTTGGTGGACAGTTAAACTGACTGCAATGGACACTGAGGCTAGGGAAACCACTGAGAAGAAAGACAAAAGTGTGGAAACTAACTAGGGATTCCCCTGAATTGGGAGCTAGAAACTCTGGGGAGGGAAGCAGCAAGGCACAAGTTCATAAAAGCCTAGGGAAAGTTGCCTGAGAGGGGGCTCACTAAGCTTGCAAAAAAACAGGAAAAAAACTAGAAAAACAGGAGGTTAGGGAAAAATGAAGGGAGAGGACCTGTGAAAAACAAAAGGAGTTTGGGCACAACATGCAAAGTGGTCTGCCTTAATGCCAAGGGTGGGATATTCAGAAATGTGCCAGAAGCAGGCATAAGGGTGGCACAGAGCAGGTACACTGCGCAGATGCACAACCAATGAGATATTCAAAGGCTGAGCACCAAGGCAAGTGACAGCGCAAGATGGTTGAATATCACAGGGATGTGCCATAGCGCAACAAGGGCTGTGCCAGGGAGTAAGTCAGCAGGCGCCATCGTGCAACCATGGTTGCACAATGGAGCAAGGCAGGAAGTGCAGGAGCACAGCTTGGGCAGGGCAAGGGACAGAGGTGTATGGGCCATAGCACAGGGCACCTGGCACAGTGTGGAGCAGGCCGCAAGAGCAGGACACACTGCCACCACAGGGGAAGGGATGACCAGAAGGGGGCAAGGCAGGTGCACGGCCTCATGCCCTGACCATGCAATCCACTGCAGTGCATGAAGGTGGTGTGACACCCATGGCCACTGGCAGGCAGCCCCAGGCAACACCCACAGGACAGCACGGGACATGGCACCTGGACCAAAGCAGACATCACACAAGCCGACAGCACACAACACACCGAACACACAGCCCAGCAGGGAACAAACACACTCCACAGGGCACACACACACACACACAAGCCACTGTGTGCAGACCACCTGACAGAAACCCCAGGCAACCACAAATGTACCACACAGCCATCATGCACACCACTGCAGCATGGCACCAAAGCCAGCTGCAAAGCAGACACAGACACGGATGGCTACCAAAATAAAAATGTATTAAAAGCAATAACCAACTACAACAACAAACTATTTACAGGTGAACAAGGATAGGGGACAGGGAACGAGGAGGCCACAATCTGGAATGTAGGCTGGGGAAGGGGAGTGGGGAGACAGGGGACATGGTAGGCAGTGTACAATGGAGGAATGGGAGGGGTGTCTGTGGAAGGGAGGGTGATGCAGGCCAATGGGCCCCTCGGGAGGTCCATGACTGCCGGTGCCTCTGCTGCCTTCTCCTCTGTGGCTGGAACAGGGCCTGCTGTATGATGCAGGTCACCGCAAGTGTGGCCGTGGCGACCTTCAAGATCCGCTCTAGCAGCCTAGTATGCACATCCACCAGGAGGGCACCTAGGACAAAGGAGGGGACAAGGATGAGTGCACGCACACATGACTGTACTCCACCCACCGTGCGCAGCAGACAGTGGTGGCATTTGTCTGTAGGGGGCACACAACTGACCACAGCATATGTGCCCACATGAGCCTTCATCCCAACCATCCACAGCCATGCACAGCACTGCACACCACCACCAGCCATGCACAGCATGCCACAGCCATGGCAGCCAAGTGAATGGCCATTGCGTGGGGCTGTCAGTGGCCTGGCTAGGACCCGGATGCACCCACAGCCCACCCGCAGCAGCCACACACATGTGCTCAGGGTGCAGCATGGTGCAATGGACCATGCTGGTGAAGCACAGCATGTACTGGCCATGTGCACGGGCGGCTGTGGTCCACTCCTACGCCACACAACAGCATACACCACCAAAGTGCCTACCTGCAAGCTGCAGCTCGACTGGCTCCTGGCCACCTGCACCTCCCAGCTGGACAGCATCCCTGTGCTGTGCAACACCACTTGGCTGCTGCCGTCCAGCAGCAGCACCTGCCATCTGGGCTCTGCGCTGATCTTCAGGGCCTAGTAGGGAGACAGTGAGAGACAGACATCAGCACTGGGCAACAACACACGACCCCCCCAGCACAGTATACCCCATGACCCAGCGCAGCGGCAATGCCATGACACAGCACACCTATGGTGCACTGCCATGGCTGGTGGCATTCCCAGCCACTGCCCCCCACCAACAGCAGCACGGCATGACACCCGCTGGCAACACACACAACACTGACATGGCATGGATGGGGATATGTGCACTAACCTGGCCGTGGCACAGCACCCCTCCAGACACATGCCTGCAGTGTCCGGAGACAGTCCGTGTCCCTCCTCGGCAGGACCCTGTACCTGTTGCAGCACTGCTCCCTGCTATGGCACGATTCTGTGGCCTTCTTGAGCACCACCCCCTGCCACACCTCAGTGCGTGGCTGGTCCAGGGGTACCTGCCCATAGAGGGCACCAATATGTGGCTCCACCAATACCACCAGGCTGATCAGTTCCACCTGGGTCCAGTTTGGTGCTCTAGGCATGCTCCTGTGAGGTATGGCTGTATCCAGAACTGCAGAAGCATAATGGCGCTGGTGAGCGAATGAGATGCATTTACGATGGATGCGTGACATGCCTGGTGATGCGCTGCCATGCCTGATCGTGCATCGGCAGGGTATGCGTAATAAGGCTGGGGCAACGCTGACACATGCCGCAGGTACCTGGGGGTCAAGGGGCACACACAAGGGTTAAAGGAAAGGGCGGCATGCGCACAGTGCGCATCAGTATGATAGGGCATTGATAGCATGGTGCGCGATTGGGTCCAGTGTGCCCCATGGGCCATGTGCCAATAGCGCACGGGTGCCAATGGGTGTACAGTGCATGTGCACCACTTGCCCAATAGCAGCAGAGTGCCGTGCTGCCTGTAGTGCACTGTGTGTAGGAAGCACCACCGCCATACGCGACGTCAGTGCACGCATGCGTTGTACCATGCAGACTGTGCATGTCACACAGATGTGCCATGACGTGTGCATGAGCAACTCCACTGTGCAATGCACATTTCCACAATATTCAGCAGGCATATGCAGATTAGCAGATCAGCATATCCGCGGCACATCAGAGGCATTTGCATCTCATTACAGTTGTGCATTCCCTCATTTGCATGTGATGCGCTATAAAGGCGCCATGTGGCAGCAAAGGCACCAGACCGATATCTGTCTTTCAGATGAGACGTTAAACCGAGGTCCCATCTGCCTGGATTGGTGGTAGTTCAGGTGGATGTTAAAGATCCCATGGCACTTATCGAAAAGAGTAGGGGAATTTCCCCGGTGTCCTGGCCAAATTTCCCTCATTCACTAAAAATACCACCAACAGCTTAATCTGGTTCAAGGTCAGTTGGTATTCATCTGTTTCCCCCTCCCACGGGTCGTGCCTGAAAATAGGCAGGATTTGTCTAGTGCACTTACCCGGTCAACAAAAACTAAATAAAATAAATAAAAAAATTGCAGGCCCAATTTCCCAAGGGCGGAGTGCGATGCCCTATATGACGCCTACCTGGACCAGGAGCCCCTCCTGAGTGGCTCTACAGGCACCCGGCAAGCCAAGGTGGAAGCATGGGATGGGTGTAGCCAGGGCGTGAACCTGCAGGGCATCCATCAGAGGTCGGTGCAGGAATGCAAGCAGGTAGGTATGAACCACAGGCGGCTCAAGGAGAAGGTGGCAGCCATCCGGGTCGCACGTGCCGCCACGGGTGGTGGACAGCCTGAGGTGCCACAGCTGACACCGCAGGAGGAGCTTGTGGTGGTGGCTATGCGGTGCAGCACCATTGAGGGTGTTCCTGGCGGTGGATTCCAGATGTGTGGGTAGCCCTTCACTGTATGGTAGGTACAGCAGTGCATGGGGATGTGGGTAAGGGGTGCATTGGGGCAGGTATTCATGGTGGTGGCACTGATGTGTATATGTTCCCTTACAGATCCCGAGTGCCTGCGTGTGGATACAGGGGCAGCAGTGCCCACCCTGGGTGATGTCGGGGACCTGGAGGAGCGCCCATCCACCTCCACCGGTGTCCGTGGCCTGAACCCCCAACGGACCCACCACACTGTCCGCACAGATGCCTGTGGCATGGGCATGGATAAGGCCCAGGCATTGTTTCAGCGGGATGCCAGTCATGGTGTCCAGTATGCTGAGACAGTGATCAGGGCGGGGTCCACGTCCGATGACGACATGACCGCTACCCAGGACAGTGGTGATGCTGTACAGGGGGAAGCACCCCTACCACGCACTGGACACAGCGGCGCCGGTGGTGCATAGGTGGCACTGGCAGACCCATCAGCCACACTGCCCGGAGTTGTGGTGGCCACCATACTTGTGGCACAGTCCAGCCCGTCTGGTGGTGGGGGTGCAGCCTCCCCGGTGACATCGCACGTACAGCGACTGGGGGGGGCAGTGGTGGCAGCAGGACGGTGCTGAGGATGGACAAGGTGCAGTGTCCACTGCCAGTGCACCGCAGACAGTACAGGCCCATGAGGACCCCTCTGTGCAGCCCCCACCTGTGCAGGGGGCTGTGCCATGGGGCCGCAGAACCCCCGCAGGTTGGTACAATGCCCAAGCCCCCCAGGGCGCCGACCTGCTTGATGAGCACACCCGTCTGCTCAGGGCATCCATAGAGAAACAGATGCAGGTCGTGGCAGGGATGTGTGCACTCTGCACTGAGCTGCGCCAGTCCGCAGGGAGGCGTGACTGGGACTATCAACAGCTCCTGGCCAAGGCCACAAGCATGCAAGAGGAGATGACCACAGGCCTGGATTGGCTCACCACTGCAGTCATGGCTAGCCTGGCACCACTGGCCACCCTGGTGCAGGGTCGTCCGCGGCAGTCACCGCTGAGTGCATTCTTCACCCCTCGGTCCCGGCATTGTGTGATCTCAGCAATGTCGTTGGCAGAATCAGCTGTGGGCATCCCAGGCATGCCTGGAGTGGGCCCGTTCGGGGGCCTGCAGATGCCTGGAAGGATCTGGTCGCATTCTCGCAGCAACACACCTGGGGGTATGTCTGTGACATCCCCTGTGGCTGCCGCACAGCCTGAGTTTGCTGGGCAGTCTAGGCAGGGCCGTTCATGTGTCCATGGTGGCTGTGCACCCCCACGGCCGGACATGATCCACCGCACTCCCTGTCTGCTGCCTGACGCAGCCCTGTATGCACGGAGGTGTGTTACGTGCGTATACATACCTGGGCCATGACATCCGAGGCCGCACATCATGCCCGCCTTGTACACACCCTCCCGGCCACTGGCCACCATGGCATGTGCATGATGATGCCATCACAGCACCGGCTGCCACAGTGCACTGGTGTTGAGCATCTGACACATGCCCATTGGCGGCCACGGCATGTGCGTGTGTGTGTGTGTGTGTGTGTGTGTGTGTGTGTGTGTGTGTGCCCATGTGACTGTGCCTGTGTGGGTGTGTGGGGCTGTGTGGGGCTGTGTGGATGGGGTCCACTGTTCTGTCAGGGGTGCTTCCACGATGCTCTGCCCCATGTCTGTCGATGCCCCCCTCAGGCCATGTCTGTTGTGGGGCCCTGCAAGCCATGGCTGTTTACCGTGCCCTGGTCCCTGGGACATGTGTATGGACCTGTTCACCTACCTGCATGCACCATAGTGCTCCTCTGCAATGGTGTCCCTGTGCCACTGGGCCATTCTGTGCAGCCGGGGTTCCCATCATCTGGGGGGATGCCCACCACCGTTGGCCCTGGTGTCCACGTCGTCCCCACTGCTGTTCCCCTCTTCGACCTTGACAGCTATCCCACAGTCAGTGGCCATGTTGTGTAGCACAAAGCAGGCCAGGAATAGGCCACAGGCCTTCGAGGGGCTGTACTATAGGGCACCGCCACACTTGTGCAGGCAACGGAAATGTGCCTTCAGCAGTCCAAACAGACACTCTATGATGTTCCATGTGCTGGTGTGTGCCTCGTTGTATCTCTCCTGTGCTGGGGTCGATGGGCACCGGTATGGGGTGAGCAGCCAGGGCCTGAGTGGGTATCCGCTGTCACCTGTTGGGGAACATGTTGGGTTGGCACGTTAGTGTGGCTGCCCCTCCTCCTACACAGCTGAACCCGCTACACCCCATGCATAGCATCTCTCCCCCATGCCTTGCCCTGTTATGCAGGGCTACCCTTTCCTGCTGCATGCTCACCTACTAGGTGGCTGGTGGGGATTTCCCCACTCTCAAACCTGCAGCACAGTGCAGACTAGTGCCAGATGAAGACATCGTGTGCTTCCCCAGGGTGTGTGGCACAGTCATTGATTATGCACTCCTTGGCATCACACACTGCCTGGCAGTTGACACTGAGGTAGCCCTTCCTGTTGACGTAGGTCACCCCCTCCGGCCCTGGTGGTGTGCAGATGCCTACGTGGGTGCAGTCAATGGCCCCTAGCACTCCAGGCATACGTGCAACCCTGTGGAACTCCTGCACATTTGCTGTATGCTCCGCCTGTGTGCTGGGGAAGTGGATGAATTCTGCAGCATGTGGCAGCAGTGCATTGAGAAATTGTGTGAGGAGCTGTGACGCGGCCAACTGGGTTATGCCTGTGATGTCTCCTGTTGGTCTCTGGAAGGCGCCCGTGGTGAGCAGGCACATCACGACTGTGACCTTGGTCTCCACTGACAGGGCGTGGCTCCGTCTTGTGGGTGCCTGCATCTCATCACTGCACAACTCACAGAGCTGCCTCAGAATTGCCCAGTTCAGGTGGTACCGGCCCACAATCTCAGTATCACTGTACTGTTCGAAGGTGGTGTGGGCACGGTACCACCTGTTCCAGGCATACCACCGCCAGACCCTTCCACGGCGTCACCGCTCACCCGCCTGCCTCCTCACACTCCTCATTCCTCTGCAGCGGTTGGTGAGAGCTTTTAGCTGATTGTTTTGTGAGGGCACATTTTAGGCCCAACCCCTTCCCACGCCTCACCCCACTCACCCCTGGAAATAGTTCCTTAATACCTGAGGTTCTGACATCATTTCCTCGAGTGAAAGGTGCATTTCACTGTCATATCCTCTCTGGCACACTGCACTGACAATATAAGCATACACATTGTATAATATATATATTTCTGTATAACAAATCACACACGCACGCACACACACACACACACAAATACAAAAAAAACCAAAAAAAACTAGATAAACATGTGGGGAGTAGTGCAATGTAATGGCTGTGGGGCAGCAGTCTTCCGGGAGTCTTTCTGGAGGCGGAGATGCTGCCCTATTTGCAGACAACTATCTGCCCTGAGGGAGGAAGTTGCCCGTCTTCAGGCCGCACTGGACAGTAGTAAGGAAACCTTCCCCCAGGCCACACTGGACAGTAGGAAGGGAACCCCCCCATCCAGGGAGCACTAGCGCCACCACCACTACCTCAGAGGTTGCGAAGAAAGCAGCAGTTGGACCACAGTGGGCTCAGGGAGGGTGAGGAGGATGGAACAGAGGCACACCCAGTCAATTGTTCCACTCCACAATCCATACACACCATTCTGGGGAGCATAGTCCCCTATGGATGCACCTGCGGAGAAGACTGACTGACAACTGTCACAAGGGAGGCCCACAGGAAGGAGGCAGAGGACACCACAGGGAAAGGAAGCAGCTCCTGGTGGGGACTCAATTATTAGGGTATAGAACTGGGGAGCTGGGAAAACTGGAAGTAAGGTGCCTGCCTGGTGCCATGGCTTGAGGGACAGGAAGCATCCTCAGGATCATGAGAACAGCTGCAAGGGATTCTGAGCTGGACGAATTGTCCACCTAGGGACAAATGACTTGGCTCATCATTAGATTAGAGCAGTGCAGGAGGACATTGCAGAGTTGGGGAGGACCTAAGACAAGTAGCACACACAGTATCCTTCTCAGAGGTGCTGCCTGTCAAAGGCATGGGGGAGGTGAGGGTAATTGGCACCATGCAGTTTAATGAATGGTTGAAAAAATGGTGCGGAGCACAGGGGTTTGGCTTCATTGGGGACTGGGGTTCCACCTGGAGGAACACCAGCCTATACTGGCAGGATGGTCTGCCTCTGTCCAGGAAGGGAACAAGTCTTTTGAGCAATCGGTTTAAATGCTTCATTGGCAAGCTTTTAAACTAGTCAAAGGGGGAGGCACTGACAAGCAGCAGGAAAATCCCAGCCTCTCCCTACAAAACAGGGTACTAATGAAAAAAGACCGAGGTAGAACGGTCAGTGGGGGATGCTGCAACAGAAGGTAAAGCCATCAAAAAATGGGGAGCAATGAGTACCAATGCCCGTAGTCTGGGTAACAAGCTTCCTGAATTAGTGGCCTTGATGGAAGAGGAACATCTGGATATCGTGGCAGTCACAGAAACATGGTACACACAAAACCATGACTGGGACATAAACATACCAGGATACACTGTCTACAGGAGGGACAGGGAGGGTAAAAGAGGAGGAGGAGGAGTTCTTTACATAAGGGAAGGAATAAAAGCAACAGAACAAAAGGGTAAATAGGGAGGAGAAGCACTGTGGGTAAACTTGGAGACAGGCAATGGCACCAATACCATTCAGGGGTTAGTATACAGACCCTCAGGGGAGGAAATGGACAGGAAATGATAGAAAGTATACTTAGAATGGCAGAAAAAGGGGAGATATTGCTGATGGGTGATCTGAATATGCCAGATGTTAACTGGAGTGCAGTTGCAGCTGCCACTTTGAAGAGTGCAGTTATTCTAGATGCCCTACAGGGGGCATGCCTTAGACAACTAGTACTGGAGCCCACTCGAGAGGGAGCAATATTAGACTTGATTCTCTCAAATGGAGATGGAGAGAGGATCACAGATGTAGAAGTGGGTAGCCATCTGGGAACTAGCGACCATCGAACAGTATGGTTCACAATAAACACAGCAATAGAGTCAAGCCATACAAAGACAAAAGTACTGGACTTTAGGAGGGCTGACTTTGCCAAAATGGGTGAGTGCCTAAGGAATGCACTAGCAAATGGGCAGGAAGGAGGGTGGAAGAACAATGGGGAATAATAAAACTGCCATCACAGAGGTAACGAGCTTTTGTGAAGCAAATAAACAAAACAAGACGATGTAAGAAACCACTATGGTTCTCAAGGAAGTGGCAGTGAAGGTTCAAGAAAAAGAAAGCATTCAGGAAGTACAAGGAATCATGAAGGAGCAGGACAGATAACTGTATCAGTTAAAGCAAAGGAGGCTGGGAAGGCAGTCAGAACAGCAAAGGCCCAAACCGAGGGAAAAGATAGCCAACTCAGTTAAGAAGGGGGATAAAACCTTTTATAGGTACATCAGGAGCAAGGACACCAAGGGAGGGATAGTGAGTCTTAATAAAGGGAGGAGGGTGGGCAGAGGAGACTGTGAAAAGGCAGAGATACTAAACAAATATTTTGCTCAGTATTTTACAAATGAAGAGGGGAGGTACATAAAACAAACAGTAGTAACACTCTGGATACAGAAGTTGATACCAGCCCATTTACAGAAGAAAGGGTTCTGAAAGAACTCTTAAAACTGAAGGCGGTCAAAGCAGTGGGGCCTGATGATTCCATCCAGAATTCTAAAAGAGCTAGGGGTAGAACTAGTGACACCACTGACTACCCTTTTTAAAAAAATCATGGAGGATGGGTGGTACCCGAGGACTGGAGGAGGGCAGATGTGATTCCCTTCACAAAAGTGGGAGCAAGGCAGAAGCAGGAAACTACAGACCTCTTAGTTTAACCTCAGTGATAGGGAAAATGTTGGAATCACTTCTGAAGGAAAGAATTGTCAGTATCTAGAGGCCAGAGGGCACAGGACCCTAGGCAGCATGGATTCACAGAGGAAGGTCATGCCAGACAAATCTGATAGATTTCTTTGACTGGGTGACAAAGTAGTAGATCAGGGAGGGCTGTGGACATGGCCTACCTAGACTTTAGCAAGGCATTTGACACAGTCCCACACAAAAGATTAATATGCAAGTTAGCCAGCCTGGGAGTGGGTTCCAAGATGACAGCCTGGGTAAAGAATTGGCTGGAGAACAGGACACAGAGTAATAGTAAATGGAGTCCACTCAGAAGAAAGGAGGGTTACTAGTGGGGTACTGCAGGATTCAGTATTAGGACCGGTCCTCTTCAATGTCTTTATAAGCAACATTGCGGAAGGACTGGAAGGAAAAGTATGTCTCTTTGCAGATGACACTAAGATCTGCAACAGAGTTGATGCACAGGGTGGGGTGGAAAGGATGAGAAGGGACTTTGCAAGGTTAGATGAATGGTCAAATGTATGGCAGCTTAGATTCAATGCTAAGAAGTGCAAGGTAATGCACCTGGGAAACAAAAACCCAGGGGAAGAGTACACAATGGGGGGTGAGATACTAACAACAAAAATGGAAAGGGACCTGGGGGTAGTCATATTAGATGACCTAAAGGTGGGCAAGCAATGTGAGAGGGCAGCAAGGAGGGCTGGGGGGATACTGGGATGCATAGGGAGAGGTATCACCAGTAGAAAACAGGAAGTTATTATCCCTCTGTACAGACAGCTGGTGAGACCCCATCTGGAGTACTGTGTGCAGTTCTGGAGACCCAATCTCCACAAAGACATAGACAGGATGGAAGCTGTCCAGAGGAGGGCAACTAAAATGGTGCAGGGTCTGCACCAGAAGACTTAAAGGAAGAGATACTTAAGGAGCTTAATATGTATAGCCTCGAGGAAAGGAGGAGAGGGGGGACATGATAGAAACTTTCAAGTACCTCAAGGGAATCAACAAAGTCCAAGAGGGTAGCATCTTTCGAAAAAAGAGGTGTGCAAGAACAAGAGGGCACAATTTGAAGAATGGGGTGGCTCAGAGGTAATTTAAGGAAGTATTTTTTCACAGAGAGGGTTGTGGATGCACTGAACGGCCTTCCGGAGGAGGTTGTGGAGTCAAAATCAGTGGTGGAATTCAAGCATGCATGGGACAGTCATAAGGCAATTCTGGGGGGTGGGGGTAATAAGAAGTAGGCTGCTGGTTAACTAGGATCTGCAGCTTATCCAGTAGGTAGGGAAATGGGCAGACTGGGTGGGCCAAGCCATCCTTATCTGCCGTCAAATTCTATGTTTCTATGTTTCTATATTACCACCTCCATATGGAATATTGCACTGGCCATGGCCCAGCCTGTCTGACCACCCCCCGCACCATCTCTTTCCCTCATTCTGTCTCTCTCTCTCTCATTACTTGTACTAAGTAGGCTTCTCCAACATTTTCTGACTGGCTTACAGGGCTCACCTTCCCTTATACATTCAGCTATCATTTTTATCAGAGCTCCGACCCCTTCCCCCACAGTTGTCTCACCGGGCTTCCCCGACTTTATGCTGCTGCATGGGCCCCTGCACTGGGCGCACTTCTGTGTTGGGGACCCACACGCACAGTCTGGCCTGCCCACAGGCTCAGTCTGGGTCACGCACTCTGTCCCACTTCCCATTGCACCTCCTGTCTCTGTGACTGTCTTGCACCCCTGCTGCTGCTGTCCTGTCTGGCCAATGGCCTTCACCCTGTCACTGTCTCACACTGTCTCTGTCCCTCATTCTGTCTCTCTCTCTCCCTCTCTCACCCGTGCTCCCCTGGGTGCAAGCCACTTTCCCCTGCTTGCTCCATGCTTTTATAGGCTCAACTTTGCTCCACGCATGTCCCTGTTGCTGCATGCTTGCGCCATTGGCCTGCTGTTAAATATTGCACTGCGCTGTTTATTCATGGCTACGCCCCCTGCACTTGCACTTGTATTCATTAGGGTTGTGCATTGGAGCACTGTGATTTGCACTGTGCATTGTCACCCGCTGAATATCACTCTTTGGCACATATCCGTTGTTGCGCTGGTGCATCTCACTTGTGCCTTGCGCAACCGCGTTGACTATCCCACCCCTAGAGCCTAGGAAACAATTTCAGTGAGCTCCAGGTGAAGGTAGCAGACACAGAGCTGAACACTGTGGCCATTAAGGAAACTTGGGCTGCAGAGAATAATGACTGGAACCTGATGGTCCTAGGCTACACCATGTATAGGCAAGATATGGGGAAGGTAAAGGAGGAGAGGTATTCCTCTCTTTCAGAGAAGGCATTGAGGCAGTGGAGGATGGATCCATTTGGGGAAGAAATGGGGAAATAGAATCACTGTGGGTTCAGCTCATGGTGACATCAGGTAAGAAATTCATTCAGTCAATCGATCAGTCACTCAGCCAATATTTGTTTGTTGTTCATCTTAAAAGCTATAACAATATTAAGCCGAGGACATAAATACAATTAAAAATATTTGAACAAATACATACAGACAGTAAAGTAGAAAAAAAACTATGACTATTCCATTTGGCTGTGCAAAATTAGCATTTCTGTAAACCATGGGCAGCAAACACAACGTCTCCATAGATTATTTATCTCTCTTGCAAATTCCTAATATAGAAGGGATGAAACAAGAAATTAAATGGTTCAGCTCTATTTCAAATCAAATCAAATCAAAATCTGTATTTAACCAGGCGTGCACCATTGAGAAGAACTCATTTTCAAGGTGGACCTTGACTATACATACACAGTACACATACAAGCATAAAGAATTATACAAATTATACAAATTCAGAATTCTTAAATATATGCACAGAATATACATGGCAAAGTTCAGTTTGTATGGTAACTTAAACACACATCAACTTAACAGAACACAGGGTGGGTAATTCCTACATCATTATACCGAGACACAGCTTCATTTAGGGAGTAGGACATGGTCATTGTGCTAGGGTAAAATGAGAGTCAAAACTGTGCTTATAAAGCACAGACAGGTGCCTTGAGAAGCATAAACATTATGGCCCAGATATTCAAAAGGGTTGCGCCATGCGCAACAGGGTTGCGCGTGCGCAACTCCAAAAATGCGCCATTCTGCAATATTCAGAAGGGGCCAGTTGCGCCACCGAAAACATGCTGAGCAACAGCGCAATGGAAATGAAGGCATGCGCAACCGAAGGGGGCGGGTCCATGCATAAAGTGCGCAATGCGATATCCGAACACTTGCGCAATGCGCAAGAGTGGCTTAGCCGGAAGTTGCGCAGTACCGGATTTGAGCCAAAATAAAAAGGCTCAAGGAAGCAGCGCAAGAACTCTAGCAGGCCGCAAACTGGGGAGAGAGAGAGAGAGAGAGAGAGAGAGAGAGACAGGAGCTGGAAGGGCAGAGAGGGACAGTGGGTCCAGGAGGACAGAGAGGCCAGTGGGGGGTGCCCGGTGCAGTGGAAGCAGCAGTGGGGGCAGCGGGGGTAACACAGGAACAGCAGCGGGGGGCAGAAGCCAGGGAGATGGACAGTGTCAGCTTCCACATGGAAGCTGTAATGAGGGAGGTGAGACACCATGCTGCAGGGGGACATGGCCACGGAGGGGCCCATCGGCGGTATGCCCCCGACAGGCGGTATCGTGCCCGCATCAGCTACGAGCTGTACACAGATGTCGAGATTGTGGCCCGGTACCGCCTGAACAGGGCAATACTGAGATGGCTCAGCGAGCTGTGCAGTGATGTGATGCAGGCCCCCTCACGACGGAGTCATGCTCTGTCCGTGGAGACCAAGGTGATGGCCTGCATGTGCCTGCTCGCCACGGGCACCTTCCAGAGGCCGACAGGGGACACCACAGGCATTACACAGTCGGCCACGTCACGCATCCTCACCCAATTCCTCAGCGCATTGCTGCCTCATGCTGCAGAGTACATCCATTTCCCCAGCACCGTGGCAGAGCGTACAGCAAACATGCAGGAGTTCCACAGGGTAGCACATATGCCTGGCGTGCTAGGGGCCATAGACTGCACCCATGTGGCCATTCGCACGCCACCTGGCCCCGATGGCCATGCTTATCGGAACCGAAAGGGCTTTTCCAGTGTCAACTGCCAGGTGGTGTGTGATGCCACTGGGCGCATCATCAATGTCTGTGCCACACACCCTGGCGGAGCACATGATGCCTTCATATGGCACCAATCTGCACTGTGCCATCGATTCAAGAGTGGGAACATCCCCACGGGTCATCTAGTGGGTGAGTACACATGTATGGAATGCAAACTCTGTGCAAGGGTGGAATGACACAGGTGCCATGGTAGTGCACACAAGGATATGGGCAATATGGACCTGACATGACACTGATCTCCACTATCTCCACACAGGTGACGGTGGATACCCACCGCGTCCCTGGCTGCTCACACCATACCGGGCGCCTCCACGACCCCAGCGCAGCTCGGTTTCAATGAGGCACATGCCGCAACACGGAACATCATAGAGCGGGTGTTTGGGATACTCAAGGCACGCCTCGATGCCTGGACACTCCGGGCGGAGCTTCCACAGTACAGCCCCCAAAAGGCCTGTGGGATATTCCTGGCCTGTTGCATCCTGCACAACATGGCCAAAGACCATGGGATAGCCGACAGGTCCAAGAGGGGACAGCGATGGGGACGCCAGTGGCGCCGTGATGGGGTGATGAGCAGCCCCCTAGGATGGAGGGACCCCGACTGACACGGCAGGCCCAGCTGCACCGGGACACCATTGCAGAAGAGCACTATGCACAACACAGGTAAGTCAAGGGACATGTGCAGGCAACACTGTCCATGCCAAAACCACAGGCACACAGGGAACACACCATGCATGAAGGTCAGGGGAGTTGAAGGGTCCAGGCATACCAACACACCATCAGAGAGGGGTGAGCACTCATATGGACACACACACACACCAGGCAGCAGACAGGGGCAGCAGCACAGCACTGTGGAAATGACATCGCCAACACACAGCACCACCAACCACCCCCACCACCTGGACTGTCCACGTACGTGTGTCAGGACCTGGGCAACCTTGCACCTTGGTGTACAGTGCAATGCAGGCATCATCATGCACATGCACCTGTGGACAGCAGTTGGGAGAGTGTGCAGGTGGTCCGTGTGTCAGCTTGGTGAGCAGAGCACCCAGCAGTGCACTGCCCACCATGACACATTGTACAACAGGGCAGCACCAGACAGGGCCTGCATTGGGAGACAGCTCAGTCAGGGAGCACTGTCCCACGCCACCACGGATGCGGGGCGGCCCCGCCGTGGCCTAGCAGCACTGGCAGGCTGAGCAGGGCTACATCGGGTGGCGCTAGTGCACCACCAGGGTCCCAGTGCGCCGACCGCGACTCAAGCCGCACAGGGTCTGCATCCCGCTTAAACAAATCCTTGCACCAGGGGTGCTCGGATGCCCATAGCAGAACCCGGCGCCGACAGGCCTGGTGTCGCATGACGCCGGGAACGGGAGTGGAGTGCACACCGTGGGGTGCATGGTACAGGGGCACCTGACAGTGTGGTCAATCGTTAGCCACGAGACCACTGCCTGGGTCAGCCTGTCAATGGCAGCGGTCACATCCGGCCCGCATATGACCATCTCTGGTCGGTCCTGAGCACACTCCCTGCTATGCCGCTCCACGGACACAGACAGTGCCTCCACGGACCTTGCAACCTGCCCCTGCAGCTGTACCAACTCCTGCAGCAGGCGGGTGTGCGCGTCCAATGGGTACTGTGCCCCAATGGCATCGTGACCCCCAGGGTGTGGATGGTCCTGGTGCACAGCACCCCTTGAGGGTGGCCACTGTTCGTCAGGACCAGGTATGGGCGGATCTAAGGGCGGTGGACAAGTGCCACTGCTTGACGCTGTCCCCCCAGGCCTGGTGTGCAACTGCTGCTGCCGCCCCTCCAACTGCTGAGCCCCCAGGTCCACCTGTTCCACCTCTGTGCTGTCAACAGTGCCAGACACCTGCACAGCCACCGATGCTGCCCCACCGGTGCTGACAGGCACAGCCTGTGACTGTGCCAGCATGCTGGTACACAGGTGTGAACCAGGATGGCCCAGGGGCACGTGCTGGCCTGCCATGTGTCCGTCGTGGGACACACACCTGTCACTGGCCATTGCAGGCCTGCTATCATCAATGGTGCCGGTGCGTGCCACTGCCATAGGCACAGCAGGCTGGCATACCTGCATGCCAGACTGCTGTGACACAGGCTGTGCACCCCCTGCACCCGTATCACTGCCGCCGGAGTTGTTGGGCCAGGCTGCATGCTGCTGCAGTGCCTGCAGGCTGGTGGCGGAGGTGGATGGTCCCTCCTCCAGGTCCAGCAGGTCTGCCTCACTGTCTGCACCCACCACCACCACCGTCTCCTGCAGACGAACAGGATCTGTAACAGAAAGAGAGTACATGTGAGTGCATGTGAACAACAGCCCCCCAACAACATCACCATGTCATACCGTGCAGTGATGGGCTTCCACCTGTCTGGAACCCTCCGCCTGGAACGCCCGCAATGGCACTCGGCTGCATGGCCGCGACCAGTGTCTCCTCAGTCGGGGTCAGCTGCAACACCACTGGTGGTCCCCCACCAGTGGCAGCACGTGCCACCCTGAAGGCTGCCACCTTCTCCTTCAGCCTCCTGCGGTCAGTCCCCATCTTCTTCCGGCATTCCTGCATGGAGCGCTGGTGGCTTCCGTGCAGGTTGACGGCCCGAGCTACCCCCTTCCATGCGTAGCTGCACGCTCCTGAGGGGTGCCCTCCGTCCACTCAAAGTGGCTCATCCTCCAGGTAGGCCTGGAAGAGGGCCTCAGTCTCTGCCGTGGTGAAGTTCGGCCTCCTCCTACGCCCGCCGTCCACAGCCTCAGCCTGGTTCTCGTCAGTCATGGTGATCTCTATGGGTGGAAGTGGACACCTGTCACTGTGCAGTCCACAGCATTTCCCCATGAGCATAGCTGCCGGCCGGGGGGGGCATAAGCCCCCTTTCCTCTCCGCATGGCAGATACTGATGGAAAGGGTGCCCTCTGTCCCTTTCTAAGTGCCCTCATCATGCTCAGCCCCCTCAACCTATATCATCCTCCAGCACCCCTGCCCATGAGCATTGTCCTGAGCATCACACAGCATGTAACTCACCTCTCACCTGCAACAACCAAATCTGGCCACAACCCAGTGGCGCATTTTATAGCGCAATACATGCAAATGAGGTGTGGCTCAACTTTAATGACATGCTAATCGCGCCACTGCGCCTTTGAATGGCTGATGAATGATTTGCATATGTCGGCTGAATATCGCGTTTTTGCGCTTAGCGCAATACGGAAGGTCCGGCTGAGCCGATGGCGCAAGTTTGTGGCTGTGTGCTACACTGCATTGCGCATGCCCAGACAGGTTACGCATGCGTCGATCGTGCTGCAGACCTGCTGAGCGCGATAGGCGATTCAGCCCATGGCCACCATTGTGCCAGTGGCGCTACAGCACTGGGCACTATATGGCGCTGTGGCACTTCTGCGTGATAGTCCACTGTGGCACTGGTGCTGCTTAGCAGTCACGCGAGGATGCCTATACATCCATGGCGCTGTGCGTAGCTCCTGCGCATGCCGTGACCTTGTATGCACTCTGACCCTGGCGCTGTTGGCATGCCATGTGTACATCCCTATTGTGCTGTCTGGTGACAGCGCCATGTAAAGTGATCGGCACTGTTTGCACAGTGCGATTGGAGCCTGTGCTGGTCTATTGCGCCAACAACTCCCACGTGGGGTTACGGGCGCAGCGGCGCCATATTGCCTGCTCAAAGTTGGTGCCATGGCTAGGGAGGAGGGTGGGTGTCCTGGAGCCAGCTTGAAGTGGCCAACCCAGGGCCCTGGTGGAGCCCCACTGTGAGGCACTCATGGTGAGGCCCCTCACCATGCCTAGGGACCCATGTGTGGCAGCAAGTGGCCACTGACCTGGTGGCGGTCACTGGCGGAGCCGGTCTGCTGAGCAGTGCCGGCACCGGTACAGTGACCTCCGCTGAGGGAGCCGGACCTCTTGACGCAGCTGCGTTCACGTGCCAGGCGGGGCCTGGTGCCTAGGCCACGTGGAGTGTACCCATCTATGCACCTATATTCTCTGTAGGGGTGTGTGTGTGCTTGGGTGGCTGTGCATAGGTGTGTCAGTGTGTGCAGCTGTGCGATGGATGGTTATGGCTGTGTGGGCAGGCACTCTCACTGGGGCAGGGGCACTCTGCTTTGAGTCACACTGATGTTTGTCTCACCATATGTCTCCCACAGGCCGGATTGTGAGGACACCGGACCATGGTGATGTGGGCCATGCCAGGGCCCCGGTGCCATGGGATGTTGTGCCACAGCAGCAGCAGCAGCAGCAGCGTCAGACCGAGCTGCTGGAGGAGTGTGAGTATCATTACATCATGGATGCTATTGCATGGTGGGGGGGGCAAGACCACCAACCATGCTGGACACAACCAAAGGGGAGGTCATAGTTCCACTATACGAAACACTAGTGAGTCCCCACACTGGAGTACAGTGTACAGTTCCGGAGACCATACCTGCGTATGGACATGGACTGGGTGGAGAGGGTTCACAGGAGGGCGACATGGATGGTGCATGGATTGCATCACAAGTCCTATGCAGACAGGTTGGCGGAACTGAACATGTACTCCTGGAGGGAGGAGGCTGTGGGGATATGATGGGGACATACAAGTATTTTTACAGGGGGAACAGAGTGCAGGACAACAATATTTGTAGCGTAAAGGATGTTCCAGGACTAGAGGGCATGGGATGCAGTTGGAGGGGCTCGTTAAGAGGAAACATGAGAAAGTATTGCTTCACAGAATGGGTGGTGGACAAGTGGAACACCTGCCAGAGGATGTGGTGGGGCTGACTTGGTTACGGGATTTATGAATGCATGGGTTAGCCATGAAGGAATTCTGGAGGTCAGGGTGAGGGAACGGACTTATAGGACAACAAGGTGAACGTACAAGGCCAAATGGCCAGACTGGGTGTCCCATAGGCCCTTATCTGCCGACACTGTCTATGTATCCATGTATGTAGGCATGACACAGGTGACCTGCATCACAGTGCAGCATCACGACACATCTGTGTATGCATCACAGGTGGTCCAGGCATGCACTGGGCACATAGCTGTGTAACTGGCCTCGCACCACATTGCCACATCACTTGACAGCCTAGTTTGTACTGTGATTGACGTGGGCAGTGTGTGTGGGCGGTGTGGTGATAGCTGGTGCCGCCTGTTTGTGATGGCCATGTGCATGTTCACTGTGGGTGGGTGCATGCCATCACAGGTGCAGGACATTGGGTTATAAGGGTTGCAGGTTGGGTGGTGTTCAGGGTTGTGGTCAGTCTCAGCCATTGACTGTGTTCCCATTTTCCTAGGCCTCGGGTGCTGAGACGATGGCCCAAGATCTGCGGCACTCACCCAGCTTGGTCTACAAAACCGGAGCTCCTGCAGGCCATACAGTGCCAGGGTGAACAGCTGCAAGGCGGCGGCACAGGAGGGGGATTTCAGCAGGGGAGGACCAGGAGCCAGCTGGGCCGTGAAATTCACACTCCCTTCCCACTTCTCCCATCCCTTTCACCCTGCCTTCCTTCTCCAAGTTTTATTCCCTCCCTTGAACACCCTGCCTTTTACCCGTCCCCCCAACCTGTACATAGTTTCACCTGTTATTGTTCATATGTTGTTTTTGAAATATACATTTCTATTTTGATACAACTGCTGTGTTGGTGTCTGCTTTGCAACTGGCTATGGGTGCTCCGTTGCAGGGGTGTACATGCCATCTGGGCTGCTATGGTCCTGGGTATATGTGTGTGTGTGTCCATGGGGAGGTATCATCACCAGCATGGCATTGCCTTTCTGTTGGTCTTGCCATCTGCTGCCACCCACTGCTGGGTGCACAGGGTGGGTCTGGCTGGTATGCTTCTCTGCAGCATGGGGTTGACGTGTGGCACGGGGGGTGCATGGTGTTTCCTGCAGTGCCTGTCACTGCACATGAGCAGTGTCTTGGGGCACGGTGCACGGTGTGCTCTGCGTCCGGGGGGACTGATGTGCACTGTGGTTGTCAACCCCTGTGTGTGGCACTCTGCCTGCCAGTGGTTGTGCTGGGGTGTCATGGCTCTGCTATGCTTTAGTTGGCTTGTCCCCATGGGCACGTGGATCATCCGTCCCACCCCCAGTGATGCTGTGCTTGGGGTGTGCGGTGTGGTGTGGGTTCTGCAGTGTGTTCCTGTGCCCATGTGTGGCATGGCTGGCGGTGGGCCCCAGCCTGCCTCCTGGATGTGCAGTTCCATTGCTCTGGGGGCTGTGCTTAGCTTATGGCAGCTCTGCAATGCTCAGCTGGGCTTCCATGGTTGCGCCATAGTGCAGCATTTTGGCTCAGCTTCTCCTTCCTGGTTGCGCGATGGCGCAGTATGTGCGATATTGAGACGCTGGTTGCTTGCGCAATTTGCTCTGCTCCATGTTTGAATATCGCACCTGTTGCGCATTTGCGCAACTGGTTTGCGCTTGCTCCTACTGTTGCGCCAGTTTTCAGCGCAGTTTGAATATCCAGGCCTATATGTCTAATGGAGCTGAATGAAAAGGGGCAGTTAGAGAAGGAGGGAGAGAGAGAGAGAGAGGGAGAGAGGGAAAGAGGGGGAGAGAGAGAGAGAGAGAGAGAGAGAGAGGGAGGGATTGTGCTCAGAGAGCACAGACAGGTATCTTGAGAAGCAAAAAATATTAGTATAGAGTTCTAGGAGGCAGAGAGAAAGAGAGAGAGAGAGAGAGAGTGTAGAAGGGAATGAGGGGTAAAAGACAGGTAATACGGGGTAGGTTTGGTGCATACATAAAAAGGAGAGGGAAGGAAGGCAGTTCAAGGGTAATTGTCAAGGAAGGGGGACAGCAAACAAGCTACTCATGTAGGGGACCGGTGAAATCGTGAGGGAAATATTCACCTGATCCATGGTGAACCCCTAAAAAAGTTTTGGGTTGCGGGGGAGGGGAGAAGTGGGTGTTGTGGTTAGCAGGCGGAGGAGGACACAGTGACTCTAAACATGGTTACTTGATCATGTGAAGCAGTGACATGATTCCTTGATGGAGCATGCATACAGCAATTTGAATGCTGAGAAGTTAATAGGGCTGACCAGTTTATATACATACATCCCCTTTAACTGTTGCATATCCTGTGATCTCTAAATGTCAAATATTTGGGAATAAGGGCTCTCAAAGGTCAGGGAGCTCCCTGCTAAACTCACCAGTCCTACAGCCGAGACAAGTGACGGCAACAGCATCCCCCCCGAGGGAGGTAACACTGGGGCACACAAAATGAGGAGCACCCTGCTAAACTCACCAGTCCTGCAGCCAAGACAAGCAACGGCAATGCCCCCCCCCCCGAGAGGGAGGTAACGTTGGTGCACATAAACTGAGGAGCTCCCTGCTAAACTCACCAGTCCTGCAGCTGAGACAAGTTATGGCAATGCTCCCCCCCGAGGGGAGGTAACTCTGGGGCACATAAACTGAGGAGCTCCCTGCTAAACTCACCAGTTCTGCAGCCGAGACAAACGATGGCAATGCTCCCCCCCGAGGGAGGTAACGCTGGGGCACATAAACTGAGGAGCTCCCTGCTAAACTCACCAGGTACGAATTATTGGTGCTCCACGGCGGGTTTGGTACCTGGTTTCTCCCTCTCCTGAGCCTATGAATCTGCACCAGGGATCTTGGCACCTTTTTTTTTATTCCAATCTGAACGCTACTGACCCACATCCCTGGACTGCTCAATTAAAGCCTACTCTGCATTTAAGTCGACACACAAATGGAGATAGCTTTTCTTTTCTTTTTTTATTATGTTTAACTTGCTAAATGCAACATTTGATTGCTAAAAGTCTCTCTTGCCTTAAGACTCGGGTTGCGGGACCCTTAAATCGCTGACTTGGTCGCTAGCTGCCTGACAGACAAGTTTTTTACATATAAACAGTGTCTTAAGTTCTATTTATGCCTTAAGACTGTATTCATTAAATATTATTGCTGTTTGCTTGTCCCTTTATCTGTTTTGTTTCCCCTGGATACTAATCTCCCTCTCCCCTCTACTCTGCAACTCCCCTCCCCCTTCCCAGTGCCTTATTTAATCCCTGCCTCTCTCTTCTTTCCCTTCAGTCCTGCAGCTGAGACAAGCGACGGCAATGCCCCCCCCCCCGAGGGAGGTAATGCTGGGGCACATAAACTGAGGAGCTCCCTGCTAAACTCACCAGGTATAAATTATTGGTGCTCCATGGCTGGTTTGGTACCCAGTTTGTCCAGCTCCTGAGCCTGTGAATCTGCACTGGGTATCCCTGCCGCCCCTGCCACCACCCTTGGTGGCTTTCCTTCATAGGCTATGTTTAGGCTCCATTAACCAATCACCCTACTTCTCCACCTGCAGCTTATCAGAAATTGCCACTAGAGGTTGCACTGATATTGCTCAAACTAATCTCAGTGCTCAAGCTAATCTCAGGGTCTGAGCTCCAGTCTTTCTATTTAGGCCTAGCTTTAGTCATATGTGATAATACAAAAGAATGAAGAGAATTCCACTGTCTTATTCTTTTCGCACCCGAGCTGCTACTCTTTTTCACCAATATGATGCCCCCTTGTTCTGTGTACCCCTGCACTCACCCTGCCCACTTCCTTATACCCAAACTGAAGATCTACTCTGGGCTACCTTACATAGCCTCTTTCCTGGTTTCTTTGTACATCCTGTCTCTTGTATGGGCAGACAGGCTTATGTGCCTTCCCTGGACTGGATACCCTGATCCGAGGCACCAAAACCACTCCCCTCCCATCCTTTCGAGCTATCCAGCTGAACAGAGGGTACAACCACTCTTTGCGTTCCATATACTTACTAAAAAGGGAGCTTGCTACCTGGCTGTCCCCTACCTTGTAAGGTACTACAGAGGGGGTCAGCTCCCCCATTCCCTAAAGCCCTACTGTTTCTCTCCTCCCTCCTGCTTTGAGTAGGTGACATCGAGCCAAACCCTGGCCCTCCAAAAACCAACATCACTCTCGGCTCCCCCTATGACACACATTGGGCTTCTTCCAAGGGTCTAAACATTGCCCACATGAATGTCTATAGCTTTTGCCCAAAAATACAGAAGGTTCAGGGTTGGATGTCCCTCTACAACCCCGATGTACTGGCTGTGTCTGAAACATGGTTAAAGCCTCACGCCCTACCTCATGAGGTGGCAATGTCTGGTTATACCTCCTTCCGTAAAGACCAGGTGGGCAAAAAAGGGGGTGGAGTCCTCATCTATATAAGGGATTCCCCTTGATGCAACCCTTGCTCACCTGCCTGGCACTGATCACTCTGACAGTGAATCAGTCTTCATTAAAATTATCCTTGGCAACACAAAACACCTCACTATCGGCTGCCTCTACCACCCTCCGAAGGTGGCCCTACGAGCCTTGGAATCTATCACCAAGGCCCTTACTGACACTATATCCACTGAACTCCTGATCCTGAGGGACTTCAATACCAACTAAGGATAGGAAACAGAGCAGTTCCTCAGGGCCTTATTACTGGATACTAACCT
Source organism: Neoceratodus forsteri (assembly GCA_016271365.2). Taxonomy (NCBI): domain Eukaryota; kingdom Metazoa; phylum Chordata; order Ceratodontiformes; family Ceratodontidae; genus Neoceratodus; species Neoceratodus forsteri. The sequence goes on from CM057449.1 coordinate 1,843,312,768, forward strand.
GGAGCAAATAATCTCTGAAAAGACCAGGGCTAAGTATAAAACGGGGAACCACACAACTCTAGACTGGGCTCTGGTGTCTCACCCCTCTAACATTCAGATTGCTGGTGTTATGGCCGATGCTCTCAGTGACCACTCACTTATCTTCTGCATCTGGAATAATCATTCTCCCAGGGTCCCTCCTAGGATACTCTCTACCCGAGACTATTCAAAATTCTCTGAGGACGCCTTCAATACATACCTTGGCAACCTCGACGGTCACCGATACGGGACCTCCCTACTCTTGACAAAGCCGTGGAATTCTTCCAGTACTCACCTATGCAGCTAACCTATTCACATCACTTAGGAAGTTCCGTGCAAAAGGCAGCTGCCACAGATGGATCACCACAGAGCTTAAATCTCTGATGGTGCACCAGGGCAAGGCATGGAAGTGGTACAAAATCTCTGCCCTGCCTGCAGACCTCATCACCTATAAAAAAACTAAGGAATGAGTGTAAGCGTACCTCTAAGATGGCAAAGAGAGTTCATCAAGCTTCTCCAGCAAACCACTCTTGCCAACCCTCGGTCATTCTGGTCCCACATCAATGATCTCCTTAAAGGGACCAAGCACCCCACACTGGGTCCTATTGAGATCAATGGCCTTATGTCAAATGACTGTCATGAAATTGCTGCCGCCTTTAACAGTTACTTCACCAACCTGGTTGGGCACAAGACCAACCTTATGTTTTCTTCATCTTTGCCCTCCTGTTCTGAGGCACCTTGCCCCACATGGCCTCTCTTCCACCTGCGATTAGTTAAAGTCAGAGAGGTCTTCATACTCTTAAAGTCCAACAAAGTCAGAGGCTCTTGTGGACCTGATGGCATCTGCCCAAAATTACTAAAGGAGGCTGCACCAGCCATTGCTCAGCCTATCACATGGTTATTAATAGATCCCTGCTTGATGGCACAGTACCCAATACCTGGAGATGGGCTCTTGTTACTCCTATCCCTAAAGGGGGTTCTAGGGATTCCCTTGGTAACTACAGGCCGATCTCACTTCTCTGCACCTTGGCCAAAATTCAGGAAAGGCTAATGTACTGTCAACTCCGTGACTACCTTGAGGACAACCAATTACTAGCCCATACCCAACATAGCTTTAGGCAAAATCATGGTACCGATACAGCTCTTATAAAATTCACAGTTGAGGTACTAGTGGACATGAACAAAGGACTTCCTACAGGTGCAGTCTTTATTGATCTTACAAAGGCCTTTGATGTAGTCAACCACAAACTCCTGCTATCCAAACTCGTTTCCTATGGCCTGGATCAGCATTCCATCTCTGGGTTCACCTGCTACCTGTCTGGTCACTCCCAGCAGGTCAGGTGGAAGAGAGCAACCTCAAATCCACTACCCCTATATGAGGGTATCCCTCAGGGTTCGATCCTTGGCCCCCTCCTCTTCTCACTATTCATTAATGACCTTAAATCTCACTGTGGTGGCAGCTCGGTCGTTCAATACACAGATGATGCAATAATCTACCGGTCCTCGAGTAATCTATCTGATCTATAGTAGGACCCCTTCTGCAAGCTGACTTCGCCAATTTAGAGTCCTGGTTTACAGAAAATAAGCTGGTCTTAAACACCACAAAAACCAAGACAATGCTGCTGGGACACAGAATCCTTGACCCAGAAAGAAGTGCCTTACTCCCACTGACCTCTACTTCAGGCTGCCGCATTGAGGTAGTGAATTCCATCAAATACTTGGGTTTAACCCTGGATCAGGGGCTCACCCTCAAGTGCCATATTGATCAAGTAACCAAAACGCTGCACTGCAAACTGGGTCTCCTATACCGCCTGAATGACCAGCTCATCCCTGATTCTCGAATCACCATTGCTAACAGTCTCCTCCTTCCTACACTTACCTTTGCTGCACCTGTACTCCAGAGACTGGCTAAACAGGAGATGAGCAGGCTGCAAGTTCTCTACAACAAAGTAGCTCGGTTTGCATCTCAGTCTCAAAAAAGATGGCTCCACTGCGATGCTCTTGCCTCCCTACAATGGCCCTCCCTTGACGGTTGCCTCCAGTACCCCTTGCTTTGCCATGCCTCCAAACTCCTACACTGCAAATCTCCAGACAGCCTGTCCAGTATCCTGGTTCCCAAGTGCTCAGAGCGTATCCTAAGAACCTCTGGGAGTAACCTCCTTGACAAACCTAACATACAAACTACAGCTGGCAGCAAGTCCTTCGCCATTTCTGCCCCTGCCCTTTGGAATAAGCTCCCCTCCCTTCTTCAAGAAGTCCCCTCCATTGGAATTTTCCGCAAGGCACTCTGTGCTCACCTACTAGACGTTAGCATAATCAATCTCAAATACTTGTCATATCTTATCTGCTGTATTACCATCTTATCTGCACTGTTACCAATGACTCTAAGGCAACTCATTCTCTCCCGAGTGTAGGACTGCTGCCCCTGACTTGATTGTAATTGTCATCACCGGTAACTAACTTTGGCACAATGTTAGCACTGTTTTTGAACTCTCCCTATTGTTATGATGTACTGTGTCCTTGCTCCACAGTCGTACTTGTATCCCTTGGATGTACTGTGCCCTTGCTCCATTATTTGTACGTGTCTCCATCTGTAACTAATTCTGGGTCACCCCTGAAAAAGGGACCTTCGGGGCTCAGTAGGCCTACCCAGTTACCAAAATTGAATAAATAAATAAATAATAAATAAAACACAAAGAACCTTTGTGCACAAGCATTGAGGCAAGGGTTACTCCAAAGGGCCTTGGCCGGGAAGCCAAGTTTCAAAGAAATACAAAATCACACATACCCCCATAATGCAAAGCATCGTGGGCTGTATATGCAAATCACCACAAAATAAAACAATGCTCCTCAAGTTCCTATCTAATCATACTATAGTGGGCAACACCCAGTAGATAAATAGATAAGGTAGGAAGTTGCATATGGGGGCAGTTTATAGATCACAGTGTCCCGTCACTGCAGTAAAACTCCTACAGTGATGGCAATGTCAGAGCTGCAACCTGATTGACAGTCATTCCATTGATCGGGATTTTGCAGAGCTAGCTATCTTGCCCCCCCTAGAGGTTTTGTGCTTTTCCCTCCATACACCTCTGACCTGGAGGTGATTATATACATTTTTGGGGTGCCGGGAGGCAAAGCCCCCCACAAACAGCTGGGATGTGCTCTGGTGCATTGCTGCAACAGCGGTCGGTTAGCCCTGGTGCATTGCTGCAACAGCGGTCAGTTAGCACAATTGCCAGGCTATGTGGTTGCCTTCAGCAATTTGTTGTCGCTGTAGAGTCGGTTGATGTCCTTGATGTCGAACCAACTTTCAGGAACCATATATCACCAAGGCAATGGGACAAGATCAATAGGGAATTAGGGGCAGAAGTAGAAAAGAACAAAAGGGGAGGTTGTAGTAGTGGGGAATCTCAACTTGCCAGACATTAATTACGACATTCTAGCATCTGGGCATCAGAAGTCAGGCCCTGCTAGATGCATGCAGGACTGCATGCTGGTGCAGCTTCAAGGAACTCACAAGGTAGGCTGCTTTTCTCAACATGGTGCTCAGCAACTTGGAAAATGTAGGCAGAGTGTGAGTTTGGGAACCACTGGGGTCCAGTGACTCTAACACCATAAGGTTCAAGTAGGCCCTTGGTACAAGCAAGCCCTCATCAAAGGCTGAAGTTCTGTATTTCAGAAGTGTAGTCCAACCAGATGAGGAAAATAATCCAGAACAGGTTAATTGGAGTGGACAGTGTCAGGGGAGTGGAGAAAAGATGGGGAGAAATAAAAGTGTCAGTTCCCAAGGCAACACAGTCATGCTTTAGAAGGTTGTCAAGAGAAACAGGCACAAGAGACCAATATGGTTCTCTAAAAAAGGTCGGGGAGACAGTAAGAGCCAAAACAGACAGCTTTCATGTGGTACAAGGAGAAACAGGAGGATAAAGAATGGGGGAAGTACCAAGTAAGAACTAGAGAGGCCAAGATGGCAGTTAGCAATGCAAAAGAAGACACAGCTGAGTATAGTGGACGGGTTTAAGGGAAGGGAAAAGCAGTTTTTCTGGCATATAAGGGAAAAAATTAAGACAGGATTGGGGGATCGTTAGGCTAACAGAGGCAGGCAGAGTAGTAGACTGGGAAAACAGTAACCAGCTGCTCTGAATGACTACTTCTGCTTATTATTTACTAGGGAGGAGAGTGGGCCTTTGCGAGAGAGCAGCATAAAGGCTGAAAGTGGAATCCCAGAAATGAGGCAGCAGATGTTCACTAGAAAAAGAGTCAGAAAAAGGCTAACAGCCCTGAAAATAAATAAGGCCCAGGGGCTGGGCAGCATGCTTCCGTGTGTGCTCAGTGAACAAGCATCATAATTACCTCAGCTCCTGGTAGGGGTATTCAATAGCTCTATTCAAACAAGGGTGGTTCTGAAAGACTGGAGGGTAGCGGATACAGTTCCAGTCCACAAGGGTGGTTTCAAGGAGCAGCCATGTAACTACAGACCTGTCAGTCTTACCTCTGTTGAGGGTAAACTGATGGAGATGCTAGTCAAAGAAGATCTGGTAGACTACCTGGAGAAAAAATTGACTCCAGGATAGTAAACAGTATGGGTTTGTGGCATGGAGGTCTTGTCAAATCAATCTGATAGTATTCTTTGACTGGATAACTAAGACAGTGGTTAAGGGTCATACAGTGGATTTACTTCAACTTCAGCAAGACATTCAACTCAGTGTCTCACAGAAGGTTGCTGAAGAAGCTAGAGGATCTGGGTGCAGTGAAGGACATAGTTCGATGGATGGGAAATTGGTTGGAAGGGAAACATAAATACAATCAGATCCAAGAAGAGGGAGGTATCCAGTGGGGTGCCACAGGGATCCTTCTTAGGTCCAGTCATTCTCAATATATTCATCAGTGACATAGGAGAAGAAATTCAGGGCAATATGTGATTCTTCATTATGCTCTGTGGTAGGATAGACAGTGAAGACAGGTAAGGGAAATGCAGAGAGACTTGCACAGGTTAGAGAGGTGGTCCAAGGTTTGGTAGCTAAACTTCAATGGCAAAAAGTGCAAGGAGATGCACATAGGGAAAAGGAACCCCAAAATGGAGTATTGTATGGGAGGGGTTAAGCTGGGCACTACCTGTCAAAGGGACCAGGAGTCTCCATAAGTGACTCCCTTAAACAATCCAGCAAGTGTAAAAAGGTCTATAGTAAGGCAAATGGGATTCTGGGGTGTATCAGGAGGGTTTTGACAGTAGAAGAGAAGAGGTATTGCTGCCTCTCTATAGATCACCGGTAAGTCCACACCAGAAGTGCTATATGCTGTTCTGTGGTCCTGACCTAATGAAAGACAAAGGCAGGCTGGAGATGTCACATAGGTAACCAAAATGATTCAGGGCTAGTGGTGCAGATCTTATGAGGGTCTGCTTAGGGCAATGAACATGTGCAGTTCTCACTTGAGGCCAGATGAGAAAGGAGTGATGTGACAGAGACCTTCAAGTTCCTAAAAGGAATTAATAAAGTTCAAGTTCATGTTTATTGCTGGAAAAACTCTATTGAGCAGGCTCATTCACAAGGAGGTCCTGGTAGACAACAGTACAGAGTAATACATATAGCATAATACATAAAGAGAGTTACAGGGCAGGAATGTACATCACATTATGATGGTGAATACAAACAGGAACATATCACTGGTACAAAGCAAGCCGAATCACATATAGCATTAGCATATATACAACAATGATACAAGGCAAAGACATACATCACAGTGTAATAATGGTAAATACAATCAGGAACATATCAATGGAACAGAGAAATCCATAGACAATACAGCTGAGACAGACCCATTAGGCAACATAGTGCATAAGGGAGGAGGGGAGGGAGGAAGGAGGAGGTTCGGAGGTGAGGAGGAGAACTAAAGTGGTTAAGTGCTTACCTGGGCTGTGACGGGGAGAGGACTGGCCATTGCAGAAATGGCAAAAATTAATTGAGGGTATTGCATGACAGAGATTTGAAGAAATATAAGGAGACCGTTTCAGGAGGTCAGATTGAGTACTTGGTTATTTACAACTAACCAACCATCAGGCAGAATAAAGATGTGGAAATGGGGAAGGGGGTTCATAGTAACTGAGGAGCTAGGTGCTAGACACTTATTTGAATGTAATGGGAAGAGTGCTAGCTATTATGACAAAAGCAAGTTTCTTTAAAGGTTTTGCTAGCCAGGGATTTAAAGAGGTACACAGAGACAAGTTCAGGAAGTCTAAGCGTAGACTGGATTTTATTCCAGACTGACAGGATAACGTAGCTAATAGCACATCAGCCATGAGAAACACATACTCTAGGCAAATCTAAAAAGATGAAGGCAGATTTCCTTAGTGAATAATTACTTTGTGTCCTATGAATGAGTGAGCAGATATACTACGACAGTTTGTTACACAAAATTTTCAGGGTCCAAAAGCCAATGTGAAGCATCTGTCTTGTAGTAAGGGATGTCCAGCCTACTGCCTGGTAGAGGTCACGATGATGAGTCATGTAAGGTGCATTAGTAATGAAGCACAGGGCAGTGAAAAAGTACATCAAGTTTATGCAAGTTAGATGCTGAGCTGCAGTTACATATAATGTCCCCATAATCTAATAGAGGGAGGAAGGTGGGTTGTACCAGTGCCATCTTATGTCCGCTGCGAAAAGGGATTTGTTCCTATAAAAAGAAACCCTAGTCTCACTTTCAGTTTCTTTGTAAGACAGTCTGTGAGCACCACAAGTTAGTTTACTGTCAAGCCAGATTCCCAAATACTTAAATTTGTCTACAACTTCCAAAGCATCCCCAAAGATGGTTGTAATGGGTGATGGTGTAATCTGTATGCTTATAATTGCTGACAGATGGGTAGAGGTGAAATACATTACCTTGGTTTTCTTTGTGTTCAGTAACAGGTTGGAGCTAATAAGGTTGAGTTGCAGTTGATTGAAATTGGACTGCAGCACAGCGCTTGCTTCAAGCAGCAAGGTTTTAGATGTGTACAACATCGTATCATTCACAAAGAAATGAAGCTTGGATTTGTGGATGTTGGTTCTGTCTAAAACTGGACTGCAGAGGATTAAATAAATTAGAGCTCTCCAGATACCTCTTTAGTTGACTATTTATTATGTTTTCAAGAATTTTTGACAAAACTGGTAGGATGGAGATGGGCATATTGGGTCACCTGACTTAAATAAGGGCAGTATGAAAGCTGTTTTCCAACATGAGGGAATTGTGGCGGAAGAGACAGGCAGATTAAAAATATGCAAAATTGGTGACGTAACAGGTGACTCCCTAGCTTTAAAAATGTAGACTCAATCCCATCAGCACCAGTTCTTTTCTTTGGGTCTAATTTGTTCAGGAGATCCTCCACTTGTTTTTACGTTGCTGGAGACAGCTGGAAGGAGTCTTGGGGCCTCAGATACTGGGGTGTGTCCATGGGTGTGGTGCTACTAACAAACCCAGTGGCTGGTGAGGAATCACATGCAAGATCTGCTGTGGCATAGTGGGCATTTAGTTTTTCTAGGATGGTTCCTTGGTCAGAGATTGCGACACCATCCGTAGTGATTTTTATGGGTATGGAAGGAGGTGTTTATGGCCTTCAACCGATTTGATCTGCTATATTTTGTATGGGTTGCCTTTAATCTCCTCCAGGGTTTCTACATAATAATTAGCCTTGGCTGTACTAATGAGCTTAGTACAAGCTTTTCTGGAAGCTCTGAATGCTGCCAGTCTGTAGTGGATTTAGTTTGTCTTGTGCGAGCCCAAAGTTTTTCACGATGAATAAGGCGGCTTTCAGCTCAAGTGAACAAGGGTGTGTTACCTTCCTCAGCCTGCATTTTACAAGTGGAGCATGCATATTGGTTAAGTTCATAAGGATAGTATTCAGGACAGTAACGGCTACATCCACTGAGGTGGCCAGATAGAAATTTTGCCAGTTAACACATTTAAGTTTAGCTAGGAAATTATCAATTTTAAATTTGTGAAAGCTTATCCTTATGACAAATTTAGAACAAGAGGGATGTTTTTCTTGGGTACGAGTGCATACGACAATATTATGGTCACTCAAATCATTATGAAAGACAGCTGCGTGTGAAAATGTATGGGGTCGGATTGTAAGAATTACATCAAGGATGGTGCTGTTTTCCTTGTTTCTTGTGTTGATCTTGTTGGTTCCATAATAAGCTGTGAAATGCCAAGCTCATCACATACAGTAGGTCACCTAGGGCAAACGTCCTAAAGGACCTATGTCACCAATTCAGGTCACCAAGGATAATAGTTTAATTGGTGCTGGATTCTGTGAGATTCCTAAGGGTTGATAACAGTTTGATGCCCCTTGATGGCAGTCTGTAGCAATTGACAATATTGAATGCCTCAGAGAACAGTAACAGAATCCTTAGTGGCACACATTCAAATTCTTTTGGCTTTGCTAATGTGAGTGTTTTGGTGGTGTTAAGTTTGGAATTTACATAAATAACTAGCCCCCCTTCCCTAGTGGGTCTGTCCGATCTAAAGATATTGTAGGAAGGAAGTGTGATCTGTTGGTCAGTAATGGTGTTGTTTAATCATGATTCAGTGACTATTAATGTCAGAATTTATATGAAAAACCCAAATATTTATTTGATCAGGTTTTTTGAGAAGGCTGCAAGCATTAATTAACATTAGTTTCATGCCTGGGGCTGTAGCAAAGTCTGATGGGGAGGTAAGGAGGTGGGGGCCCAGGTTTACCTCCACATTCCCTGAGCATAAAAGTAAGAGCAGAATTACTTTTTTTCAAAATAGCTCTTAAAGTTGCTAGCTCTTTTTTGCTAGGGAACCTATTACCCGAAGTTAGTGATGTATGGTAACCTGGAGCAAATTTGAACCATGAGGGATATATCATGTATGCCAGTGGCAATGTTCTTGTAGTTAAGGACTGTATTAGAATGAATAAATAAGCCAGGGTGCTACAGGATGAGTCCCAAAAAAGTCGTGGGTTAGGGGAGTGGGACCCTGTTACATACAAGAGTGGGGGTGAAAGAGAGGTTCTGAACTCCATGTCCTGCATTGGGCAGGGGTACAATGCCACCACTAGCAACAGCGGGGCAAACAGTGCAGGGATACAACCCATTAAGGAAAAGCAATAAAGCCTGGGATATCAGTAACAGTCAGTGTATGATGAAGACCTAGGTGGGGATACAGTGGGAGTGGTATACAGAAGGGATAAGGGATCTAACAGAATAAGTTAGTTTGTTACTACTGAGACAGTTTAGTGGGTAAGGACACCACCTCTAATATAGAGGGTCATAGGTTCAAATACCAGATTGTGTGGAAGGTAGACAGTAGGGATTTCACAGAAAATGGCAGGAACAGCCTAGATGAAACACACATATTGAGATAATTATGGTAGAGGAATGGAGAGAAAAAGTCAGCTCAAGGGTGACTCCTAGTGACCAGACTGTATAACTTGCACTAGGGAAACTTAGGAAATTGTTCTGGAAGCATCAGGTCACATGACAGGGGCTACCTATATGCTAAGTGATAGACCAGGGTGGGCATGGCAGTCGGGCTAACACAGGTCTGAAGGATGGCCAGGCCTGAAGTACCTGCTGCTGTGAGGCAGGGGCTTCTCCTACTGCGCATGCACCAGGAAACAGTCTACGAAACAGCAGGAGAGCACAGAAGACACCACAGGTAAATCCAACAAATGAGCAGTAAATACTATAGAACAAACAGCTCCAAATAAGACTTTGGTAGATATGCTCATGCACTTAAATTACCAGGTGGAACAACAGTAAATACAAGCTCCTGAACAGTAGCCATGTAAAGTTATAGTTGCTAAGCCCTATACCCAGTAACTAGCATAACAAGGCATAAAAAAAATCTCTACTGTTCGGAGGACAAAATACCTCAAAAAGGCCTTTGACAGGTCTGAAGGATGCCCAGGCCTGAAGTACCTGCTGCTGGGGAACTGTGAGGAACTATTCAACAGGAGTAATGAATCTAGAACACAAGGACAGGAGTGGAAGTTGATAGGGGGAGGTTCAGAAGGGTCGTGTGAAAGTTTGTTTCACAGAACAAGTAGTTAAATCATGGACGCATGTGCTAGCGAAGGTGTAAGGTGCCAAAACCATTAATGGTTTCAAGCACAGCAGGGAGTTAAGGGTTTAGTAATTTTTCGGGGGGGAGGGGTAATAGTAAGACAGGGAGTAGGGGGATAGTCTAGACAAAGAACCCATATTGACCCAAGCTTCTTGGGCTATACTAAGATGTTACAGGCAGACTGGACGGACCGTTGATGATTTTATACTGTCAATATCTGTTAATAGGATCAGGGAGAAGCAGTAAATTCCTGCTGTATGAAGAAGTGAAATTGACTATGAGACTTTTTTGGGGGGGGGCATTGGAAAGGAAACTATTTAATTTAGAACTGTTAAAGCAAGTGTAAAATAAAGAATTTAGATGTTTGAACTTTGAAACCTGTTTGATCCATCATTTTGAACGTTCCGCAATAGCTTAGTCCACACAGTTACGTTACCTGTGACAATTATATTTTAAAAATATTTCCTTGGATACTGGGAAACTGCTTTAATGTTTTTTTTGTTTGTTTTTACTCATTTTTATTAGGCATATCAAGAACAAAAACAGTATATTCACGTAATCCACACATTATAGGGGCATGGTAGCTCCCCTATAGTTAGGGTTAGGTCGACAGTTCAATGTTAAACTCAATTATTTGCACCTGAATGACTTTGCCATTGTTTGACAAAATAGCCCACCAATTAGCATGCACAGTCAGACTATCAGAATATCTAGATGTGAATAGTTTTGTAATGGCATCTTGTATGGTTTTTGAAATATGGAGGGTCCGAAAAGTGAAAAAACTACATTTGTTTCCCTATACTTAACATTAGGCATTTTTGCTCTCACCTCCAGCCTATACTGTAAGGAATTTCTTCATGAAATTTTCAGGGATGATGGGATATGTGCCAGTGGTGTACCTTTGGATCGTTTGATGAAAAAATAATTTACAGTTTTTGAATTATAATGATATTTGGGATAATGTTCAAGTTCGGTTGAAAAAAAACCCAGTTCTATCGATAGAAAAAAGATTCGCAAGTGTTAACAGGTCGTATTTTACTGTCTGTGTGCAGAAAAATACCGATCGTGAAAGGCAAAAAATGCATCATGAGTGGTTATTTGTCTGATTTACTTGCAGTGGGGGGAAAAAAACATTGAGATGGCTGCCATCTTCTTTTACTGTTTCAAACTTACAAACACGAAAAGCACAATGAAATTATGCATTGTTTTTCAAAAGAAACACCTAACATAAATACATTATCTGAGCACCCAAAATCCAGGGTGCCCAGCTTAGTGAGAGAAGTCATTCACCCTCATTCTCTGTATGAGAAAAGTGGTATTTTCTTGACTTCTGAAGCTGCAGCTGGAACTCGTGTTGCGGGCAGCAGTGAGATCAGTGAACCACTGTTTCCCTTGAGTCTAGTGGCAAACCCACATTCCAATCACCATCTCTGTATTGTTGTTGTCTTTTCCTGGTGTCTAGTGGTACTCCCCACCCTCTGATTGCCATCCCCATATTTTGTTTGTCTTTCCCTGGTGTCTAGTGTCACCCCCTGCACTCTGATCCCCATCCATGTATTATTGTTGTCTTTCTCTGGTGTCTAGTGGCACCCTCTGCCCTCCGATCACCATTCCCACATTTTGTTTGCCTTTCCCTGGTGTCTAGTGGCACCATGCACACTCCAAATGCTATCTACATATTTGGTAAATATATTTCCCTGGTGTCTAGTGGCACCCCCTCAATCACCATCCCCATCATTAATGGAGCTTTCCCTGGTGTCTAGTGGCATTGCACCCCATCAGGGTGCCGGCATTAGACTGCTGAGTCACTAGGGCACCAAAACTGGAATTCGACACCCCTCCCTGATGTCTGCATCCCCAGAAGTGGAATCTATAGTTAGTGGGGGTGTAGGGGCATGACAGGCATAGCCCCATGCAAAAACAGTGGTCGGTGACATTGCTGATTGGCACCCTAATGATCTGGCACCCTAATGGTGGCATGTTCTGAGGGTGGAACCATTTAGTGGCACCCCATCCTCTGATTGCTGTCCCTGTCGATAATGGAGCTTTCCCTGCTGTCTAGTGGCTCCCATCACCCTCTGTTCACTGTCTCCATCATTAATGGAGTTTTTCTGGTGTCTAGTAGCATCCCCCCACTCTCTGATTGCCATCACGTCTGAAATACAGAAAACCTTCCCTCAATGTTTGTTCTTTTTTTTTGTTTAAACCTGCAAAAAAGGAAAAGGTCTCTCTCGGATCTGACCGTCCACCCCCACCATCCACTCAGCACCCACCACCCCACACACCCTCTCTCACCTGAACAGGTCACAGGGTGAAGATCCACTCTCCGATCAAAGACACATCTTGCTGATGAGACTGCCTCCTGCAGTATGAGAAACTAAGGTAAGTGTGGTTCAATGTATTTCAGTGGGGTTTTGAACTTTGATGCATAACTCTGTCATTCTTGCATGTTTTGACCCCAGATTTTCAAAATGGCCTTTTTGGGACCCTGCCTCATGACCAGCGGTGGTGCAATTTCACAAATTAAGCCTGAAAGATGATTTCATGGTCATTTGGTGAAGCCACCTTTTGGGCAGGATTTGAAAATTTTCACCACCCTTGTTCATGTGGTGGGGCCATAAGAAGATTATGTTAAATATTTAGGGTCAAAATACGTAAAAATGGCAAAGTTGTATGTGTACATTGAAATTTTTCTATGTTCACTCATAACTTTGGTAATTTTAAGCATTTTGACCACAAATTTTCAACAGACTTTTTTTTATACCACCTCATGATTATGTCAGCTGTAATTTTTCAGATCCTGGCCAAAATGTGTTTTCGCACCTGTAGCATGGAATGATGTTTTGGTAGCACAGAATGATGCATCAGTGGGAATTTGAACATTTTCCTGTACCAGGTTCATGAGGTTGGTAATAAGAAGGCTATGCTGCCAATTTTGTTGCTGTTTAGCTACAAAATGCAAGCACAGGGCCCAGATGGCCCTGTGCTTCCACAGCAACATAAATGTATGCATCTAAGGATGGATGGGAGTGCAGGGCCCGGACAGCCCTGTGCTCCCATGGGCAAAAGAGGGTTCAAATATACTATCTCAAAAAGTAATGACATTCATTGCAAGAAACTTTGTTAATACACCAGTTAGGGTAACTTAATGCCAGAAAAGTCAGGGAATGTGGCATTAGAGTGTCCAACCCTAACTACCCATACTCACCCCCCAAGCAGCAAAAAGAAAAAACATTAGGGTTTTGGGTCTCCTGAGTCTTTGTCAATCAGTGGTGGGCTCTTCCTTAGGGGTTAGTGGTGGATCCAGGTCGCAGGACAGAGAGGATGGCGACTGGCCAGCCCTCCATCCTTTGGCTTGGAGGGGGTCAGCTGCTGATCTCTGAATGGATGCAGAATCTGGGGGTAATATTTGATGACGGACTTACACTTCATTCACAGGAATCGACTGTCATCAAGTCTTCCTTTTACCATGTTAAGAATATTGCCCAGATTAAGTGCCATGTTCCATCCAGTGACCTTCTGACACTGATCTATGTCTTTGTGACCTCTCACCTTGACTACTATAACTCCCTGTACCTAGGGCTTCCAGGGGTTGATATCCATCATTTGTAGTTGGTGCAGAATGCAGTTGCCAGGTTATTGTTTGGGCTATCGCGGTTCAGTCATATTACACATGTGCTGAATGAACTGCACTGGCTGCCACTTAGTGGTGGATCACCTTCTAGGTCAGCTTGCTAACCTAAAGTGAAGCCTGCCAGGGTGAAGTGCAGTGTCACAGGTTTACTGCATGACAAAAGGGATTAACTCCCATTGAAATTGCATTGTTTGCTGCAGTAACTCTACTGCCGAATTCTGCAGTGATGCGCATCATCCTGGTGGGCTTCACTGTATAATGCCCTACCTGGACAGGGTCTGAGTTACCTACAAGAGCTTCTGCATCCTTACTGCCCCCTCCAACCACTCTGCTCTGCTGACAAGGGATTGTTAGAGGTTCCCAGTGTCCGGTTGAAGTCATCTGGGTCACAGATGTTTATATTTGCGGCCCCTACCCTGTTGAATTCTGTACCTCGTCCAATACGAAAGTGCCTGACACTGGAGAGCTTTAAGACTGCACTAAAAACCTATCTGTTTGAGCTGGCTTTCTGTGATAATATTTAAGAATCATACTGTATTGTGATAATGGATATCTGAGTATTTATTGTTAGGGCGCTATGATCTTTGGAATAGTACCTTTTTTATAAATAAAGTTGATTGGATTGTCAACCCTAATGCCCACCTCTCGCTCCCAGCCCCTAGCCTTCAATCCAAAGCACAAGGTACAGCTCCAAGCCACTGCCTCATAATGATGCACTCTTCAAAGGTAGAGGAGTATGTCTTGCCACAGGCTTTCAACACAATTTATTATACCTTTCTTGCCCTGCGTGAAGAAAGGAGATCATGAGTGATGTTGTTTTGCTCACTGAATGGGGAGGGCATTCATTTTGACAACCCCAAGGAAGACCCCACCACTAATTTGTCGAGACTCAGTAGACCAAAACCTTAAAGTTTTTCTTTTGCTATTTGGGGGTGGGTGTGGAGCATTAGGTTGGAAACCCTAACACCACGTTTCCCTACTTTTGTGGGATTAAGTTACCCTAACTGCACTAATTGCACTATCCCCAGGCTTCTCTCTGGTGGCAGTCTATAGTTGGGTTAGCATGCCTCCCCACCTATGGAGAGGAGAGTAGTACCTCAGATGTTCGATCCTCTCCCACCCTAGCTGACCTCCAGTGACCTGAGTCCATTCCTGAACCTGGGTCAATGACGTGGCAAAAGGTAAGGCATCAGCACCTCAGCTCTCCATGCCACTGGGTCAGCTATTGATTCACTCATTATCACCAAGCTCTCCACATCAGTCCTTGGCTGCTTTCTAGCCCTACTACCACCAGCAATGACTCACTCAATGACTTGCTCACCCATGGTGAGGAAGGGCAGGTCACCCCAATCCTGTCTATACAGTCTAGCAGGAAGCTGTTGTGGGTGAATGATGCAGGACCTAATAATATTGCTTGTATCACCTCTGGGCATTTTCCTTTCTTCTTTCCTCATACCATACTGTAAGCTGTCTGATTGAAAGAGAGCCATGCACATGCATGCATGCAATCACATGATGGTGCACAAAGCCAGTTTGTTGTCCTCCCTTCCAACATGTTCTCACCTGCATTGCAGCTGTGGTCACTCAGATGACAGTGTTACAATGAAGTAATTCAGTCACTCTTCCACAGAGGAGGAGAGCATCCCCTGGGGTATTTGATCCTCCTGCCCAGTTTGTTTTCTGATGACTGAAGTTCCTTCTGAACCCAGGTCACTGCCACTGCAAGGGCAAGTGCAGCCACAGTGCCAAAAATCTTTTTAATAAGGAACAAGGAACAGAGGACCAGAGCACAAACACTATGAAGGTGATATACAGTATTTAAGCAATAATACATGACAGTATGTGGTATATCATGAGATATTGTCACACCTCAGGTGCATTGTGAGGCATGAGGCCACATACCAAGTGTCTCATGCATCTGAGAAGTCAACCGGAGTGTCACTGCCCCGGATCCCTTTTCAGACCCTGGCCTTGCCTGTCAGAGGGTGAGCATTTTGCAGCATTGCTGCTGGAGGTTTGCTGGGCTCCAGGGCTGCCGCCTGTGGTGGGCTGACGGTTGCCTACTTCGGTAGCAGCTTTCTGTGGTCCCTTTACTGTTGTTGTGAGGCCAGCGGCTGAGGAGATGTACTTAGTTTTCTGTGGATTAACATAGAGAAAGTTGTGGATTGTGTCTGAAGAGTGGTGAGGAACGTTTTCAGTGGGACCTCTGTTTTATTACTACCATGTTTGAATGGACTAATTATGGAGCCTTGAGTGCTACTGGA
The DNA here is from genome assembly GCA_016271365.2 of Neoceratodus forsteri. Classification (NCBI taxonomy): domain Eukaryota; kingdom Metazoa; phylum Chordata; order Ceratodontiformes; family Ceratodontidae; genus Neoceratodus; species Neoceratodus forsteri. The sequence goes on from CM057449.1 coordinate 1,843,328,755, forward strand.
CTCTGTATTAACTTTATTTGTCCATATAAACTCTGTTTGCTTCTGTCGGTTCTCTTATGGTAGTGAGAGTGCCACAAGTACCACAAAGTTTTGTGCTGGTTTATTTTTGGAAGAAAACATTATAACTTTCCTCATTCAACAGCTTGGGGTAAGGGGAGGTGAGAACCCCTGCAGCCCCTTTCTGTTGCTTCGTGAAGAGTTAATGATCTTTCACCTATAAACTGTGGCTTTTGTGACCCCTGGACTTAATTTATTTGCTTCCATCTATGAACTGTGGCTTTTTGTGACCTCTGGATTTAATTTATCTGCTTATTTTGTTTTTTGGATTCTGGGGTTTATTGTGGTGTCGTGGGTTAACATTATTGTCGGGGAAGGGTTTACAGTGGCTGGGTGGGTTAATATTATTATTTGGGGATGGGTCATAGGGATAGGGATTGGATTGGATGTGTGTGGTGGGTGTGTGTATGTTTGACTGTTAGGGCATAGTTTCTTTATTATTATTTTATTTTATTTGGTTGGATTATTTGTAGTGTATTTATTTTCCTATCTGCCACTGGAAGATTTTAACCATGTGTTGGCTGAAAGCTCAGACAGTCAAGTACTACTCTCCCACCAGGCTCAGAGACCTCCACCCTTTTAACTGTTCCCTTTTGCCTGCAGAAGTATATGACCCTTACCATGCATTAGGGGTAGCATGGAGGAAAAAGGGACGGAGGGGAACTGGACCAGGTGGGATGAGTGGAGCTGGGTGGGAGGGTTGGGGTGGTAGAGACTAGAAGGTGCCCTGAGGCAAATGGGTTCTAGAAAGGGATCCCCCTGCCTGGTTTCTGTACCTAAGGGTTCCACTGTTTGTGGGCAGATTGCTCGATCAGTCTCGCCTACCCATCCAACCCGATTGGTGTTGTGCAATGCCAGGTCTATTAAAAACAAAACAGCAATTATTGCTGATCTTTTTGGTTCAGCTGACCTGGCATGCATCACCAGGACCTGGCTGGATGGAAATACTGGCCCAGTTTTGGAAACAGCAGTTCCTGCCAGGTACTCGGTGATACACCACTCGAAGGACCATAGGTCAAAGGTGTAGCCATTTGTTTTAAATTGGAACTGGACCTTGTGGATGTCCCAGTGGGACTGGTGAAGCCCTTTAAATGTATTGTGGGGGAAGGTGTAGGTTGAGGAATACTTCTCATCTACCGTCCACCTGGAGGAGAGAAGGAGTTTCTGCAGGAAGTTACGGACTTCTTTGTCGATATGGTGTTGGAGTTCCCCAGATGGATAATTCTGGGAAAGTTCAACACCTGGGTCAATGATGTACTCTCGCATTTCGGCCAGAACTTCCTCCATCTTGTGACCTCGTTGGGCCTAACACAGGTGGTTACCTCTCCCACCTAGAGTCAAGGTCACTCATTGGACTTTGTCTTACTACTGGGAATGGAGACCTCTGACCTGGTAGTGGAACTGGTTGGATGGTCTGACCATCACACCATAAGGTTCAGTTTCCAGGCTCCCCATCATAGACCGGCTCCTGTGGAGATGGTCCAATACCACCCTTTATGGGGCTTGATCCTTGATGGTCTTATGGTGGTACTGGACCTGTGAGGTTTGGCGAGTGCTAGCAGTGATCCAGAGGGGCTGGTACTGGCCTATAATAAGGTGGTTATGGCGGCTATGGATTCTGTAGCTCCTGTCCATGTTCACCCTCTCACTCTCCACCCTAAGTCCCCATGGTTTGATGGGACTCTTAAGGAGCTGAGACATGTGGGGCAAAGGCTGGAGATGCGCTTGTGGAAATCTGGCCTGAAGGATGACTGACTTAGATAGATGGATCATTATAAATTCTATCAATCAGCAATCTCTTATAAGAAAGCAGAGTTCCTGTCCAGGGAGATTGCTGCTGCACAGAATCAAGCAGCTCAGCTCTTCCAGACTGTTGACAGACTATGCAATCCAGCCTGACTTCAGTCCCAGAGAGCCTTTTTACAGGAGAAATGTGATGAGTTTGCTCGATTCTTTGCAGATAAGGTTGCCACCATCAGGTCGGAGATCCATGCAGCCCCATCCAATGGGCATTAGAGGGGTTGGCAGGAGGTTGCAGGTGCCCAGTTTGTCTGGTCAGATTTTAGCTGGCTAGAAATCATAGACATCATACTGATTATCCAGAGTTTGTGCCCGACCTATTGTAGTTTGGACCCAGATCCAAATCACCTGTTAGTTGGGTGTTTTGAGGTCATCATCCCAGTCCTGGCTGAGATTGCCAGGTGTTCCTTGGATACAGGGGTGTTCCCTGCCCCCTTGAAGGAGGTGGTAGTAATATCCCTCTTTAAGAAGACCTCCCTTGACCCAGACTGTCCAGCCAACTACAGACTGGTCTCTAACCTGCCCTTTGTGGGCAAGGTTATCGAGATGGTTGTTGCAGAGCAACTGGAGGCCCATTTAACCATCCACAATGTCTATGAACCTCTCCAGTCCAGAATTACGAAGAGGCATAGTACTAAGATGGCACTTGTCCGGGTACTTAATGATCTCTTAACTTCAAGAGATCGAGGAAGCTGCTCCATCTTGGTTCTCCTCGATCTTTCTACAGCATTTGATATGGTGGACCATGGTGTGTTGTTAAAGCACCTGCTGTTGTTCTGTGGGTTGTCTGGGACAGTCCTCAGATGGTTTCAATCATTGCTCATGGGTAGGACTCAAAGAGTGGTGTCCAGGATTTTTTCCTCTGCCCCTCTCCCTCCACCCTGTGGGGTACCGCAGGGCTCTATTCTTTCACCCATATTGTTTGCTGTGTACATTCTGCTATTGGGAGACATTATTAGACAGTATGGGCTGAGGTTTTACTGTTATGCAGATGATACTCAGCTCTACAGTATATGTCTTTTGTGCATGAACAGGCTAGTGCCATCTCGGTATTCAACAGTTGCCTCTCCGAGATCCAGGACTGGACAAGAGCTAGCTGGCTAAAGCTGAATCAGGACAAAATTGAGGTGTTGGTGGTAGACCCAGGTTGTCAGAGCCTAGGCTTGGTTGCCGGTCAGCTGTCTGGATTTTGCCTTGATGGACTTGAGCTTCCTGCCTTGGATCGGGTGCGGAACCTTGGTGTTGTGTTCGACAGTGGCCTGACTTTAAAATCCCAGGTGTCTGCTGTCGTGTTAACCTCCTTCTACCACCTGAGAAACATTGCTAGGGTTCAGCATCTTGTCCCCCCGATGATCTTCCGGTATTGGTCCATGCGTTTGTGACCTCCCGCCTTCACTACTACAATGCCCTTTACCTAGGGCTACCAGGAGTTGATATCCGCCACTTGCAGCTAGTCCAGAATGTAGCTGCCAGGTTGTAGACTGGTCAACCTAGATCCTGTGATATTACACCTGTGCTCTGCAGCCTGCACTGACTACCAGTCTTTTGGTGGATCACCTTCAAGGTCAGATTACTGACATATAAAGCCCTACACGGGCAGGGACCGAGCTACCTGCAAGATCTCCTTGTGGCCTACTGCCCCCTCCACTCCTCTAACGAGGGATTGTTAGAGGCTCCCAGGGTTTGACTTAAGGCCTCTGGTGCTCGCTCATTTGCTTTTGCAGCCCCTACCCTGTGGAACTCTCTACCTTGTCTGGTAAGGGAGTGCCTGACTGTTGAGAGCTTCAAATCAGCTCTTAAAACCCATTTTTTTAACCTTGCTTTTTTTCAGACCTGGATTAGTTTATAAGCTGTATTTATTAAACTTTTATTCTTCTGTCTTATACTTCATCATTATTCTATTTTAATATCTTACTGTACAAGCGCTTTGGTCACTTTATGGAATTGCACTTTTTTTTGTTTAAATAAAGATTGATTGATTGATATACCACAACCTGGAGTGTATTATTGTGATTATAAAATGGTCCTAAAGTGTTACTAAATGTCTGATCTTGGTAATCAGTTTTGGACCATGACAATATTGTGAGATATTGTCACAGGTGAAAGTCTGTTTCAGCCATTCAGCTTCCAGGATTTCTCATCTCCATTTTATAATGAAAGTTATACAATGGGCATAAGGAATCCTGTAACCTAATTAATCAGTTGAAGCCTTTACCTATAAGAAAAACCTCCAATAGCCCACTGCTGAGGGTGGGCATTTTTACAAACATAAAAGAATTTTTAAATTTATTTTACACCTGGGTCCATTGTATGGTACCCATGTCTCATGGGGCAAAGTCACTTGGCTGAGTTTTGTGACATACCACATACTGTCATACCTTATAGTTTAATTGTATGCAAATTTATTGGTTTGTGCCTGGTACATTCTTGATTATTGCCAGGCTTCCTAATATTCCTGCAGTGCTGACCTCTGATACTCACTCTGAGAATCCTTTTCAACAGCATTCCTTCAAGTTTGTCATTTATCAGGTGCATGTGGCACAGTGGGCTAGTGTTTAAAAATTCCATTCACCAAACGTTATTTGTGATCTTTGCACATGGTCTTCATTTGTCAGGGGATTTACGCCTCAGCTGTGTTTAGCTTAAGGGGCTTGAGAACAGGCCGACCCACAGACAGACACCTAATGATATGATTTGTACATTGTAAAAGGTTTGAGTGTCCTCTATCAAACTTGTGCTCACAACTCCTTTGAATATGGTAACGGATGACAATATGAAAGGTATAAATCTCTTCTAAAGTTCACCGATTCCTGGAACACACAGCTCTTTTACTTTTGGTCCATAGATGCTTGGCTCTGTGACAGAAATATTTGTCCCATTCATTTACCCAACACTAGCCAAAAATAACCAAAGACTTCATGTGTCTGCTGATTTGTTTTGAAATCTTTGGAAAGCTGCAAAGCAGTGAGAAAGCTGCAAACGTACAAATTCAGAAAACCTTCTCTTCTCTCAGTTCAACTGCCTGTGTTCTTTAAACACAGCTGATCCTATTTCTCATATAAAACACCTTCTCTGGTTATAATGTTGTAATAGGCAATTTTATGTCCTAAACCATAGACTACGTGAGTACCAGGAGTGCTTCTTTAAAATATTGCAGATACTGTAGCAGCTCACTGTGCTGTCCAGCTGCTCTGTCTTCAACAGACTATTGGTTTTCTTGCCTATCACATTCAGTAAAGTAATTCATGATTACAGTGGATGTCTTTCCTGCTACTAGTTCTTGTTTTTCTAGGTAACAATTTGCAGTCACATATTACCGTAGTCCGTTTTTTTTTTTTCTTAGCCTTGCTAGCAATGGGGGAGACATGGTATTTCTGTTTTCTCCCTTTGTTCCTGGGACCCCGGTATGTGGTAATGCATGTATGTGGAGGCAGCATGCACCCAGAGGCTCCAGTGATGGCCCCATCCTCCCTCCTGACCTAGTGCCTAGTTTCCCCTGGCCTGGCACTGTCACCTAGCCTCCACCGGGTGGCAGGCAAGAGACGGGGAAACCTCATGACCCTCCCCGGAGAGGAGAACTGCCTAGTGGCAGCTCAATCCTGACTCCTCACACTCAACTCCAACCGACCCCTGGCGGCCTGAGCTTGCTCCTGAACCTGGGTCACCAGTGTGGTGCGATGTGTGGCATCCAGTGCCTCAACTCTCTGCACCACCTGGGCAGCCCCAGTAGTAAGTTTTCTTTGATGGGATATGAAAACATTAGTTGCCTGCTATATATCTCTGCTGATGATGAGGGGAGGGGACAGGGACATGACGGACCTAGTATCCCTTGAAACTTTAAATTACTTTCCTACTATCTTACTACAGTATACTGTATGGGTACCATATATTCTGATAACTATATTTTCTTCATTGTAGCTTAAACATTCCAAACATGCCTGGCTAGAAATTAAAAAGAATTTGGTTGTTCCTGTAAATGTTAAAACAGTTTTTGGCAAAATAACTGTCAACCGTATCCAGCAACATCACAAGAATTTATAAGTATTGTAAATTCCTAGTAAAGTCCTTAAAAATTCTTGGCAGGTCTTTCATGCCAAAAAACATGTTTTTTTTATTTTTGTAATTCTACAGGCAGAGCCAAATTTTGCATACAAATTTTCTGAATATCTGTCTCCATATCTTTTCACTACATGATTTACAATACTGTTATTTCTGTGCCAACTGGGAAATGACTTATTGAAACTGTAAAAGTAATTTCCCACTTTCCAGCAAACTCAGCTTGTAAGCAGCACTCTATTTCACAGCATTCCCTTGAAACAGAATTTCAGAAAATTCTGTTTTTTGATCACTAAAGACAATTTCAGGAGAATAGAGTTTCTTCTGTTAGACTTCACTTTGTGATGCTTATAACCACTCTGAAGTCAAAATCCTTTACTTGTGACGTATTAATCTGTTGCTGTAGACTTTACTCTCATGTCGCAGGTTAAAGATTATGGGCAGATATAGGCAGCAGGGACAGATGGGGCTAGATATTCAAATATGTGCAAAATCAGAACGAAAAAGTTTGTGCTGCATTTGCGCCCAACCTGAAGGTTGCCATATTCAGTCAAATAGTGCACCAGTGCTATCTGACTGAATATATGGCCATGTTGGTGTAGTGCTAAGGCAAGCTGTGCTGCCTCAACATGGACCCAGATCATATGCAGACTACAGAGATGTATACCCCTCCCAACTGGATAGCACCAGGAGATGAGACGCGCTATTCAGCTGTAGAATGCAAATGAGCCCATTCATCAAGGAGCTAAGGAGCCATAGGCATGCCCATTATGGGCTCATTTGCATGGGAAGTGGAGTTTTCACCCCTCCCATGGCTGTCTACCACATTAGGCATGACAGTGACCTGGTTGACCCACACCACAAATGCCCATCCTCACTATTCTAATGTACTTCCTGGTGTCTAGTGGCACCCCCATCCTCCATTCACCCATCCCACTTTGTAATGCCATGTCTTTTGTGTCTAGTGGCACCCCCTGCCTTCTGATCACCTGTTCCACTTTGTAGCATCACGTCATTTGTGTCTAGTGGTACCCCCCATCCTCTGACCACCCATCCTGCTTTGCAATACCATGTTCCTGGTGTCTCGTGCACCCCCACCATCTGATCACTCATCCCACTTTGTAGCACCATGTCACTGGTGTCTAGTGGCATTTCCCACCTTCCAATCTCTTGCCCCATTCCAGTGTTATGGTGCACCCTATGATCCTCTGGCCTTGTAATGCATATGTGGTCCCCCATGTCTGGTGGTACCCCCCCACCCACTGAATGTCTGTCACCGAAATGCTTAGGTAGTCCCTGGCATCCAGTGGTCCCCTCGACTGACAGACACCAACTGAACTGGTGAATAATGGTATGTCAGTGACCCCCTGCACTTCCCACACTCAGCACATCACACAGCCAGCCCCCCCATACCTGTGAAGGCAGTGCATTGGGAGGAGCCCGATAAGATGACCAGCACAGCCCCCCTCTCACCTCCTCAGCCAGCCACTATAGGGAGTGACAGGGAGCACACATACAGTATAATATAGGTTTGTTTTGTTGAATTTTGTTGACCTGGTAAGCCCACTGGGCCTAGAAGTCCCTTTTTCAGGGGTGACCAGGGGGAAGGGGTGATACAGATGGTAAGCAACTGAAATTGAACCAGATTAAGCTGTTGGTGGCACTTTTAGTGAATGAGGGAAATTTGGCCAGGACACCGGGTAAATTCCTAGTATACTGTACACACACTCTCCCTGTCATCCCATAAGGCAGCTGGCTGAGGAGGTGAGAAAAGGACTGTTCCAGTTGTCATATGGGGCTTCCCACTTGGTTCCACTTTCACAGGCATGGGGGGGGTGGCTGGGTGGTATGTTAAGTGCTGGCTGACTCACCATCATTCATCAGTCTAGTTTTTTTTTTTCAATTCAAAGTTTATTAACAGTTTTACAATAATACAGGAGACAGAAATGTTGAAAATGAGAAAGTGATACAACAGCATGATATATATTCTGCCTCCCCCCTCCACAGCCTCCATCCCCCCTCCCACCCACTACAACCACATCACCAAGAAACATCCCAGTCATATAACTAAGACATGTTATTAACATCACCGCAAATAGTAATTAGAGTGTGTAAGGGATCCCAGATTTGCCTATATTTCTGTTGCCTATTGTAAAGACACGCAATGGCTTTCTCCGTTCTGAGATTAGCTAGAATTTCATGAAGCCATTCCTGAAAAGATGGGCAAGTATCATCCTTCCAATGCTTGAGGACCACTTTTTTAACAGACATAGCTATCATGGAAATATGGAATCTCCTGGTGTTAACATCAATAGGGGATAAGTCCCCTAGCAGGCAGATTTCTGGGGTGAAGCAATCTTGAAGACCCAACAGGGGGTCCAATTTGGCCTTGATAGTATTCCACAAGGAGGTTACCTTTGGACATTGCCAAAAGTATGGAGAAGTGTTCCTTTGTCTTGGGAACATCTAGAACATAAATTAGAATCCAAAAGGCCCCAATTAGCAAGTTTTGGGGAGTATAGTAAAGGTTATGTAAAATATGGTATTGCATGACTCGCAGTCTATCCTATGACACAAACTTGTGGCAGTTCCACCATAACACGGGCCAATCGAAAGTATGTGGGGGGAAAAGTGAAGACCAATATCTAGTGGGACCATAGGAACCTCCAAACTGCCACAGAAAAAGGGCTTGGTATAGTTTCAAAATTACCTTGGGAGGGCTTAACAACAGAATAAGCTCTGATAAGAAGGAGAATGTGGGGGAATGGGGAAGGATATTACCCAATGTTTTAAAAAGAAGGTGTTTAAGTTGGAGAACCTTAAAGTAACTGAATACTGGGATATTAAATTTAGAATTAATCTTGGATGAGGAAAGCCATGTCCCATCATCCCCAAGGACAGTAGATAGAATCTCTTCTCCCAGTTGGGGCAACCATTTAGATGGAATTCTCCGTTTATTTATTAAGAAAGAGGGTGAATTCCATGTGGATTGAGATAGGTCCAAATGGGGTTTATAATGCAGAAAAGAGCAAAGTTGAGCGTGTATTCTTAGTGATATTGCTAGCATAGGACTTTTTAGAATGTCTTGTAAGGAAAAAATCTTGACATAAAGCAAATTCGGGAGGTCAATACCTGTGGACTGGATGAAGTCCAATTCAATTTTGAGCCAAGTCGGCCTCAGGCTACGGGGACCTGGAGTCAACCATTTAAGGTACTTCGATAAGTGACTAGCCCAGTAGTATATACCCATATGAGGAATACAGAGACCACCACTGAGTTTCTGAGCTACCAATTTATGGTACGCTAACCGGGGATGTTTGTTAGACCAAATAAAATTAGTAAATAATCTATGCATTTTCTGAAACCAGGACAATGGGATGAATGAGTTAAGAAGCGATAAAGGATAAAAGAAGTGGGGAAACATGTTCAGTTTAATTAAACTAATTCCGCCCCATAAGGAAATGGGGAGTTTTGTCCATCTATCAAGGTCCTGAGTAACGAGCTGAGTCAGGGCTTCCAGGTTCTTTTTGAACCACAAGGAGGGATTACGTGTAAGTGTTATACCAAGATATTTAAGGGAAACCGGTGACCAAGATAGACCCAGAGAAAGAATATTATGTTTAAACACCTTGTGATTGAGAGGAAAGAGAAGATTTGTTAGGGTTTAATTTATAATTCGAAAGGCTACTAAACTTAGTGATCGTAGCAAGCATAGCAGGGATAGATAAGTCGAGATGGGACAAATGAAGAAGAATATCACCTGCATGCGCAGTAACTTTAACTATTGTATTATGTATCGGTATACCTTGGATATCCGGGTTTATTAAAAGATTACAAATGAGCGGCTCTAAATAGACGTTAAATAATAAAGGGGAAAGGGGACAACCTTGTCTCATTCCAGAGTGTAAAAGAAAAGGCTCTGAGAATGCACCATTCCCTGAAATCCTGACAGAAGGAGCTTGATATAGGGCTCGGATCCAATGTAAAAATGTAGGAGGAAAATCAAATGTATAAAGAGTATGAAATAGAAAGTTCCAGTTCACAGCGTCAAATGCCTTCTCAGCATCCAGGGACACCAGAACAGCTGGATAAGAGGCATCCCTGGACTCAGAGAAGACATGGGAAAGAGTTCGAAGGTGGTTCGATTAAGACCTTCCTTTCATGAACCCAACCTGTGGCATTCCAATTAAATCAGGAAGAACCAGGGTAAGCCTATCAGCCAGGATCTTCGAGAGAATTTTAATATCCTGATTTAAAAGAGATATGGGCCTGTAACTCTGTACCTTCTCTAGGTCTTTATCAGATTTAGGGAGGAGAATGATTAGAGCTTCAAACAGGTGAGGATCAGAAGCAGCTCCAGATAGGATGTGGTGGAATAGACTATGAAGGGGCCGGGCTATCTGATCCTGGAATTTTTTGTAAAATAGTGATGAAAAGCTACCCGGTCCTGGTACCTTATCCGAAGGAAGAGCCTGTATCACTTCAATAATTTCAACTATGGAGACAGGAGAAGAAAGAAGCAACTTGTGAGCCTCCAACAAGGAGGGAAGTCAAGACTCATGGAGATATGCATCAAGGGTCTCTGGAGAAGGGGGATTGTCCATGTTACTGTATAACTGCTGATAATAATGCACAAACTCCTGTACAATCTATGAGGGTGACGATCTCAGGGAACCACCTATGTGAGACTGAACAGGTGGGATAAACCTAGCAGATTTCTGTTGCTTAATCCTTAAGGCCAACAGGCACCCAGCTTTTTCACCTTGATCTGTATAGACAGCCTTGGTGCAAATGATTGCCAGTTCGGCTTTGTCCCTCAGCAAGTCTAAGTACCTATCTTTAAGAGTAAGTAGTTTCTGCCTAGATTCCTCTGGAGTTTGAGGGGATAGCTTAGCCTCCAGGGTTCGAATTTGTGATAGTAGGGAGAGAAGCTCTGCTTCATGGGTTTTTTTCTGCTTGGTAGCTAAACTAATCAAAATCCCCCTCATATAAGCCTTAAAAGCACTCCATGTGACATCTGGCGTAATGTCTTCTGTGGCGTTAACAGTGAAGAAAAAGTCTATCTGGTCTTTAATCTGCTTGAAGATGTGTAAGTCTGTAAGCAGTTGGTCTTTTAGTTTCCAACGAGACTCTTTTTTAGGGAGGGAAAGTAAGGCTAAATGATACATCACCAGAAAATGATCAGATGAAGGACCTGGTTAGATTGAGGATGACATCACCCCTGGAAGGAGAGACTGGGATATTAATATATAATCTATGTGACAGTGCCACCCGTGGACTGGGGAAACAAAGGTATACTCCCTACTATTGGGGTGTAAAACTCTCCAAGTGTCACATAAACTACACTGATCCAATAAATCCCTAACCGCTCTCTGCGCAGGTGAGAGTCCCTTTAGTGTGGGTTCTGACCTATCTAAAAAATGGTCCAACGCCAAATTAAGATCCCCGCCCATTACTATCGGGATAGGAAGCAAGGGTAGGAGAAGAGTTATTTACTTCATAAAGAAGCTAGGGTTATCTGCGTTGGGGCCGTATATACTACAAAGCAAAAATGGCATAGAGAAGAACGTATCTTGGACCATAACATATCTACCACCAGGGTCCCTAAAAACCTGAGTGGGGGTAAAGGGAATATTCTTATTACTGTAATAATTATCATGACCCCACAACTGTTAGTAGATCCTTGGGCAGCAAAAACTTGCCCAATCTGTTGTCTCCGTAGTTGTAAAGCCTCAGCTTCTAATAGGTGGGATTCCTGTAAAAAGGTAATCTGAGATCGTAAAATATTCAAGTGTCTAAGTATTTGGTATTGTTTATGTTTCCTCCTGATCCCTTTCACATTCCAAGTAAAGAAATTAACGTCGTTAGCCATCTTGCCTTATAAAAATGAAACAGACATAAAACATATGGGTGGTGATGAAACATTTATCAAATAAACAAAATTCACTGAATACTGTTGTACAACCCCGCCTCCGAACCATTAAATGCCCACCTATCTTACTATTAACCTCCCTTACCTCCTCTTTCTCAGCTCAATCCCCTCTATTTCCTATCCAGCAAAACGTTCTGCAACTTCCCTTGTCTCCTCTACTCCCTTCCAACTCTCCATAGGTAACAAATTCCCCATTGTACAAGGGTTTCCAACTACTAATTAGTGGAGGGAGATTGAAAAACCAGTAAACACAGCATAAATGATTCCCTCTCTCCCAAAACATCCTGAAACCCTGAAAGTAAACCCCCAGGCAGTAAATCATAGAAAATCCCCCAATATCTTATACACTACTCCCCTCATGTGGTCAAAAGGAGGAACTACATAAATAATAAATTGTATACTTAAAACAATGAATTGTATTGAAAGTCCCTCTAATGCAGACCCTTCGGCTGTCAATAATAAGCAAAAAAGGAAAACAGAGTCCCACTCATCCAAAATGAGATGAGATACAATGTCCAATTCAGACAAAATAAGGCAACAAAGGAGAAGGTCGAAACCCCCAGGGAAAGGGCGACTCCCTATCGAGCCAATCTTCGGATTACACCATGATCCATCTTTTTTTAAACAAATAAAGAGAAAAGGCACTCTGCAGAGAACTATGTTCAGAAACATGATAGTCCCCCAAGTCCAAAACACCCATTGCAATCTGCAGTATTACGGGACCAGGGACAGACTGAATCTCACAACCCAGGGCCACTTACTTGACACGTTGCTTCTTATGGAGCTTACCATGACTTCCAAACACTTCAGGTGCCCCGAAACAGATCCAGAAGAGCCGCCTTGAGACCTGAGCTAGATGCTTCCACCTCCTCAAAGGAAAACCAGGTCCCCGAAACCAAAACTTGCAGCTTAGCAGAATAAATCATTCGGAACCGGAGACCCGCTTCGATGATCTTGGATACAAGAGGATGAAAGGCTTGTCTATGCTGCTGGATTGTATGAGGGAGGTCCTGGGTCACTCAGAACTAATTTCCTTCCCACTGGAGATCCTGAACATCACAAATTTTAATTAAAAAAATGCTGCCTTTCCTGGTAGTTCAGGAATCGGAGAGTCAACGGTCTAGGAGGTGTGCCAGGTCGGGGCATAGGTCACAGGGCTCTATGCACCCTTTCGATAATGTGATTGGAGCCATATGGGGAAGGGCCAGCCACCTTTTCAACCAGCTTCTGGACAAATAAGTCAGCATTGGGTCCCTTTTCCAACTCTGGGAGCCCGATGATGACAACGTTATTCCACCGGCTGCGCCCCTCTAAATCTTCGATCTTCTGCTCCATTTTAGTGAGTTTCTGGCACAGTCTGACAACCTCTGACTCAGTTATGTCTGCCCGCTTTTCCAAAGAGACCACCCTGGCCTCATTGTCCGTTACTCTCCTTGCTGTGTCTTCCATGGCTACTGACACGGACTTGATTTCAGTGGCCATACTACGTAGTTCATCCTGGAACGGATGAAATTCAGCGAGGAAGTCTGCAAGCGTAAGCGGTTCCAGCTCTGTTTTGGCAGTGGAGTGTACTGTTGCAGTTGAGGTGCCGTGAGCCCTCTGCTTTTTCGGGGCCTTCTCAGGCGTTATTGGAGGTGTGTGCCAAGGCCCTGCTTTCTTCATTTCTACCTCCATACTGCTTGGAAAACTCCTTACTTGATGCACTGTAGGTAAGAAGGAGTTAGGGATTGATAAACAGATCCAGTTACTGAGAAAAGGGGACTTTAAATGTAGTTTTAATGCTAGGAGGGTCGGAGCTCAGGAGAAAGCATCTTCTAGGCAGGTTGCATCACGTGTCTCCTCCCCCTTTGCCATTCTCATCAGTCTAGTTTGTGACCAGCAGTTAGGGGGATCCACTGGACACCAGGGACTGCCTAAGCATTTTGGTGACAGGTGTTCAGGGGGATGGGGGTACCACTAGGCACCAGGGACTATGTATGCATTACAGGGCCACATGGTTGGAGAGTCAGGAGGGCCCCTAGACACCAGGGCACTATGTCACAAGAACAGGGTGGGTGATTGGAGGGTGGGGGGGTACCACTAGACACCAGGGAGGTCATGTTACCCACCAGGGTAGGTGATCAGAGTGTGTGGTGTGCCATTAGATACAAAGGAGAATGTGCTATCTACCAGAGTGGGTGATCAGAGGGGGGTGCCATTAGACACCAGAGAGGATGGGTTACCTGGGGGGGGTGAGTGATCAAAGGTGGAAGGTGCCACTGGACACCTGAGAGGATGAGTTAACTACCAGGGTGGGTGATTGGAGGTTGGAGGGTGCCACTAGACACCAGGAAGTTAATTGTTTCACTGGGATGGGATTTGGGAGTGGGGGGGGCGGGAGGCTGCAGAACCGCCATCCCACAACCAGGGCCTTATACCCCGTTAAGACTAGGTTTGCAAAGGCAGTAAATAACACAAGTTTGGGTGGCATTTACCACTGGTGCAAACCTGTGAATTTGTTACTGCACCTGTATGCAAGGGAGACCTCTTATTTGCATGGGCGCAGCAGTATGTTAGCCAATAGTTAATAAAACAGTTACAATATACTTATTAATGTGCACTGTGCTCCTTTTTGATTTTTTTCAAGCTAATTTTCCAATTGCACAGCGACACTTCTCTAAACCATGTAGAGCACTGCTTTGTGTTTGTTCTGTTATGGTCAGGCCAGTGTCTCGTTTCCATGCTGCTCAGGGTTTGGGTCAGTTTAAGTTACATACACCAGTCCCATTTGGTTTTACCATTTTTTTTTTAAACAAATCTTTATTCATTTTCTGGACAAAAGACAGACATACAGATACCTGGGCAACCCAGGGTACACAGTCCAAAACTGACTGTGTGAACTATATACTGCCCAACTATATACACATACAGCAGGTAGCACCACCCCCTCAAATAGATCCTGTCTCCTCTATATCATAAAATAAAATAGTGGGTCTGCATAAGAAGTTAAACCCCCTCCTATTAACCCCGATATCAACACTCATGCAGCCCAACAGACAATCTCTGTCCACAACCTCCTCTTAGGGAGCATTCCTTCCATGAGGTGGCGCCCCTCTGTGCCCCCTGGAGAGAGAGAGAGAGAGAGTCCCCATCCCCATCCCCCCATACAAGCAGGCAGACCCCTGACAGCAAGCTGTTATCCTTATCTATAGACCATAGCCTTTCAAAGATAGTCGCAAAACATTCATTTGAGTCACTCTAATGCCACAGGTAACTATTTCCCACTCCAGCAAAGCTTCCTTCCGCTAATCACAATCCGACAGACAGGCCTGTGTTTGGATATTTGTACCCTGCTGCGAATATATCACATCTAATGCTGCCCATCTTTTAGCATATAGCCCTTTTCTTCCCTCCGAATATAGATGCCTCTTTATTCTACCCAGAGCCCCCATGAGATCTCTCACCCACTGTTCATAGACATAAGCTTGGTCATCTTTCCAATGTTGTAACAGAAAAGATTTAACTACCACTGCCATCAAGGAGAGATGATATTTAGGTATAACATCAGAAATTTGCGAGAAATCCCCTAGAACACATATCTTGTGTTATAAAGTCCGAATAATCCAGCATTGAGTCCATATGCTTTTTAATTTCCTCCCAGAGGGGCGATATTTTACTACAACCCCACAAGACGTGCAGGAGATCTCCTCTTCCCATTTCACACCTGAAACACAGGTCTGTCTGTCTAAGGTTTCTATCACATAGTTTCACAGGGGTAAAGTACATATTAGATACAATAAAAAATGCATACTCTTGTATTTAGGTATACCCATATACTTGCTATTTTTCCAAATATTATCCCAAGCGAGGCTTTGAGGAGCCATCGCTTTATCCCAATATAAGACTCTTATAGGAAAATTCGGACTAAGAAAGTCCAGGAGCACTTTATATATTTGTGAGAAGGAGTTGGATTTCGGGTCAACATCTTTTAGCATATCCCATGTAAAGGAACGGTCTATAAGACCCCCTAACCTCTTCAGCACCCGCTCCAACATTCGTGTAAGCTGCAACCTTCGAAAAAAGGGCATTCCTTCACATCAGGTCAGAAGGACCACCCTCTTATCCTGAATAACATCCCTTAGCTTCAGGCCTGATACCTGATTAGACCACCTCATACTGATTACTTGACCCCCAATGACTAGATTGGGATTACCCAACAAAGGTTGCTCTTGGGCCCTCATTTGATCCTTCCTCTGTACCGGAGTAAGAAATGACCACCAAGCTTCCGCCGCTTTTAAAATTGGGTTCCCAAACCCTCTTTTAAGACCTTTACCTATATTGGCATACAGCGGTGCCTCCGGAGAGAGGCTGGCATCTTTTAACATTTGTTTCTCTATTTGTAGCCAAGTTGGAGTGTAGGTCTCCTCCTCCGAATTTCTACCCCATCGAGTCATCAACCCCAGCTGTCCCATCACATAATATACATGGAGATCTGGCAACTTGATCCCTCCCAGTGTATATGGTAAATGCAGAACATTGTACTTTTTCCTAGGGGGTTTGGCATTCCATAAAAATTCTGAGAGTAGCTTCCTAATTATATTGAACCATATTTTGGGGATACTATATGGGGCTAGGTACACCGGATATAACAACCTAGGTAATAAATTCATCTTAATAAGACCCAGTCTAGCCATAAAGTTCAAGGGAAGTTTATTCCATCTCACTAAATCCCCCCAATAGCTGATATGGTCCCCTCCATGTTTGTTTCGGCCCCCAGCTCGATATTCGCTGTAATCCAGATACCCAGATATTTGATCTTATCTGTCATCCATTGAACTCACAGTGGTGCTAAATCTGCCCTATAAACATACGGCATCAAAGGGAGGATTTGAGTCTTAGTCAAGTTTAATTTATAATTTGAAACTTTAGAGAATCGCCTAGTAATTCTTTTATTCTCTCGAAACCAGATGCTGGATCTTGTAGATGTAGAAGTACATCGTCTGCAAAAACTGAAAACTTTAACTCCCTCCCCACTATCTCAATCCCCTTTATATGCCTGTCCATATTAGTTGCTTTCAACAGGGGCTCTAAATAAATGTTAAATGATATTGGAGAGAGAGGGCATCCCTGTCGGGTCCCATTTTCCAGCTGAATTTCCTGTGAAACATAGCCGTTACACAAAACCCTGGCCGTCGGAACGGCATATAGGTTTTTGATACCTCTAAGCAGGCCCTCCGGGAAGCCCATCCTCTCCATTGTAGCAAAAAGGAAATGGTGGGAGGCCCTGTCAAAGGCCTTTTCAGCATCTAAAGATATCAGGGCTAGGGGTAGTTGAGAATCGGGTGCGAGATTCAAGATATGATGTAACTTCCTCAAAGCATCATGTGCACACCTCCCTGGCATAAATCCCACTTGTTCCTGACTAATTAATCTAGGAGCAATCTACCATATTCTGTTGGCCAGGATTCTTGTGAGGATCTTAATGTCCTGATTCATTAAGGCTATAGGCCTGTTATTACCAGGCACATCCCTAGGCTTATCTGGTTTGGGAATTAATGTAATATACGCCTGGTATAATGGAGGATGAGACACTCCTTCCTGCATTATAGTATTAAAGAATTCTTGAAGCATGGGTAGTATAGTATGAATATGGGCCTGGTAAAACTTAGCCGTGAGACCATCTGGTCCCGGAGTTTTACCAGCGGGCAGAGATTGCACCACTTCAATGACCTCCATTACGCCTATAGGAGCCGCTAACTCCCTAGCCTGAGTTGGGTCCAGAATAGGTTAGGGAACTCCCTCCAAGAAAGTCCAGATTTCGTTCTCCCCAGCAGAGTTCCTAATCTGGTATAATTCTTTAAAATATGACGCGAATACGTCCACCATTTCCTGAGGATCCGTTGTGAGCTTCCCCTCGTACTGTACAGAAGTCACCGTTCTACTCGCTTCCCACTCCTTAACTCTGGATGCTAATAAACGTCCAGGAACATCTCCTTGCAATAAATATTTGGCTTTAATCTTTTCCAACCAAAATTCTACTTTGCCATAAACAATATCTGCCAGTTCCCCTCTCAAACTCTTAAGTTCCACATCAATTTCCTCTGAGGACCCTTCCAGCGGCGTCAGCGAGTTAATTGTCCCCAGAATAAATTCCTCCTTTGCCTTCCTCTGTCTATTTCTTTGTGCTGCCAAACCCTGGGCTACTCCTGCATACAACACCTTACAAGTTGGCCATGCCAACTTTTTGTTTTGCAACGTGGGTAGTTGTTGCTGCACAATCTCTAATAGTGCTTCCTCAAGCTTGTCCCGCATTGAGGTCTCCATCAATAAGGAGTCATTCAGTCTCCACCGATACTGTCTGGGAGGGCCAGGTCTTGGTTCCCAGATCAACTGGATCGGGGAGTGGTCCGAAATAATTCTACCTCCCGTTGTCACATCCCTAATCTCCTTGAGTGTCTCCCTGTTTACCAGAAAAAAGTCAATTCGAGATTGGCTCTTATTGGCTGTTGAGTAGAATGTCATATTATTGCCCCCAGTGGAATGGATCCGAATTGGATCTACCAACACCGCAACCTTGAGTAACCTATTTAGGGCAATCTGAGCCTTAGTTAGAGGACCTCTGCTAGGTGATATCCTATCCTCCTGGTTGTTAAAATAAGTATTCCAGTCCCCTGCCAGAATAAGTGAATGCACAGAAAAAACAACTATATCCCTCTCTATTGAGGCAAAGAATTCCGGGTTAGAGGGCATTGGCCCATAGATGGAAGCAACCAAAATTGCCTTACCAAACAATAAGCCTGAGAGATAGATCCCTCTACCGTCCTCCCTTGCAACCACTTGCTGTACCTTATATGGGCAGGTTTTCTTTATTAATATCGCCACCCCCCTGAAGCCCTTTCTTTGCCTACCCCATAAACTTATCCCACCCACAATCGCTTGAGGCCACTCAGATCCTCCATCAATAGATGTGTCTCTTGTAAAGCAGCAATATGAGCCCCCATTTGATCAATATGTCTCAGAATTACCATTCTTTTACGTCTTCTCCGAGTCCTTTGATATTCCAAGAAATTATTTTAACACCCGACATGGACAAACCTCAAAATTATTTTGATTAAGTCATCCCTCTGACCGCTTTTAAGGTCTGCCTCCCTCCCTCTTACTATAGTGGACTCTCTCTCTTTCCAGTTCCCCCTAAACCTCCCTGCCCCTGATCCCTAGATCGTCCTCCTACCAAATATTGGATCATGGATGAACCCCTTCTTGTGCTACCCCCCAGCCCCACCCTTAAGAGAGCAGCTCCAGGATCTAGCCTGTAACCAAGAAAAAATCTACTATGTGGCTACCTTTCACCCCTAAAATCCCCCTTTCCTCCTGTCTCGTCATACCTCTCCCCTCCTCCATACCTCCTATGTATAAGTTGGAGACTACCTTTAGGTTCTATGCAGAGAAAGTTATCTAATCTCCTCCAGACTCCCACGTGATGATAGGTTATGATACCTATACATCTCTCCCTTCATTATTTCCCTGCCAATTGGGGAGTCCCTCCTACTTTCTAGAGCCTACCAGGGAGCCCTTAAGCCTTGGTAACTTTCCACATGCGCTCCACATAACGCTGCCATAGTATCCTGCAATGAAATATTGTATAGATTACATCGCCTTAAAGCGCAGTATAGATCAGCGCCCAGGAGACAGAACGCTGTCTGGTGGCAGTACAGGCCGATACCTGCCACAGTTAGTTTTATGGACACTCTGCCTGCATCTTATTTCAACTCCCATGGGCCACTCGAAGCTGAGGGAGACTAGATCTACTTCAGAGAGCATCTGTAAAAATAGCTCATGTTGCTCTCCTCTCTCTAGGTTCCCGAAATTCAAGAATGACTACAGCCATTTTTATGCTCACTTAGCGAGCTATATCCAAGCCCCCCTCTTCTAAATACTGATGGATTTGCTAGACCCCGCAGTCCGCCACCTCACATTCACTCACTTATTGCCCCTTTAGTGTGTTGCCCCCCCTGCTTACCTAACTACCAGCCCTCGCTCCCTACCCATTTACCTTCCTCTCTTCACCCCCGTGAACTATTCCCCCCAGTCGCCCCTTCAACTCCAGTCCCCTATCACCCCACCCCCTCTTCTTGAATATTTAGTTTCTGCCCTATTCAACCCTTCCAGTTCTAAATTGAAATCATTCTTTCCTCCCCGTAGAAAACCCTCGAAAACCCATCTGTCTTAATAGACCCCTTTTAGCCCCAACCTGTGTAACCATACACCGAGCAATTCGAGTAACAGAATAAATTTAACAAGTCCTTTCATTCTCCAAAGTCCCAGTCATTCCAATCAAAGCAGCCCCCTCTTCGTCTGGAGCAATTCAGGTCAGTGACTTAAATAACTAGGCGGGAGCTCCGACCGTAACCCTTCTAAAGTGTCCTTTGCTGATAAAAATCTCTTCTCCCCGGTTTGGAGTCACACTAGCAGCGTTGCGGGATATTGCAAACGAAACTTGATTCCTGCAAGATATAGCTTCTTCTTAATCTCAGAGTATTCCTTCTGCTTCGCTCTAACCGTGGGTATTTGATCTTGAAACAGCCAGAGAGAAGTGCCATTCCATTGTAGTGATTTCTTTTGTCTGGCCATGAACAACACATGGGATTTTTACTTATAATTGAGAAAGCGCATAATAATTACCCGAGGTCTTGTCCCCGGTGGTGGCGTCTCTCTTAATGCCCTGTGCGCTCTCTCCAAATGATACGCTTCCCCATATGGAGTAGGGACAAGCAGCTTAAGCAGCATGTCTTGCATAAAGGAAACACAGTCCAACCCTTCAGCCCTCTCTGGTAGCCCTGCCAGTATCAAGTTATTCCTCCCACTCCTCGATTCTTGATCCTCTATTCTCTCTTCGAGCTTGTTGACCTGTTTTCCAACCACGACTAATTCCTGTTCAATCGTCGACACTTTCCTTTCCTGAGAGGAGATCCAAACCTCTGCGTCCCCCATTCTCTGTGCCAGTGATTGCAGCGCCGGTTTCGCTGCTGCAAAATCAATTACAAGCCCCTGTAACATTTGCTTGATTTCCTGTATATCTTCAGTAGCCGGGTAGACACCTCCTTCCTTTCTTGCCACGTCCTCCTGCTCGTTGGGGGTAGGAGATTGGGGCTTCAGTCTCTTAGTAGTGGGTGATCTCCCTGCAAGAGACTCCACCACTTCAGCTTCCATCCCGGTGCTGTGAAGCGGCCTAGTACTATGGCCAAGCACTCGCGATCTGGAGGGTCGCCTCGCTTTCTTTACTCTCGATCTTGCAGCAACTCCACCAAAATTCAAGCCCACAGCACCTCACCAGCTGAATGTACATATTTTAATACAATTCAGACCGGTCCCGGAAAACTTAAAACCTTTTGTTTATTGTAGGGCCTCGGAGCAGCACAGAAGACGTCTTCTCCGACTTAGCTCATCACATGATCCCAAGATCTGGTTTTAACTTTTGAATTGGTCACAGGAGTAAGGTTATCTGAGCCAGATCTTGCATATTTAGCTGCTAAGAACTAAGGCCCAGATATTCAAAAGGGTTGCACATGGCGCAGCAGTGTTGCACCATGCTCAATCCACTGATGCGCCCCAGCACGATATTCAAAAGGGGAAAGTGCGCCGCACAAATCCCGATGCGCTGGAGCACATCAGTAATGTATGCAGGTGCAGGTAGGGGAAGCATGCCTATGCATACTCTGCACAGCTCGATATTCAGTCCGGGATGTGCGGAACCATGCATGTGCAACGCCTACCAGTGCCAGCACAAAGTTACGCCAAAAAAAAAAAGGAGCAAGGACTGGCCACCCACAGGTGAGCTGCCATATTGCAGGACGCAACACATCAGCTGCCACCTGTGGGTGGCCACCTGAGCTTCGGCTGCACTTCCGTGGTGGTGGCCCCCCCATGCCCGATTGCAGGCATCAGTAGAAATAGAGAACCCCCAAATCCCTTGTGGTCCAGTGGACCTGCCTGCCTGATCGCAGCTTCAGTAGAATAAAATAAGATCCCTAATATCCCTGGTGGTCCAGTGGACTGCTGCCCACCCGATCGCGGGCTTCTGTGAATTAAATAAAATCCCTAATATCCCTGGTGGTACAGTGGACCACTGCCCGCCCGATCGCAGGCTTCAGTAGAATAAAATAAGATCCCTAATATCCCTGGTGGTCCAGTGGACTGCTGCCCACCCAATCACGGGCTTCTGTGAATTAAATAAAATCCCTAATATCCCTGGTGGTCCAGTGGACCGCTGCTCGCCCGATTGCCGGCTTCTGTGAATTAAATAAAATCCCCAATATCCCTGGTGGTCCAGTGGACTGCTGCCCGCCCGATCACGGGCTTCTGTGAATTAAATAAAATCCCTAATATCCCTGGTGGTCCAGTGGACTGCTGCCTGCCTGATTGTGGGCTTCAGTAGAATAAAATAAGATCCTTAATATCCCTGGTGGTCCAGTGGAATGCTGCCTGCCCGATCGCGGGCTTCTGTGAATTAAATAAAATCCCTAATGTCCCTGGTGGTCCAGTGGACCTGACTGCCCGATTGTGGGCTGAAGTAGAATATAATAAGCTCCCTAATAACCTTGGTGGTCCAGTGGACCTGACTGCCTGATCATGGGCTGAAGTAGAATATAATAAGATCCCTAATAACCCTGGTGGTCCAGTGGACCTGACTGCCCGATCGTGGGCTGAAGTAGAACATAATAAGATCCCTAATAACCCTGGTGGTCCAGTGGACTTGACTGCCCGATCGCGGGCTGAAGTAGAACATAATAAGATCCCTAATAACCCTGGTGGTCCAGTGGACCTGACTGCCCGATCACGGGCTGAAGTAGAATATAATAAGATCCCTTATAACCCTGGTGGTCCAGTGGACCTGACTGCCCGATCGCGGGCTGAAATAGAATATAATAAGATCCCTAATAACCCTGGTGGTCCAGTGGACATGACTACCCGATCGCGGGCTGAAGTAGAATATAATAAAATCCCTAATAACCCTGGTGGTCCAGTGGACCTGACTGCCTGATCGCAGGCTGAAGTAGAATATAATAAAATTCCTAATAACCCTGGTGGTCCAGTGGGCCTGATTGCCTGATCGCGGGCTTCAGTAGAGTATAAAAAATTCCTAATAAACCTGGTGATCCAGTGGACCTGACTGCCCAACCGTGGGCTGAAGTAGAACATAATAAGATCCCTAATAACCCTGGTGGTCCAGTGGACCTGACTACCCGATCGCGGGCTGAAGTAGAATATAATAAAATCCCTAATAACCCTGGTGGTCCAGTGGACCTGACTGCCCAATCGCGGACTGAAGTAGAATATAATAAAATCCTTAATAACCCTGGTGGTCCAGTGGACTTGACTGCCTGATCGCGGGCTGAAGTAGAATATAATAAAATTCCTAATAATCCTGTTGGTCCAGTGGATCTGACTGCCCAATCGCAGGCTGATGTAGAATTAGAAGAAACCCATCATCCCTGGTGGTCAGTGGACCCCCCCTCGCCACCTGCCCACTGATTCCCACTGCCCCGCTCCTCCCCGGTCAGTGGCGGGCAGCAGCACCCCACCCGCCTGCCGCCCCGCCGTCCGTCGACTGACACCATCGGCAGGGCTGTACACCCATTGGTCCACAGCGTGAGCCAATGGGTGTGCAGCCCTTTCCATACTACACATTCAGATATGTGAATGGGATCCATTCACATATCTGAATGTGTAGTAGTATAGCTGCACGCCCATTGGCTCACACTGTGGACCAATGGCGAAGCCCCACTGATGGTGTCAGTCGGTGGGTGGCTGGATGGCAGGTGGGTGGGGTTCTGCTGCCCACAGCTGAGCAGGGAGCCAGTGGGGCGGTGGGGATCAGTGGGCGGGTTGGGAGGAGGGTCCACTGGACCACCAGGAATGATGGGTTTCTTCTAATTCTACTTCAGCCCGCAATCGGGCAGTCAGGTCCACTGGACCACCAGGGTTATTAGGGATTTTATTATATTCTACTTCAGCCCACGATTGGGCAGTCAGGTCCACTGGGCCACCAGGGTTATAAGGGATCTTATATTCTACTTCAGCCCATGATCGGGCAGTCAGGTCCACTGGACCACCAGGGTTATTAGGGATCTTATTATATTCTACTTCAGCCCACGATTGGGCAGTCAGGTCCACTGGACCACCAGGGTTATTAGGGATCTTATTATATTCTACTTCAGCCCACGATCAGGCAGTCAGGTCCACTGGGCCACCAGAGATATTAGGGATTTTATTTAATTCACAGAAGCAGGCGATCGGGTGGGCAGCAGTCCACTGGACCACCAGGGATATTAGGGAGTTTATTTAATTCACAGAAGCCTGCGATTGGGCTGGCAGCAGTTCACTGGACCACCAGGGATATTAGGGATCTTATTTTATTCTACTGAAGTCCACGATCGGGCAGGCAGCGGTCCACTGGACCACCAGGGATATTAGGGATGTTATTATATTCTACTTCAGCCTGCGATTTAGCTGTGGGGCACAGTGCCACGCTGCAGGGGGCGTCGGTCTCCGACGGCTGCTGCCTGGCAGGGCTCCAGGCACAAATCATTGGGGATCAGCGCACCTGCATGCAAATGGGGCCATAATGACATGCAAATGGCCCCATATGTGCCTTGCATACATTATGGCCCCATTTGCACGTCAGCTTTTGAATATCGTGGTTCCTGCGCCTTGCACAATGAAACTTGTGTTAGCGCATCCCCATGCTCCACCCTGGCCACTGGTGCTGGTGTAGTGCCACTGTGCTATGCGCACTGTGGGTGGCCAGGGTGTGATATTCAATGCTGCTGAGCCATGGCGCAGCTCTGTTGAATATCACCCAGTCCATGCTCCTCCACAGTCAAATTGAGCTTTGCCTGGACTTGTGCCACAGCCTGGTGCAGTTTGAATATCTGGGCCTTAGAGTTTATCAGGTTTGGATTACTCTGTTATCTCTCAGTGCCTAGCCAGGCAGGGGATGAGTGAGACAGACAGACCCTCCAATAACGAGATCAATAAAAACTCAGCTGACACACAAGAATCCTGCTTAAAGTCACAACAAGAGAGGATTAGGAGACACCAGTTAAAGAGACCACAGCCTTTGTCTGGTAGTCCCCCAATTCTCCCTCTTCTCAAATCAAGACACACACACACACACACACACACACACACACACACACAGACCATGGAGGAAATGGCCACAGCCATGTGTTTATTAATATATTGCATAACAATTAATTAAACAGTGTGCACTGCCGGGAGGATGCACAGTACTTCTGGCACCCGCACACCTGCCCTCCAATTTCAGCCACCTCAGGTGTGTGTGAAGTACCTCCAGTGGCCTCTGGGGAGGTCATATGGCCAAGGCCCCTGTGGCCACCTCCCCTGTCTGGTGCTGCTGTCCCTGCAGTATGCACTGATGAGATTAAACCATGACCCCCCATTTGGGTCTGAGTCTTGCAGTCTCCTGTCCTCATGCCGGCTGGGTGCAGTGAGTCCTTTGGTAGAATTCGCCTAGTCCCCCCTTCTTTAGCCACTACCTTTGGTCTGTGCTCCTCCCGAGCCAACACAGGCTGGACCCCATCCGAGCTCCCCAAGCCGCATGCACAATTTGTTTCTCCAAGACCCATCTGAAAGACTTCAATATACTATCCAAACCTTCATCTTGCACTTGCCCTTTTTTCCCCTAATAACATGCACTGGTGGGAGGCATATATTTTCTCATGTCTCACTACTGCAACCCCCCCACAGACTCCATAAAGACTCTCATCTTCTGATTAACTCTCATGCAAGCTCTGTTCAACGCTGCCATGTCATTTGCATGCAGCAAGTACTCCCTCATCAACAAATGCGACCAGATGAGAACTATATGGGGTCACCAGACTCTAATGGAATGTAGATCTACTTTCATCACCAGCAGCAGGTTTGCCCTCTTTCTGTGTCCCAGGATCCCCCCTCCTAGGTATATCAGTAAGATGTCTGGGCTCCTCCACCTGCCAGCCTCCTCCTGCAGCAATGGGAACAACCCTCCCCAGCGCATGCCCTTCCTGCCAAACCACAGAATTTGTGCTGCATATCGTGACATCAACAGATCGCTCCCCCCGACTGGCTGCTCTCCTCGCTGCCCAGTACATGAAGGAATGCCCACAAATCCATATGCTTCTGGAACTGTCCGAGGGACCTGCAGCAGACAAACATAACATTACTGCAAATGAGGTTGGACATAGCGTAAGAATGCCTGGGACTTCCATCGCCCTGAGGCCTGTATCTCCTCATCCAATAAGCCCCGGCTTCTGGCATTCATTGCTGCTTCTATCCAAAAGGAATGGGTGCCAAACTCTTGATTGTCCAGTCCCACCTGCTGAATGGCCCTTTTCAGAATATATCAAAACTGGTACGTTGTTACTGGTCTGCCATCCGCATGATGGAAAAAGGCCTTCCCTTTTTGCAGGCAGGACGTTTGGTACATCTCAATCTTGTCCGCCACATGCCATGAGGACTTATTTGGGGCTTTCAACAAGCACCAGTGTCCTGCCCCCTTTTGCTCCATCTTGGTTTTCATCAGTCAGACATATATGCTCTCCAACAAGGACACCACATCTGCCGATAGCAGGCTAGGTGTGCCCAATGTCACTGTCAGCTGGGTCAGTTTGGAAACCCTGAACGTCCCACAAAAGGCCATCAGGAACAATGTCTCAAACAGCCATGCCTCATAACTACTTGAGCAAACCAAAGGCAATGCTGCCCAAATGAGGGCCAAAATCATCAGGGTAATGGGATGCTTCTCATCCAGGTGAATGTCTACCAACCTCCACCATCCCTCCAGCACTTTCCTCACATTAAAGCCCCTGGTGTTATCAATGAATCCCGTCACCTTGGTTAGCCAAGACAGTCCTGAAAGATGGTGTTGCACTGTCCACAGCAACAGTCCCTCCCTTTTAGCCCACATTATGTATATGCATAACTGAGCCACTGGAACTGGCCAAGCATCTGCCCATCCGGCTGCTTCTTGCGCCACAATGTAGTATTTGACCCCCTAACAATAGGCCTCCCTTGTCCATGGTGCAATGGAATTACCTATGCATCTCCAAGTCTCCTGGTCACCACCTCCTACAGGAAAGGTGGTACTATCTGCGGCTCCTGTTCTGCTGCTGGAGCCAACTCCTTGAATCTCTGCCACTGTGAACAAGATAAAGCATTGGCAATTTCTTGGTCAACACCTGCTACATGAGCCACTCTGAAGTGACTGTTCAAGAGCATACGTTTTAAGACAAAGACTCACATCAAATCCTTGAAAGATCCCTTTCGGGCCCAATTGGTGGTTAATGGTATGCACCACATCCATGTTGTCAGACCTGAAGTGCACTTTCTTGTTCTTCAGCCTTGTTCCCCAAATGCAGAATGCCACCACCACTGGAAAGAATTCTAGTAACGTGATCTGTCTGCCCAACCCTGCTGCCATCCACTGAGCTGGCCATTGCTCTGCACACCACTCACCATGGAAGTATGCTCCAAATCTGAGCCCTCCCACAGCATCTGTATACAACTCCAGAGGCTGGTTGACCCTGGAATCCTGCCACATGGCTATCCTGTTAAATTGGTCCAGGAACATATGCCAGACTTGAAAGTCCTCCCAAAACTCCTCGGTGACCCGGATCCAGTGGAGACATTTTGTGAAGCCCTTGTCTCTCTTTGCCAGCCACCTCATGAATGTTTTTTCAGTGGGGATGACCCTACAGGCAAAGTTAAGGTGACTGACCAACTGCTGCATGTCCCAAGTGTAACCTTCTTGGCCCGCTCTGCTTTATGCAGAAGACCCTGTACGAACTCCAATCTGTCAGTGGGCAACCAGCATTGCTGTCCCTCTGTATTGATTTCAATGCCTTAGAAGGTCATCACTGTCTCCAGGGGCTCTACCTTGCCTGGAGCTAATGGCACTCTAAAATCTCGGCACATGTTCTCAAAGACCGCCAAGGTCATCCCACAAATCTGGGACCTGGCCAGCCCTACAAACAGAAAATCATCGAGGTAGTGAACGATGGCCTCATTCTTAGCCACCTGCACTGCAACCCAATGCAGAAAGGGCTAAACTGTTTGAAAATGGTGCACGCTACCACGCATCCCATTGGCATGCAGTTGTCAACATAGTACCTCCCCTTGAACTTCACGCCTAAGAGGACTCTGTCCTCAGGAGGTACTGGTAGCAGTCTGAAGGATGATTCAATGTCTGCCTTTGCCAACTGTACACCTGGCTGGCCAATTTAACTACCTCAATCACCCTGTGAAATGATTCATATTGCACCGAGATTTACAATGAATCTATGTAATTGTTGACGAGTCCTCTTCCGGGTATAACAGATTGTTGATCAATCTGAACTGCACTGGCATTTTTGTTGGGCACCAGACTGATTGGAGACACTCTCAAATTGTTCCAAGGAGACAATGTGAATGGCCCATTTACCCACCTCAGCTGTCTTTCTTTTTTCAGCTAATCCTGGACTACTTGCAGATGATCAATGGTGGACTTCAAGTTCTTGGCCTCGTAACCCTGCCTGGGGCCCAAGTACAGAATCCTAAAGCCCTTGAAAAACCCGTCATCCAGCAAGTGGGCAGCTACTCTGTCCAGGCACTGGTCCAGCCAAGGCTTAGTCTCTTTGTCTCACACCAGGGTGGGCAGTTTTCCCACCTTGCGGTCTGGGCAGCTTACCTCATACACTGTGAAAGCCCCTCAAGCCAAGTGCAGGGATGAGACCCGCAGAAAGGGGTGCAGATGGTTGCATGCCATACATGCATGGTGAAACTTGCAACTGGTCCTGGTGCATGTTCCTTGGTTGTAGGTGTAGCACATCTGCTGAGTGGACCCTTCAGGCTGCTGTGATGTGGACACCTTGATGGGCAGACCACTGTCCGTATGCATCACACCCCCCGCCTTGCATGACGTCCACTAAGAGGGGTATGTCTGTTTTCCTCCAACCAAGGGTGGTGTCTACCCACCTCATCTAAAGGAAATTTTCATCGTAATCAAGCCACATGGTACCTCTGTTGTGTCTGTGCATTAATGAGATGTGGTGCATGTAACTGAATAATTCCACACCCTGCTTCTCATCTGCCTGAAGAATGGTCATGGCATATACTGCAAATGCCACAATCCAGTTCTCACACATCCAAAGGATCTTGCCTTTCTTTTTTCTTGGTCCTCTCCTTTCTCCTTCATACCCTCATCCATGTCTGCTGGCTGATTTAGGAGGGAAAAAATGTCCACATATTCCCGGTTCCTGATTTGCTGCCTTACCTTATCCATCAGATGTGTCCCCACTGTCAAGTCGAGCCATGTGTAAGGGTTCACTACTGGTGAAGCCGCTGGACTCACAGAGTTCTCTTTTCTTGCTGAGGGACTGGGTTCCGTCACTGTCCCTGTGACTGTTTGATTCTTACCCTCCGCGACCAAATCAGCCACCACCTCAATGAGTTGCACAAGCCGCTCATCTATCAACGCCCATGAGAGGCCCCCTGCCCAACACACCACAGGCAGTTCTTCCTCTGTCTCCTGCTGCTCTGCCAGTGGCCCCATGCCCCTGGAGGGCTCTTGA
The DNA here is from genome assembly GCA_016271365.2 of Neoceratodus forsteri. Taxonomy (NCBI): domain Eukaryota; kingdom Metazoa; phylum Chordata; order Ceratodontiformes; family Ceratodontidae; genus Neoceratodus; species Neoceratodus forsteri. The sequence continues at coordinate 1,843,358,188 of CM057449.1, forward strand.
ACCATTGGCAGTTGGGCTTCTATGACTGCTGAGGACTGTCCCTCATCTGACCCCTCTCCATCACTGTCAGACTCCTCACCCCTCACCATCCCCAGCACTTGTCTCACAGCCTTGATGCCTACCCATGACCCACTAGGCTGTGTCTTGCCTACTGCATGTGTCACTTTTGCCAGTGGCAACCTCTTTTCTTTGGCTGACCTCTTCTTCGGTGCTATCTCGGTGGATGTTGATGGGCTTTCTACTTCATCCAAGCAGGCCTCCAGCCATGTCGCTCCTTTTTCTGCTATAACTGCAAAAGCTGTTCTTCCACAGCCACCAATGCCTTTGATGAGTGGTTCTTCTGATGGCTTGTCATCTTCCTGAAATGATAACTAAGACCCAGACCTTCTCCTTCTATGGGTCGGGGGGGGGGCGGAGCAGCAAGATGGCTACAGTGCCGCTCTGCTCTCTGCAGCTTAGATTTTGTTCCTCGTTTCCCAATTGCTAAGAATTTCAAGCTATCCTTTTAAGAATGAAACCTATGTTATTTTTATTTACCTCTCCAGGATGTGCTGCCTTTTGCAATTCTAAAAGTGAAACTTGGCTTTTTACAGTCATGTTGGCCGTTCGTTGATCTGGCGTTTTGTACTTGCCGAACTGAAGGCAGAGAAGTGGACGCTGCTTTGTTTCACATGGCTTTGCTTTATTCTTTTCAGAAGATATTGGGTTTAAATATGGAGATTTTTTTAGTTAAAGATATGCCTTATGTTTTTGTATTTATAAAATCTCCTAATTGCTGGAAAATCTTAAAGACCACTACCTAGTTTTATTTTATTTGGCATCTTGTTCTGATAATGGGAGCAGGTAAAATATCAGGACTTGGGTGTTTCTACCGGTCTTTCTTTGCTTGGAAGCTGGACAGAAAATTAACTAATTTTGTAGGCAGAGCAAGTCTTTTTCATTCATTAATGATGGACTATGGATCCCTGTGAGGAGAGGAGGATCACTGGGCCTATGATAGTACTTTTGGGTACTGACAGGCTCATTTCACCTTATTAAAGGTATGCTAGCATTGCCTTGGGAGGCTGGGTTCCTAGTTTTTGTTTGCCTTGGTGTCCCCAAAGGTAATGCGCTCAGTGGAACATCTTTGCTTGGTCTTTACAGGTAAAAGAAGATCAGAAGGTGTGCCTGACATGCTAAAAACCACCTTGGAGATTTCCTGACCTGGAATACTCGACGGACGAGACTGTTGGAATTACCTTGAAAACCTGAGTAATGTTGAGAGTTCTTTTTGGTGAAGATTTCCGGAAAATATATTTAAAGCCTTTTGTGAGTAATGACCAGATGTATGAGCCTGGCGCTGCACTACTTTATATTGAAATAAACTTACAAGGCACGGTTTTCCTTATTCCAACCCAGAGAATTTCAAGAGAGGTGCTATTAACTGAGTGCGTCACTGTTATTAACTCAAAAGGGCCAGTGGAAGGGTTGGTAGAAGTGCCTTGAGGCTACATGAGTGAAACTGGAGCCGAAACCAGTGATAGTGAACCTCATGTAGAGGACTTGCTGATGTTTCAGACTCCCAGACCAAGAGAATGGAGTTAAGTTTGGTAAAGTTACAGTAGTCATGGCTTTTTAAAAGTCAGAAAGATGCTGATTTGGTGACTTGTGGAAGCCGACTCTGGGGTAATCCCCCCTTCCCTTCCCTTCTCCCTTACAAGGCTTTACTTAACTTTTCTTGCTTTTCTTGTTTATGGTTGAAGTAAGGTCATTGTGGCTGCACTACATGTAAGTCTGGAAAACTACTGCAGCTATACCTTTATATAAGAAGGAAATATTTTGGTTATTTGAAATGTTGTACAAGATTTAGTTTTAAAGTTTTCTTTCAACTGATTGCACCAGTACTCGCTATAAACTCTGAGGTGCTAATTAACTATTGAGAGCATAATGCTGATACGTAAAGCAGCTGTTAAGGGAATTTGTGCTCTCACATATAGTTCAACTGATTTGGATTTATTTAACTGAATTTACCTGTAACCCTTTACATCTATTTGCTAGAGTTAGTACCCTGCGGAATATCTTGGACTATTTATGTGATGCTGATCCCAGGTGGGATTTGTGTCAGTCCTCATAATATGTTGAAACAATGTAGTACGGTAGCAGGAAAAATGGGCTAGAAAAGCTTGTGTGCTCAATTGTTTAACTAACATGCCTAAGTAATATGAACCTACAAATAGCTGCCTCAGGTTTAGTACTGGGTTAGGTAACGGTAGCCACACTGGGCCCCAAAAATTGGATTCTGAGGCTTGAATGTGGAAAGAAAAGTGTAGACAATTGGTAATAGGTATGGTCTAGGGTAACCAGCATATGACTTCTGTCTGTAGTCACAATATAAATCTTCCCATACCTGGTCACTTTAGAAGCACGGGAAAGCATCTGCTGCAGGGTGCTCCTTAGGATTAGTTCTATGTGATAACGGCAAAAGCCTAAAGGCGATCGCCATTATCACGCAGTCAGTGCCGAAAACATTTTTGGCACTCAGCACCCCAGTGCACAGGACAAGCAGTGCCAGGGTCCTGCACAATGCTTTCTGTGGGGGCTGCCCCATCCCCATGTGAAGGCTTGCCCCCACCCCCACTAAAGGATTCTCAACTCCGGGGGTGTATGGGGGTGAGAAAGCATGTAAAGTAAAGGTTCAGGCCAGGCGCAATAAAATCACACCAGTGCCGGACCCGAACCAGGTACCTCACCACTCCAACCACAGGTCAACCCCTGATGCCACAATGCAGCTAGGCAACCCACGCAGCGCCACCCCTACAGCTCCTCAGCCCCTCCCAGCCCACACTTGCCGTGCTCGCCCCCCGGCGTGTACATATATCGACATCCTGTCACCCATTTCACCCACCCCCCATCTGGTTGCCCTACCCTCCCATCGCCATGGGGGGATTTCGCATAGAAGGAGTCACCGTTACGGACGGTGCCCTTCCCCATGCGCCCTCCTCACGGACTACCTTAGGATTTCACCAAAAAGGGGAAGGTATTACTGACAACAAGAGACTTCTTACTGCAGGTTCAGTGGTGGAACCTTTCCATTTTGTCTGTAACAAAGCACTTCAGCATGAAGCCCAGTACCCTAACTGGGACCCAATTATTGTGGTGTTATCCTGCTCTCCTAGATAGGAATTGGTAAGCACAAATGGTCCCAAACTGGGTCACTGTAGCTGGAACATGGAAAGAAAAGGATTAACAAATGGAAATGGCTATAACCTAGGTAAAACTCACAAACGATTCTTTATTGCAGTCAGTATATAATTCCTCTCATACCTGGCTGACAAAAGGAACATGGGGCAGCATGCGAAGTAGGGTTCTTCTAGGAATGTTGCCAAAAAGGGGAAGGTGTTACAGACAACACAAGGATCTTAAAGGTGGTTTCAGTGACCGAGTCTTCTTATTTTGTTTGCATAGAAGTATTTACGCAGAACATCTAGGAACCCTAAACAGGGACATAATTATTGTGTCTTGATTTTCCTCTCAGAATTGGCCTGAGGAAGGCTGATGGAACAAGGATATTGATGGCTATTACAATTGAGTCCATCCGGGGAGAATTACGTTTTTCCTCCCTGATTGTAGCCTTTCTATTACAAGGTGATTTTAATATTAGATAAAACTGATGCATTACATACGGGTCATGCTTTGCTATTAAGGGTCTATTGAGGATGAAAGTGTTTTTCAACATATACTTATTAAAGTTCATTGTTGTTTAATTTTACTGACTTGGCAGTTGAGAGCATACCTCTCAAGTGTCCCTGATTTTCAGGGATGTCCCTGATTTTGCCCCAAAAATTTCCGCTGTCCCTCTTAAAATTTGTGTTTTTGTGACAGAACAGTGGGGATTAAAAGCAGAATATCATGTCAAACATTAAAGTAACATATTTGTTCTTCTTCAGAAAATGCATCTTAACACAAATCCTTTTATTCTGTCAGCTTTCTGAGTGAACAGCACCAGTTTTTAAGATGTGGCCCTGATTTGGGGTCTTTGTCCCTGATCTTTTTAAGCCTTGTCCCTGATTCATGAGGCAAGAGGTTGAGAGGTATGGTTGAGAGTATTGTGACCATCATCAGGCATTCCGTTTCATTGCTGTGATGTCCCCAACATATTAAGTGGTCTTTATTTGTAGTTTTTACCTTTTTTTGTAATTGATGACTCGAGTCACAAATTGATTTGGGCCGTCGGCTTTGCACGTCGTACTTATAGTCGTGCGCTCTGCCTTCCAAGTCAACACACTCGCTCCTGCATATTTGATTGACAGTTTGTCAGTGCAGCGCTGCTACTTTACCGTTTGTTTACATTTCAGATGCATACTACTGCTACCATGTCATATAAATATTTTGGTTTGTAGGAAGACTTGTACTCAAATTTAGACAAGCATTCACACAGTCAATGTTAGTTGACATTAGTTTTCATTAATTTCGAGCAAGGAATTGAAATTTGATATCACATAGCCATGGTCAGCAAGATGTATTCGTCCCCTATGAACTTCGTTTGAATGAATGACATGCAGTTCTGTGCTGCCACCCTAATGCGGCCATCTGTTCATTTCGTTCATTGTTCAAGTATTTTTAATAAACTGAAATGTTAAATTCTGCTGTGTTCTTGATTTGTATGAGTGACATAGGGTGTTTGAGTGTGTGTGTGTGTGTGTGTGTGTAACCATGAGTGTTTGTGTGCGTTACATGGTTCTGCAGCTCTTCCATTTGTGCAGCATTGTACAGAAGTTATCTTACTGTAATTTAATACTATGTACCTGTCAGCTTGCTGCATTTTGAATCATCTGATGTCATGTATATTATTAAGAAAAGCATTATCCAGAAAAAGGCACTGTTTTTTCATATATTATGTCTCCCTTACTTCTTGTCATCTAGTGTCTTCGCGCCATTGGTGTTTCTCATGTAGAGCTCGAGACTGAACTCCTCTCAGTCATCATTTGCCTATAACTGCATTTAGTTTGTCTGCCTACATTCATCATCACAGGTAATATTTTTTTTCTGTAGTCAGACAGTGCCAACTTGTGCGATGTGAGGTGGGGGGCAGAGTTCATGATGAAAGCAAGACATCTTTCCAGAAGGTTTCTCAGTTGAAACTTTTTTTACTCGTTTTTGTATTTCACTGCATTTGATTCTTCCTATGACTTTAATGTCAGTGATACTTATTTTTTATTTCTTCACTGCTTTTTATTTTTATTAGATTTTTTGGGGTGATTGTGAGTGTTGCTGTTTGTATGAATAATGTAATTTGATTTGTTGTTTTTTACTATGCAGATTACATGATTAATTGGTCCCTAGAGTCTCTGGCCAAATATCAAAGCATAGGAAAAAAATATGAGTATAAAGAAAGTAATCTCATTTTGAATATACAGATAATTAATTTGGAAATTACCCGGTCCTGTTAGTATAAGTCAACGTCTTATTAGATGTGTTCTGCAATAGATGCAGGTGTCACATCATACCTCCTTTGCCCATTTTGTACTGATCATTACACTAGTGGATCATTGAGGTTATTAATGTATGCACCTGTGTGGCCTAGTCAATGTGGATGTGGGGATGTGTGGGTAAGTGGTTTACTCTGCGAGATATTCATTATGCATTAGATGACATTCTGTTAGACCTCTGACATCTGAATCTCAGTACTCATCCACTTTTCCAGCATGACTCTTTGATGTCTAACCTTAAGCTGTAGGCCCAGGAAGAGAAGAGCCTTGCTTAAGCTGGCCCACTGTTTACCAGCAAATTCTTTTCTCTTTACCTTGCAACAGATAGATTTGGGGTTCTGGTTCCACATGAGACCTGTCTGTGTGCGTCTCTGTGTATGTCAGTGCTAATCTGACAAATTTTGAGTTAATGTATTCCATGTTGCCATTGCGTGTGTCTGTGTACTTTAGGGTGGGGGACCTACTACTATTGGAGTACTGCTGTGCATTGAATTTTTCTAATCCATTGTGGACATTCACATAATGTATTGACACAAGACATGTAACCTAATGTTGAAAAACATCTGTGGATGTACTACTGTTCATAATTTAAACAATAAGGCATGACAGGGCATTGGTTGCCCTAGGTTTACCACATGGTCTGGGGCATTATAATGCACAAGGTGAAGCTGAGTGCTTTCAGCCCCTGACCTTGTGGTAAACTTAGAACAACCAGTGCTCTGTCATGCCTTATTGCTTACATAAAATGGGCCCATAGCCAACTTCTAAAATATAACACTCTAAAAGTTATGAATTCCATAAAAAATATAATAACATTTTTGCTAAATAATATAAAATAGTCCCTCCATCGATATCTTTACCTTTCTGTCATCTGTCTTCTTCATATTCAGTACACTGTTTGATTGTTTACCACGTAACAGAAGAATTCAAAGCTCTACATTATTACAGTGGTGGAATGCCCCCCCAAGTTCACACAAACGGAATGGTAATATGGAATACATGAATCTAAAATTCTTCAGAGTTCCCCTGGCATACACACATAGACACATACACATGCCTCATGTGGAAGTAGAACATCAATTTTATCTGTTACTTGAATGTTTCTAACATGTCACCCCGATCCCTCATCTCCTCCAGTGAGTACATATTGTGGTCCTTCAATCTGTCCTCTTATGTTTTCTGTAGCAAGCCCATGCGGTATCTTTGTTGCCCTTCTGTGGACTGTCTCCACCATGTAATTCATCTTACGAGAGTGCAGTATCCAGATTTGCACTTAGCATGTTAGCTGAGGCCTCACTAGTATTTTATATAATGGCTAACTGAAGTGACAGAAACCAGTTTTAAAAAAATGCACATCCTGGACTTAAGAAGATCAGATTTTTGAATAATGGGAAAGGGCCTGCAAGAGGCATTAATGGGTATAGGGTAGAAAAGAGGAGTGGAGGAGCAGTGGGCAGTGTTCAAATCCGGGAATATGAAGGGTGACACAATAATGTGTTAAACAAGTTATTAAAGGGAAAAGGAAGAGGAGACCATTACGGCATTCCCAAAAAGTTATGGTAAAAAATTAAAATGGTTAAAAAACCTTTTACAGATACGTCAGAGAAGAGAGGAAGGCAAAGGTGGGGATAGTGTCACTGAAAGGGGATGAAGGGGGTAGTGTGGAGGATGACAATCAAAAAGCAGTTATACTTAACAGATGCTTCTGCTCAGTCTTTGCAGATGAAGGGGCAGGAAATTGGCCACAAATGAGTATGAAGAGTGGGAGGGGCACAGAAATGGATGCATGTCCTTCTGCATTTGAAATGGCCCTGAAGGAACTGGAAAAGAAAAAGATCAATAAGGCTATTTGGGCCAGATTGGGTACACCCCTGGGTGCTGATGGAGATGAGAGAGGTGATAGCAGAATATCTGGCAACCCTGTTTGGCTGGTCACTAGAAATAGGGGTGATTCCTAAGGACTGAAAGACAGCTGATGTAGACCCCCCTATACAAAACTGGGAATAAGGAAGAAGCGGTAAACTACAGACCAATAGGCCTAACCTCAGTAATAGGTAAGATCATGGTAACTCCACTGTAGGTAACAACAGTGGAACATGTTGTGTAATGGTCTACACAACACAAGGCAGCATGTGTTTGCTAGGGGAGATCATGCCAGACTAACCTCATTGAATTCTTCAACTGGGTGACCAGGGAGGTGAATGGGTGTGGGACAGTGGAGGTGGCCTACGTGGACTTCAGCAAGGCATTTGACACTGTGCCGCACAGAAGGATTTTAAACAAGCTCTTTCCACATGGGAATGTGTACTATGGTGGTGTGGTGGGTAAGAACTGGCTGGCTAGCAGGACGTAGAGGGTGCTGATAAATGGCTGTCACTCTGCAGAGTGGTAAGTGACAAGTGAGGTTCCACAGGGATCAGTGCTGAGACCAGTCCTCTTCAATATATTTATCAGTGACTTCACATAGGATCTAGAATGCAGTATTTGCCTGTTCACTGATGACACAAAGCTCTGCAACAGGGTAGACACACTGGAGGGTGTGGAGAGAATGAGGAGAAATCTGCAGAAGCTTGAGGATTGGTCAAGGGAGTGTCAATTGGGATTCAGTGCAAAAAAAATGCAAGTTCATGCACATGGGACACAAGAACCCAGGAACAACATATCAGCTGAGGGTGGGGGTTGGGGATAACATAATGCTCCAAGCAGGAAATGGACCTTGGGGTTATCATCTTTGATGACCTCAAGATAGGGGGCTAGTGTATCAAGGTGGAAGGAAAAGCAAACAGGATGATGGGTTGCATAGGCAGAGGTACTACCAACAGGAAAAGGGACCTCATATTGCCACTATACAGGACTTAAGTAGGGCCACACCTTGAGAACATTTTCCATTTTTTGGAGGACTTACCTATGCAGGGACACTGACATGGTGGAGGCAGTTCAGAAGAAGCCTACCAAGATGGTGCATGGATTTCACCATAAGCCATACAAGGACATGCTGAAGGACTTGAGCATGTACTCTCTGGAAGGGAGGAGGGAAAAAAGGGATATGATTAAGACATATAAGTGCCTCACAGGAAGAAATAAGGTGCAGAAGAACTCAATTTTATGCATGAAGTGATGCTCTAGGACAAAGGGACATGGGATGGTAATGGATGGAGGGAAGTTCAGGGGGAACATGAGAAATAATTCCTTCACAGAGAGGGTGGTGAACTCTTAACACCTGGGCCAGTGATGAGTGGAGTGCCACTATGCTGTATTCTGGGTCTGGTGTTGATTGAGCCTTTCATATTGGGTATCTCACGTGGAGTAAAGGAGCAGGATTAGTCTGTTTGCAGATGATACTAAGATGTGTGCATATTGGATGATGTTGAGGGGTTTAAAGAACTACAGGGGGACATAACCAGACTGGGGAAGTGGTCAGTAAAGTGGCAGCTGGGCTTAAATGTGAAGAAGTGCAAGGTTATGCACTTCAGGCCCAATAACATGAGCAGGGAATATTGGTTAGGTTTGGTGCAGCTGGGGGTCACCGAGGAAGAGAAGAACTTAGGGGTGATGGTGACAGACAGCATGAACAACTCTACTCAGTGCAGAAAAGCTGCTGCTAAGGCTAACAGGATGCTGGGGTGTATTGCAAATGGAATTCTCTTCCAGACATAAGGAAGTGATCCTGACTTTCAATAGGTCCTTGGTCACACTGCACTTGGAGTACTGTGTGCAGTACTGACGTCTGTACCTGAATAAGGATATCAGACTGCTAGATGGGGTGCATCATAAGACAACAAAAATGATAAGGGGGATGGAAGGCAAATCATATGAGCACAGACTGAGGGATCTGAGCTTGTCCTTCCTGGAGGAAAGGAGGGATGGGTGGATATGATTGAAACTTTAAAATAATTGAAGGGGGTCAACAAATCCTGCAATGATGGGTTATTTAGGCTAAGGAATGGAAGGGACATGAGAGGGCAAGAGTTAAGATTAGAAGGGGGTGGATTTAAGAGGGAGATGATGAGACATTATTTCACAGAAAGGGTGGTATCAAAATGGAATGCCTGGTGAACTTACCATAAGATAGCAGGCTTAGGAGGTGGTATCATGCAAGATGCTGGGCAGTTTCAAAAGGGCATGGGACAGATCATGGGGGGAACTGGGTAAGTAGTGCTGAGAATGTCCATGAGGTGAGAAGGAGGTGAGGAGGTAGGGGAACAGCAATCTAGGTGTGCTATCTGCAAACTTGAGCAAACTTGATAGACTGTGAGGCCTGTTTATGTTGGCTGATTTGTATATTTGTTTGTTCATATGTCAACATACCAACTAGGGGACAGTAGGTGTCAAAAAAAAAAACAACTGGAAAAGTGACATGTGGGTCATCACGACTGATAAACGGAAAGGTAGCAATGCAATCCGATGAGGCAGAAGGAATGCCTAGTACAATTTTTTGTATGGACAGAGAGGGGTATTGCAAGTTTTTCCTATAAATATAACATTAGTGGGGCATCACATGGAGTTCTGTGTGTCCAGTTCTTGATGCACAATCACTAGAAGGACATATAACAGGCTGAGGCAGTACAAAGGAGGTCAAACAAAAAAGGTTAAAGATCAGTACCAGATACATTACTAGGAATGTCCTAAACATTAAAATATGTAGTATCTGAAAGTCACAAAGGAAAAAACGGAGACACAATAGAAACATTCAAATACCTAATGAATATCAATAAGGAAAAGGAAAGCGGCATTACACACGTAAAGAGATGCTCAAGGTCAAGGGGACATTATATGAAGATGGAAGATGGGAACGGCCAGTGGGAATGTGAGAAAATAATTCTTTACATAAAGCGCTGTGGACGCCGAGAGCATATAGCAAGAAGAGGTGATAGGAACAGGAATTGCTGTTGTATAAAAGCTTGCATGATATATACATAGGGGTACCTTGGTAACAAAACAGTTAAACACAGATCAGTTATGGTTTGTAGTGACACAGAACTTTGGCTATTGCAAGGGAAGACTATATTTGGCAGGGCCATTCCTGTCATCAAATGATATGTCTATGTGCACCGAAGTATCATTTTGACAATTAACTGAGGTCAGAGTATGAATACAAATGTTCTAAAATACAGTACATTCTTTATGGTTCCATTGGCTTATCAAAAATAAATTAATAGGCAAGATTTGAGACTCAAGTAATCGGGTGACGTGAAGAAGCACTGTTCCACCCAAATTTCACAATAACTCTGTATGGTGGTTGAAAGAGAACGAGAGCTCCGGGTATATGAACTTCATCTGAATAAAAAGAAAATAGCCACTAGTACATTGCACTGAGGTGTGGAAAGTTATGATTTCATAACAATTACTAGTGACTCAATGTTGTTTAACCCCCCCCCCCTCCAAATTTCAGGTAATGAGATAGTTTAAAAGAACTGGAACCAACATTTGTTCTCACCCTCCTTCTTCACTTTAAGCCTGTGCGCCAAATGTGGCTTACATGACATTTATCTCCAAATGATCAAACCATGTTCTTGAGACAACATTTTTCTTTGCAATGCAATAAACCATGTTTGGAGTACAGATTTGATTGAGAAGGGTGAAAGGAAATGTTGGATCATTTGTTTGCTTAATGTGTGCTTGATAACCTGAACTTCACGTTATTGTTCCCAGCTATTCGAGAGTCTGGACTAGCAGTTTTATAAATCACCCCTATCATGTAAAAAGTATATCTTCCTACAGTCATTGACTACAAATTTTAACAACCGCACATACATAGATACATAGACAGTGTCGGCAGATAAGGGCCTATGGCCCACCTAGTCTGCCCATTTGAGCTTGTAAGTTCAGTTTGTTTTCCTAGAAGTCTATTTCCCCTTACCCCTGACCTCTAGAATTCCTTTATGTCTATCCCATGCATTCTTAAATCCCGTGATTGTTTCAGCCCCCACCACTTCCTCTGGCAGGGTGTTCCACTTGTCCACCACCCGCATGCATAAATACCAACCCAAAATGCTGTGACCCTCTATGGAGACTGCAAACTACAATAAGGAAATGTTAATGACAGCACAGGGATATTTCAGTCAGCATGAGAAAGAACACCACAACAAATTTATAAAGAAAGTATCTGCTATACTTAACAGTGTATACTTTATTAATGACATATTCTGAATTCTCTGATGATGTTGTAGATTCAAGATCTGCTGGCTCCATTTCAAATGATAGCAGACCCCCGCCACACAACAGGAATGCACATGCATGGTTAGACTGACACCTGCAGAAGAGAGGAGGCAGAGTCTAACATTAAAATTAGCCACTGGTACATTTATTGCCTGCTCGCGCTGGCATTCCAAGTCAGCGACTCAAATGGCGGACTGGGCAAAGTTTCTTGCAACCGAGCTACCGAAGAGCACTCACTAAACAGGATCTGAATGTTGACCAGGGATAAAAAGGAATCGGTTAGTACAGAAACATGATTGTTACTGATTAAGCCAAATATGACAGACTACTAACAACAACACTGCTGCTTTAAGAATTGATTTCAAGAGTCTAATTAATATTTTCATTATTTGAATAAACAAGATCTATTACGTAACAATTATCTGGAATTGCATCATTCGAGTACCTGTTGGAGATGTATTTTTATATATTTATGTGTTGTCATTTGTAATGTTGTAATGTTTTTTTCAACTGATCAATGATAAACAAACTAACTAAGACCCCCCCAAAAAAAATAACATTAGTCGCTGCCTAAAACAGTTCCATCTTGGTCCCAGCCACCTGACCTGGATATGCCAAGATTTTTTTTTTATAAAGGGGCCATGGGGAACTACCAGGCTCCCAGATACAGCCTAGTTTAGGTAACTTATTATTAAATATATATCAATATATATATCAATATATATATATATATATATATATATATATATATATACGTTCATTGCAAAAAACTTTGTGAAATGCATCTGTTAGGGTTGAAGTGACAGAAGTAGGGCAATGAGGCATTAGGGCTGACACCTAATCCCCCCACCTACCACCGCACCCACCCTACCCTCCACAGACCAACAGGTGCAGGGGTGTGCCTTGGGGTCATCGGCCTATCTCTCACCCTATTCCATGTGTAAGAAAGCTGACATGGTATAGTATAGGAGAATGGGGTGAGAGTTAGGCCCAACAACTCCAAGGCAGTTGTAATCAAGGACTGGTAACCTGCAAGCATGCTTAGTACACCTAAAGGTGTACTAAGCTATTCTTAGCAAAAAATCCATTTCTCGAACCATTTTCGAGATATAGGCACCGAAAGGCACCGCGTTCACCTCAATGTTATACTATGGGAAAATTCTCAACTTTGGAATGCCATAACTTTGGAACCAATGCAAATTTTTACACCAAACCAGCATAAGTCACATCTTTGGGACACCCCCTTTCTACTCTGTAAATTTCAAGCTAAAAGTCCTAACCATTTCTTTGCAGCAAAGTGGCAAAAAAAACCCAGCAACCTTTAACAAGCATTTGTCAATGCTGAATGTTTGCTTGCTAGTATTGGCATTCGTACTGCAGGAGTTAGAGATACATAATAGGAATGGCAGTTAAGTACTGAAGTATTGAACTATCTCCAACCCCCACCCCCACCCTGCAGAGACTGACAGGTGTTGGGGTGTGCCTTTGGGTCATCAGCCATAACATTCATGCCATTCCACCTCACCCCACCCTGCAGACACTGACAGGTGTCACGGTGTGCATTGTGGCCTTTGGCCCTTATGCTGACCCTATTCCATAAGGAAATAAGCTGAGATGGGTGCAGTATAGGAGAATGGGGTGAACGTTAGGGCCAAAGACCCCAAGGCACACCTTGATGCCTGTCAGTGGCTGCAGGGTGGGGGTGGAATGGCATGAGTATTACCGCCAACAACCCCAAGCCACCCCGCTGATGTCTGTCAATACAGGGTGGGGTGTTACAGTTGGAAACCCTAACACCTTGGGTGTTTGTTGGTATTTTCACTCTAAATTTTCAACATGGGCTTTTTGGGACCCCACCTCATGAACAGTGGCACTATCATTTTGTTACTCAGTCCCAAAAGGTGATTTCACACAGCGAATGTGCCATTCAGCACAACAGGTGTGAAAATATATTTTGGGCAGGATGTGAAAAAATACATCTATAGTGTTCATGAGGAGGTGTGAAAAAATGGCAATGTTGAAAATCTGGAGTGAAAATCTGAAAGATTGGTGAAGTTACAAGCATGCGTAGAAATTGCATAATGCATGCTTGTAATGCAGTAATTTTTTCACCAAATTTACAGCATGGCCTTTTTGGGACCTCCCCTCATGAACAGTGGCACTGTGATTTCATTAATATGTCCCAAAAGTTGATTTTGCACAGTGACTGCACCATTCAGCGCCACAGGTGTGAAAACACATTTCAGACAGGATGCAAAAAATTACAGCTGTACTGTTCATAAGGAGGTGTGAAAAAATGTCAATGTTGGAAATTTGGAGTGAAAATGTTAAAAAATTGGCAAAGTTATGAGTGTGCATAAAAACTGCACAATGCACATTCTTAACGCAGTACTTTTTTGGAGTTTTTTCAACAAACTTGCAACATGGGCTTTTTGGGACCCCACTTCTGAACAGTGGCACTGTCGTTTCATTAATTGTTCCTAAAAGATGATTCTGCGCAGTGACCGCGAAATCACCTTTGGGGGCAGAGAAATGAAATAACAGTGCCAGTGTTCATGAGATGGGATCCCAGGAACCCCATGCTGAAAATATGGGACCAAAACTCCCAAAACTAGCTGAGATATGAACCTAAGTTGAAACCCCCAGTGACTGTCATTATACGGCTTGCCGTGATTTTCTTCAGTTTGCAGTCGGCTTTTGAAGAGTGCAGACGTGTTCCCGAATCTGATCCACAGAAGATCACAGCGCTGGACATCTGGAGGTAAGTATGGGGTGAGGGGGGTGTGGGGAGGTGGGGTGCACAGAAGGAGGGTTGGGATGGGTGAAGGGCAGTGAGGATGATGAGGGACCGTTTCCTTTTTCTTTAGGTTTTAAAAAAAAAGACCTCAGGGGACGGTTTTCTTTTTACAAGTGAAATAGTATGAAAAATATATTTTGGCACACTGGGGTGGGCTATCAGTGTGCCAAACAAGTGAAGGGGTGGACAATTCCAACCCAAGGATTGGGCACCCTGAGATTGGCTGAAAAAAGGGGGCAGGGGGGGGCCGCATCCGACACTGGGAGTGGGCATCCCGGTGTCGGAAAAAGATAAAAAATTACTTTGGCACACTGGGGTGTGCTCCCAGTGTGCCACAATAGTGGGTGTGCGGTGGTTTATGGGGGTATGCTGACATGGGGATTAGGCACTCCGTTGTCAGCAAAAGATATGTTCCGGCTTGGGGCGGGGGAGTCATTGACACCGGGAGCAGGCATCTCGGTGTCGGAAATATAATTAGTTTGGCACACTGGGGTGGGCTCCCAGTGTGCCACATTAATGGGGGGAGAGGGATACATGCCCACATGGGGATTAGGCACCCCAATGTCGGCTTTGGGGGGAGTGGGTGGTGGGTGGCAGGAGCCGCCAATTATGCAAAGCCACGAGGTGGCTCATTTATTTATTAATATGTTTCACCAGGAAAGGCACACTGAGCAAATGAGTTGCTCATAAGTCCAGCCATGTACATTACTGTGCACTGTGATGTGCATGGCTGGAATGTGCCTGGTTGCAGGGAAGGGGGAGAGATCTGCCGCTGCAGTGATAAAACTGTCCCTGATTGGAATGGTAGATTTCTTTCAAGTGTGGCGCTCGCTCTGAAACTGCCATTATCGGCAGCTTCCCTGTTGATTGGTGGCTGAAGGATGCACCCCTGAAAGTGTTCACTGGATTGGCCACACCTCTGCAATGCTCTACTACCTCAATATGTTTTTTGTGTGCTGAGCGCGCAAGCAAACATAAAAATCCCTATTTGCGAGATGTCAAAAATCCCTGTTCATGAGGTAGGGCCATCTGGTCATCCCCTCACGAACAAAGATTTTGACAGCTCACGAACAGGGATTTTTGGTGCCATCTGGTCATCCCCTCATGAACAGGGATTTTGACAGCTTACAAACAAGGATTTATCATGAACAAGGATTTTGACAGCTTACAAACAGGGATTTTGATAGCTCATGAACAAGGATCAGAAGCAAGTCGTGAACAGGAATTTTTGAATTCAAAAAATGGCAGTTGTTTACTAAACTAAATGGAACCAAAGCCCTGGGTTTGTAGATGGCATCACCCTGAACAAAACCTACATTTCAGTCTCCACAAAAGACATCGGTGGGGCAAGTCACAATGTTTTGTTTTCTGGAAAAATTGAAAACAAGACAGTGGCCTGTGAATGGGGATTTTTTTCATACGAACAGGGATTTAATGAATCCCTGTTTGTGAGCTGTCAAAATCCTGGGGCTGGATTCACAAAGCTTTCTGAAGGTGCAAAACCATCCCTAAGTCCAAAAAACTGCTGTAGCTATGGAAAAAAAGGGGAGATTGCTCTGAGTGCTATTCACAAAAACCTCCACAGCTGCAGAAAAAAACACTACAGACTGTGGAAAAAAGTGTAGCTGAGGAAGTACCTGAGGAAAAAAAGGTGTTAGATAAGTAAGGCACAGCCCCTCAAAGGCTATTGCAAGCCAGGTTTTTTCCACAGTTGTGGAAAAAATGTTACACACATTGCAGTGAGGTGTAACTCTACCTCAGGAAACTTCAGTAGTGCCCTAACAATTGAAATCAATTATGGTCGGGGTGAGGCCCAGGCAATAGCATTCCAGTGGGTATAGCAGTGGCTGCTGTTAGTGCAACAACAGCACACAGTGCCATGAAATGGCAAGAAACAACAACCACCAGACCCAGTGCAGCCCATGACAGAGCCCCACAGGCAGTAGAGCCTGACCAGCCGGCAGAGACTGCTACCCCTGTAGGCAACAGGAACACCCCAGGGAGGGACAACCAGCAGTGACTGTCGGCCACTGTGGTGCCATGGTAGTACTGGTACCTGTGGTGCTGCAGTAGTCCCAGTTCAGGGACTGTTTGCTGGTGTCTTTGTGGGTGCTTTTAGTTTATTGCTATGGCAGCAATGTTAAAGTCTGCTGCCCCAGCTAATTGTTCACTGTTACTGTGCCTTCTAAGCTGTTTTCGGCAGCTGAGGATCTGCAGTTACAGATTCGCAGCACTTACGCAATTTCCACGGCTGCTAAAGTACCGCACCTCTGGCACTTTTTGAGGAAATCAGCAGCTACGGTGGTTTTCTTTGTGAATATCACGCAACTGCATTTCCGCAGTGCTGTAGGCCTTTTTTTCCCACAGCTGCAGGAGTTTTGGTGTTCTTTGAGAATCCTGCCCCTTGTTCGTGAGCCAAATCCTTATTTGTGAGGTGTCAAAATCCCTGTTCGTGAGCCAATCCCTGTTTGTGAGGTGGGGCCATCAGGTCATCCTCTCACGAACAAGGATTTTGACAGCTCATGAAGAGGGATTGGCTCATGAACAGGGATTTTGACACCTCACGAACAAGGATTTTGACACCTCACGGACAGGGATTTGTAGAACTATCTGGTCATCCCCTCATGAACAGGGATTTTGACAACTCACAAATAAGGATTTATCATGAGCAAGGATTTTGACAGCTCATGAACAGGGATTTTGTCAGCTCATGAACAGGGATGATAAGCGAGTCACAAACAGGGATTTTTGAATTAAAAAAAATGGCTGTTTTTTACTAAACTAAATGGAACCAAAGCCCTAGGTTTGTACAGGGCATCACCCTAAACAAAATCCATACTTCAATCTCCACAAAAGACATCGGTGGGGCAAGTCACAATGTTTTGTTTTTTTGGAAAAACTGAAAACAAGATGGTGGCCCATGAACAGGGATTTTTTTCATATAAACAGGGATTTAATGAATCTCTGTTTGTGAGCTGTCAAAATCCCTGTTCGTGAGCCAAAATCCTTGTTTGAAGCTGTGCAGCTATCCAAAAGACTGAACTAAGCATGCTCAGAACCTGAAATTTTAAAACTGAATAACTTTGGAATAGATCTATATGTTTCCACCAAATCAATCCTGGCTTGTTCTTTGGGGCACACTCTTTCTACCCTGAAAATTTCAGGCAAAAAAAGGTTACTTTTACACTTTTTTCACCATGTGCAGTGCAAAATCCGCACATCTGATCGAACTAAAACTTGCCAGGTTGAGCGAGCTACCCCTCAGCATATCAGATTTCATGCAAATCCATTAAATGGTTGCAAAGTTATTAAAGAGCAAAATACACTAATATAAATATATATCTATTATAGGGGCGCAGTTGCGCCCCTATAGTTAGAGTTGAGTAAGCAGTTTAATGTTAAACCCCAAATTTTGCACATTAATAACTTTGCAACCATTTAAAGGATTTGCACAAAATTGGGAGTGCATAGTCTTGAGTGGTAGATTTCTTTATTTGCCAAGTTGTGTTTTGATAGGATTTGTGCTTTTCGTGCAGTGAAGTGCCAAAAGACACATTTTTCGCTTTTTTTGCCCATTTTTGCTGCTGATTTTTGCCCATTGCACTGCGGCCACAGCATTTGGAATTTTGGTCTGCAATTTTCAGGGTAGAAAAATCTTTCTCAAAATAACAATCCAGTGTTGGTTTAGTGAAAAAAATATAGACATTCAAAATTCAATAAATTTGAAGGTATGTTTGCGTTCTGAAGCATGCTCTGATCAATCTTTGGAATATATGTATATGAGAACTGGGCTCACGATCAAGGATTTTGTCACCTCATGAACGGGGATTTATAAAATCCCCATTTATAAGGAGAAATTCCCCTTTCGTGAGCCGCCATTTTGTTTTGATTTTTCCTCACAAATAAAACTTCATAACTTGTCCCATGGATGTGTTGTTAGGTGATTGAAGTATGGGTTTTGTTCAGGGTGATGTCCTGCACAAATCACAAATCCATGGCGTTGGTTTACTTTTATTTTGTGGAAAAATTTCCATTTTTAATTTTTAAAATCCTTGATAGTCACTTGTTTCCGATTCTTGTTTGCTAGGTGACAAAATCCTTGTTCGCGAGCCGATCCCTGTTTGCGAGCTATCAAAATCCTTGATCGTGATTTCCAGACCAGATGGCCCTATCTTGAAAACAATTATCAGCTCAAGAACAGGCATTTTGTCACCTCACAAAAGGGGATTGTCTCGCGAAAGGGGATTTTGGCAGCTCACAAAAGGGGATTGGCTTTTAGAATCCCCTTTTGTGAGCAGTCAAAATCCACTTTTGTGAAATGTCAAAATCCCTTTTCTGGTGAGCCAATCCTTGTTCGCGAGCTGTCAAAATCCTTGATCACAATTTCCAGACCAGATGGCCCTATCTTGCGAACAAGGATTCGCTCACAAAAAGGGATTTTGTCACCTCACGAAAGGGGACGGGCTTGCGAAAGAGGATTTTAACAGCTCGTAAAAGGGATTTTTTTTAAATTCTCTTTTGCCAGCTGTCAAAATCCCCTTTTGAGAGCTGTCAAATTCCCTGTTCATCAGCCAATCCCCGTTCCTGAGGTGTCAAAATCCCTGTTTGTGAGATGAAGACCAGATGGTCAGATAGGGTCATCTGGTCCTCATCTCACCTCAGGAATGGGGATCAGGTCACAAACAGGGATCCACAATGGTGGATTTCCTCAATTAAAATACCAATATCAGGGTGCCCAATCCCCGTGTCAGCATGTATCTCCCCCCCCAACTAATATGGCACACTGGGAGCCCACACCAGTGTGCCAAATACATATTTATTTTTTTATTAAATTTAAATGCTTCTGACACCTGGATGCCATCTCCCAGTATCAGATGATGCCTCCTGCTTCCAAAGTCAGTAGTCTTGAATTGCCGACATGGGGTGCCCAATCCTCGTATTGGCATGTATCCCCACACACACACACACTAATATGGCACACTGGGAGCCCACCCCTGTGTGCCCAAATATGTAATATTTTAAAATAGCTGTAAATAATGAAAACTGTCCCCAACGTCTTTTTTTGTTAAACCTGCAAAAAAGAAAACAGTCCCTCATCATCTCCCCACCCCTCCATCCCCACTCTCCCACTGAGCACCCACCTCCCTGCACCCCTCTGACCTCATACTTACCTCTGGAGGTCAGGAGCAGCAATTTTCTCTGGACCAGGACATGTCTGCACTCTTCAAAGCCGAACCGCAAACTGAAGAGTCAAAGGTAAGCGTCGCATAATAGCAGTCAATGGGGGGTTTCAACTTAGGTTGATATCTCAGCCAGTTTTAGGAATTTTAGTCCCACATTTTCAACATGGAGTTCTTGGGACCCCACCTCATGAACACTAGCACTGTCATTTCGGTACTCGGTCCAGAAAGATGATTTGGCAGTCTCTGCATGGAATCACCTTTTGGGACCAATTAACAAAATGACAGTGTCAGTGTTCATGAGGTGGGGTCCCAAAAAGCCCATGTTGCAAATCTGGTGAAAAAATTAAAAAAAAAATGACTACATTATGAGTATGCATTGTGCAGTTTCTACACACGCTCGTAACTTTGTCAATTTTAAATATTTTCACTCCAGATTGTCAACATTGCCATTTTTTCACATCTCCTTATGATCAGTAGAGCTGTCATTTTTTACATCCTGCTGAAATGTGTTTTTGTAACTGTGATGCAGAATGGCTCGGTCACTGTGCAAAATCAACTTTCGGGATGGATTAACAAAATCACAGTACAACTGTTCATAAGGGGAGGTCCCAAAAAGCCCATGTTGAAAATTAAGTGAAAACACTAACAAATGACCGTGTTATGAGTGTGCATTGCACAGTTTCTATGCATGCTCATAACTTCCCCAATGTTTCATGTTTTCATTCCACATTTTCAACATTAGCATTTTTTCACACCACCTCATGAATAGTACAGCTGTGATTTTTAAAATACTGGCAAAAATGTTTTACTGCACTTGTAGTGCAAAATGGCATTAAAGTTGTGCAGAATTACATTTTGACAGGGATTTGAAAATTTTCTGTACTGGATATATTCAGTGAGGTGATAGGAAGGTTATGTTGAACATTTGAGGTGAAAAGTATTTAAGATGGCACAGTTATGACTATTTGTTACAATTTCACTATGCCTGCTCATAACTTAATGTGTGCAAGCGTAGGGGCCCGAGACCCCTGTGTTTTCATGGCTACATACATACAAAAAAGGGCAGCTTGAAGGGAGTGTGGGCCCTGATGGCCTGAGAACCCACCAACACATACCAGTTACCAGCTACATTACACTTTCTCAAAAGTAAGGAAATTCGTTGCAAAAAACTTTGTTAATGCATCAGTTAGGGTTGAAGTGATAAAAGTAGGAAATGGGGCATTAAGGTTGACACCCTAACACCCCCACCTACCACACCCCCACCCCACCCACCCCAGAACAGCAGGTGACTGGATGCGTCATGGGGTTGTCAGGAATACTTCGCACTCCATTCTCCTATATTGTATCTTGTAAGCTTTGTTACACATGGAATATGGTGAGAGTCATGGCCAATGACCCTTAGGCACACCCGTCACCTGTTGGTCTATGGTGGGTGTGTGTCAACCCTAATGCCTCATTTCCCTACTTTGTTGCTTCAAGCCTAACTGATGCATTAACGTTTTATGAATGAATATATATATATATATATATATATATATATATATATATATATATATATATATATATATATATAGGATACATAATGGGTAGGAGTGGATATGCACAATATACTCACTCCTGCAGAGTGAGCTATGGATACTCACGAGTGCCAAAGGCACGAGTGAGAGTATCCATGGCTCACGATGCAGGAGTGAGTATATTTGTGCATATCACACGATCTGCACATCATGTGTGTGGTTTATACAATGGGGGATGGAGCTTCCAAAGTACAGTTATGTTTTCCTGTGTGCTGTGTGTTGTTTGGTAACTGGGTATGTTTTTAGAGGTGACTTGTTCAGAGTCACACAGTGTGGATGTGGAGCTTGTAAGAATCAAAACCAGGTCTGGTATGCTGGATTTATCAAGCTTGTTTAAAGCTCATAACTCTAACTTCTAGGCTATGCTGAGAGCACTGTTTGATTGTGTTCTGAGTGTGTTCAAGTGTTTCTGAATGGGCTGGGAATGTTACCCACATTATAAGAAACAGGTGAATGTGTTTGGCAATACCAATTAAATTAGTTTCAGCAAGCAGTGAGGAACAGCTGCTGTGAGGCACTGTGTTGTAGATTGCAGGTTTTCTTGAACTGAACTTAAAATAGTAATGAGCTGGGAGTTTTACAAACCCTGTGGGAAACAGGTAAATGTTCTTTGCAATGTTAAGTGAGTTACTTGGAAGTAGCAGTGAGAAACAGAAAGTGTGAGGCACTGTTATTTAGAATGCAGGATGTTTTGAAAATGTAGTAATGGGTTGGGAGTTTAACAACACTGTGGAAAACAGCTGAATGTCCTTTGAATGTTAATTGAGTTACTTGCAAGTAGTAGTGAGAAACAGATTTGTAAGTTCAATTTAGTATGCAGGCTGGAGTGAGTGAGTGAGTCAGAGTGTGATAAACGGAATATATTTTAACTCCAGTGATGTCATCACCAGATAACATGTTTTATTATCACTGTGGAGCTCTCACCCCCCATTGTATAAATATATATATATATATATATATATATATAAATGGTTCCATGTCATAATAGCGATCACAAAACAGCAAGTGTTATTATGGTGAGTGTATGTCGCCGAAAAGCAAATTGGATATATACACTTTCTGGCGACCTGACATCCGGAAAAAAAAAGGGGTTTTGTGGGGGGGGTCCTCCCCGAACCTCCCCAAGGGCTTTGCCCCCTGCACCTCCCTGATTTAAGATTCTCATTCCAGGAGGGTGCATGTTGGGGAGGGGGCACAGTCTGTATTTAAAAAAAAAATTAAGTCCCACAGCTACAGGCAGCAGGAAAAATGTACATGCTTCCAGTCCCTGGTCCTGAACCCAGTACCTACTGAGCCAGAGCTAGCCACCCACACCACCACACCAGATGGCTTGCTTGGTGGCAGCAGGAACACCAATCCCCTAAAACCCCTTTTCTGTCCCTCCCCTTCCCCTCGCTATTTCCCCCTTCCAGTTGCCCTTTCCTACAATCGCTATCCTCACCAGATACCTATACATATATATGTATAATATATCTATATATATCTGTATCTATATATATCTATATCTATATATATCTATATATCTATCTATATCTATATCTATATATATATGTGTGTGTGTGTATATTTTTTAAATGGGTAGGAAAAATTATTTCTGCTGATTTACTGGATGTCATCACATGACCGTGCGTATATCAGAGCTCGACTGCACACCTGCACTTTTACCCCCCTAAAAAACAATTTTGCCATTTTACAAGATAGATAACCCAATCTATGATGTGTGGTCACGCTATGATATACGCACACCTTTGGCGGTTGATGCACTTAGCCTGTGGCCTCATGCATACCACGCACACCAAGGCATGAGTATATCAGAGCGTGACCTCACACCTAAGATTGGGTTATCTATTACATGTGTGTATATGTCTGTGTGTGTGTGTATATATATATATGTATATATATATATATATATACACATATATGTATATATATATATATATATATATAGTATTATAGTGGCACGGTGGCACTACAGTTAGGGTTGAGTACCCCATTTAAGGTTAAAGTCTGAAGTTTTGCAGGTTAATAACTTTGCCACTGTATGAGAAATTTGCCTGAAATTTGGTATGCGTGGAGTGGTACCATAGATCTCTGGATCTGCCAAGTTTCATAATGATTGGATGCACAGTTGCAGAGCTATATAGTGCCATAGAAGGTCATAGTTATGCTTTTTTGCGCATTCTTTGTTCACACCTACAGGTCGCAAGGTTTGTGTGACCAGTCCAAAACCTTCAGGGAACATGAAACCAGGGTCCCCAATGTGCCTTTTGAAGATTTCGTGAAAAAATATTAAACGGTTCAAAAGTTATTCAAAAAACAAGTTTCCCATTATTGCCAATGGGAAAAGTTAACAGAAAGTTCGACAGTGTCGCAAATGACCCCTGTAGTGTTGCAAATCTGCCATTTTGTTTTCAGTTGCTGGTCACAGAAATGCTTGGCATTTAAAATTGGGACCCTCTAGGGACACAATTCTTTTTGTGTTCACCTAGTCAAGCCCTGAGGAAGGTAGCCATATCTTTTTAGAGGGGTTAAACACCCCAGAAATATATTTTTAAAATTTTTGTAAACTGTAGTATTGCAAAGTAGCGTTGCACTTGCGACACTTTTGTGGTTTTGTTTTGCGAAAGTGTCGCAAATCACTACACTACATTGTGACACTATGGCCAAAATAAGAGGAATTCTTTGCCACCCTGCTGCAAAAGAATGGTTTGGACTTTTGGGCTGAAATTTAGAGGGAAAAAAGCCAACATCCCACAGATGTGTCTTGTGGTGGTTTGGTGACAAAATATTACAGGGCTGCAAAGTTACGGCACTCCAAACTTGACTATTTTTCTCATAGGCTAACATTATGGTGTCCGCCGTGCCTTTCGGGGCCCGTATCTCGGAAATGCTTCGAGATATGGACTTTTCATCAGAAAAATGCTTAGCTCCCCACTAAGGGGCTAAGTACAAAACTAGCCAGGAAAGTCATAAATAATATGACATTTTTATTTTTGTTCTACGTCATGTGGTTCCTGAGATATAAGCAATTTAGTATTCCAAGGCCCGGATATTCAAAAGGGTTGTGCATGGCGCAACAGGGGTGCACCATGCACAACCCACGAATGCACCGATGATGCAATATTCAAAGAAACGGAGTGCGATGTCCACCTCCCAATGCACTGGGGCTCATCGAGTGATGTATGCGGCACAAGTGCAGGGGCTGCCCATGCATATGCAGCACATCCCGATATTCAGCCCAGGATATGCAGCTCACATGCTGGCACAACTCTGCCTTGTGCCGCTCAGGGGGGTGCAAAGTTGTGCCTGGTAAAACCAGGAACAAATCCTGGCCACCCACAGAGGAGCTGCCATATTGCAGGGCATAACACAGCAGCCACCAGCTGTGGGTGGCCATCTGCCCACCCAGAACACTGTCCACAAGCCCCCAGCCCTGGGAGCATTGTGCTCCCCCATCCCGTTGCCCTATCACAGGCATAAGTAATGTAAACATCCCTGGTGGTCCAGTGGAAAACCCCCCATTGCCCGATCACAGGCATAAGTAATAATACAATCCCTGGTGGTCCAGTGGAAACCCCCAATGCTTGATTGTGGGCATAAGCAATAATACAATCCCTGGTGGTCCAGTGGAAACCCCCTGGTGCCTGAACATGGGCATAAGTAATAATACAATCCCTGGTGTCCAGTAGAAACCCCCCCGTTGCCCGATCGTGGGTATAGGTACATATACATTCCCTGGTGGTCCAGTGGAACCCCCTCATTGCCTGATTGCGGGCATAAGTAATATTATAATCCCTGGTGGTCAGTGAAACCCCCATTGCCTGATCGTGGGTGAAATAGCAAGCGAAACCCTGGAGGTCCAGTGATGCCCCCTCCCACCCACCCACTGAGGTCCCCACCCAGCACCCTCCCAGTCAGTGGCGGGTGGCAGCACCCCACCCACATGCTGCTCAGCCTCCTGCTGACTGACAGCGTACAGTACGGTCTGTGCATGGACCAATGGGTGTGCAGACCATACTGTACTATACAGGCCCAATATGTAAATGAACACGTGCCCTCAATGCCATATTCAATGGTGCTGAGCCATGGCACAGCACCATTGAATATCACCTGGTCCATGCACTGGTGCAGCCCAGTTGCACTGCACCCAGTCTTGCGCCCCTGACCGGCGCAGTCTGAATATCCAGGCCCAAGTGTTCAATTTCTGCTCTGAGGGTCATTATTATGCATATTCTTTGTATTCACTGTGCTTCTGAATGCACTTTTTGGGTACAAAAAGTGGGTGCATTTGCATTGCTGTTACAGTTAGCATTTCCGTGACTGTTTGCGTTAGCGTTCCTGTTTACATTGCTGTGTGCGCTGCCCTTTGCATTTGCATTTGTGATTGCGTTTGCATTACTGTTACTATTTGCATTTCCATTACTGGTTTTGTTTGCATTTGTGTTTCCTTTTGTGTTACCATGTGCTTTGTCGTTTGCGTTTGCATGGAAGACTAGGTTTGCTGGCCAAGGCACCTAGCTTCACCTGAGTTCTTTCCTCCTAGCTTGCTTGAAAGGACAGAACTAGGAACCTTACCAGAGTAAGGGAAAGGATTAAGACTTTTGGCTAGGCAGATTTACTGTGTGTTGTTGTTTTTATTTTGTACTCACATGGATTGTTACTGTTTGTTGCTAACATTTTATTGCTTTATTTTTCTCTGATTCAAATTGCTGTTGCTGGGTATACCTTCTGCTGCATTATTACAAGGTGTGCCTACAGGTGTGTGCTAACAGATTACTGCTGTAATCTTCTGATTCAAATTGTCTTTTGCAAGGTATATCTTCTGTTACTGCTTTATTTTTCTCTGTAGCAAAGTGTTTCTTACAGGGTATATCTTCTGTGAAATTATTACAGGTGGTGCTTAAATTTTTGTGACTTTTTATCATTAGGCTAAGCAAAATTACGGTTTGCCCCTATCTTATTTATTTATTTTTTGCTGAAAAGGTTTTTTGTCTCAGTGGTGTTGCAGTCTCCTTCTCACATTGAAGGAGCAAATTGCTTTCCTCCCACAGCTCTTCCAGGGGATTAGGTGTGTATCAGTGGGTAGAGCTGGCAAACTGCCAGCAACTTCCAACAGAAAGAAGGGTTAAAAGGTGAGATTAGTTGATAGCTTGGAGGTGGAAGGCTAGGTGTGCTGGCCAAGGCACCTAGCTTCACCTGAGCTCTTTCCTTCTAGCTTGCTTGAAAGGACAGAACTAAGAACCATACCAGAGTAAGGGAAAGGATTAAGACTTTTGGCTAGGCAGATTTACTGTGTGTTGTTTTTATTTTGTACTCACATGGATTGTTACTGTTTGTTGCTAACATTTTATTGCTTTATTTTTCTCTGATTCAAATTGCTGTTGCTGGGTATATCTTCTGCTGCATTATTACAAGGTGTGCTACAGGTGTGTGCTAATAGATTACTGCTGCAATCTTCTGATTCAGATTGTCTTTTGCAAGGTATATCTTCTGTTTCTGCTTTATTTTTCTTTGTAGCAAAGTGTTTCTTACAGGGTATATCTTCTGTGAAAATATTACAGGTGGTGCTTAAATTTTTGTGACTTTTTATCAGTAGGCTAAGCAAAATTACTGTTTTCCCCTATTTTATTTATGTATTTATTGCTAAAAAGATTTTTTTTGTCTCAGAGGTGTTGCAGTCTCCTTCTCACATTGAAGACAGAGAGAGAGTGAGAAAGCAGCCACAGGAGGGTAAGAGTTGTAGGTGATTGTTTCTGGACAGCATATGTTTACTCCACCCACCATTCCCTCCCCACCCACCCCTCCCTCACCCCACCCACCCCAAGTGCATAACTTCCTTTATAGCAGGAGCTCTGACATCACTTCCTCAAAACTGCTAACAACATACACCTGTTCATATCCTTAAAGGCACAGCACACTGAATGAGGGGTATAGACACTCACAAGCTTGTACACACTAAAACAAGAACAAAAAACAAAAAAGTATCTGTAACTGGAAGGGACACAGACATGTGGGGAGTGCTGCAATGCGCTGGCTGTGGAGCAGCAGTCTTCTGGGAGACATTCTGGAGACTGCATTGCTGATCTATTTGCAGGCACATCTCTGGTCTGAGGGAGGAGGTTATTCATCCCCATGCTGACCTGGCAAGGATTCAGAAAACCTGCTCCCTCACTCAGGGACCACCCAGACCACCACCACTACCTCAGAGGTTGCCAAGAAAGAGGAGTGGTTGGACCACTGTGGGCTCAGGGAGGGGTGAAGGTGGTGGAACAGAGGTGCATCCCTCCAGTTGTGCCTCTCCACAATTCATTTGCCACTCTGGTGAAGCATGGTTCCTCTATGGAGGCACCTGCAGTGGAGACCAAGGAGGATGCTGGGAACCTCCACAATGGAGACCCACAGGAGGGTGGCTCAGGACCCCACATGGGAAGGAAACAACTCCTGGTGAGGGACTCAAATGTTAGGGGGTAGAACTGGGGGAGGGAAGGGAAAGGGAGGTAAGGTGCCTGCCCAGCGCCAAGGCTTGGAGGGACAGGAAATGAATCCTCAGGATCATGGGAGCAGCGGCAAGGGGGGGAGGGAGCTGGATGTCATTATCCACCTAGGGATGAATGACCTGGCTGAGAATGGGATCAGAGCAGTGCAACAGGAGTTTGTGGAGTTGGGGAGGGGCCTTAGACAAGTAGCACACTAGTAACTTTCTTGGAAGTGCTACCTGTCTATCGCATGGATGAGGCTAGGGCACCATGGGATTCAATGACTGGTTGAAAAGCTGGTGCAGAGCTCAGGGATTTGGCTTCATTGGGGACTGGGGCTTCACCTGGAGGGATGCAGGCCTATACAGGTGCTATGGTCTGCATCTATCTTGGAGGGGAACCAGGATCCTAGGTGATAGATTTAAATGCTTCAGTGGCAAGCATTTAAACTAGCCAAGGGGGGAGGCACTGAAGAGGAGAAGGGAAATTCTAGCCCCCCAAAAAATCAGGGTAATTAGCAAAGTAAACCCAAAATAGAGCAGTCGCTAGGGAGAAGGGCAGGGGTTAATGGAGAAAAAGACAAAGGCAGTAGGGACAGGGATGGGGAAAAAAGAAATAAAGCCATAAAAAATGGAGGGTAATGAGTGCCAATGCCCATAGTCTAGGTAAAAACTCTGAAATGGTGGCCTTGATGAAAGAGGGATGCCTGGATATTGTGGCAGTCACAGAAACATGGTACACAGAGAACCATGACTGGGATGTCAACATACCAGGGTACACAATCTACAGGAGGGACAGGAAGGGAAGAGGTGGAGGAGGAGTAGCTCTCTATGTAAGGGAAGGGATAAAAGCAACAGAACCAAAGGGTAAACAAGGAGAAGAGGAGGTGCTGTGGGTCACCCTGGAGACTGGAAATGGCTTCACAATCCGCACAGGGGTTGTATACAGACCCCCCATCTCAGAGGGAGAAAATGGACAAGGAAATGATAGAAGGCATCCTTGGGATGGCAGAGAAAGGGGAGATATTGCTGATGGGGGACCTGAATATGCCAGATGTTGACTGGACCACGTTTGCTGCAGCCACATCCAAAAGCAGGGCCATTCTCGATGCCCTACAGGGGGCATGCCTCAGACAGCTAGTTTTGGAACCCACTCGAGAGAGAGCAATCTTAGACTTGGTACTCTCAAATGGGGATGGAGAGAGGATTTCTGATCTTGAAGTGGGTAGCCATCTAGGAACAAGTGACCACATAACAGTGTGGTTCACAAAAAACTTAGCTGTAGAGTCAAGCTACACAAAATTTCAGGAGGGCTGATTTTGTCAAAATGGGAGAGTACCTCAGAAAAGCACTAGCAAACAGGCAAGAAGGTGGGGTGAAGCAACAATGGGGAAACATCAAAACCACCATCACAGAGGCAACAAGCCTTTGTGTGAAGCAAATAAACAAATCAAAATGAAAGAAAAAACCACTATGGTTCTCAAAAGATGTGTCGGGGAAGGTAAGGGAAAAAAAGATAGCATTCAGGAAGTATAAGAAAACACAGAAGGAGCAGGACAAAGAACTGTACCAGTTAAAGCAGAAGGAAGCGGGTAAGTCAGTCAGAATAGCAAAGTCCCAAACAGAGGAAAAGATAGCCAACTAGGTTAAGAAGGGGAATAAAACCTTTTATAGGTACATTAGGGAGCAAAGAAAGACTAATGCTGGGATACTGAGGCTGAATAAAGAGGAAGGTGGTTGGGCAGAGAGCGGCAGTGAAAAAGCAGGGATACTGAATGACTACTTCTGCTCAGTATTCACAATGGAAAACCAGGGGGAAATACCTAATCCAGTCAATAGAAACACTCTGGATAGGGGGGTTGATATTAGTCCTTTCACAGAAGAAAGGGGTCTGAAAGAACTCTTAAAACTGAAGGTGGATAAAGCAATGGGGCCTGATGGGATTCACCCTAGAATTCTAAAAGAACTAAGGGAAGAACTACTAACACCACTGACTACCCTTTTTAATAAATCATGGGAGGATGGGGTGGTACCCAAGGACTGGAGGAGGGCTGATGTGATTCCCCTTCACAAAAGTGGGAGCAAGACAGAGGCAGGAAACTACAGACCTGTCAGTTTGACCTCAGTGATAGGGAAAATGATGGAATCACTTCTGAAGGAAAGAATTGTTGAGTACCTAGAGTCCAGTGGGACACAGGACCCAAGGCAGCATGGATTCACAGTGGGAAGGTCATGTCAGTCAAATCTAATTGATTTCTTTGACTGGGTAACCAAAGCAGTAGACCAGGGAAGGGCTGTGGACATGGCCTACCTAGACTTTAGCAAGGCATTTGACAGTCCCACACAAAAAATTAATAAACAAATTAGCCAGCCTGGGAGTGGATCCCAGGGTGGTAGCCTGGGTTAAACACTGGTTTGACAACAGGACACAGCGGGTAATAGTAAATGGAGTCCACAGCGAAGAAAGGAGGGTTACTAGTGGGGTACTGCAGGGTTCAGTACTGGGGCCAGTCCTTTTTAATGTCTTTATAAGTGACTTTGCAGAGGGACTGGAAGGGAAAGTATGTCTCTTTGCAGATGACATAAGGATGTGCAACAGGATTGATACGCAAGGTGGGGTGGAAAGGATGAAAAGGGACTTGGCAAGGTTGGAGGAATGGTCAAATGTATGGCAGCTTAGATTCAATGCAAAGAAGTGCAAAGTAATGCACCTGGGAAGCAAAAACCCAGGGGAAGAGTACACAATGGGGGGTGAGATACTGACAGCAACAAAAATGGAAAGGGACCTGGGGGTAGTCATATCAGATGACCTAAAGGTGGACCAGCAATGTGAGAAGACAGTAAGGAGGGCTGGGGGGATACTGGGATGCATAGGGAGAGGCATCACCAGTAGAAAACAGGAAGTTGTTGGCCCTCTGTACACACAGTTGGTAAGACCACATCTGGAGTACTGTGTACAGTTCTGGAGACCCATCTCCATCAAGACAACAGACAGGGTGGAGGCTCTCAGAGGAGGGCAACAAAATGATGCAGGGTCTGCATCAGAAGACATATGAAGAAAGACTAAAGGAACTAAAGATGTATAGCCTCGAGGAAAGGAGGGAGAGGGGGGACATGATAGAAACTTTCAAATACCTCAAGGGAATCAACAAAGTCCAAGAGGGTAGTATCTTTCAGAAAAAGAGATGAGCAAAAACAAGGGGGCACAATTTGAAGATAGAGGGGGGATGGCTCAGAGGTAGTGTGAGGAAGTATTTATTCACAGAGAAAGTTGTGGATACATGGAACAGCCTTCCTGAGGAGGTTGTAGAGTCAAAAACAGTGGGGGAATTCAAGAATGCATGGGACAGACCTAAAGCAATTCTAGTGGGGGGTAGGAGGAAGTAGGCTGTTGGTTAACTAGGATCTGCTGCTTATCCATTAGGTAGGAAAATGGGCAGACTAGGGGGGCCAAGTGGTCCTTATCTGCCATCAAATTCTATGTTTCTATGTTTCATTTGCATTTCTGTTTCCTTTGGCGTCATCGTTGCTGTTACCATAAGTGTTTGCGTTTCCAATTGCGTTACCATGACTGTACGGGGTAACAATTTGTGTTTGCTTACATGCTTGTGTTTCCACTTTCATTTCTGTTACTGTACCCTTTGGCATCCTCCTTGATGTTACTGTGATCGTTTCTGTTTCCAACTGCGTTACCGTTACCGAGGGGCCCCTCGCTCGCACCACCACATTCCATTCACTACTTATACTGCATTCTCAAAAGAAGGAAATTCATGGCAAAAACTCTGTTTAATGTATGATTAGGGTTGTTCTAGCGACAAAAGCCAGGAAATTCTATGTTAGGGTTCCCACCCTTGCAGCCCCTACCAACCCACCCCACCAACAGGCATCAGGGTGCATTGGGGTCATCAGTCCTAACTCTCACCCCATTCTCCATACTGCACAACCTCAGCTTGTTTATACATGGAATGGGGTGAGAGTTAGGACCGATGACCCCAACGCACACCCGATGCCTGCAAGTGAGGTGGGGTGGGCGTGATATACAAAGGGTGGGAACCCTAACATTGAATTTCCTGGCTTTTGTCACTGTGGAACAACCCTAACTGATGCATTAAATGGATTTTTTTGCCATGAATATGTATCTATCTATATATATTTATTATAGGGGCACAATAGTGCCCCTAAAGTTAGGGTTGAGTAGGCACTTCAGTGTTAAACTCAAAATTTTGCACTCTCCAAGTTACAGAGAGGTGAAAAAACATGTTTTTGCACATTGGCTTTGCTGGGATTTTCCTTTGAACTTGCCTACAGCCCAGAGGGTTTGGTTGTTTAGCATGAAATTTGCAGGGTAGAAAGGGACTAACCCGCAGATGTGCCTTTTGTTAGTCTGGTGTAAAGAGAATAAGTAGTTTTTAAGTTATTGCAATTTAAAAATTTGAAAAAATAATTTCTGAACATGCTCAGTAGGCACTTCAAGATAGGTAGTTGATACGAAAGAGGAATCCTGCATTGTATGAGAAAATTCCTCTTTCGTATGGCTGCCATCTTGTTTTCAGTTTTGCCCAAACAATTTTTTTTGAAACCTTCCAAAATTATATTATTGGGAGGAAACTAAACACTTAAAGCTTGCTTATTGGGACCCCCTTTGGTGCATTCTGCACTTTACCAGATAAATGTGTATATTTAATCATTTAAATCCTACTTCATATTCATGTAACATGACCTAGGATCCTAGTTCGTATGCACGAGGTATGACCTAGGATCCTAGGTCATGAGCCAAAAATAGGATTAATGATTAAAAAGCACACTTTTGCCGACATGGGGTGCCCAGTCCTCATGTCAGCACTGGAGGCCCCCCTCCAGTATGTGAGCCTGGGAAGTAATGCGCGCTGATACGGGGATGCCCAGTCCCAGTGTCAGATGATGCGCCCCCTTCCCCCACCAAAGCCATCATTTATAATTGCCGACATGGGGTGCCCAATCCCCATGTTGGCATGTATGCACCCCCCCACACTAATATGGCACACTGGGAGCCCACCCCAGTGTGCCCAAATGTTATTTATTTATTTAGTTTTTGTTGACCTGGTAAGTGCACTAGACAAATCCTGCCTATTTTCAGGCACGACCCGGGGGAAGGGGATATAGATGAATGCCAACTGACCTTGAACCAGATTAAGCTGTTGGTGGTATTTTTAGTGATAGAGGGAAATTTGGCCAGGACACTGGGGAAATTCCCCTACTGCAGTGCTGGCAGTAGGGGGCCAGTGACGACGGCGAGTTTGATCAGTCGGTGGTCAGACCTGGGAGAGGATGGAAGCAGCAGATGAGGACGGAAGGGGAGATTTCCCGTTGCAAGTACAGGTGAACAGTAAGGGGGGAGTGCAGTCAGCACCGATTTCAATGACGGAGGAAAGTAAATTCTTTCTATCTATGGAGGACGTATCTGGTTGTATAATGCCGGAGATCCCTGAACAAAAGGCTACATATCCCACTCTTAAACTGCAATTGCAGGAGCAGCTTTGTGAACTACAAATGGAGCTGGAAAGAGTTTTGAAGGAAATTTCGGCACTCAGTGCTGTGGAATTAACTGGAATTGCCGGTGAGACAGAGTGTTTTTCGGAGGAACTGGTGTTACTACATTCATAAGAAGAGTGGAGAAGTGAGTGTAACATGAAGAATGCTGAGAGACATGAGGAAGAGTCTACAGAGATTGTGGAGAAGGATGAGATGGTGGAAATAAGGTAGATTCAGAATCAACAGCATTTGACAGAGTTTGAAGTAACCGCGGCATCTGGAGGCATTGGCTTGGTTGCCAAGGGAATCAGGGAAGACCCGGATGTGTTCTGAATGGAGCCTGGAGGAGCTGAGCCTTTGGGAAGCAAAGTGGCATTGTCTAGAGCGGTGGGTTTCATTTTCCGAGGAGCAGTACTACCTACATCGGTGGCAGAACAGACTTGTGTGTTTCAAACAGACCCTAAACAGCAAGAAGGGGTTTAGGAGTTCTCCTTTCTTAAACAAGCTACATATGGGCAGGAGAAAGTAGGAGAAGAGGGGAAAGAAAAAAGGGCTGCAGTGGTCTTCGCTAAACAAAATCTGGGGATACCTGTAGAAAATCGAACTGAAGATTCACCGCAGGTAAAAAAGGATCAGATAGTTTTGGAGACGATTCCTTTGCAACAACCCCCAATAAATGACACTTGGTCCCCTAAAAAAGCATTAAGAGAGGCTGGTTGGACACTGAAGAAAGGTTCATGGCGTCCGACTCCAGACTGGGGTCCAAAACTTAATTTCTCTCAAAATGAACCTGGGTGGCAACTGAAGTTACCTACGATGGTTGTTGTGTCTGAAGAGGAGGAGGAGGAGGGGGGCAGGCCTGTTGCGACGGCCTTGCAGGAAGAACCTGTCATGATTGAATCCAGTTCTACTTCTACCCCTGAGGTAGGAGAGGTACAACCAGGGGAAAATGGACAGGAAACTCCAGCCATAGAGAAACCCTTGATGTCAGACCTCTTTTCTAAAATTAAAAAAGAGGCAGCCACTGGCAGGAATGCAGTTCGTTTAAGATACAAAGGGGGACTGGAGATTAGACCAGATAGGTTATATGTGGGGAAATGTTTATTAAAGGAATCTTTGCATTTTTCACCCAGGGAGGTATTTGCATTTATTAACATATCTGGGGAGGATAATTTCGATGTAAGTTTTCGTTCAGACTATGCACTAGACCTTTTTTGGGAAAGATACAACCAGGTGAAATTTTCACCCATATGGACACCCTTTTTGGTCATTCCTTTGACGAAACCATTGATAAAATTTGTTACCATCATGCTTCGTAATGAAGGTGTTCATGTGGATGACATTTCATACTGGTTGGCTCAAAAATGTGAATTATTGAGTCCACCAGAGGCCATATTAGATTTGGAGCAATTCTGGACTGGGGGATGGAGATTTAAAGTTAAGTTAAGGCAAACAGATAAAGGGATTGAACATATCCCAAACTCCTTTCTCTTGGGTAGGGATAGAGGGGTATGTTTTTATGCGGGACAACCCCGTGCTTGTTACAAATGTGGGGTCAGGACACATTTATTTAGCTCTTGTGATAAACCTCGCTCTGATAATTGTGGGGAAGTGGGTCATATTGCATTTCAATGTGCTAATTTCACTAAATGTGACTTATCTGAGGGTATCGGTCATGTTTTTGCCGAGTGTGAGTGGGCAGCAAAAAATAAGGCTTCTAGTGGCAGCCCTGATTTGTTGATCCAGAAGGACCAGGACCTGGTCACAAATATAGACCTACCTGATCCAGAATCAGGAACGGACAATAATGACCCAGGAGGGCACCTTGTTAAAGATCCTGGACAGGGCACTGGTTCAGAAGCACTGCCTCAAAGAGTCTCTAGGACTCCTCCGGGGTCTGTAGTGCAGGATGAGGCAGGAGTACCTGAAATTACAAGACCCCCAGTTATAATTCCAGTAAGAAGGTCCTCTGGGAACCTGAAAACTACTACAGGGCCTAGCTCAGTAGAAATGGAAACTAGTAACCCCTTTTTGGTTTGGGCTGCCTCATGGGGTGAGTCAGAAATGGATAGCCAGGACCTAGATTCACAGCCCATGCAGGATAGTCCTCCTTCTTCCTTATGGGTACAAGAAGGGTATAAAGGGAAAAAGGAAAAAAGGAGAAAAAAAGATGGTTGAAAGGTTCATTCTCTAAATGATGGCATTTAAACTAGGTTCAATAAATGTGCACAGTCTATTAAACTTTAAAAGGAGGAGGGTGATTTATGATTATGTACATTGTCAAGCTTTGGATATATGTTTGCTACAGGAAACATGGATGTATTCTCTAGACCAGGCCAGGCTTTTCCAAAAGGAATGGTGTTGGGGGCCAGCCTATTGGTCCTTTGGACAGCAAACGGCAGATGGTATTGGTTTTCTTTTTAATTCATATAATTTTTCTTTAATTAAACTAATGGACTTAATTCCAAGATGATTGATGATTTTAGATGGTGTCTGGAAATCCCTGACATGCCGATTTATTAATGTCTATTGTTCTCAAGTTAAAGCAGAATGGGTAGCACTCTTTCAGTTAATAAAACCTTTTTTATTGACTTCACATAAGATTTTCTTATGTGGAGATTTCAATTGTGAGTTAAAGAAAGTGGG
Source organism: Neoceratodus forsteri (assembly GCA_016271365.2). Classification (NCBI taxonomy): domain Eukaryota; kingdom Metazoa; phylum Chordata; order Ceratodontiformes; family Ceratodontidae; genus Neoceratodus; species Neoceratodus forsteri. The sequence goes on from CM057449.1 coordinate 1,843,394,004, forward strand.
TAGTCACAGTTCAAAAGGGGACAAAAAAATTTATTGTGATTCTAATGCATTTGGGCAGTTGATAAAATCATCCGGCCTAGTTAATGGCAGTAGCCATCAACAGGGAAGGATAAAATTTACTTATCAAAGAAACCAATATACATCAACAATAGATTATATGTTTATTTTGGAAACTCTTCCTTTTACATTTTACACTTTTCCTGTCTCTTTTTCGGATCACATGCTTCTGCAATGTACTGTAGGTCCTTATGCAGCACCACTACAACAGAGGGCAAGATGGAAATTGAATGCATTATTATTGAAATGTCCTGAGGTATTAGGAAAGCTTAGAATCTTATTAAAGGCAAGACTGTCTGTGGCCTTTTTGTATGATAATTTAGGAGATTGGTGGAAAGATTCAAAAGACGATTTTTGTAAATTATTAAAAAATCTTGGGAAGATGAAGGAAAATGAGAAATTTCAAGTATCTTAAATTCCGACAACAATTATATTATTTAATTTCAATAGCAAATACATCCAAAGTTGATAGTTCAATTCAAATTGCACAAGTGAAACAGCAACTTCAGGAGTTGCAATACAATAGAGCTAACACCCTTCAAGCTCTTTTCCAATATGGAGTAAAAAAATGTCCTTCTGGGGACCCTTACGAGGTTTTTAAAATATATAAATATAACACAACTATAGATGCACTTAAAAATCAAGACGGAGATATTATGAGTCCAAAAACCTACAAATGGTTATTAAACATTTTCTTTCTGCTCATAAACCTGAGAAACCACCTAGTGTTTCTATTATAAAGCAGTTTTTGGAAAAATTAAATGTACCTGAACTACAATGGACTATAGGGCCTCTTATTTCACCCATTTCACGAGTAGAAATCAGCGGTGCCATAAAGGACCTAAAATCTGGGACCTCACCAGGGATTGATGTACTGACTATAGAGTTATATAAAACTTTTCCGGAAGAGTTCTCTGAATGCTTGGAACAAGTTTTTAACTTCTTCCTAGACTCAGAAGAATTCCCAGTATGGTTTTCTGAGGGTTTGTTAATTTTCTTATATAAATCTGGGGACAGATATTTATTAGAGAACTGGAGACCAATTACGTTGCTAAATTCTGATTACAAACTTTTGGCAAGTATTTTAAACACCAGGTTAAAGCAAGTAGTGGTTACGGTTCTATCTCCCAATCAATTTTGTGGATTACCGGGGAAACAAATATTTCTGGCACACATGATTATTAGGGACTGGATTGAATATATCAATCTAAACAAACTTTCTGGATGTATTGTGTCAGTAGACCAAAAAAAAGCTTTTGATCGAGTTTATCATCCATTTTTATTTTCGGTATTGTACCATTATGGGGTACCAGAACGTTCTGTGAATTGGATTAAAGCAATCTATAAAAATACCATTACGCATCCCATAATTCAAACAGAAATTGGAGAAGGGTTTCATGTTCCAACGGGGGTACATCAGGGATGCCCACTTAGTCCGTTATTATATGTTTTTACGATTGATACTTTGATTCTATATTTATCACAAAATCCATTTTGGGAAGGGATTAGGGCCCCCCCCCTTGCTACAGGAAGGGCATGTACAGGCATATGCAGATGATTTATGTTTGTTCTTTACAAAATATAATCAAGTGACACAGTTTTTGGAGTTTATGGATCAATATTCAAGTATTTCTAATTCACAACGTAATACTTCCAAAAGTATGGGGTTATTTATTGGAGTAAATCTTCTGGATCCTATAAAGGTGCAGGGACTGAGTATTTCTTCTGAGCCAATCAAGATTCTGGGTTTATGGTATGGAGCCCAGAATTTGCCTGATTTGAATTGGGAGAAGGGACTACAAAACATAGAAGAGAAAATTAACATTTGGAAACATTGGAAATTGTCTAAAATTAAGCGGGTACAGGTTCTTAAACAATTTATTATTCCAAAGTTATTATATATTGCACAGATATTTCTGATACCAATAAAATTAGAGACAAGATTGTATAGTTTATTCTTCCAGATGGTATGGGAAAATAAACTTAACCCCATTAAATGTCATTATATGTATTTGACTGTAAGAAATGGGGGATTGGGGATGGTGGATCCGGCTATTTTTTTCTCTACATTATTTATAGCTTCAAATCAGAGGGGAGGGTTGGGGATGTCACCTTTAAATGAAAGAATATTGATAAAACAAGTTTTAAACCAATATTTTTCAGTTTGGTCGATGGGTTCCCCAAAACCTATTCTCACTCTATTCCTTCCTGGTTATTTTTTGCCAATAGCAAAAAAATTATTTAAATGGGGGCTACAGGCTCAAATAGTGAGGGATAATATAGGAAAACAACTATATACTAAAGTTATGCAGATTCAATAACCAAATGAACCAGCCTTTCAGAACTGCCCGGCAGGACGTACAAAAGTGGTACTGCAGAGGTTAAATAATCACAGACTACCAGAATATATGTGGGAACTTATATGGTTGATGGTATATGGTAGAATTGGAGTGAGAGGTAATGCTAAATATAAGGCTAGATCGGAAAGAAATTGTCCATATTTAAACTGTGTCGATCAAGAGGAAACGGTAGAGCATTTTTTCTTTTCTTGTATATATACCAAGTCTCTTTGGAAATTCCTGGCAGTACAGTGGAAAATGAGGTGGTTAGGCCATTTTGATTATGATATTTTGGTTTTGGATCAATTTGCTCACTTAGGGAAAATGTATCATAGTGGAACCCTACACATCTTTTGTTGTACATTAATATATTATCTATGGCAGGCTTGATGCCAATGGGTATTATATCAGAAACAGATGGCTTATGAGGTAGTAGGCTTATTAATGCAGGGAGCCCTAGAGCGGGTATATCTTAAAGATATAGGCTTTGCATCCACCAGACAGGTGACGGACTGGTGGAAAGGATTGGCTAGATTTATTAAATATAAATAAGCCATAGGCAAAGGACTTGGCAAAACGAGGAGATAGGGTAAAGGACAGTATTGAGGAGAATATAAGAATCAAAGAAGATTGGGGGGTAGGTCTGTATGAAATACAATGAGGTTTGGTGGTTCTTAGAATGTAACATACAGATGAAGGTGTGTAATAAATTGAAAATAATCAGATAAAGGCATAGGACTAAGTATGAGGAGAGAAGGGCTTTACAGGGACTTGAGGGGTGGAAGTTCAGTATGTGAATTTTTCTGTATTGGTGGAGGTATGACAGTAATACTGCATTATATTTTTGTTGTTGTTTTGTTTATAAATTGTAATGATTAATTTGTATAAATTTATATAAAGAGTCATTATGTTTTGTTTTGATGTGATTATAATAAAAAATTCCCCTACTCTTTTCAATAAGTGCCATGGTATCTTTAACATCCACCTGAACTACCACCAATCCAGGCAGATGGGACCTCGGTTTAAAATCTCATCCAAAAGACAGTTTACATATTATAGGTAAAGATACCTATAAATACAAAAAAAGTCCCCTGATGTCTTTAATTTTTTTTCAAACCTGCAGAAATAAAAATGGTCCGTCATCTCATGAGTCCTCCCTCCCCCACCCTCCCACTCGTCACCCACCTCCCTGCACCCCCCCAACCCATGCTTACCTCCAGAGGTTAGGAGCAGTGCCGAACTTCTCAGGACCAGGACATGTCTGCGCTCTTCAAAGCCGAATCACAAATTGAAGAATTAAAGGTAAGCTGTATAATGCTACTCAATGTGTGTGTGTGTGTGGGGGGGTCAACTTATGTTGGTATCTCGGCCATTTGTGGAGATTTTTGCACCATATTTTCAACATGGGCTTTTTTGGACCCCACCTCATGAACAATATCACTGTCATCTCGTTACTCATTCCCGAAAGGTGATTTCACGGTCACTGCATGGAATCACCTTTTGGGACCAGTTAATGAAATGACAGTACCAGTGTTAATGAGAGGAGGTCCCAAAAAGCCCATGTTGAAAATTTGGTGAAAAAATTCCAAAAAACGGCTATGTTACAAGCTTGCGTTGCACAGTTTCTACGCACACTCATAACTTCGCCAGTTTTGGATATTTTCACTCCAGATTTTCAACATTGCCATTTTGTCATACCTCATCATGAACAGTACAGCTGCCATTTCTCACATCCTTCCTGAAATGTGTTTTCACACCCGTGGCTCAGAATGGAGCAGTCGCTGTGCAAAATCAACTTTCAGGGTGGACTGAAAAAAAAAAACACTGCCAGTGTTCATGAGGGGATTTCCCAAAAAGCCCGTGCTGAAAATTTGATAAACAATTTCAAATAAATGACCATGTTATGAGCATGTGTTGTGCAGTATCTATGCGTGCTCATAACTGTGCCAATTTTTTAATTTTTCACTCCTGATTTTCCACATTACCCTTTTCCACACCTCGTCATGAACAGTATACAGCTGTCATTTTTCACATCTTGCCCAAAACATAATTTCACACCTGTGGCGCAGAATGGCGCATTTGCTGTGCGAACTCAACTTTTGGGACAAATTTACAAAATGACAGTGACATTGTTCATGAGGTGGGGTTCCCAAAATGCCATGTTGAAAACTAGGTGAGAAAAATCCTGAAAATGCCCGAGTTACATACTTCCATTGAATTGTGGCACCAGTGGTGCCTTTCAGAGCATGTATCTCGAAAACTATTCGAGATACAGATTTTTCTCTCTCTGCAGCTTAGCCCACCTTTAGCACCCATGGGGATTTTGAAGTCATGATTGCAATTGCAGTGGAATGTTTCCCATAGTTGCTACAGTCACTGAGATATTGCCAAATTAGTGTTACAAGGGTTACTTTTCATGAATATAGGGTTGCTGTATGTCCGCACTTATGTGTAAGTGGGAGCACAGGGCAGAAGGCACATGCTCCCACTTATGCATATCATTATGCAACAATGGCTAGTGTGAGGGGAGCGCAGGGTCCAGAATGCCCTCGCTCCCACAACCACATACCAGTTACATTATACTTTCTCAACAAGAAGGGAAATTCATCGCAAAAAACTACGTTAATGCATCAGTTAGGGTTTTTATTAAACCATAAAAAGCTGGGAAATTCAGTGTTAGGGTTACCAATCCTACCACCCAACCCACCACCACCATCCACATACCAACAGGTGTTGGGGTATGCCTTTGGAGTCGTTCAGCCTAACTCTCACACCATTCTCCTATACTGTACCATCTCATCTTGTTTGACATGGAATGGGGTGAGAGTTAGGGCCGACAACTCCAAGGCACACCCCAACACCTGTTGGTGTGTGGAGGGTGGGGGTTGGGGTGGGGTGGTAGGTTGGTAACCCTAATGTTAAATTCTCCACTTTTTACAGTTTAATAAAACCCTAACCGATGCTATTAACATAGTTTTTACAATATATCTATCTATATACTGTATATATATTATATATATATATATATATAGAGAAAACTCCATTTAATGCATCAGTTAGGGTTGTTCCACAGTGACAAACTGAGGAAATTTGGTGTTAGGGTTGAAAGCCCCCTTGGACCCCTCAGCCCACCCCCCAACCGGCATTGGGGTGCGATTGGGATCATCAGCCCTAACTCTCACCCCATCACGTGTAAAGCAGCAGAAGTATAGGAGAATGGGGTGAGAGTTAGGACCGACGACCCCAATGTGCACCCCAATGCCGTTGGGGAGGTGGGCTGGGGTCCAATGGGGTTTTCAACCCCAACACCGAATTTCTCACTTTTGTCGCTGTGAACAACCCTAACTGATGCATTAAACAGAGTTTTTTGCCTCTAATTTCCCTTCTTTTTGAGAATGATAATGAGAAATAGTGAATGTAATGCAGCGGCGGGAGCACTGGGCCCGGCGGGGCCCTTTGGGCCCCACGCTCCCACCACATGATGTCTTGTGACATAGTAACAGGAACAGCAATGCAAACAGAAGTGCTAACAGTGGCGCACATGGTGATGCAAGCGTGAATGAGAACAGAAAGGGGTAACGTACATGGTGGCGTAGACGGGAACGGTCCGCCACGTGATGTCTTGTCACATAGTGACATGGTGCCCGCAAACGGAAATGTCAATGGGCATGGTGACGCAAAGTGAAACAGAAAGATGAACAGTACTGTAGACAGAAATGGCAAAAAATAACAGAAACGCAAGCAGAAATGAAAACGTAAAGGATAACGCACATGGTGGCGTAGACGTGAACGGTAAGTGAAACGGGTACAGAACCACAAGCAGAAAGGGCAATGGTAACGGTAATGTAAGTGCACAGGCTGGTTTTCCCCAAAGGCTACATAAAGAAAGACAGTGAGTATAAAGAATGTATGCATAATAATGGGTCTTGGAGCAGAAAATGAGGAGTTGGAATACTAAATAGCGTATATCTCAGAAACCGTACAACGTAGAAAAAAAATTTAAAAGTCATATGATTTATAACTTTCCTGGCTAGTTTTATTGAGCATTTTTCCGACGAAAAGTCCGTATCTCACACCGTTTCCGAGATACGGGCCCTGAAAGGTGCGGCGAACGCCGTAATGTTATCCTATGGGAAAAAAGAGAAGTTCAGAGTGTCAGAGTGCCATAACTTTGCCTCCCTGTAATATTTTTCAGCAAACCAGTGAAAGGCACATCTGTGGGCTGTTGGCTGTCTTCTCTCCAAATTTCAGGAAAAAAGACCAATCCGTTATTTTGCAGCAGGGTGCCAAAGGATTCCTGTAATGCATCGGCTGCCATAATGTTATCCTATGGGAAAAACCGTCAACTTTGGAGTGCCATAACTTTGCTGCCATGTAATATTTTTTCAACACAACACTGAAATGCACATCTGTGAGATGTCGGTTGCGTTTCCTCCAAATTTCAGCCCAAAACTCCCAACTGTTCTTTTGCAGCAGGGTGCCAAAGAATTGCTGTCATTTCCCCATAGCCTACAAAAGTACTGTCGCAATTTGCGAAAGCTTTCACGAAAATTTGCGACACTTTCTTGAGCACGAAAGTACTTTGTGAAAGTACTTTTTCCAGAAATTTGAAAAACATATTTCTGGGGTGTTTTACCCCAAAATAAAGACATGACTAGCATCCTCAGGCTCTGACTAGGTGAATACAAAAAGAATTAGGTTGCTAGAGGGTCCCAAATTTAAATGGCAAGCATTTTTCTGATCACTAACTGAAAACAAGATGGCGGATTTGCGAAAGTAAGAGGGCCATTTGTGAAAGTAAAAATGCATTTGTGACACTGTCGAACTTTTTGTTAACTTTTCCCATTGACTTATAATGGGAAATTGTTTTTTGAATAACTTTTGAACTGTTTAATATTTTTTCACAAAATCTTTGAAAGGCACATCAGGGACCCCGGCCGCATGTTCTCTGAAGATTTTGGGCCAGTCGCGCAAACCATGCGACCTGTAGGCACGACCGTATAATTCCAGAAAATGCGTAAACGCACGTGCAGATCACGCTTAATCACTCCGCAGCCGTGTATCCGACCGGTACAAAACTTGGCAGATCCCAAGGCATATGGGTCTTGATCATGTATTCCAAACTTCTGGCAAATCCGACAAACAGTTGCAAAGTTATTAAGGTGCAAAATTTGGGTTTAACATGTACAGTAAATGGCTTCTCAACCCTAACTATGGTAGCACTACTGTTCTACCATAATATACACATACATATACATACATACATATATATATTCTTTGCAAAAAACTTCATTAATGCAACAGTTAGAGTTTTTTACAGTGACAAAAGTGAGGAAATTTGCAGTTAGGGTTACCACCCCTTGCCCATGCCCACCCCACCCCCATCAACAGGCATCGGGTGTGCCGGGGTCATCATCCCTAACTCTCACCCCATTCCATGTGTAAAAAACAGCTCAGATGCTGCAGTATAGGTGAATGGGGTGAGAGTTATGACCGACGACCCAACGCACACCCCGATGCCTATTGGTGGCGGTGGGGTGGGCATGGTGTGCAAGAGGTGGTAACCCTAATGGTGAATTTCCTCACTTTTGAGTTGTAAAAAATCCTAACTGTTGCATTAATAACATTTTTTGCAAATAATTTCCTTACTTTTTGAGAAAGCATAGTAAAGTACATTCTCATGCAAGTTGGTGGGAGCGTGAAGCCCTTCAAGACATCCCCTCAACACCCTCCAAATTTCAAGTTAAAAGACCAAACCATTTCCAAGATATTTAATTTTAAAGTTTTAGCACTTTTAAAAATTCTTTAATCATGAGAATCGGCCGCAACCTTGCAATCAAAGATCATCTTTGATCATGAGGGGACATCTGGTCTTGAAATTTGGGCTATCTGGTCCCTCCCAGAGACATCTGGTCCAGCAAAAATCTGGCCATCTCGTCCTGCCCTCGTGAACGAAGTTCATGATCAAAGAATTCTCGCAACCAAAGAATTTTCAAGCTTGCGATCAAAGAATTAAAAACATTAAAACTAAATTTTTTGACACAACTTCATTAACCCACAGGCATGGCTCGATAGAGGGAAGCCCCCTGAGCAAAACCCATCCTAGTTTGACTTCACAAGTCACCCCTGGGCTGAGATATTTGAATTTTTTCAACCCAAAAATCTGGCCATCTCGTCCCACCCTTGCGAATGAAGATCGCGATCAAAGAATCTCGTAATCAAAGAATTTGCAGGCTTGCAATCAAAGATCATTAGCGAGCCGCAATCAAAGAATTTAAAAGTTTAAAACTCCATTTTTTGACACAAGTACATTAAACCATGGGCATGGCTCGATAGAGGGAAGTCCCCTGAGCAAAACCCATCCAAGTTTTACTTCAGAAGTCACCCCTGGGCTGAGATATTTGTTTTTTTCCAAACCCCAAACTGAAAACAAGATGGTGGCTGTCACGATCGATAAATTTCTCATGAAAAAAGATTCTTTGATTGCGAGCCTGCAAATTTTTTGATCATGCAGAGAGACCAGATGGCCAAAACCCCATTCTTCTTTTGCAAATTAACCATATAAATGTTTCCATAGATTTATAATGGGAGCTAAAACGTTTAATGACTTTTGAATGGATTACTAATTTTTCACCAAACAAAAAGTGGCATGTTCCTTAACCCATGCTCTATGTGCCAGGTTTCAGACCTGTTACGCCACACAGCGGCTGTGCAGTGCCATGGATAAAATCTGAAAAATTGCCCACAAAACTAGCAAAAAGTGCATTATTCAGTGATTCACTGTGCAAAAACCATACATCCAACCAAAATGTAATTTGGCAAATCAAGAGATCTACCATGCTCCACCGTGCATACTACATTGCATGCAAATCCATTGAACGGGTCCAAAGTTATTAACGTGCAAAATGTCAAGTTTAACATTAAAGTGCCTTCATAACCCTAACTATAAGGGCGCGACTGCCCCCCTATAATAAATATATATATATAATATACATACACATACATTTTTTTTACAAGGCCCCTAGTAAGTGGGCCTGCATACCAGGGTCATCTGGGATAACTGGGGAGAGGAAATGACTTGCTCTTGTCCCTAGATAGAAAATGGAGGAGGTGGGAAGTGAACCCAGGGCTGCTGGCAGTACCAAGCAGAAACCCAGCTGGCAGTCTCTGTGCCCCACTCCTGGCTACTAGGCAGTCCCACTCTTTGCAAAGAACTCCCCTGTAACCCTCTCAGGCAGCCTGTTATCAAGAGCAGCAGGGCAGAGCACCAGAGATTCACCTCGTTATATATTTTTTTCTTTGACACTCCCAAGATGACAGCTCCGTGTGGCTGCCACCATCTTGGATGACCCCTTTGGTTAATTCCACCGGCGGCTCCAACAGAAAAAAATAGGTGCCAGCTATCACTCTTTATTTAATAATTTATTTATTAACACCTTGAAATCGTGATCCATGTCCGGCTCCACCTGAGCCACCCACTCAGATCATGAGTACTTTCTGGGCAGTAACCTCCCTTGCCAAGCCAAATATGGCCGACAATATCTCACACACCCTGAGATCCATGGCCTGCAATGCATGGGCAGCTAAACATTTGTGATAGCAAGGATCCCAGCGTGAGAAGCTAAACAAAGGTACCCCAGGTTAACAGCCACTGACCACTGCTTGAAACTCCCACAATGGCCAAAACATGCTGCTCCCTCCTCGGCCACCCCACCCAGAGGAGACAACTGCTGGATCACCAACCCATGGCCCCAAAGGATATGTCTGGATGCCGTTGATGAGCCGCACTTACAAGGACTGGCTGCCAGGTTAGCAGAAAGCAGCCAATGCAGGGAAGGGGTGGCTGCACCATGCTACTGGGAAGGGAGAGAGGGGGACCAAAGCAAACGGGCACCCAGAGGGTACTGGGTGTGGGTTCGACCCAAGGCACTGGAAGGCAAGGTTCTCTGAGTCTTTGGCTTTAATGTACATCTATCTCAACTGTTACCCCCGAGCACACCAATTCTCAGGGAACTGAAAGGCACCCCATCCCACAGATCTGTGGGCCTCAGATACGCCATTTTTGTTCAGTAAGGCAGAACACTTTCTGCTCTGGCTTGGGATCAAAACAAGAGCCTGAATCTTAAAGCCATGGGGCTCTTCCCCCCCACCACCCCACAAACTCAATAGATATGGCCTACCTAGCCAAGCTGAGCAGTCCCGATGTGCACAATTCAATGGAAGGAGGAGAAAGAGGGAGAGTCACTGGTCAACCATCCAGTTAACTCCTCTGTCTCCTCTCCCTTCCCAGGGCCTACTGACCACTCCAGGAGGAGGTATCCTATTTATTGACCAGCTTCAAGGGGGGGAGGGGCCCCAGACAAATGGCCAGCTGCTACAATTCTTGGGCAGCCTCTCTATTGGCACAAGGTACTATAACACCAATACTGGTAGCTCTGCTAAATTAAAAGCCATTTTGGTTAAACCTGAAAGACTTTTGAAAACTGAAATCACCCTTTATTATAAGCAGTTTGGAAAAAGAAAATTAGGCAAACATTTGAGCATCTATGGGCTAAGAACTGATATTAGATCCTCAGTTGATTTAGACAACTTTAAAAACAGAAGGGGTAGGAGGAAGCCCTGCATGAGTTCTCTGCTAAACTCATTAAGGCACTCATCAAAGAAGTAAAGAGCAATTACGAAGTACTAAAATCAGAAATAGCAGAAATACAACTTAATTTAAGCAAGTTTAGATGCCATTCTGAATTCAAAGTGAGAGAAAAAGAATTGAATAAAATCCTTGATGCAAACGAGAAGGAGGCGGTGTCTAGGAAGCAAAAGAAAGCATGGTGAGGTCATGTGATGGCTGCCTGAGCAGATGTGCCTTGAGATATTTCCCAACCTTTTGCAGAAAATTACTAGTTCTATCCACCTATTTTAATTATTTCTACAGTTCTAACCATACCTTGGCTCTCCTCTACTTTGCTGCTGCGGCTGGGAGCATTCTGACTTCATTATGGATACAGAAATGAAGAATTCTCGTCCCTGAAATACCCCGCTGCCCACCCCAGATTGTGATAAAAACTCCAAGCAGGTTAAGGTGCTCCCTAAAGGGAACCCCAGTAATGCTACTTTCCAGGCCACTCTTACCGAGGCTAAGTTTTTGGAAGAGTTTTCACCAATTAAAGACACTTTGCAATTGCTGGTATTGGACTTACAAAACATGTGCTTCTCAGTGGAATCCCTTGCTCACTGGACCAGTGATAATGTAGTCCATATATCTTCCCTGGATGACTGGAGAGCCAGGCTGGATCCCGAGGTGACCACTCTAAGGCAGAGACTTAAAAAAATGGAAGACTGTCTTGAGGACCTCAAAGGTCATTCTATGAGAAATAATCTTGTTGTGCTGGGCCTACCACAGGGGGAAGAAGGTCCCACAGCAATTCCCTTTGTGCAGAAATTGTGAGAATGGATCATGGGCCTCTCTCCAAGTGGGCCCAGCTACATTGTGAAATAGGTGCATAGATCTCTCCGGATGGCCCCTCCACCAGGATCTCCTCCGCGGCCCCTGATTTTTCATCTGCTCAACTTTTTGGACAAGCAACTCCTGCTGGACAAGATCAAGGGCATCAAGGAGTTGCAATGGAAGGGGAAGAAAATTACATTAGTCCAGGACCTGCCCTACTCTGTCCACCTACGGAGGTCCGCCCTGCACCCTATGGTCTCTAAGTTAATTGCTGTGGGCATCCAGCACCGAGTCAGTTACCCCCCCCACCCTCCAGGTTCAGCAGGGAGGTCAATGGCACAGTTTTGACATGGTAGAGAAAGTCAGCACAGAACTTAAAAAACCTCTTCCCTGATTTGTTTAAATGACTGTAAAGCTTGTGAAGCAGGTTGTGGTTTGCAGTGTGCGAGGGCCCTGGAGTATTGTAATACTGGACATTTCTCCTGTTATCAACCCGTCTTGTTAGTTTTACTGCATTGGATTCTTTATTGTGCAGGTCACCATATCCTTCTTTGCTGGTCCTCCCTACTTTTTCTCTGAGTCCTGACCCTTCTCTTTTCCCCGCTATCCTCCTGCTTATTTCCAGTGCTGGAATATGCCCTGAGGACTATTAGCAGCAATGTCAGTCTGGAGCTGCGTGGATACATGCACTTGCATTGGAGGCAGTGGAGGGTTTTATTTACTTTTTTTTACTATGTCTGCTGTTTCTTTTTGTGGCAGTAATTAAGTGGGTTTAATTTTCTGGGTCTCAGTGAGGTATTGGTGATGGAGTTAATTTCCTGGAACAGCACTATGGATGTTCTGACTAGCTAAAGATCTTGCATCAGGCTGAGGCTCATTCTCTTCTTCTTTGTCGTTCATCCTCGCTATGGGTGTGTACGGTCCATGGACATTCTTGTGTGTTGGGAGCAGACCCTCCTGCATATATTTGCCGATGATCTCCTTGTCACACAGGGGCTGTGGAGCTCACTGAGTCAGGATTCCTTTCCTTGTAAATAATGGCATGGTTCGGCAAGCCTGTCCTTCACCTTGGTGATTGGATTAAGACTTTACTAGTTTTTCCTGCATCGGCACAAAGAATATATTAGACTTAGTTGCTTGCTTGGACTGGGGAATTTCTTTTCTTTTCAGGTTTAATGTCAAGTAGCCTACCTCCATGGGCACTAGGGCAGTTATGCCCTTAACTTTATTCATTTCATTGTTTAACTTCTTTTCTTCATATTTTATTTAAGGGACTCCTGGGGTGGGGTATATATACTTTGTTTGGGATGACTATGGGTCTGCTTCAGTGCTGTTCTTCAATTGTTATTTTCATTTAGGTGTTTAGTATATTTTGGCAAGGGGAATGGTGCATGCTATGGGTAACATTTATTAACATCATGGCCCAATCGGGCATGGGAGTTCAGTCAATTGGACTGGGGGATTTGGTAGTATTTGTTATATTTCTGAGGGCTTTTGGGGTGGGAGGGGTTACATTTGTCCTATTGCGGTTACATTGTTACTTCTTTTGGGTTCATGGTAGGTCTTTAGTACTTGGGAGGCCTGAAACATGGCATCAACCCCCACTTCCCAGTTTGGTGGGTGTGGAATTTATTTTTACCCATTTCATCTATTTTTGTCCTACACTTTCGTGCATTTGTAATCTGCACTCATTTTACATTCATTGGGGGGTGATACCATTTGTTGTGGGGTTGTTAAGGGGATCACCTCAACTAAGACATTTATCTTATATTTCTAGCAGTCTGCCCTGCTTGTTGGGGATACCTTTGTGTGCATTAGACTTGCTCTTACTTAGTTAATATAAAATATGTCATTGGAATGTCAATGGTGCCCACTCTAAGGTGAAGCGTTACCAGATCTTTAAACATCTTAAACTGTTGCATTCTCAAATAGCATTCCTTCAGGAGACTCACCTGCTCAGATTGGAAGGGCTTATCTTCCGTAGGCAGGCCATAGACCAGGTATAAGTGGCTGGGAATTCTACAACCCAAAGAGGGGTGGCTATACTAATTGCCAGGAAGGTTAAGTTTCAAATGTCACAGTGTGTGAAGGATCCACAAGGGTGTTACCTACTACTAAAAAGGGTACTAGACCACACAGAGGTGCTATTGGGGTGTATATATGGCCCAACAAGGACACTCTGGAATTTGTCTTGAATCTGACTAATTTTCTAGCCCCATTTGTCCATATTCCCATCATATTGGCTGGGGATTGGAATGTGATGCTTACTTCTGACCTGGATAGGTCTGGTTGTCGGTGCCTTGGCCTTTCCCCCGCCCAGCACGCTCTCTCTCCATGAAATGATAGAAGTGGTGGGCCTGTGTAATCCAAGGCATATTTTTAACCCCACTGCCCAGGAATATACCTTCTATTTGCCACTCCACAGGTCCTTCTCCCACTTATATTATTTTTTAATCAGCTGGAGTTCATTGTCGGGGGTTTTGAGCAGAGGGATGGCTCCAAGAATACTGTCTGACCACTTTCTCACATAGTTGGAGTGTTCCTTGTTGCCCAACATCTGCAGGGACACTATCTGGAAATTGAACACTCAGTTCCTTAAAGAGGAAGGGGTTATGACAAAGATTAAGCATGTAATCTCCCAGTTTGTGGAGTATAATACTGGCTACATTCCTGAGGCTGATAAAATATGCTGCACTTTGAAGTATGTCCTGAGTGATAAATTTACTAGGCTGGCCTCCATGAGGAGGCACAAGCAGGACACCACCCTCCTCCTTTTAAATAGGATTTGGGATCTGGAGCAGAACCTTTCCTTTGATGCTTCTGAAGAGGTTCATATGGCCTTAACAGTTCTGTGTAATAAATATGCGGAGAGCCTGAGAGAATGAGCTGAATAAACCCTTCTAAAAAAACAGTCCTTTTATATCGACCAGGTTGATAAAGTGGGCCGTTTTCTTGCCTTGCACCTATAGAAGCAAGAGGCATCCCGTATTGTCTTAGCTATTTCCTCCCTAATGGACAATTCCCTCAAAACGTCTCCAAAATAAATAGTTCTTGTACAATTCCCCTGTTAATCCACCTTCCATAGCTGAAACACAGGAATATTTATCTGATGTCTTGCTTTCTCAATTAACTCTGGATCAACAGTCTTTCCTTAGTAGGCCCATCACACACCAAGAAATTCTAGATGCAGTTAACTCCTTCCCTTTAGATAAGGCCCCAGGGACTGATGGCTTCCCGCCAAATTCTATAAAACCTTCATAAATGAGCTGGCGCCATTGCTTCAACAACTCTACTCCTACTTTTGTGAATTTGACATATCAGACCCTTCCTTGTTGGAGGCCATCATTGTGGTTCCACCTAAGCCAAGCAAACCCTTAGATAAAGTTACAAGCTATCATCCTAGATCCCTCATGAACTATGACATCAACATTTTTGCAAAGATTTTGGCCAATAGAATTATGCAAGTCTGAGAGGAGTTGCTTAGTCTGGAGCAGGTGGCTTTATAAAAGGTCACTCCTCGGGGGACCATCTGTGGAAACTATCCCATATTTTCTCCGCATCCAGGGATGCCAACCATTCCATGGCTCTGGTCTCCCTGGATGTGGAGAAAGCCTTACATAGGTGGCCTGTGCCTTTATGTTTGCTGTCCTTTATAAATGTGTCCCCCCCCACTTTTATTAAATAGATCCAGGTTCTGTATTCACAACCAAGTGCAAAAATATACTGCAATGGAGTGCTGTCTTCGATGTTTTCTTTTCACTCGGGCACCCAGCAAGGTTGCCCTTTGTCCCCATTGTTGTTTAATTTATATTTAGAACCCCTGCTGTTCCAACTTAAGATGTCCCCCATTTTACAGGGCATTCCAGTAAGCCCCTTTGATCTTCGGCTCTCCGCATATGCAGATGACATTCTGCTCCATGTCTCTGATCCTACCACCTCCATTCCCACAGTGTTGACCCTCACTCGAGATTTTGGGAAGTTTTCCAGATATAAACTTAACTTGTACAAGACGGTGGTAATGCCCTTAAATTTGAGGGTATTTAAGTCAGATATTCTAGATTTGGGCCTCTCCTGGGCCACTTTGCTCAAATACTTGGGGATAGTCCTCACCCAGAATGTTATTTTAATGAAAAAATTGAATCTCGATGACCTCCTTAATACCCTTCAGCAAAATCTGGATAGATGGTCCTCCTTTCAATTATCCCTTCAAGGCAGGATCAGTATTATTAAAATGAATGTCCATTTCCTGGTTGTTTTATCCCCTTAATCTCCTAAATTTACTGATTCCCCTCAGCTGGTTTAGAAAGGTTAATAGCCTTCTTTTGAATCTTATTTGATGAGGAAAACCTTCGAGGTGAGCTTATGTTCATCTAGGGGCACCGAAAGTGATGGGGGGTCTTAAATTACCCAATTTTTTTTTCTATTACCTGGCTAGTCATATTGCTAAATATGTCAGATGATCAGCTTCTCCCCTACTGCAGGGGGAACCCCACTATGTACCATTGTGGCTCCAGACTGAAAGGACCTTTATCAAGAATTCTGCCCTTTCCCTGATTGTCTCCTTTTTGTCTTCCCTAATCTTCTGCCCCAGCATCGTAATTCAGTTATTTTTATTTCTTTGAACGTGCATGCTCAGTTGTACTGAACGTTGAGATATAATAAACTCACAGATGTCTCCCAACCAATTTGTAATAACCCTAATTTCAAACTGGGGTGGGGCAGTTGTTGACTCCTGAAGGATTCCCTCAGTTAATAGGTAAAAGAGTTATATCATTCTCTCTCTCCAACGGCCTAATTGACACCAGCCAAGAGTTGTTAGCGATGCTAAATTTACCACCTAAATACATTTTCCAGATTTATCAAATTTGCCATTTACTGATTAACAAGTTTGGTATGGGCCCCCCTGGTCTAATAATCAAGGGGATTTTCTCCATATGCTTCAAAGCATGGCCTGGCAGCCCCATGCAGTATCTCAAATTACATCTGCCCTGTTCCTTAACCTCTTTCCAGATAGTATGGGATACTCCCATTAGTAGTCTTCTGCATTCCCCGCCAGTACCTTTAACTGGTATCACATTTGGACAGACCTCTACCTTTTCATGACTAATGACATGCTCCACCTTACCGAGGTTTATATTCTGCATAACATTTACTTCACTCCCAGTAAACTAGCTAGGATGGATAAATTGACCTCTTCCTTGTGCACCAGGTATGGACAATTGGAAGGGTCTTTTCTCCACATATTGTGGAATTGTCCTAAGATTTTCCCATTATGGGGTATGATAAGGGAGAGGGTAGATCCCCTTCTGGGGCTGGAAGACCATTTTACCCCTGAAGTTTGCATTGTCGGGGACTATTCAAGAGTCAGAGTCAGGGAGCAGAGATAATACTTGTCCATGATTTCTTTATCAGTGAAATGTGTGATACTCCATCGCTGGAAGGATCACATGGACATTTCATACACTGAATGATTTAATGAGCTGTTATGTAACCTTTGGCTTGAGAAGATAATAGCCAACCTCTGTAATAAAATGGGTGGTTATAACAAAAAATGGAGTTAACTACATACTTTATTTTTCCTTTCATCTTCCCCTTGAGTGGGACAGTAGAGCAAAGCCTTACTTAGTTTCTTCATTCAAGGTTTTGTGGGTAATGTTAGCACAACAGAGTGGTTCCTCCCCCAATGAAATGTATTCTGTTCCACTTTATTTCTGAAACCTGTTTATTGTCTCAAAGGGTAGACTTGCACTTATGAAGGTTTTTTATTTATGTTCTCCGTTGATGGGTGGGAGAGGGGAGTGAGGATGGGTAGCAAGAGTTTATTTGTTATTGGGGATAGTATAGTTGTTTGTTTTGAGTGTTATTTTGTTGTATGTGTTTATGATGTTTATTGCTGGTATGTTTAAACTTTAAAAAAGTATCTTTAATTAAAAAAGCACACAAGAGATTAACAGGATAACACTATAGGACAGATTATAATTGTGAGAGACCTGGACGCTCTAACAGTAGGGCCTGAAAAAGAAGCTGTAGCCACTCAAGAAATAATAACAGGAGCTTCCATAAGAACAGCAACAATAATTCAAAACCTGAAAAAAACATAGGGGAACTACCTCCAACACTACAGCAGAAGAACTTCCCACCACTTCAACCACAGCAAAAAACAAATCTGTGTTCTTTTTAGATAAGAAAAAGAAAAAACAACAGAACAAAACCACAGGAACCACAGAGATAAGAAAACCAGAAGAGAAAGAAGACAAGGCGGAAAGTGTAAAAAATCAATCACAGCCCAGGAAATCAGTGAGAACCAAGAATTTAAGGAAATAGTACATCTCAGTCACTACAAACTTGGTGAAACTGAACAGAAGATTCTGAGGAAAGGATTCAACTTTATACCTTCTCCCAGAGTTAACCATTTCAACTTACAAGTGGAACTTTTCAAAATCTTCCATAAAATCAATATAACATTTTACAATGCCAATATACTGTAAAAATGGCAGGACATACATTTACTGATCATGATGGAACAGAATTTACAAGAGAAGATTTGAGTAGCTTGATTTCCACACTTGAAGACTTTCCGGAGATAGCAGTGGGCTCAATTCCCACTACTTTGGACTACCTAGACTATGTTGAATTTGACTCACAGGGCCATGCATACAGTACATTTCTAATTCACAAGTTTCAGTTGAGAGTTTCTCAATAGGAACAAATTGTCAGAGATAACTAGGAGGTTTAGACCAATCTCTAATTCTTGCCCAAGTATGTCAGCTACTGAGATTTTAATGTACCATGAAGTAGTGCTACAGGAGGTAGATGCCCTCTCTAGTAAACAAGCATTTGTCAGTGCTGAGCATTTGATGCTTGTTAATTTTTTTGTTTTGTTTTGAATGTTTTGACCCCAACTTTTGAAGAGCCTTGTTTTAAGATTCATCTTATAGGCATGACGTGTACCATTTTTAGTAAATTGGCTGAAATGTCATTTCTAACCAGAGGTGTGAAAACACATCTCATGCAGGATTTTAAAAATGACACATGCTTATGAAGTGATGTACAAAAATGTTGAAACGTTTGGGGTCAAAATATTGAAAACGATCAAAGTTACGAACCTGCATTTGTAAATTTCAACATAGGGTCATATCTTTATTGTTTTTTTTTAACAATTTAGCTCCAAATTTTCCACGTAGCCTTCTTATGACCCCACCTTATGAACAAATGCAGAAAACATTTTCAACTCCTACCTGAAAAGTGATTTTGTACAGTGACTGTGAAATCACCTTTTGGGGTTCGAAAACACATTTTGGCCAGGATATGAAAAATGACAGCTGTCACATTCATGAGGTGCTGTGAAGAAATGGCTATGTTTGAAATCTGGGGACAAAATATTAAAAATTACCAAAGTTACGACCCTGTGTTCGCGAACTTCAGTGTAGGCTTATAACTTTCTTGCTTTTTTAATATTTTTATGCCAAATTTTCAACATAGTCTTCTTATGACTAGAGATGTGTGAAATTGTGAAATTTCGACGAGAGTCACGTGATGCGCCAAGAGGAGTAGTCTTTGATTTTCGGATCTCCCCTCTCCGCAAGTAAACCTGCAACTGAACAAAAATCTTTAAGTTTTAACCATCCAGCACCCTTGCCGAAAGGACCGAGACTGCAGCCACCAGTTTATTTCGGTCCTTAGCTCCCGACGAACGATGGAGGGCTTGTATCAAGAATTGGAAGCTAAACGGCCTCACCGGAGCTCATCACCGACAATGACTCAGGAAGACTTATCGCCGGCTAAAATCTAGAGTGATCTCTCAACCATCAAAGAGGCGTTGTTTAAATTGGTAGATGAGGTGGCAGAATTCAAACCGGCGCTGACACAACTCGCCCGAAGAGTAACGGATGCCGGCTGGTGGATTTCTTCCCCTGAAAGAAAACAGGAGAAACAGGCCTTGCCATAGTCGATAGCAAAAGGGCTATAGCAAAATTTGAAGATCGCCTGGATGATCTTGAGGGAGAAGCAGGCGAACAATTTGGTTTTACAGGGGCTCCTTGAAGGCTAAGAAGGCCCAATACTGTCCTCTTCTTACAGAAGTTCTTAAAGAAATCAGTGGGTCCCTCGCCCAACGGGCCTGAATATGTGATAGAGAGGGGCCATCGAGCCCTCAGAGCTAAACCTCCTCCATCGCAACCTCTTAGGCCCGTGATCTTCAAATTGCTAAATTATCTTGACCGGGAGTTCATTTTGAAAGAGGCACGGAAGCTTTCTGTCATTCAGTGGGAAGGCAAGAGGCTCTGGCTTGTCCCTGATTTGACATGGAAGGTGCGGCAGGCCCGAGCAAGTTTTCGACCCATTACTTCCAAACTGTGGGCCGCAGGCATTCACCATCGTATGCTTTACCCAGCAAAATTAGAGATCTCCTGAAAGAAGGGACTAAGCGTTTTGATTCTGCGGAAGAGTCACTACAAGTTCTTTCAATTTCTCTGCCAGATCTGTTCAAGAAAGGATGAGGACTCATGATTTCATTGTCTTCTCGAGATTTGGGAATTTCAATGGACATACTTGTGTAGTTAATTATGCTAGAGTGCCACTGTTTCAGTGTCTGGGGTTCAGAATGTGCATTCTCCCCCAGGAACTGGTCTTTTTCTTCTTGTTTGGACCTTTTGAATTAATAATTAGCAGCTTGGGGGATGCAGGGAAATGATTTTCAATTTATTACATCTTTTCCACAGTCTTTAAAGTTCTTAGCTATGTTATGCGCTAAAAAGAGCCACAAGAGGGAGCTCTTAGTCTGCTTAATTTCATTATCTCCTTTGTTTGCTGCTCCCAAAGCCTTTAACTGTGTTTAATTTATGAGCTAAGTGCTCTTAGACAGGCAAAGGTTCCATAGTGAAGGATTACTTAGGATAATACGGCCTTCATGGCATTTATGGTTTAGTGTATGTTTTAGGTTAGGTGCAGGAAGACAATTAGTCTGCTTAGAGACTTAATGGTTGTGAGAACCATGTGGTAGTTACAAGGTATAGTTGCCCTCTTTAGTTAGCCTCTGTTTGATAACTCGGGAGTGCTAACAAGGAATTCTCCTTTGGGGACTAACTGTAATTTGATGTTACTTTCCACATGGTTTGGCCCTCGATGTTATTAGGGATATAGAGGTTGTATTTATGTATGATTATACTTAAAGTTGGCCCACGATTTCGCTTTCCAGTTCCCTTTACTTAGTGGTTTTTGGCACCTTGTGGGGCAATGTATAACTACGGAGTTAGTTCTACATTCGTTATCTGATATTCAAGCACTACATTAACAGTTAGAGTTCTTTCCTTCTAGCTAAAGATTGTTAGTTATGGTCTTAGTTTCAAATATGTTTAGGGGTTTCCCCCTAGTGGGGGATGAAAAGGTTTGCAGGTTAATATCTACGGTTTAGTGGCATATTGCTTTCGTGGGGGGGGTGCCCCAACTCTATGGCGTACCATGGACCATAGCACTAGGAGTTGGCTTCGGGCCAGGGGGGCCACCTTTAAGGCGGTCCTAAGGGTGGGTTGAGGGAGGGGGGATTGGGATGCTGGGTTATTAATTTTTGTTGTCTAATGTTGGGAGGGAGGGCAGCTATCCATACCTTTCTGATGAACAAGTTGAGGTTTCTGTCTGGCTAGTAAATTGAATATTATTTCTTGGAACATCAAAGGGGGAAGAGATAATCGGAAAAAACATATTATATTACACCATTTGGCTCAATTCGACCCATCCATAGTATTTCTCCAAGAAACCTATGTACTCCCTGACCGACTCCACTGCTTCAGGAAAAATGGGTGAGCCAGGTTTTGGCGCCGGGTTTTCTCAAGTAGTCAAGGGTAGCCATCTTGGTAGCGAGGGGGTTCCTTTTATCATCTGAGATAATCTCCACTCAAGGTAGATACATTATAGTTTTGGGTAAATTAGGAGGGCTAGTTTAGTTTTGGGATCAATATATGGCCCTAACTTAGATTCTCCTCATTTTTTATGCAATTGTTATAACTTTAGCCCCTTTAAAGATGTTCCATCATTCTAGGGGAGATTGGAATTTAGTCCAGTCAAATAGCTTGATCGCTCTTGGCATAGAGTTATACTCTCCCCTGCCTCAGCTTAGCCTTGTCAGGAGTTATATCATCATCTGGCTTAATAGATCCTTGGAGGTTGTATAACCCTACCACTAGAGATTTTAAATTTTTTTCCCCTGTCCATAAGTCTTACTCTAGAATTGATTATTTGTTGGTTAGCCAGCATTGCCTGTCTTTAGTTGAGGAGGTTTCAATTTTAACTCGAGTACTCTCAGACCATTCCCCTATTAAACTTCGATGCTCCTCCTTGTCCACCCCACCCAGATCTTATTCATGGTCTTTAAATAATAGCTTATTAAAGGACTCCCAGATACTAGTTCGATTTCAAGAGTTTATGACTAATTCAATTATGGACAACTGGGGGTCCCTGAATGCAGTAGACCAAGTTTGGGCTGCCTTAAAAGTCACCTGAGGAGAACTGCTTAGAATTGCAACAGCAAGCTTAAAAATAAACAGCTATTAACTAACTGCTTAAAGAAAATCTCTACCTTAGAAGCGATTAAAGAGACTTCTAGGTCAAGGAACAGGAACAAGAACTGACTAGTTTAAGGGTATGGTATGTGAATACTCTAAATGAAAGGGTGGAAAATTCAGCTTCTAAATTAAAAGCAGCATATATAGGACAGGGTAGCAAAGCTGGAAACCTTTTGGCATGGCAGTTAAAGCAAAAGAGCGTGCCAAATGGGTGGCGGCCCTGAAACACCGGACACAGACAAATTGATTACTGATTCTGAGGGTATTTTGATATTTTTTCAACTATTACAAAACTTTATATTCGAGTCAACCGCTTTTTTACAGAGTGAACCTAAAATGCGAGAATTCTTAACTAAAATCCCTTCCCTCAGATGCCCGAGAATTTAAGCAGTTGTTGATAGCTCTATCTCGAATGAGGAAATAGTAAATGCTATTGACTCATTAAAAGTGGATAAAGCACTCTCGCCCAAATGGATTCACACCCCTTTCTTTAAGACGTTTAAGGAGAAGTTGATACCACTTTTGTATCAACTTTATGCCTTCTGGCATAACCATGGGTAAGTGATAAACCTTTTCGAAGCTAGGATAATTTTGCTACCTAAAACTGATAAACCTCCAGATTTGGTGGGCAACTACAGACCAATTTCCTTATTAAATATAGATGTAAAGATTTATGCTAAAATCCTAGCTAATAGGCTAAAATCATTCGTGGATCGGGTTGCTGGAGTCCTGAACAGGTTGGTTTTGTGGCAGGCCGTTCTTCGGCAGACCACTTCAGGAAATTGTTTTATTTAATTTCTGCGTCTGCGAACCCGGATATGGAGGCTTCCTTAGTATCGTTAGATGCAGAAAAGGCATTTGATAGGGTAGAATGGGGTTTTATGTTTGCAACACTGGCTAAATTTGGTATTCCGGAAGAATTTATTCATTATATTCAGATTTTGTATATGTGCCCATCCGCAAGAGTCCAATGTAACAACTTAATTTCAACGGCCTTTCCCCTTCTACGGGGCACACGCCAGGGTTGCCCCCTGTCACCATATTTATTCAATTTGTACTTAGAACCCTTGATAAGAGCTATCAAAATGAATCACTTAATACAAGGGATCCGTATAGGTGACATGGAGTTCAAGGTATCAGCATTTGCTGACCACCTGTTGCTGCATGTTAAGAATACCACTACTTCGCTTCCCCGCTTACTTAATTTAATCTCACATTTTAGTGAATTTTCCAGATACAAACTAAATAGGAACAAAACAATGGTCTATTCACTATCCCCTTACCTTCAGAAAAGTTGGTGTTTTTCTTTAGGTTTGCAATGGCAGACAAAATCTTTAACTTATCTAGGTATTCAGGTCTCGAGAGATCTTGAAAGAATGGCTAACCTAAACCTAAAGCCTTTATTTAAGTCTATCAGGGAAGACTTGGAGAGGTGGTCGAAGCTTCCTTTGACCTTTTCAGGTAGGGTTAATACAATCAAAATGATGGTTTTACCCAAGATTTTCTATCCTCTCTTCAATTTAAACGTCTACCTCCCCAGGTCTTTCTTTAGCCCGCTTTATAAATATTGCTCAGATTTTTTGTGGAAGGGCAAACCCTCCCACAGGGCTTATGCTAAATTAATCTTCCACCGAAAAATAGGGGGCCTCCAGATCCTGGACTTCTACACTTACTATCTAGCCATTCATGCAGCCAGATCAGTTCTATGGCTCCGAGAAGTAGATGCCTTCTCTTATGGACTTGCCATTGATCATGTGATTTCCCAATGAGCTAATCTTGATTTGGAATCCCTCTTATACATACCATGGTCTAAGGTCCCTATTCAAATTAGAAATACCCCTCTGGGTTGGGATATAAGGGCATTACACCAACTATATTTAAGATTGCACATTCCTTATTTAAACGACTTATCTCAACCCCTTTTGAGAAATCCCAATCTCTTTGTGGGTAACGAGCCTATCAAAAGGTTTGTGTTCGACTCCCCCCTTAAACTTCGTATTTCGGACTTTCTTTCAGATAACACAATCTCTTCTTTCCCCGCTTTGATTGAAAAGTTTGGGGTGGAACCTCAGGACTTTTTACGACTTTTTCAGATACGAAGAAGCATTCTCTCTTTTTTACAAAAAGGTAAAGTCTCTGAAGAAGACGGAAAACTATTGAGGAAACTGTGTGAGATTGCATTATCTGGAAAATGAGTTTCTAAAATATACAAGTATATTTTATCAAGATTAGAACTTAAGAAATCTCCTGTTCCCCCCTACTGGGAGACTAACCTGTCTATGGGGTGGTCAGAAGAGATTTGGGAGAGGCTCTGGGTAAACATTTATTCATGTATTAAGCAGGACAGATTGAGAGATATTCAGTTTAACCTATTGCACAATCTGTATTTCTCACCTGCCAAACTGTCCCGCTGAATAAATTGTCTTCTCCGCCTGTAGTGAATGGAGACCCTATAGCTACCACTTTCCATAAAATTTGGTCCTGCCCTAAAATTGCAAAGTTTTGGCAATCAGTTAAAGGTTGGTTGGACCATTACTGTGATTTATCAGCTTTTTAATGCGGATGATTTTGTGTTTTGGGATATGCGACCAAATCACATCGAATTCAAAAATGCCAAATGGCTCTGGTAGCGGTTACCAAACTATTGATTCTTCGTCATTGGCGGTATATTTGATCCATCTTTTAAAGAATGGTGGGACGAAATTTTGAATGCATTAAATGCAGAGAGGTCAGTGTTAAATTTTCTTAAGGCTTCAGGTAAATTTCAAAAGTGCTGGGGTAGTTTTTCCAATCTCTGAAAGACAGATATGGTTATTAGACAGGGAGATTCTTCTCTCTGCCTTTTTCCCTCTTAATTTCAGTATTATTACCCATATCTTTTATACATCTGTTTTACCCCTTTATCTTTCTTGTCTTTTACCTTCTCATCTGTAAACCTTGAGTATTATACTTGTGTCCCCCTTCTCTTTCAATTTTACTCAGAGACAGGTAGATTATTGAATTTCTCTTCTCCCATATATCCCAAGTTGCTAGCTAATGTTTTAATCCTATTTCAGACCTTGTACTTTTAGTTTCGCTGTATTAAATACCTTGGATAGCTGCCAGGGGGGGTTGCTGGTAAGGATTTTTGGGAGTATTTATTTTGGATTTATTCTACTGTTATGTTTTTGTCTATGTTGTATGTGCTCATTTTAATAAAATAAAGTTATTTGCAAAAAAAAAGGAAAAGACAGCCACAGCAGTCTTGTAAGCCAGGGCCACCCTTCCTCCCCCACAGCTCCAGGTCTGAGAGCCACAGATGGCTAGGGGGCCTGGTTCACCAGCACAAGCCCTACATGGAGGGATTGGATTGGATGAGTAGCTGGTCACTCCCTCTTCTTCTGTATCTTAATTCACCGCCCTGGGTACCTACTTACACATGACTTGTAATCTTGTATATATGTAATGTCCTTTTACTGTATGTATTTGTCTTTTTTATTTGTTACAATGTACAAAATCAATAAAGCATATTATTTAAAAAAAAAATTGTGAAATTTCATTATGTGAAATATTTCATGAAATTCGCACATTTCGCTAAATGTTTTGTGGGTGTGAAATGTGAAATTTTGCCCAAGGAAGGCAAAATTTCACCAGCGAAATGCGAAATTGTGCTTGCAGAACAGCAAAATGTTGCCTTCCACAGGTGAAATGTTGCCTTCTGCAGGCAAAATTGTGCATTTCACAGCAAAATTTCACTTTTCACAGGCAATATTTATCAACTTCACACCCTGTGAAAAACTTTGTGGAACGGTAGAATTTCACAAAATGTTTTGCACAGTGAAATTGCTGCTTTTGTGTCAATTTCGTCTGTGAAATTTATTTTCACAACATCTCTACTTATGACCCCACCTCATGAACAATAATGGGGAAGATATTCAACTCCTGCCCGGAAGGTGATTTCACACAACAACTGTGAAGTCACCATTCGGGATGTGAAAACAATTTTGGCCAGGATTTGAAAAATGACAGCTGACACATTTATGTGGTACTGTGAAAAAATGGTTTTATTGAAAATTTGGAGGCAAAATATTGAAAATTACCAAAGTTACAAGCCTGCATTCGCAAACTTCAACATAGGCTCATAACTTTGTTGTTTTTTATTATGTTTACACCAAGCTTTCAATATAACCTTCTTATGACCCCACCTCATGAACAATAGTGGGGAACATTTTTAACTCCTGCCTGAAAGGTGATTTTGCACAGTGAGCATGAAATCTCCTTTCAGGACACATTTACCTAATGTCAATTGCATTGTTCATGAGGTGGTGTCCCAAAAAAGGTATGTTGAATATTTGGGGCAAAAAATATTGAAAAATGGCCAAGTTATGCTTATGCTACTCTGCCCAGCAGCAGAGCCTGAACTCGGGGATTGCCAGAGCCTGTAAGAGGTAAAGTGTCCTGCAGTACAGCCTGACTGTTGTGTAGCACTTCCTGCCCCAACCACCCTCCCACCCAGGGTCGGCGCTTCATTTATTGCTGCTGGCAGGTCACGTGTCACATCATGTGATCTACCCCTCTTTTTACTAAGTGCCCACTTTCCCATTTGCAGCTTATAGACACCAACCACAAGGGGTTGCTACACTCTCCACTCTAGCTCCTCTTTCAACTCTCTACCCCTTCCTAGCAACTGTCTGTAAACCTACCCACTGGAGGTCCCTGCAGTTCCCTTTGAATCCTTTCTGCCACCTACTTTCCTCGCTCCTCCCATCAGCCTACCACTAAGCACCTGGCAGCCTCAAACCTGGTACTATTTTTTCCAAAGTCTACTGACTAACCACTAAGCCAATGAACCAGGCCAACAACTTCCTCTACTTTCAAACTCATAACCCTTCCTCCCTCCTTTTCTGAATTAAAAAACTTTCTACAGTCTGTCCCTAAGTTGTGCTCAAACCCAGTACCCTTGCCGTCAGAGTAAGCAGCTCTACCTCTTAACCACTTTTGTCTACCTATTTTATTCCTACTTTCTATGCCTTTTAGTCCGTTGCCCCCCAACCTGACAAAATATAAGTTTACCACTTCTCTCTTGCTGCCTTTGCACCCTGCACCCTCACTGTCAAAGTCAGCAGTTCCACCACTCAACTAGCACACCTGTCTATTATTCCTGCAGGATTTCAAACTCTAAAAAACACTCTAACCCTCAGACACTGCTAAAGTGTTATCTGATTGTTTCTGCAGACCTTGAACCTAACTCCCTGCTACTACAGCCACTGGCTGGGCTCCTTCCTGCTACCCTGGGCAAGACTTGAATCTAGTGCTCTGTGCACCTCAGGCACCAGCTCTGCCACTATACCAAAGCAGCAACTACACTTAGAGGTGACCTCTCACTGCTATCACCCCTCTATTATCCTAGTTCCCACATCCTTTCTTCACTTCAGCTCCCCCACCCTTACCAACTATGCATGTGCACCCCCCTGCTCACCAGCCTCTCTCTCTCTTCTCCTCCTCCTTCTTTTGCCTTCCACCAACCCTGTTGTCCCTATTAACCCTCAGCCTCACTACTCCAGTGTTCCTACCTACCCTCCTGTCTCCCTCCTCCTTTACCACTGCTCTCCCCTCTCACCCTCCACACACCCCATATGCTCTCCACCTCACCCCCATCCAGACATTACCTTTCCTCCCCTGCTCCCTTGCTCATCTGATCACACAAGCCTTCTGCCTGTGCTGCCCCACCCATCCCCTGTGCTATGAAACCCCTTTCTCATCCTATCGCCTCCCGGCGTAAACTTCCATCTGCCACCCTCTCACCAGAGCAGTTCTTCTCCTTCTACTCCTGACAGGGAACATACATCCCAACCCAGGCCCTGCCCCTCCCACCCACCCACTCAGCCCACTGGTCTCCAAGTAGCCTCCATGAACATATGCAGCCTGCTGAAAAAATTTGACGCCCTACAGTGCTGGGCCTTGGCTCATCAACCAGACATCATAGCCCTGGTTGAAACCTGGCTGTCCAAATCCACCCCTGACTCATTTGTCTCCCTCCCATGCTATACCTTATACCAGGAGGACCGAGTAGGCAAAGGGGGAGGCTGTGCAATCTACACTAGGGACACAATACTTGGACACGCACTCCCCACCCCTGCCCTTGTAAATGGGGCCCAGGCTCTTACCCTCAAACTCACCCCGGACCCCTCTAGGTGCCCTCTCTATCTCACCACGACCTACGTTCCCCCAAAGAACCAGCACCCAGCCCTGGTATCTTTAACTGACTACCTGGCCACCCTCCACCATAAGGCGGAACAAATCCTAGTTGGGGACCTTAATGTAAATTGGCTCAGTACCTCCTCTTCTGCGATCAGAGACTCATTTGCTGCCCAAGACCTGACGCAACTCATCACCCAGCCCATGAGAATAAACCCTAAGAGAGGTACCAGGACCCTTCTGGATGTTATTATAACCAACCGACCCAAAAAATCCAAAACATCCAGGTCCTACCAGACTCCCTAAGTGACCACTCCCCTATCCTATTTCATTGGGCAGTCCCCAATTCCAAACCCAAAGCCCAGACCACCCTCCACAGGCGCCTCCACCCTGGTGGGCTGAAAAAACTTAAAGTATTCCTCACCCAGATAAACTGGTCCCCCATTCATCGTGCAACCGACATTGACACTGCCCTCGCCTTCTTCACACACACCTTCAACATGGCCTGTGATCTCTTTGCACCCTTCACCAAAATCCGGTCCAAAAAGCAGAATGCACCCTTGGTTAGCCCTGCCCTTCTACAATTACTAAGAAATCGGGATAACCTCTGGTACCTTGCCACTGAAACGGGTCGTCTGTCTGATAGGCAGGCTTACAATGCAGCCCAGAATAAGTGCTCTTGGGCCATCCAGGAAAGCCAAGGCCGACCATTACCAGGCCACCCTTACCTCCTCCTGGGGCTCGGCCCGGACTTTCTGGGATAATATTAAACAACTTAACGGAAAATCTCGCTCCCCTGCCCCATCCCAGCTCACTAGAAATGGCACTACCACCACGAGCCTGCCACCATAGCTAACTGGCTCAACACTGCTTTCACTGACCTTAGCTCAGTCCTCCCTAGTAATTTCTTTGACCCTCCCCCCAACCAACCTCCCCCTGTCTTCCAGCACCCCAGCTTCCACCTGCGCAAGATTTCCACCTGGGAAGCCAGACCCATCCTAATCAAAGCTTTGAATGGCAACAGTCCCGGCAGTGACTCACTGGACCCCAGTATCCTCAGGCTGGTGTTTGATGAAGTCCTTGCCCCACTCACCAGCCTAATTAACCGATCACTCTGCCTGGGACAATTTCCCATGGCCTGGAAAGCAGCCATAATCACACCAATTCATAAAGGGGGCGACAGGTCATCGGCCAACAACTGCCGGCCAATCTCCATCCTCCCCCCCATCTCTAAAGCCCTGGAGAAAGTGGTGGCCATTCAAATCACTGATTATCTGGCTAAGCATAACATCTTATGCCCAGAGCAACATGGCTTCTGTGCTGGTCACAGTACCAGCACTACCCTAATTGAATTCTCCAACTTCCTACACTCCTCCTTGGATACCAGTTCCCTAGCTGGTGCAGTGTTCATCGACCTCTCAAAGGCTTTCGACACCGTCTCCCATCCACTTCTGCTGAATGCTCTCTGCCACACTGGTC
Organism: Neoceratodus forsteri; assembly: GCA_016271365.2. NCBI lineage: Eukaryota > Metazoa > Chordata > Ceratodontiformes > Ceratodontidae > Neoceratodus > Neoceratodus forsteri. Next base: position 1,843,424,060 of record CM057449.1, read on the forward strand.
TCTCGGCTGGCCCCCTAGCATGGTGCACAAGCTATCTTGCCTGCTCGATCACAGTGTGTAAAATCAATGGGATACTCTCTGATACCTGTCCCATTCACTCTAGGGTCCCCAAGGCTCAATCCTGGGCCCTTCTCTTCTCGCTCTATCTGAACACCCTGCCCAGTGCATGCCTGGCAAAATCCTCCTGTATGCAGATGACACTGTCCTTTTGCCACCCACTAATCCCGTCTCCCTTCAGGACACCCCTACCAGTCTTTCAATAGTGCGAAGCTTGGTTTAAGGAGCCAGACTCGTCATCAATCTTAAAAAGACCAAAGCTATGCTCTTTTCCCACCCCAAAACAAAGCTAGCAACCACCCACTCTATATCCTTCCTAGTACCAATCAGCCACTGGAACAAGTCTGCTCCTACAAATACCTTGGGTTACCTTGACTCAGCCCTCACATTTCACAACCACATCGATGCCCTAACATCCACCACTAACACACGAGTTAGCATCCTCTTCCCATAGAACCTGCCTTCCCACAAATGCACTCTGCTCGCTTGTTCGTCATCCGTTTGTCCCTTTGTAGACTATGGTCTACCAATCTATAATGTACTGCCAGACACCACTGCATTCAAAAGAATTCACTTAACCCTGAATAAAGCCTGCAGATTGATTACTGGTGCCCCCAGGCTCACACACACCTGTCAGCTGTATGTCGAGGCTAAACTCCTTACCCTGGATGAACGGCTCCGATATCAAACCTGTCTCCTCACAAAAAAAACCCTACTCGGGCTCTCCCCGGGAGTAACGGCATCCATCCACCAGGCCTCCCACTATTTGCAACACGGTCATCCAACAAGACCACTCTAATGGTCCCCAGATCAAGAACCAGCCCGTGGCCAGAGGTCCTTCTGCTACAGAGCCCCATCCTGGTTTAACTCTCTCCTGCCCCATCACCAATGCCACCACCATCTCCAAGTTCAAAACCACCCTTCGAAACCAACTCTTCAACACTCGTAGCTGCTTCTGTCTCTGAAAGTAGCCTCCACCTCGACTTCTCATGACAATGCCCTCCGGGCGGCTCTCCACTTAGCCATCCCCACCACCGCTTCCCGGTACACCGTGCCTATGTCTAACCTGGACAGTGCCAGCTGTTTCATTGTATACCTATTAGATTGCTCAATTTTTGATACCAACTTGTGTAACACCTGTTCTCATTTACATGTACCCTGTAACCTAAATGTATTTGTCTGACCTCAGTGTGATGTGGCGCCTCTGTTGAACACCTATTGTTTTGCAAACCTATGCTATGTAACCAAAAACACTATGTATGTCTTTAATGTGATGAGGTACCTTTGGAAACAAGCCTCTGGCTCGAAGGTTGTAAACTGATTTTACAAATAAATAAATAAATAAATAAGTTCAAAACCCCATTGAAATAAAGTACATTGAATCGCATACCTGTTTTCCTCAGTTTGCAGTCCAGCGTTGAAGAGTGAAGACGTGTCTGTGGTTCAGAGAGAATTATGGTATTGGACCACTGGTGGGTAAGTAAGGGTTGGGGGTATATGTGGGATGGTGGATGCTGAGTGGGAGGGTTGGATGGGGACAATAATGGTGCAACAGACATCGATGGATGGTTTTCTTTTTTTCTAGATTTACAAAAAAAAATGAACTGGGGCATTTTTCTCTTTTAGAGGTAGCGACACTGGGGGATTGGTCACCCCCAGTGTCACTGTTATATTTGGCAGCACTGGGGATGGGCTCCCTGGTGCTGCATTACTAAAAGGGGCAGGGTGGGTAGTGGCAGCTGGCATGGGGGATTGAGCATCCCCGTGCTCTAGTAATAACGTTGGAATAATAAAGTGGGTTGAGCTTGTGGGGGGGAGTTAAGGCTACAACAGACATCGATGGGCAGTTTTCTTTCTTACAGGTTTAATATAATAAAAAAGTAAGAAAGAAAGGAGAAAGGATGGACACTGGGGGATTGGGCACCCCCCAGTGTCACTGTTATATTTGGTAGCACCGGGAGTGAGCTCCCCAGTGCTGCATAACTAAAATGGGCAGGGTGGGGAATGGCAGCTGGCATGGGAGATTGAGCACCCCCCATGCCATTATAATAGCATGGGTTGGGATAGGGAGGGGCAGCTGCAATAGACACTGATGGACAGTTTCCTTTTTTACAGGCTGACAGGCTCCTGCAGTGAAAAGCCAATCAGCTGTTTGCTGACTGGCTTCATGTAAATCAAAGGACTGAAGCCATCTCTGATTAGAGTGGCTTGGTCCTTTGAAGTACACAAACTTTCAGTCCATCAGGCTGAGAGTGATGTCAGGACCACAGCGCATGGTCATTGGTGTAGATTGCTGAGCCAGTGCTTTTGTGAACTGCAATGGGCTCAGCAGTGCTGCACCCCTGAATCCCTAGTCACTCCTGACAAAATGTTTGGTGTGCAGGAGTGCATCAAATGTAAAAATTGCATCATTTGTCCAGTAACTTAACTAGTCAAGAATGTGAAGCTCTTGAAAAACTTAAAAAGCAACCTGATCTTATTTTTAAGCAGGCAGACAAGTGTGGGAATGTGGCAATCTTAAACAAAAAAATGATTATGAGAAGGATGCTTTGAGACTAGTGCCTGATAGAAACACTTATACTCCATCGGATAAGGATCCCACCAAAGAGTTCTAACTGAGGTATCTGTGATTTGGGCTAACCCAAAAACAGCGACGGCTTTTGGGTGAAGTCAAAAACTGCGACAAAGATTTCCCCCTCCCTGAGGTGCCACAACCACAGAGTTGGTTAATTTAGCAAGGGGAGTGCAGGGGTGGAGCTCCCCAAAAAAACAATTGTCACTGTATTTGTTCTCACTCAAAAGCTGTTGCTGTTTTTGGACTTGCCGTTTTTCACTTGCCCAAATCACATGGAACCCTAACTGATACTCTTTCATTTAGTATATTAGGCATTGAACAGGGGTTTTATTACTAACACAGAAGGTAAATTTTTGAAAGTAGAGAAACCTCTTCTGACAGCATTCTACTACCTACCCCAAATCCACAAGGGTATTAATAATCCACCTGGCGGACCAATAGCATGGATTGACTCTCTGATAATTATCAAAATTCTGTGACTTTTTTTCTGCAGGCTTTTGCTCTGGGCTTTAGATCATACAATAGGGATTCTCTGCATATATTAGAAAAACTAAGAGATGTAACTTGTGGATGTCAGTTCACTTTATACATCTGTACCTCATGATTTGGGTTTACAAGCTTTGGATTTCTTCTCATCCTCCAGCATGTGTTCGGGCACCCCTCCATCTTCTTTCCTTGTAGTGGCAGTGGACTTAATCCTGTCCAACAATTACTTGTTATTAAACAACAAAATTTACCTCCAGACATGTGGTATAGCACTGGGGTCCACTGCTGCTCCCACTTATGCACACTTTCATTTAGGCTGGTGGGACAATTGTCACATTTCTTGTGACCAAAATGAATTTTTGGGCAACATTGTACAATAGAGTAGATACACAGATGATTTATTGATTACCTGGAAGGGCACTGACACACAAGTACAAGCTTTCATGGACAAATTGAATGAAAATATACACAATGTGCATTTCACCTCACTGATTGATGCTGAAACTATAAGTTTTCTTGACCTGTGTCTTACTGGTATGGAGGATGGGAACATCCGAACAAAATTTTATCAAAAGGATACAGCATGTAACTCTATTTCACATACCTCAAGTGCATACCCACCCTCTCTTAGTCAATCTGTCCTCATGGGCAATTTCTCAGACTATGCCATAATTGTTCTTTGGACACTGATTTTGATGTTCAGGCTGGTGAAATGTACTCCAGTTTCCTTGAAAGGGGCTATACTTCCAATATTTTGGTTACTTACCTTAGGACAGGAGCTCTATATAAATTCTGAAAACCAAATCCAAACATTGGGATATGCTTCTTTTGTGAAGTTAATCATTTTTATTGAGTAAATGTAGGACAGCAGCAAACACATACATAGGGCAGGTTATCATCACAATTAAAAACTTACTATGGTACTAAACAGTAGGAATTTCATCAGTATGTTAGGTTCAGATGATACTTGCTACAGAAACCTTGAAAACCTTGACAGCAGATGGTGGTCCTTCAGGAGCTTCTACCCCTCTCATCCTCCATATCCGGAGAGTGTGTAGGGGGAGGGGGCAGTGGCATTCTTCTGGTTTCCTGTTCCCCATGCAGGTTCCCCAGTGGAAGGCTAGTTATGTCAGCATCCAGCCTAGAGTTTATCCTTTACCTAGATTAGTCCATTAAGTGGAAGACTACTATCGCGGAGGTTTCAGCAAGTCTTTGCAATGGAGAGAGCCATCTCTGGGTATTTTAGTACATATGTAGGAGAGATATGGGGCCTGCCTGGTGGTATGCTTTTGACTTGAACTTGTATATTAATAATGCAGGCTGGAGTTCAAGGCGTGGGTTTCTATATCTTGATACCATTCATCATATGTGGGGGAATCCTGTGTTCTCCACTTTTTCAGGATTACCCTCTTGGCTTCCACAGCCGTCTTCATTAACCAACAGAGATGGGGAACCGGGAGGGGCAGCCTCGGGGTATGGATGCCCAGTAACACAAAGGCTGGGGAGGCTGACAACTTATACTGGAGTATGTAGGAGCAGCAGTGCAGCATTTAAGTCCAAAAGGGTTGTACCTTGAGGCACTACCACAGTATGTGATAAAGGTCTGCCCCAGTGTAAGGCTGGATCAATCCTTTGGGGGGCCCTGAGCACTCAATCCCTGGGGGCCCATATAAATCAACACCCATCTTTTCATACAAGCAACACTTATTATTTTGGCTTGAAATGCTTATTTTTTTTTACTTTTTGTTTATAAACTTTAACAAATTCTGGTGTGCTCTAAAAGACGAACATATAAGATTGTGTACATTGAAAAAAATAACAGGATGCCTTTAAAGATTTGACCCTTCCTGAAAACAGGGTTCACAATTGGCTACAAAAAGTACAGAAATATGATAGGGGTGTGCATGCTGGCAAAGTATAGCTGACATGTTAGGACAACAAATAATGAGCTGTTAATGAGTTTGGTACATCTAGCAGACTTGGATTTGATTCTCACAGCCTACACTTGCATACGAGGGAGCTCTGAGTAACCATCCCAAAGCTCCCAGGTCACCCCTGAAAATAGGCACTGGCACCTAGTGGGCCTTATCCTGTTAACAAAGAATAAGAAATAAAAAATTAAAAACAAATATGGCAAAAAGGCGATTCATGAGTTCAGAGGTTTTCCCTGACAAAAGTTAATAGAATCTAGTTTGTTTGTCACTAGCTAAGTGAATTATATCCTTGAGTTCTTATATCCGGAGCTCTTCAACAGCTCACTTGAGACAGGGAGGGAACCTAGGGATTGGAGAGAGGCACATGTGGTGCCAATCCATAAGGGGGGGGGGACCGAGGGAAGTACCAGATAACTATAGACCCATCAGTTTGACCTCGGTGGTGGGAAAATTAATGGAGAGTATACCAGAGGAACGATTGGGGGTGTACCTGGAGGAGGTGGGAGGCCTGGATAGTCAGCAACATGGGTTTGTGCCAGATAGATCATGTCAAACCAATCTTGTGGAGTTCTACAAATGGATAACATCAGAACTGGACAGGGGAAAGCCTGTGGATGTATTATTCTTGGACATCAGCAAGGCGTTTGACTCTATCCCCCACAATGGTCTGGTGGAGAAACTGACAGGGTTGGGAGTAGGCCCTTTGATTGTCAGATGGATTGAAAACTGGGTAGCTGGATGCACCACGAGAGTAGTGGTCGGTGGGGAGCTCTCGAACCTGGAGGTGAGGTCGGTAGTGGGGTACCGCAAGGCTCTGTCCTGGGTCCAATCCTGTTTATTGCATATATATCGGACATCAGGAGGGTATAGGGTGTGAAATGAGTCTCTTCGCTGATGACTCCAAGATGGGAGCAGTAGTTGAGGGGAAGAGGGAGGTTGGCCCTGCAAGGGGACCTGGACACCCTGGAAAGCTGGGCTCACACATGGAAATTAAATTTCATTATCACCAAGTGCGTAGGTGTTACATCTTGGGCAGAGAAACCGAAAACACAGGTACACCCTGGGAGGGGAGGCGCTGGAGGCCTCAACAGGGGAAAAAGACCTAGGGGTCATGGTGGATGCATGTATGAATAACTCTGAGCAGTGCAGGACAGCGGCTAGCAAGGCAAACAGGATGTTGGGATGCATCGTAAGGGGGATCACCTCTAGGAGCAAGGAAGTGATTCTGCCGCTGTACAATGGACTGGTTAGACCACACCTTGAGTACTGTGCACAATACTGGAGACCACACTTGAAGAGGGACATACAGTTCCTGGAGAGGGTACAGAGGAGGGCAACTAAGATGATACAAGGACTAGGGGATTTGACGTATGAGGACAGACTTGAGGAGCTCTGCCTGATTTCATTGGAGGATAGGAGAGACAGGGGGGACATGATCAAGGTCTACAAGTACCTCAAGGGAATAAATAGGGTAAACATGGAGGGGATCTTTAGACTAAAGCAGGGAGGTATCACCAGAGGGCATGGTTTGAAGTTGGAAGGTGGAAGGGTGAGGGGAGAAAAGAGGAGGAGGAGGTTTTTCCCTGAGAGGGTGGTGGACCCTTGGAATGCGCTGCCTGGTGAGCTGGTTCAGAGATCCACAGTGGAGGGCTTCAAGAGAGGGTGGGACAGACACAGAAAGTGAATGTGTCAGATGATGGCCTGGCCCAGGGGGTTGGGGATGGATGATAGGGGTTTCTGGAACACAAGGGGGGGAGGAGGGCCTCGGCACCCAACTAGGGATCTGAGGTTCGAGCAGACTCGATAGACCGTAAGGCCTAATCTGCTGGCAATTAGTATGTTAGTATGTTAGCATGTTAGAGTTCCCAAATTATTCCAAATTAACATTATGTAACTCCATTGTAGAAAAGAATTCCAAGACTGGATATTTGAACCCACTTTTTGATTTGTGCAAGTATTCCCCTGTATTCAGCAGGTCCCTGCAGGGTCCATATCTGCACCAGAAGGAATTCAGTGGCACAACATGGGGACTAGATTTTCTTATTCTCTAATGAACTTTCCTTCCTCAAGGACCAGAACCCAGATCCACCATGCCCCATCTCCTACTATGCCCCACAGCAGTTCTAGCAGAGCAGCACTTTATAGCTTCCATCCCCTTACAATGACAGGGCTTCATCCTTCTCCCCTCATAAATCAGGTAGAATTCAAGTGGAGATCCTATGAGTCAGACAGTGATGATGCCTTGGGGGGAGGCAGTATTGGGGGAGAATACTATGTCTAGTAGCCATTTGGTTCTTATCCCTGTTGTTCCTGTGATGCTAGCTCACAATGATCCAGTCACTGACACATTTGTGCTTTCATTGTCCCCATCTATGATTCTGATATCATTCTTTCAGATTTTGGCACTGCTGTGGCTAGAGAGTTGACATGTACTGTGTCAAATGACTATTTTTTAACTATTGGGGTTGCTCAAGGAGCTAAATGACATACTCCCATTCACCAGGGAAGAACAGAACTGTAATGATAGCACAGTGCGCTACTTCCGTGCCATCCAGCAGTCACAAAGAAGTGGAACTTGAGAGGCACTGAATTACTCACTCACTCATTTAAATACTCATGGGGATTTTCAGGGTACTACATAAAAGATCCTCCTTTCACAGATATTTAATGATCAGATACTGAGAGCAGTCTATGACACACAGCAATATGAATCAGTGATAGAGGTGTGCAAATGCAAATATTCTGTATAGCTTAAACATTTGCCTATCTGTAGTATTCAAATATTTGTCAAATACAGGCTCACATTTGGGCTTTGGAGGTGGTCAGATATTTGGGCATTTTGTATTCAGTTCTGAAACTGTGTTTTACAGACTTACACTTGTTGGACCAGGGATGGGACGTCTAGCTTAATGCCTGAGGCTAAGAAGAAATGCTGTCAGTTAGATGCTAGTATCAAAATTTCTCATTAAGCCTTAAAAGATGTAAACAAATCCTGCATTGTCTTCCTCTAGCACCCACCTTCCCCAAGTCCTTTAAAGGATAAAATAATCCCTTGCACCCCCCCCTTCATAGTACCATTTTCCCTTCTTTCTCCCCTTCCCACAACTATGAAAGAATAATGTTAGAATTGAAATTCCTCCCTTCCACTACCCCTGACTTAGCACCTTTCTCTTCTGTCCTTCACAAGACTAAAATATGAAGTACTCCCCAACCCTCCTGGTAGCCAGTCTCTGCCCCTCCTTCAAATAAAGTAACACCCAACACCACGGTGACCAGCTTAGCCCTTTGCGCACCTTAGCTGGCCATTGAATCTGCTGCAGCTCTGTTTTGAACTGTTTGCATTAATGCTACACAATCTCTCCAATTCCCTCTCCTCTCTAAGATAGAGACGGTGAAGTGAAGTTTCATCTCTGATCTCTCACAGCAACCTTGGCAAGAGCAATGACCTTCTCCGGTCCCATCCCTCCCAGCTCCCAGTCCGTCCTGTCTGTCTCCAAGACTCTGTCTGATCTCTCTCTCTCTCTCCTTCGGCTCTCGGCAGCACCTTCCTTCCTGACCCATCAAGCCTTTTATCCCTAAGGCAGCCGGCTGGTCCTAACCTTGTCCTTTTTTTAGAGTAAGTAACTTTTTTTCCCACCAAAAACAGTTTTTTTTTTTCAAACTGAACGCGATTGATCCATGCCAAAATGGTGAAACCTTCTATCACAGAACACTGACACATAACACTGTGGAGTGGTGTGTGCTGCTTACACACATGCGCACTGCAGTGTAAAAACCACATCACTCGGCTTGCAGTGTACCATGTGACCCACCTTGCTGCTACCATCCCCATTGCAGGTCCATGGCTGTGGTGGGTGCACACTGCTGGCAACTTTAGCAAGTAAGAACAACTACCTACTAAATTTAAAGAAGCTGCGTTCACTTAGCTTTTTATTAAAGTATCATAGCACGGCTTTGTGGAGGGCCCCCTCTATGACGGGGGCCCGGGGCATTTGCTCCATTTGCCCCCTCTTAATCCGGCCCCGCCCCAGTGCATCACACCTCCAACACTTGTCATTATTTAGCAAGTCTATGGAATGGAGTAATGCTGGGGTGTGGTACCACAGGTGCATGATCTTATTCTGTATAATGATACTTCATAGGTCTTTACACACTCTGTGGGCCACTGTCCAGCCTTGCTGCCACTTCTCTTCCAATATAGTAATACCTAGCATCCTCTGCCATTTAGCCTTAGCTGGGATGGTGGAGTCCTGGGCTGCATCGCCCATCAATGCATATATTCTGCCTGCTAAGCCTTTAGGGGTTTTGGTCCAGACTTTCAGGTGGAGCCCATTAAGGGGGTACCTTTGGCTTGTGTGTACAAGGAATATAGCTACATTTCTTTCTTCCCCATGAAGTAAATAGACATTGGACTTGTAAAAACCTCCAGAAACCCCACTTTGGTATTCCATACCCATCCTGTAGTCCCTGGAAAGATTCAGATGTTTTCCCACCTGCTGTAGTTAAGTCCCTCACAATTCGTATCTGCCTATTCTCGCAGTCTGGCTGATGGACGGGGGTATGGCCTATAGAGAACTGGGGGTTGTTCCAGATGGGTGAGTGTAGGTTCAGATTTAGGCAGAGCGGGGCCTTTTTCCTCATTCTGGACAAAGCTCCATGCGCTGCTTTTACAGTGAGCCAGGTTTTGTGGTGCCTAGGGAGCTGCTGGCTAAGGACTGCAGCAGGATGGGTTCTCTGCAAGATTTCTGCTTTGAGCTCCACCCATTCAGGTACTTCAAGACCAGATTTCTGTAACATGTGGCACATTATGGCCGCCTTGAAGGCATCTGTGTTGTTTGCAAAATTAGGTAGGTTCCAACCACCTCTCTTCCAGGAGGCTCTTAACTTGGCCCTGCTGTATTGAAATGGAGCTCCCTCCCACAGGAATTTACCTATAATGGTGTCTAGCGCTTAAAACCATTTGTTATTTATTTCAACAAGGAGATGGGAGAACAAATAGAAGACCCGTGGGGCCATTAACATTTTAATTGCCTCTATCTTGCCGGCTAAAAATAGTTTTAGATGTTCCCACCTTTCCATCTCAGTTCTTAGGTTTACTATTAAGGGGTCCAAGTTTATGGCTACTAGGTGGTCAAGTTTTGGTGTGAGCTGAACTCCCAAGTATTTAGTCTCCTGAGCAGCCCATAGCAACCCATACATATTGATCTTGCTTGGTGACATTACTGTGTTTAGGGGTAATATTTTAGATTTATTTATGTTTATTCATAGCCTAGAGATCCTCTCAAAGACCCCTAAAGTTTCCAGTATGTGTGGTGCACTACTCTCCAGGTCCTTAGTAAGAATGAGGCAGTCATCAACTTATAGCTTGGTACAGTGATCCACGTACCTTACTTTAATACCCAGGATTTGGCTATGTCTCTGCAGTGCAGCCGCCTGGGGCTCGATTGCTAGGACAAATAATAAGGGGGATAAGGAGCAGCCATGCCGTGTACCTGTGAAGAGTGGGAACAGGTCTGACATGATGTTATTTGCTAGGAGTTTTGCTACTAGGCCTGTATACAATGTTCTGACCCAACCTCGAAAGTCCTCCCCAAAGTTGCAGTGTTCCAACACTGCTTGCAAATACTCCCACTCCACCGAGTCAGAAGCCTTCTTGAAATCAATTGAAATGGCCGCTGCTGGAGTGGAGAGGTTTGCTGCTGCTTTGATCAATGTTATGAGTGCCCTTAGGTGGTCTGTACTTGATCTGCCCTTAACAAAACCTACCTGAGCAGGGTGTATAAGCGAGGGTAGAATCTACTGTAGGTGGGTGGCCAGGACCTTAGCCATAATCTTGGCATCTGCATTGATTACGGATATGGGCCTGTAGCTGCCAGGGAGTGTTCCATCTTTGCTTCCTTTGGAAGCTCCATAATAATATCTTCTTTCAGGGAATTCAGCAATTCCTGCTTAGCATGGGCTTCTTGCAGCATATGCAACATTGGCTGCACAGTGCTGCTTGATATTAACTGGTAAAAATCCACCGGGAAGCCATTGTTCCCAGGAGATTTACCCGTGGCCATGTTTTTAATAGTCTTCCTACCTCTGCCTCACTAAAAGGAGCTTCAATGTTCTGCTTCTGCATCTCCAAGATCTTAGAGGAGGTGCAGGTTTGCAACAAAAGTAGAGAAGCTGTCAGCATACCATTGTATTTGGGATTTGTGCAGTTCTCTGTAGAAGTCTCCCATAACTTTGTTAAAAGCAGCAGGGGAGGTGTGTGCTGTCCCACTAGGGTCAGTGAGCTGAGTGATGTGCCTATCAGCCTGTTGTTTTCTCAGTCTGTAGGTCCACAGTTTGTGGGATATGCTTCTAACATTTGTTCTAGATTAGAGTTCAGTCACCCCTAAAATAAAAAACATATTGCAAAAGAATTGGGGCATACTTTCATATTGTAGTATTCAAAGCAAGCAATAATACCTAACAGGGTGGGTGGTATTGAGCAATACCAGACCTCCCAGGGGTGTAATGAAGCCGGACACCACAGGCAGACAGCCTTATAGCTCCTGGAAGGTCTGGTATTGCCCAATACCGCACACCCTAGAGGGTATTATTGCACTTAAGAAATGGGCTACATGTAAAGTGTTTTGAGAAATATTTAAGAAATAAAAACCAATAGTAAAAAATGAGTAAAAATTAACTAATACTTGCTTTGTTGGCAAAGTAGTCCCTCTATTGCTATAGTTACTATGCTTGCCAGTAGAGGGCAGTGCAGGGTTTTACAATAGTTTTATAGTTTTCTTACTGGTGTGTATGTGTTAGTGTTCTCTCCTTAGTTTTGAACCATCACCCCCCTCCCAGTTCTCTTGCATTTCATTTTTCATTTTTTTATTTTTTTGTTCATTAGTGAGATTGTGGTGTAATACATTAATCAGGTTGATTTGTGTATTTTCCCCCCTCTGAATGTAGGCAGCAGACTGAGAATGGCACTGCAATTGGTTGAGCAGAGAAACCGAAGGTGCAGAGGAAATGATTTTAAAAATGTTAGTAGGACTTTATTTTGTTAGGAAAATCAAGTTTTGCATAGTGAGAGTGTGGCAGGTGTGACTGCTTACACACTTTACAGAACTGTTCTTTTCGAGTGGTGCTGAGCACGCAATGTGACCTGCTAGCATTATTAATTTAAAAAGAGAGCATTTCTTTTCTTCACTGCAGGAAAACTGTGGAAAAAATCAGCAGTATTTGGCAGGTCTACATGCAGTGTTTTTTTGGTTTTCTATGTGCTCTCCTGCTGGTGCCAGTTGTTTGCAGTGATTTAGGAGCCGTGGGATCTGCATTTGGCATGCCGGCTTTCTTAAGTGAGAGTCAAAGATGCGGTTGTGTGTTGATGCCTTCCACATTTCACAATGAGTACAGATGATCGCTGTGACTGTTGGTTTTAGCTCCTTTATTTTTTATGTTTGCTTGCGTGCAGTGCAAGAAACATATTACGGCAGCTTGGTGCCGAAGTAGGTTCTGGAGGTGTGGCACTGTTGAGGCCAATACCTGCATGGCATTTAGGGGCATGTGTGATGTCAACCAATGATGGGGGACACAGCCAGTGACAGTAGTTTGGAACATTACCACCAACTTCTGAAAAAATAGCCGCTGCAATCAGGGGCCGCCTCATCATTGCAGCATTAGCCATTCGCTGCAATGAGGGAGTCACCCGTCATTACAGGGCGGGATGTTCACACACTGATATTGTTTGTGAACATGGCAGTGGTTTGCCGCCTGTTCACAAACAATATTAACCACCTCCCCTGCTGAATGGGTGCCCAATCCCCCTGGCAGCATATGCCCCCCCAACACATTTGTTTGCCGATGGGGGCCCCAATCCCCATCGGCGGGAGTGGCACCGATGTATGTTGCCGATGGGGGAGCCCACTCTCCGTCGGCAGTATGTAACGCCCCACCCCCACTTGTCTTGTCTGCCAACGGGTGCCCAATCCCTGTCATCATAATGTACCCCCGTTGTGTGCGATGGGGTGCCCAATCCCATTGGCAACAGTGGCCCCCAAAAGATCAGTTGGCATGCTGGAGCCCACCCCAGCATGCCATATTCTCTGTAAATAAAAATCCCGCTTATGTCTTTTTTTTTACCTGTAACGGCGAAATGGACCGGCGCCTCCTGGCCCCCTCCTGCCAACCTGCACCCACCACCGTGCACCCTGCCTCCCACACGCCTCCTCACCCCATACTTACCTCCGGAGTCCAGCGCGATGATCTTCTGTGAACCGGGAACACGTCTGCACTCTTCAAAACTGACTGCGAACTGAGGAAATGCAGCTTAGCTGTATAATGGAATAAACAGGGTTTTTCAGCTTTGCTGCATATCTCAGGCAGTTTTCAGAATTTTGCCACCAAATTTTCAGCATTGGTTTTTGGGACCCCTCCTCATGAATTCTATCACAGTCCTGGCGTTAATCGGCCCCGAAAGGTGATTTTGCGGTCACTGCATGAAATCACCTTTTAGGACCGATTAACAAAATGACAGTGCCAGTGTTCATGTGGTGGGATCTCAAAAAGCCTATGTTGCAAATTTGGTGGGAAAAATCCAAAAAATGACTGTTTTATGAGCGTGCATTGTGCAGTTGCTACGCACGCTCATAACTTTGCGAATTTGCAATATTTTCACCCCAGATTTTCAACACTGGCATTTTTTCAGACCTCCTTGTGAACAGTACAGCTGTCATTTTTCACACCCTGGATGAAATGTGTTTTTGCACTTACAGCGCAGAAATGTGTGGTTGCTGTTTGGGACAGATTAAGAAATTCACAGTGACACTGTTCATGAGCGGAGGTTCCAAAATGCCTGTGTTGACAATCTGCTGTAAACCATCCCCAAACTAATTGCATTGTGGGTGTGCGTTGCCCAGTTTCTACACACGCTCATGACTTCACCGTTTTTTTTTTTTACATTTTCACTGCAGATTTTCAACATTGCCATTTTTTCCACCTCCCCATGAACAGTACAGCTGTCATTTTTCACATCCTGTTCGAAATGTGTTTTCACACCTGTGGTGCCAAATGGCGCAGTTGCTGTGCAACATCACCTTTCAGCTAACAAACTGATATTGCCACTGTTCATAAGGTGGGGGGGTCACAAAAAACACATGTTGAAAATTTGGAGTGAAAATGCCAACGAACGCCTGAGACGTTAGGGTTTCCGACCAATGCGCCCCACCCTGTAGAGATTGACAGGCATCAGGGGTGTGACTTGGGATGCTCACCTGTAATGCTCATACCATTCCACACCCTGCAGCCAATGAGAGGCATTGAGGTGTGCCTTGGACTCTTCAGCCCCAAAGTTCACCCCATTCTTCTATACAGCACCCATCTCACCATATTTCCTGATGGAATGGGGTGAGCATAAGGGCCAAAGGCCCCAGGGCACACCGTGACACTTGTTGGTGTCTGCAGGGTAGGGTGTGGTGAAATGGCGTGGCCGTTATGCCTGATGACCCAAATGCACACCCCAGTGCCTGTCAGTCTCTGCAGGGTGGTGGCGGGGTTGGCTTCAGTTCAATACTTCTCTACCATTCCTATTATGCAGCTGTCTAACTCCTACACTATGAATACCAATGCCAGCAAACAAACATTCGGCATTGACAAATGCTTGTTTGTACTGTGCGAGGATCTCTTTATTAATTTCATGACATAGTCCTGAGTTGGGGGGGCTGCAAACTCAACCACTAAGCAGCGAAAAAAAATGGCAGCATTTCAAAATAAACGTTCTAGTTGCATACTGATCTCTGTGATGAGGTTTGTGGCAAGCTGGGACTTTTAATGCATGGGCTCTGTTGCCTGATAGACGCCCACCTTGCCAGGGCTATCAGCCAATCAGAGCCTGGGGATTTTCTTGACCACTTTCTAAACCTTTTTTCTGAACAACCACAAATCACTTACAGTCAGGCCAAAAATGTTGGGGCCCACCTCTGTCATAGTCATTTTTTTGCCAACATTGGTTAGACAACCTAAATGGCTCCCTGAAAAACTGACTGGTTTTTACAGTTGTGGACATTGCTTCATGTGCAGGCATTCAATGCCAGGCAAAAAGTTTGTGCATCCCATCAGAAACATAGTAGCTATCACAACATTTATACACTGTTCTACACTGTTTGCTGTCTATGCTATTCAGCTTGCCCACAAATATATGCAAGGAGAACTGAACGTCAGACAAAAGAAAGAATACTGGAGCTTCTAAGAGACATTAAAAAACATCAATCTCAACTCTGCCCTGGGGTACACTTCAGAGATTTCATCAGTTATCTGAGATTTACTGTCATATCAAGTTAGACCTCTGCCCGGGGTGGGGGTAGAGTTAAAGCACTTTTACAAAAGAGTCTAGCTGGATTTTTGTCATGGAATCTATTATTCCAAAGTGCCTGAATAAGGTGATAGATCACACTGTATTTGTTTGTGGTTCCTTCCAAAACTAATGTATTCTTTACTTGTGCCTTGCCCTTCTGCTGTTGTGGATTGTAAGTATTATATGAATTGTTATGCCAATTAAATGACCTTTTCACTTAACCTCCTCTTGTTATTGTTTTTTCTAGGTTTTTCATCGTTCTACATAGGGGAATCATCACCCTTTGAATTTATTATCATCCTCTTTAATGCCTACAGGGAATTTAGGCTCAGTCATTCATGATGTCCTTGTGCATCTTGATGTGATCTGGTAACTGATCTCTTCTTTTTCTATTTTAGTTTGATTTTTTACTCTGCATTTTTCACTGTAGGGGTGCCCTTTCTCTAAGGTGGCATCTGTTTTTGTATCTAGTCCACTTGGGTGCTATGCATTTCTAAGAATGATTGTTGTTAGCTGATCTACCAGGCAAAACTGGCCAATGTTACAAATTCACTTGCCACTCACTTTTTTTATCCCCCCACCCCTTTTTTGTTCTCCTGTCTCATATCCAATTTTTTCTCTCTTCTTCTCACTCTTTTATCTTTCTGGTCTTTTGGTTTCTTGCTCACACCTTGGAAATGTGTGTCCTGTTACCTTTTCCTGGGGCACAGGCTCATGTTGCCGTAAACAAGAACAGTGCAGCAATGTACCGCACAGTAAATACAGTGGATACAGTGCCAGTGTTGAAAAAGAATGCCAAAAGCAAAATTGGTGATGGAAGGAGAGGACTTCTTTTTTTCCTGCGGGGGGGCTCTGTCCCCCACACAACCCCCATTATGGGGGTCTTCACCCCAAACCCCCCCTTTATTAATATAATCAACTCGGGGGGGGGGTCAACATGGGGATGAGGAGAAACACCAGCAGGGGGACAAAAAAAATGCACAATGTGATTTGCAAAAGTCTTGGACCAGGATTTGAGCCCTGGTCCACAGATGCATAGTTGCCCTGCACTGCCGCAGCTCATCCCTCTGACCCATGGTGGCTGCTCAGCAGACCACCTCCCCAGTAGAGGTCTTGACCTCTGCATCACTCCTCCAAACCAGCCATGCTTGACAGGGTATAAAACCATGCTTGCTACAGTTGTGCCTTGCAGGGTTTTGTACCTTGTCGCTGTAGTTCCCCACGCTATGTGGTGGGTGGTTTTGACTTCGCCGTTAAACATAGGGCAGATTCACCCGGTATCTTTAACTGGCTACTTTCACCAATACTTTTTCTACTGTTGAGCACCATTTGGCAGATCACACTAGCCAATTTTTGCCTTTAGTAGCCATACGTGTGTATTTTGTAATCTGTACATTGCATTGTGTTATTACAGTCCTTGCAGAGTGTATTTGTACAAATTATGTTCGACATTACAGCTTTTTAGTTTTAAGTTTTGTATTTACAACAGTGCTTTTTATGGTAAGATTTCACTTTAAATATTGATTGTCATTCATTACTGAGCATATATAAATATGACGTCTGTTGTGTGATTCTGCCCCCTGATAAAGAGGCAGTGAGCCTTCGAAGTGTAAGGGTAATCTTCTCTGTATGTAGCTTTAATAAAATAGTTACAATATACTTGTTGATGTGTGCTCTGCTCCTTTTTATGTTATTTCATATTAATTTGCCAGCTGCACAGCAGTACTCCTCTGAACTGTGCAGCACACAGCTTTGTGTTTGTTCTGTCTCTGAATATAGACCCCACCCACAAATTGGGTGCAAAACATTGTTAGCATGGGTAAATACCCCTTAGTGCCCACACTAACTTTTGAATATCCCCTGAAGTGTAAGGGAAGAGATCCTGTTTTCATGTATCTCTTTTGGTTATAAAGAACGTAACGTTCTGAAATTTTAGTTTTCTGGAAATTTGTGAGACTGAGTATTGTTGAAGCAGACTGTCAGAGTTCAGAAGAAAACTAAAAGATATCTTTAATAAGTTTCAGTTATTTTTCAACTTGTACATAGGAGTCTTGAAAACAGTTTGCTACTTATTTTGACCACACCTTGCTTTATTGACATTTAATGTCATGTAACACTGACAGCCTTCACATAAGTACATGCCAAAGCTGATAACCTCATAAGGTGTGAGGTGTTATTGGAAAGGGAAAGGGGGATTCCCCAAATTGGTAAGAGGCTAGCAAGGATTCTCCAGTGTAGCTGGATATTGTCTCTGTTGGGAGAGGCAATAGTGGAAGAGGAGGGTGGCAGTAATTAATTTGATTTAGATATAAAATCTGCTCTTCACAATCTTAACTTTTAAGTTCAGTCTGTAATCACTGAGGGTCTGAAACAACATTATTGCATTGTCATTTACCTCCTGGCCTCTTCTCCCTGGGAGCAGGGATCTTCTCTGTCTCACTTACTATAAAACTGAATACTGTCATTGAACATGAGAAGTAGCAATTAAATGCTGTTCAGTCTGTCACTTTCTGTCCCTGTTGGCCAGCTGGTGTAGACAGATTCAATCAGCTGCCCAACAGGGTCAGTCACTTCCTGGCCCCATTGGACAGCTGATCAAACCTGTCTATGCTAGATTGATGTCAGAGTACTGCAGCACAGGCTAGGATAAGATGCTACCCTAATCTTCACTCTCTGCTGTCTTGGACTCATGGTAACACTCAAGATATGATTAAAGCTGCTAACTGGGAGCCCGAGATTGGACTCAAACCATGGTGACCACAGTACTTAACACTGAAAGACTTCTCTCTCACTGAGTAGCCAGCATGGCAGTAGGCTTGAAGAACTCTTAGCGAAATACAGAAACATAGAATTTGAAGGCAGATAAAGACAGCTTGGCTCATTCAGTCTGACCATTTCTTCCTACCTACACTATTACATCAGACTGTACCAGATCTACAGCTTTTTCCTCCCTTCCTCCCTTACAGAGATATAAGTGTGCTGCGTACATGCAGAATGCATGCAGCATGCTTACTTATACAATGTTTGTATGCAGTTCGCATACACAAAGCGAACCTATGCAACCAGGTCTAAAAAGCACATCAGGTTCGCATGCTGCAAGCTTGACCTGTGCAGCAGGTAAGCTAGTGTGAACATCTTCTAAAAATCACATCAGGTTCACATGTTGCATGCTTCACATGAGTGCAGCAGTTAAGCTGGTGTGAACATCATTTAAAAATCACATCAGGTTCACATGTTGCATGCTTGCCATGTGTGCAGCAACTAAGCTTATGCAAATCTCATCTAAAAACATATCAGTTTCTATTTCTCATACTACTGCTAGCAATTACGGCCATTAAAATACCTTTTTCATTGATTTCCCATTAACATTAGGTAAACTCATTAATTCTGATCCTTTTGCAAGTTGTTTAATGGCTTTTGATTTTTGTCATTAAATTGTCATTAATTTGTGAAGTACTGTTTGTTTACTGCATTAAATGCCTAGGATATAGTCAGCAAACATCCTCTATTCCAAATGTGTGAAGAGGGGGCTCTGTGTTGTGAAGCCTGACCTTTTTCTTTTGGGCCATGCAAATCCCCTTATGCATATTTAGTGCTACAAATGTGTTTCTCCATGACTGTTATGGCTCACTTACTTTCCCTTTGTCATTCTGTATGGAGCATTTACACTATGGCCATGCTCAGCACTCTTTGTGCTAAGTAGGGTCTTGGAAGCATGTACCATGCCTTACACTTTGTCACTGAAATGAGGGACATGGACACACAACATGAGGGACAATGACACACACTAACCCTCACAATGAATAGGGACACATCCTGAAACATGGAGGTACTTACCTCAGAACACAGTGGAAAGCATTGTATTTACTTGTACTGATGTTATCCTCTGAGAATTAATTTCTACCATAAAGCAGGGGTGCCATTTAGGTATGGCAGTGGGGGGCAGTTGCCCCCTCCCCAGCATTTGTACCTAGGTTGTTCTTATGGTGTGGCAATAATGGCATTACATTTGGAGTTAATCTTTTGCACAATAAGTGCACCCCCTGGCCTATATTGTGCTTATGCTGCAGGTGCTCTCCTGACTTTACTGTGTCTGTATTGTGTTGTCCACTCTCTCCACCTATTAGTGACAGCTCCATCACACATAACGAGGAGGAGGAGCTCTAGCCAAGCAAGAGCACTTGAGTCAAACAAGTGGGACACTGTCTCCCCCCCCCACAGAGTAGGCAGGCTGCACACTACACTGCTTGGAGGAGTTGATGAACACTGAACTCTCAATATCAGTGTCATGGCGGCATATTTTTGTTGGTCTACTCTTAATGAGTCCCAGCTTCCCTTGGTGGCTGAAGGAGCTGGAGTGAACTAGAAGCTAACTTGAGACTAGGCAACCTACTTATTCTGCTAGGCTTGCCTCACAAAACAAAAATAGTGTTGCTCCCCAGCAGCAGCAAGCTGGGCCTCACAGCAGCAATGACAGTGGTATGGGTGGCCTTCCTATGGCTTAATCAGTGCAGTGTGGCAGCAGCCACAGCAGCAATCAAGCAAGAAGCAAACAACACAGGTTGGGTGGGTTCAGTTGGTGAGGTGACTTGGTCGCAGACCACATTGGGGACCTGGGATGGTTGGTTCTAGCATCCAGCTTCTGGCAGAAGGACAGAGGAGGAGCAGACTGAAAACTGGACTGGTGGCACATTGGGCTAGGCCACAGGTTCTGGCCAGATGGCCTGGCAAGTAAAAGTAAATCATTTTTTTATGGTTTATTGGGGAAGGAGGAAGGACTGAAATATTAATGTTTTTTCATGTTTCTGCACCTTTGGGCAGCTTCACTATCTATATGGGATGGATATTGAATGGAATGGAGTTAGGGAGAGAAATTGGGACACATTTTTTTGGGGGGGCAGAACTTCAGCCAGGGAAAAAATGGTTAGTAACTGGGTAGGTTTAAGTCCAAATCTGATGCACTGCTCTGATGTATAGACAGATGAAGCATACATTTGAATGTTTCCTGATTTGCATATCACTTTTTAGTCACAACAAATACTTTTTATCTTAAGGAGATGTTTCAGACATTCCAGAGTTTGCCACCTAGAGGCTAACTAACATGTGGCCTCCCCTGGTTGTTGGCTCCCCCCGCTGAAATCTGAAATGATTCCCCTGACATAAAGCCTAAATTTACAGGACACCCCCTGTGTGAGCAGCATGATTTCCATAAGGGATGGATGAGGGGCAGAGCAGTTTTCAGGAGTAAAATGAGGGTTGATTCAGGGACAGTTGAATGTTATGGTATGTGCATGCATGTAATTTGAGCCCTGGATAATAGCACTGAATCAGCATCCCCCTTCCATGGTTTCCCAGTCCTGGACAAGTACCCTCATGTAACCTGAGCCCTGGATAATAGCACTGAATCAGCATTTCCCTCCCATGTCATCCCAGCCCTGAACCAGTACCCTCAAGTAATCTGAGCACTGGATAATAGCACTGGATCAGCAGCCCCCTTCAATAGAATCCCAGCCTCGGATCAGTATCCTCATGAAATTCAAGCCCTGGATTATAGCACTGGTTCAGTACGCCATTCATGTAATTTCAACCCTGGACAATAGAAACATAGAAAAAAAAGTTTGCAGAAGGAGACCAATGGTCCATCTAGTCTGACCAGTACCCTCAAATAATGTGATCCAGGTATGTAACCACTGGATCTGTACCCCCTTCCCCACCCTCACCATGTCATTCCAGCCCATGACCAATACTCTCATATAATCTGAACCCTGGAGATAATAAGAATGGCTCTGGATCCCCCATGGCTCAGCCCCCAAGCAATCCCAGCCCTCAACCAGTATCCTCGTATTAATCAATACCCTGGATAATAGCAGTGAATCAGTGCCCTCATGTAATCTGAGCACTGGATAATAGCACTGGATCAGCATCCCCATCCCATGTCATCCCATGCTGGACCAGTACCCTCATGTAATCTAAGCCCTGAATAATAGCACTGAGCCAGTAACCCTGCCCATATCATCCCAGCCCTTAACCAGTACCCTCATGTAATCCAAGCACTGGCTAATAGCACTGGATCAGTATAACTGTCCATGTAATACCAGCCCTGGACCAGTACCCCCATGTAATCTGAGCCCTGGATAATAGCACTGGATCAGCATCCCCCTTCCAAGTCATCCCAGTGCTGGACCAGTACCCTCATGTAATCCAAGCCCTGAATAATGGCACTGGATCAGTACCCCCACCCATGTAATCCCAGCACTGGACCAGTACTGTCATATAATCTGAGCCCTGGATAATAGCACTGGATCAGCATCCCCCTCACATGTAATCACAGCCCTTGACCTGTACCCTGATGTAATCTGAGCACTGGATAATAGCATTGGATCAGCAGCCCCCTCCAAAGGAATCCCAGGTCTGGACCAGTACCCTCATGTAATTCAAGCCCTAGATAATAGCACTGGATCAGTACTACATTCACGTAATTCCGGCACTGGACCATAGAAACATAGGAAAAAAAGCTGGCAGAAGGAGATCAATGGTCCATCTAGTCTGACCAGTACCCTCATGTAACGTGAACCATGTATATCACCACTGGATCAGTACCCCCCAACCCCACCACATCATCCCAGCCCTTGACCAAGACTTTCACATAATCCAAGCCCTAGAGATGATAGCAATGGCTCAGGGACCCCCCAACAATCCCAACCCTGAACCAGTATCCTCATATTAATTAAAGTCCTGGATAACAGCAGTGGATTAGTATCCTCATGTAATCTGAGCACTGGGTAATAGCACTAGATAGGTATCCCCACCCATGTAATCCCAGCCCTGGACCGGTACCCTCATGTATTCTGAGCCCTGGATGATAGCACTGGATCAGTACCCCAGCTCATGTAATCCCAGCTCTGGACCAGTACCCTCATGTATTCTGAGCCCTGGATGATAGCACTGGATCAGCATCCCCATCCCATGTCATCCCAACCCTGTACCAGTACCTTCATGTAATCTGAGCCCTGAATAATAACACTGGATCAGTACCTCAGCTCATGTAATCCCAGCTCTGGGCTAGTACACTCATATAATCTGAGCCCTGAATAATAGCACTGAATTAGCATCCCCCTTCCATGGAATTCCAGCCCTGGACAAGTACCCTCATATAATCTTAACCCTGGATAATTGCACTAGATCAGCATCCCCTTCCATGTAATCCCAGACCTGGACAAGTACCCTCATGTAATCTGAGCCCTGGATAATAGCACTGAATCAGCATCCATGATTCCCCTCCTATGTAATCCCAACCCTTGACCAGTACTCTGATCTAATCAGAGCAGTGGATAATAGCACTGGATCAGCAGCCCCCTCCCATGTAATCCCAGACCTGGACAAGTACCCTCATGTAATCTGAGCACTGGATAATAGCACTGGATCAGCATCCCCCTTCCATGTCATCCCAGCCCTGGACCAGTACCCTCATGTAATCCAAGCCCTGAATAATGGCACTGGATCAGTACCCCCACCCATGTAATCCCAGCACTGGACCAGTACTCTCATATAATCTGAGCCCTGGATAATAGCACTGGATCAGCATCCCCCTCCAATGGAATCCCAGCCCTTGACCAGTACTCTGATCTAATTAGAGCAGTGGATAATAGCACTGGATCAGCAGCCCCCTCCCATGTAGTCCTAGACCTGGACAAGTACCCTCATGCAATCTGAGCCCTGGATAATAGCACTGAATCAGCATCCATGTTTCCCCTCCTATGTAATCCCAGCCCTTGACCAGTACTCTGATCTAATTAGAGCAGTGGATAATAGCACTGGATCAGCAGCTCCCTCCCATGTAATCCCAGACCTGGACAAGTACCCTCATGTAATCTGAGCCCTGGATAATAGCACTGAATCAGCATCCATGATTCCCCTCCTATGTAATCCCAGCCCTTGACCAGTACTCTGATCTAATTAGAGCAGTGGATAATAGCACTGGATCAGCAGACCCCTCCCATGAAAGCCCAGCCATGGACCAGTACCCATGTGTAATTTGAGCCCTGGATAGTAGCACTGGATCAGTACCTCATTCATGTAATTCCAGCTTTGGACCATAGAAACACAGAAAAAAAAGCTGGCAGAAGGAGACCAATGGTCCATCTTGTCTGACCAGTACCCTCATGTAATGTGAACCCTGTATGTCACCACAGAATCAGTATCCCACCCCCAACAATCCCAGCTCTGGACCAGTAAGTACTCTTATGTAATGTAACCCCCACCCTGATTTGTTGGATCAATACATGCAATTCTTAAACACCAGATTAATTATTTATCCCCCATACTCCCAGACCTGGACCAGTAACCCCCATCCCGTACCTATATAATCCGAGTCTAGGATCAATTCCCTGATGTGGGGTAGATGCACTTTAAACTCCCCAGTGCCAATCTCCATTTTGTTTCTCTTGCCCCACTTCCTGCTAGGACTGCAGCACTCACTTTCTGCATGTGTTTCCACCTCTGGATTGCCTGCTGATCAAGACACGACCCTTACTATCATCGCCCTGGCCCCTCCTTTGAGCCTCTCATCCTCCTGCAAGGTGCATGTCCCCTGAAGGGGCGGGGACTACAGATTGCTGCTGCTAACAGTTGATAGCTTGATTAACCAGTGGGTGAGTCCGCATCCAGTGGACCACAGATAACCACAACTACTATCAGTTCACAGTGAGGATGAAATGTACCATACTCACCAGTGTATATTATAAATTTGCAGCACACAGAATTCAACTTTGGAAGCGAGTCAGCACTACTACTACTACTGGGGCAAAATAATGCACATGTGTGTGGTGATCCAGTGGCCATCTTGGGCATGGCAGACTATGCCATTTACCATCGGGTGAAGTAGTGCATCTGTGGAGAGGGGGCACACTGTTTTGTAGTTGCAGAAGGATCATTCCAAAACTCCAAAACAGAAGCTTTCCCTATACTGAATCTGGTAGCTCATTTTTACAGCTATCACAAGAAAACTGCAGGAATCTCCCAATTGCTGCCATAAACAATGTTGAAATTATTATAAAACCTGCAGACAAGGGGGTAAATTTAGTGGTGATGGATAGGGAACAATACATATGTACTGTAATGTCATTGTTAAGTGAAGATAATTATAGAGAATTAGCTAATGATACATCCTCATGTTCTGTAAAGAACTTAACAAGATCTTATTATCTGCAGTGCACCAGGGCAACATCAGTGAACAGGAATATCAATACTTATGGCAGGAATTTCTAGTGACTCATGGATTTTATATACTACCAAAGGTACAACAAAATGTGACCTCACCACCAGGTAGACCTATCGTATTAGGGAACGGGTCACTGTGTGAGAATCTTGGCAATTTTAAAGATTTTTTCATCAAAAATATGTTATCACACTGCTATCATATCTTAAAGATACTAAAAATGCATTTCAGAAGTTTGATAAGTTAATCTGGGATGACAAAATGGTCTAGGTGGGGATAGACATTGAATCACTTTATACTTCCATTAGGCACCACCAAGGCACACATGCTTGTAGGTACTTCCTTGAAAATCTGACCATCAATAATGACGTACCTGTAGATTTTATTTTAGGAGCACTGGAGTTCATTCTCACTCATAATGTGTTTGAATTTAAAAACAACTGTTATTTGGAAATCTATGGAATGGCATTGGGTGCTAGTATGGCACCCAGTTATGCCAACCTTTTCTTGGGGTGGTGGGAGATGATCTATGTCTTCAATGGAAATAGCAATCCATTCAGAAAATACATCTGATGTTGGTATCATTATATAGATGATTGGGCATGCATTTGGGATGGAAACATGGAAGATATCTCAAAATTCATTGATTTTTTTTGAATTCTAATGACCTGAATTTAAAGTTTACTTACAATGCCAGCACAGAAACATTACATTTTCTGGATGTGGAATTTCTTCCCACCCTAGAAGAACAGATTAGAACCAGGTGTCACAGGAAGTCCATAGCCACGAACACGTTACTCAGGGCAGACAGTGCACATCCAAGGAAATTAAAGGAGTCCATTCCTTACAGCCAAATGATAAGACTTTGGAGGAACTGCTCCACTATTGAGGATTTTAACATCCAGGCAGATGAACTTAATGATAGGTTCATTTCCATGGATTACAGTGCAGCTCTCCTTGACATTGCCAGAGAAAGGGCACTCAAATTAGATAGGGACAAACTAATACACCCTACTGATATACCAACAAGTGACTATGGGGACACATCCACACCTTTCACCTTTGTCACTGAATTTAATGAAATGGCAGGCAGAATTGGTAATGTGGTCCACCGTAACTGTTTAGTTCTCACTAGTGACAAGAAGTAGCCACAGCTGTGGGGAAGAAACCAAGGGTATCTGGAGATCATGTGAGGCAACCGGTGCAGTAGCACCTCTACTTGACCTCTCCCACCCATCTCTCTCATCAAGCCATTAAATAATTACTTTTAACATAAAAATGGAGCACAGGGTCCAGTCGGAAGATAGTCTTAACAACCGCGCTCGCTCAGGAGTAATTTTGGCTGTGAAAGTGTCTGGATGGAGACCGAAATGCATCTCTCCCTTCCCCATCATATGCCGCCAAGCACCCCAGAGAAAGCAAACAAGAAAGCCAAGGTTCAGGCCCATTCTTCAGCTATACAAGCCATGGGCTGCCAGCAACATACTCCTCTGACCCTCGAACTTTTACGAGAGGAATTCAAACCTTTCAAGGAGGAACTGCATTCTTTGGCTACTGATTTCAAAAATCTGTCAGGAACACTGGAAGAGCTTACTAAAAGAACTAGAGACAATGAAGCCTGGATTGTTTCAGTGGAAAAGAAACTTGCAACAGTGGATCCTGCCATGGCTGTTACAAAATCCAGGACAGCCAAGCTAGAAGTGAAAGTTGAAGATTTAGAAGGGAGGAGCCGTCGAAACAACTTGATAATAATAGGGCTCCCCGAGAAGGAGGAAGGTGAAAACCCGGAGTTGTTTATTTAAAAGCTTCTTTCTAAGCTGGTAGGCCCTTCTCCTTTTGATACTGGATATACGATAGAGAGAGAGCTCATTGGGTCCGGTGGCCCATGCCACCTCCTGGCGCCTCCCCCTGTATGTTTAACTTTAAATTCTTAAACTACCAAGAACATCATCATGTGTTGAATAAAGTGAAAGATCTGAAGGAAGTGCTCTGGGAAGGGAATTTGCTTTGTGTGGCCTAAGACCTGCCCTTATAAGTTAGACAGAAAAGAGCCTCTTATCACTAAACTGATAGCAGCTAATATCAGATTTTGTATGAGCTACCCGGCTCGATTTAAAGTTTTAATTGTGGGCACTTGGCAGCCTGTTGAAAACCCCAAAACAGTGGAGGAATCCCTGAAAGAATCTCTCCCGGATTTATTTAAGGATCGCTGAGATCTGTCTCCAGATAACAGGCTGTGGTGCTATTTTTCTGGGGTTCCTTCCTTTGTTTATCTACTAAGTAACTGGATGCCAATGTATGATGGTTAAAACATGATGGGAACTTGTAGCTTGACGATGCTGAGACCATTATTCCCCCCTCCCTTTTTCCTTTTTTTTCCCCCCTCATATTTTAGAACCGGAATCTGGACTTCTGGGCTTTACACTCTGGGGCTAATATTTTCATTTTGATAAAGGGCGAGATTGGCTCTACCGCTGACATTTGGCAACTTTTCCAATTATTGCTGATGGCGCTGGCCTGCGATGCTTAGGGAGGAGCTTTGAACTGTTTTCCCAGTTTTAAACTGAACTTCCCCAGAGTGCTTCTGTAGTGTCAAGCTTAGAGAAACATTTATTCTTAATGTCTAGTTTTGGTACATGTTTAAAGCTCCATGATCCTATGTTGTATAACCATTCAAGTCATTGTTGGGAGGTTTTTGACTGTAAGCTCTCCTAAATTGGTCTGTTAGTTTACAGACCTTATGTGCTTTATAAGATTTGCAGGGGAACTTGTTGGTTATCATATGAGGGCATTTCTTACAAAAGTTGAGAGCTTGGTTGGGGGGGCAGGAGAGGGAGCAAGGCTTCCTCGCAATGGTAGATCACGTGCTGCAATGCTTTGTGGGGGGATGGGAGGGGGTCTTCTTTTGGGGAGGATGTTTCTAACTGCTTTGGAGATAATTGTTCAGGATGATGTGATGAAAGGGGGGAGTGGAGGGAGGGGGCCCGGCTTGGCAGGTGTAGCCGAGTCTTCTTACGCTGTAAAATGGTTCTCCTTCTGATGCAACTTGCCTTTCATAGGAAGCGTTGTTGAATGTTATTAAATTTATAACTTGGAATGTTTGTGGGGCAAGAAATAAGCATAAACAATATAAGATATTCAAACATGTGAAGCTGTTACAAGGTAAGGTCTTATTTCTTGAAGAGACTCATCCGCTAGAGGAGAAAGGGAACCTCCTACGGAGACAGTTTGTAGGACAGGTTTTTCATGCTGGGTTCAGTACTCAGTGACAGAGAGTTGCCATTTTGATAGCCTGATGGACATCATTCTCGAATGAACAAATTATTGCAGATCTGGAAGGATGCTACATCCTTGTAAAAAGGATGTTAGATAGGCAAACCCTAATGTTAGGTAGTATTTATAGACCCAGTGTTGATACCTCACAGTTTTATACGTACATACTCAAAATATTAATGCCTTTCACACCTATACTGATCATATTAGGGGGGGACTGGAATCTTCCCTTTGCACCTGACCTAGATAAATCGACTGCTAAGCAGAAAGGTCTCTCCCAGCTCAAAGAGCCCTCAGAGAAATGATTAATCATTTGGAGCTTTGTGACCCATGGTGTCTCCTTCATTCCTGCCTGAAAGATTTCACTTTTAGGTCAGGGGTACATGGTACTAGTTCTAGAATAGACTACTTTTTACTGAGTCAGTCCATGTTGAGAGGTCTCAATGATTCTAAAATAGACCCTGGAGTGGTAGCTGACCATTCTGTAGTGTTCTGCTCTGTGGTATTTCAGGGGGAGCCCCCCAGGGAATCATTGTGGAAACTCTATCAATTGCTTAAGGATGAAACCTCATTAAACCAAATTATTCAGGAAATTAAGGAATATGTTACTTTGAATCTTAACTCCATACAGAGACCAGACCTGGAATGCATTGCCTTAAAATGCATGCTTCGTGGGATATTAAATAATATTTCTTCCCAGTGTGAAAAACAAAGAACTCAGAAAACACTGCTCCTAATTTCCAAAATGTGGGTCAATAGAAACATTATTATCACCTAATACGACCACAGAACAGCACTCTGTACTAATTGGTCTACTGGATGAATATTCCCAATTACTACAGGACTCAACAGAATATGCTATACACAAGACAAGTACCAAGTACATTGATCAAGGAGAGAAGGCGGGACACCTCCTAGCCTTAAGGCTTAAAAAAACCTGAACAATCCAGGCTGATTCGATCCATCAGATCCCAGCATAGTGCAACTCTTCATTAAATCCCTAAAGAAATAACTGAAGAGTCTGCAGAATTTTATGAAAAATTATACAGGCCTATGCCTAACCCTCTGGCAAGAGAGAAAACCCAAGCCTACTTAGATACTACCACTCTCCCCTCCCTTGCCCAGGAGCAACACTTTTTTTGGTTACTCCGATTTTAGATTCTGAGATACAAAATGCTATCTCTTCCTTAAGCTCAAACAAATCTCCTGGACCTGATGGGTTCTCCCCCAACTTTTACAAAGTGCTTTCTCCCCACTTGATCCCTTGGTTAAAGAGATTATTTAATTGGATCCTGGGTTCCAACCCTCTAGACCGTATGCTACTAGAGGCTTTAATTATTGTTATACCTAAATCTGGTAAAGACCCCAAACATGTTAGTAGTTACAGATCCATTTCTTTATTAAACTGTGATATTAAAATACTGGCTAAAGTTCTTGCAGACAGGTTGAAAAAGGTTTTGCCCCAATTAATTCATAAAGATCAAGTTGGTTTTATTGAGGGCAGACATTCGGCTGATCACTTTCACAAGCTTGCTCACATCTTCTCTGCATCCAGGGACTCCCCAATTCCAGCTGGCTTGCTTTCCGTGGATGCGGAGAAAGCATTTGACAGAGTCAATTGGGAATTTTTACTTTTAACTATGGAAAGATGTGGTTTCCCATGCACATTTATCCAATGGGTCTCTTCCCTGTATCAACAACCTCAAGCCCGTATTTATTGTAATGGGGTATTCTCCAAATTATTCACTTTATTCTCTGGCACCAGACAAGGGTGGCCTTTGTCACCATTACTTTTTAACATTTACCTAGATCCCCCTTCTGAATAGAATAAGAGAGCCAACAGACATCCAGGGTATTCTAGTAAATAATCAAGAATTCAAATTATCAGCTTATGCCGATGATATTTTACTTCACCTGCTCCACCCTGTGCAGACATTTCCCCTAGTCTTTTCCTAGTTATCTGAATATGGAGCAGTTTCTAATTATAAGGTTAATCTAGATAAGACAATAGTTTACCCACTTAACCACAAGCTTATTAAAGGCTCACTGGATCCTTTGTGACTGCAGTGGAATTCTCAAAATATTAAATACCTAGGTTTATTTCCGACTAGATCAGAAACAGCAATAAAAAAGCTCAATCTAGACCCTATCCTCCTTACTATTCAATTAGATCTGCAAAGATGGCAATCCCTTCCAATCTCACTCTGGGGGAGAGTTAGTATTATTAAAATTAATGTCTTGCTGAGATTATTTTACCCCCAACCATGTTAAACTCATGGTTACCGTTGCATTGGTTTAAGAAAGTACATGCTATTATATCCACATTTCTTTGGCTAGGGAAAAAACCTAGATGTGCGTATAAAAAACTGGCAGCTTCTAAACTTTGTGGCTGATTAAAGCTCCTGTACTTTATACTGTACTTCTGGTCTGGTCAGACCTCCAAATATCTGAGATGGCTTACCCCCCAGGATGACACTGACTCACAGTCATATGTCCCGGAGTGGCTGATACTGGAAAGACAGATACTGAAGGAATCTAAACTCTCTCCAGCAGTCCTTTTACATGTATCCCCCAAAGCCCTCCCCAAACATTTGAGTAGTTCACCAATTGCTATCTCCCTGAGGATACATGCACAACTGTGTACCTTTTTGGGATACAGACATACCAAGGACCCTAGACAACCCATGACTGGTAACCCCAACTTATGGCTAGTGGGTAAACCCATTTCTATAGGGTGGCTACCCCATTTGGGGGAACTTGAGATTAGGGATTTTTTCTCATGTGGGAAATTTATAGAATCGGTTAACATATTGGACAAGATCAAACTAGACAGATCCTGGATCTTCAAGGTTATCCAATTGCGTCACCTGCTAGTCCACTTATTGTGGGATTTTGATATAGATCCTGAACTGCTGGAATGTTTTAGGTCAATGATACCTTTTACTGAAAACCTCACGCCATTTCAAATATTTATGCCATCCTCAAAGAAAGATCATTGGACCCTCTTAGCAATATCCTCAACACCTAGATCGACCACTATCCGGGCATAGAAAGTAGATGGGTCGAGCTCTGGAAATCTAATTTTACTTTTATTTCACAAGATAGATTGAGACTCACCCAGTTCCAGATATTAAATAACATGTACTTGACCCCCATAAAGCTTCAGAAAACATGTGGAGTCTCTGACAATCTGTGTAACAGATGTTGCCAGGAGGAGGGCTCACTTCAGCACATTTTTTGGGATTGTCAGGGAGTACAACAACTATGGAGACAGATCCAAAATAGAATGGACCCTTTATTTGGAATTGAAGATCTGTTTACTCCTGAGATATGTGTATTGGGGGACCTCTCTAACATACCAGTGAGGATTAGAAGATATCATATGGTGCTGATATCCCTAACAGTCAAGAAAATTGTCTTATGCCATTGGTTGGATGGTCAGCCCATATCATATCTGGAGTGGTTGACATAACTCCTCTTTAATCTTAGGGTAGAACACATGAGGGCCAACCTTTGGGGCTCCATATCCCGGTATAAGCGGATTTGGGACCGCTTTCACATGCTTTTCCTGTTACAGATACAAGGTCAACAGTAATAAGGCCCCGGGATTATGTTGTCCTATCTTCTACTGTACCTTCATAGTAGCTTCCTATGTATAGAATGTGCTTGACTGGAACTCACCATGATATTGCATGCTATCCATATCATATGCTAATTATTAAAGTTTCTATCTTAAATCTTATTTTATGATGTTTTGCCAAGCCAAGAGGGTGAGTGGGGTGGGTTAGGATGGAGGGCCTGATACTGTATACACATTATTATTTTCTTGTATCTTTCTTTGTAACCTGTCAGTGTTTTGACCCTTCAGGTAAAACTCAATAACCTTGAATTTCAAAGAAACCAAGGGTATCTTTTAAAAGGTCCACAAACTTAAAAGATTTACTGGTTCATAGCCACCTCCCCAAGATACCCTCTGAACCCAGAATAACTTGGTTACCAGAGACTAAGTTGATTTTTCAAGTATATGCATTGCAACATTTGTAAGCATCCACAACAAAGTGCATTATTTGTGCATCCTGGGGATGAAAGTAGAAATGTGACAATCCAATATACACTCTGGTGTCCCTGCAATCTGGTATATATAGGGAAGACCATATACCCCCTGAAACAATGCATGCACGAACATGTTAAGTCCATTTTGAATCAATGATTATATATACTTGTAGGTACACACTTTGTACCGAAACATGATTCAAATACTGGTCTGTTGAAATTCATGGGTATTGAGCATATAGGGGCTTCACTGAGAGGTGGATACAGGCAAAATTATCTGCAAAAAAAAAGGTTCCTGGATCTTCCCTTTAAAAAGTGTGAAGCCAACAGGTCTAAATGATAAGTGGGACCTTAAATTTTCCCACATTGAATGTACATTACCTTATGCCATTTAAAGAAAGAAGTAAATCATTTATTCATTGACAAATAAGGTCTTTACAAAAGTTAAACGTCCACAGTTTTTTTAAAATTCATTATATACAATTAAATGCCATACAATCAGCAATTCATTTCTACTCATCAGTAATGACATAGGGCAATACGTATACCTTTTTCATAACAGTGCATGTTTCTATATTCACCTAAGTTCCTTCAATACACAGCACACAAAAGTTAAAAATCCACAATTTTCACAATTCATTATATACAATTAAATACCATACAGTCAACAATTAATTTCTATTCAGCAGAAAGGACATAGAACAGTACATATACATTTTTATAACAGTGCATACTTCTATGCGGTTCCTTCCATATACAGCATACACTAATGCCAAAATTATTTTTATATTGAATATAATATATTTTATGTTTCTAACCGGTTGCGGAATACAATAATACTGAGTTCTATTTTAAATATGGTATGTGTTTATGCTTTTTACTGTATTCCTCCTTATTTTCTGTATTTGTTGAAAATATGTGGCTACTCTCAGGATTGTTCAGTCATCCTGGGTTGTCATGAGAACTTTTGCCATAAATTCTTTATCAATATTATTCCAATCTGTTATGAACAGTGTGAGCCAAAAGCACCTGGTTTTATTGTACCACTGACAATCCCAGAGTACATGATGCAAATCTTCATCTATACCAATGTTATAGTAGCATTTTCTTGTATCCATGGGGAGCTTCTTGTATCTTACTACTAGAACATTGCTTTCAAAGCATTCCAATCTAAATCTGGTGTATATTTTCCTTAAAGCTGGCTTGGTCAAAACATCCAAATAATATAGCCACTGCAGTCTTCATTACTTGTGTACCATGGGGGTATCCTCGAATTTCTAGTAGACTCATTATTCCTCATTTTCCAATTATTTACAAGCTTTTGTTTTATGCACTTTCCATATTTTGGACTTGCCAACACATTTTGTTCCAGATATTTGTTTAGCTTTGTTTAATTATATTGATTCAATAACTGTAGAATCCTTTGATACCAACAGGTCTTTCTACAGTCTCTAATATGCCATTCTTTCTGTTCTTTTAGGCAAACGGCTTGTAGCCTGTTCTGAGTCATTCTATTCATTTTTAGTCAGTATAGAATTTTCCTTGTGTCTGTTATGGCTCTGATATGTACTAGACTAACTCCAGATCTTAATGTGAGGCTGGGATAGATTGAGGTAGCCCCAGAGTTTTCTTAATAATCTGTGTATGGGGGGGTCTCAATTTTTCAGTGCTTTTGTTATCCCATATTTCAGCTCCATACACTATTTGTGAACAGTATTTTGCTCTAACGGCAGTCAATAGTGGCTGTATGGAGAGGCCCCTATACAAGGCATTACATTTGTTTAAACTCAGTGTGGTTCTTTGTATTGTATCTGTTAATTTATTTATATGTTTTGTCCAGCCAAGTATAGGTATGAAGATAAGCCCCAAATAGGTATATTCCTGTGCTGAGTACAGGGTTTCCTTATCAATCTTGCTTTTATATGTAACATTGCTCACGCCAAATGTCATTAACTGTGTTTTATTTGGATTTATTTTTAATTTCAATTTTTTGGAGTGCTCCTCTAATAGTTTTAATTTTTTCTGTAATCCCATTTTGGTTAATGAAAATAATATAATGTCATTTGCATAAGCCAATGCAGGTCCAATGCTGTTATTAATTTTGGGATAATCAGAAACCATTTGCATAAAATCCTTTAGCATATTATCTGTATATATGCAAAAGAGAGTAGGTGCTAAAATGCAGCCCTGTCTCACCCCTTTATTAACAGGGCTAAGATTTGATAGTTCTCTGGCTTTTCCTAGGGTAATTTATGCCCAGTTATTTGCATATAGACTTGCTATGATTCACACCAGGGCTGTGTCTACACCTCTTTCCATCATAATTGACCATAGGGTCATTTTATCTATAGTGTCATATGCTGTTGAGTAACCTATGTAAGCCACAAACAATTTCTGCTTCCTGATTTTTCTATTTGATGGAGCAAGATAAAGCAGTTATCTGTTGTGCAACTGGCTTTAAAGCCTGCTTGTAGTTCTGGTAAGCCACCCAGCTGGCTGATTTGTTTTCTTACTCTGTTTAATATAATTTTTGAAAATATTTTTAAATTAACATCTAATAAACTGATTGGCTGGTGCATCATAGGGTCTGATATACTACCCTTTTTATGAATCAGCACCAGCTCTGCTCCTCTGCAGGAGTCTGGTATGAAGTTTTCATTGACACATTTATTATAAAACCGGTATGAATATCGCACTAAATGGGTGGACTACATTGGTGAACTTCTGAGGGTATCCTGTCAGGGCCAGGGGCTTTGCCTTTTTTTAATGATTTTATAGCTAAATAATCTTCTGCCTGTTCTATTATCATAGGATTTTGTGATTATGTTATAAATAGTTGAGCTACAGATAACTTAGGATCATACAATAGAGTTTTGTAATGATCTATCTACAGTTTTTCTGTAATATAAGAAATCTGATGCATGCTTACCATTTCCTGATCCTCTAGCTACCAATACCCAGAATGTCTTGGAATTTATTTATTTATTTATTTTATTTATTTATGTATTGTTGTGTCGGATTACAGCCTTTGAGCTACAAGATCATTTACAAAGATTCCATGTCAGAGTGAGAACATAATAGCTGATACAATACTTATAATGAATGGTACAGTAACACGTGGGTAATATTAACACAGGAATAACAGTAAAGCTAGATAAAAAAATTAAAAAAACAAAGCTGGATAAGGAGGCAGAAAACAATAATACAAGACAGTATTTACGATGGAAAACAAAGTACAACAAGACAGGCAAATTATGCAAAGAAAACTTAAACAAGGGATTATTGTACAAAGAAGAGTGAGTGAACAGCTGACAGAGAGTGTCAGGGAGGGGAGAGGAGCCACCAAGGGGTGGCTTTGAGTGATAGAGAAGGAATGGATGTGGTAATAAGTGCAGTGGGAGGAGTATGGGTGAGTGCGGGTGGAGGTGTTTACCACAGTAATTTGGTTAAGGGAGAGGGAAGAAAGTGAGAGGAGGGGGATAGACAAAGTGGGTAAAGAGCATAGTAAATGCTAGCATTGAATTGGTGGGCTGGTTGGGTAATTGGAAGAGAAAGGAGTGGTGAGAGGTGGATTATGATTAGTGGTGGGGATGGGGTAGGGTGGTAGTGTGAGGGGCAGGGGTGAAGTGTGGAAACAAGTAAGGTACCCCTAGCCAAGAATCTAGGATGAGGGAGCGATGAAGGAAATACATAAGGGGGTTAGTCCGAGTAAGCACAACTCCCTTGTTCATAAAGGTGCCCTTTGAGTTCTTTTTTTAAATGGCCTGAGTTTGGAGTTGTTTACGATGCTGGCCAGGACTCATTGAGCCAAAGTGGGACCTTGTAGGAGAAAGTCCTTTGGGCCAAAGCAGTATGACGAAATGAGATGTGCAATCAGTTTTTTTCTAGCTTCTGGTTTGGTGAGAATTGTGTGTTGATTAGAGTATCCTCTAGATGGTTTTCAGGGTGAGACATAGGAAGGCTATTTTTCCCCAAGGAGACAGACTTGATACTGAATTCTCCCTTGTAGGTTCAGCCATTTAGTTTGTGCTTACAGATCACATGTATGCGTGAGGGCTTCTGCTCTTAGCACTAGCCTGTAGGCCTTGTTGAGTGCTGTTCTTACTCATTTAAGGGCAGAGTTTGTGGCGGTGCTATAATGTCACTATTAACCATAAGCATTGAGGGAGAGGACTTGCTGACTTTACTAGTGACTTCCTTGATATTATTTCAGAAATGGTTTCCATCTCCCATGTTTTGTTTAGACGGTCTTGTAGTGCTGTGCGCCTGATTTTGTGGGTACAGCTATTTCTGGCTGTCCTGTATTTCTGCCAAAATCCTGACCGTTGATGGCAGTAAGCATTTTATTCCACCGATTGTGGTAATAAACTAGTTTTTTTTGTTTTAAAATGTACAATAGTGTTTCCTTTCATAGTTTAGGACTTTTAGACTTGTTTTACTTTTGTTTTTCTTCTCTTTCCTAATTTTGTATTTTAAGATTTTTTTTCCTTTTTATGCATTCTTCATCAAATCAGCCATCCTTTGTATTCTTAGAGACACTTATTGTTTTTTCTTTTTACAGAATTTTTTGTAGGATCTCAAACAGAACCTATATTTGTTCCCCAAATTTTTGCCATTCATGCTAAAAAAACAAGTAAGTTCCTTAGAATTGAAAAAAAATGCTGGTTTACAGAGATTATATTTTCGTCCAGATTTTCATCCCACAAAATCCTTTTTTTTTTGCCCTGATCTCAGTCATTACTAATGATACTTCTCGATTGTTCTGTTCAGTTTTACATAACTCTTGCAGAAGGACAGGGAAATGATCGCTGTCAGTTCTGGGAGTCACCATGATCTTGTCCCAATTAGCGAGGTGGTCCTGGCCATAATATTAAGTCTAGGATTGATAGTATATTTGCTTTAAAATAAGTCGTTTCCTGTACTATCTCCTGATAACCTACCATTCAGTGGGTACATAGTCCAGTCTTTCAATACTTTAATTAATGTGTGGCCTGCTCTATTCATTTCTACATCCTGCGTGACTCGTACGTGAGGGAAAATAGAAAGTTTGTGGTAGTACCAATTTGCAGAATCTGTCAAACCATCATAGTTCCCTATTCTTGCATAATAGTCCTCTAGTGCTAGTATCTCTGTCTCTGGGTTATTCGTGTTTATACCTTGTATTGTACTTTTCAGGGTATCCCATATTGAATCTTTACAAGCATTGGATGTTGAAGGGGGGGCTATAACTATTTATTAAAATTATCTTAAAGGCACTTGCAACCAGCATAAGTATAATAACATTTTTGAGTTAAGAGAATTTTGAATACCCTATCTACAGTACTACTCTGATTTTAATATAGGTCACAAGACCATCCATACTTCTCCCATACTTACTATTTTTGTTTCCTGGTAAATGATACAGCTCATATCCATTTAGTAAGATGGATATTTCATCTCTATGCCAGGTCTCCTGAAAGGCTAATATATCCCCCTGACTGATGAATTCTTTCCAGTCTTCATCCTTAAACTTATTTTCTAAGCCAGCAATATTCCATGTTATAAAATTATACATATTTTCTGTAAGTTTATTGGAGTTATTAGCATAAGACCTGTCAGCAGATGTGTGAAGTGTCATGGACAGGTTTATACAGCAGGGTCTCATATTACTAGTAAGTCATTTTTCATACCCCACTATTGGCCCTAGTCTATCAGCCAATTCAGTCACATCTACATTTAGGGGGTGGTTCTATGGCCTAAATGTTCAAAACAGATGCACTGCACATCTCAAGATGCACCAGTGCAAACTAGAAGATATGCCGCACCGCAATATTGAAAGGACAGGAATGCACAAAGCAAATCCGGATGATCCTGAAAGCAAATATAATGCATGCAGCACAAGTGCAGGGGGCATTCCCATGAATGTGCCATGCAGCCACATATTCAGCAAAGATGAGCTGCGCATCCATGGCACAACCTTTTTTTTTTTTTCCAATTGTTTAACCAGGTGGGACACACTAAGCTGAAAGCTTTTTTACAGGTGCTACCTGGGAGCACAGGGAAGTTAAGTGACTTGCTCAGGGTCACACAGTATATCCAGATGGGGGCTGTGGGATTCAAACCCAGGTCTCCAAATTTGCAGCTCAGAGCCGTAAGCCACTGCACTATACTGATGCATTGTGCAGAGATAGGCATATAAAAAGCATGCCGAAATGCAGTCCACCCACATGCAGAGAGCAGCATTGCAGCCATGGATGGGACAGCTTTCCTGATGGCAGCAGTTATGAGATGAGTGAGGAGATGGGAGGAACAACAGTGAGGACATGGAAGGGCCCATAGGTGGTATGCCCAACAGAGAATGTACCATGTCTGTGCCACGTTCGATCACTTGAGTGACATGGAGAGCGTGGGACGGTACAGACTCAATAGAGCACTGCTGAGACAGCTCTGTGAGCTGCTCCATGATGACCTGCAGGCACCAACACACAGGAGTCACACCATGATGGTGGAGACAAAGGTGACAGTAGCAATGTGCCTGCTCACCATGGACACCTTCAGATGCCAGTGGGTGACACAACTGGCATCACACAGTCTGCCACATCCTATCTCCTCACCCAATTCCTCACCATTCTGCTGCCACATGTTTCGGAGTACATCAAATTCCCAAGCACACAGGCAGAGTGGACAGAAACCATGAAGCACTTCCACAGGGTGGCAAACATGCCAGGCATGCTGGGCTATAGACTGCACCCATGTGGCAATACACACACCACCTGGCCCAGTGGGAGTGGTACACATCAACACATACACACCTGGATAGGAAAATGGCTGTGCACCAGCAGGGGCAGGGCACGTGAATAGCAGGGCCTGGCTGTGGGAGGCCATGGCATGCCAGGCACATGCCCAGCATGCAACACGCATGCAGTGCACAGACTGACATGAAGATGCGTGCATGGCCTGTGTGCCATGGAGTGGGAGAGTCAGGGTGGGGGCCATACAGAGCACCGGCAGACATGCAGTAACATAGGGCTGTAGTAGACCTGTGAATGACTGAAATACATGTAATGCTCTTCTGTCTTCCACAGGTGACTGTGCATACCCCCATGACCATGGCTGCTCACCTCCATATGCCAGCCCACATTCATGCTGGAGAACTGGTACAATGAGGCACATGCCACAACATGCAACATGATCGAGCGTGTGTTCAGCATGCTCAAAATGAGATTCAGATACCTGGACAGGTCTAGCAGTGCCCTACAATACAGCCCAGAGAAGGCCTGTGTCATATTTCTGGCCTGCTGAATGCTACACAACATGGCCATAGACCATGGTATCCATGTCCAGGCTGAGTTGGGTGACAGCTCTGAGGATGAGGGACCACAGGCAGGGGGTGGGCAGGAATGCATAACCGTAGGGACCCACAGTTGGTCACCAGGGGAGGGCGGCACACGGACACGATCATGAAGGAGCACTTTGGAGACTGCAGGTGGGTAACTGAATGGGATAATGTGGCATTGGGCGATGTCATGTGGGAATAGGGGGATAACATGCCAAGGCTGGCAGATGTGGCATGGCTGACAGGTCCATAGTGGTGGAGGTACACACACATGCAGGTGCAGCCACAGTGGAACAGTCATGTCCAGGCCTACATGGGGCACTGTGATGTATGGCATGGATCAGTTTACAATACCAACACACATGCACAGTGGACACACAAGGCTGTACTCATCATGCCCATGCCAGACAGCACAGCAGCAGTGCCCCACCACAAGCCCAGAATGCCACACAGACAGCACAGACACACAAGCCACAGGCCCAAGTGTGTGCCCCACATGCGGACCTGGGAACAGACAGCAGGGTGTGTGGGCAAACAATGGCTGGATGGTGACTGTGCCATGACACCTGCACACAGGTGGGATCACTGTGAGCCTCCATGGCTGCCATGGACACGTGGGAGTCCATGCCCATGATGTGTGGCTCCCTCTGGGGTGGCAACCACATCAGCAGGGGACCCAACTGTGCTAGCAGGGGTAGACACAGGAGACCATGATGGTGTGCTTATGGGTGTCTTGCTGCCAAAGTCCAGATGGAACCCAGGGGTATTGGGGATACCTGAGACAGGGAATGAAATCAGAAGCAATGGGGCCATGCTACACCATGATGTGGGAGTGCTAGTGTCACTACGTGGTGTGCGGCAGGCATGCCTACATCTGCGGGGCACGAGGGTGGCCCTGCCCACCTCGATGATCTGTGCTATAACATTGAATCCTGTGGTCATGTCTTTTCACAGTTGGTGAATCTCACCAACAACATCCACCCTGGAACTGGCATGTCTCACCAACCAACCGGGAGCTACCCACAGAGGCATGGTCATCCATGATTCCCACCTGCACATGCAGGTCCTGACACACCTCCCTGAGTGCATACTGAAGCGCCATGGAGGCCTGCAAGAGACGGGTGTGCTCATCAAGCCTGTCAGCAGGGGATTTGACCTGTGGTGGGTGCTGATAGGCAGGTGGTGTACCAGCATGCAGTGCAACATCCATGGCCTGTGGACACTGCATGGCTGGCCGTTGTTCAGGCAGGGACTGTACATGGAAAGGCACAGTGGGTTCCTGTATGGTCACGTCATGTTCACAGGTGGCACATTGCTGCCACACAATGCCCTGCTGCTCAGGGTGATGGCCCCTGTCCCCACAGCCACACCTCAGACCTGGCTGCCCACAACCGCCGCAGTTACAGTAGTCAGTGGCCCATCCCATCTGGGGCCTTGCGTGGGCACAAGATGCCTCACCCTGTCTGCATCCTGTTGGTCACAATCTGTGTGGCCACCTGTGCTGTGGCATTGGCACCACTGTGTTTCATCACCTTAAACTTGGTGTCATTATCATCATCCTACGTGGCTGATGCCAGCACTATGAGGTCATCAGGAAACTCAATGTCAGGCAGAGCATTCAGATCCAAGAATCTCAGAAGGTCCTGGAACTGGCCATCCCTGCCCTCACTGGCCTCAATCCTGGATGACGTTGATGGCCTTGGTTCCTTCTCCACCTCCTCCACTTGTCCATCTGCCAGCATGCTGTGCCCTGCAGTTCCCCTGAGGCATGATGGCAGACAGGTATGCATGGTCAGGGTGGCATTTCCGTGGATGTCCATTGACAGGTGTACATGGAGCTGTGTGGCGTGAAGCACAGTAGTGCAGACACAACCACACATGGCATGCATTGGCACTGTGACCTGTGTCACACACACCACTATGTGATGTGTGCATTGCATGCCAAAGGGCCATGCATGCAGTTCCATGACATGGACAACCGCCAGGCCATGACTGTGAATAGGCCCCCCCCGGGCAAGGGGCACTTCAGCCTGTGTGCAGGCACACTGGCAACACTGACAGTTCACAATGGTGCATTACACCATCATGTGTTGCTGACGTTCAGGAACATGGCACATGAACACAGGTGGACAGTGACCACCACCGACCACCCCACCTCAGCAGGCAGATGTCCCCGGTGTCACAGGCAGTCATGGCAACACACAAGGGCTGCATGGGAGACACTGCATGTCCATTGTGGAGACATGCAGTGGTGGATTCACAGTGTAGTGGCACGGTAACAACATGTGCATCCATGTGTGGCATGCCCTCCATACCCAGGATCACTGCACATAGCCAGACAGACAATGTGACACATGCATACTCACAGTGCTGTGCACAGCCACCGCCTGTCTGGAAGCCATCTCCAGGGATACCCTCCACAGATGCCCTGGACAGCGTGGATGCAAGCACCTCCTCCCTTGCAGTTAGTGGTGGCACGGTGTGTGGCCCACCACCTGTGGCTTTCAGGGATGCCTGCATGGTGACCAGGTGCTCCCTGGCCCTGATCTTCTTGCTATTCATGCACTTAATGCATTCCTGGGAAGTGCTGTTGTACACTCCATGGGCATTCATAGCCTGTACCACCACATCCCATCCATGTGTCCTCTCCTGCCGTGTGCCTGTCTTCCATGACAGGAGGTCCTCCATCCAGACATAGGCCTTGACAAGGACCCCAAGCCCATCATCTGTGAAGTTCAGATGTCTCCTCCATCTCACTTCCTCTTCCGCTGCTATACTAGTGCCTGTGGGGTGGAAGTATGACAGCCGTTAGCACAGTACACAGTAGCACTGCACTGCTCCCAGGCATGGAGTCTTCCTAGCCAGAGACCCATAAACAGTGTAGCTCTGGTAAACAAACCTCCAAGGTGCAATATCTGCTGGTCACCAGTGGCATGTGGTGGCACAGAGCAGTCCATTTATAGCTCAGCACTTGCAAATGAGGGTCTGTGCAGCCTGTAATGAGATGCTAATGTGGGGACTTGTGCTAGGATTAGGCAATGAGGCAATCTGCATATCCTGGCTGAATATGGCTCATTTACATCCAGCCCATCTCAACTTTCTCCGCGCATGTAATTGTGCCAATTACTTCC
The DNA here is from genome assembly GCA_016271365.2 of Neoceratodus forsteri. Taxonomy (NCBI): domain Eukaryota; kingdom Metazoa; phylum Chordata; order Ceratodontiformes; family Ceratodontidae; genus Neoceratodus; species Neoceratodus forsteri. The sequence continues at coordinate 1,843,466,428 of CM057449.1, forward strand.
GCATCGTGCATCTCTGTTCATGCATGGTTCTCTGGCACACACCCGCCATGCATGGCAGTGCAACCAGTCAATCCATGGCAATGCATTGTGCATAGCAGTACAACGCATCATTTTGCATGTGTGATAATGTGAGGCGTGCACATCATGCGTGGCGGTGCATGCACTGTGATATTGCACGGTGCATGTACATGATGCGTGATTCTGTTGGTTGATGTGTGGCATGTTGCAATCTTCCCAATATGACTGCCATTCCAGTCACACATGCACAGTGCGTGATGACATGACCCCATTCTCCCACCCAGCATTGCAGCATCACACATGAACACTGATGAAAAATGGACTGTGTAGCATGCAATGGCATTGCACATCTGTGTGCTGTGCAGGCCTTGCATACATGCCTAGCACGCATCGTCTCTGAGCAGACCATATAGCACACTGTGCTGCATGCTGGAAGTGTCACTGTCTATTAGCATACTGTCTAAACAATGGCACATGCAGGAGTAGCAGGGCAATGTGCACTAAGTTGGAGCAACACTGAGCTGGCCAAATTGTGGCATTGGTGCAGCCTGTGGAGGGCCAGTTGTTTGGTGCAGACACCTTGCAGGAGGCTAGGTCCCAGGTCTGGGCCAATGTGGCAGACAGGCTCATGAGGAGGACAGTGGTGCTTCACACTTGAAAACAGTGCAGGCACCACTACGGAGACCTATGGAGGAAGGACTCTGAGCGGCTGAGGGTGCTGCAGGAGGATGCCTACGGAGTGATGTGCCATGATCAGGTATGTACACTGTTTGCTCACTTTGTCATAGTCTGCATGCTGTTCCTGTACTTGAGAGGTGGTGTTGCTGTATCCTGTGGGTGCTGCAGGGTTGGGGGGTTGGGTGTAGTGTTGACGAGGGGGGCTGTGGGGTGATGACAGCATGCTGCTCATGTCTCCCTTCCATTGTGTTCCCCTTGCAGGCTGGGAAGAGAACCAGCGGGCGGCAAACAGAGGCCATGAGCATGGTAGATCCAGGGGACTGCGGGCAGTGGGTGCGGGGCTGCACAGGGTACTATCTTGACCTGTGGAAGGTAGGTGTACTTTTCTGTTCTTGTACTGTGCTGTTTGTGGTGGGGTGTGTGGGTGGTAAGGGGTTCCTGTGTTCACCATGGTCACATGGCTGCTAGCTGTGTATGACCCGGTTGTGCCAGTCAGTACACTGTGGCCATTGACCTGGCACTGTGTGGTGGTCCCATGTGCACCATACCCATGTGTGTCCGACACATTGTCTGTGTCCCAGCAGGACTGTGGGTGTCCATCATGGCACACGCCTGGTCCACTGGGCCTCCAGACATGGTGCATGTGGCTATTGGCCATATTCAGTGTATGTGGGTATGGCATCATGTCCCATGGCAATGTCCATTGCATGCACCTGCTGCCATTACATCGCACTGTCCCACAGTTGGGTTACTGTGTGACACTGTTGCTCAGCTGTTCACCGGTATGTTGTGTGCATGGTGCATTGTTGGGTCTGTGCCTGTGTCCCATCAATGTCCAGCATGCGCATCATTCCCGGTGGGGGCAAGCCTGTGTACTGAGTGCATGTCTTTTGTTTCACGACACAGGTCAGCCTGCTGAGGGTGGTGCCCGTGGTACCAGCCGGTATGGAGACAGAAGACAGAATCAGGTCTGAGGCTCACTGGGGACATTAACTGCAATACATCACAGGCAGGGAGTGATATTCAGGCAGCTGGGGGCAATTCTGTCTGCCATATGGGAGCAGATGGTGGTGGTCAGAGGGTTGAGCCAGATCAACTGCCCCCCCGATGGGGACCAGGAACTGTAAATAATTGTGTGTGGCCATTGGACTGTCATTGCCCGGACTTTATTTTATGCACCCCTACATTACTCCCCTTCCCTGTTACATCAGCTGCAGTTCTCTGCCCCACCTGCATTCCCTGTACCCTTTTCATCGCCCCTGTTTTGAGGTTTTGGTTGCTGTTCTTGGTATTGTTACATATTTATGTTATCTTTTTTCTTGTGTGTTGTTTTAAAGCCTTTTATGCTGGACATTCCCTGTGTCTGTGGTCAATCTGTGCTGTGGTAGATGTCTGCTGTTCTGTTGCTTACACTGCCCACTGCCCCTTGGCCTGCACAGCTTGCCTGTTTGTGTCCTGTAGCACGTGACCTCCCTGTCCACCCACACAGGCCAATGTCCTGGTTGCCATGGTCATCTCTGTGGTAAATCTGTGCTGACTCTCCCTGTTGCCCACAATAGCATGTTCAGTGTGTCTCACCCCCAGTGCTGCGCATTCCATGGTGTTTGCACCATGCGGCATACCGCACTGCTTCCCACATTGTGTGCCCCTGGATGTGTGCACCCTATGTGGCCTATGCGCATCTGGCACATTTGGCTACCTGGCAGTGTTATGCCAGTACCTGTGTTGGCCGTGTTGTCCATTGCCATCCCCAGTGTTCTGTCCTGTTGTCCATGTCCTCGTCAGTGCCATGCCATGAGTGTGTGCTGGGTACATTGCATGCTTGTGTGTGTATGTGTGTGTTGCCACATCCTGTGCTCCTGCTGTGCTGTGTAGTGCCCATTCTAATCCTGTGCAGTGCCACTCTGTTCACCATGGCTATGGTTGCTGAGGGCCCCCCTGTCTCTGCACTTGCATTGTGGTCATGGCCCACCCTGGGCACTGACATGTTGCTCCAGTCTCAGGCAGGCCTGCTCCACTTGCCATATTCAGTCCTGTCCTTCTGCACTGCGCATGTGCAGTTGCACTATAGCACATCTATGGTATATTCAGATGCAGTTGCACTGATGCATCCTGTGGCGCATTGTCCAAATATGGCAGTTTTTTGGGGCAGCACATCTGGGTTGCACTGTGCAGGCACTTGCGCTGTGTGTCTGGGGACTTTTAAATATCTAGGCGTATATCTCTTGGATCTGAATTCAAAACATGTGAGTCAGTGAGATAAAGTCCCATGGTATCCAACAACTCATGTTTCTTCATTTTCTCTGCCATGTCTTCGCCCCTTATTAATATATCCAGCTGAGTGTTGTCATTACTTCTCTTTTCCTCTATAAAATGTTTTTCCTCGATAAGTATTTCTAATAATTTGCTGAGTAAATTCTGTAATGCACATGTTAATGATATAGGAATCTTCCCTATCAGTGACTGGCATACCAAACAAGGAAAACACTTTTTCAATTTGGTTTTCCCTTACTTTTTTTTTGTGGAACCACCATTGTGCTGCTCTAAGTTGGGTAGCAGAATTTGAATTCCTCGTTGATCAAATAGTTGTGCATTTATAAATATATGGCTGGCAAGCCTAGGTGACATCATCCTTCAGTTGATTATTAATCCTCAGCTATTGATTATTACTTTGGCATCCTTGAAGTCTGTGGAGAAGAACTTGATTTCTAGGGCATCTGCTATCAATTGTGCTATATTGTAGATAATATTATTTTCCTTGTATGAAATCCAGTTCTCTGGCCCTATAAATCGGAGGACCAAAAACTAGATTTCTTTTGTGATTTGAGTATTTTCAGTTGCTCTTCTGTTTCCCCTCCTGCTATGGTGTCCTCTTTCTGTAAGCTGGTTTTTCCCATTTTTTTCCCTTTGGGTAACTTTTCCCCTTTTACCAATCTCTCTTTGTTTTTGGTGATCCTCTTAACATCTTCCCAGATGCAGACTTATTAGATCATGTCTGTTCTCTCTGGGCTTGATTTGTATGGTCGTAGTGATGAAGTTATGCAGTTAGGAGCTTCACCTCTTTTTCAAATATATTTAAGTGATTAGTTAGTTTGCCTGTAGAGTTAACCTCGTAGAGTTCTATGAGTGGGTGACATCAGCACTCGGCAGAGGGAGACCAGTGGATGTACTGTTCCTGGACTTCAGCAAGGCATTTGATTCGGTCCCTCACATTGGCCTAAGGGAGAAACTGGGGGGAATGGGTGTAGTCCCATTGATGTTTAGGTGGATTGGAAATTGGTTTTCAGGTCGCACTTAGCAGGTAGTGGTTGGAGGGAAAGTGTCGTCTCCTAGGGAGGTCATAAGTGGGGTCCCACAGAGATCAGTCCTGGGGCCACTCCTGTTTAACACCTACATCTCTGATATCAGGGAAGGTATCAGGTGTGAAATAAGTCTCTTTGCAAATGACTCTAAGCTGGGGGCGGTGGTGGAGGGAGAGGAGAGAAGATTGGCCCTGCAAGAGGACCTGGATACTCTGGATAGGTGGTTCTGCACCTGGAAATTGAAATTTAACTCCTCCAAGTGCAAGGTGCTACACTTAGGGTGGGAAAACTCCAACTATGTGTACACCCTGGGGAGGATGAGTTGCAGGCCACGGCAGGGGAAAGAGACCTAGGAGTCTTGGTGGATGTTAACATGAATAATTCAGAGCAGTGCAGGAGTACATTCCGGTCAGGGCAAATAGGATGCTGGGATGCATCGCTAGGGGGATTACCTCAAGGAACAGGGATGTGATTTTGCTGGTCTGCAACAGACTGGTTAGACCACATCTTGAATACTGTGTGCAGTTCTGGAGGCCACACCTAAGAAGGGATATCCAACTTCTGGAAAGGGTTCAGAGGAGAGCATCCAGAATGATCCAGGGCCTGGGGGATATGACATATGAGAATGACTAGGGTAGCTCAATCTGTTCTCGCTGGAGGAGAGGAGGGACTGGGGGGACATAATTGAGGTCTTCAAGTACCTCAGGGGAGTAAAAAAGGTAAGCCAAGGTAGGATGTTTCGACTGAAGGAGGGTGGAATCACCAGAGGACACAGTTGGAAGATTATGGGTGGTAGGATTGGGGGGGAAGGAGGAGGAGGAGGTACTTCACTGAGAGAGTGGTAGAACCGTGGAATGTGCTGCCCGGGAAGCTGGAACAGGCAGCTACGGTGGAGGGATTCAACAGAGGGTGGGACAGGTATAGGCAAGGGGTGAAGCAGAGGCTGGTTTGCCCGGGGGGGGCAGGACTGGGGGATGGAGTAACAGTGGAAGGAGACAGATAGAGGGCTACAGTACCCAATCAGGGTGCTGAAGCATGAACAGACTTGATAGACCAATAGGCCTAATCTGCTGGCGTCTAGTATGTTAGTATGTCAGTACTGCTTACACTGATGCAATATGAGCCTGTGTTACTGCACATCTCACCCTGCTTTATTTATTTCTTTTTTACAATTTTTGGGGCCATTCTAATTTTTTTTAGTAATTGGTAGATTATTTTTTCCATTAGCTTCATGAGTCTTTATGTTATTTACTTTTTTGTTTTTCCCTTATTTGAACATTGTTCCCCTTTGTATCCTTTGTTTCTTTTTTCTCTCCAGAGATTGTGGAATCCTTATAGGAAAAGAGTCCAGTCTAATAGTTGTCTCTGTACTTTTGCTGATGTTAATTACTATAGAGGAACTTTGTTCTGCTGGGCAAATTGATCACAATTTTTTATCAGTTGAGCCTATTTTTTGCACTGTTGGTCGGAATATCTACTTTAGCAGAGTCCACATTGTTTGATATAGTTATTAATTGTTCCATCAGGACCAAATTTGCTGTTAAATGGTTTCTTACTAATTTAATTACATTTTCACTCACACATTGTGAAATATATACTATAATGTTGTTCTGATTGCTTTCCTTTTCAAATTCCTTCTCCCCATACTGATTTTCATGATAGTCTATGTGACTGTCATATTTTGATAAATTTCTAATGTGAGATGCTTCTAATGTTTAAGCCCTTGTATTGCATATTCCAGGTCATCTCTCACTTCCTTCAAATTTGATATCTTCTATAGGGTTCCTCAGTATTTGAGAAATTCTTTCTCCCTATACTGCTTTTCATTATATTCTGTGTGACTCTCATATTTTGATGAATTTCTCAAGTGAGATGCTTCTACTGTTTTTAGCCCTTGTATTGCATATTTCAGGTCATCTCTCACTTTCTTCAAAGTTGATATCTTCTGTAGGGTTCCTCAGTATTTAAGTTCCCCAGGAGGCTTGAATTCTCACTTTTTATGGAAATGAACAGTGACGGTAATAACCCTCTACATTCTGGGTTACCATTACACAGCAGGTACCATTTTCTATGGTATGGGGCTTAGATACATATAACAATTCTAGTTAACTCTGTGATTTCCCTGTAATCTCATGTTGTACTTCTTCCTCTAGGTAATAGTCAAGGTTTAAAGAATGGTTGCCTCATTTTGTTCTGGGTTCTCCCTCCTGATCTATAAAGCTAGAGAGGGAACTACACGTGTTTAGTTTAGGTGTTCACGTAAATTCATACATTGATTTTATAGTGTGTTCAGTAATTTTTATTTGAATAGTTCTTTTTTACTGTCTATTTTAGATTCCAGTTCATGCATTAAAGGCAATAAATCAGTACTTGTTTATCTTCATAATCGAGTTGCAACCCTTTATTTTAACTCTCTGCGGTACCTTTAATTTATCAATTGTAGTACTTCTACAGCCAATTAATCCAGTATATAAAGTGAACTTTAAATTCTTATACCAAGCTCAGCCAGTGGTGTGAGCCCACTACCCAAAGGCTGGACCAGTAAATATAATCAAATACAGTGTTGTTTTTCAGTATACTTTCTAGGCTTTCTGTGTAAATAACATCTCAAATGGGATCTCTCAATAATTTCTAAAATTTCTAGAGCATACACCAGAGTTTACCTCAGTGTCTGATTTATACTATATCATGTAGTTTTTCTATATTAAATTAACTTTCACTTTTTCCAGGACTACCTAATATAGAGGACAGTGTAATAGTTGTTGACTTAAAAAGTCTCTGTTTCTTTCATTCATCATTGAACATATTATTGTAAAAAGTAGAATGAGTAAGCTGAATTATTAATCCTCCTTCATAAAACCTGAGTAGAACCAGATTGGATTCAAACTTGCTAATGACCCAATGGATTTTCTGATAAATGTCCCAATAGGTCACCAGTTCTTTGGTTAATTTTTCCTGATTTCTCCACCCACTGAACAGCTCCTTCTCATTCATTTCACTTACATCCTGGTCTCTGTTCTCTGTTCTGTTTTTCCTGGAATCATCCACCAATGCACTAGGGGTTTTACAATACTCCTCAATTCTGGAAGACTGCACACAGTCCTTAAGGGGTGAAAGGAAACAAAAACAAGCTAACAGTGCCAAGAGCCAGACAAAAAAACTAGATCCTATACCATAAGTCACAAACCCAGGAACTTTAAACTACTATCGTTGATTTGGTTATTGACTACTACTATTAACAGTCATAACCAAGTTTAAAATAATATATGGAGCGTGTACAGATTAAAGATTACATAAATTACAAATGCTACAGGTATTTCTAAAAAAGGAAAAAGACAGCCCTGGAGAAGAACTATATTATGTTCAGATTGAATTAAGTCCACTATCCCGTACATAGCTGTATAAACTAAGTTTAACAGCAAGCAAAAGCACTGAGCGACTCTAAGAAAAAATAGAGGAGAAGAATGCTAAAGTAATCTTCTGATCCTACTCACATGTGCTCAGTCCAAATGATAAATGTTGTTATGAGCAAAAGTTTCAGCCTGTATCAGCCAAATCAGCCAAATTCGGTATTCCAGTTAATTGCAACAGAAGATATACCCGATGCAGCCTTTCTTATCTATGGCTTCAAACAGCTTCAGAAAAGCCCCTGGTGATTTCTGAGAACTTATAACCTTGCAGCTGTCCAAAATACAGAAGATGTAGGGATACGTATTAGGGACGCTGTCTTTAACTTTATAGATTGTCACTAGATTAATGACTTTGGGAACTCCTTATAATTGCCTTGTCACAAATATATGAAAATTTGTAAATGAACAAAGAAGTATAAAAGGTATGCACACATATAAAACATGAAATAAAGAATACAATTTAATTGGCTAAAAAGCACACACACTACAAAACAGTGTAATGTTCATGAACTAGAGAAAAGCACCCCATAACTCAGCAAACTAAAACTGGTTCCCGCAATAGTTCTGTGAGCTGCTGCTGTGCTGTGCTGACTTGGCCTGCAGTTAGTTGTTATCAGCTGCGTTACAATGACTCAAAATAGTGATTGCATTTAGAAAATGCCAGAACATCATTTATTATCAGTCGGTCATATTCTGACCTCAGCTGACCTCCTGGTCGAATCAGGATCAATAGCACTGAAGTTGGAGAGAGTTTGAACTTCAGAAAGTTCAACTGCCACTGGGTCACAAATTAATAAACAATGCTCAGTGCTCCATGCTTGTTATCAATGTACAAACACAGGTTCAAACAATCAAACAATCAAACATGCATCAGTGAACCTGCTAAGTTTCTTGGGTGTAATGTTCCCCAAGTACGACCACTAAAAGTCCACACCCGGATTATCAAAATTGCTAGTTGTTGAAAGTATCAAGATGCACAGCGCAAGCAATATAAATAACATAAACTCAGAATAAACACAGAAACATAGAATTAAAACAGTGCTTTACAGCATAAAATACAGCATAAAAGCCTGCGGTTGATGAAACCTCTGGTAATATCTGCTACTCAGTGCACTCAGTGGGGTTAATAAACCCAAAGAAGTAAGCTGACACTGGGAGCAATCTTGCAAATGCAAGCTATCAGTACTAATAAAAGTCTTTTGATGTACTGGGAGGGAGAAGGGGAGAAAAGAGAATTATTATTGCATTTGTAGGCTTTCTGGTGTTAATAAGCAGTTACGACTCCTCATTGCCTAATCATGCAAAATTTGCAGCTTGTGTTCTTCTGAGGTGTCCAACCCTCCATAGGTCCACCCCACCACTTGTGCCCCAAGTGCTGGCTCCGCTATTGTGTGGACTCTGAGCGCTGCGGGATCAGTCCAGTAGAAAAACAGAAGCACAAGCTGCTTTGTCAGTATAGCACAAGAAAGACTGGAAAGTTGTCCGAAATACCAAATGAAATATTTATTCTCCTTTGCTAAATTAGAGGCAACGATAGCATATCTGCTGTAAGCAAAGGGAAAGCTTATCGGACACCCTGGTTAGGCTGCTACCTCCTCAGCAGCACAGCATGAAGCTGCACTCTCCTCAGCACTCTCATTTCTCTGCACTCTCGAGTTGCCCCATTCAAATATATTGTAATTTGAATACTTCTAAATTTATTTTCACACTTCTGTTTTACTTCTTTCTAGGTACTCCTATAGGATGATGGCAGTGGCTATTCCTATTCCCACCCTATCCCCAAATCCTTTTCCTAATTCCCCTCAACCCTCCCATCCATTCTTCCTTTTAGCATTAATTCCGCTCCCCCAGTCCCCATCCTCCACCATTTTCCACAACCATCTATTTGTTTGTGTTAGCTCCAAGTAATCCCAACGGGCCTGAATTTTAGGAGCCAGGATTTCAGCAGCCTGATTCACTGTACCCCGTAGTACTCTTTTACTTTTTTTGTTTATAACAACTGTCACATTAATTCATTTGGATTATCTGAATATTAAGTTATAGAATGAATGTATCTTGTAGCCTTCTAGAGCAGCTAAAATTATTACATTTGTGATAGTAATGAATTAAAAGATTTTTTTTGTTGTCTATACATTCATGATTTTAAATTTTTACACCTATTTTTATTTATTAACATGAATTTATTATGAGTGATATTAAGTATGCACAGGTTGCTTCAATTTTTTTTTCAATTGATTGGTGTATAAAACTCTATGTGATCTGTCCTATGCCATGCTCCCTGATGAAGGGATTGTATCCCAAAGCACCGGGGCAAGTTTGTGACAAACAGTTTGGTTGATTTACTTCCCATTGTGGAGACTACTGCAATAAAGCTGAAAGTTGAACAATTTACTTCACTCTGTGGAAAGTGTCTTTTGAGTGCAGTAGTGTTTTTGGAAATCATGTGTTCACTATAGGCTAGCCGCCTGCTACTACCTGCACCTATCATGCACTGGGAATCACAGATGATACACTTCTTGGATCATGCATCTTGGTGTGGTTTCAATCAATCAATCAATCAATCAATCAAAATCTTTATTTATCCAGGTGGGCACCATTGAGCAAGGCTCATTTGCAAGGTGGACCTGGACATGAATACATCAAAGTACAGTACAGAAGCAGGTATACAAAAAGCAATAATATACAAGGAAGAAAAAGTATATACAGTGTATACAATACAGTACAAGGTTGAAATAAATAAAAAAAAACAGCATTATTTTATAATTGAAGAAGTCAGCAGCTGTACAATCAACCATAGGCATACAGGGGTTATAAGCAGAGATCTTTTGAGTGAGGCAGCCGGCAACTACACATCTAGGGGAAAGAAGCCATGTATGGGGTGGCAGGTTAGAGAGGTAAAGAAGAGGAGGGATATATTACTGATGACTGGAAGAAAAATTGAGCTAAAACCACAGAAAGTGATGATGACTGTTGTGTACTTGTTTATTATGATGATAATGATGGAGGAGTGGTAGATAATTGGGACACTGCTATGGATGAGGTGGGACTTTAGCCAGGCTGGAGTGGATAGAAAAGGATGAGTGCAGCAGGAAGAGTTAATAGGGAAAGAGTGAGAGCCAGGGGTAGAAACATGGTCTGGTCTGGTAAATGGTCTCTTCTTTTTCCATTTTGGTTCTATTTTTTACTCTTCATTTTTCACTGTGGGGGTAGTCTTTCTCTAAGGTGCCATCTGTTTCTTTATCTTGTCCACTTAGGTGCTATGCATTTCTAAGAATGATCATTGTTAGCTGATCCCCTAGCTGAAACTGGCCACTGTTACAAATTCACTTGCCACTCACCTCTTTTATCCACTCCCTTCCCTTCTCCTCTCAAATATCCAGTTTTTTCCTCTCTTCTTCTCCTCTCTCTTTTTTTTTTTCAGATCTTTTGGTTTCTTGCTCACCCCTCAGAAATATGTGTCTTATTACTTTTTTCTGGTTACATTCAGCAATACTTTTTCTACTGTTGATCACCATGTGGTGGATCACACTAGCCAATTTTGCCTTTATAGCCTTACACATGTGTTGGGTATTTTGTAGTCTGTACAATGCACTGTGTTATTACAGTCCTTACAAAGTGTATTTTTACAAATTGTGTTCGACATTACAGCTTTTTAGTTTTAATTTATGTATTTACAACAGTGCCTTCTTTTTTGTAAGATTTCACTTTAAATGTTGATTGTTGTTCATTACTGAGTATATATACAGTAAGTGTGATGTTTGTTGTGTGACTCTGCTCCCTGATGAAGAGGCAGTGAGCCTTTGAAGTGCCAGGGTAACATTCTCCATATGTGACTTTAATAAAATAGTTACAATATACTTGTTGATGTATGCTCTGTTCCTTGTTATGTTATTTAATATTAATTTGCCAGTTATATTGCAGCACTCCTCTAAACCATGTAGCACACAGCTTTGTGTTTGTCCTGTCTCTGAATATAGACCCCACCCACAAACTGAGTGCAAAATCTGGTTAGCATGGGTAAACAACCCTTAGTTTCCACACTAACTTAAATATTTGGCCCCTGACGTGTAAGGGAAGAGATCCTATTTTCATGTAACTGTTTTGGTTATGAAGAGTGAAATGCTCTGAAATTTTAATTTTCAGAATGTTTTTGAGTCTGAGTACTGTTGTTGCAGACTATCAGAGTTCAGAAGAAAAGTGAGAAATATCTTTAATAAGTTCCAGTTATTTTTCAACTTGTACATATGATTCTGGAAAATAGTGTGCTGCTTATTTTGACCACACTTTGCCATATTGACATTTAATGTCATATAACACTGACAGCCTTCACATAAGTACATTCCAAAGTTGACAACCTCATAACAATAACTGAGGTGTGAGGTGTTATTGGAAAAGGGAGGGGGGATTCCCCAAATTGATAAGCGGCTAGCAAGGGTTCTCCAGTGTAGCTGGATATTGTCTCTGTTGGGAGAGGCAATAGTGGAAGAGGAGGGTGGCAGTAATTCATTTGATTTAGATATAAAATCTGCTCTTCACAATCTTAACTTTTAAGTTCAGTCTGTATCACTGAGGGTCTGAAACAACATTATTGCATTGTCATTTACCCCCTGGCCTCTTCTCTCTGAGAGCAGGGATCTTCTCTGTCTCACATACTGCAATGTATCATTTCTCTACTGAATACTGTCATTGAACTTGAGAAGTAGCAATTAAATGCTGTTGAGTCTGTTACTTTATGTCCCTGTTGTTTGCTCAGGCATTTCTAGACTGAATTATTAATTTATTGTTTTGACTCATTTAAAATATTTAAGTGATATATTATCACTGTGTTTTATTATTTTGTATCTGTGTTTTATTCTTTAAAGATGTGTTTATTTGTGCAGCACCCAGAGCCTCTGGGATTGGGCATTTTTAAATAAATGTTGCTATGCCTTGCCTTGCCAGCTGGTGTAGACAGATTCAATCAGCTGCCCAACAGGGTCAGTCATGTCCTGGCCCCATTGGTCAGTTGATCAAACCTGTCTACACTAGACTGATGCCAGGGTCCTGCAGTACAGGCTAGGAAAGATGCTACCCTAGTCTTCACTCTCTGCTGTTTTGGACTTGCACTGGCACTTATGATGAAAGCTGCTAACTGGGAGCTCAGGGTTGGACTCAAGCAATAACGACTACAGTACTTAGCTCTTACAGATTTCTCTTTCAGATAGTAGCCAGCATGGCAGTAGGCTTGAGGTACTCTTAGTGAAGCATAGAAACAGAATTTGACGGCAGCTAAGGACCACTTGGCACATTCGATCTGCCCATTTCTCCCTATCTACATTGTTACATCAGACCGTTCCTGATCTACAGTTTTTTCTCCCTCCCCCTTCCTTTCCCCTATGATTCCTTTGTACTTATCCCATACATTCTTGAACCCCACCACTGTTTTTGGCCCCACCATCTCTCCTGTAAGGCTGTTCCAGGAATCCACTGCTCTTTCTGTGAAGAAGTACTTCCTTACATCTCTCCTCAGTGTATTCCCCTCCAGTTTCAAAGCATGCCCCCTTGTTCTGGAGCACTGTTTCTTCTGAAAAATATTCCCCTCCTGTACTTTATTTACCCCTGTGAGGTATTTAAAGGTCTCTATTATATCTCCCCTCTCCCTCCTCTGTTCCAAAGTATATATATATACTGAGGTTCCTTAGTCTCTCCTCATAGGGATTTTGATGCAGGCCTTGCACCATTTTAGTTGCCCTCCTCTGGACTGCCTCCACTCTGTCTATGTTCTTCAGGAGATGTGTTCTCCAGAACTGGTGCATTCTCTCTTGGGCCATATAGGTGCTGGAAAGGCAGCTCACTCATTATTCACCATGTTTACATGCAGACTGTAATCAGATTTCTGAAGAAATCAAATTCTCTGAAAATCTAGTTGGGTTTTCTGTGCTGCTGTTTACATACAGACTCTTAATAATCTGATTCAGTGTGCCTGTTTTCATGTCTGAGAGTAATCTGGTTTCTGTTACATGTGGTCTACTTGTAGCAATACTAGTTTGCCTGCAGTATGCCGTTAGACATACAAAAGTAAGAGTATTTGCCCTCAGCTACCTCATACCATTAGCTCTGCCCCACAGGAACCCCCAATCTAGTAATGCCTCACAGTTAGCTACCCAATACTCTGGCCTGCAACTATCGCACCCCAGTATCTGTCTCCAAACTGCCCCATATCCCAGCATCTGCTCTAAAGTAGTACACCACATGCTAGTAAAGTGTGTTTTGGAAGAAATGGCCATAGCTATGGGTTTAACCCCTAATTGCAGTATCTGCCCCCAAAATACCTACAGTCGAATATCAGCTTCAGCACTATCCAATATTATTCTAACAACTACACCACACCCCAGTATCTTCCCTGCAACTGTCCATCAATATATTTACCCACAGCCTACATTCACAATTGTTTCTTACCCTTAATAACCCTATGCCATGATACCTGATAAGAAACTACCCTTTGTCCTTGTATCTGTCACACAGCTACATCACACCCTAGTACAGTATCTGTGTAAACCACCCCATATACCAGTATCTGCCCCACAGCCACTATTACACTTTGGTATTTACTCCACAACTTCCACAAACCCATTATTCACTCTTAACCTAATCCTCACTTCAGTGGATAGTATTATAGAGCTGGCTACTGGGATATGAGATGATTATGGGTAGGTACTGGCAGTGGTGGTTTGAAACATTTTTACCTATTATCTCCCCAAGCAAAGTCTATGCCACTGGCCAAGCATTCCAACTGGTGGATGGCAGCTAACATTGTGGCATCACCCATAATGTCTATGACTCCATTGCTTCCCATTATAGGATCACTTAAGTAGCAGAGCACATCCCCTTCCCCTAGAATCAGGAAATGATTGCTCTGCATTGCACTCCACAACCACTAGTCTAGGAAAGAGAGTCAGTCTTGTATAGAAACCCATGTTTTTCTTGGAGCAGTGCACTCCATCACCAGCTGGCGCTACCAGGCCAGGCAATAACAAATATTACAAAATGGCAAGTACAAATCTAGAAACGTCATTGGCAGAGAGACATCACCTGATCATGCATTAAATTCCTTGATCCACATGTTCAGGGGCCAGAGCTCACATTACCAAGACAAAAAAGTCTTATTGTCTTAGTAGGCCCCTTACTCCCTTCACTGTAACAGAAAAGACATATACTATGTTTTGGAAGAAATGGCCATAGATATGGGTTTATTTCTAAATCTCAACACAATTCATAGTGTGATGTGCACAGCTTGGTAGTGTCAGCAAGCCTCTTATTGAGAGGTCCTCACCTTCCACTGGTTTGTCCTCCTGCTCTCAGGGGACCTTCCAGGCAGAACTGTTATTTCTTAAAAAAGGGCACAGCATACAGAGGGACATTGGCCTCCAAAGCATAGGGAGTGGCTCCTGAGCTATGTGTCATGTACCCCTCCCCTGTCAGAGTGCACTACACATACAGGCCAAAACCCAGGGCAGGTATCCCCAGACTGGCCCATAGGCCTCCTCCTCATCAAGGGCTCACCTCCTGTCAGCCTCAAGTCGAGAGGAACCCATCTGTGACAGAGGCAAGTTCCCCCTGTTACCCCCTGTTACCCCATTTGTACTCTACCTGTGAGACTACCGTGCTGCCACACTTACATGACTATGACAACCTAATCTTCCCTCTATGCTATCTTGTTAGAGAAGGCAAAAACATCTAAAAACTGAATGAGGAAACCAGGAATATTCCTCCTTGACTTCTAAGATGATCCCCCACAATAGGATAACAGGCTCATTACCTGCCCTCAGCCATTCTTCTCCTGCTTTCAGGGTGGGTGGGTGGGAATCTAACCAGCTGAAGGAGCAAAATGGCTGAACTCCAAAGACCTGTCCTTAAGCAGCCTCCTTGTTCCTCCCCCTAGTCCAACTTCCCCCACCCCTAGGCTTCCACTTACTGTGCTGACCCTCCCCTTTCTCCCTTCCTCCTGCTGCACTTAGGGTGGCATGGCTATTGTAGCTACTTGTTTGAAAATAAAACATTACAGTTTTTGAAACTGCAAATCTGCTCCATGGTCATCTGTTTGTTGTCAGCCATCACAGCTAAATAGCTGTATTCTTGTTGGTGAGTGCTTTTATTTGTTGAACTGCTGCTGCTGTACCTATCCTGATCACATTCTGCTAGCCAGCTGTCTATAATCTTAGTAGGTCCCTTGCCCCCTTCACTGGAACAGAAAAGACATACACTGTGTTGGAAGCAATGGCAAGCCATGTGTTTATTTAAAAATCACAGCAGTTCATACCGTGATGTGTGCAGCTCAGTAGTGACAGCAAGCCTCTTATTGAGAGGTCCACACCTTCCACCAGTCTGTTCACCTGCCCCCAGGGGACCTTTCAGGCAGAACCTCTATTTCTTAAAAAAAGGCACAGTTTCCAGAGGGGCTCCAGCCTCCGAGACATATTGTAAGAGTAGCTTCTGAGCCATTTGTCATGCACCTCTCCCCTGTCAGAGGGTGCTAAACATGCAGGCCAAATTCCAAGGCAGCTATCCACTGACTAGCCCATCAACAGTCTTGAGAGGAACCCATCTGTGTCAGTGAAAGGTTCCCACTGTTACCCCCTGTGTAATCTACATGCCAGACTACTGTGTCATACAAGATGACTTTAGACAATGCCCCAAAAGCAAGCCACACTAACAGTGTTCCATAACACCTTGTATATCTGCTAAGAACCTCTCCAACCTCTCTGTAGATAAATGCACCCCATTCTTAGCATATAGCTGTAGCAATTCCATCACAATGTCATCATGCTGCAGTAACATGCCCTCTATTGAGACCATAAATCTGTGCATTAACATGCTGACCACTCTTTGAGCCTTCTGAATTGCCACCAGTTCCTTTATGTACTGCAATGTCTGCTGCTGCACAATGTGCAACCAGATCAGCACAGTTCCTGATTACCATTGCTCCAAACAGCAGAGGTTGTCTATCATCTGGCAAATCAAATCCAGTGATTTTACCTGCCCCAAGTCATTTCCACCCAAATGAGTCAGCAATACTCCAGAAGGGCCTTGCTGCCTGGCTTCTGCCATGAACCATGGCAAAAAGTCCTTCCATCTGTTTCCTCTATTCTCCATCTGCTGTACTTGCTGCTGACATAGGTTTTTACCTCCTAGTTTCTGCCTGGTCCTTCTTGCTGCCCAATTAACCTTTATCTGGGTGTCTGTTAACCTTTCTGCCTTTGCATTCCTTGCTGCTCCAATGCAAAATAAAAGGGTATTAAACTCCTCTGAGTACAGTATCAACCCCTTAATTGCCCGGGCTAACACATATTAGACTTGGAATACAGTCAGAGAGGTATCATTTTTGTGACAAAAGAATACCCCCCAATTTGCTGAGCTACTGTATGTATTGTTGCATTTACAGTAAGCACACATGCCTCATGTTACTACCCTTGGCACCTATAGGCTGCACCAACAGTCCAATATCATCCGGAGCCATAGAAACATGCCCTCTGATGTGACCACTGCATCCTCAAAGGCCAGAATCACTTGTATCTCAATCACCTAGTTTGGCTGTAGCAGCACAGACACCCTAAGAGCCAGTAATTTAGCATTGTCACACACCCTGTCATGTGTTATTCCTTACTTAAATTTACAATGTGATCCTATGGAAATGTTTTCCCAAAATTATCAGGTAGTATGCAAATGTGCATTTGTATCCATGGCTACAGAAGCACTGGACCATGATGATGGAAGTCTCTTGTGTCAGGTGGAAAGAGTTGTATGTTGTTTGTCTTGCCTGATAATGGATGTCTGTGGTTACTTGTGTTGCCTTGACCCCTTTGGCTACTTCGGGGGGGATGCAGACTTAGTGTTGAAAATCCTAACATCACATTTCCATACTTTTGTCACTTTAATGGCAACCCAAACTGATGCATTAATGGAGTTTTTTGCAAAGAACATATAAGGGATATGCTACCCCACTCCTGGACATACTGTTGATATTTTTTGTTCTAGTGCCAATTGACTTGAAGACATCACGAGTGGTGAAGCCACGAGTGATGTCATCAGGTCAATCAGTAAAAGCACAAAAAATAACAATATTTCTCATGGGGGGTAGCATATTCCATTTATGTCATATCTCCAAAAAAGTGAAAAAAAAAATTGAATCTCCTGCCATTTTGTGCCGATTATAAAATGGCTATAAATGAAATGCCTCTCATTTTATAGATATTTTTGTGCTGAACAAATTTCGTGCTCACAATACCATGCTATCATTTTTTTTTGTTTTAAAGTTATTCGCATTTGTTTGTTGAAAAAGTGAAAAAAACTGAATTTTCCGCAGGTATTTTTTTTTGCCAATTATAAAAAAAACTAAAAGGTATCTATAAATGAAACACCACTCATTTTGTAGATATTTTTGTGCTGACAACATTTTATGCTGATAGTACCATGCTATCATTTTTCATTTTAAAGTTATTTGCTCTTGTTTGTCGTAAAAGTGAAAGAAAATAGAATTTTTTGCAGTTTTTTTGCTTATTATAAAAAGTAAAAGGTAGTTACAAATGAAGCATCCCTCATGTTGCAGGTATTTTTGTGCAGAATAACTTTCATGCTCACAGTACCATGCTATAATTTTTCATTTTAAAGGTATTCACATTTAAATACAGTTAGTACTGCTAGTATACATGTGCAGAGCTGGGCATCTGTCACCTGAATGACATCATCATGGCAGACATTTTAGGATTTTTAGAGTAGGATTTTTGAATCAGGGAGGGTTTGTTTGCAATTTTTAAATACTACAAAACTGCATTTATCCTACTTTAATAAATGCAGTTGTGTAGATGTAAACAACAGTCTTTCCTTTACAAGGCTGTGGAGTCATTTAACATAATGTGTAAAAAGACAGCTTTGGTGTCCTTTGAACATTTTAACAAACACCCTCATCAGATCTCTCATGGGCTCCTTTTCCCTTAGTTGAGTGTTACTGTTGTTTACCACATCCATGTTGTCTGAAAGAAAAATGACTTTCTTATTCATGAACCTGTCACCACATACCCAGGGGGCCACTAGAATTGGGAAAAATTCCAACATGGTGACATTCTTTGTCAGTTCTGCCTACCACCAACTCACTGACAACTGTTCTGCGCAACAAGACTGTTGGAAGTATGCCCCAAAGTCAAATCTGCCTGACTTATCTGTATAAAGCTCTATTTCTTGGCTGGTGGTCACAGTTAGCCATATTAAAACATTGTTTTTGCAATTCAGTAAAAAAAAACATCCTGACTGACAAATCCTCCCTCATAGTCTCCATTACCAAGAGTCTATGATGATGCTTTTTGTAACCTGCCCCCACCTTTGCCATTCTGCACAAAAAGATCCCCCTTATGGGAATTACCTTATAGGCAAAGTTGTTCCTCAACATTTATTGAAGTTCCTTTAATGTAATTTTGCGTGCCCCGACACCTTGGCTAGAAATTCCTGGAAGGCTTGTACCTTATCCTTCAGTAATGGAATGACTATAGCTTCGGAATCGATTTTGATACCCAAAAATGAAAGCACTGTGCAAGAGACTTCAGTCTTGCCTCAGTCAATGGCATCCCAAAGTCTGCAGTCTACATACACCTCCTAAAAACCTTCAGCACATGTCCACATTCTGCAGAGCTGACCCTTCTCATAAACAGAAAGGTTTCCTAGTAATTAACTGCTTCAGTCCTCTCTGCTCTCTTTGTCTCCACCCACTGCAAAAATGTACTGAAATGTTCAAACACTGCACACGCCACTGCACACCCCATTGGTATGCATCTATCTACCTAGTACTGCCTTTTAAACTTCCTCCTTGGTAAATCCCTGTCCCCCTCATGAACTGGCAACAAGCAAAAAACAGACTCAACATCTGCCTTTGCTAGTAAAGCCCCCTTTCTCCCTGCCTTCACCACCGCTTCTGCTGTTCTGTTGAATGATGAGTAAGCCACTGTCATGAAGCATGGATCAATGTAATCATTGACTAAGTTTCTCCTGGGTTAGTATAGGTGATTTATTATCCTGAAGTCCACAGGGTTTTTTGGGCACCAACCCAATTGGGTACCCAGAACAGAGGTGAATGTTAGGACAAAAATGTGCCAATAGTCCTTCTGCCTCCCCTTCCCTTGATATCTTTTTCCTGACCAGATCTGGTCACTCCCTGGCAGACTTTAAGTTCTCAGCCTGATAATGCCATCTGGGACCCTCATACATTTGAAAACCCAGCTGTGAACCCATCCATCATTGACTGAGCAGCTATCTGGTCAGGCTACTGGAGAAGACAGGGCCTAATTTGGTCCATTGTTGTTAGGACTGAGGGCCGGTTGCACTGGAGTGGAAATGGCCACAGGGCAGTACTCCTGGTTTACACTTGGTGAACAGACACAGCTACCCACAGGCCCAGTGTTCATGCTTGAACCTGCACCTCTCCTCTTGCAAAGCCCTTGGTTACAGTTACAATAACACCCTGTCTTGGTTCCCCAGGTCAAGGTCCCTTGCATTCCTCTCCTAGGAGACATGGCCCTTTTAACTGAGAAACCACTGTCCATGTGCTGTACCCCCCATGTGCCATGGCCCACAGCAGTTTATTGTCAAAATGCCATAATGTCTAGTCTGGTCAGCTTGCTTCTATCAACAAAACTCTTCATTGTATTCAAACCACCCATAGCGGATTAGTGGTGTGCATTGCCATGACCATGCTGTAGTTGTTTCACAACCCATGCACCTTCTCAAGGACTGCTTGTTGGAGCATTCCTGCAAATTTTGTAAAAGCCACTAACAAACTCTCCCATGCCCTGTGGACATGAACCCTTTTCCTGGTCTGCACCCCCTCATCTTTCTCTTTTTTCAACCTTTTCATCAGTCTCCCTGGGCAGATTTAAAGTAGGAACATGTCTACATACTCTCCCCTATAATCTACAACTGCACTTTTTCTGTGAGTTGTGACTCAATTGACTTCTCAGGTTAATGAAGCCCACTATGGGAGACGTGAGTGCTGGGTATTGTGCTCCCATCTGACCCAAGGTGGGAGAATCACTAAGCTGGCAGCAGTGTCACTCCTAGGGCCCATACCCCAGCTTCTGAAAACCCACATCCACTCTAGATTGACCACACCCCCACTGACTGTGAATGAGCCCTCCCCCCAACACATGCATTATTCTACAGATATACTAGGAGCCAGTCAAACCTCTGCTCTAGTGCTGATAACTGCTAGCTCCCATCTGGCTTTTCCCCAGCCCCCAACTGGGTGATCAGTGCCAGTGCTACCAGGATTCCTGATCCTGGGTTATTGTCCGATGATGGCATCACATCAATTTGTCCCTGGTCTACCTGGGCACCTGATGGCTGTAACTCAGTGGTTTTTACCTGGGCCTGAGCTGGTCTCCCTAACAAGGGAACCATTCCCCATCTCCCTTGTTGCCTGCACTAGGTGCTGGCTCCACCATGAAGGTGGTGCCCCCCTGCTCTTTTGGGCATCTTTGGAGCTGGCTCTTCCCTAAGGTTGCCACTGTCAAATGTGCTTTCCAGCAACTCCCTCATCTGCTCCAGCATCCATTCCCCAAAACTGAGCATTCCTTGTTCTGTAGCCTTAGGCTCTTCTTCCTTTTGTTCTGTGCTGTCTTGTTGCCACTAGCTTCCTGGTTATTGCTTTCTTCCCAGCCATCTTCTGAGGTGCCAGTATTCCCTTCTGCCCCTGTGCCTTGGTTGCCACTGATCAAGGCACTGGCATAGGTTCCACTCCCTGTGTTGGCTATGCATGAGTGGTCAGCTGCACAGGACATTTTGAAGTTGCTTCTCCCGCTGGTTTTCTGAACTCCACTTCAGAGTCCGGAAAACAGTCCTCACACCAGGCCTTGCCTTTCACCTGCACCAGTGCTTGTAACTGCTTCTTGAAATCCTCTGTACCCCTCCTTTGCACTGCCTTGCCCTTTCCTGTCATTCTGACCACTCACAAGCAAAAAGACAAAAACAGAGCATGACCCTGTGCAAAGCAGGTATGTTATTCTAGTAGGGTCTCCCTGTGCACATAAAGATTAATCAATCACATTGCAAAATCATGCCTTGTTCCCATACCCCATTCTTTTTCACCTCCTTCTCCCCACTCCTTTCCATTATACAATTTCCACCTTATATATATATATATATATATATATATATTTATTATATATACATATCTATATATCTATATCTATATCTGTATCTATATACACACATATATATCCTGGGCTGACTGGGGGAGGGCGTTGCTGTGGCAACCCAGCCTCCCACCAATGTTCCCCCCATTAAGCCCCTACACTTTAAAACTGCCTGTTCTACAGTTGAACACCACCGTGAAGGTGCAGACATGAACTAAGGTGGCTTCCCGTGCCTGTTACTAGCATGCTCCTGCCACTGTGCAGATTGCGAGATTTCCTCTCATCCCTGAACATGAGACCTGGAAAGCAATGTTGTGGTGTACCAAACTCCACCCGGCCAGGGTCTTGCTCTGTAACTGTTTACTGGCAACTCTAATATTACAAGGGGGTTGCTAATATACTATTTTTTTAATTAGCTTACCATCACCCATAATATGCTGCCAGCACACTCGGGCTGATATCTCCCACTCACTGGGCCCATAGGCTCTGTACTCCCAGGTTGTCTTGCCTCAGGTATAGAAAGGCAAAAGTACCTTTACAGTTGCAAGGTCATAGTACTGTGCAACACTCTTGACCTTCCAACCCTGGGAAACAAAACACAGCTGAGCTGATGCTAATGCTGCCAATCCCATTTTCTTACTTTTATTCTGCAACCAAGGGGGAGAACGAGTATGCCATGGCCTCTGATGCATTGATCCAGCAGCTGGCACCTGGTCTGCACATGCACAATGCAGCAACTGCTGACACACATCAGCTGTCCAAATCCCACTGTTGCTCCAGCCACCTGCAATTCTCGGGGCCCTGGCACAAGTGGAAACCCCATTTGTAAATGTGAACCAGCCCCCTATCATCTGTGCTGGTCTGGGAAATGTACCTGTCACTGTACACCACAACATTCCCTCATTTCAAAGAACTCCTTAGTGAAATCATGACCAGACAATATCAATAATTGTTTATCACTTTCAAGCTGTCAGATCCTCCTGTCCTATTTATCAGTAACTATTTTTTCCCATGGGGAGCAGGTCTTCATGAGTCACTACCATGTTGTGTAGTAACATGCACTCAGTCACACATACTTGCTGAAATTGTCTGTTCCCCCATGTGGTGGCTTTCGTGCTGCCCTGCACTGCCTTCGAGAAAGTTCTACTCCTTGGTAATTAGTATTTTACTTTGTGTGCCACACTGCCTTGGAAAAACATAATCCCTCTGTGGTGGAACAGGTGCACTCACACATCCAACATGTTACCAAGCAACCTGCGCCAGCTGTCCTTGCCTTTGCCAAATGACTATTCCCACATGGTGGCTTTCATGCCACTACTCTTTCCCTGTGCAAAATGACCTGCTTTAAACTATGAAGCTCTCCTGTACTTTCTGCATTCCTTCATGACATTCCTACTCGGTACTGTACTTGATAATATCTCTGGCTCCTTCTGTACCAAAACAGAGATCAGACTGCCTGCTGCACAGCTACCCTGCCCACTCATGCTTTCTCACTTTGCTCTGCCCCAGCTAAAACCTTTTCTCTTTTCATGGAGCCACCTCTGCTCATATTGCCCCTGGTCCATAATCCTACCCTTTGTCATCATAAACGGCACCATTTCCTCAGCTGCCCAAACCAACCAGGCTGTTCTCACCTTTTCTGGCCCCAAACTCCCTCACTGCCTGCTGCCACCTCCTTAGCAATGAGACATCCACATTGGCGCTTTAACAGCACCTGAACCAGGGGCACCCATTGGCAAGTCAAGCCTCTAATTAACCTCATTACCTAAATATTGTTTTTTATGTCCTTACTTGACACTCAGCTTCCTAAGTGCATCATGACACTGAAGCGCCCCTGGCAACCTGGCTAATAGTGACCCTTCTGCTTCTTTCCCCTGTTCAAGGACTTACAAACAATCTGGGGCTGATCCCCAGCAGCTATCCAAGGAGCCCTGGCAGCTCTGAAAAATGAATGTATGCTGTAGGGCTAAGCTTTAGCCCCAGTAGCTTTTCCTTCAATGGGGCTTTAGTCCCGGGAGCTCACAGGTCTCATCGGCATACAAATTGGAGAACAAAAGGCACTTTCTGCTGTCATAATTGGCATAGCAGCTGTGTGCTGTAATCACAACAGAGAGTAGGTGCCAGTGACAGTCGGGCTTGGCTCAGACTCAGAGAGCCACAGATTTACAGTCTTACAGTTTGTGTGTATCACATACATGTAGTGTGGGTGCTGCAGCTGGACCAATCAGTAATGGATTCTGGTCTGTGGAATGTTATTTGAAAAGTTCTGCTGGAATGTTATAGCAGTTTTGCTCCTGGCTGAGGTGTTAGAAAAATGCCTTACGGACAGCCCTTATTCCCTTTGGTTGCTTGCCAGCCAGAACCACTGCCTCTCTCGTCAACCTGCCTGCTGTGGCAATGGAGAAGAGAAGAGAAGAGAAGAGAAGAGAAGAGAAGAGAAGAGAAGAGAAGAGAAGAGAAGGAAAGGGAAGGGAAGGGAAAGGGAAAGGGAAAGGGAAAGGGAAAAGGAAAGGGAAAGGGAAAGGGAAAGAAAAGAGAAGCCTGCCACTTTGTGCCCACATGTGCCTACAGATAGCATTTTCCTTCTTCGATACAAGTACTGCTGCCACCATTCTCCTTGTCCATTCAGGGTGTTGCTGATGGATCCATACATCCATCTCGTGCTGACAACACCCTCTGGTCCACCATTTCTGGTCTTACTCCTGCTGCTTTTGCTTTTTCCATCCTCAAGTCACTAAGCTTCCCTACTGCCTACTTTGTGTTCACCTGACTGGTCTTTGCTAGTCTCATTGCTGCCAGGAGGATAAAAGGAACATTTTTTAATTAGAGAGCCAGGAAAGACAAGAGCTATATGAGTGACATAGCTAGGGCATGGATAACAGTAGGGAGGAGAAGTTGGACATATATAATTAAACATTTCTGTGGGGACCTCCTTAGATGTTGTGTAGGGGTGCATTACCCATATGGGGGTGCTGGGTGGAGGCCTGTGGAGGGGGCCGCATCCCCTTCGGGCTGCACCATATCACCCCTTTGTGCCCAGCAGATGAGTTAATTTAATTTAACAAACCTACACATGTTGTTAGACCTTGTTCTATCTGTTAGTTGCAGTACTACTTAAATGTTGAGGTACATTGACAGTGTACTACACCCTAAAAGGCTGAAGACAAACGAGCCCAGCAGTTTATTAGGAGTTTCAGATACAGAGATCCCAATATATGTTTTCTTTAGAAATGGGGGAGGGCAAAGAGGCACAAGAAAATAATACAAGACTGGCCCAATAAGCAAACACCCCCTTTGCATAAGTATCAAGCATAAGATTGTGGGTTGCAAAATCAACTGCTTTTCAACCTGTGCTGCCTTGTGGACTTTATTACGTGCATATGGACCTTACAAAGAACATAGGACTTTAAATTTATAAAGTAGGCACATGGACAACTGAGTGAGTTACCAGTTGCTGCATAGGGTTCAGGCTTATAAAATGGAGAATGGTGTCTTTTTTTATTTAATGGTTGTCTAATATCTACTGCATATTTTCTTTTTTTTAATTAATGTTGATGACTGAAATATAGTTTATACTCTGTTCAAATGCTATCCAGTGTATTTTATTTATGTGAAATTATTTTGGGAGAGGGTACTTCTGTGCCTAGGTTTCAGTATTAATAATTTTCTGATGTTTGTTTTCACCTGATAAGGTTAATAGTCTCTGTGGGAAGTGGCATCCACAATAAGCATGAGACCAGTTGTTGTTTCAAATATACATTCTTTGTATGAACGTTCAGGTGGGTTATTAATGTACAATGTAACCATTAAGTAGTAATGAATCCATTCTGCTGTGGCGCTAGTTGGCTTGGGGTTAAAATATAATGCAAGATTTTTACTTAATATATTGGTATTAGAGATGCAGCGAATTTAAATTCTGCCCATGAAGTAGATGCGAAGTTGCCCCTTTGTGTTACTCCCCAGCTACACGAAGTGCCCATTAAATGCCACTACTTCACCACTTCGCCTTATAGTAATGATGATAATGGCTTTGCGTTGCTCACTCCACCTTACTTTGCTTTAAAGGCGGAGTGAGAATTTACAGGCAGCCCACACACATCACATGGCTTACACAGTCTAGGTCACATGCTTCAGGCAGGCAGGAAGCGAATCATGCTTGAAAGTGAGTTTCACTTACGCCTTGTAGGAGGAGAAAGAGCTGGTTGAACAGAGAGTTAGAGAGGAGACTAAATCTAGAAAGTAAAACTACCATAAACCTTTAAATTTTTTTTACTAATTAGCTTATTTTTTTTGTATTTTGAAAGCCTATTTGTTGTCTGGATTTGTGTTTGTACAGTATTTCAGTGTAGTATTTGTTAATTGTTATTTTTGTGTGTGTGTGTGAGAGAGAGGAAGAGACACCAGAATGAAGGGAGAGAGAAGTGGTTTTCACAGACATAGTGGAGGAGATCGCGTCGGTGTACGCACATGTGGTGGCAGGCTGTGTTTGGACTGGAGCACCATCTTGAGTAGTGTTCCCCCCCCCCCAAAGCAGAAAGTAGTGGACTTTGTGCCACGGAAGAATCAGCTCCTGTGGCAGCTACCAGTGCCCCCGTGCCACCACCTGCTATGGCCCCTGTGCCAGCAGCTCAGCAGCAGGAAGTCAGGGAGGAGAAGCTGCAGCAGTAACAACAGCAGGTTTTTATTTATTTATTTAAGAGTTTAACCAGGCAGGCATACTGAGCAGAGAACCACTCATTTCCAGATGCATCCTGGGGGAAATAGGGGTACAGGGTAACATAGGATGATTTCACATACAGTACAGGTTTACATATTGTACAGAAATACAACAAGAGAGTAGAAACATAAATAACATTGAGTACCCTAGGTTTTTACATATTGTACAAATATACATCAAGGAGATCAGAAATATCAATAACTTGAGGACCCTACAGTGCAGCAGCTGATTATAGCATGGCTAACAGGTGGCATGAACAGAGGAACATGAGGGCTTTGTGCTTACGGTTGCTGGGAGCAGGTGTATGTGGAGGTGAAGTGTGCATGGAGCAGTGGGTTGAGATGACTAGGGTTCGTGGAGTGCCTGATGTCTGCAGGCAAGGCATTCTATAGTTTGGGCATGCGATATTTGAAAGTCGATTGGCCTTTGGAGGTGTGCATGAATGGGACTTGGAGAAGCCTGGAGTCTGTGCTTCTGAGTGAATAGGCAGGGGAAGGCTGAGCCGATATGGTGGAACCAAGATAAGAGGAAAGGGACTGGGACCAGAATTTGGCAATGACTCTGGTGCAGTGGATCTGTCTGTGGGTCATGAGTGAGGGCAGGTCTAGGGAGCTGTATAGATCACAATGGTGGGTCATTGGTTGGTAATCCAGGATGAAGTGACAGAAGGAGTGAAACAGTGTGTCCAGGCTGGCCAGGTTGGATGAGGGTGCAGTGCCATAGACCAAGTCGCCATAGTCAGGTATTGGGAGAAACATCTTTTGAACAATTTCTCTCCAGACCGGAGTGGGCATGCATCCTTTGTTGCAATATAGTGCACCAAGTTTGGGGTGTAACTTCTTGTGTAATGATTCGATGTGTGTGGGGAAATCTAGGTATTGGTCAAACCAGACTCCCAGGTATCTGAATGAGGTGCAGAACTCCCTGGAGGACCCATCTAGGGTTAGGAATGAGGGGCGAGCTGCTAGGTGGGAAAGTCGTGGTTGCATGCCGAAGGTTAGTGAGATGGTTTTATTTACATTTAGGAATACTTGGTTGGACTGGAACCATTACTGTATGGCATTGAAGTCCTGCTGTAGCACATTGGACACTGCTCCAGTAGAAGGGCCTGAAGTGAACAGTACTGTGTCGGATAGATGAGTGTGTGCAGACCAGCGAGAGGCCATTTGGGAATATTGAAAAAAGTAGTGGGCCCAGGACTGAGCCTTGGGGGACCCCCATAGTGACTGGCAGGGGGGTAGATATGGGGGGGCCAATTTTCACTCCCAGGTTTCTGCACCCCAGATCCCAATTGTGCAGAAGCAGCAGCTCCTGGCTCCAACAACACCTGGGCTCCCCTGCCTGTGTCCGATCCTCCCCATACCTCATTAGTGTGGGAGTTCTTTACTACACTGCCTGGGGACAGCAGTGTAGTGAAATGTAATCTGTGTGCTGTGGAGATACGCCGTGTCCCCAAAGGAACTCACCTTGGCACAGGTGGTCAGTGCACCCACCTGTACAGCCATCACGATGTACAGTGGCAGACCAAGGTTACAGAACAGGGCAGTAATGCACCTGCTGTCCCTGCTGAGGGAGAGGGGGCAGCACGGCGTCAACCTGCACGTGGTGGTGTGAAGTGGGGGAGGGCCATGGATCAAGTGGCTGCTCCACCACCACAACCTGCAGTAGGTGAGGGTGGCAACCCTGCCCAACTACCTGCCACACAGGCCGATTTGTGCCTGATGTGGAGTGAGTTGGTGGCTGTTAACCACCATCTTGACAATGTTGAGCAGCAGTTGAAGCGAATTGAGGGGCACCAGCTACAAATTATGGGGATATTTCAACTGCTGCTGTCCCATCAGAACGTTGATCATTAGTTTTAGTTTGTCCTTGCACCCACCACTCTCTCTGTGAAAAATAGTTCCTGATGTTGCCCCTGAGCTGTCTCCCCATCTTTAAATTTTCGGCCCTTCTTCATGCACATCTCTTTTCTGGATGATGCTACCCTCTTGTAGATTGCAGATTCCCTTTCAGTACTTGATAGTTTCTATCATGCCCCCCCCCTTGCATTTCTGTGTAATGTCTTTTAGTGTCTGTTCATCTGGCTTCTGGTGCATACCCTTCAACATTTTAGTTGCCCTCCTTTGTACAGCCTCCATTCTGTCTATGTCCTTGCAGAGATATGCTCTGTCTCCATAACTGCATGCTGTACTCCAGATGAGATCTCACCAAATATCTGTAGAGAGTGATTTGAACTTCCAGTTTTTTACTTGATTTTAAGGTGATGCCTCTCCAGTGCATCCCCCTAGCCCTCCTTACTGCCTTCTCTCATTTCTTGCCTACCTTTATGTCATCTGACACAGGTCACTTTCCATTTTTGTTGTCAGTACATCCCCGCCATTGTACACTGTCTAGTGTATAATTTTAAGTTTGTGTTCCATCTTTCTGTCTCATAACCTTGTTTAGCCCCCACAAATTGTAAGAACACTGCCCAAAAACAGTTTAAAGAAAATAATCTAAAAAAAGTGTGTCCATCCCTTTCTTATATTCCAACTTAATAATCGCTGTTTACCTACAGGAAATATATTTTTGTGTTCAGTAAAGTTTTCTTCCTGTTGTTGGTTGTTTGTGGAAAAGCAGCAGTGAGCAGTGCAATAATCTGATAAAGAGCAAGTGTCAGGAGCCCACTGCCCATCCCCCTGAAAACATGTATGATTGATTACTTGGTATACTGTTGATGATGGTACAAATAATATATATGGTATATATTATTTATGCCATCAAAAGTGGACCAAGTTGCCATCATATATATTTTCATTGGGCTGTGCAGTGAGCACCAGACAGTACGCACACACCATTTATCAGATTATTCAACTGCTCAAAGTCACTGCTGCTTTTCCAGAAACACCCCACGACAGGAAGAAAACATCATTGAGCAGAAAAATATATTTCTTGTTGGTAAACAGAGATTATTAAGTAGGAATATAAGGAATGGAAGGACACAAATTATTTTTGTTATTTTCTTTAAACTGTTTTTGACCGGTACTCTTACAATTTTTTGGCTGATGTCAAAATGTCCAGAAACTTGCAGAGTCCAGATGAAGAGAAATTACATGATCAAATGTTCAGAAAATTCTCAATTATTTCCTGACACACTGATGTATGTATGCACCCACTCTGCATACGTGTGGCCCCAGAAATTGCTGCTGTCACAGTGTCTCAAAAATGCCAAAGTCCAGATGAAGAGAAATTACATGATCAGAAGTTCAGAAATTCTCAATTATTTCCTGACACACTGATGTATGCGTGCACCCACACCCACAACAACTATGGCACCTGCTGCTGCTGCTTTACTTCTATCTTCTGCTGCCTGTGCTGACTAGGCTGATAAACAGTGTCTTGCCAAATGATGATAGCCACAGATGACCATCATGTGAACAAAGATGTGATAATGCAATGTCGGTCAGAAAATCTGCTGCACTGGCTATAACATGATACTCTGTGTGTGTGTGTGTGTGTGTGTGTGTGTACTCATACTACCATTGATAAGTTACTGTATCTTGCATGCTCATGTTTTTACACAGAAGCACATTAAATTTACATGGTTTATATATATATATATATATATATATATATACACAGTATATATAAGGGATATGCAGGGAGTCAGTGTGGGATAAAACATTTATGTAGTACAGTTGACAGTGACCTTGAGTAACCTCACAAGTGCTGAAGGCACGAGTGAGTGTTACGAGTGGTCACTGTCAACTGTCCTACATAAATGTTTTATCCCACACTGACTCCTCGCATATTCGATTTATGCAACTGGCACATTTTATTTTTGGGTGGTGGTGTTTCTGCTTTGTGGGTTTTTTTTTTGTTTTATATTAATGTTTGTGAGTTTATTTTGTTACGCGGGTGGTTCTTCCGCATTAGGGTTAATGTTGTCGGTGGTTGAATGAATGGGACTGAAGCTGTGTGTTTTGATTGGGTGAGGATTGAAGCTCAGTAATTTGATTGGTGGATTGTGATGTTAAAGTAGGTTTGGGATTGGTCATTTTTGTAAGGAGGGTTGGCTTGTAGGTGCCGTGATTAACATGTTTAAATGAGTTGTGATTGGCTGGAGGGCTTGGTACTGCGTGGAGTGTGATTGGTGGGTGTGCCTGTCAATCTTGTATATTGTTTTTCTATTGGTTGATGGGCCGATATTTAATTTGTGGTGCAGTTTGGAAAGGATTGGCGGTTGTGGGGTGTTGGAGGAGCACTTCAGGGAGCGGCGCGGTGTCTTCAGGGGAGCCGGAGAAGAGTTGCTGCTATCGGGTGGATGTTGAAGGGGAGCTCGGTGATTTCGGCAGCCTGTTATGGATTTCCTTGATGTTTTTTCTTCGGTGATTGCTGGATAGATGTGGATCTTGGCAGGCGGCGTTTGTTGGGGAGTGCTTCCTTTCGGTCACTGTTGGATTTCTTCACTTTGGATATTGTTGTGTACTTTGGATTCCTGGATTTCCTGCTGTGGATGTTTCCTGTGCTTGGATCATGCCTCCTCTTCGATGTCCAAGGTCTGGAGATTATTACGAGGGATTTAAGTTTCGGGAGACTTTTTGTTTATTTTTTATTTTTGTTTGGGGGGTGCACTTTGATTTGGGGACTGGATTTGTGCGTGGAGAGATACATGACAAGGTAAGAAAGTTTTTTTAAGTATTTATTGAACACTTTACATGGCATAGAAACAGAAAGCTGACAGTGCACAGAAAAGATTTACTCTTGTTTGAGTTAGAACTTTCAAATGTTATATATGTTGGCATATTATCTAATACTGAAGGTGGTTACTACTTACGTAAGAAAATATTGTATGAAGTAGGGTGTTAGACCTTGAAAGGTAATAGGATTCTGAAACTTTATTGAACTATAGAGAGATGCAGAACTTTGTAAACAGTTTTCTTTCTTTTTATATGTACAGTGATTCTTATCTTGAGATTAACTGTAGAGTTAATATTTGCAAAACAATATTGTCTTTTGGGTAATGGTATTGCATTATTTCTTCACACTAATGCGGAGTTAATCCAGCAGTTCACATTGTCATTTGGTGGTACATACATGTAGGAAGTCACTTCAGGATATGCTGCTGAAATGGTTCTTCGAGGTATTTGGGTTGATGTTTGACTTTTTTTTTTGTTTTTTTAGTCCGTGTCACTTTCGGAGTCCAGTACCATGGCCCTTTTTTTTGTATCCGAGTCATATTTGTTGCCTGTAATAAAGAGAAATATACATTTTATTTGCATTACTATTTTGGGGGGGGGAGATTGTGTTACTTTTTATATGGAGTACATTTATTACCTTGAATTATGGTGAAGTGGATGTTTCTCGCATGGATAGAGGGTTGGTAGAAACAGGATCCAAGAATGTTTGGTTGATTTTGTGGTTTCTCTTTTAGTTGTGGTTCTGTTTCTATTTGAATGACTTTTGAAGTGGTGGACTCGCAGCTCAGGATATTTGAGATTTTTTGCTGTTGTTCTTCATTTAGACGTGAATAGTCATTGAGGCTCTGTAGGTTTTTGGCCTGAGATTTGCATTATCTCAGTGGGAGGTATGCCAGAGTAATTTAGCTTTTGAATCAGATGCTTCCTCACAGAGTGGTTTGTTAACTGCTTTTCAGTTTGTATGGATGATTTGGCTATCATTGTTTTTACTATTGATGCAAGCTTGTGGATTCCCACGGGTTGGTTTTTGAACCATATGGTTGGCTTGAGCTGCTTGGTCTGGTTGTTTGTAGCAAGGAAGAATGGCAACTGATCTGTCAAGCACTGTGGTGGTTGCTTGTCTTTATAGGTTGTGTAGTTAAGCACTGGGCATTTGTAAGGATTGTTTACTAGTTGGTAGGCCCTGGGTTTTATTTTTCTGGTATCCTTTGTTAGCTCCAGTGCGTGTTCTTGTTTGGCTTCGGTCATATTGGAGGTACTTTTGTCCGTTTTCGCTTGTTTTAATGATATGTCTCCCATTTTAAGTTTCTCATTTCTGTGTTTCCTCTAAGTCCAAAATACATGCTGGTGACCACCCACATTGTGTTTAGTAGTACTCAGGTTGTAGGGTCCCAAGAGATGTTCTTCATACAGTTTCTCTATGATGTTGTTTGTTAGCTCATCTGCTGCCCTGGGCTTTGAACCCTTGCCTTCTGATTTTAGGTTATTCTGTTTTGATAATAAGACTTGCCTAGCCTTTTTGAATACTCGTGAGGAAGATAGTGAATGTGGATAGTCTTTGGTTTTGAGGTGTCTTTCGATGCTCTGAAATGTTGAACGCAATGTTAGTGGCTCATACTCTGAACCATCTCTTTTGTACAGTTTATGAAGTAGGGTGAGCAAAGTGTTGAGTGAGTGGGGTGGAATATCCTGTAGAGGACGTTCTTCTGAGAAGTTGTCTTTCAGGTACTGTTTAAATATGTGACCAGATTCCGCTTTGTGTAGCATTAATATTTTTGGCTTTTTGAATGTAGCTATCTATGTCTTCTATGTTTAGATGTAGTTTTCATTTCTGCTGTAGGAGTCGCTGTGTTGGAAAGTACCGCTGGTTGAAGGCATGACATGCTGGAACAGGTTTTGCTTCTGCGGTTGTTGGGATTACTGTGGCGTTGCAGTGGTTGATACTGTCGGTGGTCTCAAGTGGCTCCGTGGTTCGCTTCAATTTGCGCCATTATTTCCTCAAGTTCTAATTCAAAACTACTGTTCAGTTGCTGATTTCTGGACATCTTTTTCACTTTTGTTAGCCTTTTAAATTGCTGGTCTGTGAGGTTATGTGTATGCTGTTTTCGTTAGTGGGTTGACGCGCTTATGTTTAGCAGTTGCCGCTTGGTTCATGTGCACGAGGATCTGGCGATTTTTACCAGCTGTGCACGAGATGGTATTTGTGCTGAATTTTGATTGGTTTGCTTGTGGTTGCTATAGGTGTTTTAGAAGTGAGGAAATTAGGTCCGGTCTGTTGTATGTTATGACGTAGTTACTGTGTGGATAAATCGAGCGTGACGTAGTTACTATGTGGATAAATTTATCCACATAGTAGCAAAGATAAACGGATTTATCAGTGGAGATTTATTCAAACCCCTGTTGCATAAATATATATATATAGACACACACACACACATATATACATATACACATACACATATACATACACATACACATACATGTACATATACATATACACATGTAATCATTGCTGTTTTTTTCTCTCACAGGTCACCCAGTCATACTTTGGTTTCACATTTTTTGGCTTGCTGAGGAATTTGCGGTAGGAAAATTGTCAAGCCATGAATGATGAGTATTTTGTTTTTGGGGGGGGGGAATAATTTGGAAGCAAGTTTCTTGAATGGTTTTGTTTTGACTTCTTTACAGGTTTTCTGTGTATCCTCTGAGACTCCGGATTCATACCAGTTGCATCATGTTTTCTTATTTGAAAAAAAAAACACTGATGGCAGCACACAGCACTGAAATGTTATCTGCAAACAGATGAAGAAATAATTCTTACTTCATTTAATTTTTACTAACACATTCTGTTCTAAGTGTGGCAGTTGCTGTCTGTTATATCCTGCTTAACAGATACCAAGCTATTAGTAAACCACACCAACACCAATAACAACTTCAGTGCGTGTGACATGCACTGTCCCAGTATCTTCACTTAAGTTACATTCTAAGACGTCTTGTCATTAACCAGATAAAACTTTGTTCAACCCCATGGTATGCTGAAGTAAGCCAGTGACTGATGAGCATGAAAAATATATTATCTGCTATACCTGTCACCTACTTTGTATGATTTACACTGGCTTAAAAATGATATACCTTAAAGAAGTGATGAAATAAGATTGATATACTTACCTGAAACTGATATACTATAGGTGGAAGTAAAGAGTACTGCAGTACTCCTGTCCTCCGGTCTGTTACACTGTTTGAAACTGTTAATCTGTAAAAAAAAGAAAAAAATACTGTATATGTTTCTCAAGAGCACCTCAAAAATGGTAAAGGAAGCATTCACACAGCTCAAGGACATTCCATAGTATGACAAATTAGTACACACTCACTGTAAACTATTGATAATAAGAAACGTGGTGGCTGTGGCTGGATGTGGGCTCCTTCTGTCAGGTCCTGGTCACAGAAACACATTCCCTCTCACTGGCATAGTGACTGGTGGCTTTGGCTGGCTGCAGGTTACTTGTGGTCATGGGCACAGGGACACATTTCCTCCAACTTTCAGACAGACGGATGGGTGGCTGGATATGATGTGTTACAGTCTTTCAGTGTCACTCAGGAGGAAGATATCATTAAATAGCAGGATTTTAGTGGCTACTGCCTACTACAAATGGATAGTTGTGTTTAAGAGGCTGTCTGTGTTTGCTAATGACAGCACATATTCTGTTAAAGAGCAGGTACCCATTGTCAGGTACCCAGCCCTCTAAAACATACATAATAGAAGACCTGCTCCACTATTGAGTGGTATTAAAAATTCCATGCGCTTCACTCCAGTTAAAAGTTATAGCCCCCCTAACGTGCACCCCCATAAAAACAGTGCCGTGTCTGACACACCACCAGATATGTACCCCAGCCCCCTTTTGCATACATGTGATATGTCCAACTTGCTTAAGATGGAGATTTGGGTTAAATTAGGAGGGAGATTGGCCTGCTAGTAGGGAGATGCCGTAACATCGTGAGTTTGTCCTTAAAAAAATAAGAAAAAAGTATTTAAAAAAAGTAATGTATTTCATTTTGTCAAGAATAAGCACTAAAAAGAATAAGCAACTACTTATATAAAGTTATCAGATACATTGTTCATCACTGATTTAATTTTTATATGTCTTTATCTGTCCAAAAAATATGGATAATGTGGACAGAATTTTACTTAAGCAGGAGATTTTGTTTCCCAGGAGGGAAGGAGGGAGTTCAGTCAAAAAAAAAACAGGAGTCTCCTGTGTAAAGAGGGAGATATCACATGTTTTGCGATGTCAGAAACTGAATACTGAGTGTGCATTCCATTAAGCTGTATGTATGCGCTATTTATGTGTCTTTTAGTACTATTTAGAGATGCCATGTATAAAAATAAATGCAGCCCCTATAGTAACAGTCATTGTTTACTGGAGTGATCGCTTTCATATTTACAAGTGGCAACTCTAAATGGTAGTAAATGTCATTGAAGACATGGCGCCAATACAGGTCTGTGGAACACACACACACAGTCTTCATTTTCTGACATCACAAAAAGGAGCTGGGGGTACATCACTGGAGGCATGTCAGGCATGGCTCTGTTTTTATGGAGGTGCACATTGAGGGTTCTATAACTTTTTAACTGGATGTCAGCACATGGAATTTTTATTACAGCACTCAATAGTGGAGCAGGTTGGCTATTATATGTGTGTGAGGGGGGCTGTGTACCTGACAAAGGATACCTGCTCTTTAAGTGCTATCAGAAGATAAGCCAAGGGGAAGGTAAAATTGAATAATTGTGATGGGGCATTATTTGTGCCAGTCTGAATTATGGAATGCAAGTGAGTCAAGAACACTGGTTTTATTTTACGAAAACCCAAAAATGTACCATTAATAAAATGTGACAGCCTTTCAAACCATTAAATACCAGCAACATCCACCTCATCCTCATCAAACTGGAAGCTGCCCTCTCAGTCATCAAGGCCAGAATTGTGCCCAGTAGGGAATTCTTTGTCCATGATTGCATCCTTAACTTCAATGGTCAGACATTTGATGCTGCCACCAGGACAGTCTTCTTCTCCAACATCATCAGTATAACCGTCAATGAGATGGGGCATGAACACAGATGTGGTAGTTCGAGGTGGGATGTAACTTTCATTAATTTTTTATGAATGTCAGCATGCTGACACAGCGAGAACTTGGTACGATGGTCAATAACTATTACCCCCACAAAACTGAAAACCCTTTCCACACTTACACTGGAGGGTGGGCCGGTCAGGTACTTCAGTGCTACTGAAGTCAGACCTGACCATTCACTCACCTTTCCACTCCAGTACAGCAGTGGATTGTCAGTTACTGATAGATGCCCTTTTTCAGACAAATATGAGTCAACCATTCTCTGTGCTGCATGCAGTCCTTTTGTTGACTCATCCTCCTGTTCACCAGATTCATCGATG
Source organism: Neoceratodus forsteri (assembly GCA_016271365.2). Classification (NCBI taxonomy): domain Eukaryota; kingdom Metazoa; phylum Chordata; order Ceratodontiformes; family Ceratodontidae; genus Neoceratodus; species Neoceratodus forsteri. Next base: position 1,843,502,832 of record CM057449.1, read on the forward strand.
TCACAGATTCCCCCTTGGGACAAGGCACCCAAAGTGGGTTAATGGCAACCAGTTTTGCTGACATCCCACCTGGACCTGCAGCCACCTTACTGGATGTGCCTAGTAGTAGTCCGCAGTGACCTTCAGCCTTATCATGCTGTGGTTTGCTGAACTTGCCACGTAACTTCTGTGCCCCATGAACCAATCACACCAGTTGTCCACTGAGATTGGTAACCTGTTCAGGCCCTCCCTTCCTCCAGTAAGGATGCAATTCCACTTTTGTATCGTGGGTCCAGCATTCTTGCTTTTCTGAATTCCGCACTTTGCAGAATACTTGTGCTGTGGCGATTGAGGTCCAATACTGTTAGCATGTGTTTAAGCACTGCACTGCTTGAACAATCTCCAGAAACATCAAAGCTACACTGCAGATTTGGTAAAGTCTCCCTTAGCACCCACAGCAGTGGAATGGCTTGGCTTATGGAGGCAGTGTCGCCACTCACTCCCTGTGTGGCATGTTCAAAGGGACTCAAAATTGATATCACTGAGTCCATGAGGTGCCACTGTTCTGTTATCATAGGCATCGAGGCCCCAGAAGTGTCATGGCTAGTGAGCATGACTAGGTATTCTGAGATAGCTTTGTACTGTTCATACAACCTCTCTGCCATGAAAATAGTCAAGTTCCAGCATGTGACAACTTCCAGCTTGAGGGGGTGTTGAGGGAGGCTGTTTTGAATCTACAGCTGCAGAAGTTGGTCATGGGCCTTTCCAGAGCATGAAAAGTGGGCACAGATGCAGCATGCAACTGTCAACATTTCCTTGATGTCAGGGTGTTGCAGAAATTCCTGGACCATGAGATTTAAACAGTAGGCCATGCATGGAACCCAAACAAAGCCACTATTGATGATACATTTCACAATGTTTGAGCCATTGTCACTGGCTATAAAGCCAGCTTTCAGGGATGGGGGTTCAGCCATTCATCAGTTTCGGTCAGTAGCAAGTCAAGCATGTGTTCACCAGTGTGGGAACTGGCCACACTAAGCACTGCAAGCATTGCATGCTGTCGAATTCCAGGAAGGTTGCTACCATGACAGTCTGCCTTATAACACTGATTTCCAATACCACCAGCACAGACAACCCCCAGTACCTGTGCCCAATGTGCAGTAATACACAAATATGAACTGCCTGCCATTTTGCCACGTCTGTATATTCATACCTAAGTGGATAAATGGTGATGAGGAATGTTGGAAGGCATGTCTTACACACTATGTCACAGTACTGGATGACTCTGGGACAGCACTGGTGGAAAAGTATGTCCTGGAAGGGACTTTCCATTTGGAATAGGTACATGCCACAAAATGGCAGAATCTGGAATTCTCCACAAAGGAGAAGGGCAACAGATCAGTTGCCAGCATTTCCACTACAGCAGCATTCAGTGCGTGTGACACCACGTGATTGGGTGGGTGTTTCATGTTCTGGGCAAAAAGACATCAACACGAACAGAGTTGTTACCCATTTTGCACACCGTGTGCCAAATGGTTGTGCTCTGCAAACAGCCATGGGTGTAGTGCTTTTGCCATGTGATGAAGAGGGGTGCACAGTTGACACTGAGAAGTCCACAAATGATGTTATTTTACCTGTTTTAAGCACAGGGGTTGATGCTGGACTAGAAATACAGCTGCATAGACCATCACCACTGCTGCTACACTGACCACCACTTCACCACAATTCAAAATCATCATCCTCCTCATGTCTGTAGTAATCCTCAGCTGTTACTTTAAGTTTTCACAGGTCTCTGATGCTGCAGATTGGACACCAGTTTTTTAGACAATGACACGAGGTATGTACTACTACATGACTTCTGTTGCTGGCCACACTTGGGCTCTACTGGCCTATCACTGTCTATGATGACTACTACTACTGGGTCATCATCATAAACAGAAACTGCCATATCACAACTTTGAAGAGGAGGTGATTTGACACCAATAGACTGAGACTGTTTACACACAGTCGCCTTTAATTTCTTTTTCTCAGGCTCCCAACTGGGGTCACTAAAATCATCATCATTTTCCTCATCTGCATCCACAATGTCAGCTTGGATGCTGTCCTGTGAAGAACAAGTACCAATCACAGCATCCTCATAATCATACAATATTGTTTCTCCCAACATTTGAAAGGTTGGATGGCACAGGTATGACGTCATCAACAGCATTGGAAACATAAGAGTGTGATGACTCTTCGCCAGCATCTGAATCATGTTCAACCAATGTGTGGATGGGGATGGGGATGTCGGGGAGTGTGACATCTACTACAGTCTGACTCATGGTCACCTTTAGACTCCACAATATTTGGAAAAATGGTCAACTTGTTGCCATTGGCAGTGGTTGAACATGGGGCAATACTCATGCCATCAGCAAATTCACTACTACCAGCGGGGTCAACAGCACCTCCAACCATGATTGAAGCTACTGATTGTGCTGTGAAAAACATAGTCAGAGAAATCCCTTTACTGGCATCAACTATGCACATCTGCTACATACTACTACTGCGTGCATGGCCACTCTTGCCACTGGCAGCAGTTCCATGGCCAGAAGCATCTTTGCATGCACGTCTCTTTACAGGCATTTTTTGGGATTACACAGACAATTCACAACAAACTGAGATTTCTAAAATTTGTGGTGGATGGGAAGCCAAAAAACAACTGTGGCTTACAGATGCTGATTTGGCAGTAAATAGATGCAAACGCACAGACACAGATTGCACATGGAGATAGAAACATAGACTTTGATGGCAGATAAGGACCGCTTGGCCCATCTAGTCTGCCCATTTCCTTACCTACAGGATAGGCCGCAGATCCTAGTTAACCAACAGCCTATTTCTTCCTACCCCCCACAAGAATTGTCTTATGTCTGTCCCATGCATTCTTGAATTCTCCCACAGTTTTAGACCCCACAACCTCCTCAGGAAGGCTGTTCCATGCATCCACTACCCTATCTGTGAAATAATACTTCCTCACATTGCCCCTGAACCGCCTCCTTCTATCTTTAAATTGTGTCCCCTTGTTCTTGCAAGTCTCCTTTTCTGAAAGATGCTACCCTCTTGGACTTTGTTGATTCCACTGAGGTACTTAAAAGTTTCTATCATGTCCCCCCTCTCCCTTCTTTCCTCAAGGGTATACATATTAAGCTCCTTTAGTCTCTCCTCATACAGCTTCTGTTGCAGACCCTGCACCATTTTAGTTGCCCTCCTCTGGACCGCCTCTATCCTGTCTATGTCCTTGGAGATGGGGTCTCCAGAACTGGACCCAGTACTCAGATGGGGTCTCACCACCTGTCTGTACAGAGGGATAACAACTTCCTGTTTTCTGCTGCTGATGCCTCTCCCTATACATCCCAGTATACCCCCAGCCCTCCTTACTGCCTTCTCACATTGCTTGCTAACCTTAAGGTCATCTGATATGATTACCCCCAGGTCCCTTTCCTTTTGTTGTTGTTACTACCTCCACACCCATTGTGTATTCTTCCTCTGGGTTCTTGTTTCCAGGTGCATTATTTTGCACTTCTTTGCATTGAATCCCAGCTGCCATACTTGACCATTCTTCCAACCTTGCTAAGTCCCTTTTCATCCTTTCCACGCCTCCTTGTGTATCAACCCTGTTGCAGATCTTTGTGTCATCTGCAAAGGCATGCTTTTCCTTCCAGTCCCTCTGCAATGTCACTGATGAAGACATTAAAAGGACTGGACCCAATACTGAACTCCCGCGGGTACCCACTAGTAACCTCTTCTTCTCACAGTGGACTCCATTTACAATTACCTTCTGTGTCCTGTTGTGCAGCCAATGTTTTACCCAGGCTACCACCCTGGGACCCACTCCCAGGCTGGTTAATTTGACTATTAATCTTTTGTGTGGGACTGTGTCAAATGCCTTGCTAAAGTCTAGGTAGGCCATGTCCACAGCCCCTCCCTGGTCTACTACTTTGGTCACGCAGTCAAAGAAATCTATTAGATTCGTCTGATATGACCTTCCCGCTGTGAACCCATGCTGCCTTGGGTCCTGTGCTCCACTGGTCTCTAGGTACTCAACTATTCTTTCCTTCAGAAGTGACTCCATCACTTTCCCTACCACAGAGGTCAGACTGACAGGTCTGTAGTTTCCTGCCTCTGTCTTGTCCCACTTTGTGAAGGGAATCACATCCTTTCCTCCAGTCCTCGGTACCACACCATCCTCCCATAATTTATTAAAAGAGTAGCCAGTGGTTTCACTAGTTCCTCCTTAATTCTATTCGAATTCTGGGGTGAATTCCATCAGGACCCATAGCTTTGTCCACCTTCAGTTTTAGGAGTTCTTGCAGAACCTTTCTTCTGTGAAAGGACTGGGATCGACCCTCATCAAGAGTGCTCTGTTAATTGGATTAGGCACTTCCCCCTCCTCTTTTGTGAATACTGAGCAGAAATATTCGTTCAGTATCCCTGCTTTTTCACTGTCCCCCTCTGCCCACCCACCGTTCATTCTATTCAGCCTCACTATCCCTCCCTTTGTCTTTCTACACTCGCTGATGTACCTATAAAAGGTTTTATCTCCCTTCTTAACTGAGTTGGCTATCTTTTCCTCAGTTTGGGCCTTTGCGATTCTGACTTCCCTCCCCGCTTCCTTCTGCCTTAACTGGTACAGCTGTCTGTCCTGCTCCTTCTGTGTTTCCTTATACTTCCGGAATGCTATCTTTTTCTTTCTGACTTTCATAGCCACCTCTTTTGAGAACCTTAGTGGCTTTTTCTTTCATTTTGATTTGTTTATTTGCTTCACACAAAGGCTTTTTGCCTCTGTGATGGCGGTTTTGATGATTCCCCATTGTGGCTCCACACCTCCTTCTAGCCTGTTTGCTAGTGCTTTTCTGAGGCACTCTCCCATCTTGCCAAACCCCCGTTTGAGAGTACGAGGTCTCAGATTGCTCCCTCACGAGTGGGTTCCGAAACTAGCTGTCTAATGCCTGCCACCTGTAGGGCATCAAGAATGGCCCTGCTCTTGGATGTGGCTGCAGCAAATGTGCTCCAGTTAACATCTGGCATATTCATGTCTCCTATCAACAGTATCTCCCCTTTCTCTGCCTTTCTAAGAATGCCTTCTATCATATCCTTGTCCATTCCCTTCCCCTGACATGGGGGTCTGTACACAACCCCTGTGCGGATTGTGGTGCCCTTTCCAGTCTCCAAGGTGACCCACAGTGCCTCCTCTCCTCCCTGTTAACTCTTTTGTTCAATTGCTTTTATCCCTTCCTTTACATAGAGAGCTACTCCTCTCCCTCTTCTCCCCTGCCTGTCTCTCCTGTAGGTTATGTACCCTGGTATGTTAACATCCCAGTCATGGTTCTCTGTGTACCATGTTTCTGTGACTGCTATGATATCCAGGCATCCCTCTTTCATCAAGGCCATCAGCTCAGGGAGCTTGTTGCCCAGACTACAGGCATTGGTACTCATTACCCTCCATTTCCTGATGGCCTTACTCCCTTTTGCCCCATCCCTGTCCTTCTTGCCTTTGTCACTTTCTCCATTTACCCCTGCCCTTCTCCCTATCGACACCTCTATGTTGGTGTTTGCCGCACTTACTACCATGATTATTTGGGGAGGCTAGGATTTCCCTGCTCCTTTACAGTGCCTCCCCCTTGACTAGTTTAAAAGCTTGCCAATGAAGCATTTAAACCTATCACCTAGGATCCTGGTTCCCCTCCCAGACAGATGTAGTCCATCATGCCAGTATAGGCTTGCATCACTCCAAGTGGACCCCCAGTCCCCAATGAAGCCAAATCCCTGAGCTCCACACCAGTTTTTCAACCACTGATTGAATCCCATGGTGCGGAACACCCTAGCCTCTCCTATGCCATAGATGGGCAGCATCTCTGAGAAGGTTACCATGCGTGCTACTTGACTAAGGCCCCTCCCCAATTCCACAAACTCTTCCTGAACTTCTAATCCCTTTCTTAGCCAGGTCATTTATCCCTAGGTGGACAATGACATCCAGCTCCCTCCCCTGTGCAGTTGCTCCGGCAAACCTGAGGATTCGCTCTCTGTCCCTCCAAGCCATGGTGCCAGGCAGGCACCTTACATCCCTATCCCCTTCATCCCCCAGTTCTACCTTCCTAGCAATGGAGTCCCCCACCAGGAGTTGTTTCCTTCCCATGCAGGGTCCCCTGCCACCCTCCTGTAGGTCTCTTTTGTGGAGGTTCCCTGCATCCTCCTTGGTCTCCACTGCGGGTGCCACCATAGAGGAACCACACTTTGCCAGAATGTCATAGGAATTGTGGAGAGGTACAACTGGATGGATGCCTCTGTTCCACCACCCTCACCCTCTCTGAACCCACCTGTGGTCCAACCGCCCTCTTCTTGGCAACCTCTGAGGCAACGGCAGTGGCACTGGTGGTCCCTGGATGGAAGAGGAGGTCCCACAAATCCTGTCCAACTCAGCCTGGAGATGAGCAACCTCCTCCCTCAGCCCAGAGAGGTGACTGCAGATGGGACAACACCACATCCTCCAGAACATCTCCCGGAAGACTGCTGCTCCACAGCCACTGCACTTCACCACTCCAATCATGTCTTATTTCTGGCCCCTTAACTGTTTGCAACTTGGCTCTTTCCTCTGTTTTTTTTTCTCTCTCTTGCTTTCTGCCTGTGTGCCCTTTAAGCTCCTGATTGTCCTGTTCTGAGACAAGAATATCCTATATTTCTCAGTAGACCACTTACATGCTCAGAGGCAGACCTCCAGCAGCTAGAGAGGGCCGGAGAGCTACTCTTGCCCTTCTAGGATTGTGGGTCTTTGGTGGTTCTGTGATCACTCACTTCCTGCTCCCAAACAGGAAGTTCCTGTTGTCAGTCAAATCCTGAGCCTATAAAAATTGAACTAGCTTTGGGTGGAAAGGAGTGCAATATAGTCCCAGTAGAGAAGTTCAGTCACACAGCAGTCCTTTCTCCTGGTGTCGTCTGCCAAGCTATGCACCTGCACAGGCACAAAAACACCTGAACCAGTGTTCACATAAATCAAAAACTTGAAAAATAAATTACACCTATTGCCTGTTGGAGTTGGCGGGAGAGGCGCGCTGCAGAAGCAGTTCAATGTCTAAATAGAAGGAAGCAATAAAAAATACAGCAGACAGATAACTGATTCAAAGTGCGGTGATTACTTCGTGGCACAATAACATGTGTCTGACTTGATAGTACTCACACACACACACTACAGTGAGGTAATATGCAGAAAATTTAGCAGTGTAGTACACTATATAACCAAATCTTTTAAACAGAATGAAAATATGCACTGCACCACAACAAACAGAAATTAATTATCAAAAATTACTTCAAGCATTACTGTGTGTACATAAACACGCAAATACTGATACACACTAGTACAAAACAGAAAGACTGTCTTTCTCATGTGAATCTCACTCCACCACGGATACACCCCTCCTCCGAAACACACTTCAACAGTGTCCGTCAGTACTCAGGCTGAATGTTCTAAATTAACATTCAAAAGGCACACAAAAACAATCAACACTTGATGATCTAAGTACAGGAAAGTTTCCTACAGTCGATGTACTAAATCTGGACCAAAATAATTGGATTAAAAGTTATTTTTTAAAGCATTTTCAATGTTTTGATTCTCAGAGCTCTGACAGCAAATTGTCTCCAGTTTTCCACTACACACACTGCACAGAACTGAGGCTGTGCAAGACAATATAAGGCCCATGTGACCTACCGTCCCATGAATCAATGCAAAATTCGTCTCACATAGCAATAAAAAGGCGAAGCAATTCGAAGCCCATTCAGATCAATGGCAATTCACATTAAAAGGGGATGGCAGTAAACCAAGGTGAAGTGACGTGAAGTCCATTGAAACAATGCACTTTGTGTTCCTAATTTTGAGACAGAATTAATTCGCTTTGCATTGCATAGTACTACGCAGATTGTGGGACAATACGTGAAGTGCTCTGTGTAGCAAAGCGGGAGCACTTTGCCCACGTCTAATTGGTATACCCCCCTTTTGAGGTACAAAAATGGGCATCATGACATCATCCCTATGATAATGTTGACTGTAATGTTATCTAGTTGATTCTTATGTACAGTAGGTCATGGATTTTCTTATATACTAATAAATCAAAAAAAAAAAAAGAAGAACGGTTTGATTAAATGCTGACTGCTTAGAATAATTAATAAAATTTGAACCAACATTATATTTGTAACTTAAAGTTCATTGGGTTTTATCAATAATAACAAACAAGACATACAGGCATACCTTATTTTCTTTGCAAATAAAGTAAGGAAGGATAAAAGAGCAGTTAATGGATAGAGCAAGTAGATAACCTGAACTGCCAGAAAGAAAACACAAATGCAACAAGCTGTATTTCTAAAAGGTAGCAGATTGCTGGGGCAGTGTTGGTATTTTTTCTCTTGCCCCCGCCCCGTCCAAAACACTGCACTGATTGTGTGATTTTGCTGATTTAGGTATTGCTGTCTTCCAGCAAGGGAGCTTGGATATCCATCTCCCCTGGGTCATGTGTGAATCAGTTGGCTGGGGGTCATTCTTCCAGGGCCTTACTGCTTTACTGAAGTCTCACATCTTGACTCAGTAGAGGAAACTGAAGTGTAGAACAGTGACTGAATCACAGACCTGCAAAACCAGATGATTCCCTGGTTTCAAATCCTGCAAAAATGACTGGCTCACTGCGCAAGTAACATGAACTCCTTCATGCTCCATTCCCCCTCCAGATGGACAAATGGATAGCCCTTGCCCCACTGTTAATGAGATGGAACATCTTCACTGGGAAATCCTGGGTAAATAAACTTAAATAAAATACAGAGATGGTCAAAAGAAGCATTGGTTCACTCAAAGAGCAGTGGGGATGTGTAATAGTCTTCCAAGAAAGGTAACAGAGTCAGAATCACCATATTTGTTTAAGACTAACTTAGAAGAATAGAGAATGGAACTGATCTCTGGTGTTATAACTGTTGTGAACACATACAAAAGATGGCACGCTTGAGAGCTGTTGAAAAATGTTTTCACTTATTATGTGCAAAATTAGATCAGCGGGATTGGGGTGTGGCTTGGAGCCAATTGAGAATGACAGCTTAATCCTGAGAGCTCTATCTACCCTACTATTGATTTGGAATATCATTGTCAAATCTGCCTCTGAACCTCTGCAAAGTGCATAACTTTAAAGGGCTTAACTCACCGAATCCAAAAAGGTGATTATTGACTCAGGGGTCCTTGTAAAACTGGAGATCCCTGCTGTTCATCTTCTCCATGAGGGTAAGGCCTGGGGACAGGACAAATCTTTGGCATGGCAGTGGCAGCTCTCCAGATGGAAAACCCCAATCTAAGAGAAATAAGGGGCATGTTTACTGAAGTGATCACGAAAATGAACAAACTAGAGCTTGCAGCACAAAGGAATGCCTCTGACATTATGGATCTATCCCAGTGCACCAATGTCACGGAACAGTGTCTAGCAGACAATGAAGAAATAATACACCACATGTACGCTAAGCTCTGTGACCAGGACAAAATACTGCACCTGTTATGGAGCCACATGGAGAATTTGGAGAACTGCAGCCACCAGAATAATCTCCAGTTGATTGGTTTTCCAGAGGGCTGCGAGGGACTGGATATTATTGCATTTTGCAACAGGAGCTGCCAAACATACTGGGCTGGCATGGAACTGGCCTGCTGGAAATTCTGTCCCCGAGGAAGCATGCATGAAACTGGTCCGGCCTTGTATGGAGAGGGGTAGCACCTACTCAGTATGTTGCTTGTTTTGTGTTTCAATTGTGCACTATTTTTTGCAATAAACAGCAAACCTTGGATTACTTTGGTGGATGGTGGCCTTATTTCTCATAATTGTAGATTATTTTGGTGAGAGGCACATCAGCGAGTGGAGCTGGTCTTCATGCTTTCCTGCTGGAAATTGACCAGGCCCATAGATCTCTAGCCCTAATGCCGGCATCAGGGAACAGGCCACACCTGATCCTGGTATGGTTCCTCCATTTCAGGGACCAGGAATCCATTCTCATGGGGACCAGATCTAAAGGTACTGTACTTTGACCTGGAAAGGAGAGACTATTCAAATATTTGCAGATTTCTCCCAAGAGCTATTGGCCCGCAGAAGGGCTTTCACACTCTCCCGAAGAACCTGCTCTGAAATAGACCTAGAGTACTCCCTCCGGTACCCTGCAATGCTGAGGGTCCTGATCAATGGGAACCCCAGGCTTTTTGACACTCCACAAGCAGCTGAACAGTTTCTGGCAGCATATGCTCCTAAACCTAACTGGGGCAAGATGGGAGATCCCCCACAAATGGTCCTGGTCACAGAGACAACCTGCCTGCATGGACTGTGCATCCCAGGAGACCTATGTGCCTGCCCAACCTCTGAAGCTGGCAAAACAACCCACCAAGCACCACACAAAGGAGGAGGCATGGGTTCCAACACCTAAATCCCAGCACTGCAACCAATGGAGAGACTTCCTGATGGCACCCACCTGGATAAAATCCCCCAGGCTCCAGTCGCAGAGCCAAAGTCGCAGCCAGGACTCCGTGGAGTCCACTGAGTTTACTGACTACCCACCCAGGTCCAACAGGTTCCACACTCTCAGAGACTTACTGGATGAGAGCCAACTAGATGGGGCACTTCTGGCAGCATGTCCTGATTCCAAAAACAGCAGAGAAATTAATTCAAAGCTCCCTGTTTCATGGGCTGAAGCGACCGCAGAGGAGGAGATGGGAGATGGTGGGTATGATCAGATGAAAGCCTGTGGTGCACAGCAACAGATGCATCTTCTCCCTCAGCAGGCATAGAACTCTTCCAGAAATAATGATGACTGAAGGGTTTGAGTAGAGGTCACTCACCTCCACATACCTGGACTTCTGTTGCTGAGGGCTGATGAAACTGCAGGTACAGGGGTAAGTGGGGAGGTAGTCATTTGAGGAAAGGCCATTTTTAGGCTGACCCCCCCCACCCAGCAATTTGGTGCCTACCTAGGTATAGGCGCCGCCATCTTGTGCTACAGCAAGATAGCCTTGCTTCAGCTTAAAGTTACAGTACCCCGTTCATGGGTACTATCATAAAGTTGTGTTTTTACTTAACCAGCTTGTTTGGGAGGGCCAGCCCGGATCAATATTTGTTCAATCAGTACAGTTCCCTGGGGTCCCAGCAGGGCATGCATCAGCTACCTGTGGCTTGCATAAAGATGGGGGTGCATGAGGGCCACAATGGCAGTCTCTCGAGTGTGATACATTGGGGAAGAGCTCAGTAAGCCAGCACATATACTTCCATGTCCTTTAGGCTGGCAAGCAGCCCCAATCACTTGGTAGCAAGGATCCCTCATCCACCTAATGGATATACTAAGTTATCTGGAAAATCAGTATCCTGACACTCAGGATACTGAGTCCAGATGCCCCAAATCCACATACCTGATGGCACCACTTGCCAAATGTAATGCCGAGCAACATGGCAACATATGCTGTGTGTTACAATGCTGGGGGGGTGCACCCCCTGCACTCTTTCCATGTAGGGGGCTCCCACCCCTGTAATTCAAAATATCTAACTCCAAAGAGAAGCGGACCCAAGAGTAAAATGTTAAGTAGTACGGGGTGCAGTGTGTAAAATGATGTGACCCAGACCAGAACCCTGGTCATACACAACACGCTGGCTGTCCTACCAGTGGTTTACCCCTGCACACTACTGGGGCAGCTCAGGCAGCAGCCCCATCCAGCCAACCTTTCCCATAGTGCAAAAGGGGTAAGGTAGCATTCCATCACATCTGCTACCTTACCCTGTTGGAAGGAATACTGCTGGGTTAACTACCATCGGAATGTCCCATCTATAGGTCAAAGCTGACTGGGGTACTGGATGTTGGGACAGTGAGCTTCAGGATAATGTAAATATAACCACCTAATACCAGTTGTACCATACAGCCTGGGCACCTTGCCTCAGGAAAGTTTTTAACTCTTCTAAGTAATCTTGCTAACTTTAAGATGTAGACTCTAAATGGGGGAGGGCAGAGAACAAGACACAGAGGGTAGAAAGCAATAGGGATTGCTGCTGATTACTAAACCGAGAGAGTAGAACAACACCACCAGTGACTGACACCTGCATCTAGGCTTCCTAGAAGCCAATGGGGAAGGTGTCTGTTGGTCTTTATTCAAAGGGAGAGGGGGGATCCAAACCCACCAATCTGGGTGACTTCCTTCATCTAGAAACTGCGAGCAGTATGGATGCATAATGCTCATTCATTATACTATGTACTATATTGTCACTCTGGTAATGGGAAACCTGATGTCTCCTAAAAGGATGGGCAGGGAATCAGTAATACAGGGAATGGGGGAAGGGGTAAGATGGGGAACAAGGGGCCCCAGCCTGATGGGGCACAGAGGTTCAACAATTCTATTAATATATAAAAGCACAGATGGAGGTTAACATGGTTTCTTGGAACGTTAGGGGTCTCAATTCTCCCATTAAGAGAAAAAAGTACTCCTGCAACTTAAGAGAATGAACACCCAAACAATGTTCCTGCAGAATACTAAGCTGTCCTCCAGGGGGACCATCAAATTGCGACAAGGATAGTTGGGGTAGAATTGCATAGCACAGCCCCATCACACAACAGAGGTATCTATCCTATTTCACAAGGACCTAGGATGGAAAGTGGGCAGATACAGGACTAAGAAGGGAGATGACTGATGTTGGAACTGACCACCCTCCAAGGGCCTCTGGTCCTTCTCAATCTATACATTCCCAGCCAGGATGAGCTTGACTTTGTTCACCATGTTAACCAAAGTATATAGCAGTTTAATCTGAACAAGTGCCAGGTGATTGTGGGCAGGGATTTTAACCTTACCCTAGATCACACATTAGATAGAAGCCAGGATAATGAGGAACCCCACAGACTGGCAGTCCAAGCCACTCACAGACTGATGGATGAGCACTCACTAATGGATGCCAGGCCCACTAAACACCCTGGGGTCAGAGACTACACCTGCTTCTTAGCCATCCATGGCTCATCAAGCAGGATAGATATGTGGCTTTTATCCAGCTAGGCGTATGAGATGGTGGCCAAAGTGCATATGCATCAGATTCATCAGATTATAATCTCCAACCATGTGCTGCTGGAACTGCGCTTGAACTGGGGCACTAGGGAACCCAAGATCTCATCCTGGACACTAAACATTCTTCTACTAGAGGTTGTTAAATTCCAGGAGTGGCTCAAGGCAGAGGTCCAAGATTACTAGTACAACAATGATAACAGAGAGGCCTCTGGCTCTACACTATAGGAGGACAGTAAGAGACAGAATTATTGCCTTTGCCTCGACTAGGAAGAAACAAAGGCTGGCCAAACAGGCCAACCTGGAATACTCCCTTGCAGCATTGGAAACTCAGTATAAGAGCTTCCCGAACAGAGACCAACCCAAAGCTCTGTTAGCTCAACTCATCAGTACCAGAGTGCAATTGAACTCACACCTGACCAGACAGGTGGAGTTCAATATACATACAAACATGTGAAGAAGCCAGCAGAAGAAGGCCATTTGGTCTATCAAGTCTGCTTGTATTGCAGGGTCCACAGTTTGAGCTACTGTCCCTGTCCTCCCTCCCCACTCCTCCCATCCTTCTTACCCATGCTTTTTACCTTCCTCCATGCTTATCCCAGCCTCTCTTAAAGCTGCACACTGTCTTCAAGGAGATAACTTCTTCAGGCAGCAGTGCATTCCAAGTATCCACCACCCTCTCTGCAAAGAAGTGCTTCCTGACCTCCCTCCTAAACCTCCCACCCTCCAGTTAAGACTGTGCCTCCTCATGTTATGGTTGCCACTCAACTTAAAGAGACTCTCCTTATCAACCTTATTTATCCCTTTCAAGTACTTGAAGGTCTCAATCATGTCTCCTCTCTCTCTCTCTCTCTCTCCTGTCTTCCAGGAAGTACATGTTCAGTGCCTCAACCTCTCCTTGTATGCCTTCCCTGCTGACTGGCTGTCATCTTTGTAGCCCTCCTCTGAACCTTCTCCAGCAGGTTAATGTCCTTTTTGAGGTGTGGGCAACAGTACTGAACTCCATTCTCTAGATGTGGCCTTACCAGTGACCTGTACAAGGGCAGTACAACCTCCTCTCTCCTACTACTGATCCCCATAGCTATGCATCCCAGCATCTTGTTTGCCTTTGCTGCTGCTTTCTTGTATTGTGTGGAGTGCTTCAGGTCACTAATGACCATCACTCCCAGGTTCTTCTCCTCCTCTGATGCAGATACCCGGACTCCACCCAGGTAGTACTCTGTCCTGGGATTCTTGACTCCAATATGCATAACTTTGCATTTCTTAGCATTGAAGCCAAGCTGCCAGATCCTGGACCACCTCCCCAGCTTTTCCAGATCTTGCTGTAGGTCCTGTATCCCTTCAGCTGTGTCCACTCTCCTACAGAGCTTAGTGTCATCCACAAATAGGCACATTTTGCCCTTACTGCCATCCCCAATGTCATTGATGAACACATATATGGAGGATCAAACTGTTGGCCTACCACCTGAAAAGCAGACAGGCAGCCAGAAATATCCTGTTCCTTGCAGACAAACATGGACACCCCCACATACTCACCACTGGGCATCAACAAGATTATGGTGAGCTTCTATGAGACCCTGTACTCATCCCCTTCCCCACCTGAGAGGATAGGATTGAGAATTTTCTAAATGGTCTCCCGATACCCCACCTGGGGGGCCACACTGTCAGCCAAGCTGGATGAGCTCCTGTCAGAAACTGAAATAACCTCAGCCATCAAATCCATGAACCCGAGGAAATCCCCAAGCAAGGATGGGCTCCTATAGACTTCTGCCAAATTGCAGGACTAGGAGTATGGCAGTACCTGCTCAGAACCTTTACGCACTTTATGAAGGCAGGGACCTTTCCACTGACACTTAGGCTGTTATTACAGTGCTCCCTAAGAAGGGTAAAAACCCATTGACCCCCGGAAGCTATTGACCGAGCTCCCTCATAAATGCCGACACCAACATTCTGGCAAAGGTTCTAGCAGGGCGTGTGGAAATGTTACTCCCAGGACTGATACATCCAGCACATGCTGGTTTTGTCAAAGGGAGACTAGGGTCTGATCACCATAGAACTCTGGCTATGCTCATGCACCTGATGAATGATTCCTTGTCCCCAGCAGTGGCTTTAGCGATAGACTTTGAAAAGACTTTGACAGTGTTGAATGGCCGTACCTGATGCACGCCTTCGAATAGATGGGAGTGGGAGACAATTTTAAGGTATGGGTGCAGCTGCTGTATACATCTCCCATGGAACTGGTCCTTACAAATAGGATGATATCCCCCTCATTCCACCTGCATAGGGGTACCCTTCAGGGCTGTCCCTTATTCCCCTGTTATTTGTTCTTGTGATTGAGCCACTGGCTATTGCCAATAGGGAAGCCAAGAGTGTACCTGCGGTCCAAGTAGTAGGAAACAACACCTTTAAAACCTTTCTGTATGCTGATGATCTGTTGATCACCATGGTCCTCTGGTACCAGAACCAGTGTACTGACACACTCTTCCAGTCATACAGGAGATCCTATGATTCCTGGAAAGATTCAGCTCAGTCTCTGGACTCAAGGTCAGTCAGACTAAAACTGAGATACTCTGCCTAAATGCAGCCGGCAATAGCCAGAATTTCACTTCACTGGGTCTGAAATGGTCCCCCAAGGGAATAAAATATATTGGGGTGGTCATTCATCCAAATCCAATAATGCAGAACAAGGCTAATGTTGGAACCCTGCTATCCAATATCAGGGAATACTTAGACAGGTGGAAGCCATTGAATCCATCCTTGGCTGGGAAAATTGACTCCATTAAGCTCATGCTGGCATTCAAAGTCCTATATCTCCTGGCCCACACCCTAATGGAAATACCCCAGAAATGGTTCCAGAAGGTAGATGTATTGATAGGAGGGTACTTATGGGAAGGAAGCCCTCCCCGCTTCAGCCGACAGAAACTACAGCAGAGGGGGGTCTGCCCTGATTTCAGGGATACCACCTGACATTTACCACTGCTCAAACTGTAAAATGGTTCACTTATCACAATACTGCCTCACCTATTTGGCTAGGTCTAGAGTCAAAGGTCATAGGTTCCCCATCCCCAGCCACAGTACTATACTCAAGCAGGCAGGCAGTGCAGAAATACCCACCCCCCTCAAGGCCTGAAAGAAAATACATACAACCTTACAAACTACTTCAACCCCCGGGGTGCATTTGCCACTCTGGGTGAACCCAACAGTGCCTATAGCTAGATCCACCATTCATTGGAGGTTATGGGAGGCCCAAGGCGTAAGGACAGTCAATGACCTGCTGCTTCCAGGCACCAATGTGGTGGATACCTTTCAGGCCCTTAAAGAGAGATACCACCTACCCTAACACCACTTCAGGAGATATCTCCAGATTAGGGATGCAGTTAAGAAACTGATGCCATCAGCTGTGCCGTATAGCCTTGAGAGGGTCATATCCCCACTTACGGGCATGGCTACAGCTCAGTAAGGGAAGGGCTAGTAGGAGCTACCAGGCCATAAGGGAGGTCCAACTTGATTCTTCCAAACAGGTCAAGACCCTCTGGGAACATGAATTAGGAATCCAGATTTCTGACAGGCAATGGGTTCATTGCTGGTTCAGGACACACCAAGGATGCAGGGATGGGAGGTCACACTTGAACATGAACAAAACTCTGCACAGATGGTACTACATCCCTACTAAACTTAAACAACTGGGCTTGACAATGGCAGACACCTCCTGGAGATGTGGCCTTCCAGGGGCAAATCTATTTCACATTCTCTGGTCCTGTCCCCAAATCCAGCAGTTCTGGGACAAGGTTGTAGACATGGCACAGGACATCCTTCCCAGATCTCATATAGATCCCCCTCTGCTCCTTCTAGGCTGCACCCTGAAATCACTCACAAGACTGCCCCAGGGGGCCCTGTGGCTCACTGCACTGGGAGTTGCAGCTAAACGGCTAATCCTCATGAGGTGGTGCACTGTTGAATGCCCTTCCCTGACTGAACTGCTGGGATTCCTGGCCCAAGTGGCCACCTATGACAGGCTGTTTAGCTTTGCACAAGGGACAATGACCAAGTACAAACAAATATGGGGCCCATTTCTAGCCTTGGCATGCTGCCACATATCTCAATAAAGCCCCATCCCCATATAACCTCCTTTTCTTCCAGGCAGCCCACTAGGTGTAGTCACTCATGCTTAACCAGGATCACACTAGAGATGTTCTAATTATGGCTAATGAATGACAGCAGTGTATAGAGTGCATGTTATACTGTATTCAAGAGGAAGTTGTAGTTAAGTTGGTATGTAATTCTTTGTTTGTGTCGACCCTACCTGTAGGGTCTGGGCTTCCTTCTGTACAATTGTAAGATGATTGTTGTATGTTTTCCAAAATAATAAACATTTTTAACTTTAAGATCAGAGGGAATGGCAGGGAAGTCACATATGAATCACCCTTCCTTTGTATGGGACTTGCTTGACAAAGCACTGATTACATTTTTCACAGAATATAGTCAGTGAAAACATTTTTGAACAACGCTTGAGTGCACCATCTTTTGTATGTATTTTGTACCTTTCAGATATATTCTACTCAATGGCAGCAGATTTAATGTCATGCGTTCATCATTCAGCGTGTCATTGCCACTGTAACTATTGAAAAATGGAGAATGGTCCTGCAGGCCTGTTTAGTCTGATTTTGTCTCTGAATCTTATTTATAAAATGTGCAATGAAAATCCTGTAACCTTGTTGGTCGCATGTCATCACATGATCATTGATTATTTTGTGGCAACTGCACACCTCACCTGAACAATATGTTATAACAAATAAAAGTTCATCTTATAAGTGGGATAAGACACTCCAGTGTCTGCCATAGTAAAGAATATAATGCACTTTCTTGGGTGGTTTCAGCACTCGGCTACACTTTGTGCTAAAGAACCACCCAAGGCATGCATTATTCCCTTATAATCACACACGCTGTCATGTGTTATCCCTTACGTACTCACATCCTCATGAATACCACTATGCAAAATAAATACTGGTGAACATGAGGACTCTAATGCCTAGCTAAGTAATGAAAAACCTAACAGCCATCCACACAGGCATATCTTTAGTCCCAGTCCCACTCTCATGTGCCCAGCCTTGTCTGTACAGGAACTGATTGATGGAAAGGTTGAAGACTCCTGACACCAGGTGCCATCTCAGCATCAGAAGCATTACCCTGCAGAAGGACACACTCCATTGGCTACTATTCTGATGCAATTGCCTGATGCTGTGGCTCCTCAGCTCCACCAGCAAGATGATGCTGGCCACTGTGGCCTGTGGTGCTGGACTTTGGTCTTACCCAGTTTGCATCAGGACAGGGAGCTGGAAGGTAGGAGGCATCACAGGCAGATGGGTGCCTGCAAATAAAACAAAATCAACAGAATCCACTGCACTACCCCTCCCCCATAGCTGCTTAAAACAGCCTACAATTCTTTTAATGTGTTTGCTTTCTTACCCACTTTTTTCTCGTGCCATGATTTTCAAATCAGGGTTCTTGATATCAGATATCAACTAAGTTGTTAATTAAGCCTAGCCAGCGATGACAGAATGAACCCCATGGTTAGGTATCTACTCTAACACTGTAATTTTTATCTTGCTCATTTGAAATGGAATAATCAGTGCTTCTCTTATTTATGTGAGACTCCTCTTCAGCTTTCCAATGTTCTCTTTTGCACATAGAGAGCAGGCATGCAGAGACTCGAAGGTGGTATGTGGGAAACTTGCTGATAGAGCAGGACACACCTCTCACAAATAAATGAATTAGAATGAAGCAAGCTCTACCACTGCTCAGTCACCAAGTTTAAATTACATGTCTTATAAATGCCTGCATTTTCTAGGGGTGCTAATGGTGTGTGACTCATATCAGAAAATCAGAGGACTCCAGCCCCCCCCCCCCAAAACTAAAATTCACATGCAAGATAAAGCAGAATGGATGGAAGGCTCTGGTCCTGGTGGGATCCAGTGGCAACTTGGGTGGGACAGTGGGAATAGGGTAGGCAGGTGCTAGAAACAGGAAAAAAAAGAGCAGGAAAAAGCAATGATAAAAAAAGAAAAAAATGGGAGGGGGGCAGTAGTGCAATGGCAGTGCCTCCTGCTGCCACCTGGAAAGTGGATTAGTGAATGACCTCACAATCCCATGCTGCAGCTAACTAGATAGGGGTTGGGCAGGTTGTGGAGGTGAGGCTCTTGGTTCCCAGGAAGTGTGCAACCCACCAGGCATTTGCACACCCCCAGCTGGTTAACCACAATTACAGGAAAAGTGCAGTCACAGCAGCCCCCAACCGATGATTGTCAAGGGAAGCAAAAAGGTGGGGGGTCTGCACTGCATAGACGAGGATAGCTATGTAACACCTGTCAGTGCAGTGCACTGGGAAAACAAATTACTTTGTGAATGTACTTCAGTTCACAATCACTATTTCAATCATTCAGATGGCAGCTGGCTGATGAAGTAAGAGGAGGGCTGTGCCAGTCACTGTCTGTCTTTTTTTATTTGGGGTAATATTGGGGTGGAGGATTGGGTTGTTAGTGGTCTAGTGCAGGGGTTATACTACTTGGCATTGGGGTGGTGAAAGAGAGAAGAATGGGTGCTAGTGGGTAGGGGGAAGAGAAATAACTTTTTTTAAATTTAATTTACAAGACACCGGTGTTGGGGAACCAGTGTCAGAATGGAGGCTCCTTGTCAATGGTGGGGGTACCACTGGATGACAGGAATACAGGTACAGGGGGTAGGGTGTGGGAGGAGGTTCCACTGGACACCAAAGATAGTTGGGCATGGGGTAGGGTGTGGGGGGGGGAGGACACTGACACTGTGATATCTGAGGTGATGGTCTAAGGGCAGGATGGCACTGGTACATGTATTTTCCTTAGATGGCCTTATGGTGTTATGCAGATACTAAGATAAATGCCCTGACGCCTGCCTGTCTCAGTCATTAGTAGCTTGCATTTGCTCTACCCATTTTATAAGTCTTATACAATTATTTCCAGCTTTATTGTGCATTTTTTGTGGGGTTTAACAAGGTTCATGCCTAACTTCTTTTTGCACTGGTTAAGCTGGAAAAGTGGTACCAAATTTGCATTGGCTTCCCCCAATTATTGCTTGGGCAAAATAACTCCCTCTTCCTGTTTTTTTCTAATTACATAGTAACACAGAAATTTGTTGGCAGATAAGGACCTTTGGCCCACCTAGCCTGCCCCAATACCTCCAATAACTGTGCTTTTTTACCCAGTATCTCCAATAACTATGATCTTGAGTGTCCAGTAGTACCCTCTTCCCATACCCCTAATTTCTACCTGTTATCAAGTGGCATCCATTTCCTCTCCCCATCATTTCCCTCTTGTGTCTAGCCTCACTGACTGATGCACCTGGTTTCCAACAGCAGCCATAGCCTGCCACCATCAAGAGTGAGTGAGCA
Organism: Neoceratodus forsteri; assembly: GCA_016271365.2. Classification (NCBI taxonomy): domain Eukaryota; kingdom Metazoa; phylum Chordata; order Ceratodontiformes; family Ceratodontidae; genus Neoceratodus; species Neoceratodus forsteri. Next base: position 1,843,523,306 of record CM057449.1, read on the forward strand.
ATGCAGCTAAACAAAAACTAAACTAATGCCCTCTCCCCTACTATCTCCACACCCATGGCAGCAATCTCAGGCCTCCCACCCTCCTTTCTCATGTCCCTTAGTCAGCAGCTTACTCAAACTCAATAAATGTTGACAACATTAGACTAAAGTCCTGAATGCAGTGTGCAACTGATCCAGTTTTGGCAGTCTCACCATTTGCTAGCCTGAATGCCGACAGCATCTTCCAGGAGTGCATTGCAATATTGTGCAAGGAAGAGATTTGGGCCTGGCAGGCATGGAAACTATTAAGATAGGATCTGTGATGTGTTGCTTTCAGGACATTTTTCTAATATTTAACAACTTGTAAGCAAGTTGCTGAATAAGGGGATGTGGGTGGGGAGGGTGGTGGGGCTGAGATGGGTGGAAGCCTGAGGAGTTTTTATTTTTTGTTTCACACAGGCCCAAATGGGAAAATTTGGGTAGTTGCACTGACCAAAGGCACTTTGTGCTATGCCCCAGGGCAATAAATTAACATTAAGACTGACCCTGTTAACTAGTTACCAGGTGCACCCTGGGAAGAGGGGTTATGGGAAGGATTACACAGTAAAGCACCAGCCTTGGGTACCATGAAGTCTAGGCAGGTATTTGTTCACTCTTTCATAATATGCCATCTTTTGCTGCACTACTGTAGTTTAAAAGCATTCTCAGTTTTTGAATATTTAGTTTAAAAGTGCAAAATAATAGCACATTTTGAGGGATTTGTGTAACCAGGAGGTAAAACCAGCTTATTATGTGGATGTGCCACTATGCAAAATAAGAATCGCTTTCATAGGTATGTATGATACCCTTCATATTATGAAGGTGGTGCTGGATAATGGGCAGATGGGGGGCTAAGCCACCAATGGCATGCCCTGCTGGGTCCACATAGTAATAGGCTTGTGGAAGTCATCAGGCAGATGGCAGAGCAGAATGGATGTTCTTTGATCTTTTTCTGCCTGTGACTGTTTTCTGTGTTCATTCAGCTAACTTAATTTGATATACAAGCTTTGAGGCATTTAGTGTCTCTTCAAATGGTATAAAATAAGATAATTGGGGTTAACAACCTGATATCTTTCATTTACCTAATAAAGCTATCATATAAAAAATACATTTTTCTAATATTTATTTCAGTTTTATTGACTTGGAAAGGATGACTAGGACATTCAGTCTTATTCAGCGGGGGTGGGGGTGGGGGGCCAAATGTCATAGTGAATCTGGTTAAGCTGTTAGTGGTATTTCAGTGAATGGGGGAAAATTGGCCCACACACTGGTGGAATTCTCCTACTTGTTTTGAGAAGTGCCATAAGGATCTTTAACTTCTACCTTAACAACTACAAAAACAGGTGCAGGCAGTTCCTCTGTTTAACGTCTATAGTTGTTCCAATGGCCCTTGTTGTGTTTTTCAGCTGTTTACATTTGAGGCCAATCACCTGTGACTGCAGGGCTAAGTTGATAGGAGATTATTCAACGTGTACTACAGGACCTAACTGGTTTCACTCTTATTGGAGCTCTTCAGTTGTAGGTTATGGCATAAAGTACAGATCAGTGCAATAGTTTTAAAGTATAAACAGAAGGAGTCATAGCTTGGACCAGTACAGTATGGCAATACTTTAACAAGCATTTGTCAATGCCGAAAGTTTGCTTGCTGGTATTAGCATTGGAAATTCAGGAGTTAGACAGATGCAGAATAGGAATGGCAGTGAAGTACTGAACTTCACGCCAACCCCACCTCTGTCCTGTAGAGATGGACCTCTGCTCAGGAACAGTGTCACTGTGATTTCCGTAATGTGTCCTGAACACTGATTTCCCACAGCAACCATGCTATTCTGCGTCGGAAGTGCAAAAACACATTTTGGCCAGGATGTGAAAAATGACAGCTGTACTGTTCGTAAGGAGGTGTGGGAAAATGCCAATGCTGAAAATCTGGAGTGAAAATATTACAAATTTGCAAAGTTACGAGCGTGTGTGGAAACTGTGTAATGCACATTCATAACACACTCATTTTATAGACTTTCATCACAAAATTATCAACATAGGCATTTTAGGACCTCTGCTCATGAACAGTGTCACTGTGATTTTCTTAATGTGTCCCGAACGCTGATTTCCCACAACGACCACGCTATTCTGCGCCAGAAGTGCAAAAACACATTTCGGCCAGGATGTGAAAAATGACAGCTGTACTGTTCATAAGGAGGTGCAGAAAAATAGCAATGTTGAAAATCTGAAGTGAAAATATTGCAAATACGCAAAGTTACAAGCGTGCGTGGAAACTGCGCAATGCACTCTCACAACACATTCATTTTATGGACTTTCATCACAAAATTTTCAACATAGGCATTTTAGGACCTTTGCTCATGAACAGTGTCACTGTGATTTTCTTAATGTGTCCTGAATGCTGATTTCTCATAGCGACTGCGCTATTCTGTGCCAGAAGTGTGAAAGCACATTTTGGCCAGGATGTGAAAAATTACAGCTGTACTGTTCATAAGGAGGTGTTGAAAAATGGCAATGCTGAAAATCTGGAGTGAAAATATTGCAAATTTGCAAAGCTATGAGCATGCGTAGCAACTGCGCAAAAGTACGCTGGTAAAACAGTCATTTATTTGGAATTTTTCACCAGATTTGCAATATAGACTTTTTGAGAGCCCACCTCATGAACACTGGCACTGTCATTTTGTTAATCGGTCCCAAAAGGTGATTCTTTGCAGTGACCATGAAATCATTTTTCTGGACTGAATAACACCATGACAGTGGCTGAATTCATAAGTAGGGGTCCCAATAACCCCATGTTGAAAATTTGGTGCCAAGATTCCCAAAAATGCCTGAGATATGCAACAAGGTTGAAAAAAACCCTATTTATGCCATTATACAGCTTACCGGCATTTCTTCAGTTTGTGGTCGACTTTGAAGAGTGCAGACGTGTTCCCGGTCCACCAAAGATAATTGCTCTGTACTTCAGGGTAGTATTGGGTGAGGGGTGTGGGGAGAGCAGGGTGGGCGTGGGTTTCGGAGGCCACCGGGTCGACGGACCGTTTTCTGTTTTACGGTACAACGGAAAAAAAAACTAAACATTGCAGGACTTTTTTAACAGGGACATTTGGCATGCTGGGCTGGACTCACTGTGCCACCTGACTGTTTTTTTAGGGTGTTTATCGGGATTGGGCACCCCATCGCACATATGAGGGGGGCAAGAGCCAGGGGATTGGGTACTTCTCTCGGCAAAAACAAAGTTTTTGGGATATTATGCCAATGAGGAGTGGGCTCCTATTGGCAAATGAAACTGAGAAGGAGGGACTGAAGCCGACGGAATTGGGGCCCCGATCTGCAAACAAACACTGTTTTGAGGGGCTCATGCTGCCGAGGGGGATTGGACACCCCCTCAGGGGAGTGGGCACCCCCTCGGCAGTGGGGGATGGTAATATTGTTTGTGAACATGGTGGCAGCTCGACGCCATGTTCAAAAACAATATTATCCTTGGTAACGTTACACCCTACAATGACGGGTCACTCTCTCATTGCAGCGGAATGGCTGTTGCTGCAATGACGAGGTGGCCCTGATTGCTGCAGTGAAAACATTACAAGTTGGTGGCACTTTTGGAAGCCAGTGTCATCAGCACACTGTAGCTCCATTGGTCCACTAGTGCCAAGCCCCCAAATGCACTGCCTCATTTGGCTGCCACAGTGCCGCGCATCCACAACCCGTTTCTCTCCTAAGCTGCCACATAATGTTTCTTGCTCATGCGCGCAAGCAAACATAAAAAGTAAAGCCAGGAGAAGATCCAGAATTTCAGTCAATCATTATTGAAGAGCATTTCTGACAGGGAGTCTTCTGTTTTCCTGGATGGTTGCAATGCAGATACTCTGCCTTGTGAGGTCTGTCCATCAAAAACAATTAAGTCATAAAATGCATACATGGGACATATGATCCAGCAAACATTTTTGGAAATGTGCTTGAGGTAGTAGCAGCCAATATCTATAGACTCCTGGCCACATTTACTGCAACAGGATCCAGCAAAAAAAAAAAATATATATATTTTAAAGGTGCTTGAAATAACTTTTGCAGCCTGACATCTATAGACTCATGGCCATTTCTACCGACACAGGATCCAGCTAAACATGCTTATGAATGTGCTGGAGATACAGCTCACCATCTATAGACTTCCGGTCATTTTTACTGCCACAGGATCAAGCAAAAACATTTTTGGAAAGTGTCCTTGAGATAACTTTTGCAGTCTGTCATCTATAGTCTCCTGGCCATTTTTATTGCCACAGTATTTCCTAATCAGTGAACAAATTTTAATAATGATATTTTAAAATTCTCTTCACTTTTTATAGGGTTTGCAGAAATTATGGATACCTGGACATTTTTCCTAAATAAAAACAAGAGGCAACTGGAAGATGAGATGCCTGAACATCCTGCCCCAGTGAACAAACTTCCAAGAAGTGAGGAAACTGTACAGTCAAACCAGAGTAAAAGTGAGACACCAGAGTCACAGCAAAATGAGGTAAACCTCTTTAATGACACATAAATCTCAGATGACTCTGAGATGTTCTCCAGTGGCACATAAACCCTCTCCAGTGATGCAGAGATTATCTCAAGTGATGCAGGGATCTCTCATAACACAGAAATCTCCAGAGACACACAGAACTCCAGTGGCACAGAGATTTCAGAGATGTGAACTGTGGAACAGTACAAAGTGTGGAAGAGTCACAAATCCATGGCTAATTTCAAAGAAAGGATATCTGTGATGCAGTGTGTGTACAGATGTAGGGGCATTGCTTGACAAATCCTTTGTTGTACACTGAGAACCTGCCTGGATAAAGGCTACAATCTCAGCAAAGAACAGTAAAGCACTGAGGAAACAAATATATGAGCATTGTGATGCCAAGGCAACTGTAACTATGGTTACAGATATGTGCAAAGAAGTAAGGAGTCTCTTCTATCATGTATCCTTGATATAAATGCTAAGTTGTGTACAGAGACTAAATGTTCCTTCAGAACAGCATACTTAATTGCCAAATAAAAGACCTTCCCTTTTCAACTCAGGTGGCTCTTTTGCAGTTACAAGAGCTGAATGGAACATAAGTTGGAAATATTCATTAGTCTCATCCATGGGTGTAGACAGGCATACTCACTGTACAGATTTGTGTACAGTTTTGCTGTGTGCCTGTCACAAACCATATGCCTTTCTGTTAACATTTTCATTCTAATTTGTAATATTTGGGTTGGTGTAGACCACTGAGGAGTGTCTCTGTTTAAACTTCTGTTGTTTAGAAGACAGATACATGTATAATCTCTTTAGAGATTAGAGGAATCACTTGACAACAATCTGACTTGTCTGGAAGTGGGTGCCATTTGGAAAGGATGTGTACATTTTTTAATGGGGGGGTGTAACTGTTGGAGATTGTGTACAAAATGGAAATTTCTTGCTACACCCCTGGTCTCATCATAGCTTCTACAATATCATGGAACTCATAGCCAATGAGATGGAGAAAAGACTGGTAGCACATTTGTGCTTTGTAGATTTTCTTTCATTACTACTGGATGAGAGTACATATCTTTGACAATGTTGTGATCATCCTTTATTGTTGCACGGATACTAGAGGTGGAAATGCAGACAACATGTTTCTTAGCTTACTTGAAGCAAATAAAGGCACCACTGCACAAGCTATTCAGGATACCCTGTTTTAATATTTGAAATCCAGAAAGCTGTCTGAGGAACTTTTGGCCAAAGAAAATAATTGGACTGGCACAGACTGTGCTTCAATAATGACAGGTAGCAAAAGTGGACTATGTACTGTAATGAAAGAAAAATTCCCCATGGTTCATTCTATTTACTGTCTTGCCCACAGACTAGAACTAGCAGTTGGCAATACTGTGGCTGAAGTTGGAGAGATCAATCACTTTGAAATATTCGTTGGAAAGCTATACAGTTTATTCAGGCAATAGTCAAAAAACAAGCGAGAGATAGCTTCTATTTCACAGGAAGCTTCTGCAAACTGTTGAAAATTAGCCCAGTTTTCAGTACGCAATAAAAGAAGTTCTAAGGTCATACAAGGCATTATACTATTACTTTACATTTGCTTCAAAGAACTGAGACAAATCATCAACTGAAGGTGCAAAATTTCTTGGGCCAAAGACACATCGTGGAAGCACTGGATTTGTTTTGGATTTTGCTGCAATGAACTATGCCCTGAGATAACTATCTGACTTGTCACATATACTACAAACCCATTATCTGTCAAGTTATGAAGCAATGGAGCATGTGAAGAACACCCATCTTGTACTAAAACTATGAAGGCTACTGATGGACAAAGTATCCATGAAGCCAAATTACAGATGTGTGATGAGAATGTGTTTAATGGCATTCAGCTGCAGCCTACATTACCAAAGATTAATCAACAGCACTTTCACTAGTCCTTGTAAACAACTTGACAGCCAGATTCACTGATTCAGACTCTATTAAACTAACAAAGGAAAGGTTGTCACATTTGGGCCTTCATGCACTGGAAAGAAGAACAACTAAGGGAGCCTTACTGTGCCTCTGTAACATCCATAACAACACAGAACTAATGGGTCATCTCACTCTGCTACAGAAACAGGATAGTTATACATCAAGAGGACACAATAAAGAGTTAAAGATGATGTACTTTAAAAGTAACATAAGAAAGAAATAATGTAGAGTTTGGTGAATGTTTGGAACAGCCTACCAATGGATATGTAGTTTTATTTATTTATTTATTGAAGGAATCTGAATTACAACCTTTGTGTCACGGACTCCTTTGCAAAAGCTCCACATCAGATATACATACATTACAAGAAATGACAAGATATACAATAATAAATATACAGAGAACACACCAGAATGCATACATTGCAAGTATAGAAACAGTATATGCAATAAGAGGCATATAGTGAAGACAAGTTACAGTTCAAGGTTGGAACGGACCAACCCATGTCAAATCATTATAAGTCCAACATGTACAATAACAATATACAGAAATCAAAAGGTTATAGTCACAGGCAAAGGGGAGAAGGACTAAGCACAGTCACAATTGGAGTGAGAGAGGATTTCAGCACAGAGTAGAGTTTTAAATGGGCCTAGTCGCTGTTCCAGGGTGATGGCCAATGGCATTTCATTCAACCAGAGGGGGGCCCTGTAGTAAAAGAAGCATTGGCCCAGAGAGGTCCTGCAGTGGGCTACAGAGAGGGGGGCTAGCAAGGAGCTATGTGTAGACTGTGGCTGAGTGGAGGGCTGAACAAGGTGGCGGAGACCTGGGGAGGGAGGTGTTTAGGAAGAGCTTTCTAGCAAGGAGACAGGTCTGGTACCTGAGTCTGCCTTTAAAGTTAAACCAGCTGGTGCATCTATAGAGCTCACAGGTGTGTGTCCAGCGGTTGCATCCAGTGACTAACCAGCAGGCTTTATTTAGGGAGATCATGATTTGATGCAGGGCAGTGGGGTCAGCCATGCCATAGATAACAATCCCGTAGTCAATAAGAGACAGCACCGATGATGTCACAGCAAGACCTAGGGCATCACATGGCAGACACCCCCTGTGCCTATATAGGATACCTAGTCTGGAATTGAGAGCTGAGCTCAGCAGATTGATGTAATCGAGGTACGTGAGAGAGGAGTCAAGGGTGATGCCCAGGTATTTAAAGGTGGGCATAAGGACGGGGGGGAGGGCCTTGGAAATTAATAATGTTGAGGGAGAAATTTTTAAGCTTTTTTGTCTGTGAGTGAAAAGCATGACCTTGGTCTTTTTGTAATTCAGGACAAGACGGTGTTCTGAGAGCCAGGCCTTTGCTTCAGAAAAGGAGCGTTGCAGGGAGGATTGAAGGGAGTGGGAGTTTGAGTGGCTGTCAAATGTAACTGCATAATTGATGTACAGAAGCATTTATCCTGAGCAGGCCTTTGGGAGAGTATTCAAGTACATACTAAACAGGAGGGGGCCCATTATTGAGCCTTGGGGGACTTCCAAAAGTATCGGTTTACTGGCCAAGAGTGTGACGTTTAACTTGAACCTCTAGGTTCTGTCACTGAGGTAGCTTTTAAACCACGCGGTAGTGTCCAGGGACAGGCCCTTGCAAAGCAGGGATTGGATTAGGAGTGAGTGGCTGACAGAGTTGAATGCCTTGGTTAAGTCAATATAGGCAGATCCAACTACTGTAGGTGCCCTCTATCAAGGGCTTTGCTTATAAAAGTGGTGTATTCAAGAAGGACAGTTGTAGTACTCAGGCCCTTCCTGATACCATGCTGTTCAGGGCAGAGAAGGTCATATTTAGTGAGACAGTCTGAGAGTTGATCTGACGCTATTTTTTCTAGTGCCTTGGGGGGGGGAGAATGGAGATGGGGCAGTAGTTGCCCAGGGCGGTGCAGTCTGCATGTTTTATTATTGGGGTGATGACAGCTGCTTTCCAGCGTGACGGGAATTGTCTGTGACAGAGGGACTGGTTTAGAATGTCAGTGAGCGGAGAGATAATGGAGTCTAATGTGAGAATGACTAGTTTTAGATTCAGTGAGTTGCTACTAAAGCATGTTTTCCTGAGGGCTTTGGTTAAATATGGTCTTGCCTCTAGAGGGGTGATTGTTCAGAGCCTGAAAGCTGGGGTGTACACTTTAAAGGGTGGGCTGGTGGGCAGGTCTGGGGCCAGGTCGAAGAAGTTAAGGGGATGGACACCACTAAGATCAGAAAATGCAGTGTTGAGGGTATCAGCAATCAACAGGTGGTCCTGGGAGAGTGAGCCATTTACTAGCAGCTGGGTGGGGGGGGCAGATTTTCTGTTCAGTTCTTTAATGTTGTTCCAAAATTTGTGCCCAGAGCCCCAGGAAGAGGAGAGTGTCTCCTGTTAGTGGGTAGCTTTGGATTTCTGAATTTCCCATGTACGTTTGTTCCTAAGTTCCCTATCGAGTTACCAGTCATGCAGTTTGCCCGATTAATTAGCTTTATGCCATTGATTGCCACGTTGCTTCATGAGGTCAAATAGGGCATAGGAGAGCCAGGGGGTCCTGACTTTTGACTTTATGTTTGGAGACTGGATCATAGCAGTCACAAGTGGAGTTCAATGTGGAGATAAAGTAATCCAGGTCACTGTCAGTAGACTGTGCGGTGCTGATGGGGGTCTAGTCACATTGTAGTAGGTGTTGTTTGAAGTGTGAGAGAGAGATTCCTTTTTTAGGTGGCGCATAAAGGTATATTTGGGTGGCCACTTTGGGATTTTTATTGAGGACCATCTGCAGAGGACTGGCGAGTGGTTGTGCAGTGCATCTGGAAGTACTGAGACCTCAGATATGCAGGTGGACCGATTCGTGAATATGAGGTCAATGAGTGTGGAGGTGCCAGTTTTATGGTTTAGCCTCATGGGGGACTGGATGACTTGGGTGAGATCCAGTGCCATGACAGTGTCCTTGTATGGGGCAGAGGAGGTTGCTAGCCAGTTGATGTTGTAATCACCCAGGGCAATGATTTCACAGGAGGTGGGCAGGTGGGCTGGGCAGCTCATTACTGAGTCAAATGCTGACCTTTGGTGCTGGGAGGGTATAAACTGTAACTATGTGTAGGGCTTTGCCAGATGTGTCAGGTTGCAGTTTCATAGTGAGAACCGGTGCACCATGGGACAGAGTGGGAGCACCAGGGAATAGCGAGGCCTGAAGGGAATCTCTATAGTAAAGAGCACAGCCCCCACCCTTCTTAGCTAGCCTCTCAGCTCTGAAGATAGAGTACACAGGAATATGGACAGCTGAGTCCGGGGTATCAGGATAAAGCCAGGTCTCTGTAACTGCAAGGATGTCCAGGGAGATCGTGCCATCTGGCCCTGAAGGACATTGAGCTGTTTTTGAAGGCTACAGATGTTGACAGTGGCTAAAAGAAGTCCATTTGACGACCCATAGGAAGAGATGAGAGAGGGGGGTGGGCCTGGGTTTGGGTGCACATAGCCTGATAGGAGAAGGAGTAGGAGGGTGTGACGGAAGAGAGTGAGTCTAATTAGCTTGACTTTTATGTTAGGGTTATGTGGCCGGGTACAGGGTTTGCAGGCAGCCACAGGTGTTGGTAGGGTGGAGATATGCATAGCCACTAAGAGGGCTAATGAGGTATGCTGGGTTAGGTTCTGGGAGAGGAACATGTTGGGGTATGGAAAGTGTGCAGAGCATTGCTGGTAGTGCTCCTCCTGGTGGCATAATGTTGGGTACCTGCCTGGCTGACAGGCAGATGACTTGGGGGAGGTGAGGGAGTAAGGAGCACTAGGAGCACATCAAAGATTAGAGGGAGGGGCCTGGTGGAATACAATGCAAAAGAGGGATGAGAACCACAAGAGGGCAGTGTGCCCAGAGGCCATAGGACTCAAGAGCTACCAAGGTATCCTCTTATGTGATCCCAGGTCAGATAGAATAGCAGTAGGATTGGTGCCTACGATGCTCAGGGTGCAGGGTTTAAGTCTGGGGAGGGGAGCAAGTGGGAAATTAAGAGGAAGGGGCCAGAAAGTGTTAACTGTACCTGTGTGGGGGAGAAACAGAAAAAAAGAAATATGAGGCTAGAGGGAGGGAGGAAGCTCAGGACCGAGACCTAGAGGCCAGAAAAGATAACCTGCTAATGAGGAAGTTGGCACTTAGTCATGTGACCAGATGAGGTAATACATTGAGAGTAGCGCGCGTGAACCTCTAAAAGTTCTACCAGGTAGAACCCAGTAGAATCGGGTTCTACCAGGTGGAACTGGGTTCTACCATTTATAATCAAGTTCTACCAAGTAAAACCAGGTTCTACATGGTATAACAAAGTTCTATAATATATAACGTAAAAAAAAATTACATGGTTCTACTTAATTAAGAAATCTACAGAAGTATTGTTTTTTGTTTGGGAAAGTACATGTAGTACTAAGAAAGGTATAAATGAGGTTAAGTATTGCAAAGCTTTGGTGCATAGGATTCTGTCTCAGTACTCGAAAGCTTTGCAAAACTTACCATTCTTAAAGTTAGAATCTTAGTATTACATGTATATTCCCAAACATGCAAAATAAAATATGTGGATTTTTTTTATAGTTAGGTAGAACCAGGTGGAATGTGCTTATGTATTATAGAACCACCTGGTTACCCAGCAGATGCTTAAAAATACTAGTGTTGAAACAGATTTAGCAAGCGGTAGAGGTCAGGGATGATATATGACTCATATTATCCCTGACAACTTTAGCTTTTTAAATCTGGTTACAGGCAGCCCAAAGGGTTAACCCCCTGAGCTACACCCTGTTACAATAATTTTAAATCTTCCCCCACTGTTAGACTCAGGTACTAATAGACCCCAGTTCAAAATAACTGGTGCCCATGGTACCTATAGCTTCAGCTGCTTTAGTGCCAAATAAGTACATAGACAGAAGCTTACAGTACAAAATGTATTTAATCCACACAATGTGGTAAAGCAAAATGCCACACTGCCCCAGCGCTTCTGTACCTTACCTTCCTCAGCCCTCCCCCCGAGGAAGGCATGGTGCCAACACGCTGGGGCAGTGTGGCGTTTTCCTTTACCACATTGTGTGAACTAAATTATGTTTCTACTTTAAACTTTTGTCTGTGTAATTATTAGTTTGGGGCTTTCTGTTATTCTGAGTAACTGTCAATGCTAGTAATACATTACCCACCATTGTTTTGTCCTTTCCCTCTAGTACACTCTCCTGCCCTGATCCCTATACCTCCCATAGGTAACTATGTCAATATTACTTCATTTGTCCCACCCTCTCAAACATCTGCTCCTTCCTCATCTTTACTCGGAATAATTGAAAAACCCATAACAGTATACCATCTGCAAACTGAGTTTATGATGCCAGGACATGTGCATGGTTTGGTGTCTAACAATGAAGGGCAAATTGTATTTGTAAGAGGGAATGTCCCGGGGGTTTGGAGGGCTTGGAGTTTCGGACAGGGGCTAGGGTAAGACATGGGATTTTTTTATTGTCATGATAGTCAGTTAGTGCAGTATGTGGGAACAGCATTTTGTAAAATCTATTTTTTTTATTTTCATTTTACAGGTTATGATGAAAACAGTTTCTATCTGATGAATGGTTCCTTCAGATCAAAACATTGAATGTTATTGGGTGCAACACTGAAATTGGGAATTTATTGTAAAGTTGACATTTTACAGCAAAAAAAAAATGTTTTTTAAATTAAATTCCCATCTGGAATTGAACCAGAAGAACAGTTATTTATTTATTTTATTAATGTTTTTGTTTGTTAACAGCCAGTAATAAGTATTCATCGAGTGTGTATTTTGTAATAAAAATCCAATAAAACAAAAGGATGAAGAGCTATGTGACAATGTGTAGTCATTTCTGGTTATTTTAGCTGAACTGCCATATGCAGTGGTCCTTCAGTTTCTGGTGCTAGTCAGATTGGGCCTTAGTGGCACATGAGAACCAGCAGTGGATGTTTGTTTCTGAAATTAATGGAACTCGAGGATGAGGAGGAGACAGGGGGGACTCACCAGTGGAGGAAAGACAGCTAGAAAGGCTAGTGGTTACTACTGGCAACAGAATCCTTCACCGTCATCATTGTCATCAGCGTGGCATGATGCCATCTGTGTGCTGTCAACCTGCATAAATTTAGGACAGTATATGTTTTTGAATTGAGGCAGGTTCATTTTTAAAAAAGTGAGCCTCTCTACATTCTTCGTGGAAAGACATGTTCTTTTGTCATTCACTATTGCCCCAGCAGCACTAAAAAATTCTCTCTGAATATGTGCTGGCAGGTGGGAGCTGAGGTTTTCAGTTGTAATCTCAGTTAAAGAAGGCCAGATCAATTTTTTCTGTTGCCAATAAAGCAATGGTTCATCACCTGCAGTGAGATGTACAGTCTCCTCCATATAATCCTTAACCATTTTTGAAGCAGGGACTTCTAGTACCACTATAGCCAGCTGAGCCTTCCCAGCAGTCTTTATTAGACCAAAGTCTGACAGCATGTCCCACAGTGGTTTGTTCTGTTGTGGTGTAGCAGCAGTTCTGGTTTGTGTTTGATGAGCCAAAACATCAGTAGTGGTGGCAGCAGCAGCAGCAAAAGCAGATTGTGCTCCCCTCCCTCTCCACCAGATTTTGTTCAGAATTTGAATGTTGCCAAAAGGGCACTGATGATGTACTACTTTTCTGAACTATAGGTGCTGACACTTTCTCAATTAACAGTTCATGATAGTGTTCCAGGTCTTTAAAGTCATGTGATTTGAAAAATATCTCAATTGTATCCTTAAACCGAGGGTCCAGAAGTGTGGCCAAAATGTAATGTTCTGCTTTGCACATATTTACAATGCGCTCATCGGCCAGGAATGTTTGTATCATTTTTCCAACAAGTGATGCAGCATTGATGTCATCATTGTCAAAGAACTGTGACTTGAGACACTGCAATCTCATCCTAATGAGTGAAATTAAGGGTAGGATCTGACTTAGTCCGGCACCATCAGAGCTCACCACTCGGGTAGCCTCCTCAAAGGGTTTAAGGATACAACAAAGATTCTCCATCAGATACCACTGATTGGGGCTGATATTCACATCTCCTTTCCCAGTGCCATGTTGGACTGCATACTGATGAATGGCTTTCTGTTGTTCAAGAATTCTCTGCATCATATAGTAAGTGGAATTCCACTGGGTTGGAACTTCCTGTATCATCTGGTGGAGAGGGAGGCTGTTTTCAATCTGAATCTGATGCGCAAACTTTCGGTCTTTCACAGAATGGCTAAAGTGGGTGCACACAGTGTGGGCAGCTGCAATCAAGTTCTGCACATTTCGGTCCTCACTGATAAAGTCTTTTACCACCAAGTTAATAGTGTGTGCAAAGCATGGTATGTGTGTAAACTTAACAAGTCTTACTGCTTTCACAATATTTGAAGCATTGTCAGACACTATAAACCCTGGTTGCAAGGACTTTGGAGTCAGCTGCTCAGCAAACTTTTCTTCAAGGCCCTCCAGAAGATGTTCCGCTTTGTGGTCTTTTTCAAAACCATAAATACATAAAGCTGCCTGCCTTCGAACTGTGAAAGTCCCTTGCTTCTTGCTGCTGCTGCCACCACCAGTGCCACTACATGATGATGATAATGATGATGAGGAGAAGGAGGAAGGAAAGTTTACCCAATGGCCAGTCACAGCCATATAGTCAGTCATCTGACCACTGGTCCACATATCTGTCGTGACATGAACCTTTTTACCCACTGAACCTTTCAGAGCATCAGACACACTTTTCCAAACAGCATCATACAAGTCTGGAATGGCAGCACTGGAGAAATATGTCTGGCTGAGGACCTGATACTTTGGCACAGCAATTTCCATGAGTGCTTTAAAACCTGGGTTAGCCACAAACGAGAATAGGAGCAAGTCAGTGGCTATCATCTCCCCAATTGCCTTTGTCAATCGCCTTGCCTCAGGCCTGTTGAGCTTATATTTCTGTGACCGCTCAAAGCAGTCTTTCAAAGAAATTTGATGCCCGCTATACTTGCTGCTATCACCTGATTTTCTGGGCTGCTTCCCTTGAACCTTTACCACCATGAGGGGTGGATGTTATGACCATGGATGGTATATGACTCTGGTTGGGCTGTGGTGGCGGACTCAGAGGGGTAACGAAATGAAAAATTGAGGATGCTGTGCTTTGACTAGAAGGAAGACTTTCATCATCCTCCACCTCCGCATCAGTTACTTCATCGCCTTGGTAAACCTCCTCAGCTAAGTGCAGAAGTGCAACAACTTGTGTGTGCTCCTTGTTTGCTTTTTTATACTGATAAATGTGAGACTTGTTCATATGTCTTATCATTGTTGATGTTCCCATTCGAGTACCCACTTTACCACAACTTAATTTTGTTTTGCATAATTTGCAAACCACATGGCTGCCAGATGATTTATCTTGTGTGAAAAATTCCCACACAATGGATTTCACAGGTGTTGTTGCACTGTTGCTTGTTGGGAGGATAAGTTCATTACTAGCACTGCCACCACCACAGCCACTACTACTTCCACTATGTCTTTGAGGTCTTTCTATGCCCATCTGCATGTAATTTTGAAGATGCACAACCTCTCTGACTGGTTGAACTGCATCACTTTCTTCCCCACGTGAAGCCTGTCCATCTTCTGTCCTCTGTTGTTACTTTGCATGAGTGGGTGTCTGACTCTCTAAGTTATGCCCCACTATCATTAATGTTTTTTTAGCACCACAGTCATCCTTCCTAGAACTTTTTTGTTCTTTTTCTGCCCCTGTATTCCTCCTCTTCATCCCACTCCCCAGAGCTACTGCTACTTGACATACTTACTGCTGCCTTATCTACTACAAACTTAGGATCTGTTCCATTGATTTCCCCCTCACGCTCATCAGTCTTCTCCTCCTCCTCCTCATCATCATCCACCACTCTGCTTACTAAAACTGGCTGCCGAACTATTATGGCCCTTGTGCTCATCCTCTGAGTACCACGACGGGTTACTCCTGCAATGTCCTGAATTTTCTGTACTGTTGTTACTGTTGCCTGGATTGCCTGAGAAGTGCTGCTGTTTTTTTACCACTCCTGGCTGTGTCGAGTCAAGTACTTTTAGTAAGACACAGGGAAATTTACTCCCAAAGGAAAATACAACACTGCTTGCTGTGTCAAGTCAGGTACTTTAACTAGTAAGACACAGGGATGATTTCTCCCTAACAGGTAAATAAAGCACGGTTGGCTGCGTTGAGTCAAGTATTTTAAGTAGTAAGATAGAGGGATAATTTTTCCCAAACAGATCAATACAGCTGCGTCAAGTCAGGTACTTCAAGTAGTGAAACACAGGGAGATTATTTTCCAGACAGGTAAATACAGCATTACTGGCTGCGTCAAGTCAGGTACTTGAAGTAGCAAAACACAGGGAGATTATTTGCCAGACAGGTAAATACAGTGCTACTGACTGCATCGAGTCAAGTACTTTAAGTAGTAAGACAGAGGGAGATTATTTCCCAGACAGGAAAATACAACACTACTGGCTGTGTCGAGTCAGGTACTTTAAGTAGTAAAACACAGGGAGATTATTTCCCAGACAGGTAAATACAGTACTGCTGGCTGTGCTGAGTCAAGTACTTTATGGAGTAGCAAAACAGAGGGATAATTTTTCCCAGACAGATAAATACAGCACTACTGGCTGCATCAAGTCAGGAACTTTAAGTAGTAAAACACAGGGAGATTATTTCCCAGACAGGTAAATACACCACTACTGGCTGCGTTGAGTCAAGTACTTCAAGTAGTAAAACAAAGGGAGATTATTTCCCAGATAGGTAAAGACATAAGTTGTTAAGATGAAAATCAGATTCAGGTCCAGGCCACACAAAAAAACCCAACATTGACTCTGCCTAGGTTGGTTCAGTTGAACATTTTGCCTTGAGTGCTCATTCCCAGAAAGAAAGCACTAAAATCTGTTTATCTGCCCCAAGAAAGAATAAAAAAGATGCTGCATGTCTAATGCAAAAAAAAAAAAATAATACATCTGTGCTGTGGCAATAATGAATCTGTCTGTCTGAATGCCTGGAGTGGACTCTGTTACCCCTCCCCCACAACACAAACTTCCGTCTGCTACTGCTACTATTTCATTTAATTGCCTTGCTGCAAGTTGCTGTGTTAACTTGTTTAGTTATGTTGGGGTTATCTTATCTCTTTAAAATCAATCCTTCAGGTTTCCAATTTTTTTTTTTTAGTTCAGTTTTCTTCACACACGCTACCAACAGGGTTCATCATGATGAGTGACTACAGTACAGTATGACTGGGGACTGCCACCCATCACACGCTCCTGCTGGTATTTTCCCTTCCCCCTACTGACTCCCAGTCAAATGCCCCCACGCCTCATCTTGTACAGAAAAATAAGAAACATTTTACATCAACTGTTGCATTGCACTGCAGTAGTACCAGCAATATATATATATATATATATTTATATATATTTTTTTAAGGTACAATTGAAGCTTTTCCAGGCTCTCACATGGAGTACAAGACTATGAATGGAGAGAGAGCAGTTCACTGTCTTTCTGCTGCTCGTCTCGTCAACTGCCAGAATCAGAAAATTGGTTCTGTGACTCGACTCTGTCTAGCCAGCCACCCACATGACTGTCTGTTCTCTGCTGGCCAACAGATGGAGTTATCTTGTCAGACACAGCCTTTTGCAGTCAATCACCCACATTCTTACAAACAGTCCAGGTGGGAATAAGGCTGACGTGTGGGGTTGATTGACTGCTGCTGACTGGACTGTCGTCGGTGTCGTCAGGTGATCACTGATGAGGGATCTAGTCTGCACCACCTGACGAGGCACTGTCTACAATATGAAATATGCAAACTTTAGTTCAGCTGGTTCGACCCTGCAATACCCATAAATTTATAAAGTATTGCAGGGGTGAACCGGGAGAACCAAGTTCGCATATTTCATCCATATGTCCGCGGATGGCGGACTAGCGTGAACATTGGGGGTTCAACCATTCAGGCTGAATGGTCGAACCGAACTTGCAACCCTAATTGAAAGTCGGCCTTGGGTGGGAGAGTGGCTGAGGTGGCATGGGTGGGGAGTTGATGCAAAGCATTGACCTTGGGTGGAAGGGTGACTGGAGTGGGTGGGGAGTCGATGTGAAGCATCAACTGGATAACACCCTTTCAGTGGTATCTCTGCAGGTAGGAGAGAGAGAATTACCTTTAGGGCCTGCCCAGCCTTCCACTCCCAATGCTGGCTGTGTATGTACTGGGGGATCCTGACTGAGGTCTAGTGATGGAAGAGAAACAGGGAATTAGCATAGAGTGCCTGAAGTGAGCATGTGTAGCTGTCCTGCTGGGGGGGAAGCCTCACAGTGTCCCAAACAACAAAGTTACAGACATCAGAAACAGTAAGTACAAGGCTGTATATCATGCACTATTGTCAGGATTACTGTGTAAAGTATACAGGCTAAATCACACAGAATGCAGGATTCTAATCTGAGCCCTATAGCCCACAAACAGTTCCAGAACCCACAGATAGCAAGCACAATGCCCTTAGAACCACAGTTAAATTAACACGGTGAAACCACCTCAAATGCAGTGAACTGTACAGTAAACTCCTGTAATAATCTATCACCAGGTGTCCTCTGATTAAAAAACACCCTTCCAGTGGTAACTCTGCAGGTAGGAGAGAGGTGATAACCTTTAGGGCCTGCCCAGCCTTCCACTCCCAATGCTGGCTGTGTGTGTGTACTGGGGGTCCTGTCTGAGGCCTAGTGATGGAAGGAAAACAGGGAATTAGCATAGGGTGCCTGAACTGAGCATGTGCAGCTTTTCTGCTGGGGAGGGGAGGGCCTCACATTGTCCCAAACAACAGAGTTCCAAACATCAGAAACAGTAAGTACAAGGTTGTATATCATGCACTGTTGTGTGGACAGACCATCACACCATAAGATTCAGTTTTGGGGCACCCCCTAATAGGCCTGCCCCTACGGAGATGGTCCAGTATCGCCCTTTAAGGGGAGTAAACCCAGAGGGCCTATTAGCGGTACTGGACCTATCGGCTGTTT
The DNA here is from genome assembly GCA_016271365.2 of Neoceratodus forsteri. Lineage (NCBI taxonomy): Eukaryota > Metazoa > Chordata > Ceratodontiformes > Ceratodontidae > Neoceratodus > Neoceratodus forsteri. The sequence goes on from CM057449.1 coordinate 1,843,541,823, forward strand.
CGGGTGAGAGCATGGGTCTAGGGGACCTTGTTAGTGCCTATAACAAGGCAGTGAGCAGGGCCTTGGACCAAATTGCTCCTGTTCGTGTTCGCCCACTCACTCAGCCCAAAGACTCCATGGTTTGATGAGTCTTTGAAGGAGCTGAGAGAGTGGGCGAGAAGGCTAGAGAAGGGCCTGGCGGAAATCTTGCCTGGATGCTGACAAACTTAGATTGATGGATCATTATGTTATCTATCAATCGGCAATAACCCGTAAGAAGGCAGAATTCCTGTCCAGGGAGATTGCTGCTGCGCGAAACCGACCAGCTCAACTCTTTCGGACTGTTGACAGATTGTGCAATCCACTCTGTCTACAGTCTGGAAGAGATTTTTCACAAATAAAGTGTGATGAGCTTGCTCGATTTTTCGCTGATAAGATTGCCAGCATTAGGTCGGATATCGGCCAGGCTCACTCTTCAAGGGTTTGCAGTGATCGGCGGGGGGAAACAAACACCTGTGTCACCTGGTTTGACTTTGGTAGGCCGGAATTCATGGACATTGTGAGGATTGTCCAGACTGTACGTCCAACCAGCTGTAGTTTGGATCCGGGCCCTACGCCTCTATTATTGGGTTGCATAGATATTATCTGTTCGACCATTGCTGAAATTGTCTGGAAATCTTTGGAGCAGGGGATCTTTCCTGAACCCTCAAAGGAGGCGGTCATTTGACTACTCCTAAAAAAACCTTCATTAATTCTGGACTGCCCAGCTAACTACAGACCTGTCTCTAACCTGCCCTTTTTGGGAAAGGTTATTGAAAAGGTGGTTGCACTGCAACTGGATGACCACCTTACAAATCACAATGTCTATGATACTCTTCAATCAGGATTTAGGAAAAGACATAGTACTGAGACTGCTCTTGTCCGGGTTCTAAATGATCTCCTGATAGCGAGAGATCGAAGGCTCGTACTATTCTAGTCCTTCTTGATCTCTCTGCAGCATTTGACACTATGGACCATGGTGTGCTTTTGGGCAACGCGGTTTTATTGCAGACTGTCTGGTATGGTTCTGCAATGGTTTCAATCTTTTCTCACAGAGGCGGAGACAGAGGTTATCACTGGAATTTATTCCTCTGGCGCTGTCTCTTGCCTGTGGGGTTCCTGAGGGTTCCATTTTGGCACCCATGTTGTTCGCTGTCTATATGCTGCCATTGGGAGACATTATTAGGCAATACAGCTTGGGTTTCACTGCTATGCAGATGATACCCAGCTGTATTTATCACTAGTCCGGACAGGAAGATACAGTCTCTATACTTAACAACTGTCTAGCGAGATCAAGGATTGGATGAGTGCCAGCTGGCTAAGGTTAAACCGGATAAGACTGAGGTGTTGGTGGTGGACCCAGGTCGCCTTGAGGCGGGTTGTAGGGCTGGACTTCCTTCGGGCGTATGGATCGATGGTGCCCAGCTCTCAACCTCAGACCGGGTGCATAACCTGGGCATTATTATTGACTACAGTTTGACCCTGAAATTTCAGGTGTCATCTGCTGTCAAATCTTCCTTCTACCATCTTAGGAATATCGCTCGGGTGAAACACCTTGTTCCTCCGGCTGATCTTCCAACATTGGTCCATGCCTTTGTTACTTCTTGCCTTGATTACTGCAATGCCCTGTACCTAGGGCTACTGGGGGTTGATATCTGCCGCTTGCAGCTAGTGCAGAATGCAGCAGCAAGGCTTTTGACTGGGACATCTATGAGAAGTCATATTACGCCTGTGCTGCGCAAACTGCACTGGCTGCCAGTTCAGTGGCGGATCACCTTTAAGGTCGGGTTACTGACCTATAAAGCCCTACATGAACAGGGACCGTGGTATCTTCAAGATCTCCTTGTTCCCTACTGTCCCTCTTGCTGGCTCCGCTCCGCTGGCGAGGGATTGCTAGAGGTTCCCAGGGTTCTTTTAAAAACATCGGGAGCATGAGCATTTTCTTATGCTGCCCCTACCTGGAATTCTCTACCTAAGTCGGATCTGAAGCTGCCTGACCGTTGAGAGCTTTAAGTTAGAATTAAAAACTTATTTATTTCAAAAGGCATATGGAGAGTGATTTACTGTATTTTATTGTGATTATATTGTTATTGTTGTTGTTTGTGTTATATGTATGTATTTTAATTGTTTTATTTGTATAGCGCTTTGGCATTGAAAAGCGCTTAAAAAATAAATTTTACTTACTTACTTACTACTTTTACTTTACTAGGATTACTGTGTAAAGCATACAGACTAAATCACACAGAATGCAGAATTCTAATCTGAGCCCAATAGACACAAACAGTTCCAGACCCCACAAATAGAAAGCAAAATCCCTTAGAACCCCAGTTAAATTAAGACAGTGAAACCGCCTCAAATGCAGTGAAACTGTACAGAAAGCTCCTGTAATAATCTATCACCAAGTGTCCACTGATTGAAGAACACCCTTCCAGTGGTACCTCTGCAGGTAGGAGAGAGGTGATTACCTTTAGGCCTGCCCAGCTTTCCACTCCCAGTGCTAGCTGTGTGTGTAATGGGGGGTCCTGACTGAGGCCTTTAGGGTCTGCCCAGCCTTCCACTCCCAATGTTGGCTCTGTATTTACAGGGGGGTCCTGACTGAGGCCTTTAGGGCCTGCCCAGCTTTCCACTCCCAATGCTGGCTATGTGTGTACTGGGGATCCTGACTGAGGCCTTTAGGGCCTGCCCAGCCTTCCACTCCCAATGCTGGCTGTGAGTGTACTGAGGGGGTCCTGTTAATAGTAACAAGGCAGAAATCTTTAGGAGGAAACTTAATATATGGATGGAGGATGATTAATTCAGATCATATATTAAATAATTCAGAGATAAACTCAACACGACAAACTGGTGTGCAATCCCCCCAAAAAAGAAGAGAATTGTAATTGCTGGAATCTTTTAAGACCTTAACTCTGGCAGAGAAATAATGACATTCTACCATTTAGTTTAGTTTAGTTTTTAGTTCACATAAAATCCTTTAGGCAAGTACCTGTTTTGAAAGGATTCAGACTTAGGTATACAGACATTTAAGTACAGTACTTACAAAGATTATATATAATAGTGTACAAATTCTGGATTTGGTTACAGGTTTTTAGGCAAATCAAATGCAGTATACAAGAATGCATTGTCAAGAATACAATATGTTGATAGGAAGCATTTACCTATTCCAGAAGCAGTAAATGTGGCCAACAGCTGAATTTAAATGATGCAACTCAGCTGTATAATGTAGGTAATTATATGCTCTAGGGCTGTTCAGTTCAGTTCAGTTTATTGTTTGACAAGTTAAAATTTGCCATTACAGATATTACAATTGTTAAAAACATTCATTACTACAGTAAAAATTATTTGCATAAAGAGTATACAAAAATATAAAAAGCCAAGAAAGTACATCTTTCAGCTAACAATAAATATTATGTTCACATTAGAATAATTCTCTATCACAAATCATTTTACTTGTCTATTCTAATATTCACTATTAGTTGATTGTATAAGATGCATCCCCCTATATGGAGTCATCACACATCAAGATTCTCTGTGTGTAATTTATCCTTAATTATAAGCTTTTGTTTTCTCTCAGTGATTCCACAGAACCTTGCCACTTTTTCTAACAACATCACATTATTAGTTTTTAACAAACAATTTACTTGGTAACTAGGTTCCATGTTCAAATGTGTTAATACATCACTCGATAATAAATCCCTCTTGTAATTATACAGTGGACAAAGAATAATAAGGTGTGTTAGATTGTCATCACCAAAGTTTCAGGCACATACACTCACTTTTGTTTTCTTATAACATTTCCTTAATGTTTGACTATCTACATACCCAAATCTAAATTTAGTAAAGGCCATTCAATTTTTTTTTTTATTTTATTAAGGTATTGTTCCATACCAAAATCTCTTTTCATATTCTTGGCTAACCAATAACCGAGTTTACAATTTTTGGCCAAGTTTATTTCTCTTTGTATGTGAAAGTCCCGTATTCTAAACCTAATCTGTTCCTCTATCATTTTTAATGGTGTCCTGCAACTTTCAGTGAGGCATTCCAGCAATACATATGACTTAGTCAATTTATCAAGGGTATTCATGATAGAAAATATAAAGCCTACTTGGTTATAGGCTAAATAGTCCTCCAGGTTTACTCTAGGCAATCTTTCGCTCTGTGTGTTATACACCTTTAACCAATACAAACAAAGTCTTTGTTCAATATTCTGTTTAATTGAAGTTTGACCTAGTTCTAATCTAGTCAGACTGGAAGATGTTTCCAATGGTAACCCCAATAATCTTTTATAAAAATCTATTCATAGTTACTTCTAAATTATGTATTTTACCAAATCCCCATATCTCAGCCCCATATAGGAGCTGAGTCTTAATTTTTGCAGTTAGGGCACCTAGGGATCCTTTTACTGATTGTTCCCCATACTTATATGAGAATCTTTCAACTGACGGGGTAAATCTTTTAATTTTTTGTGTTAGAGATTTAATATGTTCATGCCACTTTAAATTATATGTAAACACTATCCCTAAATAGCAAAAAAATTTTCACATATTCTATTCTATGATTATTACACTTCCAGGAGCATATTTTCCCCCTGTTCATCATTTGGATATTGTAAACCAAACATTTTGTCTTCTCAAAGTTTATCTCTAAAAATGCTTTTTCAGATCTCTCATACAATTTACTCACACTTCTTTGGATCCCTAGGTAACTAGTTGAAATGAGAACCATGTTATCTGCATATGCCAGGTATGGCAACTGCCTAGATCCCAATCTAGGCATGTGCAGCTTGGGATCGTACAGTTCTTTCAGTAGTCTATTCAAAAATATATTAAACAGGATTGGAGATAGCACACGGCCCTGTCTTAAGCCAAGGTTAGAAGGGAATTTAATAGTATTCTCTCCTTCTTTGTTATATCTCACTGTGGTGTAATTGCCTTCATATGATATTTTCAAAATGTTAATCATTGCTGGATCCATCTCATACTCTTCCAAGACTTCCCCTATCAAAGGCTGCCTTTAAGTCTATAAAGACACAAAACAACCTTTGTTTTTTAACACATATATATATATATATATATATATATATATATATATGTATCAAATGTGCCAATACAAAACATTGGCCTATGGTTGAGTGTGCAGGCATAAAGCCTACCTGTGCTTCATCTATTATGTTCATCCTATTTATCCACATCATTATTCTCATGTGTAAAATCTTTGTGAATAACTTCTGGGATGTGTCCAGCAAGCTTATCAGCCTATAATTACTTAACTCTGCCCTGTCTCCTTTCTTATAAATATGAATAATAATATTATTTTTCCATGTGGATGGCATCTTCCTGGTCTGTAATATATAATTATATACTATTTTCAGAGCTGGAATCCACACATCTGGATCATCTAGTATTATATCCAAAGGGACACCATCTGAGCCAGGGGCCTTTTGTCATTTTGCCACTTGGATAACTGTATTTATCTCATTCTCTGTAATTAGGTCATTTATAGGTGTCCATTCAGCTGAATTATACTTATCTTGTTTTACTTCTGGATCATAAAGGAGCTTTTTATAATAAGATTCCCAAGTGTTGGGATCAATATAGTATTCAGTTACTTCAGGATAATTCTCCCACCCATTTGCAGCCATACACCAGTATTTTTTATTATCTTTTTCCCAAATTGCCTTTTCAAATTCTGCCCACAGGGTTAATTGATAATTATCCTTTTTTAATCTCATTATCTTTTTATATTCTTTCCTCATCCTATTAAGTCTTTGTTTGTTTATCCTATTGGATTCCCTATGTAAGTTCCTTGCCATTTTATTGATCTCCCCTTTATGTATCTTACATTCATTATTATACCACTTACTTCCTTTTTTTTGTTCTGCTTATTGAAACCTTAAGTATTATTGATGAAATGTCACTCATTATTCCTTCAAAGGCCTGTATACATTGCTTAGCATCTTTATTATATGAAATATTAATAATTATGTCCCTTACTCCGTAATCATTTAACATTTGCATTGAGTTATAATCTCTAATAAATCCCACTTAACCCCCCCCTTTAACCCTAATAACCTCTTGTTTATTTTTATCTATAGTATTAATAGTCAGCCATGCATCTATATTGAGCTCCATTGGACTGTTCACCCTCTGCCCTGATCCAGATTCGAAAATCTAGTAGCATATGTATAATGTTTACCGTGCACCAGCAGTGATCAATTATTGATGCCTCCCTGGACCCTAAATAAGTGTATGACCCCTGTTGATCACCTTTAGTTATCCCATTAATAAGTAGGAGATGGTTGTCTTCCATATCCTTTACAAGTTGTTTCCCCCTTTTCATGATCTAATATCTTTTGCCCTTTGTTCCATATTAATTGATACTGGTTCCCGAGCTACACATGCCTGCACTATTTCACTCGAGCGCTCCAGGCTTTGTCCCACCGTGACATTCAGATCGTCCACTAAGATTATTCTGTACTTGGGTTCACTTTGAATATAATTTTCTATTAGCATCACCAACTTCTTCATATCATCCCTAGCTGCATACTTAGAACCCATCAGGGGAAAATATACATTTATAATATATAAAATCTGTTTTTTCGATATCATTCTAACTAGTAAAATATGTTCAGATTCAGTATCTACCTCATTCTGTTCAACTTGGTCTACTATTTTACACCATGTTATAAGTCCCCCTGATAATCTACCATATTTCCTCATGCTTCTGGCCTTCTTATAAAACATTTTATACCCATTTAGGTTGATTTCTGTATTAGCCCATGTTTCTTGTATACAAATGTAGTTAAATTGTTTTAAGTAATCCATGTATAGAGATCACATGTCAACTTTTAGTACTTTTTTTGTAATGTTAAATCCTCATAATATTCAGGGAATATTGTTTTGATGTTTACAACACTCTCCATCTCAAACCCTAAATCCCTCATTTTATGTTTTAGGTTCTCAACTGCTTTGAGGATGTAATACTGATCTGAGAGTAATAATACCAGATATGTGTTTTCCATTGGTCTTAAAATACTTAATTTATCTAACATAGTATTATTTTTTTATTCCTAAAAAGAATAGTCCCTAAAAACTGTTTTAAATGTGTGTTTAACATTATTTCAGTTTCATCTGGCATCAAAGGAACATTATGCAGAGGTAACACTTAAGTCTGTCTCTAAAGTCCTTTGTAATATTGCTCTAAGTTTAACCATCTGTTTTGTATCCTTCTTCGAAACATTAACTACACAGTTTGATCCAGCTCTTTCAGTGTTTCCTACTGATGCTTCTACTTCCAATTTCTTTTCTCCTTTTGTCCATTTTGTCTCCTGTTTTTCTCCATTGTATATTCTGCTATTTGTCTTTCATCTAACTACTTTACTCCTACCACCTTTTTCTACTGTAACTTTGTTAAAACCACCCCCTAATTTTTGGAGGTACTTCTTATTATTTGGTCTACCTTTTTTACAGTGCTTTATAACCATGTCTGACAGTTCTATTTTTTCTTGTCCATTGTTTCTTACCCATTTTTTTCTGCCCCTTTACTTTTCTAATATTATTATTCTTATTGTCAACTCCTTGCTTTAAACCCTTACTTTGCTCCTTTGTTCTTTTTGGGGCAATCCTCTGCTCTGTTTCCTTATTTTCTAATCTGCCTTTCTGTTCTTTCTCTGATAGTAAGGATGCAGAAGATCTTTTCTCCACTGTTTGTAGGTATATGTTTCTTGATCCCTTCCTTTCTCTTTCTTGATGACCCCCAGTCATCATTTCCAGCTCCAGATCTGTTTTGGTATCCTTTTCCTTCCCCTTTGCCAACCCCTCTTCTATCCCCTTAGCTGTTAGAGTTATTTGATTGTTCATATGTATTTTATCCTTCCTCCCACTCAGTGTTATTTCCCCTTCATTTCCAACCATTCTACCCTCCTTTCTCCTTGCTCTATAGTCTTGTTGGATCCCCTTTTCCCACAATTGTGGGTGTTTTGTACGTAGTTCCTCAAAAATACTATTCTGGGATTCATATCCCTCTGGCAGCATTACTAATTCTAAATCAGATCCTATGCTATCTTATATTCCTTTATATAATATATATATATATATATATATATGACCTTTGTGTCATTGGGGTCAATGAAGTCATTGGAAAGGAGACATCATTTGTACTCTGAGTTATCTCTCCCTTATCTTTAGCTGTTAGTTGTCCTCTTCAGTAATTTATCACCTTTCCTTGCTCTATCTCTTCTATGTTAAGACTTTGCAGTTTTTCAGGTATATAATCCAATTTATTTGTGTTCTCAACACATATTCCCTTTAAGAAAGAGAGATCCTGTTTAAACATCAATAATTGTTCATATATCATGACATTTGCCATTAGGGGGTCCCTAAGTGCATTAGCACATTTCCTTGTTAGGGTTTCAAGCGGTGGAGCTGCCAATTCAATAGGACTCATTAAATGAGTATTTTCCCCTGATGACCATGCTGCCTTTGAGAATTTGTCCTCTAATATTTTGTTTATTTCCACATTCTCTTTTTTGTCATGTTGTACTTCAAGGGTGAAAAGAGAACCATTCATCTCTTGTTTGAAATCTTTCATTGCTTTGATTTTTTTGTTCAATTCTAGTATTAGTCTATATTGTTTATACTCACTGCCATTTTACTTACTTCTCTGTTTACCAACTCAGTTAATCCTGCATCATCAAATATAGTCGTGTTTTCCTTTAATTCTATCACAGAGGTCGGAGTACTATATCCAATAGCCTCCAATGAGTTACATCTTCTCGAATCTCTTAATTTCCCATCTTGTTCTTTCTTTCTGTTATCCAATAACTCACATATAAGGGGTTGAATAATTTTTGGTTTTAATTTATCAACCAATTTATATGATTTATTTGTACTCTACTGGTCTGCGATGGGATTCATTGTAACACCTGTAGGCTTTAATGGGGATTCTGATGACCAATGAGAGACTCCTATATCGTTGTCATCAGTCTCTCCCTCCAGTTTCCAGTCTCTGATTATTAAATCACCAGGTTGGCTAATTGATAGACTATTAGCCCCTTTAATATTCTTTACCCCTTAATGCCTCTTTTTGCAAAATCCATTTTCAGTGATTTGTCTTTACTTTGTTTGTCCATTTCTTCACTTTCCAAATGAGTCTTACCACTTCTTGTTTCTACTAGCATATTTCAAAGTAAAAACCAATTCAATAATCAGTAAGACAATTTATCAATTAACAATTTATTAATTTATTTATTTGAATTTTGATAACGAGTTATAATAGTTATAATAGCTCTTCCGTGGCAATCTTAGTGGTAATCTTAGTGTTGGCTATCAAAGTTGATAAACTATACCAAGTGTAAGATACCCTATTCAATGATTTCAATGATTTTAAAATGTATAGCCAAGTTAATATCCGATGGCTATCTGATAATAATTATATAGCTTCTGACTTGACAAGTTGTTAACATTCAATTTTAAATATAATACAACATTTTCATGCACTTTCCAAGTGTATTAGTACATCTATTCACTGGCACCTTGAAGGAATTTGATGAAATGTGATGGAATTCAAAGTACTCAAACTGTAGTAGAAAAGAAACTGCAGTTTTCATTTGGTTTGGATAAAATATATATATATATATATATATATATATATATATATATATATAGTTCCTTCAGATTCTTCCACTGTCCCTTTATGTAATTACCACAGATGATCCTTCCTGGTCAGTTATGTCATCCAGGCAGCAATACATTTTCTGTTCTCCAATTTAAACATCTTTGCCCCCAAATATTAAAGGATCGCACAAGCATATCTTCTGTTCTTGTATCACTCCCCTTGTTCCTTCTCGGTTCCTGGTTCCTGGTCCCTTCCACTATAAATAATATAAAATATACAAGGCTAATAGAGCAATCAAGAACTAATCACGTTTATAACACAGTATTTTAACCTACTGCACCAAATATTGTGCTATTTGCATAAACTCACAAAGTTGTAATTTTCCCCCGTAAAACTTAACTAATCAATTTTTTATTTATAACCTTCCTGGCTTAATATCCCCCTACTTTCTGATAAAAAGAGGAAAAAAAACAAACTTAAAAAGGCTCGATCAGGGATGAAAATTAAAAATCAACTTAGTTCTGTCAAAGGTCCAGTTTGCAGGTTGCGACTTGTAGTCCATGAGAGAAAAGGTTTTCAGACAGACTCTATACAGTACTGCAGTGCTTTTTAGTATTGCCTGATAAAAAAAAAAGATGCTATAATGTTGCAAAAAAAAAAACTACCGATTTGTCAGTTTAATGGCTTAGCAGCATTAGCTGGCATTACAAAAGAAGAAATAAGTGATGAACCTGAGAGCTGGTCAAAAAATCAGGGCCACTGTCTGCTGGAGAGCAATCTACTCTCATCTTCCTCCTTGTATGTGCTTTGCCACTATCTCTAACACATGCGCCTTAAATGCATAGAGTCATGTGATCAGTGGAGCCAATCAGCAACCCCTGAACTGCTCCTTGCTTTTATAACTTATAACTATGATTTAAGCTTTGTATTGTGTAAAATTCCTAAAATACTATATAAACACTATATAAATAAGCACTATATAAATAAACAGTGGGACTTATCTATAGAAAATAATCGAGCTACCCTACTCTTTGGAAGTCGTTTGTACAATCACCATGCAATCAACATGCACCTCCTTAACTTTTAAAATTCTAGCTTGTAAAATTCTGTCAGGTAGTCCACATACATGTTTACATCCCTTAATAACTAACAAAACATAGTATAACCAGAGAGCTACCCAGTTGTATACAATGAACCTTAATATATTTAAAACGTTCTGTCTGTTCTTGATACCAACAGCTGAAAAAAAAATCAGTTCTGCTCATGTTTGTGTTCATATTCCTAAGAACTCTAAACTTTTTCAGTCTCCACACAAACATAGAATATTTGGGAGTGTAAATGGTTCAAGTACTGAGTGACGCTGGTGGCACAAAACAAGGCTGAAATGCCCCTGTGGGCTTTACTGGATCTCTCTCTCTCTCTCTCTCTCTCACTGAGGGGTACTTTCCACTACTTACAGACTCCACCCCAGCGGGCCTTGTCCTGCCACTTCCACTCCCACTTGCTCCCACACTAACTCTTCATTTGGAATGCAGACACCCAAAGTCAGTCTGGAAAGATCAACAATCTAAACTCCTCTTGTGAGGCAATGGTGGCTTACCTGCCCTGAGAAAAAACAAGGTGTTTGCTGATTCCTGCTGCACCCGCTCATCCTCAATGATCCAGTGAACCTGTCTCCACTCTCCTCCAAAATATCACTCACAACTGAGTTCCTTGCTGCATGCTTTAGGGCTATGATGCTGTATAGTACATTTCACTCAATTTGTAACTACATTTTCTTAGTTTTGTCTTCATATAATTTATCATGTCAAAAACTGCTGATCACCACCCCTCAGCCATGACTATTCCTTGCCTTGTATTTGCACTGTGTACTCATCCCCATTCCACCCTCACCAATTTACAGTATCGTTCCTACTCTGTACTTGTATTGCTTTGTACATTTGTAAATTTATTTAACGTTATGCACCATACTGTATTGTATTTCCCTGCATCTGGTATTTGCTTTTCACACAATTGTTATTGTTTTGTATTTATTGTACCTTGTTAGATTGTATTGTTGTCCCCCACCTCCCTACCCCCAAATAAATAAAATCATGAATAACTAAGTGTGTGGTCCCTTCAGGACCTGTGTGAATAGAAGTATACATGCAGAGCCCTCTGTGCCCTGCTCCAATGGAAGACTTTGTCCACCTATAGAAGTGCAGAGTCCTGCTGGCTCTGTACTTCCATGCAGGGACAGATGTCATGAATTTATAAGGCTGTATGGTGGACCATGGAAGTGAATGGCCCTCTGGCCTTACACTTCCATGTAGCCACAGAGGTAGATGCACAAGGCAAATAATCCATCTCTCAGCCAATGCCAAAGAAAAGTTGTCTTTACTATATGGTATCTGGGCCCATGAGAGCAACCCAGAACCTTTCCTTCATTGGCGGGGCAGCTGCATAACACCATTCCCCCACTCTCATCCCATCCACCTGGCTCACTGAACTTGCGCTCCAACTCAGATCACTAGCACAGGAGCAGAAAGCACTATCCACAGAGGTAAAGTCTGGCACTACACACAACATTTCTTAATATTTTTTTTTTATTTTGTCCTAAAATTTTCAAGATATTTCATGGCTCCCTTATAAACATGACATGTGGCATTTGTAGTATATTGGCCAAAACATCAGTTCACAGAAGTACAAAATCACATCTCATCCAGGACTCAAAAAAACAAAACAAAAAAACAACACCTGTCATGTTTATGAGGTGGTGTGAAAAAAATGGCTATGTTGAAAATTTGGGGTCAAAATATTGAAAATTACCCAAGTTATGAGCGAGCATAGGAAACGTTCAACCTATGTTCATAACATTGTTTTTTAATATTTTGATCTCAGATTTTCAATATAATATGTATAAACTCACCTCATGAACCCAGTAGGAGAAAAATTTCAAATCCCACCCAATAAAGGGTTTCACACGGTGACTGTGAAGTCACCTTTCAGGCTGGATTTGAAAAAAAAAATCAATAGCACTTGTTCATGAGGTGAGATCCCAAAAAGGCCATGCAGAACATTTGGTATATAAAAGATATTTAAAAAAATGACAAAATTATGAATAAATGTTCAAACCCCATTGAAATACATTAAACCAGACAGACCTTATCTTCTCTTATCATAGTTACAAGCTCCAGCAGCCAGATGTGTCTTTGATCGAAAAGAGGAGCTACATCATGGGGCAGTTTTAGGTGAGTGTGGTTGTGCAGGGGATTGGGTGATGAGTGAGTGGTTGGGGTGGTGTGAGTGAGGATCTGATGGAAGCGTCAGATTGCCAATGGACCTTATTGCAAAACAAAAAAAAAATATCAGTGCAGGATGGTTTTCTTTATTTCAGGGGGACCCAGGCTGATACTGGGGATTGGGCACCCCAGTGTTGGAATGATCTTTGGCAGCAGCAGGGTTGGGCACCCCAGTGCTGACAACCATAAATTGAGTAAGGTGGATGGACAACCTGGAGGAAAGGGAAGCAAGAAAAAAAAACCCAAAAAAGTCCTGCTGTTGAGCTCACACTATTGAGCTAAAAAAAAAAAAAACACACTTCTTTAATATGAGCCCTTATTAAACCTTCCACCAAGGTTTTGAGGAATGTCTAAAAACCATATTTCAGAATCATTTTTCAACATAACAAACTCCAGAAGTGAACTAAATGGGTCCTGTTTAGCTAGATTCATGTGCTTGTTTTCATTCAGGGCATCTTTTTTTCTGGGTTTTCAATTAAAAAAGAAATAACTAAATAACGAACAAGATGGTGGTCATGTGAAAGAAGATTTTTTTTCTCCTGAAAAATTTGGTTCATGAAAGACTAATCTTCTTTTATAAGCCAGAAAATCTCCTCTTGCATCGGACATATAAAGGAAAGACCCTACTGAGCATGCTCAGAACTGGAATTTCAAATCTTTTTAACTCGGGAACTGATTAGTATTTCTTAACCAAACTAAACAACAACAAAAAAAAGGGCATCTTTCAAGAGCAATCCCCTTCTAACCTAAAAATTCCATAACAAATTCCAAACCATCTGGGCTGTGAGAGCAAAAAAAAAAAACCAAAAAAAATGGCCAAAACTCCTGAGTTTTCTACTTTTTGCACTCTCCATATCTTGGATTCCAGACCCGACCATCATGAAACTTGCAAAAGGAAGAGACCTTGGCCCAGATATTCAAAAGAGTTGAGCCTTGCACAATAGGGTTGCATCTGCGCAAGTCTGAAATTGCGCCATTCTGCGATATTCAGCAGGAGGCAGTTGCGCCCCCGAAATCATGCTGAGCAACAGCGCAATGATAATGAAGGCATACACAACTGAAGGGGAGGAACCATGCATAAATGGCGCAGTGTGATATTCAAAGACTTGCGCAATGTGCAACAGTGGAGCAAGCGGAAGTTGCGCCATAGTGGAAATGAGCCAAAATAAAAAGGAGCAAGGAAGAGGCACAAGAACGCTACAGGGAAGCCACATGTGTCAGAGGCAGAGGCAGATAGACAGGGCAGGAGGCACAAACAGGGCAGGCCAGGGAAAGTCACACTGAACAGCCAGACACAGGGAAGGTGTGGGGAGCCACACAGTACAGAGGCCAGCACAGGCAGGTGTACCTGGTGCAGGGGAGGTAGCAGCCAGGACAGTGGGGGAATACAGTAACAGCTGCCGGGGGGGTGAACACAAGCCAGGGACATGGCCAGTGCCACCTTCCACATGGAGGTCATCATGAGGGGGGTGAGAAGGAGGGTGGCAGGGGGGAGTGGCCGTGGAAGGGCCCGTCGGTGGTATGCCCCCAACAGGCAGTACTGAGCCCCGCACCAGCTTTGAGCTGTACACTGATACTGAGATAGTGGGCCAGTACCGCCTGAACAGGGCAGTTCTGAGGTGGGTCTGTAAGCTGTGCAGTGATGTGATGCAGTCACCCACATGATGGAGACATGCCCTGTCAGTGGAGACCAAGGTAACAGCCTGCATGTGCTTGCTCGCCACAGGTACCTTCCAGAGACCAAGTGGGGACACCACAGGCATAACCCAGTTGGCCACATCATGCCACCTCACCCAATTCCTCAGCGCGCTGCTGCCACATGCTGAGGAGTACATCTATTTCCCCAGCACAGCGGCAAAGTGCACAGCAAACATACAGGAGTTCCACAGGGTAGCATATATGCCTGGCGTACTAGGGGCAATAGACTGCACCCATGTGGCCATACACACACCACCTGGCCTTGAGGAGGCCGCATACATAAATCACAAGGGCTATGCCAGCCTCAACTGCCCGGTGGTGTGCAATGTCAGGGGGTGCATCATCAATGTCTGTGCCACGCACCCTGGGGGAGCACATGATTCTTTCATCTGGCACCAGTCAGCACTGTGCCACAGATTCGAGAGTGGGGACATCCCCACTGGACACCTAGTGGGTGAGTATGCAAACCACATGGACAATCATAGGGCCAGGTGGGGCATGGCAAGAGGTGGCATGGGTAGTGGCCTACATGGCCTGGGGCAGGGCGATGCTGATCACCAAACTAACCTCCACCCTCTACACACAGGTGACAGTGGATACCCACTCCGTTCCTGGCTGCTCACACCCTACCGGCGGCCCATGACCCCATCGCAGCAACACAACAATGAGGCACACGCCACCACATGTAATGTCATCGAGCGAGTGTTCAGGATGCTGAAGGCACATTTCTGTTGCCTGGACACCTCCGGCAGTGCCCTACAGTACAGCCCCTCAAAGGCCCGCAGGATATTCCTGGCCTGTTGCATCCTGCACAACATGGCCAATGAATGTGGGATAGCCATACAGGTCAAAGAGGGGGATGGCGATGGGGACGATGGGGACACCGGTGATGACGGTGATGGGCAGCCCCCCCTTGGCCAACGGGACCCCCGACTACTCCAGCTGGCACAGCTGCACCAGGACACCATCACGGAGGAGCACTTCAGCCAACCCAGGTAAGCCATGGGGCCATGCACAACCACCAGTAGCCAAGGCACAACCCACAAACATGCAGGGACACACACCGGGGGTGCATGCCATCAAGGGAAGTGGCAGGGCACAGAGGCACACACACAGCCAGGGATGGGTGAGGATTAACATGCCATGCCGAAGAACACACATGCACACACACACAATGCAACAAACATGCACAGAGGGCAGAAGGCACACCAACCCAGAACGCACACCTAGCAACACACATGTCCACAGGCCACCTTGCCCACTGCCTGTCCATGTGCGTGTGTCAGATGCTGAGCACCATTGCACATAGGTGTACAGTGCAATGCAGGCATCATCATGCACACGCAACTGCAGACAGCAGCTGGGAGGCTGTGCAGGTGGACTGTGCATCCGTGTGCAGGGCTGGGTACCCACCCGTACACTGCCCACTGACACACAATGCACACAGGGCAGCACCAGACAGTAACCACACTGGGAGACAGGTCAGTCCCACGACACAATGCCACGGCTGCCACGGATGCATGGGCGGCTCCACCGAGACCCACCAGCACTGGCAGGCTGACCACTGGCCTCATGGAGTGGCACCGATGGTCCCCCAGGGGTTGCACTGCATGAACGCGACCGTGCCCATGCAGGGATCTACAGCACACCGAACATGCCTGCACCAGGAGTGCTCGGGATGCCCACAGCTGAACCCGGCATCGACAGGGTGGGAGTCGCACGACACCGGGAACAGGGGGTGGATAGTGCACTGCATGGTGTCTGCGATGCACTGGCAACTGACTGTGTGCCCATTGTGGCCATGACAGCAATGAACGCCTGTGCATGTCTGTCAATGGCAGTGGTCACATTCTCCTGCAAACGGTCCATCCGTGCCTTGACGATCTGCGTCACGCCCGCAGCCTCCTCTGCCCACCCAGAGACACAGTGCATCCACGGACATCGCAAGCTGCATCTGCGCTGTACCCGATGCTCGCAGTAGGCGGGTGTGCTCGTCCAAGAGGTCATCAGCCTCCTCGGCATCCTGTCCCTCAGAGTGTGCAAGGCCCTGATGTTCAGCAGCCCTTGAGGGTGGATGCTGCGCAACAGGACCAGGTCTGAGCATGTCCACAGGCAGTGCACAGATGCCGCTGCTGAACCCTGTACCCCCAAGCCCAGTGGGTGACTGCTGATGTTGTCCCTCTGGCTGCTGCACCCCAGGGCTCAGTGGTGCCACCGCAGTGGCTGCAACAGTCCCACTGTCCTGAACAGACACCAGTGCTGCCCCACTGGTGCTGATGGGCACAGCCTGGGACTGTGCTGACACACAGGCCTCCACGGTGGCACCACCCACAGCCATGGGTGTGAATTGCCCTTCTGTGTGTCCATCCTGTGGCACACACATGTCACTGCCCATGACGGTCGTGTCATCATCACTGGTGCTGGACTCTGCCCCAGCCACAGCCACAGCGTGCTGGCATCCATGGATGCCAGCAAGCTGGGACACAGGCAGGGCTTCCTTCACACCTGTCACAATGACATCGGTGTGGACAGCCAGGCAGCCCCACTGTCGCAATGATCCACATCATACATCTCAACCTCCTGCCTCATAAATCAGGGACAAGGCTTAAAAAAATCAGGGACAAAGGCCCAAAATCAGGGACACATTTTTAAAATTGGTGCTATCCACTCAGGAAGCTGTCAGAATAAGGGACTGATTCTATAATACATTTTCTGAAGAATAAGAAGTCTACAACTGTATTGTTTGACATAATTTTATTCTTACAATCATCACTGTTTAGTCAGGGGAACACAGATTTTAGGAGGGACAGAGTAAAATTTTGAGGTGAAATCAGGGACATCCCTGAAAATCAGGGACACTTGAGAGGTATGATCCACATATACCTGTGGAGGTGGATGGTCCCACCTCCGAATCCATCCGCCTGTCCGCAGTGGACAGGCCCACCACCACTGACCCATGAAGATGCTCAGGATCTGTAAGGGAAAGCAAAGTCGCGTTACTGCGTGTGACCTACCCTGCCCCCCCAGACAGACCATGACTTACCATGCAGTGATGGGCCACCACCCATCTGGAAGCCACCACCCGGAACACCCTCGTGGCACTCCGCTGCATGCTTCCAGCAAGCCTGTCCTCCGCTGGGGTGAGCTGTACCACCTCCAGCTGTCCCCCACCTGTTGCAGCACATGCTGCCCTGATGGCAGCCACCTTCTCCTTTACCCTCCTCCTGTCCATGCCCATCTTCTTCTTACACTCCTGCACGGAGCGCTGGTGGCTGCCATGCAGGTTCACGGCACGTGCCACCTCTTCTCATGCAGCAGCATGGGCCTGAAGGGTTCACCGCCGTCCACTGAGCAGTGGCTCCTGATCCAGGTAGGCCTTGAAAAGGGCCTCCGTTTCAGCCTTAGTAAAATTTGGCCTCCTCCTCCTCCCACCACTGTTTTCCTCCTCTCCAACAACGTGTTCGGTCATTATGTAGTCTATAAGAATGGCAGTTGTTACCTGTGACTGTGCAGTCCCATGCATGTCCCTGAATCCAAAGTCCACACTCCCAAAAAGCATGCAACTCACCAATAAACTGCAGTAACCGACTATGGCCACTGCAGCACATTGTCACACCTTTATAGCGCAATCCATGCAAATGAGGCGAGGAGTAACTTTAAGTAGATGCAAATTGCAGGGCTGCACCATTGAATGGCTGATTAGATGATTTGCATATGATGGCTGAATATCGCGCTGTTGCGCTTTGCGCAATTGTGTTAAACATGCTGAGCCAATGGCACAGTCCTGTGACATGCGTAGTACACCTCACTGCACATGCCCTGCTTGCTGACGCAGGCGTCTGCTACGCTGATGATGTGCTGTGTGCGGTAGGCAATGCAGGGCATGGCCACCATTGTGCCAGTGGCGTTATAGCAATGGTCACTACATGGCGCTGTGGCACTGGGCCATCATAGGTGCAATGGCCCAACTGCCCGGTAGTCCACTATGGCACTGGCACACAGGCAGCCAATCGCTCTACATGCATTGTCATCCAATGGCGTTGTGTGTGGCCTTGCGCCAGAGACCCTTGACCCTGTGCCCGACCTTTGCCCCCTTGGCGCCATGCATCAGGCATAGGTGCACCTCTATCATGCTGTTCGGTAACAGCACGATAGAGAATGGCAGCACTGTACCACGCAGCATCTGCATGTGGGGAGCCATGCTGCAGAATGCCATATTTCCTACTATAGCTGCTAGAACGGCGCGGAGACAGGCAGCACCATGGATGGCTATTGAGCTGGCCAATCTGGTGGCCATTGTTGAGCCACATAATGGGCCTCTCTTCGGGGAGGACCCCCTGGACAGGGCCAGGACCCAGGTGTGGCAGAAGATGGCCACTGCCCTGGAAGAGGCCACAGGATGGGGGTGTACAGTTGAGCAGTGCAGGCACTGCTATGATGACCTGCGCAGGAGGGAGCCGGAGCTACTGGCCCGACTGCGGGCACGTGCCAGGAGGGGCATGGTGCCACATCCAGGTAGGGGTTCTGTCAACACACTTTTATCGTCCATATGAGTCACAGTGTCTTATGTGTCCAGCATGTAGGGGAGGGACCATATGGGGTTGGCCGTGGCGGTGTTCACAGGGTGTGGGGTGGATGGGTCTGACTGGGTGGGAGGGCACACACCTTGGGGCAGGGGGACTTTGCTTCAGGAATGTACTGATGTTCTTCTCTCCTTTTTTTCCCCACAGGCCCGGATGAAATCCGCAGATTGCAGGCAGAACGACGGAGGGTGGAGGACAACGCAGCTAGGTGGGCCAAGGGCCATCAACACCCACTTGACCGGCCCGATGAGGGTGAGTGCCATACATCCATGATTAGTATTGCATGCTGTATGACAGGGTGGGCAGCGGGGCATGGTCACCATTCATCGACATCAGTGCCATGCACGCCACTTGTTACAGTCAACACTGTCCAGTGGCAATGCATGTCTGGGTGTGCGTCATTGGTGGTCCATGTGTGCACCAGGTGCATGGCTGTGCCACTGCCTTTGCACCACATAGCCATGTCACTGAACGGCCACGGTGGTGCTGTGCGTGACATGGCCGGTGGGTGTGTGCAGCATTCCACGGGCTGTATGCACCTGGGTGGGCAGGTCCAGGACGCGGATCACTGCGGGTGGTCACACACCATCACAGTGGTATGTCTCATGGCCGTATGCCATGCACAGTGGGTGGGCTGTATGGGGTTGTGCATTCAGACCTATTGACTGTGCTCCCTTGTCCTAGGTACGTGCCACCTCTGTGAAATTAGGGACACCTTACAGGAGCTCCTTCATCTGGCCTGCGAGTCCGTGGACATATTGAGGAGGCTCGATGCAACGGGGGTGCTGTGGAGGCACAGAGGCAGGAGGTCCCAGAGCCAGGAACGGTGGTCGAGATGACAGTCCTTTGGTCCCTGACTTCCCCTACCCCCCTGGACCCACCCTCACACCCCTCCTATCCCATCCCATTTGTCCACCCCCACCTTGTTTGTGTCCCCCACCCCAAGCTTGTATATAGTTTTTATTATTGTACATAGTTCACTTTTATATTTACAATACATTTGAATTTGATATGAATACTGTGGTGGTCTCTGATTTGCAGCGGGCTATAGGTGCTCAGCTGCAGTGATGTGCATGGCATCAGGGGTGGTGCAGTCATGGGTATGTGTGTGTGTCCGTGTGGAGGTGACTATGGTGTGGGGGTAGATATCAGTCAGTGTCTGTGTTGTGTGTGTTGTTCCCTGTGCACTGGATGACTGTGTGCAGTGGTCCATGGCACGTGCTCTCTGTCCATGGCGCACCCATCAGCCCGTCCATGGCCTGTGCAGCTGACACACATGCCTGTCTGTGGCCTGCATGGTCTGCTGGCATGTCAGTGGTGGCATTCCCTGCAGGACGGACACTGTACCCATCACTTTGCTGGGTTACCCATGTCACTGGTGTGCTGCATACCTGGCTCAGGTGGCACTGTGGGCAACACAGTCATTGTCCCACCTCCATGCTGTGGCTTGTGTGTGTTGCAGGGGATGTGCCCCACTGTCTGTGGCTTGTGCTCTGGGTGACTACTGGTGGTGTACGGGTCCATGGTGCCTGCACAGGGTGGCTGGCACTCCAGTGCCATGGTGGACTGTGGGTTGTGTGTACACGGCTTACATGGGCCCACAATGGAGGCTTGGTTGCCCCACCACTGCATCCCTGTGTTGTTGTGCCCTTGGGTATGGGTGGCTGTCTGTCCATACCCTGTGTGGCATCTGGTGTGGTGCATGCTGCCATGCACCACTGTGGGTGTCTGTGCTGACTGTTGTGGCCAGTGGTGGGTTGGAGTGTGTCACTGGAATACTGTGCAGGGTGCTGTACCACTGGTGGTGGTGTCAAGAGCACGCCCGTCCCATGTGGGGTACCTCTTGTGCCAACGCATGGTCGGTCTCTCAGCAGTACCTCGGGGGGACTGTGCGTGGTGGCACTGTGTCTGCCATTGTTGCATTGCCATGTGCTGCAACTCGCTGATGGGTGCTCGTGGTGGGGCTGGCTTGCATGGTTCTGTGGTGCACAGGGTTGCATTGACACAGTGGGGGTGGTGGCATGCATGGGGTTTCCTGCAGTGGTGATCACTGCTCATGGGGCGGTGTCTGGGGGTCACAGTGCAGGGTGTGCTGTACACCGGGGGAATGGTGTGGCACAGGGTGGTCTGCCCTCCTTGTGTGCCAGTCACAGCTTGCCGGTAGGTGTGATGGGGCACCATGGCCAGGCTGTGGATTGGTTGCTTGTCTTCATGGGTCAGTGGTTATTCCAGCCCTCCCCCAGTTGTGCTGTGCTTGGGGTGTGGGGGGACAATGTCTGTTCTGCTGTGTGTTCCTGTGCCCATCTGTGGCATGGGTGGTGGGCCCCTACCTCCCTGATTGTGCAGTTGCATTGCTCTGCAGCTGGGGGGCTCCCTGGTTGTGCTATGGTGCCTCTGGACTGCTCAGCTCAGCATCCCTTGTTGCGCTATGGTGCATCAGATCTGCTCAGCTTCCCCTCCCTAGTTGTGCTATGGCGCAGGTGGTGCGATATTCAGTCGTCGGCTGTAGGCACAATTTGGCCTACTCTGTTTTTGAATATCACATCTCTTGCACATGAGCGCAATAGACTTGCACTTGCTCCTGCTATTGCGCACTTTTTGGGCGCAGTTTGAATATCTGGGCCCTTGTCCCTAAACAGGATATGCAAAATTTCATGCAATTCTGTTGAGAGAGGCAAAAGTTATTAAGGTGCAAAGTCAGAAGTTTAACATTAAATATTCTACTTAACCCTAACTATAGGGGCACTACTGCACACCTATCTAATACTGTATCTATATATATATATATATAAAATTATATATATATATATATATATATTATATATATATATATATATACATTCATTGCAAAAAACTCCATTAATGCATCAGTTAGGGCTGATTTCCACATCAGCAAAGTGTGGAAACTCAATGTTATGGTTCCATCCCTACTACCAATGCCCCACCCCACTCTCCTTACACCAACAAGTGTTTGGGCTGTATGTTAGGTCATCAGGCCTAAATCTCACCCCATTCCATCTTTAAACAAGCTGAGCTGGCACAGTATAGGAGAATGGGGTGAGAGTTAGGCCCAATGACCCCAACACACACCCCAACACCTGTTGGTGTGTGGAGAGTGCAGGGGTGGGGCATGGGGTAGTAGGGTTGTAAACCCTAATGTTGAATTTCCACACTTTTGTTGGTGTGGAAATCAACCCAAACTGATGCATCAATTGAGTTTTTTGCAATGAATTTCTCTTCTTTCTCAGAAAGTGAAATGTTAGTCATATGGAATGCATAGGTTGGAGCGCAGGCCCTCTGGGACCTGTGCTTCCACCCATCCATAACTGTCTCCTCAGGTTTTCAAAATGGAATCCATAGGTGGGAGCATGGGCACACCAGGCCCTGTGCTTCCACACACCCATAACTATGTCCTCAGGTTTGCAAAATTGTATCCATAGATGGGAGCGTGGGCCCTCTGGGCCCTGCGCTCCCACCCACCCATGAGTGTAGTGCTCCCAGTTTAGCATAAATAGTATGAATAGTTGGGAGTGCAGGCCCTCTGGACCTTGTGCTCCCATCTACACATAAGTGCAGACACACAGCACAGGCCTAGAGGCATTCCAAGCAACCCTCATAATGCTTATTTGCCAATATATCAGTAACCATAGCAAGTGTGGAAAAAATTATTTTGCAGTTTTATTCATGACCTATCCACCCCCATGCATGCTTAGTACAAAAGTGTATTAAGTTGCGTTTAGCAAAAAATCTGTATCTCAAACCGTTTTCTACATATAAGTGCTGAAAGGCACTACGACTGCCACAATGCAGTCCTATGGGAAAATTTGCAACCTCGGAGTGCTGTAACTCTGGAACCAGTGTAATTTTTTTCACCAAACCTGCAAAAGACACATCTGTGGTGTAAGGGCTTGCCAACCTGCAGATTCAACTCAAAAGTCCAAACCGTGTAGTGGCAGTGAGGTGACAAAGAAATTGTGATTTTGGGGTGAGTACTGTTGCAAATTGCAAAAGTTTCACACATTTATGAAAGTGTCATGCTCCCGTTTGTAACAGTACAAACAGCCACATCAAAATATGCATATTTCTGGGTCTATTTGAAAGAAATTGAAGCATGGGTGCTGTTCCTAGGACCCCATTTAGGTAAACACAACAGTTACTGTTTACTAGGGGCACTATTTTTTGAACGATAACGTTTTTTCTCCACCACTAACTGAAAACAAGATGGCAGTGGCATGATACCACTGAGGGCATTTGTGACAGAAAAAGGTACTTTCGCGACAGAACAAGTTGCTTTTGTGCTGAACGTATATTTTTTCCCATAGGATATAACAGGAAACTTTAATAACTTTTGAATGGATTAATATTTTTTCACCAAACCTTCAAAAGGTACTTCCTTGACCCAGTCCCCTTATAACCTGAAAATTGTGGACCAGATGGACAAACTGTTTAAGTTGTAGAGACAAGCAAATAATTCACGAAAGTTGAGGATTTTTCACACTTTTTGATGCTCTGCAGCTCCGCGGCTGCAAATCCAACAGAATGTAAATTTCCAGAGATCTAGGGTATGAGAATGCATGTGCCAAATTTCAGGTGAATTGGATGAATGGTTGCAAAGTTATTTAAGTGCAAAACTCTGGGTTTAACATAGAAGTGGCCATGCAACCCTAAGTATACCTGCCCTACCAAGCAGATCTATATATATATATATATATATATATATACAGTTTTATATATATATATATCTATATATATATATATATATATAAATATATATATACAGTTTATATACATATATACAGTTTATATATATATATATATATATATATATATATATAATAGTAGCACAGTAGTGCTACCATAGTTAGGGTTGAGGAGCCATTTACATGTTAAACCTAAACTTTTGCACCTTAATAACTTTGCAACTGTTTGGTGGATTTGCCTGAAATTTGGAATACATGATCAAGAAGCATACATCTTGGGATCTGTCAACTTTCGTACTGTTCGAATATACGGCTGTGGAGTTATTAAGCGTGATCTGCGCACACATTTACACTTTTTTGCAATTCTTTGGTCATCTCTACAGGGTGCATGGTTTGCGCGACCAGTCGAAAATCTTCAAGGAACGTGTGACTGGGGTCCCTGATGTGCCTTTTGAAGATTTCGTGAAAAAATATTAAACGGTTCAAAAGTTATTCAAAAAACAATTTCCCATTATAAGTCAATGGGAAAAGTTAACAAAAAGTTCGACAGTGTCGCAAATGCAGTTTTTACTTTCGCAAATGGCCCTTTTACTGTCGCAAATAACGCCATTTTGTTTTCAGTTGGTCATCAGAAAAATGCTTGGCATTTAAATTTGGGACCCATCTAGCAACCTAATTTTTTTGTATTCACCTAGTCGGACCCTGAGGATGCTAGGCATTTCTTTATTTAGGGGTAAAACACCCCAGAAATATGTTTTTCAAATTTCTGGAAAAAGTACTTTTGCAAAGTACTTTCACACTTGTGACACTGTCGAATGAATTTGCGAAAGCTTTCGCAAAGTTCGACAGTACTTTTCCAGGCTGTGGGAAAATGACAGCAATTCTTTGCCACCCTGCTGCAAAAGAACGGTTTGGTCTTTTGGGCTGAAATTTGGAAGGAACGCAGCCAACATCCCACAGATGTGCCTTTCAGTGTTTCAGTGAAAAAATATTACAGGGCGGCAAAGTTACAGCACTCCAAAGTTGATGCTTTTTCCCATAGGATAACATTACGGCGTCCGCCGCATTACAGGAATCCTTTGCCGCCCTGCTGCAAAATAACGATTTGGTCTTTTGGGCTGAAATTTGGAAGGAAGAAAGCCAACATCCCACAGATGTGCCTTTTAGTGGTTTGGTGAAAAAATATTACAGGAAGCCAAAGGTATGGCACTCCGAACTTCTCTTTTTTCCCCATAGGATAACGTTACGGTGTTTGCCATGCCTTTCAGGGCCCGTATCTCGGAAACGGTGCGAGATATGGACTTTTTGTCAGAAAAAAGCTTAGCCCCTTGGGGGCTAAGAACAAAACTAGCCAGGAAAGTCATAAATCATTTGACTTTTAAATTTTTTTTCTACGTCGTACGGTTCCTGACATATAAGCAATTTAGTATTCCAACTCCTCATTTTCTGCTCTGAGACCCATTTTTATGCATACATTCTTTGTACACACTGTCTTTCTCTATGCAGCTTTTGGGGAAAACCAGCCTGTGTGCTTACATTATTGTTACCCTTACCACTTCTGCTTGCGGTTCTGTACCCGTTTCACGCACTGTTCTACTCACGCACCAAAGTACCTTGCATTTTCATTTACGCTATGCTTTGAGTTATTTTTAACCATTTGTGTCTACAGTACTGTTTATCTTTGTGTTTCACTTTGCATCACCATGCGCATTACCATTTGTGTTTGCGGGCACCGTGTTACTATGTGACAAGACATCAAATGGTGGGGCCCCACACTCCCGCCGCTGCATTACATTCATTATTTCTCATTATCATTCTCAAAAAGAAGGGAAATTAGAGGCAAAAACTCCATTTATTGCATTAGTTAGGGTTGTTCCACAGCTACAAAAGTGAGAAATTCAGTGTTAGGTTGAAAGCCCTTGGACCCCCACCACACCCCAACGGCATCGGTGTGCGTTAGGGTTGTCGGTCCTAACTCTCACCCCATTCTCCTATGCCTCTGCTTCTTCACACAACTGATGAGGTGGGGTTGGGGCCGCCAACCCCAATCGCCAGCCAGTGCCAGTTGGGGGTGTGGAAGAAAGTCAGAAGAAGACTCAGCTAACCTGAACCTCCTCACTTTTCGCTCATGACTTATGTCATTAAACAAGTTTTTACCTATATATATATATATATATCTATGTTGCAAAACACTTCATTAATGTGTCAGGGTCAAAGCGACAAAAGGAGGAAATGTGGCATTAGGGTTTCCAACCCTAACACCCCATTTTTCTACCCTGCACAAACCCACAGGGGAGGGGGAAGGTCTTTCTTGGGCCCAAGAACCCTATCTCTCACTCCATTCACCTATGCTGTACCCATGTCACTTCATTTAGTACTGGAATGGGGTGAGTGTTAGGGTTCACGGGCCCCAAGACAGACCCTCCCCTCCCACCTTTATGTCTCTGCAGGGTGGGGAATGGGGTGTCAGAGTTGGAAACCATAATGCAACATTTCCCTACTTTTGTCGCTTTGACCCTAACTGATGCGTTAATGAAGTTTTTTGCAATTTATTTGCTTACTTTTTGAGATAGCGTAATAGTATCCTTATTTTACAGTGGGAGCGCAGGGTCATCCTTCCATCAAGATAATATAACAGTAACCTTATTTTATGGTGGGAGCTCAGGATCCTTTGAACCCTGCGCTCCCATACCTCCATCGAGATACTATAACAGTGTCTTCATTGTATGGTGGAAGCACAAGGTCTGAATCCCTCCATCAAGATAGTATAGCAGTATCCTTATGTAAAGGGCCCTGCACTCCCATCCCTCCATTGACACAGTATAACAGTATCCTTGTGTTATGGTGGGAGCGCAGGGTCTGAGATAGTATAACAGTATCCTTATTTGACTCCAAATTTCTAACATAAAAACATAGAAGTTGATGGCAAAAGAAGACCGCTCAGCCCATCAAGGCTGCCCATTTGTTTTAGACCTATTTTGACACTCTAGTTGCCCTTTGTAGTCAGGGCTCCCTTGTAGTCTATCCCATGCATTCTTGAATCCCCCCACAGTGTTGATCCCCACAACCTCTTGGGGCCAGCTGTTCCAGGCATCCGCTACTCTTTCTGTGAAGAAAAACTTCCTGGTGTTTGTAGAGAACCTCCCTCCTTGCAGCCTGAGGTCATGTCCCCTGGTCCTGGTCTTGAATTGAAAAAGTTCCTATGCCTGTACCTTGTTAATGCCTTTTATGTACTTGAATGTTTCAATCATGTCCCCTCTCTCTCTTCTCTGCTCCAGGGAGTATATATTCAGTTCCCTAAGTCTTTCCTTATAGAACATGTACTGCAGACTCTGAATAATTTTTGTCACCTTTCTCTGTACTGTTGCCATCCAGTCAATGTCCTTCCTGAGGAGAGACCTCTAGAACTGGACTCCGTATTCCAGGTGAGGCTTGGTCAGCAGTCTATACAGTGGTAGTACAACCTCTCTCCTCATGCTTGTGATTCCCCTCCCAATGCAGCCCAGCATTCTGTTGGCTTTCAATGTTACCTTCTCACATTACTTACTAACCTTCAAGTTTTCTGAGATTATGATTCCCAGATCTCATTCCTGGTCTGAGGTTTCCAGTCTTTCACCTCCTAGGTAATACTCCTTTCCTGGACTTTTCTTTCCTATGTGCATGACCTTGCACTTTTTGACAAGGTCATAGCCTTCTTATGACCTCACTGCACATACCCAGTACAGAACATTGTCATATCCCTACCAAAACGTAATTCTGTGCAACTGCAACACCATTCTGCACCACAAGTGCAAGAAGACATTTTGGCCAGGATTTGAAAAATGACAGCTGTCACATAGATGAGGTGGGGTAATATCAAGGCTATGCTGAAAATATGGGGTGTCAATATAGAAAATTTCCAAAGTTACGAGCTTATGTAGCGAGATAGCAATGAATGCTCATAACACAGCCTTTTTTTAATTTTTACCCCAAATGTTGAGCATAGCCTTCTTATGATCCCACCTGATGAACAATATGAGTGCCGTTATGCAAATTCCATTGGAAAGGTGATTTTGCCAACTGCTGTGAAATCACCTTTCTGGTGAGAGTTGCCTAATGACAATCATACTGCTCATGTGGTGGGGTCCCCAGGAGTCCATGTTAAAAACTTGGGGCCAAAATCTCAAAAAATGGCAAAGTTATGGCCAAAAGTTGAACCCCCCATTGAAATACATAGGACAGCATTAACCTTAGCAGATTGCAGTCACCAGTTCCAGCAGCAAGGTGTATCTTCGATCGGTGGAGTGACTTTCGAACCCAGGACCTCCTGAGGTGAGTAGCGGTCTGGAGGGATGACAGGGCGGTGTGCGGAGGTAGGTGTACAGTGGGTGGTTGGGTGAGGGGTGCGGGAGCCAGTGGCAATGGACATTTTTTCTATTTGCAGGTAACGAGCAGCAAAAGACATCGAGGAACATTTTTTCTTTACAGGCAAAAAATAAAAAAAAATAAAAGGAGACTGGGGGAGATACCACTTCCACCAATGATTTCAGGGGGACAGGTGGTGGGGAGTAGCACTGGGAACCAAGGATAAGTGACAAGAAAGCCACACCAAAAAAAAAAAAGAAAGAAAAATAATAAAGACAAATAAATAAAAAAAAAACAGATGCTGATTCAGGGTGGGGGTGCCACTAGACACCAGGGATATAAAGGACGGGGCCAAAAAATGGGAAGATCACCCCATTTTGCCAACCAGATGACCACAAATAAATCCTGGTCTGCCAGCTGAATTTCTTATCTGTCAATCTTTGTCTGTCATGGCGTACAAGGAAAATAACTGATGGACAAGGATTCCCAGTCTGGCCATCTGGTTGTCCAAATTTCACTACCAGATGGCCAGACCAAGAATCCTTGTCTGTCAGCCATTTTCCTTGTTTGCCATGACGGACAAAGAAGTTAGCGAGCAACGAACTAAGATTTAAATTATTTAAAAAAAATTCTGAGGGCATAAGACACCACAAAGCACACAACATAACTCATCAACTCCCAATTAGCAGAAATCACACCTTCATGTCTGAGACAGATGTTCCTGTGCAAAGTTATGACATTTTCTTTGGGGCAAAATCAAAAAACAAGATGGTGGCTCATGGACCAATAATTTTTTCTGGCAGGAAAGGATTGCCAACTCTCAGACAAGGATTGGCCCCTCACGGACAAGGATCCTTGTTCGTACCGTACAGCTATCCTGAAAAATGAAAATCCCATTGAATATAATGGGAACTTAAAAATACTATAACTTTTGAATGGATTAATTTGTTTTAACCAAATAAATACTGGCCTGTTCTGTGACCCAAGCTCTTTTTACCATAAAACTTTCAGGTTAAAAATCTATACTGTCTCTGCGTAGCGTGATGAGAAGAAAACTGCAAAAAGTGGCGAATTGTAAGGTTTTTTCATTATCCAGATGTCAGAATCCGTAAATCTGACCGGAACAATACTTAGCATATCAAGGGATCTTCCCCAAGAGACCATGTATGCAAACTTTTGTACAAATCCGTTGAATGGTTTCAAAGTTATTAAAGTGCATAATTTGGGCTTTAACATAGAAACTCTATACTAACCTTAACTGTAGTCAAGGCCCCTGGAATTCTGCGATTCTGCGGTTGCAGAATTTTCCTCAGAATTTGCATCATGCCACAGAATGTATATAGCGCCGCAGAATTCACTGTTTTTGGTGATTTTTCATTCAAACATACTGTTTTTCCGTATTGTCAGGCTTTCTTTCCCATCTTGTTTATCCTGAAGTCCCTCCTTTATGCTCAGCATATGATGTCATTGATAACATCACATCATAGTTAACCAATGGCAGGACTGCGTTCTGTCAGAGAAATGAATAAATCACCCCACAAAAATTAGAAAATGCTGCCGAAGAAACCAAGGAGCCCTGCTGCAGAAATCAGAAAATTCTGCTGCAGAACACTAGGGGCCCTGACTATAGTGGCGCTACTGCGCCACTAAAATATATGGGCCCACATATTCAAAGGAGATGCACCCGGTGCAATTGAATTGTGCTGGTGCATCTTCAAATTGTGTCCCTGGGCCATATTCAAAAGGTAGGGATGTGCCACACAATTCTGGATGTGCTACAGTGTAAAGATAATGTATGTGGCTCCTTTGGAGGGGGCATTCCCCTGCATATGCAGCACATCGCAATATTCAGCCGAAATGTGCGGTGCAGCTGCCTGCACATCTCAGAGATGTGCTGCACAAAGTTATGCTTGGAAGAACCAGGCATAAGTCATAGCCACCCAAATGTGGGCTGCTGTACTGCACAGTGCAACACAGCAGCCGCAAGCCCCTGGATGGCTACCCACCCCAGCACCGATCGTAAAACACACTTGTACCAATCACATCCCTGGTAGTCTAGTGTCCTCCTCTTCCCTTCACCAAACTCCGTCCATATCATGAAAATATCCCGAAAGTCTCTAGTAGTCCAGTGGTGCCCCACCTCCCTTCCCTAAACCCCCTCTGAATAATAAATAATATCCTGACATCCCTTGCAGTCTAGTGGTGCCACCTCCCTTCCCTGAACCCCGTCCATAGTACAAATATATCTTGGAATATCCTGGTAGTCTAGTGGCCCCTCTCCCAGCCCTGATTGTAAAAAAATAACCATCCCTAGACTTCCCTGGTGGTCTAGTGGACCTTCCACCCCACCCACTGAGGAACCCACACCCCACCCGGCTCCCCCTCTGTTCCAGTATGGCCATGCAGCCGGCGGGCAGCACAATCCACCTGCATACCTCTATGGTTGCCCACTGACTGAGCTGTCAGTGAATGAAAGTATACTGCACACCTGTAAGCCCATTGGTTGAAACTCTAGACCAATGGGCTTCCAGTGTGTACTTTATGCTTTCATTCACTTTTTTTCATCAGTTTTTGCAGATTTTTGCCCATCACGCTGCAGCCACACCATTTAGAATTTTAGTCTGAACTTTTTAGGGTAGAAAGAAGTTGCCCAAAAGAACAAGCCAGCATTGGTTCAGTGAAAAAATATTAATCCATTCCAAAGTTGTTACATTTTGAAAGTCTGGGTTCTGAGCTTGCTCAGTTCAGTCTTTTGGATAGGTGTACAAACTGTGAACAAGAATTTGCCTCACGAACAGGGATTTTGACAGCTTATAAACATGGATTTATAAAACCCCGTTCATGAGAAAAATTCCCTGTTTGCGAACCACCATCTTGTTTTCACTTTTCATCAAACAAAACTTTATAAGCTGACTCGGAGAAGTATTGAGAGGCAAACCAAGCATGGGTTTTGTTCAGGGCAACATCCTCTACAAACCTATGCCTTTTCGTTTACTTTAATTCAGCCCCAAAATGTGTTTTTGAAATTTCAAAATTCCTTGTTCATGACTCGCTTCTGATCCTTGATCGTGAGGTGTCAAAATCCTTGTTCACAAGCCGATCCTTGTTTGTGAGCTGTCAAAATCCCTGTTCATGAGATGATGACCAGATGGCCCATTCTCACGAACAGGGACATTTCTTAGGAACAAGGATTTGACATCTCATGAATAGGTATTCGGCTGACTAACAGGGATTTTGACAGCTCCCGAACAGGGATTCTAAAAGGGAATCCCTGTTCATGAGGTATCAGAATCCCTGTTTGTGAGCTGTCAAAATCCTTGTTCATGAGAAATCCTTGTTCGTGAGCTGTCAAAATCCCTGTTTGTGAGATAATGACCAGATGGCCCTAAAATCCCTGATTGTGAGCTTTCAAAATACTTGTTCATTAGGTGTCAAAATCTTTGTTCACGAGCAGATCCTGTTCATGACCTGTTAAAATCCCTGTTCATGAGATGACGGTCAGATGGCCCTATCTCTAACAGGGATTTCTCTCAAACAGGGATTCTGACACCTCACGAACAGGGATTCAGCTCATGAACAAGGATTTTGACAGCTCATGAACAGGGAATTTTAAAGGTCCCTGTTTCTTTGCTACTTCACTGCAAAGAAACTGTTAGGACTTTTGGCTTGAAATTTGCAGGGTAGAAAGAGAGTTTCCCAGACATGTGACTTATGCTAGTTTGGTGTAAAAATTTGCATTGGTTACATAGTTATGGCATTCCAAAGTTGAGAAATTTCCCATATGATAACACTGTGGTGAATGCGGCACCTTTCGGTGCCTATATCTCGAAAACAGTTCGAGATGGGGAATTTTCACTAATCACATGCATGCAGATTACCAGTCCATGATTACAACTGCAATGGAATTTTTTTCAAGTCTGCTATGGTTACTGAGATATTGCACCATTTGCAGCACAAGGGTTACTTGGAATGTGTCTAGGCCTGCGCTTATAGGCAGGTTGGAGCACAGGGCCCAGAGGATACCATATGGATACAATTATACAGTAATGGGACTGCTGGACCATCCATTATGCAATATTGGGGAAGATGACAGTTCATTACAATGTCTGTACACTTATGGATAGGTGGGGGCACAATGCCCATAGGGGTCTGCGATCCAAAAACCTGATACCATGGGAGCATAGGGCCCAGAGAGCCCTGCGCTACCAAAACCATATAAGGGAAGGATTACACTTTCTCAAAAAGTAAGGAAATTCATTGCAAAAAGCTTTGTTAATGCATCAGTTGGGGTTGAAATGACAAAAGTAGGGAAATAAGGCATTTGGGTTGAGACCTTAGCACCCCCCCTACAACCTCACCCCACCCTCCACAGACCAACAGGCAATGGGATGTGCCTTGGGGTCATTGGGCCTAACTCTCACCCCATTATCTTATACTGTACCATGTCTGCTTTCTTACACTTGGAATGGGGTGAGAGTTGGGCCTGATGACCCCACGGCACACCCCATCACCTGTTGGTCTGTGGAGGGTGGGGTGGGGTGATAGGCTGGGGTGGTGTTAGGATCTCAGCCCCAATGCCTCATTCCCTACTTTGTTGCTTCAACCCTAACTGATGCATTAAAGAAGTTTTTGCAATACTATATATATATATATATATATATAGTATTGCAAAAAAGCTCATTACATAAGTTAGGCTGATATTACAGCTGCAAAAGTTTGGAAATTTGGTGTTAGGGTTACCAACCCTGCTACCCCACCCTTCACACCCCAACAGGTGTTGGTGTGTGTCTTGGGGTCATTGGGCCTAACTCTCACTCCATTCCATGTTTAAGGAAGCTGACATGGTACAGTATAGCAGAATAAGGTGAGAGTTAGACCTGATGACTCCAAGGCACACCACAATGCCTGTTGGTGTGTGGAGGTTGGGGGTTGGTGGTAGGGTTGGTAACCCTAACACCAAATTTTCAAACTTTTGTTGCTGTAATATCAACCCTAACTGATGCATTAACAGAGTTTTTTTTGCAATGAATTTCCCTTCTTTTTGAGAAAGTGTAATGTTACTCGTATGTGGTAGTGGGAGGGCATATCATGCATACATATTGTAATTGTCTCTGATTTTCATGTGGGCCCTGTGCTCCCATCTATACATAAATGTAGAGACATTTTAATGAACTTGCATCTCCCTGCACCCCAAGTGCTGCATAATGGAGGGCCCTGTGCTCCCAGTATTGCATAATGGTATCCATATGTGGGAATGCAGGGCCCCCATCTACCCTTAAGTAT
Source organism: Neoceratodus forsteri (assembly GCA_016271365.2). NCBI lineage: Eukaryota > Metazoa > Chordata > Ceratodontiformes > Ceratodontidae > Neoceratodus > Neoceratodus forsteri. The sequence continues at coordinate 1,843,575,342 of CM057449.1, forward strand.
AGAGCACAGGGCAGGCCTAGAGACATTACAAGTAACCCTTGTGCTGCAAATGTGACAATATCTCAGTAACCATAGAACTTTGGAAAAAATTCCACCACAGTTGTAATCATAACCTGGCAACCTGCATGCATGCTTAGTACAGCTGCACTTAGCAAAAAATCCATATCTCGAACCATTTTCTAGATATAGCCACCGAAAGGTGATGCAGCCAACACAATGTTATCCAATCGGAAATTTCAAAACTTCAAAATGTTGTAACTATGGAACAGGTGTAAATTTTTTCACCAAATCAGCAAAAGGCACATCTGTGGTGCAAGTCCTTCCTACCCTGCAAATTTCAGCCCAAACGTTTTAACTGTGTATTAGCTATGAAGTGGCAAAGAAATTGTTTTTTTAGGGCAGTGCTTTCACAAATTTGTGAAAGTTTTGCAAAATTTTGCAGAAGTTTTGAAAAAGTTTTCACAAATTTGCAAAAGTACTTTTATGAAACTTTCATAAATTTGTAACACTTCTAACAGAAAAACTTTAAATACATATTTCCGAGCAATATTTTTAAAAACTAATGGCAAGATCAGGTTCCTCGGGCCCCGATTAGGTAAACACAACTCTTGGTGTTTACCATAGGACAGTTTCCTTTTAATTACAATGTTTTGTAGCTGTCACTAACTGAAAACAAGATGGTAGCAGCACGAGAGTACAAAACCCATTTGCGGCAGTAAAAAGTACTTTTGCTAAAGTAAAAACATGCTTTCACGATGCACATATATTTTTTCCCATAGGCCATAATGGGAATCTTAAAACTTTAATAACTTTTGAATGAATTAACATTTTTTCACCGAACGTTCAAAAGGCACATCAGTGACCCAATCCTCATATACTCTGAAAATTTCAGACCAGAAACATAAACTGTTTGGGTTGTAGCCCTGAGCAAAGAATTTGCAAAAAAGGGAGGATTTTTCACACCTTTTGGCACTCTGCAGCTCCACAACCATGCATCCAACCAGAACGAAACATGCCAGATCCAGAGATCTATGGTACCAGACTGCAAAATTTCAGGCAAATTGGTCAAATGGTTGCAAAGTTATTAAAGTGCAAACTTTTTGTTTAACATAGAAGTGACTGTGCAACCATAACTATAGGGCAGTTCGGTGCCCTATAAGGTCTCTCTCTCTCTCTCTCTCTATATATATATATATATATATATATATATATATATATATATATATATATATATACACACACATTACATTATAGTGGCATGGTCATGCCACTATAGTTAGGGTTAAGTAGGCTGTTTAATGTTAAAGTATAAGGCAAGTGGAATGGACTGCACTAGGGAAGCAAGCAGTGCATGGCTTGAAAAATGAAGCAAAGACAAAACAAAATCAGCACCTACTTTAAAACATGGACAATTTTGTCACTTTTCCTCCTTTAAGTGGAAAAACCAGCCATAAGAGTTGACGTATTCACAATGCTTTAATAGTTCATACAAAAGTGCAAACTCACTTCTAAAAAGTCCCAGAGAGCTGTACAGTCCCTCCGAGATGTGACTCATGAAATTCCTTAAGTTCCTTTAGTTCATTAAGTCCATTAAAGTTCATTAAGTCCAAAAACGTAAGTATTTGGAAGCAGTTGCGAACACTGTTTGGCTGGGTCTCCACAAGAAAGAGCAAGCGTGAGGGTCAACTCCCAATGACGCACCTGACCTGCTTACACGTGGCTTTCAAAGGCTGACATCACACAATATCTCCTCTTTTAAAGGAAGAATTTAAAGCAATATTACCAATTCAACAACAAAGAATAAGAAAAAAAGCTAAATATACATTATACAGCACAATAATAAAAGTATCACATTTCTTGCTGGATATATTGCACATAATAACATGTTTGATCCCTCAGTCCACAAGTCCAAAAGGTAATCTGTACACTGTTGAAAAGGTAGAAAAAAGAAAAAAGACATTAGATAGAAAACACCAATATTAAAAACTTACTATTTTCTATATTTCAAAAAAGGTTTTATCTCTAGCCTTTCATTCAGTCCTGGTTTATACATTGCTCCAGTTACAAAAATCCAATATTGTTCCCTCCATAGAAGGAGATTATCCAAATCACCCCATCTTTTTGTTAGCATGGGTTTTTCAGTGGCAGTAAACAAAAATTTATGTGCTGTCTTATCAACTGCCTGTAATATATGAAGGGCCAGAGCATTTATTATATCACCATTTAAAATGGATCTGGCATGCTCTCCTATCCTTATTTTAAAGGGGCACTTTGTTTTTCCAATATAAAAACTATTACAGGAGCATTCCACAATGTAAACCACTCCTGACGTGCTACAAGTAACAAAATCTGTAATTTTAATGTCACTTCCTGTGGCATGATTTTTAAAGGTTTTAGTTTTTTTAATCCAGGAACAATACTTACAGTGGCCACAATGATTGCAACCTTCAACTGGTCTAAATAACCAGTTTCTTGGTTTTTCCAAGATTGGTTGCACAGAGTGTACCACAAAGTTTTTTATGTTCTTGCCTCTCCGAAACACTACACGTGGGTCACCAATATTCACAGAGAGTAAATTAGGGTCAAGATGGACCAGATGCCAATGTTTTTTAATAATATTAGTTATTTCTCCCGATTGAGGACTATAGGTTGTAACCAAGGTGGACTGAGGGTCACCAACATTAGGTCGATATTTATTGACCAACAGGTTTTCACTCACCATACCACCCACTTCACATCTTGCTTTATCCAATATACTCTTATTGTATCCCCTAGCCTGAAGTTTTTCAGTCAATTCATTCACTCTCTCATCATACTTGCCACTGTCACTACAATTTCTTTTTGTACGAATGTATTGGCCCTTTGGTATAGCATTAATAACATGTCTAGGGTGACAGCTATTTGCTTGAAGAATGGTGTTTCGATCTGTTTGTTTACAATATAGATCTGTTTTCACTCCACCCCTACCATCTTTATAAATTCTCAAGTCCAAAAAGAAAATTTCAGTATAGCTAAAATTTACTGAAAAACGTAAGTTCTTATTACTGTTTTCTAAGTATTCCACAAATTTAAATAGTTCAGTCTGGCTGCCCTTCCATACCAAAATGACATTGTCAATAAAGCGCCTCCATAAATCAATTTTATACAAAAAGGGATTACTTGGGTTCCTAATTGTATCTAGCTCCCATTTAGCCATATATAAATTAGCATAATTCAGTGCCATACTTGCCCCCATGGCTGTGCCCTTTGTTTGTAGATAAAAATCATTCTTATAGAAAAAAGTATTATATTCAAGTATAAATTTAGTAAGCTGAATTAACACTGACGTAGGAGGTTCCTTCACTGTTCTTGCATCCAAATAAAATTCAAGGGCTTCCAAGCCTCCATCATGTGGAATGTTAGAATATAAAGAAGTAACGTCAAGTGTTACCAAAATACTTTTTTCTTTTATGGCCAGGTCTTCTAATATTGACAACATGTCACTGGTGTCTTTTATATAGTCTGGTACTTGCTCCTTAACAATATTAACCAAAAAGAATCCACATATTTAGCTAGTGGTTCAGTAAGGCTATTATTACCAGACACTATCGGCCTCCCTGGTGGATTCACCATATCTTTATGAATTTTTGATAACACATAAAACGTCGATCTAGTAGGACATTCAACAGTAAGAAACTTAAATGTCTGTTTGGCTATCAATCCTGTTTCTCTAATACTCTTTAGATAAACATCAATATCCTTCTTAAAGAGCAATGTATTATCAGCTTTAAGTTTTGTATAATAAGTGCTGTCTGATAATTGACGCAAAACTTCAGCATCATATTTACTAGTGTCCATAATTACCACAGCACCCCCTTTGTCAACTGCTTTAATAGTAATGTCTGTAATAATGACATTACTATTAAATCAGTTTACTGTTGAATGTCCTACTAGATCAACGTTTTATGTGTTATCAAAAATTCATAAAGATATGGTGAATCCACCAGGGAGGCCAATAGTGTCTGGTAATAATAGCCTTACTGAACCACTAGCTAAATATGTGGATTCTTTTTTGGTTAATATTGTTAAGGAGCAAGTACCAGCCTATATAAAAGACACCAGTGACATTTTATCAATATTAGGAGACCTGGACATAAAAGGAAAAAGTATTTTGGTAACACTTGATGTTACTTCTTTATATTCTAACATTCCACATGATGGAGGCTTGGAAGCCCTTGAATTTTATTTGGATGCAAGAACAGTGAAGAAACCTCCTACATCAGTGTTAATTCAACTTACTAAATTTATACTTGAGTATAATACTTTTTTCTATAAGAATGATTTTTATCTGCAAACAAAGGGCACAGCCATGGGTGCAAGTATGGCACCGAATTATGCTAATTTATATATGGCTAAATGGGAACTAGATACAATTAGGAACCCAAGTAATCCCTTTTTGTACAAAATTGATTTATGGAGGCGCTTTATTGATGATGTCATTTTGGTATGGAAGGGCAGCCAGATTGAACTATTTAAATTTGTGGAATACTTAGAAAACAGTAATAAGAACTTACGTTTTTCAGTAAATTTTAGCTATACTGAAATTTTCTTTTTGGACTTGAGAATTTATAAAGATGGTAGGGTGGAGTGAAACAGATCTATATTGTAAACAAACAGATCGAAACACCATTCTTCAAGCAAAAAGCTGTCACCCTAGACATGTTATTAATGCTATACCAAAAGGCCAATACATTCGTACAAAAAGAAATTGTAGTGACAGTGACAAGTATGATGAGAGAGTGAATGAATTGACTGAAAAACTTCAGGCTAGGGGATACAATAAGAGTATATTGGATAAAGCAAGATGTGAAGTGGGTGGTATGGTGAGGGAAAACCTGTTGGTCGATAAATATCGAACTAATGTTGGTGACCCTCAGTCCACCTTGGTTACAACCTATAGTCCTCAATCAGGAGAAATAACTAATATTATTAAAAAACATTGGCATCTGGTCCATCTTGACCCTAATTTACTCTCTGTGAATATTGGTGACCCACGTGTAGTGTTTCGGAGAGGCAAGAACATAAAAAACTTTGTGGTACACTCTGTGCAACCAATCTTGGAAAAACCAAGAAACTGGTTATTTAGACCAGTTGAAGGTTGCAATCATTGTGGCCACTGTAAGTATTGTTCCTGGATAAAAATAACTAAAACCTTTAAAAATCATGCCACAGGAAGTGACATTAAAATTACAGATTTTGTTACTTGTAGCACGTCAGGAGTGGTTTACATTGTGGAATGCTCCTGTAATAGTTTTTATATTGGAAAACGTCACCTTTAAAATAAGGATAGAGAGCATGCCAGATCCATTTTAAATGGCGATATAAAATGCTCTGGCCCTTCATATATTACAGGCAGTTGATAAGACAGCATAAATTTTTGTTTACTGCCACTGAAAACCCATGCTAACAAAAAGACGGGTGATTGGATAATCTCCTTCTAGGAGGGAACAATATTGGATTTTGTAACTGGAGCAATGTATAAACCAGGACTGAATGAAAGGCTAGAGATAAAACCTTTTGAAATATAAAAAAAATAGTAAGTTTTTAATATTGGTGTTTTCTATCTAATGTCTTTTTCTTTTTCTACCTTTTCAACAGTGTACAGATTACCTTTTGGACTTGTGGACTGAGGGATCAAACATGTTATTATGTGCAATATGTCCAGCAAGAAATGTGATACTTTTATTATTTTGCTGTATAATGTATATTTAGCTTTTTTCTTATGCTTTGTTGTTGAATTGAGTAATATTGCTTTAAATTCTTCCTTTAAAAGAGGAGATATTGTGTGATGTCAGCCTTTGAAAAGCCACGTGTGAAACATGTCAGGTGATGTCATTGGGAGTTGACCCTCAGCGCTTGCTCTTTCTTGTGGAGACCCAGCCAAACAGTGTTCAGCGCGAACTGCTTCCAAATACTTGGCGTTTTTTGGACTTAATGAACTTTAATGGACTTAATGAACTAAAGGAACTTAAAGAATTTCATGAGTCACATCTCAGAGGGACTGTACAGCTCTCTGGGACTTTTTAGAAGTGAGTTTGCACTTTTGTAAGAACTATTAAAGCATTGTGAATACGTCAACTCTTATGGCTGGTTTTTCCACTTAAAGGAGGAAAAGTGACAAAATTGTCCATGTTTTAAAGTAGGTGCTGGTTTTCTTTTGTCTTTGTTTAATGTTAAACCTGAATTTTTGCACTGTAATAACTTTGCTGCTGTTCAAGGGATTTGCATGGATGTTTGCCTGCATCCTTGGAAACAAAAGTACTCTTGATATGCCAAGTTTTGTTCTAATCAGATGTGCGGATTCTGAGATTCAAACCGTGCAAAATGTGTAAAAATTGTGGGTTTTTTTGGTTGCTTTTTTGTCGGCCCCTAGCGCCCAGATGGTTTGGAATTTTGGTCTGAAATTTTCTAGGTAGAAAGGGCTTGGCATACAGTAATGCCTTTTTCTGATCTAATGAAAAAGTAATAATACATTCTAGAGTTATAAGGATTTGAAATTTTGATTGTGATCATGTTCAGTAGGCACTTTAGGATAGATATTTGAAACAAAAAAAGAATTTGGTCATATGGGGGCCAATCCTTTTTCATATGGCTGCCATTTTATTTTTACTGTTTAAATTTGCAAACATTTAAAGAGCTGCTGACATGTTCTGAAGTGTGGGGCAAGCAACCCATGTCCAGTTGCTGCCTGCCCCATGACCCAAAGTAGCCATAGTTTTAATTTTTTGTGTATGCAATAATTATATTTTTAACTGAATAGCAGTGTAATAGCACATCCTGACTCCTCTGAAGCTGCTGAGTGCTTGCTGCAGCCCTGCTCAGAAAACAACGTTTTGATGATGCAAAGTAGGGAAGGGGCTGCAGGGCTATAGATAGTATTATAATGCTACAGAGGGCAGTGGCGGCCTTTAGGTGTACATATTGCTAAAGACAGGCACTTGTACATGTTAAGGGGTTAGTACATGTGATCCACCACCCCCTTGACATATACAAGTGTCTGTCTTTAGCAATAGTTACACCTAAAGGCTATCTATAGCCCTACAACCCCTTCCCTACTTTGCATCATCAAAGTGCTGTTTTCTGGGCGGGGCTACAACAGGTGCTCAGTAGCTTCAGAGGAATCAGGAACTACAATCATGCTTCTAGTCAGTTAAATATATAATTATTGCATGCACAGAAAAATTAAAACTATGGCTACTTTGGGTCCTGAGGCAGGCAGCTACTAGACATTAGTTGCCAGCACCAAAGGTGTCAGCAGCTCTTTAAAGTACATAAAAATAATGGGCCCGATTCTCAAAGGAGGAGTTACGCCATACAAAAGTTATGCCATAGAGTAAAATGTGCCAACAAAATTGCAACATATGACTTTCACCATATTCCAGAACATTTGCAACTTGTGCCAAAGTATGACGCAAATAGAGCAAACTGCGATTTGCATCATATAAAGGCAAGCATGTCGCAGCAAGGGCATTGCAACTGCACAGTTGGCAAAGGCGGAAGTTGGTGCAGCAAGGCATGAGCAGGAAATGGTTCAAACCCCAGCTGGAAGGCAGGGGTGCAAGAAAAACTTCAGCCATGAGGAAATCAACATCCTCCTAGATGAAACAGAGGCAAACGCTGACCTACTGCTCAGCAGGGGTGGTGAGAAGGCAAGAAGGGAAAAACAGAAGAAGGCATGGGAGAAGAAGTCCAGGAAGGTCAATGCTGTGGCCATACAAAGATGCACTGTGAGGGACTTGCACAAAAAGTATAACAACATTAAAAGGCAGAGCAAGCAAAAGCTGGCACTCAACAGGCATTGCGCCCAGACCACAGGTGGAGGTCCCAGCCAGCACCCATAAACAACAAATAGCAGTCAACATCAACCACCATAGCACCACTGGGGATACCAACATCAACACTTTCAGGCTGCAGAGCAGCAGAGGTGCACAGAGAGGGTGGGACAGCAACACAAACAAGGCTGTGTGTGGTGATGTGTGTGTGTGTGAAAACTTCTGGGACTGAGTGTGAGATAAGTTGTATGACTGCATGTGTGTGCATGCCCGTGCAGCAAACAACAATCCTCAGGCATATGCAACAGGGTCACAGTGCAATGTCAGCATGGCAGCCATGGTGGTGGGGCCTGTGACACAAGGAACACAAACACTGCCCTGCACTGTCAGGGCTGTGACCCTGTATGGCCACCACACCCAGGCATGCACATTGTGGGAGACTGCAACTGCACAATGGCTGACCCTTGACAGTGGGTAATGGAGAGTTGGTGCAAGTGGTGCATAGTCCTGCAGCACACTGCTGGGGGGGGGTGAGAAGCATATACCTGAAAGTGTCCACAACAGTTGCCAGATGACACTAAATGGGATTGTCATGTCCCTACAGCAGCCATCCACACAGATATCATGTGTACAGGCCTGGAACTATCCACCACACCAAAGGCTGGCAGACGTGGTGGCCAAGGACCATGGAGCCTAAGGCCACAAGGCTGTACATACAAGTATCATGGACAGATGGCCATGGGTGACAGGAGAACTTGGACAGCAACTGATGACTCCCTCTCTCTCCTACAGAGACCACAGCAGCACCTGTGGGATGTAGGCAAGGAGACCCACAAGGGAGTGGTGGACAGCAGGCTAGCCAGGAGGAGCCGAACAGTGATGGGAACAGCAGCACAGAAACATCACATGGCATGACAGATGGCCAGGAAAGTCCAAGGAAGTGGAGGATGAGCAGAGGAGGAGGAGGATGCTGCTGAGGAGTTGTCATAGGAGGAGGTGGAGGGTGTGGAAGACAGAGAGACATCCCAAGGGGAGTCTGAAAGGACTGTGGACACCACCGGCCAGATGTCTGCCACCGAGGACTGACCCCAGGAAGAGAACATTGCAGGGGACACAGTACAAACACCCAGCCTGCAGGACAATGTTGCTGAGGAGCTCAGTCCCATCAGTGTGACAGTGCTGGAGACCCACCTGGATGAGGCCACCAGGAACTTACAGAAGCAGATCACACCACCACCCTGCCTAGGGAACTATTGCCAGTCTGTGGTTGTAGGGCAGGAGGGACTAATGCAACAAATCAGCACTACGAGGACCAGCATGACAGAACATTACCAGCGCATGGAGGGACAGCTGGCTAAGATCACAAAGGCAATACAGGCAGGCACCCGGAACATGAATGGTGTCCTCTCTGATATGGTGGTACTGCATGGCCTATGCAACTGTTCCCAGGGGCAGCTGGAGGCCCTGCAGCAGTGCAACATCACACTGGAGTATATGGCCATGCAGCAACAAAGGCACACATAGCCAATGCACTGCGGGTTAGACAACAGCCCCCACCATGCTGCCCTGGGAGGCAAGACACATACAGCCAACACCATTCCCACAGAGCCATGCAACAGGTGCACACGTGCACTATGCCCCAGCAACAAGCACGTCAGCACAACACACCATGCCCCACAGGAGGTGTCCCGGCACACACAATGCACCCATGAACCAGACTGTGGCAATGAAGTGCCCACCATGGCAGGCAATGTTCAGTCCACCAGGGATGACCCAGCCACACACACACACAACCACACGCCCAACAACAGCCACCGTCACCACCACACAGCCCACACAAGGATCAAGCCCTGTGCAGGCACAGGCTGCAACAGTGAGCAGACACCAGACAAGTGTCCCAGTAGGGAAACCTGTGCAAGGCCCACAAGATGGTGACATACAGGACACGTGGGTGCTGCAACCACCACAAGGCAGTGGCACACAGCACAGGAAGCGGGGCTGGAGGCAACGGACAATGTCCACTGAGGACACATATAAAGATACAACAGCCAGTGGCAATGTGGAGGCTGGGGGAAGGGACAACAGGCACAGCAGCAAGGGTATACACACACACACACACACACACACACAGGACCAACCACCCACCCAGCAAGGTGGTGTCAATTCCAGTGTACCTCACCCAAACAGTGACACATATAGTGTCACAAAACATGGGTGTAGGTACAGACCCATGTGCACATTTGTGACTCCATGGGACAACACAGTGGGTGGACAGACGTGTAGGTAGATATGCATAGGGGGATGGGTAAAATAGTGTATATGCTGCAGAGGGGGTGAACAGGGGGTGGGCAATCACCTGTCTATAGTGTTTCATGGACACAAAGGGACACACTTGTGATTTGTAACATGTTAATGCACAGACACAGTCACTGAATAAAGCTTTGAATGACACACATTGTTGCTGTTGGTGAATTACTTCCCCAGTCATTCCCATGTAGCTAGCAATAGCACAGTCTGTCCCCATGGGCCTGCAACCAGTGAGGGGTGGCCAGTATGCCATGGGGGGTGTACGTGTGCACTGGAGGTACGCCGTGGTACGACACAATGGGCAGAGACATACACTGTGCTGTACATATGTGCCACACTATTGCATGTACAAATGCTGCACACCCCAACATAGGGATGGCAGTGTGTGTGCGTGTGTGTGTGTGTGTGTGTGTGCGTGTGTGTTCAGTTAGTCCTGACTCCTATGCACTACACTGAACCAACACATGTGGAAGATGCCTGCATAGGCAGGATCTGTGCCCCATTGCATGTGACAAAAATGCCGTGGCATGGGATAACAGCACTATTGATCATCACTGTTCAGGGGGGGGCATTGCATGTACCACAGCAACCATGTTACACAGGGAACTGTTGCATGATGTACAACAGAAGCCATGGGTACGTGTACCATTGTGTCAGTGCTGCACTGCATTTGCCTATCCGCAAGGGCCACTGCAGAGACTGTTAACATGGCATCCACCGACCAAACCATCATGGAGCCACCTGCCCACTGCATGTGACCTGTGGACATGACGCCCCAGACAGGGTCACCTCTAATAGTTGCCTTAGCCACCAGGTACTGCTCACTGGCCATAGCCACCGGATGATGTGTACAGTTTCGCCACAACAGGTGGGCAGCACCAGTCAGCACATCACTGCTGTAGGATGGTGTATTGCTTCACCATGGCCTAGTGCTACTGATGTCACCTGTAGGGCTCTGGAGGCCTCAGGTGGAGTGGTGCTGTACAAACCCACATCCAGCCAATTAGGACAGCTGACACAGTGTACAGTGTAGTGTGTCCAGTGCATGTGTATGCACATGCATGCAGGGTGTGGTGTACAGGCCACACCACAATATCAGAATGCCACTGCAATGTCACATGATTACATATACCATGCAACACGATGTTGGCATTGTTGCGGTCAGCTGCCACACATGGGTCAGGTGGGCAAGTACAGCCTTCAGTGTGCATAGTGGGGAGAAGTGTTTGCTATCATGAGTGGTGATGGGAACCGGTGCAGTGCTGTATGTATGCGACACTGCAGATTGGCATGGCAGACCCACATGGCTACACTGTGATGCACCAAGACCTCCCGGTCATGTGTGCCCATGCTGACCACGGCACCATAGTGCTGACTGTGTGTGATTGCAAGCCTACAATGGCAAACACCCAAGTTGGTGGACACTGGGACCACTATGCACAAAATACACAGTGACACGGTGTGTCTGGGACGCTGAACAACAGTTTATTTTGGAACACAACAGCCCCCCTCAAATCCAAAATAAGAAAAATAAACAAGAGTAGTCCCACCCTCACCACCCCCACAACAACAATGAAAGCGGTAAAACAGTGTAGTCCCACCCCTCACTTCCCACAACAACAGCGATAACAGTAAAACAGTGTAGTCCCACCTCCCACAACAATAATAACAATAAAATGGTGTAGTCCCACCGCACCCACCACAACAACAATATCAACATTACAACAGTGCAGTCCCACCTTCCATCCCCACAACAACAGTGATAACAGCAAAACAGTGTAGTCCCACCTCCACCCACCACAACAAGTATTAACATTACAACAGTGTAGTCCCACCCACCACAACAGCATCAACATTGCAACAGTGCAGTCCACTCCCACCCCCACAACAACAATAAAACAGTGTAGTCCCATCACCCCACACACACAACAATAACAGTATAATAGTGAAGTCCCATCCCTAACCAGCACAACAATATCAACATTACAACAGTGCAGTCCACCCCACCCCCACAACAACATCAGTAAAACAGTGTAGTCCCACCCCACCTACAACAACAATATCTACATTACAACAGTGCAGTCCACCCCCTACCCACCACAGCAACAATGATAACAGTAAAACGGTGCAGTTCACCCACCCCCACAGCAACAAACTGTGCCTCAACACAGCTGCAGTGCAGACAGTAGAGCACAATAGAGCCATGCAGCTGTGCCACACCTGTATGATGGCCTCCACCAGGCCAGCTAGCAACTGGTCCCTGTCCCTGGGCGGTGGTGGTAGAACAAGGGCATGCTGGCCCTCAACCTGGTCCAGGGCATGCTGTGCTGGCCTCTGTTCCTCAATCACGGTAGGCACATCGTCATGTTCCAGGGGCCGTACCTCCGTGTCGTCTTGGCCACCAGGACTTCCAGCCACCTCTGGGTGCTGCCACCTCACCCACATCTTGCAACACATCAACCACCTGGATGCTGTGTGTGGGACTCTCCACCCTGCTCCATGTCCATGCTACTAACATGTGCACCATCAGCAGTGCTCACAGTGTCCAGCTGAGTACCGCACTGACTGTCCTGGACCAGGTCAGCAGGGGCTTGCTGTTGCTCACCCATGACTGCAGTGTCCACTGGCCTGTCAGTGTTTGTTTCATCCTGGCTGTCACTGTCCTCCTCACTGCAGTACTGCATACCTCTCAACCTTTTGTCCCCAAATGTGGAACACTGCCTCTCAAAATGTGGAACAAATGAGCAAAATGTGGAACACTTAATCAAATCTTTACCTAGAAGCTCAGAACACTGTTAAAATGTTTGTATTTATGTTCGGAAAGTCTGTTATTAATTGAATAATACATTTTTTGCATCATTTACTATAGATTTTTGCATTAAAATGTTAACACTGAATGTGGGACAAGTCCTCACAATGTAGAACAGGGAGCTTTGGTGAAGTAAAATGAGGAACATTCCTCGTAATGTGGTACAGTTGAGAGGTATGCTGTACCGTGGCAGTAGCCGGGCCCTCCTCAAATGTCATCTCATGTGTAACTGGTATGCCTGTGCGTCCCTCTCCTTCAGCCGTTCCATTGCACGCAGAAGTGCTCTGTGGCAGGGGCTGTCATGATGTGGACCACCATGGTATGTGGTACCTGTGACATGGGAACAGAACACATGTCAGTGGGCCATGCAGGCAGTGGCCACACAACAGTCCAAAGGGGATGGCACAGAAATGGCAGTAGCCACCATCATCCATACAGTAGCTGTGCAGTACAGGATCCACAGCCCATCCCATTGTGGCAGTGCCACCACATCACTACCCCTGTGCTGACCCGACATCATGCTGCAATGCCCCATTGTACCCCTACTGCACAGCCTGGCCCACCACCCCATATGCCACATGTACATACATGGTTCATGTGTGCAACACACCATGTACACCCATGACCTCTGGGCCCATAGCTGTCACCAGTGTGTGGGCCACACCAACACATGGACATATACAGACTCACAATGGTTCTGCTCCCTGGGAGGCACCCACTTACCTTGCCGTGCATGGATGGGTGTCGATGCACGGTCTACAGCATGATGTTCCTGGCACCCATCTCCACTTCCCTGAGCCCCTGGGACTGCATGCATCCAACCTGTGGAGACAGTACCTATACATATACAAACAGAGGTGAGAAAGAAGTAAGTGCTTCATTACCAGTACACATGTGAGGATGATGGTCACATGGACATGCACTGACTGCTATATGAATTGCCAAAGTGACAGCCTGTGTGTCCCACCTACCTTCTTGTGATCACTGCCCAGTCCTCATGGCAACATCACAGCTAGAGGCCTTGTCCAGCAGGTGCCACAGGATCATGGGGTCATGCCTGGTGAGGTCCTGCCAGTGGTGTTTCAGCTAGTGTGGTGTGCATGTAACGCCTGAGGTCCTCTCCAGGTGTGCTTCAATCTGCCTATGAACAGTATCCCTCTCTGTGGGTGTGCCTCCTGGTGCCTGGTAGCAGCAGTGTCCTTCCACTGCTGCACCAAGTTCACCAGCTGGTCAGTCTCCTCTGGCTAAAAGTTCGGTGCCCTGCCACTTAGTGTGGTCATTTCACCTTTTGACTAGGTTTGCAGGCCTTACAATGCTGCTGTAATGCAATTGCTGCATGCTCTGTGAAACTCTGTCATCATGTGGTAGCATCTGAACGTGTTTCCGCATGTGACACTTGCATGGTGGCACTGGCCACATGTGGCATTGTCTGATGCATGCCTATGTGCATGCAATTTCACTACAAAACACATGTGCGTCTTATTACAAATATGCATGTGTGTAAGGACACCACCAGTGTACTGCATGGTCACCATGCCCTCCCAGGAAGGTGGGCTGTTCTCCTGGTGCCACACACCAGACATGGCAACACTGTGTGACAACCAGTGACCGTGGCTGGTGTGCAGCACCTGGCTGATTACCCCAGCAGTGACCCGCGACATTTACTGGCATGATGGCATGGGATGCTTAGCACACATGTAGCGCATGTGCATTTTGCAAATGAGGTAACGGGCACTTGTGGTGCACATCTCAAGTGAGCCCGATGCTTGTGCAAGTGTAGCATGTGGGAAGGACATGTGTGGTGTTTCCACCAACCAATGTGTTGTGTTAGGGTGCTGTCACTCATGGCAGTACTTGTGGTACACAGCATTGTGAACATCCATCATATGTTCAGACACACTACGGTGTACCATATCCATCACACAGTCACACCCACCCCTACATATCACCTCTGTAGGTTTGTTCCATCCCCTCCGGTGCACATGTCAGTGTACAGTGTCCTGCTTTCTACATTTTGTCATATGAACTTGCCTGACTTGGGTCTTTCACACACACTGCAGGCTACTATTACCACCAGGTGCTGGCCACCTGACATGGCCACCTGTCTGCTATGTACAGTGCCACCTTGTCAGGTGCCTAGCACCAGGCAGCATATTTGTGTGGTGGTATGCTGTCTATAGGCTATTCGCCTACTGCTGCTGGTGCCAGCTGTTGGTGATTGGTGGTTGGTGTCCCTCAGGTGAAGTGGTGGGCTATCAGATCATGTCTGGCAAGTTGCCCTGCCTGGCACAATACAGCATGGTCGAGTAGCCTTCAGGCATGCTCATCACGGTGGTCTCGTCATCCTTGTCCTCCTCCTCCTCCTCATCATCCAGGAGAAGACATGTGATCTCGCTCCACAAGAGTGGTAGCAGGGAGGAGGCAGGGAATTACAAACCAGTCAGTCTTACCTCAGTAGCGGGCAAGATTATGGAGGCACTCCTTAAGGAAAGGATAGTGCAACAGCTGGAATCCATAGGAGCACAGGATCCAAGACAGCATGGGTTTACAACAGGAAGGTCCTGTCAAACTAATCTCATAGATTTCTTTGACTGGGTAACCAGAGTGGTGGACCAAGGGGAAGCAGTTGATATCGCCTACCTTGACTTCAGCAAAGCTTTCGATACTGTTCTACATAGAAGATTGATTAATAAGCTGGGTAGACTCAGTTTGGGTCAGAAGTTGGCCAACTGGGTGGCAAACTGGTTGATGGACAGAAAACAGAGAGTGGTGGTAAATGGTATACAGTCAGAAGAGATGCAAATCACAAGTGGGGTACCTCAGGGATCAGTCCTGGGGCCATTCTTCTTCAATATCTTCATCAGTGACATTGCAGATGGACTGGAAGGTAAAGTTTGTCTGTTTGCAGATGACACCAAGATCTGCAACAGAGTAGATGATCCAGATGGGGTGGGCAGAATGAGAAGAGATCTGGATAAACTAACAAAATGGTCGGAAGAGTGGCAACTGGGGTTTAATGCAAAGAAGTGCAAGATCATGCACATAGGGAAGAGAAATCCTGAAGCCACCTATAGGCTGGGAGGGTAGTTGCTGACAGTCACAAGGGAAGAAAGAGACTTGGGCATCATCATCACCGATGACCTGAAATCATCCAAGCAGACCACTAAAGCAGTAGGTAAGGCTAGGGGGATGTTAGGGTGTATTAGTAGGGGTATCACAAGTTGGAAGAGGGTGGTAATAATCCCTCTTTACAAGACACTGGTTAGGCCCCATCTGGAGTACTGTGTGCAGTACTGGAGGTCACACCTTCACAAGGACATTAACCAAATTGAAGCAGTCCAGAGAAGGGCAAACAAAATGGTGCAGGGACTGCATCAGAAAACATATGAGGACAGATTCACTGAGCTCAATATGTATACCCTAGAGCAAAGGAGGGAGAGAGGTGATATGATCAAAACATTCAAACACCTTAAGGGCATTAACAAGATGAAAGAGTCTAACATGTTTCAATATAAGAAAAACAGCAGGACAAGAGAACACAGCATGAAATTAGAGGGAGGCCAATTAAGGGGTAATGTGAAGAAGTTCTTTTTCACAGAAAGGGTGGTGGATGCATGGAATGGCCTACCTCAGGAAGTGGTGGATAAGAATACAGTGCAGGGCTTCAAACAGGCATGGGATAGGCATAAGGGAGCAATACAGATGAGTATGAATAGATACGCCATTGACAGAGCAAAGGCTGATGGCACATTTATAAGGTAGAAAAAGAAATGGGCAGACTGGATGGGCCTTGTGGTCCTTATCTGCCATCAACTTCTATGTTTCTATGCTTCTATGTTTAGGTCTGGTAGTGGCACACAGTTCCTGAGTGCCAGGTTGTGCAGCATGCAGCACACAATGAAGATCTTGGACACCGTCTCAGGGCTTTACTGCAAAGCCCCTCCTGAATGATCCAGGCACTGGAAATGTGCCTTCAGGACACCAAATGTCAGCTCGGTCACAGCTCTGGTGACGGCATGGGCCTCATTGTAGTGCACTTGGCCATGGTGTGTGTGTGTGTGTGTGCTATAGTGGCATCATGACCCATAGCAGCTGTGGGTATCCACTCTCACCTGTGGGATGTAAGTGATACATCATTAATGTACAGGGCTCATGCCACACACAGAGGCATGTTGCATCTGCAGGGACAGGGGTGCTTGTTTGCAGACCAGTGGCACTTACCAATGAGCCATCCACCTGTGAGCTGTTCTCTCTCGAAAGCCTCATGTAGGCCGTAGTTGCGGAGGATGTAGGAGTCATGGCAAGAACCATGGTACTGGGCTACCACATCCAATATATGGCACAGGCTATCACACACCACCTGCATATTCATGGAGTAGAAGACCTTTTGGTTGATGAACACCTCCGCCTCACCTGGTAGTGCCTTTATGGCCACATGTGTACAGTTAATAGCCTCAAGCACACAGGGGAACTGTGTGACATCATAAAATGCCTGCTTTACTGTGTGCTGCTGCTGTGCATCTCTCAGGAACTCAATGTAACTATCCATCTGCTCCATCATCCAGGAACTGCCTGAGGCACCTGGACATGGCTGGCTGTGAGATTCCCACAGTGTCACCTGTGGGGGTTTGGAATGCTCTGGTTGCAAGGAAGCACACTGCTGCACTTACCTTCACCTCCACAGGTACAGGATGCCCCCTTACTGGTGGCACTCTGTAGATCTTCCTGAAGTTCATCACACAGCTCAGCTATGGTGGCCTTTGGCAGGTGGTAGCGTGTTATGCACTGCTTCTCTGTGAGATCCAGGTATGACGTCCTGGCTCTGTACACCCATGGTGCATGGTGTCTGGTGGGTATGTGCTGCACTGGTTGTTGCCTGTTACGCTGGTTCCTGCCATCACGCCGCCTGTGATGCCTATGCTATCTCTCAACTAGCATTATGCCCAGCATGGCTGCTGGTGCTGCCATCACACTGTCACTCTCAGCTGGAGTTTCTGCATACTGTTTGCTCCACAGTGACTCTGCTGTGTCTGTCTCACTGGGCCCCCTTTTATACTCTGCTGCAGTTACACCTGCTCCCCCCTGGTATAACTTACACCCTTTGCAAGTGGCATATTTTGCCCTTTGGTTGCTTCTAGAATCCCAAAAAAGGGGACACTGCTGCTTTTCTTTGGCACAAGTCAATTTACGCCACTGCACATCTCAGGGTTTGGTGCACGTGTGGCGTAAGTGACTTTGGCATAATGGGTTTACAGCATAGTGCAGGCTGCATTCGAGAATTGCACATGTCGCAATTTTTGGTACAATTCACACTTTTTGCCATTCCTGTTTGGTGCAACTGAGCTACACCTGGTGTATGTTTTTGAGAATCAGGCCACATGTCTTTAAAAAGCAAACACCTGAACCTAGCTAAATGGGACTGGTTTAGCTAGATTTTGGTGCTTGTTTCTTTCAAAACTTGACAGAAATATTTTTTCTGGGCACCCAAAATCCAGGGTGCTCTGCTTAGCGAGAGGAGCCATTCACCTGTGTTTTCTGTATGAGAACAGTGGTACTTTCTTGACTTCTGCAGCCACAGCTGGAACTCATACTCAGGGCCCCTAGTGCTCTGCAGCAGCATTTTCTGATTTCTGTGGCAGGCCTCTTAGGCTTCTGATGCAGTATTTTCTGATTTCTGTGGCAAGGTTTACTAATTTCTGTGGCAGAATGCAGTCCTGTCATTGGCTAAAATATGATGTGATGTCATTGATGACATCACTTGCCATGCATAGAGGAGGGGCTTTGGGATAAACAAGGTGGGTTCAGAAGCCTGACACTATGGGAAAAACTGTATATTTGAATGAAATTCACCAAAACAATGAATTCTCATGGACTATATGAATTCTGCATCATGATGCAAATTCTGCAGAAAATTCCATGACCAAGAGATCGCAGAATTCCAGGGCCTTTGCTTACACTGCAGGTAGCAGTAAGAACAGTGAGCTGCCATTTCCCTGGTATCTAGTGGTGCCCCCTGATTGCTGTCTCTTTATGTATGCAATGTGTTGCCCTGGTGTCAAGTGGTGCCCCCCACCCTCTGATCAACATCCCTTATGCATTCCTGGTGTCTGGTGGCTCTTCCCTGATCCTCGATCCTCATCCCTGCATTATCCTTCCTGTAATAAAGAAACTGTTCCTTGATGTTTTTATTTAAACCTACAAAAAAGGTCCTCACTGATCTGACCCCCACCCCAACCTCCAACTAAGCACCCACCACCCCACACACCCTCACTCACTTGAACACATTCCAGGGCAAAGATTCATGCTCTGATCCAAGACATGTCTTGCTGCTGGATCCGTTGACTGCAATATGAGAAACTAAGGTAACTGCGGTTCAATGTATTTCAATGGAGTTTTGAACTTTGATGCATAACTTTGTCATCTTTGCATATTTTGACCCCACATTTTCAACATGGCCTTTTAGGGACCCCATCTTATGACCAGTAGGGGTGGAAGTATGCAAATTAAGCCTGAAAGGTGATTTTGTGATCACTTGGCAGGCAGGATTAGAACATTTTCACCACCCTTGTTCATGAGGTGGGGTCATAAGAAGGATATGTTGAAAATTCGAGGTCAAAATATGTAAAAATGACAAAGTTATGCACATACATTGAAATGTTACTATGCTCACTCATAATGTTGGTAATTTTAAATATTTTGACCCCAAATTTTCAACATTGCCATTTGTCACACCACCTCATGAATGAATCAATCCATCCTTTATTTATAAAATGCTATTCCAGGAGATCATAGCGTTTTACATCATATCAAAAAACAATGTTCAACAGAGACATATTTCATAAAAACATATTAAAAGCACAATTCTAAAACAGCAGGACTTTAAATATCAAAGCTTCATATTATTTAAAATATTAAGTATCAAGAAATGCTGACTCAAATAAATATGTTTTTAAGGCAGATTTAAAGGCCTCCATGGATGAGCACTTGCTAACCTGATGAGGTAGAGAATTCCACAGGGTAGGGGCTACAAAAGCAAATGATCTAGCTCCCACAGTTGTCAAGTAGACTCTGGGGATCTCTAGCAACCCCTCATTGGTGGAGCAGAGAGGATGAAGGGGGCAGTAGGGATGAAGGAGATCTTGCAGGTACCATGGACCCTGTCCATGTAGGGCCTTAAAGGTCAGTAATCCAACCTTGAAGGTGATCCTCAACCACACAGGCAGCCAGTGCAGGCTGCGAAGCACAGGTGTGATGTGGCTAGATTTCAATAAGTTAGTCAATAACCTGGCAGCCGCATTCTGCACCAGCTGCAGGTGGCGAAGGTCCACCCCTGGTAGCCCTAGGTATAGGGTGTGATGTAGACAGCCAGTTCTGAGTGCTTGAGTGCTGTATTAATTTTTGTTATTACATATAAAATATGTGAAGGGAAGGATCAGTTCAAGGAAAAGGCTGTCTTACTGGAATTGACACATCAAGACCCCCCAGGGATAAGTTCAAAGGACAGGAGGTATTTTAAACTGCAGAGATCTGGGGTGCAATTACCTTGTCAATTTGCTTTCATCCCAGGAAATAAGATTAGCCATTCATAATGCCCTCAGGGAGACCTTTGACTTGCATATTTGCCAGGAAGGACTTGTGGGGAGGAGTGTCAGAGAGATGCCAGAATGGACATTGAAGAGGTTTGATGTCTGAGCCAGGGAGGACCCAGACGGATTTGGAAGGTCCAAAATACATTCCCGGGGAACCCTTGAATTACATCAGAAAGACCTGAGGTGTAGATTCCAAGGTCCAGATGGGATTAAGGAGGCCAATAAACTTTTGCTTTGAATACAGTGACTTAGATTAAAGAAACATTTGAGATGTATGTGTAGCAGAACAAAAACCAGTTCTGACCAGTTAATCTGTGGAGAGGAAAGTCAGTGAAGTCATCTCATATGTTTTTTAAATATTTTGTTTGGAGACCCTGTATTGTAAAATATAGAGTTTGATACACCAAGACGGAGTTAGTGACCTCATGAAAAGGCCAGCTCAGAAGTATGTTAAGTGCTGAAAGAACCTGACAGAGACACACAAGAAAATATTTCTGACTGACACAAGAGAATATTATCTGACTGAGGGAGAATCATCACAGCACTGAAAGATAGTAAGATTAGACCAGTCTAAATGCATGTATTGTAGGAACTGTACTTTTTCCTGTTTGTTTTAAGACTGTATGTGTTGGGATATATATAATTTGTTCTGTAATTATTGTTCTGTTTTGATATTTTTAAAGAAAAGATATTTTTTACAAATGAAACTGCTGGAGTTCCTTGACAATTCTTTTAAGTGGAGATTTTAAAGGTTATAAGTACACTGTGTATGGGCTTATTGTGTACCAAACTGGGAAATGGATAGAGTTCTCTAAAAGTCTTGCATAGAGTTCTAAGGGTTCATTTGAAAGACCTGGTTGGGTGCCCGTAGGCAAAGATATCTGGCCCCATGAAGACAGAATTATCTGAGCCTGATAACTGGGTATGCTAACAAGAGGTTATCAGTTTGAATCCTTCCAGAGCATGAGACTAAGGTGACTTGAACCCACAAAACAGACAAGAGGGTTACCTTGCCTGGTCACTGTACACAAATCATACACTCAGAGGTTGGCACTTTGGGAGCAGAGGGCTGACTGGCTGAGCGAGATTGTGACAGATTGGTTGGCAGCGGTGGCAAAAAAAGTGTGGTGGTATAAGCTTCATTGTTCAGTGTGTTAGCTTGAAACCATTTAGCTCACTTGAAAAAAAAAAGTAAGGCAGTGTTTTATTTGAAAAGGAAACAGAACTATATCCCTTGACTTACAGTTAAGTTCCCACCCATTTTATTTTTTTTCTGAAGTGCCAGTCAGTATAGTATTAGTAGTGTGAGAAGAAGAAAATGTCTTCCGACTACAGCAAGCACACTGTAGCTTTCTTAAAGCAGTTGTGCGGGGTCAGAGGATTCCCGTTTGGGGTGAAAGCCAGTAAGCAGAATTTCATAGAGGCCCTGATGGTAGCAGATACCCAGAGCAGCGAGTCACCAACCATGACTGAAAGGGACCAGACCTCGAGTTTGGCAGGACTAGTGGCCAGTGAGGGGTCCCAAGCTGATGAGGTGGACAGCAGGGCCACTGTCAGTGAAGGGCCACAGTAGCAGGGGAATGTCACCAATATCCTGAATCTAGAGGCACTCAAGCTGCAAATTGAGTTGTGGAGGATACAACTGGAGGCAGAGCGACAAAAGAGGGAGGCGGACCGTGAGGAACATAAGCACCACTGAGAGGAGGAGGAGAAGACAGAGTGAGAATGCAGAGCTGCAGAGGAGAGGAAAGGAGAGAGGAGATCCAGTGGCAACACAAACTGGAGAAGCTACAACTCCAACCAGCGGCACCAGGGCAGGTAAGTGGCTTGGGTTTAAATGGGACTGCTGTTCTGGGTTACAAATTGAACTCTAAATTAATAGCTGAGTTTAAGGATGGGGAAGATATAGATGCCTTTTTAAATTCTTTTGAAAAAGTTTGTATTCATGCTAAAATTCCTACAGAGTCCTGGAGCTTCCAGCTATCCCCACTACTTACTGGAAAAGCTCGGGATGCATTGGGTCACATGGACAATAAAGACAGTGATGATTACAGCAAGTTAAAAGCAGCACTACTAAAAAGTTTGACTTAACTGCTGAATCATACAGAGCTAAATTCTGTAAGCTCAAGAGAAGCCTGATATGAGCTATGAGGAGCTAGCCATGAAACAACATCAGTTTTTAAAACATTGGTGGGAAGGAATTGAGGCAAACACTGTTGATAAAATTGAAAATGTGATTTTATTAGAACAGTTTATTTGGGCATGCCCAACAGAGTTAAAAACCTGGCTAGAGGACCGAGATCCAAAAACAGTGCAAGAGGCTGCTGAACTCTCGGACCACTATGCCAAGAGTAGACCTGCTCTGAGAGTGAATGGGGTGAGTGTGGCAGCGCAGAAAGGGAAAAGCACGCCTTCAGGGCAGCTAAAACCCTCATTGCCTCCACCGAAACCAGTTAGCCCCAGGTTTCAAAAAAAGATTTCTCTGAAGTAAGAAATGTTTTTAGTTATGTAAAGAAACTGGGCACATTGCCAGACAGTGTCCAAGAAGGGCAAGCAATAATACGCAAAATAGTACCAGAAAGGAAGTGGGTTGTTTGTGTGTCCCTGGAAGCATGCCAGTGAACATGAGGGAACACATACACCCAATCATGGTAGATGGTGTACAGACAAAGGGGTTAAGGGACACAGGGGCATCCTTGACATTGGTAAAAGTGGATTTCATACAGCCTGGTCAGCTAATACCCAATAAATACGTGAC
Source organism: Neoceratodus forsteri (assembly GCA_016271365.2). NCBI lineage: Eukaryota > Metazoa > Chordata > Ceratodontiformes > Ceratodontidae > Neoceratodus > Neoceratodus forsteri. The sequence goes on from CM057449.1 coordinate 1,843,598,616, forward strand.
TGTACAGGACTTTGCGGGTGAAGCGAAAACATTGCCCCTGGCCAGTGTTCTCCTGGGCTGGGGTGAAACAGGGGAAACTGTGCAATAGGTGGCTGTAGCTAACACATTAGCAGTGGATTTGATCCTGGGTAACAATCTCCAGCAGGGGGTGGTATGTGCAGTTACCCATAGCGAAGTGGCCAGAGAAAATTGTAGTTCCCTGAGCCCCCCAGAAGCCATTGGGGAAGATACTGAGAAGCTGGTTCCCCAGCATGTGTCTCCAGAGGAGGAGACTGATAAAAAGATGGTAGAAATTTCCCCAGTAGCAAATAACCACACAGCTACAGAGGGTTACTCCCAAGAGGGAAGGGTGACCCCTTGTCAGAGGGTAGGGATTGACAGTGATCCTAAGGGCCCTGAAGCTAGTGCTAGGGACCCTAGTTTAGCGACTGAAGGGGACCTGTCCCATGTCTTGGGAAGGTGTGAGGAGTTCGCAGCTGCTCAGAGAAGTGACCTAGTTTAGAGAAGCTGAGGGTTTGGGCAGACTCGGACAGTGGACAGGGAGGTGACGGAAGACACAGGGTTTATTGGGAAAATGGACTTATGTATACACAGGCAGTACAGACAGAGGGAGGGAGGGATGCTAGGCAGGCAGCTTGTCATTCCCCAGGGATATCGTGAGCAGTTGCTCAAGGTTGCCCATGATATTCCCTTATCTGGTCATCTGGGAATTGCATGAACTATGCAGCTGTTGGCTCAGAATTTCTACTGGCCTAACTTCACCCAGCAGGTGAAGGAGTATTGCAGGTCTTGTCACCGGTGCCAAGAAATAGGGAAGGCGGGCAAGAAAACCCTAGCTGCCCTGATCCTCTTGCCCATTGTAGAGAAGCCATTCCAGAGGGTGGGAATGGATATTGTGGGGCCTTTAAATACCCCCAGCTCCTCAGGGAAAAGGTTCATCCTGACTGTGGTGGATTATGCCACCCGGTACCCAGAGGCAGTTGCTCTTTCCTCACTGAGGACAGACAAAGTGGCAGATGCCTTGTTTGGGATTTTCTCACGTGTTGGGTTTCCGCAGGAGGTAATCACCGATTGAGGGGGTTTCTTCATGTTGGACCTAATGAAATGTCTATGGAAGAAGTGGGGGTTGGGCAGAGATGCACGACACCGTATCACCCACAAGTCAATGGGCTTGTGGAACGCTTCAATGGTACCCTAAAGTCAATGCTCCGGGCATTTGCTGAACAGCATGGGAGGGACTGGGAGAAATACCTTCCCCACCTGTTGTTCGCATACTGGGAGGTGCCCCAAGAGTTGACAGAATTTCCCCCCTTCGAACTACTGTATGGACGCTGGGTACAAGGGCCCCTAGACTTGATCTGGGAGGACTGACAAGGCAAGTACGCCGCTGAGGGAACTCTCATTGTGGATTACATCCTAAGGTATAGGGAAAGGCTGAAGGAGCTTATGGGGACAGCCCAGAGCAACCTGGCAGCTGCCCAACAGAAACAAAAGGTATGGTATGACCGCAGAGCCAGAGCTCGCTCGTACATGGTGGGTCAGGAAGTCATGGTCCTTATTCCAGTCCGGAAAGACAAGCTGCAAGCTGAGTGGGCAGGACCGTACGAAGTAGTTAGGAAGGTAAATGACATAAACTACATTGTGGAGTTATCTGACCATAGACAGACAGAAAGGATGTTCCATGTCAACATGATGAAGCCATATGCAAATAGGGCCGACATGGTGTTCACAGTGTGTAGTCATGGGGAGGGGACGGACGAAGGAGACCCCCTTCTGGACTTGCTGGAAGAGAGTAATCGGGAGTCCTCTGTGGAGGCAGTAAAATTGTCTCCCCAGCTGACCCCGGCCAGATCCAGAAAGTGAGGGAGATTTTAGCAGACTTTGCCCCTTGTTTAGCACCAAGCCTGGACTGACCCCCTTAGCAACACACAATGTGGAGACAGGAACACAGACGTCCATACGATGGACAGCATATCAGGTGTCAGAGGCTGTCCAAAAGGACATTAGGAGGGAAGTGGAGGAGATGCTGGATTTAGGGGTAATCCAGAGATCCCACAGTCCCTGGGTCTCACGCGTAGTCCTTGTACCCAAGCCAGATGGCTCGACTCATTTCTGTGTAGACTATCAGGAACTGAATGCAGTCACGAGTTAAACGCCCACCTGATGCCCCGGACGGACAAACTCCTAGACAAGTTGGGGCGACCTACTACGACCATTGACCTGACAAAGGGGTATTGGCAGGTAGAGTTGACAGACAGAGCTAGGGAGAGGTCGGCCTTCATCACTCTGATAGGCTTATTTGAGTTCAAAGTAATGCATTTCGAATGAAGAACGCCCCGGCCACTTTCCAAAGGTTGGTGAACCAGGTGTTAAATGTTGCTGAGGAGTACGGCGTGGTATACCTGGATGACATTGCCATCTTCAGTACCAGCTGAGAGGAACACCTGTCACACCTTAAGGAAGTGTTGGGCAGAATACAGAGGGATGGGCTCACTGTAAAAGCTGAGAAGTGCCAGGTGGCCATGGGAGAAGTGGCATACCTCGGGCATGTGGTAGGCTGGGGACAGCTCGAAAATAACCAGATAAAAATAGAGGCAATACAGGCATGGCCTAGACCAGAAACTCAGAAGCAGGTCAGGAGTTTTCTCAGGACAGCAGGGTACTACAGAAAGTTTGTACCTAATTACAGTGCCCTGGCTGCTCCCCTATCTGACCTGACAAAGAAAAAAATGCCAAGGAAAATCACCTGGGGTCCAGCCTGTGAGGAAGCCTTTACCAAACTGAAGGAGACACTGTGCAGTGCTCCTGTTTTGACAAGTCTGGACTATAGCAAAACTTTTGTAGTTCAGATGGATGCCTCAGACGTGGGTATTGGGGTGGTACTAAGCCAGACATCCAGCGAAGGGAGGGACCACCCGATAGCCTACCTGAGCTGAAAGCTGCTCTCCTGGGAACAAGCATATTCCACAGTGGAAGAGGAGTGTCTTGCCCTAGTGTGGACCCTAAAGAAATTGGAGCCCTACTTCTATAGGCAGCCTTTTGTGGTGCAGACTGACCACAACCCCCTGGTTTGGTTGTCACAGATGGGGAAAAACAATGGCAGACTGCTCAGATGGAGTCTTGCTTTACAAGAGTATGATTTGAAAATCATACATAGGGCTGGAGCCAAAAATAAGAACTCAGATGGACTGTCTAGGGTCTATGAAGAGTGAACTGATTTGGGAAGCTCATCCCATGTAGGGGAAGAATCCCCCAAATTCAGTCTAGGTGGGGAGGAGTGTGACATAGACATGCAGCTCTGAGTGCTCGAGGTGCTGTATTCCATTTTTTATTACATATAAAATATGTGAAGGGAATGGTCAGTTTAAGGAAAAGGCTGTCTTACTGGAACTGACACATCAAGACCCCCAGGGATAAGTTCAAAGGACAGGAGGTACAGTATTTTAAACTGCAGAGATCTGGGGTGCAATTACCTTGTCAATTTGCTTTCATGCCAGGAAATATGATTAGCCATTCATAATGCCCTCAGGGAGATCCTTTGACTTGCATATTTGCTAGGAAGGACTTGTGGGGAGAAGTGTCAGAGAGAGGCCAGAATGGACATTGAAGAGGTTTGATGTCTGAGCCAGGGAGGACCCAGACGGATTTGGAAGGTCCAAAATACATTCCCGGGGAACCCTTGAATTACATCAGAAAGACCTGACGTGTTGATTCCAAGGCCCCCCGAAAACAGAATTATCTGAGCCTGATAATTGGGTACGCTAACAAGAGGTTATCAGTTTGAATCCTTCCAGAGCTTGAGACTAAGCTGACTTGAACCCACAAAACAGACAAGAGGGTTACCTTGTATTTTCACTGTACACAAATCATACGCCCAGAGGTTGGCACTTTGGGAGTAGAGGGCTGACTGGCTGGAGTGAGATTGTGACATAGGACATTGCAGTAATCAAGGCACAAGGTCACAAAGGCATGGATCAATGTCAGAAGATCATCAGGTGAAGCCAGGTGTTTTATCTGGGTGATATTCCTCAGATTGTAAAATTAGGTCTTGACAATGGCCGATACCTGAAACTTAAGTGTCAACTCACTATCAAGCATATTGCCCAGATTCCGCACCCAGTAAGAGGTCACTAACATCATGAATGTGACAGCTGTCATTTTTCAAATCCTGGCCAAAATGTGTTTTCACATGTGTGGCACGGAATGACATTTTAATGCCATGGAAAGATGTTTTGGCAGGGATTTGAACATTTTCACAACCACATTCATGAGGTGGGATAATAAGAAAGATAGGCTGATGGTTTGCTGTACAAATGCAGTAAAATGCCCAGGTTATGAGTGAGCATTGCAGTATTTCAACACTTACTCATAACCACTAATTTTCACTATTTTGAGTCCAAACTTTCAACGCAGCCATTATTCCATACCACCTTATAAACATGATGTATCATTTTTAAAATCCTGGATGAGATGTGTTTTCACACTTCTGGTGTACAAATACAGTAAAATGCCTAGGTTATGAGTAGAGATACAGCAAAGTTTTATTATACCTGCGAATATAATGCAAAGTGATCAACTTCGCATCCATGTAGCATTATGCAAAGTTTCCATTAAAAGGTTGAAATTCACCTTTAATGAACTTCGTGTTCCAAACTTCAGGTTACATTGTGGGAAGACGAAGTTTGTGAGAAACAGACCACAGATCACTTGTCTGACTTTCTGCAGGTCACGTAATGCAGGCAGGAATTGAATCAGGCAGGAAATCAGTGAACTAGTTTCACTTTGACTTTCGCTTTATTAGAGCAGGAGATGTGTAGCTTAGTGTGCTAGTCAAAACTAATAAAAGAAAGCATTTTCTGCTTTAAATCCTTTTTTCTTGAGATTCCTGTTTATTTTAAACCAGTTTCATCCCTGGTACACTGGTGTCAGAGACTGTCTTGTGCTGCTGATGCTTCAGAACATAAGAACATAAGAATTTGACAGCAGATGAGGACCCAGTGGCCCATCTAGTCTGCCCATGAACCTACCCCCTTCCCTATATTTTACTGTTTTTGTTTACATCATAGTGACAGTCCCATGTGTGTTTAAATGCATTCACCATCTTTGCTGCAACCACCTCTGGATGCAGGCTGTTTCATGTGTCTATTACCCATTCTGTAAAAAAGTACTTCCTGATATTGCCTCTGAGCCTTCCCTCACTCAGGTGTAGGTTGTGCCCTCTTATATGCACCTCTCTGTTTGCATGGAAGAGGCTGTCTACCTGAACAGTGTTTATACACTTGATGAAGTTGAACATTTCTATCATATCCCCTCTGTCCTTTCTCTGTTCCAGGGAGTAGAAGTTTAGGTCTTGGAGTCTAGACTCATATGGCTTGTGATGGAGGCTCTGCACCATCTTTGTGGCCCTTCTCTGAATTGATTCCAAGTGCTGCCTGTCCTTCAGGTGGGGTCTCCAGAACTGGATACAGTACTCCTGGTGTGGCCTCGCAAGGGATATATAGAGTGGAAGGATCACTTCTTCTTTCCTGCTAGTTATTTCCCTGCCTATGCACCCAAGGATACTGCTTGCTTTTTGTGCCATTTTTTCACATTGATTCCCTACTTTAAGGTTGCCTGAAATGAGCACGCCTAAGTCCTGTTCAGTCCTGGTCTCTTCAAGTCAATGCTCATCTAGGATGTATTGAGTTCTTAGGTTCTGTTTTCCCAGGTTCACCACTTTGTATTTTTTAGCATTAAATCTAAGTTGCCAGTCATTGAACCACTGTTCAAGTTTCTTGAGATCCTCCTTCATACTGGAGGCTCCCTCCTGATCATCCACCCTATTGCATAGTTTTGTATTGTCTGCTAACAGGCAGACTTTACCCTCAAGACCATCAGCAATGTCACTGATAAATATTTTTAAGAGGACTGGACCCAGCATCAATCCCTGAGGACTGCTCGCTGGTCACAAAACCCTCTTTGGACATGGCAGTGTTTACTGTGACTTTCTGAGTTCTATCCTGCAGCCAGTGCACTACCCAGCTTACTATCTTATGACCGACACCTGAGGAAGAAGAGGTCATGGAACTTAGCTTGCACACTGGTGGCAGAGGCTATCTTGTTCTGCTGGTACTTCAGGATGAGGATAAAGAGGTCACTACACTTTGACTTGTACACTGGTGCCAGAGGCTGTCTTGTGTTGCAGTTGGTGCTTCAGGAGGAGGATGTTCAGGAAAAGAGTTCATTACCGGCATGCAGTTTCACATAGGATAACGTTGGAAGTATAGGAAGCCACATCTCCATCAATATTTGTACTTAAGTACTCAAGTGACAATCTATATATGGTCAAAGTCACAGAAATCCCTCTAGTTGCAGCATCTACTGCCTTTCCCTTCTGCTGCATAGTACCATGTCCACAACCACACTTAACATTGCTAGCCCCTGATGAACCTGCCTCACCATCAGAACAACTTCCACTGCTAGCATTTGGAGGCACACAAGCAACAGTCTTATGGGCAGCAGCGCCACAGCCAGGAACAGCTTTACCTGACTGTGTCTTTGTGGGCATTTTTTTACATTACACAGGCAGTCACCAAGGAAAGCAACCTGTTTATCATGAAAAGTGATTTTTCCAATTTTGTGGGTTGCTATAACAAATTCAAGATAATTCACAAGACAGTATAATGCCAAAAATATAGCAATAGGTAAATTTTTTAGTATGTCTGTTTTCTTTTATGTAAACACTATAATATGCACTGGAGAGAGAGAGAGTGTTTACGGTATTATGGGGAAACACACAATACTGGCACAGTGACAACAATTTCAAAAGACTGAACAGAGACAATTAACAGCTAGATTATATTTTGGGTGGATGGGAAGCCGAAAAAACAACAATAGTGACTTACAGACAGAAATTATGCAATTAAGAGGTATAGCAGCACAGGAACAACAAGACCTTAACCACACTCTACAAATCCAAAAAGTAAGAACAATATCTTCTTCTTTTTGGGGGTATTTACAACAGTAGCTAGATAGAAGCAGGCAAAATACTACAGATGGGCCAGAAATTACCAGTGCTACTAATTCAGTGGCGCAATAAAAATATGCATATGACTTGATGGCAGGCACACAGACTAAAGATAACATGCAGAAAGTTTAGCAGTTCAGTAAAATAAAACAGTCTTCTAAACAGAGAGAAAAAATGCACAACAAACAACAAAAAAATTATCAAAAATTACTAGAAGTACTACTGTGTAGAGAACTGAATTTACCAATACTAAACAATCGCCAGCAACCGTTGCCAAAACTGCCTTTCACACTGTGCTATGTGAATCTCCCTTCTGCACCACAGATCCACCCCTCCCCCAAAGCATACTTCTGCACTGTCAGTACAGACACTGAAACTATTAATTTAACATGCAAAATTCAAACCGAATCAATAAATGCTCAATGATACAAACACACAAGAGGTTACTACACTCGATGTACTACATTTGGACTCAGAATTCCGAAGGTAAATTGCCTTTTTGAACATTTTTTGAAAGTTTGAATCTCACAGCTCTGAAAGCTTACTAACTCCAGCTTTCCACTACACACACTACGCTGAACTGAGGCTGTGCAAGCCAATATTGATCCCATGTGACCTGCCATCCCATGAATAATTACAAAATTCACCTTCATGAGCAAAAAAAAAAAAGGTGAAGTAACGCAAAGTCCATCTTATCCAATAGCAACTTCGCATTCCCCCATAAGGCAAAGTTATTCACTTTGCATTGCTGAGAATTTCACGAAATTCAAGTTCTATGTGAAATACTCCACTTAGCAAAGTTAAGAGACTTCGCCCAACTCTAGTTATGAGTGAGCATTGCAGTATTTCAATGTTTACTCATAACTTCACTAATTTTCACAGTTTTGAGTCCAGACTTTCAACATAGCCATTATTCCACACCACCTCATAAACATGGCATGTCATTTTTAAAATCCTGGATGAGATGTGTTTTCACACTTCTGGTGCAAAATAACATTTTGGCCAGTAAACTATAAATGGTATCCTTTGTATATCTATGCTTCTGATTTAGTAACCTTATTATTTCAGAGCTTCCCTTGTGCAGTTAATTTTGCGTAGGTTCAGTACTGTATTTAGCAGGGACCAATAACATTGTCTATTGAATACTTGAAATTTCATAAGAGTGTCTGCAAAGTGAATTTGCAGTGGAATACTATTGGCATTCGATGGTATTAATGAATTATAGTTAAAATCATCCAAAGTTTGATGCTGAACTTCAATACTATGGATTGCCACTTAGCTGTGTTTATGGTATTTTTTCATTTTCGATATTTACAACATTTGTATTTAATTTGTACTACTGTATCTTGTATGTAACCACCTGAGTGATTGCTCATTAAATATTCATGTCGTTGAGTATTTAAGTGTGATGGATGCTTTCCCCAGCCATGCCCCCTGATGAAGGGTCTTTTGGACTCAAAGTGTCAGGACAAGCCTGTGGGTGTAAGTAACCTGCTTACTTTATATCCAGGAGTCATTAAATACAGATTTTTACCATAGTTGATTTTGTCTGAGTATCTTTTCAGAACACTGCAGTGTGGGGTTATTCTTCTTGATTGTGTGTTGTCCTGGGCTGGCTGCCCCTAGCCCCTGCACCAATCTTGCACCACTGGAATCACAGACCTTGCACACCTGAACTTATGATTTACCTGCCTTTTTGATTGTCTGCTGAACTGTGGGCACCAAGCACTGGCATTATATGTTGTAAGCTTGTCCTGGATAGTGGGAATAGTGACACCCAGGCATGACCAGTAAGAACCTGTATGGTTTTAACTTGCTATTTCTTGGGCTCATTGAAATCTTTTTTTTTTTTTAATTCTTTTTTATCACTCCTCTGGATCCACTAACCTCTCTCCACTGTGGTCACTCAGCAGAGGCTCGGCCCACCTGCCTGAAGCCCTGGTTGCACTCCTCAGGTGCCAGCTTCCTCCCTTCCACAGCACTGTCCTAACCCCCCCCAGCTCTGAGCCCCCCAAGGAAGGACCACCACTCCTCTGGTGCTCTATCTAGAATGCTGGTGGGTGATGCTGTTTCTGTGAAGGACCCTGGGAGTGCTTCCTGGAGGCCTGGCATTGGGCATGGGGCCGCTGCTCCTGGACCCGCCTTCACCAGTCAGTGGAAGTTTTTTTTTTCTATCTTTGATTTACTCCCTCACCCTGCCCCATGCAGAGCTCAGATGTGCAATGATGGCCAGAGTCCACTGAGCTCCACCCCCGGTGCCATACGGCTGCAACGCAAATGCCAGGCTGCCTCTGACTGCCACTTGAGGTTGCTCTGGAGTGACAAAATGCCCTACACCCTCCCTGGGGAAGGACAGCAGCCCATCGGATGCTCAATCCCTTCCTGCCCCTGCCAACCCTGACAGCCCGGGCTTGTTCCTGAACCCGGGTCACAAGCGTGGCGTGAGGTGAGGTATCTAGTACCTTAATCCTCAGCGCCACCGAGCCAGGGCAAGTTGAAATCTTCAAGTGACTTTTTGAAATATCTGTCTAAAAATATAGAGCCATGACATCAAAGGATACAGTCTACTCCAGCTGGGAAATATGTGAAAGCTTGAACAGTAAACGACAGATGGCAAAGGAATGTATACGAGGTGCAGAACTGAATACGCAACAACAAACTGGTGATATTAAACTTGCTTACTTAAAATTGGCAAGACTGTTGTTCAAAGAAATCAACATTATATATAATATTATCACTTTAGAGCAATATCTTGAGTAAGAACAAGCCCAAGGAGCTTATGAGTCATGGCAATGCCCTCAAGAGGATTAGATGATTTCGAATTTAAAGATGATTGCATATTAGCAGCTAATCAATGTTCTAAGACATGTGTGGAGTTAATAATTAAATTAGATATCAAAATGCACAAATGCCTATTGAAGGAGTTTAAGTCTGCAAAGGAAACTGTTCTATCATTTAAAAGTGGACCTGAATATCTAGAATTGGACCAAGCCTTGCAAAAAAGTATAATAAATATGAAAGTGAAATTATATTGAGAAAACAAAATAAATTAACAAGCGATGAGGATGATTATGAAATGGGTAGCATCCTGCGTTGGTCTAAAAATAATTAAAAACATCCAGGAGCAGAAGCAGGTCCAGTTTTCATTTTGCACAAGACTGCTCTAAGAGCAAAACAAGGAACAATCGCTCAGAACCAGAGACAGAAGCCAGGAACTATGCTGTTGCTGATCATAGCAAAAACGTGTTTGTTTTTTTAAAAAAGAAAAACAAGGAAAGGAAGGAGTAACCTGTTCTGTCTGTTACCATCTCTTTAGGTGTTGAGGTGCTGTAAGTTACTACTACAAGTTGTAAATTACTACTATAAGTTGCTGCCATCCCTCCATAGATAAATACATGTATGTTGCTGTTGAACGGCACAGCCCAGAAGGCCCTGTGCTTGCATTTGTAGAAAAGCAGCAACCAAATTGTCAGCATAGCCTTCTTATTAACCCACCTCTTGAACCCGGTACTGAAAATGTTCAAATCCCCAGAGAAATGTTATTCCACGCCACCACAACGCATACCATATCACAGGTGTGAAAACATCATCTGGCCAGAATTTGAAAAATCGCAGCTGTCATGTTCATGAGGTGGTGGCAAAAAATGGCTATGTTGAACATTTTGGGTCAAAATATTTGAAATTACCAAAGTTATGAGCGAGCATGGTAAAATTTCAACTTATGCACATAACTTTGCCATTTCTACATATTATGACTCCAAATTTTCAACATAGCCTCTTATGACTACACCTCATGAACAAGTGGTGAAATTGTCAAATGCCACCCAAAAGGTGATTCTGCCATGACTGTGAAAAGGCCTTTTGGGTCAGATTTATGTAATTTCACCACCGTTGTTCATTAAGTGGGGTCCCAAAAAGGCCATGTTGAAAATATGGGTTCAAAATATGCAACAATAGCAAAGTTATGCATCAAAGTTGAAAATCCTGTTGAAATACATTGAACCTCACTTACCATAGTTTCTTATATTTGCAGTCAACAGTTCCAGCAGCTAGATGTGTGTTCAGTCAGAGAGTGGATCTTCTCCCTGGGACCTGTGTGTGGGGTGTGTGGAGGTGTGTGGGTGTGGTGGGTGCTGAGTTGGAGGTCAGGGTGGGGTGGTGCGGATCGATGAGGGACTGTTTTCTTTTACAGGTTTGAAAATAAAAGACATAGAGGGATGGTTTTCTATTACAGCTTAGCCAACTACAAAGATTTCAATCAGAGGGTAGGGTTGCAACTAGACACCAGGGAAACATTACAAAATATGGGGACAACGATAGGAGGGTGGGGGTGCCACTAGACACCAAAGAAAGATTTAACAATACAAGGATGGCAGTCAGAGGCTGGGGATGCCACCAGACACCAGGGAATTATTACAAAATATGGGGACACAGTGATCAGAGAGGTGGGGCTGCCACTAGACACCAGAGAAAGATTTAAACAATATGGGGACAGAAATTGGAGGTTGGGGTGCCACTAGACACCATGGAAACATTAAAATTTAGGGAATGGTGATCAGAAGGGTGGAGGATGACACTAGACACTAGGGAAAGATTGAAACAATATGGGATGGTGATCAGAGGGTGGGTGCCACTAAACACCAGGGAAAGATTAAAACAATACAGGGACAAGAATCAGAAACATTAAAACTTATTGGGATGTTAATTGGAGGGTGGGGGGTGCCACTTGACACCAGAGAAACATTAAAAAATATGAGGACAGCAATTAGATGGTGGGGTGTACCATTAGACACCAGGGAAACATTACAAAAAGCATGATTTTCTGTATTAAGGGATCCTTTTTCATATGCCCAAATTTATTTTTTTCACATGGTCATATGAAAAAAACAGAAGTGAGTCATGACAAAGATTGCAAAAAAGGAAAAAAAAACATTTGGGGGTCATTTTAACAGTAGCTAAGTGCAGAATCCACCTAATGGGGTCCAGATGAGCAAGATACATGTGGCCTCTGTGCAGCATATCATTTTGAGGTCTAGAATTTGTTTTTATTTTAAAAAAAAACTGAAAAAATATACCAGCATATGCATCAGGATTTTTTTCAAGAAAAGGATTAGCCACCATACAGAAAAGAATCCTGATTCATATGGCCATATTCTTTTTTCGTTCCACACTTCTATCCTGAAGTGATTACTGAGCATGCTCAGAACTGAAATTATAAAAATGTATAACTTTAGAATAGTTTAATATTTTTACACCAAACCAGCAAAAGGCATAGAAACATAGAAACATAGACTTTGATGGCAGATAAGGACCACTTGGCCCACCCAGTCTGCTCATTTCCCTACCTATTGGATAAGCTGCAGATTCTAGTTAACCAACAGCCTACTTTCTGCAACCCCCCACTATAATTACCTTGTGTCTGTCCCATGCATGTTTGAATTTCCCCACTGTTTTAGACCCAACATCCTCCTCAGGAAGGCTGTTCCATGTATCCACCACTTTCTCAGTGAAATAAAATTTCCTCACATTACCCCTGAGCTGTCCCCCCTCTATCTTTAAGGCACATCTGTGGGCCAGGTACTTTCTACCCTACACATTTCAGACCAAAATTGCAGACTGTTTGGAGGCTAGGGGTGGACAAAGAAACAGCAAAGAAATCCTGAAAAAAGCACTTTTTTCACCATCCATATCACAGAATCCGCACATCCAATAAGAATGAAAGTTGGCATGTCAAGAGATGTACCCCACTAGACTGACACCCTATTGAACCCTAAATATAGTGGCGCAACCATATCACTGTAATATATATATATATATATATATATAAAATAGAAGATACATGATGGGCAGGAGTGTGATATGGAAAATATTCTCACTCATGCAGCGTGAGCTCTGGATACTCACGAGTGCTGAAGGCATGAGTGAGAGTATCCAGGGCTCACTCTGCAGGAGTGAGAATATTTTCCATAGCACTTGATCTGCATCTCATGGGCCTGATTCCAAAAGGGGTTATGCCTGGTGCAAGGTGAGTTACAACGAACTTGATGGCACAAATCGCACCTTACGCCAGGCATAACACCAGTTGCAATTCCAAAATACGCCTTGTGCCTTGCCATCTCGGGTTGTGCCACATGTGGGTTACGCCACTCGCTACAACCGCAACCTGCAGCGACATGGTGTAAGGATGGGTTACACAGAAACATAGAATTTGACAGCAGATATGGACTGCTTGGCCCACCCAGTCTGCCCATTTCCCTACCTGATGGATAAGCTGCAGATTCTAGTTAATCAACAGCTTACTTCCTCCTGCCCCCCACTAGAATTGCCTTATGCCTGTCCCATGCATTCTTGAATTCTCCCACTATTCCTGACTTCACAACTTCCTCAGAAAGGCTGTTCCATGCATCCACAGCTCTCTCTGTGAAAAAATACTTTCCAACATTATCTCTGAGCCATCCCCCCTCTATCTTCAAATTGTGCCCCCTTGTTCTTGCACATCTCTTCTTCTGAAAGATACTACCCTCTTGTACCTTCTTAATTCCCTTGAGATACTTGAAAGTTTCTATCATGTCCCTTCTCTCCCTCCTTTCCTCAAGGGTATACATATTAAGCTGCTTTAGTCTCTCCTCATATGTCTTCTGTTGCAGACTTTGCACCATTTTGGTTTCCCTCCTTTGAACAGACTCCACTCTGTCTATGTCTTTGTGGAGATGGGGTCTCCAGAACTGCACGCAGTACTCCAGATGGGGTCTCACTAACTGTCTGTAGAAAGCAATAACAACTTCCTGTTTTCTACTGTTGATGCCTCTCCCTACGCATCCCAGTATCCCCCAGCCCTCCTTACTGCTTTCTCACATTGCTTGCCCACCTTTAGGTCATCTGATATAATTACTCCTAGGTCTTTTTCAATTTTTGTTGTTGTTATTAACTCACCCCCCATTGTGTACTCTTCCCCTGGATTTTTGTTTCCCAGATGCATTACCTTGCACTTCTTTGCATTGAATCCAAGCTGCCATGTATTTGACCATTCCTCCAACCTTGCCAAGTCCCTTTTCATTCTTTCCACCCCACCTTGTGTATTAACCCTGTTGCAGATCTTTGTGTCATCTGCAAAGAGGCATACCTTTCCTTCCAGGTGCTCTCCAATGTCACTTATAAAGATATTAAAGAGGACCGGTCCCAGTACCGAACCCTGCGGTACTCTACTAGTTACCCTCCTTTCTTCACTGTGGACTCTGTTTACTATTACTTTTTGAGTCCTGTTGTCCAGCCAGTTTTTTATCCCGACTACCACCTTAGGACCCACTCTAAGGCTGGTTAACTTGTATATTATCTTTGTGTAAGACTGTGTCAAATGCCTTGCTAAAATCTAGCTGCTTATCCACAGCCCCTCCCTGGTCTACTACTTTGGTCACCCAGTCAAAGAAATCTATTAGGTTCATCTGACATACCTTCCTGCTGTGAAACCATGCTGCCTTGGGTCCCAGCCCCACTGGCCTCTAGGGTACTCAACAGTTCTTTCCTTCAGAAGTGATTCTATCATTTTCCCTACCACTGAAGTCAAACTAACTGGTCTGTAGTTTCCTGCCTCTGTCCTGCTCCCACTTTTGTGAAGTGGAATCACATTTGCCCTCCTCCAGTCCTCAGGTACCACTCCATCCTCCCATGATTTGTTAAAGAGAGTAGTCAGTGGTGTAACTAGTTCTACCCTTAGTTCTTTTAGTATTCTTGGGTGAATCCCATGAGGCCCCATTGCTTTGTCCACCCTCAGTTTCAAGAGTTCTTTCAAAACCCTTTCTTCTGTGAATGGACTGGTATTGACCCCCCTATTCAGAGTTTTTCCCTTGTTTGGTTTAGGCACTAGTTAAGTAAGCAACTGCACCCTATTCCAGATGGGCAGCTGCCGTAACCCACTTACGCCATTCCAGAACAGGGAATGGAGTAGCGGCATTAAACCAGCTAGGATGTGGTCTAAGGGGCATCTGTCCTGGCACAGAGATGGATGCCCCCCCGCAGCGCTGCAGAAAGTACACTGCTGTGCTCCCTATGCTCCCCTGCCCAGTCATGCCCCCCACTCCCACGAATGTTGGGAAACCCCGGGGTCCATTTCTGTCACTGCCCCCCCAGAACATGTGCCAACTGGCCAGCCCCCCCAATGCCCCCAGGTGCATGCCATTGCATTCCGGGGTTGGGGGCTTGGGGGAGCAGTAGGATGCATGCCGTGACTTGCAGCACCGAGGTCCAGTGCACCATGCATTTGGCACTAGTCTGCATCTAACGCAAGTCATGGGCATTGGTGCCAGGAACCCTGCTTGTCCTGGAATATGGCACAGGGTCTCTGGCGTAGCACCGCACTGCACAACTCACATATGCCTGCGAGTTGTGCCATGCATTTCAGAGTCGAGCTCCATGAGTGCTATTTATACAGTAGAGGTGGGAGCTTTTGAAATGTTTTTTCTGTGTGATTTCTGCTCTTTCTGTGTGTGTTGTGAGCGTGTGTGAGTTTTTCTGAATGGGCTGGGAGTCCTACAAACACCATGGCACACTGGTGAGTTTCTTTGTAATGGTAATTGAGTAACTTGCAGGCCTTTAGTGAAAAGAGAAACTGAAGCAGTTTCATTTAGAATGTAGGCTATAGTGAAGCTGATATTAGCACATTAATGAGCTGAGAGTCTCTGAAACACTACAGCACATAGGTGAATTTCCTTTGCAATGGCAATTGAGTAAGTGTCAGGCTTCAGTGAGAAAGAGAAACTGAAGCAGTTTCATTTAGAATCAGGCTGTAGTGAGTGAGTGATGATATCAGCACAGTATGGATAAACAGCATTTATCATCACAGTTCTGATGTCATCGCCATTTATCACACTCCAGTGAACATATCTCCATTCATCACACTCTAGAAGCTCCACCCATAGTATAAATATATATATATGTATATATAGTCATTACAAAAACTTTGTTAATGCATCAGTTAGAGTCAAAGTGACACAAGTAGGGAAATGAGGCATTAGGATTGGCACCTAACACCCCCACCTACCACCCCAACCCCAGCACCCTCCACAGGCCAACAGGTGATGAGGTGCCCGTGGGGTTATCAACTCTAACTCTCACCCCATTCCATGTATAAGAAAGCTGACATGGTACAGTATAGGAGAATGGGTTGGGAGTTAGGCCTGACAACCCCAAGGCACACCCCATTACCTGTTGGTCTGTGGAAGGTGGGGGTGGGGGGGTTAAATCACTATCCGTGCCCAATTAATGAAATGACGGTTGCAGAGTTCATGAAATGGGGTCCCAAAAAGGCCATGTTGAAGATTTGAAGAAAAAATCCAAAAAACGGCAGAGTTATGAAGATAAGTTAAAAATGCCATTGGACTACATTATACGGCAACTATCTTTATTTCTCAGTTCATGGTTCAGCTTTGAAGAATGCAGATGTGTCCCAACCCACAGAAGATGGCAGCATCTGACCTCCAGTGGTAAGTTAGTATATGGTAAAGCAGTGTGTGGGGTGATGGGTCCTCAGTTGGAGGGTCGGGATGGGGGAAGGAGTCAGTGGTGACGACAAGGGACAGTTTCCTTTGTTTCATGTTTAACGAAAAAGACATCATGGGACAGATTTCTTTTTTCAGGTAACACATAATATGACAACTATTTGGGGGCACTGGAAGTAGGCTCCCCAGTGTCCCACACTGGTTGAGGGTGGGGTGAGTGAATGCTGACACTGGGATTGGGAACCCCAGTGTTGGTAATTATTACTACAACAATGACCAGGGGTGGTAAGAGGCATCCGACACTGGGAGTGGGCATCTTGGTGTCAGATTTTTATTATAAAGAAATAAAGAAGGGGAATGGCGATCAGAGGGTGGGTATGCCACTAGACACCAGGGAAAGGGCTCACATCTACAACTGCAGCCGGCAACACAAGTGCTACCTGTGGCTGTAAAACTCAAGAAAATCACACTGTTCTCATACAGAGAATATGGGGAAGCGCTCCTCTGGCTAACATAGCCACCGGAGACTTTGGGTCCCAGAAACGCTCTTTCTATGAATAATTTTACAAAAGAAACATGAGAATGTAGCAAAATGGGTGCCCTTTAGCTAGATTCTCATGTTAATTTTTTTTAAATACATACTTTTTTTTGTGTTTCATTTGTTTTGTTTTACTCACTAAGTGGGAAAACATAATGGCCGATACGTGATAAAGAATTTCTCATCTGCGGGGGGATCATGTGATGCAGGGTACCGGGTAGAAGCTCCTCTGCATAGCTCCAGCCTCCTAACTGCAAAATATTGCTGTTTTGGCCATTATTTCTCCCTAAAAAACGGAAAGATTGTTTATTACCACCTTCTTAATACCCTGTGCGCCTGCTGGCTTGTTCTCATCGACTATGGAGGTCTATATGAAGAAGCCTCCGCAGAAGCACACTCCGCTGGTCACTCCCGAGAAGGCCCCGAAAAAATCAAGGGCCTCGAGTGCAGTGGATAAGCCACAGCTTCAAAACCTGATCGCTGAGCAAGAACCCTTAACTTTGAGCAGATTTTTGGAAGAGTTTAAACCCATCTGGGAAAAAATTAAAGAAATTTCAGCTGAAATGAAATCTCTTTCTAAAAAAACTTGAAGAGGTCTCGATGAAAACTTCAGATAATGCAACTCAAATCTCCTCTCTTGAGAAGCAAGTGGAAAAAATCGATCCTGGTCTCATGGCTATGCGGCAAAGGATCTCTCGTCTGGAAGCCAAGCTGGAAGATTTAGAGGGCCGCAGCTGAAGAAATAATATAGTTATCTTGGGCCTCCCAGAAGGAGAGGAAGGCCAGAACACACTCGCATTTGTGCAGAAACTGGTGGAAAAGATCACTGGTACCTCTCCTTTCGGGGCCAAGTACACCATAGAAAGGATGCATAGGTCATTGCGATCCAAACCATCTCCAGGAGCAATGCCACATCCCATTATATGTCGCTTTCTAAATTACTTGGAGAGACAACATTTTTTGGCAAAAGTGAGAGAGCTACAAGAAGTAAAATGGGAAAATGCCAGGCTTAGAATTGCCCAAGATTTACTGGGGTCGGTCAGAGCAAAACGTACTGCATTTCACCCTATTGTATCAAAAATCATGGCAGCAGGCCTTCGCTTTAAAAAGGGCTACCCAGCTAGATTACAGGTACTGGTGGCTGGTACCTGGTTAACATATGAGAATCCTGAAGCTGCTCTTACTGGACTCAATGCTGCCTTGCCTGATCTGTTTCGGGACACTTGACCTGATTGTTCGGTCTCAGCCTATTCAGCGATGGAAGGGAGAAGTTTTTCTCGTACTACTATTCAAAATGAAGAATGAATAACTGTCTGGTGCTAGGGTTCCTGAATGTTGGTGGCTGAGGGACTATTCTCATCAGAATCTTGTTTTCTTTCATTTCCCATCTCAGTGCTCAGTGTTTTGGAACAACTCCATATCCCAGGAGTTTTGTTTCAAGGGGGTTGTGTCTTGTCTGGGAGGAGGATCCCTTTTTTCATGTGGATCATGTTTTCCTGATTTTTTTGCAAGGGCACCAATCTATTTCCCACGGTTTAGTTATTAGAATGAAAGCCCTCAGATCTGGTGTTTTTGTCTGATAAGGCACAAGTTAAGAGAGTGACCTCTTAGTATCAGCTTTAGCTGGTCACGCGTTTCTGAGTTCATACCACTAGAGGGTGCTCTTGCAGCTTATTCGGTAGATAAACCCAATACTTGTCTCGGGAATCTATTTTCCCCGATTGAATATAACACTGGGGGCTTGGGAACATGTGGAGCTCCTCTACTTGGGAGCATCTAGTTCTTTTGCTAACAAAGGACAGTGGGAAAAGTTTCAATGTTGCTAGTGGCAGTAGTTACGATAGCGTATTCTGCTATCATACTTTGCATTGCCTTTTTCTCTTTCAGGTATTCGGGTCCCTTGGATTGCTCCCAAGTGGGGGATGCCCTCTCTTCCCTTTCTTGTTTTTGTTCTCTTCTTTTCTAGATTTCAGGAATCTAACAGTTGTCTGTTATTACCTATATTATTCCTACCTTAGTATAGATATCAATGATCATTGTTTGAATAAGAAGGATTGCATATTAGGGCAGGGTTTTTGGGCACATGTTTGGGAGGTTGGAAGGGGAGAAAGGAAAACGGTATTGTGCTGAACGTTGCTAGTGACAGTTGGGGTGGGGGGGATGATGTTGTGTTTATGATTTTCATTTTATCTGTTCGCTGGGCTGGGTTGGGATACTTTGGGGGGTTGGGGGAGATTGATTGGAGGGAAGTTGATGTTGGGTTGGGAAGGGGATACAGCAGCAAACATGGGTTCTGGATACTTAATTCCGATTGTTGTAATCCCTGGATGTCACATAAGAGACTCATTTTTTTTTTCTTTACTTAGATGGCAAGTAGTATAAATCTGACTACATGGAATATGAAGGGATAAGGAAAAGAGTTAAACAATACCAAGTGTTAAAACATTTAAGCTTATTGTCTTCTCAGATTACATTCTTGCAAGAATCTCATTTACTTGAAAGTGAATCTCTGCAACTTAGGAGGCAACAAATTGGGCAGGTATTTACTGCAGAGTCCACTAACAGCTGTGGGGTTATGATTCTGGTCAATAGAGGTATTCCCTTTATCTCTAAACAAGTTCTCAGGGACACGGACGGTAGATATGTCCTGGTCCAGGGGAACCTTTGGACCATGCCAATTTTCCTTGGTAGCATATATGGGCCAAATGCAGATGACCCCGGGCTCTTTGCGAAGCTCATCTCCATACCTTCCCATGCTTCCCATTGGTATAATTATGGGCGGAGACTTTAATCTGGTTCTTGATCCTGAAGTGGATAGATCTGGTAGTGGGTCAAGGAGTTTGTCGCCGGGCAGAGGGCCTCAGGGATCTCTGTGATCAGTGCGGACTGTGATGTGTGGCGGTACTACATCCTAAGGACAGGAGATCTTCAACCGCCTGTGCACAGAACCCAGTCTCGCATCAACTGTCTTTTATCTCTCAGGTCCTCTTACCGGGGTCTTAACTACCTCGATTCAGCCAGGTCCAGTGTCGGATCACTCTCTGGTGACTTCTAATCTGGCTTTCCTTAACATTCCCCAAAAAGAAACCCGATGAAAATTAAATGGGCAATTACTGAAAGATATCAAATACTGTAACCTAATAAAAGAACAGATTGATTCCTTTTTTCCTACTAACTCCTCTGAGGATATGGCACCTGATATTTTGTGGGGTGCTTTCAAGGCCTACATGAGAGGATTATTATTAGCTTGGCCAAAAGAAGAAAAACATTCAACAGTAAGAAACTTAAATGTCTGTTTGGCTATCAATCCTGTTTCTCTAATACTCTTTAGATAAACATCAATATCCTTCTTAAAGAGCAATGTATTATCAGCTTTAAGTTTTGTATAATAAGTGCTGTCTGATAATTGACGCAAAACTTCAGCATCATATTTACTAGTGTCCATAATTACCACAGCACCCCCTTTGTCAACTGCTTTAATAGTAATGTCTGTAATAATGACATTACTATTAAATCAGTTTACTGTTGAATGTCCTACTAGATCAACGTTTTATGTGTTATCAAAAATTCATAAAGATATGGTGAATCCACCAGGGAGGCCAATAGTGTCTGGTAATAATAGCCTTACTGAACCACTAGCTAAATATGTGGATTCTTTTTTGGTTAATATTGTTAAGGAGCAAGTACCAGCCTATATAAAAGACACCAGTGACATTTTATCAATATTAGGAGACCTGGCCATAAAAGGAAAAAGTATTTTGGTAACACTTGATGTTACTTCTTTATATTCTAACATTCCACATGATGGAGGCTTGGAAGCCCTTGAATTTTATTTGGATGCAAGAACAGTGAAGAAACCTCCTACATCAGTGTTAATTCAACTTACTAAATTTATACTTGAGTATAATACTTTTTTCTATAAGAATGATTTTTATCTGCAAACAAAGGGCACAGCCATGGGTGCAAGTATGGCACCGAATTATGCTAATTTATATATGGCTAAATGGGAACTAGATACAATTAGGAACCCAAGTAATCCCTTTTTGTACAAAATTGATTTATGGAGGCGCTTTATTGATGATGTCATTTTGGTATGGAAGGGCAGCCAGATTGAACTATTTAAATTTGTGGAATACTTAGAAAACAGTAATAAGAACTTACGTTTTTCAGTAAATTTTAGCTATACTGAAATTTTCTTTTTGGACTTGAGAATTTATAAAGATGGTAGGGGTGGAGTGAAAACAGATCTATATTGTAAACAAACAGATCGAAACACCATTCTTCAAGCAAAAGCTGTCACCCTAGACATGTTATTAATGCTATACCAAAAGGCCAATACATTCGTACAAAAAGAAATTGTAGTGACAGTGACAAGTATGATGAGAGAGTGAATGAATTGACTGAAAAACTTCAGGCTAGGGGATACAATAAGAGTATATTGGATAAAGCAAGATGTGAAGTGGGTGGTATGGTGAGGGAAAACCTGTTGGTCGATAAATATCGAACTAATGTTGGTGACCCTCAGTCCACCTTGGTTACAACCTATAGTCCTCAATCAGGAGAAATAACTAATATTATTAAAAAACATTGGCATCTGGTCCATCTTGACCCTAATTTACTCTCTGTGAATATTGGTGACCCACGGTAGTGTTTCGGAGAGGCAAGAACATAAAAACTTTTGTAGACACTGTGCAACCAATCTTGAAAACCAAGAAACTGGTTATTTAGACCAGTTGAAGGTTGCAATCATTGTGGCCACTGTAAGTATTGTTCCTGGATAAAAATAACTAAAACCTTTAAAAATCATGCCACAGGAAGTGACATTAAAATTACAGATTTTGTTACTTGTAGCACGTCAGGAGTGGTTTACATTGCGGAATGCTCCTGTAATAGTTTTTATATTGGAAAAACGAAGCGCCCCTTTAAAATAAGGATAGGAGAGCATGCCAGATCCATTTTAAATGGCGATATAAAAAATGCTCTGGCCCTTCATATATTACAGGCAGTTGATAAGACAGCACATAAATTTTTGTTTACTGCCACTGAAAAACCCATGCTAACAAAAAGACGGGGTGATTTGGATAATCTCCTTCTACGGAGGGAACAATATTGGATTTTTGTAACTGGAGCAATGTATAAACCAGGACTGAATGAAAGGCTAGAGATAAAACCTTTTTTGAAATATAAAAAATAGTAAGTTTTTAATATTGGTGTTTTCTATCTAATGTCTTTTTTCTTTTTTCTACCTTTTCAACAGTGTACAGATTACCTTTTGGACTTGTGGACTGAGGGATCAAACATGTTATTATGTGCAATATGTCCAGCAAGAAATGTGATACTTTTATTATTTTGCTGTATAATGTATATTTAGCTTTTTTTCTTATGCTTTGTTGTTGAATTGAGTAATATTGCTTTAAATTCTTCCTTTAAAAAGAGGGAGATATTGTGTGATGTCAGCCTTTGAGAAAGCCACGTGTGAAACATGTCAGGTGATGTCATTGGGAGTTGACCCTCAGCGCTTGCTCTTTCTTGTGGAGACCCAGCCAAACAGTGTTCAGCGCGAACTGCTTCCAAATACTTGGCGTTTTTTGGACTTAATGAACTTTAATGGACTTAATGAACTAAAGGAACTTAAAGAATTTCATGAGTCACATCTCAGAGGGACTGTACAGCTCTTGGGACTTTTAGAAGTGAGTTTGCACTTTGTAAGAACTATTAAAGCATTGTGAATACGTCAACTCTTATGGCTGGTTTTTCCACTTAAAGGAGGAAAAGTGACAAAATTGTCCATGTTTTAAAGTAGGTGCTGGTTTTCTTTTGTCTTTGTTTAATGTTAAACCTGAATTTTTGCACTGTAATAACTTTGCTGCTGTTCAAGGGATTTGCATGGATGTTTGCCTGCATCCTTGGAAACAAAAGTACTTTGATATGCCAAGTTTTGTTCTAATCAGATGTCGGATTCTGAGATTCAAACCGCAAAATGTGTAAAATTGTGGGTTTTTTGTTGCTTTTTGTCGCCCTAGCGCCCAGATGGTTTGGAATTTTGGTCTGAAATTTTCTAGGTAGAAAGGGCTTGGCATACAGTAATGCCTTTTTCTGATCTAATGAAAAAGTAATAATACATTCTAGAGTTATAAGGATTTGAAATTTTGATTGTGATCATGTTCAGTAGGCACTTTAGGATAGATATTTGAAACAAAAAAAGAATTTGGTCATATGGGGGCCAATCCTTTTTCATATGGCTGCCATTTTATTTTTACTGTTTAAATTTGCAAACATTTAAAGAGCTGCTGACATGTTCTGAAGTGTGGGGCAAGCAACCCATGTCCAGTTGCTGCCTGCCCCATGACCCAAAGTAGCCATAGTTTTAATTTTTTGTGTATGCAATAATTATATTTTTAACTGAATAGCAGTGTAATAGCACATCCTGACTCCTCTGAAGCTGCTGAGTGCTTGCTGCAGCCCTGCTCAGAAAACAACGTTTTGATGACGCAAAGTAGGGAAGGGGCTGCAGGGCTATAGATAGTATTATAATGCTACAGAGGGCAGTGGCGGCCTTTAGGTGTACATATTGCTAAAGACAGGCACTTGTACATGTTAAGGGGTTAGTACATGTGATCCACCACCCCTTGACATATACAAGTGTTCATTCTTAGCAATAGTTACACCCAAAGGCTATCTATAGCCCCACAACTCCTTCCCGCCTTTGTGCATCATCAAGTGCTGTTTTCTGGGGGCTACAACAGGTGCTCAGTAGCTTCAGAGGAATCAGGAACTACAATCATGCTTCTAGTCAGTTAAATATATAATTATTGCATGCACAGAAAAATTAAAACTATGGCTACTTTGGGTCCTGAGGCAGGCAGCTACTAGACATTAGTTGCCAGCACCAAAGGTGTCAGCAGCTCTTTAAAGTACATAAAAATAATGGGCCCGATTCTCAAAGGAGGAGTTACGCCATACAAAAGTTATGCCATAGAGTAAAATGTGCCAACAAAATTGCAACATATGACTTTCACCTATTCCAGAACATTTGCAACTTGCAAAGCAAAGTATGACGCAATAGAGCAAAACATGATTTGCATCATATAAAGGCAAGCATGTCGCAGCAAGGGCATTGCAACTGCACAGTTGGCAAAGGCGGAAGTTGGTGCAGCAAGGCATGAGCAGGAATGGTTCAAACCCCAGCTGGAAGGCAGGGTGCAAGAAAACTTCAGCCATGAGGAAATCAACATCCTCCTAGATGAAACAGAGGCAACGCTGACCTACTGCTCAGCAGGGTGGTGAGAAGGCAAGAGAAGGAAAAACAGAAGAAGGCATGGGAGAAGAAGTCCAGGAAGGTCAATGCTGTGGCCATACAAAGATGCACTGTGAGGGACTTGCACAAAAGTATAACAACATTAAAAGGCAGAGCAAGCAAAAGCTGGCACTCAACAGGCATTGCGCCCAGACCACAGGTGGAGGTCCCAGCCAGCACCCATAAACAACAAATAGCAGTCAACATCAACCACCATAGCACCACTGGGGATACCAACATCAACACTTTCAGGCTGCAGAGCAGCAGAGGTGCACAGAGAGGGTGGGACAGCAACACAAACAAGGCTGTGTGTGGTGATGTGTGTGTGTGTGAAAACTTGTGGGACTGAGTGTGAGATAAGTTGTATGACTGCATGTGTGTGCATGCCCGTGCAGCAAACAACAATCCTCAGGCATATGCAACAGGGTCACAGTGCAATGTCAGCATGGCAGCCATGGTGGTGGGGCCTCAGACAAGGAACACAAACACTGCCCTGCACTGTCAGGGCTGTGACCCTGTATGGCCACCACACCCAGGCATGCACATTGTGGGAGACTGCAACTGCACAATGGCTGACCCTTGACAGTGGGTAATGGAGAGTTGGTGCAAGTGGTGCATAGTCCTGCAGCACTGCTGGGGGTGAGAAGCATATACCCGAAAGTGTCCACAACAGTTGCCAGATGACACTAAATGGGATTGTCATGTCCCTACAGCAGCCATCCACACAGATATCATGTGTACAGGCCTGGAACTATCCACCACACCAAAGGCTGGCAGACGTGGTGGCCAAGGACCATGGAGCCTAAGGCCACAAGGCTGTACATACAAGTATCATGGACAGATGGCCATGGGTGACAGGAGAACTTGGACAGCAACTGATGACTCCCTCTCTCTCCTACAGAGACCACAGCAGCACCTGTGGGATGTAGGCAAGGAGACCCACAAGGGAGTGGTGGACAGCAGGCTAGCCAGGAGGAGCCGAACAGTGATGGGAACAGCAGCACAGAAACATCACATGGCATGACAGATGGCCAGGGAAAGTCCAAGGAAGTGGAGGATGAGCCAGAGGAGGAGGAGGGGGATGCTGCTGAGGAGTTGTCATAGGAGGAGGTGGAGGGTGTGGAAGACAGAGAGACATCCCAAGGGGAGTCTGAAAGGACTGTGGACACCACCGGCCAGATGTCTGCCACCGAGGACTGACCCCAGGAAGAGAACATTGCAGGGGACACAGTACAAACACCCAGCCTGCAGGACAATGTTGCTGAGGAGCTCAGTCCCATCAGTGTGACAGTGCTGGAGACCCACCTGGATGAGGCCACCAGGAACTTACAGAAGCAGATCACACCACCACCCTGCCTAGGGAACTATTGCCAGTCTGTGGTTGTAGGGCAGGAGGACTAATGCAACAAATCAGCACCACGAGGACCAGCATGACAGAACATTACCAGCGCATGGAGGGACAGCTGGCTAAGATCACAAAGGCAATACAGGCAGGCACCGGAACATGAATGGTGTCCTCTCTGATATGGTGGTACTGCATGGCCTATGCAACTGTTCCCAGGGGCAGCTGGAGGCCCTCAGCAGTGCAACATCACACTGGAGTATATGGCCATGCAGCAACAAAGGCACACATAGCCAATGCACTGCGGGTTAGACAACAGCCCCCACCATGCTGCCCTGGGAGGCAAGACACATACAGCCAACACCATTCCCACAGAGCCATGCAACAGGTGCACACGTGCACTATGCCCCAGCAACAAGCACGTCAGCACAACACACCATGCCCCACAGGAGGTGTCCCGGCACACACAATGCACCCATGAACCAGACTGTGGCAATGAAGTGCCCACCATGGCAGGCAATGTTCAGTCCACCAGGGATGACCCAGCCACACACACACACAACCACACGCCCAACAACAGCCACCGTCACCACCACACAGCCCACACAAGGATCAAGCCCTGTGCAGGCACAGGCTGCAACAGTGAGCAGACACCAGACAAGTGTCCCAGTAGGGAAACCTGTGCAAGGCCCACAAGATGGTGACATACAGGACACGTGGGTGCTGCAACCACCACAAGGCAGTGGCACACAGCACAGGAAGCGGGGCTGGAGGCAACGGACAATGTCCACTGAGGACACATATAAAGATACAACAGCCAGTGGCAATGTGGAGGCTGGGGGAGGGGACAACAGGCACAGCAGCAAGGGTATACACACACACACACACACACACACAGGACCAACCACCCACCCAGCAAGGTGGTGTCAGTACCCGGTGCCACCTCACCCAAACACAGTGACACATATAGTGTCACAAAACATGGGTGTAGGTACAGACCCATGTGCACATTTGTGACTCCATGGGACAACACAGTGGGTGGACAGACGTGTAGGTAGATATGCATAGGGGGATGGGTAAAATAGTGTATATGCTGCAGAGGGGGTGAACAGGGGGTGGGCAATCACCTGTCTATAGTGTTTCATGGACAAAGGGACACACTTGTGATTTGTAACATGTTAATGCACAGACACAGTCACTGAATAAAGCTTTGAATGACACACATTGTTGCTGTTGGTGAATTACTTCCCAGTCATTCCCATGTAGCTAGCAATAGCACAGTCTGTCCCCATGGGCCTGCAACCAGTGAGGGGTGGCCAGTATGCCATGGGGGGTGTGCATTACACTGGAAGTACGCCGTGAGTGCGACACAATGGGCGAGACATACACTGTGCTGTACATATGTGCCACACTATTGCATGTACAAATGCTGCACACCCCAACATAGGGATGGCAGTGTGTGTGCGTGTGTGTGTGTGTGTGTGTGTGCGTGTGTGTTCAGTTAGTCCTGACTCCTATGCACTACACTGAACCAACACATGTGGAAGATGCCTGCATAGGCAGGATCTGTGCCCCATTGCATGTGACAAAAATGCCGTGGCATGGGATAACAGCACTATTGATCATCACTGTTCAGGGGGCATTGCATGTACCACAGCAACCATGTTACACAGGAACTGTTGCATGATGTACAACAGAAGCCATGGGTACGTGTACCATTGTGTCAGTGCTGCACTGCATTTGCCTATCCGCAAGGGCCACTGCAGAGACTGTTAACATGGCATCCACCGACCAAACCATCATGGAGCCACCTGCCCACTGCATGTGACCTGTGGACATGACGCCCCAGACAGGGTCACCTCTAATAGTTGCCTTAGCCACCAGGTACTGCTCACTGGCCATAGCCACCGGATGATGTGTACAGTTTCGCCACAACAGGTGGGCAGCACCAGTCAGCACATCACTGCTGTAGGATGGTGTATTGCTTCACCATGGCCTAGTGCTACTGATGTCACCTGTAGGGCTCTGGAGGCCCTCAGGTGGAGTGGTGCTGTACAAACCCACATCCAGCCAATTAGGACAGCTGACACAGTGTACAGTGTAGTGTGTCCAGTGCATGTGTATGCACATGCATGCAGGGTGTGGTGTACAGGCCACACCACAATATCAGAATGCCACTGCAATGTCACATGATTACATATACCATGCAACACGATGTTGGCATTGTTGCGGTCAGCTGCCACACATGGGTCAGGTGGGCAAGTACAGCCTTCAGTGTGCATAGTGGGGAGAAGTGTTTGCTATCATGAGTGGTGATGGGAACCGGTGCAGTGCTGTATGTATGCGACACTGCAGATTGGCATGGCAGACCCCACATGGCTACACTGTGATGCACCAAGACCTCCCGGTCATGTGTGCCCATGCTGACCACGGCACCATAGTGCTGACTGTGTGTGATTGCAAGCCTACAATGGCAAACACCCAAGTTGGTGGACACTGGGACCACTATGCACAAAATACACAGTGACACGGTGTGTCTGGGACGCTGAACAACAGTTTATTTTGGAACACAACAGCCCCTCAAATCCAAAATAAGAAAATAAACAAGAGTAGTCCCACCCTCACCACCCCACAACAACAATGAAAGCGTAAAACAGTGTAGTCCCACCCCTCACTTCCCACAACAACAGCGATAACAGTAAAACAGTGTAGTCCCACCTCCCACAACAATAATAACAATAAAATGGTGTAGTCCCACCGCACCCACCACAACAACAATATCAACATTACAACAGTGCAGTCCCACCTTCCATCCCCCACAACAACAGTGATAACAGCAAAACAGTGTAGTCCCACCCTCCACCCACCACAACAACAGTATTAACATTACAACAGTGTAGTCCCACCCACCACAACAGCATCAACATTGCAACAGTGCAGTCCCACTCCCACCCCCCACAACAACAATAAAACAGTGTAGTCCCATCACCCCACTCATACAACAATAACAGTATAATAGTGAAGTCCCATCCCTAACCAGCACAACAATATCAACATTACAACAGTGCAGTCCCACCCCACACCCCACAACAACATCAGTAAAACAGTGTAGTCCCACCCCACCTACAACAACAATATCTACATTACAACAGTGCAGTCCCAACCCCTACCCACCACAGCAACAATGATAACAGTAAAACAGTGTAGTTCCACCCCCTAACCCCCACAGCAACAAACTGTGCCCTCAACACAGCTGCAGTGCAGACAGTAGAGCACATAGAGAGCCATGCAGCTGTGCCACACCCTGTATGATGGCCTCCACCAGGCCAGCTAGCAACTGGTCCCTGTCCCTGGGCGGTGGTGGTAGAACAAGGGCATGCTGGCCCTCAACCTGGTCCAGGGCATGCTGTGCTGGCCTCTGTTCCTCAATCACGGTAGGCACATCGTCATGTTCCAGGGGCCGTACCTCCGTGTCGTCTTGGCCACCAGGACTTCCAGCCACCTCTGGGTGTGCTGCCACCTCACCCACATCTTGCAACACATCAACCACCTGGATGCTGTGTGTGGGACTCCCTCCACCCTGCTCCATGTCCATGCTACTAACATGTGCACCATCAGCAGTGCTCACAGTGTCCAGCTGAGTACCGCACTGACTGTCCTGGACCAGGTCAGCAGGGGCTTGCTGTTGCTCACCCATGACTGCAGTGTCCACTGGCCTGTCAGTGTTTGTTTCATCCTGGCTGTCACTGTCCTCCTCACTGCAGTACTGCATACCTCTCAACCTTTTGTCCCCCAAATGTGGAACACTGCCTCTCAAAATGTGGAACAAATGAGCAAAATGTGGAACACTTAATCAAATCTTTACCTAAGAAGCTCAGAACACTGTTAAAATGTTTGTATTTATGTTCGGAAAGTCTGTTATTAATTGAATAATACATTTTTTGCATCATTTACTATAGATTTTTGCATTAAAATGTTAACACTGAATGTGGGACAAGTCCTCACAATGTAGAACAGGGAGCTTTGGTGAAGTAAAATGAGGAACATTCCTCGTAATGTGGTACAGTTGGAGGTATGCTGTACCGGGCAGTAGCCGGGCTCCTCCTCAAATGTCATCTCATGTGTAACTGGTATGCCTGTGCGTCCTCTCCTTCAGCCGTTCCATTGCAGCAGAAGTGCTCTGTGGCAGGGCTGTCATGATGTGGACCACCATGGTATGTGGTACCTGTGACATGGGAACAGAATACATGTCAGTGGGCCATGCAGGCAGTGGCCACACAACAGTCCAAAGGGGATGGCACAGAAATGGCAGTAGCCACCATCATCCATACAGTAGCTGTGCAGTACAGGATCCACAGCCCATCCCATTGTGGCAGTGCCACCACATGCTACCCCTGTGCTGACCCCGACATCATGCTGCAATGCCCCATTGTACCCCTACTGCACAGCCTGGCCCACCACCCCATATGCCACATGTACATACATGGTTCATGTGTGCAACACACCATGTACACCCATGACCTCTGGGCCCATAGCTGTCACCAGTGTGTGGGCCACACCAACACATGGACATATACAGACTCACAATGGTTCTGCTCCCTGGGAGGCACCCACTTACCTTGCCGTGCATGGATGGGTGTCGATGCAGTCTACAGCATGATGTTCCTGGCACCCATCTCCACTTCCCTGAGCCCCTGGGACTGCATGCATCCAACCTGTGGAGACAGTACCTATACATATACAAACAGAGGTGAGAAAGAAGTAAGTGCTTCATTACCAGTACACATGTGAGGATGATGGTCACATGGACATGCACTGACTGCTATATGGAATTGCCAAAGTGACAGCCTGTGTGTCCTACCTACCTTCTTGTGATCACTGCCCAGTCCTCATGGCAACATCACAGCTAGAGGCCTTGTCCAGCAGGTGCCACAGGATCATGGGGTCATGCCTGGTGAGGTCCTGCCAGTGGTGTTTCAGCTAGTGTGGTGTGCATGTAACGCCTGAGGTCCTCTCCAGGTGTGCTTCAATCTGCCTATGAACAGTATCCCTCTCTGTGGGGTGTGCCTCCTGGTGCCTGGTAGCAGCAGTGTCCTTCTCCACTGCTGCACCAAGTTCACCAGCTGGTCAGTCTCCTCTGGGCTAAAGTTCGGTGCCCTGCCACTTAGTGTGGTCATTTTCACCTTTTGACTAGGTTTGCAGGCCTTACAATGCTGCTGTAATGCAATTGCTGCATGCTCTGTGAAACTCTGTCATCATGTGGTAGCATCTGAACGTGTTTCCGCATGTGACACTTGCATGGTGGCACTGGCCACATGTGTGGCATTGTCTGATGCATGCCGTATGTGCATGCAATTTCCACTACAAAACACATGTGCGTCTTATTACAAATGTGCATGTGTGTAAGGGACACACACCAGTGTACTGCATGGTCACCATGCCCTCCCAGGAAGGTGGGCTGTTCTCCTGGTGCCACACACCAGACATGGCAACACTGTATGACAACCAGTGACCGTGGCTGGTGTGCAGCACCTGGCTGATTTACCCCCAGCAGTGACCGACGACATTTACTGGCATGATGGCATGGGATGCTTATGACACACATGTGACGCATGTGCATTTTGCAAATGAGGTAACGGGCACTTGTGGTGCACATCTCAAGTGACGCCCGATGCTTGTGCAAGTGTAGCATGTGTGGGAAGGACATGTGTGGTGTTTCCACCAACCAATGTGTTGTGTTAGGGTGCTGTCACTCATGGCAGTACTTGTGGTACACAGCATTGTGAACATCCATCATATGTTCAGACACACTACACGGTGTACCATATCCATCACACAGTCACACCCACCCCCCTACATATCACCTCTGTAGGTTTGTTCCCATCCCCCTCCGGTGCACATGTCAGTGTACAGTGTCCTGCTTTCTACATTTTGTCATATGAACTTGCCTGACTTGGGTCTTTCACACACCACTGCAGGCTACTATTACCACCAGGTGCTGGCCACCTGACATGGCCACTGTCTGCTATGTACAGTGCCACCTTGTCAGGTGCCTAGCACCAGGCAGCATATTTGTGTGGTGGTATGCTGTCTATAGGCTATTCGCCTACTGCTGCTGGTGCCAGCTGTTGGTGATTGGTGGTTGGTGTCCCTCAGGTGAAGTGGTGGGCTATCAGATCATGTCTGGCAAGTTGCCCTGCCTGGCACAATACAGCATGGTCGAGTAGCCTTCAGGCATGCTCATCACGGTGGTCTCCATCCTTGTCTCCTCCTCCTCCTCATCATCCAGGAGAAGACATGTGATCTCGCCTACAAGAGTGGTAGCAGGAGGAGGCAGGGAATTACAAACCAGTCAGTCTTACCTCAGTAGCGGCAAGATTATGGAGGCACTCCTTAAGGAAAGGATAGTGCAACAGCTGGAATCCATAGGAGCACAGGATCCAAGACAGCATGGGTTTACAACAGGAAGGTCCTGTCAAACTAATCTCATAGATTTCTTTGACTGGGTAACCAGAGTGGTGGACCAAGGGGAAGCAGTTGATATCGCCTACCTTGACTTCAGCAAAGCTTTCGATACTGTTCTACATAGAAGATTGATTAATAAGCTGGGTAGACTCAGTTTGGGTCAGAAGTTGGCCAACTGGGTGGCAAACTGGTTGATGGACAGAAAACAGAGAGTGGTGGTAAATGGTATACAGTCAGAAGAGATGCAAATCACAAGTGGGGTACCTCAGGGATCAGTCCTGGGGCCATTCTTCTTCAATATCTTCATCAGTGACATTGCAGATGGACTGGAAGGTAAAGTTTGTCTGTTTGCAGATGACACCAAGATCTGCAACAGAGTAGATGATCCAGATGGGGTGGGCAGAATGAGAAGAGATCTGGATAAACTAACAAAATGGTCGGAAGAGTGGCAACTGGGGTTTAATGCAAAGAAGTGCAAGATCATGCACATAGGGAAGAGAAATCCTGAAGCCACCTATAGGCTGGGAGGGTAGTTGCTGACAGTCACAAGGGAAGAAAGAGACTTGGGCATCATCATCACCGATGACCTGAAATCATCCAAGCAGACCACTAAAGCAGTAGGTAAGGCTAGGGGGATGTTAGGGTGTATTAGTAGGGGTATCACAAGTTGGAAGAGGGTGGTAATAATCCCTCTTTACAAGACACTGGTTAGGTCTCATCTGGAGTACTGTGTGCAGTACTGGAGGTCACACCTTCACAAGGACATTAACCAAATTGAAGCAGTCCAGAGAAGGGCAAACAAAATGGTGCAGGGACTGCATCAGAAAACATATGAGGACAGATTCACTGAGCTCAATATGTATACCCTAGAGCAAAGGAGGGAGAGAGGTGATATGATCAAAACATTCAAACACCTTAAGGGCATTAACAAGATGAAAGAGTCTAACATGTTTCAATATAAGAAAAACAGCAGGACAAGAGAACACAGCATGAAATTAGAGGGAGGCCAATTAAGGGGTAATGTGAAGAAGTTCTTTTTCACAGAAAGGGTGGTGGATGCATGGAATGGCCTACCTCAGGAAGTGGTGGATAAGAATACAGTGCAGGGCTTCAAACAGGCATGGGATAGGCATAAGGGAGCAATACAGATGAGTATGAATAGATACGCCATTGACAGAGCAAAGGCTGATGGCACATTTATAAGGTAGAAAAAGAAATGGGCAGACTGGATGGGCCTTGTGGTCCTTATCTGCCATCAACTTCTATGTTTCTATGCTTCTATGTTTAGGTCTGGTAGTGGCACACAGTTCCTGAGTGCCAGGTTGTGCAGCATGCAGCACACAATGAAGATCTTGACACCGCCTCAGGGCTTTACTGCAAAGCCCTCCTGAATGATCCAGGCACTGGAAATGTGCCTTCAGGACACCAAATGTCAGCTCGGTCCAGCTCTGGTGGCCAGCATGGGCCTCATTGTAGTGCACTTGGCCATGGTGTGTGTGTGTGTGTGCTATGGTGGCATCATGACCCATAGCAGCTGTGGTATCCACTCACCTGTGGGATGTAAGTGATACATCATTAATGTACAGGGCTCATGCCACACACAGAGGCATGTTGCATCTGCAGGGACAGGGGTGCTTGTTTGCAGACCAGTGGCACTTACCAATGAGCCATCCACCTGTGAGCTGTTCTCTCTCGAAAGCCTCATGTAGGCCGTAGTTGCGGAGGATGGAGTCATGGCAAGAACCATGGTACTGGGCTACCACATCCAATATATGGCACAGGCTATCACACACCACCTGCATATTCATGGAGTAGAAGACCTTTTGGTTGATGAACACCTCCTCCTCACCTGGTAGTGCCTTTATGGCCACATGTGTACAGTTAATAGCCTCAAGCACACAGGGAACTGTGTGACATCATAAAATGCCTGCTTTACTGTGTGCTGCTGCTGTGCATCTCTCAGGAACTCAATGTAACTATCCATCTGCTCCATCATCCAGGAACTGCCTGAGGCACCTGGACATGGCTGGCTGTGAGATTCCCACAGTGTCACCTGTGGGGGTTTGGAATGCTCTGGTTGCAAGGAAGCACACTGCTGCACTTACCTTCACCTCCACAGGTACAGGATGCCCCCTTACTGGTGGCACTCTGTAGATCTTCCTGAAGTTCATCACACAGCTCAGCTATGGTGGCCTTTGGCAGGTGGTAGCGTGTTATGCACTGCTTCTCTGTGAGATCCAGGTATGACGTCCTGGCTCTGTACACCCATGGTGCATGGTGTCTGTGGGTATGTGCTGCACTGGTTGTTGCCTGTTACGCTGGTTCCTGCCATCACGCCGCCTGTGATGCTATGCTATCTCTCAACTAGCATTATGCCCAGCATGGCTGCTGGTGCTGCCATCACACTGTCACCTCAGCTGGAGTTTCTGCATACTGTTTGCTCCACAGTGACTCTGCTGTGTCTGTCTCACTGGGCCCCTTTTATACTCTGCTGCAGTTACACCTGCCCCCTGGTATAACTTACACCCTTTGCAAGTGGCATATTTTGCCCTTTGGTTGCTTCTAGAATCCCAAAAAAGGGGACACTGCTGCTTTTCTTTGGCACAAGTCAATTTACGCCACTGCACATCTCAGGGTTTGGTGCACGTGTGGCGTAAGTCGACTTTGGCATAATGGGTTTACAGCATAGTGCAGGCTGCATTCGAGAATTGCACATGTCGCAATTTTTGGTACAATTCACACTTTTTGCCATTCCTGTTTGGTGCAACTGAGCTACACCTGGTGTATGTTTTTGAGAATCAGGCCACATGTCTTTAAAAAGCAAACACCTGAACCTAGCTAAATGGGACTGGTTTAGCTAGATTTTGGTGCTTGTTTCTTTCAAAACTTGACAGAAATATTTTTTCTGGGCACCCAAAATCCAGGGTGCTCTGCTTAGCGAGAGGAGCCATTCACCTGTGTTTTCTGTATGAGAACAGTGGTACTTTCTTGACTTCTGCAGCCACAGCTGGAACTCATACTCAGGGCCCCTAGTGCTCTGCAGCAGCATTTTCTGATTTCTGTGGCAGGCCTCTTAGGCTTCTGATGCAGTATTTTCTGATTTCTGTGGCAAGGTTTACTAATTTCTGTGGCAGAATGCAGTCCTGTCATTGGCAAAAATATGATGTGATGTCATTGATGACATCACTTGCCATGCATAGAGGAGGGGCTTTGGGATAAACAAGGTGGGTTCAGAAGCCTGACACTATGGGAAAAACTGTATATTTGAATGAAATTCACCAAAAACAATGAATTCTGCGGCACTATATGAATTCTGCATCATGATGCAAATTCTGCAGAAAATTCCATGACCGCAGAATCGCAGAATTCCAGGGGCCTTGCTTACACTGCAGGTAGCAGTAAGAACAGTGAGCTGCCATTTCCCTGGTATCTAGTGGTGCCCCCCCTGATTGCTGTCTCTTTATGTATGCAATGTGTTGCCCTGGTGTCAAGTGGTGCCCCCCACCCTCTGATCAACATCCCCTTATGCATTCCTGGTGTCTGGTGGCTCTTCCCCGCCAATCCTCCGATCCTCATCCCTGCATTATCCTTCCTGTAATAAAGAAAACTGTTCCTTGATGTTTTTTTATTTAAACCTACAAAAAAAAAGGTCCCTCACTGATCTGACCCCCCACCCCAACCTCCAACTAAGCACCCACCACCCCACACACCCTCACTCACTTGAACACATTCCAGGGCAAAGATTCATGCTCTGATCCAAGACATGTCTTGCTGCTGGATCCGTTGACTGCAATATGAGAAACTAAGGTAACTGCGGTTCAATGTATTTCAATGGAGTTTTGAACTTTGATGCATAACTTTGTCATCTTTGCATATTTTGACCCCACATTTTCAACATGGCCTTTAGGGACCCCATCTTATGACCAGTAGGGGAAGTATGCAAATTAAGCCTGAAAGGTGATTTTGTGATCACTTGGCAGGCAGGATTAGAACATTTTCACTATTCTGTTCATGAGGTGGGTCATATTATGTTGAAATTGGGGTCAAAATATGTAAAAATGACAAAGTTATGCACATACATTGAAATGTTACTATGCTCACTCATAATGTTGGTAATTTTAAATATTTTGACCCCAAATTTTCAACATTGCCATTTGTCACACCACCTCATGAATGAATCAATCCATCCTTTATTTATAAAATGCTATTCCAGGAGATCATAGCGTCTTACATCATATCAAAAAACAATGTTCGACAGAGACATATTTCATAAAAACATATTAAAAGCACAATTCTAAAACAGCAGGACTTTAAATATCAAAGCTTCATATTATTTAAAATATTAAGTATCAAGAATGCTGACTCAAATAAATATGTTTTAAGGCAGATTTAAAGGCCTCCATGGATGAGCACTTACAACCTGATGAGGTAGAGAATTCCACAGGGTAGGGGCTACAAAAGCAAATGATCTAGCTCCCACAGTTGTCAAGTAGACTCTGGGGATCTCTAGCAACCCCTCATTGGTGGAGCAGAGAGGATGAAGGGGGCAGTAGGGATGAAGGAGATCTTGCAGGTACCATGGACCCTGTCCATGTAGGGCCTTAAAGGTCAGTAATCCAACCTTGAAGGTGATCCTCAACCACACAGGCAGCCAGTGCAGGCTGCGAAGCACAGGTGTGATGTGGCTAGATTTCAATAAGTTAGTCAATAACCTGGCAGCCGCATTCTGCACCAGCTGCAGGTGGCAGAGGTCCACCCTGGTAGCCCTAGGTATAGGGTGTGATGTAGACAGCCAGTTCTGAGTGCTTGAGTGCTGTATTAATTTTGTTATTACATATAAAATATGTGAAGGGAAGGATCAGTTCAAGGAAAAGGCTGTCTTACTGGAATTGACACATCAAGACCCCCCAGGGATAAGTTCAAAGGACAGGAGGTATTTTAAACTGCAGAGATCTGGGGTGCAATTACCTTGTCAATTTGCTTTCATCCCAGGAAATAAGATTAGCCATTCATAATGCCCTCAGGGAGACCTTTGACTTGCATATTTGCCAGGAAGGACTTGTGGGGAGGAGGCAGAGAGATGCCAGAATGGACATTGAAGAGGTTTGATGTCTGAGCCAGGGAGGACCCAGACGGATTTGGAAGGTCCAAAATACATTCCCGGGGAACCCTTGAATTACATCAGAAAGACCTGAGGTGTAGATTCCAAGGTCCAGATGGGATTAAGGAGGCCAATAAACTTTTGCTTTGAATACAGTGACTTAGATTAAAGAAACATTTGAGATGTATGTGTAGCAGAACAAAAACCAGTTCTGACCAGTTAATCTGTGGAGAGGAAAGTCAGTGAAGTCATCTCATATGTTTTTTTTAAATATTTTGTTTGGAGACCCTGTATTGTAAAATATAGAGTTTGATACACCAAGACGGAGTTAGTGACCTCATGAAAAGGCCAGCTCAGAAGTATGTTAAGTGCTGAAAGAACCTGACAGAGACACAAGAAAATATTTCTGACTGACACAAGAGAATATTATCTGACTGAGGAGAATCATCACAGCACTGAAAGATAGTAAGATTAGACCAGTCTAAATGCATGTATTGTAGGAACTGTACTTTTTCCTGTTTGTTTTAAGACTGTATGTGTTGGGATATATATAATTTGTTCTGTAATTATTGTTCTGTTTTGATATTTTTAAAGAAAAGATATTTTTTTTACAAATGAAACTGCTGGAGTTCCTTGACAATTCTTTTTAAGTGGAGATTTTAAAGGTTATAAGTACACTGTGTATGGGCTTATTGTGTACCAAACTGGGAAATGGATAGAGTTCTCTAAAAGTCTTGCATAGAGTTCTAAGGGTTCATTTGAAAGACCTGGTTGGGTGCCCGTAGGCAAAGATATCTGGCCCCATGAAGACAGAATTATCTGAGCCTGATAACTGGGTATGCTAACAAGAGGTTATCAGTTTGAATCCTTCCAGAGCATGAGACTAAGGTGACTTGAACCCACAAAACAGACAAGAGGGTTACCTTGCCTGGTCACTGTACACAAATCATACACTCAGAGGTTGGCACTTTGGGAGCAGAGGGCTGACTGGCTGAGCGAGATTGTGACAGATTGGTTGGCAGCGGTGGCAAAAGTGTGGTGGTATAAGCTTCATTGTTCAGTGTGTTAGCTTGAAACCATTTAGCTCACTTGAAAAAAAAAAGTAAGGCAGTGTTTTATTTGAAAAGGAAACAGAACTATATCCCTTGACTTACAGTTAAGTTCCCACCCATTTTATTTTTTTTTCTGAAGTGCCAGTCAGTATAGTATTAGTAGTGTGAGAAGAAGAAAATGTCTTCCGACTACAGCAAGCACACTGTAGCTTTCTTAAAGCAGTTGTGCGGGGTCAGAGGATTCCCGTTTGGGGTGAAAGCCAGTAAGCAGAATTTCATAGAGGCCCTGATGGTAGCGAGATACCCAGAGCAGCGAGTCACCAACCATGACTGAAAGGGACCAGACCTCGAGTTTGGCAGGACTAGTGGCCAGTGAGGGGTCCCAAGCTGATGAGGTGGACAGCAGGGCCACTGTCAGTGAAGGGCCACAGTAGCAGGGGAATGTCACCAATATCCTGAATCTAGAGGCACTCAAGCTGCAAATTGAGTTGTGGAGGATACAACTGGAGGCAGAGCGACAAAAGAGGGAGGCGGACCGTGAGGAACATAAGCACCACTGAGAGGAGGAGGAGAAGACAGAGTGAGAATGCAGAGCTGCAGAGGAGAGGAAAGGAGAGAGGAGATCCAGTGGCAACACAAACTGGAGAAGCTACAACTCCAACCAGCGGCACCAGGGCAGGTAAGTGGGTGGTTTAAATGGGACTGCTGTTCTGGGTTACAAATTGAACTCTAAATTAATAGCTGAGTTTAAGGATGGGGAGGATATAGATGCCTTTTTAAATTCTTTTGAAAAGTTTGTATTCATGCTAAAATTCCTACAGAGTCCTGGAGCTTCCAGCTATCCCCACTACTTACTGGAAAAGCTCGGGATGCATTGGGTCACATGGACAATAAAGACAGTGATGATTACAGCAAGTTAAAAGCAGCACTACTAAAAAAGTTTGACTTAACTGCTGAATCATACAGAGCTAAATTCTGTAAGCTCAAGAGAAGCCCTGATATGAGCTATGAGGAGCTAGCCATGAAACAACATCAGTTTTTAAAACATTGGTGGGAAGGAATTGAGGCAAACACTGTTGATAAAATTGAAAATGTGATTTTATTAGAACAGTTTTATTCGGCATGCCCAATAGAGTTAAAAACCTGGCTAGAGGACCGAGATCCAAAAACAGTGCAAGAGGCTGCTGAACTCTCGGACCACTATGCCAAGAGTAGACCTGCTCTGAGAGTGAATGGGGTGAGTGTGGCAGCGCAGAAAGGGAAAAGCACGCCTTCAGGGCAGCTAAAACCCTCATTGCCTCCACCGAAACCAGTTAGCCCCAGGTTTCAAAAAAAAGATTTCTCTGAAGTAAGAAATGTTTTTAGTTATGTAAAGAAACTGGGCACATTGCCAGACAGTGTCCAAGAAGGGCAAGCAATAATACGCAAAATAGTACCAGAAAGGAAGTGGTTGTTTGTGTGTCCCTGGAAGCATGCCAGTGAACATGAGGGAACACATACACCCAATCATGGTAGATGGTGTACAGACAAAGGTTAAGGGACACAGGGCATCCTTGACATTGGTAAAAGTGGATTTATACAGCCTGGTCAGCTAATACCCACTAAATACGTGACTGTACAGGACTTCATGGTGAAGCGAAACATTGCCCCCTGGCCAGTGTTCTCCTGGGCTGGGGTGAAACAGGGAAACTGTGCAATAGGTGGCTGTAGCTAACACATTAGCAGTGGATTTGATCCTGGGAACAATCTCCAGCAGGGGTGGTATGTGCAGTTACCTATAGCTAAGTGGCCAGAGAAAATTGTAGTTCCCTGAGCCCCCCAGAAGCTATTGGGGAAGATACTGAGAAGCTGGTTCCCCAGCATGTGTCTCCAGAGGAGGAGACTGATAAAAAGATGGTAGAAATTTCCCCAGTAGCAAATAACCACACAGCTACAGAGGGTTACTCCCAAGAGGGAGGGGTGACCCCTTGTCAGAGGGTAGGGATTGACAGTGATCCTAAGGGCCCTGAAGCTAGTGCTAGGGACCCTAGTTTAGCGACTGAAGGGGACCTGTCCCATGTCTTGGGAAGGTGTGAGGAGTTCGCAGCTGCTCAGAGAAGTGACCTAGTTTAGAGAAGCTGAGGGTTTGGGCAGACTCGGACAGTGGACAGGGAGGTGACGGAAGACACAGGGTTTATTGGGAAAATGGACTTATGTATACACAGGCAGTACAGACAGAGGGAGGGAGGGATGCTAGGCAGGCAGCTTGTCATTCCCCAGGGATATCGTGAGCAGTTGCTCAAGGTTGCCCATGATATTCCCTTATCTGGTCATCTGGGAATTGCATGAACTATGCAGCTGTTGGCTCAGAATTTCTACTGGCCTAACTTCACCCAGCAGGTGAAGGAGTATTGCAGGTCTTGTCACCGGTGCCAAGAAATAGGGAAGGCGGGCAAGAAAACCCTAGCTGCCCTGATCCTCTTGCCCATTGTAGAGAAGCCATTCCAGAGGGTGGGAATGGATATTGTGGGGCCTTTAAATACCCCCAGCTCCTCAGGGAAAAGGTTCATCCTGACTGTGGTGGATTATGCCACCCGGTACCCAGAGGCAGTTGCTCTTTCCTCACTGAGGACAGACAAAGTGGCAGATGCCTTGTTTGGGATTTTCTCACGTGTTGGGTTTCCGCAGGAGGTAATCACCGATTGAGGGGGTTTCTTCATGTTGGACCTAATGAAATGTCTATGGAAGAAGTGGGGGTTGGGCAGAGATGCACGACACCGTATCACCCACAAGTCAATGGGCTTGTGGAACGCTTCAATGGTACCCTAAAGTCAATGCTCCGGGCATTTGCTGAACAGCATGGGAGGGACTGGGAGAAATACCTTCCCCACCTGTTGTTCGTGATACTGGGAGGTGCCCCAAGAGTTGACAGAATTTCCCCTTCGAACTACTGTATGGACGCTGGGCACAAGGGCCCCTAGACTTGATCTGGGAGGACTGACAAGGCAAGCACTGCTGAGGGAACCTCATTGTGGATTACATCCTAAGGTATAGGAAAGGCTGAAGAGCTTATGGGGACAGCCCAGAGCAACCTGGGCAGCTGCCCAACAGAAACAAAAGGTATGGTATGACTGAGAGCCAGAGCTCGCTCGTACATGGTGGGTCAGGAAGTCATGGTCCTTATTCCAGTCCGAAAGACAAGCTGCAAGCTGAGTGGGCAGGACCGTGAAGTAGTTAGGAAGGTAAATGACATAAACTACATTGTGGAGTTATCTGACCATAGACAGACAGAAAGGATGTTCCATGTCAACATGATGAAGCCATATGCAAATAGGGCCGACATGGTGTTCACAGTGTGTAGTCATGGGGAGGGGACGGACAAAGGAGACCCCCTTCTGGACTTGCTGGAAGAGAGTAATCGGGAGTCCTCTGTGGAGGCAGTAAAATTGTCTCCCCAGCTGACCCCGGGCCAGATCCAGAAAGTGAGGGAGATTTTAGCAGACTTTGCCCCCTTGTTTAGCACCAAGCCTGGACTGACCCCCTTAGCAACACACAATGTGGAGACAGGAACACAGACGTCCATACGATGGACAGCATATCAGGTGTCAGAGGCTGTCCAAAAGGACATTAGGAGGGAAGTGGAGGAGATGCTGGATTTAGGGGTAATCCAGAGATCCCACAGTCCCTGGGTCTCACGCGTAGTCCTTGTACCCAAGCCAGATGGCTCGACTCATTTCTGTGTAGACTATCAGGAACTGAATGCAGTCACGAAGTTAAACGCCCACCTGATGCCCCGGACGGACAAACTCCTAGACAAGTTGGGGGGGCGACCTACCTTACGACCATTGACCTGACAAAGGGGTATTGGCAGGTAGAGTTGACAGACAGAGCTAGGGAGAGGTCGGCCTTCATCACTCTGATAGGCTTATTTGAGTTCAAAGTAATGCATTTCGGAATGAAGAACGCCCCGGCCACTTTCCAAAGGTTGGTGAACCAGGTGTTAAATGTTGCTGAGGAGTACGCCGTGGTATACCTGGATGACATTGCCATCTTCAGTACCAGCTGAGAGGAACACCTGTCACACCTTAAGGAAGTGTTGGGCAGAATACAGAGGGATGGGCTCACTGTAAAAGCTGAGAAGTGCCAGGTGGCCATGGGAGAAGTGGCATACCTCGGGCATGTGGTAGGCTGGGGACAGCTCGAAAATAACCAGATAAAAATAGAGGCAATACAGGCATGCCTAGACCAGAAACTCAGAAGCAGGTCAGGAGTTTTCTCAGGACAGCAGGGTACTACAGAAAGTTTGTACCTAATTACAGTGCCCTGGCTGCTCCCTCT
The DNA here is from genome assembly GCA_016271365.2 of Neoceratodus forsteri. Classification (NCBI taxonomy): domain Eukaryota; kingdom Metazoa; phylum Chordata; order Ceratodontiformes; family Ceratodontidae; genus Neoceratodus; species Neoceratodus forsteri. Next base: position 1,843,641,228 of record CM057449.1, read on the forward strand.
CTGACCTGACAAAGAAAAAATGCCAAGGAAAATCACCTGGGGTCCAGCCTGTGAGGAAGCCTTTACCAAACTGAAGGAGACACTGTGCAGTGCTCCTGTTTTGACAAGTCTGGACTATAGCAAAACTTTTGTAGTTCAGATGGATGCCTCAGACGTGGGTATTGGGGTGGTACTAAGCCAGACATCCAGCGAAGGGAGGGACCACCCGATAGCCTACCTGAGCTGAAAGCTGCTCTCCTGGGAACAAGCATATTCCACAGTGGAAGAGGAGTGTCTTGCCCTAGTGTGGACCCTAAAGAAATTGGAGCCCTACTTCTATAGGCAGCCTTTTGTGGTGCAGACTGACCACAACCCCCTGGTTTGGTTGTCACAGATGGGGAAAAACAATGGCAGACTGCTCAGATGGAGTCTTGTTTTACAAGAGTATGATTTGAAAATCATACATAGGGCTGGAGCCAAAAATAAGAACTCAGATGGACTGTCTAGGGTCTATGAAGAGTGAACTGATTTGGGAAGCTCATCCCATGTAGGGGAAGAATCCCCCAAATTCAGTCTAGGTGGGGAGGAGTGTGACATAGACAGCCAGCTCTGAGTGCTCGAGTGCTGTATTCATTTTTTTTATTACATATAAAATATGTGAAGGGAATGGTCAGTTTAAGGAAAAGGCTGTCTTACTGGAACTGACACATCAAGACCCCCAGGGATAAGTTCAAAGGACAGGAGGTACAGTATTTTAAACTGCAGAGATCTGGGGTGCAATTACCTTGTCAATTTGCTTTCATGCCAGGAAATATGATTAGCCATTCATAATGCCCTCAGGGAGATCCTTTGACTTGCATATTTGCTAGGAAGGACTTGTGGGAGAAGTGTCAGAGAGAGGCCAGAATGGACATTGAAGAGGTTTGATGTCTGAGCCAGGGAGGACCCAGACGGATTTGAAGGTCCACAATACATCTCCGGGAACCTTGAATTACATCAGAAAGACCTGACGTGTTGATTCCAAGGCCCCCCGAAAACAGAATTATCTGAGCCTGATAATTGGGTACGCTAACAAGAGGTTATCAGTTTGAATCCTTCCAGAGCTTGAGACTAAGCTGACTTGAACCCACAAAACAGACAAGAGGGTTACCTTGTATTTTCACTGTACACAAATCATACGCTCAGAGGTTGGCACTTTGGGAGTAGAGGGCTGACTGGCTGAGTGAGATTGTGACATAGGACATTGCAGTAATCAAGGCACAAGGTCACAAAGGCATGGATCAATGTCAGAAGATCATCAGGTGAAGCCAGGTGTTTTATCTGGGTGATATTCCTCAGATTGTAAAATTAGGTCTTGACAATGGCCGATACCTGAAACTTAAGTGTCAACTCACTATCAAGCATATTGCCCAGATTCCGCACCCAGTAAGAGGTCACTAACATCATGAATGTGACAGCTGTCATTTTTCAAATCCTGGCCAAATGTGTTTTCACATGTGTGGACGGAATGACATTTTAATGCCATGGAAAGATGTTTTGGCAGGGATTTGAACATTTTCACAACCACATTCATGAGGTGGGATAATAAGAAAGATAGGCTGATGGTTTGCTGTACAAATGCAGTAAAATGCCCAGGTTATGAGTGAGCATTGCAGTATTTCAACACTTACTCATAACCACTAATTTTCACTATTTTGAGTCCAAACTTTCAACGCAGCCATTATTCCATACCACCTTATAAACATGATGTATCATTTTAAAATCCTGGATGAGATGTGTTTTCACTTCTGGTGTACAAATACAGTAAAATGCCTAGGTTATGAGTAGAGATACAGCAAAGTTTTATTATACTCATGAATATAATGCAAAGTGATCAACTTAGATCCATGTAGCATTATGCAAAGTTTCCATTAAAGGTTGAAATTCACCTTTAATGAACTCCGTGTTCAAACTTCAGGTTACATTGTGGGAAGAAGTTTGTGAGAAACAGACCACAGATCACTTGTCTGACTTTCTGCAGGTCACGTAATCAGGCAGGAATTGAATCAGGCAGGAAATCAGTGAACTAGTTTCACTTTGACTTTCGCTTTATTAGAGCAGGAGATGTGTAGCTTAGTGTGCTAGTCAAAACTAATAAAAGAAAGCATTTTCTGCTTTAAATCCTTTTTTCTTGAGATTCCTGTTTATTTTAAACCAGTTTCATCCCTGGTACACTGGTGTCAGAGACTGTCTTGTGCTGCTGATGCTTCAGAACATAAGAACATAAGAATTTGACAGCAGATGAGGACCCAGTGGCCCATCTAGTCTGCCCATGAACCTACCCCCTTCCCTATATTTTACTGTTTTTGTTTACATCATAGTGACAGTCCCATGTGTGTTTAAATGCATTCACCATCTTTGCTGCAACCACCTCTGGATGCAGGCTGTTTCATGTCTATTACCCATTCTGTAAAAAGTACTTCCGATATTGCCTCTGAGCCTTCCCTCACTAGGTGTAGGTTGTGCCTCTTATATGCACCTCTCTGTTTGCATGGAAGAGGCTGTCTACCTGAACAGTGTTTATACACTTGATGAAGTTGAACATTTCTATCATATCCCTCTGTCCTTTCTCTGTTCCAGGAGTAGAAGTTTAGGTCTTGGAGTCTAGACTTATATGGCTTGTGATGGAGGCTCTGCACCATCTTTGTGGCCCTCTCTGAATTGATTCCAAGTGCTGCCTGTCCTTCAGGTGGGGTCTCCAGAACTGGATACAGTACTCTGGTGTGGCCTCGCAAGGGATATATAGAGTGGAAGGATCACTTCTTCTTTCCTGCTAGTTATTTCCCTGCCTATGCACCCAAGGATACTGCTTGCTTTTTGTGCCATTTTTTCACATTGATTCCCTACTTTGAGTTGCCTGAAATGAGCACGCCTAAGTCCTGTTCAGTCCTGGTCTCTTCAAGTCAATGCTCATCTAGGATGTATTGAGTTCTTAGGTTCTGTTTTCCAGGTTCACCACTTTGTATTTTTTAGCATTAAATCTAAGTTGCCAGTCATTGAACCACTGTTCAAGTTTCTTGAGATCCTCCTTCATACTGGAGGCTCCCTCCTGATCATCCACCCTATTGCATAGTTTTGTATTGTCTGCTAACAGGCAGACTTTACCCTCAAGACCATCAGCAATGTCACTGATAAATATTTTTAAGAGGACTGGACCCAGCATCAATCCCTGAGGGACTGACTCCGCTGGTCACAAAACCCTCTTTGGACATGGCAGTGTTTACTGTGACTTTCTGAGTTCTATCCTGCAGCCAGTGCACTACCCAGCTTACTATCTTATGACCGACACCTGAGGAAGAAGAGGTCATGGAACTTTGGCTTGCACACTGGTGGCAGAGGCTATCTTGTTCTGCTGGTACTTCAGGATGAGGATAAAGAGGTCACTACACTTTGACTTGTACACTGGTGCCAGAGGCTGTCTTGTGTTGCAGTTGGTGCTTCAGGAGGAGGATGTTCAGGAAAAGAGTTCATTACCGGCATGCAGTTTCCATAGGATAGCGTTGGCAGTATAGGAAGCCACATCTCCATCAATATTTGTACTAAGTACTCAAGTGACAATCTATATATGGTCAAAGTCACAGAAATCCCTCTAGTTGCAGCATCTACTGCCTTTCCTTCTGCTGCATAGTACCATGTCCACAACCACACTTAACATTGCTAGCCCCTGATGAACCTGCCTCACCATCAGAACAACTTCCACTGCTAGCATTTGGAGGCACACAAGCAACAGTCTTACAGTGGCAGCGCCACAGCCAGGAACAGCTTTACCTGACTGTGTCTTTGTGGGTATTTTTTACATTACACAGGCAGTCCCAAGGAAAGCAACCTGTTTATCATGAAAAGTGATTTTTCCAATTTTGTGGGTTGCTATAACAAATTCAAGATAATTCACAAGACAGTATAATGCCAAAAATATAGCAATAGGTAAATTTTTAGTATGTCTGTTTTCTTTTATGTAAACACTATAATATGCACTGGAGAGAGAGAGAGTTTACGGTATTATGGGGAAACACACAATACTGGCACAGTGACAACAATTTCAAAAGACTGAACAGAGACAATTAACAGCTAGATTATATTTTGGGTGGATGGGAAGTCGAAAAAAACAATAGTGACTTACAGACAGAAATTATGCAATTAAGAGGTATAGCAGCACAGGAACAACAAGACCTTAACCACACTCTACACAAATCCAAAAGTAGAACAATATCTTCTTTTTTTTGGGGGGGGGGGTATTTACAGCAGTAGCTAGATAGAAGCAGGCAAAAATACTACAGATGGGCTCAGAAATTACCAGTGCTACTAATTCAGTGGCGCAATAAAAATATGCATATGACTTGATGGCAGGCACACAGACTAAAGATAACATGCAGAAAGTTTAGCAGTTCAGTAAAATAAAACAGTCTTCTAAACAGAGAGAAATGCACAACAAACAACAAAAAATTATCAAAAATTACTAGAAGTACTACTGTGTAGAGAACTGAATTTACTAATACTAAACAATCGCCAGCAACCGTTGCCAAACTGCCTTCACACTGTGCTATGTGAATCTCCTTCTGCACCACAGATCCACCCCTCCCCCAAAGCATACTTCTGCACTGTCAGTACAGACACTGAAACTATTAATTTAACATGCAAAATTCAAACCGAATCAATAAATGCTCAATGATACAAACACACAAGAGGTTACTACACTCTGATACTACATTTGGACTCAGAATTCCGAAGGTAAATTGCCTTTTGAACATTTTTGAAAGTTTGAATCTTACAGCTCTGAAAGCTACTAACTCCAGCTTCACTACACACACTACGCTGAACTGAGGCTGTGCAAGCCAATATTGATCCCATGTGACCTGCCATCCCATGAATAATTACAAAATTCACCTTCATGAGCAAAAAAAAAAAAGGTGAAGTAACGCAAAGTCCATCTTATCCAATAGCAACTTCGCATTCCCCCATAAGGCAAAGTTATTCACTTTGCATTGCTGAGAATTTCACGAAATTCAAGTTCTATGTGAAATACTCCACTTAGCAAAGTTAAGAGACTTCGCCCACCTCTAGTTATGAGTGAGCATTGCAGTATTTCAATGTTTACTCATAACTTCACTAATTTTCACAGTTTTGAGTCCAGACTTTCAACATAGCCATTATTCCACACCACCAAAACATGGCATGTCATTTTAAAATCCTGGATGAGATGTGTTTTCACACTTCTGGTGCAAATAACATTTTGGCCAGTAAACTATAAATGGTATCCTTTGTATATCTATGCTTCTGATTTAGTAACCTTATTATTTCAGAGCTTCCTTGTGCAGTTAATTTTGCGTAGGTTCAGTACTGTATTTAGCAGGGACCAATAACATTGTCTATTGAATACTTGAAATTTCATAAGAGTGTCTGCAAAGTGAATTTGCAGTGGAATACTATTGGCATTCGATGGTATTAATGAATTATAGTTAAAATCATCCAAAGTTTGATGCTGAACTTCAATACTATGGATTGCCACTTAGCTGTGTTTATGGTATTTTTTCATTTTCGATATTTACAACATTTGTATTTAATTTGTACTACTGTATCTTGTATGTAACCACCTGAGTGATTGCTCATTAAATATTCATGTCGTTGAGTATTTAAGTGTGATGGATGCTTTCCCAGCCATGCCCCTGATGAAGGGTCTTTTGACTCAAAGTGTCAGGACAAGCCTGTGGGTGTAAGTAACCTGCTTACTTTATATCCAGGAGTCATTAAATACAGATTTTTACCATAGTTGATTTTGTCTGAGTATCTTTTCAGAACACTGCAGTGGGGTTATTCTTCTTGATTGTGTGTTGTCCTGGGCTGGCTGCCCCTAGCCCCTGCACCAATCTTGCACCACTGGAATCACAGACCTTGCACACCTGAACTTATGATTTACCTGCCTTTTTGATTGTCTGCTGAACTGTGGGCACCAAGCACTGGCATTATATGTTGTAAGCTTGTCCTGGATAGTGGGAATAGTGACACCCAGGCATGACCAGTAAGAACCTGTATGGTTTTAACTTGCTATTTCTTGGGCTCATTGAAATCTTTTTTTTTAATTCTTTTTATCACCCTCTGGATCCACTAACCTCTCTCCACTGTGGTCACTCAGCAGAGGCTCGGCCCACCTGCCTGAAGCCCTGGTTGCACTCCTCAGGTGCCAGCTTCCTCCCTTCCACAGCACTGTCCTAACCCCCAGCTCTGAGCTCCCCAAGGAAGGACCACCACCCTCTGGTGCTCTATCTAGAATGCTGGTGGGTGATGCTGTTTCTGTGAAGGACCCTGGAGTGCTTCCTGGAGGCCTGGCATTGGGCATGGGGCCTGCTCCTGGACCCGCCTTCACCAGTCAGTGGAAGTTTTTTTTTTCTATCTTTGATTTACTCCCTCACCCTGCCCCATGCAGAGCTCAGATGTGCAATGATGGCCAGAGTCCACTGAGCTCCACCCCCGGTGCCATACGGCTGCAACGCAAATGCCAGGCTGCCTCTGACTGCCACTTGAGGTTGCTCTGGAGTGACAAAATGCCCTACACCCTCCCTGGGGAGGGACAGCAGCCCATCGGATGCTCAATCCCTCCCTGCCCCGCTAACCCTGACAGCCCGGCTTGTTCCTGAACCTGGTCACAAGCGTGGCGGTGAGGTGGTCTAGTACCTTAATCCTCAGCGCCACCGAGCCAGGGCAAGTTGAAATCTTCAAGGACTTTTGAAATATCTGTCTAAAAATATAGAGCCATGACATCAAAGGATACAGTCTACTCCAGCTGGGAAATATGTGAAAGCTTGAACAGTAAACGACAGATGGCAAAGGAATGTATACGAGGTGCAGAACTGAATACGCAACAACAAACTGGTGATATTAAACTTGCTTACTTAAATTGGCAAGACTGTTGTTCAAAGAAATCAACATTATATATAATATTATCACTTTAGAGCAATATCTTGAGTAAGAACAAGCCCAAGGAGCTTATGAGTCATGGCAATGCCCTCAAGAGGATTAGATGATTTCAATTTAAAGATGATTGCATATTAGCAGCTAATCAATGTTCTAAGACATGTGTGGAGTTAATAATTAAATTAGATATCAAATGCACAAATGCCTATTGAAGGAGTTTAAGTCTGCAAAGGAAACTGTTCTATCATTTAAAAGTGGACCTGAATATCTAGAATTGACCAAGCCTTGCAAAAGTATAATAAATATGAAAGTGAAATTATATTGAGAAACAAAATAAATTAACAAGCGATGAGGATGATTATGAAATGGTAGCATCCTCGTTGGTCTAAAAATAATTAAAAACATCCAGGAGCAGAAGCAGGTCCAGTTTTCATTTTGCACAAGACTGCTCTAAGAGCAAAACAAGGAACAATCGCTCAGAACCAGAGACAGAAGCCAGGAACTATGCTGTTGCTGATCATAGTAAAAACGTTTGTTTTTTTAAAAAAAAAAAACAAGGAAAGGAAGGAGTAACCTGTTCTGTCTGTTACCATCTCTTTAGGTGTTGAGGTGCTGTAAGTTACTACTACAAGTTGTAAATTACTACTATAAGTTGCTGCCATCCCTCCATAGATAAATACATGTATGTTGCTGTTGAACGGCACAGCCCAGAAGGCCCTGTGCTTGCATTTGTAGAAAAGCAGCAACAAATTGTCAGCATAGCCTTCTTATTAACCCACCTCTTGAACCGGTACTGAAAATGTTTCAAATCCCCAGAGTAGCAGTTATCCACCACCACAACGCATACCATATCACAGGTGTGAAAACATCATCTGGCCAGAATTTGAAAAATCGCAGCTGTCATGTTCATGAGGTGGTGGCAAAAAATGGCTATGTTGAACATTTTGGGTCAAAATATTTGAAATTACCAAAGTTATGAGCGAGCATGGTAAAATTTCAACTTATGCACATAACTTTGCCATTTCTACATATTATGACTCCAAATTTTCAACATAGCCTTCTTATGACTACACCTCATGAACAAGTGTGGTGAAAATTGTCAAATGCCACCCAAAAGGTGATTCTGCCAAGTGACTGTGAAAAGGCCTTTTGGGTCAGATTTATGTAATTTCACCACCGTTGTTCATTAAGTGGGGTCCCAAAAAGGCCATGTTGAAAATATGGGTTCAAAATATGCAACAATAGCAAAGTTATGCATCAAAGTTGAAAATCCTGTTGAAATACATTGAACCTCACTTACCATAGTTTCTTATATTTGCAGTCAACAGTTCCAGCAGCTAGATGTGTGTTCAGTCAGAGAGTGGATCTTCTCCCTGGGACCTGTGTGTGGGGTGTGTGGAGGTGTGTGGGTGTGGTGGGTGCTGAGTTGGAGGTCAGGGTGGGGTGGTGCGGATCGATGAGGGACTGTTTTCTTTTTTACAGGTTTGAAAATAAAAGACATAGAGGGATGGTTTTCTTTATTACAGCTTAGCCAACTACAAAGATTTCAATCAGAGGGTAGGGTTGCAACTAGACACCAGGGAAACATTACAAAATATGGGGACAACGATAGGAGGGTGGGGGTGCCACTAGACACCAAAGAAAGATTTAAACAATACAAGGATGGCAGTCAGAGGCTGGGGATGCCACCAGACACCAGGGAATTATTACAAAATATGGGGACACAGTGATCAGAGAGGTGGGGGCTGCCACTAGACACCAGAGAAAGATTTAAACAATATGGGGACAGAAATTGGAGGTTGGGGGTGCCACTAGACACCATGGAAACATTAAAATTTAGGGGAATGGTGATCAGAAGGGTGGAGGATGACACTAGACACTAGGGAAAGATTGAAACAATATGGGGATGGTGATCAGAGGGTGGGGTGCCACTAAACACCAGGGAAAGATTAAAACAATACAGGGACAAGAATCAGAAACATTAAAACTTATTGGGATGTTAATTGGAGGGTGGGGGGTGCCACTTGACACCAGAGAAACATTAAAAAATATGAGGACAGCAATTAGATGGTGGGGTGTACCATTAGACACCAGGAAACATTACAAAAGCATGATTTTCTGTATTAGGGATCCTTTTCATATGCCCAAATTTATTTTTTTCACATGGTCATATGAAAAAAACAGAAGTGAGTCATGACAAAGATTGCAAAAAAGGAAAAAAAAACATTTGGGGGTCATTTTAACAGTAGCTAAGTGCAGAATCCACCTAATGGGGTCCAGATGAGCAAGATACATGTGTTGGCCTCTGTGCAGCATATCATTTTTGAGGGTCTAGAATTTGTTTTTTATTTAAAAAAAAAAACTGAAAAAAATATACCAGCATATGCATCAGGATTTTTTTTCATAAGGAAAAGGATTAGCCACCATACAGAAAAGAATCCTGATTCATATGGCCATATTCTTTTTTCGTTCCACACTTCTATCCTGAAGTGATTACTGAGCATGCTCAGAACTGAAATTATAAAAATGTATAACTTTAGAATAGTTTAATATTTTTACACCAAACCAGCAAAAGGCATAGAAACATAGAAACATAGACTTTGATGGCAGATAAGGACCACTTGGCCCACCCAGTCTGCTCATTTCCTACCTATTGGATAAGCTGCAGATTCTAGTTAACCAACAGCCTACTTTCTGCAACCCCCCACTATAATTACCTTGTGTCTGTCCCATGCATGTTTGAATTTCCCCACTGTTTTAGACCCAACATCCTCCTCAGGAAGGCTGTTCCATGTATCCACCACTTTCTCAGTGAAATAAAATTTCCTCACATTACCCCTGAGCTGTCCCCCCTCTATCTTTAAGGCACATCTGTGGGCCAGGTACTTTCTACCCTACACATTTCAGACCAAAATTGCAGACTGTTTGGAGGCTAGGGGTGGACAAAGAAACAGCAAAGAAATCCTGAAAAGCACTTTTTCACCATCCATATCACAGAATCGCACATCCAATAAGAATGAAAGTTGGCATGTCAAGAGATGTACCCCACTAGACTGACACCCTATTGAACCCTAAATATAGTGGCGCAACCACATCACTGTAATATATATATATATATATATATAAAAATAGAAGATACATGATGGGCAGGAGTGTGATATGGAAAATATTCTCACTCATGCAGCGTGAGCTCTGGATACTCACGAGTGCTGAAGGCATGAGTGAGAGTATCCAGGGCTCACTCTGCAGGAGTGAGAATATTTTCCATAGCACTTGATCTGCATCTCATGGGCCTGATTCCAAAAGGGTTATGCCTGGTGCAAGGTGAGTTACAACGAACTTGATGGCACAAATCGCACTTTACGCCAGGCATAACACCAGTTGCAATCCAAATACGCCTTGTGCCTGGCTACACGGGTTGTGCCACATGTGGGTTACGCCACTCGCTACAACCGCAACCTGCAGCGACATGGTGTAAGGATGGGTTACACAGAAACATAGAATTTGACAGCAGATATGGACTGCTTGGCCCACCCAGTCTGCCCATTTCCCTACCTGATGGATAAGCTGCAGATTCTAGTTAATCAACAGCTTACTTCCTCCTGCCCCCCACTAGAATTGCCTTATGCCTGTCCCATGCATTCTTGAATTCTCCCACTATTCCTGACTTCACAACTTCCTCAGAAAGGCTGTTCCATGCATCCACAGCTCTCTCTGTGAAAAAATACTTTCCAACATTATCTCTGAGCCATCCCCCCTCTATCTTCAAATTGTGCCCCCTTGTTCTTGCACATCTCTTCTTCTGAAAGATACTACCCTCTTGTACCTTCTTAATTCCCTTGAGATACTTGAAAGTTTCTATCATGTCCTTCTCTCCTCCTTTCCTCAAGGGTATACATATTAGCTGCTTTAGTCTCTCCTCATATGTCTTCTGTTGCAGACTTTGCACCATTTTGGTTCCTCCTGAACAGACTCCACTCTGTCTATGTCTTTGTGGAGATGGGGTCTCCAGAACTGCACGCAGTACTCAGATGGGGTCTCACTAACTGTCTGTAGAAAGCAATAACAACTTCCTGTTTTCTACTGTTGATGCCTCTCCCACGATCCCAGTATCCCCAGCCCTCCTTACTGCTTCTCACATTGCTTGCCCACCTTTAGGTCATCTGATATAATTACTTCTAGGTCTTTTTCAATTTTTGTTGTTGTTATTAACTCACCCCCATTGTGTACTCTTCCCTGGATTTTGTTTCCCAGATGCATTACCTTGCACTTCTTTGCATTGAATCCAAGCTGCCATGTATTTGACCATTCCTCCAACCTTGCCAAGTCCCTTTTCATTCTTTCCACCCCACCTTGTGTATTAACCCTGTTGCAGATCTTTGTGTCATCTGCAAAGAGGCATACCTTTCCTTCCAGGTGCTCTCCAATGTCACTTATAAAGATATTAAAGAGGACCGGTCCCAGTACCGAACCCTGCGGTACTCTACTAGTTACCCTCCTTTCTTCACTGTGGACTCTGTTTACTATTACTTTTTGAGTCCTGTTGTCCAGCCAGTTTTTTATCCCGACTACCACCTTAGGACCCACTCTAAGGCTGGTTAACTTGTATATTAATCTTTTGTGTAAGACTGTGTCAAATGCCTTGCTAAAATCTAGCTAAGCCATATCCACAGCCCCTCCCTGGTCTACTACTTTGGTCACCCAGTCAAAGAAATCTATTAGGTTCATCTGACATACCTTCCTGCTGTGAAACCATGCTGCCTTGGGTCCTCTGCCCCACTGGCCTCTAGGTACTCAACAGTTCTTTCCTTCAGAAGTGATTCTATCATTTTCCCTACCACTGAAGTCAAACTAACTGGTCTGTAGTTTCTGCCTCTGTCCTGCTCCCACTTTTGTGAAGTGGAATCACATTTGCCCTCCTCCAGTCCTCAGGTACCACTCCATCCTCCCATGATTTGTTAAAGAGAGTAGCAGTGGTGTAACTAGTTCTACCCTTAGTTCTTTTAGTATTCTTGGGTGAATCCCATGAGGTCTCTATTGCTTTGTCCACCCTCAGTTTCAAGAGTTCTTTCAAAACCCTTTCTTCTGTGAATGGACTGGTATTGACCCCCTATTCAGAGTTTTTCCTTGTTTGGTTTAGGCACTAGTTAAGTAAGCAACTGCACCTCTATTCCAGATGGGCAGCTGTCGAATCTCACTTACGCCATTCCAGAACAGGGAATGGAGTAGCGGCATTAAACCAGCTAGGATGTGGTCTAAGGGGCATCTGTCCTGGCACAGAGATGGATGCCCCCCCGCAGCGCTGCAGAAAGTACACTGCTGTGCTCCCTATGCTCCCCTGCCCAGTCATGCCCCCCACTCCCACGAATGTTGGGAAACCCCGGGGTCCATTTCTGTCACTGCCCCCCCAGAACATGTGCCAACTGGCCAGCCCCCCCAATGCCCCCAGGTGCATGCCATTGCATTCCGGGGTTGGGGGCTTGGGGGAGCAGTAGGATGCATGCCGTGACTTGCAGCACCGAGGTCCAGTGCACCATGCATTTGGCACTAGTCTGCATCTAACGCAAGTCATGGGCATTGGTGCCAGGAACCCTGCTTGTCCTGGAATATGGCACAGGGTCTCTGATGAAGACCAAGACTGCACAACTCACATATGCCTGCCAGTTGTGCCATGCATTTCAGAGTCGAGCTCCATGAGTGCTATTTATACAGTAGAGGTGGGAGCTTTTGAAATGTTTTTTCTGTGTGATTTCTGCTCTTTCTGTGTGTGTTGTGAGCGTGTGTGAGTTTTTCTGAATGGGCTGGGAGTCCTACAAACACCATGGCACACTGGTGAGTTTCCTTTGTAATGGTAATTGAGTAACTTGCAGGCCTCAGTGAAAAAGAGAAACTGAAGCAGTTTCATTTAGAATGTAGGCTATAGTGAAGCTGATATTAGCACATTAATGAGCTGAGAGTCTCTGAAACACTACAGCACATAGGTGAATTTCCTTTGCAATGGCAATTGAGTAAGTGTCAGGCTTCAGTGAGAAAGAGAAACTGAAGCAGTTTCATTTAGAATCAGGCTGTAGTGAGTGAGTGATGATATCAGCACAGTATGGATAAACAGCATTTATCATCACAGTTCTGATGTCATCGCCATTTATCACACTCCAGTGAACATATCTCCATTCATCACACTCTAGAAGCTCCCACCCCATAGTATAAATATATATATATATATGTATATATAGTCATTGCAAAAACTTTGTTAATGCATCAGTTAGAGTCAAAGTGACACAAGTAGGGAAATGAGGCATTAGGATTGGCACCCTAACACCCCCCAACCTACCACCCAACCCCACCAGCACCCTCCACAGGCCAACAGGTGATGAGGTGCCCGTGGGGTTATCAACTCTAACTCTCACCCCATTCCATGTATAAGAAAGCTGACATGGTCAGTATAGGAGAATGGGTTGGGAGTTAGGCCTGACAACCCCAAGGCACACCCCATTACCTGTTGGTCTGTGGAAGGTGGGGTGGGGTTAAATCACTATCCGCGCTCAATTAATGAAATGACGTTGCAGAGTTCATGAAATGGGTCCCAAAAGGCCATGTTGAAGATTTGAAGAAAAATCCAAAAACGGCAGAGTTATGAAGATAAGTTAAAAATGCCATTGACTACATTATACGGGCAACTATCTTTATTTCTCAGTTCATGGTTCAGCTTTTGAAGAATGCAGATGTGTCCCAACCCACAGAAGATGGCAGCATCTGACCTCCAGTGGTAAGTTAGTATATGGTAAAGCAGTGTGTGGGGTGATGGGTCCTCAGTTGGAGGGTCGGGATGGGGGAAGGAGTCAGTGGTGACGACAAGGGACAGTTTCCTTTGTTTCATGTTTAACGAAAAAGACATCATGGGACAGATTTCTTTTTTCAGGTAACACATAATATGACAACTATTTGGGGGCACTGGAAGTAGGCTCCCCAGTGTCCCACACTGGTTGAGGGTGGGGTGAGTGAATGCTGACACTGGGATTGGGAACCCCAGTGTTGGTAATTATTACTACAACAATGACCAGGGGTGGTAAGGGGCATCCGACACTGGGAGTGGGCATCTTGGTGTCAGATTTTTATTATAAAGAAATAAAGAAGGGGAATGGCGATCAGAGGGTGGGTATGCCACTAGACACCAGGGAAAGGGCTCACATCTACAACTGCAGCCGGCAACACAAGTGCTACCTGTGGCTGTAAAACTCAAGAAAATCACACTGTTCTCATACAGAGAATATGGGGAAGCGCTCCTCTGGCTAACATAGCCACCGGAGACTTTGGGTCCCAGAAACGCTCTTTCTATGAATAATTTTACAAAAGAAACATGAGAATGTAGCAAAATGGGTGCCCTTTAGCTAGATTCTCATGTTAATTTTTTTAAATACATACTTTTTTTTGTGTTTCATTTGTTTTGTTTTACTCACTAAGTGGGAAAACATAATGGCCGATACGTGATAAAGAATTTCTCATCTGCGGGGATCATGTGATGCAGGGTACCGGTAGAAGCTCCTCTGCATAGCTCCAGCCTCCTAACTGCAAAATATTGCTGTTTTGGCCATTATTTCTCCCTAAAAACGGAAAGATTGTTTATTACCACCTTCTTAATACCCTGCGCCTGCTGGCTTGTTCTCATCGACTATGGAGGTCTATGTGAAGAAGCCTCCGAGAAGCACACTCCGCTGGTCACTCCCGAGAAGGCCCCGAAAAATCAAGGGCCTCGAGGCAGTGGATAAGCCACAGCTTCAAAACCTGATCGCTGAGCAAGAACCCTTAACTTTGAGCAGATTTTTGAAGAGTTTAAACCCATCTGGAAAAATTAAAGAAATTTCAGCTGAAATGAAATCTCTTTCTAAAAACTTGAAGAGGTCTCGATGAAAACTTCAGATAATGCAACTCAAATCTCTCTCTTGAGAAGCAAGTGGAAAAATCGATCCTGGTCTCATGGCTATGCGCGCAAAGGATCTCTCGTCTTGAAGCCAAGCTGGAAGATTTAGAGGGCGAGCTGAAGAAATAATATAGTTATCTTGGGCCTCCCAGAAGGAGAGGAAGGCCAGAACACACTCGATTTGTGCAGAAACTGGTGGAAAAGATCACTGGTACCTCTCCTTTCGGGCCAAGTACACCATAGAAAGGATGCATAGGTCATGACCCAAACCATCTCCAGGAGCAATGCCATCCCATTATATGTCGCTTTTAAATTACTTGAGAGACAACATTTTTGGCAAAAGTGAGAGAGCTACAAGAAGTAAAATGGAAATGCCAGGCTTAGAATTGCCCAAGATTTACTGGGGTCGGTCAGAGCAAACGTACTGCATTTCACCCTTATTGTATCAAAATCATGCAGCAGGCCTTCGCTTTAAAAAAGGGCTACCTAGCTAGATTACAGGTACTGGTGGCTGGTACCTGGTTAACATATGAGAATCCTGAAGCTGCTCTTACTGGACTCAATGCTGCCTTGCCTGATCTGTTTCGGGACACTTGACCTGATTGTTCGGTCTCAGCCTATTCAGCGATGGAAGGGAGAAGTTTTTCTCGTACTACTATTCAAAATGAAGAATGAATAACTGTCTGGTGCCGAGGGTTCCTGAATGTTATGGCGGAGGGGACTATTCTCATCAGAATCTTGTTTTCTTTCATTTCCCATCTCAGTGCTCAGTGTTTTGGAACAACTCCATATCCCAGGAGTTTTGTTTCAAGGGGGTTGTGTCTTGTCTGGGAGGAGGATCCCTTTTTCATGTGGATCATGTTTTCCTGATTTTTTGCAAGGGCACCAATCTATTTCCCACGGTTTAGTTATTAAATGAAAGCCTCAGATCTGGTGTTTTTGTCTGATAAGGCACAAGTTAAGAGAGTGACCTCTTAGTATCAGCTTTAGCTGGTCACGCGTTTCTGAGTTCATACCACTAGAGGGTGCTCTTGCAGCTTATTCGGTAGATAAACCCAATACTTGTCTCGGGAATCTATTTTCCCCGATTGAATATAACACTGGGGGCTTGGGAACATGTGGAGCTCCTCTACTTGGGAGCATCTAGTTCTTTTGCTAACAAAGGACAGTGGGAAAAGTTTCAATGTTGCTAGTGGCAGTAGTTACGATAGCGTATTCTGCTATCATACTTTGCATTGCCTTTTCTCTTTCAGGTATTCGGTCCCTTGGATTGCTCCCAAGTGGGGATGCCCTCTTCCTTTCTTGTTTTGTTCTCTTCTTTTCTAGATTTCAGGAATCTAACAGTTGTCTGTTATTACCTATATTATTCCTACCTTAGTATAGATATCAATGATCATTGTTTGAATAAGAAGGATTGCATATTAGGCAGGGTTTTTGGGCACATGTTTGGGAGGTTGAGGGGAGAAAGGAAAACGGTATTGTGCTGAACGCTGTTAGTGACAGTTGGGGTGGGGGGATGATGTTGTGTTTATGATTTTCATTTTATCTGTTCGCTGGGCTGGGTTGGGATACTTTGGGGGGTTGGGGGAGATTGATTGGAGGGAAGTTGATGTTGGGTTGGGAAGGGGATACAGCAGCAAACATGGGTTCTGGATACTTAATTCCGATTGTTGTAATCCCTGGATGTCACATAAGAGACTCATTTTTTTTTTCTTTACTTAGATGGCAAGTAGTATAAATCTGACTACATGGAATATGAAGGGGATAAGGAAAAGAGTTAAACAATACCAAGTGTTAAAACATTTAAGCTTATTGTCTTCTCAGATTACATTCTTGCAAGAATCTCATTTACTTGAAAGTGAATCTCTGCAACTTAGGAGGCAACAAATTGGGCAGGTATTTACTGCCGAGGGGTCCACTAACAGCTGTGGGGTTATGATTCTGGTCAATAGAGGTATTCCCTTTATCTCTAAACAAGTTCTCAGGGACACGGACGGTAGATATGTCCTGGTCCAGGGGAACCTTTGGACCATGCCAATTTTCCTTGGTAGCATATATGGGCCAAACGCAGATGACCCGGGCTTCTTTATGAAGCTCATCTCCATACTCCTTCCCATGCTTCCCATTGGTATAATTATGGGCGGAGACTTTAATCTGGTTCTTGATCCTGAAGTGGATAGATCTGGTAGTGGGTCAAGGAGTTTGTCGCCCGGGCAGAGGGCCCTCAGGGACTTTCTGGATCAGTGCGGACTGTGTGATGTGTGGCGTGTACTACATCCTAAGGACAGGGAGTATACTTTCAACTCGCCTGTGCACAGAACCCAGTCTCGCATCAACTGTCTTTTATCTCTCAGGTCCTCTTACCGGGTCTTAACTACCTCGATTCAGCCAGGTCCAGTGTCGGATCACTCTCTGGTGACTTCTAATCTGGCTTTCCTTAACATTCCCCAAAAAGAAACCCGATGAAAATTAAATGGGCAATTACTGAAAGATATCAAATACTGTAACCTAATAAAAGAACAGATTGATTCCTTTTTTCCTACTAACTCCTCTGAGGATATGGCACCTGATATTTTGTGGGGTGCTTTCAAGGCCTACATGAGAGGGATTATTATTAGCTTGGCCACAAAGAAGAAAAGGGTTCGAGAGGCGGAATTACTGCCTCATTATCTCTAATTAGGTCTCTGGAAACCAAGTTATCCTCTAATACCTCGGAAGAGAATATGAGGAGGCTCTCGGTAGCTAAAGATAAATATTTAGATTTGCTGAGGGAGAAAGCAGAGTTATCTATTATTTACACCAAAGCGAGTTATACCGACCAGGGGAAAAAAGCAGGTCGCTTCCTAGCCTTAAGGTTGAAACAGCAGGAATCTGCTAGGTTCATACCTCCAATCAGGACCTGGGCAGATGGATCCCTGAAGGTGTCCCTTTCTGAGGTTGTGCAGGAATTTGCCTCATACTATGAGCATTTATATAGGGACATGGATAATCCCCCTCCCTTAGAAGTGCTCGAGGCATATCTGAGAGATTCTTCTCTACCTTCTTTATCTGAATCACAGAGGAAGTTCCTATCCTCCCATTATCTCTGGAGGAAATATCAGAGGTCATCGGGGCTTTGCCCTCAGATGAAGTCCCGGGACCAGACGTTTTTTCCGCTTTATTCTATAAAACTTTTCGATCACAACTATTACCGGTTCTTCACTGGTTGTATTGTCACATTCTTTCTGGTGCAAAAACAGATACACATCTGTTTGAACCCCTGATTGTTCTCCTTCCTAAGCCCGATAAAGACCCAGAGCTAGTGCAAAGCTATAGGCCAATTTCTTTATTGAACCAAGATGTTAAAGTTCTCTCGAAGATATTGGCTGATAGAATAACTCGGGTCCTTCTGGACCTGATTAGTATGTCTCAGGTGGGATTTATGAAGGGGTGTTCATCGGCTGACCATTTGCGCACTCTGTCACACATCGTCTCGGTGTCCAGGGATGCCGCCTTTCCCATGGGATTGGTCTCCCTGGACACTGAGAAGGCATTTGATCTTGTCAGCTGGAATTTCCTGTTTCAGGTCCTAAAAGTATTGGGTTTTCCGGTCAAGTTCATAGACTGGATTCGGGCCTTATATCGAACGCCCTCTGCCAGAGTCTCCGGCAATGGAGCATTCTCCAAACCCTTTCTCTTATTTTCCGGTACTAGGCAGGGATGTCCCCTCTCCCCTCTTTTATTTAATTTAAACTTAGAGCCCCTTATCCGAAATATTCTCAATAATCCAGAGATACGAGGTATCCCGATAGGTAATAATGTGGTGAAGATCACGGCTTACGCTGATGATCTTCTCCTCTATCTTTCTCATCCAAAAACATCTATCCCCATCATGTTAGGAGAAATCGCCAAGTTCAGTACTTTCTCAAACTATAAACTGAATGTCAATAAATCCTCCATTTTCCCTCTTAACCATAAGGTTTTCAAAAGTGATGTGTCCCCTTTTGGTCTCAGCTGGTCTCCTCATGTCCTCAGATATCTGGGTATTAATTTGATGCGTAATCCCTCTTCCTGATTCAAAGAAAACTTGGAGCCCCTTTCCCAAGTGATAGTTCAGGACCTCAATAGATGGTCTAAACTTCCTGTCTCTCTCTGGGGTCACATCAATATAATTAAAATGAATGTTTTTCCTCGCTTATTTTATCCCCTCTCGCTCCTTAATTCCTTTATTCCTTTATCATGGTTTCAGAAAATGCAAAGCATTTTCACAAATTTTATCTGGTCCAATAAGCAATCCAGGTTAGCATATCATAAGCTGGCCGCTCAGAAAAAGGATGGAGGACTACAGATCCCCCATCTGGCAATTTATTACTGGGCTAGTCATATTGTAAAATATATGTGCTGGGTGAATCCGGGTCTGGAACACCTAAGACCGGTCTGGCTCAAAATTGAGTTAGACTTTATCCAGTCAGACAACATTGACCCCCTGACTATGCTCTATGTTAAAATTGCGTCCCTTTCTGACACCTGTAGTTGTCCCTTCCTCTGAACGTCTCTAAGAGTTCACATACAGCTTTGTTCATTTTTGCATTACTCCCCACACTTGGACTTGTCTCAGTCCATTTGGAACTCCCCATCTTTCACAATAAATAAAAGGATGATTTCTCACAAATGGTTGCCCCAAATTGGGGATGGGATAATCTCTACTTTTCTGGATGACGAAGGGGAATGGCTCTCAGTTTCAAATATAATTCGTAAATTTGATGTCCCATTAGCTTTTTACTTCAGGGTGGTCCAATTAAAACATCTGCTCTCTACAGTACTTGGTAATATTCCTCCTCACCCACCTGCCTTTCTATTTGTATCTGATCTCTCCTCCCTGTTGGGGTCACCAGACGTTATTTCCAAAATATACCGAGTTTTATTTTATTGGAGATATGGGAGACCTGAAGGCCCAACTAGGCTCTGGGTTTCCTTCTTTCCCCAATACATTCCCAACTGGTCGGTTTTATGGAAGTTCTGTCATAAATACATTTCTCAGGACAGACTCTGACTTATGCAATTCTACATTATGCATAACATGTATTACACCCCTGTGAAGCTGAGGAAGTGGGGCCTTATAAGATCGGGGGCTTGCACCAGAGAATGTCAGGAGGATGGCACACTTCTTCACATCTTTTGGTCATGCCCCAAGATAAGGTCTTTGTGGGTAGCTGTACAGACTAACCTAGATCCTATTTTAGGTTTGCAAGATTGCTTCACCCCAGATGTATATTTGTTGGGAGATCTATCCCCTATCAAAGTGAGAATCTGGAGATTTCATATTTCCATGATTGCATTATCTGTTAAAAAAATTGTACTTCGGCATTGGAAGGACGCAGTAAGCCCATCATATCAGGAATGGGTTAATGAAATTCTAGCTAACCTTCATACAGAGAAAGCGATAGCGAGCCTCCACAATAAGTTGCAGTGGTACAAAAATACTTGGGATCCCCTTCACATGCTAATCATGACTAGATCAGGTATATGAGTTACTGTAACAATGGTCTTTAATTTATGACACTATATAGTACTGCTTATCTCATCACAGTATGGACTTTGCTGCTGTATGGGGTGGGGGGATGGGGACAGCTCATGTAACAATTTGAACATTTGCAGAGTATGTTGTAACTCTCTGTCCCCTGTATTGTGAAAATCTGTTAATAAAATATGAATTATAAAAAAAAAAAAAAAAGAATTTCTCATCTGCGATACAGGATGACCCTGCGTGCGAAAAGGGATTCTCTCCTGCAACATAGAATCTACTTTCGTGCAGGATATCTATTTTTTCCCATAGGAAATAATGGGAACTTAAACATTTAATAACTTCAGAACAAATTAATATTTTTCCACCAAACTTTCAAAAGGCACATCTGTGAGGCCAAGGCGTTGTACCCTGAAAATGTCACCCAGAAGCTAAAGCCATTTCTGAGCTGCAAGTGGACAAAAACAGCAAAAACCATGAAAATGTATGTTTTTTTCAACAACCTGAGTCTCAGAAATCACATGCCAAATTTCATGCAACTCCTTTGAACCATTCCAATGTTATTAAGCTGCCAAAACTGGCCTTTAACATTAAACATTCTACCACACCAGTATATATATATATATATATATATATATATATATATATATATATATATATATTCATTTATTGCAAAACTTCATTTATGCATCAGTTAAGGTTCTTACTAAAGTGACAAAAACATGGTAATGTGGTGACCCCACCCTGCAGACATCTGTGGTGTTGGGGTGTGCCTTTGAGTCATCAACCCTAATGCTTAACCCCATTTCATAAGTAAATAAGCTGAGATAGGTATAGTACAGAAGAATGGCAGTGAGCACTAGGGCTGGTGACCCCGAGGAGCTTTAATGCCTATCCGAGGTGTGTCTGCAGGGTGGAAATGAAATCAGGCTTTGAAACCCTAACACCACATTTCCCTACTTTTGTCACTTTAGTAATGACTCTAACTGATGCAGTAACAAAGATTTTTACAATGAATTTCCTTACTTTTTAGGATAGTATAATCATATCCTTACTTGTCTGTGGGAGTGTAGGGCCCTCTGTGGTCCACAACGCTGTTCCCCCATCCCACCCCCTCAGTCGGCAACCGGAGCATCCCCTTCCCATTCTCTACCCCCCTGAAAAATTGCCTAAAATGACCACGAGCTGTCAATGAAATAGCGCAAGCTAGTACAAGCATGTGCTCATTCATTAAGAGCTCAGTCTGGCTGCTGGCCGAGGAGGTGAGTGGAGGGCTGTGCTGGTGACCCCATTGGGATTAGGATGGGGGAGAGTGGGGTGGTGTGGTGGGGCATTCCCTGATGGGGTGGGGGGTCCATTAGACATCAGGGATTGAATTAAAAAATGTATTTATATTTTTACATTGTGGCTGACTGGCCAGTGATCGCGAGGGGGTGTTTGGGGCTGGGGTGATTTTCATTATTTCAACTGTGGTCCACAATCAACGGGTGGGGCAGAGACCACTGGACACAAGAGATTAATTGAAAAAAAAAATTATTTACACTGTGGCTGACTGGCCAGCAATTGGCGGGTGGGGGGTGAAGTGGCTGACTGGGCGATCAGTGGTGGGGGGGGACCACTAGACACCAGGGATTTATATATATTTTTTTTACATGTGGGCAAACTTTGTGTACAAAGTGTGTAATTTCGTCTGTGAAATTCCACACTTTGATTTGATCTGGTGTGCTGTGAATTTGCAAATTTTGTGAATTGCACCTCGCAGATTGAGGGCAATCCACAAACTTTTTCACAGAGTGAAGGTTTTGTACTTCACACATCTCTACCCTGCACATACCAATAGTCATCAGGGGTGTGCCTTGGGGTCATCATCCCCAAAGCTCACCCCATTCTCCAATACTGTAACTGTCTCAGCTTATTTACTTATGGAATGGAGTGAGCATTAGGGCTGATGACCCAAGGCACACCCTCGACGATTGTTGGTGTGTGCGGGGGGTGGGGTGGGGGTAGGGTGTTAGGGTTGGAAACCCTGATGCCACATTTCCCTGCTTTTGTGGTAGTAACCCTAACTAGAACATTAACACAGTTTTTTTGATATATATATATATATATATATATATTATGGTAGCACAGAATTGCTGTCAGCTAGGGTTGAGTAGTCCTTTTAAGGTTAAATGGTGACATTTTGCACCTTAATAAGTTTGCCACTGCTCAATGGATATGCCTGAAATTTGGCAGGCACAGGGCATAACCGTAGGTCTTGAGATCTGCCGAATTTTGTACCAGTCGGATATATGGCTGTGGAGTTATTAAGCGACATTCGTGCATGCAATTATGTTTTTTTGTGCATTCTTTGCTCGTGCCTACAGGTCGCACAGTTTGTGAGACCAGTCCAAAAACTTCAGGGAATGTGCAGCCAGGGTCCCCGATGTGCCTTTCTGCAGATTTCATGAAAAAAATTGAATGGTTCAAAAGTTATTCAAAAAACAAGTTCCCATTATAAGTCAAAGGGAAAAGTTAACAAAAAGTTGGACACTTTCGCAAATGCACTTTTTAGTGCTGCAAATAGCCCTAGCAGTGTCACAAATCCGCAATTTTGTTTTCAGTTACTGATCAGAAAAATGCTTGGTGTTTAAAATTGGGACCCTCTAGGAACACAATTATTTTTGTGTTCTTCTAGTCGGACCCTAAGGATGCTAGCCATGTCTTTATTTTGGTGTTAAACATCCCAGAAATATGTTTTTCAAATTTGTGGGAAAAGTAGTGTCGCAGTTAGTGCTCAAGACTTATGACACTTTGCAATTCTTTATGAAGGTGTCGAAATTACTACACTACTTTCCTAGGCTATGTCAAATGACAGGAATTCTTTTGCCACCCTGCTACAAAAGAACGGTTTGGTCTTTTGGGCTGAAATTTGGAAGGAAGGCAGCCAACATCTCACAGATGTGCCTTTTGGTGGTTTGGTGAAAAAATATTGCAGGATGCAAAGTTACAGTACTCCAAAGTTGACGTTTTTTCCGCTAGACTAACATGGTGGCATCCGCCGCGCCTTTCGGGGCTTGTATCTCGGAAACAATACAAGATACAGAATTTTCATCATGACAATGCGTAGCCCTATGCACTACACATTTAGTGAAAACCTAGCCAGGAAACTCATGAATGACATGAATTTTTTATTTTTTTCTACGTCATACGGTTACTGAGATATTAGGATTTTAGTATTACAACTGCTCGTTTTCTGCTCCAAGGTCCATTATGATGCATACATTCTTTGTTTTCACTGTCTTTCTCAGTGGAGCTTTTGGGGAAAAATAGGGTGTGCGCTCCACTTACTGTTACACGTAGGCTTTACACTTGTGTTTCCGTGCCAGTTTGTGATAGCATTCCCGTGTACGCCACCATGTGCGTTACCCTTTGCGTTTCTGTTTGCATTTGTGTTACTGTTTTCTTTGGCATTATTGTTGCTGTTACCGTTACCATCTGCATTTACAATTGGGGTACTATCACCATGCACATTACGGTCTGTGTTTCCATACATGCTTGTGTTTGCGTTTCTGTTTCCTTTCCCATTACTGTTGCTGTTACAGTTATCATTTGCATTTACAATAGCGGTACCGTGACCGTGCACATTACCAGTTGCGTTTCTGTATGCGCATGCATCTCCATTTGTGTCACTGTTCCCTTTGGCGTCACTTTGTGCCTGCATTTCTATTAACGTTTGCTTGCTTTACAATTTACATTTGTGTTACCATGTGCGTAATCATTACCGCTTCTGTTTGCGTTGCTGTTACCGTTACTATGACGCAAAAACTCATGTGGTGAGAGCATTCCATTCACTATTTATACCCCTCATTATCAAAAAGAAGGGAAATTAGAGGCAAAAGACTCAGTTTAATGCATCAGTTAGGGTTGTTCCACAGCATCAAAAGTGAGGAAATTCGATGTTAGGGTTGAAATCTGACCCACCCCACCCCACCCCCAGCTGGCTTCGGGTGCATTGGGGTCATCGGTCCTAACTCTTACCTCATTCTCCTATACTTCACCACCTCAGCTTCTCTACACATGTGATGGGGTGAGAGTTGGGGCTGATGACCCCAACACACACCCGAAGCCGGCTGGGGAGGTGGGGTGGGGGTGGGTCCAAGGGGTTTCAACTCCTAACATCGAATTTCCCACTTTTGCCACTGTGGAACAACCCCTAACTGATCCATTAAAGAGTTTTTGCCATATATATATATATATATATATATATATATATATATATATATAAGACAGAGAGAGAGAGAGAGAGAGAGGAGAGAAGCCTTCTGGGATGAAGTGCACTTTCTCAGTTTCCTGCATGACAAAAGGATTAACTACCATTGAAATTGCATTGTTTCCTGCAGTAACTCTACTGCAGAATTCTACAGAGTTGGGCTTCATTTGGTGAGTTTCACTGTAGATATATATATATATATATATATATATATATATATATCATATACATACATATAATCCCACTGATCCCTGGGGTACACCACTTGCTATCGCTGCCCTTCCTAGTCCCCAATCCTTGGGATGCAACTCTTGCCACCGCTTCCCTTCTGGAGACAAATTCATTAATACTATATGTACTGTCTGTGTCATATCCAAGAGTCAGTTCTCTTCCAATTTTACCATCTTACCTGGCAGTATCATTTCTCCTAATTTGTATATGATATCACTGTGTTGGACTGTGTTGAAAGCCTTACCAAAAGCAAGAAACACTACATCAACTAGGATGTTTATGTCTAATGAACTGCAGACTTGTTTGTAAAAGGTTAATAGATTTATAAGGCACAACCTCTCTCTGACAAAGCCATGCTGTGACTGAGCCACAATTTTGACTTTGTTCATATGTGTTGTGATTTTGAGTCTGACAAGGTACTCCAGTTTATCTTGCCCAGCACAGAGTCAGGCTCACCAACCTTTACTTGTTGGCTAATGACTTGTAACCTTTCTTATGAATGGGCACCACAGTTGCCACTCTACAGTGCACCTCACCCATGTAGGGATGTGCTATTGCCAAATTTAAATTCAGTGAATGTGCTAAAATCAGTCATTCTGGACTCATGCAAAGCAGACCCAAAGGAACTTAATTTTCTGGGATGACACACTGAGCATGTCCAAGGTGATGGCAAACCATATGACCTGGAACTGCCAATCAGTGATGCTGGAGATCGAGAACTTACCATGCTGTACATATCTGTGTTACTGACATCTGTCTTATAGGGAAAGCACCTGGCTACTGAAGGAGCTCTTCTTCTGTGAAAAAAGAATGACTTTTGATCAGAAAACTTTCAAAATCATCAGGGAATCATGCATTATCATGCCAGTTAACTTATTCCCAACATTCAGTGGTTTCAGGCAGGGGATTCATGAAATTGTTACAAAGAGGAGAGGAGAGGAGAGGATAGAGGATATGGTGTGAACCTGCAGCCCCGCATGGCAGCTGCAGGCCTAGCAGCAGAAGTAGGGCAGAGTGAATTTGGCAGGCTGGGAGAGGTGCACCTGGGATGTTGGAATGATGCATTTGACAAATATTGTGTTATTGAGCCAGTATCCCCCTAACAGCCATATCCACTGCCAGCCCCCACTCAGGTTACATGGACCAGCTGCAGTAGAATCAGGAACAGTTAGCACAGGTTAGGTATAGGAAATGGTGTGATAAGACTGCTCATTTAAGTAATCCAGCATTCAGGGGTGACAGCTGACTGAAACAACTGATGCATCCCTTGATGCCAGACCAGCACTGCATTACAAAGGGTCAAACAACATAGAGCCAGAGCCAGGACCAGTGCATTCCCCCAGCCAGTGCTGAATTTGTTGCAAAAAACAGAGTACACTATCAACCTGAGTCATTATATGCCTGTACTAATCTGCAAAGTATTTCTTCTGCTTCTACAAGTACTGACAGCTCCAGGGACATCACATCTTGAGTCTTGCTTCTGAATACAACACACCCACTTCACCATCCTTCTCCTCCCTTCATCATGAATTGTGTTTTTTGGCATACAGATAAGCCAAATTTATGAATAAATAATAATTACAGGTACATTAAAATAAAAATCATAGAAGTCAACAGGTTCTGAAACGAACACATCCTCTTCATCCTCCTCCTCCTTCTTCAATCATGAATCATGTTTTTTCTCATCATGCATTACTGCAGCATATGAGTGACACCACCTCCTTCCCTGCACACTGCACAGGTGATGGTACAACTTCACTAAGACTGATATCCATTACTATAGGAGGTGGTGGCACGAGTAGTTCTTTTGAGTAGTCATCTCTGCAGCAGTAGCATAATGCAGTACTCATTAAAGAAGTGGCACAGATGTTTCTAACAGAACTTGCATGGCAGCACTACTGGATCCAAGATATAAATATGTGTTAATGCTCCATGGATGCATGGCCATATCAAACAGAAACTGCCAAATACACGTATTATAAAGCAGCAAAGACAGTTTGAAGAAACCAGCAAGAATATGTATACACAACATGCTAGTTGTAATTCTCCTCCTTTCTGCTAACTTCAAGTCAAGGCCTGATCCTGAGAATCTTGAATTATTTGCTTTCCTCATTCTAAGCTTACCAAGGATCAACTTAAACTAATCTTCTGGTTATTCCCATGTCTAACAAATGACATCTACTTCTAGTCTAATTTCCTCACTTACTGGTGGCAAGTCTTCCCAGACTCCTCCCACTGGCTCTGGTACCAGAGTCTTGCTCACTATTCCCAGCAGTAGTGCACAACTCCTCCTTGTGATGGCACATACAGCAACCTTCACATTGTTATCAACATGTTCAATACAATTATGTGTGCCACTGAGAATGTGGAGCACACAATGTTGGTATCAGTTAAAGATGACATGGCATGGTCAACGTAATGCCTTTCATTTAATTTAATTTAATTTCATTTAATTTTTTTAATGGTTTTGATACATAACTTGTTTTTTTTGGGGGGGGGAGTAGGGGTATTATTATATAATTTAAAAATGAATGGAGCCAGAGAGAATATAGTAACTGTCATGGAGGTTATGTAAAGTAGAGACTACATGGGGTATATGCCTTGAGGTCATTAATGGATACTAACTATAACTGCAGCTCACACAGAGTTACGGCATTCTTGGTGGGTTTTGCAGACTTAGTTACAACACCACAAACAGTGCTCCACAGCAGATCCATGCCAATAGCACCTGCCACAAGTAAGCTACAGTAAGTAATATTCATTGCTGAACTCAAGGCTATTTGCCCCCTTCAGTTCCAGTGTGTTTTACCCCATGCAGATTGCCAAGTCAGAGTAGGAGAAAGATTTGGGTGCGATCATCACAACTGCCCTGAAGCACTCAGCACACTGCAAAAGAACTGTACCCAAAGCAAACTGGATGCTGAGATGTATAGCCAGGGGTATAATCACTAGGAAGATGGAGGTCATCTTGCTACTGTACAGGCCACTGGTTAGGCTTCATCTGGAGTGCAGTGTGCAGCACTGGAGCCCTTCCCTGAAGAAAGAAGTCAAATTACTGGAGATGTACAGAGAAGGGTGACCAAGATGATCCAAGGACAACAAGGCAGGGCTTATGAGGAGAGACTCAGAGATTTCAACACGTACTCCCTGGAGGACAGAAGGGAGAGGGGTGATCATGATCGAAACCTTTAAATACCTTATGAATGTCAACAAAGTGAACTCTAGAGGGTCTCTTCAACCTTAGTGAAACAGGACCACTAGGGATATAGCCTCAAACTGGTGGAGGAGATGTTTCAAGATGGAAATGAGAAGGTACTTTTTCACGGGGAGGGTGGTGGCAAAGTGGAACGAATTGCCAGAGGAAGTTGTCTCCCTGAAGACTGCAGATAGCTTCAGGGGGGGCTGGGACAGGATAAAAGGGAAAATTGCACAGGGGGGAGTGGAGGTGTTGGAGATGCCAAAGGGGTGGGAAAAGTGGATAGTGGGGAAGGGGGCAGACCCTTCAGTAGATACTTGAAGGTCTGCAAACTTGAGTAAACTAGATAGATCATAAGGACTTTTTCTGCTGGTTATTTGCATATGTTTGTATGCCAATTATCACATTGGGAGCCAAAGTGCTTCAGTTCAGTTCTCAAACTGGAACCCAGTTTATAGACTAAACAAGGAGATTAGCACTCCCCTAAGAAAAAAAAGTAGTACTCACTGACATGTAGTGATCTCATGATTTATTGAAACACACGTGGCAGCAAAACACAAAAACAGCTAAATTAAAAAAGAAAATGCTTATAGAGTTGTTGTCATGAGACACAGAAAAATGCAGGCTGATGATATCCCCGACCTAACATTTTTCTATATTAGCTTTCTCAGATGTAACAAGCATTTTTTAAATTGAGCAGTTTCTGCATTTTACCACATGTGTTTCAACATAACAAGAGTTACTACATGTTGGTAAGCACTGTTTTTTCTGAGAAGTGCTAATCTCATTGTGCATCTCATTGCATCTGAGATTATGGCACCATGCATTTGTAAGTGGCTCTATACTGACATTGTTTAATAATTTATGGACCCCAACTGGAAGTCAAACCCAAATTGCTAAAGGCCCACCGTTCTCATCATTACCGTGGAGTGTTTTAGTGACCAGGCCCTGGTACTGCAGTTTTTGGGAGGATTGAACATAGTACCTGAGCAGGGTCGGTGTCAGGTTTCTGTAGGCCCCGGTCAATGCATCTCCAGTGGGCCCCCCCTAGATTCGTCCAGAGTGAGTGCCCATCAGTAACAAAACAAACACAAAAATACAGGCAGCCCCCAACCCCAAATTGGTGCCGCTCTCACGCTTGGATCACAAGGCTCCCTTCAGAGCAATTCCACGTCTGGTAGCAATGCACACACAATTTTAGTTAAAAAGGGTCCGTCCTCTGATCCCCCATAGATTTATAGAATTACAGGTGCTCAAGTCATCACAAATTTGACATAATTTCTGCCCGGGCTGACTCAAAGATATTGACCTCAAATTTCTCTGCCTTGCTCTGCTGCTTTTAAAGTGGATTTTTGCAGTTATGGGTTCAGGACTGCACAGCACTTTGAATCGATACAACAGAACTCAAACTAAGCAAACTGAATCAACTGTGA
This sequence comes from Neoceratodus forsteri, assembly GCA_016271365.2. Lineage (NCBI taxonomy): Eukaryota > Metazoa > Chordata > Ceratodontiformes > Ceratodontidae > Neoceratodus > Neoceratodus forsteri. The sequence goes on from CM057449.1 coordinate 1,843,670,688, forward strand.
TCCAACAAAAATAACTGACTTCAAAAGTTTGTTGTCAAAGAAGTTAAAAAGCAGCTTTACAATTTCTAAATGAGTAGTATTGTCTTGTTAGACAGACAGTAACTAAAACTTATGTCATGTCAGTTTTAAGATTGCTCATTAAAGAAAGAATATTCAAAATTCAGCATTTTTTCAACCTCATAAAAGTGAGTCAAGTGACTTACTTCTACAGCCAGCCCAAGTTCTCCAGGTTGAAGCCCCAGGGCCACCACTGCTGCCAACAGACTGAGGAAAAGGCGCGACAGAGCTCCATGAGCCACTGTTGCTAGCACTGGACTGTGGACAGTTGACCGCGACAAATTGGTGCCGTTTCAGAGCAATCTCTCCTCCTATGCACCATACAGATGCAGTCTCCTGCTGACTTGCTCCCACAGCGCTTGCACTTATGAGTCTGAATCATCTAATCACTCAGCCCCCGGCTGCTGGCCAGCCACCATACACCCCAACACACCGGTGCCCTGACTGCTGCGCCTGCCTTTGAAACAGTGAGTTAACACCAGCTGGGTGACTCAGCAGGCCCACCCCTCTCTGCTACATACTCTACAGCCACTGACTGCCTGCACATCCACACCCCGCCCACGCAGCAGAACCCTCCAGTCAGTTTCTCAAATGGATCGGCGCCATCACTGAGGCCCTGCCAATCAAACAGGGCTCGCAGCAGCTTTCATTTTTTCCAGGGGACGGGGCCGGGATTCTGGGTGAATCTTGGGATCTGTAGTTCTTGGGAGCTGTAGACAGTTTAACAGTCTCGGCACTGCAGCAGCCTGCAGCATTGTTCATGTCACCACCAGTGAGCCGACGCCGGCAGAGCAAACTTAGCGAAGCCACAGAGAAGGCAGCTGCCTGTCTGCCAAATTAATTAAGCCCCTGGTGGGCCCAAGTCTGGTGTCAGGGACCTGGGCATTTGCCCAGGTGGCCCGGGTGCTGACGCCGGGCCTGTACCTGAGTGTTTGGATGTCTGGGAGTCTGGCACTAGGATGTTTGGATTAATGTAGACACTAAGGCATATTGGCAGCCTTGTCCTATGGTCTTTATGCATTGAGGTGGCCTACAGTCATGCTTCTCACCCAGGGGCATTTTTGCAGTAGTGCACATTAACCTTTTCATTATAGATCTCGCAACCAAATATTGTACATATAGTGACAAAAACATGTAACCAGAGATAGACATTTTCATCAGCCCACACTTTTATCACTTATATGGCCTGGGCTCATCAGCCAGTTGCACCCGAAAAGAAAACAAGTGGACTTTTTTGACTGGTTCATGATGACTGTTGATCGTGGTCAAGCAGTTGATGTGCTGTATCTAGACTCTAGCAAGGCATTAAAGAGGGATTCTGGCCCAAATTTCCAATATCAATAAATTCAGATTTAGGATCAACATAAGTTCAATAAGCATAATGCCAAAAATTGAGATCTGTAACTTTTCAAAAGTTAGAAGTTGTTTTGTTACCCTGCTTTCACTGTCTGTTCAAAGAAACTGGTTTCAGTGAAGAGCTACTAATGTCAGCTCCATAACTCACAGCCTAGACTTTCCTGACAGAAACCTTATATGACTTGTTTCTCCAAAGTTAAATTAAACTGTTGTTGTTTGAATAAGGAAAGCAGATGCTAGGTGTGAGTCATGCATTTCTAGAATGTGCAGGTACAAGGTAGCTAAGAATGTGATAGGAGAGGTGGCTTTGGAATGCAGTGCAAACATGGCTTTGTAATGCCAAGGTTGTGTGCAATTTCAGAATACTGCAAGGATGAGATTTTAGAATACCACTGGGTTGCATTTTTGGAATGCATCAAGGACACCATCTCAGAATTTTCTGGGACAAGCAATTTTGGAATATGTGTAGAACACTGAAATTTGAAATATGGCAGTGCCACCCATTTGTAGAAGTGGCTGTGGCAGAGAGATGCAATTTCTGCATGTGGGGACACAGTTGTAGAATGTGGCAAGGGTACATCATTTTGCTGTGTCATGGATATGCAATTTTCACATGTGGTAGTACTACCTGATTTCAGATTGTAGAAGTAACATGCAATTTTATAATGTGGCATTAGCGCAGAATTTGAGAATGTGGCCGGGAAATGCAAATGGTGATGTGCAATTTCAGAATTTAGCAGACACACAACTTTGGAATGTGGCAGTGACATACATTTTTGGAATGTGGTGGGGATGTTTAACTTTGGGATGTCTTCTCCAGGAGCTTGGCTCTGGAGTCTCTACTTTCAAAATAAACACATGTGATGTGTAACAGGATACATTTTATTACAAAAATAATAAAAAGCAGCAGCAGTAGCTTGGACACACCTATAAAGCGGACAGAGCCCGAGAGCCAGGTGAAAACACTAGAGTAGGTATGTCCAAAATTCTACTGCTGCTTTTTACTATTTTCATAATATAATTTATCCTGTTACACATCATATGTATTTATTTTGGAAGTGGAGACTGTAGAGCTGAGCTCTTGGAGAAGGTGTTATTCATTTTCATGCTTTTGGCTCCGATCTGATCCATTTTTGCAGCTTCCTGCTGTCCTGGATTACTAACTTGGGGAAGTGGCAGGGACATGCATTTTTGGAATGTGATAAGGAGGAGCAATTTTGGAAAATGGTGGCGACACATTTATGGAACATGGGAGAGATGTGTAATTTTGGAATGTGGTGGGGTTGCACAATTTTAAATGTGGCTGGGGCATCCAATTTCAGAATTAGGCAGGGAAGCACAATTTTGGAATGTTGCTGGAACATGCAATTTTGGATTGCAGTGGGGATGTGGTGGGGATGCATAATTTTGGAATGTATTGGAGCCAGACAACTTTGGAAACAGGTGGGGACATACAATTTCAGAATGTAGTGGTGACACAACATTTTGGAATGTGGTGCGGATGTACAATTTTGGAATGTGGCAGGGTTGCTCATTTTTGTAATCAGATGGGAATGCATATTTTTTTTCTGCAAAGCTGTTTCTGTGCTGGTCTTTTCCAGCAGTATCCATCCCAACCCCATCATTGACTTTCGCATGGGCTTACTGGTTATCCATCACTTGCCTAGGACTATCCAAAGTGGGTGGCCAACCATGTCAGTCATGCGAGAGCCCATGGGGAGTGCTGGCTTGGATGCTCAAGCTTTTCTTTCTCCTCTGTTATTTTCTCCCTTAGGGTGCTGGCATACAAAGATGTTGCACCTGTGTGACAGGTGTCTGGCAGCAATCTGACTGGTCTCTACCAGTTAGCAGTCACACAACAGGAGCAGTATCACCCCTCACCAGGAGCAGTCTCTGGAGTACTCAGTCCTTCCTCCCTGGCTGAACCCCAATGGCCTGCACTTGGTGCCAGCATAGCAAGTAGTAGAGCTACCACTGTGCTTGCCAGGTTGGCTTGCAATGCAACATTTTGGAATATGTACTGTAGGTGACACACAATTCTGCAATATGGCTGGGACACACAATTTCACAATGTGGTGGAGATGCACAATTTCACAATATGGTGGGCACACAATTTCACCATATGTTGGGGTACACTATTTCATAATATGGCGGAGTGCACAATTTCATAGTCTGGCTGGGACACGCAGTTTTGGAATGTGACTGGGACATGCAATTTCAGACTGTGGTATGGTCATACAATTATGTAAGGTGCTAATAATATACAGTTTTGTAACATGGCAGTAATCTACATTTTTGGGATGTAATGGTAACATGCAGTTTTGGAATGTGGAGATGCACAATTTTGAAATATGGTTGGGACACAATTTCAAAATGTGGTGTGGATATGCAATTTATAAATCTTGGGAAGCAGAATTTTGATCTGGCAGGGATGCACAATGTTGGGATGTGTCAGGCATACACAATTTTAGAATGTAGGAGGGATGCACAATTTTGGAATGTGTCTATAACCCATAATTGCAGAACATAGCAGTGACACACAATTTCTAAATGTGGTGGGTGTACAACTTTGTAATGTGGCAGTGACACGCAATTTTGGAACATGGCAGGGATGTACATTTTTTATATTGTCTTTTTTTTCTGCCCACTCCTAACTAGGGCTAGGTTGTGGCATATCACCTATCACCTATCAAGGGCTCCTTCTTCTCCAATCAAGGATCACTCTGCATGGCAGTGGGGCAGAATTTTCGTGGTTGTGGAAGCAGCTATGTTGTCCCATCCCCACCCCTGAGGATGCTGGTGAACAGGACTGGAGTCCGGGCAGTAAGCTGTGGTGAGGCACGGCTTCTGCCAATCGCCTAATGATGCCCTCCTCTCCTGACACCATCTGCTAGTCGGCATGGTGCCCAACCCAGCCCAGGAATGGAGAGTAGCCAATCAGTGACTCAGTCCAGTTCCTCCCTCCTGACCCCCCCAGCTGACCCCCAGCATCCCAGACTCATTCCTGAACCCAGGTCACCAGTGTAGTGCAAGGTGTGGCATCCAGCACCTCAACCTTCAGTGCCACTGGGCCGGCCTGCAGGATGCACATTTTTGGAATGGGACTGGGACACACAATTTTGGAATGTGGTAGTGACAATTTCAGAATGTGGCAAGGATGCACCCTATGTTAGAATGTGTCAGGACACACAAGATCAGAATGTGGTGGGGACATGCAATGTCAGAATGTGGTGGGGACATGTGTGCCAAAATGTGTCAGTGTCACACAATTTTGGAATCTGGTGGGTGTGAACATTTTTGGAATGTGTCAGGAACAAGTGATTGCAAAACAAAAATGTGTCCTGCCATATTCTGACAGTGTGCATCCTCACTACATTCCTAAATTACACATCTCCATCACATTCTGCGATGTTCCATGGCTGCCACATTGTGAGACTGCCCATCCCTACCACATCCCGAGATTACCCATCCCCATCAAATTCCTAGATGCACATCTCTGCCACAATTTGAGATTTGGGTGTTCTTGCCACCTTCCCAGATTGTGCATCCCCACCATATTTTGAGACTGCATGTCCCTCATTCCAAAATGATGTGCCCCCACCACATTCCAAGATTATGCATCCTCATGCCATTGTTAGAGCACAAGTCCACAAAGTTTGAGATGGTGTTTCCCTGCCACATTCCAACACTGCACACCCCTCCACATTCCAAGATTGCATATTTCAACATTCCAAAATTGTGTTCTCCCACATTCCAAACTGGTATGTCACATTCAATTGTGAAATTGCATCCCTGATGCTCTGAAAAATGTTGACCATGTTATATAAAAAAATGTTAACACTGAAGTATTTATTTTATTTGTTTATTTCAGTTTAGGATTAAATACCTTCGAGCCGAGGGGCTCCTTTATGAAGGTTCCAAGTTAAAAAAAAATACAATACATTGGTCACTGGTAGTTGCAAGCAAACAAGACAGCAAATACTGAAAAGGTTACATGGCAATTTCAGTTACAGAAGTGTTTGGGAGAAAACAACAGCACTCCAAGAGTGCAGTACAATATTTTAGCAGGTACAGTACACAGCTTAAGGTCAGAAGACTCCTGGGCTACCTAAGTACATATTGTTGACATATTCGCAGCCAGAGGAGGCTTTGTCCAGGGTTCAGTAAAGAGACATAGAATTGGGGGGGGAGTAGTAGTGCTGTGGTGCTGTGGAATCGGAGCTCCATTCAAATGCTGCTGTGTGCTGGTGCTCCCTTTAGTGTTCAAATGTCACATTTTTCTCCACTGGAGAAGAAATTTGCCTTGGCGCCCTCTCCGGGTCCATCTGTTAAATTTGTTATTGTAGTTTATAAAACTCCTATCATTTTTCCTATTTAGTGCTGGATATTTGCATTAGTTAGAGAAGTTATTGTATCTGGCTTATGTAAGTTTAGCAGTATTCTCTGATTCCAAATTGGTATTCTGAAATTTACTTAGCTACTTAGGGTACTTGGGCAAATTTAAATTCAGTCTTCTGAAATTTACCTAGGTACTTGGGAAAAAAAGGGTTGGATGTGCAACAAAGGCGATTCTAGTCCCCCCTGCCATACACACACACCCACACACTATACAGTGGTTATCCACTTTTCTTCCCATGTGTCCATCAGGGTATCTGGCTGCGTTTTGAAGCTGTGTACATTTGATGAATCAACAATATTTTGCTGCAGACTATTCCAGTGCTTGGCCACTCTCCGTGTGTAAAAGAATCATCTCTTGTTAGTCTTGTATGGTCTCCCCTGTATCTGTTTGTTGTGGATTCTAGTACTATATCCATTATCCCTGAGGACAAAACACAAATCTGGCTGTAGGTCTTCATTTTCTATTAGATTATACAATAAAATAAGGTCTCCCTTTAAATGTCTTCTCTCAAGGCTATGCAGACCTAGTCATGTCAGTCTAGTTTTGTAATCTAAGGTGTTACATCCATGAATAATTGTTGTAAATCTTCTCTGCGCTTTCTCCACACTTTGTATTTTTTTTCATTTAATTTTTTTTATCCTCGTGAGCCTGATGAGCAAATTGCCCATTTTCACAGGTGACAAGCAATTACATAAAACAAACATAATACAAATGAACAATAAGTAACATTAGACAATACAAATACAATACATCTGAAACAATACAATATAAAATTAAATAAAACTATTAACAAGTACATGTCTGAAAACTTCGAAGAAGCATAAAGAGTTTATACTTAAAATTACCAGTTGTTTTTAAATAAAAAAAATCGGAAGGGAAGGAATGAAAAAATTTGTATGTCCCCCCCCCCCAAGTGTGTTGACCAGAACTGGGAACAATTATCCAGGTGTGGTCTAGCCAGGGATCTATACATCGGTAATATAACCTCACTCCACCTGATAATAAAATTTCTTTTGATGTGCTTTGGCCATTGCCGTGGAGTTACCTGATGTAAAAGAGAAGTTTGATTGTATTATGACATCCAGGTCTCTCACTCAGATAGGACCATCCCAATCCCTGTTAAGAAAACACAGGACACCCAGTGTTTTGGGCAGAAAGGCCCGAACTTTACTTCAACATTGATTGTCCATAAACAAGATATATATCACTAGCATTTCAAATATACAATAAGACATGTCATACAGAAAACAAATATAAAACATGCATATATATATATATATATATATGTATATATATATAGAGAGAGAGAGAGAGAGAGAGTATTCACTTGGGGCAGCAGACACATTCAGCTAAACCCACAAACTTTATTTACTCATGAGCCAGCCTATGGCCAAAGGAATCCCAACAAGCTCCTACCGGGCCAGCCAGCTCCAATGACAAGGAAGCTCGAGAGACTGGGAACCCTCTAGGCCACTGCCAAGCAATTATAACCTCACAGGGCCTCAGGTCCTTGACAATAGCCCCCCCTATCCTGGCTCCACCCAAAACAGTCACAGTTTTCTACATGAGAGTGCCCTCACCAGGTCACTCCCTGATAAAATTCTCATAATGTCGAAATGTCCACCACTTGATCTGTAAAACCTTTACGAATCGCCCCAGCAATGCCCCAGGCGAATACCTATAACCGTGCCTCTAAAACATTCTGTAAACTATAATTGAACATAGCCTGCCCTATTTCTGACAGGTGCACCCCATCTGAATAAAAAAAAAAACCACACCCTGATACAATATTTCGATAACTAACAAACCGAATCCCTCGAGGGAAGCAGAAACAGGACACTACCCTGTTCACTTCCCTGTGAACCTTTCAAAGCAGCCTGGCTGCCTCCCCCACTCTCTACTTCCCTCGAGGGATAATCCTGGACCATGCCAGGCACATATCAGGCACATGTTCCCTAATCCAGCTGAGATTCTCCATGATAGCCCCATTATATCTATAGAAGATAAACAACCCAAATCACCACCTCCAAATGTACAATCAACCCGTGAGGCAGTGAAGTCACTAAACCGAGGTATCTCAGGGTTGGGATCAGGTCCACCCACTTCATCCTACCAAGGGCACACCATCCAATCATTATGCTGCTCTCTGGGATGCCCAGTTGACCACTTTGTCCCTGGTGAGCCACTCACTCACAGGCTTTCCTGACAAAGGAATGTCTGATGACATAAAAGGTTTTGCCTTCTGGGAGTGCACCTATAAGACAAATCGTAACTGTTAATGAAAGCCCTCTTATGCACCTCTAGTCATGCCGCTTCCTAACCTGGTGGGCCTAACATATTCCTGATAGGCTTTTGAACACCACCTCCCAATGGTCTGAACTTTCCCCTCCCCACAACCAAGCCTATTTGCCTCTGTGGCCACCCCAATCCTGAAGGAGTGATTGGTGAAACTTTTGGGGTCTCTGCCTGTTGCACCAATACCCTGCCACAGAACTGCAGAAAACTGGTACCTAGTAACTGGCTATCAGTCGGCGTGTGTGAAAAAAGTCCCCTGTCTTGCAGCTGTTCACTCCAGGTAGGTTTTCATAAGGGTCCAGGGGCAAAACAATTGCCCCAGAGCCCGACATAACACAAGTGAGCTGGGGAGGGCTAAGCTGTGCAGTCTTTGAGTGTCCCACTACAATAACTAGAGAATCACCCTTCACCGAAATATCACCCTATTGTATGTTGTGACCCACCAGCAAAAGAGGATCCTCGACCAATTCAGAAACCCTAAAAGCCCTGAAAAAGGTGGTGGTGGTGAATAGAGTCTTAAACAGAATTGTCTCATCTACAGATGTGCAGACCCCTGTCAAGAACATCAAAATTTCACTTAAGTGTTCCCTGTCCACTGGTTGCCTATTGTCCTGTCTATAGCCTCGCATTCTGTGCCACCCTGCGATCATTTTCCTTATAATGAATGACCCAGTCATAAGTCATATCTCGCAATCCATGCATCTTTACCATGAATGCTATGCTGGACAGGTGACTGCTGATGTAAGCAGGGGCCATGCCTCGGACGATTAAGAAATGTACGATGGACCATATAGGCCTGCTGGAGCAGATCGTAGTTTGTGCCGTCATCACCGCAAAATTCCCAGAAGGATTTCAAATGTGCCCTATACTTATGCCATGTCCCTGGGGCCAGAGTGTGCTGTACCAGCTTGGCTGTTGCTGGGTCGCAGCTTGCCAAAGGAAGGCTGGCATTTGAATGGGGAATTCCTCCACTGCTGGCGCCAACTGTCGAAAGCAGTTGAACTGCAATCGAGAAAGGGCATCCGCAATTACATTCAACACCCCAGAGACATGTACCCCCTTAAAAGAGACATTGAGTTGTAGGCATTTCAGCACAATGATCCTTAATAACCTCATAAATTCTTTGGAATTAGAGGACTGCGAGTTCATGATGGCCACCGCCCCCATGTTGTCTGACTGAGAGAGGACCTTCCTATTCCATAGTTGCTCCCCCCAGACAAAGGTCACTGCCACAATGGGAAAGAATTCCAACAGGGTGACATTTTTAGTGAAACCCTCCCTTATCCTCTTCTCATCCCACAGGCCTGAAAACCATGATCCCTGAAAGTATGCCCCGTACTCTAGTCCCCCCACAGCGTTGGTAACCATCTGGCAATCCTGCCTGAACTGTGCATCGGTTTACCACATGGAAACAGTGTTGAAATGCCTCAGGAAGCATTCCCAAACTGCCAAGTCTGATCTCATGTCAGCAGTGACTCTAATACAATGATGAGTTTGTAAAGAGCCCCTAGTTACCCATGCCAACTGTTTTGAAAAAGGCCTACCAGGCAATACCGCCTTGCAAGCAAAGTTCAAGTGACCAATCAATGACTGTCGGGTCTTCAGGGTAACCTTCCTAGCTGAACCGACCTCGGCCACCAATTTCAAGTGCATGAAAGAAGAGAGGACCATTCTGCATTCAGAAGTGCTGGCGGACCCTATAAACAGAAAGTCGTCCAAATAGTGAGTTATCCTGGAGATGCCACTGTACTGTGTGGTGGCGCATTCCAAAAAACAACTAAAAGCCTTAAAGGCTGCAAATGAAATGGAGCAGCCCATAGGCATGTCCATATCATAGTAGAATTTCTCTTTGAAGCAAAAACCCAGTAAATCAAAATCCTGCAGGTTGACTGACAGGAGGCGAAAAGCAGACTTAATGTCACTCTTCGCCAGATGCACACCCTTTCCCGCCTGTTGAATGAGCTTAACTGCTGAATCGAAAGACACATAACACACTGAACAGTCTTCTGTGCCAATTAAGTCATTCACTGATGCCCCTTTAGGATAGGACAGGTGATGAATCAACCTATACTCTCCAGGTGACTTCTTTGGGACCACACCCAGAGGCGATATCCTAAAGGGATGAGTGGCAGACTATCGAAAGGTCCCGCAACCCTACCAGAGTCCACCTCCTTTTGAATTTTGTCTGCCATCACATGCTGCAGCACCACAGCTGATTGTAAGTTATGAGTCATGGTGGAAATGCGTGGTCCCTTGTAAGGGATGCAAAACCCATTGTTGAAGCTGTCCAGTAAGTAAAATGTATCTTTTTTGCAAGGGTAGAAGTCAAGCCAAGTGACCACATGTTCAGTTATTATGGGGGACGTTGCTAACTTTCTTGAACTGCTTGTCCCCCTGTTTGTTATCGACTTGCTAACCATCTCCCTTTCTAGGGCCTCCCCCCACCTGACAGGTGCTAGCCTTGTGCTTACCACCACAAGTGCTACACTCATTCCAGAATTTTCAGTACTCCTGAAAACAGTTACCCATGTTGTACTGCCTGCAAGACTCCCCCCCCCCCTTTTTGGCCAGACCAAGGGGTCTTGGAGACCATGTGCCCACTGGCGGTGTAGGCAACATTCGCCATTCTTGCCCGGGCCATGTGCCTAAACCAAAGGTCATGATCTGTTTTATCCCAGCTCATATCCGGTGATCTGGTGAGACGGATCCAGAAAAGTTCATCATACCGCAGCCAGGCATTCCCCTCGTATGTTAGGTGTGCGGTTTTAATGTAGTTGTTGTACTTCAGCAACTGCCCAATTTTTGGAGGGAATTTCTGACAATATATTGAGATAAAAATGTCTAAAGCTGCCACCCAATTTTCAAAAGTATGGAACACTTTGGGCCTACACGGCTTCTTTTGTTTCAATGTATCTTTGTCCACTGCATCAGGCAGCTTCCTCTGCAGCAGTTTGAACATTTCAATATGTTCTCCATTCCAACTCTTCCCACTGACTGCCGCAGATAAGTGGGTGTCCATGGGGTTGTCTACCCCATGTATGCCCAATGTCCCTGCTGGGTCAAAGCTGGGGGTACCACTTGGAATGCCAATGCTTGTGCCACAACAGAGCTAGGTGCCATCACCACCATCTGCTGCATAGCTTCATCCTCCACCGCCACCAGGGCAGCCACCCCCTGCTGCAGTCCCCAAACCTGTCTCACAGACTGATCCACTTGCAGCTGGTCCTGGGCCCCAGACCGCTGCAAAGAATTGCCATCCTCGGGCCACCAGCGGTGTGCAGCCGCAGCCATCCCTCATGCCACAACCCACAATCTTCCCCTGTACTTTGAACCACTGGCCGTACTGCCAGTGGGGAGGGGCCTTGTGCCACCACAACATTATTACTACCCACTTTACCACCTCTGAATAATTGTTGATTCCCCTATGGGGCCTATGGCCAGTGCTGGAAACTCAATGATAGGGGGCAGTGCCCCCCCCCCACCCACTAGAGAAGTGGCCGGTGGAGCCCCAGGAAGAGCAGTACCAGGTATAACTGGGTGGAAGCAAGGGATTGGCATCAGCTAACAGCCTTGCTGAGTAACTAGTGGTGGTTGCTGCGTCCCAACTGGTGCCAGTTGTGCCGGACTAGGCGGCTCCTCAACCACTGCTGCTGTGGCATTATTCCACCCCTTGCCTGCACAGCGAATTCTAGTGAGAGCCTTCACATATAAGCATCTCCCCAGATGTACCTGACCTACCCTGGACTGCCTGGCACCCTTCTGGATACACTGGCCTTTTCCCCTCTTAAGAAGCACAGACTACCATTCCCCAATGGGCTCGTCAGCCATTAGTGGCCTGTCACACAACTCACCCGCTGCTCGAGGTGCTTGCAGCCCTATGCTGGGTTCCTTCAGGGGGCGCTGTTCCTCATATGGTGAATTCTCCCTTTCCTCCTGGTAGACATCATTTTCCACTAGTGGTGCTGTGCCCCTGTGTTGTTCTGGCTGTCTCCCAGGTGTCATCTTCCTCTGGATCTCTCTTGCCACGATGACCTCCACCATCTTTACAGATGGCCTCCGTGTTCTCTTGGGGACCTGTCTTCATCATTATTCGACCCCGGCACTTCCAGCATCGCCATCTGGAGCCAGTTGGGGCCTCCCAGCTGCATCAGCCACTGGAAGGTGTCCCTAAATTCCTGTGACAGTTGGACTCTGGTGCCCGGGTCCGAGGAAGCCTGCGCCTCCATGGACCGCTGCCCCTATGGCTTACCCCGGTGTGCATGATGGTAAAGGTGAGTGGATACCTGCAGAAACCAGAAAAGAAAACATAACTGCCATATTAGTGTCTGTCTACCCATGGTGGATGAACTGGGATTGTTGGGGGCTCATCCCACTCCCTACGCGTCATGTTGTTGTCAACCCATTAGCTCCAGTCGTACAGATGTAGAGGATTCAGTGCTTCCCTATGATTTGATTTTTCTTTTTTTTTTTTTTGCGGGCAAAAGATCTTTATACTTATTTATACTTATTTATTTATATCTTTTTTTTTTTTTCATTATTATTATTATTTGTGGCTATTCCGCGAGTTGTTCAAAGAGCCATAGCCTGAGAAGAGCATGGACGAAAGGAGGGGAGAAGGAAAGACAGCCCCCTCTGGCTGCTTAGCAATGCTTCTGCTAACAGGCCAAAATTGGCTTGATGTGATCGAGAACTGCCAGGGCCCACCCAATATGCTGGCGAAACCTCGCAAGAAGATCCGCGAGTAGGAGACCCCCATTGGCAGAGTAGAAGGTGAAGCAACCCAGGCAAGATGGCTGCCGTGACTCTTGTGAGATCCAACGAGAGCACAAGCCACCTACCCCATGCTTCATGCACATCCTGGCCTCTCCAAGAGACTGCAAGGCCCCATTCTCTACCAATCTGAGGAAACAGCGTAATGGCAGCACCTGGCCAGGAGCAATGGGACAGTGGCACTGGAGATATGAAGCTGGTCTAGGACCACTAATCACTTGACAGAAGTCACCAGCCCCCACCTCATCCCACAGATTGTGGGGAAAGCGTGTAAGTGGCTAAACAGACTCCCCGGCCCCACCGCCCCAGGAAAGAACCCCCACCAGACCAACAGGCACCACAGGAGCTGGAGACACAGCCCCGGCAGAGATGTGGAGGAAAGTCCTGTGACCATGCCGCATCGCCCAGGTAAGCATTGCTGATGATGAGCTGGAGGGTAGAAGGTAGCAAGAAAGCCTGAAGGCAGGGAGCCTCCTTCAGCGGCGCCACCATAAAGAAGCAGGAGTGAGCAGGAGAGCCAGCTCGGGCACAGGGGAGGTGGGGACCCAGTACGAAAATTTGCCCAAGGATGGTAATGGACCCGTGTTCAGGAAAGTGTCGTGCTAGCAGCAAACCCCCACCAGTCCCACCATGGAAAGGCTTAGTGACACCATGATCTTGCCCTGGAACTATGCAAGGCAGTTGCCTTGCTGCACCCAGTAGCGAGGGCTGAGCCAGGGTTACCCCCCAATCACTGCCTGATGAGCCAGGTGGTGGCCAGGCCGAGGGCCAGGTTGACGACCTGTCCCCAAGTGCGGAGACAGAGGGGAGCGAGAGGCTGGGAGGGGAAATTGACTTAACCAGAAAATTAATTCCAGAACAAGGAAAACAGTTTGAAACACCCCCCCACCCCCCATTCTAATATATTATTCTTATTATGTGTTTTTTTTTTGTTTGTTCAAAGGCAGGTCACCATGGATCTGGAACTAGCCCACCCAGGTCAGAGGCCTTCTAGCTAAAAATCCTGAGGCCTACCTGAAATATTCCTGTAGAAAAGAGACTGGACAAGTTGATTCTCTGGTGGTCTGGTCAGAAAGAGGAAATTCCTCTCCTGGCCTTTGTCCCTCCCTGCTGCAGGTTACTTCTAGCCCCCACAGCTCAGGGCAATGACCCATTGGACACTACCTTCTTGGTCATTCAACCCAGAAGGTACTGCCCCCCAGGACTGGTCCACTGGTCACTGGGCAAGTGACCTCCCAGGAATTCCAGGAGGGGGCCATTCCTCAGTGAAGGATTGTGCTCACAGTCTTGACATTCCAAAGCCATGTACACCATTGCATTCCAAACCCATCTTCCAGATACATTGTAAAATAGAATACCATGCATCTGAACAGTCTGGAAATGCATGTAACCAACCCAGTGGCAGCTTTTTTTTTTTTTCAAATGATTACTGCAGCTGCAGTTTCTTAAACTTTTGAACATTCAAATAAGTCTATACTATAAGACTGCTGGCCTGGAGGAATAGTCTGTGAATTCTGGACATCATCAGTAGCTCTTTACTGAAACCAACTTTTCTGAACAGTTTTGAACAGTCAGTGAAATGGCATGTAACTTTTAAACAATGTAACATAGGGATATTATCCCCAGTATGGCTTATTGGGGATGTGGTGATCCTAATTCTGCAATTTAGTACTTTTGACCAGAATCCCTTTTTAAACTTTGTTCTGCAAAAGAGGCTAGTCAACAAATTAGGGGACCTATGGGGGACAAACTGACAAGGTGGGCGAGGAACTGGCTGGGGAAAGGACACAGATGGTGGTATTTAGCAGGGAATTCTTGGGTGTGAGGGAGGTCATTAGTGGGGTCCTGCAGGGGTCTGTGCCACGGCCAGCACTCTTTAACATGTTCATTGGAAACATAGGGGAATGACTGCTTTGAAACCTCCTGGATCATGTCTGAAAATAGTCACTCCTGTGGCTAGTGCACCTAACCTGGTTAACAAAAATAAACAACTAAATAAATAAATAAAAATCTGTCTATTCACAGATGACACCAAGCTCTATAATAAATTAGACTGGGAGGAGGGAATCCACAATTTGAGGGAGGGCTTGGGAAGTCCAGAGAGGTGGTTAAAGATCTGGCAACTGGGCTTCTATGCCAAAAAGTCATGCATATTGAGACCAAATCCTGTACAGGGAATTGTAATAAACTGGGAGGAGATATGTTCAAGAAGGGCTTTAGGAAATATTATTTTACAGAGACGGTGGTGGAGGACTGGAACTAAGTATCAGTGACACTGGTCACTGCAAAAATGGTGGAGGGGTTCAAACGAGGGTGAGCTACACATAAAGAGATGGTAGGAGAGTCTGGGTGGGTGGAGGATGGTCATGAGCCCTAAAAGGTGATTATCACCAAAATGGGGCAGATTGGATAGATCAAGGGGTCTTCTTCTACATGACATTTTCTGTGCTTCTATGTTTCTATAACATCTTTGGGATAAAGTCTTATAAAAGAGTCTGCTTGTTGTATCAATCTTCAAACCATACACATACATTCAAAAACCTCAAATCCAGTGCAAAGCATCATGAGTATACACATTATTGTATGTTGTATAGACTGACAGGGCTTTTTCATAAGAAAAGCACCTTCTAAGCCTGCTGTACATATGTTTTAGCTTAGGTTACAAGCAGTAAACTACAGACATGTATTTTGTCCTGTTGGGATTCCTCAGGGATTTACTGCAAAAGCTGAAAGTGGAAACACAGAGTGTCAGGGTCCTGAGACTAACTGCCCAAAACTCAGAATCCTGACACTCAGTAATTGCCTGTGGCAGAGGTTTCTTCATTGTTTTGGGGAGCTTTGCTCCCCTCACCCCTCAATATTGGGGGCTTTGCCCCCACACACCCCTATTTAATATAACAAACTCCGCAGCAGGCAATTAACGAGTGTCGTGATTCCAAAGTTCAGGCAATCAGCCTTTCATAGTAATATCTTCCTCAGTGCAGTGCAGTCACTATACCAACCACATATCAAGTCAGAACAGTGTGTTTCAAGCAGTTAGTACAGAGGTACAACAGCACACTAGAGAGCCAGTGTACTAAATACCTGAAATGTTTTGTTCTGTCTTGGTATTTGGCTAGAATAGCAACTACTCTGCAGGTTATACCTTCATGTTTAATAAAAACACAACTGATTCCCTTGCATTGTTTGGCATGGGTAGCCATAACACAAAGAATAATGGATGGGGTGTTGTATATTATGAGGTTTTTTTTTACACATTCAAGGTGTGTAATACCACATATAAACCATGAATGCAAATCATGAGTGGTTTGTGATGGTATTACACACCGGGGGTGTGTGAAAAATAAATAACGCAACACCCCATACCTTATTTTACATAATTGCTGGTGTATTTAGTTCTGTGCAGTAAAAAAATCAGAATAAAAATAGGGCTTATCATTTCTGTGGCATTTCGTCTCTGTGATTGAGAGACAGTGGATACTTTCACTTTCTGTTTGACTGGCTGACACCCACGCTGTAGTTACTGTTTTCCATTCCATAATAACTGGCCAGTGATTATAGTGTTTGAAAGTGGTGTCAGTCCAGTTGATAAATGGACTCACCAGTAATTATTCAAAGAATAATGCATATGTAAGAGGGTGTTGAGTTCTTTTACACACCCAATGTGTGTGATGACCCATAACCTCTAGAGTGAAGCATGAGACATTTATGCAGTCATCACACACCAAGGGTGTTAAAAAAAACTCATTCACACACAGTTACACATGTTTTATTTTTTTTAATAGTTGGTGCTAAGTGTTTTCTTTTTAAAAAAAAGTTATTTTCTCCTCCTTGACCACCCAACACTATTTCCCTCAGCATTGGTGATTCAGAAAACTTGCATAATTGAAAATAAGCTTTTAACATTACTCCCTACATGCAGGGAACTTTTAAACAGTTGTTGTCTCAAAACAGGGGAGTGCACTGACTATGTGTCACAAACATGCTGAATTTAAACAAAAATGTGGGCAGCCATGATGCTAGCTGCCTATGCTGCTCGCGAATGACCCTAAGCTCTGGGCTGTTTCTGTCAGTGTTTCCAAATGGAGTCCACAGTCCACTAAGAGAACTTATTTTCCTTTTCCTCCTCCTCTACCCAGTTTCAGAAAGCAATGATCTGTTAGCGTTGGTTTCTGTGACAGACTGCCACTTTGAAAACCAGCTTGTGATCTGTGTTTTGTGCTACTGCAGGAAAATGTGAGTGTAGAAATGTCATAAATAACTGGGTATGACATCACAGCAGGTGATTTCACCATTTGACAGAACTAGAAAACTGACTGATATAAGGGATTATCAGTTATAATTCTATTACACTTAGATTCTGCAATTCAAGCACTTGAAAATGCTTCCCACTTTATATTTCAACTATTCAGTTTTGGATGGTTTGGGTTGTGTAAAGCCTTCTTGTATCCTATTCAGAGCAGATTTTGCCTTATTTGTATCATTATATGAGCTACTTTAAATGGATCTGGTATGCTTGGACAATGTACTACCCAAGCCTTCAGATATCCTAGTGGTTTAGATAGAGCATTATCCACCAAGTTCCATTTAATGACCCAGGCACTAACTAAACAAATACAAAAACACCTAGAAAAACTTTAAACTAGGTGGGGGAAGGAGAAGTACAGTTGAGGATAGGCACATCTGTTCAACTGTGGGGGCAGGAGAGCTTCCCCCAGAACTAGAGCAAGAATGAGCGTCAAAATAGGTTGAGGGGGTTGGGGAGGGACATTATACTGCAACACTCTGAAATCAATAATAAAAGGGTTGAAGGGGTGTGGAGGGCTGCCATATAGTGCAAAAGAAGAGAAAAGGGCTGAGAAGCAGAGTAAATTGCAGACAACTGTCAAAAAATAATCAGACAGCAGAGCTAGGGGAGGTTTAGATATTGGTGGACTGCAATTTGCCAGATGTGGACTGGATCACCCAAGTTACAGCAGGCCCAAGAAGCTAGGCAGGCCCTGTTGAACAGAATGCAGGACGTATTCCTTTTTTTTTCTCCACTACTGACTGGCACCCTTCAGCCCTGCCACTTCTGCTGAACTCCATCATATGCCCCTCCTGGAACTTACCTTCTCTCATGGATGACTCTGGGAAGGGCCACCTGAAGGCCAACTCCCATAACCTCCGAGCACAGTTTGAGTGTTGGTCAGGGAGAGGTAGTCCAGGCAGTGGTGCAGGACCTGTGACAGACTGGCAGGTGGTATCCTGCGCGGTCATGGAATTTTCAGTTTTCTCTCCTGGGAGGCGCAACATGCAATGAAGTTGCGGCACATATGCCTACATCAGCCCCACCTCACCGAATTACAAAGCTCCTCACTGCCAGACCTCTGGCCTCCACAAGAGGCCAATCAAGCACTGGATGCTGTCCCACCCCCCTCCACCCAAGGAGGAGAGGAGAGGAGAGGAGTCCTTGGGACACTCTATCCTCTTCCCCCCAGCCACCCTCTGACAGCCGGGCTCACTTCTGAACCTAGGTTGTTGGCTTTGTGAGCAGTAGCTCTACCACTGCACCAGTGGGCCAGCTTTGCAGGAGGTATTCCTGAGCCAAAAGGTCATAGAACCCACTATGGAAGAGGCCACACTGATCCTTTTCCTTACAAGCAGGGACAGCACAGGGGTGGTATATGTGAGGAAATAACTGGGATAGAATAATCACAGAACAGAGTGGGCTGAAGGCTGATTGAATACAATGCAAGACCCAGGTCTTAGAGTTTAGAAGGGTTAATTTTGGAAAGATGAGAAAGTTGTTATGGGAACAATTAAGCCAAGTAGAGGGAGCAGAAGGAGTTGACAGAAAATGGGAAATGATCAAAAAATAAGTGTGAGAGGCAGTTGGTCTCTGTGCAGAAATGGTAGGGAGGGAGGAAAATGAAGATAAAGAAGCCATTATAGTTCTCAGTGAGTGTGGCTGTGGCAGTGAAAGAAAAGCAGAAGGTGTTCTTTAAATATAAGGTAAATCAAACAGTCAGAAATGGGCAGGAGGGGAATATTAGGAACTGACAAAAAAAAGCTAATAGGGTAGAATGGCAGGCAAAGTTTTAGGCAGAACTATGGCTTGTGAAGGGGGTCTGGGAGGGTGAAGAGATGTTTTTTCACTATATTCACAAGCAATACAAAACAAATGGAGGTGTGATCAAGTTAAAGAAGGAGGAAGAAAAGACAGAGGATGAAAAGAGTATAGTGAATCTACTGAGCAATTATTTCTGTTCGGTATTTATGGTACAGGACATTGTGCCTCTAGAAGACTGCAGCATGGCTGCCAGTATGGGACTGCTGGCAGGGGTTAGCTAGGAGCCCATTACAGAGGTGAAAGTGCTGAAGGAACTTCAGGCATTGAAGGTAAATAAATGAATGGGTCAAGATGGGGCGCACCTATGGGTATTAAGTGAGACTGGGCAGGTCCTGTCAAATCTGCTGACAGACTTCTTCAACCAATCACTAGAGACAGAAGGGGTGCCAGAAGATTAAAGGACAGTGGATGTTGTCCCCCTACATAATAGCAGCAGTTGTGAGGAGCCAGGCAACTATAAATCAGTCAGTCTGATATTTAAATTGAGGAAAATCTTAGAATCCATTATGAAGAGGAGTATCATGAGATTCCTGGGAGCAGGTGGGCTGCAGAACCTGAGACAACATAGTTTTACCAGCACCATGTCATTCCAGAGCAACTCGATTGACTTTTTCAATTGGGTGACTAGAGCAGTGGACACAGGGCAGACTACTGACATACTCTATGTATCTGGACTGTAGTAAAAAATTTAACTCCATCCTTCATGGTACGTTAATGAAGAAACTGGGTGATTTGGGGATTGGGGAATATATAGGTGAGTACAAAACTGACTGAGAAGCAATACTCACAGGGTAGAACTAAAATGAAAGGGATCAGAGAAGTCACAAACAGTGTGCCCCAGTGGTCGGAACTAGTTCTCTTAAATATGTTCATTTTTGACATAAGGCTATGTGGTAGAGTGGACACCAAGGAGGGGAAAGAGACACAAAGAGGGATTTGGAGAAACTGGAGGCATGGTCTAATGTGTGGCAAATTGAAATACAGCACAACAAAGTTCAAAATTATGTACATAGTGGCCAACAAAACAAAAATGGAATACAGGATGGAAGGTGGTGGTGGACAGCACAGTGAAGAAAAAGGATCTAAGTGAAATAATCATGGATACTTCAAAGACATCAGTGTAATGTAATAAAACAGTGGGAAAGGCAAATAGAATACTGGGATTCATACATAGGGGTATCACTAGAAAAAGGAGGGAGGCGATAATGGTCCTGCATCAATCACTGGTCCAACCTCACTTTGGAGTACTGTGTACAGTTTTGGAATCTGTACCTAAAGAAAGACAGAGGTTGTGCAGAGGAGGGCTACTAATATGATCTAGGGGCAGCAGGTGAGGACATACAAGGAACACCTAGAGGACTTAAACATACTGTATATACTGTAGAGGATAGGAGAAAATGAGGCGACATGATTGATATGTTCAGATTCCTTCACAGAATCAAGTGGACACTGGAGACTTGTTCAGATAAAGTAGTAGTACTTACACCAGAGGAAGCTTCATGAAACTGGGGAGAGGAAGAGTCAAAAAGTAGAGTTTTTACTGAAAGGGTGATAATAGGTTGACAACAAATTCCAGAAGAAGTCATACAAGTGGAGACAGTTGGGGTTCAAGAAGGGATGGAACAGGCACATGCATATAGTGCGGTTGGGTACCATGTAGGGCAGTGGAGATCAGAGACACTGAATGAGGGTAAGTCTATTAGATGAGCAAGTGAGGGCTGATTCCATTGCCTGCTATGCCTTTTTCTGACATTTTCTCCATTTCTAAAGACATAATACATTAGATTACATTTGACAGATGCAATAATATAGACAGTAGCTCTGGGAATCATTTAAAAATTACTAAAAAGCAATTATATTTCGAATTTTCAAACAAATAAGGATTGGGTAGCTATTTAAAGGTCACATTTGATCTAACAATTCTCAGGTGTATTGTTAGTTCATTCCAGGAAATGCGGACATGATCAGCACAGCTCCAAAGGCTTTTTACTATTTGTCTTCAAAAATGGAACTTGAATCAGGTTTTCTTAGAGGAAGATGACTAGAAATTGCTAGTGAAATACATCAGTTTATCAGCAATGCAACCTGGAACTCCTCTCAGCGAAACTTAATGTACCAGAGCAGCCATACAGTTTGATTCTAGAGGTAGTCCATTTAACTTTGTGTAGAACTAGCAGTGATTTCTTTGATTTACAGACCAGGCAAATCTCCCTTTCTTAATATACAGAAGCCATTTAACTCAGTTTCAATTGCTTGATCATGTTGGCCCTAGTTCCAACCTCATTTGCCCCTAATTACTACCCTGCTCTATCCTCTGCCCCTCGCCACAGTCAGTAATGTTGAATCCTGGAGGCTTAGATCCACCCTAGACTTAGGAAGTACTTCTACTTGAAATTAGGTCTCTTATATCCTCCAGACAGGTAGTCATATCTGTAGGTAACTTGGACTTGTACCAACATTTGTTAGCTTGTCATTCTATCCTGTACTTTGCTCACTGTGCACTACTGTCATTAACTGATTGTAGCATTTCTTTCTGCAGTTATTATTAAAGAAATGTTTTAATAAAAGTTTGATTCAATGCAAAAAGAAAAAAAAGAAGACCCGTAATCTAGTATATTTATTTTTTTATTTTATTTATTTAGTTTTTGTTGAATGGGAAAGAAGGGATAGATAATAGTGTCCATTTCCAGCATTGTGTGTGTGTGTGGGGGGGAAGGATACAGATTCAATCCAACTAAAACTGAACCAGATTAAGTTATTGATGGTATGTTTTTGAATGGGGAAACTGTGGCCATGACACCAGAAATATTCCCCTATGCTTTTTAAGAAGTGCCATGGAATCTTTAATGTCCACCTGAACAACCACTAGAAAAGGCAGGCACGACCTTAGTTTTTAATGCTTCATCTAAAATATGGCACACCCCAGCAGTAAAGCATCCACTAGTACTGTACTCAGGTGCAGCAGTTATGGTGTGAAACATAGCATAGACCATGATGGCAGAAAAAGACCAGAGGTCCATCCAGTCTGCCCATATCTCTTATAATCACTGAAACTTTCCCTGGAAACTATTGTTTCTCCAGGATACTAACCCTCCCTGTCCTATCTGTATACTCCTCCTTGAGCTTGTCACCCTGAGTGACCACTATTGCCTTCATTCTATCCCATAACTGCTTGAATCCCCTGACTGTGCTTTTACCCACCACCTCAGCTGACAGACTGTTCCAAGGTTCCACCACCCTTTCCATAAAGAAGTACTTCCTCATGTCCCTCATGAACCTCTCCCCTGTTAATTTCCACTCGTGACCACATGACTTCATATTCAAGGTAAATAATTCCCCATAGTTTAACTTGTTAATTCCTTTAAGTACCTTGACAATTTCTATCATATCTCCCCTCTCCCTTCTGATTTCCATTGAGTACATATCTAGTACCTTGAAGTGCTCCTCATAGGATCTGCCCTGCTGGCTCCCCCCCCCGAATCATTTTCTTTAATCTGCGCTGCACTGTTCCCAACCTATTCCTGTCCTTTCTAAGGTGAGGGCTCCAGAACAGGATGTAGTACTCCAGATAAGGCCTCACCAGGCTCTGTATAGGGAAAGTATTATTTCTTTTCTTCTGCTATCAATAGTCTCCCAATACTTCCCAGTTTTCTGTTAACCTTACTATAGGCCTTGTTATATTGGCTCTGTTTTTTACGTTCGCTTGCGCGCATGCACAAGGAACGTTTTGGGAGAGTAGCACACTTTGGAGATGTGCCTCTCCCTTTCAATCCACTGCTCCATTGAGCAGGCATGGCGATCCTGCACCAATGGTGTGAGGAGCTATGTATACGCGTGGTCTTCCGGCTTGAAAACCACTGCTGTCATACCAGCACTAATAGGCCTTACGCCCCCCCAAAGCTTTGGTGCCATGCTGGGAGCCCACCCCAGCGTGGCAAGCGTCCCGTGTTGTCTGCCAATGGGGTGCCCAATCCCTCGTCGGCTCCTCAGCCCCCCCAGCCATCTTTCTGCCATGCTGGGAGCCCACCCCAGCGTGGCAAATGTCCCACGTAGTCTTTTTTTTTTCACCTGTAAAGCAAAAGCGGTCCCACGGCACTTCTCCCAGTCCCTCCCACAACCCTCACCCACCCCTGCGCACCAGCCTCCCCCACCCCCACCCCATACTTACCTCCGGAGCTCAGCATGACGATCTTCAGTGGACGGGAACACGTCTGCACTCTTCAAAGCCGACCGCGAACTGAGGAAATGCGGTAAGCTGTATAATGGGCTAGATAGGGGGTTTTCAGCGTTATTGCATATCTCAGGCATTTTTTTGGAATTTTGCACCAAATTTTCAACATGGGGTTTTTGGGACCCTTCTCATGAATGATGTCACTGTCATAGCGTTATTGGGCCGAAGATGATTTCTCAGTCACTCCCGAAATCACCCCGGGCGCGAATAATGCCATGACAGTGACATCATTCATGAGAAGGGGTCCCAAAACCCATGTTGGTAAATGCAAAATTCAACAAATGACTGTTTTACGAGTGCGTTGTGCAGTTCTCATGCGCTCGTGGGTTTCGAATTTTCAATATTTCCACTCCAGATTTTCAACATTGCCATTTTACCACACCTTCTTATCAGTAGTACAGCTGTCATTTTTCACATCTCACCCAAAACGTGTTTCCGCCCATGTAGCGCACAATGGCGCAGTCGGTGTGCGAAATCAATGTATGGGACACATTAAGAAAATCACAGTGACACTGTTCATGAGCAGAGGTCTTAAAATGGCTATGTTGAAATTTGGTGAAAAATTCCTAAAAATGACTGTTTTACGAGTGTGCGTTATGCAGTTCCCGCACGTCAGACGCTTGAGAATTTCAATATTTGCACTCCAGATTTTCAACATTGCCATATTTTACCACACCTCCTCATGAGCAGCAGTACAGCTGTCATTTTCACATCCTGCCCAAAATGTGTTTCGCCCATGTAGCTACAATGGTGCAGTCGGTGTGCAAACTCAATGTATGGGACACATTAAGAAAATCACAGTGACACTGATCATGAGCAGAGGTCTTAAAATGGCTGTGTTGAAAATTTGGTGAACAATTCCTAAAAATGACTGTTTCAGTGTTCATTGCGCAGCTCCTATGCGCGCTCATAAGTTTGCGAATTTTCAATATTTTCACTCCAGATTTTCAACATTGCCATTTTACCACACCTCCTCATGAGCAGTGCAGCTGTCATTTTTCACATCTTGCCCAAAACGTGTTTCCGCCCATGTAGCGCACAATGGCACAGTCGGTGTGCGAACTCAGTGTATGGGACACATTTTTTTTTTTTAAACAAACTTTATTGATTTTACATTGTTAGACATACCGACATATACCTGGTCAACCCAGGGTACATAGTTCCAAACTGACTGTGTAAACTATTTACATCCCACCCAACTTCATACATTTCAAATGGAACCAATTTTCAAACCATTACTTTATTTCCAACCCCTCCATCACATGACATCCCTATGCTCAGAGACTACCTGCTCCAAGTTGATAAAGCCTCCTTACCCTTGTATCTGCCATTAAGTGATGGACCTCCATCCCCGGTTCCATTTGTAAGACATTCCCTCTATAAGGTGGGTCCCTTCTAAATCCCCTGGAAAGAGAGAGAGTCCCATCCCCCCATATATCTTAACAGGCCTTGTTCGTTATTCTGCACACTTGTGGTTAAACTCCAGCATCTGGAAAGCATTTATTCATATTTTGCTATACAACAGCCTTATACCACATTCACTACTTCTTACCACAGCATATCATTCTTATGCTACTCACAATCTGACAGACAGATCTGTGTCTGGACCGTTATGTCCTGTAATGAATGGATCGCCTCTAGTGTTGCCCACCTCTTAAAATATACCCTTTTCCTCCCCTTCATATACAGATGCCTCTTTATTCTACCCAGAGCCACCATCATATCCCTCACCCAATTATCGTAAGAATAAACAAGATCATCCTTCCAATGTTGTACCAGGAAGGCTTTAACCATCAAAGCAACATGATATTTAGGCATAGCACCGGCTATTCTTGTAAAATCCCTTAGCACACTTATTTCTGGTAGTATGAATTCTGAGTAATCTAGCAATGGGTCCATATGTCGTTTAATTGCCTCCCAAAGAGGCAGTATTTTATTACATTCCCACATCACATGCAAGAGGTCGCCTATTCCACTCTCACACCTGAAACACAGGTCTGTCTGTCTAAGTTTTCTATCACATAGTCTTACAGGGGTAAAGTACAAATTAGAAACAATGAAATATTGCATACACTTGTGTTTAGGTATAGATGTATACTTGCTGCTTTTCCATATATTATTCCAAGCCAAGCTCTGAGGAGCCATCTTATTGCTCTAATAAGAAACACTTACAGGAGAATTCAGACCAGTATATTCCAGGAGCACCTTATATATTTGTGATAGAGAGTGTGATTTCAAGTCAACTGTCCTTAGCTTGTCCCAAGTAAAGGAGTTATCCGTAAAACCCCCACGCCTCTTCTGTACCCCTTCCATCATTCGTTTAAGCTGTAGTCTATGAAAAAAGGGCATTCCTTCACAACAATTCGTTAGAGCTACACTGTTGCCCTGAATGAGATCCTCCACCCTCAAACCCTCCAACTGATCAGCCCACCTCCTATTAATTACCTGACCCCCAATTACAAAATTAGGATTACCCAGCTTCGGTTGGTCTCTGGTTTTCATTTGATCCTTTCTTTGTGCCGGGGTAAGAAACGACCACCAAGCTCCTGCTGACTTCTCCGTTGGAGTCCCCTGTATTTTCCCAGGACCCTTTCTCACATCAGCATACAAAAATGCCTCTGGAGAGAGGTTGGAATCCTTTAACAATTGCTTCTCTATTTGCAGCCACATTGGTATATAGGTCTCCCCATCCATGTTCCTGACCCATCGACTCCTTATAGCCCAGCTGTCCCGCCCATAGTATATTTGCAGGTCCGGCAGTTTATACCCCCCATTGTTGGCGGTAGGCACAAAATGGTATTACTTTTCCTGTGAGTTTAGCATTCCACAGAAACCCTGAAATTACCTTCCTAATTCTATCAAACCAAGTTTTAGGGATACTATATGGTACAAGGTGCACCACATATAGCAACCGGGGCAACAAGTTCATTTTTATAAGACCCAATCGGGCAGTAAAATTCAGAGACAATTTGTTCCATCTCACTATATCCCCTTTAATTGCTAATATGACCCCCTCCAAATTTGTGTCAGCCCCCACCTCCCTATTCGCTGTAATCCAAATGCCCAAATATTTAATCTTATCAGCCCGCCAGTGTATCCGCGACGGTGCAAAATCTGCCCTATAAACATATGGTGTTAGTGGTAGGATCTGAGTCTTATTCCAATTTAATTTATAATTAGAAACTATGGAAAACCACTCTATTAACTCTGCTGCTCTCTCAAAGCTTGAAACCGGGTCCTGTAAGTGCAAAAGTACATCATCAGCAAAAACTGAAAGTTTTAGCTCCTTCCCCCCCTATCTTAACCCCTTTTATATATTCATCCATATTAATAGCTCTCAACAGGGGCTCTAAGTATATGTTAAACAAGACTGGTGAAAGAGGGCATCCCTGTCGGGTCCCTTTTTCCAATTGTATTTCTTGCGAAACATAACCATTACATAATACCCTAGCCGTTGGAGCTGCATATAAGTTTTTAAGCCCTCTGAGCAAAACTTGCGGAAAGCCCATCTTTTCCACCGTTGCAAAAAGAAAGGGGTGGGAGACCCTATCAAAGGCCTTTTCTGCATCTAATGATATCAGGGCTAAGGGTAGCTGGGAATCAGGCGCATAACTTAATATATGATGTAATTTTCTAAGGGCATCATGTGCCCCCCTTCCTGGCATGAATCCCACCTGTTCTTGACTAATCAAACTCGGTGCAACTTGCAAAATTCTATTAGCCAAGATTTTAGTAAGTATCTTAATATCTTGATTCATTAGTGCTATAGGCCTATAGCTGCTCGGCAGATCCCTAGGCTTATCTGGTTTGGGAACCAAGGTAATATATGCCTGGTAGAGTGGAGGATGATTCACCCCCTCCTGCATTAGTGTACCAAAAAATCGTAGAAGAATGGGGAGTATCGTATGTAAATGTGTCTAGTAAAACTTAGCTGTGAGACCATCCGGCCCCAGAGTTTTACCGGCTGGCAGAGACTGCACCACCTCAATTATCTCAGCCGCTCTTATGGGAGCCGCCAGCTCCATCACTTGCATTGGATCTAATACAGGGAGCAGGATTCCCCCCAAGAATACCCCAATTTCCTCCTCCCTAACTATGTTACTTGCTTGATATATTCCTTTGAAATAGGATGCAAATGCATCCGTCATTTCCTGGGTCAGTTATAATCTTTCCCTCATATTGAATCGAGGTAACTGTTCTATTCGCTTCCCATTCCTTGACTCTGGCCGCTAGTAAACGGCCCGGTACATCTCCCTGCAATAAATATTTGGCTTTAATCTTCCCCAACTAAAATTCCACCTTGCCATACGATATATCCGCCCATTCCCCTCTCAAGCTTTTAAGTTCAGCGTCAATCTCCCCAGATTGTCCTTCCTGCGGAGTCAACAATTCAATTGCACCCAAAATAAAATCTTCTTTTGCCCTTCTCAACCTATTCCGCTGCACTGCTATTCCCTGCACTGCCCCCACGTACAACACCTTAGAGGTTGGCCATGCCAGCCTTTGATCTTGCAGCGTGGGTAGTTGTTGTTGCATAATCTCAGTGAGGGCCTTCTCTAGTTTTTCTTGCACTGAAGTGTCTAACAAGAAAGAATCATTCAGCCTCCACCTATATGGTCTCGGGGGGACAGGGCTTGCTTCCCACGTCAGCTGGATGGGGGAATGATCGAAAAAAATTCTACCGCCTGTTACCACCTCCCTAACCTCTCTAAGCGCCTCCCTATTTACTAAAAAAAAGTCAATACGAGATTGACTCCTATGAGCCGCAGAGTAGAATGTCATAATATTGCCCCCTGCAGAATAGATCCTAATCGGGTCAATTAACGCTGTAGCTTCCAATAGCCTGTTTAGGGCAATCTGAGCCCTAGACAGGGGCCCTCTACACGGAGGAATCCTATCCTCTTGATTGCTACAATACGTGTTCCAGTCTCCTGCTAAAATAAGAGAATGCAAGGAAAAAACCCCTATATCCCTTTCTACTGTGGCAAAAAAGTCCGGGTCTGAGGGTGTTGGTCCATAAATAGAAGCAACTTCAATTGCCTTACCAAATAGAGTGCCAGAGAGATAAATCCCTCTACCATCTTCCCTTGTATTCACTCTCTCTATCTTATACGGGCAGGTTTTTTTAATTAAAATCACCACCCCCCCTTCGCTCTCTCTCTACCTACCCCATAAACTTGCCCCACCCATAACCGCTTAAGACAACTCAATTCATCTGTCAGCAAATGGGTCTCCTGTATAGCAGCAATATGGGCCCCCATTTGAGCAATATGTCTCAGAATTACTATTCGTTTACGCCTACCCCTTAGTCCTTTAGTATTCCAAGAAATTATTTTAATACATGACATTTTTCATTCAGCAGAAGTATTGTATTTAAACCATTACATTGTACCCTCTCATGGTCTGAGTCCCCCTCTCTCCCTTGATGCGACTCTCTCTCTCTCTTTCCAGATCCCTTTAACCACCCTCCAACCCCCCTGCCCCCGATCCCTAGATCGCCCTCCTGTCAGATATTGAATCTTGGATGAACCCCTTACCGTGCTCCCCCTCCAGCCCTCTCCGATTAATAAGCTTCTCCTAGGACCTTATTCAGAGCTAGTAAACACCCACAACTAAAAGGAGAAACTGAAAGGGAAGGGAAAGCAATGGGAAACTAATAACCTCTGATATATGTACATCTTTCCTTCCTCCCCTTATATCACTCTCTCACCTTTTCTAGACTTCCCCCTTCCCGCCTCTCCTCATTTATCTTCGGGTTCGAAAATTCCAACCACCTAAATAATTACTACTGTCTGCCATCCTCGGGGCTTCAACTAGGCAGTAACTTAAATTAACACCCCCCAGTCTCCTTCCTATCTCTGCTTCTCTGTCGGTTATGCACTCTCTCTGAAGCTTTGAAAGCCACCACAGGGCCCCTATATCTTAAGCCCTACCCTTTGCCTTCCATCTTTCTTGCCCTATATTCCTCCCTCTCCAGCCTTTATCTTCAGCCTGATTAAGCCCCTTTGGTCCGTATTTCAACTCCCTCTCCCCCCTTTGTCCCTTCATATCTAGACAACCTTGTCTTAATATATTGTAACTTATTAAACAATTCGGTCCACCTCTTATAGCATTTACTTATAATATATCACAGAAAGCTTATCTTGTCCTTTCATTCTCCAAAGTCCCAGCTTTCGAATATAAACCAGCTCCTTTTTTGTCTGGATACACTCAAGTCGGCGATTTGAATAACTCAGGTAATTCCACTCTTAAGCCTTCTAGAGCATCACGCGCCGTTAAGTATCTCTTCTCCCCAGCTTGCAGTAGTACCAACAACGCTGCTGGATATTGTAGTTGGAATTTAATTCCTGCAAGATATAGCTTTTTCTTAATCTCTGCGTATTCCTTCTGCTTCTCCCTGACCGATGGAGTTTGATCCTGAAACATCCATAAAGATGCCCCGTTCCACTGTAGAGCCTTATTTTGTCTAGCTGTAAACAGTACATGTGATTTTACTTTATAATTCAGAAATCGCATGATTATTACTCGAAGTCATGCCCCTGGCGGCGGCATCTCTCTTAATGCCCTATGCGCTCTTTCCAGATTGTAGGCCTCCCCGTATGGAGTAGGGCCCAACAATTTAAGCAATAGGTCTTGTATGAAGGAAACACAGGCTGACCCTTCAGCTCTCTCTGGTAATCCTGCTAAAATCAAATTATTTCTCCGACTTCTTGATTCTTGATCCTCCATTCTATCATCGAGTTTCTTAACTTGTTTTCTGACAGCCGCCAACTCCTGCTCAATCGTAGAAACTTTCCTTTCCTGTGAGGAAATCTGAACTTCTGCATCTCCCATTTTCTGAACCAGCGATTGCAATGCCGGCTTCACTGCTGCAAAATCCGACACCAACCCTTGCAGCATTTGTTTAATTTCTTGTATGTCCTCAGTTGTTTTGCAGGCACCCCCTTCATTTCCTGGCTCATCATCCTGTTGATCAGGAGTATGGGACTGGGGCTTCAGCCTCTTCGTTGCTGGAGATCTCGCCGCAAGGGGCTCCACAACACCTACTTCCATCTCGGTGCTGTAAAGCGGCCTGTTATTACGGCCCAGAGTGCACTGTCTGTGTACACTTCTCGCTTCCTTTTCCGTCTCGATCGCTCTGCACAACCACTCGAAATCACTAAACCTCAAGTCCCCAGCACCTTACCGGCTGGAGATACACGATTTCAAATTTCTTTATTAGGTCCCGAGGTTTTTACTATCTTTTATATATAATGGGCCTCGGAGCAGCACAGAAGACATCTATTCAGACACAGCTCATCACGTGATCCCCTCAGTGTATGGGACACATTAAGAAAATCACAGTGTCACTGTTCATGAGCAGAGATCTTAAAATGGCTATGTTGAAAATTTGGTGAAAAAATTCCTAAAAATAACTGTTTTACGAGCGTGCGTTGTGCAGTTCCTAAGCTTTCGTAAGTTTGCAATTTCAATATTTTCACTCCAGATTTTCAACATTGCCATTTACCACACCTCCTTAAAGACAGTACAGCTGTCATTTTTCACATCCTACCCCAAAGCGTGTTTCCGCCGTATAGTGCACAATGGCGCAGTCGGTTACTTGAGAAATCAATATATGGGACACAGTAAGAAAATCACAGTGACACTGTTCATTAGCAGAGGTTTAAAATGGCAATGTTGAAAATTTGGTGAAAAATTCCTAAAAATAACTGTTTTACAGCGTGCATTGCACAGTTCCCACGTCGCTTTCGTAGGTTTGCGAATTTTCAATATTTCCACTCCAGATTTTCAACATTGGCATTTACCACACCTCCTCATGAGCAGTACAGCTGTAATTTTCACATCCTGCCCAAAATGTGTTTCCACCTATGTAGCGCACAATGGGGGTAACAAAAGGTCATGCTGAAAATTTATTGTGCAAATACCAGCAATCGCACAGGGCATTAGGGTAAAGCACCACACGTGCCAAGCGCCACTGCAAATACCTGCAAGTTAACTTTCGGCATTGACAAATGCTTGTTAAGGGAGTTATTGATGATAACTCCTAGATCCCATTCCTCTTCTGTAGTACTAAGTCTCACCCCATCCATCCAGTACTCTGTCTTGGGGTTCCTTTTCCTTTTTGTGCATTACTTTGCACTTGTTGTCATTGATTTTTAACTGCCAGACCTTTAACCACCCCTCTAGTTTCTGTAATTCCTTCTGCATATTCCTTATTACCTCATCACTATCTACCCTCCCACTTAGTTTTGTGTCATCTACAAAGAGACGCAGCCTGGCCTGGATTCCCTCATCAATATCACTAATGAACATGTTGAAGAGGACCGGACCCTGGACAGATCTCTGTGGAGCCCTGCTTGTGACCTACCTTTCCTCTGATTTAACCCCATTGACCACACCCTCTGCTGCCTCTCTTAAAGCCAACTACCCACCCAGTTCACTACGATTTTAGCAACACCCAGGTCTTCCACCTTTTTGACCAACCTTTTGTGTGGTACTGAATCAAAAGCCTTGCTGAATTCAAAGTACAACAGATCCACAGCATGGCCCTTGTCTACTTCACTGGTCACCCAGTCAAAGAACAATATCAGGTTAGTCTGACAACACATTTCTGCTGCAAAACTGTGTTGTTTACTATCCTGGAGCCTGTTACTGTCTAGGTAGTCCACAAGGTCCTCTTTGATTAGTGATTCCATCAGCTTCCCCATGATGGAGGTCAGACTGACAGATCTGTTGCCCCAAAGTTGCTCCCTATCCCCCCTTATGAAGTGTTACAACATCTGCCAGTTTTCAATCCCTTGGAACTTTCCCGGACCTAAGTGAGTTGTTGAACAGTCCAGCCAGTGGTTCACCCACTTCCGCTGCTAATTCCCTAAGTATCCTTGGATGCAACCCATCTGGTCCAGGTGACTTATCTATCTTAAGAGTTTCCAGCCCTTTCAGGGCCCTCTCACTAGTAAATATTGCCTGCCTCATTTCTGGGACTCCCTTAGCAGCTGCTTTGATGCTGCTTTCTGGCATGGACCCACAGCTCTCCTCGGCGAATACTGAGCAAAAGTAGTCATTCAGGACAGCAGCCTATTGTTCATCCTCCTTTGTCACCCTACTCCCTTCAACTAGCCATATGATGCCTCCCCGTTTTTTCCTTTTTTCACTGATATATCTAAAAAACTGTTTTTCTTCATTATTAACCCCCTTTGCAATACATACAGTAGCTCTGTGTCTGCTTTCGCCTCCCTGATGACCCCCTTTGCCTTCCCATTTTTCTGTAGATAATCCTCCCTTTCTGCCTCCCCCTGCTTTTCCTTGTATTTATAGAAGGCTTTTTTTTTAGCCTGAACCGCTTCCCTGACCCTAGATGAGAACCATAGTGGTCTCTTAAATCTGTTTTTTTTTAGATACTGTTCTTATGCTTGCCTTTGATGCCTCAAGGAGTGATGCCTTTATTACCCCCATCTCTCTTCTACCTCCCTTATGTCCTCCACCCCTACCTGTTTATCCATGATCAGTTCCCTCAACTTGTTGAAGTCCACCCTTCTAAAGTCAAGGACGTTGGTTCTTGATTGTGGGTTGCCAGCACCAAGGGGCAATTCAGACTACACAAAGTTGTAGTCACTGTTCTCTAGCAGCTTCCCAACTCCCACACCATCATCTCTGAGTTAGTGAGCACATCATCAAGGATTGCATTCTGCCTGGTAGGTTCCTTAATAAGCTATATCAGTAGACAGTCTTGAAAGGTGTAATGCCTGACTCCTGTCACTTTTGGCCACCTAGATCTCCCAATCAACGTCATGCAGGTTCAGGTCACCCACCACCACTATCTCCCCCTTTGCTGCCCCTCTTTTAAGTTCCTCCATGAGTTCTTTGTTCTTCTCTTCCCTTGCCCTGGATGGCTATAGATCACTCCTAAGTGGACTTTCCTGCCTGAGCCTTCCGTGAGTTCCACCCATACTGACTCAGCCTCCCCACTGCTACCCTAATACTTCCAGTTTATATAGGAGGGTCAATCCGAGTCCTTTCACAGAAGAAAGGGTTTTGAAAGAACTCCTAAAACTGAAGGTGTACAAAGCAATGGGGCCTGACAGAATTCACCCTAGAATTCTAAAAGAATTAAGGAGAGAACTAGCGACACCACTGACTACCCTTTTTAACAAATCATGGGAGGATGGCATGGATTTGTTAAAAAGGGTACACCTTCAGTTTTAGGAGTTCTTTCAGAACCCTTTCTTCTGTGAAAGGACTGGGATTGACCCTCCTCCCCATCTAGAGTGCTTCTGTTAACTGGATTAGGCACCTCCCCCTCCTCCTCTTTTGTGAATACTGAGCAGAAGTATTCATTCAGTATCCCTGCTTTTTCACTGCCCCCTCTACCCATCCACCGTCCATTCTATTCAGCCTCACTATCCCTCCCTTTGTCTTTCTATGCTCCCTGATGTGCTTATAAAAGGTTTTATCCCCATTCTTAACCAAGTTGGCTATCTTTTCCTCGGTTTGGTCTTTGCTATTCTGACTTTCCTCCCTGCTTCCTTCTGCCTTAACTGGTACAGTTCTCTGTCCTGCTCCTTCTGTGTTTCCTTATACTTCCTAAATGCTATCTTTTTCTCCCTAACCTTCCGCCACCTCTTTTGAGAACCATAGTGGCTTTTTCTTTCATTTTGATTTGTTTATTTGCTTCACACAAAGGCTTGTTGCCTCTGTGATGGCAGTTTTTATGTTTCCTCATTGTTGCTCCACCCCTCCTTCTAGCCTGTTTGCTAGTGCTTTTCTAAGACACTCTCCCATCTTGCCAAAGTCAGCCCTCCTGAAGTCCAGTACCCTCACTTTTGTATGGCTTGACTCTGTAACTGAGTTTATCATGAACCACACTGTTTGGTGGTCACTTGTTCCCAGATGGCTACCCACTTCTAGATTTGAGATCCTCTCACTGTCTCCATTTGAGAGTATGAGGTCTAAGATTGCTGCCTCACGAGTGGGTTCCAAAACTAGTTGTCTGAGGCATGCCACCTGTAGGGCATCGAGAATGGCCCTGCTCTTGGATGTGGTTGCAGCAAAAGTGCTCCAGTTAACATCTGGCATATTCAGGTCCCCCATCAACAGTATTTCCCCTTTCTCTGCCATCCTAAGGATGCCTTCTATCATATGCTTGTCTAATCCCTCCCCCTGACATGAGGGTCTGTATACAACCCTTGTACGGATTGTGGTGCCATTTCCGGTCTCTAAGGTGACCCACAGTGCCTCCTCTCCTCCCTGTTTACTCTTTTGTTCTGTTGCTTTTATCCTCTCATTTAAATAGAGAGCTACTCCTCCCCCTCTTCTCCCCTTCCTGTTTCTCCTGTTGGTTGTGTACCTTGGTATGTTAACATCCCAGTCATGGTTCTCTGTGTACCATGTTTCTGTGACTGCTACAATATCCAGGCATCACTCTTCCATCAAGGCCACCAGTTCAGGGAGCTTGTTGCCCAGACTATGGGCATTGATACTCATTACCCTCCATTTCTTGATGGCCTTACCCCTTTTTGCCCCATCTCTGTCCTCATTGCTTTTGTCATTTTCTCCATTTACTCCTGCCCTTCTTCCTATCGACATCTCTAGCTTGGTGTTTACCTCACTTACTACCCTGACTTTTTTCTCATGACTTGGACTCTCTCCTCCTAGATCTCAGCATCCTGAACTAGCCCACTCCGTGGCTAATGACAAAGACAAGGCCACCTCCCAGTTCAATTCTACTTTCATCATCTAGGATAAAGAGATTAGGAAGTTCTGTGCAAGGGTCTCACCATCCCTGAGTCTCAGCTGTGCTCATTGACCTTTGTAGGGCTCATGACTATGCCTGGAATCTCTTTAAGCATTTGTGCTTCTATGTGGACCTACTGAAAAACAAGCAGATAAGAAACTCCTACATTAAGGCCACCATAGAAGCCAGATCTAGCTATTTTGCATTCACCATGCAGTATAGCCTAAGGTTAGAGTAATGAGCTGTGAATGAGCTTGGTACATCCAGCAGACCAGACCTGGGTTTGATTCTCACAATCTCCACTTGCATACCATGTGACTCTGAGCAACTCACTTAACCACCCAGTGCTCCCAGGTCACTCCTGAAAACAGGCACTTGTGCCTAGTGGGCCTTAACCGGTTACCAAAGACTAAAAAAAAAAAAAAAAAATTCTTAATTCCCTGGCAAAGTTCTGGAAGGTGGTTCTTTCCCTTCTTAATACCCTCTCCCATTCATCCCCCCATGTCCTTCTGTATGACAGTACTTTCATCTTCAACCCCATTAATGCTGCCTCCTATTTTAGCAACTGTTTCATCCTTATGCCCTCTCACTTCTTTGTCAGTCCTTTAAGCATCCCCTCCTACCTCTCATTCCTCCATCTATTCCCTCACCACTTCCATTTTCTTTTTCTCACCTATTACCCCCAAGATCCACTTCCTCAATTTCTGTCTATCAGTCATAGCCCAGATGGGCTGGATCCCAAACTGTTACACCTATCATCTCTCGCTATTTCAGCTATATATACATCACTGAGGTTCTCACTATTCCCGGACAAATGGAAAGCTGCCCTAGTAACTCCTGTTTTTAACAGCGGGGATCGAACCTTGACTTGAAGCTAAAGACCAATCTCAATTCTCCCGGCACACTCTAAAGCGCTTGAAAAAATAGTGGCTGATCAGTTAGGTGAGTACCTTGAAAAATACCAACTCCTCTGCCAACATCAACATGGATTCCATAAAGACCACAGTACCACAATAGCACTCTTTGAGTTCACGGGATTTCTTCACAATGCGCTTGTCCATGGTGCTCTGGTTGGAGCAGCCTTCACTGACTTAATGAAGATGTTTGATATGGCAAACCACTACCTTCTGATCGAACAGCTAGCAGCCATAGGCCTCTCAGTTGACACTGTGGCATGGTTTGAAAGTTACTTGCACACCCGCTCTCAGTGACTCAAGATTGGCAATGTTCTCTTGGACAGTAGACCTGTCCAATCTGGAGTCCCACAAGGGTCCATACTCAGCCCACTGCTATTCAGCATATTCTTAAACCACCTACCTTATACCTTTCAAGGAAATGTTTTGCTCTATGCTGACAATGCAGTGCTATTTACCAGCCACCCAGACCCTAAAGAACTGGATCCAATCCAATCCAATCCAACTTTATTTGTATAGCGCCTTTCAAATCCAAGGCACTGTACAAAAACATATACAGAGTAATAAAAATTCCATACATTTAAAATGTCAGCCATGCCTAACTAGAATATGCTAAATTAAATAAATATGTTTTTAAAGCAACCTTAAAACTATCGATGGTTGGGCATTCTCTCAACCAACGAGGTAGAGAATTCCACAGGGTCGGTGCTGAAAAAGCAAAAGCACGAGATCCTGATGTCTTTAATCGAACCCTGGGAATCTCCAGCAATTCCTCATTGGCGGAACGGAGAGGACGGAGGGGGAAGTAGGGAATCAAGAGATCTTTCAGGTAACCGGGTCCCTGATCATGTAGGGCTTTAAAAGTTAGTAAACCAACCTTAAAGGTGATCCACCACCAAACAGGCAGCCAGTGCAGTTCGCGGAGCACAGGCATAATATGACTGGTTCTAGAAGTCCCAGTCAAAAGCCTGGCTTCAGCATTCTGCACCAGCTGGAGGCGACGGATATCAACCCCTGGTAGCCCTAGGTAAAGGGAGTTGCAGTAGTCCAGATGAGTAGTGACAAAGGCATGGACCAATGTTGGAAGATCCTCTGGAGGAACCAGATGTTTCACCCGGGCGATATTCCTCAGATGGTAAAAAGAGGATTTGACGACAGCTGACACCTGAGAGTTTAGGGTCAGACCATCATCAAAAATAATGCCCAGATTTCTCACCTGATCAGAGGTAGAGAGTGGTATACCACCAAGAAACAAACCTGATGGTTGTCCAGCTCCCAAACCCACCCCTGGATGACCTGGATCCACAACCAATACCTCAGTCTTATCCAGATTGAGTCTCAGCCAGCTGGAACTCATCCAAATTCTGATCTCCGCAAGCAGTTATTTAGCACAGAGAGTGCATCACCCTGACCAGGGAGAAAGGACAGATACAGCTGAGTATCATCTGCATAGCAGTGGAAACCCAGACTGTATCACCTGATGATTTCTCCCAATGACAGCATATACACTGCAAACAACATGGGAGCTAAAATGGAGTCCTGTGGTACCCCACAAGGCAGGGAGTGAGCGCCAGAGGAATAAATTCCATTGACAACTCTCTGAGACCTGTCCGTGAGGTAGGAGCGAAACCGTTTGAGGACTGTACCAGACAGCCCACAAAAGACCCGCAGGTGCTCCAATAGCACTCCATGGTCTACAGTGTCAAATGCAGCAGAGAGATCGAGAAGAACCAGAATGGTACATGCCTTTCGATCTCTAGCCATAAGGAGGTCGCTCAATACCCGGACAAGGGCAGTCTCTGTACTGTGCCTTTTCCTAAAGCCAGACTGGAGAGTATCATAGACATTGTGAGGTATAAGATGATCATCCAATTGCAATGCAACTGCCTTTTCAATAACCTTACCAACAAATGGCAGGTTAGAGATAGGCCGGTAGTTAGCTAGACAATCTGGATCCAAGGAGGATTTTTTAAGGAGTGGTTGAACGACCACCTCCTTAAGGGGGTCAGGAAAGACCCCCCTCTCCAAAGACTTCCAGACAATGTCAGCAAGGATTGGGCAGATAACTTCTACACATCCTGCTAAAAGAGGTGTAGTGCCCGGATCCAAACTACAACTAGTTGGTCGCATTGTTTGGATGATCTTCACAATGTCCCCGAACTCCGGCCGGCGAAAATCTAACCAGACAGACCGAGGACATGCCACTTCTAGTCAACCACCGCAATCCCCCATAGGAGAGGTCGGACTGATGCCGGACCTGATGCTGGCAACCTTATCTGCAAAAAACCAAGCAAACTCCTCGCATCTTAGCTGAAAAAAGGCTTCTCTGGGCTGAAGACAGACTGGATTGCACAATCTGTCCACGGTCCGGAAAAGCTGAGCTGGTCGATTTTGTGCAGCAGAAATCTCTCTTGACAGGAATTCTGCCTTCTTACGGGTGATTTCTGATTGATAGCTATCATAATGTGCCATCAACCTAAGCCTGTCAGCATCAAGGCCTGACTTCCGCCAGGCTCTCTCCAGCCTTCGGCCAACTCGCCTTAACTCCTTCAAGGAGCCATCAAACCAGGGGCTCCTTGGACGGAGGGCAAAAGGCCGAACACGAACAGGAGCAATTTTGTCCAGAACATCTCCCACAGCCTTATTATAGGCTAATACAAGATCATCTGGACTCATGCATTCACCTGACAAACTCGATAGATCCAGCACCGCCGTTAGGTCACTGGGGTTAATACCCCTTAAAGGGTGGTACCGAACCATCTCCGTAGGGGCAGACCTATTAAGGGGGGCCCTGAAACTGAACCTTATGGTGTGATGGTCAGATGAACTGACAGGTTCCACCCCCAAGTCAGCAATCTCCATACCCAAAAGAAAGACCAGATCCAGTGAATGACCCCCTATATGGGTCAAGGAGGTAACTACCTGTGTTAGGCCCAGCGTATTCATCAGCCGGAGGAGATTTTGACCAAAAGGTGAGAGTTCATCATCGACCCAGGCGTTGAAGTCCCCCAGAACTATCTGTCTGGGGAACCTCAACACCAGGTCGAAGATAAAGTCTGCTGTCTCCTGCAGGAATTCTCCACCGTCACCTGGTGGATAGTAGACGAGGAGAATCCCGCAGCCTACACCCTCTCTCAGGATATATTCAAAGGATCTGGTATTTCCCAATGGCACATCCACAAGGCCCAGCTCAGTCTTAAACATAATGGCCACACCCCCGCCCCTACGATGCAACCTTGGATGGTGTATCACCGAGAACCCGGCTGGAGTTGCCGAGGCCAATATAGGGCCTGGATTTTCATCCAGCCAGGTCTCAGTGATGCAAGCCAGATCAGTTGATCCAACAAGGTTAGCTATAATAGCTGTCTTGTTCTTAATAGATCTGGCATTGCATAACACCACCAAGGTGGGATGAGCTGTTGGGGAAGACCTCGGCACCTGTCCAGTAATGTCGGAACCCTTGGGTATGGGGACAAGACAGGAGTGACCTCTATCCTGACCCCATTTCACCCCAGGGCATCTCCTGGGCCCCAAAACCCCAATCCACCCTTCCCCTTCCTGTCCCCCACCAGGCCAAGCTCTCCACCTTCGGCCACGCTTCCTCAGGATGCCCAATGCGCGACACCTAAAATATGTGTTGGATGACAATGGTGGACATTCAAAAGGATGTAATTCCCTGAGCCTGGTGGGGGAGTAACACCCAACCATCACTAAACCTTTCCAACACATTTTAATTAAACAAATTAACTAAAAAGAAAAAATAATACACAAATTAAACCTATCAATATCAAAGACTATAAATAAAAACACTCCTCCACTCTCTCTCTCTCTCACAGAGGGGGAGCAGAATAAAACAAACAATATTTAAAAAGGAGAAAAAATAATATAACCCAAAGTATAACCCCAAAATAACAATAAAATACAATAACAAGTTAAGGCAATAGATTATCCAATAGGACACAATGTCCAATATTTTCGGACGTTGCTGGATAATCAACCTGGGCTGAGAGAATATAATACTTTCACTACCATAACAGAAAGTAGTAGTGAGAAACTAAAAATAACTGACAGGAATAAAGAAAATATGTATTATGGCATTCAATGCAGCACCTCTCATGTGCATGCAAATCCAACAAGTCACCAGTATATCAAAGGTTTAAAAAGTATTGTGTACACCCCCAACACCATCACTCACATGGTGGGGGACCCTTTATAAGTTAATCCACAAATTAATCCATAACTGTTTAAAGAAAAATAAAACAATGTGCATCGCACTCTCCCCACCCCTATATCCAGGAACAGGGCAAGGGAAAAGCAAGTCAGTTTCTCCACCAAGTTAAATCCAAGCAGGAAAGTTTAGATGGCATTAGACACAATCCTCTTGGCAGCAAATCCTCACAATTTGATCTTAAACATCCAGGGAAACTCAGAACAGGCAAAATAACTCCAGGAGTACAATCACAGGTCACAGGTGAACAAACAGACCCCTTCTTCAACAGAAGCCAAACGCCCCCAAATCGGTCGATGACCAGCAGCTACAGACGCCTCAGCAGCCCAGCTCAGGCACAGGCTTCAAAGGAATTTCAAGGAGGTTGAGAAGTGTTTCGGTGATCACAAACTTGTCATGAACTACAAAAAAACTAAAATAATGATGTTTTACAGTTACAAAAGCAAATACAAATCCTACCTGCTCTCCATCCTAAACTCAGAGGGTGCACCTCTTGAACTAGTCCAGCACTTTAAATATCTAGGTGTCATGGCTGACAGCACCTTGTCCTACTCTGAGCACACTGACTCTATAACCAAGGCAATCAACATGCGTATTGAATTTCTATATAAGCACGAGATCTACCTAACCACAGAGGCCCTTAAGGTGTCAGCGTGGCTCAGTTGGTAGCACATCCGCCTCTGGACCAGAAGGTCATGGGTTCTCGTCCCACACCGGGATTGGACTTGCACCTAAAAATCGCTGGCATCCGAGTGCAGTACTGGGGGGTGCTGTACTGCTGGGGTGTGCCGTCTTTCGGATGAGATGTTAAACTGAGGTCCCTTCTGCCCATCCTGGTGTTGTCCTTGTGGGTGTCCAGGTGGAAGTAAAAGAACCCAGGGCACTCTTTGCAAAGAGTAGGGAACATTCCCGGTGTCCTGGCCAACATTCCCCTTCCCATAAACTGGTTCATGCAATTATCCAGGCTGTGTGTGGGTGATGATGTGCGATATGGCTGCCATCAAACATTCAGTCACTTCACTACCAGTCTAGCATTGCTTGTAAAATGCTTTGGGATGTATGAAAAGCTCTATATAAATGCTGATTCTTCTTCTTCTTCTTAACTCAGCCATTCAGAGCTCTGTAGTCTCACTGGTAGACTATGGCATTGTGATGAATCCACCACAAGCACAGTCACCCACCACCTCAAAGTTGCATTAAACAGAGCATGTCAGCTTGATACAGGAGCTGCTAGGCTCACACACATGTGTGTCCTTTATACCGTGGCAAACTGGCTGCAGTTTGCAGTTAGACTCAGGTATCAATCGTGTATTAAGGCTAAAAAGATAAGACTTGGCCTTATGCCTCCTGGGGTACAGAAGCTGCTCAGTCCATATGAGTCTAATCATCAGACTTTAAACTCTGAAAGCCAGATATTCAGCTTCGCCCACTCCTGTAACACGCTTGGACAAAGGTCATTTGCATGTTGAGCTCCTAAGTGACTTAACTCACTTCCTCCTGACATCTCCTCTGGGAGAAAAATTGGCCCATTTAAAAGAAAGCTTAGACAGTACCTTATTGAGGAATCCAGCTGTGATTGCTTCCCTTAATCTCCTCTACCTTTTTACTTACTTGAGCCTTAATTTCCCTTTTTCTGTTAAATCTTCTCCTCTGACTCCCAGCCACCTCCCTCTTTCCCTGCACCCCATCCCCTTTTCCTCCCCCAGGCTGGTTAGACATTCTCATTATGCCAGTCACAACTATTCCCTGCCCTGCTTTCCTCCTCTCCCCTTCTATCCTCTGACTCCCAGCCCTTCCCTCTATCCCTGCCCACCCTCTATCACCCCGTCCCTTTCCTCCAGTCCCCCCCCCAGGCTGGTTGGACATTCTCATATGCTGGTCACAACTCTTCCATGCCTCTGCCTTCCCCTCTTTCCACCTATTCTCCGAAGAAGCCCTCT
Organism: Neoceratodus forsteri; assembly: GCA_016271365.2. Taxonomy (NCBI): domain Eukaryota; kingdom Metazoa; phylum Chordata; order Ceratodontiformes; family Ceratodontidae; genus Neoceratodus; species Neoceratodus forsteri. The sequence continues at coordinate 1,843,712,724 of CM057449.1, forward strand.
GGGCCGATATACCCTCCCCACCTACTAGTACTTTCTTATACTTAACCTTGATGGTTTTAAGTCAATATACTCTGGTCTCTAAGATCACACACAAATTTGTTCTACTGTAATGAAAATATTGTAATTGCATATTGTTTGACTACTGTGTCCTGTAACATATTTGTTTGCCTTGACTCTGACGTGGAACCTATTTAATGAGCTTGTTCTCAAAGGTGTTAATCCGAGATTCCAATAAAAAAAAATAAAAGTTTTGCTCTTCTTACCTATCTCCTCAACCTGTCTTTCAAATTTTGCACTAGAAATTTATTTATTTAGCTTTTGTTGACTGGGTAAGTACACTAGACAAGTATTATGCCTATTTTCAGGAACGACCCGGGAGAATACAACATAGGCATACAGTGTGGTACAGAAAAAATACAGATACATCATGACAGCATAACAATACAAGGAAGTACTTTTGAGTAACATTATCCAAGGTGAAACAGAGTAGAGAGGCATGTGGGAACACTCCTGACAAACAGTGGTGAAGTACATAGAATCACCAGTTAATAGGTCATAGACAATTTTAACATATTTTTAAAACACAGTCAAGTTATACAGTCATAGACAATTTTAAAACTCAGTCAAGTGCCCTGGTATGAGATTGAATTCTGGGGACAAGCAAGGTATTACAGGCAGAACCTATGAGAAGCACTAAGGTCCAGTTGACAGGTGACGCTGCACTAGGGAGGCTTGGGGCAATCACATGCTGAGGCTTGTTTCAAGAAGCCCCACAGGGATTTGCGCAAGCACTGATGGGAGGGGGCCGAGCGAACAAACTCAGGAAAGGAGTTCCAGAGTCTAGGAGCACATGCAGCAAAGTCCCTGTCCCCCATGAGGGTTCAGGTGGGGGGAACTCTTAGCATCCCCAGAACCTGGGACCTGAGCTGTTAGGGAGAGAGGTCAGCAGGTGGAAGAAGCTGAGCCAGCCCTGGAGGCGTGCCAGTTCTTATCACTTTGACTGCCAGGCACCCTACCCCAAAGTCCAGGTACTTAGCTGGAGAGAGCCAGCAGAGTTTGTCATACAGCTCACAATGGTCGGTGAGATGGGGGTCGGCCAGGGCAAAACGGCAGATGTTGTTATACGTCATGTGCCACCGAGTGAGATGAGATTTAGAGGTGTGAGCAAATTGGTGCAGACCGTAACTAAGGGAGGGAAGGAGTACTCCTCTCTCAAGAGCCAGATGAGCCACAGGTGTGAGGTTATATTTAGCCCTGTAGGCCAGGCCCAGTTTGCAGTTCACTGCTCTGCAGACATTTAAAATATGACTCCCCAGGTCAAGTTGAGGGTCAAGTGTCACCCCAAGGTATTTGATGGAGTTCACTATTGGGAGGGAAGTTCCGTCCGGACTGGTAATACCCAGCGGGGCTGGTAAGGCTTTGAATTTGGCTGTTGAACCAAATAGCATAGCCTGCATTTTTTTCAGGTTCAGAACCAATTTATGTTTAGTTACCTAGGCCAGGACATTATTAAAATCCTTGGACAAGCACTGGTTGAGATTTACAATGTCCCGGGAGTGGGCCATTATGACCAGATCATCCGCATATAGGGTGGCACTGCAGTTAGTAACAGCCGTTGGAGGTTGGTTAATAAAGAGGGAGAAAAGGAGGGGGCCCAAGACCGAACTCTGGGGGCACCAGAGGTTACCGGTAAGGGTTCGGAGAGGACTTTGTTGAATCTAGTCCGTTGCATTCTACCATGCAGGTAGCCCGTAAGCCATTTCATAGCAGGGGGGGAGATGCCAAGTGTTCGTAACTGTGTACAGAGCAACTCATGATCAACAAGGTCGAAGGTTTTGGACAGGTCAATAAATATAGCCCCAGAGAGTTTGCCCTGGTCCATGGTTGCTCTGATGCTTGAAGTGACAGAGACCAGGGCTGTGGTAGTGCTATGCCCCTTATGAAAGCCGTGCTGGACCAGGGTCAGCAGCCCATGGACCTGAATATTCTCTGAGAGTTGCTCTGCCACAACCTTTTCAAGGAGCTTGCTGAGAGATGATAGAATAGCAATCGGACTATAGTTGTCTAGTATTTTGGGATTGCCCTGCTTCAGAACAGGAACTATCCTAGCCTCCTTCCAGATATCAGGAATGACCCCCAAGGCAAGGGACAGGTTAAAGATGTAGGCTACTGGGGGGCAATATTGGAGGCACCTAGTTTTAGAAGCTTAGGCTCCAGGTTGTCTAGGCCAGGGCTGGAGTACTGGGAGAGGCCAGAGAGGAGACTCAGCATGTCCTTAACTGACACTTCCCTGAGACAGAACACTTGTCAGGAGGGGTGGTCCTCCTGCCCTGCAGGAGGAGAGGGGAAAGAAGTACACTCGTCAGGCGGGAAGAGTGCGGAGAAAGCTGATAGGTCTGAGAAGTGTGTGTTGAGGGAGTTGGCGATGGTGTGGGGATTGTTACAGGAGACCCCACCAATGATCATGTCAGATACCCCCGGATGAGAGGACCCACTGACAAGAGTTTTTATGTTTATCCAGAACCGTCTGGGATCACTGGCAGAGCTGAGTAGAGCGGACTTACAAAAGTCACTTTTAGCAACCCTGATGGCCTTTTTGCATTTATTTCTGAGATTTCTATATTGTTTGTAAATTGTGAGATCAAGGGAACTTTTGAAGTGGGCCCAGCATTTGTCTGTAGCCCGCATTAGGACTAGGAGATTCCCATGCAACCATAGGGTGGCAGACCCCCTCACCCTCCAGGTGACCTTAGGGGCATGCTTGTCTTGTAGAGCACCGAAGGTGGCGAGAAAGTGGGTAGCAGCCACTGAAGGGTCAGTGGCACCAAACACCCCGGACCAGTCAGTGAGCCTTAGGTCCTCCTGAAATGCCTTAGGATCGAACCTGGAGAAGTTTCTGATATGTATGATTTTGTGAGAAATTTTAGGGGAGGGAATTTTCCATTCACAGAAGACTGGGGAATGACCAGAGATACAGTCTGATAGGATTCCAGCAGAGGAAAGCCTGTCTAGATGATCTGACAGGATCCAGTCCAGTAGGGAGCTGGAGGATCCATTTGCCAACCATCTGGTTGGCTCCTGGACAAGTTGGGTCAGGGTAAGGTTAGCAAGTAAAGGCTCAAGATGCTTCACATTACCACCAGCCCAGTTAAGGTTAACATCCCCCATGATTATAAGTTTGTTGTCCCCAATGCTGGAACCTACCGAGTCCAGGAGGTGAGTCAGGCCTGGGAGCCCTCCCTTTGGGGGATTATAAGTTCATACCACATGCAGTTTCTTTGTGTTCCCAAGTAAAAGCAAGACATGCAGTAGCTTGCAGGGGGACTAGCTGGATGGCTGGTGGGCTACTGGGGAGACCTTAAGATGGCTCCAGAAATAAATCAAGATGCCACCCCCCGCTTGTTCCCAGGTCTGCCCCGCCGAATGAACTCGTACCCAAGGAGTACACAGGCTGAGTCAGGGATCGAGGATTTAAGCCAGGTCTTAGTCACACCGAGGATGTCCGGTTTGTAGAGAGAGAGAGAGAGAGAGAGAGATCCATGAGACTAACTCATCAAGGTTGGGCAATAGACTCCTAATATTTTTTTTTTTTGCAAATAACTTTATTTTATAACAAATAACCATACAATAGATAACCCCCACCCAAAGGGCAATGACCCCTTTACAAACTTCCATACTGTAGATTATCATAAGTTGTCAGATATTAAAGGCAGAAATAAAGGGGGATGCCTCCCAAACCCTCCCCAACCCAACCACCCTTCCCACTCCTGACCATGAGGCAGCATTCCTTTTAAACCAAAAGAGAGAGAGAACTTGATAATATAGACCAGAGTAAGTTAGCAACCTCTACATTGGCTAACCAAAGCACTTACAAATTGCTTAGACCAACAGACTCCTAATATTGAGATGAGCAACTTTTAGACCCTTGCCCAGGCCCCAATTGGGGGGATTGAGGAGGCCAGGTTATTTGGACCAGGGTTAGTTTCAATATCTCCTGCCAGTAGTAGTATTAAAAGGAGGAGCCAGACGAGATGCCGCCTAACGGCAGACAGGCCTGTGGAAGGTACACTGGCTAGGTGTCACTTTACTCTGGCGGAGTACAGTAGACACCTGAGGTCAAGGCAGCAGGTGAGACAGTAAGGGGTCCTAGCAGTCACTAGGATATTTGAGAAGGTGAAGTCAGGCACCTCATAGGAGGGAGACTTCTCCCAATAGCCCCCTATGGTCAGCGAGGGAGTAGTGACCACTTGAAGCAGAGTAAGCTCCAGTATGAGACCAGCAAGTACAGGAGCACTATAAGGGGAAGGCAGTACCCCCTTTGTCAGTGCCATGGGGGAACCCCTACCCTTAGGTGGGAGGTGTGAGTTCCTGGGCTACATCAGAGCTAGGGGTTAGGGCCAACTTGTTGTTAAGACCCAGTCAGCAGGGAGACAGAGAGGAGCAGAGGAGAGATAGGGGAGTTAGAAGCTGTAAACAAAGGAGGCAATCAAGGTACAGATTCTGGTTGATGGCAGGTGGGGCAGAATAGCAAGGACTTCCGTACAGTAAAACAGTATAAGCACAGTAACACAGTATTAGCACAGCAACCTAGTAATTGTCAAATATGGAATAAAATCACAATTTGTAGATCAGTGAGAGCAGAAACATGTTAGGCAGTGAGCATGGAATCAGATCATTTAGGCAGTGCTTCATGGGGGGCAGCTAAGGACCAAGGCACAGAGTATGCTCACACTGGACACTTTAGTCAGAAATAAACCTGCTCTCATCTAAGCAGGACCTCCCCTGAATGAAAGACAATCTGTAAGGACCTGCTATAATTTAAAGAAGACTAGGCCACAATTTTGTACAGACATAGTTAGAAATATAAATATAGGGTCTTGCTGTGATTTAGAGCAAGCTATGCCATGTAGTGAATACAGGACCTCCCCACTACCTGATAGGATGAGTCAGGCCCTAGAGGTAGAGCATGCGGGCATTTAATGGGAGGAGGGAAAGGGGTGGGCGGGTGGGCGAAAATTCTCAGTCTCCTGCACAAGGGCAGGGGCAGGAATCGTGGAGGAGGTACAGCCGCCGAGAAGGCCTGAGGCAAAGCCACGGCACTCGCTCGGCTCTGAGTTTGATCTCGTGAGAGGGACCTACCAGGAACAGGTCTCCCTCGCCTTCCCTCCAGTGGCCAGAGTCACAGAAAGGCTCAAGAGTGGCAGTTCAGGCTGTCCCTATGCAGCGGAGAGAGGAAGAGTCACGACCAACAGGTGGCCAATCAGTGGGGGTGCTTTAGGCGCCAAATGCAAAAGTTACAGCAGGTAGGGGTATTGTGTTTGGTCAGTCGGCAGGATTAGATAGGTAGCAAACGCAGTTCAATCTCCCGCAGCAGTTTTCCCGGGGCGTCAGAACCATAAGTCAGTGAGTCACATCTGTAGATTCTCGTTTTGTCTCAGTCTCCTGTACAAGGGCAGGGGCAGGAATCGTGGAGGTGCAGCTGCCGAAGAGGCCCACTGGAGCTACAGAAGCCACCGGCACCTCGTACTCGGCTCTGAGTTTCGATACGCGAGGGGGGGGACCTACCAGGAACAGGTCTCCCTCACCTCCCCTCCAGCAGCCAGGGTCATGGAAAGGCTCGTTAGGAAGTTTTAATTCACTTGTAAAGTGCCCATGAAGTCACCAACTTTGTCTTCCAGGATCAGTTCACAAGTTTTTACCATTTACTAGGAAATTTGCCCTTTGTAACGTCGCCTGTAACTTCACCTTTGGGGGGGCATTTGGGTGAAGTTTTCTCATATTGAGGCTTCTGGCAAACAAATGCCTGAAGGTCACATAGAAACAGCTCCTGCAGGTCACACGCTTCTTCTCCATCTACAGTACAGACTGTGGCTTAATTTCGTTTCGCAGACTGAGTGAGATAGGGCAGGAGGTCAGATCTGCTGCTTTCAGAGCTTTAAAAGAACAACCAAAAAACAACCTTTTCAGCTTTTTTTGGTAGTTGTTTGCTTTTCTTGTCATTTTCTATTTACCTAGCAGTTTGTGTGGATTTATTTAGTTGTTTATGTATATTTTTGGTTTTATATTTCCCACTTACATTTGCTCTATTTGTCTTGATTATACTGTGTTTTATTTTTACTCTCTGTTTTTTTTTTTTAACTTAAAATAAGTGGGACTGCTGAGGAGGAGACTGGGAAGATTGTTACTGGGACCAGTCATAGCAAGAAGGACATTCAGCACCCCCCCCCACAGTATAGCACCAGCAGCAGCATGCAGTGGCACCAACCACCACCACCAGTTGCCCTTTTTCAGTTATGTTATGCACATGCTGTAAAACCTGCCCTTCCAGCCTCCCCGTGGTTGGGCCACCACCTGAGCCCCATGAGGAGGAAGAGTCCCAACTGGGACCATCTGGATCTTTCCTCTTTACAGCACGTCCTTTGTTTGGGACTTTTTGTGATTGTCCCAACTGACAACAGTGTGATAATATGCACTTTGTGTCACATCGTTGTTCAGCATGGGGAATGGAACAGCCATTTGGGCACAGGTGGGCAGTACACCCACCTTAGGGTGAGGCACCACCATAGGTAAGAAGAGCATGTGAGGATGAGACAGCTCAAGACAGCTGAGAGGGGTGGAAGTAGTGACACCCCTTCCATGCTGCAGGGTGGACAGTACAAGAAGAGGTGACATGGGAGGTTGTCTAGTGGTGCACAGGTCCTGTAAGGGAACATAGAGGGGATGGAGGAGACTAGAAGAGGGAGCTTCAGCCAGACTTAGGTGCTGCTGTGGTCACTTGAGAGACAGGTTTTGGATCCTCCCCCTACATCCCTCCATACCAAAATGGTGTGACTATACAGGGAGATAGGAGAGCTCTCCTGGCAAGTTGAGGGTGTGAAACAAACTTTGGAGGCATTGCTCTGAAACCAATTGATCATTCTTAAGGGACTGGCAGAAATCTGTGGTGGTAGAGCACATTCTATCCCCAGGCCACACCCCTAGTCTTGCTACATGCCTTGATTCAAGACTCATTATTGTCATGTGCTATCTGTCTTACTGTCTCCTTTATTCTTCACGTGTTTAAAAAAAAAGAAAAAAACACAAAAAACTTTGCAAATCTTCATTTCTCTCTGTCCTGATTTCTGATGCAGCGTCATTCTATCTATTTAAATTCTGCAGTCACCTATCCTCCTCCAGCTTAATGAAAGGCAAAATAAATCTCATTTCCTCTCTTTATTATTCACATTCTTATGCAACTGTGCAGTTCTTTCTCTATCACTGTCTTCTTCTCTCTCTGTTTTTTCAACTACCAGAATAAATATCTCGTGCTGCTTTGTTGTGTGTCAGTCCTCCCTCCACAGTTCTAGCAACGTACTTTAGGAGAAATTGTGAGAAAAGTATAATATACATAAATTCTGTACTCCTCAAATTTTTCTCAACTACCAGAATAAATATGTTAAGCTGCTGTGTGCTGCTATAATGTGCTGCATTGTGTGTCAGCCCTCACACCACAGTTCTTATAGTGCTCTTTAAGGGAACTGTTGCAAAAACCACAATATACATAAATTCTGTGCTCCAAGAATTTTGTAAACTACCAGAGAAAATATGTCAGGATGCTGCATGCTGCTACATGGTGCCACACTGTGTGTCAGTCCCACCAACACATTTCCTGTAATGCACTTTAGGGGATGATCTTTAGTGTCCAGTAATTCTCAGTGTGATAAATTCTCCTGTCTGGACATTTTTAAATGAGGAAATTAAATGAGATGAACTGCCTGAATTAATGCATTGCTTCTGTGCTGTGTAAATCTCTCACCACAGTACCTGTCCTGATGAACTGTAGTGACCAGAAATTCTAGAGATTTTCTCAGGAAATAAGCCTGTTTGGGGTGCTGATCCAGATGATGGCCTTCTAGTATCGTTGTTTGTCATACAGTACTAGCAAAGGTAAGTATTTTTTAATTTTCAGCTGTAGGCTGGGGAAAGTGGAAATGGCATCTTTTTAACCATCTTTTGTTCCTGTTTCTCTCTTTTTAGGTATTTGTCACAAGGATGATTAAATAATGTTGCTGAATGGGCTTGACCATGATCTGGTTATTTAATTAGCAGTGTTTCCCACCAGGGAAGGTAAGTACCGTATTCATTTTGTTTCCATTTCTGTTTTTAAATTCTTAAATGCTATTCACATGCCACTCTCCAGCTATTTTCTGTTTTTGATTCTCTCATTTCAGGTATTTTTCATCTGTTTGACAAGGTAGAGTCAGACAGCAGCATCAGGTTGATGACTGGTATTTCAAGACCACACACAGTGGTGGAGAACCAGCAAGAGGAGGATGTCCGAGCATTAGGCTGCAACATTGACCACAGCAATATTCTGATGGAGAAGATGGCGATGGCTTATTTGCTGGAGTAGGAGGTATTCATGACAGAATGGAAAGAGACCTGTGAACGCAAGATAGAAATTATTTAGACTCTAGAACACTCTCTATTGTGTTGCACCTGTGAAAGGAAACAACAAATAAAAAAAAAATTGAAAGAAAAATTACTTTGGAAAAGGATACTTAATGTCACATTGGTGATGACCATGCCTTGAAATGGAATGAAGGTGCCCCAGAAAGAATAGGCCTAGGAGGAGGAGAAGTTGTGATTGCTGGATGAGAAGGCAGCAGAACAGGAGACCTGTGAAAATGAGAGAAAATTATTTAGACTCTACTCAGTTAGCCACTGTGGGTAACCACACAGACAGTGTGTCTGTGGTCCACTCCTGGTCTTTCTATACCTGTCACCTGTGAAGTAAAAAGAGAAATTACTTAGCCTGACTTGGCCACCATGGTGCTACATGGTATTTCCATTGTTCACTCGCAGTGTAACTATACCTGTCACCTGTGAAGAAAAAAAGAGAAATTATTTAGCCTCACTTGGCCACTGTGTACCTGAAAGTGGAAAACTTAACATGAAAACATTAGAAAAAGGAAAAAAACATGTAATAATGCTTACTGTTGAATTAATGAGGGCCTTGCCGTGTACTGGTACAATGGTGCCACATTGAGGGGTGTTGGAGGAAGAGGCAACTTAAGTCTGTGGTGGGATTTCTGGCTTTGCAACTGGCTTGTCAATTGTCCCCATAAATAGTCAAATCAGAGGTGAGAGGAAGACAAAATGAATGATACACATTTTAATGTCTTGCAAACAAGGTTGAAGCCACTCCTGTGCAAGGATGGAGTCACAACCAATAGTGAGGATACAGAGTGTGAACAAAAGAGAAAGTAACTTACCATCACAACAAAGAGAGCTGGACCTTGCTGGACTTCAGGTCTTGCTGCCTTGATGGGCTGGCTGGCTGGCTGAAGGTCTGCCTGATAACTGTTTATGCTGGCTTAAGAGTCCGAGTTTCTCAGTCTAGATGCATGTAGTGGAGGCAGTGGTGGCCATGTTACTGCTGGCAAACTTGGCATTTAATGATGCAATGTTCACTGATTTTCTAACTTGTCTGTAGGCATCACATAGGAGAGGGTGGTGGCATCAGTTGGATTTAAGGAACAGCAGCACAACTTGTGGAAAAATATAATGACAGGAAAACAAAACTGAATCATACAGAAAAGGGTTTCAACTGATCAGGAGGAAAGGATGACAGAACATATTTCTTTTCATGCTTCAATCATCTTCATCAAGGAAGCAGCCCTCACAGTCTTCCAGAATGGTGTCATCCCCCCAGGGACTTCTTTCTCCACCCATGCTTCTTCTACATCAGAAGAACGCAATTCACCAATATTGACAACCTCAGGCTCTTCAGGTTCATCTTCTCCATCACTGCCACATTCATGTGGTAGGAATAACAACAGGTTTGTCTTGCATGGAATGTGCCTAACATTCAACAGCATCTTCCTCAGTACCTGTAGAAGTGGGATGGCCTGTCTAATACAGGCAGTGTCCCCCTACTGCTTATGTTTCATGTTCAGATGGCCTTAGAATGATGATAAGGTCCTCTATTAGTCACCACTGGTCAATTGTCAGAGACATGCATACTCTGGCACTGCCATGGCTTGCATGCAGCAGCAGATATTCAGAGATGACTATAAACTGCATGTACAAGTGCTCGATCGTGTACAGTGTCAAGCTGCATCTGATGATGACTTACAGCTTCTTATGGTGCTGAGGTAATGTGTTCTGGATCCGTAGGTTGCTGAGATGGTCACAAGCCATCCTGAAATGGGTAAAGTGGGCACAGATGTGTGGGGCCACAGTCAACATGGACTTGATAACAGGATATGCTAGAAACTCCTGCACAATGAGATAAAGACAGTGTGCCAGACATTGCACCTTGAGAACCCCCCCACCCCCCATCACTGATATATTTCACTATATCTGAGCCATTATGACTTGCAATGAAACCTGTTTTCAGTAAACGGGGTGCAACCACTCATCAGTCTCAGTCAAGCACAATTCTAGTGTTTTATGACCCTTGTGTTATCCAGTTACACTATTTATTGGCAGCGTGACATGCTGGAGAATACTCAGACTGTTGCTACAACCACAATTGGGCTCACACAATTTTTCCCTGATCAGACTTAAATACTACTCCAAGTATCTGTGCCCAATGTGCTGTAATGCACAGATAGGAGCTACCAGCTGTTTGGCCACTGGTTCATATATCCATACTGAGATGTATGTGTGGTGATGCTAAATGCAGCAGGGCATGGATTACAGGGTGTGACACCATCCCATAAAGTTCAGGAATGGCATGTGGTGGAGAAGTAAGTTCTTAAGGGAATCTGCCACTTGGGACAGGAAATCACCATCATTCTTCTAAATTGCATGTTCTCCACAAAGTAGAATGGCAATTGGTCCATTGCCAGCATTTCAGCTGTTGCTGCATTCAGTTCAGCAATATCACAACTGAGTGGGTATTTGGTATGATGCTCAAACATGCTATGCAGTGTAGGCTGGGCCTTTCTGGGTGTTGTGCTACTGAATAGTTGGACTTAACGTGGTGGCATGGCTGTTGTGATAGTATTTGACTCCTGGGGATTCATGATGATGCTCAAATGAAAGCAGTGATCTGGTATACTTTCTGCACTCGGGTTGCTGTGTTTTGGTACCTCTGGGTGCTAGTACTCAACCCATAACTGCTACTATGACCACTACTAGGCAGTTCCTCTGACTTTTCATTTCTCTAGTACCCTCTTCAGTCAACCTTCCCTCCATTGGGACTATTTTCTTGCTACTTCTGGATGCCTTTGGAAATGCAGGTGATAAGGGAGGGGGAGGCCCTGCACTGGCTTCCTTTTGGTGCTGCGTCCAGCATAACGGGTGCCATGACTTAGGAGTGTGTGTTGACCACCAGTGAATAGGTGGCTGTCCTTTCTTCCCTTAGTAAGTTACGCTTGACACAGCTGACAGCGACTAATTCATCAGCTAGGTCCAGTACTTAAAAATCTCAAACTAGGGATTTTATACCCTTTGATTTTACATGGTGGTGGGAGTGGGACAAAGGAGGAAAAGTGGGCATTTCTTGGGATGATTTATGCACTTCAACACTCAGTGACTCATGCAATGTAATGGGCTCATCACTGGGAAAAGGAGCAACTGATGTAGTATTGGGGGAGTGGGGGACTTTGTTAATTGTATGACATACTGTGTGCAAAGCCCAAAATGTTCAGCAGCATAACCATTCCTCTTTTTCTTTTCTGATTCCCATTCAGGGCCCATATTATCATCCCCAATTTTTCAGACATCTTCTTCCTTGTCCTGAGCTCTGTTCTCCACATCTTCACTATCTCCAGGCTCTCTCTCTCTCTCGCTGTCTCTCCTCTCTCTCTCTCTCTCATAATCTTTAGTCAGAGACCCATATTTCAATATAGTCATTTCTTACTGCACAACAGTCAGATCTCCCTCTTTATGCTCAGACTCATTGTCAAGCTCCACACTTTCATTTGGGAATGGGAAACTATCGTTAAGATTAGGCTCAGTGCCACCACCAGCACCAGAATTCATGGGGACACCAACAATCTCCTCCCTGACCACTGCCTGAGCCAGAGGTTGTACTACCTCTTTGGCTGCTCCTCTTGTTGCTACCTCGTCTAGCCTCCACCAGCATAGATTCCACAGATGTGGCAGAGAAAAGTCTAGCAATGCTAATGCCCCCACCACTGCTGCTAACTACTGCTTTACTACTACCAGACCCAGAGTCCATAGATAATGCTGCTGCAGATGTAGTTTTTTAGATGCAACACTGTTTTGCCCCACAGAACTTCCGCACTTCTTTGCTGCCTCCCCAGCATCTCTCCCTTTAATTGAGCATCTCTTCCCAGTCATTTTATATATTTAGATTTATAATATTGTGAGGAAGAAAAACTGAAAGAAACCCTGCGGTATAACTGAATAGCAGCAGTAGCAGACAATACCTCCCCCTGAGGGATTAGCAGTATGATCTAAACAAAACAATTCACTGAGCTAATTGTAGCTACTGTAAAACCATAAAAAGGTTTTTTTTTAACATGACAGGGATTAACAAGACACATGTAACAGGAGTAATTAACAAGTTACTGTAAGTAACAGAACACCATCATTCCAAGAACTAAATGAAATAACTGCAACTGATATGGAAAGAGATTGACACAATTTATTTTATTTATTTATTTAGTTTTTGTTAACCGGGTAGGTGCACTAGCCATGAAATGACTATTTTCAGTCACAACCCGGATAATCACTTAAGCACACCAAACTGTACTACAGATATAAAATGAGAAATTACAGGTCACAGACAGTAAAATAAGTTCTGGTCAGATCCACCATGGCTGCATAATGAATTTAGTGAAGTTGTGTGGAATTGTTAAGGAGACATGGAGAAACAACACAAAGATTTGTAAGTAATAAGAATTGTTTTAGTTTCTGTTCTAAGGAAGACATATACATTATTAGGAAAATATATGGAGGTGTACATTTTAATGGAAGGAATAGGAAGCAATATAGGTTTACAAAAGAACCCCAGAGCAAATGCCTCTGAGGTATGTGTTATCCTGGATGATATTGGCTGGACAGCCAAATTTTAAAGAAAACACAATTGCACATACCCCAATAATGCAAAGCATCATGGGAAACATATGCAAAACCACATGACGGTACACAAGGTGGCAGTAGGTGAAAAAAGTAATGGCTGGCATATGTCCAGCCTTGGGATTATTTACACAGTTATTTTTTTTTTAGAGAAACAGGGTTTTTGTCCATGAGCTGATGTAAGTTATATTTAAGCAATGTGTTAATGTCAGGAAGTCAGGTGTAATGATGGCGTGTTAGCAGAGAAAATGTGATAGTAACTGTCAGAGGGGTTGCTTTTGATAAGGGTAAGGTAGTTATGCTGGTGATAATGGGAATATTAGGAAAGTATGAGGTCTGTGCAGAAGTGAAGTACAAATACGCACAGTTTCATAAGTATGTGCTCAGAGTGCAGGCAAATGTGAAATGCAGGTTTGTTTTAGACATAGGTACACATAGTGATGTATGCAATTGATAGAAAGATAGATAATTACATAGACATAGATATAGACAGACAGGCAGGCAGGCAGAATAGGAATGGCAGTGAAATACTGAAGTGAAGCCAACCCCACCCCCAACCTGCAGAGATAGACAGGCATTGGGGTGTTCCTTTGGGTTGTTGTCCATAATGCTCATGCATTTTCATCTCATCCTACCCTGCAGACACAGACAAGTGTTGAGCTATACCTTGGGGTGTTCAAACTTTACACTCACCCCATTCCATAAGAAAATATGCTGAAATGGGTACAGTATAAGAGAATGGAGTGAACTTTGGGGCTGAAGAGTCAAAGGCACACATCAATACCTGTCACTGGCTGCAGGGTGGGGATGGGGGTGTAATGGCATGATCATTACTGCTGAAAATCCCAAGTCACACCTCTGAGGCCTGTCAGTCCGTACAGGGCAGGGTGTTATGGTCAGAAGCCCTAATGCCCTGGGCGTTTCTTGGTATTTCACTCCAAGTTTTCAACATGGGCTTTTTGTGACCCCACCACATGAACAGTGACACTATCAGTTCATTAGCCAAAAGGTGATTTTGCACAGCAACTGTGCCATTTGGCACCACAGGTACAAAAACATATTTTGAACAAGATGTAAAAAATGACAGCTATACTGTTTATGAGGAGGTATAAAAAATGGTAATGTTGATGATCTGGGGCATACCTCTCAACTGTACCACATTACGAGGAACGTTCCTCATTTTACTTCACGAAAGCTCCCTGTTCCACATTGTGAGGACTTGTCCCACATTCAGTGTTAACATTTTAAAGCAAAAATCTATAGTAAATGATGCAAAAAATATATTATTCAATTAATAAAAGACTTTCTGAATATAAATGCAAATATTTTAACAGTTTTCTGAGCTTCTGAGGTAAAGGTTTGATTAAGTGTTCCACATTTTGCTCATTTGTTCCACATTTTGAGAGGCAATGTTCCACATTTGGGGGACAAAAGGTTGAGAGGTATGATCTGGGGTGAAACTATAAAAAAATTGATGAAGTCAAGACACTGCTCCTGCTAATTCCTATGCATCCCATTGTTTTCATCTCTATTGCTTTTATGTGACTTCTTAACCTAGCAACAGTATTTAATGCATTACATTATAAGGACACGTAAATGTTTTTAATACATTTACAGACAGTTACATAAACTTAATGTCCTTCATAGAATAATTTAAATTTAGTAACAGTGGTAGTACAAAGCAATTACTCAGACAACTTGAAAACTATAACTACTTTATATTGTACATTGACATCCCATAAGGACCTCCTTGAAATTGAGATGCAAATGTCACACATTTATCAGTTTTCTAACAGGAATATTTTACCATCCTCAATATATTTCTTGCTTCAGTAACTGCTCAGCACATCTGTTGCATGACCTACTTACTGACATTTCACACCTGCTATGCAATGTGCTGCTGCTTACTACACCAACATCATGAACCATAAAACAGGTGACTGCCATAACTAGCGAGGCAGTATAGCACAGTGGTTTAAGGCTCTGAGCTGCAAATCTGGAGATCTGGGTTTGAATCCCACAGCCCCCACTTGCATACTGGGTGACCGTGAGCAAGTCACTTAACTTCCATGTGCTCCCAGGTTGCCCCTGTAAACAAGCTTCAGCTTAGTGTGCCACTTCTGGTTAAACAATTGAAAGGGGAAAAAAACACAATATATTATTTTTCTTGCTTTATTTTGCTACAACAAGCTTTGACTAATACATCCATCTGTAAATGTACTTTTTATAGCTTATGTGTCTGTAACCTAGGCAGCACTACACTTAAAATCTTACACATAAATAAATAAATCATCAGAATAGCATTTATTTCAGTAGTATCTCCTTTCTTTTCAGGTGCCCATGACACTATGTATATATATTTATGTATTTTAACTTCAAAGCACTAAACCTATTCAAATGCACAAAACACAAGAATTTATTCTCTTCACACATTACTGTTAAACTTCAGGTCCCAGAATGGCCAAGAAACAATTGTTAGACTTTTTGACTCAGACATAATGATTTAACTATACTAACAAGAAATACAGACTACTTCACTCTTGCATACCACTGTCGCGCCCACTTCTCATGCAAACAACAATCAATTAGGTAAACCCTTTTATTTCTGTACTATACACTTTCACATGAGAAAGACATAAATCTTACAGAACTGCTAAAAAAACAAATTTATCAAGACTGGATTTCTGAATTACAACCTGTTGTTTACAGTACCTACATAAATAATGGTTTACTGGCTACAAACGATGCTACAGACATGACAATAACAACATTTCTGTTTTACATGGAAAACGTCCATATAATGGACTCTTCATACAGGATTTGTGAGCTACTGTCTGCATGTATCTGACAAAGGAAAAGGCACCTGCTCGATCCTTTTCTTTCTATTTTATTTTTTTGCCCAACTTGCTCATACTGTTAGAGCCAAATATTGACATGCTTAGAGTTTAAAAAAAAAATCCTGAAGTCTATGTGTGTGTGTGTGTGTGGGGGGGGGGGATATGCCTACAGTGTGCATGCACCAGAAATATCAGGCTGGAGGGCTACTGCCTGTAAGCCAAAAATGGCACATAACAGATGAGAAATATAAAATGCAACTTTTGGCAATGCTGATAACTAATATGCTAGGGTTGAGAAACTGAAGACAGTTTATGAAAGGCAGTAAACATTTTTTTTTCCAAATTGTTTAACCAGGAGTAGCACACTAAGCTGAAAGCTTGTTTACAGGTGCAACCTGGGAGCACAGGGAAGTTAAGTGACTTGCTCAGGGTCACACAGTATGCAAGGGGGGTCTGTGGGATATAAAACCAGGTCTCCAGATTTGCAGCTTGGAGCCTTAAACCACTGCACTATACTGCCTCCCCACTGGCTTTAGTACTGCACATCAGAATTAATTTTTGCAATAAGGAAATTGTAGAACTAACTAAAAAGACAAATCAGTACACTAATTCTTGTTAAAATCTGTACTTATAGGATTTGTTTCCCCATATATAGTTCATCATTTTCTATTATAATTCATGCTAAATGTACAAAAAATGGATCACCACTGCAAATACCTGCAAGCTAATGTTCAGCATTGACAAATGCTTGCAATCAATTTTAAGAATACAAGAATATGTACTGTATTTTACTGCAGCCTGCTGCCCAGTGTGGCTATTTGTAATGCTTCCTGCTACTATTGTTGACCAGGCATGGTGTTTGAGTGGAGCCATGGGACAATGCTGCTGATCTCAGCATAGTCACCAAAGTATTACTATTTTAAACAACTAAGCCCATGGAAATTATAATATTTATTTTAAACATCCAAACATTCATCATAGATAAAAATGTAGAGCTTCCCCTAGCTATTTGGGTGGGTGCTTCAGTTGTGCATGTGTGTGTCAGGGTGGGGTTATAAAAAGCTTTTAGGAAACAGACACTCTATAATCCAATATGGGTCAGTCTTCTTTGGGTGATATATAGTTAACTGTTCTTTGGTTTACTTGTGAAACACAACTTTTAGTCTCTTTTGGAATATAAACAAGCAATGCAGCACAGGGTAGAGGATAAGTCATTCATGGTACAGTACAGTATCCCAAACAAAATATATACATACATATATATATATATATATATATACTGTATATTTGTGTGTGTATATATATATATATATATATATATATTGAATTTGGTTTAAACTTGCAAACATTCATCATACATAAAAATGTAGATCTTCCCCTAACTATTTGGGTGGGTGCTTCAACTGTGTGTGTGTGGGGGGGAGGGGGTATAAAAAGCTTTTAGGAAACAGACACTCTATTATCCAATATAGGATAGTCTTCTTTGGGTGACATATTTTACTCCTTTGTGGGCTTATACCTCAATTATCATTTTTGTGTTGCGATTGCAATATATTGTTTCAAATCCAGAGTAGGTTAGTTTTGGGGATGTGTGTTTTAACTGGGGGCTCAAAGAGGATAAGCTTTTCCAAACTTCTAAGACCCGACACTGGTGCAAAATCTAATAAAGAGCAATAGCGCACATAAAAAATAATTACATAACTACTGGAGGATAATGTAGTTAACCATTCTTTACTTGTGTAAATTTCTGCTGTGATGATAGCTTATGACACTGCTCCTGCGAATGTATACTTCTTTTCAAATTCCTATGCATCCCATTGTTTTCATCTCTATTGCTATTATGTGACTTCTTAACCTAGCAACAGTGTTTAATGCATTACATTATAAGGACAAGTAAATGTTTTTAATACATTTACAGACAGTTACATAAACTTAATTTTCTTCATAGAATAATTTAAATTTAGTAACAGTGGTAGTACAAAGCAATTACTTAGACAACTTGAAAACTATAACTACTTTATATTTTACATTGACACCCCATTAGGACCTCCTTGAAATTGAGATGCAAATTTCACACATTCATCAGTTTTCTAACAGGAATATTTTACTATCCTCAATATATTTCTTGCTTCAGTAGCTGCTCAGCACATCTACTGCATGACCTACTTATTGACAGTTTACACCTGCTATGCAATGTGCTGCTGCTTACTACACCAACATCATGAACCTTAAAACAGATGACTGCCATAAATAGGGAGGTGGTATAGCACAGTGGTTTAAGGCTCTGAGCTGACCTGGGAGCACAGGGAAGTTAAGTGACTTGCACGGGGTCGGCCAGTATGTAAGTGAGGGCTGTGGGCTTCAAACCCAGGTCTCCAGATTTGCAGCTTAGAGCTGTAAGCCACTGCACTATACTGCCTCCCTGTTGGCTTTAGTACTGCACATCAGAATTAAGTTTTGCAATAAGGAAATTATACAACTAACTAAAAAGACAAACCAGTACACTAATTCTTGTTAAAATCTGTACTTAAAGGGATTGTTTCTCCCATATATATTTCATAATTTTCTATTATAATTTATGCTAAATGTACAAAAAATGGATCACCACTGCAAGTACCTGCAAGCATATGTTTGGCATTGACAAATGCTTGTAATCAATTTTAAGAACACAAGAATATGTACTGTATTTTACTGTAGCCTGCTGCCCAATGTGGCTTTTTGTAATGCTTCCAGCTACTATTGTTGACCAGGCATGGTGATTGAGTGGAGCCATGGGACAATGCTGCTGTTCTCAGCATAGTCACCAGAGTATTACTTTCTTAAACAACTAAGCCCATGGAAATTATACTATGTATTTTAAACTTGCAAACATTTATCATAGATGAAAATGTAGAGCATCCCCTAGCTATTTGGGTGGGTGCTTCAGCTGTGTTTGTGTGTGTGTGTGGGGGGTATATAAAGCTTTTAGGAAACAGACACTCCAGTATCCAGTATGGGATAGTCTTCTTTGGGTGACATATTTTACTCCTTTGTGGGCTTATACCTCAATTGTCATTCTTGTGTTGTAAGTGCAATATATTGCTTCAAATCCAGACTAGGTTAGTTTTGGGGATGTGTGCATTATCTGGGGGCTCAAAGTGGATAAGCTATTCCAAACTTTTAAAACTCGACACTGGTGCAACATCTAATAAAGAGCAACAGTGCACATAAAAAAATAATTACATAACTACGGGAAGATGATGTAGTTAACAGTTCTGTGGTTTACTTGTGAAACACAACTTTTAGTCCCTATTGGAATATAAACAAACAGTGCAGCACAGGGTAGAGGACGAGTCATTCATGGTACAGTACAATATCCCAAACAAAGTATACAGTATATATAGAATATGGTTTAAACCTGCAAACATTTGTCATGCATAAAAATGTAGATCTTTCCCTAGCTATTTGGGTGGGTGTTTCAGCTGTGTGTTTGTGTGTGTGTGTGGGGGGGGGGTATAAAATGCTTTTAGGAAACAGACACTCTAGTATCCAACATGGGATAGTCTTCTTTGGGTGACATATTTTACTCCTTTGTGGGCTTATACCTTAATTGTTATTGTTTTGTAGCAATTGCAATATATTGCTTCAAATCCAGAGTAGGTTAGTTTTGGGGATGTGTGTGTTATCTGGGGGCTCAAAGAGGATAAGCTTTTCCAAACTTCTAAGACCCGACACTGGTGCAAAATATAATAAAGAGCAATAGCGCACATAAAAAATAATTACATAACTACTGGAGGATAATGTAGCTTACCATTCTTTGGTTTACTTGTGTAAATTTCTGCTGTGATGATAGCTTATGACACTGCTCCTGCGAATGTATACTTCTTTTCAAATTCCTATGCATCCCATTGTTTTCATCTCTATTGCTGTTATGTGACTTCTTAACCTAGCAACAGCGTTTAATGCATTACATTATAAGTACATTTTTTTTATCCCTCCTTGGCCACCTGAGCTGGTCCCACCCTCTTCAGGGACATCCAGCCACCGTCCACCTCTTCTGTGGACACCTAGACTCTGTGACTTCCCCCACAGTGGGGCTGCAGGGAGCTCTGCTCATAACTCCCCATGGAGCATGGGTCAAGGAGGGTGCCAAGGCAAAATTGTGGACAGGCATCAAGCCGCTTGCTACAAGTACCATTTTTTCCTGGTTTTCTCCCTTTGTGCCATCAGTGCATGCTCAGACGGTGCCCCCAGTCTCCACTGGGGGCTGCTGCTGAGTGACGCATTCCCGGATCCCACCCCTGGAGAGGAGAGCAGTCCTCTGGAACCTCAATCCTCTACGTCCCCTGCCGACCCCCAGTGCCCCAAGTCCATTCCTGAACCCGGTTTCCGGCATGGGTCAAGGTAAGGCACCAGTGCCTCAATCCTCTATGCCACTGGGCCTGCGCAAGTAAATGTTTTTAATACATTTAAAGACAGTTACATAAACTTAATTTTCTTCATAGAATAGTTTAAATTTAGTAACAGTGGTAGTACAATGCAATTACTCAGACAACTTGAAAACTATAATTACTTTGTATTATACATTGACACCCCATAAGGACCTCCTTAAAATTGAGATGCAAATGTCACACATTTATTAGTTTTCTAACAGGAATATTTTACTATCCTAAATATATTTCTTGCTTCTGTAACTGCTCAGCACATCTATTGCATGACCTACTTATTGATATTTTACACCTGCTATGCAATGTACTGCTGCTTACTACACCAACCTCATAAACCATAAAACAGATGACTGCCATAATTGGGAGGCAGTGTAGCACAGTGGTTTAAGGCTCTGAGCTGACCTGGGAGCACAGGGAAGTTAAGTGACTTGCGCAGGGTCACCCAGTATGTAAGTGGGGACTGTGGGATTTAAACCTAGGTCTCCAGATTTGCAGCTTAGAGCCCTAAACCACTGTGTAATACTGCCTCCCTGTTGGCTTCAGTACTGCTGATCAGAATTAATTATCGCAACAAGGAAATTGTACAACTAACTAAAAAGTCAAACCTGTACTCTAATTCTTGTTAAAATTTGTACTTAGGGGGATTGTTTCCCCCATATATATTTCATAATTGTCTATTATAATTCATGCTAAATGTACAAAAAATGGATCACCACTGCAAATACCTGCAAGATAATGTTCGGCATTGACAAGTATGTTCTGTTTTTCTAGTGCTTAGCAAAATGCAGGGGCTCCACAACTCGATCATTCCACAGACTTGTTCCATTGCTTGGTTCATGTCCCAGACCAGTGTGTCTGGTGCTTCAGTCCATGCAAAGGGCTTGGCTTTATGCTTTTAGTATTATTTAACATGTTTAAGAAAAACCTGTGGCTCTTTCAACTTGAGTCAGAGCACTGTGTCTGTTGCTTTCCTCAAGTGTTGTAATTTCAGGATGCAGTTTCACAAGTGCTGTATAAGGATGCAGTTCCAGGCACTCCTTAATTACTTTTTCTTTCCTTCTGAACCTTAAGCACTGATACCCCAGGCAGCTCTGATAGTCAGTTGTTCCAACATGATAGATCCACCTCATGCCCTTCCCACATGAACCAAAAAAAAAAAGTGGGGTGGATCTTTAGGAGCTTCTTGAGTGTAGGTGGGGGTGGATCTTACTCCCCCAAAAAACTCTGCTGCCTCCCACTACTCAGGTTCCAGTTCTTGTACCTCCCATTTAGGAAAGAAAATAGTGCCTTACAACCTTTGACTAACATGAGAGCGTATTTATTTGATGGCAGAAAACATTTCTTGGAGGAGGGTAAGGCAGAGGAGACTATTTACACTTTCAAGTCAGTTCCACAGACAGAAAACATGACATCAGCCCTTTTGTACTTGCAAAACATCTGCAGAGCTCTGCCCACTGCAGCAGTAAAAAAAATAACAAGAAAGACTGAGAAAAAAAATATGACATATCAGCTACACACAGAATAGTGCTCACAGTAACAACAACAAAAAAAAAGTCAAAGCCACTAATCTTTCTGGACTGTCTTGCTAACTGAAATACCCCCCCCAGCACACACAGCTGTGCTTCATTAGGCAAAACAAAGCCGCTACTTTAAATAAATCAGCAAAACCAGAAAAAAACACTGTTCCACTTACAAAAGACCCTCTAGATCATTTTGTGAGTGATTTTTTGTCAACATACTCAGTTTTTTGATTTTTGGGGGGGGGCAGAGACAAGCAGAGACAAACTTTTCTCCAACTCTCTCTCTCTACAGAAGACTGCTGTCAACTCAGTCTTTGCATGGCATATAGCTCAATTCAGTACCGTGTGACCTCTAGTTCCATAGCACCTAGTGAACTTCACCTGTGGGCCCCATTTCACCTGCAATGTTATCAAATTTGCCGTTCACAGAGTTATTCCTATACTGGGAACTGGCACTTCACAAGGCAGATTAACTTTGCAAATTGCAGTGAATTCCAAATTAATTCATGAAGACGATTTTTCCAACTTTGCACACCACTATTTAGCACTGTCCCTCAGGTCTGGAAATTGACCAAAGTTCTTCCCTCTACATGGAGGTGATGCCTCTTTCCCAGGTTACTATCATCCTGTTTCCCTTCTCTATGTTGTTGCCAAACTCCCCAAAAAACTTGGTTATTCCTAGCTCTCTGTATTCCTTGACTCCTTAAATTTTCTCTACCCTTTCCAGTCTGGTTTCCAAAAATCTAATTCCACAGTCTCCTTACTCCTCATGTAACTGACTCTCTCCTTAAAGGAGATAGGAAATGATTTTTACACAGTTAATTGCCCTTCCATCTTCCTTTCTATACCAGTTATATATTGTAATGCGCTTTGATTATTTTTGATAAATAAATAATTATGTATTCTGATATGCTTTGATGACATTTTGATAAATAAATAATCTAGCTTTGGGGTGCCCTCAGATCTCCATAGAGTTCCACTCTCCTCACCAGTTACTGCTCTTGATTTTCACATTTCTAAGACATTCTATGGCATTAGTACCTCCAACTCCATGCTATTCATCTGAATGGCCTGGAATTGTGGTTATTGATGTCATAGAATGTTCAGGCAGCATGAAAAGAGAGTAGCAATGGCTGAGGAAAGGGGGATTCAGGGTAGTTACAAAGGCAACAAAATGAGATTACTAATTTAACAAAAAAATGTCAAAAACATATCACAATACTGGGTAGTCAATAAAAGAATAACTGGAGGACATCTAGAGGTGTAAAAACTGTTTCCTATTACCTTTAAGGCAAAGAACCAGGGGCATATCACAGCTGCCATTTTCATTGACATTGCCAAAGGCATTTGATATAATTGATCAAACTTTCTTTGTGGGCAAGCTCAGTGGTGCTGGAATTTCTGTTCCTTCTGTCAAATAGTTCCACTCCTAACTCAGTTGTCAGTTACAGTTACTTCAGACTGATGACATCTTATCCTCCCTCTCCCCATCCTAACTGATATCTGCAAGGCTCTATAAGGAGACCTATTCTTTTCTCCATTTTCCTCAATGATTTGCCCTCTGCCTCAGCTGACTTGCCATATGTGCACTATACTTGTTGCCGAGGGTGCCTCAATCCCTGCTCTGCAAGTGTTGCTACAGCATGATTTCAGAAATGTCCACTACTGGTTCCAGGCATACACACTTATGGTAAATGCCAAAAAAACTTGGTCTCTCGCCTTTGGCACAGTCCAAAAACTTGCAAGGATCTCATCTCTCTTAGTCTTTACTACCCTGGATTGTACTGCACTTCAAGTTGTTCCTTACTTTAAGTACCTTGTTGTGCATTTTAGCATCACTTTCAAATCAATTGACTATGCTGAATTCCTTTAGGTATCTATATAGATATAGATATAGATATAGAAATAGATATAGATATAGATATATCTCCCATATCTTAGTTAAGATACACTGTACTACTTATACATATACTGTATTTTAACAGTCTGGCACTGTTTACCTGCACTACATTGTACCTAACTGCACTATTTTGTCTGTACTATTTTCTATTGTCTGTATATTACCTCCTGTTGTATTTCCTCTGGTTGCACCTGGAAATTAATTTTGACTCAGTGTGTCTTTCCCGGTCACCACATGTTTAAATAAATAAAATAAGTAAACTCCATACATTCATTCAAGTTTTTGATGCACTTTGTATGCCCTGTTATGTGTGGTACCAGTATGTGCTCGCCAAAAGAAAAATATATGTCTAGATAGACACTTAAGTACTTGAAATTATCTACAAGGTCTAGTTTTGTGTGTTGTTGCTTGCTTTAGCATGGCATTTATTTACCTTAATTAGTGACACAAATATCATAATTGTTGTTTTATTATGATTTAATAAAAGTTGATTTGACTATACCCAGTTGTGCAACTCCCTGAAATTGTCTCCTAAATTAATTGGTTTTGTATTGTACTGGAGGGATGATTTATTTATTTATTTGTTTGGTTTTTGTTTAGTGGGTAGGTGAGCTATTTTCAGTCATGACCTGGGAGGATTACAACAAGAAACAACATAACAAGTACAAGTACAGTATACAAAACATAGAAATACAATTGAAACATATTACAAATAGGCCATGGTGTATACATGGTGGAAACAAATGTACAAGTGGGAGCATGGATAAGTGTGCAAGAACACAATTCCAACTAGCTAACACACAGTGAGAGTAAGGCAACATATATATATATATATATAGTAATCTAGTGAGTACATGGTAAGTGCACAGATTAACAAGTACAATTTACACATTGAAGGAAGTCAGGAATTACAGTCATTTTTACATGCAATTAGAAGTGCAAAGCAGCTGTCCTAGAAATAGGTAGGGTAAGAGAAGAAAGATAGGGCATTTACACTGGAAGGGACAATAAGGTCTAGTTCAGGTAGTGATGTAATAGACATCCAGTCTGATAGGAGGAGGAAGAGAAAGAGGAGGCAGGTTATTGGGCATAAAGCACAGTGGGAAGACGGAGATAAGCAGAGTGAAGGATCATGGGGTTGAAAGCAGTTGCAAGAGTTAGAAGCAAATAGGAAGGTGCAAAGCTCTTTTTTAAAAAGGGCATGGGAAGGCACCTGGCGAGTTGTTAATGGTAAGGTGTTCCATTGTAGTGGAGCGTAGTGAGAGAAAGCATGGGAACCTTTAGAGGTTTTACACCTTGGTACTTGTGATAGGGACTTGTCAGCTGAGCATAAACCATAGGAGGATGTCTGAGGAGTCAGTAGCGTAGCTGAACTTGCAGGAGTTTGTGCTTTAATTACATTATCCACAAGGGAGCCAACAGAATGAAGTCTCAGTGCAGAAGGTGATAGCCAGTTCAGGTCTGAGTAGAGTAGGCTGTGGTGTTTGAGCCGAGGGGATGAAGAGGCATAGTGACAAATGTTATTATACGTGGTGTCCCAAGCATCAAGTGTGGTCTTAGGTATGGCTGCATACATGATGACTCCATAGGTCAGAGCTGGTAGCAATATTCCATGGGCAACAGCCAGCCTAGCAGAGGGAGTAAGTGTGTAGCTGGATCAGTAGGCAATGCCTAGCTTTGAGTTTACTGATTTGCAGGTAGATTGGACATGGAGATCAAAGTCAAGAGACTGATCAAGGACTACCCTGAGATATTTGAACGAGGCAACTGTGCTTATGGGAGAAGAGCCAGGGCAGGAAACCTTGATGTTATTATTGCAGGGCTTAAGTTTGGTGGCACTCCCAAATAACATTGCTTGGGTTTTATTTACAATGAGGATCAGCTTGTGGTCAGAGAGCCAGGTTTGGATTTTATGAAAGTCAGATGAAAGTCATGACTTTATTTCAGACAGGTTTTTGAAGCTGGTGTACAGTACTATATCATCTGCAAACAAAAGGGATGAGCAGGACATGAGACCCAAGGTAATGCTGTTAATAAATATTGAGAAAAGGAGGGGACCCAAAATGGAACCCTGGGGGACCGCAATGGTTAGAGTAGCCTGGTACTGTTGTACATGAGAAAAGAAAGTCTGCATACAGTAGTGCTATGTACTGTAGTAGGTGTGGTCTAGTGCTTAGAATATCAGCTCTCAGGAGATACCAAGTTCAAACCTTACTATTGCCAGATACTCACTGTGTGTCCTTAAGTATGTCACTTACCCTCACGATGCTCCAGTCTACCCAGTTATGAAAACAGATAGAAACAGGACCCCACTGAAAACAAGATGATGTTTCAGCTGGGCTATCCTGGGCAAATAAACTATAAAACTGGAAAAAGCTAGCACTGAAGCTGTGCATAGCAGTCTAAAGCAGTTTGACATTTTTATACCCAGGGTATCCAGGCACATGAAATTCTGCTATGTATCTTATTACATACAAAATGCTTGGTTCCCCACACTAGATCACACATTTTTCATATTTATCTAGATTGTTTATTTTAAATATGTTTTAAAGAGAGGATTCAGACATCAAGGGACAGATATTCAAAACTTTGCCCAGTGGGCAAAGTAATTGCACCCTGTGTGCCTGGGATTTGCACCCATGCACAATATTCAGTATGGGCTGTTGTGAACATCAACAGGGTTAGCACATGCAAACAAAATAATGTATGCAGTTGGCAAAGGGAGGGGTGGAGACAGGAATATTGGTGCAGAGTGAAACTCAGTGCATTTGTACTGCACAAAGGAATTAGTGCTGGCCAGTTTGCACTGTGTAAATGCTGCCAATCAGAATCCTGACTTACTCTGGACAACTCTACTGGCTGCTAGAGCCCCTATAGCCAACAACCAAGTTGGCAGTTCAAGGAGCACACTCACTCCCTGGCATCTGGTGGCACCCCTGTCCACTGATCACAGTCCTCAGCTAAGTACAAAATGTCCCTGGTGTCCAGTGGTCCCCCTACCCTCTGATCGCCATCCCTGGTGTAATCAAATGTATCCCTGGTGCCAAGTGGTTCCCCCTTGCTCTGATTGCCAGTCCTGTTAGTCTGAATAAACTCCCTGGTGTCCAGTGGTCCCCCTGCCCTCTGATCACCAACCCTGTTATTTTGAATGAACTTCCTGGTGTTCAGTGGTCCCACCCACCCTTTGATCACCAGCAACACAATAACTGAATGTATCCCTAGTGCCTAGTGGTTCACCCTCTGATTAGCAGTTCCAGTATCATAAAATACATGTCTAGTGGCACCCACTGCCCACTGATTCCTGTCTCTATAGCAATGTACCCTTCCCAGGTGTCTAGTGATCCACCTGCACTGCAGGCACCAGTCAACCTACCATATCAACCCCCCTTTACCTGAACCGCCTGTGCGGCGGGAGACCATATGGTGACCAGAACAGCTCTCTTATCGGCTCCTTGACTGGCAGCTGTGTAGAAAGACAGGAAGTGTAGATCCAATGTACAGTACACAGGCTGCACTCCCTGTACAGTACAGAGGATTCACACACTGTACCATACATTGGATATGTACTCCCTGTCTTTCCAAATGATGGCTGGCCAAGGAAGTGAGAGGAGGGCTGTACTGCTTATCATATTGTCTCCTATGGCACTGATGGTTCAGGTAAGGAAGGGTTGGCAGGGTGGGTGGGCCAGTGCCTGCAGTGTGGGGGCACCACTAGATGCCCAGAAAGGGATACGTTGCTACAGGGGGGATCAGTGGGTGGGGGTGCCACTAGATGCCAGCATGGTATGTTATTATACTGGTACCAGTGATCTGAGGGTGGGGGACCACTTGGTACCAGGGATACATTTGATTACACTGGGCTGGTGATTAGGGGGCAAAGGGACCACTGGATATGAAGGAGTTCATTCATAATTAGGGGGCTGGTGATCGGAGGGCAGGGGACCACTGGACACCAGGAAGTTCATTCATAATCTTGAAGCTGGTGATCAGAGGGTGGGAGACTACTGCACACCATGGAGTTCATTCATAATAACAAGGCTGGTGATCAGAGGGCAGGGGGAACCACTAGGCACCAGGGATACATTCTGTTACACCAAGTGTGGCAATTAGAGGGTAAGGGGGTGCCACTAGACACCTGGGAGTACATGCTTTTTCCAGGAGCAGGCAATCGGTTGGGAGTGGAACCTGTCACAGGGATGCAAACCTGCTGCTACTTCCCATGCAAATGTGCCCATAATGTGCAGGAAAATGGTTCCTTAGTGTCTTGCATCCCAATGGGCTCATATGCATTGGGCTGTCTAAATATCACACTGGGAGCTACTGGCGCTATTAGGTCTGGTGGTGCTGTTCTCTGGACTGGTGGGTTCCATGTCAGGACAGCAATACTCAACTTAGCACTATGTTGACATGCCCCTATATTCAGTCGTATAGCGCCAGTGCACTATCCAAGTGAATATGGCATCCTCAGTTTCATGGGAAATGGGCAAGTGCAGTGCAAAACTTTGCCTTCTTCTTGGTCCATTTTTGAATATTGGACCCCAAGAGAATAAAACTACAGCAGACTTCAGTAAAATTCAATTGTACTCTGCCCCTCCCCCCCAATTGTAAAGCACAGGCGATTGTATTTTTACATTACTAAGGATATTTATAGTGCAGTACCACATTTCTTTTTTTTTTAATTTGCAGTTTTTAGTGCTTTTTCCCCATTTTTTGCCCACCCCTTCTCAGGCGCACACGTGCACATGTGGAGGCATGTGCATGCCACATTCTGAGATGCCCTCCCAGCTCACCCCTCCGCCTCGCCACCACCAGACCTCCACATGGTGGCAGCAGAACTATGGGGAGGTGACAACCACCCTCAGAGAGAGGCTGCCATTGGCAGCTGAGTCCTGCTTCATCCCTCCCTCCCTCCCTCCCTTCCTGGCACCCAGATGACCGAGGTAATTTCTGAACCTGGGTTGCTGGCATAGTGAGAGTAAGACATACAGTCTCAGACCTCAGTGCCACTGGGCTGACCCGATGCCACATTTCACCTGCAGCCGAAGTTTATTCAGAGCTGCCACCATGGTGTCCTATCACCCACTATCTACTTCGTTCTACCAGAAGTAATCACCTCTACATTCCTGTTGTGAACTAGTTATTGTCGGTGGCCATGCTTTTTGCTGTACTGCACTGATCATATGGACTGGACTGCCCCCTGAAGTTCAATCAGCTGACTCCGTTTTCCATTTTAAGTCCTTATTGAAAACTTACCTTTTTTCTATGGCTCATACCTGTTGACATAGGTAATACATCATACTTGTGTACATCCTCCATTACAACTGAACTGTACATTATAATTGCTTTTTAATTACTGGTGATCATTTTTTTACATGTGAATAAAGGCACTTTTATCTCCATTTACAACCTCCTGGTTGATATTTTTGGTTACAATTGGTAGGTTGTAATCAGCACCTGTCAATCAAGCACCACCACAGAAAGCTAATTGGAGCATAGTTTCTCTGTGGTTGGGCTAAACATCTTGCCCAACATGGCAGCTCTGCTACCAAACAGTGGTACTGGCACTTGAGCTTTGCCTCATACTTTTAAGGCAAGTAAGATTTTAAATATTTTTAAATATCTGTCTACTTGATCTTGCCTTGAAAATGAAGAAAATCAGTGTGGTTGATCCTGCTTCTCATACCCTTCAAGTGTGTCTTACAGCTATGACGATGGACTGTGATTTTCTGAAATTCCATTTCCACTGTAATGTAAAAAAAAACAAGAAAAAAAAAACAACAACACAAAATAAAAAAACAAAAGGGAGAGGCAGGCAGTGTGTGTGTGTATGCGTGTGTGTGTGTATCTCTGACAGAAGGGCTGCACTAACTGAATTGTGCTGAAAGGGGAAATAAATGATCACCATTAATTATATAAAATAATATATGGGTGTGTGTGTAAAAAACAGAATTTTACACACACCCTCAGTGTGGGATGCTTTTATAACCCCCTCTGGCTTTGCCCTTGGGTTTATGTAGCATCCCGCACCTCAGGTGTGTGTAAACTTCTAGTTACACACACCCAACCATACTGTATGGATAAGCTAAATAATGCCATCATAAAGCATACAAAAAAATCACGATAATACACCACAGCCCCAGTGATAATACCACCATTGGCAACTGATAATACTATCATTCAGAGCTTGTAATACTACTGTTTGAGCTCTGAACGATAGTATTATCACAAAACCTGAAGAGCTCAATCTCAAGACTCTCTGACACCGTAGACTTGTTCCTAAGATCCTCAAGGCAATGTCCTAGACATGTGTCATGATGTTCCTGAAGTCGCACCTCTTGATTTGCTGTGGTTTCTCTGTGGTCGGGTAGGACACTTCTAAAAACATGGTGACCGT
The DNA here is from genome assembly GCA_016271365.2 of Neoceratodus forsteri. Taxonomy (NCBI): domain Eukaryota; kingdom Metazoa; phylum Chordata; order Ceratodontiformes; family Ceratodontidae; genus Neoceratodus; species Neoceratodus forsteri. Next base: position 1,843,742,837 of record CM057449.1, read on the forward strand.
CTCTAGCTTGCTGAGAGAAAATCATCCCAACCTTGACTCTTCTGCTGATGCTTTTTTTCCCTTCTATTTCCACACAATTATCTGGTTGATCCTGCTTACACTTAGGCACAAAAACAACTAAACAGTAAGACTGCCTACCAAACAAAACTCACTGGAGGCACAAGCTAAGAGAGACTGCCCGGGGGGGGTGCATATGGAGAGAGTCAGTGAGCGAATCCTTAGTGTGGTGGCTGGCTGGCTTCACAGCATCCCAGAAACAAAGAGCTGCAAACAAAATTTGGATCCATATATTACAAAAAATCAAAAAGGAGGTGAGTGTGTATCACTCGGGAGTGATACTATCTCGAGGTTCTGTAGACTATGGAACCTCTCTATGGTATTATTTCCTTGTAATACACACTCACCTATCTATTATTCTATTTCTATTCCATATGATTCATTGGATTCCTTATTGTTAACTGTTTTGTTTGTTCCTATTCTCACTTTGCATTGTGTAAAGAGTTTTATGACACACTGTATGAAAGACACCTTGTAAAACAATATTGAATTAAATGACTGGACTTTGTACAGTAATGGACCAGCAGAATAGCACTATGTCTTAAAATGCACTGACTTGAATTGATCTATAAAGGACAAAGATTTAGATCTCAGGAAGATGTCCTTACCAATGAAGAATTAAATAGCTTGAAATTTAGCATCTTTGACATTTGGAGGGGATGTTGTGGCACTTACTTCTACTAATGCCAGCTGTAAGTTAGTTTGCTGGTGACTGTAGGTTCTCTCTAAGGATTTGTTTCCTGTTTTGTTTGCCTCTAAATGAGCTGATGCTAGGCTTGCTTCCCAATAGTAGCTGATAAAGTACAAAGTTACTTTTTGTCTTTTGTTGCTGGTTGACTTTCAAATCTCTGTTGTCCACAAGCATCCCCCTGAGAAATACTTCAAGGAATGAGTGATGGCTCTGTCTGATGCCCAGTTCTTCAACACCCTTATTGAAGATCCCAAGTCATTTCCTGAACCATTTCCTTCTGACATTTTTTGTAAATACTCTTGTGGAAGGCATTTAATGAGTACTAGAATTAATAGCCTTTAATCCTACTATCTTTTTTTCAGTAAATATCCAAAATGTAAAATAGGGTTGACAAGTCCAGTGCTACTTTTTATCCTGGACAATTAGCAACAGGCAGTAGCATGTGGTTATGATGATCTGTTTGGTTCTCATTGTTGAAATTACAAGGGGGCTTGCCAGGGCTCAGCCCCCTAGCTCTGTGTGAGCCCTAGTTGCTAACATATCACTGCCACTGACTTATAATGGGAAGGGGGCTCAATTTAAAGATAGTGCCCTTAGGTATGCCCCCTGTAAGGTGACACCATTACAGTGAACACGTCGATGCCGACAACATCGACAGTTTGCTGTAATGGTCTGCCCGAGACCCTGGCACTCTGTCCCTTGGTCCTGCAGACCCTCCTCAAATCAACTCTGACTTGGGGTTGATAATCCTTAAGTTCGGGGGGTTCAGTGGGGCAAAGTCCCCCAATGGAAAAACAACTGGGGTCTCCTGCCAGATTTATGTTAATCGCAACTTGCGATCAACATAAATCCATCACTGTGATTTCGGTCAACAACATAGTTCTTGAACCGGCCCTTATGAGCCCCCTCCCCCAGCTCCCAAAGCTCAAAAAGTGTAATTCCAACACTATTTGTTCTATGGGTATTACTTTGTTTGACTACTCTCCCATCCTTGCCAAAGGATGGAGCTGAACATGCAGTATATTTCTTAACCAAGATGAGGGTTACAAATGTATAGTTTGATAAATATGTTGCATCATTTGTTTTAATAAACTGGTCTTTAGTAAACTAATGTTCATATGATCAGTGGCTTACAGATATAGAAGCAAATATTAGAATCTTCAGTGAATGTTGCCTATGTTTTGCAATCCAGAGTCCCAGTATTTCTCAGCTACTGTACTTTTCAGTTTGCAGTGTACTCCAATAATTCACGTATCTAATAATCTGTATTTTAACAGTTCTCCAAGAAACATTACCATGGCTGTACAGATCAAGGTGTAGTGGTATTCAAATCATTTGCACATTCAATGATACATCCCAACTAAAAATTCTAAATAAATAAAATAAAAACATTCAGTTGATTATCTCGTACAAATTGTAAAACATTTTCTTCCAGAAAATGCCTGCCTAAACTTTTAATAGGCATAAGCAAGTAACATTAAATAAATTAAAGTTTGACTGGTTGATTGATTGATTGACATTAACTTAAGTTGTGCAGCCTAAAACTGTTTTAATATTTTCACCCAATCAAGGGCATGAGCAAAGGTTATGACTATCTGGCCTCATATCTTTGGTAGTATTTACAGTGGATATGTTTCTGGCACAAGGCTTGTGAATCTAAAAACAGTTTTGTTGCAGTATCATTTTATGTCGGAAGCTAAAACAAGCATTTGACAATACCAAATGTTTACTTGCAGTGTAATAGAGCTTTAAAGAGCCCCTGATGTTGTTAGGACAACTTTGAAAATAAAATATATAGACACAATGTAACTTATATTTCACACTTTTTCTGTAATTGTTACACTTAGTTCTTCATTACTGAGGACATTTGTGTTGAAACAAAATCTCTGCCCTATGTGCGCTGTTTGTCTACTTCTGCACTCACAGTTCTGCTTATGACAGGCCAACCTGTTGCTGTGGAGATAATTATGATGTCATAAATAGGGCATTATGATGTCATGTGTAGACAAGCAGTCAATGCAAATAAAGTAAAAGGGATACTAATCTTGTTTTTATATCACTTCTCTCAGTAATAGAGAAAAAAAGGAAAGAATTGCAAAAATATTGTTCTGACTGAATGGTACAGAGGGCGAAGGCACAGAACTGTAAAAAATGGGTTGCAGGTTCCACTACAAGAATTGATACATGTATTAGCATTCTGCGTAAGAGCAGCCATCTCCATTGTTGTTTGAATCATCACTGCAAGTGGCCAGCTCCATGGACTTACACCAATAGTGTATTCAATGATTTCCAGCAGGAATATATCATTACATGCATCAATATAATTACTGGATATAACAAAAGTGATATTTCTCAGTGGGTTTGGTGCCACAGCAGTTTCCCCCCACTCAGGCCTCTTCTGACATTGATCATCAGCGTATTCATTACAGCTGCACTAGAGGCAGTGTGTGTTCCTGCCCATAGCTGCTATTCACTTGTTTTTGGTCCTCATTGTATTGTGGGTGATATTAGATTCTTGCTGCCACAAGCCATTTGTAGTCACTTATTTTTGTTAAACTTGTTATGTTGTAAGTACAATGCTTTGTACCATCAAATATTCTTCACTCCAGATTCTACTTTGTTTTGTTCTTTGTATTTTGGACCCTTGTAAATGACCATTGATTGTGCAGTATGGTTAATCATTGTATTTCCATGTACTTCCCGTAAATTTGTACTTTGTACTTTGTACCAAGCTGTTGATACCTGCTTATGCTTTTCACCTTTCTGAAGTTGATGACACCAAGCTCTGTGGGAGACTGGACACAGCAGAAGGGATACAGAACCTATAGGAAGATCTGGAAAAGCTAGGGAGGTGATCCAGGATCTGGCAGCTTGGCTTCAATGCCAAGAAATGCAAAGTTATGCATATTGGAGCCAAGACTCCTAGGACAGAGTACTACCTGGGTGGAGTCTGAGTACCTGCATCAGAAGAGGAGAAGGACCTGGGATAGATGACCACTAGTGACCTGAAGCACTCCATGCAGTGCAAGAAAGCAGCAGCAAAGGCAAACAATATGGTGGGATGAATATCTAGGGAGATCAGTGGTAGGAGAGAGGAGGCTATACTGCCCTTGTACAGGTCACTGGTAAGGCCGCTTCTAGAGTATGGAGTTCAGTACTGGTGCTCACACCTCAAAAGGACATTAACCTGCTGGAGAAGGTCCAGAGGAGGGCTACAAAATGATAGCTGATCAGCAGGGTAAGGCATACGAGAGGTCGAGGGCACTGAATATGTACTCACAGGAAGACAGGAGAGAGAGAGAGACAGAGAGAGAGAGAGAGGGGGGGGGCATGATTGGGACCTTCAAGTACTTGAAAGGGATAAATAAGGTTGATAAGGACAGTCTCTTTAAGCTGAGTGGCAACCATAACACGAGGGGGCACAGTCTTAAACTGGAGGATGGGAGGTTTAGGAGGAAGATCAGGAAGCATTTCTTCACAGAGAGGGTGGTGGACTCTTGGTATGCACTGCCAGAAGAGGTAATCTTGTTGAAGACAGTCGGCAACTTTGAGAGAGGCTGGGACAGGTATAAGGGAGGGTAAGTGTCATGGGTAGGGAGGATGGGAGGAGTTGGGAGAGGAGCCAGGGACAGCAGCTCAAACTGAGGACCCTGCAACATGAGTAGACTTGATAGACCACATGGCCTTCTTCTGCTGGGTTCTTCATATGTTCATATGTTCATATTTAACTGTATTTTGATAATTATTTATATGACAATAATCTCCTGGATCATGCCTAAAAATAGACAAATATTTGTCTAGTGCACCTACCTGGTAACCAAAACTAACTAAATAAATATATTAATGTTTTCATGTGTTTGGATGTGTTCACCATCTAAGAATGTTTACATGCTAGTGACACTGTGCATCTTATTACCATACATCAACTAAAAACAGAAGACGTGCTTAAAATATTGGGTTCTTGTGAGATCCAATATGTCCATTAGGGAAGATTGTGTTCAGTTTAGCTCCAGTCAGAACTTCTGTGAAAATACTTCTTAAAGGGACACTGTCAACCCCCTTAGGCCTCAAAGTGTCCCTAGTTTAACAAGCTCTGGCAGATCCACTACGACTGTGGAATGCATTAACTAGATAAGGGTGTTTCATGGACTTAAACATAAACATTTATTTATTTATTTAAAAATATCAGATTTACAAACCTTTGAGTCAGAGACTCATTTACAAGGGCACCTCATCGAAACAAATGCAAAGACAGCACAGTTAACAAGTCCAAAAAACAATGGCTCGGAGAGCAGATGGTTATAACAATCATTCACTGGAGATACATGGGTAGCAGTAGATAAACAGATTACATAGTTTAGGCATACAGGCACCACATCAAGAAGACCAAAGCAGTTCAAACAATAAACAATAGCTAACACAAATAGACATCAAGGCCCTGATATTCAGAGTGGGTGCGCCATGTGCAGCAGGGATGCGCCAGTGTGCAAGTACGAAAATGCACCATTGTGCGATATTCAGCGGGAGGTGGCTGCGCAGCACAATAAGCAATGTGCCAGAGGGCAACAGTAATGAATGCATGTGCAACCATAGGGGGCGGAACCATGAATAACATGTGCAGTGCGATATTCAACAGCATGCTCCGTGCGCAATAGCAGAGCAAGCGGAAGTTGCGCAACAGCGGAACTGATCCAAAATAAAAGGGAGCAAGAGAGGGGTGCAAGAACACAAAAGGGAAGCCACAGGTGGGAGCATGGTGACAGAGAGCCAGGGTGGAATAGAAGGAAGAAGTGTGCAGGACTGGGCAGGAGCAGGACAGGGCCCACCAGAGCTGAGCCATAGACAGGGTAGGAGTGGGTGTGCCTGTGCCACTGTGCAGCAAAGGGCATGGATTGCCACAGTGGACTGAGGGCAGTGGCAGGAGGCAGAACAGCCACAGTCAAAGGCCGGAGGTGTACCCAGTGCAGAAGGAGCATCAGGAACGGACAGTAGGGGGAACAGGACAACAGCCACCTGGGAGGGAAACACCAGCCAGGGACATGGCCAGCACCACCTTCCAGATGGAGGTGGTAATGAGGGATGTGAGAAAGCAGGCAGCAGGGAGGCACGGCCGTGGAAGGGCCCATTGGTGGTATGCCCAGAACAGGCAGTACTGAGCCTGCACCAGCTTCGAACAGTACTCTGACACAGAGATTGTGGGCTGGTACTGCCTGAACCGGGTGATCCTGAGGCAGCTCTGTGAGCTGTGCAGTGATGAGATGCAGGCACCCACACGATGGAGCCATGCTCTGTCAGTGGAGATGAAGGTGACAGCCATCATGTGCCTGCTCACCACGGGCACCTTCCAGAGACCAACAGGGGACACGACAGGCATAACCCAGTCGGCCACGTCACGCCTACTCACAAAATTCCTCAGCGCACTGCTAACACATGCTGCGGAGTACATCCATTTCCCCAGCACACAGGCAGAGTGCACAGCACACATACAGGAGCTCCACAGGGTAGCACGGTTGCCTGGTGTGCTCAAGGCCATTGACTGCACCCATGTGGCCATCTGCACACCACCTGGCCTGGAGGGAGCGGCATACATCAGCCACAAGGGTTACAGTATAAACTGCCAGGTGGTGTGCAATGCCAGGGGGCGCAGTACTAATGTCTGTGTCACGCACCCTGGGGGAGCCCACGATGCCTTCATCTGGCACCAGTCTGCACTGTGCCACAGGTTTGAGAGTGGGTACATCCCCACTGGCCATCTAGTAGGTGAGTATGCATATCATGCAGGACGACATGAGCAGACGTGGGGGGGTGCATAGTCAGAGGTGCCATGGGTACCGGCCATGTTGGCCCATGGCATAGCGACGCCGACCACCATTCTAATGTCCAACCTCTACACACAGGTGACAGTGGTTACCCGCTTCATCCCTGGCTGCTCACACCACACCGGCACCCCATGACCCCATTGCAGCTACGGTACAATGAGGCACACCACAACACGGAATGTCATCGAGGGTGTGTTCGGGATGCTGAAGGCACAGTTCCGGTGCCTGGACACATCAGGCAGTGCCCTACAGTACAGCCCCTCAAAGGCCTGTGGGCTATTCCTGGCCTGCAGTATCCTGCACAACATGGCCACCAACTGTAGGATAGCCATAGAGGTTGAAGAGGGGGACAGCGGTGGGATGATGAGGACGCCGGTCCAGCTGGTGATGGGCAGCCACCCCCTGGGCGAAGAGACCCCTGCCTGATCCGGATGTCACAGCTGCACCAGGACACTGTAACAGAAGAGCACTTTGGACAGCACAGGTAGGTCACGGGGCCATGCACAACCACCAAGGGCAAGGGCACAGCCCACAGACAGGCAGGGCAGGACACCAGGGGTGGACGGTGGTAAGGGAATGGGTCTGAGTGTGGCACCACATACGGTGTCAGGGATGGACAGGGCTGAATACGACACATGCACACACATGCATACACACCACAAGACATGCAGAAGGGGTAAACGGCACGCCAACCCCAACAACCACCACCCCCACCCCCACACAGGTCCACATACGACCATGCCCAGTGGCCGTCACTGTGCATGCCTCAGATGCTGGGCACCATTGCACATTGGTGGACAGCACAACACAGGCATCATCATGCACATGCCACAGTGGCCAGCAGCCGGGATGGTGTACACAGGGACCATGTGTGTGCAGAGCCGGGCACCCCAACCGTGCATCGCACAATACACACCACACTGCACATAGGACAGCGGCAGACAGTGGCCATGGTGGGAGACAGGTTAGTCATGTGGCATGGTACCATGGCCGCCATGGATGCGTGGGCGGCCCAGCTGAGACCTGACAGCCATGCCAGGCTGACCATTGGCCTCATGGGGTGGCACCGACAGTCCCCCAGGGATGACGTTGCATGAACACGACTGTGTTCGCGCAGGGGTCTGCAGTCCACCGAACATGCCCACGCCAGGCGTGCTCGGTATGCCCACAGCCAAACCCGATGTTGACGTAGCAGGTGTCACACGGCACCGGGAATGGGGGGTGGACATGACACTGCGCGGTGTCTGCAGCAGCTGGGCACTGAACTGAGTGCCCAATGTGGCCATGACAGCTGTCAATGCATTGGTCTGCCTGTCAATGGCAGCGGTCGCATCTGCCCGCTGCCGGGCCATCTCTGCCAGGAGCAGACTGTGGTCCCTGCTGTGCCGCTTCTCTGCCTGGCGCAGAACCACACTGAGTGCATCCACAGCCATCACGAGCCGCATCTGCTGATAGAAACATAGAAACATAGACTTTGACGGCAGATAAGGACCACTTGGCCCACCCAGTCTGCCCATTTCCCTACCTACTGGATAAGTTGCAGATTCCAGTTAATCAACAGCCTACTTCCTGCCACCCCTACTACAATTGCCTTGTGTCTTTCCCATGCATGTTTGAATTCCCCCACTGTTTTAGCCCCAACAACCTCCCCAGGAAGGCAGTTCACGCATCCACCACTCTCTCCGTGAAAAAAGATTTCCTCACATTACCCTGAGCCATCCCCCCTCTATCTTTGAATTGTGTCCCCTTGTTCTTACACATCTCTTTTTCTGAAAGATGCTACCCTCCTGGACTTTGTTGATTCCCTTGAGGTACTTGAACGTTTCTATCATGTCCCCTTCGTCCCTCCTTTCATCAAGGGTATACATATTAAGCTCTTTCAGTCTCTCTTCATATGATTTCTGATGCAGACCCTGCACCATTTTAGTTGCCCTCCTCTGGACTGCTTCCATCCTGTCTATGTCCTTGCGTAGATGAGGTCTCTAAAACTGCACACAGTACTCCAGATGGGGTCTCACCAACTGTCTGTACAGAGGGACAACCACTTCCCTTTTTCTACTTGTGATGTCCCTTCCTATGCATCCCAGTATCCCCCTGGCTCTCCTTACTGACTTCTCACATTACTTACCAACCTTTAGATCATCTGATATGACTACCCCCAAGTCCCGTTCCATTTTTGTTGTTGTTAGTACCTTCCCTGCTATTGTGTACTCTTCTCCTGGGTTTTTGTTTCCCAAGTGCATTACTTTACACTTATTTGCATTGAATCTAAGTTGCCATATGTCTGACCATTCCTCCAACCTTGACAAGTCCCTTCTCATCCTTTCTACCCCCCTTGTGTATCAACTCTGTTACAGATCTTTGTATCATCTGCAAAGAGGCATACCTTTCCCTCCAGACCCTCTGCAATGTCACCTATAAAGTTGTTAAAGAGGACTGGACCCAGTACTGAGCCCTAAGGTACTCCACTAGTGACCCACCTTTCTTGGAATGTGTTCCTCACTATTATCTTCTGTGTCCTGTTGTGCAGTCAGTTTGCAACCAGGCTACCACCCTGGGACCCACTCCCAGGCTGGCTAACTTGATTATTAATCTTTTGTGTGGGACTGTGTCAAATGCCTTGCTAAAGTCTAGGTAGGCCATATCCACATCCCCTTCCTGGTCTATTACTTTGGTCACCCAGTCAAAGAAATCTATTAGATTCGTCTGACCTGACCTTCCTGCTGTAAATCCACGCTGCTTTGGGTCCTGTGCCCTGCTGGCCTCTAGGTACTCAACAATTCTTTCTTTCAGAAGTGATTCCATCATTTTCTCTACCACTGAGGTCAAACTTACAGGTCTGTAGTTTCCTGCTTCTGCCTTGCTCCCACTTTTGTGAAGGGGAATCACATCTGCCCTCCTCCAGTCCTCAGGTACCACCCATCCTCCCATGATTTGTTAAAAAGTGTGGTCAGTGGTGTCACTAGGTCCTCCCTTAGTTCTTTTAGGATTCTGGGGTGAATCCCATCATGCCCCATTGCTTTGTCCACCTTGAGTTTTAGGAGTTCTTTCAGGACTCTTTCTTCTGTAAATGGACTGGTGTCAACCCCCCTACCAGAGTGCTTCTATTGTCTGGTTTAGGTAACTCCTCCTCATCTTCTTTTGAGAATCCTGAGCAAAAGTATTCATTCAGTATCTCTGCCTTTTCACTGTCTCCCTCTGCCCGCCTCCCCTCTCCCTTATTAATCGTCACTATTCCTCCCTTAACCTTTCTATGCTCCTTAATGTACCTATAAAAGGTTTTATCCCCCTTCTTAACTGAATTGACAATTTTTTCCTCAGTTTGGGCTTTTGCTATTCTGACTGCATTACCCACTTCTTTCTGCTTTAATTGATACAGTTCCCTGTCATGCTCCTTCTGTGATGCCTTATACTTTTTGAATGCAGCCTTTTTCTCCTTAACCTTCCCTGCCACCTCTTTTGAGAACCATAGTGGTTTTTTACTCCACTTTGTTTTCTTTATCTGTTTCACACAAAGGCCTGTTGCCTCTATGATGGCAGTTTTGATTTTTCTCCATTGTTCTTGCACCCCTCCTTTTTGGCCATTTGCTAGTGTATTCCTCAGGTATTCACCCATTTTGCCAAAGTCGGCCCTTCTAAAGTCCAGTATGCTTGTTTTTGTATGGCTTGTCTCCATGGTTGTGCTTATTGTGAAGCACACTGTGCAGTGGTCACTTGTTCCCAGATGTCTACTGACTTCTAAATTTGTGATCCTCTCTCCATTTGAGAGTAGCAGGTCTAGTACTGCTCCCTCCCGAGTGGGTTCCAACACTAGCTGTCTAAGGCCTGCCCCCTGCAAAGCATCGAGAATGACCCTGCTCTTGGATGTGGCTGCAGTACATGTCATCCAGTTAACATCTGGCATATTCAGGTCCCCCATCAATAGTATCTCCCCTTTTTCAGCCATTTTGAGAATGTCCTCTATCATTTTCTTGTCCATTTCCTCCCCTTGAGACGGGGGTCTGTATACAACCCCTGTGAGGATTGTGATGCCATTCCCTGTCTCCAAGGTGACCCAGAGTGCCTCTTGTCCTCCCCCTTTACTTTTTATTTCTGTAGCTTTGATCCCTTCCCTTATGTATAGAGCTACTCCACCTCCTCTTTTCCCCTCCTTGTCCTTTCTGTAGACTGTGTACCCCTGTATGTTGACATCCCAGTCATGGTTCCCCGTGTACCATGTTTCTGTGACTGCCACAATAGCCAATTTTTCATCTTCCATCAAGGCTACTAGCTCAGGAAGCTTGTTTCCCAGACTACGAGCATTGGTACTCATTGCCCTCCAGTTAATGTTGGCTTTATCCTTTTTCCCCCATGCCTGCTCTATTGCCCTTGTCTATTTTTCCATTTACCCCTGTCCTGCCCTCTGTTGAGCACTGTACCTCAGTGTTTACCTTACTACCCATCATGTTCTGTAGGGGAAGGCTTGAAATTTCCTGCCTCTTATTAGCACCTCCCACCATGGCTAGTTTAAAAGCTTGCCAAGCTGATCTACTGAAGCCTGGAGTAGATGACTGTGCTCATCAAAGAGGTCATCTGCCAGTCTGGCATGCTGTCCCTCATGGTGTTCCTGGCCCTGCTGGCTAGCACCCCTTGACAATGGGTGCTGCACACCAGAGCCATGCCGGGGCATGTTCACATGCGGTACACTGCCACCGCCCCCTGACACTGTACCCCCGTTGCCATTGGCCAACTGCTGGCACTGCTCCTCTGGCTGCCAATCACCAGGGATCACCAGCGCTGCTGCACTGGCCGCAACAGCCCCACCACCCTGGATGCACACAAGTGCTGCCACACTGGGGCATACAGGCACAGGTTGGGACTGTGTTTAAAGCAGGCCACCATGGTGGCACCACCCACGGCAATGCGGTTGCCTGCTGTGGGGCCATCCTGTGTCCCACACGTATCACTGTCTGGGATGTGTGGTCCATCATCATCGGTGCTGGATCCGGCACCAATCTGTGTCCCAGCATGTTGGAGACCGTGGGCGCTGTCACACTGGGACACAGGCAGGGCCTCATCCGCACCCACACCACTCTCATCAGTCTGGACACACATGCAGGTATGCACTTGTCCAGTCCCTCGGACACCTGTGGAGGTGGATGGGTGATCCTCCATGTCCAGGGCATCCCCCTCAGTGGACACACCCACCACTGCTGACCCATGTAGATGCTCAGGAGCTGTAAGGGAACACATTAGCGTTGGTGGCTGCACCCTGCCCTGTGGCATTCCCTCCACCACCCACACAGTGACAGCACAGGACTTACCATGCAGTGATGGGCTGCCACCCATCTGGAAGCCACCACCAGGAACACCCTCGATGGCACAACGCTGCATGCTGCTGGCCACCCACTCCTCCTGTGGTGTCAGGTGTGGTACATGTGGCTGGCCCCCACTGGTGGAGGCACGTGCAGCCCTGATGGCAGCCACCTTGTCTTTGATCTGCCTCCTGTCCATGCCAACCTTCTTCTTACACTCCTGCACAGACCGCTGGTGGCTGCCATGCTGGTACACGGCACGCACCACCTCACCCCATGCCGCAGCATGGTCTTGTGGCATTCCCCGCTGTCCACTGAGCAGTGGTTCCCTGTCAAGATATGCCTCAAACAGGGCATCTGATTCAGCCCTGGTGAAGTTGGGCCTCCTCCTTCTCCCCCGTCCCTGTTACTCCTCTTCCTCACGTTCAGTCATGCTCGAGCCTGTGGGAATGACAGGTGTCACTTTGGACTGTGCAGTCCCATTTAGCCCTCACAAACCACAGTCCCACATCCCAACAGAATGCAACCCACCACAATGGACTGCAATCCCAACCATGTCCTCTGCAGCCCCATGTCGCATTTATATAACACAACGCATGCAAATGAGGTGGGGAGCAACTGTAAGTGGGTGCTAATGCAGTGGTTGTGCCGTGGAATTGCTATTGAGCTGATTTGCATATGCTGGCTGAATACTGCGCTGTTGCGCCTTACGCAATGATGGTGAATGTGCTCAGGCTATGGCGCAGGACTGTCACGTGTGCAATCGGCACCGCACGGTGCATGCCTGGGGTGCTGATACCAATGCGTGCGGCGCTGCTGACGTGCTGTGTACGGGAGGCAGTGCAGGGCACATCCACCACTGTGCCTGTGGCGCTAGTGCACTGTTCACCTGTGTAGCACTCGTGCCTTGGTGCGCCGCAGGTGCCATGGAGCCACAGCACGGTAGGCCACTGCAGGGCGTCACACACAGGCACCCTACCGTGGTACACACACGGCATCCCATGCGTGGACAGACCCTTGACCCTGCGGTCGACCTTTGCCCCTAGGTGCCATGCATGGGCATGGGTACACCCCTATCGCACAGTTCGGTGACAGCGCAATAGGGACTGGCAGTGCAGTACCACGCTGCCTCCACACGTGGGGCACATGTGCTACAGAGTGCCATTTTGATTGCGATACCAACAGCAGGATGCCTCGTAGGAGAGTGCAGATCTGGAGTGCAATTGAGTTGGCCAACTTGGTGGCCCTAGTTGAGCCACATGCTAGTGCCCTATTTGGGCAGGATCCCCAAAACAGGCCATGGACTGCTGTGTGGCAGGAGGTGTCTGACGGCCTGGAGGAGGCGACTGGGATTGGCCGGACAGCAGAGCAGTGTCACCACCGGTATGGCAACCTACAGCGGTGGGACTCTGACCGACTGTCGTGTCTGCAGGCACGCTCCCGGCGAGGCACCATGCCATGGCCAGGTAGATGCTCCATCCAAACACTGGTAGTGTCTGTCTGTCCGGGTATAGTGGTGTGCATAGGTCCACCCTGCAGGGAGGTGGGGGCTGTCTAGTGGGGGTGGTGGTGGTGGTGCGTCATGGCTGGGCTGTGCAGGCATGCACACACTGGGGGGGCTTTGCTACTGGCTTGTACTGATATTTCCCTCTCCATGTTTGCACCCTAGGCCCAGAGGAGTGCCATAGGGCACGGCTGGCCTGAGAACAGGAGGAGCAGGCCCGAGTGGGTGCGCTTCCGATGCAGCTGGGACACATTGGAGGGGCCATGGGCCAGCAGCACCTTGCTGGCCTGGATGCAGGTGAGTGCCATGTTTCCCCTTACATCTGTACATGCTGGGTTGCAGGGGTGGTGGCAGGGCATGGCCACCTGCACTTGGCCCCACTGCCATGCATGCCACATGGTGCACTCAGCACTGTCCTGTGGCACTGCATGAGTGGGTGGGCATCGCAGGTGGGCTGTGCGTGCACTGGGTACATGGCTGTGTCACTGCCTTCACACCACATAGCCATGTCACTGTACGGCCATGGTGCTGTTGTGCGGGACATGGGCGGTGGATGTGTGCAGCGTTCCACATGGCTGTGGGTGCCTGGGTAGATGGGTCATGTGGGCGCAGACACTGTGGGTGGTTGCATGCCATCACAGGGGCGTGGCCCACAGCTGTATGCCATGCACATTGGATGGGCTGCAGGGGTCTGGCCAGCCACGCGTAATGACTTGGCTCCCTTATCCTAGGTGGACAATGCTGGACTGCCCTAGAACGGAGTGTTCAGGAGCTTCTGCAGCTGGCAAGGGTCACCCTGGAACTGCTCCAATGGATGGAACGGGGTGAAGGACTGCGGCACAGGAGGAGACACAGAGATCGTAGTGGGGAGAGGGGTCAACGTTAGGCCCACTATGCCCCTGTTGTACATTCCCCCTGGACTTACCCTCACACCCCTTCATCCCACTTCCTGTTGTACACCCTTGCCCCATGCCCACCCCCATCTGGTATGTGGCCCCCCCACATTGTAAATAGTTTGTTTTGCTGTTTTTTTTTGTACTGTTCACTACTTGATTACAGACATATTTGGTGCTTGGCTGCAGTGGTGTGCATGACATCGGTGCTGGTGCAGGCCTGGGCGTGTGTGTGTGTCCAGCAAGGACCCACCTATGGTGTGGGTGGGGGACTCAGTCCCTGTCTATGGTATGTGTGTTGTTCCATGTGCACTGGATGCCTGTGTTCAGTGGTTCTTGGTGCATGCACTGTGTCCCTGGTGCCCCTGTCAGCATGTCCATGGCCCATGCAGCTGGCCCCCTTGCATGTCTGTGGTATGCACAGTCTGCTGGCATGTCATTGGCGGCCGTCCATGCTGGCCACCCTCTTCCAATAGCGCAATGGTGGCTTGTCTCCTGTCACAGGTATGGTGCACATCTGCCTCAGGTGGCACTGTGGGCTATGCTGTTGTTTTCCCCCCTCCATGCTGTCGATGGTGTCTGTTGTGGGGTCTGTGTTCTGATGTATGTCACTTGTGCTCGGGCTGCATGCTGGTGGTGGACGGCTTCATGGTGCATGTGCAGGATGACTGGTACACCTGTGCCATGGTGGGGTGCAGGCTGTGGGTACACAGCATCAGTGGTCGCACGTCAGCAGCATATGTTGCCCCACTATTGTGTCCCTGTGTTGAGGTGCCCTTGGGTCAAGGTGGGTGTTTGTCCATGCCCTGTGTCACATCCTGAGTGGCGCATGCCTCCATGCACCACTGTGGGCATCTGTGCTGGCTGTTGAGGCCAGTGCTAGGACAGGGTGTGTGCTTGGGTGGGTGTGTGGGGTGCTGTCCTGCTGGTGGTGGGGTCCAGGGCAGGCCTTGTCGCATGCGGGGTCCCTCAGGTACCGATGCAGGGTTGACCTCTCTGCTGTGCCATGGGGGGGCTGTGCAGGGTGGCACTGTGTCTGCAGTTGTTGCATCAGTGGGGCTGGCATGCATGACTCCATGGTGCACAGGGTTGCATTGTCACAGTGGGGGTGGTGGCATGCATTCGGTGCCATGCACTGTTGGGCACTGCTCCTGGGCCAGGTGTCTGGGGATCGCTGTACAGGGTGTGCTCTGCATTGGTTGGATGGGGTGGCACTGGGTGGCCGGCCCTCCTTGTGTTGTGGTCACTGCTTGCCAGGGGGTGTGCTGGAGCACCGTGCCCTGGCCGTAGATTCAGTGCTGGTGTTCATGGGCTGGTGGTCCATCCAGCTCACCACAGGTTGTGCAGTTCATGGGGTGTGGGGGTGCTGTCTGACCTGCTGTGTGCTCCTCTACCCATGGCTTCTATGGGTGGTGCACCTCTGCACCCTGTCCCTGTCCATGCGCATCCCTGGTTGTGCTACTGCACTACTACCCTGCTCCACTGCGCATCCCTGATTGTGCTACTGTGCATCAGCCCTGCTCCACTGTGCATCCCTGGTTGCACCATGGTGCAATTGGTGCGGTATTCAGTTGTGTTGTGCAAGTGCACCTTGGCCTGCTCTGTGTTTGAATATCGTGCGTGTTGCACAGGGGTGCACTGCACTTGCATCTGCTCCTGCTATTGCGCTACTTTGTGATGCAGTCTGAATATCCGGGCCCTGGTGTCAAAGAGAAGCCTAGAGTGTTCACATGAAGGCTGTTGCATACACTAACTGAATCAAAGTATAGTACATTGAGAAAGAGCATATTTAAGCAACAAGGCATGACAGTGTGTGTGTTATCATGTAATAATGTCACTCCTGGAGTGGGTTGAAGCACGAGGCAAAGCCGAGTATTTATTTATTTGCATGTATTTATTTGATCCACTGGATCAGTAATATTTGCACAAACTATGCCCAGTTCAGATTTTACAGCACTGGTCCTGGTCTGGTGATCTGGGTTTTACCCATACCACACTGCATATGGCTTAGTGATATACTATACAGATGGCTGCAGAGTGTAACCCATTGCAGGTCAAAGTTTCAGAAAACCATTATGCTGCAAATATCAAGACTCACTCCCTCCCTCACCCTCCCCCATCACAATTAATCCTCTACCAAAGTCATGTTTAAATACTGGTGCCTCTACATCCACACCACTAAACTTTTAATGCCAACATGCTTCTTCTGCTGCTGTGAGTTAAACTCTATTTAAAAACATTTTGTTGAGAAATTTTTGTTTTAGTATATCCATGGTCAGGAAAAATGAATTTGTAAAAGAAACCAAAATCCCCATTTATCAGTCCATTGAATCACAATACAGCATGTTATGGATTTTTCAGATTCTATGTGTAACCTAGAGTAAGTCAAACAGAAATTAGACACAAATGCCTACCTATTTGCAAGTGAAGCAAATGTGGTTATTATCATTCAGTTGTAAACACCTATAGTCATAGCCAGGATTCACATTGCTAGATTCTGGGTAAGTATGACAAGTTTTCTAAATACTGGTATCTTATCCAGCTGTGTTCTGCTTGGTGTGGGTGTGTGTGTGTGTGTGTGTGTGTGTGTGTGTGTTTAAACATGTAACTTTCTATAGTTCTGTATATTGCATAGCACTGTGAATCCTGGCTGCAGTGTTTTTCAAGACACTGTAACAAGACACTGGCCTGCTGTAGGGGCTATTAGACATCAAACCAAAGGGTACACTGTGAAGACTAACTTGGAGGAGATGCAATAAGACATACTTGAATGACAGCCCCCAGACGTCATAAAGCACCCAGGAAAAAGTAGAAAAACTCCTCTAGCAGCCTAGGCAGAAACAAAACACTGGATTGAAGTGAGAACTGAGAACTCAAAACAGCTGCTAAATAGCTCTAATTCATTATTTGTGTTTTTGATGTTAAAACACTCCTGCTAGCTAGACCTGATGCACAGAGAAAACAAAAATAGTGAATTAGGGCTATTTAGTAGCTGTTGTCTTACAGAAACCCCAGTTAGCTTACTTTCAGGTATCTGCTAAACTAACTGTTGACATGTGTGCTCCCTGGATACATAGGAACATAGAAACATAGAAACATAGACTTTGATGGCAGAAAAGGACCACTAGGTCCATCTAGTCTGCCCATTTCCCTACCTACAGGATAGGCCGCAGATCCTAGTTAACCAACAGCCTATTTCTTCCTACCCCCCACAAGAATTGCCTTATGTCTGTCCCATGCATTCTTGAATTCTCCCACAGTTTTAGACCCCACAACCTCCTCAGGAAGGCTGTTCCATGCATCCACTACCCTCTGTGAAATAATACTTCCTCACATTGCCCTGAACCGCCCTCCTTCTATCTTTAAATTGTGTCCCTTGT
Organism: Neoceratodus forsteri; assembly: GCA_016271365.2. Classification (NCBI taxonomy): domain Eukaryota; kingdom Metazoa; phylum Chordata; order Ceratodontiformes; family Ceratodontidae; genus Neoceratodus; species Neoceratodus forsteri. The sequence continues at coordinate 1,843,760,475 of CM057449.1, forward strand.
TCTTGAAAGTCTCTTTTCCTGAAAGATGCTACCATCTTGGACTTTGTTGATTCCACTGAGGTACTTAAAAGTTTGATCAAGTCCCCCTCTCCCTTCTTTCCTCAAGGGTATACATATTAAGCTCCTTTAGTCTCTTCTCATCTGACTATCTTGCAGACCCTGCACCATTTGAGTTGCCCTCTGGACTGCCTCTATCCTCTCTATGTCCTTGCAGAGATGGGGTCTCCAGAACTGGACACAGTACTCCAGATGGGGTCTCACCAACTGTCTGTACAGGGGATAACAACTTCCTGTTTTCTGCAGAAGATGCTCTCCCTATACATCCCAGTATACCCCTCAGCCTCCCTACTGCCTTCTCACATTGCTTGCTAACCTTAAGGTCATCTGATATGATTACCCCAGGTCCCTTCCTTTTTGTTGTTGTTACTACCTCCCCCCCATTGTGTATTCTTCCCCTGGGTTCTTGTTTCCCAGGTGCATTATTTTGCACTTCTTTGCATTGAATCCTAGCTGCCATACTTCTGACCATTCCTCCAACCTTGCCAAGTCCCTTTTCATCCTTTCCATGCCTCCTTGCATATCAACCCTGTTGCAGATCTTTGTGTCATCTGCAAAAGGCATACTTTTCCTTCCAGTCCCTCTGCAATGTCACTGATGAAGACATTAAAGGACTGGACCAATACTGAACCCTGCGGTACCCACTAGTAACCCCCTTTCTTCAGAGTGGACTCCATTTACAATTACCTTCTGTGTCCTGTTGTCCAGCCAATGTTTTACCAGGCTACCACCCTAGGTCCCACTCCCAGGCTGGTTAATTTGACTATTAATCTTTTGTGTGGGACTGTGTCAAATGCCTTGCTAAAGTCTAGGTAGGCCATGTCCACAGCCCCTCCCTGGTCTACTACTTTGGTCACTGAGTCAAAGAAATCTATTAGATTCGTCTGACATGACCTTCCCACTGTGAACCCATGCTGCCTTGGGTCCTGTGCTCCACTGGCATCTAGGTACTCAACTATTCTTTCCTTCAGAAGTGACTCCATCACTTTCCCTACCACAGAGGTCAGACTGACAGGTCTGTAGTTTCCTGCCTCTGTCTTGGTCCCACTTTTGTGAAGGGGAATCACATCTGCCTTCCTCCAGTCCTCGGGTACCACACCATCCTCCCATGATTTATTAAAAAGAGTAGCCAGTGGTTTCACTAGTTCCTCCTTAATTCTTTTAGAATTCTGGGTGAATTCCATCAGGACCCATTGCTTTGTCCACCTTCAATTTTAGGAGTTCTTGCAGAACCCTTTCTTCTGTGAAAGGACTGGGATCGACCCCCCTATCAAGAGTGCTTCTGTTAATTGGATTAGGCACTTCCCCCTCCTCTTTTGTGAATACTGAGCAGAAATATTCGTTCAGTATTCCTGCTTTTTCACTTTCCCCTCTGCCCACCCACCGTTCATTCTATTCAGCCTCACTATCCCTCCCTTTGTCTTTCTAAGCTCGCTGATATACCTATAAAAGGTTTTATCCCCCTTCTTAACTGAGTTGGCTATCTTTTCCTCAGTTTGGGCCTTTGCTATTCTGACTTTCCTCCCTGCTTCCTTCTGCCTTAACTGGTACAGCTCTCTGTCCTGCTCCTTCTGTGTTTCCTTATACTTCCGGAATGCTATCTTTTTCTTCCTGACCTTCACAGCCACCTCTTTTTAGAACCATAGTGGCTTTTCTTTCATTTTGATTTGTTTATTTGCTTCACACAAGGCTTGTTGCCTCTGTGATGGCAGTTTTGATAATTCCCCATTGTTGCTCCACCTCCTTCTAGCCTGTTTGCAGTGCTTTTCTGAGGCACTCTCCCATCTTGCCAAAGTCAGCCCTCCTAAGTCCAGTACCCTCACTTTTGCATGACTTGACTCTGTAGCTGAGTTTAACGTGAACCACACTGTTTGATGGTCACTTGTCCCCAGATGGCAACCCACTTCTAGATCTGAGATCCTCTCACTGCCCCCATTTGAAGTACAAGGTCTAAGATTGCTCCCTCATGAGTGGGTTCCAAAACTAGCTTCTAATGCCTGCCACCTGTAGGGCATCAAGAATGGCCCTGCTCTTGGATGTGGCTGCAGCAAATGTGCTCAGTTAACATCTGGCATATTCAGGTCTCCATCAACAGTGTCTCTCCCTTTCTCTGCCATTCTAAGAATGCCTTTATCATATCCTTGTCCATTCCTTCCCCCTGACATGGGGGTCTGTACACAACCCCTGTGTGGATTGTGGTGCCCTTTCCAGTCTCTAAGGTGACCCACAGTGCCTCCTCTCCTCCCTGTTTACTCTTTTGTTCAGTTGCTTTTATCCCTTCCTTTACATAGAGAGCTACTCCTCCCCTTTTCTCCCCTGCCTGTCTCTCCTGTAGGTTATGTACCCTGGTATGTTAGCATCCCAGTCATGGTTCTCTGTGTACCATGTTTCTGTGACTGCTATGACATCCAGGCATCCCTCTTCCATTAAGGCCATCAGCTCAGGGAGCTTGTTGCCCAGACTACGGGTATTGGTACTCATTACCCTCCATTTCCTGATGGCCTTACTCCCTTTTGCCCCATCCCTGTCCTTCTTGCCTTTGTCACTTTCTCCATTTACCCTTGCCCTTCTCCCTATCGACACCTCTATGTTGGTGTTTGCTGCATTTACTACCTTGATTATTTGGGGGGGCTAGAATTTTCCTGCTCCTTTCCAGTGCCTCCCCCCTTGGCTAGTTTAAAAGCTTGCCAATGAAGCATTTAAACCTATCACCTAAGATCCTGGTTCCCCTCCCAGACAGATGCAGCCCATCATGCCAGTATAGGCTTGCATCACTTCAGGTGGACCCCCAGTCCCCAATGAAGCCAAATCCCTGAGCTCCACACCAGTTTTTCAACCACTGATTGAATCCCATGGTGCGGAACACCCTAGCCTCTCCTATGCCATAGATGGGTAGCACCTCCGAGAAGGTTACCGTGCGTGCTACTTGACTAAGGCCCCTTCCCTATTCCACAAACTCTTCCTGCACTTCTCTAATCCCTTTCTTAGCCAGGTCATTTGTCCCTAGGTGAACAATGACATCCAGCTCCCTCCTCTGTGCAGCTGCTCTGGCAATCCTGAGGATTCGCTACCTGTCCCTCCAAGCCATGGCACCAGGCAGGCACCTTACCTCCCTCTCCCCTTCCTCTCCCAGTTCTACCTTCCTAACAATGGAGTCCCCCACCAGGAGTTGTTTCCTTCCCCTGCAGGGTCCCCTGCCACCCTCCTGTGGGTCTCCTTTGTGGAGGTTCCCAGCATCCTCCTTGGTCTCCACTGTGGGTGCCTCCATAGAGGAACCACACTTTGCCAGAATGGCATAGGAATTGTGGAGAGGTACAACTGGAGGATGTGCCTCTGTCCACCACCCTCACCTCTCTGAGCCCACTGTGGTCCAACCACTCCTCTTTCTTGGCAACCTCTGAGGCAATGGCAGTGGCACTGGTGGTCCCTGGATGGAAGAGGAGGTCCCACAAATCCTGGCCAACTCAGCCTGGAGATGAGCAACCTCCTCCCTCAGCTCAGAGAGGTGCCTGCAGATGGGACAACACCGCATCCTCCAGAACATCTCCCAGAAGACTGCTGCTCCACAGCCACTGCACTGCACCACTCCAATCATTTCTTATTTCTGGCCCCTTAACTGTTTGCAATCCTTACTCTTTCCTCTGTTTTTTTTTTCTCTCTCCTTACTTTCTGCCTGTGTGCCCTTTAAGCTCCTGATTGTCCAGTTCTGAGACAAGAATATCCTATATTTCTCAGTAGACCACTTCCTTGCTCAGAGGCAGACCTCCAGCAGCTAGAGGGGGCCGGAGAGCTGCTCTTGCCCTTCTAGGATGGTGGGTCCCTGGTGGTTCTGTGATCACTCACTTCCTGCCCCTAAACAGGAAGTTCCTTTTGTCAGTCAAATCCTGCGCCTATAAAAATACAACTAGCTTTGAGTGGGAGAGTGGAGGGGAGGGAAGGAGGGCAATATAGTCCCGGGCAGAGAAGTTCAGTCACACCGCAGTCCTTTCTCCTGGTGTCTTCTGCCAAGCTATTAGCAGAATATTTCTAAGGCAGTCTTTAAATGTAGCTTCCTTCTAGCTAAGCCACTCCCCCTACTTACCAGATCTTTCTACAAGTAATTTAAACCTCACAGCAGTTAAGTCCTTTCAGTCACCTAAGATTTACACCTAGATAACTCTTCAGATACCCATTCAGTTCAGTTAACCCAAAACACACTTTTTTTTTTTGTATGTTAGTTTTTTTACCCTAAATTAAAGGTCCAAGTACAAAAGTTCTTCTACTTAGGTCCCAGCAGAGAAGTTCAGTCACACAGCAGTCCTTTCTCCTAGTGTCTTCTGCCAAGCTAGAACAGTTACAAGGCTCTGCTGTTGCTAAACTAATTTTAAAGCAGTACACATGCTAAATCTAAGGGCACGGCTACATCATTGTCACATGAGACGGGGGGCATCGTAGGAGAAAGAAAGCCAATAAAACTATTTGTTATGGAGATACCCAGGGGTCATAAAACTACCATACAGCTAGCAAGCTAATTTAGGAAAAGCTCCTAATAGCAGACAAAGGGAAGGACACACTAGGATTTAACATATATATCAAAACATCTTTATTTAAAAACATTTTGTTGAGAAATTTTTGTTTTAGTACATCCATGGTCAGGAAAAATGAATTTAATCCCAAAAGCTGAACTTTGTTTTTAGTATATAAATGTTTAGGAAATACCTGAAAGCTATATATTTTCCTTAGTTTTCAGACACTTCTTAGTCTTTCCTTTTGAGACCCCAGGTGACTCTGATAATCATTTGTTACAAGGGTTTTTGTGTCAGTTTGAAGGCATTTTAAATGTCTTCTGTTCTAGTCCTTAACAAAATGCAGGGACTCCAGACTTGTTGTTCTGTCCCTTGGTCCACAACCCAAAAATGTGAGTCTTCTTTCAGGATGATAGATCCACCTCATGCCCCTTCCACATGAATGAAAAAAAAGGTGGGATGGACCTTTTGGAGCTTCTTGGGTGGAGGTGGTGTGCACCTTACTTCCCCCAAAAAACAATGCTACCTCCCACTACTCAGGTTCCAGTTCTTGTACCACCCATTTAAGAAAGAAAATAGTACCCTACAACCATTGACTAACATGAAAGCGTATTTATTTGAGGGCAGAAACATTTATTGGAGGAGGGTAAGGCGGAGGAGACTATTTACACCTTCAGTCAGTTCCACGGACAGAAAACATAACATCACTCCTTTTGTACATGCAATACTCCTGTAGGCTCCGCCCACAGTCATAAAAAAAACACATTTTATGATTGTTCACATTCTATAGAGACTGCTGATGCAGCTAGTAGTTTGATTCAGATCTCTTTTTTCTTTTAGAAAGTAAAAACGGAGTGCCCACCATACTGGTGTTACCACACCAAAACATGTTTGTTTACATTTCTTGACCAACTCCAATTGCATCTTTCCTGGACTCAGGAACACCCCCAACACAGTTTAGCCACTCATTATGCAATGGGACAGAGGAAACTGTTGTATCATGACAGGCTGCACTGTTTGAGGATGCTTCTAATGTTTAGGAAGTATGCAATAGGAGTAGTTCAATGATCTGAAGTAAAACAAGGCTGGGTACAGCTATACATTACCATGCATATCAGTTCTAATAAGCAAAGAGGCAGATGAAACAACCAGCAACATCAATGAATTTTAGAGAAGGTAAGCAATCATAAAATGTGGGGTTTTACTTAAAAATAATACAGTATGATACAAACAAGATTGACAGTGTTCCTTTAAAGACTGCTTCTATGGAAAAGCAACTTGACAAACAGAAGAAAAGAGCGGGCGTGCAAACTGCGCAACACACGCTTGTAACACAGTCATTTTATGGAGTATTGTCACCAAATTTTCAACACAGGCATTTTAGGACCTCTGCTCATGAACAGTGTCACTGTCATTTTCGTAATGTGTCCCAAACACTGATGTCTCACAGCAAACGCGCTATTCTGCGCCGAAAGTACGAAAACACATTTCAGCAAGGATGTGAAAAATTACAGCTATGCAGTTCACAAGAAGGTGTAGTAAAATGCCAATGTTGAGAATGTGACATGAAAATATTGTGAATGCGCTAACTTACAAGCGTGCATTGCGCAGTTGCTACGCGTGCTCGTAAAACAGTAATTTTATGGAGTATTGTCACCAAATTTTCAACGAAGGCATTTTAGGACCTCTGCCCATGAACAGTTCACTGTCATTTTCATAATGTGTCCTGAACACTGATTTCGCACAGCGACCGTGCTATTCTGCCCCGGAAGTGCAAAAACACTTTTTGGGCAGAATGTGAAAAATGACAGCTGTACGGTTCACAAGAAGGTGTGGTAAAATGCCAATATTGAGAATCTGGCATGAAAATATTGTGAATTCACTAACTTATGAGCGTGCGTTGCGCAGTTGCTGTGTGCGCTCGTACAACAGTCATGTTTTGGATTTTTCCCACCAAATTTGCAACATAGGGTTTTTGAGAGCCCCCCTCATGAACAGTGGCACTGTCATTTCCTTATGCAGTGCTGAAAGGTAATTCCGTGCGGTGACTGTGAAATCACCTTTCAGGACTGAATAACGCCATGACAGTGCAAGAATTCATGAGAAGGGGTCCCAAAAACTCCATGTTGAAAATTTTGGGCCAAAATTCGCAAAAATGCCAGAGATATGCACTAAAGTTGAAAAAACCCTATCTAGCTCATTATACAGCTTACCGGCATTTCCTTAGTTCGCAGTCGGCTTTGAAGAGTGCAGACGTGTGCCCAGTCCACCGATGATCTTTGTGCCGAGCTCCGGAGGTAAGTATGGGGCGAGGGGGGTGTGGGGAGGCAGGGTGCACAGTGGGTGGGTGCAGGTGGGGGGGGGCACAGAGACTACGAGGGACCGTTTTCCTTTTACAGGGTGAAAAACAAACAAAAAAAGAAAACATTGCGGACAGTTTTTTCCCAGGAATTTGGCAGCTGGGGTGGGCTCCCAGCGTGCCACCTAACTGTTGGGGGTGTCTGTAGCTGATGGGGTTGGGCACCTGACCGGCAAACAACACGGGGGCGAATTTATGCCGATGGGGATTGGGCACCCGCGTCACACACAAGAAGAGGCGCCAGAGCCATGGGGAATTGGGCACCCGGCATTAAACAATTGGGGGAGTTATTTCTGCCAATAGGGACTGGGCTCCCCCGTCAGCACACAAGGAAAGGGGGATGGGGTAAGAGCCGAGGAGGATTGGGCACCCCCTTGGCATTAAACAATTGGGGGTGCTTTATGCCAATGAGGAGTGGGCTCCCCCGTCGGCACAGTCACAGGGGACAGGGGCAGGGGCAGCTGACAGGGGGATTAGGCACCCCCGAAGTCAGCAGTTCTACCGCTGTGTCCTGCTATGTACATAATGGTGGCAAGCACGGCAAGAAAAGGACCGCTGTGTCTGACGAGCTTTGCTTGGATTGCAGTGGACCTTTTCTTAGATGTGCTTGCCCCATTATGTACGCATGGTGTGGCGCCAGCATGCAGGCTGATTGGGGAATGCAGGACGCACCTACTGGTGCGTGCCCTGCATTCGCCCAACAGCGACTGCGCCTCTAAAGCTACACTGTCCCACCATGTTGGCTGTGCAAGCGTGCCAACATAAAAAAAAAAAAAAATGATACATTTTTTAAAAATCTCATTGTTCTAAACTGCTTTTTAAAAAACAGCACAGGACCATATAATGAGAACAGAATTCCATCAAAGGAAAGGTATGTCAAGGTCAAATGTCACAGAAGAGATAACTTCTTCCCTGAGAGCAGCCATAAAACATACTGAAGCTACATTTGTGCGTCTGTGCATCCATTAGTAAATGTCTATGATTTTAAACCACAAGATGAAATAAGCTGAAAACATACATAGTATATAATGTTAAAAGTCTTCTAAATAAGAAAATATCTTTGTGTTAGGCAAAAAAGTGGGTTTAAAGACAACCTGTTCTAGTGTAAATTAAGCATTAACCAGCTATTTCCCACATTTATACAGTCTAAGTACTGAGATTCTCTGTCTTTTAGCTTGTTTTTTGGTTTTATTGGGTTCACCACAACATAACCCAGATAGACCATCTTAGGGTAGCTGGTTCATGCCACTGGCGTGTCATATAGACGAGGCACACTGATGAGTCCTGCTAAGATGAAACATGTGTCTGTCTTCTGTTGACACCCTTTGCAGGCTGTGTGAGAGGCCTTTCGGCACCATGCATTTCTGCTTAAAGTTGAACCAGCATAATATCCTGTGGTGATCTGCATATACAGCCCATGATGCTTTGCATTGTGGGGGTATGTGTGATTTTGCATTTCCTATTCAGATATGTATGTCTCAAAACCAGTGTATGCAAAGTCAATATTATTCATGCATATTCAAACTTGCACTGTCTAGACATGCTCTATCTGCAACTCTGTAACAAGTGACTAGTGTTTCTGCACATTCAACACCCAAACCTAACACAGATCCCCTTGTAATTGAGATGCTGTTATCCTAATACGTCCATGTATCAACATGTGTCTGTATAAACCTAATATTCTGTACTATTAAATAACAGTTGTATCAATCCAAATCAAAAACTGAGGGAATCAACACTCTGCCACCACGCACCCCCCAACCCCTGAGTATTAATGTATTATTAGAAACCAAACCTAAAAAAGATTCCCTAGTAATTGAGATCCTGTATCCTAATATGTTCATTGTTATATAGTGTGTCAGTATATAATCAAGCTGCTGTTCATACAGTAACAGCCCTAGAAATCTGAAACAAAAGCTAAGGAATCAACCCCGGAACACCAATGTGTTGGTAACTAGTCAGATGGAATCATATATCTGTAAAGATATCAAATCATCTTTTTTTCTGGATCCAAAGTAGGAGCAGAACAAAAAAATAAATGGCTATGTCGGAGCATATTGGTCAAGCCCTGCAACATTTAAATTCATGGACAGCAAAGGTAGACTGCCAGATGAAGGAACTTTGCTCTTGGCTAGCTCTTATAAAGAAAATCTGAAAAAAAAAAAATTAAAAATGCTCAGGACTTACAAAAAGAGCAGATAAGGCCAATCAGAGCATACAAACATTGGATGCTTAATCTACTATAGAGCTCTGAGTGAGTACAGATCTGAAAAATGGAGGACCTTGAAAACCAGCAGCATTACAGAAAATGCAGTCTGGTTAGAATGCCAAGGTCACACAGATACCTCAATGGTTCATGAGCATCAACATCTGTTGTGCTCAGGACCTGGGTAGCCTGCCAGGGAGGGACCCCTGGCACCAGGGACAGATCCTGGGAACCTGGAATCTAGGAGCAATTTCTGAGATTGTCACCTATGGATAAGGAGTAGGGAACCACCAAGAGGGTGTGGGAATGGGAGACCACCCAATTCCTGGTTGGTCTATGGTGAATTCCCCCAAAGGCATCAAGTGAGATCCCGATCAGGCGTGATCCCAGAGACAAGCCTGAACAGCAACAACACACCTGAAAAAAGCAGGCAAGGCTGCAGCCAATCCAGAACTGGTCAGAAAGGGAAGGAGATTCATCTCTGAGGCATGTGGAGGGATGAAAGGTGTCAATTCCCTCAGCAGTGGCACTCTTAGCCTGATCCGCTCTAGCAGACATAGTGGGCCCATCCACATAGTAAGAGAATGCATGTGGGGAATGGCCAGAGTGTGCTAACAATTCAACATTGGGATGAAATGGGAAGCACTGAGGATGAGACAGTGTTAACATGCATCCCAGCAAGCCAGTAACAGGCTGGTAGTGGAGTGGGGATGCAGCCTGGGACTGCAAGAGAAATGATAGCTTTATTTATTTATTTATTTATTGAGAAATTCAGAAAGACCTTTGAGTCAAAGACTCATTTACAAAGGTTCCACATCGGACATAAAAAGTGGAGGGACAACATATTTACAGATTACAGTACATTTGAACAGGCATGGGATTACATAGGTGTTCAGTAAGGGGCTATCAGACAAGGCTAACAGCAGTTTCAGTACTTTAGTACAGCAATATATTTGCAGATGGATCTGTAGTAGGCTGATGGTCATTTAGTAACATCAGTGCATTTAGGAAGAGGGCCCAACCAGTCAGTTTAATGAATATAAGTCATCATAGGTAAGCACTGACCAGGGTCTGGGGAGGGCAGGAGGAGATGTAGTCCAGGTAATTGAAGGGGAGGGCCAGAGAAGAGAATGAGAACAAAGAAAAGGGGGGGAGGTGTCAAGTGCAATCACAAGGATTGGAGGCTTGGAGGTGTTCCCTTAGCTGGGATTTAAAAGGGCCAAGCCTTATTTTGTTAGTTATATGGCTTGGGAGTGAGTTCGTCTAGAAAGGGGCCTTGTAATTGAATGATCTAGGTCTGGCAGTGGGGTACCCATAGCCACGGCTTGCCCGAGTTACGGGTGGCTCTGACTGCTGATGCTGGGTGAATAATTGAGGAGAGAGCGGAGGGGTGAGACCTAGCACAATCTTTTTGGCCATTAGGCAAGTGTGAAACCTGATCCTGTTGTCTAGGTTTAGCCAATTTGTGGTCCTGTAGAGGGAGCAGGTGTAGGTGGAATGATCACAGCCAAGGATGAGGTGGCAGGCATTGTTTAGTGCAAGTGCAGAGGTGGATGCAGCACTGTATATGAGAATACCGTAATCCAGAAGGGAGAGGACAGATAAATTGACGGTGAGCCAGAGGGCCTCTGGTGTGAGGCAATGTTTGCACCGATATAACGAGCCTATTCTAGAGTTAAGGGCAGTGGATAGGTGATGAATATGTTGATTATAGTTGAGAGCTGGGTCTAGCTTGATACCTTGGTATTTTAAGGTGTTCATTTGTTCGAGTGGGGTTTGATTGGCATTGAGAATTTGGGGGCAGAGGTTCTTAAGGGAGTTCTGTGGATGCGAGAAGATCATGACTTTTGTCGTCTTGCAGTTGATTATTAGTCGCTGGGTGGTGAACCACTTTTCAGCTTCACAGAAAGAGTGCTGGAGTGCTAGGTGGAGTTTAAGGGGTCAGGATTGGAGGTGTACAGGACAGCATCGTCCGTGTATAGGAGCAGATTGCCACAGCAGGCCGATGGGAGGGAGTTTAGATATAGACTAAATAGCAGAGGGCCAAGAATGGAGCCCTGTAGAATGCTGGAGTGGACTGAGAGGCTGGTGGACAGGGTGGTGCCAACCTTGACCTGTTTTGTTCTATCTGACAGATAGTCGGCGAACCAACTTAGGGCATCACTGGAAAACCCAATGGAGAAGAGTGTGTTAAGCAAGGGGGCATGGTTGACAGTATCAAACACCTTAGAGAGGTCCATGAAGATGGCCCCTGTGATGTAGTCTTGGTCCAAGGCACAGTGGACGTGTGAGGTGAATTCAAGGAGGGCTGTGGTGGTACTATGTCCCTTACAGAAGCCATGTTGCTGGTTACATAGTAGGTTATATTCCGTTAGGTGGTCAGTGAGTTGATCGGAGACAAAACGCTCCAATGCTTTAGATGGGGGGTGGGAGAATGGAGATAGGGCAGTAGTTGTCAGTGGAAGTGTGGTCCCCACACTTGTAGATGGGGGCAATGGAAGTCGATTTCCAGCGGGTGGGGAATTTCCCTTGACAGAGGGAGCGGTTGAGAATATGGGTGAGTGGGTTTAGGACTTCCAGGAGAGTGAGGCAGAGAAGTCTCAGGTCTAGGAAATCGCTACTATAGTGGGAGAGGCGTAGGGCTTTGACGAGGTAGGGTTTGGCTACTGCAGGGGTAATTAAGCATAGATGAAAGGGTGGAGCAAGGGGTGGTAGGAGGTGGGCCTGGCTGGAGGGGGGTCGAAGAAATTAGGGGGGGATATGATTGAGATCAGTGAAAGTGGAGTTAAGGGCCGAGGCTATACTGAAGGGATCAGAGGAAAGATTACCGTCTATTACCATCTGATCCGGGGATGGATTAGGGACTTTACCAGAGTTCCTTTATATTATTCCAAAATTTGTGCCCGGTGCCCAGGTGGAGGTTAAGGATGTTTTATAATAATCTGCTTTGGCAGTGCATAGGGTCAATGTGCACTTGTTACGGGCCTCCCTATACCGCTGCCTGTCAACTGGCCATTTGGTCTCATTTGCAAGATGCCAAAGGAAGTCACGAAGTCTAAGTAGATCCAGGAGGTGGTCAGTGAATCAAGGGGTGTGGTTACCTTTGGACATTCTTTTGATAAGGGGTGCAAATTTGTCACAGGCAGCATGGAAGGTGGTGATAAAAAGGTCAAGCTAACATGAGCAAAGAAACAGTACAGAAATCCAGAGATAGGATTTAAGGCCTGAATCTACACAAAGATACACTGCGATCCTTGAATCTGTGAAATGAGTGTAACTAAACTTTTACAGCTTGCTCACCCTTACAGGACAAGTGCTAGAAGCTTTTGTGTCCAAGATTTATTACTTCAAACACCAGAACGGGTCTCAGTGTGTCCAGAGAAACTCCAGGCCCGGGTGTGTGTGCACAGTGACTATATGGTAGTGCAATAGAACTCCCAGTGATCTTAAAGATTTCCCTTATGATGGGAGGTTCCCTGGACCATGTCTGCCCCTCTACCACTGACAAAGGGAGAGATGCTGGTAAAGAAGGGGTTACACTAACAATTTAAAAGCTACAGTTTTTTTTATTATGCTGCAGAGCACACACTCCTCCTTGGCCCAAACTCTAACTAACTTGAATGTTTCAGGTTTCAACACTCAGCCATTTTTGTGCTATCTGTGAGCAAAAAAAGTCTCAAAAACATATTTTTACATACAGTATTTTTAACCTGGTAGAACATTTAAACCACCTAACCGACCTATGCCAAATTTACAGGATCCAGCAACCCTGGTAGCAGTAACGTGCATGACAACTTTCATGTTATTCTGTCAAGGGACAGCCATGATATTGATGACACAAAAATAGGTTTAACACAGAAATGCCTTCTCAACCCAACAGTAGCTTTAGTGTTGCTACCACGCCACTATAAAACTAGGTGGGTGGATCTTAAAGAAAAAGTGATAATAGGGAAGTTAAGAAAACAAGCTGAAAAGCAAAATGGTATAGATGGGGAAGTGAGAGACATTAAGAAAGAACTAGGAGTGAAAGAGCTGATGACAAGTCATCATATAGTGTCTAAGTGGGTAAAGACAAAAGGCTGAAATATTAAAAATTTGTGTGGGGGGTAGAAAGCAGGAAAACGAAAAGAAATATGGATATGCATAAAGACAGAAATTTACAGGCAGATAAAGACGCGTGGTTCTTAAAGTCTGCCCATCACCACCTTAATCGTGACCAGTTTCTTGACCTCTCTACCCCTCCATCATTTTCACCATACCAATATGTATGTCTATCTCACCCTCTTGAAACTTATAACTGTTTTGACATTAACCATCACCTCAGGTAGGTGGCAAATGATGCCTGTGTAAGCCTGCTGACAAAAAGTAGCATTTAGACAAACTATTGACCAGCATTCCCAACGGGAGTGCACATAAGATTAATGTTTCAACATCATGAGAGTGTGATGTCTTCATTATAGATCAAGGGAGTACTCCCTCCCAATCAGAGCCCTCCTCACCTCTGCGCATGAGACACTCTTCTTCTGTGATGAGTATGTCACGCGCAGATGCCCTGATAATGGGCAGGTTCTGGGACGGTTTAAAAAAATAATCGATTATGGATCGAGCTCATTCAATAACATATTAATACTGCTGCTGAGACCACTCTTATGCTTGTAAGAGTGGTCTCACTTAGATTCTTAGGGCATCAGAATCGCTCACTTTCAGTTTGAGGTTCTCATACCCTAAGAATGTGCGTGAGACCACTCTTACAAGCATAAGAATGGTCTCCACGGTGGTATTAACATACATCAGAGTCACTTCTTGTCTGCATGGTTACATCATTTATCTCCACCTTTCTATAGCATATTATTTGCTGATTTTAACTGCACTCAGTACTTTTAAAAACAATTGTAAGTCATTCTAACAATTCATGACCCCACCTGGTATATGCAGAGGGGAATAGCCATCGCTACAGAACATCTCAGAGGTGGAAGTCATTTGAAATTGTTACAGAATGCAGTTTGCATGGTAATAGTTACAATAAATAGCCTCTCTAAGCCTTCTGCACCAGCACGTAACACTTTATAAAAGAACTGCAAGTTCATGTGCACCTGATTGCTGCTGCTGTATTTCCAGCTTGCTAGTTTGGTTTCTGATTGATTGTTTCCACCAGATTCATTCAGGGGAGACTATAGAAATTATATTTTAATGGAGCTCCTAATTTCACAAAATTTCTTGAATTTGCTTTTTGCTTATTGGGTAGTGGTGGTGGGCAGAGTGGGCTTAATCCGCTCCGCGAAGTGATTCACAGAGCAAAGGCAGATTCGCGGAGTGCTCCGCAATGTGAAGCGGAGTGCTTCGTATTATAATGAGGACCGCGAAGTGCATTGAACACAGCTGCTTCGCGTTATTCCGCCTCCACTGGTCACTTCTCTTTCAATTTTTAAGGCGAAGTACATTGGTGGCAGTTCACTTCACCTCACTTCACCTTGGTTTTGAGCTCTGAAGGAGGATTCTGCAGTGATTCATGGGAGTTCAGGTCACATGGGCTCTTATTGATCTGCACAGCCTCAGTTTGAGGTAGTATGAGTAGGAAGGAGTAGGAGACAGTGTGCTCTGATAGCTGTCTGTAGGAATCTTTTAAAAGCTGTTCAAAAAGCATTTTTGCTTTTTTCTGGGGGATCCAACTGTAGTTCATCGATTGTAGGAAACCCTCCTGTGCTCACATCATCGAGTGTTTTTATTTGTGTGTGGATTTTGAATGTAAATTTACAACATTGAGTGTGTGTAGTGAAAGACAGTGAAGTGTGCTGTGTGGAGGAGGGGCGTATCTGTGAGTAAGTAGATTTAAGTTGGAGAACTAGTGATTTTTTTGAGTTTTGGCAATATTTTTGTTATATAACTGTGTTACTGTACACATAGTAAAATTGTCAGTGACAGTACACATTTTCTTGCTGCTTGTTGTGTGAATGTGGTGCAGCATTTTGTAAGTTCAGGTTGTTTAAATTACAAATTTACATTACGTGGCACTGAGTACACTGAACATTTGCGTTTGCATTGCATTCCTCATTCAGCATTGTACACAAAGTCCCAGATATTCAAACTGTGCCCAAAACGTGCACAACAGCAGGAGCAAGCGCAAGTCCATTGCACCCATGTGCAAGAGGCGCAATATTCAAAAACTGCACTGGTCAAGATGCACATACAGCTGGTGGCTGAATATCGCACCACCTGCGCCATAGCGCAGCTAGGGATGTTCAGCTGAGCAGTCCAGATGTGCCATAGCACAACCAGGGATGGCCCCCATCAGCAGGGCAGCAATGCAACAGCACAACCAGGCATGCAGGGGCCCACCACCCATGCCACAGATGGGCAGAGGAACACACAGCAGAACAGACATCATCCCCCACACCCCATGCATTGCACAACTGGGGCAGGGCTGGAATAACCACTGACCCATGGAGACAAGCAACCAACCCACAGCTGGGCCATGGTGACCCATCACACCCCTTGGAAAGCTGTGACCAGCACACAAGGAGGGCCAACCACCCCATGCCACACCATCCCCCCAATGCAGAGCACACCCTGCACCATGACCCCCAGACACTCTGCCCAGGAGCAGCATCCACCAGTGCATGATACCCCATGCATGCCACCACCCCCACTGTGACAATGCAACCCTGTGCACCAAAGAACCATGCAAAGCAGCCCCACCACAAGCACCCATCAGTGAGTGGCAGCACACAGCGATGCAATGATGGCATACACAGTGCCACCATGCACAGCCCCCCCAAGGTACAGCTGAGAGATCAACCACGCATTGGCACACGAGTTACCCCACATGTGACAGGGCATACCCCGGACCCCACCACCAGTGGTACAGCACCCTGCACACCCTCCCAAGGACACACCCTGACTCAGCATTGGCCACAACAGCTAGCGCAGACACCCATGGTGGTGCATGGAAGCATGCACCACACCGGATGCAACACAGTGCATGGACAAACACCCACCCATACCCAAGGGCACACCAACACAGGGATGCAGTAGCGGGGCAACCAAGCCCCCAGCGTGGGGCCATGGAAACCATGTACACACGGCCAGCAGTCCTCCATGGCACAGGAGTGCCAGCCACCTTGCACAGGCACTGTGGACCTGTACGCCACCAGCATTTTCCCAGAGCACAAGTCACAGACAGTGGTGCACATTCCCTGCAACTCATACAAGCCACAGCATGGAGGTGGGACAACAACAGCGGAGGCCACAGTGTCACCTGAGGCAAACATGCACCACACCAGTGACAGGAGGCAACCCAGCATTGTGATGGGTACAGTGGCTGGCCTGCATAGACAGCCACCACTGACATGCCAGCAGACCTTGCAGGTCACAGACATGCAAGGGTGCCAGCTGCACAGGCCATGGACGGGCTGACAGGTGCACCATGGACACAGAGCACGCACCATGGACCACTGCACACAGTCATCCAGTGCACAGGGAATGACACACACACCACAGACAGTGACTGATAGCTACTCCCACACCATACTCACTTCCCCATGGACACACACACGTACCCATGACTGCACCACCCCTGACGCCATGCACACCACTACAGCTGAGCACCTATAGCCCACTGCAAATCAGAGACCACCACAGTAGTCATATCAAAAGAATTGTATTCAAAAACATCCAACAAAACCATGTACAATTATTTACAAATGTGTGGGGGAGGGCCACAAACAAGGTGGGGGTGGGTAAGGGGCAGGGGTGAACAAATAGTACAGGAAAGGAGGGGTGTGAGGGTGGGTCCAGGGGGTAGGGGAAATCAGGGGCAGTGTGATGATCAGTGGGAGCCCCGCTTCCCGCTCCAGCTGCTCCTACTTCCATGCCGCCGCCTGACCCCCCAGCCGCTCAATCCTCTGCAGGATGTCCAGCGATGCCCTGGCCACAGTAAGGATTTCCTGCAGCACCTCCCATATCATGCGCAGCTGCCGGACACCTAGGACAAGGGAGCAGAGTCAATAGGTGTGAATGCATAGCCCCATACAGCCCACCCACTGTGCATGACATACGGCCATGGGACATGCCTCTGTGATGGTGTGTGACCACCCACAGTGATCGTATCCACAAGACCTGCCCACCCAGGTGCACACAGCCATGCGGACTGCTGCACACACCCACCGGCCAAGTCCTGCACAGCACCACCATGGCTGTTTAGTGACATGGCTATGTGGTGCGAAGGCAGTAGCACAGCCATGTACCCGGTGCACACATGGACCACCATTAACGTACTCCCAGACATGCAGTGCCACTGCACAGTGCTGACTGTAACAAGTTGCATGCATGGCAGTGGTGTCAATGGATGGTGGCCATGCCCCGCTGCCTGCCCTGTTACACGGCATGCAATAGTAATTATGGAGTTAAGGCACTCACCATCATCAGGCTGGTCCCTCTGCTGCTGTGGACCTTCACCCCTCCTGTTGTTCCAGTCCTTCATCTGGTGTCTCTGCTCCCTCGCCAGCCATCACTCTTCTGGGCCTAAGGTGCAAACATGGAGAGAGGAACATCAGTACAATCCTGCAGCAAAGTCCCCCTGCCCCCATGTGTGAGCAATCCCACCCAGCCAGACCCACCCACCCACTCCACACCCTGATAACACCACCACAGCCAACACCGGACGGTCCCCCCCCGCATGTTCCGGACACATGCAACCGTGATACCCATATGGAAGAGAAAAGTGTATGGACGTTACACCTACCTGGCCATGGCACCATGCCCCTCCTGGCACATGCCCACAGGTGGGTAAGCAGGTCCGGGTCCCTGTGCCTCAGGTCCCCATACCTGTAGCGGCACTGCTCCACCATCTGCCCCATCCCTGTGGCCTCCTCCAGGGCGTCGGCCACCTCCTGCCACACCTGGCTCCTGGACCTGTCCAGGGGTGCCTCCCCAAACAGTGGGCCAACCAGTGGCTCAGCAATGGCAACCAGGTTTGCCATTTCAATCTGGCTCCACTGGGCAGCTCTCCTCCATGCCATCTCTCTTGCTCAGTAGGGTCAAAATGGTGCTCTGCAGCACGGTTCCGCCACGTGCAGATGCTGCGCGGTACAGCACTACTATTCCCTATCGCGCTGTCACCAAATAGTGCGATAGTGGTACACCCATGCCTGATGCATGGCACCTAGGGGGCAAAGGTCAGGCACAGGGTCAAGGGTCTCTGGCGCATGGACAGGCACAGCACGATTGGAACCGAATGCATGTAGCGTGATTGGGTGCCTGTGTGCCACCTCCAGTAGTGGCCTATCACGCTGTTGCCCCAGTGCGCCTACGATGCCCCAGTGCCACAGCGCCATATAGGTGAACATCACTGTAGTGCCACTGGCACAATGGTGGCCATGTCCTGCATTGCCTTCCGTGCACAGCACGTCAGCAGCACAGCAGGCGCCTGCGTCATCAACCCGGGCATGCGCAGTTAGGTGTGTACTGCGCATGTCACAGAACTGAGCCCTTGGCTCAGCACGTTCAACACCATTGCGCAAAGCACAAAAGTGCGATATTCAGCCGTCATATGCAAATCAGCTAATCAGCCATTCAATGGTGCAGCACTGCAATTTGCATCCACTTAAAGTTGCGCCTCGCCTCATTTGCATGGGTTGCGCTATAAAAGTGCGACATTGGGCTGCATTGGCCATAGTTGGTTACTGCAGTCTATTGGTGAGTTGCATGCTGTTTGGGAGTGTGGAGTGTGGATTTTGGGACATGCATGGGACTGCACAGTCACAGGTAGCAACTTTCATTCTCACAGGCTGAATCATGACTGAGCGAGTTGTGGGAGAGGAGGAACAGGGTTGTGGGAGGAGGCCTAATTTCACCAAGGCCGAGACCGATGCCCTGTTTGAGGCCTACCTGGACCAGGAGCCGCTTCTCAGCGGACGCCAGGGAACACCACAGGCCCATGCTGCTGCATGGGAGGAAGTGGCACGTGCTGTGAACCTGCATGGCAGCCACCAGTGCTCCGTGCAGGAGTGCAAGAAGAAGATGGGCACAGACAGGAGGAGGATTAAGGAGAAGGTGGCTGCCATCAGGGCAGCACAATCTGCGACAGGTGGGGGACAGCCAGAGGTGCTACGCCTGACTCCACAGGAGAAGATGGTTGCTGGCAGCATGCAGCATTGTGCCATTGAGGGTGTTCTGGGTGGTGGCTTCCAGACAGGTGGTAGCCCGTCACTGCATGGTAGGTCATGGTCTGTCTATTGGGGGGGCAGGGTAGGTCACATGCAGTAACGCGACTTCGCTTTCCCTTACAGATCCTGAGCGTCTGCATGGGTCAGCGGTGGTGGTCCTCTCCACTGAGGCCAGTCAAATGGAGATGGAGGAGGGCCCATCCACCTCCACAGGTATACGCAGCTCAGTGCGACAGTGGGCCCGCCTGGCTGTCCAGACTGATGTTGTTGGAACAGGTGTGGAGGAGACCCTGCCCATGTCCCAGCGTGCCAGTGTCCATGGATGCCAGAATGCTGTGACTCAGGCTGGTGCCAGGTCCATCACTGATGATGATGTCGCTAACATCATGGGCAGTGACACATGTGTGCCACAGGATGGCCACAGAGCAGGTAACATCGTGGCCATGGCTGTGGGTGGTGCCACCGTGGAGGCCTGCATGTCATCACAGTCCCAGCCTGTGCCTGTCAGCACCAGTAGGGCAGCACTGGTGTGTGTACAGGACAGTGGGACTGTTGCAGCCACTGCAGCAGCACCAGTGAGCTCTAGGGAATGGCAGCCGGAGGGGCAGCATCAGCAGTCGGCCAATGGGCTTGGGGGTACAGTGTCAGGGGGAGGCGACAGTGCACCACCTGTGGACATGCCCAGACCTGGTCCTGGTGTGCAACACCCACCCTCAAGGGGTGCTGAGCATCAGGGCCACACACACCCTGAGGGACAGGATGTCGATCAGGCAGATGACCTCTTGGATGAGCACACCCGCATACTGCAAGCATCAGTCAACCAGCAGATGCAGCTTGCGACGTCAGTGGATGCACTGCGTGTGGCTCTGGAGCGGGTAGAGGAGCGTCACAGCAGAGACACCACTCTGCTCCTGGCAGGGATGGACCGGTTGCAGGAGGATGTGACCGCTGCCCTTGACAGGCAGACACAGGCATTCACTGCTGTCATGGCCACAGTGGGTACACAGTTATTTGCCCATGCGTCGCAGACACCACGCAGTGCAATGTCCACCCCCCGTTCCCAGCATCGTGCGACACCATCCTTGTCAACACCGGGTTCAGCTGTGGGCATCCCAAGCATGCCTGGCGCAGGCATGTTTGGTGTGCTGCAGACCCCTGCATGAGCACGGTCGTGTTCACGCAGTGGAACCCCTGGGGGACCATCGGTGCCACCCCATGAGGCCAGTGGTCAGCCTGTCAGTGCTGGCGGGTCTCGGCGGGTCACCCGCATCCGTGGTGGCCGGGGCACTGTGGCATGTGACTGACCTGTCTCCCAATGCAGCTACTGTCTGATGCTGCCCTGTGTGCATTGTGTCATTCAGCGGGCAATGCACGGGTGGGTACCCAGCCCTGCATGCGGACACACAGTCCATCTGCACACCCTCCCGGCTGCTGTCCACAGTTGCGTGTGCATGATGATGCCTGCATTGTGCTGTACACCAATGTGCAATGGTGCTCAGCATCTGACACATGCACAATGACAGGCAGTGGGCGTTGTAGTCTGTGGACATGTGTGTGGCTAGGTGTGGCATTCTGGGTCGGTGTACCTCCAACCCTTTGTGCATGTCTGGAGCACTTTGTGTGTGTGTGTGTGTGTGTCCGTGCCATGTTAGACCTCACTCATCCCTGGTGGTGTGTGTGGTTCCATGCCTGGCCAGTTCCCTTGACGGCATGCACCCCTGGTGTGTGTCCATGCGTGTTTGTGGGTTGTGCCTTTGCCACTGGTGGTTGCACATGGCCCCATGACTTACCTGGGTTGGCTGAAGTGCTCCTCCGTGATGGTGTCCCAGTGCAGCTGTGCCAGCCAGAGCAGTCCGGGGTCCCATTGCCCAAGGGGGGACTGCCCATCACCATTGTCACCGGCGTCCTCATCGTCCCCATCGCTGTCCCCCTCTTCGACCTGTACAGCTATCCTACATTCGTTGGCCATGTTGCGCAGGATGCAACAGGCCAGGAATAGCACGCAGGTCTTTGAGGGGCTGTACTGTAGGGCACCGCCGGAGGTGTCCAGGCAACAGAAATGTGCCTTCAGCATCCCAAACACCCACTCGATGACATTACATGTTGTGGCATGTGCCTCATTGTAGCGTTACTGCGATGGGGTTGTGGGCCTCCGGTAGGGTGTGCGCAGCCAGGGATGGAGTGGGTATCCACTGTCACCTGTGTGTAGAGGATGGACATTAGTTTGGTGATCAGCATCGCCCTGCCCCGGGCCATGTAGGTCACTACACATGTCACCTCTGACCATGCCCACCCAGGCCCTATGATTGTCCATGTGGTTTGCATACTCACCCACTAGGTGGCCAGTGGGGATATCTCCACTCTTGAATCTGTGGCACAGTGCTGACTGGTGCTAGATGAAGGCATCATGTGCTGCCCCAGGGTGCGTGGCACAGACATTGATTATGCACCCCCTGGCAGCGCACACCACCTGGCGGTTGATGCTAGCATAGCCCTTGCAATTTATATATGCATCCCCCTCTGGGTCAGGTTGTGTGCGCATGGCCACATGGGTGCAGTCTATTGCCCCTAGCATGCCAGGCTTATGTGCTACCCTGTGGAACTCCTGTATGTTTGCTGTGCGCTCCGCCGGTGTGCTGGGGAAATGGATGTACTCTGCAGCATGTGGTAGCAGTGTGCAGAGGAATTGGGTGAGGTGGCATGACGCGACTGACTGGGTTATGCCTGTGGTGTCCCCAGTTGGTCTCTGGAAGGTACCCGTGGTGAGCAAGCACATGCAAGCTGTCACTTTCGTCTCCACTGGCAGAGCATGGCTCCGTCGTGTGGGTGCCTGCATCACATCACTGCACAGCTCTCAGAGCCACCTCAGAATTGCCTGATTCAGGCGGTACCGGCCCACGATCTCCGTATCACTATACAGCTCAAAGCTGATGCAGGCTTGGTACTGCCTGTTGGGGGCATACTGCCGATGGGCCCTTCCACGGCCATGCCCCCCTGCTGCCCAACTTCTCACCCCCTCGTTACTGCCTCCATCTGGATGGTGGCACTGGCTATGTCCCTAGCTTGTGTTCACCACCCCTGGCATAAATATCGCAGAATGGCGCATTTTCGGACTTGCGCTGGCGCAACCCTATTGCGCATGGCACAACTCTTTTGAATATCTGGGCCACAGTGTTCTGTGTTATGTGTGCAGTGTTGCGTGAATCAAATATAATACACCTTTTAAAATGTGTGACACAGATCAGTGTAAGTGCAACTAAGCGCAGCAGTGTGAACCTGCTATCCACTGCAGCTGCCTGATTTTTTACTGCCATCGTGTTCTCTGTTCTTAGTGTTGCTGCTTGTAGTGCTGTAAAAATCAGCACTGTCTGTATTCAGTGCCCCCCCACGTTGAAAAGATATTTTTTACCAGACTGGATCGTTTTTGTGACCCCATCAACACCACTGGTTACTGAAGTTGTTTTAATTCCGTGACAATGTCACAACACAGTAGTCCCCTTATCTGTTGCTGAAGCCACAGTTGTTTATTTTGCTTCACATCCAGTGAGCGATAGTAGCGAGTAGCAACCCTCCAGTCAGAAAGTGAATGTATCAAAATCTGAATTTGGAATAATAATATTGTGGTTGATCCCCCAAAATGCCTGCAAAGAGACGTGCAAGTAAAGCTGTTTCTGCCCATGGCAATGTTGGCAGTAAGAGGGTCTATGGGCGTGGTAATAGTACACAGACGGAGAAGTGCATTGGTGATGTGAGGAAAGGTATTTCTCCTGCTATGTTTTTTACAGCCCAATCAGTAGCTTCACTAATAATTGGAGGAGATGATGTTTTCCCAGCCGGTGGTTTTAGTGTTACTGGTGTTAGTGGTGGTGGAGGTAGTATTATCATTGTTGCGTCAAGTTCTAATTCCAACCAATGTACCGTATCCTAACACATTGAGTGTGAAGCAGTGCAAGTGAGTGACAATGTAGATGATGTCATACTTCCCAGTAACATCCCATTAACTGAACCTGATTCTGATGATCATGCCAACGATAGCATGCAATGTGATATTCCATCCACCGTGGCACTTAACGTCACTCATTTTCCATGCAACAGTGATTCACAGTGTGGTAGAAAAATATCAGGTGATGGTGGTGTAGATGCTGATGATGAATGTGATGATGCTGATGATGATGATGTTGCTGTTGTTGCAACATGCAGTCCACATGTTAGCATCCAGGCAGAAGATGTGGATGTGTGTGACAGTGACGTTGATGAATATGATGATGATTTAATTGACCCCAGTTGGGAACCGGAGAAAAAGAAATTCAAAGTGGCTGTGTCTGAAATTTCTGAATCTGTTTGCAGGAATCCGCCCCCGTAAAACTTGTGATGTACCAGTTTTAGTGGATAATGATGATGATGACGACCAGTACTCAATATGGTAGGTAGTGTGGTTGTTAGTTGCAGTCCAGGTGTGCAGTGCTAGAAACATCACATGCCCCCCAACTTCAGTGCTTAAAATAACAGACTTAAATAAGCCACATCATCATGGACATGTTAAAAGCAGAGCATCACACTCCCTTGTTTGGGATTTTCTTGTTCAAGATGCAAATGATGATTCAGTTGCAATCTGCCAGGTTTGCCATGTGCGTGGGAGTCGAGGTAAAAAGGGGAGCCATCTTGGGACAGGAGGACAGCATACGCATCTTAAGAATAGGCACTTGGCTCTGTGGACTCAGCACAAGCTGGCAGCTAATACCAGACTTGGGCATTCACCCGTATCACCAGCGGCAACCATAGCCAGCATGTTATCCCCTTCCATGACTGTTAAGCCCAGTAGGAAATTAAACGTGTGCAGTAGTGTGGCAATAAGAGCAGAGAATTACTACAGGGCCAGGCATGATGATGATGAGGTGGAGGACCACAATGACTTTGAAATGTTGTCCAGTGCTGATGAGAGTAGCAGTTTTTGTGGTGGTGGTGGTGAATGCAGTATGTCTAGTGCAAGTGGTACATCAACCCCGGTTGGCAAATCCGGAAAAATAACATCATTTCTGGGTTTGTCATCATCACCTGTGCAACTGTCTTCATCAAATGTCCACACTCCACCCCCTGCCAATGCCATTCATCACAGAGCACAACCATTTGTGACCAACAGGCACTCTGTAACATGTTTAACTCAGCCCATGTTACAGAGTGTTTTTGCGTATAAGCGGAAGTACTCCCCAATCAAACAGTGTCACGTGAACTTAATGCTGCTGTAGCGGAATTGCTGGCAATCTATCTTTTGCCCTTCTCCTTTGTGGAGAATAATGGGCTCTGGTGGTTTGCTGCCCGTGTCTGTCCAAAATGGAAAGTCCCATCCAGGACATACTTTTCTACTCATGCTGTTCCTGAGTTGTTCCACACTGTCTGAGACTCAGTAAGACATGCCATTCAGCATTCCTCCTCTCCATTCATCCATTTAAGTATGGATATGTGGACAAGTGGCAAAACAGCGGGGAGTTCATATCTGTGTATAACTGCACACTTTGCGCAGGTGCCGGGGGTTGTTTGTGATGCTGGTAGTGCGAATAATCAGTGCAGGAAGGTGGATTGTCATGATAGCAATCTTTCTGGAATTTGCCAGCATGCAACAATTGCTATGCGCAGTGTGACCTGTTCACACACTGGTGAGAACATGTTGGACATGGTACTGAGTGAAATTGACAGATGGCTAAACCTCTGTCCCTGAGAGCTGGGTTCATAGCAGGTGACAATGGGTCAAATGTGGTGAAATGCATCACGAATGGTGGTTTTATTTTGTGTTCCATGCATGGCCCACTGTTTAAATCTTGTAGTTCAGGAGTTTCTGCAGCACCCTGACATAAAGGAAATGCTGACCATTGCACGACGTATCTGCTCTCACTTTTCAAGATCTGGAAAGGCCCGTGACCAACTGCGGCAGTTGCAGATACAAAACAGCCTGCCTCAGCACCGCTTGAAGCTGGAAGTTGTCACCCAATGGAAGTCCACGTTATACATGGCAGAGAGGTTGTATGAACAATACAAAGCCATCACAGAATATCTTGTTATGCACACTAGCTGTTACAGTTCTGGGGCCTCCATGTCTATGATGACTGAACAGTGGTGCCTCATGGACTCTGTAATAACAATTTTGCGGCCTTTTGAACATGCCACACAGGCTGTGAGTGGCAAGTCTGCCTCCATTAGCCAATCAATTCCACTGCTGCAGGTGCTGAGGCAGACATTGGTGAATGTAAAGCATAGCCTTGATGTTGCCGGAGATGATGGTAGCAGTATGTTGCTGCAACACATGCTGACAGTATTTGACCAGAATCGTCACATTGTGAGCATTCAGCGTAGTGACAACTTTGCCATGGCAACAATGCTGGACCCATGATACAAATGTGGAATTGCATCAGTACTAGAGGGAGGGCCTGAACTGGTAAAAAATATCAGTGGTCAACTGGTTCGCTTGGTTCATGGGGCACAGAAGTCACGTGCCAAAGTCTGCAAACCTCTGCAGCATAATCCAGCTGAAGGTGTAGCTGGAGGACCAGCAAGCATATCATGCAAGGGTAAGGGGACTGTAGTTCCTGGTGGTCCATCATCCAAAGTGGTTGGCATCAACCCGCTTTGGGAGGCTTTGTCCCAAGTGGGTATTTGTGACATCAATGATTCCAGGAAACAGGCTGATGCATCAACAATCGGACTTAGTGTGGCACAGAGAATGGTTGAGTCATATTTGTCTGAAAACAGGCATCTGACAATAAGTGAAGATCCTCTTTTGTACTGGAGTGGAAAGGTCAGTGAATGGCCAGAGCTGACTGCAGTGGCACTGAAGTACCTCACACGCCCACCCTCCAGTGTAAGTGTTGAGAGGGTATTCAGCTCAGCAGGTGCAGTAGTCAGGGATCGTAGGACAAACCTGTCTCCTGCAAATGTTAGTTTGCTAACATTCATTAAAATGTATGAGAGGCACATACAAGCACAGACTGCAACCTCGGTATTCATACCCCAGCCTAGTCATGGTGGTCTTGCTGATGTGGAAATGGAACATCCTGGTGGCACTGGCATTGACTGCCTGAATCGGCCCACCACTGATGTAGATGATGACACAATGGAGAAAGAATTTCCCAGTGGTCAGACTTCAGACATAGATGACTGTGAGGGCAATTTTCTTTATGAGGATGATGATGTGGTTAATGTTGGCAGGTTTTAACTGCAGTATTTAAAAGGCGGTGTGCCCCCCCCCCACCCCAGACCACCACCACTGGGACTGATGTTATCCAACAGTGGCACAGAGTCTCCAGATTTTTTCTGCAGGCCCAGAATGCATCCTGTTTATGGCTGAAGTACAAGTTTTTAAACTACTTGTTGAAATAATGCAGTGTGGGAAATCACATGATGCAGCTCGTCTAGAGTAGATGCACAGCTTGTTCCTTCACCCAACTCTCCTGATTTTTATAGTTTAATAACATTGTTGGAAGGTAATATTAATTTTTTTTTTCTTTTTGCTGTGGTCTAGTGTCATTCTTTGTTGTAATTCATCAGATTGAGAATTCACCTGCTGGGGAATGACCGAGTTCTTTGCAATGGAACTCATGGATATTGAGGCCTCTGTGGATTCACAACTGCTCCATACTTCACCCGCTACCCCAAACTGTGGGAGCCAAAAAGATTAAAGGCCACTACCTCCTCGTCCAACTCTGGCAATAAGCCCAACACAGAGAATACTACTGAAAAATGTGTTAAAAAATGCCACGCTATTAAAACAGTCATTTTAGAAATGGCAGAAGACATGAAATTGCTACATCCCACGCTGGACCCCCTAACCCATCGGGGTGGTGACGCCAAAGCCTGACTGAGCTCAGCTGAGGATCGCCAGGCTCAGGACAAGACAGACATCATTGCCCTCAGGAAAAAGGTGGCCAAGCTTGAAGCAAGAGTGGAGGACCAGGAAGGGCATAATCATTGGAACAATTTAGTGAGCATGGGAATCCCCAAAAAAGAGGAGGGCATGATTATGTTAGCCTTTGTGCTGTGCTTACTCACTGAGGTTGCAGGCCCCTCTCCACACGGAGACAAATATATTACTGAGCATCCCTATGACCGGTCCCTGGACCCGAAGAAAGACCTAGGCATATCATTCTATGAATGCCTAATTATTTGGACAAGCTCTGTGTACTAAAGGCAGAAGAGAAAGGGGAGCTATATTGGCAACAGAAGCATTTTTATATTTTTAATGATTACACCCCACTCATTACACCCCACTCATTTTACATCCTTATTATGATCTATGCCTAAAATGTACCCTTATGTAACTATTACTGTGCTACCCAATGTATATCTTGTTTTGCTCCTGTACACCTATATTATGTCTGTGCACTTCTGCATATTTTAATCAATGTCCTGTGCTCTCCCGGGTCCTGCCTGAAAATAGGCAGGTCTGTTGCCTAGCGCACTTACCCGGTTACCAAAAGCTAATAAATAAATAAATAAATAAGACAATTACATGGAGAGTATAGGGGCATCACTTCTAAGTTGATGGCTGCTGGAATTCTGTTTTGTCATTTGAATACTGCCAAACTCCTGATTATCACTAATAGTGGAAAACAGCAGTTTGCCTCTGCGTAAGAGGCCTAGGATGGACTTCCTTCCTTATTCCCCGATCTTTTCTAAGTTCCAGAACAGGCCAGCAAGGAGAAGCCTGCTGCAGTTTTTTACCCTTCTCTGTACTGTACATCGGGTTTCATCTTCTGCTCTTGACTACAGTACTATGGTTTGCATTCTTATTATATTAGACCCCTCAGTTAACTTTTAGGGAGATGGCATATCTGCTACAATGGCACTGTAAAATGTTACTTTCCGAGTTTTCATTTTTACAGTGCATGAATATGACAGCTTTATTTTTCTTTTTGGTAGCTTATTATTCTCTACCCTTGGAGTTATTTAGCTCTTGGGCATTCACTCCCTTCAGAGAAGTGGATGATTTTGCTTACCACGGCTCCACTGATTGTTTGGATACCACGTAGTGGAGTCAGGCATGCCCCAAATCCAGTTTGATTCTGCTTTTGGAAGCAGCAAATTTGGGAGAGAGACAGAGGGCTACAAAAGGTGTAGGCCATCAAGTGGTCCCCCATGCTGTGGCCCACTGCGTGAAGGACCATTGTGCTAAGGACATCAGAGCTTGCCCACCGGAGTCAGCCCAATGAGGCAGCCAGCAACCAAACACTCTGCACCTCAGCAAGTAGACAGGGGAGCAGTAAAGGGAGTAAAGTAGGTGACAGGAATTAGTAGGAGGAAGTAGGTACCAGAAAGTCTACCTGACAACTAAGGTAAGATTTCTGCTAAGCTCCAGTCATAGCTCACACACCACAAGAGAATTAGGAGAGCTAGTGCCATGCAGAAGAAAAAAAAATTGCATAGGTGTAACACCCTATTTAGAAAATGGGCAAAAAAGGGTTTAAGGAAGCAAAAAAGTAGGAACAGGTGAAACATCTCATCTAGGGTAGGGGTCAAAAAGGGATTAGAGTAAGCAAAACTAAAACAGGCAAGGTAAATAATAGCTATGCAGGAAGTGGTGCAGTGCAGTGGCTGTGGAGCGACAGTCTTCAGGGAGACTTTCTGGAGACTGCGGTTCTGCCCCAGAGGAGGAGGAAGCAACTCCTGGTCGGGGACTCAATTGTTAGGGGGATAGATTTGGGGGTAGGAAGGGAAGGGGGATGAAGGTTTGGTGGCTACCTGGCACTACAGCTAGTAGGGATGGGAAGCAGATCCTGGGGATCGCTAGGGAAGTAGGATGGGAGGGAGAGCTGAATGCCATTGTCCACCTAGGGTCCAGTGACCTGGCTAGAGACAAGGTTAGGAGAGTGTAAGAGTCATTCAGGGAATTGGGGAGAGTCTTAGGCAGATAGCATGCTCAGTGACCTTTTTTGTGGTGTTGCCTGTCTAAGACAGGAGGGAAGATAGGATACCAGGAGCTTAAACACATGGTTGAAGGATTGATGCAGAGAAGAGGGTTTTGACTACATTGAGGCTAGGGTTCCACCTGGAAGGATAAAGAGCTGTACAGGGGATATGGCCTGCATTCATCCAGGAAAGGAACAACAGTCCTCAGTGGACGGTCTAAATGTTACTTTGGCAAGCATTTAAAATAGCTAAGGGGGTTGGATGCAGGAAGAAGGGAGACATAAACTGTCCACCCCGCAAGCTGAAGTAGTCAGTAGGGAAAACCCTAAGGGAGGAATATCCCTAAGGGTTACTAGTAAGAGGAAAAGCAGAACGGCAGAAATAAAGAGGAATGGGAATGAGGGCAAAAGGGATAAGGTAAGTAGGCAAGAGAGAAAAAGGGGGACTGATAAAATGGGTGGTACAAGAATTTGGAAAGCCATGTGCACAAATTCTCGAAGCCTGGGAAACGAAATCCCGGATATCGTGGCTATTATGGCAGAGGCTGACCTGGACATTGTCAATATTACTGAGTCATGCTGCAATGAGAACCATGACTGGGATATAGCCATGCCAGTCCATACTCTGTGCAGGAAGGACAGGGAGGATATGAAAGGGGGAAGAATAGCTCTTTATGTAAGGGATAGCATAAAAGTTACAGAGACACCGGGAAACAGTGAGGGGTGGTGGTACTTTGAGTTACCCTAGAGACAGGGAATGGAACCCCTATTTGCACTGGTGTAATCTGCAGACCTCCAACACAGTGATGGGGGGGAATGGATAAGATACTGGTGAATGCCATCCAGAAGATGGCAACTGGGGGGAGGTGCTGCTAGTTGGGGACTTCCATCTGCTGGATGCGGATTGGAGCATCCCAGCTGCAGCTTCAGCTAGGAACAGGGACATCCTGGACTCTCTGCTGGGGGTGTTCCTCAGGTAACCAGTAAGAGAGCCCACTCATGAGGGAGACCTATTGGACATTATGCTCACTAATGGGGACAATGTTGCAGACGTCACAGCAGGTGGCCACCTGGAACCAGCAATTGCCGTGCAGTGTGCTTCAATATAAGTATGGTGCCAGAACCAAACCACACAAAGGTGAGGGTCCTGGACTTCAGGAGGGTTAATTTTACAAAGATGGGGGAATGCCTCAGGGATGCTCTGGCAGGGTGGGAGGACAAGGGTGGAGTGGAGGTACAGTGGGTGAAACTAAAAGGGGCGATAGGGAAGACAACAAACCCCTGTGTCAGACAAGTAAGCAAAAGCAAGAGGAAAAAAGAGACTGCTATGGTTGTCAAAAGAGGTGGCTGGGAAGGTAAGGGCAAAAAAGTTAGCATTCAGGAGGTATAAGGGGACACAAAGGGAGGAGGATAGGGAGGTGAATCACAAGAGGCAGAGGGAAGCAGGGAAAGCAGTCAGGAGTGGAAAGGCACAAACAGAGGAGAAAATAGCCCAGGCAGTAAAGAAAGGGAATAAGACATTTTTCAGGTATGTAAGCAAAAGGAGAAAAAACAGCGAAGGGATTGTATGGCTAAGGAGGGAAAGAGAGGAGAGGAGAGTATGGAGGGGGACCAGAAAAAAGCAGAAATCCTGAACAAATATTTTTGTTCAGTTTTCATGGAGGAAGGGGAAGGTGAGGGACCACAGATATGTGACAGGAACATTGAAGGAACGGAGGTGGACACTAGCCCATTCACAGAGGAGAGAGTCCTGAAGGAACTCACAAATCTGAAGGTGGTTAAGGCAATGGGGCCAGTTGGGAAACATTCAAGGATACTGAATGAGATCAGAGAGGTGCTGGTTGCACCTCTGACAGTCCTGTTCAACCACTCACTGGAGATAGGAGTGGTCCTGGAGGACTGGAGGAGAGCAGATGTAGTCCCACGTCACAAAAGTGGTAGCAGGGAGGAAGCTGGGAATTACAGGCCAGTTAGCTTGACTTCAGTGGTGCCGAAATGAATGGAATCACTGCTGAAGGAAAGGACTGTAGAATATCTTGAAACCAGCGGCTTACAGGATCCAGGGCAGCTTAGATTTACTGGGGGGAGGTCATGTCAAGCTAATCTGATAGACTTCTTTGACTGGGTAACCAGGGGAGTAGATCAGGGTGGAGTGGTGGATGTGGCCTACCTAGATTTCATTAAGGTCTTCTACACAGTTCCACAGAGGAGACTAGTAAACAAACTGGGCAGCCTGGGAGTGGGTCCAAAAGTGATAAACTGAGAAAGGAATTGGTTGGGGGATAGGTGTTAGAGGGTGGTGGTAAACAGAGTTCACTCTGAGAAAGGGAGAGTTGCCAGTGGGGTGCCACCTGAAGACCCTGATGTCCTGGTGAATTATCAACCTATCTCCAACCTCCCATTCCTTGGAAAGGTTGCTGAGAAAATAGTGGCACTGCAGCTTGAGGCACACCTCACGGCCTTTGACATCTATGAGCCATTCCAGTCCATTTTCAAAGCCGGGCATGTAAAATCAAAATGGCATTAGTCAGGATGCAAAATGACCTCCTCAGAGCAAGAGATAGAGGAGACCAGGTCAGTTCTTGCTCTCCCCGATCTCTCTTCAGAATTTGACGCCATGGACTACATTGTGCTTTTGGATCACCTTAGAGAATACTGTGCACTCACTGGTACTGTCATCAACTGGTTTGAGTCCTATCTCTCGGGCAGAAAGCAACGGGTGGTGATGGGCAATTTTGCCTCCTCCTTCCCGAAGCTCCTGCCATGTGGAGTTCCTCAAGGTTTGATCCTGTCGTTGATGCTGTTTGTGGTGCACATGTTACCCCTGGAAGAGCTCATTAGATGTTACAGTCTGGATTTTCACTGCTATGCAGATGATATCCAGCTGTATATGTCTTTTGCCCCTGGAATAAATGACGCCATAAAAATGCTTAACAACTGCCTGGCCAAGATTCAGGACTGGATGGACTCCAAATGATTGAGGCTGAATCCTGACAAGACAGATGTGCTGGTGACTGAGCCTGGTGGCAGGTGTAATGGGACTGCTTTTGGGGTGGCAAGAGGACTGGCCCTGGGCCCCACCCCATTGATAACTTCCTCTAGGGTGAGAAATCTGGGCATCTTTCTGACTGACAGACTGACACTTGATGCGTAGGTGTCATCTGTTATCCAAAGTGGTTTTTATCACCTAAGGAATGTTGCTTGGATTAAACTCCTAGTTCTGCTCAAGGACCTACAATCACTCGTACATGCCTTTGGTGCATCCAGGCTTGACTACTGTAATGATCTGTACTTCAGGGTCTGTGTAGGGACCCTCCACCAGCGTAGCTGGTGCAGAATGCAGCGGCCAGGTTACTGATGGGCTTGTCTAGGTCATGTCATGTGACCCCAGTCCTGCGAGATCTGCACTGGCTGCCTGTCAGGTGGAGGACATCTTCAAGGTGGGCTTGCTCACCTATAAGGCCCTATATGGATCGGGCCCAGGCTACCTGATGGATCTCCTTATCCTTGCCATTCCAGTCAACTCCCTCTGCTCCTCCACCAGTGGTCTTCTTGCGGTTCCAAGGGCCAGGCTGAAAACATCCGGTGATCAAGCAATCAAGGTGGCTGGCCTGGCCCTCTGGAACTTGCTTCCCAGATCTGTAAGGGAGGCCCCATTGGTGGAGGCATTCAAGAGGGGTCTGAAGACTCATCTTTTTAAGCAGGCCTTTCTGGACTAACTACAGTATTTTTAAGTGGATATTTGTTAATTATTTATCATTGTTTATTCGTGCTTGAATTTAAAATTTTTCTGTATAACCGTTTAGAGCTTTATTTTTATTGCTACTGTTTACCCTGCCTGTTCTTTGATTTTGTAAGGCACCAAGAGCCTAAGGGATTCGGCACCATATAAATAAATTTTACTTTACCTCATCTTACCACAAGGATCAGTACTGGGACCGGTCCTATTTAATGCCTTTATTTGTGACATTGCAGAGGAGTTAGAGGGAAAGGTATGCCTTTTTGTAGATGACACTAAAATCTGCAATACAGTAGACACTCGGAGGGGGGGTGGAAAAAATGAATAGGGATCTAAGAAAGTGTGAGGTGTGGTCAAGAGTGAGGCAACTAAGTTTCAATGCAAAGAAGTGGAAAATCATGCACTTCGGCCATAGGAACCCAGGGCAGAATACAAGATGGGGGAGTGGTACTGATGATCACCAAACAGGAAAGAGACCTGGGGATAATCATATCTGATGACCTAAAGGTGGCCAAATAGTGTGACAAGGCTTATAAAAGGAATTTGGAAACACCACATGCCATCCTACTACCTGATACCTGAGGAAAAGACTATTGTTAGATATAGTGTTGAATCACTGGTCCATATATTCCTATTATAAAGGTCAGTTAGTCATTTCCATATGAATGTATTACTCGACAGCTGCCTTTGTTTGTACTGTATTGTAGTTTTGTGCACCAGGGGTAAAGGGAGTGGGCAGGTACTTGTGTTGTATGTTTCTGTGTTATTGTATTGTGTAGTGTGTTTTGCATTATTAAAGATTAAATAAAGTATATTAAGTAAAAAAAATAATGCAGTGTTTGTGAATGTCAGTGTTACTTTTTGCCTTGTTTGTTGTTTAATATTTGATATACTCATCTTATTTATGTATTTATTTATTTATTTCAGTATAGGATTAATACCTTTGAGTCCATGACTCATTTTCAAAGGTTCCAAGTCATTGTTGTACAAACATTATAAATATTACAAATTTAACAGTGTTTATAGAAAACAGAAAAACAGTTACACAGACATTTAAATACCAAGAAATTATATACATCCAGCAACAGGTTAAAGAGGATAGGGTCAAATAGGGTTCAGCCTTGTAGTTCACTAGTTTGTAGGTCAGTCTAGGAGGAAGGGGTAGGGAGGTCAACCAAGAATGTCATTGTCATCGAAGAAGTGCATTGTCAAGCCGGTGGGTCTCATTTGGGAAGGGAGGAAGGGTTTGAGGAGATATAAGGGGGATGGGGGGTTGGGTGGCTGAAATCCTGCCATATTAGTGCAGGCAAGCACAGTTTTTTTTGTGTCAAGAAGGGATCTGAGCCCAGATTTGAAGGTACTAATCTTGGGTGTATCTGTGAGGTTAGCAAGTAGCTCATTGTACCATTTCAGTCCTTGGTACAGGATGGAGTTCTGGGCGAGTTTCGTCCTTTTGAAGGGAATCACCAGCCTATCAGTAGCCGTGCTTCTAGTTGATTTGGTGGGAACTGCCAGCGTAAAGAGGCAGCCCAGTGCAGGGGAGG
Source organism: Neoceratodus forsteri (assembly GCA_016271365.2). Classification (NCBI taxonomy): domain Eukaryota; kingdom Metazoa; phylum Chordata; order Ceratodontiformes; family Ceratodontidae; genus Neoceratodus; species Neoceratodus forsteri. The sequence continues at coordinate 1,843,794,944 of CM057449.1, forward strand.
TAAGCCCAAGAAGCACTTTTTTCGGAATAGGCAGGTTTGGTATTGTGCTGTAGGGTGGAGTGGGAGCCATCCAGTTTCAGTGTAGAGCATGCAGGTGTGGGTGTCATGAGCAGCCCCTATTGACAGATGGCAGGCCTTATTTAGTAGTGTGCTGACCCTGTTTAGAGCAGTTTTTGTGCCTGCCCCATAGATAGGCAGCCCATAATCTATGGAGGACAGTACTGAACTACTGGTGGCAAGCTTGAGAGCTTCAGGTGTCATAGAATGCATATGGCTTATAGTATTAAGTAGTGCTGTGCAGCATGCAGAATTCCACTGTTGTAATTAACACAGAATGACCATTCCGCTGGTGGAATATCCACTGGAATTTCACTGGTTCTTCTCTGAAATTGTGCCTGCTGTGATCTGCAGAATAATATTCCATGGAAAAGCATTTTTTTCATGGAAAATCATTCCGCAACCAATTCCGTGGATGATATTGAAATCCATAAAATAAAATTCTGCAGAAATGTTGTGGAAAAACGCATTTCGCATTTTTCTGTTGCAGAATTCTGCCATTCCTTTTCTGGTGAAATTCAGTAGAATTTCAGCAGAATTTTGAAAATTCAGCGAAATATAATTTCACCGGAATTTGAAAATTTCCCACAACAGTAGTGTTAAACACTCTATTGCAGTTTTTTTTATAGTATATCCCCGATTTTTTACCCCCAATTTCTCCAGGCCCTGTCCCAGCTGTGCTTGCCCATGTGGAGGTGGTACCAGGATGCCTTCCTGCTGCTTGTCACCCACTTGCCTGCACTGCCCGTGGACCTCCATCTGGGGGCAATAGAACTATGGCAGGTGACAGAGTCCTCCCCGGGAGAGGAGAGCTGCCTTTCGGTTGCTCAATCCTGCTTGCCCCCGTGCTGGCTCTCTGACGACCTGGGTTCATTCTCGAACCCGGGTTGCCAGCATGATGTGAGGTAAGGCATCCAGTGCCTCAGCCCTCTGTGCCAACAGGCCGGCTATTAGCTGGGTTTTGTGTATTTTTTTGGCTCTGTAATGTTCTCTGAACTGGTTGGCCAGGCCTCTGCCACTTTCACCAATACGAACAAAGGCAACTAAAATACTCACACTCATGTAGTTCAGGGAGTGAGGTGCTGCTGTGGGCAGGCCAGCCCTGTTCATGCACAGCAGTCTCAATTTGCAGTCACACTCAGAAGAAACGCAAACAGACCATGACTTATGCTCAAAAATAATTTTTTATTCCTTTTGAAACAACATTCATTGCATAAGTTCTGGTGCTAAGGTGAGCTACGGTGGCAAGTGCAGCAGGTGACCCAGGGCTTCATCCATAAAGGCTTCATCAGGTGGCTGTGCACATCCTGTAAATACTATAGTATACCTCAATGCTGGAAGTGCATAAGAATACCTTGATGATGTGAAAAATGCCTATGAAACCTTGGATTTCAGTGATACCAGAAACAAATTTGCAGGTGCAACAGCAACTACTGCTATACTCCTAGATACTTATTAGGATGAAAAAGAGGAGTGTGGGGGCAGCTGCATATCCAAAGATTCCAAAGGTTTGGAGTCTGTATTATAAGGCAGTAGGTTGCTTTGTAAAACAGTCTTAGATATTAGGGGCAGTTTGCAGAATAGAAGAGTTCCTTGTGACTGAACCTGTGGAGAGAAAGATGTTGTAAAGTTTTATTGTTTAGCACAAACCATTACAAAAGACAGATATATATAGTACATATAAATACAACAAAGTATTACAACATTTCTAAAAATATTAATTACATATACAATAAAAAGAGTTATCTACTGTAAAAATGCTGTTAAGAGCAACTATGCAATTTGCTGATAATACATCAGATAACAATATCAAGAAAGCATCTTAAAAAGATATGCAGTGAGTTCATGATTAACACAGAAATTATAGAAAGAATACATAATTGCCTGGGAAAATGCTGGACAAAGAGCACATAAACCAAAGTATCCACTACAGTAATTGCATAGCCTAATGAAGAGAGAGAGTCAATAAGGACATAAAATAACAATGACTTTGGAGTGGTATCAATCAGCAGGGTAACTTAGAAATAGGTGCCATCCAAAGTCAACACATTAGCAGATGCAGAAAAGACTGTATGTAATCTGGAATAGCCAGAAGTCCCAAAAGTAAAGTCCTGATATGACTCAGAGCAGAACTATTACAAAAGATAAAAAAAGAATGAATGATCTAATTTCATGACCAGACATACAAAATGTAAGGCTGAATATACACCTTTAAATGGATCATTTATCAAGGTGTAAGAAAGGTTTACTTTTCCTAATATGGTTGATAATATAAACAATTAAAAAAAACTGCAAGCTGATTACGTATGTATGCACCCTGGACTGTGAGTAAAAAAGTTACAGGATCATTAGGGAAATAAGAAAGTTCTGTCAAAACTGAAGTAATCCAAGTCAATCTCATTTTATTTTATCCATGGGCAGATCACTAGGATGTGAGCAACAGATTATCTGCACCTCCAATCAAGCAAGAGCAGGGGGACTGCTGGACATCAGAGATGTGTGCAGATCTTGGCCCAGATATTCAAAAGGGTTGCACATGACGCAACAGTGTTGCGCCATGCACAACCCACTGATGTGCCCCGGTGTGATATTTAAAAGGGAAAAGTGCGCCTGCACAAATCCCGATGAGCCGAGGCACATCAGTAATGTATGCAGGCACAGGTGGGAAGGCGTGCCCGGCCATAAACTGCACAGCCCGATATTCAGCGGGCGTTAGAGTTATGCAGCTGACCCCAACCTCGCCTGCACAACTATGCAAAAAAAAGGATCAAGTCGAGGGCCACCCACAGGTGAGCTGCTGCATTGCAGGGTGCAATACAGCAACTGCCACCTGTGGGTGGCCCTCCACTTGTTCCCAGTGCCCCCCCTGCAGCCCGATCATGGGCATAATAGTAACCCCCCGTAGCCCGATCGTGGGCAGCAGTAGTCCCCATGGCCCAATCGCGGGCATAATATAATGTTCCCCACCCTGAATAGCCCGATTGCGGGCATAACATGATATTCCCCATGGCCTGATCGCCGGCATAACGTTAATACCTCCACCCCGGGTAGCCTGATCGCGGGCGGCATTCACACCCCCGTCCAGATTCCCTGGTGATCTAGTGGCCCCACCTCCCACCCACCCACGGAGCCCCACCACCGCCCCGTCAGCGGTGGGCAGCAGCACCCACCCGCCTGCTGCCCGCTGCCTGCCAACTGACAGCTCGGTAGGGCTGCCGCCCGTGGTTCATAGCATGAGCCAATGGGCGTGCAACCACTACCCGCACAAGGCAGTCCAGATATGTGAATGAATGAATTCATTCATATCCAGACTGCCTTAGCGGTATGGCTGCACGCCCATTGGCTCATGCCTGAACAATGGGTGTGCAGCCCCACCGAGCTGTCAGTCGGCAGGCTGCGTAGCGGCAAGCAGGCAGGTGGTGCCCGCCCGCCCGGCTGGCCGGGGAAGCTGGGTGGTGGGGCCCATGTGGCGGGAGGGTGGGAGCCACTAGATCACCAGGAGTCTGGACGTGGGGGTAGATGCCACCCGCGATCGGGCTACCGGAATGGGAGATATTAACGTTATGCCGGCAATCGGGCTATGGTGGTGAACATCATGTTATGCCCGCAATCGGGCTATTCGAGAGGTGGGGGATACTAACGTTATGCCGGCAATCGGGCTTTGGTGGGAACATCATGTTATGCCCACTATCGGGCTATTTGGGGGTGGGGGATATTAACGTTATGCGGCGATCAGGCTATGGGGGAACATGATGTTATGCCCGCGATCGGGCTATTCGGGGTGGGGGGAAAAATTATATTATGCCCGCGATCGGGCTGTTGCAGGGGGACTACTCTGCTGCCCACGATCGGGCTATGGGGGGGATACTATTATGCCCACGATCGGGCTGCAGGGAGCGTTGGTCCCCGATGGCTGCTGCCTGGCAGGGTACCAGGCGCAAGTCGTCGGGGATCGGTGCATCAGCATGCTAATGGCATGCAAATGGGCCATAATTAGATGCAAATGGTCCCCAGTGTGCCTTGCATAAATTATGGCCCAATTTGCATGTCACCTTTTGAATATCGCAGGTGCTGCACATGGCACAATGGAACTTGTGCCACCGCATCTGAATGCTCCACTCTGACCACTTGCGGTGGCGCAGGTCCACTGTGCTATGCACAGTGGCTGTGGCCAGGGGGCAATATTCAGAGAAGTTGCTCAATAGCACAACTCTGTTGAATATCGCCCTGGCCACAACCCTGCACAACTTTTTTGAGCAGCGCAAGGGCTTGCGCCACAGAATGGCGCAGTTTGAATATCTGGGCTCTTGTGTATAATATATTACAATACTTGGAAACACTTCAAATTTATAAAACATAAAAGTAAATCTCTTATCAGGATCCATGATAAAGTTGAAGTTAACACCTGTAACTAAACCAAACATCCTTTGAATTGTATAAAAGTGTACTGCAAAAGGAAGGAAGCAACAGTGGAATATGCTGATGTTGCTTGCTGCATAAGAATATGTCACCTGGGAGGAACAAGGTTATGGGGCATATTGCTGAACCAGGGGAGGGCTTTGTCCATTGTGCTTTTTATACATTCCTTGTTAATAAAACAAAATGAAAAAAAAAAAAATATGCATTATTTTGACCTGCGCAGTTGCATAATTTTCTTCATCACATAGCCTTCAAAATCTTTAAAAGTTTGCATATGTTCATTCATTCTTAATGTGCTTGAGATGATAGGAGCCATGGAGGTGAGTGTTGTTTGAGTCTGCGAGTTTTTAATAAATAGATGCAAAACAGATTTAATAAACCAGAGTTGTGTACTAAAACATTGATATTTAGGAAGGGTAGTGTGGAGAAGGATACCTTTAACAAAGTTAGGAAGAAAAGGGTAATAAGTAAGAAATCTGTCCAGGGAGGTTTGGATGTTTTCCCATGAACAGAAGGTGGCATCACCATAATCTACTAAAACCTAAAGAGGTTTACTGCTTACCACCCTTCACTTCAGTGCACTGCAGCTGTTGAGCATTTGGTAGGCTATGCATATGTTGTGGTAGCATTCTTATGGTGGAATCAGCATTACAGGAGAGGCCCAAGGACTTCTGGATTGCTGAATGACCCAAAGTACCAGAAGGTCTTTACAGTTTTTCTATTTAGCCTTTTTCACTACCTCAGGAACTCTATAGGCAGGCTGTTTTCCCTGTGTCTACATGGTGTTTAACCATTGTTGTATACCCCAGTCTTCCTATGAACATGTCTTTAAGAGATTGTAGAACCATTATTCATATTGGATGCCTGTGCAGGTGTTGGCTGCTCAGAGAAGGTGATGGCATCCACAAGGGATCCTCCTTGAACTTTTTTAAGGACATATAATAATGAATAAATTTTATTTTCATCCTTCGGGTAGGTACACTTACATACCTGTAGCATCATTTTGTTCCTGTTGTAGCAAGGTATTATCATAATAATAATAATCTTTATTTATTAGGTGCCTTTCAAATATCAAGGCACCTTACAAAATAAAAAAAAATAATCAGATATACAGAATAACTATATCATTAATAAAATCATAATAACTCTTAAAATGCCTGAGTCCACAAAAAAGTCTTAAGCACCTGTTTAAAGCCCCCAATGGCCGTGCTCTCACTAAGCTGGTGGGGCAGAGAATCCCAGAGGGTAGGGGCCACAAACACAAGAGCACGGGCCCCAGAAGATTTCAAGATAACCCTCGGAATCTCCAGCAACCCCTCCTCAGCTGAGTGGAGCAGTCACACAGGGGTGCAAGGAATCAGAAGCTCTTTCAAGTAGTCAGGACCAAGACCGTGTAGGGCTTTGTAGGTCAACAAACCTACCTTAAAGTTGATCCACTACTGAATCAGCAGCCAGTGCAGATTGCTCAGCACAGGGGTGATATGCAAACTCCTAGACACCCCTGACAATAATCGAGCACCAGCTTTCTGCACTAGCTGCAAGAGGCAGATATCAACCCCAGGAAGCCCCAGATAAAGGGAGTTGCAGTAGTCAAGGCGGGAGGTCACAAAGGCGTGGACCAACACAGGCAGATTGCAGGACGGAACACGGTGTTTGACCCTGGTGATGTTCCTAAGATGGTAAAAGGCTGACTTAACGACTGCCGACACCTGATGACAAAGGGTCAGCCCGTCATCAAGCACCACTCCAAGGTTGTGCACCCATTATGAGGTAAGGATCTGAATGCCCCCCAGAAATATTCCAGAGGGCTGATCAGTCCTCAACCCCTCTATCCTGTGACTCGGGTCCACAACCATAACCTCAGTCTTTCCCGCATTCAACTTTAACCAGCCTGAATTCATCCAGTCTTGGATTTTGGCAAGGCAGTTATTAAATACTGAGAGTGCACTAACCTGATTGGGGGCAAAAGACAGGTAGAGCTGGGTATCATCAGCATAGCAATGAAACGCAGCACGTACCATCTTATAATGTCTCCAAGGGGTAGCATATACACTGCAAACAACATGGGGGACAGCACCGAGCCCTGAGGAACCCCACAAGACAGAGAAAAAGGGTCAGAAGAAAAAAATCCTGACACAACTTTCTTTGTTCTATCAGCTAGGAAGGATGAAAACTATCTGAGCACTGTACTTGACAGGCCACAGATGGACCTCAGGTGCTCGAGCAGGATCCCATGGTCTACAGTGCCAAAAGCTGAAGAGAGATCAAGGAGTACCAGAATGGAATGGTTTCTCCGATCTCTTACCATCAGGAGATCATTGAGCACCTGAACCAGAGTGGTCTCAGTACTGTGCCTCTTATGAAAACCCGACTGGAGAGGTTCATAGACATTATGGATGGTCAAATGGTTCTCCAGCTGGATTGCCACTACCTTCTCAATAACCTTGCCTAAAAAGGGAAGGCTCAAGATAGGTCTGTAGTTGGCAAAAATGTCCGGGTCCAACAAAGCTTTCTTCAGAAGGGGTGTCACCACCGCCTCCTTCAGGGAGCTTGGAAACACACCTGATTCCAAGCAGCACTGGACAATTTGAGCCAGAAACGGGCCTATGATCTCATAACAGCCCAAAATCATGGAAGTTGAGCCAGGATCTAAACTACAGCATGTAGGGTGCATCCTCTGGACAATCCGCATAATATCCACGAAGTCCAGCAGATCAAAGGAACTCCAGGAAGTATGAGGAGTAGTGAACGAATGCTGACCAACCGCATCCCCCATAGAGTGAGTCATCCAAATCTCCAACCTGATGTCAGAAACCATATTCGCAAAGAAATGAGCAATCTCATCACACTCTTTTTTTGAAAAAGCTCCATGGATCTGCAGACAGGCTGGGTTGCACAACCTGTCCACAGTTCGGAAGAGCTGAGCCAGTTGGTTCTGCCTTCTTATGGGAAATCGCTGATTGGTAGAGCTGATAGTGCTCAACCAAACTAAGGTGGTCGACCTCCAGGGCAGATTTTTGCCAATGATGTTCTAACCTTCGTCCCACACGTCGCAACTCCCTCAAAGACCCATCAAACCAATGGGCCTGGGGGTGGAGTGAGATGGGGCAAACACGGACAGGAGCTATCAAGTCCAGAACAGAGGAAATGGCATTATTATAGGCCAGAACCAACAACTCCGGACTCGAGCTGGCATCAGGAAACTCCAAGAGGTCAATCACCGCTGCCAGGTCTTCAGGGCCCACATTCCGTAAAGGGTGGTAACTGACCATCTCCACAGGGGAAGACCTATGAAGGGGGGTGCAAAAATTGAACCTCACGGTGCAATGATCGGGCCAACTGACAGGGTCCACCCCCAAATCAGAGGTCTCAATCCCCAGGAGGAAAACCAAATCCAAAGAATGACTGTGATTATGGGTAGCTGAAGAAACAATCTAAGTGAAGCCCTGTGATGTCATCATCTGGAGGAAGTGTTGACCAAACGGCAAGAGTTTGTCATCGACCTAGGCATTGAAGTCGCCCAGAACCATCAGTCTGGGTGACTCCAATGCCTTGTTGGCAGTGAAATCTGCCACTTCCTGCAGGAATTGCTTCTCATCCCCGGGTGGATGGTAGATGAGAGCTATCCTGCAACCCACACCAGCTACCGCAGTACATTCAAAGGATTCGACCTCCTCAACTGGTACACCAGTGAGGCCCAATTTGGTCTTAAAACAGACCGCTACCCCCCTCCGCGGTCCAATCTCCGGCGGTGCATCACCAAGTACCCGACTGGAATTGCTGCCTCCAAAATTGGGCCAGCACTATCATCCAGTCAGGTCTCATTGATGTAAGCCAGATCAGCTACTCCAACAAGATCTGCAATAATTGCAGTCTTGTTCTTAATAGATCTGGCATTGCATAACACCGCCCGAGTTGGACGGAGATCCTGAACCGTCCCAGCTAATTGCCCATCAAAAGAGATGGTGCCCTTGGGTATGGAGACTAGGCATGGATTACCACGTTCTGGGCTCCATTTCACCCCAGGGCATCTTCTGGACTTAACCACCCCATGCGAGAGGACCACTCCTTCGGACTCCAAAGTCTGCACCCCCCTCACCACGCCCATCCCCATTTCTCCCACATACAATGCCCAGCACCCAACAGCATTGATAAATAAAAAAGGGCAAAATAGGGGGGAGAATGGGCAGAAGGCACACAGAGAAGAGGCCGAATAGTGCAAGACCAGGGCGGCCAACAGGCACATTCCACAATTAATAATTACAACAAGAACCAAGGCACACAACAAAATCCTGTTATTCTCATAAAACTACCCAAAGAAGACTGCAATATATCCAATAAAACTCAAACTAAAACCCATAACAAATCATAAACTTTCCACCAATAATTACAACATTAAACACAAATAACAAAACTTCCCCTCCCCAGAACCCTCTCACAGCTCAGAGGAGGACAGCACTAAACAAACAAAAACAAACATAGAACAAATAAGAAATAATACAGTCATAAAATGTATGAAGACAAGACCAGCTAAACCAAGTCTTGCTGGTCCTCTCACTTAGCAGCAGAACTATTAAAAAGGTCCTCAGGAAGCAGTCGTTCCTTCAGTGATGATCCAGTTTGTCTTTAGGCCACTGAAACTCTCACTGTCAGGGCCCAAGAATATACTGATTTTGTCACTCTCACTGCCAAAAGTAAATGAAATGTTAAACTTTGTCCAAGAAGCAGTTAGCCCTTAGGCCACTGATACTCTCACTGTCAGGGCCCAAGGATATAGTAATTATGGCACTCTCACAGGGGTCAACCCTAACCTTTTTTGCACTAGCCAGCAGGGCAAGTTGATTCAAAATTGCACTAGCCCTCAGATGGTTGCACTAGCCCTTAATTATAATGATAAATTTTGATCACTTATACAGGAAACAATGCAAGCAAAGCCAAGAAATACTCTGATTATTGCACATTTATCCTGCTCCCACATTGCCTCCAGCACCCCAGCAGAAAAAAAAAAGACTGCAATGCCATCCATCACAGACAGTGAGCCCCCCCCATTGTTTTGTACCATGGCATCCTCTCTTCCTATTTCTGCGCCCCACACACACACACACCAAGCGCAGAGAGGATATCACAACAGCAAATGTTCAATCAAGCAACACAATAGCTGACATCATCATGTACCTTACCACACTGTCACCACCACCCACAGAGCAATGAGCAGAGTCAGGCAGAGAAAGACACTCTCGGTCCCCACCCTATAGTCAACTGGAGACCTGCACTTTTGAAAGTTTTTGTACAGTCTCAAGTGAGCCAGGAGCACATCTAAGATTCCTTTGGGGTGGGGGCTAGACAAACTTAAGGGGCTTGGGAAATAGAAAACTATGACATTTTTATTTGTAAAAGCATTTATTTTAATATGCTGTGCCCCCAACAATAACAGATTTTTGTTTAACATTGTCCTTTCATCAGCCCTGGGGAAACAGTACACAGGCATAATACTATAGTATTTCTGTTTCTGTCTAGGATGATCTATGCACCCCAGGAATGACTATTTCAAGGTTTCAAATTATGTATTTTATCAAGGTTTATTTTTGTACCATACATGATCCAAGCTTTGTTTTTATGCTGAAAGAACATGATGAGTGGGATAAGGGTGGAACTGTATGAATGGTGATGGCTGGCATGGTCCATTTAGAAGAGCTAAGGACCTCCTACACTTGCCAGTAATGGCAGCTATGGATCTATGGATGGTCACTTCAGAGTCTGGTCTGCAGTGGTGTCCAGGGAAAGAACAGAGTTAAGAGATTTGGAGGTGAGAGGGAAGTTATGGTGAGGCTTGGATAAAACTCACCACCTGCAGGGCCGATCCTGTGTACCTCTTTGCATTTTGTCACTGAAATTTTGGATACAAACACTCAAAATGTAGAGAAATGAGGTGCACTGGTCTAAATAATATTGGACAAATTGTTAGACATAGACACATTCAGAAAACTGGAACCTAGTGACTTAACAGCACTCTGCCCTTGATCACACCCTGGACTCTAGCTGAAAGTCTTAACAGTGGGGTGATAATGACTCTCATTGAGTCTTTTGTGGGATCCCTCTCTTGAACTGCCAGATAATTGCATATCTTAATGAGCTGTTAATCACACCTGGCCATCTGGAACATTGAGAGAGATTAGCATGAGGACTAGAGAATGCTAAAGTAGAGACTTTTTTAACTTCATGAACAGCCATGAAAAACTGTACTAGTCAAGATGGGCAAGTAGAGAGTTAGCTGCACTAGCCCTGGTCAATTTGCACTAGTGTTTGGGCTAGTAAAACAATGTTAAGATCGACCCCTGTACTCTCACTGCCAAAAGTAAATAAACTTTGAACTATGTCCAAAAAAACAGGTAGAAAATAAAACTGATAAAAACAGTCTTACTGCCTAATAAAATCAAATAAAGATCAAACCGTAATCAGAAGCCGGATCAGGAAAAGAAATCCAAAGAGCAGGAGTGGGAGCAGGAATAAGGATCCAAAAAACCTCTTCAGGACCAGTCGGTTCTACAGCTGGGGAGAGCCCTGAAAATCTGGCCCAAGGTCCATGACCGAGCAGCGCCAGCCACAGCAAGACCACCGCCGGAACTAATAGGTCACACCGGGAGACTCAAGGGACAGATCACCAACCGCTGGCTACCCAGCAGATAGAGCACAAACCCCAGAGCTGCCACCAACCAGCACGTGGATCCCAGCCAACTCGGGCCTACTCGCCAGCTGCAAATTGAACCACTTAGTCCCTAATCCATGGCCATAAATCCACCAATATAAACCAGTAGAAAAGGTCCAGATTTGAGTACAAAGAACTAAAAACAGTTCCAGGCTGTGTGACAATTCAATCGAACACATCCATAGGATCACAATCTTCGGCAGCAATCCTCACCAGGGTGATCCACTCTAGGTCAGCTTCCCCAAAACATTCAGGGCCAGTTAAAGAAAAAGCCACACATACCAATCAAAGTGGTATATAGTGACCCAGGAAGAAAACATCCCATCCATGGCAAAGTCACTGAACTGCCAGGAAATCATAAGTACTGGGACATTAACAAAGCATCCAGCACTAAGCCTCAGATCCTCCAAACAGTTTACTCCTTAGTCTTCAGCTGCAACTGCAGCAGTGAGAAAATGAGAAAAACAAGGAAAGTGGGCTACTCAATGGATAAGCCCATCATAAACTCGTTCCTCACCATGGAAAACGGGCAGATCGTAAAAACAACAAATTAATTTAAAACGATCTAAAAACTAACATAAAATCAAAACGATAACTTAAACAACTTAAAACAAACTTAAACAGACTTAAAACGAACTTAAAACAATCGAAAAACTAAAACTCAGGAACTGCATGTTTATATGATATGTTAATTTCGTTGTTAATTGATTTATTGTCTGTTAGGATTGAGCGCAAACTCCCACTACATTCCTGTAAATGGAGCCTTGACTTCAGGGAACTTTTCTGGTTAACCAAAGCAATTAATACAAATCGACCTTTCTTACTGCATGCTGAGTGTGGATCCTCTCAGGCTGCCTCCAATTTATTGTGTGGGACAGAGACAAGCATCATCATGTGTTGACTGACCTTGTACTCGCAGGCTTTGGCCGCATTGCCACAGCAAGTTTTTTGTTGCTGTTGTACAGCAGTTAGGTGATACTGGGAGAGCCCCATGAACTCCTTAAGTCATGTCCTGATGTTCAGATAGTACAACACAAGACAGTCTTCCAGAAAAGCAAGTTTACCCTCCCATTAATCTTTGACTACAGCTGGAGGCCTCTTCAGCCTGTGGCACAATAGAGCTCAAAGGGAAAAAGATCTATCTACTCCTCAGGGGCTTACCTATAAGCAAATAAAAGATGGGGTAAATACTTATCCCAGTCCTTCCCATGTTGATCTGTAAAAAGCTGTCAGTATTGTTTTAAGCATACCATTAAAGTGTTCAGCAAAGCCATTAATTTTGAGGTGGTATGTGCAGGCCCTATGTTGCCACACCCTACACATTTCAACACACTGGTTATAAGGGATGACATACAATTTGTGCCCTTGTCAGACAGAATCAGCTGGGGAAATCATACTCCTCTGAATATCCTAGGAATGTTTTCTGCCACTTTCCCTGCCTCTTTGGATTACATGACCATAGCCATAGTCTCTGGGTACCTGGTGTGTAGTTCATGACCACCAATACGTACCACTTGCCTGTGTGATTTGGGATGCTCAGTCACTCCACAATGTCCATGGCTACCCACTGAAAAGTTTTCACTGCTATAGACAGCGAAATCAAAAATGCTTTGTCCTTGTCCCCACCATTCAATCCCTCTGGTACTGTATACAAGCCAAGCAGTGGTCTGATACATCTTTAAAAATACTGGGTCAGAAAAAGTTACAAATAAGCTGAGTTTTAGTCCAGCTAACTACCATGTGTTCTGAAACAGTAATGTCATGGGCTAGGACTAGAAGCAGCTTCCTTAATTCCCCAGGGACCGAGTACTGCCACTGCATACTTTCCTCTGGTCCATCCTGGAGTCCCAACTCCTTATAAAGTAAGCCGTTCATCCAGTATATCTCCTTTGTATCACCTTCCTGAGAGACACTCTTATCCCTGGATGCTAATTCACTCTGTCACCAATGAGTTTCTTTTGCATTTCTAAATAACTTGCATAGGAGTAACTGGTTCCAGTACAATTCTTTGTAAAAACTGTTGCCTAAAAGTTGCAACTCATTTTTGCATTTCATTTTGACAAAGCTGCAGATGCCTTTCAGCTGAATTAAAAATCTTAAAAGGTGATCTTGATCTGATTAAGTGTTGAAAAAAAACAAAACAATGTGAGTTGCCAGTGCATTGCCAGTACAAACAAAATGTGAAACCAGCTCATTGGAGTGACTGTTTAATGCAAATTGTGTGTATCTTGGGTTGGGTATGTCTGCTAAACCATGTTGAGCTGATTGGGCCCTATTTACAAATGTTCAGGATGTGTGTACGATTCATGCATACGGAGCCTATGCACCTCTGCACTCTGGAACAGGTACACAGAGGTCGGTATTCACCATTGCCAGCCACTTGTCTGTGTCCCTGCCCCTTCCCCGACAGCATGCAGCTGCACATGTGTGGATCGCAGATGCCTGTGGGTTGATCTCAGAATCCGGGTGGGCATCCAATTAGATGCTCATCCTGGGTTCTGAAGTGGATGCCCTCCAGTGCACATGCTCGGTACCCTGGGAAGGCACAGACCCTGGGATGTGGTGTCCGATGGGTGAATGGCCGAACAGCTTCCCCAGTCTCCCTGGCAGCCCAGTAGGCTCGAAACAGCAGTGTGCAGGGGGTTCCTCTTGTTGCCACGCCCAGCCAATATCCATTGATGGGGTGCATAAAAGTTATGGTAGTGCCCCTCATTGCATAACTTGTGCCCCCAGGCCTGGCACTCCTCACCTTAGTCAATGGTGCAGAGTGCAGGCACACCCCTGGACCACCCATAGTGCATAGCTGCATGGGCAGCTGAGGGATCCAGTGTACAAGGCACTAGTGCACCTGTAGTGAATGCCGCTGTGGGTATGCAGGACTCCGCTGCATGGCATTCAGTCATAGGCATGCCTACATGTTGCACGGACACAGTATGTAGACTTTTGTGAGTAGACCCCATTATGCTTACACCTTCATAAAGTACTCTCTTCCACAGTGGGAGACCTGCTTAGATTAGGTGTTTCCTCTGTCTTCAGCTGCGGAAATGAACTGTCACTCTAAGTTAGTCCATGAGCTGTGCTGGCTGCTTTTTCTGCTGCTGAGTAATAGTGTGTGAAGTGGGATGAATTTGCTTCATGAATTAATTTGCAAAGTGCCAGTAGCAGTATGGCACCAACTTTGTGAAGCTGTGAATTGAGAACTTTGCCAGTGAAGTTTACCCCCACAGTGAAGTTCACAATGTACCATGGGGCTGCAGGTCACATGGTACCGAAACGAGGTGTATGCCATGAGTAGAATGTGCTCCTTCAGTCTTATAGAGAAAGAGTAGAAAAGAAGTCTGTCCCTGTGCTTGTCCAAGCAAAAAATCTAAATACTTTAAAACCAAGATTTTTGATAAAAATAGCTATCTATTTGATTTGGCATTTGGCATGGAGTTTGAGTAGCAGTTTATTCTGTACCTCTGGTTGTAGTTTTGCAGCACTTATGTGTTTAATGTGTTTTGTTTGTTGTTTTAAATGTTTTATGTAAAGTACCCTGAGCCTTTTGGATAGGACACTTAACACATAAAATTCACTTTGCCTTGTATTTTACCTTGTGCCTTGTTCTTGTTTCTGTTGCTGAGATTTTTTTTTCTAACTCCTCTTTCTGCACCTTTGCTTTTGCAGCTCTGCATCTACCTTTACCTTTATTAGGGCAAGCTACAGGCTCAGCCTCTCAAACTGTATTGCTTGCTCTGCAGCACTGGTCCTGGGGCTGGATTTTCAGCTATTCAGGGACTAAGTCCCACTCTGCAGCCACTGCAGCATGACAAATTCTCTGCACCTGTGGAGATTCCCATTTTCAGCCAATGGTATGTGATAGTCTATAATTCGATGGGCCTAGGCAAGCTAAGTAAGGAGTTAAGCTTGTGCAGCATTGTTGATTGTTTGACTGTTACACATGGATACTTTGGCCATTTGAACTCTTTGTCCCCTAAGGGACTACCACCTTGTTGGGGTACCATAAAGGCAAAGGAACCCTCCTGAGGAGGTGTTCCAACCTAGAGATGCCAAGGGAACATAATTCCTTTAGAATAATAGTACCTTAGGAAGGAGCCCAAAAGAACTTCAAAGCTGGTGGTGGACACACAGACTGATTGAGTGACTTCCAGAAGGAGAGAGGGAATGGCAGGATTGTAGAATAAGTGAGCCACCATCCAACCCAAACTCACAGCAGAAATCCTACTATTAGGGCAAACACTGCAATTAACATGTACATTACATTATGGCCTTTGGCACTCAGGAGAGAAAAAAAAATCCTGTGGAAGAAATCTCTGGAGATCCATGGCCTTGGCTGCCATCTTTCTTGGCATGGGTACTTTTGCAAGGCTATGCTTGTAGTTCGATGGGTAGAGCAACAAACCACTCCCCATCAGACCTTAAAAGGTGCTCCTTCTGGCTAATCCAGGATTAATTTCTTTTGTTACCCCCCAAATCCTCCCCTCCTGTTCCAGTGGCATGCATCTCTTTCCTGTGGGCTTCTTCCTAAGCTACCTTTAGCCAAGGGAATCATTCCCATTGCACCTATAGGGGAGGAACCCTCCCTTGGGTTCCTCACCATCGTACCCCTACAGGGTGGTATATCCCATGGATAGAGAGGTAAACAGCCACAATGTATCTAAATCACATAAGCATACATCATACCAGTTGTGTAAGCACATTGAAATTATTGTGACAGCTCAGCTTTGCCAATTTGGAGTTCAAATCCAGGGGAAGTTTTAGAGGGTTACCTCACTCTCCATCTCTATAATAGGATAACATTGTGGGGTGCTGCTAGTCGATTTCTGCAGCTAAAGGAAGTTAACCATGAAGGATGCCCACCCCACAAAGCATGGAATAAGGAGAGTAGTCACTGCTGAAAGGCTATAGTCCAGCCTCGAGACTGTGAGGAGGCCTAACCTAGACTGGAAACTAAAGGAAAGGAATACAGAATTAGACTAGGTGGATCTTAAGCAGACGCAGTGAGAATAGCTTTCACAAGAGCTGCTGATGTGGTTTGCATAGCTAAATGAAACCGTATGGGAGTAGGACTCCACACCCTGGCAGCTGAAGTCTTAAATGCAACACTATGAGGTGCTGCTGACTGAAGGTCTGCATGGCTATAGCTTCCCTTGTAGCACTGCACCTTACCACCTGGTGGGACTGCTAGGAGGTGCCACAGGAGACAAGAGGGCTACAGAGAAGGCTCCCACCCAAGATGAGGAGCTCACCCACAAGATGTAGACTTCAGGGAGAGTGAGAGCATATCTATCCCTTAGGACAAGATTCTCACTGAATGATGACTGCTGAACCGAATGACTTATATTAATGGAGAGTGGAATGACTGAAAGGTACTGGGAACTGAATGTATATCAAAAGTCAGAATGATAGGCAAAACCCTGCCTCAAGCAGAAAAATCTGGAGGTGATAAATGTTGAAGCAGACTGAGTAAAATTAATTGAAGTACAGAGCAGGAGTAGGAGTGGCTACCTTTGCTAGGAAGCCTGGTGAAATCAATTGAGGAGGAATACAATGAAGCTAAGGGAGGTCTGCAGGTGGCTTGATGTGAACAGCAAATCAAAAACAATGAGGTAGCACAAGCCAAAACCGCAGCATGATATAGGTAGGACATACTAAGGAAACTAGTAAGCACATTGAGAACCAAAATGAAAGAAACACTGGAGATGTATGAGGGCATGGGTGCAGCAGCATTAACGCAGTGAAAGAAAAGAAGGAAGCACAAGCTACAGCCAAGAAAAGCAGAAAAACAAAATACTAACCATTAAGGCTGTTAAACCAAACCAAATAGAAAGCTCAAAAGAGGAAAGCAGTAGACAGACACAGGGAGAAAAAGGGGGAGGGGGCGTAGCCACTGGATGCAGCAAAGAAACAATACTTCCAAATGAGGCTGTAGGAAACTGGCTTACATAGGTCATGTAAGGTGAATGTGTCTGGTTATTCCCACCCACCAAAATGTAGTCATAGTCTTTCACATAAACTTGCCTTACCCAGGACAGTCCTGCTGAGAGGCAACATGGGGGGGAAGCCCATTCTCTGTCACAAAGGAGTGGTACAAAAGTGCTTGTGCCATATTTTCATACTGATCCCTTGCTTGTGACCACCAAGCTATGTTCACAGGGAGATGAAGCCCTTTGTCATGCAGGCACTAACTCCACTGCATCAGTGTAGGGAAGGGGGCTTGAGTAGCCATGCAAATCACCATTCACCTAGCTTGGCAAGCCCCACAATCCCAGTAACAACTTTAGTGACACTACCTGCATGTAGAACTGTTCCAGGCAGGTGGAAGGGGTGTTGCTAAGGTGCAACCAGATCAAAAAGAACTAGTGGGGGACAGATATCATTGAAGAAGTAAAATCATGTATAGTGCACAAGGGAACTGGGCTGGGCTGGGAAGGGGGGTTCTTCAGAAGGACAGCAGTCAGTAAAAATGGGCCATGGATTTGGCCACTGGACTACCAGGGACAATGGGCACTTAGGACCACATCAGTCCAGAAGGAGGCCAAAAGGTATGGTTTAGTCAGGTGGTGGAGAACACTTTGGTGGTAGTGCCAGTGTCCAGGAGCTATGCACCTGACATAGCACCATGCAAGCTTGCATGGGTGTCACTAAACAGGTGTTGATAGGCACAATTCTTTTTGCCCATTAATATTTTGTGACCCTCATTTGCATTCTGCCAGAATTGCAGAGGAAGCTCTTTGCCCTGGCAACCAAGATGGACTTCTGAAAATTTCCACTAAATGTGTAGTCAGGGGCATCATTTAGGAGCAGCCAGAGGTTATATTTCAGACGCCTATGATGTCTCTTGCAACCCCTATGAACACCTAAAATGAGACTTCCCTAAGATCTGATCATATAAAATTTGACAGGTAAGGGAGCTTTACTGCCTCTATGATTTTGTGGAAATAAGACATCGGAACTACCAGTTTTTTAAACAGATCTTTCCAGTAAAACTTGTGACACATCTCCTTCAGCTTGTGGCTCCCTGGTGTTGTTTGTCTCCACAGGAGTACCCATGGAGGTAGCCGCGGAGCTGCTTGACTGGTGGAAGGCAAGATGGCCCTTCGGGAAGGTTGATAACTGGGGTTTCTACAGCAAAAACAAGAAGGTCGGCAAAAGCCAGAAGTTTGGATCTTCCAAGGACTCTAAAGAACTCTAAATGATACTAAAGGACGTTCGTATTTTTAGAACCAAGTTGTGAATAAAAGCTAAATTGCTGCTGCATTTAGCATTAACTATTTTAGCTGCTTTTTGATCCTGATATGGGGTAACATTATTTTAAGGAGAGTATTTTTTATATATTTGTGTGCTATATCCTTTTATGAGTTTTCAAAATCATAAAAGTTCAGGAAGTTTTTAGAAATTTATTAGCTACCAGTTTGCTGGTTATTATCCTAAGATTTTATATGCATTTTATGTGTCTTTGTTATATTATGCAGTGCTATAGTGTGAAACTTTAACTGTTATTGATAAACCCTAATTAGCCTTTAACTAGCTCTCTATAATTCGCCCTCTATTAGTAATTAGTCTGTTTAGGCCATCCCCATGTGATTTAACAAACTTTTACTTGAAAACGCATGCGTGGCATTTCTCTGGATAGTGAAGTATGAGATCGAGTATCATGCAGCCTTGAGCTTTGTACCTGGAATGAAATTTCTTGTTTTCTTTTTGAAAGCATTTGTATTTTTAGCGCATTATATAAGAAAGCGTTAAATCAGCTCTGAGATGTGCCGCACTTTACTGTGCTGATTCTTGAATTCTGAAGCTGCACTTCATTGTTGGCGTACTGCAGGCATTGTTATGCCGCTCATGTCTTCATTAGCATATACCAGTGTATATTAATGCAGTTTCATTAGTAAGTATTGCTCACTTTTGAGACTCCCCTTTTCTGTACTGTTTAATTTTATACTACGAGGGTTCCAGTTTTTATTAACTTTCTGATACTAGATTCTTGAGTCATTACTAGAGCTACAGTAAGAATTTTTTTGTAGTGGCTGCCGCTTCTATTTTATAATTTGTCTCTCCTTTTTTTAGTATCTTTTATAAGCGAGCCATAGAAAGAGCATATGTGCCTGTGAGGATCCAATGGTTAAACTCCATCTGTTTGAAAAGAGAAGATGGAATCTTATTAACAGTGGCATTTATTAAGGCAACCCTTCATGGCTCAAGCTTATTGATTAAATTTCAAGGCATTTCAAGGCAATTCTACGTGAGGCTATACCTTTCTATGTTTGACTTGGATTATTCCACCTGTTTTCAGTCCTTTGTCTCCTGAACTGAGCTGCTTCGGCTCCTTCTCTGAACCTTTGTGAGCTGAAAGCTGTAATACTTTCATCATTCAGGATTTTTGCCAGAAGGAAAGTTGTACTTTATCAAAAGCAGAACTGGAAACAACAGACATCTCAAACAATGCCCAAAGACTCTTTTCTTAATAATTTTGAGTCCTTTCTAACCTCATATGCAATAAATCAAAATCCGGTGGACACTGGGTTGCTTATGGAATGTGTGGATCCTCAGGAATCTGATCCTTTAGGACAGCTAAAATCAACTAATTCTGCCTCCCAGTAAGACGGCATTAAATAATAAATCTGTGCCTGAGACTCCAAATCTGACAAATAAAAACATAGAGAATATTTTGTATGAACTAAAAAATGAAATTCAATTTGGAAATGAGCAGCTTATGGAATTAGTCACTCTGTTTGGTTCTTTTCTAAAATATTTTATGAAAGAAAAAGAGGCTCTTCTTGAGAACCCCAAAGTCAGTGTGGTGAAGAGACAAGAAAATATACTGCCTGATATTAGCTCCAGTGACATGATTGTTGATAAAGCAAAATTTTTAGGCTCAGTTGGTGTTAACAACGTACCCATGGAGAAGATTTCTTTGTTAGTTCAGAAGGAAAATAGAAGTATTAGAACTATTACGGATGAAATCTCTAAGAAAGAAACAGTAGAGATAGATAACTTAATAAAGGATTTGGAAGAAAGGAAACATCAGATTGGAAATACCAAAAGGTCAAAGGGTAAACCTACTAAAACAAAAGAGAAAAGGCATGGTAATATTAGTCAGTGCGGCTCTGGAAACATTCTTAGTAATGAAATAAATGTTGGATGTGGACAAAAAAATCATGAATCCTTGGTAAAGAAATTGAATGTAAAACAAAGTAAGAAAGTAAAGTTTGGGAAAGTTTCAGACACTGTATATCCACCATCTAAGGAAAATGTACCTGTTTCTAGAAAAACTATTAAGGAACGCTCAATTATTGCTGGTGATATGCTACCCACTTTGTACATCTATGGTTTACCTAAGGGAAGATCTGAAAACTTTTATCTTTTGAAATTGGCTACCTATAACTTAATGAAGGGGCTAGCT
Organism: Neoceratodus forsteri; assembly: GCA_016271365.2. Lineage (NCBI taxonomy): Eukaryota > Metazoa > Chordata > Ceratodontiformes > Ceratodontidae > Neoceratodus > Neoceratodus forsteri. Next base: position 1,843,815,532 of record CM057449.1, read on the forward strand.
GGGACTAAAATCAGGTGGCAGGACATCAAATCCTCCTATAGATGTAGGAATGGAGCACATAAAGGTTGGGTGTGTGTAGTATTTAAAAATGCCACTGTGAGATCTAGAATTCTTGCTATTAAGGATACATTTTTTGATATTGGTGTTACACTTGATGTAACTATTAGGGAGCACCCAATGAGCCAAATGAACAGCCCAGTAAAGAGCTCTAATAGGAATTTGATAGGGCATGTAACCAATGGTAAATCAGCACTTGTACAACCCAGAATTGCAGCATTTATAAAACATGGTGAAATGGTTCATAACCTGAGAGGTGATGAGGAAACCATCAAATTTAGAAGAGGTCCGAAACAGTTGTGAGTCAGAATTAATAGTAGTACAGTACTGAATGAGGACTATAGTTCATCGAATTCAGTAGCTTCTGTGGAGAAGAGTGTGCTGACATTACAGCAAAGTATAAACAGCACTATAAATCTTACTAATGATTCCAATTGACAACCATAGTTAGAGCAGAAAACACTTGAAGGGCTAATTAACATTTTAAGCTGGAATATTGCTGGTTTGAAAGATAAATTAAGTGATAAAGAATGTCTGAATTGGTTGAAATCATTTTCAATCCTGTGTATTCAGGAAACATGGGATAATAATTGCTATGATCAAATATTAGAGGGGTAGTAAGTAAGTAAGTAAGTAAAATTTATTTCTATAAGGCGCACTTCCCAAGCTCAGGGCGCCTTTACAAAATTACATTAACAGCATTAAAACCACAATAATAAATAACATTTTATATATAACAGCTTCAATATAATTTACATTAATGAAATGCTTCATTAAAAAGGAAGGTTTTTAGGGCTTTTTTAAAGCTCTCCACAGTCAGGTTATTTGGCATCTGGCAAGGTAGAGAATTTCACAGGGTAGGAGCCATAAAGGCAAATGTTCTTCCACCAGATGTTTTTAAGGTTACCCTGGGAATCTCTAGCAGTCCCTCACCAGAGGATCGGAGGGAGTGGGAGGGGCAGTAAGAAGTCAGAAGTTCTTCCAGGTAGTGGGGTCCCAACCCATGTAGGGCTTTATAAGTCATCAACATGACCTTGAAAGTGATCCACCACTGTACCGGCAGCTAGTGCAACTCACGAAACACAGGTGTTATATGGTTGGACCTTGGGCTTTCAGTCAACAACCTAGTTGCTACATTTTGCACCAGCTGCAAGAGGTGAATATCTACTCCAGGCAACCCTAGATAAAGGGTGTTGCAGTAATCAAGATGACTGGCAACAAAGGCGTGGACCAGGGTAGGAAGATCCTCTGATGGAACCAGGTGTTTCACCCGTGCTATATTCCTTAGATGGAAAAAGGATGATTTGACTATGGCTGACACCTGTGCCCTCAGGGTCAGGCCCTCATCAAATATAACACCAAGGTTACGTACCTGGCCAGATGTCATAAGCGAGGTATCCCCAGAAATAAACCTGAGAGTTTTCCTGCTCATGAACCTGACATCCTCTCCCCCGGCTCCACCACCAATAACTCTGTTTTTCATGGATTCAACTTCAGCCAATTGGTACTCATCCAATTCGATATCTCCAGGAGGCAGTTGTTGAACAATGTACTTGACTCAGACTCCCATTCGGGCACAAAAGACATATAGAGTTGAGAATCATCGGTATAGTAATGAAACTTCAACCCATATTGTCTTATAATGTCCCCCAATGGAAGCATGTACACCGCAAATAACATGGGGGACAGCACCAAACCCTGTGGCACCCCACAGCGTAGACAGTGAGAGGCCAAAGAATGAATCCCCGACACTACTCTCTGAGTCCTACCCTGCAGGAAAGATTGAAACCAGCTGTGGACCACCTCCCCTTAGTCCACAGAGAAACCACAGGCATTCTAGCAATACCCCATGATCTACGGTGTCAAATGCTGCTGAGAGATCAAGGAGAACCAAGATAGAATGAGCTCTCTAATCTCTCACCATCAGGAGATCATTTAGTACCTGAACAAGAGCCATCTCAGTACTATGCCTTTTCCTGAAGCTAGATTGGAGAGGGTCATAGATACTGTGGATAGTTAAATGGTCCTCCAGCTGCAATGCAACCACCTTCTTGACAATCTTTCTCAAAAAGGGAAGATTTGAGATGGGTCTGTAGTTTTCTGGGCAGTCAGGATCAAGAAAGGGTTTTTTCAAAAGGGGACTACTATTGCCTCCTTCAAGGGATCAGGAAAGATCCCTTTCTCCAGTGACACCACAACTATCCCAGTAAGGATCAGGCCAATAACCTCTACACACCCCACAAGTAGGTGAGTAGGGCCCAGATCCAATCTACACCAGGCAGGCCGCAAAGTCTGGATGATCCTCAGTATATCCATGACTGCCGGTTGACTGAAGGTGAACCAAGTCAATTGGGTATCTGTGCCCCTCGGTTGATCACTGCAAGACACTATGGTAAGGCACTGGCTGATCTCATCCCTGATAGTGGACACCATATCAGTGAAGAACATCACGAATTCCTCACACTGTAATTGTGACAACGCTCGACCAGCTTTAAGACAGACTGGATTGCACAATCTGTCCACAGTCCAGAAGAGCTGGGTCAGTCTATTCCTCACTGTAACAATTTCCCTGGACAGGAACTCTGCCTTCCTATGGGAAATAGCTAACTGATAGGTCTTATAATGATCTAACAATCTAAGCCTGTCCACTTCCATGTGAGTTTTCTGCCAGCGTCTCTCCAATCTTCAGCCCTGTCTCTTCAACCCACGGATCTCCATGGTAAACCATGGGGCCCCCAGGTGGAGAGTACAGGGACAAACATGGACTGAAGCAATGACATCCAGGGCCCTCACAACTGCCCTGTTATAGGCTAGCACTAAGGACTGTGGGTCAGTGCTATCCATTGGAAATCCCAAGAAGTCCAGCTCTATCATTAGGCCATCTGAGGTGACTCTTCCCAAAGGACGGAACTGTACAATCTCCTTTGGGGCTGGCCTCTTTTGGGGGGCTGTGAAACTGAACCTCAGGGCATGATGGTGAGACCAACTGATGGGCTCCACCTCCACACCAGAGACTTCCATCCCCAGATAGAATATCAAATCCAATGAGTGTTCCCCCGATGGGTTGCAGAGGTAATAACCCATGTCAGGCCCAATGAGTCCATCAATTGAAGGAGGTTTTGACCAAATGGTGCAAATTCATTGTCAACCCAGGCATTGAAATCCCCCAGAATTAACCATCATGGAGATTCCAATATCCTCTCGACGATGAATTCCACAATCTCCCTTAGGAATTCCCTCCCATCACCTGGTGGACGATAAATGAGAAGTATCCTGAAGCCTGCACCTACAATACACTCAAAGGAGTTGGTACATCCAACTGGTATCTCCCTGAGGTCCAGTTCCTGTCTAAAACAGACTGTAACTCTTCTTCCCCTATGGTCCACTCTCGGGTGGTGAATCACTGAGAACCTGGCCAGAACTGTGGATTCCAAAATGGGACCTGCATTTTCATCAAGCCAGGTCTTGGTGATACAAGCTAAATCCACAGATATAACAAGATCTGCCACTAAAGCAGTCTTGTTTCTGCTAGATCTAACATTGCTTAACACTGCCCAAAAGGGATGAGACTCCAAGGATGACTACCTGACCAAGTCAATGCCCTTGGGTATGGGTACAAGACATGATGGACCTCGCTCCTGTATCCATTTCACCCCAGGGTGCCTCCTGGTTTCAACAATCCCTATCCACCCACTCTTTTCCCAAGAGGTATTGATCTTGGGCTTCTTCTGCTTATAAAGAAAAAAAGTTTGGTTGACTTAAAGGGGACCTAGCAATTTATGTGGATGCCAAACTGGATTTTGTCTTAGTAGAAGCAAGTGCATATAATGAATATTTTTTATACATTTTAATTGCCAACAATGGTGTTAAATGGCTCTTTTTTAATATTTACATTCCACCAAGTTTAAATACCCTTAACTATCAGAAAGTATTGGACATGATTGGTAGTAGTAGTATTGACTCTGTTAAATCTAGATTTATTGGGATGAAAATGTTCCTGGCTGGTTATTTTAGTGCACATATAGGCTGTTCAATTGAAGAGCCATCAAATTATTGGTGTATTGATGACATCTTAAATATACCATTGAGACAGTCCAAGGATAGACCTACCTCCAGAAATGGAAAACTTTTGCTCAATTTAATGGGTTGTTATAACTGTAGAATCCTTAATGGATGAACAATAGGAGATTGGGAAGGGGAATGTACTTTCCCAACTAGTAATGGAGGAGGTGTTTGGGACCTTTGTATTGTAGAAGCTTCTGATTACCCAGTAGTCAAGCAATTTGAAATTGTTAAATCCTGGGAAAGTGATTATTACCCAGTTAAATGTCTTGTATGCTTAGGTTTTAAAAAAGATCCAACTGACCAGCTGGAAGAGACAAAAGCTAATAGTCATAGGTACATAAAATATGGGAAAAAAATTAACTGGGATGCATTTTCAAAGGAGGCATTGGATAATGTTATAAATATGGTACAGGCAAAAGTTAGTACTTGGGCATATAATGATAGTAGTCTTACAAGCTCAGAATGCCTAATTAAGGAATTTGATGAGTTAATCATCTCTACTGCCTCTGTTTTATGCAGAAAAAAGAGAATTAGTAGATATAATTAACTAGCTGTGGACACACCTTGGTTTGATAATGAATGTCAGTATCTGAGGAAAATAATTAAGGGAGTTGGAAAAATCAGAACTAAAGAACCATCCTAGTATGTTCTTGGGGCTTTTAAAAAATTGAAATTAGAATGCAAACAGCTACTGTCAAGGAAAAAAAGACTCTGTTTTGAATTGTGGGCTAAATTACAAGAGACCTTAATGAAGAAAGACTCCAAGACATTCTGGTCTCTTGAGGCAGTCAGCTGTAATGAAAATAATATTTTCTATAATGTACAAGGAATGATTAGTGAAGAAATGTGGGTACAACATTTCAGCAAGGTATATAAAATACTCCTAGATTTTAGTAAGCCCATAGCGAAGGACTTAAATATAACTGCACAATATTGTAAGGGGGGTGGGCTTCAATTCTCTCCCAAAGAAGTTGAGCAGGCAATACAGGCCCAGAAAAGGAAAAAAGCTACAGGTCCGATGGTCTGCCTGCAGAAATTTTCCTTCATGATCCAGCTTTTTGGGCAAATATATGTACCCCAATATTTAACATCATAAGTAAACATCTTATTCTCCCTCAAAGTTGGAACAAGGGTATAGTTGTCCTCCTGTTCAAGAGGGGTTACGGATCTGACCCAAATTGTTATAGACTCATAACCTTACTTCCAGTTTTACAAAAAAGATTTTTGCGATTAATTCTGGATAGGCTGACAGCCTGGGTTGAGGAAAATCAGTTGGTGTCAAAATTCCAAGGGGGGGTTTAAAAAGGGCCAAGGCACTCTTGATCTTCTTTTTTCCTTAAATTTTCTGGTTGAAAAATATGTAATACAGAAAAAAGTTAATCTTTTTGTAGCCTTTCTGGATATAAAAAGTGCATTCAACTCTATAAATAGAATAAAGCTATGGGAATCTTTGGCTGATTTAAAAATTGACCTCCAATTGTTAGAAATTATAAAACTATTATACTCAAATACAACAATAGAAATACATTATGGGAGAGATGGTGCATTATCAAGAGAACTGCCTATTAAAGCTGGAGTGAAACAAGGCTATTTATTGGCACCAATATTGTTTAACTTATACATTGAGAATCTAATAAAAAAAATCAGTCTGATTGATACCTTTGCACACCAAGTTTAGATGATGAGGAAACTCAAGTGCTGTTGTATGTAGATGATGCCTTAGTTATATCTAGAACTCCTTTAGGCCTCAAACGTGCATTATCTAGTGTTATGACTACTTTGAACCAGTTGGATTTTGAATTAAATATTACTAAATCAAAAATTTGGTGTTTGGAAAATCTAAATACAATAAGAAATCTTGGGAAATTGAGGGATGCAACTTTGAGGTACTGAAGGAGTTCAGGTATCTGGGGGTAATAATTGATAACTATCTATCCTGGTTTAGTCACTTGGCAGATGTTAAGCAAAACAAAACAAAAACAATGGGGGCTGTACGCTCCTTTGCTACTAAACTTGCCAATAATTCTTTTGTTGCATTAAAGAGAACTTTTTGAAGCCAAACTCCTGAACCAACTGCTATATGGTAGTGAAGTGTGGGGCCTTTATTTAGACAAGGCTAACTTAGAGAGTATTCAGAACAGTTTTTTAAGATCTACTTTGAACTTCCCTCATGACTGCCCCTCTTGTTTTTTAATACTGGAGGCTGGAATTAAAATAAGAATTCTGATAAGAGCAATTAAGTACTGGGGTAAGATTGTGAAGGCACATAAAAATAATTTTCCTTGGTTGTGTTGGAATGAAAAGACTAAATGTATAAATAAATTAGGTTGCAATGGGCATATCAACTCATGGTTTTCTGAACTAAACAGCATTTTAAGTCAATTTGGATGTGCAGACCTAGGGAGTACATATGTTTTGGCTAACATTGATGGTTTTGTAAATGTAACTATTCAAAGGTTAAAGGACATAGCTGTTCAACAGGATTTTGCAAGTATCAATGACATTGACCAAAGAGGTTTATATTCCTCTATAAAGATAACTTGGGGGATAGAGCCATATTTGGTCCAATGTGAAAATGGTCTACATAGGAATATCTTGTGTAGATTACGCTTGCCAAGTCTTGGTATATTTTATTATAATTTAAATAATTGGTTTTGCAAGAAGTTTAAAATCAGTTGTGATTGTATTGATAAACAAGAAGTTGGTATTATGCACACACTATTTGAATGTAACAGCTAGATACAAGATTGAGAAAAGTACATTTTCTCTCAAATTCCTGATTATCTCCTTCATACCAGGGTGCAGTGTGCCTCACCACCACCACAGCTCACTACGCTTCCGTTTTGCACGCACAAAACTTCCACAAATAAACCCTCCTCAACCAAGTACCGCAAGTTCTTCTGCAGAGAACTGCACCTGGCCACCCTGAAACTCCTTCTCCTACTCCTGCTATTATCTGGAAACATTCACTCCAACCCTGGCCCTCGGGCTGCCATGAACTCCACCCAAACCAAACGCCTTGGCACTCTCTCCATTATCTGCCTGAACATCTGCAGCCTATTATCTAAATTTGATCAACTACAAGCCTTTGCAAATGCCCACCAGCCCGATATCCTGGTGGTAGTAGAAACCTGGCTCACCCCCTTGGTTCCTGATCATACAATCTCCATCCCTGGATACATTATCTTTAGGCTTGACAAAAAATCAAAATGAGGAGGGGGCTGCACCCTTTACCTAAAAGACAACCTGATGGGGCACACTGCCCACACTGACCTACCAACACCAAATGCTCAGCTATTGCATATCAAAATCCTGCTTGGAGCTCAGCACAAAGCCCTCTCGTCATCATCATTTATATCCCCCCAAAAGAACAGGGACCAGGCCTCCATGCAGTACTGAAGTACATCAAATCACTCCCACCCGACTCAGAAGTCATCACACTTGGTGACTTCAACACAAACTGGTTGGGACCTGATGCTGGCTACACCAGGGACATGGTCACATCAGCAAACCTCACACAGATATTGGACTCCACAACTAGAATGAACTACAAAACTGGCACCAGCACTTTACTGGATTGGATCCTGACTACTCACCCCTCCCGGATCACTAGCTTCACTGTACTGCCTGACTGTCTCAGCGACCATTCCCCTGTCAGCTGCACCTGGTCAAATAAATTCTGGAAATCTCCACCAAAGGTCATCCTCAGCACAGTACTACCCAGTGGGATGCTAACCCACCTAAAATCACACCTACTAAATCAAGACTGGTCCCCCATCAACTTGGCCCCTGATGCAAATACAGCCCTTGATCAATTCATACACATTTTCAATGAAGCTTGTAACATCTTTACCCCACCAAAAAAGTGAAAAATGAAACCCCTCTGTAATCCTTGACTCACGGGTTCCCTCTTAAAGAAGCTGAAACACAGGGACCACCTCTGGGAACTAGCCAGAGAAACAGGAAAACAGGTGGACATCCAAAATTTCAAAACAGCTAGAAATGATTGCACCAAATCCATACGCCAACAGAAATCTGAATACTACAAGACTGCACTTGCTGACACATGGGGAAATGCAAGAGCATTCTGGAATAACATTAAAGATGTTACCGGGAAGGAGTCCAAATAACCCCCTACTGCTATCACAGTAAACGGGAATACTATCCTGAACCTAAAAGTCATAGCCAACACCTTTAATGATGCCTTCACTGACCTCAGCAGCATCCTCCCCCCTGAATTTTTCAACGACAGCGACCCCCCTCTTCCCACCCATCAGTCATCACCTAAAAATTGTCCCCCATTCTACTTCAGAGCAGTAAACAAGAATACCATCAGGAAATACATTTCCAAAGCCATCAGAAACACTAGAGCAAGTGCTGATACACTGGACCTCAAAGTTCTGTTCCTCACTCTAGACGAGGTTCTGGGGCCTCTCACCAGGATCTTTAATCTCTCCCTCTCTCTCAGTCAATTCCCTGACAAATGGAAGGCAGCAACTGTCACACCTATCCATAAAGGTGGTGAGCGGGCCTCCCATGTGAACTACTGACCTATCTCTATCCTGCCACCCCTCTCTAAGGCCCTGGAACAGATAGTAGCAGACCAGCTCACTGATCATCTGGACAAGTACAACATCCTTTGCCAGCAGCAACACGGATTTAGAAAAGGGCACAGCACTGCCACAGCACTTCTTGAGTTTATGGAAGCCATACACAACTCCCTTAATCAGGGTTGCCTAACAGGATCTACATTCATCGACCTGTCAAAGGCTTTTGACACTGTCCACCACCGCCTCCTGCTTCATCAGCTACTGAACATTGGCTTCTCTGCAGAATCAGTGAAATGGTTCAATAGTTATCTTGAAAACAGGTCCCAATGTGTAAAAATATCAGGTGTGGTCTCCGACACTAAACAGGTTCGCTCAGGTGTCCCCCAAGGCTCCATCCTGGGCCCATTGATGTTCAGCCTGTTCCTCAACTCCCTCCCTGACTCCACCTTTCAGCAAGTCATACTCTATGCAGATGATGTGGTGATTCTTGCCTCTCATCATGACCCAAGCCACCTGCAACAAACCCTTCAACACGGCTTCACCTCTGTTGAAAGCTGGTTCAAAGAACATAAGTTAATCCTTAACCAGAAAAAAAACGAAGACCATGATTTTCACCAGCCACCAAAACAAGCACAAACACCACCAACTCTCCTTAAACACCTGCCTTGGGGACTCTCTGGAGCAGGTTGACTCCTTCAGATATCTAGGAATCACCTTAGACCCACACCTGTCCTTTGGAACCCATATAACCAATGTCGCTAAAACTGTGAATACTAGACTGGGCTTACTCTACCGGCTTCATTGGCACCTGACTAAAGAGGCCCTCTTTGCCGCAGTTCAAAGCTCCATCATCTCCCGGATTGACTATGGTCTTGTCATCTATGGCACTGCCACTACCACTGCACTCAGAAGGATTACTACCACCCTAAACAAGGAATGTCGACTCATCACTGGGGCCGAACGGCTCACACACCTGTGACCTCTACTCACACGCTAACTGGCTTCAACTTGACAATAGAATTCAGTACCAAACCTGCATGGTGGCTAAGAAAATACAGTTGGGAACTGCCCCTCCCAGGGTCTGTTCACTCCTTCAAATGAAAACCTGCTCCAGAATTACTAGGGGTTCAAAGCCACAACTTTTCCGTATCCCTCGCTGCTGCACAGTCATTGGCCAGTGTTCATTTGCCTACAGGGTACCCACTTGGTTTAACGGTCTTGCCAATGATACTATCAATACCACTGGGCTAGGGGCCTTCATATCCAGGCTCCGAAACACTCTGGTTGCTTCCAGCATCTGCGACTGTCATGGATAATGTCTATGCAACACCGCTCCACTACTGCTCTCCTATATCTAGCTCCTTACATAAGGCACTTGCCCTAGTTTGGCCTCTGCCCCATCTGCTCTCCAACACCTGACAATGCCACCTTCCTGGCTGCTTCACCCCATCCCCCTCTCCATATCCCTACCTACCTACCCCACCACCTCTCCTCTCTTCTCATTTTCTTACCTCCCACCTTTGCCCCTCCCATTTCTTGCTACCAACCCCCCCTTGTCCTCTTCCTTTCCACTTTTACCCTCTCCCTGTCTGTTCAAAATTAATTTGATATCCTTTACCCTTATTTGTGTAACAATTTTGTCTCTTGTTATGTGATACCAATGTCTTGACGTGGAACCTTTGTAAAAGAGCCCTGGGCTCAAAGGTAATTTGTAATCCTAGAATTGAAATAATTGAAATAAATAAAATAAATAAATAAATCTCCTCTTACAACCTTTAGATTATAAGAAAATGGTCCTTAAACTTGACTCCTTGAAAATGATTTATGGCACTGCAAAATATTGTTTATGTTAAAAATAATTTGTTGATTCTCCGATTGGGAATTTACAGCATTTTATAATTGGTCAATAAAATTTTGTTTTTGCTTTATGTATTTATATTCTTATGTGGATATATAGGGAAATATATTGAGATGGAAACAAATTTATATATGAACCAGTATAAGTAGTAATGTTATGTATGTAAATGTAACAAACCTATGGTTTTACACATTTTTTAAACAATAAAAGAACTTGAACTTGAACCTGAATGATCGTTTAGTACATCTGAGAACACTTTGATCCCCCTCACATGCAAGCAGTTTGATACCAATACCCAGTCCGATAATGTACCAGTATTTGTTTTGTAATCATCCTAGTTACTTCCTTCACCACCTGCACCAAATTAAGTAGTGCTATTTTATCTTTCTCTAATTTATTGTTTTTTTTCTCAAAGTCATCATTAAAATCTCCCCCACCAAAATAAAATTCATGGTTGGTATTTATCTGGGCAATGTAATCAGAAAAGTGGTTAATCCCTACTTCACCATATTTTTCAGGAATATATACAGCACCAGTTATTAATTTTTTGCTCCTCAGAAAGTTGGACAAATGGCTACAAATACACATTCTGACTTAATTCCTGTGATTCTTTTTTTCTGCAACTAGATGCTCTCTAATACAGAATACACGGCCTCCACCCCTTTAATTATTCCTATTAGCTTGTAGTACAGAATAGTGTTCCAAAGCCAATGTAGTGTCATTCAACTTTTCTTGTACATTTCTATACTGTAATAATGTATTGTGTAGGTTTTCTATAAAATTAGAAATCCTCAATGAATCCTATAGCAAATTGGCCAAGGAACCTATAGTGTATTTGTATGCAAATTAGTAGGGGATCACTGTGAACCCATAGTATCAGTTCAAGGAATGTTCTGTATGCAAATTTTCATATAGGATAGTGGAATACATAAGTACAACCCCAAAGGAATAGCACTAGAAAGAATCACAGGGTACCATGTGTAGGAAAGTGAGTAGAAAATCCCTGTAAACTATAACACATTTGCACAGCATACTTATTTCAGCCATGCTTGTGAAGTGTGGGTAGGGCATGATGGACTTAGAGTCCTGTCCAACATTTAATTTCTGTGTTACTTTGTTAGTTTAAGTGCAGGCAAATTGTCTATAGAACAGTGGGAAGACACTATGAAAACCCATTAGACCACTACTAGGAATCTTTTTTGACCCAGGCCAGTATGATAGCACTAGAAAATCTATAGGGCCAAATTTAACTCCTAACCTCACATAAGCTTTAGAGACCTAATATGCCCTTTGTAGATTTCCCAATGCACCCCAATGAATTGTGACACATGCATTTTACTCATTATCTTTCCCTCACTATTGGTGCAGTGGACCACTGTGTTTAAATCTAGAGACCATAGCCAGCCTAGTGGCATGGGGCAGTGCATTTCTTTGCCACCTGAGAGGCTGGGGCACATGTGCAAGTCCCTGAAACCCATGCCTCTGATGACAGGAGTAAGATGCATGATTGGGGTGAGGGGCTCGGCTCCTGGGGAGGGCGGGCATGGCTGTGCACCACCTTACAGCCATTTACAAAGCCGAAGGAAAGATGCTGTAACTGGCTATCACTTACAGAGCTGAAGGAAAGATGCTGCTGAGACTCCAACAGCAGCATTCATTTTCCTCCCTCATCTCGATTGCTTAGCAGTTTGGAGTCCAGTGTCAGTCACCCCTCCCCAGCCTAATGGCAGTAGCATTATCTCAGCTCCCTTTCTTGGCTTGTACAATATTTTGGGACACAATGATGCTGCCACCTCAGCCTAATGACCATAGCATATCTAACACCCCAAGTCAGAAATCTGCCTCAGCTCCATTAGGAATCAATAATGCCGACCATTCATTTCAGCTCTACCAACCTTTCTAGCCAGTGCTTAAAGGCCCCCTTCACTTCCTATCCTTAACCATAAAGAATAGCACCATGTTGGCTGGCCCACTGGCATGGATGACTAAGGGATTGAATACCTTACCTCCTGCCATGCTAGCAACTCCCGTTTGAGAATGCCACATTCCCTGAGGAAGGGTCTTGTGACCCGAAGTGCTAGGGAGGAGAGTGTGGCATGCTAGCTTCCTCTCACAGTATTTGTTATTTTGTATAATTTTTGTGAATAAACTATATTCTTTTTCCCATATCGTGAAGTGACAGTGATTCCCTGAGTGCACACTTCTGTGGACTTTGTACTAAGCGGGGTGGCCACCCATTGTGTGCACCAACCTGCCTTTGTTCATGGTTTTACTTTGGATCATGTTGTTTGGGAATGAGCATGGGCTGCTGGGGGTTGACAGAGTTGGGGGAGGATCAAGCATCCTGTGGATTGTTCTCCTATTCCAGGGAGGGTGGCTTGTTGTCTCAGCCCATGACTCCCACTGGGTGGAGGCCCAGTGGTAGTGCAGGTGAAGTCTCTTGAATGGAGGGACCATGGATCTGCAAGACATGTGCACCTCCACATACATGTCCTGACCTAATGCTGTGGCAGGGGTACAGCAAAGAAAATGGAAAACAGGATCTATGGCTGGATGGCATTCTTGTACATCTCCCCCAAACACACACCACTGCCTGGATGCCTGGAGTTACTGGATATGTGCTCTGGAGGGAGGATGGATCTTTCACTCCATCCGTGCCATGGGGGGATTCTATGGAAGACACATTCCAGGTAATACTGGGGGAGGTGAGTGCAGGTCAAGGGGAGGTGGGGTCAGGAAGCTGAAAGAGCTACGCAAGGAGTAAAAGTCATTGTGGGAAAAGAAAAAATAAACAAGACTAGGACACTGACCGTAATCCTCAGCCTCTCTGTCTTTATGCTGGTAGTCTCACCCCAGTAGTACTTTACACATGGCTACTGCCATTTGGGCTGCTCAGTTAGAGTATGAAAATCATTTTGTTATACTGTGTTAGATGCATTGGGCCCTAAGCTTTTACAGAACATGGTGATAGGTGACTTGAGGTGTGCCTCTAAGCATTGGGGGGAGAAGGATGGTGGGGTGGGTTTTGTGATTTCTAACTGAGTCTGAAGTGGATATGCTGGCTGGTGGGGGGGGTGAGCAGCGTTACATGACTTCTACAAACAGATCCAATCCTGCAGCAGTCCCCAAGGTCATGCAGTTATGGACCACCAGAGATATTGTACTATTATTTATTACATATGCCCACGATCGGGCTGCAAGCAGTCCAATGGATCACCAGGGATATGGGACTATTATTTATTACATATGCCTATGATCAGGCTGCGAGTGGTCCACTGGACCACCAGGGATTTAGGACATTCCCCTATTACAATACATTGGGCCTGGGGGGTTGCTACCACGCAGGTGCCGCCGGACCTCGGGTGGCTACCCACAGCTGGCAGCTGCCGTGTTGCACCCTGCAATATGGCAGCTCACCTGTGGGTGGCCAGCTGTTGCTCCTTTTTTTTTGGCTCACCTGTGTGCAGTGCAAGTAGGGGTTGCACATGCATGGGCTCAGCACATCACAGGCTGAATATTGGGATGTGCGGAGTATGCATTGGCACGCCCCCCTACTTGCGCCGTATACATTACTGATGCACTCCGGTGCATTGGGATTTGTGCCAGGCACAGTCCCCTTTTGAATATCATGCCGGGGCGCATCAGTGGGTTGTGCATGGTGCAACTGTGTTGCACCATGCGCAACCCTTCCGAATATCCCGCCCTTTATCTTCAAGTATACATGTATACTTCTTGTAAGCAAGATGTTAGGACACTTGTGTCCTTATAGTATTATGATATATGAGTCAGCACTGCCATCCTCTGATGATTTGTATTATTACACGGCTATGTACACGAACTGTACATCTATTGTTTACACAAAGTGATGACTATAACAAAATTGTAAATTGTTATCTAGGACTGTGGAACCACCTCTAATTTAACCAATAGGGCTCATCTCTGTAACTAGAAATTTTTCCGTCTTACAGTAACTATGACAACTATCTTAGGTATATAATGTAAGACATTACGTCTTTTACCTCGGAGACCCCTGAGATGTCTATGCTTCTCGAGGTATAGGGAACGCATAGCATCTGCTCCCAGTTCCTAATGGTAAGAACTGCTTAAGGCAACTGTGATTTTCCTTTTTGGTAATAATAAACAAGATTTATTACTCTTATGCAACTTGTCTGTGACTTCTTTGCATCTCTATTATTGCCAAGAACCTGAGGCGGAGGGTTTAGACCTCCCAACAATTGGCGACCGCATGCAGGCGATTTGAAGTTTTCAAAGTTTTCACTTGTTGCAATTAATTTTCCCTTTCCAAAGGGGACTGTAGGTGTGCACACCCGTATCACCTCTCCTGTTTTTTCAGTACTCCGTAACTCCTTGCAAAGTCTGGCTGCTTACTGGGTGTGGTTGATGCCGACTCACCGCGCCACATGGCAGTTTTCATTTGCAACTTACATGAGCACAGTAGCCCACCTGTTTATAAGTGCACCTGTCATGTATCAATACATGACACAGCACCTTGTCACAGGCTGATTTTTACGTTCCCTCCTACTACTGGTATAAATGGCCACTGTATCAAATATCTGTGCAGACTTGAGACTCGATGTTGCAAACTTCCTTGCCTCCCATGCAGGATGGTCTGACTTCACGCTGGACGCAAGTCAATCCAACAACCCCATGCTGGGGATCTTAACCCAGAACTCAAAGACAAGTCAAACAGTCAGAAAGCATGAGGCTAAAGTGCTGTTAGTCACGGCTCTCTATGCCACTCTGGAAGCCTCTGAAGCAAGGTTTCGAACCCTTGAACTGTAGGTCTCATCCCTTAAACAAGAGATGGGGCTGCAGGCTTGTGACAGTTTAAACCATGAACAGGATTTGGAGACTCATCTCCAGACTGTGAAATGAAAAGGATTCACTTTTGCACTGTTCTGTTCAGGAAAATGAGCAGGCACTTGTTATGTTGAAGTAGGAATGTGAAAGTTTGAGACAGGATAAGAGGCAGGCATTGCAAATGAATGATATGTTGAGTAGAACCAATGATTAGATCTGTGATGAGTTGGGAGACTTACAGGATGAGATAAACCAGGTATGTAATGAATTGGGTACAGCTTCTAGGGACAATCGAAATTGAGCGCTGTGTATAGAGTGATACAGAAACAGTTGCAGGAAGGTGTGGCACAGAATATTGCAGCATATTGCAAAAGTTAGTCATGAGGAATGTGAAACCAAGATGGTGAAACTGGCCATCAGTGAGAGGTTCTGACTGGTCATGTAAAAGCAATGGGAGGCTTCACCCCCATCAAGGTTAAATCATCTGAGGAGGATGGGTCAGATGATGACATCTCCCAGTACAACACCCAGTCATGCCCCTACTATGGCCCAGTAACCCCGCCCAGCCATCCACAACATGGCAGGTCACCATCTTACGACACCACTTCCCTATGTCATCACTGCAATGATAACCATCATGGGTGACGCCAACATGGTGACCCCCATGATAGGGGGGAGGAGGCCTAGGCCTAGTCCCAATGACACCACTGATTGCCATGATTTCTGTGGATGATAGGGAGGAGATAGAATGAATGACTGATAATGCTTTAGGCTATGTGACCCTTCCTGACAGAAGCAAGTGGACCATCCGCTCACAGATCAAACAGATGCTGCAGGAGAATGCTACCCGGGAACAGATGGTCTGCACTGTGGCTGACACCATAGCTCAGGTGGCCCTCCAGGGTGCCCAAGATACTCTGCCTCCATATGATCATCCCAGTAATCCCCTACAAATGGCCCACTCTGTCCAGCAAATAGCTGACAGTATTGGTCAGATGAGCCCATCTGACAACCTCAGTTGCCACTTGGAGAAGGTGCATTCCAAATGTAAAATGATTAGTCTCACTGCAGACTATCAAGTCCAAATCCTATGCCAGACCATGCATCCTGGCCTATGAGCGAAACTTCATGATGTTGTCTGGCCGGATAGCCATGCCACCTTTGATGAAGTCACAGCTGAACTCATTACCTCACATAACCCAGGTGTGGTAGGAATGATGTTCACATACCCTGTGAAACAGAATGCAAAGGAAAGTCCAGCAACCTTCCACCAGAGGCTCTGAATGGCTTATTGAGCAGGAAAGAATCTTGCAGGGGAGGACGCGGATGCAGACCTTATTGAATACAAAACCCTGTTCCTTCGGAACATGATCCCTGTAGTCCAGGAGAAGGTACAGCCAACCACTTATCCCACCATAGATAAGTTTGCCAACATTCTTCAGAAAACTGAGAGAGCTTGTCAACTATATCAGTGACTTGGGCTTCATTTCCAATAAGGTAGCTGCCGTGGAATCCACCCTGGAGGCCACAACACACTGTACAGTGGAGGGACAGACCCTAGAGAAACAGCCCCTCCCCACAGATAACCAGCAGCCCCAACAACAACAATGCTGGGGTGGGAACCGGAACTATCACAAAAACAAGAAATATCACAAAAACAATAAGGGTAAACAACATCGACCAGGCCCTTCATTAGGGAAATAGCCAAACAGAATCAGAACCGCCGAGACCTTCTTGGGCGAGTGTGCTCTGTTGCAGACACTGTCCCAACTTGGGCCCTTGCTGCAGTACAACCAGGAGGGCATGCCTCAATAAGCCACGGGGATCCCAGAAGTTCAGGTCCTCAGACCGAAACATGCCTGAATCCTGATTTGACTGCCTATGTAGCTTCAGTACAGCATGGCAAGTCAGTCCACCGGACCCAGGCCCACATGCTCTTCCAGTTGCATCACCATGCTTCCACCAGTACAGATTGACAATTACAGGCCCCAGTCTGTATTGTAAACAAGCTGGCCTTGGATACAAATGGAAGGTCCTGCACAGAGGCCAAGGTCAGGGGCTGCCTACTCACAGTGCTGTTGGATACAGGTGCTGCTGTGTCTGTATTACATGATGGCAATCCAGCCACATCCCCTTGGTCCACCTGACGGAGGACCAATACATCTGACGTAGATGGCACAAGGTTATCTACGAATCACTCAGTGACACTATCTGTGACAATGGGCCACCTGCAGTCGTATCATACTTTCAGCTCATGGTACTGCATGACCATCTCAGTATCATTGGGATTGACTTCCTTGCACCACATGGCTGTGTGTTGGATTTAGCCAACATGTTATTGATACAGATTCAGGGACAGTATCACACTGTCATGATCTCTGACTCACATGGTTGCAGCTATCATTGAGAATGACAAAGAGTATGGCATCATAGATTTGTTCAAGAATCACAAGCTTTTTCCAAAGCTCCTTCCCATCCTGCAAAGGCACCTGGAGGCATTCACCATCAATAAGTATGATTGTGGCAAGACGCATGCCATTATTTAAGTACCAGGCCCAGTCCATCAGAGGCAAAGGCAATACCCCTTTCTACCTGAGGCCTTGCCATCTCTCAGAGAAACAATAAAATCACTCCTCAAGCAAGGTGTACTCAGAACATGTGTTTCCATGCGAATTCCCCCGTGTGGCCTGTAAAGAAACCTACAGGTGCATGGAGACTTACAATTGACTACAGACGACTAAGTCAGGTCATGCTGAGCTTCTCACAAACAGTGGCATCAGCACCAGACATGCTAAGACTACTGACCCCTGATCAACAATGGTTTAGTGCCCTGGACATTTCCCATGGTTTCTGGTCTCTGCCTTTGGCCACCAAGAGTCAATATAAGTTTGCCTCCACCTTTGAAGGTAGGCAGTACACATCAATCAATCAATCAATCAAAATCTTTATTTTGCCAGATGGAACATCATTGAGAGAAGCTCATTTGCAAGATGGACCTGGGGCAAAACCATTGCCAACAGAGTTAGGACATAACAGGTTGAGTGAATGTACATAACAGTTACATAGTAATAATAACAACATAATAACATATAACCATCACATGTAACAAGATACTTCCACCAGAACATAGCAATAGGTTCAACAGGAGATAGTGCCATTTAAATGCAATTGCATAGATACAGACATATGGACATAAGGTAATGAGCTAAAGTTTATACAGTAAACATCATTGGAGGAGTCATAGTGAGCAGGAGTGGCAGTTCCTCTAGCATCAAAGTACGAAGAAGATTTGAGATGTAAGAGTTCTTTGATAAGTACTGTAGGCATGGCCTTGCAAGTGGGGTGGGAAGGGTGGGGTATAGGGAGTGGGGAAGGAAGGTCAGATGAGATAGGAGAGGGCTGGACATGATGGCCTAGGGAGGAAGGACTGTTCTAAGGGAGAAACATGACAGATGCAACAGGCAATGGTTGTGGTTTAAGTCCAAGATTTGAAGCAAAGACAGATCGTGATGTTGGGACCTTGATTTGGACAATGACAGAAGGGAGGACTCAAAAGATGCCTTCAGGCAATGGTTGAGGTTTAAGTCCAGAGTTTAAAGCAGCAACAAATCATGATGTTAAGGCCTTGACTTGAAGCAATGACAGACCTTGGAGAAGGTCCTCAGGAACAAGGATATGAAGAGATAGAGCGTGACAGGGGAAGTGAGCCTTAAGATTTTCCGGATCTTATTCCAGAGCGTAGGAAGAGTGAAGCTTATTGAGGCTCTACCAAAGCACGTTTTAACTTTAGGGATAGCCAGAGATAAGATGGTAATACTTCTGAGAGAATAGGCTCTAGGGATGCAGGAAGTTAGGCAGCTTGTGAGGTACTAAGGTAATTTACGAGTGATTGCCTTATATGTCCATAGAATAGCATTATTTTGCCTCCTGAAGATAAGGGAGCTCCAGTTTATGGAAGAATAGAGGATGCAGTGGTGCGTGTCATAAGGGGCATCTGAAATGAACCTAAGGGCTCTGTGGTATAGGGTATCAAGCTTGGAGAGAGCTATGCTAGTACTATGGCCATATAGGAAGTCTGCATAGTCTAGGAGAGGCATGAAGGTAGCTTGGACTAGGAGTTTTCCAGTGTCTTGGGTTAGTGAGTGCTTGATCCTGAAGAAAATACAGAGCCTTTGACACAGTTTCTTAGTGAGTTCTTCAATGTGATCAATGAAGGACAATTTGTAGTCAATCCAGACCCCCAGGTATTTGAATTGTTCTACGAACTCCAGGGCTTCTCCCAAAAGGGTGCTTATGTGAGGAACCCTATCTGTTTTGGTTTTTTTTTGAGATGAGGGGTCAGTGGAGAGAAAATCATGACCTTAGTTTTTTTGGCATCAAGCAGGAATTTCAAGTTGAGTAGATTTTTTTGGAGGATGTCAAAATCATTCTGGAAGTCACAAATGGCTTGATCCGGAGTTGATCTGCCAATGTATTGCACTGTATCATCAGTGAAGAGATGGATACTAGATGACTTTAGGCCAGTGTCAATTTGATTTATATAAATGTCAAAGAGAAGTGGACCAGGTATGGCTCTTGGGGACACCTCTAAGGAGTATTTATTTTGGTGATAGGTCTCCTTCAGCCTTGACCTGCTGTTCTTTATTCACAAGATAGTTTGTGAACCAATTTAGGGCCAGGTTGTCCACCCCAAATTTCCTCAGGGTCGCCAGGAGCAAATCGTGGTCCACCATATCGAAAGCCTTGCTAAGGTCCAGAAACAAGGTTCATTTGTATTGTTTGTTATCAAGTGCGGACTGCCAGTCATTTATAACCTTAGCAAGGCAGTGGAGGTACTATGCATGGAATGGAAACTAGATTGAATCAGGATTAGTAGATTAAAACTTTTCTGATGAGATCTGAGCTGTTAATTTACTACCTTCTCCAATAGTTTTGACAAGGCTGGGAGCAAGGAGATTGAGCGGTAATTATTTAGGTTGCAGGGGTCCCCTGATTTGAATAGAGGGATGACATGGGCCATCTTCCAGACCTCGGGGAGAGAGCTCTGATTGAGAGACAAATTGAAAAGGTGGCTAATAGGGGGAACAAAAATATAGTAGGCCAACATTAGGAAGAAAGGCTCAATCATATCCGCGCCCGAGCTTTTCTTAGAATCAAGTTGAAGAAGAAGATCCTCAACCTGTTTGATGGTGAATGGACAGAAGGAGAAAGAGTGGTATGGGTCAATAGATTCTGGATTGTGGCAATCAGATTACTGACTAAGGAACTGGGCCCTAATGGCATTTGCTGGGGAAGTATCAAAAGCCATCCCTGCTGTGGCAAAGTGATTGCTAAGAAGGTCAAGGATCTCATTTTTATTTGTGGTGTGGGTACCACCAGTCAAAATTTTGTGGGG
The DNA here is from genome assembly GCA_016271365.2 of Neoceratodus forsteri. NCBI lineage: Eukaryota > Metazoa > Chordata > Ceratodontiformes > Ceratodontidae > Neoceratodus > Neoceratodus forsteri. The sequence goes on from CM057449.1 coordinate 1,843,836,278, forward strand.
AAGTGTGCCAGCACTGTTATGGCCTTCTACCTCCCTTAAAGTTTTCCAAAACTTAGTAGCAGAGTTAGTGGATGCATTAAGTTCAGAGCGAAAATAACTAGACTTCACAGCTCTGATAGTTTTCGTGCTGAAATTCCCTGCTGTTCACAATGCAGACCAGTCTGTGACCAATTTAGACTTTCTGGCTCTTTTCCAAAGAGCATCCCTATGCCATAAGGCAGTCTTTAGGTTATCCATGAACTAGGGACATGATTTTCTTTTGGTTCTGCTTTTGGTAACTTGGGCATGGAGGTCTAGGGTTTCAGTGAGTATTTCATGAAGTACCTCATGTGCCTCTTCCACAGAAGATGCGAGGTAAAATTTCTGCCAGTTAGCATACTGGAGGTCATAGAGAAAAGCATCTGGGCAGAAGTTCTGTTTACATCTCTTATGGATATATTTAGTGGAAGAGGAAGTTTGGAGTTGCATCGACCTTACACATGCAATGTCACAGTGGTTACTGATGTCGTTAAAGAATACATCTGAATGGAAGAAGAGGTGAGGCTTGCTTACAAGGATTAGGTCAAGAAGGGAGTTACGCTCTGGGTTTTTGGTGTTTGGGTGGGTACCTTCATTAATGATCTGGGTAAGTCCATGGGCATCACAGAATTCGGTATACCGTTGTAATAGCGACTACAAAATCGCCAATGAAAAACAGCAACTACAAAATAGCGCAATGATTAATAGCGTGATGCATTAAATGGTGACTGTGTCAAAACAGCGACATCGCCTGGATAAGCCGCACAATAATAGTGCCACACAAATTAGCAAATACCTAAACAGCGATGTACATGTACAAAAACTCCCTGTTCTGATTGCTAGGACAAAAATATATTACAAGATCAAATCAGCATCAATTAACACAAGAAAACAAAGGAAGGAAACTCCGGCTGGTAGAAACAATCAAGCCCGTTTCTCTGACCAATATAGGCCCACAAATGTCAGAGTTTTAGTCCTCCTGTGCAGTACAACTATGTAGATGAATACCTGTGTAACCCCCTTGTTACCCGGGGTTACTAGAATCCCACTAAGACCTAGTGGTAGGCAGGGAAGGCAGCTTGTGAAACTCCAGTTAAATGGATTTCACACTGTCTCAATCTGTTCTCAGTCTCAGCTGAGACTGAGGGATGACATCACCATAGAACTATCACAGCTGGATGAGCCACAATGGAATCTGCAGAAGGGAGTTAGAGTAGAATGTTGGGAGGTTTGAACAGTCAGTCTGTGGCAGTTGGAGTTTGGAGATTGTTGTGAGAGGAGCACAGCAGCTCTGTGCTCAGGCTCTTGGAGCCTCAGCCCTGAAATAGGGCTACAATTAGGGAAAGGTGTGTGTTTCCGCCTAAAGAGAGACACAGTAGGCTATTTTTAAAGTGGTGGAGACCGCTTATACGGGGCTCTGTGCCCCATCCCTCAGGGGATGGGGCAGGAAGGTCTGCCTGCTATTCCAGGGGCAACCCCCTGGCTACTTCTGGAGAAAGAAGCTGCCTTACTTTGTCCACATGTGTGGGGTACAAGAAGATTTTGTGATTCACCTGTGGGGCACCTGTAACCAGAGGGTGAGTTCTGCTCCTTCTAAAGGGCCCATATTTCATCCTGAACTGTGTTAAAGTGGGGATTGGACTACTGAAGTAGTGGGAGGCCTAGAGTAATAGGCTTAGCCTAAAGTAAAAGTATGTTCAAGTCCAGCACATAAGGGAAGTCAAGACATGTAGAGGAGATGTGACATACGTCTACCCAGTAATCTACATTGCCAAGCTTTCAAAAGAGTCGTTTAGTTTCCAGAGAAATGGCCGGGTATGGATTGTTGGAGCTGGAGGTGGGAGAACCCCCATCTTTAGTAACCAGGTCCACCTCTATGGATTTGCTCTGTGGATTTCTGCTTTGCCTCATGCACTTGGCCAGTGATGAGGGAAGTACCCAGACATGGGATGGAAGGAAAATTCCCCCTAGGAGTTGAAGGCTCTAAGGTGGTTTGGGGAGCCACCAATAGGAAAACTGGTTCATTCCTATAATGGACCATGGATCAAGTGGCCGGCGGGGGAGCCGGGCCAGTGGGGAAAACCCAAGTAGTGTACAAGTCGGGCTGTGTACCCAAAGCTGCGTGCAAGTCCAGGCTGTGTGTCTGGTGGGTTCAGAGCATGAGGGCTGAAATGTGAAGAAGTGTTCTGTTATCTCTAATCTGCATTACCAGGAATGTAGCCTCATGGGGGCCCATCTATACTTTGTTCAGTTTGGATGTGAAATAAAGCCACACTGTAGAATCCCATTCATGGTTTTGGACATTACAGTTATTGCTTCCTGTGTTCAGATTTACTTGGGTGGCCCTGTGCAGAGTAGTCAAACCTTGGCCCCCTGTGCCGAGTAACCTAGTCCTCCCCGAACCCAGTACCCACCAGGTACTGCTGTCAGCTTCAACAGCATGCCACCTGTCGTTTTGCAAAAAGGTAGGGGTCCGGGGGTTACACCTGCATTACTATTACAGCCTCAAAGTACCATGTAGTTCTGCCTAAAAAACCCATGGTTGCTCAAAGGGAACTTTGGCTGGTAGAAACTCTGTAGATTAATACCTGCAATGTGAATGGCAGGCTCCAATTGCAAAGAGAAGCAGGTGGGTTATCAGCAGCGTCTGTGGGAGTAGGATTAAAACACACCCTGCAAAGTGAATGGCAGGCTCCGATTGCAGACAGTGGGGTGTGAATTCTTGGCAGCATCTGTGGGAGCAGGATTAAAACACACCCTGCAGGAGGACAGTGAAGAAATTACCTGCCGTTACTTGCATTACGTGAGGAAGAAGGTATATGAAGGTGAACGAGTGCGACTATTGCATCCATGCTATTAGAGCATTCGCTGCAACTGCTAGGGCTGTTTTGCTTAGCGCTATTAAATATTCGCATTATTGACAGTCGCTATTTTATCAGCACAATTTTTACATAGAACCCAGAATTCTTTCAGCGGCAAGGAGACTTGAGAGAGCCAGTCAAGGTTGAGGTCACCAATTATGGATACTTCTGATGAGATGGTAGCTAGTATGTCACTTAGGTGTTTGAGCAGAGAGGCTAGCTGAGGGAGGCCTATAGCACCCACTAATGCAGATAGAGGTTGATTTGGCTGGTTGAATTCCTAGCGTGAGGCACTCGAACTCCTTAGGGACAGTAGTCGTGTGCACCATAGCTGTGGTAATGTTATTCCGGACATAGATGGCTACTCCCCTTCCCCTGGATTTTCTTATCAGTACGAAACAAGTTGTATGAAGGAATGTTAACCTCATAGTCCAGGGTGGTTGGTCTTAGCCAAGTTTCGGAGATTACAAGAACATCAGGAGGGCAGTAGAGGGTCCACATTTTGATAGCATCAAGCTTTTTCAGAAGGCTGCATGCATTCAAATGCAACAATGATAACCCTTTAGTAGAGGTAGGTCAGCTGGGGCAGGAATGGGGGGGGGCTCGGGGTTTAATTCTACGTTACCAGCACAGATGAGTAGCAGCAGGAGCATCTTTTTTGTAGCACCAAGAAGTAGTCGGAATGGCCAAATTTTGCCCCTGAGGCTTAGGCAGTTTCTCTAACTCTTCTCCAAGGCCAAACAGCGTGGCAAGGGGCGATAGTAAGCACTCAGAATAACTTTAATTGAAAGGGCAAACCCATGAGACAGAGGCAGTTGGTACCTGACGTGAATACAGCAGTGTATGGTAGTATGGAGGCCAGGTCAGGTAAGTGGCAGTAGGAGGGAAACATTTAGAAATTTGTGTATAAGATTTAGGTAGCCTGTGAATATGCCTGGGTGTTGAAAATTTTGTGGGTTTGAAGACCCACGGTATGTGACGATTACTCTAATAAGTAGAAATCCTATGCTGAATTTTTGCAGTTAAAGTTGAGCACGAGAAAGGATCACCCCTTTATGAAGTTGCAGGAAGGAAAGCCCCTTTAAGGAGTTGCTGTAATTGACTAGTGTGAGACCTCAGGGGGCGGGGATCACTAGGGAAGTGCATTTAATAAAAGAGGGAAGGTGGGGGTGGGATAATAAAAACTGTCTAGAGAACAGTACAGCAAGGCAGTGGCCGAGCTGTAATTTGAAAAAGGTGCCTTGGGTGCTTGCTTTCTCAATGGGGATCTGCAACATCCAATTGGGAAGTGGCCACAGTCCCCAGGAGCCAAATCAATTACAGGGATTGAAGCCTGACAGCTCTGAGCTGGGAGCCGACCAACTGTACCTGCTTTCCTTGGTCAGGGGTGGTGGGCTGGATGCAGAGGTCTGGTTGCTGGCAGGTAGCAGTGCCAGGGCTGCTGGGCTGAAGTGGAGAGCCTGGTTTGGGCTTGTGGTTCTTGGACAAAAGAACCGAGCAGAACCTACCAGTTCATAACCCCTACAGAAGGCATGAAGATAAATTACATCTGTCCTCAGATGACAAACTCATCTGGTATCAAGCAAATGATTCCACCACTAAATTGTGGTGGTTCCCCATCATCTTAGGCCCTAATTCCTACACTAGGTGCATGATACTCACACTGGTGGGCACCAGAGAGTGGAAAACACACTCCAGAGATTGAAGACCACCACTTGGTGGCCTGGTATCAACAAGTATGTCAAACAGCACATTGACCATTGTCTTGTCTGCATGCAAAATAACCCTATCCCTACCAAGAGAAATGCCATACTCTTACCACAAAGGCACTCTGGCCCTTGGCATGCCCTTCATGCTGACTCTGAACTCAAAGATGTGTTCAGGTTCAGGTAGCAGCACCAGGGCCAGTCAGCTGAAGTGGACAGCCTGGTTTGGGACCTACCAGATCCAGGTCCCTTTCTTCCTGCTACTCCAAAACTACTTGAGGACACTTCACTGTGTCGTGTGTTTACAGATGGATCTGCCTCCTATAATCAGGGAGAGCAGACAGCAGGAATGGATGTATTGGTGGTCTACTCCTTTGGCAACACTGTCAAAATTTCCAAGCGTTGCAGTGTGGCATCTTCACAGTATGCAGAAATGGCAGGGGTGGCCTGTACCCTCAGGTTCATCCAGCATGGAACCGAGGATACCATCATTTTCATAGACTCTAAGTGGATTTGCTGTTCTCTTACTGAATTTCTCCCTTTCTGGCAGAAAAACTCCTTCATCTCTTCTGACGGCATTCCAGTGAAGCATAAAGTTCTGGTAATATACATTCATTTACTGGCCCAGACATTTTCACACAAACTCTACATACACAAGGTTAAAGCCCACTCCATGCATGACCCCTACCATGCCCTTAATGACACAGCAGACTCCCTTGCCAAAGAGGGAGCCCGAAGGGGGAACACCTGGATGATGGACCATCCGGATACCAGAGCAGCTGTACACATAGCAGCTGTCAGGAAGAAGCCAGAACCCTTCCCCTTGGATTTGTCAGCAGCCCATGCCCTTCAGATTGACTTTATTGGTCCTCTGACCAATACCAGAAGAAACAACAAATACACCGTTGTGGTCACTGACCTTTTCTCCAAGTGGGTTGAGGCTTTCCCCACTAAAACATGTCCCGCAAAAGCCACTGCCAAAATCCTGGTGGAACAGATTTTCTTCAGGTGGGGCCTACCTCTCAAGGTAAACTCTGACAAATGAACCAGTTTTACAGGTGAGTTGATGAAAGAAGCCCTGAAACTCTTTGGAGGTTGCAAGATGGCGGCCACACTGGGCTTACCGTCAGTTCGGTCCATGTAGCAGTGTTTTAGTAGTGTAGTTTTTATTTGTTTTTTTGTTTTGTTCTTTCATTTTATTTTTGTTTTAGTGTATTTACGATTTTTGGTTTGTATTATCGTGCACAAATGCTGTAAGTTACAGCTCACAATCATGCACTCATTTGTATTTGCAGAATTCACTGTTTATGCTTTCCTTTCGTTTATTGACTGCCTGTGTTGTTTGGTGATCCTGTTACTGTTTCAGTAGCGCTCTGTCTGCCCATGCGTTTTCTCGCTGGTGCTGTTGCAACAGACCTTTTACATCTGCTGGTGGAAATTGCGGCTGTGTGCCCTTTTTTGTTTAAGGTCTAAAGACTACTGGCCTGTAATTTGCTTGTCTGGGACTTTTGGGGTTGTTTTCCCTTGCGAGCCCCAGGAGTGTTTTCTGTCGCCATTGGCCCTGGCTCCTGTCATTTTGCAAACGTTTTGAAGAGTATGGGTGGATGATCGAGGACTACTGATTATTTGTCAAGGACCTGCCAAGGATCAGCTTATTTGAATTTTACCTGGCGAGACTGTTTTGATTTGCCACTATTTCTGAGGGTCCAGCAGTGTGTGTGTTCGAGGATTTGTAGCGCTAAGAAGAGTGCGAAGATCATACGTACCATTGGATATTGTATGTTTTTGCAGACTTACTGGTTGGATTCTGTCTTTGCAGTTTTATTAATGTATATAGGGTCCCTTAGACTGGCTTGCAGCCCTTTTATTGTGGTGGCCAGTCGCAGGAGTCTGCTTTTACAGGGGAGGCTGGGCCTACTTTGAGCTGTGGAGCTGGCTGGTGGGCTCAATATCTCTCCAAGGCTGTTCACTGGCCTGCTGGTGAGTGGGCATTAAGTGAGGCACTGAAGTGGTGGGGCTGATATTTCCTGTGGCTGGGCCTCACAGGAGGGCCTAAAGGGACTCAGTTGTAGTTGAACTTGGACTGCTGAGAGACCTTAAGGAGCTGGAGACTTGGCGGATGTTTCTTCCTATTTGAGGAGTTTCTCTTGGGAAACAGGATTGCCATAACATTTGCATTCCGAGCAGTGAGAGGGCTCGGTTACCTTGGGTACCCAGGTAGTGAGAGAACCTGGTGTCTTATTTTTTGTAGCAATTAGTGCACCCTGTGAGAGCAGGTGTACTGAATTGCTTTGGTAAATTTAATCTGGACTTCCTGAAAGTGACCTTCGATGGCGATTTGACATCCATTTGTGTGGTTTTATTTATTTGTTTCATAAAGCATTTATCTTTTGTTTTTAATTGTTAAAAAAAAATTTATTAGGTTGGGTTGGGAAATTTAGTTTGATTTACTTTTCTAGTCTTCCCTCCTGGTAAGAGCGTGTGGGGAGTCTTGGAAGAGGGGGTAGATTTAGATTTAAATGATTATTTTTAGTCTTGGGGTGTTATTGAAGTTGTGTGTATATTTTGCTTTATTTTTGTTGGATATTTTCTTGCTCTATTCTGGCCTGTGATATGTGTTATGGATCTACCCCCCCCAGGTCGTGCTCTATCCAGCCTCCACTCTCCATGCTCTCTGCCCTTTTTACCCCCCCCCACCTTTACCATTCTCTACCTATCAGGTTATAGAGTATTGGGCATTGCCCGTGGGGTGGGGTGGGGGTCTGCAGCGGAGGTTGGATGAACAGGGCACTTGTATCGAGGTTGTTAAGTCCAGAAGACACCTGGGGCTAAATGGAGCCTGGAACGTGGGACCCGATGTCTAGTCTCCATACCCAAGGGCACCACCAGTATTGGTGGGCAGGTGGTTGGGGCGGCCCAGGAGTTCCATGCAACTCAAGAGGTGTTATGTAATGCCAGATCTGTTAAAAACAAGACTGCAATTAGTGCAGATCTTGTGGGGACAGTGGATCTGGTTGCATTACCGGAACTGGGCTAGATGGAAATGCAGGACCCATATTGGAGGCTGCGATTCCTGCCGGGTTTTCGGTGATTCACCGACCGAGATTAGACTACAGGGGTGGGGGGGTTGCAGTCTGTTTCAAGACCGAATTGGGTCTCACTAGTGTACCAATTGAGGATGCCAGGTCTTTTGAGTGTGCCGTAGTAGCAGGTGGAGGTTACAGGATTGCTCTCATCTACTGTCCACCAGGGGACGAGAACCTTTTCCTGCAGGAAGTAGTGGACTTCGTGGTCGATCTGGCATTTGAGTCACCCAGACTGATGGTCCTGGGCAACTTTAATGCCTGGATCGATGAAGAATTCTCGCCTTTTGGTCAACGCTTCCTCCAGTTGATGACATCACTGGGCCTTACACAGGTTGTTACCTCTGCTACTCATAAACATGGTCACTCTTTTGACCTGTTTTTTCTCCTGGGGATTGAGACCTCTGATGTGGTGGTGGAACCCGTCGGACGGTCTGACCATTACACTATGAGATTAAATTTTTGCACCCCCCCCCATAGGCCTACCCCTGTGGAGATGGTCAGGTACCACCCTTTACGGGATGTATGCCCTGATGGTCTAGAGGTGGTACTTGATCTATCGGAATTTCCTACTGCAAGCAGGGACCCAGAGGTTTTGGTATTAGCCTATAATAAGGCTATTACTATGGCTCTGGGTTCTCTTGCTCCTGTCTGCGTTCGTCCTCTCTCCCTCCACCCTCAGTCCCTGTGGTTTGATGGGACTTTGTGGGAGTTGCAGCAACTAAGACGAAGGTTAGAGCATTGTTGGTCAAAGTCCACCCTAGATGTTGACCATCTCAGACTGTTAAAACATTATCGATTCTACCAGTCAGAAATCTCCCATAAGAAGACAGAGTTCCTGTCCGGGGAGATTAATGCCGCTCAGAACCAACCATCACAGCTCTTCTGAACCGTAGATAGGCTATGCAAGGTTCAGACAGCTTTTTCACAATTGGAGTGTGAGGAGCTTGCTCGGTTCTTTGCTAATAAGTTGGCCAACATCAGGGCGGAGATTCGATCGTCCCACTCTATGGGAGCTGCTGATGATCAGCACTTGGTCACTGTCCCTCACTTCTCTTGGAGTACCTTCAACTGGCTCGAGATCATGGAAGTTATGCGAATTGTCCAGGATATGCACCCTGCGTGCTGTGGTTTAGACCCTGGCACAACTTCCCTGATTATGGGTTGTTGTGATATTATCGTCCTGGTCTTAGCTCAGATAGTCTGGTGCTCCCTTGAGTTGGGTGAGTTTCCTAGCTCTCTGAAGGAGGCTGTGGTGAGTCCCCTCTTGAAGAAAGCTTTTCTGGACCCAGGCTGTCTGGCAAACTACAGACCTATCTCTAACCTCCCTTTTGTGGGGAAGGTAATTGAGAAAGTAGTGGCTATACAACTGGAAAACCATTTATTATTTTTTTATTTATTTACTTAGTTTTTGTTGACCAGGTAAGTGCATTAGAGAAATCCTGTCCATTTTCAGGCATGACCCGGGGGAGGGGGATACAGATGAATGCCTACTAACCTTGAACTAGATTAAGCTGTTGGTGGTATTTTTCACGAATGGGGGAAATTTGGCCAGGGCACCAGGGACATTCCCCTGCTCTTTTCAAGAAGTGCCATGGGATCTTGAACATCCACCTGAACTACCATCAGAACAGGCAGATGGGACCTTGTTTAATGTCTCATCCAAAAAACAGCACCTCAGAAGTGCAGCACCCCCCTCATGCTGCACTACAGTGTCAGTATTGGGATATTAACCCATTTGACCATCCGTAGCATCTACAAACTCTTCCAGTCCGGTTTTCGAAAGAGGCATAGTACCAAGACAGTGCTAGTTCAGGTGCTCAGTGATCTTCTGATGGCGAGAGATCAAAGGAACCAGTCCATCTTGGTGCTTCTGGAATTCTCTTCAACTTTTGACACCGTGGATCATGGGGTATTGCTCGAGCACCTGAGGTTCATCTGTGGACTGACAGGTTCAGTCCTCGGATGGTTTAAGTCCTTCCTCACTGGCAAAACTCAGAGGGTGGTGTCAGGAGATTTATTCTTCTGACCCTCTCTCTCTGTCATGCGGGGTTCCTCAGGGCTCTGTGCTGTCCCCCATGTTATTCGCAGTGTATATTTTGCCCCTTGGAGACATTATAAGACAGTATGGGCTGAGGTTTCATTGCTACTCAGATGATACCCAGCTCTACCTGTCTTTTTCACCTGACCAGGATGGAGCTCTCTCGGTTTTTAATAACTGCCTCGCTAAAATCCAGGACTGGATGAATTCCAGCTTATTGAGGTTGAACCCAGGGAAGACTGAGGTAATGGTTGTGGCTCCTGGATGCTGGATAGGGGGGTTAGGGGTGGGTCATCTCTCAGGGTTTTCCTGGGGGGAGTCCCAGCTCCTGACTTCTGAATGGGTGTGGGACCTAGGAGTGTTACTTGACGACAGGCTGACACTTTGATCTAAGGTGTCGGCCATCATTAAGTCATCCTTTTACCTTCTGAGGAACATTGCTAGGATCAAGCACCTTGTTCCATCCGGTGATCTACCTATATTAATCCACGTCTTTGTGACCTCACACCTTGATTATTGCAACTCCCTTCACTTTGGGCTTCCAGGGGTTGATATCCGTCACCTGCAGCTAGTGCAGAATGCTGCGGCCCAGTTGTTGACAGGGACTCCTCGGACTTCCCATATCATGCTGGTGCTGCGCGAACTGCACTGGCTGCCAGTTCAGTGGCGGATCACCTTCAAAGTCAGATTACTGATGTACAAAGCCCTACGTGGACTCGGTCCTGACTACCTGAAAGAGCTTCTGGTTCCTTTCTGCCCCAAAACGATTGCTCAGCTCAACAGACGAGGGGTTGCTAGAGATTCCAAGTGCAGTCTTGAAATCTTCAGGTGCCCATGCATTTGAGCATGTGGCCCCTACCCTTTGGAATTCTCTATCCCGTCTGATTTGGGAGTGCGTGACCTTGGTGGGGGGGGGTTTAAGTAGGCATTGAAGATGTATTTATGGAGTAAGGCTTACTGTGATTAATCTGTGCTACTGTATAATTTTTATGTATTTATTATTGTTGTTTTACGAGGTTTTATATTCTGTAATGTGCCTTGACACTTGAAAGGTGCAATATAAATAAAGATTATTATTATTATTATTATTATTATACCTTACCATCCCAAGTCTTCAGGTCAAGTAGAGAGAGAGCCAACAGATAGATTAAGCAAAAGCTGTCCAAATTCATTGAGGACAATCCTAAGGATTGGGATTCCCCTACTTCCATTACTCCTTATGGCAATTAGGGGTACACCCTCAGCCACCACTCAGTTGACACACTTTGAGGTGATGACTGGCAGAAGTATACGACTACCTAAACATTTGTTGTTTGACCTGAACACCTCCACAGCAGACTGTGTCTCAGTGGACAAGTATGTGGAAAAGTTGAGAAGAGATTTGGTACACACTCATTTGTATGCCGCACACTGCATGGGCAAGGCCCAGCAACAGTCCAAAATTCAGTTTGACAAATACGCACAAGAAGTGGATTGGCAAGTTGGAGATCAGGTAATGGTTCTCAGATTTGCTCACCCAACACATTCCTTCTCCAATAAGTGGGAAGGACCCTACCCCACTGTCAACAAGCTCAGTCCGGCAGTCTATCAAGTTAGACTCATGCACAACACGTTGACTGACAAGTGGTTACATGCCAACCAGCTCAAACTGTACAAAGGAGTATAATTACTTTTCCTAACCCCATTGAGCGGAATAGTACTAACTGTGCTAATGTTTTACTTTTCTATTCAGATACGCTGACAAGATGGCTATCTTGTACTACTTTCTCCTCATATCAGGAGTTTTCCCCTGCATCCAAGGCACAGCAAAACAAATCCTTCCTCATCTTGATCATCCTCCTGCTGCCTAACCAGAGGGCGTAATTATCAATATCCCCAACAAATTGGTTACTGTCCAGGAAGGTACAAATACCTATCTCACTGCCTCAGTTGTTGCTCCTGATAAAACTACCTTACAAATTGAATGGCAAACCAATTCTCAAGGAAAAATACTCCCAGTGGCCAAACTTTCCAAGGGAACTTTCCATGGCTGGCCAAATGCAAAACTATCCCCTAATGGTACCTTTCCCTTGCACCAAGCAACTTTGAGACATTCAGGTTTATATAATGTTACAGCCCTTATTGATCCCTCTTATTGTGACAGGTTCTCCAAAGACTCTGCAAAGCAATTTTGTGCCTTACACACCATGGCCTCAGCTGCCATGTATTTATTTGTGTTACCCCCCACTGACAAGGCACTTCTTGAATGTCCCACACAGCAACCTGGCCCACATGGTGGTTTGACTACCACCGCTTTACCAGGCACACTTATTAACAATTTACAATATATGCATCTACCTGTTTTGTTTGACTTAACTTACTGGAATATGGCAGAATTTGGACTGTGTCATACTACTAGCGCTTCAGTTTTACAGTACTTTGCTACTTGATAGTTTAGCAGCTTTCCAGATTCGTAATCAGGATCCTATTGCCGGGGTCCATGCCACAGAGGCTAAGGGTTATTTTAGGAGGAGGACTAGTCCTCAATCAGATACTCTACCTAGTCACAAAAGAGTTCCTCGTGACACCTCTGATGTCAGTAGTGCCACGGGCACCCTTACAGGTCTCTTTGGTACTACAATGTCTACATGGAACAAGGCGAACATTGCTACTATCAAAGCACACTCACATAAGTTTGTAGTTGGTATGATTAATGACATCATACCCCATTATTGCATGGTGTGGATGGCCTTAGTCAGGAAGAGAGCTATACTGTCTATAACATGCATGACATTGCTAAGGCATTTCAAGATTCTAAAGACAAAATCAATGCACTTATTGTGCAAAACAATAAGGAAGCTGACAAGCAGTATATTGCTTGTGAAATTCTTTGTTCTCCTTATGGCTTTTATGTCATAACCACCGTCAATAACCTTTTCTGTAATCTAGAATCTGGACGCATTCCTGATATTATACATGATAGGCATATCTCCAATTGGAACTGTCTTCATTGTAAATCTTCTAACTATCTTGCAATGTGTATGCTACAATCTATATCCATTCCTATTTTCACTGCTAGAAATTTGGGGTTTGTGACCAGGCACCCTAATACTGGTCCTTGCTTTACTTCTAAGAAGTGTTCTATTAAAGATACTATGTTTGTGTCTTTTACTGTGTCTTTACCACACTTTGATCCCAATACAGCTATCTTTGATAAACTGGCATACGTACACTCCATTGGGCATCTTGATGAAGACATCTACAGAGAATGAATCTATTTGCCACCTCTTCTGGTCTTTTATCCAATTCTGGATGCATGCGTCTCACCTCACACTGACTGCTGTGTGAAAAAAGGGTATATTTGTTTGTATCGTTGTGATGTATTAGATGTTATTAAACCTGTATGTGGGTATTCCCCAGACAGTATTGATTGGTTGTTCACCATGGACTAGGACATCACCACCAATGGCACAGGATGCCAGGACACAAGATCTGCTCCAGACACTTCTCGACAGTACCAGGCTTACTGGAACGAGGTTCATCGGCTGTCAACACAGATTTCCAACCAGACCTACACTTGACCAGTTCAACTACAAAAATGGAGATTGCCTACTGTTAAAATGCAATATAATTCAGATGGCAAATATTGTGTGGTAACTAATTTTAAATATTTTACTTATGGTGAAAAGGTTTGTGATATATACAACCCAATTTTTGTTTTGTACCCCATCAGACCACTGTAATTGGGCACACGGTTATAACCCCTGTTCCCCTTGTGAAACCTGATATCATTGACAGTGATCCAGCATATCTGCTTGCTCTCTCCTAATATTTACCATATTTCAATATTCATATAGATCCACTGACACCGACACTTAAATCACTTTTAGACAGGAAGGGTACACATCTCATCCACATCAGCAATAATATGACCATGGTCAATGACACAGTTTATGATCTTATTAATGATGGTGATTTCAATAATGCACTTACGTAACACTTGGTTAGAGATTACTTTTAAAGGTTTTGTTATTATGCAAGCATTTTTGATATTTTTTCTAATTATTATGCTCTGCTGCCTATGGTGTACACTATACCAATACTGTGAGCAGCTGGAATTCCTTTACAACGCTGATGCCTCGGGTCTGTAAATGACACCTGTTCCAACTCCCCTTCCCTAGTCTTGTTGTTGCCCCTTGTGAGGCAATAAGGAGGGGGAAGTTACATGACATCCCTGCACCCCCAATTGATACCCCAGAGGTACGCTGCAGACAACTAGCATCTGGGTAAAAGTTATACTAAGATATAGGGCTAAGGACATCTACCGTGCAAGAGTAGATGTCAGGATATGTATGTATGTATATGATTGCTATACACTTTATCTTCTAGTTCTAGTATACATGTATACTTCTTGTAAGCAAGATGTTAGGACACTTGTGTCCTTGTAGTATTATGATATATAAGTCGGCACTGCCATCTTCTGATGATTTGTATTATTACACGGCTATGTACACGAACTGTACATCTATTGTTCACACAAAGTGATGACTATAACAAAATTGTATAATGTTATCTAGGACTGTGGAGCCACCTCTAATTTAGCCAATAGGGCTCATCTCTGTAACTAGAAATGTTTCTGTCTTACAGTAACTATGACAACTATCTTAGGTATATAATGTAAGATATTACATCTTTTACCTTGGAGACCCCGAGATTTCTACGCTCCTCAAGGTATAGGGAACACATAGCATTGGCTCCCAGTGCTTAATGGTAAGAACTGCTTAGGGCAACTGTGATTTTCATTTTTGGTAGTAATAAACAAGATGTATTACTCTTATGCAACTTGTCTGTGACTTCTATGCATCTCTATTATCGCCAAGAACCTGAGGTGGAGGGTTCAGACCTCCCAACACCTACCTCAAAGGACAAACAGGCCAGTGGGCTGGCAGATTGTCAGGAACCATAGAACAACCAAAAAATCCTCTGCTAAGTGGAGTTCTAATCCTGTTTCAACATCAAATAGATATGCACCACTACCTCCCAGGGTGACTTGCGTAGACAGCGTTAATGATTCTCCAACTTGTGTAATGGGCATCAGACTTTCTCCACATTCAAACCAGCACAAGGAGGTGCACCCCACCACTAAACGTGCTAAATCAGAAAAGAAGAAACCTGTTCTAATAATAGGTGACTCAATGATTAGGGGTATAGAACCTCATCACCAGCAGGACCATGCTTCAGTTGGCTCCTGGGGACATCAGCATGGAGAGACACAAGCCGCACAGAGGGGATCATATGTGCAGTGGACTACAACACTCATGCCATTCTCCACATAGGTACAAATGACCTAGCCAGCAGGTCAGTGGAGGAAACTAAACAAAATATCTCCAGGCTGGGTAACAAACTTTCTTCTCTTTCAACCGTTCTCACCTTCTCAGAGATTCTGACAGTACAGAATAAGGGAGACAGCAGGCAGAAGATCAGGTAAAAGGACATCACCGAATTTAACACCTGGCTGAGGAACTGGTGCCAGGAAAAAGGTCGCCGGTATACTGATGATTGGCAGGACTTCTGGGAACGACAGTTTTTTTTAAATTTGATGGCCTGCACTTCTCTAAAGAAGGTACATGAGTGCTTGGTCAAAAGGTTGACATCCATATTGGTCAGTTAAACTAGTGGACGGGGGCTTGGCACAGGCACCCCTAACACCACAAGAATTGCCTTTGGCCCCTCCCCCATCACCAACTAGTTCAGCACGCATATGCTCCTATCATACACACAAGCAACACAAAACACATACACAACAGAGCCAGGGTAAGCCTTCAACTAACCAAGAATAAACAATGTTGGAAGGCAATGTGCATCAATGCTCGCAGCCAGATGAACAAAATTCCTGATCTGACGGCCATGATGGCAGAAGCACAGTTAGACTCGGTTGCCATTACGGAAACATGGTTCACTGGGAACCTCACATGGGATGTCGCCATCCTGGGGTACATGCTATTCTGGAAGGACTGAGAAGGTAAAAAGGGAGGGGGGCAGCACTGTATGCAAAAGAGGATGTCAATGTAACAGCAATCCAAAGGAAGCAAAGCAAGGCAGAGACACTTTGGATTACTCTCGGGGCTGGAGAGAAGGCGACAATATGGATCAGAGTTATCTACAGACCCCCATACCAGGAAGCTGATACAGATAAAGAGCTCATTGAGACCATCTTGATGATGGCAGACAGGGGAGAGTTGCTGCTGGTAGGGGACTTCAATCTGCCAGATGTGGACTGGTCCTTGTACACAGCATCCTCTGAATGAAGCAAAGATTTCCTGTTTGCACTGCAAGGAACAGGTTTACAACAGCTGGTGAATTCCCCCATCAGAGACAAAGCAATACTGGACTTGGTGCTCACAAACAGCACACAAGTCTCAGATGTGTAAGTAGGGGTCCATCTAGGGACCAGTGACCACAGGACAATCCAGCTAACTGTGAACAAGGTAGAATATACTAGTCACACTAAAACCAAGGTTCTAGATTTCTAGAGCTAACTTTCCTGAAATGAAATGTATAGTCACATCCATGCTAGATGGCAGAAACTCAGAAGATATAGAAGGCTGTTGGGAGGCCTTAACAACTGCTTTAAATACAGCTACAGCTACATGCACTAGGCAGATCACCAAATCCAAAAGAAAGAAAATTCCACTCTGGTTCACCAAGGAAGTTGCTAATAAAAATCAAGGAAAAAAGGAGGGCTTTGCAAAATATAAACAAACTAAAAGTGAATTAGATGGAGAAGAATACAAAAACAAGCTAAGCGAGGCAGGAAAGTCAGTTAGGAGATCAAAAGTGGAGACAGAGGAGAAACTAGCACAGGAGATCAGGAAGGGAGACAAAACCTTCAGATATATAAGGCAAAAAAGAAAGAGTAAGATGGGAATAGTCAGGTAAGCAACAAAGGAAGGCAAGATGGCAGACAGAGGAAGACAAAGCAGAGTTACTAAATGATTTCTTTTGCTCGGTCTTCACCATAGAAAACAGCGGGAAGGGTCCTACAGTAAGTAGGTCAGCACACAACACCACAGGAGCAGACACAAGACCCTTCACAAAGGAAAGGGTCCTAGAAGAGCTGAATAAGATCAATGTAGATATGGTACTGAAGGCGCTTCGGGAAGAACTTGTCACACCACTGGCTGTGCTTTTCTGCAAGTCCCTGGACAGTGAAGTAATACCTCAGGACTGGAAAAGGGCAGCAGTAGTACCTTTACACACGAGTGGAAGAAGAGAAGAGGCAGTAAACTACCAACCAGTCAGTTGGACCTCGGTAGTCAGAAAAATTATGAAGTCATGATAAAGGAGAGGATAGTGAAGTATCTGGAGGAAAGCAAAAAGACTGACCCCAGGCAACATGGCTTCACAGCAGGATGCTCTTGTCAGACCAATATGATTGAAACATAGAAACAATATATTTGATGGTAGATAAGGACCGCTTGGCCCACCTAATCTGCTTATTTCCCTACCTAACGGATAAGCTGAAGATCCTAGTTAACCAACAGCCCACTTCCTCCTACCCCCCCACTAGAATTGCCTTATGTCTGTCCCATGCATTCTTGAATTCCCCCACTGTTTTTGACTCTATGACCTCCTCAGGAAGGTCATTCCATGCATCTACAACCCTCTCTGTGAAGAAATACTTCTTCACATTACCTCCGATCTGTCTCCTCTCTATCTTCATGCCCCCTTGTTCTTGCACATCTCTTTTTCTGAAAGATGCTACCCTTTTGGACTTTGTTGATTCCCTTGAGGTATTTGAAAGTTTCTATCATGTCTCCCTCTCCCTTCTTTCCTTGAGGCTATACAGCTTAAGCTCCTTTAGTCTTTCTTCATAAGTCTTCTGGTGCAGACCCTACACCATTTTGGTTGCCCTCCTCTGGACAGCCTCCACCCTGTCTATGTCTTTGCAGATATGGGGTCTCCAGAACTGTACACAGTACTCCAGATTTGGTCTTACCATCTGTCTGTACAGAGGGCCAAAACTTCCTGTTTTCTGTTTCCTACTGGTGATGCCTCTCCCTATGCATCCCAATATCCCCCAGCCCTCCTTACTGCCTTCTCACATTACTGGCCCACCTTTAGGTCATCTGATATGACTACCCCCAAGTCCCTTTCCATTTTTGTTGCTGTCAGTATCTCACCACCCATTTTGTACCCTTCCCCTAGGTTTTTGTTTCCCAGGTGCATTACTTTGCACTTATTTGCATTGAATCTAAGCTGCCATACATTTGACCATTCCTCCAGCCTTGCCAAGTCCCTTTTCATCCTTTCCACCCCACCTTGTGTATCAACCCTATTGCAGATCGTTGTGTCATCTGCAAAGAGACATACTTTCCCTTCCAGTCCCTCTGCAATGTCACTTATAAAGACATTAAAAAGGACTGGCCCCAGTACTGAACCCTGCAGTACCCCACTAGTAACCCCCTTTCTTCACTGTGGGCTCCATTTACTATTACCCACTGTCTTCTGTTGTCCAGCCAGTGTTTTACCCAGACTACCACCCTGGGTCCCACTCTTAGGCTGGCTAATTTGTTTATTAATCTTTTGTGTGGGACTGTGTCAAATGCCTTGCTAAAGTCTAGGTAGGCCATGTCCACAGCCCCTCCCTGGTCTACTACGTTGGTTACCCAGTCAAAGAAATCAATTGGATTTGACTGACATGACCTTTCTGCTGTGAATCCATGCTGCCTTGGATCCTGTGCCCCACTGGCCTCTAGGTACTCAACAATTCTTTCCCTCAGAAGTGATTCCATCATTTTCCCTACCACAGAGGTCAAACTGACAGGTCTGCAGTTTCCTGCATCTGTCTTGCTCCCACTTTTGTGAAGGGGAATCACATCCACCCTCCTCCAGTCCTCAGGTACCACACCATCCTCCCATGATTTATTAAAAAGGGTAGTCAGTGGTGTTACTAGTACTTCCCTTAGTTATTTTAGAATTCTCGGGTGAATCCCATCAGGCCCCATTATTTTATCCATCTTCAGTTTTAGGAGTTCTTTCAGAACCCTTTCTTCTATGAAAGGACTGATATCAACCTTCCTTTCCAGAGTGCTTCTATTGACTGGATTATGTATCTCCCCCTGCTTTTCTATGGTGAATACTGAGCAGAAGTATTCATTCAGTATCCCTGCTTTTTCACTGTTGGTCTCTGCCCAGCTACCTTTATCTTTATTCAGCCTCAGTATCCCTGCCTTAGTCTTTCTTTGCTCCCTAATGTACCAATAAATGTTTTTATCCCTCTTCTTAACTAAGTTGGCAATATTTTCCTCAGTTTAGGCCTTTGCTATTCTGACTGCCCTCCCCACTTCCTTCTGCTTTAACTGATACAGTTCTCTGCCCTGCTCCTTCTGTGTTTCTTCACACTTCCTGAATGCTATCTTTTTCTCAATGACCTTCCCCACCCCTTCTTTTGAGAACCATAGTGTTTTTTTCCTTCATTTTGATTTGTTTATTTGCTTCACACAAAGGCTTGTTGCCTCTGTGATGGTGGTTTTGATGTTTCCCCATTGTTGCTCCACTCCACCTTCTTGCCTGTTTGCTAAGTGCTTTTCTGACGCAAGCTCCCATTTTGACAAAATCATTCCTCCTGAAGTCCAGTACCTTCACTTTTGTATGGCTTGACTCTACAGCTAAGTTTATCATGAACCACAATGTTTGATGGTCACTTGCTCCCAGATGGCAATCCACTTCTAGATCTGTTTGGTGATCGCTTGATTGACTTTTTCAACTGGGTCACCACAGCAGTCAACCAAGGAGGAGCAGTAGACATTGTGTGCCTGGACTTCAGCAAAGTCTTTGACACTGTCCCCCACAGAAGGCTAACTGACAAATTAGAGCATACAGGAGTCAGTCATAAGATAGTGAACTGGATCACCAATGGGCTGTAAGATATGATGCACAGAGTGCTTGTCAATGGATCATTATCAAGGGAAGGCAAAGTGATCAGAGTCATTCCACAGGGGTCTGTGCTGGGACCTATCCTCTTTAACATACTTATCGGGGATATTGCAAATGACTTGAAGTGGAAAGTTTTCCTGTTTGCAGATGACACAAAACTCTGCAACAGAGTAGATATGCAGGAGGGAGCAAAAGGTATGGAAGTAGAACTGAAAAAACCTAGCGGAAAGTTCCAGGGATTGGCAGTTGAAGTTTAAGGCCAAGTACAAGGTTATGCATATAGGAAAAAGACATCCAGTGATAAAGTACACACTGGGAGGGCATCAGTTAGAGGAGACAAAGACAGAAAGAGACCTCAGAGTAGTCATTGCAGATGACTTACTGTAAAGGTTGGAAAACAGTGTGAAAAGGCAGCACAGAGGGCGAATGGCATCCTTGGATGCATTGGTAGGGGAATTACAAGCAGAAAGAGTGAGGTTATCATTCCTCTCTACTGGTCCTTGGTGAGGCCACATTTAGAGTACTATGGTCAGTTTTGGAGGCCGCACTTCAAAAAAAGATATAGACCACCTGGAGACAGTACATGGAAGGGCTACAAAGATGGTGCATGGACTGCATCATGAGCCATATGAGGCAAGACTCAGGGAACTAAATCTGTACACCCTTGAGCAGAGAAGAAACAGAGGGGACATGATCGAAACTTTTAAGTACGTTAGGGGAATCAACACAACACAAGCAGGAAACCTCTTCCAGCAAAACAGGGATGCACGTACAAGGGGGCACAACTTGCGTCTGGTGGGAGGCAGGTTCAAAAGCAACCTCAGGAAATACTTCTTTACAGAAAGGGTCATAGACCCATGGAACAGTCTTCCTCAGGAGGTAGTGTAATCCAAGACAGTATGCGAGTTCAAACTTGCATGGGACATTAATTTTGGACACATCAGGATGCAGTCTAAATAGGGAGGGGGGTAGAAACACGAACAGAATAGATGGATGATGCGGTCCACATCTGTCGACATGATTCCTATGTTCCTGTGGAGCACAGTACTGAATCCTAGTAGCAGGTGGCATGCAGACTATTATTGGGGGGACTGATTGCTGGTGGCGGAGGCCAGAAACTGATTATTGGATGCCACATCTGTGTGTGAGGATCAGTGGACTGGAGGGGAGCTCAAGTCTTGGAGGTTGATTTGTGTTTGATTTGAATAGTTTCTGTGGCAGAGTAATGGAGAGGGGGAGTCTGGTAAATCTCAAGGATCCTGGGGGGAGACAGGTGGTGGAGATGGTCCCAAAGCACCTCTGTGACCAGGGGCTCTGAAAGAGGTCTTGTTTAAAGTTTTTCATTAAAGGAGGAAGGAGTTGGAGAGAATCAAAGGGAGACTGATCTGCTTTGGAGGTCTCATGGAAAAGATACTGATTATAAGAGGTCTGCCTGTGTGTGAGGCAGCTTAGGGTTCCCTGCTCCTTAGGACTGCTAGGACTGCAGTGCAGTACTCCACTTCTTAGTGCTGCTGTTGTGGTGTGTTATTCCTTGGGGCTGTTGTATTGGTGTGCTGCTCTTTTGGGCTGCCAGTGGGGAGCATCTCTCTTTGGAGTTGCTCTTGGGGTGCACTGCTCTTTGGGGCTACCTGTAGGATATGTCAGTTCTTAGGGCTGTCAGTAAGATGTCATGTTACTTGTGACTGCTAGTAGAGTTGTGAGATTCAAATTATGGTTCCTGATTCACAGCTCTGCATTCATGGTCACACAGTTAAGAGGCAGCATTTGTGAGATTCAGACCTGAGCCCCCAAGTTCATAGCTCTTAACTGCAGCACCCATTTACCTGCCTGCTTGCAAACATCAGCAGGTGACTAAATCAGTTATTTCCTAATCAACACCACTTACCAGAACTCCTTGGCTCTCCTCCCAGCTGCAGTGCTGACTGCCGGCACCCCATAGCTCTCCATCCAGATGCACTGCTAATTACTTATGTTTTTCAGTCCATCACACCTCCACTCTTGTGCTGGCTGTCACTTCAGAATGCAGAAACTCCAGCCATTGAACCAAGGCTACCTCATGACCACTCCTGCCACTACTGCAGAAATAAGATGTTCCACACCTCACAGTGGCTCCCCACATATTCTCCTTGACAACAGGGCATTCTGTGCTCTCACAAGTATGAGACAGGAAGTCCTACCCACTGATTACTTGTATATAACTGGCTGCTCTTTGAAGAGATGCCATCAATCGTCACCCCAACACGTCTTAAAGTAATAGGGTTAATTAGCCATTGTAGACTCAAAGATGTGCAGTATATTTAAAACTTACAATGGGGAAGAGTATATTTACTGTAAATTGAAGGAGTGGACAGAATATTAATAACAATGGCAGGCAGACAAGTATACCTAAATTGAGGGTGGCTCAGCCTAATGGCACTGAGGGTAGTATGCCACTCTACCATGTGGGAAATATGGATTGATGACATTTCAAGCCAGACTCATGTTCTCCAATATAGATAGTGCATTCTGGCTCAACATCATGCAAGACCTTACAGTGTCATAGCCCCATGCAAGCATTAGCAACCTACACTCTGGTGTCCATTAGCCTCCCCAACAACATGTACGTGAAGAGATCACCAGACTGGGATGAAAAAAACAGAAACAAAAAAAAATGTCTGTAGAAAAAGACTATTGGTCCATCCAGTCTGCCCGATTATACCCTTTCCTACCCAGGGACATATTGTCTAGTCAGGGATTTTGCCATCCCCGCCCCTTGCTCCCTGCCCTACTGTTATTACTCTGACTAATTATTAAGGCTTTTACTCTGTCACAGATGTGTTTGGAACCATTAAATGTTCTTGCACCTACCACGTCTGCCAGTAAGCTGTTCCATGGCTCAGTCACTGTCTGTATAAAGAAAAACTTTGTGCTCCTCCTGAATCTTGCCCCACCAACTTCCACTGATGGCTTGTGTTTTTGATTCACCATTCCTGCTGAATATTTCCTTGCAGTCTACCTTGTTCATTCCTTTCAGAAACTTGAAGGTCTCTGTCTTATTGCCCCCTCCCATCTGGTCTCCAGCAACTACATATTTTTTCAGAGCCTTGGCCCTGAAACATTTTAGTTGTCCTACCCTACACCATCTCCATCTTACCTTTGTCTGCTTCCAGCAGGTTGGAACTCCAGAACTGGGCACAGTATTCCACAGGTGGCCTCACCAATGATCTATAGAGAGGTAGTATTACCTTTCTTACTGCTGTCAAACCCACATCCAATACATCCCAACATTCTGGCTGCCTTGCTGTAGGCCTTGTTGCATTGGCTAGATTGTAGCCGGATTAGCCTGTTCGCTGACTACACCAAAATGGGGGCAATAGTAGACAACTAGAAAGGATGGATGCAACTACTGAGGGACTTGACCAAGCTGGAGGAATGGTCAGGGAAGTGGCAGTTGGGGCTCAATGCAAAAAAATGCAAGGTGTTGCATTTAAGGGATGGAAACCCAAGAAGGAACTATTGGCTAGGAGGGATCAAGCTGGAGAACACCAACGTGGAACAGAACCTGGGGATTTTGATAACAGTGAGCATGAACAATACTGCCCAATGCAGGAGAGTGGTGGTGAAAGCAAACAAGATGCTTGGGTGCATATCACGGGGATTCACGTACAGGCACAGGGAGGTGATCTTGCCCCTCTACAGGGCGCTGGTCAGGCCACACTTTTGAGTACTCTGTGCAGTTCTGGAGGCCGTACCTGAGGCGGGATGTCAAGGTTCTGGAGAATGCACAGCTGAGGGTGATGAGGATGATTCAGGGGAAAGAGGGAATGGACTATGAGATGAGGCTAAAGGGGCTGAATATGTATGCAACCGGTAGTCATGGATATAGTGAGAATCATCCAGACTTTGCGCCCAACCTGCTGTAGTTTGGATCCGGGCCCGACTCACCTACTTGTGGGGTGTGTAGAGGTTATTGGCCCAATCCTTACTGGGATAGTAGTAGCATCATTGGAGAGAGGGAGGGCTCTTCCCTGGTCTCTTGAAGGAGGCAATAGTACATCCCCTCCTGAAAAAGCCCTCCCTTGATCCCGACTGCCCAGGAAACTACAGACCGATTTCAAATCTTCCCTTTTTGGGGAAGATTATGGAGAAGGTAGTCACCTTGCAGCGGGAAGACCATTTAAACATCCACAATATCTATGACCCTCTCCAGTCTGGCTTCAGGAAACAGCACAGTACTGAGATGGCTCTTGTATTGGTACTGAATGATCTCCTGATGGCGAGAGATCGGAGAACTCATTCTATCTTGGTTCTCCTTGATCTCTCAGCAGCTTTTGACACTGTGGATCATGGGGTGCTGCTCAAACGCCTGTGGTTTCTCTGTGGACTAAGGGGGGGTGGTGGTCCACAGTTGGTTCAAATCTTTTCTGCAGGGTAGGACTCCGAGAGTAGTGTCGGGGATTTATTCCTCAACCTCTCACTGCCTACACTGTGGGGTGCCACAGGGTTCGGTGTTGTCCCCCATGTTATTTGCGGTGCACATGCTTCCATTAAGGGACATTATAAGACAATATGGTTTGAGTTTTCATTGCTATGTTGATGATTCTCAACTCTATATGTCTTTTGTGCCCGAGCAGGAGTTTGAGTCAAGTACGTTGTTTAACAACTGCCTCCTGGAGATAGAGAACTGGATGAGTACCAATTGACTGAAGCTGAACTCGGGAAAAACAAAGGTATTGGTGGTGGAACCGGGGGATGAGGATATCAAGTCCATGGGTTGGAAAACCCTCAGGTTTATTTCTGGGAGGAACCCCGCTTATGGCATCTGGTCAGGTACGTAACCTTGGTGTTATATTTGACGAGGGCTTGACCCTGATGGTGCAGGTGTCAGCCGTAGTCAAATCATCCTTTTTTCATCTAAAGAATATTGCACGGGTGAAACACTTGATTCCATCAGAGGATCTTCCTACCCTGGTCCACGCCTTTGTTGCCAGTCATCTTGATTACAGCAACGCCCTTTATCTAGGGCTGCTGGGAGTGGATATTCGCCGCTTACAGCTGGTGCAAAATGCAGCAGCTAGGTTGTTGATGGGAAGCCCGAGGTCCAACCATATAACACCTGTGCTTCACGGGTTGCACTGGCTGCCGTACAGTGGCGGATCACTTTCAAGGTCATGTTGATGACCTATAAAGCCCAACACGGTTTGGGACCCCACTACCTGAAAGAACTCCTGACTTCTTACTGTCCCTCCCGCTCCCTCCGATCCTCTGGTGAGGGATTGCTAGAGATTCCCAGGGTAACCTTAAAAACATCAGGTGGAAGAACATTTGCCTTTATGGCTCCTACCCTGTGGAATTCTCTACCTTGCCAGATACGAAATAGCCTGACTGTGGAGAGCTTTAAAAAAGCTCTAAAGATCTTCCTTTTTAATCAAGCATTTTTAGTGACATAAATTATGTTAAATTTTATTTTGAATATAATATTATTTATTATTGTGGTTTTAATATTGTATGTAAGATTTTGTAAAGGCGCCCTGAGCTTGGGAAGGGAGCCTTATAGAAATAAACATTTACTTAGGCCTTTCGGCACCATGCAATTCTGCTTAAAGTTGAACCAGCATAACATTCTGTGGTGATTTGCATATGCAGCCCATGATGCTTTGCATTGTGTGGGCATGTGTGAATTTGTATTTTCTTGAAACTTGGCTTCCCAGCCAAATGCCCTTTGGGGTAACCTTTGCCTCAGTGTTTGCGCACATTTACTTACTTACTTACACTGGAGTACAGGAAGGAGAGGGGGGACATGATTGAAATCTTGAAGTACTTGAAGGGTATCTACAAGGGAGATGGAGGGGGTGTTGAAACTAAGGAGTGGGAGGGGAAACTAGGGGGCACGGGCTAAGAATAGAGAGAGAGAGGGAGAGTTAGAAGGGAGATGCGGAGGCATTACTTCACAGAGAGAGAGTGGTTGCAAAATGAAACGCACTGCCAGAGGAGGTGATACTGAGCCAAAAAGTGGTGGCTTTAAGAACACATGAGACAGATTACAGGGGTGGGTGAGGATGGGTGAGGAGTTCGGTGAAGGGAGAGTGGGGAGATGGGGGACAGGGCAGCTGCCTGGTAGGGGGCTAACTCCACAATCAAGCAGACTTTGATAGACCAGTAGGTTTGTTCCGCTAGCACCTTCATATGTTCGTATGCTTTAGGAAGTCACTTGTAATGACTGCCAGATCCTTTTCCTCAGATGTAGTGTCCAACTTAACCCCTTCCTTCCTATGTTCTGTCCTGGGGATTTTGTTTCCTATGTGCACCACCTTGCATATTTTGGAGAACTGGAAACTGCAATACTTTGGACCACATCTCTAACCTTTGCAGGTCCCTCTGCAACTCCATCACCCCTTCTTTGCTGTCTGCCCTGTTCAGAATTAACTGTAATCTGCAAAGAGACATATCTTGCCCTGTATTCCTTCTCCTATGTCACTGATGAACAACAGAAACATAGAGGAAGAAACTACAACTGAGGGGGTTGTCACGTTTTGCTCTATTGACAGACTGAAAGGAAATACAAAGCAAGTTAAATTTTCCATATTCATTCTCAATTTGTGCTGTTCAGACTCTCCTTTGTTAATTACTAGCTAACTAAACTCTGACATTTCTTAACTATGTGGTGACTAATTAAATTTGTAAAGAGATCGGCATTAGCTGAGTAACAAACCTCAACTAACTCTTAGTCTTAAGGCTTAACATTTTACTTCTGACTAGTTATTCCTACTGTTCCACCACCAGTTATGTGTTTGTTATTGTCTTATACTGTAGTATTTACCCAGTGTTTTCCTACTGTCTTATTATTGCCTTATATGAAAACTATGAATGCTTACTATGATTCCTATAGGATGATCTTATAGACATCCTATCATAGACATTTCCTGCAAATTGCATAGTTATCTCCTAGTCTTCTTATAGGAATTCTATAAAAATCTCAAAGGGTTCACATAAGAATTGCTAGGATAGCATTGCATGGGTTATCATCATCACCTCCACTCCCCAGTTCACAGTTTTCGGTTAACATAAAACAGTGGTCCCACAGGGAAGAACAACATCTAAAACTGTTACATCAGTGTTTAGGCCAGCGTTACATAAGTTATGAGTATTCAGGAATGAACTGCTGGAACCAGTGATGACACATACTTCCTTTTATATTCCAGAGGCTTTCTGGTAAGACTCCCACAGGACATCTTAGGGAGTAATGCTTCATTGGCATGCAAGCGTTTCAGATATACAGTATTTAATAGCTGATAATACATAGTGATTGTTGCACAGAAGCCTACCTTATAAAATCTAATTTCTGTATAAAAACGGAGGTTTATGGCATTAATCCCCTTCAACACTCTGCAGAAACAATACATCCTTTTCTTCCAGTTATCACCAGAAAGTCTTTTAGTCATAGGTCATAACTGAAAATGCATAAATGATGTTTGTATTCTAGACTCTTCCCACAAAGCTCAGTCCCTCAAGATTAAAATTTATCACTGTGCACTTCTAACTATGCGTACCATTGACACATCTCATTATTTTAATGGATTTTTAATAGTGTTGTAGTCTTGTTCCAAAACATTTTGTGTTTTACTGTTCCCAAAGTAAACTGCTTGACATTTTTAGTACTGTCCGCTCATTTCGTACTTATTCCTTGATTTACTGTCGAATATGTTTCAAAAGTAGTAATGCATCCTTTGTGATTACATTAGTTGTGTTTAGGATTTTTTCTTATTTAAAAATTGCTTTATGTCCCTATTTTTCCCAGTCCTCCATCTTTCCTGCTGCACCTCCTCTCTCAGCCCCACCACTTGCCTTCTCCAAGACTTAACTCACCTCCTGTTTGTCCATGGCTTGTCCCCCATGGTGGGACTACTGGGGTGTGACCAGCCCCCACCTTTGGAAGTGAGGCTTGGTGTGGAGGTGGGTGCCATGGTCAGCAGTCCAGAGCTTGCATCAGATTCACTTTATGACTTTTTCCTGTCTCTCCTTGCACCCTCACCTGGATACTGCCAGCTGAGGACAATGTAATGTGCACATGCTCACATCAACTGCAAGTGGTGTCCTCTCTCCAGAAGTACCTCTCACTTGCACCACAACCTGCTGTGGACATCCAGGTGGCAGTACTGCAATGAGCTCACTACCCACCCAGCCTGGAGAACAGCATCCACTGTGATGCTCAGTCCTCCTCCCCCAGGCCAGCCTCTGCTGACCCAGGCTCATTCCCCAACCTGCGTTGCTGGCATCATAAATGATAGCTGTAGCTCTATATTGACAGGCCGGCTACTACATTTAGTTTATGGCTTCTGGCATTTGAACCAGGTTGCAATTCTGTGTTCAGTAAAATTAAAACAAAACACATTTTGTGTTACTACACATTTGATGCTGCACGTGTAGATTGCTATTGTAAATGTTACACAAAAAATTGGATACTAAACAGCAGTGTGGTTTAATAAATGTGTTATTAAATAGTCAAGGCCAAATTCTTAGTAATGATTAGTGGCATGCAAATTCGGGATGCAAACAGACTCTCGGTAATGGCAGCACCAAAAACTGCCATACACAAAGGGCTGCAGTAATCATCAGGGTAGAATTGTTCCTAGAGTCTAAGTCACTATGCTAATTACCTGACCAGATGTTAGTGGATGCACATGAGGTTTGCACCAGCTAACATTCTGGCTAGCTATAGCCATGGATGTCTGGACATGGCTTATTGAAGCAATAATGGACACCAAGGTGTGTGTTGTGGAATTTACCCACACCTTGTGTGATGTGTTATGGGGTCAAAAACTGAGCAGCATTAACCACATGAGAAGTGGGTAAATCTGACTACTACACATGCCCTGAAGTGTGTAGTGGAACAACTTGGTAATCAGGCAGAAAAGTGGCATAATGCCTCCACCTGGGGTAGCGAGATTTGGTATCTGGATGCAGACACACAAGGCTATTATAGACAAATGAGTTAGCTCCATGCTCCCAGCTCAGAGTACTGGTGCACACCAGCATGGTAGCTCAACAATTTTATTATATAATCCAAATAAAAGAAGGTGCACTCACCTGGAAGTTGTAAAGGTTTGTCACTGCCTCCATAGACTGTACAAAATTGCCATCCAACACCCATACTGCTTAACCTTCTGGCACTGAAATGAGGGACAGTGAATCTCAAAATGAGGAACAATGAGAGATATTGACCCTCATAATGAGGGACACATCCTCAAACATGGAGATACAAGCTCAGAACACTGTGGAAAGCATTGTGGGCATTAGTACAAGTTTATTTTTTTATTAAGAATATTAGACTATTATGAATTTCTGCTTTAAAGTCTGAATTTACATCACATTCCCTGTGTGAGCAGCACACAACTTACTCCCTACTGTAAGTCATAATCCTCTGTTGTGAGATCACAGTCTGTTGCCATGAGAGTAACTGTGATGTCACAAGCAGTGCATTATGACTTCAGGGAGAAAGCAACAGGAAACAAATGAACTCCTCAGGAGCAAAGATCCTGTTTTTATGCAAATTACCTCAGTAATAAATAATGAGGAGGAAGAATACAGAACTAATATGAAATACAAACTGAACTGTGTCTAAATATTATGGTTTGTGAAAGTTCTCCTGACAGCATCAGCTGCTCTTTAAACTGGTGTGGCAATTTCACTTTGAACAGTCTACAGAGGCAGTGATGAACTTTTGCAATTTACAAGTACAGTAAGTGCACCTTCTTTTGTTTGTATGACACACAATGCTATTACTCTCAGGAAGTAGTGTACAACCTACCCAAACAATCCCACCCAAAAAAAACAAGTGGCACTGTACCAACAATAACAACCCCCACACCAAGAAATGCAGTTCAAACAAATAATTTATTTAAGAGGGGAGAATATGTAAAAGAACAAGGGTACATCATGAGGTTCTAACAAGCATTTGTCAATGCCAAATGTTCATTGCTTGCATTGCTGTTGTACCAGGTATTGCTTGTACACATTTTTACTATATATTCAACCACGATAGGCCAGATGAGATGCAGTACCTCATTTTCAGTGGTGTCCTGCTGTTATACATTTTTTAGAATGTAGTTACCCAGGATAGGCCAGCTGAAAGGCAATATCTAATCTTCAGTGGGCTCCCACATTTTGACCTCAAATATCCAACAGTCTTTTTATGACCTGACATTATGATCAAGACAGGTGGAATTGTTTAAATCCCATCTGAAAGGTGATTTCGTTGTGTGACTATGGAAACAAGTTTTGGAGGGGATTTGAAAAATTACACCTGTCATGGTCGGGGGGGGGGGTAACACAAGGGATATGTTAAACATTAGGGACCAACATCTGCAAAAAATAAAGTTATGAGTACATGTAGGAACAACTCAATATTTCTTCACAAATTAGTTGTTTTCCCACATTTGACCCCATATTTTGAATTTTGTCTTCTTATGACTATTCCTTCTGAACATGATAGGTGTCATTAATAAAATAACGGTTGAAATGTCGTTTCGCGCCACAAGGGTGAAAACACATTTTGGCCAGGATTTAAAAAAAGACAGTCGTCACTTTTATGAGGTGGTGTGAAAAATTGCCCATGTTGAAAATTTGGGGTAAAAATATTGAAAATTACTAAAGTTACAAGCGTGTGTTGAAAATTTTCATCATACACTTATAACTTTGTTGTTTTTTAATATTTTTACCCCAAATTTTGAGCATAGCCTTCCTATGACCTCACCTCATGAACAAGGGTCAATAAAATGTTCAAATCCTGCCTAAAAGGGGATTTCATGCCCCAAGTGCAAAAACATATTTCAGCCAGGATTGGAAAAATGACAGCTGTCATGTTCATAAGGTAGTGTGAAAAAATGGCTATGTTGAAAATGTGTGCTAAAATATAGAAAATTACCAAAGTTACAAGCCTGTGTTGAAACTTTTCAATGTGCTCATAACCTTGTTTTCTTTAAATCTGCCCCGAAAGGTAATTTCATGCAGAAACTGCAAAATCACTTTTTGAGACAGCGTTGCATAATTTCACCATCTTTGTTAATGAGTTGGGGTACCAAAACTGCAATGTTAACAATTTTGGGAAAAAATATTCACAGATGACCAGGTTATAAGGACAAGCTCAAAGCCCAGTTAAATACATTGAACTGCTTATCTGATTTCCTCAGTTCCTGGTCTGGCATTGAAGAGTGAAGATGTGTCTCCGATCCAGAGAGTATTACAACATTGGAACCCTGGTAGGTATGTATGGAGTGGGTGTGTGTGTGAGGTGGTGCATGCTGAGTGGGAAGGCAACAGCAGCAGTGTGCCAGTGGCAGCAACAGACATCAATGGACAGTTTTCTTTTTTATAGGGTGCATACAAATAAAAAAAAATTACAAGGTTTGTCTCTCTTTATTTCGGGTACCAACACTGGGGACTGGGCACCCCAGTGTTGCTGCTATGTTAGGTGGCATCACGGGTGGGCTCCCCAGTGTGGCACAGTGAAAACTGGTATAGTGGAGGGGTACTAGCTGGCAACAGGGATTGGGCACCTTTGTGTTGGAAAATTAAAAGTAAGGTGTGGTGGTTGTGGGTTGGTGGGTGATGAGTGGGATTGTGGAATTGGGGGAGGGTAATGGCAGCAGTGTGCTGCCACCGGCAGCAGACACCGATGGATGTTTTTCTCTTTTACAGGGTGTATAAAAATAAAAAAGACTACAAGGGACATTTTTCTTTATTTGAGGTACCAGCACTGGCACTGGGCACTCCAGTGTCGATGTTATGTTTGGCAGCATGGGCGGTGGGTTCCGTGGTGTTTCACAGTGAAAATGGGTGGGGTGGGAGTACTAGTTGCCTGGCATCAGGGACTGTGTACCCTGGTGTAAGAAAATTTAGAAGGAGGAAATAATGGGAGGTGGGAGGTATACTTGACAGAGGGTGGGAGGTACTGTTTTTATGTTAGAAGAGAGGAGCACAGCAGGTTGATTATGACACTGATCTGCTTGCTGGGTGACTTGTGCTAATCAGAGAAAAGAGCCACCCTATGATTCAGGCGACTCTTTTCTTTTTTTTTCTTTTTTTTTTAAATTGACTGACTCTTTTCTTTGAACTACACAAAGTTTCCATCCAGCAAGACCAGAAGATTGTCATGATAAGTTTGGCTGATGACTGGTTTGACACTGTCAAGCCTGTTGCAGACTGCCCTTTCTTCGACAGTGACACACCTCTCAAAACCCATTATCATGCCACTTTATTCACTTTGCGCAAGCACAAGAGCGAACATAAAAATGGGAGCAAAGGGGTAGCAGTAAAATCATTGTACTCTATTCAGTAACAACAATTGCCACACAATCGGCCCACCCACCGACAACCCATCAACCCCCAACTGGTGGACCCAACTTAAATCCCCCCAAAGGCCATTGGCAAGAGCTCTCTTTTTAGATGCAGTGGATACTGTACAGGGGATGCAGTTGTTGCTAGCAGGGTAGGAGCTTGGTGGTGCACTTTAACTGTTGCAGGCAAAACAGACTTTAAAATCCAAACTGTTGCTGAACAATTAAACTGCATACTGACAAAAAGAGGCTCCTATTCATAATCCATGCACAAATGGGTGGCAGGATAGCCTCCACAGGTCTTCTGCCTAGGCCTACCAAAATGGCAAAGGCCTGCCAAGTGCTTCTCCCTTAGTCCTTAACACAAACACAATTTCCCAGTTGTGAGGACAAAATCCCAATGATTATTCATGGTTTGCAGCTTCACAGACACCTTTTGTATCTGATGACCGAATGGTATCCCGTGATTTGGGTGACTCAATAAGAGCGAGCCCAAAAACAGCGACAGCATTTCAGCAAGGACACAAATGGCAAGGGTACTTATCAGCGATCGCCAAAATGGTGACAAATGCTTCCCCCCCTCCATGAGTTGGGGGGGCAGGGGACAAAGCTCCCCACAAATGGAGGGTGCGGGGGTCCACCACAGAAAATAATTTCTCGCCATTGATATGTACTCTCGCTGTTTGTGTCCTTGCTAAAATGCTGTTGCAGTTTTGTGGCTCGCTCTTATTGAGTCACCCATATCACATAGAACTGACTGAACAGGTGAGATGGCTGGATGTATTCCCAACTGGAGGGCCGGCTTTCTCAGAGTCATCTGGAGTACACTAGTTTCAGTTCTTTCACAGGTGGTCTAGTGCTGCAAGTGCAGGGGGTCCAGTGGCCTTCTCGGTCAGTCAGCCTTTGATAGAGCTCGTTCCCCAGAGAGGAAAGTCACTGGTGGGACAGGAACACCCCTGCACCAATCCTCGTCTTTAAATGGTTCATTTTTTATAAAAACTGTTCTCTTCACAAACAGTTAGTTGCAGGATAGGTAGTGCCTTGCAGATAGTGGCTCACCAGCTCACAGCTCCTTTCTCGCTCTCTCTGTTACACTGGCAGAAACTAGCCTAGATCCCTGGAAGAAGCCGCTTATATAGGGGATTAAACTTGATGCCCTATTGGTCAATCATGTTCTTGGGCAAGCAGTCTTCATAATGTTGGCCCAGCTGTGCTTGGCTTGCAAACAGGCTGGAAAGCAATGCAGCTCCTGAATGGCCACAATTTGTGGACATTTCTTGTACCAGCCTCTGACTTCTTCCCAACAGCTTTTGCAGGAGTCAGAGGACTGTGGAGAAACACGGGTGCCACTATGTTTGTTTACATTTGAGTGCTGACTTTAGCAGCTTGTTGCTGTGTTTTTCCTTAGCCTGCTGGAGCTGGTTTAATGTTGTTCTTGCCCTGTTGCTTTCACTGGGGCCAGGGATGTGCATATTTCCTTGGGCACTGAGTTGTTAAGAGTGGGCGGCTCTGGTGCAGGAGGCAGCCTTTGCACACTTTCACTTTTCTCTGTTCCCATCCTGCTGCCTACCCTGGTTTGGGAAACACTTTTTACTGCACCCATTGGTGCTGCTTATCTTGAGTCCTGGCTCTGCTGCCTTCCCTGGAGTGAGGACCCCTATGTGGTGAGGGCACGTGGCCAGGTTTCGAAACTGGAGTTCCAGTTCCATATGTATGTGGCAGCACTCACTGTAATCACCATTATGTCTCTGTTCCCTGACCTGCTCCCTTCCCAGGACTGTGGAACCATCACTCACACCCGATAGCACTGTCCCTACCTGGTCTTGGCCCAACTGGCAGTCTATGGGCTGAGAGTGCGGTTACTGATAGTTGGTTCCAGCCACAGGGATGTTGCAAGGAGTCCTACCAGGGCTCCAGACTGCTGCTGCAGCCCTGCCAATCTCCCCTTTCAGCAGTCCAGGTGGCCAGAGGAGAAAGACAAGAGTTAAGAGAATGGAGGACAAAAAAGGAGCCAGACGCAGGTAAACCCTTAGAAATGGGGTAGCTTACAAGTCCATTATTGCAGTTATAAAATGGGTCCTCATAACAAAGAGTATAAAACAAATACTAGGTTCAACATGTTATTTTTAATAAAATCCATGATTTTCGTGATCTAATACATGCATCTGTTAAAATAAAAATAGTTAAAATGTGAAGGTTTTCACTGTGATCCCCCCCCCCCCGGAGGAGTTTTGCTGCCCCTTTTGTTGACTGAAACAAGCTTAGCAGGGTAAGAGAGATACTATCCATATTATTGCTATTGACAAGATAATTATAATAACTACTGATTAGTATGGCTTGCAGCTCCATATCCTTCCTGCTCCCATCAAACAGCTGCCACAGCTGCTTTATTGTCACTGCAGCTCTCTGTTCATCATGCCCACTAGCCACTGATGCAACTGGTTCCCCCATGGATGGGTTTTGCTGCTACTGCAGATTTATTTTCTTTCCACCCACCTTGGGGCTCTGTCTCCCTCCAGCCTGCCTCAATCACCACCGATGCAGCTGTTACTGATTCTGCTGTATTTTACTACAACCGTGGCTCTCTCTCTCTCTCAACCATGCCTAACTTGGAAAACGCTAAAAAGCTGGTGATGTGACTGTTGTCACTTCAGAATCTCACTCTTCTCTCTCCCCTGGCTGTAATGGACAAGAAACACTAAAAGCAGAAGATTTCAGGTAAATGATAAAAAAAAAAAAAAAAATATTTGTTGTAAAAAGTATGTGTTGGTGTACATAGCACATTTTCAACATTTACAAGCTAGAAAACAATGGTGGATTCAGCGTTTTAAAAATTCCTGTGTATTGATTCCAATGTGCATGTAACATTTCATGTGGTAAGCTGATCTATTGCTCTAGAACTGTGTGTCAGTTTTGTGGGATTTAATAACAACTGGGAGCATGATCTGACCAGTCAGGTTACAAGATTAATGTTGTCCATTTTATAATGTTAGTCATCTGCCACTATACCATACCTTGAACCCCTGGTGAACTTCCCTCAACCTGCCCACCCCTCACCTATAGACATGCTTCTGGGCCAATGGAAAAGGATTTTCAATGTTTTGGTGCCCATTTTTGGTAGTCCAATGGCCCCCTCACCAATTTCTTGAGCCTTTTAGAGTCCCTAGCATCCTTTGGAAACCACTCCCTACCCCTTTTGCCATTGTCAGTTTTCAGCATTAGAGACCCACTGCAATCTTGGTCCCTCATTGGTACCATTATAGGTTATGGTATTGCAACACCCCTATCACTGTTGCTTACCTGTAGTAGTTCTAGAGGCAGGGAGTGTTGTAAAATTCTGCAACCACTGGTGCACAGTTTGCCATTCTTTGTGCACGGCCTTGCCAGTCATTTGAATACTGACTCCATCCATTTCCCCTCATAGACACAACGTTACTGTGCTAAAAAAGGCTTGTGACACTATTGTGCATAGTGCAATGTGTTCATTCATACTGTAAAAGACTGGTGCTATGAGGACATTGTAACCACACAGGGACAGTTCCCTGTGACTGTGTATGGGGCCCTCAGATTTGAAACAGAAACATTTGCAATCTTACATGGGGCCTCTGGTTAGTATAGGATGGGAAATCTTTCTTGTGTTCATTTTGTTCTCCTCTATTGTTGCTCCAGGTATTCCCACTAGTCAGTGTTGCTATAAGCTGTTCTCAAACCTAGCGCTTCTCTATTGTACTGCCTGCTGCAGACAACACAGCATGTCATATCTTTTAACACTGATAGAAAAGATAGAGAGGCAACAATTTTTAAAGCAAAATCAGGAACACCATTTTGAAAAGTGTTAACCAAAGTCAAGAAAGCTTCAAAAATAAGTGACATGGCATGATGTCCAGGATTTATTTACTTGTATTTATCCCCTTATTTCCCCTGCCAGGTCCCTTCTTATGGCCCTCCCCAGCCCAATCACCCACCTTCGCTGGGACTGACCCCTTGTGCTCGCATGATTTACCCTTCATGGGGGAATGGTGATGGTGTACTTGCCCCCCAAAGCAGGATCCACTGTGATTGTCCAGTTGGTGGTGCCAGGCATTGGGGAGGACCATCTTCACCCTGCATGTCGGAATGGGTTTTCCTATGTTTCCTCCCCCTCTTGAAGTGCAATGACTTGTTTCATCTTGCCCAAGTCCCCCACCCTATTGGGCCTCCCAACTGCTGTAATACCCAACCTCCATTGGGGGAGGCACAACCCACCTGTCCTGGGTGAGAAGAGCAGTCCTCCAGACACTCAGTCCTCCACCTCCTGCCAGCTGACCCCTTGTGACTCGAGTTCACTCCCAAACTTGGGTCTCCAGCATGGCAGGTGGTGGCACCACCAACGTACCACCTGGCCAGCGTATAACGTTCAGATGTAATAATGTAAAGGAACATCAGAGTAGAACTAAAATGTGTTACATTATCGTATGCTTCCAAATGCCTCCTCAGAGTCAAAGACAAACAGCATTATAGATTGAGAGAGTGCTCTTGACTAAGCAAGGCACATTTTTTCCCTGTGTGTGACATGAGACACTCTTATTTGTAAAGATTCTCTCACATGTAGCTGTCCTAGAAACGGGCATGTTGCAAATTTGTTTTTTAAATTGTCATTATATTATTGACTGAACTTGATCACTGATATATTAATACTGCTGCTGAGCCTACTGTTACCATTGTAAGAATGGTCTCACTCACATTCTTAGGCTATAACAACCATTCCCTTTTGATTCACAGGTTTCATACCCAAGGAATTCACAGGAGACCATGCTTACAACTGTAAGAGTGGCTTAAGCAGCAATATTAACATACAGTTAATACAGTTTAAGCAAGTCAAAATGGAAGATCTTCCTAGAACTATCCTAGAATCATCAGATGAATTCATCCTAAGCCCATCTTGATGTAATCTTTAAACAGAAACATAGAAACATAGAATTTGACAGCAGATAAGGACCACTAGGCCCATCCAGTCTGCCCGTTTTCCTTACCTGTATTAGTGGCCGCTGACCCTACTTGGTCATCAGCTTTAGCCTCTCTTTCCCACCTCTAGGGTTCCCTTGTGCCTGTCCCAAGCATTTTTGAATCTCCTCACTGTGTTTGCTCCCACCACCTCCTGGGGTAGGCTGTTCCATGCATCCACCATCCTTTCTGTGAAGAAAAACTTCCTCGCATTCCACCTTATCCTGCCCCCTCCAATCTCATATCATGCCCCCTCATTCTTATACATTTTCTAAACTGAAAGATGTTGCCTACTTGCACATTTTTGATGCCTTTAAGGTACTTGAAGGTTTCCATCATATCCCCCTGTTCTTCCTTTTCCTCCAGACTATAAATATTGAGGTATTTTTTTTTATCATTTAACATTTTCTACGCCATCCGGACAGCCCCCATCCGAGCAACACCCTCCCCCAGCCCCATGACCCAGAATTACCAGGGCTTACCTTTATGCCTAGCCTGGGAGCAGTGCCTGTGGGAGTCGGTTGTCATCCTGTCACTGGTAATTTTCTCCTCTGGTTTTCTCTCAGGGGCCCCAGGAGTAGGAGCCCCACCCCATTGGCCTAATGCCTGGCACCCTCTAAGCCTATGCTGTCCCCAGCCTCCACCAGGAGGCAGCCATCAGACGAAGGATACCACTACACCTCCCATGAGAGGAGAGCTGCCTTCCGGCAGCTCCATCCATCTCCACCCTCCCCACCTATTGCCGACCTCCGACGCCCCGGGCTCGTTCCCAAACCTGGGTCATCGGCATGCTGTAAGGTAAGGAGTCCAATGCCTTAGCCCTCAGTGCCACCAGACTAGCAATGTTGAGGTCTTTTAATCTCTCCACATATGCCTTCTGTTGCAAGCCCTGCACCATCTTAGTTGCCCTTCTCTGAACAGCCTCCACCCTGTCTATGTCCTTCCACAGATACGGCCTCCAGAACTGAACACAGTATTCCAGATGAGGTCTCATCAGTGTTCTGTACAATGGCATAACCACCTCCCTTCTTCTGCTAGTGATACCCCTTCCTATGCACCCCAGCATACGACTGGCCCTCCCCACTGCCTTTGTACACTGCTTGACCACCAAATCACTTTCTTCCCTTGTGACTGTCAGTAACTGCTCCCCCATCCTGTAATTATCCTCAGAGTTTTTGCACCCCAGGTGCATGATTTTGCACTTCTCTGCATTGAATCTTAGTTGTCATACCTCGGTCCATTTTTTTAGCTTCCCTATATCCCTCCTCATTTTCTCCACCCCTTCTGGATTGTCTAGTCTATTGCAGATCTTGGTGTTATCTGCAAACAGGCAAACCTACCCTTCCAGTCCTTCAGCAATTTCGCTAATGAAGACATTAAAAAAGGCCTGGCCCTAGGACTTATCCCTGTGGTACCCCACTGACCACCCCACGTTCCTTGGATTAGACCCCATTTACCACCACCCTCTGCTTTCTGTCCCTCAATCAATTACTGACCAAATTCACCACCTTTTGGCCCAAACTCAAGTGCCCCAGCTTGTTTACCAGCCTCTTATGCAGAACGATATTAAAAGCCTTGCTGAAATCGAGGAAGACGACATCCACCGCCCCACCCTGATTGACTTCCTTTGTCACCCAGTCAAAGAAATCTATCAGATTTGTCTGACATGATCTCTCCGCTGTGAATCCATGCTGCCTCAGATCCTGCGCTGTGCTGAATTCCAAGTGTTCCACAATCTTTTCCTTAAGAAGCGCCTCCATAATCTTCCCCACTACTGAGGTGTAGCTGACCAGACTATAGCTGACTGCCTCCTTCCTGCTTCCACTTTATGAAGAGGGACTACATGTGCCTAGAGCCCAGGTTTGGTGACTTTTTGGGGTTCTGGTTCAGTTTGGGTTTGTCCAATAAGAGTTCAAGTTCAGTTCAGTTTGCTTGGATATTAGATTTTAAAGGTTTGGATTCAGTTCGGTTCACGAGTGGAGTGGAGCAATAATGCAGTTTCATTCAATGGGAAAAAATCCATTTTAACACAGCAATCAAAATGAAAGTCAGAAGGCAGAGATGTGTCAGCTTTCTTACAACCTGGCTTACTAAGGCATAACTGGCTGTGCATCGAGCTTAAAAACTAGCTAAGTTGTACACTGGATAGAGAAGAACGCTTTTGTGCAGTTTGGTCACCTTTCCTAAAGAGAGTAAACAAGGCTATCACACATTGACAAAGAGTCTCTGCAGTGTTAGGGTGGCAGAGGCAAGGATCCTGCATCAGGAGAGAAGTTCATGACTGAGGAGCAGTGACTACTTTCCAATTGAGTCTGCAGGTGTGCAGAGGGAAGAAGGGGAAGGAGGGGGTTCCATCAAGAGAGAAACTAAAGACAACCACAGATCGAACCTAGTGTTCCAAATGACCATCCTAGCATTGTCTGTCTCCCTCCTAGACCCTGTAATCCAAAACCCTTGAACCAGTACTAAAATTATTTTACTCAGTGATTCTGGTGTCCTAGGATGATGCTGATGGAGGAAGTGGAGATGAGGGTTTCAAAGGATCATATTTGTTTTTGGCCAGTATAACACTAAGTCCATCAGATGATCCCAGTGGGTTATTGAATAACAGTTAATTTGGCCATAAAGTTGATTACATGCTTGTTCATGACAACTCTGAAAGGTAGTTGCATGAACATTATGGACGCGGTGACGTCCAAGAACTGAAACACTGAAGTAGTGCACAGTGCTGACGGAGAGTGAGAAAGCATGGTTAAAAGACATGTATCTTTAAAATTAATGTTATGAAAAAAAGATAACTAAGAACTGGAATCATATGAAACTGTCATGGATGGCTAGAACAGCAATCGGAGAATGTGTAAAAATTAATTTCAGGCTGACAGTATTTTTTCCAATGATTCTTGCACTGCTGCTTTAAGTACTAACATCACAACTGATTTTTAGCAGCTTTGGCTTTCAAAAGTCCAAAAAGGGGATAGGATTAATTTAGATTAGGCTTACATTCATTGTGGTGTAACAATCACAAGGTTTGTGCTCGGTTTGGGTTTGCCAGGGCTTCTTGTTTAAGGATTCTAGTTCAGTTCAGTCATCTGAAAATCCCTTAGTTCACATTTGGTTTGGATTAGGTTCGCAGACAAATCTAACCTCTACATGTGCCCTCCTCCAGTCCTCTGGAACCACACCTCTATTAATGGATTCATTAAACGGGTCCGCCAGTGGTGCTGCTAGCACTGTCCTTAGTTTCTTTAATATCCTAGGGTGTATGCTATTGTGTCAGGCCCCATTGCTTTGCTCACCCTCAGTCTTGTGAGTTCCTCTAAGACTCTTCTGTAAAAGGACTGGTGTTCACCTCCCTCTCCCCTTTGATTCTGGTGGTTAGTTTTAGCCTCTCTCCCTCCCCTTCTTCAGTGAATACAGAACAGAAGTATTCATTCAGTATTAACACTTTCTCTTGGTCACCCTCCACATATTCCCCTTCTTCCCTTCCGAACCTTAAAATCCCACCCCTAGCCTTCCTTTTTTCACTGATGTATCTATAAAATGTCTTGTCCCCTTCCCTTACCGTCTGCACTAGTCTTTCTTCCATTTGTGTCTTTGCACTCCTAACTGCCCTCCCTGTTTCCCTCTGTCTATTAGGTACACTCCACCCCCCATCTTCTTCCTTCTGTGACTCCTTATATTTTCTGAAAGCCAACTTTTTGGCCCTTACCTTCTCAGCCACATCCTTTAAGAACCATAGTGGCTTTTTCCTTCTTTTGCCCTTGTCTTGCTGCCTAATACATTGATTTGTTACCTCCACTATAGTTCTTTTTAGGAATGCCACTGTTCCTCCACTCCCCCTCCCCAGTTTCCTTCCTCTCCAGAGCTTCTTGGATACATATCCCTATCCTAGCGAAGTCCAACCTCCTGAAATCTAAGATCTTCGCCTTTGTGTGGTTTGACTGTGTCCCTGTACCCATATTAAACCATGCTGCGTGGTGGTCACTGGGCTCTTCCACCCAGACTTCCTTGACGCTGTCTCCATTGGTTAGCACCAGGTCCAGAACCGCCCTATCCCTGGTGGGTTCTAGCACTAGCTGCCTGAGGCCTGCCCCAGGTATGGCTTCCAGGATGTATCTGCTCCTGGCAGATGCAGCAACCGGAATGGTTCAATTCATGTCTGGCATATTAAAATCGTCCAGAAGCAATATCTCCCCTTTTGCTGCCATCTCATGGATTTCTTCCTCCATCGCCCTATCCACCTCCTCCACCTGTGCATCTTCCATATATGGCTGAAGTCATCCTACAGTATGCCTGGAGACTGAAATGTTTAAATTAGATGACTCCAGAGATGACTTGAGATGTGATCTCAATAACTATTCTAGGATGATATCAATATGAGTTTAAGGTGACTTCAGGATGGCATCAGGACTGCTCCACAGTGATGCTGCACAAATTATGGACGTTATTTAGCACATTGGACCATAGGTATGTAACACCCACTTCAGGCAGTATGGGTACCCACCTGCGTTGCTGCCCAGGACTAGGGTGGGAATGACCCAGGGCACTCCCATGCCAAGGTGTATAATGCTGTGCTCACTGGGAGCACTAAAAGGAAGAAGTAAGTTCAACTCTGTAGGATAATCTTATTATTTTAAATGAAATAATAACATTATACTATGAAGTTAAATTCTCTTTCTGGAGTTCTGGACTGTTGCCACTGGAATTCCTCCATCAAATTGCATTAGTCCCCCAGGGGCATGGACATCCCAGAACCCCCCCCACACACACACACACACACACACACACATATACTTCTTGGTATGCTCACTGGAAGCTTCTTGCACTCAATGTTTATGGTTTCACTTATCCTCCTGTAGGAGATGTTGGACATGAATGCCTTTCATAGGTGAACAGAACACATGGACAAACTGGGATTCAAGCACATACTCTCTTTACTAGGATGTTGGTCAAATTCATGGGTACAGTGCCTTGTTTTCTGGCCCAAAGAGTTCAATCATTCCGCTTCTGTACAATACAATACTTCAGAGATCTTTTCCAGGTCATGCTATGACAGTAAATGTCCACTGTCACTCACTGTGGCTTGTACTTCAACATAGTTCATGAGCTCTCCCTACCTTTCACATGGTGGGAGCTTCACAGGGCCTGGAAACTCCCTATCCTCAACTTTACTAGCCATCAATCTGCTAATTACATGTAATTAAACAGTGCCCATTTACATCTGATTTTCACTAGAGGGTTTACTACTGGCATGCAGGGTGGTGACCACATTTCAGGGTGTGCTTTTACCTCTGAGGATAGACTGGGATGGCACTCCCTCACTATGCCTCATCACCCTACTACTTTGTAAAGTCTCTGCCATTGGTCTAAACCAGTCTTTTTTTGTTTTTATATTTTTTTTTATGCCCCCTGCTCTCTACTGCCCAAACTTCCTCTGGAATCCCGAAGGTGCCTTGGCTTTACTGGACCCCTGTGTCCCTCATCAACTGGCTACCTCCATGCTGCCTCAGTTATACCCCCAATCTGGGTAGAAAAGTTATACCCCCCTCAGACTGCCTTCTCTTTCATCAGGCAGAAAGCTGTGGGAGCCAGGGCCAGTCCTCTTCAGTCCAAAGAGGCCTATCATTCTTCGGAATGTGGGGCCCCCTTTTTTGTCTGTTTCCCGCTGTCCCCTCTGATATGGGCATGCTAGAGAGGTCCTAGGTGCATGTGCATGGCAGGCATACTGCTGTGTCAAATTCTGGGCCTGTGTCAGTCCCTCCCATGATGCCCTCAACTGCACTGCCACTTGGGGTCACCCAGGTGGCAGTATTGCAGTGAGGATGGCAACCCCCCTCCCAGGGGGAAAGTATCCTCTGGGATGCTCAGTCTTTCCCTCCCCCAGCTGGCTCCCATCGACCCTGGCTCGTTCTCAAACTGAGTGGTGTACCTGAAGAATTTCATTTTGCAGTTTAATACATCAATCTGCAATACATGTACTCATTCCACAGCTCAGTGATCAGAAATTCCTCTGTATAAACATTAGCCCACAATTCATACATTTATTCCGTAATTAACTGACTCCCTCAACTATGAATGTAAGACTTGCATAGAACTGATCATTGACGGTGATCAGTTCTGCATAATTTCTTTCTGTAGTTTAATACATGAATCCTCAATTCATATATTCATTCTGCATTTGTAAAACAGAATTTCTGTGCAGGGGAAGGAAACAACTCCTGGTGGGGGACTCCATTGTTAGGAAGGTAGAACTGGGCAAGGAAGGGGAGAGGGAGGTAAGGTGCCTGCCTGGTGCCATGGCTTGGAGGGACAGGGAGCGAATCCTCAGGATTGCCAGAGCAGCTGCACAGGGGAGGGAGCTGGATGTCATTGTCCACCTAGGGACAAATGACCTGGCTAAGAAAGGGATTAGAGAAGTGCAGGAAGAGTTTGTGGAATTGGGGAGGCCTTAGTCAAGTAGCACTGCAGTAACCTTCTCGGAGGTGCTACCCATCTATGGCATAGGAGAGGCTAGGATGTTCCGTGCCGTGGGATTCAATCAGTGGTTGAAAACTGGTGTGGAGCTCAGGGATTTGGCTTCATTGGGGACTAGGGGTCCACCTGGAGTGATGCAAGCCTATACTGGCATGATGGGCTGCATCTGTCTGGGAGGGGAACCAGGATCCTAGGTGATAGGTTTAAATGCTTCATTGGCAAGCTTTTAAACTAGCCAAGGGGGGAGGCACTGGAAAGGAGCAGGAAAATCCTAGCCCCCCCCAAACAATCATGGTAGTAAGTGTGGCAAACAC
This sequence comes from Neoceratodus forsteri, assembly GCA_016271365.2. NCBI lineage: Eukaryota > Metazoa > Chordata > Ceratodontiformes > Ceratodontidae > Neoceratodus > Neoceratodus forsteri. The sequence continues at coordinate 1,843,879,990 of CM057449.1, forward strand.
CAACATGGAGGTGTCGATAGGGAGAAGGGCAGGGGTAAATGGAGAAAGTCACAAAGGCAAGAAGGACAGAGATGGGGCAAAAGGGGGTAAGGCCATCAGGAAATGGAGGGTAATGAGTACCAATGCCGAGTCTGGGCAACAAGCTCCCTGAGCTGGTGGCCTTAATGGAAGAGGATGCCTGGATATCGTAGCAGTCACAGAAACATGGTACACAGAGAACCATGACTGGGATGTTAACATACCAGGGTACATAACCTACAGGAGAGACAGGCAGGGAGAAGAGGGGAGGAGGCTCTCTATGTAAAGGAAGGGATAAAAGCAACTGAACAAAAGAGTAAACAGGGAGGAGAGGAGGCACTGTGGGTCACCTTGGAGACTGGAAAGGGCACCACAATCCGCACAGGGGTTGTGTACAGACCCCCATGTCAGGGGGAAGGAATGGAAAAGGATATGATGGAAGGCATTCTTAGAATGGCAGAGAAAGGGGAGATACTGTTGATGGGAGACCTGAATATGCCAGATGTTAACTGGAGCACATTTGCTGCAGCCACATCCAAGAGCAGGGCCATTCTTGATGCCCTACAGGTGACAGGCATTAGACAGCTAGTTTCGGAACCCACTCGTGAGGGAGCAATCTTAGACCTCGTACTCTCAAACGGGGGCAGTGAGAGGATCTCAGATCTAGAAGTAGGTTGCCATCTGGGGACAAGTGACCATCAAACAGTGTGGTTCACGTTAAACTCAGCTACAGAGTCAAGCCATACAAAAGTGAGGGTACTGGACTTTAGGAGGGCTGACTTTGGCAAGATGGGAGAGTGCCTCAGAAAGCACTAGCAAACAGGCTAGAAGGAGGTGTGGAGCAACAATGGGAATTATCAAAACTGCCATCACAGAGGCAACAAGCCTTTGTGTGAAGCAAATAAACAAATCAAAATGAAAGAAAAGCCACTATGGTTCTCAAGAGAGGTGGCTGTGAAAGTCAGGAAGAAAAAGATAGCATTCCGGAAGTATAAGGAAACACAGAAGGAGCAGGACAGAGAGCTGTACCAGTTAAGGCAGAAAGAAGCAGGAGGGAAGTCAGAATAAAAAGGCCCAAACTGAGGAAAAGATAGCCAACTCAGTTAAGAAGGGGATAAAACCTTTATAGGTACATCAGCGCATAGAAAGACAAAGGAGGGATAGTGAGGCTGAATAGAATGAACGGTGGGTGGGCAGAGGGGGACAGTGAAAAAGCAGGAATACTGAATGAATATTTCTGCTCAGTATTCACAAAAGAGGAGGGGAAAGTGCCTAATTCAATTAACAGAAGCACTCTTGATAGGGGGTCGATCCCAGTCCTTTCACAGAAGAAAGGGTTCTGCAAGAACTCCTAAAACTGAAGGTGGACAAAGCAATGGGTCCTGATGGAATTCACCCCAGAATTCTAAAAGAATTAAGGAAGGAACTAGTGAAACCACTGGCTACTCTTTTAATAAATCATGGGAGGATGGTGTGGTACCGAGGACTGGAGGAAGGCGGATGTGATTCCCTTCACAAAAGTGGGACCAAGACAGAGGCAGGAAACTACAGACCTGTCAGTCTGACCTCTGTGGTAGGGAAAGTGATGGAGTCACTTCTGAAGGAAAGAATAGTTGAGTACCTAGAGGTCAGTGGAGCACAGGATCCAAGGCAGCATGGGTTCACAGCAGGAAGGTCATGTCAGACGAATCTAATAGATTTCTTTGACTGGGTGACCAAAGTAGTAGACCAGGGAGGGGCTGTGGTCATGGCCTACCTAGACTTTAGCAAGGCATTTGACACAGTCCCACACAAAAGATTGATAGTCAAATTAACCAGCCTGGGAGTGGGTCCCAGGGTGGTAGCCTGGGTAAAACATTGGCTGGACAACAGGACACAGAAGGTAATTGTAAATGGAGTCCACTCTGAAGAAAGGGCGGTTACTAGTGGGGTACCGCAGGGTTCAGTATTGGGTCCAGTCCTTTTTAATGTCTTCATCAGTGACATTGCAGAGGGACTGAAGGAAAGTATGCCTTTTGCAGATGACACAAAGATCTGCAACAGGGTTGATACACAAGGAGGCGTGGAAGGATGAAAAGGACTTAGCGGTTGGAGGAATGGTCAGATGTATGGCAGCTAGGATTCAATGCAAAAAGTGCAAAATAATGCACCTGGGAAACAAGAACCCAGGGGAAGAATACACAATGGGTGGGGAGCTAGTAACAACAACAAAACAGGAAAGGGACCTGGGGGTAATCATATCAGATGACCTTAAGGTTAGCAAGCAATGTGAGAAGGCAGTAGGGAGGGCCGGGGTATACTGGGATGTATAGGGAGAGCATCAGCAGCAGAAAACAGGAAGTTGTTATCCTCTGTACAGACAGTTGGTGAGACCCCATCTGAATACTGTGGACAGTTCTGGAGACCCCATCTCCGCAAGGACATAGACAGGATAGAGGCAGTCCAGAGGAGGGCAACTAAAATGGAGCAGGGTCTGCAAGAGAAGCCGTATGAGGAGAGACTAAAGGAGCTTAATATGTATACCCTTGAGGAAAGAAGGAGAGGGGGACATGATAGAAACTTTCAAGTACCTCAAGGGAATCAACAAAGTCCAAGAGGGTAGCATCTTTCAGAAAAGAGACTTGCAAGAACAAGGGACACAATTTAAAGATAGAAGGAGGGGTTCAGGGGCAATGTGAGGAGTATTATTTCACAGAGAGGGTAGTGGATGCATGGAACAGCCTTTCTGAGGAAGTTGTGGGGTCTAAAACTGTGGAGAATTCAAGAATGCATGGGACAGACATAAGGCAATTCTTGTGGGGGCAGGAAGATAAAGGCTGTTGGTTAACTAGGATCTGCGGCCTATCCTGTAGGTAGGGAAATGGGCAGACTAGATGGGCCTAGCGGTCCTTATCTGCCGTCAAAGTCTATGTTTCTATGTAAGTTGCTGAAAGTAGATTCCGAAATTTTGGGGAAGTGAAATTCCAACTTTTGCGTTCATTCCACTAACAAAATTTTATTTTTACATAGCACTAATGACATTGCAATGACTCAAATTGATGTTCCCCAGGTGTCTATTTTAGGCAAATTTCTTTTCTCCATTTTCATCAGTACTCTTCACTAGGTGCCTGCTCATTACTCTATGTGGAAGATCTAGTACCTTATTTTAGTTTCAGTAGCATAGCAGACATAAACTATCATGTTAACTGTGGATGACATGATGTACAGGCCTGGATAATGCAGAATAAGCTGGTCCTGACCCTAATGCAATAATCAATCAGTCCATGTAGTCTGGGTACAGTGCTAAATTACAGCTCAGTACTGGCACTTTGTATCCTGCCTTGATGGATACCTGCTTGTCACTGTTTGTTCATTTAAATACCTAAGAATCACTCTTGATCCCTCATTAGACTTTTTACTACATATTTCCATTACTTGCAAGTCTGTCAATTCTAGATTAAACCAAGCCTACAGTGTTAGACATGACCTTACTCCTTATGCCCATCTAGCGATTGTACAAGATATTCTACTGCTCTGCCTAACCTATGGTATTCTATCCTTCCATGCCTCCTTTAAATGTTACATGGCCAAATGAGACACCATGTGCAATAACATTTGTCATTTTGCCCTGTATACCTATTGTCTAACCCATCACTGTTTATTACATTTGGGACTGGGCTTCTTATCACCCTCTGCTGGGTATTCCTATGAGCTGCTCCTGTTCTCAAAACCCTTTGTTGCAATAACCTCGTCGGGCCTACTCCTGCAGTCCCTGCTATATGTCCCCAAGTGTTCCACTAATATGGTCAGATGGGCCTTCTTGTCCTCGGCCCTGCATTTTAGAACTCCCTAACTGTGACTGTTTGTTATTCTCCTTCCCATGTGACTGTCTGGCAGGAACTATAAAGTTCTCTACTTGCCTCAAACATCTGTACTTTACCTGGGCTTAATACTTCAAAGCTGTTCCTTTGTACTTCATACTGATTATTTACTCGTGTTTTTATGCACTGTTTTTTTTAACTGCTGTGTTACTCTGTACTGTTTTCTGCATCACTGTGTTACTTTGTTCTATGCTGGATCATATATACAGTAGTAGTATTATATAAAGAATAATACATGGGGGTGCACAATGAGAATTTAATACACATCCAAGATGTGGGATGCTACATAAACCCCAAGAGCAAAGTCTGAGGGGTTTATTAAAGCACCCCCACACTAAGAGTGTGCATTAAATCTGAGTTTTGCACTCCCACCATGTGTTGTTTTATATAATTGCTGGGGGCCTTTTTTTCTCCAACCAGATTTCTTTAAATAAAAACTGTTTTTCACTAAAGTCGTGAGTGTGTGTGTTTGTTTATTACAACATATAGCAGTACATTTAAGAAACAGTATAAACTGTGGCATACTGTTGCAAAAAGTGCATTTTACTGCTTTTGTAATGTTCCAAAATTGGCAAATAATAGGTTGCTTAAACTTAAAGGCTGTCAGAACAGCAACAGCATTGTTTCTACAATGAAAATGGCAGCTAGTGAAATCAGCAGAAAACCGTTAACTACTGCTATTTAACACTATGGGCCAAATATTCAAACTGCGCCATTCTGTGGTGCAAGCCCTTGCGCTGCTCAAAAAAGTTGCTCAGGGGTGTGGCCAGGGCGATATTCAACGGAGTTGCGCTATTGAGCAACTCCTCTGAATATCGCCCCCTGGCCATAGCCACTGTGCATGGTGCAATGGAACTTGCGCCACCGCAAGTGGTCAGAGTGGAGCATTCAGATGCGGTGGCACAAGTTCCATTGCGCCATGCACAAATCTGCAATGTTCAAAAGGTGACATGCAAATGGGGCCATCATTTATGCAAGGCGCACGGGGGGGCCATTTGCATCTCATTACGGCCCCATTTGCATGCCATTAGCATGCAGGTGTGCTGATCCCCGACGACTTGCACCTGGCGCCCTGCCAGGCAGCAGCCGTCGGGGACCGATGCCCCCTGCAGCTCGATCGCGGGCATAAAGTAAGTCAACCCCTCACCCCCCGACTAGCCCGATCGTGGGCATAACTTAAATCTCCCCCACTAGCCGATCGCGGGCATAATGTTTTAACCCTTCCCCCTCCTGACTAGCCCGATCACGGGCATAATGGCAACCCCCACAAAGACCTATATCCTGGTAGTCAGTGGACCACTAAGCCAGATCACAGGCATAAGTACACACCCACCCCCCAAGTCCAATATCCCTGGTGATCTGTGGCCCCCACCCCACCACCACGGAGCCCCACCACCCCGCTCCCCGTCAGCGGTGGGTGGCAGCACCACCACCTGCCCGCCCGCCACCCGCTGACTGACAGCTCGGTGGGGCTGCATGCCCGTGGTTCAGGAGCAGGCCAATGGGCGGCACTCCCATACCGTCATAAGGCAGTCCAGATATGTGAATGAATGTGAATTTATTCATTCACATATCTGAACTGCCTTATGAGTATAGGTGCACGCCCATTGGCTCATGCTCTGAACTCATCGGGCGCAGCCCACCGAGCTGTCAGTCCGATGGGCAGCAGGGCGCAGGCGGTGGGGTGCTGCCACCCGCCGCTGAACAGGGGAGCGGGTTTTGGGGTCTGCTGGTGGGTGGAGGCCACTAGATCACCAGGGATATTGGACTTGGGGAGGTGGGTTTGAACTTATGCCCGATCGGGCTTCACGTCCACTGGACCACCAGGATATTGGTCTTTGGGGTTGCTGTTATGCCCACGATCAGGCTAGTTGGGGAGGTTCTGCGCATTATGCCCGCGATTGGGCTAGTCAGGAGGTGTGTGGGAAGATGTCCTTTATGCCGGATCGGGCTGCTGCGGGGATACTCTGCTGCCCTACTATCGGGCTAGTGGGGTGGTTTATACGTTATGCCGCGATCGGGCTATGGAGGGGTTTCATCGTTATGCCCCACAATCGGGCTAGTGGGGGTTTCATATGTTATGCCCGCGATCAGGCTACGGGGGTTACTATTATGCCTGCGATCGGGCTGCAGAGGGGCACCGTGAACAAGTGGAGGGCCACCCACAGGTGGCAGCTGCTGTGTTGCACCCTGCAATGCAGCAGCTCACCTGAGGGTGGCCCTCGACTTGATCCTTTTTTTGGCTTAAAGTTGTGCAGGCGCAGGTAGGGGGTTGCGCCTGCACAACTCTGCACGGCCCGGCTGAACATCACACTGCGCAATTTATGCATGGTTCCTCCCCCTTCGGTTGCACATGCCTTCATTATCATTGCGCTGTTACTCAGCATGTTTTCAGTGGCGCAACTTCCTCCTGCTGAATATCACAGAATGGTGCATTTTCAGACTTGCACTGGCGCAACCCTATTGCGCATGGCGCAACCCTTTTGAATATCTGGGCCTATTATGTCAGAAAACAAGTTTAACAGCTTTGTAGAGAAGTGTCTTCAGTTCATACTCAGAAGATTTCTTTTAAGGTCTAGGTCATCATTGTCACAGCAATGTGTAAATGAGGTCCAGAGGTCAGGGTTTAGAGCTGTTTCTCTGGTGACAAAAGTGAGAGAGAGAAAGATTCAGTGTGAGATCTAGGGAGCAACTGAAGATTAATGAAGGCTAGATCTTTCTTTTCTCTTGCAGGACTTTCTTTTTAGTTAGCTGCAGGTAATGCTGAAGTGTTTTATGATTGCAGATTGACAGCACTTGTGAGAAGCAAGTGAATGAGCGCAAGTGGGACTGAGTCGAAGCTGGCGCATGTTCACCGTTATTACCTGTGGGATATAGCAGCAAATTATAACCAGCTTTTGCTATGAGAAAGAAGTCCCGCAGTTATTGCATGTAATTTATGTTCTTATGCTTACAATTATTGTTACTTATACGTATTTTATGTGTAGTGTACCAACCTGGTAACAAAAACGAAAAACGAAATAAATAAATGTGGTTCCATCTTTTTCCTGCCTTTCACTTTGACACTACAGTGGAGCAAGCCAGGATGCAATGCAGTACCTTGCAGTATTACTGCAGAGTGCTGCAGTATTTTGCAGGGAACAATGCAATTCAATGGCAATTAAGCCCTTTTGTTATGCATTGTTTTGCGACATGTCACTTACTGCAAAGTATTACATTGCATCCTGACTGGTTCTACTGTAGTTTCTTTTTACTTTCACTTGTGGCATTCTATTGCTAAGGATGCCACCGGGAACAGCTGCCGCCTGTCATAACGACACTTGAATGTAGCCCGGATATGTGCTTTCACCTTTGTAAGGCATGGATTTGTGCCAACTCACAGGGCCTTTCATGCCCCTTCCTGTTTGTTCAGTGGCATCTGGTACACTCCTGCAAGTTAGATTCATTGCTGGGGACATGATTACTTGGCTATCTGATATTCCTTCTAACACAAACCCTCTCCCTCAGAACACTTCTACCTTGGCAGGAGTTCAGCAGGGGGACATGGACCTTGGGTGCTTCTCCTGTCTCCATGCACATGCACTATTAATTGTTGGGCATCAACTTTCAATGCATGGTTTCACCACACATGCTGGTTATGCTGGTCCACTGGTTGATTTCATCAGGGCCCAAAACTGAAAGTTTTATATGCAGATTTGAGCCACAGCTTCCACCTGCATCAGCCATCTTGCAGCAACATTCTCATTTTCTCTCAGATACTCTCTCCCATTGCAGCTCTGTCTTCCTTGCTTCATTGAAATGGACTCCATTAACTGTGGCTCCCACCACTTCCAGCTGCTCTTGGGATGGGTCACAATAATGAGGCCATTAATTTTGCCTGTACCTCCTATGTATGCCCCAGGACCCTTCCAAGGGACACACAGAGTAGGGAAAATTGGACATGCTATAACCCACAACTTGAAGTATATACATTAGCAACAAATGCAAGATTGTCTGCCTTAATGTACCGTTCTTTGACTCAGCTTGTTTGATATGTGTACTACTTCATTTTGTCCTTGTCCATCTGATGGTGTCTCCTCACACCACTTTTAATGTTTGTTTCATTCTGAATTAAACTTGGAAGCTTAGTATGAATGTCACATAAGAAAAGCCTGTGTAAAGGCATTTCTCTCGATTCTCTTTGTGATGTAGAATGATATGTCATAAGAGTCCTTTATAACTCAGTTCTCCAATGTTTTCTTCACACTTAGCTTTTTAAAAGCTTTCTTCAAGCATTGATCAAAATGTTCAATTTTGCCATCACTCTTTGGAGAGTAGAGTGAGATACACTAATGTTCTTGATTCACATTCTTTGAAAAATTGCTTAGTAGTGTTTATTAGTAAATAGTGTTCCATTCTCTGTCACAGTTTCCATAGGGACTCCAAAATGTTCAAATATACTCCACATTTCCAGGACAGAAGCTATTAATAAAATATCATTAATTTTGCTTTCCTCAGAGTACAAGGATGGGTAATAGTCTATTACAGTATGCAAATAATAATGTCATATATGACCCATTAGATCTATACCAATCAGTGTCCAAGGTTGAGGCTATAAATCTAAGTGGCTGCAACTTTTGATCTTCACACACACATTGATTTAACATACCGATATTGTAATTTTGAACCTGGGGCCCAATATTCAAAACTTTTCCTTGTGGGCAATCTTATTGTGTGCACTTTGCACGCTGTTTGCACATTTGCACTATATTCAACAGCCTGATTAGAGCAGGCAAAATGGAATAGCACTGGGCAAATAGATAATGTATGCTCTGGGCAAAGAGAGGGGCATGGACATGAATATAGGTGCTATGCTATATTTAGTGCATTAGTGCCACGCAAAGTGACTTTGCACAACATGTTTGCGAGGTGCAAATACTGCCGATAAAAGGCTGACTTACTCTGGGCAAACCCTAAAGGTGGGCAGAAATAGCTGTATTCAACACTCACATGCTGTTCCTAATGGAACAGGCCATGGGGGAGTAGGAAAGGGCAGAAGGTCACCCTTGTATGCAACAGGTGGGACAGAGCTAGGGGTGGTGGGGGTGCCTGCAAAAACAACACCAGGGCATAGGAAGGGGCAGGGATGAGTAGGAAAGGCAGGGGTAGCTGCCAAACTCAAGCTTTCTGTCCTCTGTGGGTGCACAGGGACTGGCGTCTGCAACCCCTGTCTTTAGGAGTCATGGGCCTGGGGAGGGGCGGATGATGTCCATGGGGATGGGATTATCCTGGCCCATGCATGCCTCTGGCTGGATGATGGAATGTGAAGGTTGCATCCAGGGGTTCAGGGAGTTCTCATGGAGGATGGTGCTGCTGGTGTGCTGCCTGACCCCAACCTGCCACTCCATTGGGTCGTTGTACGCTGTGGAGTTGCCATCACTCATATTGTCCGGCTAACTGCAACTGTATGGCAGAATGCACCAGCTTCAGAGAGTCAAAAGGAGCCTGCCTCTGGGTACACTGTCCTGTGGGATGGTACAGGCTGTTTGGCATGGGTGCTGAGTTGGGAGTGCATGCACCATGTCCTGGGTGGGTGGCGGAAGTAGAAGGGCCTCAGCAGATGCGGTGGCCTGCACAGGGCGGGTGTTGGATGGTGGGGTATCCTAATGGCTGCCCACACCCACCCATTGTGCAGGGTGGGTGGCATGGGAGGTGAAGGATATGGAGGTCACCCCAGTGGTGGTGGTGGTGGTTGAGGTGGGGCTGGAGTCATTGGTTGTCCCCCAGGACATTGCTGTCCCTGGCAACACAATCCCACTCCCAAGTGTGTGGCTGTCAGCAGGTGTGTCTGTACTGTAGGGCACCACTGGCTAGACAGGAAGGTGGGGGGGTCAGGGTTGGTGATAACCCCAGGGCAGCAGTGGCCTCCAGGTACTGATGTGTTGGCACATATATGTCCTCATCGCTGTCCTCCATTTCCTCCACAAACAAGTTCAGCGGGTCCTCCTGCTCCTTTAGCATCATCTCTGGATGGTGCACTTCATTGGATGGCCCAACCTCCTCCTCCTCCTCGGATGATGTATCCTGCACTGTAGAGATAGGAGTACACTGTCAATGTGTCACTCATTACACATTAGTCAAATCCCAGTGATGTCTTATACGTGCTTCAGCAGTCTAGTCACTGTAGCCCACAGCCATCATGCAGCTGGTGACTAAAACGCAAACCACACTGCACCTTTACTGGCCATACAGCTACCCATGGATGTTGGCTCTTGCATGCATAACAGTACCCACTAACAATGTATTCCACACATGTCACACATGTGCACGCTGCCACCCACAGTGAATGCCAAAACCCCACACACAACAGCACAAACAGCACAAGTGGCAGCATGCACCAACATAGGTGGCAATTATCTTGGCGGATGTGACACACACTCAATGTACATGGGCAAATGTCAGGGTATCTATGTGCAGGGAAGTACCCATCAGGTTGTCTGTGGCAGACGCTGCTGTGCTGGACACCTGGTAAACACAGCAGAAGCCCATGTCACAGAGCACACTTGACCAAAAAAGCACACATGAGTGCTATGGCCATGGCTGCAGTGTTCCCCAACACCTGTGGAATCTATATGTGTACCCATGCACACGCTGATGTGCCCCAGCAGTGTGCTTGCATGTCAGGAAGGACACAACCTGAGACTCAAAGCCACCACCAGTGACTTCTGCCACCTCCATCGGCCATAGCCTGGAACCCATCACCACCTCTGTAGGTTAAAGAGGTCTTGCAACTGCCGATGGCCAGTGTCTGCCACAAGCTGCACATTAAGCGTGGCACTGTGCAACCATATTTTCTTTGACATGGTGGTGAACATTTCTGAAGCACTTGCACACCACGTCCAGCGGTAGACCCCAGTCACCAATGGCATTGACTGCTGCAGTGATCTCCTCCCACGCTTGCCTGACAGCAGCATCTGTGGCACCGTTTCATGTCATCAGGGACTCCCTGATTTTCTAAACCTTGGCCAGGGCTTTAAAGTCCTCACAGGAAAATTTGTATGCCCACAGTCACTCTTCTGAACAAAGGCACTTGTTGGAGAAGGTTATGAGACAGTGGTCAGTGCCTGGTGTGTGAGTAGGATATGTGTGTGTGTGTGTGTGTGTGTGTGTGTGTGTGTGTGTGTACTTCCCCAATCTGAACCACCACTGCAGCATTGTTGTGTGCCATGTACCTATGTTGATGGGATCAGACAATGCCCACTGCCAGCCTATCATAGGCCACTATTGTTCAATGCATGGCCAATGTGGAGCACCACACAAATGTTTGTGTGTATGTGACACATACAACCCAACCAACGTCATGCAGTGGACAGACAGCAATATGCCAGGAGCACAGAACCAACCCTTACAGATGTGAGGGCAACACATATGTGTGATACAGACCTGTGTTGTTGATGTCCCCTTGCAGCCCACTGCCATGGATGATGTCATGCACTGCAGGTATAAGATGGACAAAAAGGCCAATGCATGCACAGTACCTGACACCATGGTGCCTATGAGTGCTGGTTGTGCCATGCAAGTGCATGTGGTGTTGGTGTGGTTCCCCCCACCAAACATGGTTGAATACATGTACAGGGACCTTGTCATCCATGCCTTACATTAACTGTGTAGTCAGTTGAACCCTGTGCCACTGTCACATGGGTTTATGTGGACAGACAGTGTAAGTGATGCACACTATTGGGACACACCTGACAACTGAGGCAGGATATTCTTTGACAGCAGCATCCTAGGTTAGTAACATACATTGTTGTAATACTGTAGGACAGTTTATATTTGGTGTAAAATTATTGTATCTTAAGTGAATATTGTGCTAAAATAAAATTATACTAATTGGCCAAAATTGCACATTTTCAATGGGTATAAATTAAGAGCTGATTGCAAAGTGTGAAATTAAATTTGCACGATTGTGGCCTATTGGCACCATTCACTAAATATAACTTGTGAGAGAATAAACAGTTCTACAGTATATTTTTTGCAGCACTACTGGCAACCCATGTTCCTGCACTGTGATGTACCCCTCCCCCATCAACAGGTTTTATATGTATGGAATGCAGAGCACCTATGGATGTTACCTGTGGATGTTGTTTTCTGTGAAGACATTTTTCTTCTGCAGTGTCCTGGTTGCAGTTCCAGTAAGCTGTGTAGGGGGGCTCTGGTTCCCTTTAAATAGCCTTGGCAATTTCAATATGTAAATGTATGCATATCCAGCTATAATGACATGCTAATGTGTTGTTTTGCCCACTGACTGCCCAGTGAGGCTTATTTGCAAAGCCTGGATGAATATAGCAAATTTGCCCATTATACTAAATGGTTTTGCACTTGCACATCATGCAATGCAGCACACAAATGCACCATGCAGTGCAGTTTGTGCATTTGTGTGGCACAAATGCAATGATGTCATGATGTAGCCAGGGATTCAGTTAACTCATTTTAGTGGGAGTCAAATGCTTCCGAGAGTCAAAATGTGGAAGTCATTCCAGTTTAGTGGAAGTCAAAATACTTCCCAGATCCCACAATTTGAAAGCCAGTATATTCTGGAACAGATCAATTGACAGATGTCCATACAAACATTAATGGTAAAATACAATTTCATTTAGAAAAATCAATAATTTCTTAGCTTCTGTGCATTCAGTTTTGGAAACTGTCCAATATTTTTTTTTTTTCATTTGGAAGCCAATGACTTCCTCCCCCTTTATTTTGAAAGTTTTTGGCTTATGTTTTGGAGTCACATGCTCCCAGAATAGACTTAGCTAAAGCCCTGAATGCAGTTGGTTGCACTGCCCATTTGCTGTATTCAGAGCTGTCTTCTGTGCTGGGCAATCCTTGCACTGCACTCTGGGCTATGCTTTGCACACCTCCATTTGCACGTTATATTTAGCAGTGTTTGCCCACTGGCTAATCCTTTGAATATTGCATGCACTGTGCTGTGGGCTAGTACTACCTGCTGGGCAGTGCAAACTTTGCCCATGAGCAAAGTTTTGAATATTGGGCCCCTGGTGTTCACCCTGCTCTAAAGAGCATAGATAAACCATGGATGATACATGATTAGTGGCTATGATTACTTATAATTTGTCCATGATTCTTACCATGGTTTTCCTTGGACAACAACTGACCATAAATAGCCCATGGACAGACCATGGAGGCCATAGCCAATCTAGTTTCAGAATTAGTTAGTTAACCATGTTCATCCATGAGAATTCATTGTTGGTAATGTCAGAACATCTCTTCTATATTGAACACACTTCTACATAGCTTAGGTAATTTCATGTTTTCCATCAATCTTAACATTCTATAATTAATATACTTTATCCATATGCAGTTTTGAAATCAGTTTTTTCTTTTATATAATACTTACCTATTCAACATTAACAGATACGATTGCCTCATTTCTATTTATATCACCATAAAATGAAACTCTTTAATGATGTGGTGAGTTCACATATTATTTTTTGTAATCCCAGATAATTTCCTTGTGGAGATTGTATCATCACATCATAAATTATAACAATTATTATTGTGATTATGTGTGTTGAACTGTCAAATTATGAAGCATTGAAATGTGGTCATCTCATGCTTTATGACCATGGACAAACCATGGTCAAACATGAATGAACAATGGTTTACCCTGGTAAAAACCTACAGCAGATGCATAGAAAATGGCAGCAGAAAAAGACCTAGGGCTTGATTCTCAAAGGTTGTTGCAGGGTTTTCACAAGCCCTGCATCAAACCCTGCACTGCTCTGGACACATTGCTGCACCATGCGCCTGATTCACAAAGGCTGCATGCATTTGTAACACTTTACCCCCTTTATGAAGGCTTGCAAGCAATATTTGTCACAAACCCAGTAAAAAGGTCTGCATAATTAGACCAGCAAAAAGTCTAACTTGCAGCATGTAGTGCATGGGATCAAGAATCCCGATTGACAGCTGGAGAATGCCACAAGCCCCAAGCACCATGTGTTTAGTGCACCTGGGGCCTGCGGTATTCTAACTCTTGTGAGAATCGAGCCCCTAGAGCCCACCCCATCCACCCTGCTTTGCTACCTATTCCCTATTGACCTACTGTTGAATAGGGTTCTTACTCTGAGGTCTGACCGTCAGTGGTAGGCCCCAAAGATTAAGAAAAATATCAAGAAAAGTCATAATTCATTGAAATGATTGAAAAGTTGTATAGCAACATTGATCAAGAGCAGCCAAAATGGAACTAGAAAAATTAACACTGAACATGGTCTATGATAAACCATAGAAGTTTAGGACTATTTAGCACCCACAATTACATATATTTTGAGAAACATGTTTTTCTTTGAAAAAGAGAAGCTATAGAGCTATCATTTATAGTAAGGTCCTTGAACATGAAATGGCATAAACTTAAAAAAGAGGCTAAATAAAATAAATTAAGAGAGCTGTATCTTTCAGTTTGTTCTCATTTGGGATTGATGCCTTTAACATCTCTTCACATTATCTAGACCCATGTAAAGGGCTTAAGTGGACCCATCTTAAAATGAGACAAAACTGACAACTCCACATATTTTACACCATTTTGCAATGTATGCATAAGTAGTTTGAAAGATGGAAACACCAATTTGATAAATACAATTTTTATATTTAAGCAGGATACCATACATTATACAATCTTAAACTGACTTACAATACCATAAATTTGAGTAATGTAATACCATAATTAAAAAACCATTAAAGCCATTATCAACCATGGACACAGAACTCCACGTCCCATAATGGTAAATCATGGCTACCACCCCAAAATAATTTAAATTTATTTTATCAGTATAGTTTTTCTTTTATTTATCAAAATTTAAATCAGATTTTGTTCCCCCCATTTAGTTTCTCTTGATTGTGTGGTTTGCAAGTATTTGAGCATGCACACCAACTGTAAGCAATCCAGTCAGTGAGTGAAAACTAGCAGAGAGGACTAACTGGACTCTGCATGGACTCCTAAGCCTATTGCTTCACCCTACCAGCTGGAATTCTCCACCTAGCAGGTAACCCTAACTGACCCTTCTCCCTAGGAGAAGAGCACTAGCTTTGTTACACCTTCATGAATTCAGGTATCCGGCGAAGGTCCCACAAAAATTCTTAATCTGCTACAATGCTTTGCAGACCGTCCAGTGTCTTATAGATCCCATCATTCCCCCTTCTCCTGAACAAAGGGTCACACATAAACCATCTTGGAGAAAATTTCTACAGCCTTGTGTTAATTTAAAACATGTTCAACATACATAGTTCTAGAGGATGTGCACATCTCAGGAGTCTTGCCAAGGTCCCTACAAGTCTAACACCAGTCTTTATCATCCTCCATGAATGGACCTTCCAGGTGGACCCAGGTAATGTAAGTACTGTCTCTGGAGGTAAAGCAGCCTCTGAGATGAGGTGGGTAATCCTCTTGGTGGGTGATGAGTGCCCATCCCCCATCTGGAGGGTGCTGCACCCTCAGGATTAACTCAGTGAGGTTTTCCATTGGCCTGCCTAAATCAGGCACCTGACCATCTTGGCCCTCATCTCATGCTGACCTAGGATGAACCTGTCTGGAATGGAAGTGGATGCCCCCTTTTTCCCTTGTAAGGCTCCTTGTGAGACTCCAATGCTGCCACAAGATGGACTACATCCCTCCCCAAGCACATAGCTAAACATCACAGGCAACCATGAATGAAGTTACCATAGAATAAAATCAGTGACAGAGCAAGAATGACCATGGACATCCATAGACTACATTATTTGTCCATGAAAACATGGACAACTGGAGAATGTGGCAATACCCAAATCCATATTAGACCAATACAAAGTACTGAATAAAGTTTGCTTAGGACAGCATCTTGCTAATAAGCACTATTTTTGTTTCTGAATAGTTGGGGCTGGCAGTATAGCCTTAAAGTTAGATAAATGAACTGTGAATGAGCAGGTTACACCTAGCAGACCTGGGTTTTATTCCCACAGCCTCCACTTGCATATTATATGACTCTGATAGCAAGTCACTGAACTTCCCCAGTGACCCCAGGTTGCCCTTGAAAACAAGCACTTGTGCCTAGTTGGCCTTAGCCAGTTACCAAAGTTAGTGTATCTAGTCCCAAGCTATATACACAGACTACTTTAAAAATATCATCTGCTACTACAGTATTTCATCAGATGCCATCTCTGGCAATGGAAACTGTGACAAAGAATCAGTTGCATTCTTCTTTTCAACAATATGCCCAATCCTTTAGTCGTAGAAGGTTGAAGTCTCCATCCCAGACATTGAATCTTGGGTTGCAGAACTCTGGATTTCTTTGAGTTGAGCATGTGGGCAAGGGGGTTGCAATTAGTTTTCAAACTGAATTTGCACCACAAAGATATAAGTTAAATGTTCTACAGTCCATAAACTACCAAGGGTTTCCATTTGAGAATAATACCTACTGGATGCATTATGTAAATGACTGGCATATGGCACTGATTACTCAGTCCATCCTGCTTTTTGTAGCACAACAGTACCTATACCAACATGGCTAACAGAAGTCACTATATATGTTTGGCATTGTTCCTTAGTCAACTGAAAAAAAAACCTGCTTTAGAATTTCCAGATTTCCAATCATCACCTTTTCACATTAACTAACTGATTCTGATGTATTTCTATAGTTGCAAATGAATTCATAAGAAATGCATCAGTTTCTACAACTAAACAAAGTGTGCCAATATATTTTGGTCTCAGAACTTTGAGAACAGCTTCAACTTTCTTTGTGTCTAGTTTGATACCATCCACTGTCACTCAGTGTCCCAGTATTTCATTTTATCCAGCTAGAAACATCATTTAACTTTATGCAGTTTTATTTCCCTTTCTTGGAATCAATCAAAAACTCTCTGTAGTCTTTCCCATAATTCCACTTAATCATCAGCATAAACAAAAACATTATCCTTATACTGTGCCTTACAGTGGTTGCTAGATATATGCCCCAGTAAATGTTTAGATATATCTAGATATATCACAGGAAACCCTATTGAAATGAATGTGGTTTTCCTGTGAAAGATCCAGGTGTATCTAAACACTGGGAAATATCTCTGGCTACCTCTGTGCCTGCCCTGAAAAGTGACAGAGTGGCAGAGTATACAGTCCTTGGCTTTTTTATTAGCTATGGGAGCATTAGAGTCCAATAGGAACCTTTCAATATTTGTAACAACCATAGTAACACAGGTAATCAGATTCAATGATTATAGTGATAGTTCTTGCATGCCAAAATCTTTGCCAGTTTTGGAAGGGGTGCAAGGTGAATATTTCGAGAGAGGCAAAGGGCACATTGTTTTGGAAGGATGAAAGGTGCAAATGTTGTGGTTGGTGGTGAAACATCTGTATGTACTAGTGGTTATACAGTGTTGCTGGCAGTGAAGACAATGCTGTGAGTGCCTATGGCAATACCACATAAGAAGTTATATTGCTGGAACAGTTGTTAAATGATGTACGAAGATGTTCAAGTTTGGAAGAAAGATCATAACTCAGAGATACTTATTGAGGAAGCACCGGGTGCTAATTGTATGTGGCTAACCATACTCAAATCAAGAAACAATTTGAAGTGGGGATAAATTTGAACAATATATGCCCAGGAGTTCAAAACTCAGGTGCCTAGGGCAACCTACTTCATAATTATATGAGTGGTGGTATTGACTCCTCTTTGAAGAAAAAATATAAATCACAAATGCAATGCAATATCTGTGGAGACATGGTGGGACATTTGCCTCATGAATACATGAAAAAAAAAAGAATGAGCAAACATCTGCAGGGGAATCTTCCTGACAAGGGGATGAGCAAGTATTAAAATTGTGCTACTGGATTCATATCTATCAGTTCAGCACAGCTTTTGCATAGCATTGCACTAAACGGGAATGGTGTCACAGATCTGCAAGATACTTGGGATAGGTTTTCCTTAACAGATAGGAGTTTGGTTGATCAGCGTGTTAAATGAGCAGGTTCTGACATTAACCATGGCTAAGGTCCACTTTTGATGTGCTTAACACCATAGGCCAGAAGACGTGGGGGTGTTAGATTTGTGTCCATTCATCATGTTACCTGGAAATAATCTTATGCTGATCCCATAGATAACATGCACAGTCACCCAGGGCACAGACAAACAACCATAGCAAAACAGGAAGATGGGATCTGGAGTTAGTACTATGCCTACAGGTGATCATGAACCAGACCAGGAGAGTGACAGGCATGCTGAAGCAGGGGGGATGTTCACAGAGGCACAGAATGGTGGAGGAGGAGATCTGCAGGTTTCCTCATCACTGTCAGCTGGGAAAAGAGGTATCATGGAACAAGAACTGATAGAGCAGCCAGAGGTTTCCACATACCAAGAGGGAACCACTGCTATGGGAGAAAGGGAAGTCCAAACATTTGCACAGGAGTTGCAGGTGGGAACACAAGAATTGCGCACTGATGCTTTTCAGGCAGAAATAATGCAGGAGGAGGGAAGCTTACTAGGGGAGGTGGCATGGCACCCCATGGCATCTTCTAGAGAATCGGGACAGAATGTACTTAGCATAGCCACAGAGATCTGGTGATTCCACAAAGAAGGCAAAGCTTTCTGTTGTGGAAAGTCCATTGTACACAGTGGAGGCTGTCATTTATGCTATATTTATTTATTTGAATTTTGATAACTGGGTAGGCCCACTGAGGCAGAGTTGTCCCTTTTTCAGGGGTGACCTGGGCAATAAAGAATTCCACAAGATGTTACAAAGTACAATGAATACATGAGGTAGTAAATATTTGGGAAAAAAACTAGTACAATATGAGACACAATAGAGCATTTGTTGTACTAGGTTTACCATATAGGCAGGAACATTCTAAGGCAAAAGGCTATAGACTGAGTGCCTTCAGCCACTGGGTGTGTAGTAAACCTAGTACAACCAACATCCCCAGATTGTCTTATTTATGTAAAATGGGTTTCATTTTAAAATTGAAGAAAGGGTTTTAGTTTAAATGAAAACAAATAAATAAAAATCATACTGTATAAAACATTGAAAAAGTCTATAAATGTTTAAAGTTAAGGTTGAATAGTTTCTCCACCTCCAGAGGATGCTATGTTGTGAACTGTAAGGATATAATATTGGGTGACTGGACAGTACAAATTAATTAATTATTATCTTCCAAGGCTTTCACAGATGAAGGCTCCAAAAGCAAGAAAGAGTTGGTACTGCTGGTGAGGAGCATGAAATGTTAGCCATGTGATTTCAGGTATAAGATGAATATTTATCGGTATTAACACTTGGCTCTATGTGATAACAGTGATCGCGGAAAGGCAATTGCCATTAGGGCACCACCACTCTATGCCTCACAAAGTCTCCCTCCCCTTCCCCCGTGACAAAGCATGCTCGCTCCCCGCCCAGAGCACATGTACATATAGCAACAGGATGTTGCTATATCCGTGATTCGCCTGGCCCAACTCCTGTGAACAGGTGCCACTATTGAGTCACCTTTTTTGTAAGCACTCAGTAGCAGATGCCCTTATCACAGGATACCTTAACATTTATATAGATGCCAATTAAATTATGGGGACTAATACCAAAATTCAGGAAATGTGCATACAAATATTTTTGCAAATTGTATTTTTTAGAAACCATCATGAAATTTTCCATGTGGATATTAAAAAAGTATATTGTTATACTTTATTGTTATATAAAGAGTATATTGCTAATATTTATTTTACAAAAAAGTTCTATTGTGATGTACAGTAGATACAGTATATATATATATATATCTCTACAGCTAGAGAAACTGCTTGTTTTTAATATCAATAACACAATTACTACTAGTTTATAATAATGTTATAATACCATTTCTTTACGGCTGGACTCCAAGCTTTTATTTAAAAAAAAAATACGTTTCTAGCCCCATCAGTTACAGAGTTAGACCTTTCAGAAGATTTTTCTTTAAAATGTGATAACTTTGGAACCATTAGGGCTACAGACTTAATTTTTTTTATGAAAGCTTGGAGTTAGCCAGCTAATTATATCATTAATACAGCACCACAGTGACCCTATATCGATATTAAAAAAAACAAACTTTCATATCAGTATAAAAAACATAAAATGGTTCATTGCATTCTTAAAGTCTTGTCATTTTTACCACATTATATTGACATTTATATGCATGAGCATCACAGGAGAACTGTATTAACTGTTCAAATGTTACAGCATTCAAAGTGCAGTTTCAAGCATTAAAAAATATAAGATTATTTTTGGAAATGTTGGAAGATACCAGTGGTTGTTCTGTCTAAGAATGAACACATTCTTTTCCAGTTTTAAAAAAAAAAGTGTTTTTTTTAAGTATCCATTGGTTTGCCTGTTTTATTCTGGCACATTTTTTTAATCAATTCTATGCACTCTCCTTAGGATGGTGAGGATGTACCCCGTATTGACCACTGTGAACCCCCACCCAATCCACAGGGACATACCACCAGCAGCCTAGGAGACTGTGGCTTGCTCCCCTTTGTGACGCTCCTCCCTCATCCTGGCCCAAGACAGAGGAGGACTGAGATGCTAATCTGATCCGACTGGCTGCCCTTGGAGTTGCTGAGGTGGTGCTGACAGGAATCTGGCTTCACTATGCTCTCAGCTAGATGTTTTTTACCATTAGTCTGGTCATCAATGGAGTGGTTGTGCAATGACATCCATATGACATCAGGTGCATTCCTATCCCTGATGTGATAATATTCACCACTCCACCAATCCCCGGCTGTTGCACTGGGCAAGGTGCAACAACCCCAAGCCATCTCTAGGAGTAGGACTGTTGCTAAGATCAGATTCCCTCCCTCTTCAGAGGAAGGAGCTGTCTAACAGATGATTTTCTGAAGTTTTGCAGATGCTTTTTTCACATAGTATGCCATTGCTGCCCATGCTTCAGATGTTGAAGGTGCAATTTGTTCTGAAAAAAAAAACCTCATAGTTATTTTTTTGTTTTATCAGCACTTTGTTTCTGCCCAACCTCCAGTTTTTTGTGTGCAGCCACACCCCAAAATGATGTTATGTAAGGGAACTGTCAATGTTTTACACACAGCAACAAGGAATTCTGGGTAAATTATAAAGTTGACTTAAATATTCATTACTCAGAGGTGCAGTCCCTTATTTTGGTAGTGGCAACTACAGTATAGCACCTAATATGTAAACATATTTATTTATTTAAAAGTTTCACCAGGAAAGACATACTGAGCAGACACGCTCATTTCCAGATGCATCCTGTGGGAGAGGGGAAAGGGGTACATAGTAGGTACATGTTTAATAAGGCATTGTGGGTACAATAAGAAGTTGTTTTCCAGTGTTCTTACTGTGAGGTGCAGTCTCATATTTCTGTAGTGGCTTCAACAATAAAAGCTCTCGTATATTTATTTTCAAACAAGGCATTGTGCATATAGGGCTGAATATTCAGAGCACTTGCACATGGCACAACTGAGATGCGCTGGTGCAAGTATGAAGTTGCGCCACTGAGTGATATTTAGAGGGAGCTGTGGCACAGCGCAAATCCCATTGTGCCAATGTGCAATGATAATGTATGCAGCGCAAGTGCAGGGGGCGTTCCCATGAATATGCGGCACAATGGAATATTCAACTGGGAAGCCATGGCACAAGTCTGGAGCAAACCCAAGATGCACCGACCAGACTTGCTCCTATAAAAACAGGGCTCAAACATACAGACAGTATCTGTGCTGAGAGAGAGAGAGAGAGAGAAAGAGAGAGAGGAGGGGCATGGCCAACCAGCGACCAAGATGGCGGCTTGATCACATAGCTCCACATGCCAAAGAGCCCAGAACCTGGATAAGTATAGATATTTGTGTCTCCTGACAGGGGAAAATTAATTCGTTGGTGATCTGAAGGTATCCATTCAGTGCTGGCTAAATACGGGAAGATTCCGTCTAGTTACGACTTATTAAAATTACCCCAAAGCTGTAACCTTCCATACAGTGGACCGCATGGTGTACTTGGCACCAGGGAGGGAAGAACCCTCAATCAGAGATATGTTCACTTCTATTATGACGAGTATAGATGCCCTAACATTAGCGGCGAATACTATGGCAGTTTCCATGCAGCAAATGGATGCACGAGTGGAACCCCTGGAACAAAAAACAACAGCCCAGGATGATGTACTCCAAGGTCACTGTGCCATTATGTGTGAACAGGTGGCCCAGATTCATCTTCTCCAAGACCAGTTGGAGGACTTGGAAAACAGAAGTCGCCGTAACAACTTGCGACTTCTTGGTTTCCCTGAAGGTTGTGAAAATGGGAAAGCGTTAATCTTCTTGCAGCAAATGCTACCAGAGATTTTTCAACTTCCTAAAGGCACAAGAATCACAATCGAAAGGGCGCATCGTTCCTTGCAGCCCAGATCTATGCAGGGTGACAGGCCTCAACCATTTATTGCAAGAATTTTAAACTATGCTGAGAAAGAAGCTATTCAAGCTAGGGCCAGGGAATTGGGGCAATTACGCTGGAGAGAGCATACGATCATGATTTTTCAAGACTATTCTAAAGATCTAGCTGCCAAGCGGAAAGCCTTCTTTGAAGTGCGTCGCAAGCTCCATACTCTGCAAGTTCCCTTCACCCTACGATACCCTGCTAATCTACAGATTTTTGTTAATGATACAGCGCATCAATTTGCCTCCCTGGACACAGCTATGGTCTTTATTGCAAAAATGTGGCCGGCTGGCTCGGGTTCCTCATCTCTCAGTCTGGAAGAAGGCTGAGTTCAATGACATCTACCAAGAGAAGATCCACCTGAAACCATAGTGGCGGCACCTCCTACAACCCTTCATAATGACCTGGATCCTCATGACTCTAAAGTTAGGAAATGATCACCGAACTCCTCTCACTCCAAACGCAGCCACCCACAGGATAGGAAGTACTCCCTAGGAAGGCAGGCCCAGCACTCCAACACAGCAAATACAGTGGAGCTGGAATTCATCAGCCCATACTTTGCACACAACTGTTTTGCAGTACTGAGGGATTTGCCAGATACCGATCAGGGGGATGAGACAGACACTAATACTATGGACCCTGATCGCAGCAACTCCGGGGACAAGCATACCTCCTGGGCCTATGCTATGGACACTGCGCTACCCTTGCAGGACCTAGAAACACGAACCCAGGCTCCCGCTTTGCCTCCAGGCCACAGTACAGAAAAGGATCCTGCTGATCCGTCATAACCAACTGTGCAGACTATGTGCAAATCAGATAAGTACCTAGGGGCAGGTGTCTCAGGGAATTAAGAAAGGAAGGATGGGGGATAATTGGGGCCTTAGTGGCTTCTAACAGCCCGAAGTATAAATCTTGGCCGATTTTAAAGAACAGCATTTTAGGGCCTCTTCTTGACAGGGTGAATCCTATTAGTTTAAACGTACCAGTCTGTTTAACACTGGTCTTATTAATGCTCCCAGATGCCTACTCGGAGATACTAGTATCGGGGGGTGTACTGCAATGTTAGGAGGGTAGTTACATAAAGTAGGTAGCAGAATTGCATGGTGTAATGTCAGTCTTTCCAGAAAGGTGGGGGAAGATGTCACCTGTTTGTATTTCAGTTTGGTCGCTCCAGAACTTCTTCCCCTTACCACCCCCCCTTCTCACTAAAATACCGAGAGACAGTGTTGGGGTAGGTCTGTGTTGACCACAGCAGAGTAACGGGTACTTAGTGTATACACCCCTAACAGACTCCATCGTCTGCATGGCCCTCCAGTCTCTAACAGCAGATGACGCAGCAAAGAAATTTGCTATGTTGCCATGTAACACTCGCATCCAGGCTGTGGGCTAGGCATAGTGCTTCTTGTATTTTATTCTATTCAATTTAACAAACACTGACTGTTGGAGGCCTTTTGGAGAAACAGAGAGACAGGGGAGGGTGGATGGCAAATGAGAGTACGCATTGCTCAGAGACTTCTGGGCTTTGCTCAAGTCTGTATAGTACATTCAATCCCTTCTCACATCTATTTCATACCCCCCCAATACCTGACCTTAAACGTAGGTACTTCCATGGAAGGATACATCCTACAAGGAAAGTATAACAATGTTAAGGATAAGAGGTTGATATACAGTTGTGGTACAAGATACTGTTTCAGTGTGTTTGGTTTAGATGTTACTATTGCTACTTAGATCTAGTTTAGATCATAATTAAGGAGTCCCCCCCCTCCTTTTTTTATTGCCCTGAGGAGATACAAGAATGGGGAGTTATTTGTAAGGCTGCTAGGTGTACATGATATAACAGCCAGCAATCTACATTTCTCCAATATTTGTGATCCCTGGTAATATTCCCATAGCCCTTCTATTTATTTCTTAAGAAAGTGACTCCTGTGATGTTGATATATTTCCTGTTTTTCGGGAGGATGCTTGGACTTTTCTGTTAGCCAACAACCCCGCTATTAATTGGAGATCACCAAAGTGTTCCCTCTTCCCCTCTTAGGGGAGGCTCATTTATGGCTCAGTATACTTGGACATGGCTCTGGGCAATGGATTACCATATTACTCCCATTTGTAATATTATAAATAGTACATTAGATAAATCATTTTGAGCTTATAGTTCATAGAAGCTCCCCTTCCTATTGGAGCTTAATTACCCCACGCCCCCAAGGGCGATAGGGCATACCATTGGCTGGGGCTCCAGCCGGTTTAGTCTCATTGCACCTTCCTTATTGTTTTGTTTGATAAGTTAAGCAATTTAAATCTTCAGGTAGCACATAGGTACAGCATTTAATTGTAAGCTTTGTACACTGTTATTTCCAATTTGTATCCGAAGGTGGAAGATAGAAACAATTGACCCACCTGGTATAGGGGTTGGGGTGGACTGTACCTCTTACTGAGTTTTTTTCCAGTCCCCTTTGGAGTGTCCTTTAAGCCATAATGACAGACATTGTGGTTCACACCTGGAATGTCAGGGGGCTGAATTACCCGGTGATACAGAAGAAAGTCCTGGCACATCTGAAATGGTTACACTTCAAAGTGGCTTTCCTCCAAGAGTCCAAACTCTCAGGGGATGATCATACTCATATGAATAAGGTTTGGGTGGGTCAGCAGGTACACTCCAATGCCCCAACTAGGAAACATGGTGTTCTTATTCTTTTGCATAAGTCACTTAACTGGACATTAGTCCAGATGCATTCAGATCAAGATGGCAGATGGGTAACTGCCACAAATAACACACCCACAGGACCACTTACTTTATGTAATCTATACACCCCTAATGAAGACCCCCCCCCCCAATTCTTTCATAATCTGGCAGAGGTGATTTTGGAGTTTAACCCCCGCAGACTGCCCCCAGCTTATTAGTGGGGATTTTAACCTAACACTGGTACCCTCCCTAGATAGAAATGACAAGGGTAAAGAGGCACACACAAGAAGTGGGAAGGTCCTTCAGCAAATGATCCTGGATCGGGGCTCACTGATTTATGGAGACTGTTTCACCCCAGAATGAGAGATTACACTTTCCATTCAGAAGCTAATGACTCGTTCAGTAGGCTAGATTTTTGGTTGGGCTCTTCCATCCTCACAGCCCAAACTCTTGAGGTCTCAATATTGCCACGTGCTATTTCTGATCATGCCCCAGTCCAGCTCCTCAGACAGTGGGATCCTGTGGCTCCCCCGCCCAGACATTGGAGACTAGACCCTCTCCTAATGAAAGACCCTGACTTCATCCCCTGGGCTAGGAATGAGGCCTCTCTTTTTCTGGCTGAAAACCCTGTATCAGACACCTCGGCTGGTACCACATGGGAAGCCTTCAAAGCCACGATGCGGGGTAGCATCATGGATTTTGCTGCGGCTAAACGCAGAGAAAGGGAACAACAGCTAGTTACCCTGGAACAGAAACTAGCCGAAGCTGAAGGCGTCTTTAAGTCCATGCCCTCTCCATCCATTCAGTCCCCTATAGGCAGAACTATTTTAGGTCTCTGTTTTGAAATCAATCAACTTCTAAACAGGAAGGCCAAAATAGCCATCCTTTGACTCAGGCATACCTTTTGGGAGGGAGGAGACAAGGGGGGGCAAAGTGCTTGCCTATCAGATCCATAAACAGCAAGCCAGTAGATATATTCCTGGACTGAAGAACATACAAGGAGTATTGGGTACTTCCCTGAAGGACATTAACTCTATTAAGTCTTCTTTCTATAAATCGCTATATACCTCCACACACACAGGACCAGACGGAGATACTCAATTTTTTTTATATGCTTTACAACTTCCCAAACTGCAGAAGCAACAGGAGCAATGCCTGGACCTTCTGATCTCTAGTGAAGAAGTGGCTGTAGCCATTCGGGACTTGAAGAAGGGGAAATCTCCAGGTCGTGATGGCTACACTGCAGATTTTTACCAGGCATTAGCCCCGGTTGTTCTACTTCTCTTAACCCAGGTATTCCAAGAGATTGAAATTAAGGGTACCCTACCACCCTCTATGCGTGAGACAACCATTGTAGTTATCCCCAAAAAGGGCAAAGACCCTACCAACCCCGGAAATTACCGCCCAATATCTCTTATTAATTTAGACAGTAAACTGTATGCCAAATACAAGCTACTAAACTCAGCCCCCTACTCCCTGGTCTTATACACCCATCACAAGCAGGCTTTATACCTGGATGTCACAGCTCGGACCACCTGAGGAACCCTTATGAGTTTACTGCCAATTTCAAAGTCACTCCCTACACCGGTAGCTGCCATTGCTGTAGACTTCAAAAAAGCATTCGACTCAGTCGAATGGGGATATCTATACATGGTCCTAACGCATTTTGGCCTAGGAGAAAAATTTCTAGCTAGGATACAAGCTATATATGAGAGCCCCTCGGCCAGAGTTAATACAAATTCTGTACTTTCTCCCCCATTTGCACTGGGAAGAGGTACGAGGCAAGGCTGCCCTCTTCCCCCCTTTTGTTCGCGTTGGCAGTTGAACCCCTGGCTGCTGCAATCCGTAGTCACTCTGATATACAGGGTTTGACAGTGGGAAGTATAAGCTATACAACTTTTATGTAACATAGAAACATAGAAACATAGAAACATAGAATTTGGACGGCAGATAAGGACCGCTTGGCCCACCCAGTCTGCCCATTTCCCTACCTGATGGATAAGCTGCAGATCCTAGTTAACCAGCAGCCTACTTCTTCCTACCCCCACCCCCTAGAATTGCCTTATGACTGTCCCATGCATGCTTGAATTCCACCACTGTTTTTGACTCCACAACCTCCTCTGGAAGGCTGTTCCATACATCCACAACCCTCTCTGTGAAAAAATACTTCCTTAAATTACCTCTGAGCCGCCCCCCTTCTATCTTCAAATTGTGCTCCCTTGTTCTTGCACATCTCTTTTTTGAAAGATGCTACCCTCTTGGACTTTGTTGATTCCCTTGAGGTACTTGAAAGTTTCTATCATGTCCCCCCTCTCCCTCCTTTCCTCGAGGCTATACATATTAAGCTCCTTAAGTCTCTAGTCTACTAGACTCAGCCCCCTACTCCCTGGTCTTATACACCCATCACAAGCAGGCTTTATACCTGGATGTCACAGCTCGGACCATGTATGCTGACGATCTCCTTCTTCTTCTGGAGGATGTCCACCATGCCATTCCCCCCCTGCTTAGTCTCTTAACAGCCTTCTTTAGTTACTCAGGCCTACGACTGAACCAGAATAAGACTGAGGTACTCCCTTTTAACTCCCACTGTTCACAACAACTGGTGGCTGCAGCCGACCTCTTATGGGTTCCCAATGGCCTCACTTACTTGGGTATTCATTTGACTCCATCGTTGAAGGATATATGGCAGGCTAATATATAGACCCTTCTCTCCTCCATCAAGACAGATTTTGACAGATGGAGATTACTAAAACTTACTTTAGCAGGGAAAATTGCGGCTGTAAAAATGGTAACAGCCCCTAAACTTTTTTACCTTCTTATGCACTTGCCAATCCCTTTACCTAAACACTGGCATCAGGCCATAGATAAATTATTTGAAGACTTCCTATGGGAAGGTTCTAAACCTAGATTCAGTCAGTCCAAACTTAGATCTCACTGGAAGCAAGGAGGCTGGAATCTTCCATGGCCAGAGGGATACCACCAGGCTTTCCTGTTAGCCCAGACAGTTAAGTGGGCATATCCACCCTCCTGTTTTTCTCCACAATGGATACAACTTGAAATGGATATCATGGGAATCATTCACCCTTCCTCTCTTTTTGTACAAAGGCTTAGTCCCAAAACTGGCTCACATCATATGTCAAACGCAGATTCTATCTCACCTACAGTGGTCACATCCAGAGCTAATTGGTTTAATACACACCTGAAAATGAAAATGGACCCTCCCCCTCTCTCTCATGTACCTCTCTGGCAAAACCCTGCTATCATCATAGGAGGTACAGAGGTAAGATGGAAAAAATGGGTCGATCTGGGCATTTCCAAAATGGGAGATATACTGACCCCTAACCATAAAGCTCTTCACACATTTCAGTTCCTGAGGCAGATGTGGGGCATATCACAATCAGATTTTTGGAGATACCTCCAACTTAGAGATGCTACTCGACATCTGTTACCCCCTAACTCGGTATATGATAAATCCTCCATCCTTAATTCATGGATACTACACCCTCAGGGTCTGGCAGGTTGGCTATACGCTACTATTAGAGATACTCTCCTTTCCCAATCAGATGATGCTAGACGTAAATGGGAGAAGATGCTGCAAACCCTCATTTTACCTGAGACCTGGGACAAGGCCTGGTAGGACATACACAGCTGGTTTAAAGATGCCAAGTCCAGATTAATTCAAATTAAATTGCCCACTTGTGGTATAGAACCCCTGTTATCCTTTATAAAGCCAAATTACTAGAGTCTGATAGCTGTTGGAGATGCCAGTTACCAGGGGGAGATTTATTGCATATTCTATGGTCCTGTACAAGGATCCAACCTCTATGGCAGGAAATACAGAAGGTAGCCTCTAAGGTGATACAACAGCAGATTCCTCTTAGCCCTCTTTTTTATCTTTTGGGGATAAGTAGTGATATACCGAAGTTATCCCCACAACAGTATAGATGGCTAGCGTTGCTGACTCTGCAAACCAGGAGATCCATTCTATGTAAATGGAGATCTCCCCTGGTCCCCACAGTAACTGAAATAATGACATCCCTTACGGCCTCTGGCTAAACTAGACAGAATTTCCCACCTTCAGACATCTCAAATGTCCACATTTAGACTCTGCTGGGCACCCTATCTTAACTATCTTAAATGTGTCCACCCACAGACAGGCATAGGATGAACTTCCTCGCATCACCTCAGGGATAGGATGAGATTTGACTATGGAGTGTTATTAGTTGACCCAGCGCTGTGTAAGGTGGTTACTGTCCCCTTCTTTCCTCCCCCCCTTCCCCTCGGTGGGATCCTAGCTCAATAAAGAACACCCTGCTATTAACAGGTTTAACTGGCTGTACCCTGGATATGGTACTTCTACTATAATGTATTTAAGTTAAGAACTTAAGCTTTGGGATTTATTTGTTTTCTGTCTCAGGTTAAACCCAGATTTTGCAGAGCATATACAAACTTTTGTCCAACTCTTCTCTGGAAGCCATGAAAAGGGACTGAATTGGCCTGTCTAAACTTATAGAATGCGTCTGTTGTGTTTATGGCCAGCAAAGCTGCTTGACTGGGACGGATTCATACAGTGCTGAGTATGATGATCTGTTACTTACTCGGAAATAGAATAAGGACAAAACAGTGTACCCTTTCCCTACCTTGCCCCCCACCCAGTTCAGTACCCCTTTCTCAACTCATCATACTTCTAGTCGGTGTACAGCTTTAGAGGTTACAAGAGTGGATAGCAACTTACTTTATAACCAGGTATCTGACTGTTTTTTCTAACCTGATGTCTGACCTTTCTTCCTGTGTACTGTGTGTATAGTTAATTGTCTGCACACCTCCAAGAGAATAAAAATTGATGTCTGTATTACTCCCTACCTCTCTCTTTTTCCAAGCTTTATACTCCCCCCCCCCCGGGCTTTTTCCTTTGTCCTGCTTTACTTGTCCTTTTCCTCTCTCTTTTAGCCACCTACAGTTCCCCTCCCTATGCTTACTGGAAATTTGTACATGTACACTGCTTGTTGAATGATTAATTCTATGGTACAGAATCTCTGGATGTATACTGTATCTTGTCCACCTTTTATCTGAAAATAAAAAGTTTTCTACAGAAAGAGAGAGCGAAAGAGAGACAGACAGGGCAACAAACACAGAGGGAGAGAGAGAGACAAAGAGGTGGAGTGGGAGAGGGAGAGAGGGGCAGAGAGAAGAGAGAGAGAGAGAGAGAGACACACACACACACACGCACACACTCTCTCAGAAACAGGGCACCAGGGCCACAGACAGGCATCGAACCACCCAGGGGGACACACAAGGAGAAGGAGGGATGGAGAGTGTGCCGTTCCTGATGGAGGCAGTAATGAGGGGTGTGAGGTGGCAGGAGGAACAACTACTTGGCTGACGAAGGTCCCAGCAGTGGTATGCCCGACACAGGTGGAACCGTGTCCACATCACATTCGAGAACTATAGCGACACAGAGATTGTGGGATGGTACCACATGAACAGGGACATTCTGAGGCAGCTCTGCAAGCTGTGCAGTGAGGAGATGCAGGCAACCACCAGACATAGTCATGCCATGTCCGTGGAGACCAA
Organism: Neoceratodus forsteri; assembly: GCA_016271365.2. Taxonomy (NCBI): domain Eukaryota; kingdom Metazoa; phylum Chordata; order Ceratodontiformes; family Ceratodontidae; genus Neoceratodus; species Neoceratodus forsteri. Next base: position 1,843,910,551 of record CM057449.1, read on the forward strand.
GGTGACTGCTGTCATGTGCCTGCTCGCCACGGACACCTTCCACCTACCAACAGGGGACACCATGGGTATCACCCAGTCAGCCTTGTCCCGCCTCCTCACACAGTTCTTCAACGCCCTCCAGCCACGTGCTTCGGAGTACATACATTTTCCTAGCATACAGACGGAGTGTACAGCAAACATGCAGGCATTTCACAGGGTTGCACACATGCCTAGCATGCTTGGGGCCATTGACTACTCCCATGTGGGCACCACATGCCAACAGGCCCCGAGGGCATTGCGTACATTAATTGGAAGGAGAGCCCGACCATCAACTGCCAGGTAGTGTGCGATGCCATGGGGCACATCATCAATGTCTGCACCACACACTCTGGGAGTGCACACGATGCATTCATCTGGCACAGCTCTGCACTGTCCCACAGGTTCGAATGCAGGAACATCCCCATGGGTCACCTAGTGGGTGAGTATGGAACAGGCCAGGGGTGAGGGGCATTGCAGACCTGGGGTGGGGATGGCAGGGAGGCCATGGTGGTATGTGTGCCAGGGACAGGGTAAGGGGTGCAGAACAGCATAGCAGAGGGCTAACCATGTTGATCTCCACACAGGTGAGAGTGCTTACCCGCTGAGGTCCTGGCTGCTCACACCCTACCAGCGACCATCATCCCCAGCAGAGGAACAGTACAACAAGGCACATTTCAGCATGTGTAACATCATTGAGCATGTCTTTGGCATGATGAAGGCACGCTTCCATTGCCTAGACAGGTCAGGTGGTGCCTACAATACAGCCCCTCAAAAGCCTGTGGCCTATTCCTGGCCTGCTGCATACTGCACAACATGGCCATGGACCGTGGGATAGCTTTCAAGGCTGAGGTTGGCAACAGTAGTGGGGACGATGGTGTCAGTGGGCCAGAGGGGGGTATGCAGCAAACCCCTGGGTGGAGGAACCCCCTACTTGGGCAGCAGGCATGATGCCACCATGACACAATCACACAGGAACACTTTGGAGAATGCAGGTGGGTGATGTGGCACACATGAATTGGCCAAGCAAACCAGCACACCACACACATGCAGGGGCGTGCACGGTGGGAGGCATGCACAGACAGTGGTGCTGAGCAGGAGTAGGGGAGGCAGTGGCACACACCTACACACAGCAACACACACACACATGTGGCACAGGCATGTACACACACACACACACACACAGGCAGTGGAACATGGCATGGATCAGATGCATTGCACCAGTGCACAGGCAGAACTGGTGATTGTCTGCCCTCATCACACCCATGCCACGTGTCCCAGCTGCTGGCAGGCACACACAGGCAGCATGTGGCAAGACATACATGCGCACCACCACAGGTATGACATACACACACACCAACCATGTGTGAACAGGGCAGCAGCAGCAGCAGACTGCAGGCAGGGCAGCACACATCTCAGGGCAGCTGCACAGCTCCACTGCCACCATGGCCACATGGGCGGCCATGCCAGGGCCGATCAGCAGCTGCAGGCTGTGCATCAGCTGGGGGGTGCGTCAAATGCCCCCCCGGGTGAATGTGAGGGAACGCGACCATGTCCTTGCCGGGGGGTGTTGGCGGTCAAACAGGGCAGCTCCAAGCATGCCAGGGATGCCTATATCCGAGCTCAGCATCCACTGTGATGGGGTCGCCTGACGCCGGGTTCATGGGGTGGACAGCACACTGTGGGGGGGGTCCCCTACACATTGCTGCACCCAGTAGCAGCCAGCAATGCAAAGCCAGCTGCAATTGCACCCGCAATGCAATCGATGGCCGCAGTCGTGGCCTCCTACATGCGTTGCAGCCCCTCCAGGTTCTGCACAGTGCCCCTGTCCTGCTGCTCAGCTAGCTGGCGCACCTCCACCCTCAATGCTCGCACCCCAGTGGTGAGCAGCACCTGTTGCTTAATGGATGCCTACAGCAGCTGGGTGTGCTCAGCCAGATGGTCTGCATCCTGTGGCACCTGGACAGAATGACGATCAGCAGTGGGTGACCTACCACACTGTCCTGCCCCCCTCTCCAGTAGATGCTGCACAGTGGGGTCTGCAGAGGGGGGGGTACAGCAGGTGCACCGGCAGTGGACCCTACACCCAGCTGCCCAGTGGCACCTGCTGCCTGTTGCTGCTGCCTGTCCTGCTGCTCTCCGATACCCTGTGCCTGCGCAGCCACACCACCACCTACACAGAACACAGCAGTGGCACTGCACACCACTGCAACTGCAGTGCTGGCAGGCATCTGTGCAGCTGTAGGCATGGTGCTGGGCCCTGACGCTGCCTGCACTGCTGGCAGGGGTGACTCCCACACAATGTCTCCCATGCTGTCCAGGATCATTGTCATGTCATTATCAGAGTCTGCCCTGATCTGTGTCTCTGTGCACAGCACACCAAGCCTGGCATCCTGCAGAAACACATCTAGGGCCCTGTCTGACCCTAGGCCAAGGACATCCACAGACACTATGGTGCCCAGCCGCAGCCTGTTGGAGCCACGGCTGCCGGTGGACATGGAGGGTCCTTCCTCAAGGGGCATGCCACCATCCACAGGGGCCATATCCACTGCTGGTGCCCCATCCTCTGCACGGAGCTGTGCTGGAGCTGCAAGAGAAGGAGGTAGTGTCAGTGATGTATTGCCCCCATGTGCCCCCCAGGTACACTGCTGCCGTATGTGGCCAGCAGTGTGCCATGCATGTGGGTGCACACACGTGCATATGGCATGTGGGACAGCAGCATACCAGCATGCCCATGTATGCACCCTCTGGGCCAGTACCTGTACATGACTGACATACGTACCATGCAGTGATGGGCTGCCACCCATCTGGAAGCCCCCTCCAGGCACACCCTCCACTGAGGTGCGGTGGATGGTGGCTGCCACCAACTCCTCTGCACGCATCAGTGTGGGTGTGTCTGCTGGCCCTCCGCTGGTGGTATTCCGGGATGCTCTGATGGCTGCCACTGTCTCCTTTATGTGCTGCCTGTCTGTCCTGGCCTTCTTGCGGCACTCCTCTGCTGACCACTGGCGGCTGCTATGCTGGTTGACATAGGCCGCCACCTCATCCCATCTGACTGCGCTGTCATGTGGTGTGCCCCTGGCACCGCTCAACAGGGCCTCCCTGTTGAGGTAGGCTTCGAACAGGACATCAGTCTCTCCCTTTGTGAAGTTGGACATGTGCTTCTGTGCAGGCCTATGCTCCTCGCCCGCTTCCTGTCCTGACATGTTGCCACCTGTGAACATAGACAGCACAGTGTGTCAGTGGCAACAGAGCCCTGGCCAGTCCCAACTTGCAGTGCTGCTGTCTCCCTGTGTTGCTGTGGCATCCTCCACTTACCTGTCATGGTTGTAATATGGTCCATGGTCTGTGCTGTGCTGTGCAGTGCTGCTTATTAGGCGCAACGCATTCAAATTAGGTTGCGAGCAACAGTAATGATATGCTAATACACCCTACTGCACCACGCATTGGCTGATGAGCTCATTTGCATAGAGCATCTGAATATCTCAGAACTGCACCGTGCACATTTGTGTTGCACCATGGCAAGCCCCGTGGCACACTATTTGCACATGCACGGTACGCGTGCCTGCAGTGTGTATGTGTGCTGCGTGTCCCACAGTGCAATCGCACACAGTGCATGGAATGTGCAATGCATTGACACTATGCATGTGGTACAGGGGCAGCTCCGCGCATGCCCACGCATCATGCCATACACCCTATTGTGCACGTGCGCACTGTGTGATGGTTGGTGACCTCTGACCCACAGGTCGCCTACATGACCCTGTGACCCCACTAGGCCCCGGTGTTGTGTGCATGCCCATCATTGCACAATGGTCCCACATTGTGCAACCTGGCGTGCATCCACGTGATATGCAATTGCAGCAGTGTTTTGCATATCGTGCATCCTGCACATGTGGCAGGAACATGTGCTGTGCACTGCCATCTGCATTGCCACTTCGGATGTCAGCCATGGTGCAGGGCACTGGTAGATGGGCAGTGAACTGGAGTGAGGTTGAGCTGATCAGCCTGGTAGCAGTTGTGCAGCTCTTTGAGGGGCAGCTGTTTGGGATGGTGCCCCTGCAGTAGGCCAGGGAAGAGGTCTGGAACTCTGTTGCTGTGGCCCTGGAGAGGAGGACAGGTGTGCCACACACACCTGAGCAGTGCAGGCACCGTTATGGGGACCTGTGGTGGAGGGCACCCGATTGCCTCCAGAGGATGCAGGCACACGTGCAGCGTGGTGCGGTGCCACAGCCGGGTAGGTGTTTGCATTTTACCTGTATGGCCAGGCACAGTACTGTAATGTTAGCATTGCTGCTTGGCATGGGCCACAGTGTGTTACATAACTGTCCTGCCAAGTGCCACACATCATGCCCGGTTGCTGCATGTGATGCAGCCATGCTGGCGTGTAGGCCACAGGGCAGACAGGGATGTGCCCTGAGCACAGAGGACTGGTGGGGGGCACTGATGGCATGCATGTGTACTGATGTCCACCTCTCATCTTTCCCCTCTCATGGCCAGAGGACTGCAGGAGGGCCAGGACGGTGATGAAGCAGGCCAGGGCAACGTGACCATCTGATGCTGGGCAACCGGTGCCAGCAGCACAGTCCGGTGTGGGTGAGTACTGTCTTTGTTGATTCTCACTGTATCTTGGGGGTTGCAGTGGGGTGGGGTATGGCCATGGTCATCTATGCCATGTGTCTTGACAGCTGTGTGTGGTGCACAGTCCGTTGTGCACGCCACAGTGGTCTATAAATTGGCTGCGTGTACTGGCTGTTGGTGGACATGCAGCCAGATGCCACCGGTAGTGCTGTGTGCTGCTGTTGCTGTGTGCCATGTGGCTGACACTGTGCGGTCCTGTGGCTGCTGTGTGGCGATATCTGCCTCTCTGCACTGGCATGGCATTACATGACATGGGTGGCCGTTGACCCCCCTGTGGGGTTCCACACCAGATTCTCCAGAGGTGTGTCCGCATACTGCCCATTGTGCTCTGTGGGTGGGGGTGGTTCCCTGGACCATTTAATTGATTACCTGTCTTGTCTCATGCCATAGGTGTCAGACAGACAGCAGCTCGGAGGTCATGGAGGGTCCAGACATGTTTGCTGCACCAGATTATGACCATGGTGAGGAGGGTTCTGGATGTTATGGTGGCAATCCACCATGTGTCGACAGCCGGAAGGAGGAGATGTAGTCTTGGTGGGGTGTCCAGCCATGGACGCCACTAGCTGGAGTGTCTATAGCCCCTTTTACCCTTGTTGGTCCTGATTCCCTATAGTCCCCTTTTCCGTTGTATAGCCCCTGTTCCCTGTCCCCATCCCACTTTGTACCTTCCCTGTCCATGACCCCGTTCCTGCTTTTGTATTACTATTCCACTATTACAAAGCTTTTCCACCTCCATGCCTGTGTCCGTGTCTGTTTTGTGGGTGGTATGTGGAGCCATGCCGCAGTGCTCTGGTCTCTGTCCATGGTGTTTGGGTGTGGGGCTATGTGGTGCTACTGTGGTTCCCTGCTGTGTGCAGTGGTATGTCATGTTGTGCTGGGGTTCATCGCCCGGTTTGGTGGGTGTGCCATGTGATGTTAGGCTTGCCATGGGGCTGTGGTCAGGGGTGGGCAGCGGGTGTGTGCATGGGGTTGCCACACTGTCATGGTCTTCGTTCTGGTCCTGTCCACCCATTGGGGTGAGGGTGTCTGCATCCCCTGTTAGGCACCCAGTCCCATGTGGGCTGCCACTCTGCCTGGGTCCAGCTTCCTTCTCTGCCCAGCGTGTGGGCTGCCTGTATGCTTGTGGGGCCTGGGTGTGTTTGGCTCCATGGTCCTGGCTGTGGGCATCCACTGCAGCCCAGCGCTGGGTACAGCAGGCTGGTGGCTGGTAGGGGGGGTGCCATAGGCAGCCCTGTGATGGCCATCCTCCCCTTCTGTTGCCTGCTGGCCATGCCACGCCTGTGTTCTGGGTACCAGTTCCTGGGCATGCTCCTGTCCACCACCAGTGGACTGCCTATTGGTGCTGTGGTGCATGGCATCACTGCGGGTGGCTGTGTCCATCACTTGTGGTCCGTTCTTCCACCCTGCACTGTGCCTGTGTGTACTGGTGTGCCCTGCTGGCATTGTCCTGTGGCCATTGTCACTGTACTTCCCCGGTTGTGTCCCTGGGTCACTTGCCTCTGCACTGTCCCCCCCCCCACTGTTGTTGTTTGGCTTTGCTCAGTACTTCTGCGGTTGCACCGGTGCATCTCTGGTTGCGCCATGGCGCAACTGTGCCATATTCAGTCGCATTGCACTGGCGCAGTTCGGCATGCGCAACTGCTGAATATGGCACACGCTGGGCTACCGCACATCTGACTTGTACTCTGCCGGACTTCCGCCGGCCTTTGGTGCAATTCTGAATCTCTGGGCCATGGTATCTAGCTGACAAGATTTCTTTACTGAGAGATGAAGTCTTATTTCTGTAGTGACCACAGAAATAACTGATTTTTCTGTCTCCCTAATCAAAGTGCAGTCTCCTATTTTGGTAGTGTTTACAGCAGTACAGTCTGTAGAAAAGTTTCTGGAAAAATAGAACATATAGAAAGTGATGGCAGAAGGGAACCATATGGCCCATCTAGTCTGCCCTTGAGTTTACCCCACTCCCTTGTTAGCTATTCAGTGTTATGGTGCACTTGTACATATCCCAAGCACTTTTGAAAGTTCCAACTGTTTACGCCTCCATCACACCCCAGGGAAGGCCATTCCATGTGTCCACCACCCTTTTGGTAAAGAAGAAGGGAAGGCAAAATAGGCTGTGAGCTGCAAATCTGGAGACCTGGGTTTGAATCCCACAGCCCCCACTTGCATACTGTGTGACCCTGAGCAAGTCACTTAACCTCCCTGTGCTCCCAGGTCGCACCTGTAAACAAGCTTTCGGCTGAGTGTGCTACTCATGGTTAAACAATTGAAAAGAAAGAAAAAAAAAAAAAGAACTTGCGTGTGTTGCCCCTGAATTTTCCCCCATCCAACCTCATGTCGTACCCCCTGGTTCATGTGTGATTCTTGATCTGAAACATGTCATGAACCTGCACCTTGTTTATTCCCTTCAGAGATTTGAAGGCCTTGATCATGTCCCCCTCTCTGTATGTTGCTCAAGGGAATACATGCTTAGATCCCTCAGCCGTTCCTTGTATACAGTATTACATTGTGTAGCCCTTGTATTATTTCTGTTGCTCTCCTTTGCACTGTTTCCAGTCTGTTAATATCCTTTTTAAGGTGCAGTCTCGAAAACTGAATGCTGTACTCCAGGTGTGGCCTCACCAGTGATCTATACAGTGGCAGGATGACCTCTCTTTTTCTGCTGGTAATCCCCCTACCTATGCAGCCCAGCATTTCATTTGCCCACAGCGCCGCCTTCTCACATTTTCTGGACATTTTCAGATCATCCGATATAATTATTCCCAGATCTCTTTCTTGCTTTGTGGAGTCCAGTTTTACTCCTCTTTGGTAGTAACCCTCTCCTGGGTTTCCTCTTCCAAGGTACATGATTTTGCACTTCTTTGCATTAAACTTTAGTTGCCATGTTTGTGACCACTGTTCCAGAGTCCTTATAGTAGGTCAGCCTTCATCTTTCCCACTCCTCCTGGAGTGTCTACTCTATTACCTATCGTAGTGTTGTCTATGAATAAATTCACTTTGTCTTCCAGGTCATCGGATATGTCACTAGGAGGCAATATAGCACAGTGGGTTAAGGCTCTGAGATGCAGATCTGGAGACCTGGGTTTGAATCCCAGAGTCGCCTAAGTGCATACCGTGAGATCTTGACCAAGTCACTTAACTTCCTTGTGCTCCCAGGCCATAACAGGAAACAAGCTTTGGCTTAGTGTGCTACTCCTGGTTAAACAATGTTCCCTCTCCCTAGTTAAAATATTAGAGGATTGGACCTAGCACCGACCCCTGTGGTACTCCAGTAGCTACTCCTAATTATTCTCATAGGAAGCCATTTACTAGTTCTCTCTGGGGACTTCCACTAAGCCAGCTCCATATCCAGTTCACCACCTGTTGCCCTACTCCCATGCCATCTAATTTATTAAGTAGCTGTCTATGTGGGACCGAGTCAAAGGCTTTGCTGAAGTCCAAGTATACTATGTTTGTAGCACTGCCCTGATCCACAATTTTGGTAACCCAGTTGAAAAAGTCAATTAGATTAGTTTGGCATGATCTACCTTTGGTGAAGCCATGTTGTTTTGGCTCTAATTTGCTGTTTTCCTCTAGAAAGGGTATAATCCTTTCCTTCAGAAGGGGTTTCCATGATTTTGCCCACAATAGAGGTGAGGCTTACCTATAGTTACCTGCACTTTTCTTGCTTCCGCTTTTGTGTAGAGGGATAACCGTGGCCTTTTTCCAGTCCTGTGGGACCTCACCCTGCTTGAATGATAAGTTAAAAAGGTCAGGTAATGGAGCTGCTAGTTCCTCCCTTAGCTCTCTTAATGGTCTAGGGTGTACTTCGTCCAGTCCAATGACCTTATTTACAATGAGTTTCTCAAGTTCCTTTAGACCCTTCCTTTGTAAACTGTCCTGAATATACTCCTCTGCTATCTGTGCTGTCCCTTACAAGGGAGGGTCCACAACCTTCCTCCTCCTTGGTAAACATGAAGCAGAAATATCTGTTGAGGATTTCTGCTTTGTTCTTGTCATTCTCTGTGTCACCCCCATCCTCCTTAACTAGTCTGACAATCCCACCCCTTGTCTCCTCTTTTTGCTGATACATCTATAGAAGGTTTTGTCCCCCTTCTTGACCTCTTTGGCTATCTTTTCCTCCTTTGTTGCTTTTGCTGTTCTGATTTCTTTGCTTGCTTCTTTTAGTTCCTCTTTGTAGTCCTCCCTGTCCTTTTTGGATCCAGATTTCTTGAATTTTCTAAAAGCAATCCATTCTTCCCTTACCTTGGTGGCTACTTCCTTAGAAAACCAGAGTGGTTTTCTTTTCTCCTTTGCCTTGCTAACCTTTTTTATTCAATGATTTGTGATTAACATCCTTCCCTTGTTCTGCAAGGGTCTTTTTGAGACTTTCCTTCATTTTGGTGAAGTCAGCTTGTCTAAAGTCCATGACTTTCGTTTTTGAGTTTTTAGTTTCTGTTTTTGTCTTGACGTGAAACCACACAATACAGTGGTCACTGGAACCCAGGTGACTCCCAACTACTAGGGGGTAATTTGTTGGATCTGATCTTCCTTTTGAGTATGGAGATTGCTGATCTGGGGGTGGAACCAGTCAGCTGGTCTAACCATCACACCATAAGGTTCAGCTTCAGGGCTCCCCCAATAGGTCTGCCCCTACGGAAATGGTTCAGTATTGCCCTTTAAGGAGTATTAACCCTAGTACCTATCGGCGGTACTGGACCTATTGGGCTTGTCGGGTGAATGCATGAGTCCAGATGATCTCATACTAGCCTATAATAAGGCTGTGGGAGATTCTCTGGACAAGATTGCTCCTGTTCGTGTTCGCCCTCTCACCCTTCACCCAAGGAGCCCTTGGTTTGATGGCTCCTTGAAGGAGCTGAGGCGAGTTGGACGAAGGATGGAGAGACCCTAGCGGAAGTCTGGCCATGATGCTGACAGGCTTAGGTTGATGGCACATTATGATCACTATCAATCAGAAATCACCTGTAAGAAGACAGAATTCCTGTCCAAGGAGATTTCTGCCGCACAGAATCGACTGGCTCAGCTTTTCCCGACTGTTGACAGATTGTGCAATTCAATCTGTCTCCAGCCCAGAGAAGCTTTTTCTCAGCTGAGATGCAAGGAGTTTGCTCGGTTCTTTGCGGATAAGGTTGCCAGCATCAGGTCTGGAATCTGTCCGACCTCTCCTACAAGGGATTGCAGTGGTCAACAGGATGTGATATGCACTTGGTCTGTCTGGTCAGATTTCCACCAGCTGGAGTTCACTGACATTGTGAAGATCGTCCAAACATTGTGCCCAACCAGTTGTAGTTTGGATCCAGGTCCCACACCCCTTCTAGTGGGATGTGTAGATGTTATCTGCCCGATCATTGCTGACATTGTCTAGAAATCCCTAGAGAGTGGGGTCTTTCCTGACCTTCTCAAGGAGGTGGTAGTTTGACCACTCCTTAAAAAACACTCCTTGGATCCAGATTGTCTAGCTAACTACCAGCCTATCTCTAACCTGCCATTTGTTGGTAAGGTTATTGAAAAGGCTGTTGCGTTGCAATTGGATGATCATCTTACAACTCACAATGTCTATGATACTCTCCAGTCTGGTTTTAGGAAGAAGCATAGCATGGAGACTGCTCTTGTTTGGGTGTTAAATGACCTCCTAATGGCTAGAGATCAAAAGGCACGTACCATTCTGGTCCTTCTTGATCTCTGTGCTGCATATGACACTGTAGACCATGGTGTGCTGCTGGAGCACCTGCAGTTTTTTTTGTGGGCTGTCTGGTACAGTCCTTAAATGGTTCCATTCTTACCTCATGGGCAGATTCCAGAGAATTGGCACTGGAATTTATTCCTCTGGTGCTCACTCCCTGCCTCGTGGGGCACCGCAAGGTTCCATTTTAGCCACTATGTTGTTTGCAGTGTACATGCTGCCACTGGGAGATATCATCAGATGATGCAGTCTGAGTTTTCACTGTTATGCAGATGATACTCAGCTGTATATGTCCTTTCTGCCCAGACAGGATGATGCATTCTCCGTGCTAAATAATTGCCTTACTGAGATCAAATCTTGGATGAGTTCCAGCTGGCTGAGACTGAATCCGGATAAGACTGAAGTGCTGGTAGTGGACCCAGGTAGTCCGGGGGCGGGTTTGGGGGCTGGACAACCATTAGGCTTATTACTTGGTGGTATGTCACTCACTACTTCAGATCGGGTGCATAACCTGGGCATTATTTTTGATGATGGTTTAACCCTAAAATCTCAGGTGTCAGCTGTCGTCAAATCCTCTTTTTACCATCTGAGAAATATCGCCCGGATGAAACACCTGGTTCCCCCGGATGACCTTCCAACACTGGTCCATGCCTTTGTCACTACCCATCTAGATTACTGCAATTCCTTCTACCTAGGGCTACCAGGGGTTGATATCTGCCTGCAGCTGGTTCACAACACGGCCACCAGGCTTTTGACTGGGACTTCTCGAACCAGTCATATTACGCCTGTGCTCCGCGAGCTGCACCGGCTGCCTGTCTGGTGGCAGATCACCTTTAAGGTTGGCTTGCTAACCTTTAAAGCCCTACATGATCAGGGACACGGTTACCTGCAAGATCTCTTGGCACCCTACTGCCCCTCTGTCCTCTCTGTTCCACTGACGAGGGATTGCTGGAGATTCCCAGGGTATGATTGAAGACATCTGGTTCTCGTGCCTTTGCTTTTGCAGCTCCAACCCTGTGGAATCCTCTACCTCGTCGGCTGAGAGAATGCCCAACTGTCAATAGATTTAAAATTGAGTTAAAAACCTATTTATTTAGCTTAGCTTTCCCTAGTCATGGATGATCTGTTTTAATGTTCTTGTCTATTTTATTTTTCTGTATCTGATTTTATGTACGGTGCCTTGGTTCCGAAAGGCGCTATAAAAATAAAGCTGATTTGATTTGATTTTACTACCTCAGAGATATTATCTCTGTTTATATCAGGTCAAGAACTGCTTCTCCCCTGTTTGGATCCCTCACAAACTGTTTCAGATCTGATACACCCAGAGCCACCAGAAATTCTTTGCTTCTGGTTGAAGCTGCTGTGTGGGTACTCCAATTTATATCAGGTAAATTGAAGTCCGCCACCACTATTACATCCCCTTTATCACTCATTTAGTGTATTGTTTCTAAGATTTCTTTGTCCCTGTCCAACGCTGGTACCAGGTGTCTATAAAACACTCCTACTTGCATTTTTGCTCAATTGCCAGCTTCCAGGGTTACCCAAAGTGACTCTGTTCCCTTATTGTCATTCTGGGTCATAATGGCCTTTATTCCCTCCTTTACATACATAGCCACCCCCCCCCACACACACACTTTTTCTACTAGATCTGTCCTTTGTGATGCATGTAGGCTAAAAAGATCATTTGCTATTCTGTGTAGATGTTTCACTTTTACTTCCTGCTGGTGAAGTGACAGGTTTGAAGTAACCGCTCCTGTCAGAATGTGGAAGCGTGATAACACTTTTCTATGTTTATGTTATAGGGCCTGAATGACTATAAGTAGTTCAGGACTGTAATTATGGGTCAGCATACTTGTATTTTTCTTTGGTGTCAAGCTTATGCTAGGAGTCCAAAATTGAGAAAGAAAAAGTATGTCTGCAATACCAAGACTGACCAACAGAGGTCTCTGTTTCAAAACTTTGTTTCCCTTGCATGATGCCACAGTAGGGGGTTGCAGCACTCAGAAAAAAGGGGCAGGGTTATGCAAATGAAGCAGACCACAGAAATAAAAGCATTTTTTTTCGTGGAAAATATCACTTTTTGGCAGTTTGAATGGTAGGAGATTGATTCACAACTCTTGTAGATTACTACTCCCGTTTGTTATGGCAAACCTCAGAAAATCACTTTAAAGGAGATAGGAAATTATTTTTACATAGTTAACTGCCCTTTCATCTTCCTTTCCATGCCAGTCATGTATGCTACTATGTTTTGACCAATTTCTGATAAATAAATAATCTAGCTTTTGTGTGCCTTCAAATCTATATAGAGTCCCACTCCCCTCACCAGCTACTCTTCTTTCTTTTCACATTTCTAAGACATTAGTTCAAGTTATTCAAGTTCAAGTTTATTGCAGGAAAACTCCATTGAGCAAGCTCATTCACAAGGAGGTCCTGTGACATAAACACTTAAAGTACAAACACAGATAGGTAATAACAGTATATACATGAAATGCACATTACATGATACAGCCTGGATATACATACAAGGGTACCACATAGGGTGACCGCAGGGGGTAAACACTGATATGAGACAGGGAAGCGACTTACAGGTTGCATACTGATAAATGAAACATGATGACTGGTGTGTACAATACATATACAGTATTTGGCAGCTAGAACAAACAACAGTCTACAACTGATATGGTGGGAGGAGGATTTGATAGAGTAGCAGTGGAGCGTAAGCAAGATAAAGCCAGGAGTAGAAGCGGAAGGAAAGCAGTTAATATGACAAATCAATTATACCTTACCAGTGGATAAATATGGCACACATGGGAAGGAAGAGACTTAATGACAGTTACAGGTGTCTTTTATTTTGGCTGAACTTAGCGATTTGTAGAAGTTTATTGAAACTGTGCTAGTTAGTTTCGAGTACGGTTTGTAGTGGTTCCAAATGGAGGAAGGGCATATGCAATAGCACGCTTACCAAAGAAGTCCATGGCCCTTGGTATGTCAAGCATAATAAAGTCAGATTTTCTTAACGAGTATGCACTATGTGAGATACTAATAAGGGAAGAGAGATAGCTTGGCAATTTCTGCAGGAGCAGTTTAAGAGTCCATAGCCCAGCATGGAGCAGGCGCCTAGTAGTAAGGGATGTCCAACCAACAGCTGCATATAAGTCACAGTGGTGCGAACGGTAAGGGGAGTTGGTAATGAACCGTAACGCACGGTGATAAAGGATGTCCAGTTTACTTAGATTTGCAAGAGTGGTGGAGGAATAGATTACATCGCCATAGTCGAGTAGGAGGAGAAAAGTGGCCTGTACAAGCTTGTTTCGAGTTTCAAGGGGGAAAAGGGGCCTATTTCTGTAGAAGAAACCTACTATGACATTGTATGACATAAATAACTCCCATTTCATGCTATTCATCTGAATGGCCTGAAATGATGTTTATTTATTTATTTAGTTTTTGTTGACTGGGAAAGTGCACTAGACAAATCCTGCCTATTTTCAGGCATGACCTGGGGGTGGGGGATACAGATGAAGGCCAACTGACCTTGAATCAGATTAAGCTGTTGGTGGTATTTTTAATGAATGAGGGAAATTTGGCCAGGACACCGGGGAAATAGGTTATTGATGTCATACAATATTCAAGCAGAATGAAAATAGACAGCAACAACTGCTGAGGAAAGAGGGATCCAGGGTAGTTAAAAAGGCAACAACATGAGATTGATAATTCAACAAAAAGGTCAAAAACACATCAGAATATTGGGTAGAGACTAAAAGTGCAACTGGAGGGCATCTAGAGGTGTAACAACTGTTTCCTATCACCTTTAAGGCAATGGATAGAACCAAGCCCCAGACAATGAAGAATTGGATGCAGGTATTCCCTTGCCCATTTTAAATACTGGGGTTAAGTGCTGAATGCACAGATTATGAGTGCATAGCAGGCTGGCCCAACTTTGAGCAAACTTAATGGGGTGGCAAGTACTAAGAGTAACACTAAGATGTCCCTTTATGCAAGTACCCTGTACTTTAAGGATGGACTGCTGCTGAGAGAGTGGCACATTAATACAATAGAGGACCATGTGAGGACCATAAACAACTGCTATAACTGGCTCATGACATCCATTTTGATGGTCATCTGTAGGAAGTCAGAACCAGGAGGATGCTGTAGCAAAATACTGTATATATACACAGATGAAACATTATTATAAGACATGTCCACAGTGCCAGAAAAAGGAGAAAACAGGTGACAGGGCTAAGGCAAAATAGATGCCACCACCTGTCATAGAAACATAACATAGAAACATAGAATTTGACGGCAGTTAAGGACCGCTTGGCCCACCCAGTCTGCCCATTTCCCTGCCTACTGGATAAGCTGCAGATCCTAGTTAACCAGCAGCCTACTTCTTTCTACCCCCACCCCCTAGAATTGCCTTATGACTGTCCCATGCATGCTTGAATTCCACCACTGTTTTTGACTCCACGACCTCCTCCGGAAGGCCGTTCCATGCATCCACAACCATCTCTGTGAAAAAATACTTCCTTAAATTACCTCTGAGCCGCCCCCATCTTCAAATTGTGCCCCCTTGTTCTTGCACACCTCTTTTTTTGAAAGATGCTACCCTCTTGGACTTTGTTGAATCCCTTGAGGTACTTGAAAGTTTCTATCATGTCCCCCCTCTCCCTCCTTTCCTCGAGGCTATACATATTAAGCTCCTTAAGTCTCTCTCTTCATATGTCTTCCAGTGCAGACCCTGCACCATTTTAGTTGCCCTCCTCTGGACAGCTTCCATCCTGTCTATGTCTTTGCGAAGACTGGGTCTCCAGAACTGCACACAGTACTCCAGATGGGGTCTGACCAGCCGTCTGTACAGCGGGATAATAACTTCCTGTTTTCTACTGGTGCTGCCTCTCCCTATGCATCCCAGTATCCCCCCAGCCCTCCTTGCTGCCCTCTCACATTGCTTGCCCACCTTTAGGTCATCTGATATGACTACCCCAGGTCCCTTTCCATTTTTGTTGTTGTTAGTATCTCACCCCCATTGTGTACTCTTCCCTGGGTTTTTGTTTCCCAGGTGCATTACCTTGCACTTCTTAGCATTGAATCTAAGCTGCCATACATTTGACCATTCCTCTAACCTTGCCAAGTCCCTTTTCATCCTTTCCACCCACCTTGTGCATCAACTCTGTTGCAGATCTTTGTGTCATCTGCAAAGAGACATACTTTCCTTCCAGTCCCTCTGCAATGTAAGCATAAAGACATTGAAGAGGACTGTCCATCATGAACCCTGTGGTACCCCACTAGTAACCCCTTTCTTCAGAGTGGACTCCATTTACTATTACTCTCTGTGTCCTATTCTCCAGCCAATTTTTTACCCAGGCTGTCATCTTGGGACCCACTCCCAGGCTAGCTAACTTGTATATTAATCTTTTGTGTGGGACTGTGTCAAATGCCTTGCTAAAGTCTAGGTAGGCCATGTCCACAGCCCCTCCCTGATCTACTACTTTGGTCACCCAGTCAAAGAAATCTATCAGATTTGTCTGGCATGACCTTCCCGCTGTGAATCCACGCTGCCTTGGCCTCTAGATATTTGACAGTTCTTTCCTTCAGAAGTGATTCCATCATTTTCCCTACCACTGAGGTTAAACTGACAGGTCTATAGTTTCCTGCTTCTGCCTTGCTCCCACTTTTGTGAAGGGGAATCACATCTGCCCTCCTCCAGTCCTCGGGTACCACCCCATCCTCCCATGATTTGTTAAACAGGGTAGTCAGTGGTGTCACTAATTCCACCCTTAGTTCTTTTAGAATTCTGGGATGAATCCATCAGGCCCCATTGCTTTGTCCACCTTCAGTTTTAAGAGTTCTTTCAGAACCCTTTCTTCTGTAAATGGGCTGGTATCAACTTCTGTATCCAGAGTGTTTCTACTGTTTGTTTTAGGTACCTCCCCCTCTTCCTTTGTAAATACTGAGCAAAAATATTTGTGTAGTAACTCTGCCTTTTCATATTCACCCTCTGGCCCCCCTTTATTAAGCCTCACTATCCCTCCCTTGGTCTTCCTTCACTCCCTGATGTACCTATAAAAGGTTTTATCCCCCTTCTTAACTGAGTTGGCTATCTTTTCCTCAGTTTGGGCCTTTGCTGTTCTGACTGCCTTCCCAGCTTCCTTTGCTTTAACTGATACAGTTCTCTGTCCTGCTCCTTCTGTGATTCCTTGTACTTCCTGAAAGCTTTCTTTTTCTCTTGAACCTTCACTGCCACTTCCTTTGAGAACCATAGTGGTTTCTTACATCGTTTAGTTTTGTTTATTTGCTTCACACAAAGGCTTGTTACCTCTGTGATGGCAGTTTTTATTATTCCCCATTGTTCTTCCACCCCTCCTTCCTGCCCATTTGCTAGTGCATTCCTTAGGCACTCACCCATTTTGGCAAAACAGCCCTCCTAAAGTCCAGTACCTTTGCCTTTGTGTGGCTTGACTCTATTGCTGTGTTTATTGTGAACCATACTGTTCAATGGTCGCTAGTTTCCAGATGGCTACCCACTTCTACATCTGTGATCCTCTCTTCATCTCCATTTGAGAGAACCAGGTCTAAGATTGCTCCCTCTCGAGTGGGCTCCAATACTAGTTGTCTAAGGCATGCCCCCTGTAGGGCATCTAGAATAACCCCACTCTTCGAAGTGGCTGCTGCAACTGCACTCCAGTTAACATCTGGCATATTCAGATTGCCCATCAGCAATATCTCCCCTTTTTCTGCCTTACTAAGTATACTTTCTATCATTTCCTTGTCCATTTGCAGTGTCAGTGGCTCAGTAGGTAGCACACTCGCCTCTGAGGCTGGGAGATCAGAGGGCTGTGGGTTCAGTTCCCACATCTGGCACTTGGGTTAATATCCCAGTACTGACACTGTAATGCAGCATGAGAGGGGTGCTGCATTTCTGAGGTGCCGTCTTTCGGATGAGACGTTAAACCGAGGTCCCATCTGCCTGGATTGGTGGTAGTTCAGGTGGATGTTAAAGATCCCATGGCACTTATCGAAAAGAGTAGGGGAATTTCCCCGGTGTCCTGGCCAAATTTCCCTCATTCACTAAAAATACCACCAACAGCTTAATCTGGTTCAAGGTCAGTTGGCATTCATCTGTATCCCTCCTCCGGTCGTGCCTGAAAATAGGCAGGATTTGTCTAGTGCACTTACCCGTCAACAAAGCTAAATAAATAAAATAAATAAAATAAAATTTCCTCCCCCTGAGAAGGGGGTCTGTATACAACCCCTGTGCGGATTGTGGTGCCATTGCCGGTCTCCAAATTTACCCACAGTGCTTCTTCTCCTCCCTGTTTTCCCTTTTGTTCTGCTGCTTTGATTTCTTCCCTTATATAAAGAGCTACTCCTCCTCCTCTATTACCCTCTCTGTCCCTCCTGTAGATAGTGTATCCTGGTATGTTTACGTCCCAGTCATGGTTTTGTGTGAACCATGTTTCTGTGACTGCCATGATATCCAGATGTTCCTCCTCCATCAAGGCCACTAATTCAGGAAGCTTGTTACTCAGACTACGGGCATTGGTACTCATTGCTTTCCATTTTTGATGGCTTTACCTTCAGTTGCAGCATCCCCCACTGACCTTTCTACCTTGGTCTTTTTCTCATTTAGTACCCTGTTTTGTAGGGAGAGGCTGGGATTTTCCTGCTGCTTATCAGTGCCTCCCCCCTTGACTAGTTTAAAAGCTTGCCAATGAAGCATTTAAACCGATTGCTCAAAAGACTTGTTCCCTTCCTGGACAGATGCAGACCATCCTGCCAGTATAGGCTGGTGTCCCTCCAGGTGGAACCCCAGTCGCCAATGAAGCCAAACCCCTGTGCTCCACACCATTTTTTCAACCATTCATTAAACTGCATGGTGCAAAGTACCCTCGCCTCACTCATGCCATTGACAGGCAGCACCTCTGAGAAGGATACTGTGTGTGCTACTTGTCTTAGGCCCCTCCCCAGTTCTACAAAGTCCTTCTGCACTGCTCTAAACTCATGTTGAGCCAAGTCATTTTGTCCCTAGGTGGACAATGATGTCCAGCTCAGACTCCCGTGCAGCTGTTCTCATGATCCTGAGGATGCGCTTCCTGTCCCTCCAAGCCATGGCACCAGGCAGGCACCTTACTTCAGTTTTCCCTGCTCCCCCCAGTTCTATCCCCCTAATAATTGAGTCCCCAACCAGGAGCTGCTTCCTTTCCTTGTGGTGTCCTCTGCCTCCTTCCTGAGGGCCTCCCTTGTGACAGGTGTCCTCAGCCTCCTTAAGCTCCTCTGTGGGTGCATCCATAGGGGAGCTGTGCTCCCCCAGAATGGTATATGGATTGTGGAGTGGAACAACTGACTGGGTGTGCCTCTGTTCCACCATCCTCACCCTCCCTGAGCCCACTGTGGTCCAACTGCTGTGCTTTCTTTGCAACCTCTGAGGCAGTGGTGGTAGCTCTGGTGCTCCCTGGATGGGGGAGGTTCCCTTCTTACCATCCAGTCTGGCCTGGGGGAAGGACCCCTTACTGCTGTCCAGTGTGGCCTGAAGACGGGCAAATTCCTCATTCAGGGCAGAGAGTTGTCTGCAAATAGGGCAGCAATCTCAGCCTCCAGAAAGTCTCCCGGAAGACTGCTGCCCCACAGCCATTACATTGCACTACTCCCCACATGATTATGTACTTTTTTTTTTTGTGTGTGTGTGTGTGTTTGTGTGTGAGATTGGTTTGTTATATAGAAATATATATATTATACAATGTGTATGCTTATATTTTCAGTGCTGTGAGCTAGAGAGGATATGACATTGATATGCACCTTGCACTCTTGAGGAAATTATGTCATAGAGTAACCTTTTCATAGAACTACAATGGGCATTGTGAGGCCTGGAACTAATTCAAATCACACAGAGAAGGGGTTAATATTGGTAGTAGTGGATTTTGCTACTATGTGTATCCAGAGGCAGTTACCTTGTACTTCGTGTAGGCTTGAAGAGTGGCAACTGCACTGCTGGAGATCTTTAGCTAGGCTAGGCTTTCAAAGGAAGTTTTGTCAGACTTGGGTACAAATGTCATGTCCACTCTAATGGTGGATCTGTGGGAGCAATTAGGAGTGAAACAGTGTAGAACCTTTCCAACCCACACAACCCACCTGGGGAATTGTCGGGTGGCATGGTTCAATGCGAACTTGAAAGTTATTCTATAAATATATGCAGAGAAACACCCCAATGACTAAGATAAGTACCTAACCTACCTATATGCATACAGGTAAGTGCCATACAAATCCACTGGGTATTCATCACTTAAGCTCCTATATGGATGCAGGGTGAGGGGTCCCCTGGGTTTTGCAAAGAAGGAGTAGGCTTGGATGTTCCCCACAACTAAGAAAAATCCAGAATATGTACTGAGCTTCACTGAGTAGATAAAAGGGTATATGGGATTTGTCTGGGGGAACCTCCTTTAGGCTCAGCAAAAGCAAATGACCTTATGTGATCACAGAGCATGTACTCATTAGTATCAAGTACTGTATGTCAGAATGTTATGGGTGAAATTCCAGAATCTGCAGGTAGGTTCCCAATTAATCCTAGTTCTATAAAGCACAAACATTTCCAATTAATCCTACAGTCGTAGACACAGACGGTCAGATATTTAGCAACATTTCTAAAGAGTTTCTCTCTGCTGCTCCTACTATGGAAATGGAGAAGGCAGGAGATTTCTCTAGAAATATCGCAGAAATTTCAGTAAATATCTGACCATGACTTTGGCTGTAACTGTACTTCTATAAAGCACAAATAAAAGCAGATGGGGTGTTGGGCTAATTCTGAGTGGTCAATCAGAACAGTTGCAAAAGTAGAACATCAGATACTTGTTCACTAAATTTTTATAAAATGCTTCAGTTTTATTCAATCACATAGGTATTTCCACCAAGCTTGATGTTTCTCAGATCTGGGTTTCCTCTGGGGTGCAGTGGTCTTTTTGTGGTGTAGACCCCCTGTTTCACCTAGTATTAGTGTCAGAACCAGAGGAGAGTACAGCAATGAAGCACTGACAGGAAAGCTTTGTTAGATTTGAGAAATGCACAAGCCCAGAGAAATAGAATTTCAGTTGAAACTGAATGACGTGACTATGATAACATTAAGTGGGTTGGAGAATCCACACCAGAAAAGACCAGCACACCCCCAAGGAAGCCGATACAGCTGAAATGTGTGCTACACAGCACCTTGGGATGGCTACACTTCAACTTATGGGAACAATTCCACACAATGGTTATGGGCAGAAAAGCACTACTCAGCCTACTTTCTCCTGGGCTACAGTCTATCTTCAAGTTCATCGAGAACAAATACTCCACTAGGGGTATGAATAACTCTCTAGTGTTGCCACTCAGGAAAACCACTAGGTTAGAATTCCTTCTCCTTTATACTCACCAAACCCTGGAATGCCTCAACAGACTTATTAATGGGATGTGATTCACTTTCATCCTTCAAATTTTAATTAACCTATGTACTTACTGTCTCTAATACCTCCAATTGCTTCTAATGTACGATGACTCTTGACAAGGTATTCCTTATAAAGCTCTATGAGCCCTTGCCCTTCTAATGTAGTGCTGTGTATCACCTTATAACACATGTATGTTTTTTAATATGTTTTGACTCTAGATCCTTTGAAAATAGGCACGTGCCGAAGGGAGTTTCTGTGCAATAAAAACTAAATGAAACCACCACCTATTTGGTCAGCTTATTAGCAATGTCTTAAACTGTTCTAAATTCTTAAATACCCATAACGAGGTGTATCATTGCACTTTCTCTCTTTTATCAATACAACTTTCTTGATTTTCGCTTCTATTCCACATTTTCCTAAATGCTACTAGTGAGCTGGAGTGTTGCTCATTTGTCTTTGTAATCAGTACAGCCCTCTGAAACTCCCTCTGAAATTTATGTGCCTCATTAAAAAGGAATCACCTGTGCTAAAGTCATCTGAGCACAATAAAGGTGCTAAATTGAACCCAGGCTTATTCATATTTTTTACATAAATGTGATAGTAATAATAGTTTTTTAGCACGAGAAACAGCAGGTTCCTGGCCATGGACAGATTTAAATCGAAACCCACCCACCCCCTCCCCAACATGTGTTTCCCAGACAAGGCCTACATATTTAAACTGTCTTTTCCAATTTTTCTAGTTCATATCCTAGTTAACAAGCATTTGTCAATGTCGAATGTTTGCTTGCTGGCATTGGCATTGGTAGTGTAGGAGTTACAGAGCTGCATAATAGGAATGGCACTGAAGTATTGAACTGAAGCCAACCCCACCACCAGCCTGCAGATACTGACAGGCATTGGGTGTGCCTTTGGGTCGTCAGGCATAACGGCCACGCCATTTCACCACACCCTACCCTGCAGACACAGACAAGTGTCACGGTGTGCCTTGGGGTCTTTGGCCCTTATGTTCACCCCATTCCATCAGGAAATATGCTGAGATGGGTGCAGTATAGGAGAATGGGGTGAACTTTGGGGCCGAAGAGTCCAAGGCACACCTCGATGCCTCTCACTGGCTGCAGGGTGTGGGTGGAATGGTATGAGCATTACAGGCAACAATCCCAAGTCACACCCCTGATGCCTTTCAGTCTCTACAGGGTGGGGTGCTATGGTCGGAAACCCTAATGCCTCAGGTGTTCATTGGTATTTTCACTCCAAATCTTCAACATGGTTTTTGTGACCCCCACCTTATGAACAGTGGCAATATCAGTTCGTTAGCCGAAAGCTGATTTTGCACAGCAACTACACCATTTGGCACCACAGGTGCAAAAACACATTTCAAACAGGATGTGAAAAATGACAGCTGTACTGTTCGTGGGGAGGTGTAAAAAATGGCAATGTTGAAAATCTGCAGTGAAAATATTAAAAAAACTGGTGAAGTCACTTGCGTGCGTAGAAACTGCGCAACGCACACCCGTAATGTAATTAGTTTGGGGATTTTTATAGCAGATTGTCAACACAGGGATTTTGGGACCTCCACTCATGAACAGTGTCACTGTGATTTTCTTACTCTGTCCCGAACAGTGATTTCCCACAGCAACCAAGCATTTCTGCACTGGAAGTGCAAAAACACATTTCAGCCATTTTGTGAAAAATGACAGCTGTACTGTTCATAAGGAAGTGTGGAAAAATGCCAGTGGTGAAAATCTGTACTGAAAATATTACAAATTCATGAACTTACGAGGGTGCGTGGAAACTGCGCAATGCTCGCTTGTAACACAGTCATTTTATGGACTTTTGTCACCAAATTTTTAATATAGCCATTTTAAGACCTCTGCTCATGAATAGTGTCACAGTGATTTTCTTAATCTGTCCCAAACATTGATTTCGCACACCAACTGCGCCATTGTGCACTACATGCGCGGAAACACATTTTGGGTGAGATGTGAAAAATGACAGCTATACTGCTCATAAGGAGGTGTAGTAAAATGGCAATGTTGAAAATCTGGAGTGAAAATATGAAAAATTTGCGAACTTACGAGCATGCGTAGGAACTGCGCAATGCACGCTCGTAGAACAGTCAGTTTTGGGAATTTTTTCACCAAATTTTCAACATAGGGTTTTTGGAGGCCTACCTCATGAACTGTGACACTGTTGTTTTATAAATTGGTCCCAAAAGGTGGTTCTGTGCAGTGACCGTGAAATCACCTTTTGGGACCGAATAACAAAATGACAGTGCCAGAATTCATGAGGTGGGGTTCCAAGAACCCCATGTTGAACATTTGGTGCAAAAATTCCCAAAAATGCCTGAGATAAGCATCAAAGTTGAAAAATCCCTATTTATTCCATTATACAGCTTACCGGCATTTCCTCAGTTCGCGGTCGGCTTTGAAGAGTGCAGATGTGTTTCCGGTCCACCGAAGATCTTCGCATTGGCCTCCAGAGGTAAGTATGGATGAGGTGGGGGTGTGGGGAGGCAGGGTGCCCAGAGGGTTGGAGCAGGTGGAGGGTCAAGACAGTCAGCAAGGGACCATTTTTTCTTACAGGGCATGTTTTTTTTAAAGACAATGCAGGACTTTTGCCACACTGGGGTGGGCTCCCAGTGTGGCAGCTGGAAGGCTGTTTGGGAGGCAGTGGAGCCAATGGGGGATTGGGCACCCCCGTCAGCCATATGTACTGCTGCCATGCTGGGGTGGGCTCCCAGCGTGGCACCTGGAAGTCTGTTTGGGGGGGGATACAGTGGAGCTGATGGAGATTGGGCACCCCCGTCAGCCATACGTACTGTTGCCATGCTGGGGTGGGCTCCAGGCGTGGCACCTTGAACTCGATTGGGGAGGAGTGCAGTGGAGCTGACAGGGGATTGGGCACCCTCATCGGCCATACAGTGTGTGTGGGGGGGCGCATGAGCATGTTGGTGTGGGCTCCCAGCATTCTACTTCTTATGGGGGTGGAGCTGTCTATGACAGCTGATTCAGTGCAGTGCCGATGTGTAGGCACTTTGCATACTGCTGAAGTGGCAGTATGCAAATTGCCTACACATCACCACCGATGATTGCAGTGGTTTTTTGCCTTCGGCTGTACTCCACTGCATCTGAAGGGCTGTCATAGACAGCTCCGATATTCATTGGTTGGGTGCGGCTACGCCTGCAAAAGGCAGCAGGGCATTGGAAGTGGGCGAGGCACACCTACGAATTCTCGTATGGTGGCACTATGTTTCTTGCACGTGTGCAAGCAAACATAAAAAGGGGTAGTAAGTATCATGTTTCAGCTAAACAAAGGGTAAGTATGGCACCACTTACAAGGTCACCTCATTCGCCATATCCTAAACTGTTCTAAATTCCTAGAAACTCACAATGAGTTGCAGTATTGTGCTTTCTCTGTTATCAAAACAGCCTTGTTGAGTTTTTCTTTCTACCCCAGGCTTTCTTAAATGCTTTTAGTGAGCTGAAGTATTGCTGTTTTTTTCAATGTTATCAATTTATAAAGGCCTCTGAGCCTCTGTTTGAAATTTATATACCTGACCAAAAATGAATGACCTGTGCCACCAATCAATAACAAGTTACCAGGACAGAATGAATATCCCTTTTAAATCATTTAAATACATTGAAGGTAGGGTCCACCCCAGTGGTGCAGAGGGCCGAGGTGCTCAGGCATCTTACCCCTCCCACGCCAGTGGCCCAAGTTCAGGAATGAGCTTGTGCCACCGGGGCTCAGCCGGGGGGAGGTGGGGGCAAGAGGGATTGAGCGGCAGTCAGACAGTTCTCCTCTCTTGGACTGGGGAGGTGAGTTTTACCAGTTCTTGGCTGCCACTGGCTGGCGGTCCGGTGGCAGTATCACGATCAAGGAGGGCCGGCACTATGGTGAGTGGGTAGAGCAGGGTCACGGATTCCAGCACGTAAGTGCACCTCCATGCTCATGCGTGACCGTGTCTCGCTGTGGCTCCGGGGCATTAGAAGGGACCAAACACCAATGAAAAATGATGTCCTCCTGTTGCCATACATGATGGCCATCAGCACATCTGGGTCCCACTCCTTGTGGATCCTCGCTGGCCTGACAATGGTGGGGAGGGGTGGCAGGTTGCCATATACTGGCTTGATGAAAAACACAAAGTGGCAACAATGGTTCAAAAAGCTACATGAAAAAAATATATTAAAGGCAGCAAGTTCAATCCAGGCTTAAATATGATAATACTACTAATAATAATACTTTTAAGGGAGTCAGCTGGTTTGTGGTCACATACAAACTCATATTAAAACCCAATGCCCCCTCACATGTGCTGGCAGGAAAAGGACTACATATTTAAACTGTCTTTTGCTATTATTATAGTTCTTATCTTATTTTAAAAAGAGTAAGCCACAAGTTTCAGTTAAAAATGAGTAATTGTGGCACCAAAGTCAGCCCTTTCATCATGTCCTAAACTCTTCTAAATTCTCAAATACACATAATGGTTTGTCGTACTGTGTTTTCCCTCTGTAATTAATACAGCCCTTGTGAGTTTTTCTTTCTATCCGATATTTTCTTAAATGCTCCTACTGAGCTGAAGTATTGTGGTGTCCTCTGTTTTATCAATACAGCCCTCTGGGCCTCTTTCTGGAATTTATATACCTCGATAAAAAGGAATCACATTTAGTGCTTTTTCTCTCATTCCCCAGCTGCCTTTGCCTTTATTAGGACACGCTCCGGCTCATCATCTCAATCAGTCTGGTGTCTTTGTTGTTCCAATTCAGGTCTTGGGCTAATCATTGCTGTCGGTGACCACAGCTTCATGACTTTGGCCATCCTTCTTTGTCATCATGCCCCCACCCCCAGTTCTGTCTGTCACTTTTATTTCAGGATTCCATGAGTTGTTATCTCAGCTGCTCCTCATAGAGGAGTCCTCTTATATGTCACAGTTCCTGCAATTGTGCCAAGGTACACCTTTGATATACACCAGAGACATAGTGCCTACACATTCTTCCATTCTTCGTAGAAAAATGAAAAGAGGTTAAGAAACAAAACAGCAGTGTATAAAGTGTTCCCTTTTACGTATATGTAACTCTGTGATTGGACTGGTGTTTTTCTGGGCTCTTTATTCCTTTGTGTGATAGGTAGATCCTGTGAGTGGAGAAACACACACACACACACACACACACACATCACACACTTTAGAAAAAGGTAAAAACATTTCCATCCACCCTCACAGCACCTTATCTGTCCCCTATGGCCCAAGTAATTAAATGTACTAGAACTCAGAGATAAGGGATTTGCTGTGAGTAAGTACCGCAAGGTACCAGATCCTGGGAGATAGTGGACAGAGTGAGAGGGGAAAGTGTAGAATGAAACATTGCTTGAGAATTTCAGGATTTTTATAATACACTCTGACTCCACTCTTCTGTACCTCTGAGGTGCTATCTACATTTTGGAATTCTTTTGTAACCCTTGGGATCCCTCTGGGCTTTCTGAATAGGTGTTTTGGGCTGCTGCTGCACCTAAAGGGTTCATCCCTGGGAGCTCACCTTTCTCCCCTATCAGAGACACCAGTGTCAAGGTGGGTGGTGTATGTGGGGTGGGGCTGTGTGGAATTTTCAGGTTCTGCTCCTGCCAGAATTCAGCAGAATACTAGAAATTCTACTTAATTCCATGAAATTCCATCAGAAGCTGAATTCTGAAATTCCAAAAGTGAACTGTTTTTTTCCTAAACTGCAGATTAGTAGTCTGTGAGTTACATAAGCCACAGAACAGTATTCAGTGGTTCATGTGAACTGTATATTGCATTTCAGCAAACCACGGAATATTCCACAGATTATATAATCCATAAAATATTATTCTGCAGTTTTTATAGAAATGATTTTTTTTAGAATTCTACCGAATTCAAAAAAATTCTAAAAAGCATTTCTGAAGCCAAACTGCCATTCCGCACGAAGTGCTCCACTAGAATTCCACATTCCGCATAGCAGTGGTCTGCAGCAGCGCATGTGCAGAGCTGCAGTGCTTCCAGTGTGCTTTGGGCTGGAGTTCTGAAGAGAGCCACAGAGGGAGGAGGGCTGCCTACCTCTTTCTCAGCCTGAACCCCTATTCTTTAGCAGAGAGAAAGACTTGTGGACCACCAGAGAAGTGGTGGTGACTGTTTACACACAGATGTAAATGAGGGACAAGAGACTTTCTTTTCATGTAAGCTTGTGGGTACTGAACTATGTTCAATGAGAGACTGTTAGAACCATAGTATAGGTCCAAGAAAAAAAAATGCAGAATTAACTCAATGGACTGCTACTAGTGGGAACTATTCTTGCAAAATGGTTAGACTCAGGGGGCTCGATTTTCAAAGGGTGATGCTGGGCTTGTGTCAAGCCCAGCACCAAATCTGTGTTATAGTGCAGCTGTGCCCAACTCCTTTGATGCAACTGTACCCAATTTTAGTAGATTGGGTGCAGCTGTGAAATTTTACAGAATTTACCACAGCTTGCGCCAAATATTTGGTGCAAGCCCAGTAAAAAGAATCCCCAAAATAGCCCAAGTAAGGCCAGGGAAAAGCTGGTCTAAGTTGCAGCATTTGGTGCTCTGGATTGAAAATCTCGATCGCTGGCTGGCAGAATGCCACAAGCCCCATGCACCAAATCATGGGCACACCAGGGACTTATGGCATTCTCAGGCTTTGAAAATCAAACTCAAGAAATCTCTGATATTGTTCTACAGGTGAGTTTGGTGGAGGGGAACTAAGTAGCCTCTCTGTGCTCATCCCCAGGGCAGATTGAGGACCTAGGATCTGTGACGTGTGGCTTGGTGAATGGATGGCTACTTCCAGAGAACCCATTAATTGAGTATAGGGTTCCAGGCATGGTCACACCATTATGCAGGTCACTGCCTGTGCCAGAGTAATATCCTCATTGTCTGTGCTAGAGACAACCTTTTAAAATGTAATCTGCTCTGATATACTTCAAAAGTACTCCTGCTTAGGTCTTGCCAAGTTCTTAGTCAGAGCTCTGCACCTACCTAGGGGAATGTGGGGGTAGAGGGGTAAGTTTTATATGCCTAAGTAAAAGTGCTCCTTGGACCTTTTATTTTGTGGGGGCTGGCAACATAAAAGGTGATTGTAAGGGACCTGTCTCCACTGCAGTTTCCCAGCGGAAACTAGACCCCCCATAAGCCCAGTGAGTACATCCATGGTAAAGGTTATGTGAAATGAAGACAAACTGTATTGTCTGCATCAATAATACCCCTAAAGTTTCTGGTTGGACTGGCATTAATCTACAGTGGTAACATAAATAAAGGCACAGCTACAGTACTTGATTCTGTGTGTTGTGTGGACATTATAACATGTCTCTGTGTGAGTTCATGGATCTCTCTTGGTGGTTCCACACTATTATAGTCCACGCATCTTTGAGATCTGGTCTATGCAAAATATAAATGTCTGTGGCCTGAGAGTTAATGTTACCCACAAAAGCCCTTAGACTGGGGAGGGAAGCTCACACTTTCTCTTTTCCTCAGGTGACTGCTCCTTAGCAAAATGCTGTTTTGAGTGACCTAATTGCACAGCTAGAAACACTATATATCAAGATATACAGTAGCTAAAGGGAATTTCACAGTGATATATCTAGATATTTCACAAGTTTTCATTAGCTTCCACTGTAAACTTAGCAATTTCTAAATAACTTGATTTACAACATTGCTGCAAAAATTTACTGTAATTATATGAAAAACAGTGGTGTGATACCACAGACTGAAGAGTATGCCATGATATCTGTTACTCCTAAAGAAGGGAAAGATCATTGATTTTTTACTTATTTTCACCTGGGTCAGGATATTCAAAGATCTTTAGTGATCACAAACTGGGTTAGTGACTTGCTGACACTACTTTGTACCCTCCAAGCAGGGAAGGAGCCCACAATGCCATACTGGATGGCATAGTTACGGAGTCATTAACCCATCTGCAACCTACCCCAAAATATGCTGGTGCATCTATGCAGAGCAGGTGATATCACCTTGGATGTATGCATACTGGCATATTGGTAGGTTTAGAGAGGCGGTAAGTAGCTGTTAGTGCTACGCTAATTTTTGCCTCACCAAACTTGATCTTACTGACTGCACCTCCAAACCAAGGTCCCCTCAAACACCCCCACTAGTACTTCATCAATGATCCCTGGTGTCAATTGGCTCCACTTTCCCTGAACCACCTTCAGTAGTTCTATATTTTTCTGTGGTGTTTAGTGGTCCCCCCTGCCCCCAAACAACTCTACCGCTATGTTACCATAATTCCTAGTGTACAGTGGTCCCCAACCTCTGAACACCCCACTGATTAATTAATCCATTTTTCCTAGTGTCCAGTGGTGCCTTCTGCTGTGAACATCCCACCGATGTATAAATCTATTGTCCCTGGTGTCCAATGGTTCCCCCCACCACTGAACACTCTGCCAATGTATAACTCCATTTTCCCTTTTTTCCAGTGGTGTCCCCACCCCAAAACATCCCCACCAGTAGTTCTGTATTTATCCCTGATGTCAGTGGTCTCCATCTGCCCCAGCTTTAAATCTCCCCACTCGACCTGTCCTGACCCCAGTGCGACACCCACAAACCTTGCATAAGTCAAAGCCCCCAACCCACCTACCCTGTCCCCAGTGGCCCTCAGTGAGCAACACAAACCCTGTGATCACCTCCATGGCTGGCTGCCAGCTGACATTTCAAAACTGTGTCACTACTGTAATTAGATGCTTACAGTGGGGGCACAATCACAAACTTTGAGTCAATGGCCAGCCATGGAGGTAAACAGAGGGCTTGTGCCGATTGCTGAGGGTGGGCACTGTGGAAAGAGTGGGTGGTCAGGGGGGTCTGACATATGGGGGAGGGCATGCCATGGACAGGGCAAGCGGGGTAAGTGGGGGGATTCAAATCCAGGGGAGCTACTAACATCATAGATAAATATAGAACTATCAGCAGGTGTGTTCAGGGGTGGAGGGTGTCACAAATGCACTCTGCAGGTCAGGCCCTCTGCTCCCATAGTGCCAACCTCAGAGTGCAATAGTGTGAACAGGTAAAAGACAGGGTAACCCTTCTGTCTGCTTTTGGGTCCAAATCACCTTTAGCCTCAAGTTCTGGGGGGATTCAAACTGTGAACCTTATGCTAGCGTACCCAAATGTACAGGCTTACATAATATTCTCTTCATGGGGATGCAATATATCTTTTACCTAAGGGCACCTAACCAGCTATCCAAAAATGAACCCTTATAACTCTATAAGAGACCTAAGGTATATACTTACCTTTTTTTGAACTTAGTAACACCATCAAGCCTTTTAAGCAGTTGTCAGACTTAAAATACAGGCACTTCACATGCAAAAAGAACTGGGAAGACAGGCAATATTTCAAGAAAATGTGATTTTACTAAAAATATGAAAATAAGTAAGATAAAATATAGAACAAATATCAAGAACTTACAATCTCAGAAAATGGGAAAAGTTACAGAACAAAACTCCTACCGCAATACATTTAGAACTTCTCTATCTAATGTATTACCTCTGTAAGTGTGTTTAAAGTTAGATGTCAGTGAACTGTGTTTCTTCAGAGCCCAACATGATATATCACATTTCAGATACACTGATACATTGTCAACTCTATTTCCACACCCACTTGATGAGTCATCTAGCTCCTCCTTTTAGAATATAAAATTACAAACATAATTTCCTACCAGGAGGTATGTTAAATGATGTGACAGAAGAAGAAAAAAAGACCTTTCCTAAATATGACCTCCTTTAATTAAATATTTATCTTTGATGTTACAATCCCAGCATTTGTCATTTAGGTGTTAAACTTGATAGGAACAGAAAAATTACCCTTCCTTTCCTGACATCATAAACTTTAGATTTTATTTCAACTCCAAAAGCCTGAGCATGTCATAAAAAGGTAATAAAATGCTGTTTCTTTAAGGAAGTCTTAATTACAGGAATCTCCTGGTCAGTGTAATACATCCTGTGATTTTTCAGCTGCTGACCTTGTAATTTAAAGGCCAAATCTCTCCCACTGAAATGGCCATACATAGACCATGTATTTATAATACCAATATCATGCAATAATCATAACCAGCTGGCCAAGCGTCACAATCCTTCAGACCTAGACTGAATTTGGGGGCTCTATCCCCTGCATGGGATGAGCTCCCTAAGTCAGTTCACTCCTCATACAGAAGCGACAAGCCATCTGCGTTCTGATTGGTTGTTCCAGCCCTATGTAGGATCATCATGTCATACCCTTGCAAGGCAAGACTCCATCTTAATAGTCTACCATTCGTTTTTCCCATTTGTGTCAGCCAAACCAGGGGGTTGTGCCACCAGTATAAGTATGGCTTTAGCTTCTTTAGGGCCCACACTATGGCAAGACACTCTTTTTCCACAGTAGAGTATGTCTACTCCCTTGGAAGTAACTTTTTACTCAGGTGCACTATCGGGTAATCCTTCCCTTGGTTGGATGTCTGACTCAGTACTGCCCCCAATACCCACACCAGAGGTGTCAGTTTGGACTATAAAGGGTCTGCTATAGTCAGGACTTGTCAACACAGGAGCACTGCACAGTGCCTCCTTCAGTCTGGTAAAGGCTTTTTCACAGGCTGGTTCCTAGGTAATTTTCTTAGGTATCTTTTTCTTTATCAGGTCAGATAGGGGAGCAGCCAGGGCACTGTAACTGGGTACAAATTTCCTATAGTACCTTGCTGTCCCTAGAAAACTCCTGACCTGCTTCTGCATTTCAGGTCTGGGCCATGCCTTGATTGCCTCTATTATCACTTGGTTAGGACAGAGCTGTCCCCGGCCTACAACATGCCCAAGGTATGCCACTTGAGCCATGGCCACTTGGCACTTCTCAGCTTTGACAAAGAGCCCGGCCCTCTGTATCCTGCTCAGCACTTCCCTAAGGTGGGACAGGTGTTCCTCCCAGCTGGCACTAAAGATATAAATGTCATCCAGGTACGCCACGGCATACTCCTCAGCACCATTTAACACCTGGTTCACCAACCTTTGGAAAGTGGCCAGGGCATTCTTCATTCTAAAAGGCATTACTTTAAATTCAAATAAGCCTATTGGAGTGATGAAGGCTGACCTCTCCCTAGCTCTGTCAGTTAACTCTACCTGCCAATACCCCTTTGTCAGGTCAATAGTCGTAAGGTAGGTCGCCCCTCCCAACTTGTCTAGGAGTTCATCCATCCAGGGCATCGGGTGCACGTCTGA
The DNA here is from genome assembly GCA_016271365.2 of Neoceratodus forsteri. Lineage (NCBI taxonomy): Eukaryota > Metazoa > Chordata > Ceratodontiformes > Ceratodontidae > Neoceratodus > Neoceratodus forsteri. Next base: position 1,843,942,519 of record CM057449.1, read on the forward strand.
CTTCATGACTGCATTCAGTCCATGTTAGTCCACACAGAAATGAGTAGAGCCATTTGGCTTGGGCACAAGGACTATGGGTGAGGCCCAGGGGCTGTGGGATCTCTGGATTACCCCTAAATCCAGCATGTCCACCACCTCCCTCCTAATGTCCTTTTGAACAGCATCTGACACCCGATATGCTGTCTGCTGTGTGGATGTCTGTGTCCCTGTCTCCACATCATGCGTCACTAAGGGGGTTAGTCCAGGCTTGACGCTAAACAGGGGGGAAAAGTCTACTAAAATCTCCCTTACTTCCTGGATCTTGTCCGGGGCCAGCTGGGGTGACAATTTAACTGCCTCCACAGAGGACTCCTGCTTGCTTTCTTCCAGTAAGTCCAGAAGCGGGTCTCCTTTGTCCGTCCCCTCCCAAAGACTACACACTGCAAACACCATGTCACCCCTATTAGCACATGGTTTCATCATGTTGACATGGTACATTCTGTATGTCTTCCGTCAGGTAACTCTATAATACTGTTCACATCATTCACCTTTCTAACCACTTTGTACGGTCCTGCCTACTCAGCCTGCTGCTTGACTTGCTGGACCAGGATAAAGACCATGACTTCCTGACCCACCATGTACGAGTGAGCTCTGACTCTGCAGCCATACCACACTTTTCATTTTTGTTAGGCAGCTGCCAGGTTGCTCTGGGCTGTCCCCATAAGCTCCTTTAGCCTTTCCTTAAACCTAAGGACATAATCCACTATGGGAATTCCCTGGGTGGCATACTTGCCTTCCCAGTCCTCCCGGATCAAGTCTAAGGGTCCAAATACCAGATGTCTGTAAAAGAGCTTGAAGAGGGAAAACCCTGTTGACTCTAAGGGCACTTTCCTGTATGCAAACAACAGGTGGGAAAGGTATTTCTCCCTGTCCCTCCCATGCTGTTCAGCAAATGCTTGGAGCATTGACTTCAGGGTACTGTTAAGTCTTTCCACAAGCCCATTGGCTTGCAGGTGATAAGGTGTCGTCGTGCATCTCTGCACCACCACACTTCTTCCACAAACATTTCATCAGGTCTGACATGAAGGAATCCCATCAATTGGTGATAATCTTCCTGCGGAAACCCAACATGAGAGAAAATCCCTAATAAGGCATCTGCCACTTTGCCTGTCCTCAGTGAGGATAGGCTGACTGCCTCTGGATACCAGGTGGCATAATCTACCACAGTAAGGATGAACCTCTTACTGGAGGAGCTGGGGTATTTAAAGACCCCACAATATCCATTCCCTCCCTCTGGAATGGCTCCTCCACTATGGGCAATGGAATTAGGGGGCTTGGGTTTTCTTACCCGCCTTCCCTATTTCTTGGCACCGGTGAAAGATCTGCAATACTCCTTCACCTGTTAGGTGAAGTTGGGCCAATAGAAATTCTGGGCCAACCACTGCGTAGTGCGCGTGATTCCCAGATGACCAGACAAAGGAATATCATGTGCAATCTTAAGCAACTGCTCATGGTATCCCTGGGGAACGACAAGCTGTCTGCCTACCACCCCTCCCTCTGTCTTAGCATCCTGCATGTACAGCAGTCCATGTCCCAATAAACTTTATGTTTATCATCACCTCCCTGTGCTCCATCAGAGTCTGCTCAAGTCCTCAGCTTCTCTAGATTAGGGTCACTTTTCTGAGCAGCTGCAAACTCCTAAAACTTTCCCACGGCAGGGGACAGGTCCCCTTCAGTCTCTAAACTAGAGTCCCTAGCACTAGCATCAGGGCACTCAGGATCACTGCCATCCCTAACCCTCTTACAATGAGTCACCTCTTGTTCCTTGGAGTAACCCTTCATAGCTGTTTGGTTAACTGCTACCGGGGAAATTTCTATCCCCCTTTCATTAGTCTCCATAGCAGGAGACACAGGCTGGGAAACCAGCCTCCCAGTGATTTCCACAGTGGCTTCTATGGGGTCCAGGGAACTACAATTTTCTCTTGCTGCTTGGCTATGGGTAACTGCACACACCATCCCCTGTTTGAGATTGTTGCTGAAGATTACATCAACTGCTAAAGTTTCTGCTACTGCGACTTGTTGCACAGTTCCCCTGTCACACACCAGTCTAGGAGAACACTAGTGAGTGGCAATGTTTTCTCCTCCCCAGTGAACCCTTGTACAGTTACAAATTTATTAGGTATAAGCTGACCAGGATCTACCAGATCCCCTTTTACCAATGTCAGGGATACCCCTGTGTCTCTTAACGCTTGTGTCTGTACACCATTCACAGTGACTGGGTACATGTGTTCCCTCATGTTTACAGGCATGCCTCCAGGGACACACTAACAACCCACTTCTTTCCTAGCACCACCTTGCATATTGCTCATCCTTTTAGAACACTGTCTGGCAATATGCCCAGTTTCTTTGCAAACCCAACATTTGTTTCTTTTCTCAGAAAAATCTTTTCTTTGAAACCTGGGGCTAAGTGGTTTCAGTGGAGGCAATGAGGGTTTTAGCTGCCCTGAAGGTGTGCTTTTCCCTTTCTGCGCTGCCACCCCTGCCCCGTTTGCTCTCAGTGCAGGTCTGCTCTTGGCATAGCAGTCCGAGAGTTCAGCAGCCTCTTGCACTGTTTTGGGATCTCGGTCCTCCAGCCCTGCTGGGCATGCCCAAAAAATCTGCTCTAACAATATAGCATTTTCAATTTTATCTACAGAGTTTTCTTCAATTCCTTCCCACCAACATTTTAAAAACTGACGTTGTTTCATGGCTAGCTCCTCATAGCTCATGTCAGGGCTTCTCCTGAGCTTACAGAATTTAGCTCTGTATGCTTCTTCAGTTAAATCAAACTTTTTTTAAAGTGCAGCTTTAGGACTGCTGTAATCATTACTGTCCTCATTGTCCATTTGACCCAATGCATCCTGAGCTTTCCTGGTAAGTAGCAGGGATAGCTGGAAGCTCCAGGACCCTCTATGAATATTTGCCCAAATACAAACTTTTTCAAAGGAATTTAAAAAGGCATCCATATCCTCCCCCTCTTTAAATTCGGCTATCAACTTGGAATTTAATTTGTAATCCGGTTCTGTTGTTCCAGTTAAACCCAAGCCACTTATCTGCTCTGGTCCTGGTGGTTGGAGTTGTAGCTTCTCCAGTTCACATTGCCTCTGGTGTTCATGCTCTTCACAGTCAGTCTCTTGCTGTTCTCGCTCCCTTTTCTCCTCTGCGGGTCACTGGCACTCATGATCTTCATGGTCAGCTTCTCGCTGTTCTTGCTCCCTCTTCTCCACTCTTTCCATCTCCAGCTTCCTTTGTTCAAGCTCTCTTTGTTGCTGGGCTTTGAACCTTTTCTGTTCAAACTCCAGCTCCATCCTCTGCAACTCCATCTGTAGCCTGATTGCTTCTGGTTCCAGAATGCTGGTGACCTTCCCCTGCTGCTGTGGCCTTGGCTCGCACTGGCCCCACTGTCCTTCTCACTGGATCTGAACACTGCACTGGCCGCTGGCCCCTCCATGCCCAAGGTTTGGTCCTTTCCAGTCACAAACTGTGACTCAACGCTCTGGTCATTGGCAGCCATCAGAGCATCTATGAGGGTCTGCTTGCTGGCTTTCACCTCATACTGGACTCCTCTGTCCTGGCACAACAGCCTCAAGTAGTCTGCAGTGTACCCGCTGTAGTTGGAAGCCATTTTCTTCCCTCACTACAGCTACTCTAACTTGCACTTTAAAAAAAAATAAAACAGGTAGGAACTTCTACTGTAAGCAAAATGATATAATGTAGTTCTGTTTACTTTTTAAAATTAAATCACTGCCTTATTTTGCAAGTGAACTGTACAATATTAAGCTGACACACTGAACTGTTAAAGCTTGTGTTAGCAAATCTTTATCCCACCGCTGCCAACCAAATCTGTCACAAATGCACTCTGCAGGTCAGGCCCTCTGCTTCCACAGTGCCAACCTCAGAGCACAATAGTGTGAAAAGGTAACAGACACAGTAACCCTCCTGTCTGCTTTTGGGTCTCAATCACCTTTAGCCTCAAGTTCTGGGGGGAACTGTGAACCTTATGCTAGCATACCAAAATGTACAGGCTTAGATAATATTCTATTTGGGGGGGGTGCAATATATTCTTCATCTAAGGGCACCTAACCAGGTATCCAAAAATGAACCCTTAAAACTCTATAAGAGACCTTAGATATATTCTGACCTTTTTCAAACTTAGTAACACCATCAAGCCTTTTAAACAGTTGTCAGACATAAAATACAGGCACTTCACATGCAAAAAGAACTTTGAAGACACAGGCAGTATTTCAAGAAAATGTGATTTTACTAAAAATATGAAAATAAGTAAGATAAAATACAGAACAAATATCAAGAGCTTACAATCTCAAAAGAAAATGGGAAAAGTTACAGAACAAAACTCCCACCACAATACATTTAGATCTTTTCTCTCTAAAGTATTACCTCTGTAAGTGCGTTTAAAGTTAGATGTCAGAGGACTTTGTTTCTTCAGAGCCCAAGATGATATATCACATTTCAGATACAGTGATACATTTTCAACTCTATTTCCACATCCACTTGATGAGTCATCTAGCTCCTCCTTTTAGAAAATAAAATTACAAACATGATTTTCTACCAGGAGGAATCTTTAATTAATGAAACATCAGAAGAAAAAAAACAAAAAAAAACCCACCACATTTCCTAAATATGACCTCCTTTAATTAAATATTTCTCTTTGATCTTAGCTATCCCAGCATTTGTCATTTAGGTGTTAAACTTGATAGGAACAGCCAAATTACCCTTTCTTCCCTGATGTCATAAACTTTAGATTTTGTTTCAACCTCAAAAGCCTGAGCATGTCATAAAAAGTTAATAAAATGCCATTTATTTATGGAAGTCTTAATTACAGGAATCTCCTGGCCAGTGTAATACATCCTGTGATTTTTCAGCTGCTGACCTTGTAATTTAAAGGGCAAATCTCTCCCACTGAAATGGACACGCACAGACTATGTATTTATAATACCAGTATCATACAATGATCATAACCAGCTGGCCAAGTGTCACAGAGGGCACCACTGGACACCATGGAAACTGGATTTACACATTGGTGGGGTGTTCAGTGTCAGGGGCACCACTGGACAGCAGAGATAGTGAAGTTATATATTGGTGGGGGGGCTCAAAGGCAGGGAAAGGCACTAGAGCATCAGCAGGCAGCTCTGATAGATGCTGGGGGGTTGCAAGACCTGATTGCTCCTGGTCAGAAGTGAGGTCCTAATGAGATGCAAATGACCCCATTGCACCTTGCTAGTGCTATGGGATCATGTGCATCTTAAGGTAGGAATGTGGCAGATTGCTTAAGAAGAGAAATTGCCAATAGGGGGCCCCAGCAACATGATTTGGATCGCAATCTCCATAGCATCCTATTGGACACATACCTCCTGGGGCCAGTAGGGATCTAGGGATTGTGATCACAATCTGGATATTGTCTTGCTGGTATATTGGAACATACCTTTAGAGCTTGCAAAGCACCAAGCATGTTCCAATATATCTCTGGTTTGCTCCAAACACAAATTTTCTCCTGCTGCAAACATTTAGTGGCCCTTAACCAGGACCTATGAATATCCTAACCCAGGTCTCTGTATCTAATACTATCTACTAACTGCATATTGCAATTTCAGCCAATAGACTAAATCTCCTGTCATTGATAAAGCTTGATCAGACTAGTTCTGTTACGTAAAAAAATACACAGGAACAAAAATTCAGGAAATGAAGTTCCTTTACGAAGAAGAATTTTCCAGTAATTCAAATACAGCAGACAAAAGGCCAGCAAGCCGGTATGGAACTAAGAGAACAAACTTACCAGAACATTGTTGTAAAGTGCCAATATAGAGAATACAGGTTGGGCAACCATGCACAACCAGCCTATGCTGCCACCGAGATGTTCCAATTACAGCAGACCTTGAGAGTGAAGCTCAAGAAGTCCATTGCAATCTAAACCTCAAGGTGGCAGTACAGGCTGGTTGGGCATGGTTTTACCCAACCAGTACTTTTTATAGTGTGTAGAGATAACAAAATAAAGATTTTTAAAACTGCTTAAAGTGTTGTGTGCCATTCTCGTACATTCTGCCATTGTCATGTCCTATTTTCAGCCATTCTCCTGCTGTGAATGATAACTGACAGCAAATACAGAGAACTGGCTGTGTTTTTTCTTTAAAAAAAAAATTAAGTTAGCGTCCATAGGAAAGTTTAATTATTCAGACTTTAGAGGAAAAAGAGAGCACACTAGTAAATGTCCACATTATCGTGTTTGGTTTCCTGATATCTGTTGGGAGCACAGTAGTTTGTCTTTTTTCAACACTTCTTTCATTAGAGATTGTTGAGTGGACATTGTTTTCACCTGTGTAGAACACTGTTGTACCACAGAAGGGTACAACCACATTCCATGACCTTTGCACTGTGGTACAACAGCATTCTGCTTAGGATGAAAATCCATGCAGAACAAGCTTTCTCTATAAATTATAAATTTATAGGGTATGTTGGAATGTTGTTCTGCATGGAAGTCTGTGCCTAAAATAGGTTTGTTCTGCTGCAGTGGTGACATTGAGTGTTGTCCTGCCGTAATGACATCACTACTGCAGCACAGCAACCTAGAATGCAGCCACACAGCTGCTTTCCTTTAGCCAATCAAGCCAGTTGTAAAAACTAACAAACTATGTGGCCTGCTCATTGAGACTGGCCAAAGGAAATGGCTACGTGTATTAGCTAACGTTTCAGCATCATAGATTATACCTTCTTTAGAGCTGATAGTTTCCAATGAGCTACCAGAGGTTGTATGTATCAGGCTTTGCTGTGGTGGTATTATGGTTAATATGCATTCTGCTTCTTACTGTCGAGTAGATGTATATTGCGGTTGTTACCTATTACAAGTAACAAACTAACATTTTGCAGTTATCTGCATAAAATTACAAATTAAATTAGAATTTTTCAACTCTGCTCCCTCCTCCCTGACATGATAAATTATTTTTACTATAGTAAGTGCATGAGCGCTTTCATTCATGAGATGGAGACCAGCCATGTTGGAGGGTGGCTTGAGCTGGTCACTTTCTCAAGTTCTCATATTGAGAACTGGGTACTGGTTGGGAGTAGGGTGCTGTGGCAGGGTGGGGGGGCATAAATTATATTTGTTTAACTGCAAAGAGGTGCTTTACATTCAGTAAGATGGCAGCTGGCCAACGAGGTGGGTAGGTTGAGATTGTCATCTGTTGGGGGATTTACTGTAAAAATTGTGGGGGCTTGGGGGAGGAGGGGGATGAGACTTTTGATAGAAGGGGTGGGTATACATATTACTTGATTTTGGGCTGGGGAGGAGGGTGAGGGACTGTCTTTTTCTTTATTTTGCAGGTGGCTGAATACTCTTTCTAGAATATGGGTGGTAACCATACCACCATAGTCTTTTTTTTACTTTTTACCCCACCTGTGTCATATCTTTGCTTGCATATATGTATGGTACATTTGCATGTGTAGGTATGCCTGCACATATTTCCATCCAGGGTGTATCTGGGGTGGGCATACTCAAATGGACATTCCAGCTACAGTACATGTGCACATCCATTTTCATTTTCTACAGATGTCTCTATCTCTGTCTCCTCCTTCCACATTTGCCGCCTTTCGGCCTTCTCACTAGGCCTTGTTAATTAGTTCCCACTTGAGGACTCCTCAGCTCATTCACTCCTACTCTGCCTTTTTATACTCATCATCACCATTTTGTTTCCAGATTCTTTTCTTACCTTGCCCATTATCACTTTTTCTCCTAGAGCCTTCCCTGTTTTATTCTTCACATGCATATCCTGTATTTCCCCTTACCTCTCCGCCTTTTTTTTTTAGAAAATTACTGAAGAAGACCTATAGTCAAAATATGTATTCTAACTCCATTTTCTATTCTCAGTGTGCATTTAAATATTACCAGTTTGTTTTGTTTTCAGTCCACATGCTGATGCTGCACCTTGTTTTTTTTGTTCTTACAGTTTCTATGGGCTGTTTGTGAGTGGACTGCAAGTAGAGCAGGGGCTGCCGTAAAGTTGATGGCAGAGATTGTGTTCACTTAGTTCATTTTTTTTAAAACAAAAAAGCAAATACAAATGATAGGACTGATTTGGAGAAAGTTTGAGGGTGTTCTGTTTCATTTATTTCCAGTTCTGTTTACTGTAAGAGGGAAGGATTTTCATATTTAATGATTTTAAAAGTACTGGCAAAATACTGACAGCCATGTCATGTGTGAGCAGCTGGGACATGGTGTGTGCAATGATTTGGCTTTTGAATGTCATGCAGTCTTGCCTGTGCTGGAACTTCATCCATGATGTTGTGATGGGATACTATCACAGGACAAGGTCTCAGCTGATCAATCTGGTTTCTGGATTTATTCTTGCCATTGTATAATTTTATTTTGCCAGTTACTTATAAAACAGAATCCAATGAAATCCTTGCATTATGAAGTCACAAAATCTTTACTGCCAATGCCTGCTTTGTATTTTAATGGGAAACTTCAAATCTGTTGTCAGATTTTAAACAGAGGATTAACACTCTCTACCATCAGAATATTATAGATTTAATGGAAATATGTGATTTTTCATAACCTTTGATCTTTTGTTATGATATAGCAGGTGACATTTTCTTTCAGTTAGAGTTTACTTGGGAAGAAGAAATGAGAAGTCAATTAACTGTTTTAAAAAAATTGTAAAATCATAGAGATGGAGCACAATAGTACAAACATAAAAGGCAAACTTTGTTGCTGAAAGAAGTATCTATTTCTTTTAAAAAAAGGCAGAAATATATCTCTGGTTTTTAACTGAAATATACTGGGCTCCCAAGTAGCTAGCTTTCTGACATCACTGCACAAAGAAAGATATTATTATAAAAGTAGAACGTAATTACTATCACATCAAAAGGCAGTGAATAAAACAGTCACTTGTCTGTTTATTAGAAGTGAACACATGGGGCTGGATATTCAACCCCCCGAAATCAGAACAGGTGCAGGGAAAAACTGCTGCAAGTGGGGCTTCACTTGCGGAGCCACGGTTTTCCCCACATGTGCTGCATTTTCAGAGTGGGAGCTGGTTTACGACTGACTTCCTGATTTATGTTAGCTTTTGGACCTTTTTTTTTGGTGTAGCTGCACCAAAATGTTATGCCCGTTGGGATAAGCCATAACATCCCCTGCAGCTGAGCCTGCTGAAAATATGAATCTCTGCATATGTAGAGCTCCCATCACACAGTGGTGGCTGCGGAGTGGGACTTAGTCCCTGAGAGGCTGAAAATTCAGCCCATGCTCTGTAATACTTAAAACCCGAGGATGTTCTATTTGTAACACAGACCTCAAATTCCTGGGTTCTGAAAGGACTCTAATCTTTACAGAATATGTTCTGGCCACCCAACTTCTCACCTTTGCACATTGCAAATCTACTGAGCTACCTCACATCTGCAGTGTTCCATTGCAAACCATGCTCTTTCACCTTGCCGCCCCTCTGCTTTGTCCAGTTTTGGAGAACCTTCTTCTTCATGTAACTTTCCAAGTGCGGAGTTTTCTTGGTCACCAGGTACAAGCTACATAGTTTCCTTGTTTCCTTCCACAGAAATGCTTATGTCCATGATTTTAAATTGTCTGGTTTGGATAATTGTTTTATTTTGACATAAGGACCATTTTAAGTGAATATCAAGTTTTCTTTAAAACACTGACAGAATCAGCAGGACTCAAATCTCACAACATTCCCCACATTTTTTGAAATGTAGGACATTAAATTCCATATTACTAGAGACAAGGGGATGGATTTTCAAAGCATGGCACAGGGCTTGTGCGAAGCCCTGGGCTATAACACTTAGATTCTAGCAGTGTGCTGAATCCCTTCTCTGCAGCTGCACCCAATTTTACAATCTCAAGTGCAGTTGTGACAGTTTCTGTGATTTATGGCAGCTTGCATCAAATATCTGGTGCAAGCTCCACGAAAATGGCCCCTGGGATCTCCACAATCTACACCACAAAAAGATGTTCTAACTTGCAGCAACTGCGACACGGGATAGAAAGTCCCATTAGATTGCCACAAGCCATACTGTCTGTGCACCATATTGTCAGTGCACCCAGGGCTTATAAAAATCTAAGCCATTTGAAAATCCAGCCATTACATTAAAACATGCTGTTTGCCTCTTAGGGCCCATATTCAAAAGTGGCTATGTGCACCATGCAGCTGAATGCTCTGTACGTCCAAATGTGCCAGCACAAAACAACGGGATATTCAGCAGATGCATCATCAAATGTGACTGTACATGTCTTACTGAATATCCAAAACAAATGCACTCGTGCAGCCAAAGATGTGCAGTGCGGCAGGCCACGTCTGAATATCGGGGAACCAAGCACAAAAGGCAGGGACTGATGCACAAACAGTGCCAGGACAACAATTCATGGGTGCATGTGAGAAGGGTGGTGGTACAACAAAGCAGCAGCCCAGGGGACAGGGGAGGAACAGTGGCACACCACAGTGGCCAAAAGGGCCCAATGCTGGGACAGTGAGTGGCCAGCAATGTGCACCATACAGACATGGCCAGTCATGTGGAAAGCAATGCACACTGGCCTGATCCGACACACACACACACACATGGCTATGGATAGGGTACCACAGCAATGTCTGTGATCAATGGACAGTGTCGATGGCTGATGCCGAGTGACACTGCTGCAGACACACCTGTGTGATGGATGGCCCAGAGTGTCACCAGTAGACAACTACAATGGCATGTAGCAGAAGCCCACACATGGGGCCCACACTGATACCAAGACATAGTTGCTGACAGTGTGGGACACAGGCACATGGGCACACAGGGACGCAAGCTGTGGCCAATGCCACCCCCACAGAATGGCACAGGAGGGCTTTGATGAACAAAGGAAACATGTAGATAAAAGGATTTTACACATTGCATATGCCCAGGCCACAGTTTATCACCTTTCAGGAACTTTAACATATTATGTGATCCTGGATCTCAACAGTACTATAGTACTTCTCTTAAACCCTCTGGCACCAAACCCTCCCAGTCTTTTTTTTTTTCATTTTTCTCTGTACTTCACCATAGTGCTTAGCTATCCACCTTAGCCCACTAAAATCCATACCCCACCACCCTCCTGTTGCTCGCCACCCCCCGACTGCCTAGCCCACACTACTTCTCGGCTCTCTCCTGCCTCACTAAAAAAATGCTTTGGCTTAGTCCCCACCACCTGTTCCTGCTCACCCTCACCCTCCTTTTCCTTTATGCAACTCCCCCTCCACCTACCCTACCCTCCACCTACTCTCACCTTTCTATACTACTACCGAAACATTGTACCATGGCTTTTACTCTGGAAGTCTTAAACAAACATCACCCAATTAATACCTGGGTGCAAGAGCCATATTTCCTAATTGGAAACTGCCACATCATTATAACTCACTAACGATCACCTCTACTGGGACTTCAGAAGACAATCCAAGCATCTTAAAAGTACAAGCAGAAACTCACTCCAACCTATTATGAACTACGAATGGCATCGCTGAAACTCCTGCTCCTCCTACTTTTAATATCTGGTGGGATACACCCAAACCCTGGTCCTGTTGCACTGAAGCCGACAAAACAGGAAAGTTGGTAGTGGTCTCACCATTATCACTCTAAATATCTGCAGCTCCTTCCCAAATTGGCATCTCTTCAAACTCTCGCTGGACAAAAAACCCTGATATACTAGCCATTGTGGAAACCTGGCTATCTCCCAGCACCCGGATCATGCGGTCTCGCTTGAAGGCTACAATCTTTTCCAGACTCGACCGGGCAAGCAAGAAGGTGGGGGCTGTGCTATCTACATAAAGGACAACCTCTCCTGTCAATGTGGCAGCTTCACCCCACAAATACGCAGATGCAACTCCTCCCTATCAAACTGCTTCTTGGTGCACAAAACAAAGTTCTTACAGTGGCCGCAGTCTATATCCCTCCAAAAGACCACCGTGCCAGTATTAAGTCTGTACTTGATTTTGTTAGTCTGCAGCCCTCTGAAAATGACTCCTACTCCTCGGGATTTCAACATAAACTGGCTCGCCTCTGACACTGGCTCTTACAAAGATGACATCCTAGCAACAACCCTGACTCAGATGGTAACCTTCCTACCGGAAAAATTACAAAACTGGTACAAGCACCCTTATTGACTGGGTTCTCACAAATCACCCTGACGGATAAAAACATTAAAGTACTCCTGACTCCTTCAGTGACCACTCCCCAGTGTCCTGTACCTGGTCTAATAAATTTCTCAAGCCACCCCCAAAGTTATAACAAGCAGAGTATTGCCTTATGGGAATCTTATCAAGTTGAAAACCCATCTCCTACAACAGGACTGGACGCCAATCCTTGAATCAACTGATATTAATACGCACTAGAATACTTCATTAAATCTTTCAACTCTGCATCGACTTATCGCCCCAATAAAACGTAAAATCAAAGTGCTATCAAATCCATGGATTACTGCCAAACTACTTGCCGAGCTCAAGGTTCGGGACCACCTCTGGGCAGTTGCCAGAGACACAGGCTCACCTCATGATACCCTAAAATACAAGCAAGCACGAAATAGATGTACCTCACAAATTAGGCAAATGAAGCGCCTATTTCAAAAATGCCCTTGAATCCACCTGGGGTGATGGAAGAGCTTTTGGGACAACATCCGAAATCATAATGAGTAAACAATCAAAATCGTCACCTACCATTATGAAAGTTGATGGATCCACCACTCTTGACCCAAAGTCTATTGCAGATGGCAACAAGACATTCACAGACCTTAGTGGGTCCTCCCCAGATTTCTTCTCGGACTTACCTGTGCCTAACCTAGTATCACAAAACACCCCTCGTGACAAACCACAGTTTTACTTCAAGAAAATCAAAGTGCCTGAAGCATACAAGTACATAAGAAAGGCCTGCTCCAAATCCAGAACAAGTAGTATCACGCTAGATCTAAAAATCCTGTCTCTCACCCTGGATGAAGTAATTCACCCCTTGCAAAATTCTTAATCTGTCACTTTTCCAAGTCAATTTCCCAACAAATGGAAATCTGCCATTGTTACGCCAGTGCACAAAGGGGACAAAACCTCAACGAAACTATCAACCAATATCAATACTCCCTCCCTCTCCAAAGCACTTGAGCGAATAGTGGCAGACCAACTCTCTGATTACCTGGACAAATACAATCTACTCTGTAATCAACACACGGCTTTTGGAAAGGACATAGTACAACAACAGCCTTACTTGATTTCTCTGAGAAGTCCACTCAGCCCTGGACAAAGGGTGCCAAACAGGTGCAATCTTTATCGATCTTACAAAGCTTTCGACACAGTCCATCATGGCCTACTTACCTCCCTACTTTCTAGCCTAGGCCTGGCGAAGGTCCTTGTGCTTAGGTAAAAGTTACCTGTCCAATCGGTCACAGGCTGTAAAATCTCTAATGAACTCTCGACTTCAAACCAGTTCTCTCGGTGTACCACAGGGATCAATTCTTGGACCACTCCTCTTTAGCCTGTTCCTTAACTCCCTCCCAGATATCTGCCAGGAGAAAATAATTTTATACGCTGATGATGCTGTAATTCTCTCTTCCCACAAGGATCCAAACTCCCTACGAAAAAGCCTGCAACTTGCTTTCTCTAGTGTTGAAAGGTGGTTCCTGGATAGTAAACTTGAGCTAAACCACAATAAAACAAAAGCCATGCTCTTCTCCAATCACCAAAACAAAAACAGGCATACTCCACTCACCATACAAACCTCTGCTGGAATTACACTGGACCAAGTAAATACTTTCAAATACCTTGGCATCACTTTTGACCAAGGGCTCACCTTTGCAACCCACATTGACACACTTTCTGCGAAAACAGTGAGCCAGCCTTGGAATACTATTCGTAACTGTCAATTTCTAAATCAAGCGGCATTGAGAATAGCTATACAGAGTTCCATAATCTCAATCATTGACTATGCCTTTTATTTGTGGCTCAGCTACCTCCACTGCTCTAAAGGTATCTCAATCACTCTAAATAAGGCCTCCGCTCCTCACAGGGGCTCAAAGACTGACTCACACATGTGATCTGTATTACGAATCAGGCTGGTTGAACCTATCAAATCATCTTATTTATCTCACCTGCACAATGGCAAAAAAATCTATCTTGGGACTAACTCCATTATGTATTCAAAACCTACTCCGACTGAATCCTGGCTCACGACCCTCCACCAGATCTGAACGCCAACCTTTCCTGGTTCCGAGATGCCGGACTGCACAGGGACAAAGATCTTTCGCATACAGGGCCCCGACATGGTTCAATGTGCTTAGTCCACCTACACTATCCTCAACCTCGCTTGAAGCTTTCAAATCCATGCTCTATGCCCACCTCACCACCACTAGCAACTGTGACTGCGCTAGATAAAGACTACTACTCCTCCTCATGTCCATCCTCACATCTGAGGCCTCTTCCTCCCTGACTAATGAACCCTCTGGTACCTCTACTACTTCCTGTCTCCCACCCAAACTCACTCCCCCCCTTTTTTCCTGTCCCCTCTCACTTACTCTCCCGCTCACCACCTTTCCCTCCTCTCTAGCCTCCTTTTGGTGCCTAATGTCACCCTCTCCTGGAAGTTTCCTTAACCTCGAAATTGTCTACTCGCTTGAACCTGTTATAGCTTGTTTTTCTATGAAACTTAAAAACGTTACTGCCATAAACTGTTAATAGCAAATTTATGATGTAACTTTCCTGTCTGGTTTTACCTGTAATGTGTATCGTGCTTTGTTAAATGTTCTTTGTGACGTGGAACCTTTGTAAAAGAGCCCTGGCTCAAAGGTATTAATTCCTAGACTAATAAACTAAACTAAACAGTGCCACCACAGGGAACCAGTGGGATGGAACACAAGGATGGACACGCCACAGGAACACAATGCAACCTGTGCAGGAGAACACAGGGACATACACAGTGTGCCCCCCCCCGGGGACAGCTAGCAGTGAGTGATATGAAGGCCTGCACCCACCTGTGCACCTGAGGACACATGGATGTGTGGCACATGTGCCATACACCTGGCAACTATCCTTATGGAAGAACACACTGAACACAGCCATGTGAAAAAGTAAATACAATTATTTAATGAACAGTAGAAAACAGGGGTAAACAGCAGGGAAAACAAACAGGATGGATACAAATAAGAACAATTATAAAAAGTAACAGGCAACCAGTAATATTAAAAACAGGGGTATGCAGGAAAGGGAGGACAAGGGAGGTAGTGGCATAACTACATACAATGGCTAGGGGTCTGGGTGGGAGTGTGGGGTGGGAAGCGAGAAGTGCCACCTAGTGGCACACAGGGGCACAGCGCCAAGCCTGCTTGTAGGGCGGTGCATCAACATGCAGTCGTATGGCTGTCATTGTCCTTCCAATGCCACTAATGGCCCACAGCATGACCCTCTGCTGGTCCAGCAGACACTGTAGTAGCAACTGCATCCTTGAGACACCCCTCTGGTGACTCATTCCAGCCTGCTGGCTCTGTATCTGGGTTCCCCTCCCCAGTGACTGGACACATCCTATGGAAGAAAACAGACAAACAAAACACAGCATCAGTGCCAATGGTCCACCATGTCTGGTGAGAAAGTCCTGCCCCCCCAACAATGTTGGTGATGTGCAGCTGTGCATACGTAACATGCCATGCATAGGCTTTGCCACAGTGCCACATTCAACAATGATCACCGTGGACATGTGTGCAATGGAGTGTACCACATGGGTTGCGGGCATGGCAGGAGACGATGGCAGTGCAGAACATGCTGACGCAATGGTGCAGGCAATGTTGATGAGTATCACATGGCCATGTGATGGATGCACAGTGGCCTCCACCATGGCACACCATCCAGATGCAGAGGTGTGTGTGTGATGGCCACAGCTGGCTGAACCCTGGCACAGGTGTACTGGAGGCACCACCACAGACATACAAGACTGCCCACAGTGGGCCTCAAATACAGGCAAGGATGTACGGCATGCAGCATGTACCCAGGTGTGGATATAGTGACACCCCCACTGCTCAGAACAATACCCAGAGACATGTGGGCCTGGGCACAGCCTTGCAGATGTCCATACAGGAGTGTACATTGGCACTAGTATGCCAGCTGAATAATGGTGGATGCCACACAGCCATGTGGGGGGACAGCCCCACACATGTTCACTGGCCATGCAGTGGACAGGGACAAGACACATCAGTAAAGTGGCAGGGCCATGACAATGGGAATGGGCATGTACCCAATCACAGTCCCTGATGTGCCATGGAGGCATGCCAAACCCACAGACCACCCCCAGTGGAACCGTGTGTAGCAACACAGGACAACACCTATGCTCAGACTGCATGAGGCAAAGGGGCCCATACATGGCACACAGGGTACTGCAACAGGCTGGCACACACTGTGTATGGAGGTGGGCAATGCAAAGGCCAAACACTGTGCCAGTGGGTATGGCCCCATAGCGCAACAAGGGGGTCCACCTGGACCGTTGGCAAAGGGGTCCACCTTGTAAAACAATAGTGGATGGCCCAGGATAACACACACAGAACACTATGTTATACCAATATAATAACTGGCTATGGCCAATATCAACTCGTTTTCTCGCTCCTTAAAAAATCGTATCAACTCGCAGGTTGATACAAAAAAGTCATATCAACCTGCGAGTTGATCGACTTTCCACATCCTCGGCGAGAATCATTGAAAAATCAGCTGACAGGCAGCGCGAGACAGTTCCGTAGGGGAAAAAAACACAGACAGTTCGTTAACTGTGAAAGCACAAGTTATTTTAGTTTTAAAAAGGTAGCTAACTAAAGAATAAAACATAAAATCAGGTAAAAGTTGTAAGTTTTCTCCTGCTAATCTTGTAGGTTTATTAATGTTTAGCAGTGTAATGAACTGTGACCTTTCCCTCATATTTAAAAAATTCCCATACTTCTGCAAGATGAAACCTAGAAACGAAGATAAAAAAAGGTACCGAATTTAAATGTTATACAATTCTGTTCAAGTGTCCCTTAGAAGGCTATGTCCTGAAGTAATAAACGCTGCATTTGAAGTTATGTGGGGGCAGTGTGTGTTTTGTTGTACTGATGCAATAGGTTTTTAGCACCATAGGTGGATAGTAATCATAGCCTGTTATTATATAAAATAAAACATATGAAGAAGTGGTTAACATGGGTTTTTACACCTACGATGTGTGATACTAAAAAAAAAACTCTCGAGCTACGCTCTCGGGTTTTTTTTATTATCACACATCTTGGGTGTGTAAAAAAGACTCCATATCAACCACCTGCATATGCATTATTCTATATGTAATACCCTAGCACTGTGCCAGCAGCACACATACTGGCAGGGCCCTACATACATAATAGTATGATCAGTAAAAGGATTGAAACAACACACATTCACAGAGGCCATGTGGCGGCCAGGTACCCAACAGAGGGGGCCCACTTGGATATACTTGGATCTCCATCCTTCCTCTCCTAAGCAAGCTACTTGAAAAAGCCATCCACCACCAACTTGCTGACTATGAAGGTAAATAAGACCTATTGTGTAGCCAACAACATGGCTTCCACAAGAGTCACTCTACCACCACTGCCCTCGCACTCCTAGATGACCACATTCTCACAAACATGGACTGTGGAAATGAAACTGGCACAGTTTTCGTTGAGCTCTCCAAAGCCTTCAACCAGGTCAATCACTAGCTCCTCCTCTCCAAATTGCATCACCTTGGCTGCTCTCCGGAGGTCGCCACCTGCTTCAGAAGCTACCTTACAGGGCGCTCCCAGTTTGTGTGCATTGGCCAGGACCGTTCGCCCACCCTGCCAGTCTCTACTGGGGTCCCCCAAGGCTCTATCCTGGGACCACTCCTTTTCTTCTTATTCATTAACTCCCTTCCAGTGGATAGTCTCAACTGTCACTCAATCCTTTACGCCAATGGCCTCATGCTCTTTTCCAATGGAAAGTCTCCTACCCCCATATCTGCAGCCCTCTCACAAAACTACACTGCAGCCCACAAATGGTTCTCTGACAACCTCCTTCTGGTCAATGCCAAAAAACAAAAATAATATTGTTCGGATCTAAGCCCTTCCTAACAAAATGCAAATCTAACCCACCCCTAATCATCACGTCCCCTGATGGCCATGCCCTAGAGGATGTCAAACATTTCAAATATCTAGGAGTTGTGCTTGACCCCTCCCTTTCCTTTACAGAGCACATAAACTCCCTGGTTCTAACATTTCACCAAAACTAGGGGCTGCCTACAGATACTGGCAATACCTCACCCCTGAGGCCTTCCATGCCATCATCCAGGGAAACCTGCTACCTATCCTGGACTACTGCTCTCCTGTCTACTCCAGGACCTCTGCATCCACCATCGCAAAACTATCAGTAGCGTACCACAGTGCCTGCCACTTCTCCCTGCTGGCCCCTTTCTCCACACATCACTGCACACTCTACACTACACTGTGTTGGCTCCCACTACAAGCCCGCTTTGACCTTGCACTGTACAGTTTTATTGATTCTGCCATCCGTATTGGCAAGAAATCCCCTCTTGCTCCCCTTCTCACCACCCAAACCTCACACCACTGCCTACACTCCTCTAGTATCCCCTCTCTGAAAATACCCAGGGTAGCCATGAACATGGGCACTAGAGCCCTGTCTGTAGCAGCCCCCACACCATGGAACAAGCTGCCCACTGAACTGCGCATCATAAACACTCATTGCCAGTTCAAGACTCATCTCAAAGACTGGCTCCTGTTGTCATCCACCCGCCACTGTTTTAAGGACTAGGCCGCCCCCCCACCATAGGTTCCAGGGGTAGGTCCAAATAAGTTCTCTTATTCACTGAAACTATATCACCTTCAGCCTTACTTTGCTTTGTTATTTGTTGTCCCTCAACTATTGCCACCATGTATTGCTAAATGTAACAACTGTAACCTTTCACTATGTATTACCTGCTCTTGTTATGTTATTGTTATTTTTGATGTTTCTGCTCTGAGCCGCCTTATGTGGCCTGGGTCATGCCTGACAACAGTCCCTGGGATCAGTGCACCTACCAGGTTAACAAAGTCATAAATAAATAAAAATAAATAAATATATCCAGGCAACAGGGTGGGCCATTCTGATTCTGCCTATACCTTGCACAATGGAAGGAGGAACATACGCAGATGGTTGCATGAGAGGTGTCACCGATGATGTCCAGGGGGTGGTCACACCCACTGTTGTGTGGCACACACAGGTCACACAGTGACATGGTGGTGTATGCCTATAGGAGGGGCTGGCCGGCAATAGCAAATGGCAAACACTGGACAACACCAACACACAGCCACGGCCAAAAGTGCAAGCAACTCAGGGCCATAGGTGTGTGATGCGGCAGCACCGCATGCAGTGTCCAATGCGACACCGCCATGGTCACCCACTACTGCCATGTGCATGGCACAGTCCACAATGGGCAGGGATATGCCCCACACTGCACATAGGGGATGACTATTTCCATACCAATACTCCATAGTGGCACAACTGGGCACAACACAGTAACATACCACAATCCCATCACACCACAGTGACACAGTATGAGGGCACACCACCACTACACTCATATGTAAAGCAGGACTGTGAACATCAACTGGGCACAACACAGTAACATACCACAATCCCATCACACCACAGTGACACAGTATGAGGGCACACCACCACTACACTCGTATATAAAGCAGGACTGTGAACGTCAACTGGGCATAACACAGTAACATACTAACATACTAAAATGCCAGTAGAATAGGCCCAACGGTCTTTCGTGTCTGCTCGTTTGGTCAGCCCCCACCCTGGGTGCTGACCTTGCTGCCCCCCTCACCTTTTCTGACTTCTCCCTTCCCAGTTCCGGATATTATTGCTGCATTGGATTTTGCTCCCAGAACCCTTCCCCTGTACCTGTCCCACCCCCTCTTGAACCCCTCCACTGTCTCTGCCTTCACCAGCCCCCTAGGCAGTGCAATCCATGGCTCCACCACCCTCTCAGTGAAGTAGCACCTCCTCCTTTCTCCCCTGAATCTTCCCCTCCAGCTTTCACCCATGCCCTCTAGTGGCCTCCTCCTCCTTCCTTTGAAGCACCCTGACTGTTCCTCCCCTATTTACCCTCTTCATGTACCTGAAGACCTCTATCATGTCCCCCGGTCCCTTCTCTCTTCCAATGTGTACATATTTAGCTCTTCGAGCCTCTCCTCATAGGTCCTGTCCCCCAAGCCCCAAATCATTTTGGTTGCCCTCTTCTGGACCCTCTCCAGGAGGTTAATGTCCCTCTTTAAGTGTGGCCTCCAAAACTGCACGCAGTACTCAAGGTGCGGCCTCACCAAGCAGTTATACAGAGGGAGTATCACTTCCCTCCTTCTAGAGGTGATCCCCCTAGTGATGCATCCCAGCATCCTGTTGGCCTTGGCTGCTGCCCTCCTACAAGTCTCAGAGTTGTTCATCTTGACATCCACCACCACCCCCAGGTCCCTCTCAGCCATCGAGACTTGTAGCATTCCCCCCAGGGTGTACACTTGGCCCGGTTTCTGCCCCCAGGTGGAGTACCTTGCATTTCCCTGCATTGAACCTCAGCTTCCACTTTCTAGACCATCTTCCAGAGCCTCCAGGTCCCCTGTAGGGCCACCTCCCTCCTCCCATCCACCACCACCCCAGTTTGAGTCATCCATAAAGAGACTCATCTCCTCCTGATTCCTGTCCTTATGTCAGAGACGTAGGCGTTGAACAGAAGGAGCCCAAGGACTGATCCCTGTGGGACCCCACTAATGACCCTCCTTGGGGATGAGACTATCCCGCCAACTATGACCCTCTGGGTCCGGTCCTGGAGCCAATTGCCTATCCATCTGATCATCTGGTTCCCCACCCCCATTTCTCCCAGCTTATCCAACAGGCCAACGTGAGAAACAGAGTCAAATGCCTTGCTGAAGTCTAGAAAGAGGACGTCCACTGGTCTACCCAGGTCCAAGGCACTCGTCACCCAGTCATAGAACTCCACCAGGTTTGTCTGACATGATTTCCCCAGGATGAATCCATGCTGTCTATCATCCAGGCACCCTGACTTATCCAGGTCCCCTAGCCTCTCCTTGACAATGCCCTCCATCACCTTGCCCACCACCGATGTCAGGCTGACAGGCCTGTAGTTCCCTGCCACCTCCCTTGATCCCCCCATTGTGGATAGGCACTATATGCGCCACCTTCCAGTCCTGGGCACCACCCTGTCCTCAGAGAGATGGTGAAAAGCTCCATGGGGTTTAGCCAGGACATCATAAGTTCCTTCAGCACTCTGGGATGTAATTTATCCAGCCCCGGTGCTTTCTCCGTCTTAAGGGATCTGAGGGCTTCCCTCACTCTCTCTCTGCTGTGATTTCCACTTCCGGTACCTCTTCTCCCTGCTTAGCCCTTCCCCCTCCTGCCAGTGATGCCTCCCCCTCTCCCCAGACCTGCCGATCGGTAAGGGTTCCCCCCTCCTCAGTATCTCTGTCTCCTCCCATACCACAATCCCATCACACCACAGTGACACAGTATGAGGGCACACCACCACTACACTCATATATAAAACAGGATTGTGAACATCAACTGGGCACAACACAGTAACATACCACAATCCCATCACACCACAGTGACACAGTATGAGGGCACACCACCACTACACTCATATATAAAGCAGGACTGTGAACATCAACTGGACACCCACAAGCAAATACACAAACCCCCACCTGTTGCTGACATAGTGTACCATCACAGAAGAATGATATAGGGATGTACAGTGCCCAGCCACATCACCAGGGACCACACACTACAGCAACAGTTGATGGTTCATGTTGTATGTGGGTGCACCATGTTAGGCATGCGACATCCTACACCGGTCTCCTGGCCATGTGCCATGTCTGCATTGTACATGGCAGGTGTCCCATGGACCACGGACTACACATATTTTTCAACAATTCCCGCTAACTGTTCCAAAATGGAACAGAACTTTAGGGAATAGGTTGGTCAGATCAGAGCATAGAGTACCGGATGAAATACCCTGATATTTACTAAACTTGACAGAGGTACAAGGAAATTACCAATGTGGGCACTGTACCCACTGTCACAATACCTACAGGATTAAGAAAATACAGAATAGTGCAAAGGATGAAGAAGTAGTCATAAAGCAGTTTATAAACTGCTCAACAATAGGGGTCATTTATATACTCAAATGCCCATGTGATAAAATATACGTGGGCAAAATGGAGATGATGCTGAAACAACGTATATCAGAACATAAAAGTGACATTAGGTGTCTTAACCTTACATCTCCAGTGGCTAGACATTTCATTGAACTGGGGAATAAATTGCCCCAGTTGAGATTTTTCAGGTTAGAAAAAGCAATTCCTGATCCGAGGGGAAGGGACTATAAGAAAAAAAATTTAACTAGAGAAGTATATTATATTAATAGATTATTTTTTTTTACTTTAGTTCCCTCTGGTTGCAGCCCTGTGGAATCTCTCTCAGGCATCCTAGTCCTGAGTCCTGCTTGCCTAAGACCCTTCCAATCTGTGCCTTCTCTCTCCTCCCCCTCCCTGCAGCCAGTACCCCTGGTTTAACCCACCCAGGGTCGGTCGCCCCTCCTCTTGGGCGCTCTTGCAAGTCAGACTCTGACTGCAGGGCAGGGCTCGGCTGGAGGACCTGAAAGACCAGTCAGGGATGGCCCGATGAAGGGCATGGGGGACAGGTGCCGTTGCCTGTCCACAGTGCCAGGTTTTTCCATTTTTCTGTGCATTACCCCCAACAACCCCTTGCATGGTGCATGTCGACGCACTGGTGCATGGCAACCTGCCAGCATCAGCCACGCTAGTTACGTGCTTGCTTGGTGTATTGCAGTGCACCCAGTCTCCTCTGGGGGCCACTGGTATGCCGAAGCAACCCACCCTTCCTTGCTGGGGAGAAGAGCACCACAAGGGCACTCATCCTCAACCCTTTCCCTGCCGACTTTGGGCACCCAAGCTCGCTCCCGAACCCAGATCGCCAGTGTAGCGCGAAGTGTGGTGTCCAGCTCCTCTACCCTCAGTGCCACTGGGTCGGCTATATTAATAGATTTGAAGCACTAAATCTGAGATTTGGTCTTAATGACTCTATTGATTGGCAGCCTATTTTGTAAATAAATAGGGTTAAGAAAAGAAACAGTAAACAGAGTTGGAATAAAATGTAATATCATAGATTTGCAGGTAATATAGAGAAACAGAATCAAGGTCCCAGGAAATGCTCAATTAGTCAGACTGGGTAATTATTGATAGTAAATGTAAAAAGACCCTCTGTATATAATTAGTGTAGTATAGGACTCACAATTATAAGTCACTTGACCCATAAATAAACAGGTTATATGTCGGACAATTTTCCTTACACTTCTCCTTTAAATCCAATATGTAAGTTGTTTTATAGAACAGCAGGAAGCTTTATTTAGTTTTTGTATTATTTTTTAAATAAGTTGACATGCTTATAAAAGAACTGAACTGCAGATTGTGTTGAAGGAAAAAGCTTTGTTTATTTTTTATATGTAACAGGGATATTGTTTGACCACAAATTTCCACTATTTTTCTTAGTAACAAGTAGCTAAACATATGATCTGCCAGATCTGTGTGGTCCTTTGTAAACTCAGAACATAACAAATTAAAATCTAAAGGAGCGTAGTTCGCCTTCCAAATAGAGAGAGAACTTGGTGCTATTTACTACATATTAATAAAGATGATACTGAGAGCTCTGAATCCAGTTAAGAACTAATGTGAGAGGCAGGCAGGACACTTTGAATTGTTCAAGGTGCTGCATTGTTTATTGATAGCAGGTTGGGCACCCAGGGCTAGCGCATCACACTGTGGGAGTCCTGTGACGTCATGTGATGACGTGCAATGCCCTGTGCCCAATTCCTAGCCTGCACACTATTTAAAGTGCGAGCAGAGGAGGGCATGTTACCTCTGTATAGAGAGGGCAGGAGGTCGCACTCTGCTATTACAAGTTTAAGTAAGTGAAAAAGCTTTTAAACCATAGTACAATGTGTAAAAAGTTACTTTTGGAGATTCCAGTCAGTTTTTTTCAACAAGGGGGTTTCTGTTTGTGTTTAGAAAATGAAGGCAACAGTTGGAAATATTACTGAAAAAACCTAGCAACTTATATATAAACAGGAAACAAATATGAAGGTAAAACCAGTACCACATGCAGTAATTCATTATGAGCATAACGATAATGTGAAAATAATATATTTGAAACTTAAGTGCTCTCTACTTGGAGATTTACATATGCATATGTTTTATTTGTTATAGGGTACTAAAACTGACAAATACTAATATTGAAAACATAAGTGAATCTCTCTATGCTACTGACAGAGTAGGCAGGTGAGATTCATGATGATTTTTGCAGGCAAATAATTACTTTGGTTTTAATGGCTTTACTTATGTTGCTTGGTACAATATTATGAAATAAATATAGTGACTCCATTTTTTATAGAGATACATGGGACGAGCACAAACTGAATACATCCCAATGCTTGAAAACTTAGGGTGAGCACAAATTTATTTAGAGAGTTCTGATTAAATAGACAGTTTTGAAAATTTTTTTTTTTTTTGCAAATAGTGAAAAGGTAAAAATATATATTGTAATTTATAATTTAACAGATACAGGCTTGCACTGAAGAAGGATAATTCCAAAACGTTTGCACAGAATCGTTCACTGTATCTGACATGTAAATATAGAAATACAGTATGTATTTCATTTATGATGAGTAAAGGAACAAATTACTTTCAGAAGTGAGTGGTGAGAGAGTCTTTTTTGCCAATCTGTACAGAGATGGGCAAGCAATGCACAGGATGGATGCCATTCTTGGTGGGCATCCCCATGCCGCCTGCAATGAACACCCTTGTCTGCATGGTGGCATTTATATGTGCATCCCACACTGGACTGAGTGGCACATATGCACATAGCCACGAGCTGCCAATGTTGGGCCATGGTGGACTGCCAACCATTGGCATGCAATGGATGGACACAGGCCCACATAGCTGTGGCAGGGGGCTGCCCATATGCCCCATGCTGCCCCCTGCCTCTATGACCATGTCAGCCACCCACATGCATGTGGCTCCACACATCCACCATGGCATGCCAGGGTTGGACAGAGCACAAAGGGACTTTGCCTGTAGCCACTGTGCCCCAGGACTGCAGCACATACTATGGCACAGGTACATGGATGCATTGGCAATGACACCATGATGGTCCTAGGAATGGGTCCAGACCACACCTTGGACACATATGTCAGCCAGAAACCTGCAATCCTGTAGCTGTGCTATGGCAAATGGCACACAGGACCATGGGGTTGCACTATATGTGACCACCATGACTCACACTACCATGCAATGCTGCATGCCAGCACCCCCCCCGGCATGCATGGCCACATGGTGGACCATTCTGTACAGGGACATGTGGTGTCCAGCAGGAGGACTGTAGTATATGGCCATTCCAGGATGTGCCATATCCATGTACCATGTCCTGTTGTGGGGCCTGTGGCACATAGCAGACCACATGAATAGGCACATACGGGCAATGGTGGAGAGTGACAGACATGCAACGGCGCACTGCATGACAGCCATGCCACTCAGTACAGTGGCCACACACTGCACCATGCTCATGGCTGTCACAAGTGTACTGCACTGTCATGTGGACTGTACACCATTGCACATTGCACACCCTGAAACTAAAGGAACCTTACACTGACTGGATGCTCATTTGCATGTAACACACGGCATCATGTCAGCCTCTGTTGTCAGGTGTTGCCCACAGTGGTATGGACATGGGACTGTGATGCTGTACACATGCACCCTTTAGGGGGTGGGCCCAGACTGTGCCGACCTCAGACTGTAATGTGGCATAGTATACCATATCTGATGTCCAATACAGATGGTACAGCCACAGTTATGAAATATAACAACAACCATATTGGCACACATGCACATGGTTTACATACCTGGGTGTGGCACCATACCCTGCCACATCATGGCACAGAGGTGGTCAAGGCATGCCCTGTCCCATCGTCCCAGGTCCCCATACCTGTGGTGACACTGTTCAGCCATCTGTGGTATGCCAGTCCACCTGCTGAGGCAACTGGCAATGTCAGCCCACACTGCAGACCTTGCCACCTCCAGCTCTTTCTGCCCAAACAGCTGCCCCTCCCTAGGGACCACCAGGTCCACCAGGATTGCCAGCTCTGCCTCCTCCCACCTCTGGTAGCACTGGCTGGTGGACACCCTGCATGTAGCATGTGCCATGTTTAGTCTTGCAGCAGCTGGGCATGTACTCAGAACACATTTCTGAAGGCCTCACTCCCATGTCCATAGAGCGATAGGGCACACATGGTCATCTGCGTGCTGCTGGTATATGCGCTATTGCAATGGGGCTTCAATGGCACATTACTGGGCATGTGCAGTAGTGTCTTGCCACGCAACAAACTAAGACTGCGACCCATGCAACCAGGCATGCACAGATGCACAGCAACGCCATCTTGTGACAGGTGTCTGCCACCACGACACCATATATCTGCACCTCACATCAAGGCCCATGCGCCGCAGATGCCTGTCATGCATGTGCACCACACAGTTGCATCTGTGGGATACAGCACCGCTGTCATCACTGATGTGTGTCATGTGCATCCCACATGATGCAGTGATGTATGGCTTTTATCATGCATCTGGCTGTGTAAATATGCCATAGCGTATGGTGGAGCAAACTGAAATGTGCAATAAGAGATGGGATGCATGCAGTGCATCTTTGCAATATTCAGCCAGGATATGCAAATAGCCTCATTGCACAGTCTGTGCCCATTCCACACATTTGCATCTCATAACTGGAATGTATTCAGCTTATTTGAATGACCATTGCTCTAAGAGATGGCCTGCGCCACTGCTCCGTACAGGTAACCGAGCGGTACTGCAGCTTTGAAGGTAGTATTTCTGTCATGTTTTGTGTGTCTGTACTTGTGCTGTGCACGGTTATTGTTTAACATGTCAGTGTTGTTTTAACTGGGACTATCCCTATCTGTTTGTTCCACAAGCACCAGTATAGCATCTGGAAGATGACGACATCCTAACGTTTATGAAGGACGAGCTTAAAGCCCTCGTTAAGGCCTATGTGCTGTGGGAGGAGCTCCTCAGTCGTAGATGTGGGTCACCACAAGACCAGGAACAGGGCTGGAGGGAGGTTGCAGAGGCTGTGAATGCACAGGAGGAATAAAACTGCATTTCCCAGGAGTGCATTAAGTGTATCGGTGGCATCCAGAAGCATTGCAAGGAGCTACTGGCTGAGGCCCGTACTTCTCATTGGGCAACTGGTGGTGGACCATCCACAGCTCCTGTCATGAAACTGAAGGAGGCATTTATTGCTACAACCCTCAGCCATGTGGCTGTGGAAGGCATTCCCGGTGGGGGATTTGAAACAGGTGGTCAGCCATCGCTGCACTGTGAGTATGCATGTTACAGGTCATGTCTGGTCCTGCATGTGGCATAGACAGTCTGTGTGTGGCATGTTCTCCATTATGTGTAGCACTGTATGGTCACAGAGCAGCAGCCACTGTAAAGGTATGCATACCACTCCAGCTGTGTTCATCATAGCATGTCTGCCATGTGTCCCACTCACATTGATATACCAGTGCGTTTCCATCTACACTCATGTTACTTGCATGTGCACCTACCTGTGTATGTTACTATAATGTTGCCATGGCCATGCATCCCTAACAATGCTCTCCCCTTTGGTTTCCACAGCACCATCACATCTTGGGACTGGTGGAGCTCTATGGGTACAGCTGCATGCACAGCGTGGCAATGTACATGTGGCCATGACAACAGCCAGTGTGGTACCCAGTGCTGTGGACCCACACACTTGGGGGGGGGGAGTGGATGGTGGTGATGATGATGATGATATCATCTCCCTGTCAGCTGAGGCACTCCTCACAGCTCTGGATGTGCTCATCATGGACACTGAAGATGATGACATCACACAGATAGACAGTGTCATCCTCAACACCTACCCCCATGTGGCCTGGACGGATTCCCCACATGCTGCACATGCCACCAGCAGCCATTCATGGCCAGCCCATGTGCAGTAGGTGGGCCATCACTTGCAGTCAACCACAACACAGGTAGAGGGCATCATGTTGTGGCCTGCTGAGGTGTAGCCAAGGGGCACTGCTACCCAGCGAAGGGGAACAAGTGACCGGACACAGCTTGACCAGCTATGTGTTCAGGCAGCCCCAGCATGCATTATGGATGCATGCACCACACTTCCACATCTCCAGCGACCAGATGTGGGGCAGCCAGATGCTGTGGCTGTCACACGGCAGGCCATCCCCTCCGGATCAACAGCCTCCCCACGTATAATCACACATAGCACCAGACGATGAGCTGCTGGGACACACAAGGCCACAAGGGCCTCCATGGAGAGCAAGGAGGCACTCTATGATGCCGTGCAGGGGTTGTGGGCAAAGTTATGCCTCCATGAGGCGCGGGCTTCTATCCACCATGTGGAGATCATAGGGTCAATCTGCCTGTTATGTGCTGACATTACTGCAGGCTGCTCCAGTGTTGCAGCAGCTATACCGGAGGACACTGCAGCATTAACTGCACATGGGTGCTGTACCACATGCCACACTGTGCACAGCAACATCAGCACCCCCAAAACACCACACAGTAGTCGCATTACCTGTGATACCCCATTCCCTGGCCTTGGACCCACAGCTACCCTTGGCTACAGTGTTCAGTTCTCCACACCCACCTCATTGTGTAGCCATTTATGGTTGCATGGGTTGACCCCCTCAAAGGCAGAGGCCCTGCTACATTTGACCCTGGGATCCCCATTGGAGTCACCTGTGCCTGTGGGGTGGGGTAATGTACATGTCCATGGTGGCTGCACGCACATGCCCTGAGGTGTGCAGAGCCCTTTGGGCCTGCCTGGGTTGCCTCATGGCCACTGGTGGGGCACCATCTGCCCTGTAGTACAAATGGCTGTGCGCCGTCCATACCCTGTGTCCACATTGCCCCGGTTTCCCATCCCTGTGGTATTGTCACACAGTTTGAATGGCATTCCAGTCATGGATAGGGGCCATGGTGTTGTAGGAACAGCATGGGCATGGTGAGTGCATCTGTGGCTTACCACTGTGTGTATGTGCTAGTGGTCTTTCTCTGACCCATGCCATTCCTCATCAGCTACCTTCATGCATCCTTGGCTTTGTTGTTCCATCTGTGGACATGTGTGCATGCAGCCTCTGCACACCTGTCTGTACAGCACAATGGGCAGACTGGTTAACACTGTACTTTGCTATGGGGTGCACCATGCACCCACATATACTGTGCCTGTGTGCATGTCTGCAATGTCATGGCTGACTGCATTACCCACCTTCGGGGTCCAAAATGTTCCTGCACATTGGTGTCCCTGTGCTGCCATCCCCTCAGGGCCATTCTTGGGTCCCTCTGGTCTTGCTGTAGATGCTCACCCTCATCCTGCAGCTCCACATCCTCTGCTCTGTCACCCTCCGGGACCTGGACAACCATTCCATGGTCTATGGCCATGTTGCGTAGCATGCAATAGGCCAGGAATATGCCACAGGCCTTGTCCAGGTCATACTGTATGGCACCACTGGACCTGTCCAGGCATCTAAAGTGCATCTTCAACATACCGAACACATGCTCTATGATGTTCTGTGTGGCTGTGTGTGTCTCATTTAACCTCTCTTCTGCATCAGATGTGGGCCGCAGTATTGAGGTGAGCAACCTCAGCTGGAGGGGGTATGCACTGTTTCCAGTGTGGAGGAAGGTGATATGTTAGTATACAGTACACATCTATGTCATTTGGCCCTCCATCCAGACATGTTACAGCTGGTCAACACCATTAGCACATTTCACGGGTCATTGTCTCACAGTTGTATACTCCCATTCATTTCCTCTGTGGCACTTTCCCAGCTGTTGTATGTCCACTATCACTGCCACTGCAGGCTGCATGATGTTTGGCCTGTGGGGCATGGCAATATCTCTGCCTGGATGTGCCATAAAGCACTGTCCCCTTCCAATGTATCATACTGCTATACCTCTCACACATTGTCACAGGCCCCTACTGGTTGACACCACCTCTGTTGCTTGCACCTGTTGCACACCATCATGTGTACTCCCTGTCATGGATTCCACATCTGTTCAGTGTCAGTCCTATTCTGGTCCCATCTTTGCCTCCCTCCCCTCATACCGTGTATCACATGACTGCAAGCTATTGTGACAACACCACCCTACTGGGCCACCACCTGTACAGTGCCATCACTGCACTATGCAGCCATGTGGGCACCTTATTTGTGGCTGTTTTCCACTCACCCAGAAGATGGCCACTGGGTATCTCCCCAGAATTGAAACGGTAGCATATGGACTACTGATGTCAGATATAGGCATCATGTGCACTCCCAGGGTAGCGAGCACAGACATTTGTGATGCACTCTGTGGTATCGCACACCACCTGGCAGTTTATGGAGTTGTACCCCTTCCTGTTTATGTACACTTCCTTGTCTCCACCAGGTGGTAATATGATGGCCATATGGGTGCAATCAATGGCCCCTAGAATGCCCGGTAGGCATGCAACCCTGTGAGAATGCTGCATTATTGCTGTCCACTATGCTGGTGTGCTAGGGAATAGAATTAACTCACTAGCATGGTGCAGCAGAGCAGTGAGGAACTGTGTGAGGTGACGGAACGTGGCGGACTGGGTGATGCTGGTGGTGTCACTCACTGGTATCTGGAAGGTGTCCATGGTGAGCAGGCACAGTGCCACTGTGACCTTGGTCTCCACCATCATGGCATGACCTCTGTGTGTGGGTGCCAGCAGCTCATCATGGATCAGCTCACAGAGCTGTCTCAGAATTGCCCTGTTGAGCTGGTACCAGCTCACGATGTCCATGTCATTGAGCTGTTCGAATGTGACACGGGGCCTGTACCATCTCTGTTGGGCATACCTCCTATGGGCCCTTCCATGACTGTGTTTCTGTTCTCCCCATCTTCTCACATCAGCTGTCGCTGCTGCCATATGGAATGCCAGCCCAAACACTGTTGCTGCAGTGCTGCAGCCTACCTCTGGGTGGCTGGCCAATTTAGGGCTGCCCATTTTATTCCTAATTTTGCACAGTCCAAATTTCAGATGTGCTGCACATGCACCGCTCATTTTGGCTGAATATACACATGTGTGGTGTTTTAAGGTGCCAGACCCCTTTTTCTGCACTGCATACATTATATCTGTGCTATCATGCATTCTGAAGTGCATGCTACATTTCTCCCTTTCCAATATCGCACTTTTGTACATTTACCAGGCTGCACCATGCATCTCCATTTTGTGACGTGCATCTCCTTTGAAAAATGTGTGCCATCTGTCCCTGCTGCTTTTCCTGAAGTTATTATCCCCCGTTAGTGTTACATTATAGCCTACTTCCACGGAAATGTCTCTGAGACAAGCGCAGAGGACTGTACTTTAAGAAAGGAAAAGCAACTGTACAGATGAAGTCTAAGAGGTAAAATGGCTGTTTTCATGCAAAATGTTTTCAGTACTAAAAATTGAAATACCCAGAAATTTTCATTTTGGAAGAATTTAGTGTGACTGAGTTCTATTGATTCCATCCAGGAATTTTTTTCCTGGAAATCAGAAAATTAATTGAAACATAGAGAGCTTAATTTTCAAAACTAATGATACAGGACTTGCAGCAGTTTTTCTGTTGCAGCTACGTCACTGCAAATGAGCCACAATACTTGCTGCAATTTTCAAACACTTTGATGCATTTGCAATCCTTTACACATTTAATAGTAAAAAAATTACACATGAGTCATTTTTATGTTTGCTTGCGCGCATGCGCAAGAAACATTTCCTCACAGCTTAGGAGAGAAGTGGGGTTTTGGAGGTGGGGCACTGTGGGGGCCAATGCCCCCAGTGCCTTTTGAGGCTTGGCCCGCTTTCTCCAATGTGGAGGCACGCTGCTGCTGACACTACTTCAGCCAGCATGCCACTACCTTGAAAGGAATCTGCTGCTGCAATGAGGGAGAGCCACTTCATTGCAGGGCGGTCTCTTGCCTGGTGTAAAATTTGATATAACATGGCGGGGGGTGGCGACTCTTGCCACCCGCCTCAGAGTCACCACAAAAGCTGACTTGGGGGTTCTCAATCCCCCTGTTGGTATGTTCCCATCCCCAGTTTATTTGCCAATGTGGTAGCCCAATCCCCGTTGGCATGATGCACTCCCCCCACCAATTGTTATGTGCCAATAGGGTGCCCAATTCCCTTCGGCTCATGCGCTCCCATTCCCCCCCACCATACTGTATGGCCAACAGGGATGCTTAATCTCCATCAGCTCCATTACCCACCTGCCTAAGAAACACCCGGCCAGGTGGCACACTGGGAGCCCACCCCAGCGTGCCAAAAGTGTCCTGCGATATCTTTTTAAATTTTAAATCCTGTAAAAAAATAAAATGGTCCCTCGTTGAACCCCATGCCCCCTCCCCCAACCTGCTTCCACCCGCTGCATACTTTACTTCCCCATACCCCCTCTTACCCATACTCACCTCCAGAGCCCGGCGCGATGATCTTCGGTGGACCAGGAACTGGTCTGCACTCTTCAAAGCCGACCGCAAACTGAAGAAATGGCGGTAAGCTGTATAATGGCATAAATGTTTTTTTTCAACTTTGGTGCATATCTTGGACATTTTTTTTGAATTTTGGCACCACATTTTCAACATGGGGTTCATGGGACCCCACCTCAAGAATTCAGTCACTGTCAACTCGTTATTCGGTCCTGAAAGGTGATTACTGAGTGGAATCACCTTTCTGGACCAATTAACATAACATCAGTGTCACTGTTCATGAGGTGGGCTCTCAAAAAGCCTATGTTGCAAATCTGGTGAAAAAATTCAAAAGAATGATTGCATTATGAGCGTGCATTGCGCAGTTTCTACACACACTCGTAACTTCGCAAATTTGTAATATTTTAATTCCAGGTTTTCAGCACTGGCATTTTGGTACACCTCCTTATGAAAAGTACAGCTGTCATTTTTCATATCCTGGCCAAAATGTGTTTTAGCACTCCCGGCGCAGAATAGCGCAATCGCTTGTGGGAAATCAGTGTTCAGGACAGATTAAGAAAATCACAGTGACACTGTTCATGAGCAGAGGTCCTAAAAGGCCTATGTTGAAAATCTGGTGACAAAAGTCCATAAAATGACTGTGTTGTAAGCATGTGTTGTGCAGTTTCCATGCACCATTGTAACTTTGCAAATTTGTAATACTTTCTCTCCAGATTTTCAGCATTGTCATTTTGTCACACCTTTGAACAGTTCAGCTGTCATTTTTCATATCCTGCCCGAAATATGCATTTGCACATCTGGTGCACAATGGCATGGTTGCTGTGAGAAGTTAATGTTTTGGACAGATTAAGAAAATCATAGTGACAGTGTTCATAGTCAGAGGTCACAAAATGCCTATGTTGAAAATTTGGTGAAATAATTCCACCAAATGACTGAGGTACAAGCATGTGTTGCGCAGTTTCCACATAAGCTAGGAACTTCAAGCATTTTTAATAGTTTCACTACACATTTTCAACATTGCCATCTCTTCACACCTCCCTATGAATGGTAGAGCTGTCATTCTTCACATCCTGCCTGATCTGTGTTTTCACACATTTGGTGCAAAATGGCACGGTTGCTGTGGGAACTCGAAGTTCGGGACACATTAACAAAATCACAGTGCCACTGTTCATGAGAAGAGGTCCCAAATTCTTTCATGAGGTGGGGGTCACAAAAATGCCATTTTGAAAATTTGTACTGCAAATACCAACACACGCCCAGGGCGTCAGGCTTTCTAACCATAACGTCTCACTCTGTACACACTGACAGGCTTCAGAGGTGTAACTTTGGATCACCGGCTGTAATGCTCATGCCATCCCACCCCCACCCTGAAGCCAGTGACAGGCATCAAGGTGTGCCTTGCACTCTTCAGCCCTGACTTCACCCCATTCTCCTGTACTGCACCCATTTCAGCATATGTCCTTATGAAATGGGGTGACTGTGAAGCTGAACACCCCAAGGAACACCTCAACACTTGTCGGTGTCTACAGGATAGGGGAGGTGAAATGCCATGAGCATTATGGACAACAACGCACAGGCACACCCAAATGCCTGTCCATCTCTGCAGGGTGAAGGTGGGATTGGCTTGAGTTCAGTACTTCACTGCCACTCCTATTCTGCATCTAACTCCTGCACGTCCTATGCTAATATCAGCAAGAAAACATTCGGCATTGACAAATGCTTGTTTTATGCATGCATCTCTTTTCTTGATGCATGCAACATTTTATGATGCATACATCATTTTTCATGCACATGTCTTTTTTGTGCATGTGTCTTTTTTATGCATGCATCATATTTTCATGCATAATTTGCAGCACTTGTGCCATGAAGTTAGATAATCTTTCTTATGGTTGAAGAGTTACAGTTACTGTATGCCACAAATTCTACAATGGTGGCAAAAATTAGTTGTAATTGTTTTAAATACAGCCCTGAGTTTCATGTAAATTTGTTATATCAGGGTAATTCCATGTTTCCTGCAACACCAGTAGATGTACAGTACACTCTTCTGTACTCCTGGTTGTATTCTCTTTCTGTAGCTACACTATACTGTAATATCAAAACATTACCAGACTAAAGTTCAGTGCAACATTATGAAATTGTGTTGTAATCATTTTTTGATTGATTCACTATACAGCAGACCTTGAAAAATTGCACACAGTATTGTGTTTTTATGAATCAATTATTTAATAAATGGCTGGTAATTAGAGATATGCAAAGTAAAACTTTACCAGATAAGATATAGTGAACTGGCACACTTCGACCTTTATGAAGGTCAGGCACAGTGCTGGCAAATAGATACTTCACCGAAACCTTTGTAAAGTGTGGGGCAATGCCCTTTAGCAGTAAAGTTTTAATTTAATTCACCACAGGGCCCACAATCACACCCAGTGAACCCTGTGGGTGAAATGCGCACCACAAAAAAATAAAAGAATGCTTAAAAACCTTTCCGCTTACCCTTATAGCATGTTATCTTCCACTCTCATAACACAAGTAATTAAAGAAAACACCCTTTCCCCTAATTCATTAACATCCCATGTAACACCCATGTCCCTACAATGCTGCAAGTAATAAACAAATGCCCCTTCCCCCCAACCCACCTAGTACCCAACTCCTTCCTCCTCCCCCTCATGGTCTGGACAATAATTATACACACCCTGCTCCCAACCCATATAAAACCCTAAAACCCGGCCTACTACCCTATAGTGTGATGACTTTGAAAAGCAAATTATATTTCACCATCAAGATTGTGGCTGGTGCTGCCCTCGACACACAAACTTAGAAGGTTGCCATCTGCATGAAAAAGTGAGAGCACACTCATAGTAATCAAGCACACTTTCACTCATTTATTCAGATGGTGGCTGGCTGAGGTAATGTGGGGAAGGTTGTGCCAGTCACCCTCCATGGCAAACTTTAGGACCCAATATAGAGTTTCAGTTGGGGGTGGTGCAATTTCATGGTACAATGAAGTTCCAGACTCTGCAACCCCCAAAATCCCCACACACAAACCCCAGACAGCCACGGGGGGGGGCATGGGGTGATCCCCCAAGGGCTACGTCACAACACAAATGATGGCCAGCAGATATTTGCAGTCGAAATTGGGGTTTCCAGCTACAAATATGAAATGTGTGACCACTATGGGCATTTGAGTATGGCATTGTATCAGTTGTATTGCACAATGTCATGGCCAGAGGTCATTGTATGAGGGGCTACCACTTTGGTTGTCACTCCCACTCACTCAACTCATACCTTTAGGTCTGCTTGTGGGCTCTGTGGTTGTAAAACTTTTGTTGCACTAGTGGGTCAGCCCTGGTAGTCTAGTAGCCCTCCAAATGGTCCAGTCACTATAAAATATCCCTAGTATCCAGTTGAATACCCCTTCCTAGCCCCATTCCCCTGCAGGTGTATTTTTCCTTAACTGCTCCTTGCCAATCTCAGTCCCATGAAAAAGTCTCCATATACTCCATATACTGCTGCACAGCCAGGGCTGCTGCACCCTCCTCCTGTCTACACAGCTGGGGTTGCTGTGGCCTGCTGTGCCCTAGAGCCTCATGCCTCCACAGTTAGGGCTGCCGCACCACGCTGCTGCTTGTCACAAGAGTCAGAGCATTTGCTGCACCCTATCCCCAGTCTTCACATTTGAGGCAGTTGCACCCTGTGCCCTCCCCCTGCCACCAGAGTCAGTTCCTTTGCTACACCCTGATACCCACATCCCTTGTCCCAAACAGAAATGGCTACTGCCCCTTGTCCCACAGCTTGGGCTGCTGTTCCCTAATGCCTCTACTTTTTCCTGCCCAAACAGTTAGTGCTGTTGCTCCCTACTGCCCTCTGTCCCTCAGCACCACAGTCAGGGCCACTGCACCCTGTTGCCACCTGTTCCTGTCTCAACAGTCAAGACTGCTGTGCTGTGCTGCATCCTAGAGTTTTCTGCCCCTGTCTCCACAGTTGGGGCTGCTGCACACTGCTATGCACTTCCATTGCCCCAAATGGGATGGGCTGCTGCACCATGTGCACCCTGTCCCACAGTCAGGGCTGCTTTCTACTGATATCCCACCTGTGTCCTGCTCCACAGTCAAGCCTTCTGCATCTTGTTGTCCTCTGTTCCCTGCCACCACTGTGCCCTGCTGCACCGGAGAGCCACTTGCCTCCACAATTAGGGTTGTTGCACCATGCTGCTCCCCGACACCAGTGTCAGATCCTTTGCTGCACTGCTAAACTGCTCGATAGGAAAAATGGAAAAATACTTTCATCTTGTGTTATGGGGCAAAAGACAGGGGAGGCATCAGGTTAAAGCAGCCCAAATTGTTGGACAATGTGCAGCAACCATGCCTGTTTGGGATGAGGGCATGGGGAGCAGGGTGTAGCAAAGTATCTGACTCTAGTGGCAGGGGGCAGCAGGGAGAAACTGCCCTAACTGTGAAGGCAGGAGACAGGGTGCAGCAAATGCTCTGACTCTTGTGTCAAGTGACAGCATGGTGCAGCAGCCCTAACTGTGTAGGTGTGATGCTCTAGGGCACAGTTGGCCATAGAAGCCTTGACTGTGTAGACAGGAGCAGGGTGCAGCAGCCTTGGCTGTGGTGGAAGAGAGAGAGAGAGAGAGAGAGAGAGAGAGGACAGCATGGTGCAGAAGCCTTCACTGTGGGACAGGACATGGGGGGGCATCAGGATATAGCAGCCCTGACTGTGGGACAGGATGCATGTTGTGCAGCAGCCCTGCCCATTTGGGGCAATGGAAGTGGGTGGCAGGTGCAGCAAAATCCCCACCTCTGGTGGCCTGGGGCAGCATGGTGCAATAGCCCCAACTGTGGAGGCAGGGAACCTGGCACTCTAGGGTATAGTAGAGCACAGCAGCCCCATCTGTGTAGACAGGAACAGAGGGCAACAGGGTACATTGACCCTAACTGTGAGAGTGGGGAACAGAGTGAAGCAGGGTGCAGCAACCTCAACTGTGTGGGAGAAGACAGTGGGCAGCATGGGAGAAGACAGTGGGCAGCAGGGTGCAGCAGCCTCAAATATGGCACAGGAGACAGGGGGCTTGTGGGGCGGGGGGCAAGAGTGCAGCTGCCTAAACTGTGAGGAATGAGACAGGGAGCATCAGGATGCAATATAGTGTTGCTAGTTATACACCTACAGTACAAGATGTATTTTCACACAGAAACCCTCAAAGAACTGAAATTTGTGAGTTCATATAGTACATGTCCTGAAATGGCAGAGCGTGGCAGGCACCTGTTTGTCAATCTGACATGAAAACAAAATTGTTCTTACATGAACCTATTTATGAAGGCTACATCAAAGACAAACTACTTCTATGAATGAACAAAATTTATATTAATTTTATATCCAATAAACACGCCTGTGTTATAAAGCTTGAAAACAGTGCATAATTTTGATGAGAAAGAATGACAGTAGTGATACAGACAAGCTGATTTCTCACACAGAAGCATTCATACCACTCCAGTTAAGTACTGAAACTCAAATTATCAACTTTTTATAAGAACAGAATGATAGATTTTAAGCTAATCTATCTAAACACAAACCAGAGACTGAGTTAGAAAAAATCTGGAGAGCAAACAATTAACTCTACAGATCACTTTGATTGGGAAGTGAAAATGCTCTTCAGTCAAGCAGGGACTTAACTGCTAAAGCAGGCAGCCACTCCAACATGATGTCATTGATCTCCAAGCCTCACTCAGAGGGACAGAAACAACTTCACTGTTTCAGTTACTGTAGAGCAAGTTAACAAATTCTGATTTAATGAAAACCACAAACCCAAACAGCATGACATTTTCAGGAGGAAACACTAATCATGACTTAAGAACTTGAATTCAAGCAAATGTAAGCTTTTATTAACAATATGTCACAACTCATTGCATTTGATCTTCAAAGAAAGGTAATGGTACTGACCTGTCATTTGCTTCCCAATTTCATTCCTTAGCGCTCCTTTTACCCCAGTTGTTCCAAGTAATGTCTTCTTCAGTTTCATCAAACCCACAGCCCCACTACTTTATGACTCCTCTCTGCTCTGTTCCATTGCTTACAGGCTCTGAATCTTGATTTTAGTTTCCTTGTGAAAGCTGTCCCCTCATCTCTAGATCTTCTGTGTGTTTTATCATACAACTTCATTCCCTGTGTCTCTGGCACCAGATTTGACTTTTGCTGCTTCTTGGCCTTCTCCTTTCCACCTTTGCCTCCTTTACCATGCTTTAATACTGAAGTTTCCTTCTTCCTCACCCTCAAACTCTTATGGGTCATTGTCCTACTTGCTGCCCACTGTTAGTATCTGTAATCATTCTGACCTCCTTTGCAGAGCTTACCGCAGAACTAGTATCAGAATGTCAACATCCAGTAATCAATGTTTAGCTCCCACAAGCAGAGGAGAACAGGCTGGAGACAGTATTCAAAGCTGCTGGCCCTTTCAGTAATCCACTCCATTTTAGCTCCCACAAGCAGAGGAGAAGAGGCTGGAACCAGCATTCAAAGCTGCTGGCCCTTTCTGTAATCCACTCCATTTTATCTCCCACAAGCAGAGAAGAAAAGGCCTGAGTCAGCATTCAAAGCTACTGGCCCTTTCAGTAATCCACTCCATTTTAGCACCCACAAGCAGAGGAGAAAAGGCCTGAGCCAGCATTCAAAGCTACTGGCCCTTTCAGTAATCCACTCCATTTTAGCACCCACAAGCAGAGGAGAAAAGGCCTGAGCCAGCATTCAAAGCTGCTGGCCCTTTCAGTAATCCACTCCATTTTAGCTCCCACAAGCAGAGGAGAAAAGGCCTGAGCCAGCATTCAAAGGTACAGAGACTAGAAAAGGCAGCTTGCAGCACTCTCTGAAGTAACATGTTTTGTTGGGGTGCTTTTATGTAAAATGTACTGCTGTTGTTTTTATGTAGTTTTACTGCTGGAATTTCTGTGATTATATTGTATGGCAAACAGTTCTGATAGTGTTTGGCTGTTGTAAATTCTGCTGGAGCACTGGCTGAGCCCTGCTCCTAGTAGTCTCCTTAATTGTGTTTCAAGCTCACTGCCGAGTTTGCTCATGCTGAATAACTGTTTAGACTGGAAATTGGAGTGCATTCAGACTACTCACCATTGTTTGAATTTTCCCCTGCTTGCTCTTGACTCCAGGTCTGGTCCGCACAGCTCACCAAGCCTTATTCTTTTGTTTCATGTCCCTGCCTCTCATTCTCTCTCTCTCTCTCTTTGTCTCAAGACAGCTGCTGGTCCTTTCAGTAATCCACTCCATTTTAGCTCCCACAGGCAGGGGACAACAGGCTGGAGCTAGCATTCAAAGGTAGAGACTGGAAAAGGCAGCTTGCAGCACTCTCTGAAAGAGCTTGTTTTGTTGGGGCATTGGCCCCTTGATGCTTTGCATCGACTTCCCCAGCCAATGCTGGCCCCAGTTTTATTGACATCACAAGGTCACAATACCTTGGAGCAGGTTTTTTCTAAGTACCCACATTTCCATCTGCAGGTTATATCCTCTTACTACTAGGAGTCAGTCCAGAACTCACTATTTTGCCTGTTTTCCTGCCCGGTCTCCTCCCATACTAACCCCTTTTTTTCCCATTCTCCCCTGAATCCACAGTCTTTCTCCCTCTTGTACAGCCCTCTCCCAGTGCCTTCAGACCTCTATTCCTGCCTTGGTTTTGAACCTTGGACCTTCTCACTGTAGTCAACAGCCCTATAGCTGCATTCTCTGGCCTGACCTACTTCTGACCTTTCAGTTATTGATCTTATAATCCCTACTCACACACTCTCCTTATAGCTTGTACTTTTTTACCTCCCCCCCCCTCTTCATCTGGCCTCTCTCTACAATGGGTCTAGTAAAGCAAATTCTCATCACTGGTTGTCTCTTAATACTCTTTGTTTCATCCCCCATCCCACTCTCTCTGTTAGCTCCTGCCTGTCCCCCAGCTACCGTCTTCCTCTCTGTTCTATCTTGTAATACTGGCAGTGCCTTACCTCACTGTGATTTGCAGTGTAGTTTGTTAGCTACTGTACCTGCTTCCACCCCTACTACCACAACCTATCATTTCTTTTGAGTCTACATGTCCACCAGCTCCCTATCCCAGTGGTGGGATCTAAGCCCTACTCTCGTACCTGTCACTCCACTCTGAAAACTAAGCTACTTAAATCTGCCCTCCTTTTACTGCTCCTCTCAGGAAATGTACACCCCAACCCTGGACCCGTTTCCTCACCTGTCCCAAGCTGTGGACGTGTCAGTGGACTATTGGTAGCCTCTATCAATATCTACAGCCTGTTAAAGAAATATATCCTCCAAGGTTGGATGGTCCTTCATCAGCCTGATATTCTGGCTGTGGTAGAAACCTGGTTATCCCCAAATACCCCTGATACTGTGGCGGTTATCAATGGCTACTCCATATACAGGGTAGATAGGTTATCAAAGAGAGGTGGTGGCTGTGCCATCTATGTACGGGACACCTTGCAAGGGCATGTAGTCCCTATCCTACCTCCTACACATGGGACGCTGGCCCTAATCTTTAAATTAGCCATCGACCCCACAGGGAAATCCCTCCATATCATGTCAATTTACATCCAGCCCCAGAATTAGAAGATGACTTTCAATTGAATTTCCAATAGCATTTCCCAGCTGCCTAACTCATCAAAAGTCATAGCATTAGGTGACTTTAACAAAAACTGGCTGTCACCCAAGGCTACACCCTTCAAGGACACCATCGCAGCCATGAATCTCACCCAAGTAGTCTCTTCCCCCACTTGTCTAAACCTGAAATCTAGATCATCCACTCTTCTGGATCTAATCCTCACAACCCACCCAGACAGACTCTTGAGGGTTGCTGTCCTCCCAGATTCTGTAAGTGACCACTTCCCCATAATCTGCAGTTGGTCCAATGAGGTCATCAAGCCTCCCCAAACTCATTTATCAGCATCTTCTAAAGAAGGGATCCATAGATCACTTCAAGGACTTCCTCTTATACTGTGACTGTTCACCTATTGATATCGCTAGGTCAGTTGACAGTGCCCTCTCCCGCTTCATCACCTGCTTCAATGCTGCCTGTGACCACTTCACCCCTTTTACTAAACTGGCAGTCAAAGGCCCCAATACACCCTGGATGGGCAGAAGGGACCTCGGTTTAACGTCTCATCCGAAGGACTGCACACACTAGCCCTTCTTGACCTCATGCACTCCATGATAACTTATGGCATAATGCCCTCGAATCTGGTCATCCCACTGAAAGGCAATGGTATACAGCTGCCAGGAATAAATGTACCTTGGAGATTTGCAAAGCAAAGGCAACTCATTTTCAGGAAATCTTCTCTTCCTCCTGAGGTTCTGTGCATAAATTTTGGGAAAACATTGAAGAAGAAGAAGAAGAATCAGCATTTATATAGCACTTTTTCATACATTCCAAAGCGCTTTACAAGCAATGCTATTCTGGTAGTGAAGTGACTGAATGTGTGGTGGCGGCCAAATCGCACATCACCCACACACAGCCTGGATAATTGCATGAACCGGTTTATGGGAAGGGGAATGTTGGCCAGTACACCGGGAATGTTCCCTACTCTTTGCAAAGAGTGCCCTGGGTTCTTTTACTTCCACCTGGACACCCACCAGGACAACACCAGGATGGGCAGAAGGGACCTCGGTTTAATGTTTCATCTGAAGGATTGCACACCCCAGCAGTACAGCACCCCCCCAATACTGCACTCGGATCCCAGCGATTTTTAGGTGCAAGTCCAATCCTGGTGTGGGATGAGAACCCACGACCTTCTGGTCCAGAGGCGGATGTGCTACCAACTGAGCCACGCTGACACCTTAAAGTACTTAATGGAAAAATGGCATCTCCTCCACCATCGCAACTTGACATTAATGGTACCACCTCACAGGACCCTATGGCCGTAGCTAACATCTTAAACTCCTCCTTCTCAAACCTTAGCAATATCCTCCTGTCTAATTTCTTTGACCCCCCCCCAAGTCGCCTCCCCTTTCCACCACCTACTGATACCTTGCTCTTCCAATTCAGGACTATTTCCCCCCGAGAGGCCAAACCCTACTTATCTAGAGCCCTGGGTAAATCCTGGCATAGTGGGGACACTTTAGACCTAACACTCCTTCACCTGGCTCTGGATGTGACGCTTGGCCATCTGCTTATGATTATTGTATGATATTGGTATTATAAATACATGGTCTGTGAATGACCTTTCAGTGTGTGAGGAATGTGGCCTGTAACCTCAAAGTGTCAGTAGCTGAAACCAGGAGATAATGAAACAGACCAGAAGGAAACAGTTAATTGGAACATTCCTTCCAGAGACTGGTTATGGCCTGCTGTTGCTTTTGAAGTTGGAAACTAAATATACATTTTATGATATCAGGAAAGGGACGTCATTTAGGCTGATTCCTGTCAGCTATTTAACACCTTGGTGCCAGTGTGGGAGCAGAGGGCTTGACCTGTGGAGTGCGTTTGTGACAGATTTCCTTTGAGCTCACTGTTCTTGCTCCCTCTTCTCCTCTGCGTCTCACTGCTTTCACCTCTCTGGAACTCTGACTCCATTCTGTGTAACTCAATCTGCAGCCTGATTGCTTCTGGTTCCAGAATGCTGATCATCTTCCCCTGCTGCTGTGGCCCTTGGCTTGCACTGGCCCTGCTGTCCTCCTCACCGGATCTGGACACTGCACTGGCCCCTCCATACCCAAGGTTTGGTCCTTTACAGTCACCGACTGTGATTCAATGCTCTGGGGATCGAGTTGCCATCAGGGCATCTATGAGGTTCTGCTTGTTGGTTTTCCCCTCATACTGGACTCCTCTGTCCTGGCACAACTGCCTCAAGTATTCTGCAGTGTACCCACTGTAGCTGGAAGCCATCTTCTTCCCTAACTACGGCTACTCTAACTTGCACTTTAGAAAAAAAATAAAACAGGTAGGAACTTTGACTGTAAGCAAAATGATATAGTTCCGTTTCTTTTTAAAAAAATAAATCACTGCCTTCTTTTGCAAGTGAGCTGTACAGTATTAACCTAACACACTGAACTGTTAAAGCTTGTGTTACCAATATTTTATCGCACCGCTGCTAACCAAATCTGTCACAAACACACTCCACAGGTCAAGCCCTCTGCTCCCACACTGGCACCAAGGTGTTAAAAAGCCAACAGGAATCAGCCTAAATGACATCCCTTTCCTGATATCATAAAATGTATATTTAGTTTCCAACTTCAAAAGCAGCAGCAGGCATATTCCACTGTGGAAAAAGAGTGTCTTGCCATGG
This sequence comes from Neoceratodus forsteri, assembly GCA_016271365.2. Classification (NCBI taxonomy): domain Eukaryota; kingdom Metazoa; phylum Chordata; order Ceratodontiformes; family Ceratodontidae; genus Neoceratodus; species Neoceratodus forsteri. The sequence continues at coordinate 1,843,986,445 of CM057449.1, forward strand.
TGTGGGCCCTAAAGAAGTTAGAGTCATACTTATACAGGCAGCATTTTGAGGTACAAACTGACCACAATCCCCTGGTTTGGCTGACACAAATGGGAAAAATGGATGGTAGACTATTAAGATGGAGTCTTGCCTTGCAAGGGTATGACATGACGATCTTACATAGGCCTGGAGCAACCAATCAGAATGCAGATGGCTTGTCATGTTTATATGAGGAATAAACCGACTTGTGGAGCTCATCCCACGCAGGGGATAGAGCCCCCAAATTCAGTCTAGGTGGGGAGGATTGTGACACTTGACCATCTGGTTATGATTATTGTATGATATTGGTATTATAAATACATGGTCTGTGTATGACCTTTCAGTGTGTGAGGAATTTGGCCTGTAACTTCAAAGTGTCAGTAGCTGAAACCAGGAGATAATAAAACAGACCAGAAGGAAACAGTTAATTGGAACATTCCTTCCAGTGATGGTTTATGGCCTGCTGCTGCTTTTGAAGTTGGAAACTAAATATACATTTTATGATGTCAGGAAAGGGACATCATTTAGGCTAATTCCTGTTGGCTTTTTAACACCTTGATACCAGTGTGGGAGCAGAGGGCTTGACCTGTGGAGTGCGTTTGTGACACTGGATATAGTCCTAGTCCCATTTACAAATATTCTGAACCTCTCTCTGTCTCTGTCTGGGCTAGTTCCCCTCCCAGTGAAAAGTGAGTGTTATCATGCCTATCCTCAAAGGAGGGGACCACACCTCTCCAAATAACTACTGCCTCATCTCTATTCTCCCCCCCCAAGGCCCTGGAGAAAATTGTCTCAGACCAGCTCACTGACTACCTGACTGAATATAACCTCCATTTGCAAAGAACAGCATGGATTCAGGAAGGGGCACAGCACCTCAACTGCACTGCTGGAATCCACCACCTTCCTACACAAAGCCCTAGACTATGGACACCTAGTCGGGTCTGTGTACATAGACCTGACTAAGGCATTTGACATGGTCAATCACCCTCACCTAATAGAGTCTCTCCTCACTGTGGGTCTTGCTTCCAACCCTATCTCCTAGTTAGAGAACTACCTAAGTGGTAGATCACAGCATGTCAAAATAAACTCCACTGTATCTGACAGTCTACTGTTCACTCTGGCGTCCCTCAGGGATCCATACTAGGGCCACTTCTCTTTGGTCTTTTTCTAAATTCTCTCCCCAAAACGTGTTTTGGCCAAATGCTTCTCTATGCGAATGATGCAGTTATCTTCTGCAGTCACTGTGACCTCCCCCCTCAGCTTGCCCTCCAGAGTCTTTTCTCTGAAACTGAAACATGGTTCTCTGCCAATAAACTGGTGTTAAATGACAAAAAAACAAAGTCTTTGATCTTTACTCATCATCAAAACAAATACGGGGCACCCCACTGTGCATACTTAACTGTCAAAACTCACAGCTAGAACAAGTGACTTCCTTTAAATACTTGGGTGTTACTCTTGACTCCTCACTAAACGATCATGAACATATCCATCATCTTAGCTCTGCTGCAATGCCAGAATTGGTCTCCTGGGAACAAATGGTGTATGCCTCTTGCAGCCCTCCATCTAGTGGTTACCTCCTCTGTCCTTTCCCTATTGGATTACGGGATCATCTTCTATGGTGTGGCTGACAATTCTCCACTTCGTAGAATTAAGGTCACCCTAAATAGGGCCTGTCATCTTGTCACAAGGTGTGATAGGATGACTCACACCTGTAACCTTTATTGGCTCTTCAACTGACTCAACTTTGAGGGCTGGCTGAAATACCACACCTGCTTCCTTGCCAGGAAGATTCTCAATGGTCAATCCCCCACCAGGGTCCTTAACCTCATTCAACATGCACCGCCCACAAGGAATACTAGAGGCTCAGCCAAAGCCACATTGCTTGTGCCATTCTGCAGAACGTCCTTGGGGCAACGTGCCTTCCACTGTAGGGCTCCACTGTGGCAAAATGATCTGCCCCCCGATACCTCATCTGTCCAGAACCTTGGTTGTTTCAAACTCAATCTCAGAGAGCAACTGCTCACTGCCTGTACCTGTGACTGCTCCTGAGCTGTCCACTCATATAGTCACCCCTCTTTTACTGGTGTGCCAAGTCAAACCTCTGTGCCTTCTGCCCCCTCCCTCCTCTCTTCTCTCCCTCTACTCTGATTGATTCTTCTGATGTATTGTGCCTTTATCTTAAGTATCTGTTTTATTGGTTTAGAAAACCTTGTATCATCCTTGAAATTTGAATGTAAGCAATAGCTTAATTTTCTTGAAACCTTGGTACCATGCTTGGCTCTGGGTTGTTTTACCCTCTACAATCAGATGAAATACCTTTTAATGTATTGCTTGTTACCTTTGTACCATACTCGACTCTGGGTTGTTTTTACCCTCCGCATTTATTTGTGATATTTTTCATTGTATTGTCCATTTCTCTTGTTTTGTACTTCCATGATGTGGAGCCTTTGCAAAGGAATCTCTGACTTACAGGTTTGCAATTCTGATTGCTCAATAAATCAATCAATCATTAAATAAATAAATAAATTAATAAATTAAGCCTCCTTTCCAGCATGCTCCTCTGGGCAAGTGGTCATTTGCTGTCATGGCAGCTAACTGGTTAAATTAACTGCCTGATACACTGCTGAATCTCCCCAAATTATTCAGTTTATGAGATCTTTATAGTCTGCCCTTGCAGTACATTTCAATTGTAAGAGCTAAACTATTTTATTTGATTTCTCTCTGTACATGTCCTGTGACTTTTTATACAATTATCAGTATGGATTTTACAAAACTGTATGTAATTGATCTATAATGTATGGTACAATGCTGTTAACCTTAGGAAATCATCATTTCCTAAGGTTGTTAACCTATTGATGTGACGTAGAAATGTTGTTAACCTATCGATGCTAAACGTCACATCGATGGAATTAACAACAACGATCGATCTCTTGCTGTGTCGTGCCTTTTACGGGAACTGCGAATGAACACAGCGGTTAGGGAAGGACTGAGCGGCCATGGCGGTGACTATTTTTCAAAAAGTAAGCAGCCGTTTTACTTTTTATGTGGGACCATACACTATAAAAATAATGTAAGGTCCTCTATGACGGCTTGGTCACTGTTAACCGTCTCGAGGTTGCCATGGCGATGTAAACCTCTCGAGCTTCGCTCGAGAGGTTTACACAGTTGCCCTGGCAACCTCTCAACAGTTAACAGACCGGTTACTGATAGAGGACCATACATTATCCTCTATGTCTTAAATGCTTAAAGCTGGCTTCAACTGCATTTCGTCTGGAATTGTACTTGTAATATTTTTTGTGACTATGTATTTGATGTGGAACCTTTGTAAATGAGCACTTCTGCTCAAGGGTGGTCTCCAAAGTTTTCAACAAAGAACTGACTAAATAAATAAATTATTCCCATTACCCAAATGTAACCCTTTGCCTCTTTGAGGTGTCCAAGCTCTGTGGAAGAGGACTTGCTATAAACAGTATCACCCAACATGATCAGGTGCAATATCACAAAGTTCAGTGGGATATCTTGCAGGATGCAGTACTGCATGAATGCAATGTAACCCAATAATATAAACATAAACTGCAAATTATAAAATAGCAAGAAAAATCCCTGGCTCTGATTGGTCAGTGTTGACCTTTAACATTGATGTTATCCCAACACAACATCACTCCTATTCAAAAAGCAAATAAGGAATGTATTTTTCACCTTTTGTCCCTTTTTTTTTTACAAGAAAGCCATTTTATAATTGCAATAATGCACTCCAGGCTGTGTGTCGTGGGCTAATATCGCTTTATTTATTTTTTTATTTATTTATTAAGTTCTAGGAGAAACACCTGTGAGTGGATGCTGTTTTGTAGGTTCCACGTCAGTTAACAGAAAATAGAAAAATACCAAAAATACATTTACAGCAATGATATAGTAATTTGCAGGTGGTTGACTCAAGAAGACACAGCTGAGGCATTGTACAATGTATACCTGCGTCAGTGGGTTAAACATACTTGGGGAGGATAGACATAGAGGAGGTAACAGACAAAGGTGACATAGAGCAGGGTGAGGGGGAGGGGGGAGGGAGGGGAATGTCATGTGGAGAGATGGGGTGGGCAGACAGGGGGAACCAGATAAGTTCTGTGCTGGTAGGTGCCCCTAGGGACAAGAAGTATGGCTAAGTGCTGCAGGTGTATTACTGAGAGGGATGGAGGAGACTGTCACAGGTGCCATGGGAAGGGTGGTCCAGACTTTGGTAGTTATAAAAGCCCTACTGATTGCTGAAACAGGCACAGATGTCATCAGCGGTGAGGTGCTGCCTGAGTTTACACCTGAAGGCACCAATGGTTGTGATTCTGGAGATGGCTGGAAGTAGGGCGTTTGTCCAGTGAAGTGCATGGTAGGAGAATGCACATTGAGCTTGTGCAGTGTGGCATCTTGGCTCACTGAATATTTGACTGTGGAAGTTTCTGGTCAGCCTAGTACTCACATGGTGCATGAGCAGGTTCTGGACACCTAGTGGCATAAGATTTAGTGTGTTTTTTTTGACAATTAAGCAGGTTTAGTATTTGATTCTGCTCTTCAGTTGGAGCCATCCAGCCTGGGCATAGAGCTCATAGGTGTGCTTGAGTCTACCAGCACCTGTGAGGAGGCAGAAGGCCTTATTTAGGGTTAGGGAGATGCATTGAAGGGCAGAATCTGGTGCTGACCCATATACTGCCAGGCCATAAGTTGGGCCAGACTAGGCGGACCAAGCAGTCCTTATCTGCTGTCAAAGTCTATTTTTCTAATGAGGGTGACAATTGAGCTAGTGATGGCCAAGTTTAGTGCTTTGTATTTTAGGCTATGCCTGTGGCGGTAGAGTATCCCGATTCTGGAATTGATGGCCTTTGCTGTGTTGACTATTGACTGTGTGCTGGCCATAGGATAGGGTGGAATCAAGTGTGATGCCCAGGCATCTGAAGTGCTGCACAATGTCCAGTGAGACTACTATCATTCAGGATAGATAGAGGGAAGGTCTTGTGTTTGCTAAGGGTGCTGGAGTAGATCATGGTCTATGACTTTTTATAGTTAAGGACTAGTCTGTGCTCCTTAAACCATGTTTTGGTGGTGGAAAATCCAAGTTGAGGGTCAGTTTGTAGTTGCACAGGGTGAGGATTGCTGGTGAAAATGACCACATTGTCAGCGTACAACAGCATATGACTGGTGCAGGAACTTGGGAGTTTGTTTAGGAATATACTGAACAAAAGGGGTCTGAGGATTGACCACTGAGGGACCCCAAGCTGACTGGTCTGCTATCTGAGAGGAAGTCCCCAATTCTGACACACACTAGGAGTGATTGCTGAGATAGCTATTGAACCATTGAATTACATCAGGAGAGAGTGCAGTGTCAGTTAGCTGCTCGAGGAGTATTATGTGGTGAACCACATCAAAAGCTTTTGATAGGTTGATGAATGCAGTCCTGACCAGTTGACTTGTCCTTGATCTAAGGCTTGGTGAATGTATCCCGTGAATTCCAGCAGAGCCGTGATGGTGCTGTGCCCTTCTTGGAAACCATGTTGTACCGGTCAGAGGAGATTATGCTGGTTCAGGGACTCCCCAAGTTGATCTGCCACAATCCATTCAAGTGCTTTGGAGAGTGGTGGGAGTATGGAGATCAGTCGGTAGTTGTGATTTAATCCTCGGTCAGCACTTTTGTGGACTGGGGTTATGGTCACCGGTTTCCAAAGCTAAGGGAATTGAGAGTGGCAGAGGGACAGGTTGATTATTGAGGTCAGGGGGCTTAGGACGTCTTCAAATGTCAGCACAACAAATTTAAGGTTCAGGGTGTCCCCGCTGTGCCTAGATTTGCCCAGCATCTTCTCCAGGTATTTTCTTGCCTCAGTGGGGGTAACTTCTTTAAAGTAAAACAACGGGTGGTTGCTGACTGGAGTTAGTTCACCTTTATCGTCTTTCTGGGGGATTGAAGTAGTCAGCCAGGAGTACTCCACTTAGCTCCGTGAAAGCACTGTTCAGAGCATTCGCTATTTGCAGTGGATCCATGGAAGGTACATTGTCGACCAAGAGCATAATGGGAGCAGTTTTTTGGTCCTTTCCTGTTATATCGCTGAGGTTGGCCCAGAAGGACTTGCTGCAGTTCCAGGAGTTGGAGAGGGATTCTTTATAGTATGAACATTTGACAAGGTGGATAGCCTTTGTACACTCATTCCTAGCTTTTTTATATTGTTGGATGTTGGCAGATGTACCATATGCACGTGCTTTCATCCAAAGTTGGTCTCTAGCACTAAGCTGATGTAGGAGGTCTGGTCTTATCCAGGGGTTGCAGGGACCTTTTAGTTTTCTTGTTTTCATGGGAGCATGTTTATCACAGGCTTCATTGAATTGCATAATGAAATGGACGAGGAAATCATCCACGTTCTCCGTTTCATGTAGGTCAGCCCAGTCAAGGCATTGCCGGTCCGCTTTCGGTTGAGGTAGGTGTCCTTTGAGAAGTACATGACTGGTTATGGTTCTGGGTGGGGGCTTGCAATAGTTGTTGCTCCAGGTGCATATCACGGGGTAGTGACCACTCAGAGAGACAGGGAGGATGGTGATGTTGGGGATATGAGCGGGGCAGTTTGACAGAACCCAGTCCAGAAGTGTGCTAGTCCCCATTTTGTAGTTGACCCTTGTTGGGGTCTCCACCATTTGGGAGAAGTGGATAGCAGCTAATGTGTCCCTCATCGTGGCAGCAACATGGGAAAGCCAGTTGATGTTGAAGTCCCGGAGTAGCATGATCTCTGAGTTTAGGCTTAGTGTGCTGATAAAGTCCATCAGGTCACTGGTTCCAGGTGCTGTGCTTTTGGGTGGAATGTAAATTGTGAGTATCGTAAGTGCCTTGTTGTGAGCACCCAGTAGGAGTTTGATGGGCAGGATTTGCAGGTTGGCACTGTGGCTGGGTAGGGGAAGGATATGCCCCTGGAGAGAATTCCTAATGTAGATGATGCACCCTCCCTTCCTTTTTTCGAGATTCTGTCCTGCCTGAAAAGGGTGTTGCCAGAGAGTGTGATAGTAGAGTCTGGTGCCATAGGTGATAGCCATGTTTCCATAACTGACAGGATATCGGGGTTGTGCCGGGTTACCCACACTCTCAGGTTGTCCAGTTTGGGTAGGAGGCTGCAGATGTTTAGTGTGACCAGTGCAAGCCCTGCTGTTTTTAGCAGCGATATATTTTGTGTATGTAGTGGGCCAGGGTTAGGGTGAATATTGCCTGACAGCAGTTAGAGTAGTAGTAGCAGGCAAGTAATGTGATTCAATAGGAGTTTATGAGTTCTTGATCATTGTCTTTTGCTGGATACAAGTATTTTCGTGGTGTTGGACACACTTCTCAGGTGTTGGACACACACATCCTGTGGCCTTGTGACCAACTACCCGAGGTATGACGTTATCCCAGCACAACTCATGCCCAGTCATGCACTATTGCTTAAATCTCACGCAGAGCTCTTGATCCTGATGGACACCACTTCGGCAAGGTCCTGATCAGCAGGCTCTCATCCATGACTTTTCCTTTTGTTTAACAGCTGTCTTCATTCCATGCCTACTCTTTGGATGTAATATAGCCTAGTTGTTAGTGCACAGAGCTAAAACCTGGAGACCCAGATTTAAATACTACCTCCTATTATTTACTCAGTAGGGGACTTCAAGCAAGTCCTTCCTCAATTTTCAGTTTAATTTGTTACAGCCCAACTTGTTCCTTTTGGCTTCTTTTCTGTTCATGGCTTTAAAAATGCTTTTGCATATAGTGTACATGACACACAGTCTATAGAGGGAAATTCTTTTTTTTTCCCTTAATCTAAATCTTGCTGTCCCTTACAATCCCTGAAACAAAAACACAATTTGTGCACTGAATTCTCTGATTACCTCTCACTCCACTATGCCTTTTGGTTTGCTAAGTGCAGTAATGGTTAGTATCTTTGTACTTACACTGTACAGTAGTTTAGCACTTAAGCTACTTTCCATGAAACAGTGATTTGGAGTCTTTAACCCATGTGAAATCATTACATTGAGACAGGATGAAAAGATGTTGATGATAGCCACAGTCCATTTGCCTAACCTGTCATGTTCATCTCTTCCTCAACAATGTTTACTTTTTGTTTTCCAATCAATCCCATTCTTCCCATGTATTAGTTCACCCCACAGACAGCCTCCAGGGATCAGTCTTCGGCATGTCTTCATTAATAGCTGGGGTTCTGGCTTTTTTCATGATTGTCAAAACAGAGAATAATAAACCAAGACAAACAGCAGTATACTTGTGTTGTAATTATTTCCTTTTCCATTATCGGGGCTCAATCAAAATAAGGGTGACAAACACTTTTAAAGCATTTTTAAAACTCAATGAACAGAACTCATTTTTTATGAGCATTTATGAATGTAACAAAACTCACAACTGTGTGTATGGACAGCATGGACTCGTATTTGTTTTATTATTGTATGCCTGTATGCATGTATCAGGCACTTTGTATACTTAGATAGCATATCCGAGAGACAGTTTGCAAAGAGATCCGTGTCTATGATCTGTAACAGAAGTGCAGTGAGAACACATGTTTGCTCTGGCTACATTTCCTTCGGCAAGATTTTCAAACTGCTCCTGTCACAGTTTGGATGTGGCCCCATGATTTGTGTTTGAAAGTTTGACCATTTAAAAAGTGATCTAAACTTTGTTGTGTACTTAGTGCTAATTGTGCTCAGAAAATGATGCAGGCCTCATTTTATGCTGTAAACTGAGAAAAACTGTAACAAATGTGACAACATGTTTAAAAATAGCATTCAAATATTTATACACATTTGGTACAGAATGACATAGGCTGCATTGGAAACTGGGAACTGAGCCTGTGTCATGCCTTTTAAAAATCATGCCCTCTGTATCTCTCCTGCCTACTGTCCATGCATACACTTCAAATGCTCAAATCCAGTGCAAAGCATTATGAGTATGCAAAGAACTGTGCGGGGAAGACTGACAAGGCTATTATTGTTTAGAAAATGGGCTTGTTATTTCCTGGGCTCTGATTGGCTGGTAACCATTCCAGAGGGGTACATTAACTTTCAGCAGAGTCCCAGGAAATAAAAAGTTCCAGCCTACCATGCCCCAAATGTCAAACTGGTATTTCTGTGCCAGTTTGAATTTTAAAATTCAGCAGCCACCATTTTTACCCTGCTCTGTAAGCAAGAGGAGACATGGACTCGGCCCCACCACACACACACACACACACACACACACACGGATGCAAACCCTGCTCACAACTCCACTGCAATTCTTTCTTTTAAAAAACATAACCCCCTCCCAAAATTCCAGCCTAGTTTCTAAAAATGTATTTCAGTCCATTAAAAAACACCAAGATACAAGCAGTGCTTCCTGGCAGTGCTAGGCTCGTGCTGTTCCCCCATTTGGCCACACTGTTTTTCCTGCAAAGAAACACACATAAAAAATAAACTGCAGAAACAACAGAAAATGTTTTTTTTAAATAATTTCAATTTCATGAACTGCAGAGTAGATTCCCAATCGTGTTCCCTCTCAAGTGACTGCATGCTTTGAAACTGGTGTTGGAGACTCATGCCACGTTTGAAAGCCAATTGAAGAGAAAAAAAAAGTTACCACTGTCCACAAGCAGTTCAGCACACTACATTCTGATTCAACACTGATAAAATCAACTAAAGTATATGGTTCTCCACTGTTTTGTTTGTGTGTGTGTGTGTATGTGGGGTGAGGGAGACTAAACAGCAAGCAAGAAGGAGATGCTCATCAGAAAGAAACTATTAACAAATAATAGACAGCACCCTCCACTGGTAATTCTACCAGTATAGGGATTACTTTACCAGAACAGATATTTTTTTTTAATCTTTATACATATATTTTTATTTGTATATATTTTCAAAAATGTCACCTATAACCCATTTTCTAAGCACAATAAGACTCTCCAGGGTGGGTGGTATGAGAAATACTGGACCTTCTAGGGGCTACAAGGCCTTCCGCCTACAGCATCAGGCCTCATTATCCTGCTGGGTGGTTCAGTATTGCCCAATACTGCCCACCCTGGAGGGCATTATTGCTTGCATAATACATGTATGCTATCCTAATTTTCTCAAAAGCTACAACAGAAGCTTTTCTGAATTATACATGCACTAGTAGAGATAAGCAGATAAAGCATCAAAGGTCAAATGAATAAGAGAATATCCACTGACAGTTCTTTTGATCAGGTCAAGATGATCCAGACATTTTGGCTTATTGAAGGATGTAGGCAGGTATACCTATTTACAGATTTGTGACATTTTTAAAGTACCTGGCCTATATAATATGCCTTTTTCTAAGAATTATCATTCAAATTTGGAGTGCAGGAGAATATGCCACTGCTGTCTTTGAAAGTGAATACTTACTAGTGGCTGTGACTCTTAAAATTCAGTTATTTAGGACATCCCTAAAGATATATATATAAACTGTTTTGAGACTACATCAGACATTGTTCTTTCTTTTTTACAGTCAGTTCAGAAAACTGTGAAAATAATCACCAGTTGTCAATCAGATTTGTTTTATGCTTGGACTCAAAGTACACAATGCATGCCCATAGGAACTGGTGGGCAGAGGGGGAATCACACATCACTATGTGCGGTGATAAGACTAGATTTTGTTTTTTGCTCCCTTTTTGGCTAGGCCTTCCTTCATGCCAGACTTCCTCAGCCCCATCACATGGATTCTCATGGGCCTGTCTTCCGACTCCATCCTTCGCTTGTCACTCAGGCGGCAGCAGGCCAGGCCTCATGCCACTCAGACAAGGTCCCAGACTGGAGGAGAGCCACATTACTGGTATGGGGCCTGTGAGAAGTCATCATTCACCCTGCCTTTCTGCCAGGGCATTTCCACTTTTTGGTTCCATCTCTCAGAATGCAGGTGGTATGGATGTGCATGCACGTGATCATGCCAATCATGGCACCAGCCTGCATCCCCCCCTGCATCACTCTGACTGCACTGCCACCTGTGATCACCTAGGCAACAGTAGAGCAGTGGGGCTGGCAGCCCTCTCTCCCTAGAGGAAGACAGTGTTCTTTGGGATGCTCAATCCTTCTCGCCCAGCCAGCCCCCAAGGACCCACTCTGACTCCCAAGCCAGGGCCACTGGCAACCCAAGTGGAAACACTACCACTGCTCCAATGGGCCAGTTAATAAGACTAAGATTTCTGAAGTGGTAAATAGTGCTGCCTCCATACAGAACTAGCTAATTGCTTTATGTGATGCATTTATCCAAGATCAGGGCTGGCTGAATATTACATATCTTATCTTCATGAATTTCTCAAAATGTAAGAAAACTTTACAAATGTGGTGGGAAAAACTGCCAATTATGCAATTTGTAGATATTTTCTTCAGTCTCTGATTTGCAGGAAACAATTTCCCAATCCTAATACTTATGTTCTTTTTTCTGGCATTTTTCTATGAATGGGAATTTTAGATTGCTCTGCAATCTTCATGCTTTTTTCCATGGGAAAACATTTGCAATTCCCACACTAAAACATTGGCAACATTTAATTTTTTTTTAATTGTTATGTGAATTGGCTGGCTTGTGGGAAGAAGTTGCACATTTTAACGTCTCACATGCTGGCAGAGACATGTTGGTCTCTTGGTCAGTCATGGATTGACTGGACACTCGGAGGCATAAGTTCCCTTATGTTACTTTTGTTGGAAGTGCTACCTAATTTTCCTCGACTGCAAGGCTGTGACACATGCAAGAACTGATTTTAGCAGTTCTACCATGGCAGTAATTTCTGTATCTTGTGACTGTGGTGTGGGGGGGGGGAGGGGCTGAGGAGATGGCTGTTCAGACACTGACATACTGAAACTTTGATTGCTAGAGAGGCTGGAACATGGCATCCTGTGCATGGTGGCATTTCATGGCTTGTGCTCCAGGCATATGGCTCTAATTCCAAAGTTGCCCCCACCATTCTCCCCCATACCTTGATAACTAATTTATGGTCATACCACTATGTATACATGCCATTCTTTGTTGGTCTTTCCTAGTGGTCCTGTGGTAACAGAATCCTGTGAATTGGTTGACCTCTTCCATTTATGAGATGTTGCTTGGGCCAGGCAAAAAGCTTCAGGACTGTCATCTGACCAACAAGCTTTCACAAAACTATAAAACTACTGCACTAAAGCCACCAGTCAGGCTAAAGGTGCCTACTTTCAAAATCAGTTTCTAGTCAGTGGTTTGGATCCCTCCAAATTTTGGAAAACTGTTCAATGCCTCCTTAACACCTCTCCTTCCTCATTGAACTCACAGGCTGATACCAGTCACCCCATACTGGCCAAGGCATTAGACCATTTCTTCATTGATAGTCCCAGGATATTCGTCTCTCCTATGTCTGCTCCCAGCCTGCCACCATTGCCTTTGACTCCCAGAAGTTTCATCCTCTCCCCTATTCTTAAGTCAGATGTCCTCCAAGAACTATACTCTTTGACTGTTTTCTCAGGTGGTGGTTCTGATGGCCTTTCGCCCAGACTCCTAGCCCTAGGGGCTCCTGCCCAGCTACCACTATCACCCACATTTTAATTGTTCCCTGTCCACAGGCCCTTTTCTTCCAAATGGAAACAAACTATAGTTGTTCCACTCCTCATAAGTGGCCGCACTGATGCCCCAACAAATTACCATCACATATCTCTGCTTTCTTCTCTTTTCAAAATCCTTGAGAGACTGGTCAGTAGGCAGTTTACCTGCTATCTTACTCCCTTCCAGTCAGGTACAACCCACTGACTTTGCTTAGCCACCCACTATTTTGAAGTTATGTTTATTATCAGGTGCCATTATTAACTCTGTAACTTCTTATAAATACCTGCATACTGACTACTCCCTCCACATAGATTAAATGGTGAGTAAGTGTTCCTCCAAATTTGGGGCCCTATACCATGTACAAAATTGTCCTCCTCTTAGCACCAGGAAAACTGTAGTTGAACATTCCATCTTCACCCTACTCAACTATGGGGATGTGGTCTTCTCTGCAGCTTCTAGCCCTACTGTAGCCAAGCTCTCCCCTCTTTTCAGTGCCTTTTGCAGATGTGGTTTTGCTTGTCCTCCCTAAACTCACTATTGTACTGGGTATAAGGAGCTTGACAGAATTGCCAAGCGAGGAGGTGGCTGTGCCTTCTATTTGAGAGATACACTTTAAAGTGCTAGTCATCCCATTACTTCCCTCTGCTAACAGCTCTCAAATCCTAGCAGTTAAAATAATTCTTGGCCAGCAGGGCAAATCCCTCACAGTTGCCTCAGTATACATCCCTCCACGTGAACATGTTTCTGGCTTCCAAATGCTCACTGACTTCCTTGACAGCAATACACACCGTGGTGAGACAATTGTTATGAGTGACCTAAATATTAACTGGCTAGCACCAGAAGCTGACCATTATAAGGATGCCATTGCTGCCTTAGATATTACTCAGTTGGTCACCACCCCCACTAGGTTTAATTATAACACTGGCAGTAGCACCTTGCTCAATCTGATCCTCATCTCTCATCCTAACAGAATCACTAGTACGGAAGTTCTTCCTGATGCTGTTAGAGATCACTCCCCTGTTATCTGCCACTGGTCAAACAAGGTACCTAATCCTAAGACCTCTTTCTCTCATAAAAAAATCTTAAGTAAAGGCAAGCTTCTACAATTCATTGCCTCCCTGTCAATGGTTGACTGGGCACCCCTTAACTCCCTGAGCAGCATTGATCAAGCCCTTGACTTTTTCATCTCCCAGTTTAATGAAGTTTGTAACAATTTTGCCCCCCTATGTAAAAGGAAAACAAGATCCTTCACCAATCACAGGATTAACTCTAAACTCATCTCCGTAATGCATAACTGTGATAACCTCTGGCACCGAGCCATGGACTCAGGGAAACTGCACGATATGCAGCTCTACAAAGTGGCTAGGAACCAGTGCACAATAGCGATATGCAGAGCCAAACAAGCCTACTACAGACAAGAACTTACAAACTCCTAGGGTAACAGCAAAACCTTCTGGGAGAACATCAAGTGCCTTATGGGTAAACTCAACAAATGTTCCCCCACTATGCTTGAGGTAAACAGCTCCACTATACAGAACCACAAAGAAATAGCCGACTCCTTTAATTTCATGTTCACTGATCTTAGCAGTGTCCTTTTCATTAACTTCTTTGATGACTTGACCCTGCACTGTCCCAATAATAGAACCAGTCTTCACAGTAATATACCACAATTCTACTTTAAGAGGGTGTCCATGGCTGAAGCTAAAAAATACCTTAATAAAGTACTAAGCAAAGATGGTTTCAGCAGTGACACTCTTGACCTCAAACTCCTCTCTCTCTCACCCTTGACATAGTCCTAAAACCTCTCACTAAACTTCTGACTCTCTCACTCTCCCCTAAACAATTCCCCTAGACCTGAAAATCAGCAGTTGTTACACCTGTTCATAAAAGCCAGCCCGGTGGAGTAGAGGGTTGAGGTTCTGGCACCTTACCTCAACCCACGCCAGCTACCTGGGTTCAGGAATGAGCCTGGGTCATCAGAGGTCGGCATGGGGGGGAGAGCGGAGCTGGATGGAGCTGCCAGCAGGTAGATCTCCTCTCTGGGGTTGGGGGAAGCGGCATCTCTCAGCAGTGGCTGCCCCCTGGTGAAGGCCAGGAGACAGTGCAGGCCACAAGGGTGCCTGGCATTAGGCCAATGGGGTGGGCTGAAAGGGGTCATTACCGGGGCCGAAGGTGCATGCGCGCCTCCATGCACATGCGCCATTCTCCTGGGACCCTTGGTAGAAAACGGAGGATGGAAAAACACCAGCAGCAGTATGAGAACTGACTCCCTGCAGGCACCGCACCCGGGCCTGGCAAAGGTAAGCCCCGGTAATTCCGGGTGACTGTGCTGGGGGAGTCGGTTGGATCGGGGGCATCTGGGGGGAGAATAAAATGTGATATGATAAAAAAATGAAAGTGGTGACAGGTCCTTTCTCTCTAATTACCGTCCCATCCCTATCCTCCACCCTCTTTCCAAGGTGTTGGAACAAATCGTAGCTGACCAGTTGTCTGAACACCTCAACAAATATAACTTACTCTGTTCGCAGCAACATGGCTTTAGAAAAGCCCATAGTACTACCACCACCCTGCTTGATTTAACCAACCATATTCATAAGGCGCTTGACTCTGGCCACATACTGGGTGCAGTGTTCATAGATCTGACCAAGGCCTTTGACACCGTGAATCACCAACTCCTGCTGCACTCACTCCACACCCTTGGCCTATCAGATGATGCTACCAAATGGTTTGATAGCTACCTCTCGGCTAGGAGTCAAAAAGTCAAAATCGCTGACTCTCTCTCATGTGCCCTCCCTGTCCGCTCTGGTGTACCATTGGGTCCATCCTTGGCCCTCTCCTATTCAGCCTTTTCATCAATAATCTTCCTGCAGCCTGCAATAATAACATGATACTCTATGTGGATGATGCAGTCTTCTTCTCCACCCATACTGACTCTGTCTCACTCTCCCAGGTCATTCAGATGAACTTCTGCTTAGTTGAAACCTGGCTTGTTCAACATAAGCTATTGATGAATCACAAAAAAACTAAGTTCATGCTGTTCCATAGCTCGCATAGCAAATACAGATCTATAAACCTCACAATTCATAATGAACTACAGCAGCCACTTGAGCAGGTACAGGAGTTTAAATACCTTGGATTTACCCTTGATAGCATGATGTCCTTCAACTCACATGTTCAACACATCTCAAAATCAGCTAACTCTTGAATTGGGGTCCTCTATTCGACACAGTCACTGTTTTATCACTGAAGCAATGCACACAGCCATAACCAGTTCCATCCTATCTGTCATTAATTATGGGCTTGCATTCTATGGGGCCACTATTGATACCATCCTAAAACGGATCAGGATGGCCATTAACAAATGCTGTGGTCTTGTCACTGGTGTGAGGAAGCGTATGCATACCTGTGAACTCTACAAGCAGTCAAACTGGCTTAATCTAGATAGTAGACTTGCCTACCAGTCCTGCCTACTGGCTAAGAAAATCTGCCTTAACCTCACACCACCTGCAATGCATGCCCTAATGATACCCACAGCCAAAGCACGCTTTACACGCAGTTCACTCAAACCCACATCTATTGTTCTGTTCTGCCATACCAACCAGGACCAACTTGCTTTCCTTTCCAGGGCCTCCTCACTGTTAAATAGCTTTCCCCCTGAAATTGCAGCTGAGAACAAGCTTGGTCTGTTCAAATGTAAACTTCGCCTGCACCTCTCTGACCATAGAAGTTGTGACTGCTCTGCCTAGGCACCTAACCTGCCCTCCTCCTTTCACACACCATCCCCCTCTCCCCCTCTCATGCATCTCCTCTCCTACCACCCTCACTCATCTTCTTTTCTCTCCTCTCCCCTCCCACCTCTTTCCCTCTCTATAACCCTTCCCTCCTCTCCCCCCTACCTTGTCACACTCTATGTGGTATCCTCACTCACTGCTACCACAACCCCACCCCCAGCCTCTACCCCCCACCTTAGCACATGGCCTCTTGTCACTCCTCCTCCTAGGCCACCTAGCACTTTTTTTCCGTTTTCTATCTGTTCCTTAGCACTTACAACAATGTCAATTCCTTGACTGCCTAACCCCCCTCAATATTACTCACCCCTTGCTTCTCTCTCCTCAACCCTAGGATGGCTTATTTGATGACTGTGTTTATACTTTATATGTTACTGTTTATTATTAATTGTTCATCGTTATTCTGCCACTGACTCTGTGCTGCTATTTTAACCCCCAAATTTGTGTTGTAATTCTCTACTATGCTTACCTCCTGAACCTGTATTGTATTTTACGACTGTTTTGTTTTGCACTCTCTTCTGACACGGAACCTTTGTAAAAGAATCTCTGGTTCAAAGGTACTTGTAATCCTAGTTATAAACAAATAAATAAATACAAAAAAATAAAGACTGGGCCCCTCCTTCTTTGAGACACTCTCGCCATACTGTCCTGATAGGTGCTAAATCCTGACTAGGCAAACTGACAGAGTACCTCAATGAGATATTCACCCCAGCCTGTAACGTATCCTATTCCTTACAATCCGAGATAGGTAACAAATTCCAAATCACCTGCTGCAGACACAAAGTGGGCCAGGCCTCAATCAGTTAAAGACCTGCTTACATTTGGAATAATTTCCCTACCTTAGTCATGTCCATCTCAAGAATCCAGTCTGCAAAGGCCAAGTTCAAAGAGTATTTCAAGGCCCCACTGACTTGTCACAATTACCCTAGAGGTGGCATAAAATAATTTCTATCAAGGGGTCCAAAGTGTGTTGTCTGGTCCTAGATGCCATCCTGATCCAGCTTAGGTTGGAGTCTCTCCTCATTCCTGTGTTAGTTTTACTTCCTTTGGATTTTGTAAACATGTTGATACTGCTACTGTATATGTAGAATTTATCAAATTGTTTAGTTCATTCCTCTGTACCACAGTAAAATTCCTGGACATTTTTAATTTATCTGTATTCTGTGCAGTTTGCATATGTTCTTCACTGTTTTATTGTTGTATAGTGAGTTAGGAATCATCTGCACCCACTAGGGCTTGTAATCTCTGCTGTGCCATTTCATGGTTGTTATTGTAATACCCTTTGTTTATTGTAAGATTGTATAGTCATTGATTCATTATTTGATTTCTCTCTATATTGGAATCTGACCTGTAATGGAATTGCCTGTATTATGTCTCCTCATATTTCCACTTCCCCCTCTCCCAGGTTGCAGCTGGAATCAAGCCTTATTAACTCTGCTTGTTTACCTGGTAAAGTATGTTATATAGAGGATAATGGCTGGGGTTATGAAGTTTACCACATTGTAAACCCCTCGAGCAGTTGCCAGGCCGACCTTGTAAACCTCAAGAGCGAAGCTGGAGAGGTTTACTGTCGGCTTGGCAACTGTGAGAGGGGTTTTCAACGCAATAAACAGTAAATACTTTCAGACAGAATGGGAAAGGCTCTTGCTTGTTGCTTGTGGGCTTTGGCTGAACAGTTTAAACCGATTGCGGTAGCACGACCAACATTCGGGTGCTAGAATTCAGCGCACCTGACTGGATTCGATTCTGTAATCTCTCTCCTATGTGATGAAGGCAAGCAAGGTTTATAGTGCTGACATCAGATTAGTGAAATTACAAGACTGTTAGACAGCAGCATGCCATACATGATAAGGGCTCCCCATACATTATAAATAAATGTCATCAGCTTCTTTCCTCATCTGGGTCAAGGCAGGTTACCTGAGATCACGCAAAGGGTTAAGCTAAACTCTGAGAACTGTTCACTAGGGGAAATGCCCAGAGACAGGATGTATAGCTATTCATGATGTTAGTGGACTGACTCAGCTAAGATCAGGAAACTGGAGCATCAGTAAACATAGTTCTGCCCTTCCACTGAAAGTCTATATAAGGGAAAAGCACCAGAACATGGGGACCTGCTGGGCATCTGGGGCTAGATCCTGGAAAGAGTGAGAGAGAGAAGCAATTCTGCCTCTCTGGCTGTGACTGAACCAAGGGGGCCTGCAGTCCCAAGGATAGTGGCCGGGTTCCTGGGACTGGGTAGCACTGGTCCCATTGAGCCTGGTCTCCAGAGAAGAAGATTATCGGGATCAGCTAGAGGGATGCTGGCCCCAGGGAACTCACCTCGAGAGCAGAAGAGATCATCAACCCCAAAAGGCACAAGTGGGAGAGTGGTGGGCCACACCTTAAGAGAGGTCGCTGTAACCCTTGTGGGTTGACTCCCAGCATTAATGAAGGAACTGGGAGAGGTTAGTCTGTGTCTAGAGCAACCAAAAGTTAACCTTGCTTAACTGAATGTTCACCATGTAAAGTCCTAGGCAGTTTGTAGTGAAACTCCTGGCAGGTAGCTGAATGAATGGGTATCCGGTAGAACTGGGCCTGGCAAGAGTTGGGACTGGTAAATCCCTGTGTGAGGAGGCAGATGTGGAAGTCTGTTTTGGGGCCACTAGGGCTATCAGTGGAGTATTAAGGGGAGGCACACATAGCTAAACCATCCATGCTTTATGCAGTTAGTAGTGATATTATAAACCGGTATGCTCCATAGTTGTTGTTTTTTTGGGCACACTGAGACACGTGCCAACACAGCTTGCCCTCAGGGTAGTGCTCTCCCTGCCAGGGTACAGTCCTACTACAAAATTGGTCTTGGGAGTACCAGGGCTCCAAGGACCTCACAGGGGAGGTTAGGGATCTGTAGGACAGTAGAGAGACCCAGTGCTTCATGCAATGTGTAATTGTACCCCATTAGTTCAGGGGGTGAACTTGGAAAAATACTACATTTATGGGGTGGGCAACAGGCCCCACATGTAAGCTGGGTACCACCAAACCAGCATAGGGAATCAGCAGTGAAAAGGCATACTGCACTACAGGTGGTGGGAATATAAGGAACCCCAGGAGTTTGAAGGTATAATTGTGTAGAACATGGCCAATGAAGATCTGATTATGTGGTGTGTGCAAGGCCCCTCATGAAGAGTAATTGCCAGGGAATACCTGCAGAGCTGTGTACTATCTAGGTAGCTTGTAGTAAAAATACACAATACTTGATCCTAGCTCCAGTGTAGACAATCAGAATGTGTGTAGTCTCAGGCTTATTGGTGCCCCAGTGAATTAGTTATGGTGCCACTACTCCAGTGCTCCAGACCTGAGGTGGTAGCAGTGATTGTGCAGGTACAGATTCTATCATGTAAGGCAGCCGCTCCTCTGACAAGACTACCCCACCACCATATACCCTCAGACACAGGGGTGTCTGGACCTTACACACATACTAGGCATCCAGAGGATCACCTCCTCTCTAGCACAGTTTCCTTCCAATACTGTCATCAGTGGCGCTGAACACTGTCTTACCCTTACCCCTGCCAGAATCAATATTCCAGCTTGCAAGGCTGTGACCACTGCAAGAACTGTTTCAGTAGTTCTACCAATGCAGGAGTTGTGCACCTTGCAACGGGGGGCTTAGAGCACTGGGAATCTCTGTGCGTAACACAGCACCTCCATACAGGGACCTCATTAAGTCAGACTCCTCTGCCCCTTGTCCTGTGCTGGTACTGTGACCTATGTGCTATTGCAAGAAAAGTCTTTCAATCCCCTTGTGTATCGTGCAAAGAAGTGCAAGGCCTATATTTGTGTGTGCCTCCATTAAATCATGCCTGACCAAGGATATTCCCACAGAGATTACATATCAGGACTTATCGTATATAGTATTTCAAATTACACATGCCCCAGCAATTCAAAGCAAGTATAGCTATGCGCTGATTTTGGAGCACACTGCAGTGCTGTTTGCTGTTTTGATTGTGGCTGTTTTTTGTCCGCTCATTTTGTTGGCACCGTTTTGTAGGCGCTATTTTTACATGGAACCTCACCCTGTACCTTCATGGCCATGTCAATATTTGTGTGTATAAAGATATATAATTCCTCACCATTCTTAGTGGTCCAGTGGCCCCAGTGGTTGTTTATATATCTATCTATCTATCTATCTATCATATATATATATATATATATATATATATATATGTGTGTGTATATATATGTGTGTGTGTGTATATATGTATATATGTATATATATATATATATATATATATATATATATATATATATATATATATATATCTGGGGATATGACATGGACTGACTTAAGATACCATTTTTATCTTCATGAGAGGGGATTGGTCTGTTGATATCTCATGAGTGGCAAAGCTACAAGTGAGATAATAATAGACCAGAACCTCAGATGAAGATAAAAATTATATCTTGTTCACCATTGTCCTATTTGATTTATACAACAGGGCCCGGATATTCAAAAGGGTTGCGCATGGCGCAACAGTGTTGCACCATGCACAACCCACTGATGCGCCCTGGTGCGATATTCAAATGGGGATTGTGCCTGGCACAAATCCCAATGCGCCAGAGCGCATCAGTAATGTATGCAGCGCAGGTAGGGGGGGCGTGCCCAAGCATAGTCTGCACATATCGATATTCAGCCCAGGATGTACTGAGTCCATGCATGCACAACCCCTACTTGCACCGCACACAGGTGAGCCAAAAAAAAAAGGAACAATGGCTGGCCACCCACAGGTGAGCTGCCATAGTGCAGGGCACAACACGACAGCTGCCATCTGAGGGTAGCCACCTGAGCTCCGGCTGCACCTGGTGGTGCCCCCCCATGCCTGATTGCGGGCATTTGTAAAATATAATAAATTCCAATATCCCTGGTGGTCCAGTGGACCACTGTCAGCCCGATTGTGGGCTTAAGTATAAAGATATAAAGTCCTATATCCCTGGTGGTCCAGTGGACCACTCACAGCCCGATCGCGGGCTTCAGTAACTATAACTCACGTCCAATATCCCTGGTTGGTCCAGTGGACCGCTCACAGCTCGATTACGGGCATTTGTGTTAAAAGAAATGGCGTCAATATCCCTGGTGATCTAGCGGTACCCCTCTCCCCATCAGCCCACTAGCCCCCGCTCGCTCCTCCCAGTCAGCGGCGGGCGGCAGCACTCCCTCCGCCTGCCGCCCGCGCTGCCAGACTGACACCATCAGGTGGGCTGTCGCCCATTGGTCCTGGCGTGAGCCAATGGGCATGCAACCATACCATACTACATTCCAGATATGTGAATGGATCCATTCACATATCTGAATGTAGTATGGTACAGGCTGCATGCCCATTGGCTCATGCTGTGACCAGTAAGTATACAGCCCCCACGTGTCAGTCGCGGGCGGTGGGGTGGCAGGTGGTGGTGCTGCCGCCGCCACTGACCGGGAGGGGCGGGGCGCAGCGGGCGGGTGAGGAGGGGGGTACGCTAAACCACCAGGATATTGGACGTAATTTCTTAATACAAATGCCCGCGATTGACTGGCAGCAGTCCACTGGACCACCAGGGATATTGAAGCGAAGTTGAAGCTACCGAAGCCCGCGATCGGGCTGTGGGCACATTGCCACGCTGCAGGGGGCGCCTGTCCCGACGGCTGCTACCTGGCAGGGCTCCGCTGGCGTCGCTAGGATCGGCGGCGACTCATAGAATGGCCATAATGACATGCAAATGGCCCTATTTGTGCCTTGCATACATTATGGCCCTATTTGCATGTGCACTTTTGAATATCGTGGTTGCTGCGCATAGCACAATGGAACTTGAGCTAGCACATCCCCCTGCTCCATTCTGGCCACTTGGGCTGGCGCAATGCCACTGCTCCATGCACACTGTGGGTGGCCAGGGTGTGATATTCAACGATGCCGTGCAATGGCTCAGCTCCGTTGAATATTGCCCAGTCAACACCCCTGCACAGCCAAGTTGTGCTGCGCCCAGGCTTGCGCCACAGCCTGGTGCAGTTTGAATATCTGGGCTCAGGTGTTTAGGTGGTTTTGAGATAGAACTGGTAAAAAGCTACAAAAGAAAAAAGTAATGTAAACTACTTAGACTACTGTATATTCAATCAAATAGTAAACGACATCTCACATTTTATTTTGTTATAGAAAGAGTTTTACCAGTGAAGGTCTACTGTGCTATAAAACTCATTTCCAGTGAATGGGGGGAGTAAATGAAATTGACTACTGAGCACAGTCAGAAATTTATCTTTACATGTAAGAATACATTTCTGAGCATATATATTCTTTGCAAAAAACTGCATTAATGCAACATTTAGGGTTCAGACTACAGCAAAAAGAGTAAAGAAATTTAGTTTTAGGTTTCAGTCCATCCTTACTTTTTCAGATAGTGTAATTGTATCCTTATTTCCCTGTGGGAGTGCACGGCCCATCCCTCCATAGATACGTATAAGTATGTTGATGTGGAGGAACATGAACTTCCATTTGTAGGACAACAGCAACCAGATTGTCAGCATAGTCTTATTACTCCACCTCATGAAGCCGGTACTGGAAATGTTCAAATCCCCGCTGAAACATCATTCCGCACCACCACAGTGTCATTCTGTGCCAGAGGCATGAAAAGACATTTTGGCCAACATTTGAAAATTCACAGCTGTCATGTTCATGAGATGGTGAAAACAAATGGCTATGCTGAAAACTTGGGGTGAAAATATTTAAAATTTTAAAAGTTACGAGTGAGCGTAGCTAAATTTCAATGGATGCTCATAACTTTCCCATTTTAACATATTTTGACCCCACAATTTCAACATACCCTTCTTCTGACCCCATATCATGAACAAGGGCAGTGAAAATTTTAAAATCCCACCTGGAAGGTGATTCACTAAGCAACCACGAAAAAATAATTTGGGCTGGACTTGCATAATTCCACCAACATTGTTTATGAGGTGGGGTCTCAAACAGACCATATTGAAAATTTGGTGTCAAAATAAGCAAAAATGGCAAGGTTATGCACCAAAGCTGAAAATCCCATTGAAATACATTGAACCTCACTTACCTTACTTTCTCATGTAGTAGTCATCGATTCCAGCAGCAAGACATGTCTTTGATCAGAGAGTGGATCTTCACCCTGGGACCTCTTCAGGTGAGTGAGGGTAAGTAAGTAAGTAAGTAAAATTTTATTTTAGAGAGCGTTCAAAACCAAAGTGCTGTACAAATAAACAACATTTAAAATAACAAACATTAAAACAATAATAAAATCATTCTCCATAAGCTTTTAAAAATAAGAATGTTTTAACTCTGTTTAAAGCTCTCAAGGTCAGGTAGCCAAGGGTGTGTGTGTGTGGGGGGGTGGTGGTGTTCAGTGAGAGGTCAGGGTGGGGGGGGTCGGATCGGTGATGGACCTTTTTCCTTTTTTACAGATTTACAAAAAAGACATTGAAGAACTGTTTTCTTGATTTTAGCACAGAACAGTGATTGAAGGGTGGGGTGTGCCACTAGACAGCAAGAAAACAAAAATCAGAATGAGGACGGTGATCAAAGGGTGGACATGCCACCAGACAACCAGGGAAAAATATAATAATTACAGCAATGGCAAACATGGTGGGTGTGCCACTAGACACCAGGGAAATATTTAAGCAGTATGGGGATGGTGATCAGAAGGTGGAGAGCACCACTAGACACCAGGGAAATAGTAAATAATTATGGGGGTGGTGATTGAAAGGGGGGTGCCACTAGACACCAGGGCTAAATTAAATAATCCACAAACAAGTCAATTTGCACTCCAAAGTTGCAAGAACCACAAAACTTTAAGATTCAAACTTGAAAATGAGTTTTAATCCATCATAGGAGAGCCCCTAGTGCCTCCATGAAAGTGCCTTCAGGGGCCCTGTGGAAAGCACTTTGCTGAGGTGCTAAGAGGCTCACACAGTAGATTAAACTCATTTTCAAGTTTAATCTTGAAGTTTTTGGTTCTTGCACCTTGGAGCACAACCTGGCTTGCTTGTGAATATTTTGGTGTCTGCCATCTTGTTGTTGCCACCCTCCCTCCTCGAAATAGTTTGAATTTTTCCTAAATTAAATAATTACTGGGATGGTCATCAGAGGGTGGGGGTGCTACTGGATACCAGGAAAAATAAAAAAATATGGGAACGGTGATCGGAAGCTGGGGGCACCACTAGACAGTAGGGAAAAATTTAATTATTGTGGCATAATTACAGAGGCAGCTTGCAAAATCCTTATTTCGTTTGCAGGAACCCTTTTCCATATCAAATGAAAAAAGGGAATGAAAAAGGATTCCTTTAAACAAAAAAGGAATAGCAAAAAACTAAGTCCAAAATCTTTTTCCACATGAAGGGATCCTTTTTCGTTCAATTGAAAAAGGACAAATGAAAAAAGAGCAAGAAAAGAAAAAAAAAAACACTTGGGGAGAGATATTCAAAAGGGTTGCGCCATGTGCAATAGGGTTGCGCCTGCGAAAGTCCGAAATTGCGCCATTCTGCGATATTCAGCAGGAGGCAGTTGCACCCCCCAAGGCAAGCTGAGCAACAGCGCAATGCAAATGAATGCATGCTGAACTGGAGGGGGAGGAACCATGCATAAACTGCACAGCCCGATATTCAATGGGCTGTGCAGAGTTGTGCAGGCACAACTCCCAACCTGCGCCTGCACAACTTTGAGCCAAAAAAAAAAAGTAGTAAGTCGAGGGCCACCCAAAGGTGAGCTGCCACATTGCAGGGCACAACACAGCAGCTGCCACCTGTGGCTGGCCCTCAACCTACTCCCTGTGCCCCCCCCCTGCAGCCCAATCACGGGCAAAAGTGTAAACAATCCCCCACCCAACTGGCCCGATCGCGGGCAAAAGCATAAAATTCCTCCTCCCCGACTGGCCCGATCCACGAGCGAAGCTAACTAACCCCCACCAGCCCGATCGCGGGCAGCAAAGTGTCCCCCCCGAACATATCCCTGGTGGTCCAGTGGACCGCTAAGCCCGATCACAGGCTGAAACTGTTTAAACACCCCCCCCCGAACATAGCCCTGGTGGTCCAGTGGACCGCTAAGCCCGATCGCGGGCTGAAACTGTTTAAACACCAACCACAAACATAGCCCTGGTGGTCCAGTGGACTGCTAAGCCTGATCGCGGGCTGAAACTGTTTAAACACCAACCCCAAACATAGCCCTGGTGGTCCAGTGGACCGCTAAGCCCGATCGCGGGCTGAAACTGTTTAAACACCCCCCCCGAACATAGCCCTGGTGGTCCAGTGGACCGCTAAGCCCGATTGAGGGCTGCATTATGTGGCGACACCCCCCCAAGACCATATCCCTGGTGATCTAGTGTCCCCCCAACCCCCAAAGAATTCATTCATTCACATATCTAGACTGCCTTGTATGGTATGGGCTACACACCCATTGGCTCTTGTTCTGCACCAATGGGCATGCAGTCCTACCGGGCAGTCAGTCGGTGGGCGGTGGGGCGGCAGGCGGGTGGGATGTTGCTGCCGCTGACTGCCAGGTGGGGAGCGGGGGTGGTGGGAGCTTGTGGGTGGGTGGGGTGGGGTGGACACTAGATCACCAGGGATATGGTCTTGGAGGGTGTCACCATAATGCAGCCCGCACCGGGCTTAGCGCCCACTGGACCACCAGGGATACGTTGCTCTGGGGGTGTTGAACATTATCAGCCTGCGATCGGGCTTAGCGGTCCACTGGACCACCAGGACTATGTTCGGGGACACTTTGCTGCCACGATCGGGCTGGTGGGGGTTATTTCAGCTTTGCCCACGATCGGGCAAGTCGGGGAGGGATTTTACTCTTTGCCAGCGATCGGGCTGCAGGGGTGTCGGTCCCGACGGCTGCTGCCTGGCAGGGTGCCAGACGCAAGATCCTTGAGGGATCAACACACCTGCATGCTAATGGCATGCAAATGGGGCCATAAATAGATGCAAATAGCCCCCTGTGCCTTGCATGAATTATGGTCCCATTTGCATGTCACCTTTTGAATATCGGAAATTTGCACATGGCGCAATGGTACTTGCGCCACTGCAACTAGAATGCTCCACTCTGACCACTTGCAGTGGCGCAAGTTCCACTGCGCCATGCACGGTGGCTGTGGCCGGGGGGTGATATTCAAAGGAGTTGCCCAATAGCGCAACTCCTTTGAATATCGCCCCTGCCACACCCCTGCGCAACTATTTTGTGCAGCGCAAGGGCTTGCGCCACAAAATAGCGCAGTTTGAATATCCGGTCCTAAGTCCAAAATCTTATTCCATATCAAGGGATCCTTTTTCCTTTGAATGAAAAAGGTGAAACAGAAAAAGCTGAAAAAAACATAGTCCAAAATCTTTTTCTGTATCAAAGGATCCTTTTTCGCTTGAACAAAAAAGCCCACATGAAAAAAGGGAAGCATAGGCAACACAGCAGATGTGGGATGTGCCTTGGGGTTCTCAAGCCTAACGTTCATCACATTCTACTACACTATACACATCTGACCTTGTTTAAAGATAGAATGGGGTGAGCATTAGGCTTGAGACCCCCAAGACACAACCCACACCCGCTGTACTACCTGGGGGGGGGGGTAAGGTTAGAAATCCTAACGCCACATTTCCCTACCTTTGTAGCTTTGACTCTGACTAGTGCATTAACTAAGGTTTTTGCAGTTTATACAGATATGTATTATAGGGGCGTGGTAGAGCCCCTATCTTTAGGGTTAAGGAGGGGGTTTCTATGTTAAACTTTAGATTTTTAACTTTACTATCTTTACAACTGTTCAATAGATTTGCAATAAATTTTGTATACATGGTCTCGTGGGGTAGATCTCTTGATTTGTCAAGTTTTGTTCCAGTTTGATGTGCAAAGTTTCAGGTGTGGATAGCACAAAAATGTAAAGATTCGCTGTTTTTCAGCCTAGTGGCATGGAGGGATGAGGTGCTGGCACCTCACCTCCTGCCACACTGGCAACCTGGGGTTATGAATGGAACTGGGTTGCTCAGAGGCCAGCATGATAAGGCAGGATCAAGCATTCCAAGACAGCTCTCCTTCCTCGGGGGTTAGAGTGGTGCCCCAGTGGCACCCTGCTATGACCTGGTGGCAGCACACGCATGTCACCATGCAGAGAAGGGAATTGCAAATTATTTCCTTACTTTTTGAGATAGTATAAATGTATCCTGATTTGGCTGTGTGAGAACAGGGTCTTCTAGACCCCTGCACTCCCATATATACATAATTTTCAAGACAGTGTGATCGTATCCTTATTTTGCTATGGGAATGCAGTGCCCTCTGGGCTCTCCACTCCCATCCCTGCATAGATGTGTATATATCCAGATGTGTTTGTGTGTGTGTATGTGTATATGATACATGCATTGGTGATCTGTTCTTATATTTATTCCTGGAGTATAGTGGCACCCGTATCCTCCAATATTGCTGAAGGGGATGATACTAGGGTTCATACAGCAACCATTAAAGGACATGTTACAACTAGAAACAGATCCCAACTTATCCAAAGTATATAGGATCACACTGCATAATAGAACAGGTTCAGAGAATTCCCCTTGATCTCTTCTAATTGTTTCATCTGGACATGGGGAAAGTAACTTTTGTTAAAACAAATGGGGAGAATATACTTTAAAGGACAGATCTCCAACTGCCAGCAAAACTGCACGTTGTGTATATGAGAAGGCATTACATGTTCTCTGATTCCAAAGCGGCATGGTATTTTGGTCCAAAAAATTAAAAAGGAGTTTGGCTGTCAGGATGCTGCTACTAGGGACTCAGAAGAGAAGATACAAGGAATAAATGAGTGTGAAAAGTGTTACAGGTCTGTTTGCCCACTACCTGAGAGTTGAAACAGATGTTCTTATTTTCTTTTAAATTTGTCTAAGTATTCATTTTATACATGGGACTAATATTTAGTTATATATGCTCCCTGGTGTCCAGTGGTACCCCCCACCCTCCTGTGCCCGACCCTTTTAAGTCTCTTTTCTCCATGGTGTCTAGTGGCACCCTCCCACCCTCTGATGTCCATTGCCATCTAGTGTAATAGTTCCCTGGTGTCTAGTCATACCCATGCCATCCCATGTCTCAGGAATAGTGGAAATAAGAAAAGTGTCCCTCGATGTCTTAATCTGTTTTTTTCTAACCTGGGAAAAAAAAACCGTCCAGCAGTGATTATCACCACCCATCCATCCAACCTCCCACTATGCAACCATCACCCCGCAGCCCTCAGGACCCCCACACACACCCTTACTCTCCTGAAGTGATCCTACTGTGAAGTTTCACTGTCCAATTGAAGA
Source organism: Neoceratodus forsteri (assembly GCA_016271365.2). Lineage (NCBI taxonomy): Eukaryota > Metazoa > Chordata > Ceratodontiformes > Ceratodontidae > Neoceratodus > Neoceratodus forsteri. The sequence continues at coordinate 1,844,015,096 of CM057449.1, forward strand.
CACTCTTGCTGGTGGAACCGGTGACTACTGTATGAGAACTATGGTAACTGCATTCGAAAATCCCACTGAAATACATTGAACCACGGTTACACTACTTCTCATACAGCAGTTGCTGGTTCCAGTAGCAAGACCTGTCTTTGATTGGGACAGTGGATGTTCACAGTTGGACCAGTTCAGGTGGAGTGAGGTTGTGTGGAGGATCCCGGGGGTGGGGGTGCAGACAGTGGGAGGTCAGGTGGGGGCAGGCAAGAATCAAAGTGGATGGCATTTGTTTTTCAGGAAACAAAAATTAATGAAGTCATCGAAGCAAAGTGTTCTTATTTGCAGTATTTCTGAGACATGGGAGGGTGAGGGTACCATTAGACATCAAAGCAACTATGAAAACAGATGGTAATGGGCATTGGAGAGTAGGGGGATGCCACTAGACACCTAGGGAAAAAAGAACATAATGGGACTGGACAAGGAATGGTGGGGTGGTACCCACTGGACACCAGGGAAAATATATAAATAAATAAATATATATGAAATTCAGAGGGTGGTGGGGTGCCACTAGACACCAGGTATACTTAAAAAGAAAAGCAACAGGGAGCCAGGCACAATCAGAGGGTGGGGGGTACCACTAGACACCAGGGAAAATCAATTTAAGACAAGCCCACACAGTGTTAAAATCCTTTTTCATGGTAATAAATCCTTTTTCACCAGCCTTTTCCATTCTGTCAAAAAAAGATTTATTCTCACAGAAAAGGATTTTGGACTTTGTTTTTTTTTACACCCTTTTCCGCAAGATAGGATCCTTTTTCACAGATCCTTTGTGGTGGTCACGGAAAATTATCCTGTTTCGCAAAAAAGGATTTTAGGCTTAGTTTTAGTTTCTAAGCCTTTTTCATGAGATGCAATCCTTTTTCATGAATTCTTTGTCATGATTGCGAAAAAGGATTCCATCTTGCAAAAAAGGATTTCAGACTTTGTTTTTGCCGAAATCCTGTTTCGCGAGACAAAATCCTTTTTTGCGAGAATGAAAAAGGATTCACGGTAAAGGATACTAGCGAGTTGTGTACAAGGATTTAAAAAAACAAAATAAAATGTTCTGGGGTCATTTCACCAGTAAACAGTCAAGTAATCCAGTTCAAGAACTCCTGATGAACAAAATACATGTTTTGGTGTGTCTGCAACACATCATTTGGTGAGATTTATGAAATTTTTGCATGTGAAAAAACAGAACACAAGATGGCTCACGAAAAAGGAATTTTTCCTCACAGAAAAGGATTGGCACCTCATGAAAAAGAATCCTTTTTCACGAGACCAAATTCTTTTGCCGTGCCAGAAAGCTGTCCAAAAGAGTGAACTGAGCATGCTCAGATCTCGAAAATTTTAAATTAAATAGCTTTGAAATGAAAGAATATTTTTTCACCAAACTAGTGAAAGGCACTTGTATGAGGCAAGCTCTTTCAACCCTGAAAATGTCAAACCAAAATTGCAAACCATTTGGGTGCAGCACGATGACAAGAAAAGTGCAAGAAAAGGCAATTTTCAACATTTTAGCTCTATGTGCAGCTCAAAATCTGCCAATCCGACTGAAACAAAACTTGGCATGGCAACAGATCTGCCCCATGACAGTGCACATGCAAAATTGTGTGCAAATTCATCAAACAGCTGCAAAATTATTAAGGTGCAAAATTTGTGGGTTAATATTAAACAGCCTATTCAACCCTAACTATAGGGGTGCTACCATATATATATATATATATATATATATATATATATATATATATATATCATGCTATTCCTAGTGGTCCAATGGCCCCAGAGGTGGTTGTTTATGACACTGGCATCCAGTAGATCACCCCTCCCTAGCCCCATTCCCCTCTGCTACTGCTGTCAGCAGCGCTTTCCCATCCCTAAAATGAACATCTCAACTAGCAAGGTTTGCTACATTTAAGATGTGGCCAGGACCACTGCACCTTGTGATGGAATGAGGGCACTAGGGAGCTGCTATGCACAGTATCTCCTTGGATACCAATGCTCTCATTAAGACAGTCTCCCCCTACCACTTCACCTGTGCTGATACACTCATGCACGTGTCATTACAGGGAAAACTTGTGACCCCTCTGTATATAGCACAAAGGGGTGAAACACAGAACTGTACCACAAAGTGGACCCAGATTTATCCATCCCTCATGGACTATATTTGAGTGCCTGTGTGTAAGCGTGCCTGTCTAAGGATATTCCCATAGAGACTGCATATAAAGAATTATATAGTATATCAAATTAAACATACCCACTAATACAAAACACCATGGAAAGTACATGGAAAGCATCATGCACAGACTTCCCATTATGCTTTGTATTAGTGAGGTACTATAAGCAAACATTTGGTGTTTCCTTGAGATTTAGCTTTGTTGCCAATGCCCTTCCAGGGTAAATATTGCTTTTCTTTTATTCAGATTTTATTCAGATTTTTATCCCTCAGGAGCTGGCAGGCAGGGCTCCTTCCCCCCCATGGGGGTTTGCATCTGTTCCTGGACCCACGATCCCATCACCAGGATTGCGGCTGTGGACTTCTTGGAACCTGCCAGCTCCATTTTTTCTGATTTTCTCCCCTTCCCAGCCTCAGCCATGCATAATCATGTGGAGGCATGTGCACACTGTAGTACCGAAGTACCCTCCCTGTACATGCCACCCATCAACTACACTACACTCAGGCCTTCACCTCGGGGCAGCTGGATTGCGGGGGTGACAAGGTACCTCCCCGGGAGAGGAGAGCTGCCTTTTTGCTGCTCTATTCACCTTCATCCCTCCCCTACCTGGCCAACCCCCCATGACCAAGGCTCATTCTCGAACCCAGGTCCCCAGCATGGCGTGAGGTGTGGTGTCCAGCACCTCAACCCTCAGCATCAGCGGTCCAGCCCTAGGTAAATTTTGCTTCAGTGCACTTACACTAAAGTTATTGCACTTTAAATTGCTTTTCTGTTATAAGCTCACAGTCACCCAACTAAAAGGCATTGCTTGCGCTGTGGTAACAGGAGCCTATTGTGTATGCAGATACAGTGGTGCAATTCAGGGGTGCTTTATCTGGTTCAAAGTCAGCTGGCATTCATCTGTATCCCCCTGCCCCGGGTCGTGCCTGAAAATAGGCAGGATTTGTCTAGTGCACTTACCCGGTCAACAAAAACTAAATAAATAACTGTAACTCCCTGCATGACACCCATTGAAATTGTGATCACAAATTGGTGGTGTTTGCAAGGGGTAGAGGTTATTCATTTGCAGTGAAGTTGTTCTGCTTTAAACTGATTTTCTTCTATGAGCTCACAGTCACCCAACTAAATAAGATCACTTGGGCTCTGATAACAGGAGTCTATTGTATATGCAGATACAGGGCTGCAGTTCAGGCATTCACAGAGCTCTCCGCATTTTACCCATTGAAGCTGCCATACATAAATGGGTAGTGTTCTCTGCAAGGGACAGGTTTTCCTCTGTGACAGCAAGGCATTATACAAATACGCAAATTGTCTGTCCAAATGTCAATGGGCACATATACAATAGGTTGTGTAACTATTAAAATATCGGACTGCGACATCTGTAGAGGTACTACTACTACTGATGTTGTTCCCCACCCACTTGCCCTGTACTGTGATGGCCATGCAAATATGTGTATGTATATATATATAGGGAATGTGACATGGCCTTACTGAAGATAACATATTTATCTTCATGAGAGGCCAATGTTATTATGATATCTCATGAGTGTCAATGCCACGCGTGAAATATCTTAATATCAGTAGCCTTGAGTAAAGATAAATAGGGAATGTATAATGGGTTGCAGTGAAATACATTTATCTCCACTAGCGAGTAATAAGACCCATAACTCATGATTGACAAAGCCACAAGTTAGTTATAAGGGTTTAACCACACATGTGCAGAGATAAATGTGTTATTCTACTGCAAGCCATTATGTATTTGATGTATACCACACCATTTGCAGTGTTTTTACTAATGTTTTACCTTGTTTTAGCTTAAAACTGCCTTTCTTTCCATTGTAAGTTCTCTATCTGGCCCATTGTGTTCTATTTCCAGATCCTAAGTGGAAATAATATGTTCTAAGTGAAATACATGGTGTTCTAAATGAAAATAAATATCGCCAAATAACATGATTTATTTACCCAATTTATTTACCACTGCTGTGGTATATATATATGATATCTTCAGTCAGGTCATGCCATGTTCTATTTATATATGTATCTTTGGCAACATGATAGTTTTTGTGCCACTGTCTGTGCTTGATTGGCTGCACTTTTTTATGTTCCCCAGTAGATTTTGATGTTGCTGTGTGAGCTGTGTTTATTTGGTGTGGTGGCAGTAAAGGGACATTTTATTTTGGAGGAAATTATAGCATTTTGTTGCAGGCCAGAGTACCACCCCTGAGAACTGTGCAGTGATGTGGCTAGCAGCAGACTACCATCTGCAGTAGCATGTTTCATAAAAGTCCTACTGGTCTGACTCTAAGTAGCTATGTAGCAGTTGTGAAGGCACAAGAGTGACAAACTCAGAGTTAGCCGAGGTGACTTTCCATAACTGTGCTACCACTCTAATGACAGCTCTGTAAGCAAGAAAAGGAACTAAACTAATTAAAGAATTTGAACAGTGAGATTTGTCAGTTGGGGTGAAAGCGAGAATGAGCAATCATGAGGTTGACAGGCAGGGCAGCACATTTGTAAAGTGTATGGGGAGAACTGAATGATGTATATAACACAAAAGTGCACAAAGACAAAAACATACAGCAAAGTGGTCACAAATTTAACCATCTCTCATGGCCTATATTTGTGTGTGCCTTCCTGCCAAAGATAACCCTATAGAGATGTTTATATAAGGAGATAAATACCAAAATACATATATTTATATTTTATTACACATTAATGCAAAGTATCGTGGGAAGTAAATGTAAAATCACATATACAGTATTGCCATAATGTAAAGCATCATGGGAAGTATATGCAAAGCACCATGAAATAATTTAAATGGGTTCCGCTTTAAGCATGAGTTCATGGTGTCAAGTGGCCTCTCGCACACTCTACAAAGTATGAAACTAAAAGACACAGGTACAGGTTTCATCCTATACAGGACACATCAGTGTGCCTTATTTTTAAGAATCCAGGGGAAAGATGAACCAGTCATTGTTTGGTCATACTGGTAAACACAAAACAGGAACATTATCTAAAAGACAAAAAACTCAGCACAAAAGCATTGAAGTAAAACTTACCTTGAAAGAGCATAGGTTGCAAAGAAATGCTAAATCACACATGTCCCCATAATGCAAAGCATTATGGAAAGTATTTATTTTACTTCTGTCTGTTACAGATGAGGAACACTGATGAGGCCTATGTAAGACAAACCATGTGTCTGTGTCATCCATTTTCAGCGTTTGCAGAGTGCATGAGAGGCCACTTGGCACCATGCACTCTTGCTGCAAGCAGAACCAGTCTAAATTCTTTCATGGTGATTTGCATACTTCCAATGATGCTCTACAATTTAGGGATTTGTGTAATTTTACATTATTTTGAAACCTGGCTTTATTACCAATGGCCTTCCAGGTAATCCTTGCCTCAGTGCTTTTGTGCTGAGGTTCTTTGTCTTTTAGATCATGGGAAGTGCATGTAAATGACGATGCATACACTTCCCATAATGCTTTGCATCAGTAAGGCATGTGGAATCAGGTATTTCATAGCAACATGGCTCTGTTGCCAGTGCCTTTTCAATGTAAATCTTGCTTCAGTGCTTTCGTACCCAAGTTGTTTGTCATTGAAATTATGTGTTTTTTTTTTATTTTGTACTCACCATGAGCCAAATAAATGAGATCAAGAGGCAGGTTCCTTCCATTGCCTGAGCTGGGACAACAAGAGGCCTGTGTACAATTATACTGGTGAGTGTGGCTATTCAGGACTGTCCCAGTTCTTTCAGGTGCTGAAGGCAAGCACCTTGTTTCTCACTTCACACCTGGGGCATGTTCTTATCAGACAACAACCCACTCTCTCTCTCTCTCTCTTTCTCTCTCTCCCTCTCTCCCTCTCTCTCTCTCACACTATATATATATATATATATATATATATATATATATACTGTGTAAGCATTATTATACTGGACTGTGACAATGCAGGTTTTTTTTTTACCAGGTGCACTATGCTACTGTTGAAGTTGTACTCCAATAGCGCATCCATATATTAATGGCCATGCCAACAGGTATATATACTACTCCATGCCAGTCTGGACCTGGAATCCAGAGAACTGGTTGTCCACATTCCTGACTAGTATAGATCCCCCTTCATTGCCCTGTTCGCTTCTGTTATTGTTGTCAGAAGCACTACCAAACCCTTACCCCAGATTTTAAGGTTATTACACATGCATGAATGGCTTTCAGCAGTTATACCATTACAGGGCTCACTACCCCTTATGACTAGGGATGAGGGAATCAGGGAGCCCAATGTGAAGCCACTAACATACTGAACTGTGACAGCCCCCTGGCATATGCCGCCATTGGAGATATTGCTCCCCACTCTCCTCTTCCCATTCCTAGATGACTGTTTTATGAATATGCCACTGTGTATATATTCCATCCCTCACTAGTCTGGTGGTCCAGTGGCCCCAGAATCCTGCAAATTGGTTGTTCACATTCCAGCCATCCAGGGGATCACCTCCTCCTTAGCTTCCTTTACTTTTGTACTCTTGTTGGTGACATTGTGCACTGCCTAACCCATCCCCCTTACACAATGAACATTCCTGTTTGCAAGGCTGTGACCCCTGCAAGAACAGCATTCATGCCTTTCTCTCCCTTGGCTAAGATAACATGAAACCCATACAACGTTGTGGTGGTGTGGTGGATCTAGTCTGGGGACACAGAGGTTCCTTAACTGTAACTCACTAAAACTGTTAGATACAAATTGATGTTGCTGGCTGCATGAGATGTTTTTCCCCTGCTGAGAGTGGCAAAGTTGCCTTTATCTAGACTTACTTTTCCGGATATTAATGTCAGTACATAGGCTGTCTCATCATTAGCATGCTTGACTGTGACAGTGTTTGGGTCTGCCCATGGCATGGCACAAGGTACACAGTGCTCCTACCAATTGTATGCCCCCCCCGCACCTTACATTAATGACTGCTTGTCAAACATGCCAATATGTATTTATAAAACAGGGAGGGAAAACACTGCACCCTGATTGCCTGGGACCCCTGTGTTGTGGGAGTGCAATGCACAGGTAAAACAAGTTCCAGCAGCTAGGGTGCAGCATGTAAAACAAATCCTTGAGTTTAGAATTTTCACAATTACATAGCAGACATTTTTTATACAGAAGAGCTGTTTTTTTTTTGTTCCACACATCTGCGCAAATCAAACATCCTCCCTTTAGTTAATTGATAATCTGTTTCCAGGCACAGTTTCAAATGCTAACATGTTTGTTGCCTATTTTCTTTGTTGTCTTTTCTTTTCTTTTCTGAGCATCGCTGGGATCTTCTGCCTTGACTGCCTGTTCCCAACTCCTCCCACTTGCGGGCTTACTCCTCCACCCACTTCTTAGTTCTCTTCCTCCACCCATCAACACAAAACCCTCCCTCCAAGTTTCTCCCTGAAATCTTTTCTTTTCTATCATATATCTAGTACAACGTTGTTCCATTATTTTGTTTTTGAAATATTTGTTGCAGCTGTAGAATTTTTTTTAATTTTATTTAGTATGCCTTTTGGCTGCAGGGGGTGCCGACATCTGCCTTGGTCACGGACCTTCAGCTCCCAACTCCCGTAATCAGCCCTTAACTCCCTACGGCACCCCTGGCTTACCCCCCAGAGGGTGGGGTTGTGGCACCAACTCCCCTTAGGTGCCGCAAATCTAGTATCTATTGGGGGAAGTGAGCCACGGGAGGCTAATTGAAGCCAGAGGTAAGGCTTCATAGAGGCGGCCCTGCAGGATTTTCTCCCCTATAGGCAGGGGTGGGGACATGCAATGATGACCAGCATCTGCCCGCCCCTGATAGCTGTACTGCGTTGGTGCATTGTGGCAACCCAGCCTCCGCTGCTGTTGCACCCTAGCGTGATCCACCTCCCGGAAGAAGGAGAGCAGTCAAGGGACACTCGATCCTTCTCCCCCGAGCCGGCCCCCCGATGACCCGAGTCCATTCTCGAACCTGGGTCACCAGCATTGCAAGTGAAAATCCAACCTCTGTGCCGGCAGGCCGGTGCAGCCATAGAATCTGCAGTATCAAATCTTTGCGCTTAAGATCGCACCCCTGGTTCCGATCACCTCGTAGTCAAACGCTGTCCTTTATGCTGAAATAAAATAATATGCACAAATTTTAAGCCCAAAATGAACTCCCTCTTTGGCTGCATACTTGCAGCAAACACACTTCCTCTCCTCCTCTGCCAAATGGGCTCCTGGAAGAAAGGGCAGCACTCAGTCACATACAGTATCTGGTAACTCATAACCACTGTTCCACTCACTCAGTAGAGTGAGCCGAGCTAAACACAGGCCCCCAGTATTTTGATGAATCTTACTACAGTAGGCAGTAGCATGCTGCTGACAAGACTGTTAGGAAATCTTGATCTTGCAAAGGCCTGCAGTACTGGGTACAATCCTACCTCCAGACTCCCGAGTCATAATCCCAGTGTAGCTCTCACTGAAAGTACTCAAATAACTCCTGCTTGAATAAATTAACTATTATACCTCACAACAAGTTGTTGTTTCTTGTCTTCTACATATAGCACTTCATGGAGAAAATAAAGTAGGAGAGAACATGGGAAATGCCTCATCTCAGCACCCCCTAGTGGCACCAGGCTGAAGAACTACTTTACATTAATTCTCACACTTTTTTCCCTATTTTTTTTGTTAATTTAACATTTGTTTCTTCTATGTTACTGCCAGGGTGCATTTAATAAGTGCAATAAAACACTCTGGGGATGTGTGTTGTGCTGTCACAATGCATATGGGCTGAAGGCACTAACTGTGGCGTTGTGCCTCACGATGTCCTTGGGAATGCACAGTGACAGCACAACACACGCCTCATCATGTCTTATTGCTTACAAATACCATTTCTTGCCAGTCTGGGGAGTGGTGGTTGGTGATGTTGAGGGGATGCACAGGGGTCCCTGTACTTACACCATTCAAAACTGCCAAACAAGAATGGATGTCACTGTTTATAGGGAGTGGCTTGTCCTCTGTGACAGTAGCACAGCATACCCTAATAGAAATCACCTGTCCAGATGGTAGTGGTTGTATATAAGCTGTGCAACTACTAACTTACTGAACTGTAACTGTCAAAGTAGTTGGCCCATGGGATATGCTCTGGGGACATGGACTCATTCTCTCACCCCTTATCTTTATGGTCATGCTAATGTGTAGTTATACCATTCCTTGCCATTCCTGGTGGCCCCATGGTCCTAGAATTCTGTGAATTGGTTGTCAAGTTCCCTGGTCTCCAGCAGACCCCCGTCCCAACTCCACAGCCCCATTCCCTACCATTATTGTTGTCAACTGTGCATTAACCTTCCCTCTGCCAGAATGAACTTTCTGGCTCAAATTGTGTATTTTATAAAATAATGTAGTAACATCATCCATTGTTGGCTGCAGCCAACTTTTCTTACATCTGGGAGGACTGAAGTGCACAGAGGCCAAATGACTTATTAAGGATCATAAATGCAAGCCCCTGGATATAGTGGGAGTTGACCCTGGGCTGTTATAGTTCCCTGTTTTGCATTCTGATATAGAAAATATAAACATTGTCAGCAGATAATGACCTCTTAGCTCACCTAGTCTGCCCTGTTTTCCCTGACTCCTGTGCCACCGCAAACCCTACTTGATCTCCGGTCGTCTCCTTCCCTTGCCTTACTACCAAGGTCCCCTTGTATTTGTCCCATGCATGCTTAAATCCTGTCATCATTTTGGCATCCACTGCCTCCACTGGAAGGCTGTTCCAGGTGTCCACCACCCTCTCCATGATGAAGTATTTCCTCACATCTTTTCTGAGCCTCACCCCACCTCCAGCTTCATAGTGTGACCCCTTGTTCAGGAGCATCTTTTCTCTGGAAAATGCTACCTTCCTGTACCTTATTAATACTGTGAGGGTATTTGAACATTTGTATCATATCCATCTTTCCCTCCTCTCCTCCAGAGAGTACATATTTCATTCCTTGAGTCTCTCCTTAGAGAGTATTTGACCACTGGATTATTTCCATGTCTTTCCCGGTTGGACCCCAGCCCATAGCTAGAGGCCTTCATTGTCAAAGTGTAGCTTTTGGTGAGGGGTGTCAAGTGATTGCTTTGCATCCAATAGAACTGAGGTTGATGTAAAGAGGCTAACTGGGTGTACAGTGATAACTCCCATCACACATGGAATCGGTCACCTTGTCTCCATGGCATGCTCAGTTCCCAGTAATCCTAGGATGCAAAACCCAAGTCCAGCCATGAACCTGCATCTCCCACTTACCAGTGCAGAACACAGCTGCTGTACCACTGGACCAAAACCATTCTCTCTGCCCATCTTTTTCAATATTTACTTGAAGTAATGAAACACCAAATAAAAGCTGCCAAAAGCAATCAAGAGATCCAGAGTGTTCCATTTCATATTAGGACTATATTAACCCCGGGTTTGTTCAATGTTGTACTTTTACCACACTTCACAGATTACTGGGCTTGATAATAATTTGGACTTACAGTTTATAGAAACAAAAAAAAAAAATAAGAATTTTACAGGCAGAAAAAAATCACTAGATCCATTGAGTCTGTTCCCTAAATGTTTTTGTATTTTTTTGTCCCTGTTTCCTTGCAGCTTGTAAATGTTCGGGTACTGCTACTACTACTGCCAGCTGCAAGGCACCTACTGCAGTCCTCCACAGCCACTTACTCAGTGATGTTAAGGATGGCATTCAATCTTCCTGAGCATTCCTTAACCTCCCTCAGTCTTACTTCTTCTTCCCTGTGTGTGTGCATAATGAGCCACTTCTCCATGGTCTGTACAGAGTTTTGGAGCACTGTGTGTATGAAAGGGGCTCAATGGAATTTAATTCCTTCCCTTTCCCAACAGTACAATGCTTGTCTGTTCATTCCCTTTAATACACATTTCCTGCGATCTGAAAGTAAACACTCATTGAGAATGCAGGGTAATATTGCTATATGAAAGCAAGATTACCAAGCCAACACCTTTAAATCACAGTTATGAGTGATCACTGCAGGATTCCACACATTTCTTGGCTGATGCAGCGCTCTGCAGATAGGATCAGTCCTAATAACAGCTGCTGGTATATATCCACCATTACCTTCTTATATGTAACATTTACAATCCCCATGTTTACATTTACTGGGTGAACAACCACATTTTCCAACCACCAGTGACCCTCGGTACGTAAAGATCAGAAATAATGAATCAACATATTACTTTTCATTTATCAGACAATCTTTCTTGTGGGGCAGGTACAAAGTGCCATATGCGCATGATGAACTACACCTTGGCTAGTGACTGGAGAAGGGGCAGCAGTAATGTGATGAGCCTTAATTACCTCACACCCCCTCAGATTTCAGTTTCAAATATCAGTTCTAACTTTTGCTTCTCTTCATTCTGGTCAACCAATCTATCACAGATTGTTTTTTTTAAAGATTAGATTCCTGCTCATCCAATATGCTCTGCTGATGCATGATTATTGCCTGTCCTTTCATGTGCTGTAAGTGTTCTTCACTGTCCCATCATGTGTTTTCATTTCTTGCTCCAACTCTTTGTAATTCCTTACCTGTTTATGTCTGTCAGTTGAATAATGTCATGATTTTCCATTGAGGACTTGAGACTTTTTTTTAACTAACTGCTAAGTTTTTTATTTTTCATGTTTTCATATATATATATATATATATATATATATATATATATATAGAGCAAAAAACTCCATTAAATGCATCAGTTAGGGTTGTTCCACAGCGACAAAAGTAAGGAAATTCGGTGTTGAGGTTGAAACCCCGGACACCTCAGCCTGCCCACCAGCCGGCATTGGGGTGTGCATTGGGGTCAGTGGCTAACTCTCACACCATCACATGTGTAAAGAAGCAGAGGTATAGGGAGAATGGGGCAAAGAGTTAGGACTGGCGGCCAATAGCAACGTGCCCTGATGCCGGATTAGAGGGCAGGCTGGAGGTGTCCGGGGGGTTCAACCCTAACACTGAATTTCCTTACTTTCGTAGCCATGGAACAACCCTAACTGATGCATTAAATGGAGTCTTTTACCTCTAATTTCCCTTCTTTTTGAGAATGATGACGAGAAATACTGAATGTAATGTGGCGGCGTCCGTGCTCCCGCCACGTGATGTCTTGTGACATAGTAACAGGAACAGCAACACAAACACAAGGTGGAAATGCAAATGGTAACAGTAACAAAAACGCAAGGGCAAATGACAACGTAAAGGGTAACACGGTGGCGCACACGAAAACAGTAACAGGTACATAAATTCAAGGGGAAACAGTAACTGTAACAGAAGCGTATACCCTCTTTTTTCTGGAGAACTGCATAGAGAAACACAGTGTGTACAAAGAATGTATGCATTGTAATGGCATTGGAAGCCTAAAACGAGCATTGGAAGTATTTCATTGCAAATACAGTATCTCAGCAACCGTACGATGTACAAAAAAATTTTAATTTCACGGAAATCATTATTTTCCTGGCTACCATTTTGTATTTCATAGCCCATAGGGCTATGTAACTCAAGATGAAAAATCTGTATCTCGCACTGTTTTCGAGATACGAGCCCCAAAAGGCGCGGCGTACAACACCATGTTAGTCTGTGGGAAAAAGCATCAACTTTGGAGTACCATAACTTTGGAGCCATACAATATTTTTTCACCAAACCACCAAAAGGCACATCTGTGACATGTGGGCTGCCTTCCCTCCAAATTTCAGGCCAAAAGACCTAACCGTTCTTTTGCAGCAAGGTGGCAAAGAACTCCTGTCATTTTGGCCATAGTGTTGCAAACTACTTTCGTGATTTGCGAAAGCTTTCGCACAGATTTGCGAAAGTGTCGTGAGCATGAAAGTACTTAGCAAAAGAACTTTGAAAAACATATTTCTGGGGTGTTTAATCCCAAAATAAAGACATGGTTAGCATCCTCAGGCTCCGACTAGGTGAACACAAACATAATTGTGTTCTTAGATGGTCCCAAATTTAAATGGCAAGCATTTTTCTGATCACCAACCGAAAACAAAATAGTGGATTTGTGAAAGTACTAGGGCCATTTGCGAAAGTAAAAAGTGCATTTGCGAAAGTGTTGAACTTTTTGTTAATTTTTCCCATTGACTTATAATGGGAACTGTTTTTTTGAATAACTTTTGAACCATTTAATATTTTTCCATGAAATCTTCAAAAGGCACATTGGGGAGCCTGGCTGCATATTCCCTGAAGTTTTTGGACTGGTCACACAAACCATGCGACCTGTAGGCGAGAGCAAAGAAATTGCAAAAAAGCGTAATTGTGCAATTCGTTGTTGCTTAATAACTCTGCAGCCGAATATCCAACCAGTACAAAACTTGGTAGATCCCAAGACCTTAGATTTCCAATCATCCATACCAAATTTTAGGTAAATCTGTTGAACAGTGGCAAAGTTATTAAGGTGCAAAATTTGACCCTTTAGCCTTAAAAGTGCTACTCAACCCTAACTATGGTAGCACTACCGTGCTGCCATAATATAATATATATATATATATATGTATGTAACCCCCCCGTTACCCAGGGTTACAAGAATCCCAGTAAGACCTAGTGGTAGGCAGCTTGCGAAACTCCAGTTAAATGGATTTCACACTGTCTCACTCTGTTCTCATCCTCAGCTGAGACTGAGGGATGACATCATTTTAGAACTGTCGCAGTTGCATAAGCCACACTGGAATGTTGCAGTTGGGGGTTAGAGTAGAACACTGGGGAATTTGAAGTTAGTTCAGTAGAGCCTGTGGCAGTATGAAGGAGGTGCTCTACTGCAGGCAGGCCCTCAGAGCTCTAAGCTCTGTCAAAGAGCTATTTTTTTTAATAGGTGTGTGTTCTCACCTGTAAGAGGAACACACAAAGAGCACATTGAAGTGGTAGAGACTGCTTTCAGTGGTTCAGGGCCCCATCACTACTGGGATGGGGGAAGGAATCAGCCTGCTTCCAGGGGCAACTCCTCCTGGTCTGGCTAGGGAGAAAAGAAGCTGCCTAATTTAAGTTCGTGCTTAGGCACCAGAAATTCTGGATGAGGTTTCTTTGAGGAGAAAACGCCTGTGGGGCACCTGCAACCAAGGGGTGAGTTCGCTCTGCTAAAGGGCCAATGTGTTTTCACCTGAAACAAGATGAAACTAAAGAGACTGTTACTGTGGGGTCAGGAAAAGACAGCCAAGTACAGTTTGGAAGATGTGGGGATTGGACTTCTTAACTCTGTAGGGGGTCTAGAGTAATGGACACATCCACTTATTAAGTATGTTCAAGTTAGCACAAATGGGATGTAAAGACAGTAGATTGAATGTGAATACATTTAAAAAGAATCTACATAGCAAAGTGATTTAAAGGATGAGGTGTTACAGTCCAGAGAAATGACTGGGTATGAATTATGGGAGCGAGAGGTGGGAGACCCTCCATCAGTAGTAACCAAATTCACCTCTACGGGTTTGCTCTGGGACACCTGTTGCTTTCCCTCAGGTACTTGGCTGGTGCCTGAGGAAAGTACCCAGACATGGGATTGATGAGGAAGATTCCCTGATGGAGCAGAAGTGCTCATAGGAGGTTTAGGGAGCCACCAGTAAATGTTTCCATGCTAAATGGAAAGTGTCCAAGTGGCTGGCAAGGGAGCCAAGACAGGGAAAACCCAGAGTAGCGTACAAGTTTGGGCTGTGTGCCCAGTGTGTTTCAGAGCCTGAGGACTAAAGTGAATGAGGATGTCTTCTGATCTCCATAAATCTGTATTACCAGGAGTGTAGCCCCGTGGGGGTCCATCTATACTTTGTTTATTCTGTTGGATGTGAATAAAAGCCACACTTTAGAATCCCACTTCTGGTACTGGGCATTACAGTTATTGCTTCCTTTGTCCGGAGTTACTTGGGTGCCCCTGTTGCAGAGTAGCCAAACCTAGCCAATGTGCCGAATGACATATTCCTCCCCGAACCCAGCCCACCAGGTAGTGCTGTCAGATAGAAACGGCATACTTTGGTGGGGGTTACAAAAATGGAGGCACCGCTGAGGATTTGGGTTTGGAATTTAGGGAGGAATATAAGAAAGGTTGCTCGGACAATGGCTAGCATTTTGGTTATCTGGCAGTGTGTAGCCCAAAACAACTGAAGCAATGTTAACTAATGTGCTGCTGTGTGCTGTTATCCATGTGCTGCTATTAAAATGCCAACTGTTTACCAAGGAGCAGTAAAGCCTGAGAGTGTATGCCCTTGTCCTGCATCAAATTACAGCATTTGCCAGCTTTTAAAAGTATTTGTGACAAAGAAAAGTGTGGAAAACTGTGGGTAGCAAAAGGAAAATTGTGCCCTAGATGTTGGAAATGCTTTCTGTGTGGACTGAGAGACTTGTTGTGCTTAATGGCCATGAAAAATGGTTGAAATGGGCTCCTGCCGAGGAGTTTCAGCTGAAAAAAAAAAGTGTGGTTTGCAGTTTAAATTTTGACTGCTCGACGATCGCCGTGACGAGAACAGCACGAGAGGAAAGAGGCTCATTTGCATGGAGTTGAGTGATTGGTGAGACTGCAATCAGTCCCGCCCCAAGCCAGCTCTAGAGTGACTGCACAGCATTTGAGAGGGAGAGTGAGTGGAGTGTGCAAACTGGCTTACCAGGAGGAGTGTCACAGTGACTGAAAGCAGTGTAAAAGGTTTAAAAAACTGACTTTTCTGTCCAAATTCTGGCTCAATCTGCATCTCGATTGACGGGACTGTGTGTGTGGTGTTCAGAGGGACAATCAGCAGGACTGCCAACTGGCTTCTTTCCAGAGGCCTCCAAGACTGGCTGCAGACCATTTTTCCATCGCAGCAAACAGCTACTGATAACAGTGAGTACCAACAGAAATAATTGCTCAAACTAAGTGATTTCACCAAAAGCCATCTGAATCTGTGTGTAGCAGTGTAATCGCTTTGCAAAGAAGGACTGTGTTGTTTTACCAGCAAAAGCAAGAATTCTAAGCAATCAACTGTGAGCATAATTATAGGTTCAGCGTCAGCATAGTTTTCAAAGCCATGTGAGAGACTGTAAGTTGTATCAGATATGCAGCAAGAAATACAGGCAATCCTGTGCTATGAAATACTGAGGCTTTAAGGGACTGTAAGCTAGAGCAATGTCTTCAGCGAGTAAAAAGTCCATGGTAAATCATATCAATGTGCTAGGAAAAAGAACAGTGCAAGTTTGTGCAGTTTGAGCAAAGTTATCAGTAAAGTGTGTAAATCGGATGCGCCTTGGCTTGACTCAATTACAGAATGTTGATGCGTAGGAGTGCTGCTGCCGCCATTACAGGGTGGGGTAGTAATGTAAACACAGCAGCAGAGGAGTCATTTTGAAAGAGAAAGAAAGTTTTCAGTGATGTGAGACTTGAAATAATGTGAGCGTTTGTTTGTTTTCTCTGCAGTCATGGCTTCAGGACCAGCCCACTACCCGGATCCTGCCCAGGCTGTGATAGCAGTGGAAGTTAACAAGTTAAGGGACATTGAGAGATGTTACTACGGGGGGCGACTGCCTCGTCATGTGGCAATTCCTGGATATCCAGTGTGAGTATGTGTGATGTGCTTAAATGCTGTAAGGGACGTCTTCAAGGTACCTCATTGTTCTGGGTGCCTAGAGAAATATGGTTTGTTTAAAGCGCCCAAGATTTGTTTGGCTCCCACATGGACAAAAGTTCACAAATCTGCAGTTGGCAGCACACAGCACCAGGTGGAGCCTGTTGGAGAAGGCCCCTCAGAGTGTGGCACAAAGCTAGAGGGTGCAGATTTACAAACAGAACAATGTGCTGATGTTTCAGAGTCTGAGTCACAGAGAGACATTTCAGGAAGAGCATCAGTAGACCCTTGGAGAGAGAGGCCTAGCCCAAGTCTCATAGGTGAAGACGAGACGAGGGAGGCCTTTGAATGGGAGGTTTCGACCTCCACACCCAGCGAAGAGTGGACAGTCTCAGGAGTGAGGATGACTTCTCACTTCTGGGCACAGATTCTCAGTGAGGAAGAAGAAGAGGGGCAACCTATGTGGCCTTGTGAAAAAGGAACTGGTACACACCCTCAAGCTCTTGCCTCAGAGGAATGCATGGAAGAGAGTGGTGATTCCACTGCCCTGGCTGTGCAAGAAGAAGCCAGGGATCCATTTTTTGTGTCATTAAGAATGCGTAGCTGGCAGAACCAGGACTGACCACCCCCAAGCCAGGCCAGAGGTCTCAGGTTGACCAAAGCTAGTAAAGAGGAAAGACTGGTTCGTAGGAAAGTGAATGAAATCTATGAGATGTCCTTTCCTACTTTTCCTTGGAGAGTCTGGAAGGAGATTGAAAAAAGCAGGAAATCCTGGATTTGGGAAGGAGCAATGAAATATGTGCATCCTGGTGCAAACAAGCATGTCAAGAACAGAATGTTTCAAGAAAAATACAGCCAGTGGAAAAGAGGCAGAACACTGTTTATGGACACTGTTCGAATAGTGGATGGAGAGGGAAGTGAAACCTTTTACAGTGAGAATTATGAATGCCCAGACAGGGTGATAATTCCAGCACCTGACCCATTGTGCTATTGGCCACAATGCAAAGGCCTTCCTGCGAATGTGCCCATGCCTACCAAATGGAAAGCAGAACAGTGGTAGCCAGTGCTGCCACTCCAGCCATTGCCATACTTATGTTGTTCCGCCAGTCTGGATGTCCAGGACTCAGATGCCCCACATTCATCAGTTCTGCAGTGTACTGGCTTTCCAGAATCCATCGACCGGCCCACCAGATGACTTCAGATCCAGAGAGGACACCAGCTCAGCTGTATCCTGGATCATCGCCTGGGTATCGGATGACTTCAGACCAGCTGTTTTCCTTTTTGTTCCTGTTCCAAGGTTCCATCTCCAGAGATGACTTCAGCCCAGCAGTTTCCAGATGTGCCCTCCTGTCATTTCCCGGAAGATGTCTGTCTCGCTGTATTGGAAGAATGCTGCCAGGGAGAGTCTTCGGCTGAGGACCAGGTGTGGTACCATTTTCGTTCTACAAGGGACTGGTAAGTCCAGACTTTTCTATTCTTATGACATTGCAGTACACACCCTACACTAGCAGACTCCAGATGTTTGAACTGTACTCAAAGACTCTCCCCTTTGGGACTTTGGCCTGCTAGAACTGTGCTTCACCAGGCTCCTGCCCAGGAAAAGCTCTTTAATGGACTTGCCTTCTGGCACTGTGGTCACTAGATGGGACTTTTAGGGCACGCCATCCCCCAAATATGGTGTATTGTAAATAATGTCATTGTTTTCTACTGTTTTCTAATGTTTATACTGTTTTTTCTACTTTTCTAAAAAAATCTTTTTGGGATTCTCCAGTGTTTTGATGGCAGGGGTTTAGGTAGACTGTGTATGCATATTAGGAGTGTGTGTTGTCTTTCTTTTTCTTGCAGGTATTCCTGAAGAAGATAGAAGAGAAGACAAGAAGAGGAGGAGGAGGGACTTAGCGGAGTTCCTCAGTAGTACTTTAGAGTGTAGTGTTTAAAGCACTGTTGTTGTTGTTGTTACTGTGTGTAACTTTTTCTTTCACAGGTATGGTTGTGGGGGAGTGTGGGAGTAATGCATAGTGTATGGTATTAGCTCATAGTGTGTGGTTTCATGATGTCCAGGGTCAGGGAGGTCCCCTGTTTGTTTTGTTTTGGGAATTTTTAAGTTAGAGGCAGACAGGTTTTCCCTAGAGGGTTAGGGGATAGATAGGCTGTGGTCCTGAATGGCAGTAGGGGCTGCAGTACTGATCTAATAGGGCTATGCTCTGGACAGTTCTTCCAGAGCCACTAGGTACCCATAGTCAGTGGGTAGAGTAGAGGCTGATGCGTCAGCCGATGGCCTCTGGGCCCTTAGTGTTGCCTGCCTGTGCCTAGCACAAGGTAGAAGGGGGCCTGATCACCCCTCTCTGTAGGTAGCACATAGGGTAGGATGGCCTAGGTCGGGTAACTAATGACTGCAGACAGTCATTTTCCTGGCCCAGGGTGAGTGTAACCCCCCTTCTTACCCGGAGTTACAAGAATCCCAGTAAGACCTAGTGGTAGGCAGGGAAGGCAGCTTGTGAAACTCCAGTTAAATGAATTTCATACTGTCTCACTCTGTTCTCAGTCTCAGCTGAGACTGAGGGATGACATCATTTTAGAACTGTTGCAGCTGCATAAACCACACTGGAATGTTGCAGTTGGAGGTTAGAGTAGAACTTTGGGAATTTGAAGTTAGTTCAGTAGAATCTGTGGCAGTCTGAAGGAGGTGCTCTGCTGCAGGCAGGCCCTCAGAGCTTTAAGCTCTGTCAAAGAGCTATTTTTTTTTAATATGTGTGTGTTCTCACCTGTAAGAGGAACACAAGAAGAACACATTGAAGTGGTAGAGACCACTTTCAGTGGTTCAGGACCCCATCCCTGTGGGGATGGGGAGAAGGAATCAGCCTGCTTCCAGGGGCAACGCCCCCTGGTCTGGCTAGGGAGAAAAGAAGCTGCCTGATTTAAGTTCATGCTGAGGCACCAGAAATTCTGGATGAGGTTTCTTTGAGGAGAAAATGCCTGTGGGGCACCTGCAACCAAGGGGTAAGTTTGCTCTGCTAAAGGGCCATGTGTTTTCACCTGAAACAAGATGAAACTAAAGAGACTGTTACTGTGGGGTCAGAAAAAGACAGCCAAGTACAGTTTGGAAGATGTGGGGATTGGACTTCTTAACTCTGTAGGGGGTCTAGAGTAATGGACACATCCACTTATTAAGTATGTTCAAGTTCAGCACAAATAGGATGTAAAGACAGTAGACTGAATGTGAATACATTTAAAAAGAATCTACACAGCAAAGTGATTTAAAGGATGAGGTGTTACAGTCCAGAGAAATGACTGGGTATGAATTACGGGAGTGAGAGGTGGGAGAGACCCCCCATCAGTAGTAACCAAATTCACCTCTACGGGTTTGCTCTGGGACACCTGTTGCTTTCCCTCAGATACTTGGCTGGTGCCTGAGGAAAGTACCCAGATGTGGGATTGATGAGGAAGATTCCCTGATGGAGCAGAAGTGCTCATAGGTGGTTTAGGGAGCAACCAGTAAATGTTTCCATGCTAAATGGAAAGTGTCCAAGTGGCTGGCGAGGGAGCCGAGCCAGGGAAAACTCAGAGCAGCGTACAAGTTCAGGCTGTGTGCCCAGTGTGTTTCAGAGCCTGAGGGCTAAAGTGAATGAGGATGTGTTTTGATCTCCATAAATCTGCATTACCAGGAGTGTAGCCCCTTGGGGGTCCATCTATGCTTTGTTTATTCTGTTGGATGTGAATAAAAGCCACACTTTAGAATCCCACTTCTGGTATTGATCATTACAGTTATTGCTTCTTTTGTCCAGAGTTACTTGGGTGCCTCTGTTGCAGAGTAGCCAAACCTAGCCAATGTGCCGAGTGACATATTCCTCCCCAAACCCAGCCCACCAGGTAGTGCTGTCAGATAGAAATGGCATACCTGGGTGGGGATTACATATAGTTTATATTGTGCTTATTTGTAGTATTAATTTATTGTTTCATTATGACATATTTTTTTATTTACTGTACAGCACCCTGATGCTCTGTTATATACGCTCTATAAATAAATAAACAAATAAATGCACACATTAACGATCCTCCTCAGAGCACACACCCTACCCTTCTAGCTATGACATCGGTGTTTACTTGGTATTTCAATGCCTCTTGTCTCTTTTTACTTTTCTACAAGAGACTTCTACTTGAAAGAGTGGCAGCCCCCCCCCACCATGATACATGAAATCTCAAAATTCACTACATTGTTGCAATTCTGGGGGTCAGTAGCAACAGACTGGAGTTTTCCATTTTCTGGCCTTGCAATGATTTCTGCTCTTCATAAGCATTTTTAAATATCTCGCATCACTATTTCATCCTGTTGGTTTCAATTCCCCTACCTATGAATAGGTATTGGAATTAAGAAGCATTTGGGGGCCTTACCAGTGATGGGGCTACAGTGTGCTCTGCTGCTACCTGGAAGACTTGGGTATATCTGCACAAAGCCCTATAATTCTACACTGGCTTTGGCTGGGGTGCAACATAGGGGTGAGGTACTCTGCTCCTGATGGAAGAGGGCATGGGTCACTTAGCATTCACACTGCCTTGCAGGCTGATTTTAGTGTGACATTGTCATGGTCTAGAATGGCAACTACTTATCCAGCCCTCTGGGGTAGCCTGTGATATGACTGACTCCAAAAGAGTGAACCCAAAAACAGGGACGGCAAATTAGCGCCTACAGAAATAGTGAGGGTACATGTTAGTGATCTCTGAAATGGAGACAAATGCTTCCCCCTCCCCGGGGTGCTATAGAAACAGAAACATAGAACATAGAACATAGAAACATAGAGACATAGAAGTTGATGGCAGATAAGGACTGCAAGGCCCATCCAGTCTGCCCATTTCTTTTTCTACCTTATGAATGTGCCATTGGCCTTTGCTCTGTCAATGGCCTATCTAATCATACTTATCTGTATTGCTCCCTAATGCCTATCCCATGACTGTTTGAAGTCCTGCACTGTATTCATATCCACTACTTCCTGAGGAAGGCCATTCCATGCATCCACCACCCTTTCTGTGAAAAAGAACTTCCTCATATTCCCCCTTAATCGGCCTCCCTCTAATCTCATGGTGTGTCCTCTTGTCCTGCTATTTTTTATGTTTGCTTGCGCATGCACAAGAAACATGATACAGCAGCTTAGGAGAGAAGTGGGTGGTGGAGGAGCAGCAATGTCACAGCCAACAGAGGCACTGCATTTGGGGACTTGGCAGTAGTGAGCCAATGGAGGCACAGTGTGCTGATGACACTGGCTTCCAAAAGTGCCACCAACTTGTAACGTTTTCACCACAGCAATTGGGGGCTGCCTAGTCATTGCAGTGTCGGCAATTCACTGCAATGAGGGAGCGACCCTTCATTGCTGGGTAGAACTTTAAGTACTGTAATATTGTTTGTGAACATGGCGGCGGCTTGCCACCGTGTTCACACACACAACACATTGTGACCCCACTGCCGTGGGGTGCCTAATCCCCTTACAACATGTGCCACCCCAACAGCAGTGTGTTTGTTTGCTGACAGGGTCCCCAATCCCATCAGCTTGAGTCCCTGTCCCAGTTCACATTGCCGACGGGAAGCCCACTCCCCATCGGCATAATGTCCCTCCCCACAAAAACTGTAGATTTGTGCTGAGGGTGCCCAATCCCCCTTGGCTCTTGCACCCCTTTTTGTGCCAGCAGGGTGCCCAATGCCCCATCAGCTACAGCCTCCCCCAAAAAAATTCTTTGGTTGGCACACTGGGGCCACCCCAGTGTGCCAAATACTCCTAAAAAAGTCTCTGAGATGTTTTTTTTTTAACCTGTAAAATAGAAAACGGTCCCTCACGCATTCCTGCCCCTCCCACAACCCACGCCCACCCTCTGTGCACCCTGCCTCCCCACACCCCTCACCCCATACTTACTCCGAGTCAGCGTGACAATCTACAGTGGACCGGGAACACGTCTGCACTCTTCAAAGCCGACCATGAATTGAGGAAATTCCGGTAAGCTGCATAATGGCATAAATAGGTTTTTTTCAACTTTGATGCATATCTCAGGCATGTTTGGGAATTTTGGCACCAGATGTTCAACATGGGGTTTTTGGGACCCCTCCTCATGAATTCAGCCACTGTCATGGTGTTATTCGGTCCTGAAAGGTGATTTCACAGTCACTGCATGGAATCGCGTTTTGGGACTGATTAACGAAACAACAGTGCCAGAGTTCATGAGGTGGGCTCTCAAAAAGACTATGTTGCAAATTTGGTGGAAAAAATCCAAAAAATGGCTGTTTTAATAGCATGCGTTGCACAGTTGCTACGCAAGCTCGTAACTGCAAATCTGCAATATTTTCACTCCAGATTTTCAGCATTGCCATTTTCCCACACCTTCTTATAAACAGTACAGCTGTCATTTTTCACAACCTGGCCGAAATGTGTTTTCGCACTTCCGGTGCAGAATAGCGTGGTTGCTGTGGGAAATCAGTGTTTGGGAAGCATGAAGAAAATCACAGTGACACTGCTCATGAGCAGATGTCCTAAAATGCCTGCGTTGAAAATTTTGTGATGAAAGTCCATAAAATGAGTGTGTTACGAGCGTGCAATGCGCAGTTCCTACACACACTGCATTTAAGTAATTTGCAATATTTTCACTCCAGATTTTCAATATTGCAATTTTTCTGCACCTCCTGATGAACAGTACAGCTGTCATTTTTCACATCCTGGCCAAAATGTGTTTTCACACTTCCGGCACAGAATAGAACGGTCGCTGTGAGAAATCAGTATTCGGGACAGATTAAGAAAATTACAGCGACACAGTTCATTAGCAGATGTCCTAAAATGCCTATGTTGAAAATTTTGTGATGAAAGTCCATAAAATGAGTGTGTTACAAGCGTGTATTGTGCAGTTTCCACGCATGCTCATGACTTCACACACGTGTAATATTTTCACTCCAGATTTTCAACATTGACATGTTTCCACACCTCCTAATGAACAGTACAGCTGTCATTTTCCACATCCTGGCCAACATGTGTTTTCGTACTTGCAGCGCAGAGTAGCGCGGCCGCTGTGGGAAATCAGTGTTCAGGACACATAAAAAAAATTACAGTGACACTGTTCATTAGCAGAGGTCCTCGAATGCCAGTGCTGAAAATTTTGTGATGAACGTCCATAAAATGAGTGTGTTATGCACGTGCGTTGTGCAGTTTCCATGCACGCTTGTAGCTTCACACATTTGTAATATTTTCACTCCAGATTTCCAACATTTCCATTTTTCCACACCTCCTTATGAACAGTACAGCTGTCATTTTTCACATCCTGGCCGAAATGTGTTTTCGCACTTCCGGCGCAGAATAGCATAGTCGCTGTGGGAAATCAGTGTTCAGGACTGATTAAGAAGATAACAGTGACACTGTTCATGAGCAGAGATCCTAAAATGCCTATGTTGAAAATTTGGTGACAAAAGCCCATAAAATGACTGTGTTATGCACATGCATTGCACAGTTACCATGTATGCTCAGACGTGCGAGCATTTTTTAATATTCCCACTAAAGATTTTCAACATTGCTATCTGTTCATACCTCCCTATGGATGGTACAGCTGTCATTCTTCACATCCTGCCCAATCTATGTTTTCGTACATGTGGTGCAGAATGGCGTGGTCGTTTCTGGAACTCAAAGTTCTGGACACAATGACAAAAATCACACTGCACTTCATGAGAAGAGGTCCCAAATGCTTTCATGAGATGGGGTCACAAAAAGGCCATGCTGAAAATTTGTGGAGCAAATACCAACAAACGCCTGGGGTATTAGGGTTTGCAACCATAACATCCCTCCCTGTACAGACTGACAGGCATTGGGGTGTGCCTTTGCATTGCTGACTGTACTGCTCATGCCATCACCCCGCCCCCCACTGACAGGCATCGAGGTGTACCTTGGACTCTTCGGCCCCAGACTTCACCCCATTGTCCTATGCTGCACCCATCTCAGTGTATGTCCTTATGGAATGGGGTGACTGTAAAGCCAAACACTCCAAGGCACACCTCACTGTCGGTATCTGCAGAATAGGGTGAGGTGACATGGCATAACCGTCATGGGGGATGACCCAAACACTTACCCAATGCCTGTCCATATCTACAGGATGGAGGTGTGATTGGTGTGAAGTTAAATACTTCACTGCCATTCCTATTCTGCATTTAACTCCTGCATTCCCAATGCTAATACCAGCAAGCAAACATTCAGCATTGACAAATGCTTGTCTTATACTGAAACATGTTAGACTTTTTCACCTTGTTAATGCCCTTAAGGTGTTTGAATGTTTTGATCATATCACCTCTCTCCCTCCTTTGGTATACATATTAAGCTCCATTAGTCTGTCCTCATATGCTTTCTAATGCAGTCCCTGCACCATTTTGGTTGCCCTTCTCTGGACTGCCTCAATTTGGTTAATGTCCTTATGAGGGTGCGGCCTTCAGTACTGCACGCAGTACTCCAGATGGGGCCTAACCAGTGTCTTGTAAAGAGGGATTATTACCTCCCTCTTACAACTTGTGATACCCCTACTAATACACCCCAACATCCCTCTAGCCTTACCTACTGCTTTAGTGGTCTGCTTCAATGATTTCAGGTCATTGGTGATGATGATACCCAAGTCTCTTTCTTCCCTTGTGACTGCCAGCAACTCCTCTCCCAGCCTATAGGTGGCTTCAGGGTTTCTCTTCCCTATGTGCATGATTTTGCACTTCTTTGAGTTAAACCCAGCTGCGACTCTTCCAGCCATTTTGCTAGTTTATCCAGATCTCTTCTCATTCTGCCCACCCCATCTGGATCATCTACTCTGTTGTAGATCTTGGTGTCATCTGCAAACAGACAAACCTTACCTTCCAGTCCATCTGCAATGTCACTGATGAAGATATTGAAGAAGACTGGCCCCAGGACTTATCCCTGAGGCACCCCACTTGTGACATGCATCTCTTCTGACTGTATACCATTTACCACCACTCTCTGTTTTCTGCCCGTCAACCAGTTTGCCACCCGGTTGACCAACTTCTGACCCCCCCTTGAGCCTACCCAACTTATGAATCAATCTTCTATGTGTAACAATATTGACAGCTTTGCTGAAGTCAAGGTAGGCAACATCAACTGCTCCCCCTTGGTCCACCACTCTGGTTACCCAGTCAAAGAAATCTATGAGATTAGTTTGACAGGACCTTCCTTTTGTAAATCCATGCTGTCTTGGATCCCGTGCTCCTATGGATTCCAGGTGTTGCACTATCCTTTACTTGAGGAGTGCCTCCATAATCTTGCCCACTACTGAGGTAAGACTGGCTGGTCTGTAGTTCTCTGCCTCCTCCCTGCTACCACTCTTGTGGAGCGGGATCACATGAGCCCTTCTCCAGTCTTCTGGGACCTCTCCTGTGCTCAGAGACTCACTAAACAATTCTGATAATGGCTCTGCTAGTTCCACCATTAGCTCCTTTAGTACCCTGGGATGTATGCCATCAGGTCCCATTTCCTTTTCCACCCTGAGCTTATCGAGCTCTTGTAGGACCCTTTCTTTTGTGAAGGGATTAGTGCACACCTCCCTCCCCCCCGTGTCCATGGTGCTGAGCTGTGGGCCCTGCCCTACCTTCTCTTCAGTAAATACTGAGCAGAAGTATCTATTTAGTATAGATGCATTTACATGGTCCTCCTCCTTACACGCCCCTTATCCCCTTTGATCTTAGAAATACACCCTCTGGACTGTCTCCTTTCACTAATGTATTTATAGAAAGTCTTGTCACCTTCTTTTACTGTTTGTGCTAGTGTTTCCTCAGTTTGGGCCTTTGCCTGCCTTACTGCCTTCCCTGTTTCCCTTAGGGAAGTTTGGTTTGCCTCCCTATCTTAATCCTGCTGCGTTCCCTTGTATTTCCTGAAAGTCAGCCTTTTGGCTCTGACCCTTTCTGCTACTGTTTTTGAGAACCAAAGTGGTTTCCTTCTTCTTTTACACTTCCTTTTCTCTCTAACACAATGGGATGTTGCTTCACGTATTGCATCCTTAATGTTTGTCCACTTTGCCTGTACCCCCTCACCTGTATTTCTTTTTGAAAGGGCTAGCTTAACTCTGTTGGCCATCTTATCAAAGTCAGCTCCTCTAAAGTCCCATATTTTTGCCTTGGAATGGGATGATTTCGTTCTAGTAGTCAAATTGAACCATACTATATGATGGTCACTGGCACCCAGGTGACCTTCTACCTGGAGATCTGAGATCCTTTCCCTGTTAGTCAGTACTAGATCTAGAATAGCCCTGTTTCTTCTGAGTTGTTGTACCAGTTGTTTGAGGCACTCCCCCTGCAGGGAATCTACCATATGTCTAGTTCTGGCAGATGTTCCTGCTGGTATTGACCAAGCTGTATCTGGCATGTTGAAGTCTTCCATTGTCAGAACCTCCCCTTTAGCTGTCATGTTTTGTATATCATCTAACAGTAATGTGTCTATGTCCTCCCCCTGGTCAGGAGGCCTGTACACAACCCCAGTTCCTGTGGCTGTCCCATTTCCTGTTTCCAGGGTGACCCACAGTTCTTCTGGCTCCTTATGTGCATTCTGAATTTCTGTAGCTTTGATATTTTCATTGACATAAAGGGCCACTCCACCCCCCCTTTCTGCACCTCGGTCTCTTCTGAACAGTACATAGCCAGGTACTGAAATCTCCCAAGTGTGGTTACTGGTAAATCATGTCTCGTTAATGGCTATTATGTCCAGTTTAGCCTCTGTCATTATTGCCTTCAGGTCTGGGATCTTGTTTCCCAGACTGCAAGCATATGTGTACATGATTTTCCATTGGCCAGATGTCAGTGTGTTAGTTGATGGGTGAGGTCTGGCATTTCCCTTGTGCGTCATATGGGGAGCTGGTCCTTTTCCTTACCTGGTGATGCAAATGAACTACAAACATGCTGAACTCCTGTTTGACCACTAGCTGAGGGGGGAAGGGTGTTCTTCCCATTCGACGTATGGGGTGCTGCATCCCTCTCCCCATTTGCTAGTTTAAATATTCTGCAAAGACGTCAAACTTCTGTCCCAATGCACTGACTCCCTCCTTAGTCAGATGCAGTCCATCAAATTTAAAGAACTTTTGCTCCCAAAACTGTTGCCAGTTCCCTACAAATGTGTGTCCTTTTATCTGGCACCAGCCCTTGAGCCACATGTTTAGCTCCCCTATCTCCCCTTCTCTGACCTTCTGTCCATCTGCCCCCTCTCCCAAATGCCCTTGGAGTTGATTATTTTAGTAACTCCCCCACAGAAAAGCATTTGTTGAAGTTTTGGCAATCGCTGACATGCACCTTCGCTGTTTCTGTAGTAAGCATTGGGGTCAATGACCCCAAGACACATCCCAGCACCTGTTGGTGTGTGGAGATTGGGGGTGGGGTGGTAGGGTTGGTTGGGGGGTGGGATGGGATGTTAGGTTTGGGAACCCTAACACCAAATTTCCATACCCTAACTGATGCATTAATGGAGTGTTTTGCAATGAATATCTATCTATCTATCTATCTATCTATCTATCTATCTATCTATCTATCTATCTATCTATCTATCTATCTGTCTATCTATCTGTTTAGCTAATTGGGGCACAGTCACACCCCTATTGTTAGGGTTTAACTGTAACTTCTATTTAAACCCAAAAGTTTGCACTTTAATAACTTTTCTAAAATTTGATCAATGCGCATGAAATTTTGCAAGTATCGTCGGGGACCAAAGATCTCTTGATGTGGCTAGTTTTGTCCTGGTCGGTTGTGTGGTCACGAAGATGCAGAGTGTCAGAAAATGTGAAAATTACCATTTTTGTGTAAATTCTTTGTCATGCAATGTCTCAGAAACTGTGTGAAGTTGTGGTCTGACATTTGCAGGTTTTATAAGTCTTGGGTCACAGGTGTACCTTTTGAAGGTTTGGTGAAAAAATATTAATCTGTTCAAAAGTTATTAAAGTTTCAATTTCCCCATTATTTTCAATGGGAAAATTAGATGTGCCCTGCAAAACAACTGTTTTGTTGCCTCAAAAGTGGCATTTATTGTGTGCGACTTATATTTAGCCACATCTTGGCTTCCCCCGTGTTTATATTCTCAGTATAGTTTAAGTTGCATGGTTTATAATATCTTGGCCTTGGGTACAATTTCTTCTTTGTTTCCATTGTTAAATATTAGGATACCAAATATGGAATTACGCTCCAATGCCTCTGTTATGTTAACTATTCCAAAAATAAAATCAAGATTAGGGCAATAAGCTTTCTCTTATTATGCTCCAGTGTACTGGAACAATATTCCATGCACTTTACAACATATTGAAGAAAAAAATGCTTTTAAAGCATCAGTGAGACATTTTTTAAATATGATGGTGTGTGACTGTTATTAATGTATTATTGTTAGTATGTTGTTATGATTATGTTCTGTTTGTTAGTAAAATTGTATTGCATTATATATTGTACTATATATTGTATTACATCTTGACTGTAACATTGATTATGGTCCCAGGTCACATTTGAAAAAGGGCCATGGCTCATATTGTTTACCTGATAAACAAAAGTTTAAATAAATAAAAAATGTGGCATGTAGTGTCGAGATTCCGACATCTTGGTTTCAGTTAGTGATGCAAACAGACTTAAATATTTCAAAAAATACTGCCTCTTGGTAAACATCAACAATTGTGTTTACCTATTTGGGGCCCGAGGAATTGTTTCTGTGTTTAGGTTGCCAAAAAAAAATGGGTAGAAATATGATTATTTTATACAAGGATGTTTTACTGCTGCAAATTGCAGCAGTATTTTTGCTATAAGAAGGGGTCTGCCCGCAAATTTCGGCAAAACGATTTAGTGTTTCACTAAACACCGAGCCTTTTGCCGCAATTTGTGGCAGAACTTTTCATGTCCTAGAGAGGGGTTGGTCACACATTTCCCCATTTCTTTTCTACAGTTCAGTTTAATGGTGGTCTAGTGGCCCTCCCTCTCTCCCCGATCCCTGTTAGTACTATTTTCATTTTTTTTTAATTTTCCTGGTAGTTTAGTGGCCTTCCCTCCCTGATCCCTGATATTAATATTTAGCTAAATTAGCTAGATTCTGTTTTTTGTTTTGTTTTGTTTGTTAAGTTGACAGAAATATCTTTTCTGGGCACCCCAAAATCAAGGATGCCCAGCTTAGCAAGAGGATCTGTTTGCTCGTTTTCTCTGTATAAAACAGTGGGACTTTGGGTTCTTAAGCCATAGCTGGTATTAGCGTTGTGGACCAAAACATTTTAGTACCATTTTTATGGTGGTGGTTTTTTCTTCTCTCTTCTCTTCTCTTCTCTTCTCTTCTCTTCTCTTCTCTTCTCTTCTCTTCTCTTCTCTTCTCTCTCTCTCTCTCTCGTCATGGCTCTGTTCACTGTCCAGTATTCCCCACTGAGTGATCTCTGGACATCTGGTTTAAGTTGGGCCGGGAATGTATTTGCTGTAAAACTATCTCTCTTCAGACAGCCTGCCCTGGGCCAAGCTGCATTTGCTAGATCATGCTCCAGGCTTTCCATCCTGAGGCTTGGAAAATTCAGTCCCAATGTACGGAGTGTTGGTGCAGATTGTCTCAAAGAGTCAAAATTTTGAGAACCTGAGTCAGAGAAGAAGCACAACCAAAGTAATTCAACTGAATTTTAATTTTATTCTCTTTTGCTTGCTCTGTTTCTCTAAAAGCCTTTCATTTTCCATGTAGTAGGCTAAAGAAATCTTGGTCAAAATAAATGTGCTAACCATCCAGCTTTAAGTATTTCATTTTCCATGATGTTTGAAGGATTATCTGACACTTTGGGTGCTCTAACAGTTTTGCCACAATCAACCATAGTCTTGCCTTCTGGTCAGTGGGTTTTTGAACCAGGGATCGGTGAGCACACTCCACGGGAAACAAAATATTATCAGGAATCTTGAGGACAGATGCTAAATAAATTCTGCTATTGTGGGGAAGGACTGTTCCATGTACTCCAGTACCTGGTGGAGTGTAATATTGTACATTTGTGCATGGTTTTCCTGATCATCCAGCTGAGCTTGTAAATCCCTTTCTCTGTACAAGTTCCCTGCCTTTGGCTACTCCTTCCTACTGTTTACAGCTAAAGTACACGCAACCCAGTTGATCGGGGACTACAGTGAGTGTGATCAGGATGGAGGGCAAATCTTGAAACTTGCTGTGCATTGCCTGCAAGATGGGAGAACTGGTGAGCAGTGATGCAATTAGCGCCCGCATTAACGGTAAGGGTAGTAGCAGTGGCATGGCAGTGAGGACAGAACAGAGCCTACTTTGCTTTTGTTGGTTAGTAATACTGCTGCCTGCTGTTTACTGTGACTGCTGACATATTTACTGTTTAATACCACTGCCATGTGCCATCAGTTACACTCAGCAAGGTGTATCGGTGACTGTAGTGAGAACAGTGGGGATGGGAGAGCTGCTGAATGGTCAAATGCCAATAAGGCCAATGATAATAGTAAAGGCACAGCAGAAAGAGAGAGAGAGTTGAACACTTTAGTTCAGCCATACAAGGAAACTTTGGCAGTGAGATTTAAATTATTGTGTTTGTTGGACAATGCACCCCTGCTCCCACCCCTTATCCTTTGACAAATGAGGTAAAACTTTTATCTCATTTGTCAAAATTGGTTAGCGATGGACTCTGATGCAATATGTTTGAGCTGGGAATAAGCAGTAATTATGAAAAGTGAGAGCAGTCGGGCATCACAGCTATAAACTGGCAGCACTGGCTGCTACCCAGCCATCAGACCTGCATTAAAAGCTCCCAGGGAGCACTTGAAGCCATAATGTGGCTCAGCTGAGGAGCTTTAAACAGCAGCTAGTTTGTATCTCTGTACCGCAGCTTCCCACTGTCTTTCTTGCTTCTTAGCCCTTCAGGGCAAATACATCTGCCACTGGAGTGGCGGCTCAGGTAGGTGGAGAGAGGTACTGCTTCCATGGGCTCTTTAACCTCCCGAAGAGTTCCTGTATCCCTGTCTCCTGCCCACATGGATCAGACTGTGGCCTGAGCTCTGCATGAGCTGGGAGTAGAAAGCACTCACCAGGCACTTTCTCTCATAATGCTGTTGCTTGCACGGGCTTCATTATCAGCCCCAGCTCCTCCTCATCCTCCTCATACTCCATCTGTACCTGCCAAAACAATGTCAGGGCTCAGGGACCCACACCTAGACCTCAGGGAAACTGTTCTTATTTTATTTAAATAGATTGGACATTGGCCACCAGGGAACCCAGTCCACTAGTCCACCAGGGATATTATATAAATTAATGGCCCCACATGGCACAAGTCTAGCACACTAGACCACCAATGCTAGTAGCCCAAAAGAGTCCCCACTAGCCCACCTGGGCTACTGTTAATTGCTGGCCACTAGGCCCACCCTCAACATAATTTGTTTTTAATTGTTTGTGATAATCAGGTAAGACCCACTAGGAGCAAGTGCCCATTTTCAAGGGCAACCCTAGGAGCACTGGGGAGGTTGTGACTTGTTCAGAGTTACAAGGAATGCAAGTGGAAGCTGTGGGAATCAAACCCAGGTCTGATGTACCAAGCTCATTCACAGCATGTTAGAGCTAACCTCTAGGCTATACTGCCTCTTCTCTTTTCCTATCAGTTTATGAATTAATTTTGTTTCTCTATATTTCTATTTTCCTAGATTATCCCTATTTGTAACTTTTTATCCAAAGTTCCCTTTTTCTTTACTCCTGTACTGTCATATACTTCTTTTCATATCTCTCCATTTTCTGTGCTCTCGCTATTGTATTTTCTCCATATTAACCTATTTTTCTCATTATTTTAACTGGTCTGAAAGAATGCTGACTCCTTCCTCTTCAGATAAGTATTCCTCTATGTCTATCCTGTCTTGTCCCTACTATGAAGTCCCTGAGAACTGCAGATTCTTTGTGACCGCTTTCCTATATTTTGTTTTACAGGTCCTAAGGACAGCGTCCCATGAAAACTACTATCTCTTGCTCCCTAATACCCAGGTAAGAGACCCTCTGCATCTCAAAAAGTGAGGAAATTCATTGCAAAAAATCATTAATTCACTAGTTAGGGTTAAAGTGACAAAAGTAGGGAAATGTGGTGTTATGGTTTCCAACCCTAACACCCCACCCCCACCCTACAGGCATCAACAGGTGTGGGGTGTGCCTTTGGGTTCTCAGCCCTAATGCTCACCCCATTCCATGAGTAAGTAAGCTGAGATGGGTATAGTACTGTATTTAAGAATGGGATGAGCATTAGGGTTGACAACCCAAGGCACACCTCGCGCCATTTGCTGCCTGTAGGATGGTGGTGGGGTGACATTTCCGAACTTGTGATGCTGTAACCCTAACTAGTGCATTAACAGTTTTTTGCACTGAATATATGGTATATATATTATAGGGGCACGGTCACACCCTTATAGTTAGGGTGAGTAGGCAGTTTAATGTTAAACCCCAAATTTTGCACTTTAATAACTTTGCAACCGTTCAATGGATTTGCACGAAATTTGGAATATACAGTCTTGGGTGGTATATCTCTTGATTTGCCAACTTGCATTTTGATTGGATTTGTACCATGAAGCCTCAAAAAACATGTTTTTCACTTTTTTTGGCAAAAGTCAGGGTCGTTTTTCGGCATTGTGCTGCGCACACACCGTTTGGAGTTTTGTCCTGAAATTTTCAGGGTAGAAAGAGGTTATCCTAAGGAACAATCCAGCCATAGTGTGGTGAGAAAATATTAATCCTTTCCAAAGTTATTGCATTTTGAAATGTTGGGTTCTGAGCATGCTTAGTTCAGCCTTTGGGATAGATGCACAGTTTCGATCAAGGATTCCTGGTCATATATGCCTGGCGAACGGGGATTGCAAAAACGGATTCAAAAATCTGAGAAAATCCCTTTTCGTGAGAAAATCCCTGTTCATTGGCCACCATTTTGTTTCCCCACTTAGTAAGAAAAGAAAGCAAAATGTTGCAACTTGTAGCAAGGATGTGTTTTGTGAAAACCAAGACATGGATTTTGGTGAGGGGACGTCCTCTACCTGCCCATGCCTTTGGGTTTTTTTTGTTCAAAAATGGCACTTTTGAACTTTAAAATCCCTTTTCACAGCTGGCCAGCTGGTGATGCAGTAGATCTACCAGTTGTGACGCCAGTGATCTGGGTTCGGGAATGAGCCTGGGGAGCCAGAAGGCCAGCTAGGAGAGGAGGCTTGAGCATCCCAGGGACCGCTCGCCTTCTCCGGGGAAGCAGGGACCAATGCTCAGTGCTTGGCTGACCTGGGGCAGAGGCACGAGGAAGAGCAAGCCCAGCAACTTGTAGGAGGAGCTGCGTGATGGACGTCGGAGCTCAGTGCCTTGACATCAGGGCACATGTCACGCACAGAAAATGGGAAAACAGCTCACAGTACTGTCTGTAGTTGGAGTGCCAGGTCCTAATCCCCAATGCCCTTACCTGTTCTGGTGGTATGGTATCCCAACGAAACTCAGGAATATGGGGTGTAAGGGCCCAATCTCATCCCTGCCTGGGGGAAAGCCATGGCTACATGGGGGATGGACCACTCTGGGATACAGGTAAGAGGGCAGGGACTAGAAGGCCACAGATGACTCCCAAAGGGAGTGGAGTGCCATGGGCAGGGGGAGCATAAACAGCAAGTTAAAAAAAATCCCTTTTTGCAATCCCTTTTTGCCAGCCAGTCCCTTTTCGCCACATCGACTAGTGAAAAGGGATTGCGGAAAGGGATTTTTAAAGGTCACTGTGCTATTTTTCCTGGTGTCTAGTGGGACCTCTGAGTCTCTTTTTTTATTCATTGCCTGATGTCTAATGGGCCCTCACCCCATGATCGTCCTCCCCTGCACATATTTATAAATATTTTCTGATACTGGGATGCCCACCCCCAGAGTCAGAAAATAAGCAATATTTGATGCAGATTCCTGCATTGAACTGCCATTTTTCGATGCAGAATCCTGTATCAAACTACACCCCCGAAGCCAGTTCTAATTTTTATTATTGTTGCCGACCTCGGGGTGCCCAATCCCCATTTTGGCATTTATCCTCCTCACTCCACTACTGTGGTACACTAGGGAGCCCATCCCCAGTGTGCCAAAATTGTTAAATTAATGTTTCTGACACTGTGATGCCCATCCCCAGTGTCAGATGCCCCCAACAACCCCATTCTATTTTCGCTGACATCAGGGTGCCCAATCTCCGTGTCAGCACTTGAAGCCCCCAATCACTGTGGAACACTGGGGAGCCCACTCTCAGTATTCCAAAACACAAATTATTACCTTTAAAAAAAAAAAAGAAAACTGTCCCCTGACATCTTTTTTTTTTTTACTGAAAATAAGAAAACAGTCCCTCATCTTCTCCTGAGTCCCCCATACCCACCCTCCCTCTGTGCACCTACCTCCCTTTACCTCTCTTACCCTTTTCTTACCTTAAGAGGTCAGTGGGTGTCATCTTCTGTAGACTGGGACGCATCTGCACTCTTCAAAGCTGAACTGAGAACTGAGGAATCAAGGTAAGTGCTGTATAATGGCTGTCAATACGGGTTTCAACTTATGTTTATATCTCAGCCATTTTTAGGAATTTTGACCCCAAATTTTCAACATGGGGTTCTTGGGATGCCACCTCATGAACACTGGCATTGTCATTTTATTACTCCACCCCAAAAGAAGATTTTGTGGTCACTGCGTGGAATCACCCTTCAAAACCGTTTAACAAAATGACAGTGCCAGTGTTCATGAGGGGAGGTCCCAAAAAGCCCATGTTGAAAATTTGATGAAAATAATCCCCCAAATGACTGCGTTATGAGCATTCATTGCATAGTGTCTATGCACACTCATAACTTCACTAATTTTTTATATTTTCACTCCAGATTTTCAACATTGCTATTTCTTCACACCTCCTCATGAACAGTACAGCAATCATTTTTCACATCCTTCCCAAAGCTTGTTTTCACACCTATGGCACAGACAGAATGGCGTGGTCACTGTGCAAAATCAACTTTCAGGATGGATTAACAAAATCACAGTCCCACTGTTCATGAGGTGGGGTCCCAAAAAGGCCATATTGAAAATGCAGTGCAAAAATACCCCAAAACACCTGAGTTATGCATGGTCATTGAAATGTTGTTATGCACGTGAGTACCTTTGGCAAATCACACCACTTCAAAAACAGTACAGCTGGCATTTCTCACATCCTGCCCAAAAGGTGTTTACGCAGCAATGGTGTGGAATGGCGCAGTTGCTGCATGAAATCATTTTTTCAGGACTGAGTAATGACATGACAGTGTCAGTGTTCATGAGGTGGGGTCCCTAAAAGGCCATGTTGAAAATTTGGTTCAAAAATACTTCAAAATGCAGGAGTTACACACTGTCATTGGAATTTTTCTACGTACATTCGTAACTTTGGGAATTTATCATATTTTCACTCCAAATTTTCAACATTGCCATTTTTTCACACCACTTCATGAACAGTACAGCTGTCATTTTTCAAATCCTGCAAAAAATGTTTTTCTGCGCCTGTGGTGCAGAATAGCATTACAGTTGTGCAGAATTACATTTCGACTGGGATTTGAAAATTTTCTGTACTGGGTACATGCGCGGTGATGTGATAAGAAGGTTATGTTGAGCATTTGGGGTGAAAATTATTTAAGATGGCATAGTTATGACTGTCTGTTACAATTTCACTACGCCTGCTAGTAACCTAATGTGTTGCAGTGCAGGGGCTGGACACCCCTGTATTTCCACAGCTAGATACATACAGTATGTGCATCTGTGGAGGGACAGATCCTGCACTCTCACAGGAAAATAAAGATACTATTATATTATCTAAAAAAATTAAGGAAATAAATTGCAAAAAACATTGTTAATGCATCAGTTAGGGTTGAAGTGACAGTAGGGAAATGAGATGTTAGGGTTGAGCCTACCCCCTCCACCCAACCCCACCAGCCCACCCACACCAACCCTCCACAGACCAACAGGTGTCAGGGTGTGCTTTGAGTCATCGGCTAACTCTCACCCATTCTCTATACTGTCTATGTCAACTTTCTTACACATGGAATGGGGTGAGAGTTGAGGGCTGAAGACCCCAAGGCACACCCCAATGCGTGTTGGTCTATGGAGGGTGGACATGGTATGGGCTGGTGGGGTTGGGTGAGGGGTGTTAAGGCCCAACCTAACATCTCACATTTATATATATATATATATACACACATATAAATGTGTATGTGTATATATATATATTTTTTTATATACATATATGTTTTATATACATGTATAGTATATATATATGTGTGTGTGTTTATATCTCTATCTATATTCATTGCAAAAAAATGTCATTAATGCACTAGTTAGAGTTAAAGTGAAAAAAGTAGGAAAATGTGGCATTAGGGTTTCCAACCCTAAAACCACACACCCACATTGCAGGCAGCAAATCAGACATGGGGTGTGCCTGGGGTTGTCAAGCCTAATGCTCACCTTAGTCCATCAGTAAATAAGCTAAGATGTGTACAGTGTATGAGAATGGGGTGAGCATTAGGCTTGACAACCCCAAGGCACACCCTACACCTGATTTGCTGCCTGCAGGGCAAGTGTGCAGTGTTAGGGTTGGAAACCCTAATGGTACATTTCTGCACTTTTTTTGCTTTCATCTGAACTAGTGCTTTGACTACATTTTTTGCAATGAATTTCCTTACATTTTGAGATAGTATAATCATATCCTTATTTCCTTGTGGGAGCGCATGGCCC
This sequence comes from Neoceratodus forsteri, assembly GCA_016271365.2. NCBI lineage: Eukaryota > Metazoa > Chordata > Ceratodontiformes > Ceratodontidae > Neoceratodus > Neoceratodus forsteri. Next base: position 1,844,052,548 of record CM057449.1, read on the forward strand.
TCTGTACCCTGAGCTCCCAGTGGTTCATAATTTTTGACACAGTGTAATTGTATCCTTATTTGCCTGAGGGAGTGCAGGGCCCTATGTGCCCTGTGCTCCCATCCATCCATAAATGCATATATGAAGCTTGCTGTGGAAGCACAGGGCCTTCTAGGCCCTGCACTTCCATTTGTAGGAGAACAGCAAGCAAAATTGTCATCATAGCCTTCTTATTACCCCATCTCATATACACAGTACTGATAATTTCTAGATCCCCAGCAAAACATGATTCCATGTCACTGCAACATCCTTCCATGCCATGGTTGAAGAAAAACAGTTTTGGCAGGATTTGAAAAATGATAGCTGTTACGTTCATGAGGAGGTGTAAAAAAATGGCTTTATTGAAATTCTGGGATCAAAATATTTAGAATTGCCAAAGTTTTGAAAGAGCGTAGCAAAATTTCAGTGGATGTGCATAACTTTGCCATTTTTACATATTGTGACCCAAAATGTTCAACATACCCTTCTTATAACCCCACCTCATGAACAAGGTCAGTGAAAATGTTCAAATCCCAACTGAAAGGCAATTTCACCAACTGACTGCGAAATCACCTTCTGGGTTGGATTTGCATAATTCCACCAACATTGTTCTTGAGATGGGGTCTCAAGAAGGCCAGGTTAAAAATTTGGTAAAAAAAATGCAAAAATGTCAAAGTTAGGCATCAAACTTGAAAACCCCATTGAAATACATTGAGATTCACTTATCTTAGTTTGTCATATAGCAGTTGACAGCTGCAGCAGCAAGACGTGTCTTCCATGGGAGAGTAAATCTTCACCCTGGGAAATGATCAGGTGAGTGAGGGTATGTGGGATGTGTGTGGGGTGCAGGGTGGGTACTCAGTGGGAGGTCAGGGTGGGGGGTTTCAGATCAGTGAGGGCCTTTTTTACAGGAAAAAACACTGAGGGAAGGTTTTCTTTATTACAGGTTAATTAATAATGCATCAGTGATCTGAGGATGGTGTGTACCACTAAACACTAGGGAAAACCTTAAAAAATAGAGGTAGTGCAATCCAAGGGTGGAGGGTCCCACTGGACACCAGGGAAACAAAAAAAAATATTATGGCGAGGGCAATCAGAGGGTGGGAGGAGCCACTGGACATGAAGGAACAACATATTAAATTAATATAAAAAAATAAAAGAAATATAAATATATAAGAGGATGGGGGTGCAACTAGACACCAGGGAAACACATTAAAATTAGGGAGACAGCACAGAAAAGGCTTCTTTCATTGAAGGAATCCTTTTCTGTATCAAATGAAAAAGGATTCCTTTAGTCAAAAAAGAATCTGCAAAAAACTAAGTCCGAAATCCTTTTCCATGTCAGTAGATCATTTTTCATTTGAACAGAAATATGAGACATGAAAAAAGGAATCAGAAAAAAAACTAAGTACAAAATCCTTTTTCGTGACAAGGGATCTTTTTTCATTTGAACAAAAACATCAAATGAAAAGGATCCCTTCTGAAGAAAAAAGAATGGGCAAAAAAACTAAGTACAAAATCTTTTTCATGACAAGGGATCCTTTTTTATTTGAATGAAAAAATCAACAAAGGATCCCTTCTCATGAAAAAAGAATCAGCAAAAAAACGACATCCAAAATTGTTTTTCGTGACATGGGATCCTTTTTCATTTAAACGAAAATATCAAACAAAAAAATTGTCCCTTGTCATGAAAAGAGAATTGAGAAAAAAACTAAGTCTGAAATCATTTTGTGACAAGGGATCCTTTTTTTTTCGGTTGATCAAAATGGGCAAATAAAAAAAGAGCAGAAAAAAACTGTCTCAAATCCTTTTTCATATCAAAAGATTCTTTTTTGTTTGAATGAAAAAGGACTCATGAAAAAGTCATGAAAAAGGATTTTAAATGTAAAAAAAAAACGCATTCTGGGGTTATTTGTCCACCAGATGACTGCAGAATCCACCTAACGGAGTCCCGATGAGCAAGATACATGAGTGACAGTCTATGCAGACTATCATTTTTGTGGGTTTTGACATTTTTTGTTTTAGAAAAAACCAAAAACAAGATGGTGGCAAATGAAAAATGAGTTTTTCCTCATGAAAAATGATTAGCCCCAAATGAGAAAGGATCCTTTTTCGTTTGGACCAAATTCTTTTCTTGTTCCAAACATCTATCCAAAAGACTGTATTGAGCATGCTCAGAAACAGCCATTTTAAAATGTAATACCTTTGGAAAGATTATTGTTTTTTCACCAAACCAAAGAAAGGAACCTCTGTGGGGCAAGCCCTTTCTATCCTGGAAATTTCAGATCAACAATCCCAATCATCTGGGTGCAACACGATGAAAAAAAAATGAAAAAAGCACTGATTTTGTTACGTTTTTTCACTATCCACATCTCAAAATCCACACATTTGACAGGAACAAAAGATGGCACATCAGGAGATCTATCCCATGAGACTGCACATGCAAACTTTCATGCAAATCTGTTGAACAGTTGTGAAGTTATTAAAGTGCAACAATTGTGTTTAACATTAAAAGTGCCTACTCAAGCCTAACTATAGTGGCGCTAGCGCACCACTATAATATCTATTCACTGCAACAACAAAAAAAAAATTAATGCATCAGTTAGGGATCACCTTAATGCCACAAAAGCATGGAAATGTGGTTTTAGGGTTTCCAACACTAATTCACCACCCACACTCCCCAAGCAGCAAATGGACAAGACCACATAAGCAACCATAGATAGTAATCATCAGGTAAGACAAACAACATACAACTGTTTCCTGATGAACTGATGTTCTGTTTTTGTGGATTTGCTGCTGCATAAGCACAGGCCCAAAAGGGATCTCTGCTTCTGCAGTCGCAACTGTGTGTGTATGCCATACAATGTGCAGGAGCACGTGAGTCGGAAGAAGTGTAGACCCCAAGGGGCCCGAATTTCTACAGACAGCAATCCCATGGGGCCTGTGCCTCTATAGACAGAAGTACTCATCCACAGGGTATGAGGTACCTCACTAGACAGCATGATTGACTACTGCATGGTTTTCTATGGGCAACTGCATAACTCAAAAACTGCTACCCCCTTGAAAAATTTCAAAATATGCTGCTGAAACCAATATACCCACATTGCAACAGTACAGTGCCTTCAGAAAGTGTTCACCCCCCTTGGATTTTGTCAAATTTTGTGATGTTGCAAACTCAAATTAAAATACATTTATATGGGATTTTTGTCACATAACTACACAAATTACTCTATAGTGTCAAAGTGGAATGAAACTTCTGGAATTTTTTGTACGTGTAATTTAAAATAAAAACCTGAAATGTCTTGATTTGATAAGTATTCACCCCCTTTGCTATGACACTCCAAATTGAGCTCAGGTGCATCCAATTTCCTTGTGAGATCACTCAAACTTGAATGGAGTCCACCTGTGGTCAGTTCAAATGGTTGACATGATTTCAGTGGAAATACACCTGTCTATATAAGGTCCCACTGTTGACAGTGCATGTCAGAGCAGAAACTCTACCATGAAGACCAAGGAGCTGTCTGTAGAACTCCATGATAGAATTGTGAGGAGGCATAGATCTGGGATGGGGTATAAAAACATTTCTAGGGTGTTGAAAGTTCCCAGGAGCACAGTCAAGTCCATCATTAGGAAATGGAAAGATTACGGAACCACCCAGACTCTTCCTAGAGCAGGCCATCCTCCTAAACTGAGCAACTGGGCAAAAAGGACCTTGGTCAGGGAAGTGACCAAGAACCCAATGACCACCCTGACAGAACTACAGAGTTCCATGGCTGAGATGGGAGAACCTGTCCAGAGAACAACAATCTCTGCAGTACTTGACAGATGTAGCCTATATGGGAGAGTGGCTAGACGGAAGCCACTCCTGAGAAAAGGTCACATAATAGCATGCCTGGAGTTTGCAAGAAGGCACGTGGCAGACTCTGAGACCATGTAACAAAAGATTATCTGGTCTGATGAAACAAAAATTGAACTATCTGGCCTGAATGCAAATGCTATGCCTGACACAAACCGAACACAGCTCATCACCCGTGTAACACCATCCCTACCATGAAGCATGGTGGTGGCAGCATCATGTTATGGGGATGCTTTTCAGCGGCAGGGACTGGGGCACTTGCCAGGACAGAGGGAACAATGAATGGAGACAAATACAGGCACATCCTTGAGGAGAACCTGCATCAGTCTACAATAGACCTTGGACTGGGGCGAAGATTTACTTTCCAACAGGACAACGACCCCAAACATACAGCCAAGGCAACACTGGAGTGGCTTCAGAACAAGAAGGTGAATGTCCTTGAGTGGCCCAGCCAAAGCCCAGACTTGAATCCCATTGAGAATCTGTGGAAAGACTTAAAGATTGCGGTTCACCAACGCTCCCCATCCAACTTGGCAGAGCTTGAGCAAATCTGCAAGGAAGAATGGGCGAAAATCCCCAAATCCAGATGTGCAAAGCTGATACAGACATACCCAAGAAGACTCAAAGCTGTAATTGCTGCCAAAGGCACTTCTACAAAGTAGGGGGGTGAATACTTAAGTTTACAAGATATTTCATTTTTTAATGTTTCATAAATTTTTGTTACACAATAAAAATATTTTTGCCCCTTTAAATTGTTGAGTATGCTGTGTGAATCAAGAGGGGAAAAAAATCATTTCAATGCTTTAAAAATTCTGGTAGTAACACAACAGTATGTGACAAAATCCAAGGGGGGTGAATACTTTCTGAAGGCACTGTATTTCTGTCTGCATGGCCTGCTCTTCTGGAGCCAAAAGTTGGTGTATGACTTACACCTCTGGCTGAAGAGAGACACAGGACCCTCAGGGGACTTTGATTCTGCAGACAGAAGTACTGCTGCAATTTTTGTATGATGGATTTTGGTGTGGCTGCACTTCTGCACCCAGTGGTCTGTGTGTATGTCTTATATCCACAGCTGCAAAAGTACAGGCACACAATTGTATGTTTTATGGTATCCATGGCTACATGAGACTACAAAAAGGCTGGCCCTATAGGGGAATAGAGAAAAAGGGTCTTGTAATTTGGATATCATGGGTTTGTATCTGGTTGGAGGGGCCTGTGCTTCTATATACAGAAGCAGTGTAGTGATTTCAGTATAGAAACACAGAAACGTACAATTTGACAGCAGATAAGGACTGCTTTGCCCATCTAGTCTGCCATTTTCCTACCTACCTACCTCCTGTAACACCTCAGACCCTACTTGATCTCCTGCTCTCCCCCTTTCCTTACCACTAAGGTTCGGTTATGCTTCCCCCATGCATTCTTGAATCTCATTACCATTTTTAACGGTTCACCCATATTGGTGCGACAATCATTTTGTGGACACTGCTATGGGCAAAGGCAATATGCCACCCAACATTTCTGCACCCAGCATTGTGGCTCCTGCGACATGGAGTGCTAAAACCCTGTCCCAGGAAACAGTCATCTTTTCCAGGGGGGCTTTGCCTCCTGCACCACCCAATATGGGGGCTTTGCCCCCTGCAACCCACACAACTAAATAAAATCTCCTTCAGGGTGGGCATGCCCTAGAAGGGGCAGAAACTGTGTGGGCACAAAGGGCAGCATGACTGAGGGGCAATCTAAAATCCAGATCACTCCTATCATTGTCGCCCTTGTTGCGGTACCCTAATTTTGGCAACAAACTTCAGTTGCCGTTCTAACGGTATATGGATTTTGCCCCCACCACCTATGCTGGGAGGATGTTCCAGGCATCCACCAGTATAGCAGATTTCTATCTGCAGTGACAAGTGAGTGTGTGTATATTTTGCAGTTTGCATGCCACAGACACAAATCCACGAAGGCAGCACATCAATGCTACTGCATTTATGTAATCTGGAAACAGTTGTATGTTGTTTGTCTTACCTGATGATGGCTGTCTGGGGTTGCTTGCATGGTCTTGTCCTTTTGCTGCTTGGGGGGTGGGGGTTGGGATTTAGATTTGGAAACCTTAACATCACATTTCCATGCTTTTGTGGCATTAAGTTGAACCCTAACTGATGTGTTATGTAGTTTTTTCATAATGAATTTCCTTACTTTTTAAGATAGTGTAATCATAGCCTTATTTGCCTGTGGGAGCGCAGGACCCTCCGGGCCCTGCGCTCCCACCCATGTATAGTTTTTGAGATACAGTAATCGTATCCTTATTTGCTTGAGGGAGTGCAGAGCCTTCCGGCCCTGCACTCCCATCCCTCCATAAATGCATATATATATATGTCACTGTGGAAGGGCCATACACTTCCATTTATAAGACAACAGTGACCAAATTGTTAACATAGACATCTTATTACCCCACCTCATGTACCGTAACCCAGTACTGAAAATGTTTGAATCCATGCTGAAATGTAATTCCACACATCTGCAATGCCATTTCATGCCAAAAGTGTGAAAATACATTTTGACCAGGATTTGAAAAATGACAACTGTGACATACATGTGGTGGGGTAATAAGAAGTCTATGTTGAAAATTTGGGATAAAATATTAAAAATTTCTGAAGTTACGAGCCTGTGTAGTGAAATTGCAATGTACGGTCATAACTCTGCTATTTTTACATATTTTAACCCCAGATTTTCAACATAGCATTCTTATGACCTCAGCTCACAAACAAGGGCAGGAAAAATGGTCAAATTATGCCCAAATGGTGAATTTACCAACAGACCATGAAATCATCTTTCAGGCAGGACTTGCATAATGACAGTCATATTTTTCATGAGCTGGGGTCCCCAAAAGGCCATGTGAAAAATGCGGGGTCAAAATGTCAAACAATGGCCGAGTTATGCATTAAACTTGAAACCCAATTGAAATACTATACAATGAACTGCATTTACCTTAGTTTCTCATATTGCAACTGCTGGTTCCAGCAGCAAAACGTGTCTTTGACTGGAGAGTGGATCTCGAACCTGGGACCTATTCAGGTGAGTGTGTGTGTGTGTGGGGGTGTACTGATGGATGTGGGATGGTGGGTCCTGAGTTGGGGGTTGGGGGTGGCTCATCGGCAAGGGAATTTTTTTTTGGAGCAAGGAAAAAAAAATCAAGGGCAGGTTTCTTCTTTTCAGGGAAGAGAGTCCTGGGAGGGGCACTAGACACCAGGGACATGGAGGGCTGCATGGGGACGATGATCAGACAACAGGGGAGGGAAGCATGACCACTGGACTACCAATGACAGAGATTTTTTTTTTTAAATATGGAGTCAGCGGGCAGAGAGCAGAATGGAGATTTCTCTGTACATATTTTCTAAATGTGACATCATCATCTCTGTGAATATTTATCTATAATATCAGTTGTGAATATGTACACCTACACCTTTCTTTGCTCTTCTGTCTACTTATCTCACTTTTATCCTCTAGCAAACTCAGTGGCAGTCCACTTCAACAAGTTTCTGTTGTCCCTGCATAATAACTAATACTAAAGTCTATAAATAGCCTCTATGTATGTACTGTATGTATGTATGTATGCATGTATTACCAGGACATTGGGCATACACTGTTTCATCTAACAAATAACCTATAGGTGACTTAGGATTGTACAAAAAGCATTTTTATTCATCTCATGGAACAGTGCAAAAGTGCAGACCAACAAAAGCCCCAACAGTTTACATAGACACCATACACTTTGAGCCCCTCTCAGTTTATTCCCCTGGTTCCAGCTTTATATAAATTCTTCATTTTAGTAGGTTTTTATTTAACACTGTACTGTATAAACTGTGTCCACCTGAGTGCCACTTCTTTCTTATTGCCTTGTTTTTGTCGAATTGCTTTTTGTATTTTGTACCTTACTGTAGTTTGCACTGTTGTTGTAAACTGTATTGTATATCGTACTCTCATTTGGACTTTTTATGATCCCTCTCGGTGGAATGCTGTGTCACTGGAGTGAAAGTCATTGAAATACTGTAGTCTTCCCTCACTATAATGAATGAGTTTGGAGCCATAGGGGATGTTCATTATAGTACCTTATTCGTTATATCGAGGGAAGCCAAAAAACAGGTAGAACACTGAGTGCTATGAAATATAATAACCCCCTACGGGCATCAGAAAAATACAGGCATCCCAGAAAACATGTTTCAAGTCAGTAAATTAAATTCATTAGATGGTCACACAACAGATGTCTGCTTTCCATTTCTGTAAATAAAGATAAGAGAAGAAAGGTGAATTAAGGAGTTACAAACAATAAGTGCCCTCCTGAGTAACACCTTCCTGCCTGTTTGCTCAGTCGCTTGCTCCATTCGCCCCCCCCCCAGTTGTTATATACATATGCATTGTATTCTGATGCAAAGTAGCCAGAGCAATTGTAGTTTTGTGCCTGTTGCTGTTGGTGTCACTGACAGTGTTGCCCATACCAAACATGGAGTGTACTCCTGTACAGAAAATTAGCTGCCATGTGTTTTTCTTACACCCGCTCACCTTAACTGCAGTTCAAACATATTTCTCCCAAGTCTGCACATTCCTTTATTTTATTTTACTTAGCAACTTTATTTTATGTTGTTTAGTCAGGAACTTACAGTGCCAGCCTGGAGAGAGTGGATCAGAAGGCGCTTTTACTCACAGGTTTATGTAACGGAATAACTGTTATGGAAACAGTTATTCCGTTACATCCCTTTGTGAGTAAATTGCATTTGTTTCTGTCCCCATGAACGTCATTCAAACCGCAATCTCTGCTTATTGCGGGTTTGCACCGTTGTGTACCGTTTTGTCGTGCTGTGTAAAACAGCCATTCCAGTACAAAGGTAGAAAACAGCATTTGTAGAGCAAAACTCTGGGGGAGCCGAAACAAATGGAGACAAATGTTGCCGGAATACTCGCAGTGTGTAGAAAGGAACCCGAACGCAACAGAGTACAACGGTGCCACACAGGTAACGCTGATTCCGTTTTAAAAACCTGTGTGTAAAAGCACCTAGAGACAGCAGAACTCAGACAGAACAAACAGGACAGAAGCCAGTTGGGACAGTCAGTCGACGAGGTTTAAAGTGCAATACAGGTATTGTACTTTGTCACTGCCCGTAATTAAGAACCTGCTATTAAAACAGAGAGCTCTCTGCATCTGAAAGCAATCTGCCTTTTTTCCCTCCTATTTTACTGGTTTTATTGTTAATTTATTTCCCTCTCACAGAGCAAATTTGTATGTATTTTTCTCAGGGTCTATGTTTATGATTGTAGATCCAAAAACATTAGTTTTTTCCTTTCAGAGTTAGGGGGATATCTAAGGTTTGAGAGCTAGGCAGGGCTGGGAAGTGAGCAAGAATTAGGAGTCAGCTTTTTTGTTTTCTAGGTAGCACCCCTTGATCCTTACCTTGGCTGTGTGCTGGATGAGGGGAGTTTCTGCTGCTGTCCTGTTCCTACTCCCATTGTCCTGGCTGCTGTGGTCTGGCAGTGGCTCAATGTGTTCTGACTGGTTCTCTATCAGAAGGAGGTGCTCTTTAATTCAAAGGGCCAATCTGACTGAATGGTTTCTGGATTGTTGTGGCTCTTGACTCACCCACCATTTCACCTGTGGTGCCACCTGCATCTCGGTTCAACAGGGTCTCCAAGAAGGTGCTTAGCTTCCATCTAATGTGAGGGCCGACCAGTCTGGTGGGTGCCATGTTTGCCATTTGGACTTTTCCCAGGGAGAATGCAAAAGCAGAGGGCATCCCCGCATTCATCTTTTTCTGGGGTAACAGTCAGATTTGCGGCTGTAGTCCTTGCCGAAGTGACCCTGGACCAGTTTTATTTCACTAGCTTGTTTCCATCGTATGCCAGCTGCCGGAGTTTGAAGACTTTTTTCACCAGTCTGTGCCCCCCCCCCACTGGATTATCATTAAGGAGGTTTGCTGGATTGAATGTTGATCATCTGGACTGGGACTAATCTATATCTGGCAACCAAAATTGTTCCTGGACCCCTGTTAGCTGGTGAGAGTAGCTGAGGTGGTAATTTTCAGGAAATCTGTTTCAGCACTTTGATTTAAGTTCATATATAAAATCTTGCCCAAAGGTGGAGGTCAGTGAGAGGGCCTCCCATCTCTAATTTACTGGGCAGTGAAGAATTCTTTCCATTTAACTGTTCTTCACCATTGACAATAACTTTGCCACATCTTGATTGGGCTCTATTTTTAAGGTATCTATGGACATTGCTCTCCTGAACTAAATTGCTGTATATTATTGTTTCTTGCCTTCCTTGGGGTGTTGGGTTGGGGTTGGTTTTGGGGGTAGGGTTTTAATTTGAGTGAATGTTTGTGTGGTGAAACTGGTTAGGTTAGTTTTGTATTAGCTGTGTGGTTGTCTGTGTGACTGGTAGCTTGTTAATTGTTTATGGGGACTATCTGGTTGGACAGTATGTGTCTGGGGAAATCTGTGGGTCTGATGTGGGCTAGGATTGTGTACGGGGTGTTCCAGCTTTTTGATCTGTGGCCCTTTACCAACCTCCCAGTTTCCACCACCACAGCATGTCGCTGTCGGGAGGTTGGGATTAAGAGGTTCCACATTGACTGAGTTGGCGGGGCACCCCGTGCACTGCGGGTAGGGGTAGGATTGAGGTTATCTGGTGCAGAAGGCACCCTGGATGTCAATGAATCTTTGGGAGAGGCCAGCCATGCTTGGTTCCCATCCCCAGGGTTCCCACTAGACCAAGTGGGCTAGTAACCAGAAAGGCTACACTATCCACCAGTCGCCTGAGGGAAGTGCTTTGCAATGCCAGATCGATCAGGAACAAGACTGCAACTATAGCAGACTTGATTTCCTCAGTCAATCTGGCATGCGTTACTGATACCTGGATTGGTGATGATGCTGGCTCAGTTCTAGAGGCCGCCGTCGCCCTGGGTACTATGTAGTGCACTGCCCCAGAGTGGAGCGTGGGGAGGGGGAGTGGCCATCTGCTTTTGATCCGAACTTGGCTTCACTGTGCACCCAGTGGGAAAACCAGGATCCTTCAAAGGTGTGGCCATACATGGGGGTCCGGGCAGGCTGAAGGATTCTCCTGATTTACCGCCCCCCTAGGGTGGCAGGTGAATTCCTGCAGGAGGTAGCCAACTTCGTCACCGGTGAAACATTGAAGTCCTCCAGATGTTTAGGGGGACTTCAATATTTGTGATGATGATGAATCCTCTAGGCTAAGGTATAACCTCCTCCAGACGATGTCATCTCAGGGCCTGTCACAAGAAGTTTCTTCCGTGACCTACCAGGGCGGCCACATGTTGGACCTTGTTTTCTCACTGGGGCTTGAGGTTAGTAACCTCAAAACTGATTGGGTCATGTGGTCCAATCATTGCATGGTGGAGTTCTCATTTGGGGTACCCCCTGTGAGCCCTCCCCCTGCAGAGATGGTAAGCTACTGCCATTTGAGGGGTGTAACCCTGGAGGGATTTCTTGCTGTGGCTGATCTATCTAGTGTGGGTAATGCATGCTTAGGGGGTACAGGTGAGGCTGTCGACTCTCTCACACTGGTCCATGCATGACCCAAATCCTCTCACTTGAGGTCTTCTTGGTTTGGCGAGGAGCACAAGGTGATGAAGATTTTGGGTTGGAGGTTAGAGCGCTGCTGGCAGATGTCCGGGTTGGAGTTGGACAGACTGGCCCTGCGCTTCCATTATGGTGAGTATCAGGGGGCAATCACCCATAAGAAGGCAGAGTTCCTGCCCAGGGAGATTGCTGCTGGGAAGAATTGACCAACGGTGCCCTTTTGGACTGTGGACAGGTTGTTAAAACCAGCCTGTCTACAACTGAAAAAAGCCTTTTCTGACTCTTTATGCGAAGAGTTTGCTTGCTTCTTCTCAGACAAGGTGTCCACCATCTGGCAGTGCATGCCACCAGTGAGCCACAATGTGGTCGACAGTGGTTGCCTTTGGCATCTGGAGAGCACTCCGCCTAGTTGGGGGGGGAGTTTAAACCAGTGGAGGTAGCTGAGGTCACTGAGGTTGCCCTCTGGCTGAAGCACACATATTGTGACCTGGACCCAGTGCCGACGCGTTTCTTGATGGGGTGTGTTGACACCATTGGCCCGGTGTTCACCTTGATTGTCCAGTGCTCTCTCTCAGACAGGATCTTCCCAGATGCCTTGAAGGAGGCACTGGTCAGATCGCTTCTGAAGAAATCAACTTTAGGCCCTGATGTCGTGTTGAATTATCGTCCCCTCTCCAACCTCTCAATCTTAGGGAAGGTTGTTGAGAAGGTTGTTGCGTAGCAGCTTGATGAACACCTTATGGCCTTTGGTCTTTATGAACCTCTCCAGTCAGGGTATCGTGCAAGGCACAGCATGGAAACCACATTAGTTAGAGTGCACAATAACCTCCTCAGGGCTAGAAATGGAGTTGAAGGGACAAGTCTCATTCTCCTTGACCTCTTTTCAGCTTTTGACATGGCAGACCATTGTGTGTTGCTCGACCGCATGAGGGAATTTTGTGGACTCTCTGGCACTGCCATCTGCTGGTTTAAATCCTATCTCACGAATAGGAGGCAATGGGTAGTGATGGGGGAATTCCTCCTCCTACCCTAGTATCCTGTCATGTGGAGTACCTCAGGGTTCAGTCTTGTCACCAATGTTGTTTACCATGTATATGCTGCCCCTGGGAGATCTCATTAGGAAATACAGTTTGGGTTTTCATTTCTATGTGGATGATGCCCAACTGTATCTTTCCTTTTCCCCCAGGACATCCAATGCAGTGGAAGTGCTAAATGAATGCCTTGTCGATATCAATGACTGGAAGGCCTCCAGCTGGTTGCAACTGAAACTCGATAAGATGGAGGTGCTGGGGGTGGAGTTGAACAGAGGGTGGGATAGGATGGCCTCTGGCACAGCAACAGGGTTGTTCCTGGGGTCCGTGCCATTGAAGGCCTCCTCTAGGGTGTGTGATCTTGGTGTGACATTGACAGCAGATTGACATTTGAAGTTCAGGTGTCATCCGTTGTTTGGGCCAGCTTTTATCATCTTAGGAATATCACCAGGATCAAGCTCCTAGTTCCACCCTTGGACCTCCCCACCTTGGTGCATGCCTTTGTGACGTCAAGGCTTGACTACTGTAATGCGCTCTTACCTCGGGGTCTCGGGAGGTAACCTCCACTGGCTGCAGCTATTGCAGAATGCAGCTGCCAGGTTGTTGACAGGGCAGTCAAAATATTGCCATGTCACCCCGGTGCTGCGTGAACTGCACTGGCTGCCAGTCAGGTGGAGGATCCTCTTCAAGATGGGCTTGCTCACCTTTAAGGCCCTACATGAGCTGGGCCCTGGATACTTGGCTGACCTTCTTACACCTGCTGCCTCGGTCTGTTCCCTCTTTCCTCCTCTAGTGGCCTCCTTGTGATTCCCAGGATGAGGTTAAAAACTGCCAGCGACAAAGCATTTAGTGTCACCAGCCCCATCCTGTGGAATTTGCTTCCACCATCTGTATGGGAGGCCCCTTCAGTTGAGGTATTCAAGGCCCACCTCAAGACCCACCTGTTCAGTCAGGCCTTCCCAGACACTGTCTAGTAGATCTTATCCCTGGGATGGAACTCTTAGTTACTGTTTTCAGCTTAAGTCTTGTTTATTTTACATGGCCTGTTAAATTTATTACTGCTGTAATTTATTTACTTGTTCTTATTTTATAAGTAGTTTTGTATTTATGTGTACAGCCCCAGAGCCTCTGTAATTGGGCATCTGGAAAAATAAAATTTGCCTTGCCTTGCCTCTTCTAATATTAAACATTTTACTTGACTTACAAGAGAGGTTTGAAGGACACAGGACAAGCAAGCAGTAACATTTGACAAAAGGTATTATAATCTTGATTGTTGTTGGGAGCCATGGGAACCATTTATTATAACTTAGATTTTGGTATAACGGGGTTCAGTATAGCGAGAAAAGACTATGGGATGGATTTTCAAAGGCCTCAGACTGGCGCAAGGTGCTTGTGTTGATCAGGTCTGATACAAGAGGCACCTTGCACCAAGCGCTGCACCAAGTGGTATTTTCAAAGGCAGCCTATGTCACCAAGTAGGCTGCCTGTGCCAAAGTGTGCTAGCACCTGCCTTGTGCCACAAAAGTGGCTGCAGCATGGTGCTAGGGGGCTTGCAGCAGACCCAGACTGCTGCAGCCCTTGGATCCAGAATTTCAAAGACCCCCTCAAGAACTAACTGCCAAGTACTCTTAGACCAGTGAAGGGCTGGTCTAACGGTACTTAGACAGCTCCTGGAAGGGTTATCCAGTATGTGCCACTGTTCAGCCTGCCCCAATCCATCCCTGATGGGTGATCTCTGGTGGTCCAGTGGTCCCCCTTCACCTCCGTCACGATCTCTGACACCCACTGCATTGCATATTGACATCTTCCTGTTAGTCTAGTGCCCCCCCGCAGGTAGTGCCCATCTGTGCACTCCCACCCTCCTCCCATACCCTAATCCGGTGACCGGCACAGCCCTCCACACACCACCATGGCCGGCTGCCGAATGAGCTGTCAGTGCATGTACTGTATACAGTATACAGTATGCACACTGACAGCTCATTCAGTAACTTCAACGATGGTGTGTGAAGCGACTGTGCCGGCTCGCCAGATCAGGGTATCGGAAGGGTTGGAGTGCAGAGATGAGCACACCTGTGGGAGGGCATTAGACCATCAGGATACCGGTGTGTGTTGGGGTGCGGGTGCCGGTGGCATGGTGGTGTTGGGGGGGCTGTGTCCAGTTGCTAACCCCTGTCTGTGGGTGCCGCAGCATTCTGGATGGGTGTGCCATACGTTTGGTGCAGCACCACCTTTGCCACAAGCCGCTGGACTTTGGCACCGGGACCCTGTGGATTAGAAAATCGGGCACATGGTCCCAGGCGCACCCGCACTCGACGCAAGCTGCCATTGTCGCAGTTTGCATCGGGGCTTTGAAAATCCAGCCTGTGTATCTTAAATCTTAAAATCAAATTATCAACTGTAATATTATTTTTATAGCAGGTTCAAGAAATGTTATCAAATGGCCTTATTTTTGAATAATGTTGTATTCTGCTTATGTATAGGATCAAGTGCTCAGTGTGATAGAACAGTAAAGTTTGAACTATTAATAAGTGGAAATGGTTAGTTACCATTCGAACAGTAAAAGTCGAACAGTAGATAACAAACTGGACAGTAATTACTTAGAGAGTTACAGGGGACAAGATTTTCAGTGGAAAAGCACATATTTGCCATGTAGATATACTGATTTTAAGACAAACATCGAACTAAGCATGTCAGTGAGACCTAAATACTAGTGCTGTGCTGTCCTTACCAGGTAGTAGTTGTGTACAACACTATTTTTTCAAATTGATAGAAAAACAAGATGGCTGACAGCATGAACAGTATTTTCTCTGAGCAGTACCAGTAAATGTACAGTTTTAACATTACATTTACAATTCAAACTGTTTTCATTTACCTGCCTGTCTTGCGGCTATCACAAAAATCTCTATAATTTAAAAATTGTAATACATTTTTACACTAAACCATCCAAAAGCAGACCCTTGGCACACACCCTAGCATCCATAAACATTACAGAAGAATTTTTCATTCTGTGTGGGCTGTAGATGATGGCAAAATATCTCATGTTAACCTGTGGGAATTTTTTTTTCTGTTTTTCACCACTTTATATCTCAAAAACCATACAAGATGCTGTCACAAAACTTTCCAAATCTTGCAACACTGGTAGAATGACCTCTTATGCCAAATTTTCGGCTATTTTAATAAAAAAAAATGGTAATTTTATTAAGGTGTAAAAATTGAGATTTAACATTGAAGTGCTGTACCAACCCTAACTATAGGGGTGCAACTGTGCAACTATAATTATAGTGGCACGGTCACATCCCTATAGTTAGGGTTATACAGGCACTTCTATGCTAAATACAAAATATTATACCTTAATAACTTTGGTATTTTTTTATGAAATATGTCAGAATTTGGCATGCACGGTTACTCTGCCAGTGTCTCAAAATGTGGAAAGCTTTGTGATGGCGTCTTGTAAGTTTTTGAGATATGGAGTGGAAAAAACAGAAACAAATACTTTTTTTTCCCATTGATTCAATATGATTTTTTGCCCTCATCTACAACCCAGACAGAATGAAATTTGTTCTTGAAATTTTCAGGGATGATGGGATCTGTGTCAGGGGTATGCCTTTGTATAGTATGGTGAGAAGATATCTCAGCATTTTTGAATTATTATGGTTTTTGAGACAGCCACTAGATAGGCAGGCAAATGAACAGTTTGAAAAGTTAATTGTGAAGGATTTACTGTTTCTACTCAAAGAAATACTGTTTATGCTTCCACCATCTTGTTTTTTTTTTCTGTTTTAAAAAAGTTTTTCTACCTGAGTATTGTCTGTTAACGAATGAACAAGACCTGTATCAGGTCTCCTTTACATTCTTTGTTGTACTCTTTCATTAGTATTTTAAAATCTAAACTGCAAGTATTAGTTAGTGTGGGGAGAATAATTTCCACCAACACTCGTTTAGGTAAGGACAGCTCAATCGGATCAGAAAATAACCATTTGCAGTTCTTTACAGTTCAAACTTTACTGTTCGAACTGTAAAGACTGCGACACAGTAAAGGTCCATGACAGTACAAACTGCCATAGGTGAATTGTATCTAGTGGCATCCCCTACCCACTGATTTCTGTCCCCTGAATACAATTATATATATATATATATATATATATATATATATTCTCTGGTAGTCCAGTGGTCCCACCCCTTCCCTGTCCCTCCGATAACCGTCCCCTATATTGTCTTTTATTCCCTAGTAGTCCAGAGGCCCCTCACCTCATGTCCAATCACCATCCCTGTGGTAAAACATAATTTCTGTGGTAGTCCAGTGGTCCCTCCCCTTCCCCATTCTCTAATCGCCTTCTGGTATGTTTAATACTTTCATTGGTGGTCCGGCTCCCCATACAATGCACAGGGGAAATGCCAGACCTTGCCCAACAACTAACACACCAAAATCTGGATAATGAAAAATCATGTACACAAACGCTTGCAGTTTGGGAAACAAGATACCAGACCTGCAGGCAATAATGATAGAGGCTAAACTGGACATAGTAGCCATTAGCGAGACATGGTTTACCAGTAACCACACTTGGGAGACTTCAGTACCTGGCTATGTACTGTTCAGAAGAGACTGAGGTGCAAAAAGGGGGGGTGGAGTGGCCCTTTATGTCAATGAAAATATCAAAGCTACAGAAATTCAGACTACACATAAGGAGCCAGAAGAACTGTGGGTCACCCTGAAACAGGAAATGGGACAGCCACACGAACTGGGGTTGTGTACAGGCCTCCAGACCAGGGGGAGGACATAGACACATTACTGTCAGAAGATATACAAAACATGATAGCTAAAGGTGAGGTTCTGATAATGGGAGACTTCAACATGGCAGATACAGATTGGTCAATACCAGCAGGAACATCTGCCAGAACTAGACACATGGTGGATTCCCTGCAGGGGGAGGACCTCAAACAACTGGTACAACAACCCACAAGAGACAGGGCTATCCTAGATCTAGTACTGACTAACAGGGAAAGGATCACAAATCTTCAGGTAGAAGGTCACCTGGGTGCCAGTGACCATCACATGGTATGGTTCAATTTGGCCACTTGAACAAAATCATCCCATTCCAAGGCAAAAATATGGGACTTCAGAGGAGCTGACTTTGATAAGATGGCCAACAGAGTTAAGCTAGACCTGGCAAAAACAAATACAGGTGAGGGGGTACAGGCAAAGTGGGTAAGCATTAAAGATGCAATACTTGAAGCAACATCCCATTGTGTTAGTGAGAAAAGGAAGTGCAAAAGAAGAAGGAAACTACTTTGATTTTCAAACACAGTAGCAGAAAAGGTCAGAGCCAAAAGGCTGGCCTTCAGGAAATATAAGGGAACACACCAGGATGAAGATAGGGAGGCATACCCAACTTCCCTAAGGGAAGCAGGGAAGGCAGTAAGGCAGGCAAAGGCCCAAACCGAGGAAACACTAGTATGAACAGTAAAAGAAGGTGACAAGACTTTCTATAGATACATTAGTGAAAGAAGAAAGTTCAGAGGGGGTATTGCTAAGATCAAAGGGGATAAGGGTGTGTGTGAGGAGGAGGACCATGTAAAAGCATCTATCCTAAATAGATACTTCTGCTCAGTATTTACTGAAGAGAAGGTAGGGCAGGGCCCACAGCTCAGCACCATGGACACGGGGGGGGGGGGAGGGTGTGCACTAGTCCCTTCACAAAAGAAAGTTTCCTACAAGAGCTCGATAAGGCAGGGTACTAAATGAGCTAAGGGTGGACCTAGCAGAGCCATTTTCAGAACTGTTTAGTGAGTCTCTGAGCACAGGAGAGGTCCCAGAAGACTGGAGAAGGGCTCATGTGATCCCGCTCCACAAGAGTGTTAGCAAGGAGGAGGCAGGGAACTACAGACCAGTCAGTCTTACCTCAGTAGTGGGCAAGATTATGGAGACACTCCTTAAGGAAAGGATAGTGCAACACCTGGAGTCCATAGGAGAACAGGATCCAATACAGCATTGGTTTACAAAAGGAAGATCCTGTCAAACTAATCTCATAGATTTCTTTGACTGGGTAACCAGAGTGGTGGACCAAGGGGGAGCAACTGATGTTGTCTACCTTGACTTCAGCAAAACTTTTGATACTGTTCCACATAGAAGATTGATTAATAAGCTGGGTAGGCTCGGGGTGGGTCAGACGTTGGTCAACTGGGTGAAAAACTGGTTGACGGGCAGAAAACAGAGAGTGGTGGTAAACAGTATACAGTCAGAAGAGATGCAAGTCACAAGTGGGGTACCTCAGGGATCAGTTCTGGGGCAAGTCCCCTTCAATATCTTCATCAGTGACATTGCAGATTGACTGGAGGGTAAGATTTGTCTGTTTGCAGATGACACCAAGATGTGCAACAGAGTAGATGATCCAGATGAGGTGAGCAGAATGAGAAGAGTTCTGGATAAACTAGCAAAATGGTCAGAAGAGTGGCAATTGGGATTTAATGCAAAGAAGTGCAAGATCATGTACATAGGGAAGAGAAACCCTGAAGCCACCAATAGGCTGGGAGGGGAGTTGCTGGCAGTCACAAGGGAAGAAAGAGACTTGGGTATCATCATCACTAATGACCTGAAATCATCCAAGCAGACCACTAAAGCAGTAGGTAAGGCTAGAGGGATGTTGGGATGTATTAGTAGGGGTATCACAAGTCGGAAGAGGGAGGTAATAATCCCTTTTTACAAGACACTGGTTAGGCCCCATCTGGAGTATTGCATGCAGTACTGGAGGCCACACCTTCACAAGGACATTAACCAAATTGAGGCAGTCTAGAGAAGGGCAACCAAAATGGTGCAGGGCCTGCATTAGAAAACATATGAGGACAGATTAACTGAGCTCAATATGTATACCCTAGAGCAAAGGAGGGAGAAAGGTGATATGATTGAAACATTCAAACACCTTAAGGGCATTAACAAGGTGAAAGAGTCTAACATGTTTCAATATAAGAAAAATAGCAGGACAAGAGGACACAGCATGAGATTAGAGGGAGGCCGATTAAGGTGCAATGTGAGGAAGTTCTTTTTCACAGAAAGGGGGGTGGATACATGGACCGGCCTACATCAGGAAGTGGTGGCTATGAATACAGTGCAGGGCTTCAAACAGGCATGGGATAGGCATAACGGAGCAATACAGATGAGTATGAATAGATAGGCCATTGACAGAGCAAAGGCCAATGGCACATTCATGAGGTAGAAAAAGAAATGGGCAGACTGGATGGGACTTGCGGTCCTTATCTGCCGTCAACTTCTATATTTCTCTGTTTCTATGTGGTCCCTCCCCCATTCTCTGATCACCATTCTGTATGTTTCAGACTTTCATTGGTAGTTCAGTGGTCCCTCTCTGGTCCCCCATTCTCTGATCACCCTCCTTGTGTTGCCACTGATGTTGCTGTATTAAAGAAGAAACATCCCTTGATGTTGTTTTTAAACCTTAAAAAAGGCCCCTAAGCAATCAATCCCCCATCCCCACCTCCCACTCTGCACCCACCACCCTACTTCTTCCAGTTCACCCCAACGCACCCTCTCTCATCTGAACAGGTCCCAGGTTCAAGATCTACTCTCTGATTGAAAACACGTCTTGCTGCTGGAAGCGGCGACTGCAATATGAGAAACTAAGGTAAATGCGGTTCAGTGTATTTCAGTGGGGGTTTCAACTTTGGTGCATAACTTTGCCATTTTTTTACATTTTGACACCAGATTTTCAACATGGCCTTTTGAGAACCCTACCTCATGAAAAATATTACTGTCATTGCACAACTCCCATCTGAAAGGTAAATTCTTGCTTGCTTGGTGACTTCACCTTTCAGGCAGGATTTGGAAATATTTTCAGCCCTTGTTCATGAGATGGGGTCATACAAAGAATATGTTGAACATTTGGGGTCAACATATGTAAAAATGGCAAAATTATAACCTTTCATTGCAATTTTATTACACTTGCTCGTAATTTTTTAAAGTTTTTAATATTTTGACCCCAGATTTTCAACATAGCCTTCTTATTACCCCACCTCATGTATGTCACAACTGTCATTTTTCAAATCCTGGCCAAAATGTTGTTTTTTTCATGCCTGTGGCATGGAATGACATTGCAGTTGCACAGAATTATGCTTCGGTGGGGATTTGAAAATTTTCTGTACCGGGTTCATGAGGTGGGGTAATAAGATGTGGTTGCTAATAATTTGGTCACAGTTGTCCTAAAAATGGAAGAGTAAGGCCCAGAGAGGCCTGTGCTTCCACAGATACATACATATATGCATCTATGGTGGGATGGATGTGCAAGGCCTGGAAGGCCATGAGCTCCCACAGGCAAATAAGGATACGATTATACTATCTCAAAAAATAAGGAAATAAATTGAAAAAAAAAATTTTTAATGCTCTACTTATGGTTAAAACTGTGTGCAGTTCTGGAGACCCAATCTCCGCAAAGACATAGACAGGATGGAAGCTGTCCAGAGGAGGGCAACTAAAATGGTGCAGGGTCTGCACCGGAGGACATATGAAGAGAGACTTAAGGAGCTTAATATGTATAGCCTCGAGGAAAGGAGGGAGAGGGGGGACATGATAGAAACTTTCAAGTACCTCAAGGGAATCAACAAAGTCCAAGAGGGTAGCATCTTTCAAAAAAAGAGGTGTGCAAGAACAAGAGGGCACAATTTGAAGATAGAGGGGGGTGCCTCAGAGGTAATTTAAGGAAGTATTTTTTCACAGAGAGGGTTGTGGATGCATGGAACGGCCTTCCGGAGGAGGTTGTGGAGTCAAAATCAGTGGTGGAATTCAAGCATGCATGGGATAGTCATAAGGCAATTCTAGGGGGTGGGGGTAGGAAGAAGTAGGCTGCTGGTTAACTAGGATATGCAGCTTATCCAGTAGGTAGGGAAATGGGCAGACTGGGTGGGCCAAGCGGTCCTTATCTGCCATCAAATTCTATGTTTCTATGTTTCTAAAACAACAAAAGTAGGGAAATGTGGCATTAGGGTTTCCAACCCGGACACCCCACCCCCACCATACACACATCAGCAGGCATTAGGGCGGTGCCTTGGGGTTGTCAGCCCTAATGCTCACCCCATTCTCCTATACTGTACCCATTTCAGGTTATTTACTTATGAAATGGGGTGAGTGTTAAGGCTGACAACCCCAAGTCACACCTCTGATGCCTGTTGCAGTTTGCAGGGTGGGGGTGGGGTGTTAGGGTTGGAAACCCTAATGCCACATTTTCCTACTTTTGTCATTTTAACTGTAACTAGAGCATTAATGACATTTTTTGCAATTTATATGTATTATAGGAGCACGGTAGCACCCCTATAGTTATTTATTTATTTTTTTTAACTCTATTTATTCTCCTACCATTCCGGGGCTTCTCTCAGGTCCCCACACTCAACCTCATGGCTCTGTACCACCCATCTGAACCTTTCTTCCCAAACGCTGCATCTGGATCAGGACTCCAGGTTCTCCGGCCTCCTTGGAGAGTCCCCAGAGTCCCCAGTGGGAGAGTCAGAAATTACTGCCAACATTGGGCATGTGGGCTGGGGCTCTTGGAGGTTGCCGTCACCTCACACAGGTGGTAGGGTTTTTTTCCTTGCTTTTTTCTCCCCACCCTCCCTTCCTCTCTATTGGAGCTTGGACATGCACTGACATCCAGTGTCCACTGAGCTCCACCCCTTGCCATACAGCAGTGCCGCAGGTTCCATGGTTACCCCGACTGCCGCTAGAGGTCACTCAGGAACGACACTTGTCCCTATACCCTCCCAGGGAAGGGAGAACTGTCTGCTGGATGCTCAATCCCTTCCCGCCCCTGTTGACCACCGACAGCCTGGACTCGTTTCTGAACCTAGGTCGCAGTATGGTGCAAGGTGAGGCATCTAGTGCCTTAACCCTCAGAGTCACTGGGCCGGTTGTCCTATAGTTAGGATTGAGTAGCCTGTGCAATATTAAATCCCTAACATTGCACATTAATATATTTGGCTTCATTTGATGAAAAGAATTGACATTTTCATGTGTTGTCTAGGAGTCAAGGTCTTGATCTGTGGAATTTCTTGTGACGGCAGCTTGTGCAGTTTCTGAGATCTGCATTTGCAATTTTTTGTAAATCTCAAACTTCTTTCCTATACTTAACATGGGTTTGTTTGTTCTTCCCTACAGCCTACATGGAATGGAATTTTTATCCCAAACTTTTAGCGGACATGTGTCATATCCTAAGGTAATATCCTTGACAGGTCTGGTGAAAAAATATTAAAGGGTTCCAGAGTTACAAGACTTTAAATTTTACTGTTTTCTGACCTGCACATGTGCAGTAGGGTTTTTGAGATAATGCTCTGTGACAAAAGTAAAAATTTGAAGTCACAAATGCATGTTCTTGATTTTGCACCACTTGCTTAGCAGGGCACCAAACATTTTGTCTGCTGTGCCAACCGCCATGTTAGTGATTTTTTCCACAAACTAACAAACATAGAAAATACATAAAAATGCTAGGATTTTAAAAAGCAAACATCAGAACCTAGCTAAACAGGACCCTTTTAGCTAGCTTCTGATTTTTGTTTCTTAACACAATGGCCACATATCAGTTTTATAGGCATCCAAAATCAAGGGTGCCCAGCTTAGCGAGAGGAGCATTTCCCCCCACATTCTCTTTATGAGAACAGCATTAATTTCTTGACTTCTGCAGCTGCAGCTGGACTTATGCTGCCGGCTGTAGTCTGAGCTGTGCGCCACCATTTCCCTGGTGTTTGGTGGTGCCCTCTCACTCTCCATTGCTGTCCCTGGCAATGTGTGTTGCTGTCCTGGTGTCTAGTGGCACCCCTACCCCTTTTATTACTGTCCCCTTATTACAACAAACTTTCTCTGGTGTCTAGTGGCACCCCCCACCCAGTGGTCACTGTCCCCTTAAGAATATATTTCCCTGGTGTCTAATGGCACCCTCTAACCTCTGACCGTGGTCCCTATAAAGAGATAAAAATTTTCCCTGGTGTCTAGTGGCACCCTCCCCACTGCCAATTTCCATTTCCAATTTTCATGGTGTCTAGTGGCACTCCCCACCCACCGATCAACACCCCCGCCACTCGCTGATCACCATTATCAATTTCCCTGGTGTCTAGTGGAACTCTCTACCAGTCAATCACCATCCCAGTTATCAAATTTGATATTTCCTGGTGTCTAGTGGCGTCCTAAACCCTCCCATTTCTGGCACAACCTAAGATGAAGAAAACCATCTCTCAATGTTTTTTTTTCCAAACCTGTAAAAAAAGAAAACAGTCCCTCACTGATCAGCCCCCGCCCCCACCTCCCACTCAGCACCCACCACCCCGCACCCCTAGTATACCCCCCCACACAGCCTCACTCACCTGAACAGGTTCCAGGGTCAAGACTCACTCTCCAATCAAAGACACGCCTTGCTGCTTGAACTGGTGACTACAACATGAGAAATTAAAATAAATGGGGTGCAATGTATTGCGATGGGGTTTTCAACATTTATGCATACCTAGCCATTTTTTGACATTTTGACCCCAAATTTTCAACAAGAACTTTTGGGGACCACACCGCATGAACAATATGACTAACATTATGCAACTCCTGCCCGAAAGGTGATTTCACAGTCACTTGGTGAATTCACATTTTGGTCAGAATTTGAATTATTTTCCTGCCCTGGTTCATGAGGTGGAGTCATACGAAGGCTATGTTGAAAATTTGAGGTCACAATATGTAAAAGTAGTAAAGTTATGACCTTTCATTACAATTTTGCTATGCATGCTTGTAGCTTTGGACATTTTAAACATTTTGACCCCAGAGTTTCAACACAGCCTTCTTATTACCCCACCTCATGTATGTCACAACTGTCATTTTTCAAATCATGGCCAAAATGTGTTTAAAGCACATTTTCTGGAGCTGGGAGGACACTACTTTCTTCAACTGAGCTGTGTGAGAAATTCTATATTGCACTTGATATCTGCAACAAACGTGCACTTTTGCTTAATTCTGTGGGAGGTGAAACTAACTACCCTTGGTAATTGCTTTTTATTCACATATTTATTTAGTGTTTAACCAAGAAGGGGCTTGCAAACTCTGTTTATCTTGTTAGTAACTTCAGAAAGATTTAAATACTGCATTTGGGTAGGTCCTTGGAGGTAGCTAGATTGTCTACTAGGATTTGCTGGCAGTTAAACTATTTTTAAATGAATTAAAGGTGGCTGAGGAGTTGAAAAAGAAACTTGCAAACTCTGCTTATCTTGGAAGTAACCTCATAAGTGTTTGAATACTGCATTCTGGTTGTCCCTTGGGGTAGCTGGATTGACTACTAGGATTTTGGGACAGAAACTATTTTAAATAATTTACTGGTGTGTAGGAGTTTGTGATAGTTAAACTCTTTTAACAAAGTTACTGGGGTTAAGGAGTGGTCACAGAAAAACCTGCAGTGTGAAACAGGAAAGACAGTCTTTCAAGCAACAGAGGGTGGTGGATCTAGGTTTACGTTTGTTTGTTACAATTCTTAAGATTTTCAGTGCAGGAAGAGTTTAAAGCACAGCTGACTTATTTTGGGGCTGACAGCTCTCAGAGCACAAACCACCAGGCCTGTTTTGGGGCTGGGGAGGTTTACCTGTGTCTGACTTGGATGTGTGGATTTTCTCTGTCTGATTAGCAGGTATTTCTCTATCAAATTGTTGTGTAGGGCATCTTGCTGACAGGAATGCACTCATTGCAGCAGTGGGTCAGAGCTTTTAGCTGATTGTTTTGCGAGGGCACAGTTTAGGCCCAACCCTTCCCACCCTCACCCCACCCACCCCTGGAAATAGTTCCTTTATACCTGGGGTTCTGACATCATTTCCTCAAGTGCAAGGTGCATGTCACTGTCATATCCTCTCTAGCACACTGCACTGACAATATAAGCATACACATTGTATAATATAAATATATATCTATTCTATATTACAAACCAATCACACACACACACACAAAAAAAATGTGGGAGTAGTGCAATGTAATGGCTGTGGGGCAGCAGTCTTCCAGGAGTCTTTCTGGAGGCTGAGATGCTGCCCTATTTGCAGACAACTCTCTGCCCTGAGGGAGGAAGTTGCCCGTCTTCAGGCCACACTGGACAGTAGTACGGGGACCTTCCCCCAGGCCACACTGGACAGTAGGAAGGGAACCTCCCCTATACAGGGAGCACCAGAGCCACCACCACTTCCTCAGAGGTTGCAAAGAAAGCACAGCAGTTGGACCACAGTGGGCTCAGGGAGGGTGAGGATGGTGGAACAGAGGCACACCCAGTCAGTTGTTCCACACCACAATCCATACACCATTCTGGGGGGAGCATAGCTCCCCTATGGATATACCCGCAGAGGAGACTAAGGAGGGTGCAGACAACTGTCACAAGGGAGGCCCTCAGGAAGGAGGCAGAGGGCACCACAGGGAAAGAAAGCAGCTCCTGGTGGGGGACTCAATTATTAGGGGGATAGAACTGGGGGAAGCAGGGAGAACTGAAGTAAGGTGCCTGCCTGGTGCCATGGCTTGGAGGGACAGGAAGTGCATCCTTAGGATCACGAGAACAGTTGCACGGGGAGTCTGAGCTGGACATCATTGTCCACCTAGGTACAAATGACTTAGCTCATCATGAGATTAGAGCAGTGCAGAAGGACTTTGTAGAGTTGGGGAGGGGCTTAAGACAAGTAGCACACACAGTACCCTTCTCAGAGGTACTGCCTATCAGTGGCATGGGTGAGGCGAGGGTACTTTGCACCATGCAGTTTAACAAATGGTTGAAAAAATGGTGTAGAGCACAGGGGTTTGGCTTCATTGGGGACTGGGGTTCCACCTGGAGGGACACCAGCCTATACTGGCAGGATGGTCTGCATCTGTCCAGGAAGGGAACAAGTCTTTTGGGCAATCAGTTTAAATGCTTCATTGGCAAGCCTTTAAACTAGTCAAGGGGGGAGGCACTGATAAGCAGCAGGAAAATCCCAGCCTCCCCTACAAAACAGGGTACTAAATGAGAAAAGACCAAGGTAGAAAGGTCAGTGGGGATGCTGCTACAGAAGGTAAAGCCATCAAAAATGGAGAGCAATGAGTACCAATGCCCGTAGTCTGGGTAACAAGCTTCCTGAATTAGTGGCCTTGATGGAGGAGGAAGATCTGGATATCGTGGCAGTCACAGAAACATGGTACACACAGAACCATGACTGGGACGTAAACATACCAGGATATACTATCTATAGGAGGGACAGGGAGGGTAAAAGGGGAGGAGGAGTAGCTCTCTACATAAGAGAAGAAATCAAAGCAACAGAACAAAAGGGTAAACAGGGAGGAGAAGAAGCACTGTGGGTCAATTTGGAGGCAAGCAATGGCACCACAATCCGCACAGGGATTGTATACAGACTCCCCTCTCAGGGGGAGGAAATGGACAAGGAAATGATAGAAAGTATACTTAGAATGGCAGATAAAGGGGAGATATTGCTGATGGGTGATCTGAATATGCCAGATGTTAACTGGAGTGCAGTTGCAGCAGCCACTTCTAAGAGTGTGGTTATTCTAGATGCCCTACAGGGGGCATGCCTTAGACAACTAGTATTGGAGCCCACTCGAGAGGGAGCAATCTTAGATCTGGTTCTCTCAAATGGAGATGAAGAGGATCACAGATG
Organism: Neoceratodus forsteri; assembly: GCA_016271365.2. Taxonomy (NCBI): domain Eukaryota; kingdom Metazoa; phylum Chordata; order Ceratodontiformes; family Ceratodontidae; genus Neoceratodus; species Neoceratodus forsteri. The sequence continues at coordinate 1,844,079,677 of CM057449.1, forward strand.
TAGAAGTGGGTAGCCATCTGGGAACTAGCGACCATCGAACAGTATGGTTCACAATAAACACAGCAATAGAGTCAAGCCATACAAAGACAAAAGTACTGGATTTTAGGAGGGCTGACTTTGCCAAAATGGGTGAGTGCCTAAGGAATGCACTAGCAAATGGGCAGGAAGGAGGGGTGGAAGAACAATGGGGAATAATAAAAACTGCCATCACAGAGGTAACAAGCCTTTGTGTAAAGCAAATAAACAAAATGAAACAAGGTAAGAAACCACTATGGTTCTCAAAGGAAGTGGCAGTGAAGGTTCAAGAGAAAAAGAAAGCATTCATGAAGTACAAGGAATCACAGAAGGAACAGGACAGAGAACTGTATCAGTTAAAGCAAAAGGAAGCTGCAAAGGCAGTCAGAACAGCAAAGGCCCAAACCGAGGAAAAGATAGCCAAATCAGTTAAGAAGGGGGATGAAACCTTTTATAGGTACATCAGGGAGCAAAGGAAGACCAAGGGAGGGATAGTGAGGCTTAATAAAGAGGAGGAGGGTGGGCAGAGGGTGACTGTGAAAAGGCAGAGATACTAAACAAATATTTTTGCTCAGTATTTACAAAGGAAGAGGGGGAGGTACCTAAAACAAACAGTAGAAACACTCTGGATACAGAAGTTGATACCAGCCCATTTACAGAAGAAAGGGTTCTGAAAGAGCTCTTAAAACTGAAGGTGGACAAAGCAATGGGGCCTGATGGGATTCATCCCAGAATTCTAAAAGAACTAAGGGTAGAACTAGTGACACCACTGACTACCCTCTTTAACAAATCATGGGAGGATGGGGTGGTACCTGAGTACTGGAGGAGGGCAGATGTGATTCCACTTCACAAAAGTGGGAGCAAGGCAGAAGCAGGAAACTACAGACCTGTTAGCTTAACCTCAGTGGTAGGGAAAATGATGGAATCACTTCTGAAGGAAAGAATTGTTGAGTATCTAGAGGCCAGAAGGGCACAGGACCCAAGGCAGCATGGATTCACAGCGGGAAGGTCATGCCAGACAAATCTGATAGATTTCTTTGACTGGGTGACCAAAGTAGTAGATCAGGGAGGGGCTGTGGACATGGCCTACCTAGACTTTAGCAAGGCATTTGACACAGTCCCACACAAAAGATTAATATACAAGTTAGCCAGCCTGGGAGTGATTCCCAAGATGACAGCCTGGGTAAAGAATTGGCTGGAGAATAGGACACAGAGAGTAATAGTAAATGGAGTCCACTCTGAAAAAAGGGGGGTTAGTAGTGGGGTACCGCAGGGTTCAGTATTAGGACCGGTCCTCTTCAATGTCTTTATAAGTGACATTGCAGAGGGACTGGAAGGAAAAGTATGTCTCTTTGCAGATGACACAAAGATCTGCAACAGAGTTGATGCACAAGGTGGGGTGGAAAGGATGAGAAGGGACTTGGCAAGGTTAGAGGAATGGTCAAATGTATGGCAGCTTAGATTCAATGCTAAGAAGTGCAAGGTAATGCACCTGGGAAACAAAAACCCAGGGGAAGAGTACACAATGGGGGGTGAGATACTAACAACAACAAAAATAGAAAGGGACCTGGGGTAGTCATACCAGATGACCTAAAGGTGGGCAAGCAATGTGAGAGGGCAGCAAGGAGGGCTGGGGGAATATTGGGATGCATAGGGAGAGGCATCACCAGTAGAAAACAAGAAGTTATTATCCCTCTGTACAGACAGCTGGTGAGACCACATCTGGAGTACTGCGTGCAGTTCTGGAGACCCAATCTCCACAAAGACATAGACAGGATGGAAGCTGTCCAGAGGAGGGCAACTAAAATGGTGCAGGATCTGCACCAGAAGACATATGAAGAGAGACTTAAGGAGCTTTATATGTATAGCCTCGAGGAAAGGAGGAGAGGGGGGACATGATAGAAAATTTCAAGTACCTCAAGGGAATCAACAAAGTCCAAGAGGGTAGCATCTTTCAAAAAAAGAGGTGTGCAAGAACAAGGGGGCACAATTTGAAGATAGAAGGGGGGCGGCTCAGAGGTAATTTAAGGAAGTATCTTTTCACAGAGAGGGTTGTGGATGTATGGAACTGCCTTCCAGAGGAGGTTGTGGAGTCAAAAACAGTGGTGGAATTCAAGCATGCATGGGACAGTCATAAGGCAATTCTGGGGGTGGGGGTAGGAAGAAGTAGGCTGCTGGTTAACTAGGATCTGCAACTTATCCATCAGGTAGGGAAATGGGCAGACTGGGTGGGCCAAGCGGTCCTTATCTGCCATCAAATTCTATGTTTCTATGTTTCTATGTTTCACAACTTTGGCATGGAATGGCATTGCATTTTCACAGAATTATGTTTTGGTGGGGATTTAAAAATTTTCTGTGCCAGGTACATGAAGTGGGTAATACAATGGCTATGCTGACAATTTGGTCACTGTTGTCCTATAAATGGAAGCGCAGGGCCCAGAGGGTCTTGCACTCCCACAGTCAAATGAGTATACGATTATACTGTCTCAAAAATTAAGGAAATAAATTGCCAAAAAAAAAAAAACTTCATTAATGCTGTAGTTAAGGTTAACGTGACAAAAGTAGGGAAAAGTGGCATTAGGGTTTCCAACCCTAACACCCCACCCCCATGCTGCATACACCAGCAGGCATCGGGGTGTGCCTTGGGGTCATCTGCCCTAACACTCACCCCATTCTCCTATACTATACCCATCTCATCTTATTTACTTATGGAATGGGGTGAGTGTTAGTGCTAATGATGACAAGGCACCCCCGATGTCTGTTGTGTGCAACATGGGGGGTTGGGTGCTAGGGTTGGAAACCCAAATGCCACATTTCCCTACTTTTGTCACTTTAACCCTAACTAGAGCATTAATGACTTTTTTGCAATTTTATATTATGGGGCACGGTTGTGCCGCTATAGTTAGGGTTCAACCCTCACTTCAATGTTGAACTCAAAATTTAGCACTTTAATAAATTCACAACCATTCAACCAATTTGCTTGAAATTTTGCACGCACCACCAGGGACCAAATATTTCTTGATATGGCAAGTTTTGTTCCAGTTGGATATGTGAGTGTGGAGATACGGAGTGTGAAAAATGTGAAAATTAACAGGTTTTTTTTTCATTTCTTTTTCATGCTGCAGCACAAAAGTGGCTTGGAATTTTAGTCTGAAATTTGTAGGGTAGAAAGGTTTTGAGTCACAGATGTACCTTTTCAAGGTTTGGTGAAACATTTTTATCTGTTCCAAAGTTATTACATTTCACAGTTTCCCAATATTGTCTAAGGGAATTTCACTCTCCTGTTAGATGCTCTGCAAGAAAAAGGATCCTTTTTTGCAAATGGGTCATCCTGTGTCACAAATGGGAACTCTTTCTTCTTGCTGCCACCATCTTGCTTTCAGTCAGCAATTGAAACAATATTAAAGAACTCAAAAAATTATGTGTTCTGTAGAAACCAAGAGATGTGTTCTGGTAATCAGGACCCATTTCAGACAATTCTGATGTTAGTTTTTGGAAAAATGACTTGTAAAGGTGTTTTTTCAACATGTTGAAATCCTCTTCTGTGTCTTTTGGGTTTTTTTTGTGCTCGGGAATCCTTTTTTGCAAACACGAAAAAAGTAGAATGAAAAAGGATCCTGTTTTGCAATTTGTGAAAAATGAACACAGAACAAGTTTTTAAAAATGTTTCAAAAACACATATCCAAGTCATTTGTCTAAAAACTAACTGCAGAATCAGGTGAAATGGCCCTAGATTAGCAGAACTTATGTTAATTTTAAGTTAAAGTGATTCAGCAAATTTCAATACTGACTTACAGAATGTGATTGGTGGTGGTCCCCCTGTCGTAATCGCAGCACTCATTAAAAAAAAAACATTAACAGTTGTTTTTGTAAAGTACTGTACCTGTTTCACAAATACTAAGTGCAAGAGAGGCATCGAACATGCAGAGCTGAACACAAACCTGTGGCTGAGGGTCTCCTAGAAGTACATGCACATCGACACTCAATAAATGTATGACACTGGCTGTCAACACAGAGGAAAAGGTTGGACACTGGCTCTGAAATTATGAGACATACCGTCAGATCATGACCAACTGGGCATACAAGAGCATAACACTGGAAAGTAGTGTTTCTAGCATGTATGTATGTAGAAGTATTACTTTTGGCTTAGTATCATAAAGTACACTGAATATATCAGCTTTAAAATCTGACTGTAAAATATTACCCACCACAGATCATTCCCTACGGAAAAAGGTAGCAGTTTTGAGAGATAAGGTGAGGCACTTCCTTGTACTGAAGGGTAGTTGAGAAAAAGACTAACCTTCAAAGTTTCCATACATTCCCTCCTGCATTCATTAGGTTTGAGTGTCAACTTTGAGTGACAAGTGAATACACAGTAGGCACAGTTGCATACTGTATGTCTACAGCAGCCTTCAGTTCCATAGACTATACACATTCGCTGGTGCATTCCTCAGAGTGGGGCTACAAAATTTGCATGACCCAATTTCACACCAGGGGATTCAGGCTTGGCAAATGATTAACTGGCTCCTTGACAGTATGCATATAGTACATTTAAAAATAGAAAGTGTGACATGGACAGCCAGTTCTGAGTGCTGCATGATTTTTTGTCTTCCATGAGAAATGCTGAAACCGCATGTGAGATCACACACACACACACACACACACACACACACACACACACACACAGGTTTTAGATACAAGGTGTTATGTGGAAGGCCAGAAGCTAATTACAGAGTAGAACAGGCCTTGATTAAGGATCTCCTATTTTTAAGTTAATTATAGCTGTAGTTGCTAGGAGGGAAATCCTAAAGTTTTATAATGCTTAGAGGAAGAAAAGCAGGTTGTGATGTATTAGTGCGAAGTCATAAAAATGGTTTTGATGTCCTGTAAGGGGGAAGCTTATCATAAGATCAAAGAAAGTCATTTGAAGAACATGAGTTATGCTGAGGTTGCGGAATTTAATACTTGGAAAAGGACATCCTGTTTTTATATAGGTATATTTTATATATATATATTCTGACAGGGAGGATCTAGGTGACCTCATGCAAATAGGTAGTGAAAACCAGCTTTTAAACATTTTCTGTTTCCCTTCAGATACACTTCTATCTAGACTCTGACAAGAAACATCTGTGAGCACTTTAAGCAGGTATCTAGAGAGATAGAGAGAGAAGTCTAAGTACTGTAGTAAGAATTGTACTGTTAAAACCTGTTTTGTTTAAGAGATTTGTATGTCTTGTGATATAATAGTTCTGTATTTTATGTGTTACATATTTTTTATCTATTTTAGTAAAACTCTGTTTTTAGAGCTTACTTGATCTGTCTTTGATTTCTTTCCTTTACAAGTAGAGTATATATGGTTGAAGCAGACACTGTACATAAGCTTGAATGGTGGTACCAAACTGGAAAAAGATAAGCGTTTTACATCTGTGGTCTTTTATTACAGTTTTTAAGGGTTCATTTCTGTACACCTGGTTAGGTGCCCATAGGCAAAGATATCTGGCCCCCCGAAGACAGAATTATCTGAGCCTGTGCATTGGGTATGCTAGCATGAGGTTCACAGTTTGAATCCCTCCAAGACTTGAGACCAAAAGTTGATTCAAAACCCACAAAACAGACAAGAGGGTTACCTTGTTCTGTTAACTGTTCACAAGACTGCACTCAGAGGCTGGCACTTTGGGAGTAGACGGCTGACCTACTGAGTGGGTCTGTGACAGATTGGTTGGCAGCGGTGGGATAATTTTGGTATCACAAGCTTTTATTGTTCAGCGTGTCAGCTTGAGACCGTAATCTCACTTGCAAAGAAACAAAAAGGCAGTAATTTATTTTTAAAAGGAAACAGAACTATATCACTTAGTGTACAGTCAAGTTCCTACCCATTTTATTTTTTTTCCTAAAGGGCAAGTCAGAGTAGCAGTAGTCAGGGAAGAAGATGGCTTCCGACTACAGCAGGCACACAGTAGACTCCGTAAAGAAGTTGTGTGGGGACAGAGGAGTCCCGTTTGTGGTAAAAGTCAGCAAGCAGAACCTCATAGATGCCCTGATGGTAGCAGATACCCAGAGTAGCATGTCACAGACCATGACTGAAAGGGACCAAACCTCAAGTGTGGCAGGGCTAGTGGCCAATGCAGAGTCCAGATCCAATGAGGAGGGCAACAGGGCCACTGTCAGTGAAGGGCCACAGCAGCAGGGAAAGGTCACCAGTCTCCTGGATATGAGAGTACTCAGGCTGAAAATTGTGTTGCGCAGGATGGAACTGCAGTTCCAGGGAAGAGGGAGTGAGAGAAGTGAGAGGTGGACCATGAGGAAGAGCGAGAACACCGAGAGGCAGAGCGAGAACAGAGGGAGGCTGACCGTGTGGAGCAGGAGCGCCAGAGGCAACACGAACTGGAGAAGATACGACTTTGACCAGCAGCACCAAAGCAGGTAAGTGGCTTGGGTTTAACTGGGACTGCAGGACTGGGTTACATATTGAACTCCAAATTAATAGCCGAATTTAAAGAGGGGGAGGATATGAATGCCTTTTTAAATTCTTTTGAAAAAGTTTGTATTCAGGCTAAAATTCTTAGAGAGCTCTGGAGCTTCCAGCTATCCCCGCTACTTACCAGGAAAGCTCAGGATGCATTGGGTCAAATAGACAATGAGGACAGTGATGATTACAGCAAACTTAAAGCTGTACTGTTTGAATTAACTACTGAATCACACATAGCTAAATTCCGTAAGCTCAGGAGAAGCCCTGACATGAGCTACGAGGAGCTAGCCACGAAACAACATTAGTTTATAAAACATTGGTGGGAAGGAACTGAGGCAAACTCTGTTGATAAAATTGAAAATGTGATTTTATTAGAACAGTTTTATTGGGCATGCCCAGCCGAGCTAAAAACCTGGCTGGAGGACCGAGATCCCAAAACAGTGCAAGAAACTGCTGAACTCTCGGACTGCTATGCCAATAGCAGACCTGCTCTGAGATAGAATGAGGCAGGTGTGGCAGTGCAGAAAAGGAAAAGCGCGCCTTCAGGGCAGCTAAAACCCTCACTGCCCCCACTGAAACCAGTTAGCCCCGGGTTTCAGAGAAGAGATTTCTCTGAGAGAAGAAATTAATGTTGGTTGTGTAAAGAAACTGGGCATATTGCCAGACAGTGTCCCAAAAAGGCAAGCAATAATACACAACTGGGTGCTAGAAAAGAAATGGGTTGTTTATGTGTCCCTGGAAGCATGCCAGTGAACATAAGGGAACATATGCACCCAGTCATGGTGAATGGTGTACAAACACAGGGGTTAAGGGACACAGGGGCATCCCTGACCTTGGTAAAGGGGGATCAGGTAGAGCCTAGTCAGCTTATACCCAATAAATATGTCACGGTACAGGACTTCACTGGTGAGGCAAAAACATTGCCCCTCGCTAGTGTTCTCTTGGACTGGGGTGAAACAGGAGGAACTGTGCAACAGGTGGCTGTAGCCAAAACCTTAGCAGTGGATGTGATCCTGGGCAACAATCTAAAACAGAGGATGGTATATGCAGTTACTCGTAGCCAAGCAGCAAGGGAAAATTGTAGTACCCTGAACCCCACAGAAGCCATTGTGGAAACAACTGAGAGGCTGGTTCTCCAGCCTGTGTCTCCTGATATGGAGATTAATGAAGTGGGGGTAGAAATGTCCCCAGTAGCCAGTAACCATACAGCTACAGAGGGTTACTCTGAGGAGGAAGGGGTGACCCACTGTCTGAGGGTTGGGATTGACAGTGATCCTGAGTGCCCTGATGCTAGTGCTAGGGACCCTAATTTAGAGACTGAAGGGGACCTGTCCCATGTCTTGGGAATGTGTGAGGGGTTTGCAGCTGCTCAGAGAAGTGACCCTAGTTTAGAGAAGCTGAGGGCTTGGGCAGACTTGGACAGCACACCGGGAGGTGATGGCAGACATAAGGTTTATTGGGAAAATGGACTTATGTATACTTAGGCAGTACAGACAGAGAGAGGGATGCTAGGCAGGCAGCTTGTTGTTCCCCAGGGATATCGTGAGCAGTTGCTCAGGGTTGCCCATGATATTCCCTTGTCTAGTCATCTGGGAATCACGTGCACTATGTAGCGGTTAGCCCAGAATTTCTACTGGCTTAACTTCACCCAGCAGGTGAAGGAGTATTGCAGGTCTTGTCACCGGTGCCAAGAAATAGGGAAGGTGGGCAAGAAAACCCAAGCTGCCTTGATTCCATTGCCCATAGTGGAGGAGCCATTCCAGAGGGCGGGAATGGATATTGTGGGGCCTTTAAATACCCCCAGCTCCTCAGGGAAGAGATTCATCCTGACTGTGCTGGATTATGCCACCCGGTACCCAGAGGCAGTCGCCCTATCCTCACTGAGGACAGACAAAGTGGCAGATGCCTTACTTGGGATTTTCTCCCATGTTGGGTTTCTGCAGGAGGTAATCACCGATCGAGGGGGTTCCTTCATGTCAGACCTGATGAAATGTTTATGGGAGAAGTGTGGGGTGGTGCAGAGATGCATGACACCGTATCACCCACAAGCCAATGGACTTGTGGAAAGATTCAATGGTACCCTAGAGTCAATGCTCTGGGTGTTTGCTGAACAGCATGAGAGGGACTGGGAAAAATTCCTTCCCCACCTGTTGTTTGCATACAGGGAGGTGCCCCAAGAGTCTACAAGATTTTCCCCCTTCACATTTTTATATGGATGTTGGGTACATGGGCCCCTAGACTTGATCCGGGAGGACTGGGAAGACAAGCATGCCATCCAGGGAACTCCCATTGTGGATTACGTCCTTAGGTTTAGGGAAAGGCTGAAGGAGCTTATGGAGACAGCCCAGAGCAACCTGGCATCAGAAACAAAAAGTGTGGTACAACCACAGAGCCAGAGCTCGCTCATACATGGTGGGTCAGGAAGTCATGGTTCTTATTCTGGTCTGGAAAGACAAGCTGCAAGCTGAGTGGGCAGGACTGTACAAAGTGGTTAGGAAAGTAAATGACGTGAACTACATTGTGGAGATACCTGACAGAAGACAGACAGAAAGGATGTACCATGTCAATATGATGAAGTCATATGCAAATAGTGCTGACATGGTGTTTGCAGTGTGTAGTCATGGGGGGGATGGACAAACGAGACCCCCTTCTGGATTTGCTGGAAGAAAGTAAGCGGGAGTCCTCTGTGGAGGCAGTAAGATTGTCTCCCCAGCTGGCCTCAGACCAGATCCAGAAATTAAGGGAGATTTTAGCAGACTTTGCCCAGTTGTTTAGCACCAAGCCTGGACTAACCCCCTTAGTGACACACGATGTGGAGACAGGGACACAGACGCCCATATGGCGGACAGCATATTGGGTGCCAGAGGCTGTCCAAAAGGACATTAGGAGGGAAGTGGAGGAGATGCTGGAGTTAGGGGTAATCCAGAGATCCCACTGCCCCTGGGCCTCACCCGTAGTCTTTGTGCCTAAGCCAGATGGCTCTACTCATTTCTGTGTGGACTATCGTGGACTGAATGCAGTCTCGAAGTTAGACACCCACCCGATGCCCCGGACGGATGAACTCCTGGACAAGTTGGGAGGGGTGACCTACCTTACAGTCATTGACCTGACCAAGGGGTATTGGCAGGTAGAGTTGACAGACAGAGCTAGGGAAAGGTTGGCCTTCATCACTCCGATAGGCTTATTTGAGTTTAAAGTAATGCCTTTTGGAATGAAGAAGGCCCCTGCCACTTTCCAAAAGCTGGTGAACCAGGTGTTAAATGGTGCTGAGGAGTATGCCATGGCATACCTGGATGACATTGCCATCTTTAGTACCAGCTGGGAGGAACACCTATTCCACCTTAGGGAAGTGCTGGACAGGATACAGAGGGCCGGGCTCACTGTCAAAGCCGAGAAGTGCCAGGTGGCCATGGGAGAAGTGGCATACCTCGGGCATGTGGTAGGCCGGGGACAGCTCTGTCCTAACCAAATAAAGATATAGGTAATCCAGGCATGGCCCAGACCAGAAACACAGAAGCAGGACAGGAGTTTTCTAGGGACAGCAGGGTACTACAGAAAATTTGTACCCAATTACAGTGCCCTGGCTGCTCTCCTATCTGACCTGACAAAGAAAAGGATGCCCAAGAAAATTACCTGGGGCCCAGCCTGTGAGGAAGCCTTTTCCAAACTAAAGGAGGCATTGTGCAGTGCTCCAGTTTTGACAAGTCCTGACTATAGCAGAACCTTTATAGTTCAGAGTGACGCCTCAGACATGGGTATTTGGGCAGTACTGAGTCAGACATCATGACAAGGGACAGATCACCCAGTAGTGTACCTGAGTAGGAAGTTACTTCCCAGGGAGCAAGCATACTCCACGGTGGAAAAAGAATGTCATGCCATAGTGTGGGCCCTAAAGAAGTTGAAGCCATACTTATATGGGCAGCATTTTGTGGTGCAGACTGACCACAACCCCCTGGTTTGGCTGATGAAGATGGGAAAGAACCATGGTAGATTGTTAAGATGATGCCTTTCTTTGCAAGGGTATGATATGACAATCGTTCATAGAGCTGGATTCAAATACCAGAACTCAGATGGGATGTCTAGGGTCTATGAGGATTGAACTGATTTGGGAAGCTCAACCCATGCAGAGGATAGAGCCCCCAAATTCAGTCTAGGTGGGGAGGATTGTGACGTGGACAGCCAGTTCTGAGTTCTGTATGATTTTTTGTAAAATAAAAAAATTGTGTTATGAACTGTCTCCCATGAGAAATGCTGAAACCGCATGTGAGATCACACACACACACACACACACACACACACACACACACACACACGCAGATTTTAAATACGAGGTGTTACGTGGAAGGCCAGAAGCTAATTATAGAGTAGAACAGGCCTTGATCAAGGAACTCCTATTTTTAAGTTAATTATAGCTGTAGTTGCTGGGAGGGAAATCCTGAAGTTTTATAATGCTTAGAGGAAGAAAAGCAAGTTGTGATGTATTAGTGTGAAGTCATAAAAGAGGTTTTGATGTCCTGTAAGGGGGAAGCTTATCATAAGATCAAAGAGAGCCATTTGAAGAACATGAGTTATGCTGAGGTTGCAGAATTTAATACTTGGAAAAGGACATCCTGTTCTTATATAGCTATATTTTTTTATATATTCTGACAGGGAGGAGCTAGGTGATCTCATGCAAATAGGTGGGAAAACCAGCTTTTAAACATTATTCTGTTTTCCTTCGGAGACACTTCTATCTAGACTCTGACAAGAAACATCTGTGAGCACTTTAAGCAGGTATTTAGAGAGACAGACAAATCTAAGTACTGTAGTAAGAATTGCACTGTTAAAACCTGTTTTGTTTAAGAGATTTGTATGTCTTGTGATATAATCGTTCTGTATTTTATGTGTTACATATTTTTAATCTATTTTAGTAAAACTCTATTTTTAGAGCTTACTTGGTCTGTCTTTGATTTCTTTCCTTTGCAAGTACAGTATATATGGTTAAAGCAGGCACTATACATAAGCTTGAATGGTGGTACCAAACTGGAAAAAGGTAAGCGTTTTAAGTCTGAGGTCTTTTATTACAATTTTTAAGGGTTCATTTCTGTACACCTGGTTAGATGCCCATAGGCAAAGATAACTGGCCCCCCGAAGGCAGAATTATCTGAACCTGTGCATTGCGTACGCTAGCACGAGGTTCACAGTTTGAATCCCTCCAAGACTTGAGACCAGGGGTTGATTTGAAACCCACAAAACAGACAAGAGGGTTACCTTTTTCTGTTAACTGTTCACAAGACTGCACTCGGAGGTTGGCACTTTTTGAGTAGAACGCTGACCTGCTGAGTGGGTTTGTGACAGAAAGCATGTATTTCCAGATGCTGGTAAAGAGACCCGATCCAATCTGATCTCATCAAAGTGCTCCCATTAGTTTTGTTAGCAACCAGCCCCACCTACACTAAACTACCAACAAAGATCCAACAGAGGGAAAAAGATACTGTATTCATTGCAAAGGGTAATGCACCACTGTACCTGCTTTCAGTATTTTCTATCTGGTCAGCAGTGTTGTGATTGTAATCCCTGACCATCACAATTCTAGGTAAAAGTGCAGTGGTATAAAACTGACTAATAGAGCAAATGCAGAAACTTGCCCAATATATTATAAATGCACAGATCAGATATTAAACAGGATTTCTGCATTTGCTCTATTGCAATCTGAGTTTTAAGTAATACTATGCACCTGCTACAGGTATATAGCGAGAATGTTGGTGTGACAGTAGTTAGCAGTTTTGTGACCTGTGGAACTGCTACATTGCAATTTGCATACCTTTTAAGTGCCGTATATGCTAGGTGAGTGACTGAGAATGTGTCTGTGAGTGGGGGGTGGGGGATGGTGGAGGTAAGAACAGGATGAGATGTGTAGGTGAACATCACTGTAATGGTTTGTATTTATTGTGAAAATAACCAAAAAATCCCTAGTTCATTTTACAGTATGGCTTCCAATGAATACACTTTTCTAGCAGCTGTCAGTGCATTTGTTGATGGTTTAATGTTGGTTTTAGGGGAGAGAAATCAATGTGAGTGTGTGAAATGGGGAAGATGCATTGGTTGAGAATTATGAATCAAACATTTGTTGTGCTGGTAGATGCAGTGGGCGAGTGGGGCACAGTTAGCAATAGAGACACCACTGCCCTTTGGGCTGTTGATCAATATTTGTCCTATATCTCCTGTTATCAGATTTGTGCCTATCTCAGTCAGTTTTTCTGAAACAAGCCATAACCCCAAACAAGCATTTGTCAATGCCGAATGTTGTCGCGCTGGCATTGGCAGTGGCGGAGGTTGAGAGGCACAGCACTGTGAGTTTGTTAATGTGTCCTAAAAGGTGATTTTGCACAGCTAGTATGCCACTGTGCGGCAGAGCTGCGGAAATGCTTTTTGGGCAGGCTGTGGAAAATGGCAGCTGGACTGTTGATAATGAGGTGGGCACAAATGCCAGTGGTGAAAATGTAGCATGAAAATATTGCAGATTGACTAATTTACAAGGGTGCATGGAAAATGCGCAATGCATGCTTGCAACACAGTCATTGTCTGGACTTTCGCCACTAAATTTTCAACATAGGCATTTTAGGACCTCTGCTGATGAATAGTGTCACCGTCATTTCCTGAAAGTGTTCCAAAAAGTGATTTGGCACAGTGACCATGCAATTCTGCACCAGACGTGCAAAAACACATTTCAGCCAGCTGTACTGTTCATAAGGAGGTATGGAAAAATGGCAATGATGAACAGCTGGAGTGACAGTATTACAAATTCACAAAGTCAAGACGCAGCATGCAAACTGCACAACGTGCTTATCAAACACTCATTGTATTGACTTTCATCCCTAAATTTTCAACATAGGCATTTTGGACATCTGCTAATGAACAGTGTCACTGCTGTCTCTCGAACACGGCTTTGCACAGCGACTGCGGTTATTGTACTGAACGCGTAAAACAGATTTTGGCCAGGATGTGAAAATGACAGCTGTACTGTTCATTAGAGGTGAGAACAATGGCACTGTTGAAAATGTGGAGTGAAAATATAAGTTTGCGAACTTACGAGCGTACGTGCAAACTGCACAACGCACGCTCGTAACATGGTCCTTTTATGGAGTATTGTCACCAAATTTTCAACACAGGCATTTTAGCACCTCTGCTCATGGACAATGTTACTGTCATTTTTGTAATGTGTCCTGAACACTGATTTCGCACAGCAATCGAGCTATTCTGCGCCACAAGTGCAAAAACACATTTCGGGCAGGATGTGAAAAATGACAGCTATACGGTTCACAAGAAGATGTGGTAAAATGCCAATGTTGAGTATCTGGCATGAAAATAGTGCGAATGTGCTAACTTACGAGTGTGTGTTGTGCAGTTGCTATGCACACTCGTAAAACAGTCATTTTTTGTATTTTTCCCACCAAACTTGCAACATAGGCCTTTTGAGATCCCCTCTCATGAACAGTGGCACTGTCATTTTGTTACTCAGTCCCAAAAGGTGATTTCGTGCAGTGACTGCGAAATCACCTTTCGGGACTGAATAACGTCATGACAGTGCAAGAATTTATGAGAAGGGTTCCCAAAAACCCCATGTTGAAAATTTGGGGAAAAATCCAAAAATGCCCAAGATATGCATTAAAGTTGAAAACTCCCTATTCATTCCATTATACAGCTTACCGGCATTTCTTCAGTTCGCGGTCGGCTTTGAAGAGTGCAGACGTGTTCCCGGTCCACAGAAGATCGTCGCGCCGAACTCCGCAGGTAAGTATGGGGTGGGGGGTGAGGGGAGGCAGAGTGCGAGTGGGTGGGTGCGGTGGGGGAAGGCATCGAGACTACGAGGGACCGTTTCATTTTACAGGGGAAAAAAAAAAAACATCGCAGGACAGTTTTGTTTTGTAGGAATTTGGGCACACTGGGGTGGGCTCCCCATGCCACCTAACTGTTTGGGGTGTCTGTAGCCGAGGGAGATTGGGCACCTTGTCAGCACACAACACGGGGGGAGGAAATGCCGACGAGGGATTGGGCACCCCTGCGGGCACACAAAGAAAGCGAGGGGGTTGAGCCGAGGGGTTGGGCACCTCTCAGCATTCAACAATTGGGCGCGATGGGGAGGGCCCCCATCAGCACACAAAAGGGGGTTAATAGACAGGGGATTGGGCACCCCAAGTCGGGCATTGTCAGGCGTCACCCACCCACCCACCATGCACATAATGGCGGCGAGCATGGCAAGAAAAGGACCGCATGCATGACGAGCTTTTGCTCGAATTGCAGCGGACATTTTCAGATGTTCTCGCCACATTATGTATGCATGGTGTGGCGCCAGCATGCAGGCTGATTGGGGACGCGGACGACCCACTGGTACATGCCCTGCATTCGCCCAACTGCGACCCCGCCTTCAAAGCTGCACTGTCCGATGATGTTGGCTGCGCAAGCACACCAACATAAAAAGGCTGTCGGAAACATATTCAAACCACTACAATGTGTTATCAGTTCAAGCATCAGGCACTGAAGAGGGGACGATTGAGCTAAGCTGAAATCTGAAGCAGGACTTGCAAACAAAACATACAAGCATGTAAATACTAAAATGAAACACACAAAATCACACAGGCATAATTTATTCACTATATTTATGTAAGTGGAGTGATTAACGTCAATGAAGCTCCTAATTGTCACCGCATGTTTGGGTTTGTCCCTTCGGTCTACTTGTGTGTTCCCATTCACATGTTTGATATGACCCACTGTGACTTCTGCAGTTTGCCTTTTGCCTTGATATCCTTATCACCAATGCCTGCCTTCTGTTTTTCTTTCATGCTCAGTTACAATACCTTTACTGTCATGTTGCCCACTTGTTGTGTTCACCCCATGTGCATGTTAATGCATTTTTGTCTGGTCACTCGCTTTGTTGCTGGCATGTAAGGGCTGTTGACTGCCACCAGACACCATGAAGGAGTTATTTCATGACAGTACTGTCTATTGTTGTGTTTTGGGACCCAGTGTCATGCCAGGATAAAAACTATTACGGTGATGTGGACTAGATGTTTGGAAGGGGTGGGGTGGTATTGTGCGTGATGGAGTGCTAACCGAAAGCTCTCAATAATGTATTTGTTGGGTGGAAGGGGGTGAGTGGAGTTTTTGTGCTGGCAATGAACACCTTGTAGTAACTATTCAATTTGTTACTGTTGCACTGTAGTTGAAAGCCACAACCTCCATTCACTGACCAGCATGTACAATACCTGTTTCCTGGCATATAATGTCAACCGCCCTCCCTCTGATCACCATCTATGTGTGTCTGTCATTAGTCCATTTTGTTCAACCCAACCCCTCCACCTACAGAGCTATGTACCCTGTCACCACTACTGACCTCTGTTGCCATTGCTGTGCATCCATGATGGTGTCTGGCATATTCCTACACTGTCCTACTCTGCCATCTGCTGTATTCAATCACAGGTAGTGTGCTTCCTATAGTGTGCTGTGGTCAATGCCTTCAGTACTGTTTGAAATGTGGTTGGGGGTGCAATGTCAGCATGTGAATCTGTCATTTTACACGTGTGAAAGAGTAGTGCTGGGAGCACAGTCATAATTAAGATAAAAATGGTAATTACTAGTTACTGTGATGTTAATAAAGCAGTACACAGCAAAACAGGGCAGGTCTCATTCATGAAATTAGCAAAGTTATATGAAAATCAGCAGGAAAACCAAGAAATTAAGAAACAACATCAGTGCCTTACACAGTAAAAACACACCTAGGTGTGAAAATGGGGCCCACAGATGAACAACAGAACACAGGTTAAAGTGCCAAATAACTGAATGCCTTTCACAGAGACAAAGATCCTGTGGATAAACAGCAAAGTCTCTGTTTTGGTATCCTCTGTAAACAACAATAACTTAAAAATTAGGGTTAAAAATACATAACTTTACAAGGTTGCCAAACGTCCATAGACTGCAGCCAGGGGCTATGTGATGGGAGACTCCCTGGTGTGAAGTCACATGATGAATGAGTCAGACCTTGCATGCACAAGTTGAAGTGGGGAAAAAAAAACAGCCAGGACAGCGTGGTCTGAAAATCATTCCTAAAACATCAGATTTTAACAAAAAGTAACAGTGCTTGTAATGATTTACATGAGAAACACTGCAGGAACACTACTGTGGACTCGGATCATCCATTTCTAAAACTTGGTAAGTCACCTTAACACATCGTTTTTTTCTTATTCTTCATATCTCCATGGTGGTTTACCTATAGCACTTCGACAGCACTAGTGCCGACATCCCCTACAGCGACAGTTACAATGCCGACTGTCAGCATTGTAGCCACAGGGATGTCGGCGCTCACAAATGGGGGCTGTGCTTCCCAGACCCCCCAGTCTCTAGGATTCTAACTCCAAGTCGGAGTTGGGCCGGGGGGGGCAAACACCTAGTGAGGCAGTCCTGATCGGCACACTGACCACAACAGCGACAGATGGATTTTGCCCGATTTCTGCCACTGTGGTGGTGTTCGCTGTTGGGGATTTGCTGCAATGATGGCACACCCTCCAGTGTGCCTAATGGAACTCCACACCCTCTGATCGCTGTCCCTGTTGTTTCTGTAGTGTCTAATGGCACCCCTCCACCCTCCTATCTCTGTCCCCATGGTTTCCGTAGTGTGTAGTGGTACCTCCACCCTCTGATCACTGTCCCCGTGATTACCTCTTTATTCCTGATGTTTAGTGGCACCCCCTAACCGTGGTTTATGTCATATGAATAAAATAATATATTCCCTTATAGTCCAGTAGTCCCTTCCCCATTCTCCAATTGCCATCCTGTGTTAAATAATATATTCCCCGGTAGTCCACTGGTCCCTCCCCTTCCCAATTCCTGATTGCCGTCCTGTGTCAAATAATATATTCCCTGGTGCTCCAGTGGTCCCTCCCCCATTCTCTGATCACCTTCCCCATGTCAAAGAATGGATTCCCTGGTAGTCTAGTGGTCCCTTCCCCTTCCCCCATTCTCCAGTTGCCATCTCCATATTAAATACTTGATTTCCTGGTAGTCCAGTGGTCCCTGTCCTCTTCCCCATTCTCTGATTTCCATCCCCATATTAAATAATTGATTCCCTGATAGTCCAGTGGTTCCTCCCTCCTCCCACATCCTCCAATTGTGGTCCCCCTATTAAATAATTGATTCACTGATAGTCCAGTGGTCCAGTCTCTGGTCACCATCCCTGTGCTGCCATTATATGTCCCTGGTGTCTAATAGCACCCCCACCCCCACCCCCATCGGTGTCCATGGCTGAAATAATGAAAACCATCCCTCAATGTTTTTTTAACCATGCAAAAAAGAAAATGGTCCCTAGCCAATCACCCCCCCATCACCACTTCCAACTCAGCACCCCCGGTGCACCCCCACACAAACTCACTCACTTGAACAGGTCCCATGTTTGAGATCCACTCTCTGATCCTAGACACATCTTACTGCCAGAACCAGCGACTGCAATATGAGAAACTAAGTTAAATGCAGTTCAATGTATTTCAATGGGGTTTTCAACTTTGATGCATAACTCAGCCAGTTTGGGACATTTTGACACCACGTTTTCAACATGGCCTTTTGGGAACACCACCTCATGAACAATATCAGTGACATTATGCAACTCCCGCCAAAAAGGTGATTTTGCATTTGGGTGACAATTCACCTTTCAGGAGGGATTTGAACATTTTTCCTGCCCTTGTTCATGAGATGGGATCATAAGAAGTCTATGTTGAAAATTTAGGGTCAAAATATGTAAAAATGGCAAAGTTATGACCATTTGTTGCTATTTTGCTATGCACACTCGTAACTTTGGAAATG
Source organism: Neoceratodus forsteri (assembly GCA_016271365.2). Classification (NCBI taxonomy): domain Eukaryota; kingdom Metazoa; phylum Chordata; order Ceratodontiformes; family Ceratodontidae; genus Neoceratodus; species Neoceratodus forsteri. The sequence continues at coordinate 1,844,097,993 of CM057449.1, forward strand.
TTAAATATTTTGACCCCAAATTTTCAGCATAGCCTTCTTATTATCCAACCTCAAATATGTCACAGGAATCAGTTTTCAAATCATGGCCAAAATGAGTTTTCTCACATGTGTCGTGGAATGGCATTGCAGTTGCACGCAATTACGTTCTGGTGGGTATTCAAACATTTTCTATATTAGCTTCTCAAGGCGAGGTAATAAGATGGCTATGCTAACAATTTGGTCACTGTTGTCCTATAAATGGAAGTGCAGGGCTCTTCCGCAGCTACATGCATATATGCATCTATGGAGGGACGGGAGCGCAGGGCCCTGAGGGCCCTGCATGCCTACAGGCAAATAAGGCTACAATTACACTATGTAAAAAAGTATTATAGAACATAAGAACATAAGAAAATGGCTAGCAGAAGGAGACCTCTCGTTCTATCTGGTCTGCTTATAATAATGAAGGTTGTTTCCGACTATAGGGGCTTGGTCATGCCCCTGTAGTTAGGGTTCAGCCTTCACTTCTATGTTCAACTTGAAATTTTATATTTTAATAACTTCACAACTGTTCAAGCAATTCATATGAAATTTGTCATGTTCCATTAGGAACTAAAGATCTGTTGATGTGGCACGTTTTGTTCTGGTCAGTTATCTGGGTACAGAGATACGGATTGTCATAAAATGTGAAAATTACAGTACTGTATTTTGTAAAATTCTTTGTCACACTACTGAGCAGAAATGGTGTGGAATTTTGGTATGAAATTTTTAGGGTCCAAAGGTCTTAGGTCACAGATATGCCTTTTGAAGATTTGTTGAAAAAATATTAATTTGTTCCAAAGTTATTAAATTTCAAAGTTTCCCATTATTTCCTATGGGACCAGTTAGATGTCCCGCTTGAAAAGGATTCTTTATCGGAAATGCGGATTCCTTTTTTGCAAACAAGGGATCTTTTGCTGTAAATTCAGACTCTTTTTCCATGCTGCTGCTATATTGTTTTCCATTAGCGGTGACAACAAAATTAAATAACTAGAAAAATACACAGGTTTACTACACAGCAGCAGTTGTGTTTACCTAATCGGGACCCCTATAATCTGATTCTGGGGTTACTTTTTCGATAGCTTACTGTACTTATCAATATGTCTTTTTAACATGCCAAAATCCCTTTTCACAAATTGCAAAAAAAGAATCATGAAACAGGATCTTTTTTTGCAATTTGTGAAAAAGGATTTTTTCTTCCTCTGCAAATTGCAAAAAGGGAACCACTGAAAAGGATACTTTTTCATGATTTACGTAAAAGTAATTTCAGGGCAGTTATTTCTTTCTCACTCCACAGATAGCAAATGGTTTGTAATTTTGGCCTGAAATTTTCAAGGTGCAAAGGGCTTGCAACACATATATGCCTTTTGCTGCTTTGGTGAAAAGATATGACTTTATTCTGGAGTCCTGTGGGTTTACATTTTGCTTCTTTTCCCATAGGATAACATTATAATGAGAGGTGTACACGGTTGTTTCTTTGTCACTTTGCTGTGAAGAAACGGTATGCAGTTTTGCTTTGAAATTTTCAGGGTACAAAGAACTTGCCCCACCAATGTGCCTTTTGTTGGTTTTGTGAAAATATATTAATTGAGTGTTCAATTATACAGGTTTCAATTTTTCCTGTGTTATTTATAGCAGAACATTGCAAAGTGAGGTGTTTCTTTTGTGCTGCACACTACAAGATGGAAGAGCATGGCCCAGAGTGCCTCACATTCCCACAGGCAAATAAGGATACCACTACACTATCTCACAAATTATGCATATATGCCATTATGGACTGATAGGAGCACAGGCCCTGCATGCCCACAGGGAAATAGGAATACAATTACAATTTCTCAGAAATTATGGATGGATGGCACAGTGCGCTTTGACATGCAAATATGAATACCCTTATGGAGTGATGGGAGCACAGGCCTTATGGATGGATGACTGCACTCTCACAGGGGATTAAGGATACAGTTACAGTCTCAAAAATTATGGATGGCAGCACAGGGCCTGGAGGACTGAGGGCTCTGTGCTCTGACAAGCAAATAAGCCTATGATTATACTATTTCAAAAAGTAAGGAAATTCATGGCAAAAAAAACACAATTTTGCTAATGCATCAGTTAGGATTCATATTAAAGCAACAAAAGTATGAAAATTAAGTGTTAGGGTTTCCACAGTCCGCATTCCCCCCCCCAAAGCAGCAGAAGGGGCAAGACAACACAACCAAGCAGAGACAGCAATGACCAGGAAAGACAAACAACATACAGCTCTTTGAACATAACACAAGAGACATCCATCATCATGGTCCATCAGCTGTATGATGTCCACTGCCATGCCAGTGTCTTGGTGGTATGCCCACATGCTTGGCACCATAGGAGAGGGGTCACTGCCTCCACTGCACCCCTAACTGCTCCCTATAGACCTACCAGGAGGCTGACAGAATGGATGGGAGTGCAGCCAGGACCCCCACAACAAAATATGTAGTACTCAGATATGAAGAAATGGGAGTGCAGGGCCCAAAGGGTCCTGCCTTCCCACTGCCAAGTAAGGAATTAATTACACTACTTGTAAATTAGGAATTGATGGGAGTGCAGCCAGCCTTCCTCCCAAAAAACATTGTACTAGTCAGCTGTGAGGAATGGGAGTGCATAGCATTAAAGGCCTGTACTCCCATTTGAAAGTAGCAAATTCATTTCAGTATTTTGAAATTAGGAATATGTGAGAGTGCAGCCTGGTGCCCCTACACAAAAACATTGTACTAGTCACCTATGGAGGAATGGGAGCACAAGGCCCAAAGAGCCCTGCACTCCCACTTGATACTAAGGAATTGATTACTATGTTTACAAATTAGGAATAGATGGTAGTGCAGCCAGGCAGCACCACCCCTCAAAAAAACATTTACTAGTCAGCAACGAATAATGGGAGAGGAGGAACTAGGCAGCTGTGAAGGAATTGCAACCACACACTTCTCTGTCCCTCGCATGACCCCATCAGCCTCCCAGTACATCTTTAGGGAGCACTTGGCATACCCCCAAGACATTGGCATGGCAGCGGACCTCATACAGCTACTACACCATGATGATGGATGTCTCTTGTGTTATGTTCAGAGAGTTGTATGTTGTTTATCTTACCTGACGATGGCCGTCTCTGCTTCTTGGGGGAGGGGGGAATCGGAATTGGGGTTGGAAACCCTAACACTGCATTTCCATATTTTTGTTGCTTTAACATGAACCCTGACTGATGCATTAAGAAATGTTTTTGCCATGACTATATATATATGTATATATATATATATATATATATATATATACATATATATACAGTGAAGTCCACCAAGATGAAGCGCAGTGTGATAGGTTCACTGCATGACAAAAGGGATTGACTCCCATTGAAACTGAATTGTTTACTGCAGTAACTCTACTGCAGAATTCTGCAGTGCTGCACTTCATCCTGGAGGGCTTCACTGTAGATGTATGTATGTATATATATATATATATATATATATATATTGCAAAAAAATTCATTAATGCTTTAGTTAGGGTTAAAGCAGCAAAAGTAGGGAAATGTGGCTTTAGGATTTCCAACCCTAACAACCCTCCACCACACTGTACACACTAACAGGCATCAGAGGTGTGCCTTAGGGTCATCAGCCCTAACATTCACCCTGTTCCATAAGTAAATAAGCTGAGATGGGTACAATATAGGAGAATGGGGTGAATGTTAGGGCTGACGACCCCAAGGCACACCACCAATGCAGGGTGGGGGTGGGGTGATAAGGTTGAAAACCCTAATGCCACATTTCCCTACATTTGTCACTTTAACCCTAACTAGAGCATTAACAATGTTTTTTCAAAATTGTTTTCCTTACTTTTTGAGATAGTATAATTGTATCCTTATTTGCCTGTGAGAATGCTTGGCCCTCTGGGCCCCCTTCGCTCTCATCCACCCATAAATTTGTATATCTATCTAGGGAGAAGGTCCAAAAAAGGTTTGTCAAGAACATAACTGGAATGGGCCACCTGACATATGAGGAAAGACTGAAACAACTAAATTTGTACAGTATGGAATATAGATCAATATGTGGTGATCTCTGTCTGCTTTATAAAGCAACTAGGGATGAATATTTATTTGATACCTTGCATTTGAAATGGAACACTACTACAGTCCAAACTCGTTCGCATAATTTAAAATTACTTTTATCTACTAACCGAACTATGAAAAGAAATCAATTCTATACTCAGCGAATTGTTCCAGTATGGAATTCGCTTCCTTTTGAGGTTGTAAACTGCATAAATTTGACACAATTTAAAATTAAATTAGATATATATATATGAACGATTTTAAATTTGTAACCCACCCAGCCTAGGTGGCATGATCCTAATGGGCTTGTCCCTCGATCGTGTAAAACACATATGAACCTATGAACTATATGTATGAATGGGGTGAGTGTTAGGGCTGATGACCCCAAGGCACACCACCAATGCAGGATGGGGTGGGGTGATAAGGTTGAAAACCCTAATGCCACATTTCCCTACATTTGTCACTTTAACCCTAACTAGAGCATTAACAATGTTTTTTCGAAATTTATTTCCTTACTTTTTGAGATAGTATAATTGTATCCTTATTTGCCTGTGAGAATGCTAGGCCCTCTGGGCCCCCTTCGCTCCCGTCCACCCATAAATTTGTATATGTACTGTATGTAACTGTGGAAGCACAGGGCCCTCTGGGTCCTGGACTTCCATTTATAACAGTGACCAAATTGTCAGCATAGACATTTTATTACCCCACCTCAAGTAACTGGTACCGAAAATGTTTAAATCCCTGCCAAAACATAGCTCTGCACAACCACAACAGCAATTCTCTGCCAAAGATGTGAAAACACATTTTGGCCAAGATTTGAAAAATTACAGCTTTGGGGTAATAAGAAGGCTATGTTGAAAATCTGGAGTAAAAATATTAAAAACTTCCAAAGTTACAAATGTGTATAGTGAAATTGCAACAAACGGTCATAACTTTGCCATTTTAAATAATTTTTAGCTCCGATTTTCAATATAGCTTTCTTATGACACCATCTCATGAATAAAAACTGTCAAATCCTGCCTGGAAGGTGATTTCACCAATTGATCGCAAAATCACCTTTTAGGTGGGAGTTGTGTAATGACTGTCATATTGTTCATGAGTTGGGGTCCCCAAAAGGCCATGTTGCAAATTTGGGGTCAAAATCTCAAAAAATGGCTAAGTTATGCATGAAAGTTGAAAACCCCATTGAAATATATTGAACCGCTTTTACCTTAGTTTCTCATATTTCAGTCTCCATTTACAGCAGCAAGATGTGTCTTTCGATTGAAAAGTTGGTCTTGAATCTGGGACCTCTTCAGGTGAATAAGGGCATGTGCGGGTGCACTGGGGGTATGGGGTTGGGTGCTGGGCTGGAAGTGGGGGTGAGGGGGCTGATCGTCGAGGAACTCTTTTTTTACAGGCTAAAAAAACCCCACAGAGAAGCCATTTTCTTTATTTCAGGTTTTGGCCACATAGGGAGGGTAGTGGGTCCAACCAGGGATTACGAAAATGGGGAGGGAGATGGCAATCAGTGGGTGGGGGGTTGCCACTAGACACCCAGGAAATGGGCAAGGACAATCAATTGGTGGTGGTGTCACTAGACACCAGGGAAATTGGGAATGGCAATTGGATGGTGACTGGAGAGGGACCGCTACACTAAAGAAAAGTAGTACACATGGGATAGGTGACTGGGGAGGGGGAAGGTACCACTACACTATGGAAAATTAATATTACATATGGGATCATTGACCTGGGAGGAGAGGACCACTACACTATGGAAAAGTATTACATATGGAATTGGTGACTAGGAGGGAGGACCACTACACTATGGAAAATTATTATTACATATGGGATCGGACTGGGAGGGGCCACTACACTATGGAAAATGAATATTACACATGGGATCAGTGACCAGGGAGGGGGGAGGGACTGCTGCACTATGGAAAATTAATGCATATGAGATTGGTGACCGGGGATGGGAGAGGGACCACTACACTATGAAAAATGAATATTACATATGGGATTGGTGACCTGTGAGGGTGTGAGGGACCACTACACTATGTAAATAGAAAAATACAGGGAAAATCTGGGAAAAGGCTTTTTTCTGTGTGTTGCAAATCCTTTTTCGTGACTTGTGATACTTTTTTATTTGAATGAAAAAGGATTCACAAAAAAGGATCTTAGCGATTGACAAAAAATGATCTAAATAGTTAAAAAAAACATTCAGAGGCCATGGGAGCTATAGAAAATACTATGTGCTTAAATGCCTTAAATGCGGAAAGGTGTGTAACCCACTTCTTTCAATCTACTGAGAAATTTCATAGATGCTGGGGTGGATTTCTCGCAAATCTGAAAAGCAAGTACGGCTATTAAAAGAGAACGAGCCTCGAACCCCACTGACCCTGGGCTTCTCTCGGTGTAAAAATCAGGTCTAACTCTCCCTATCATTGACTGCATCCCCCCCCCGAAATAGATTGCGATTTTTGCCTTTGGCTTTTCACAGAAAGGTTTTCTTTTTATATGCTTTAGTACCCCCTTTTACCCCTTTTTTCTTTTCCACTCTTTTGGCAATGTTTCTTCGGTTATCACCCCCTCAGCCAGCTTAAGAATAATGTCTCTTTCCTACAGTTTAACCTAAATGTTGCCATATTACAAACCTGTAAAGGAGTAATTTTGTATAATATTTTTATGTATTTGCTGCCAAGGTAGGATTGGGTGGGGCTGGGGCTTTAGTTTTTTTTTTTGTAGGTATTGACATGTACAAATGCTGTCTACCACTCTCTTGGCAATGTTTGTTAGGTTCTGACTTTATGTGTATTGAGTTGGAAAAATAAAGTTAATTGCAAAAAAAAAGAAAATACTATGTGAAGCTCATCAGCTCTTGATGAGCAAGATACATGTTTGGATGTTTGTAAAAGACACCCTTGGAAGTGTTATGACAGTTTGTTGTGTGAAAAAAAGAAAACAAGATGGCAGCTCACAAAAAAATGATTTTTTTTCTGGTGAAAAAGGATTGGCTCCTCAAGATAAAAAATCCTTTTTTCATGAGGCCAAATCCTTTTTTGAACCCATTCCTCTATTCTGGAGTGTGATCTTCCCATTGAAAACAATGGGAATTAAAAATTGAATAACTTTGCAACAGATTAATACAGATTAATATTTTTTCACCAAACAAGCACATGGCAGTTTTGCTACCCAAGCTGTTTTTACCACAAAAAATTCACACCAAAATTCCACACCATCTGGGTGCAAGGTGATGAGCAAGAAACTGCAAAAAGTAGCAACTTTTAAGGTTTTTGTACTTTCCGGATCTTAGAATCCACACATCCAACCAGAACGAAACTTGCCACATCAAGAGATTTACTCCACGGAACAGCGCATGCCCAATTGTTTGTAAATCCACTGATCTGTTGCAAAGTCATTAAAGTGCAAAATCTGAGGTTTAACATTAAACAGGCTACTCTACCCTAACTTTAGGGGTGCGACCACGCCCCTATAATAGATTAAAAAAAACGCATTGGAAATGATCTGATCTCTTGCATTGTTTATGCATTCTACATGCCTTTGTTACAGACTGCCTTTGTGTTAGGCTATAGCTCATGCATAGCATTCTGATTGTAATTGGTCTGAAAGTTTTAGGGAAGGAGTTTGCACCCTGTAAAATACTGTCTGGAAGGGATTATACAATCCGATTGCTTACTATTATACCCTTCTGCTGATTAAGCAAATTGACACTCATTAACATTATACAATCAAGGCAATGGAATATAAACAACTGAAAGACAGCTGAGGAGACTGAAGACTATAGGACAAAATGAAAAAGATTGCTTTGATATCTCTCAGCACCTTTGGTGCTTTGATTAATAGTATTTCCATAGTAAATGGATAAGTGAACTATTGTATTCTGGTTGTGCTGTTGCCATTCCATTAGCATATGTTTATGTGCCAACACTGTCCTGTAAGGAAAAAGGTCAAACCATGTGACCATCTTAAACAATCAGTGTCAGTAACTCAGTAGGTAGCACACATGTCTGTGGGGCCAGGAAACTGGAAGGTCATGGGCTCTAGACCCAAACTCCATACTTGAAATAATACCCATTACTGACATTGTATTTCAGTATTAGGGGGTGCTGCATGGTTGAGGTGCCATTCTTCAGAGGAGACATTAAACCAAGGTCCCTTATGCTCATATGTGGGCAATATTCAGGTGGAAGTAAAAGATCCCATGGTACATGTTGAGAAAGAGAATGGGAGTTTCTCCCAGTGTCATAGCCACCATTACCCTGCCAATAAAACAGGTCCATGCAACCTACCCTCCAGGACGCAACTGGAAAAAGACTATCGCAGCTGAGTATGCCTTTGTTTTGGTCAAAAATTAGAAATACATAAGCAATAAATTTATGTGATCTGGAATTTGGACAAATCACGTACAGAATTCATGAGCCCCTTCACTCTTTCTAATTTCCATCATTAGCATGGATGCCACCTTTACTCTTACATAAAACCCCTCAACTAGGCCCTAAAAATAAAATTTCCTTCAATTAAATATGAAAGAAAGAAAGAAAGAAAGAAAGAAAGAAAGAAAGAAAGAATTGAATGTTCTTTACTTCTTTCTACTCAAGCCGCACTCCCCCCCCCGACACACACACACATAAACAAGTTTAAAAAATCCTGCACTATTCAGAGTTTTTATTTCTGGTGCTTCTTTGATGAGCATAAAAAATCCTCCTCATATCTTATATCCTAACCTGCTTGACAGATACATTTCTGCTGCTAATCTTGCCACAGATAATAAGGTGTGTGTGTGTGTGTGTGTGTGTGTGTGTGATACTGTAGAATTTTGAATTCATACATTTTATGTTAATGGGAAACATTCATGAACCATTCCTACTACAGTGTGAAAGCCCATGAAAAGGTATTTTAAAGCTGCAGTATGTCTTTTTCAGCAACAATGTTTGGCAATAGTATCAAGATACCCATATAAGACTTTAAAGTTTTTAAAAGTTTGCACTCCTGTGCCATGTCCACCACGAAAAAATTAAATATATTGGTACAGTATTGTGTTGTTTACCATTAGAAACATGTGGCAGCATCATCCTAATACAACCACAGTATGAATATCACATGCACATTCAACAGGTTCCCTCAAGGGAAGAGATTTTTAAAAACTGTGAATGATGGCCATCTATAATGATGTGAGTCATTAATAACAAAATTACCTATACAATTTATTTTAATATTCTCTGAGAAAACTAAAAATACACTGAGGATGCTGAAAAACTATATAATGAAATGTTTTGCTAACAAATACTGCTGCTTTAAATTAGATATTTGGCTTACCTGTAGCTGGCAGCAGTCCAGAGATATTGATGACTATATCTGCCCCATATTGATACTACATTGCCACCATTTTTAGAATCTTGTGATGTTCCTGATGATCAAGCTGTGGCTAACCACATTGTAGTCAAGCACAGCTTGATCACCAGTGACATTAAAAGGGTCAAGCAAGCATTTGTCAATGCCGAATGTTTGCTGCTTGCATTACTGTTGTACCTGTTCTTCTTGTAAACATTTGTACTATATATTTATCCAAGACAGACCAGATGAAATGTAATATGTGCTGATTTTATACAGTTTTATGCTGCATTTACCCAAGATGATATAGGTGAGATGTAACGTCTCAATTTTAATGTGGTCCTGCTTATTGTGTATTTTTCTAAGACAGATAATTTTAGATACAAGATCTTCTTTTTCAGTGAGATTCTGCTGTAGGGTCCTGTTTTTAAACAGCTTTGCAATATATTTACCAAGGATGACCAAGCTGAGATGCAGTATCTCATTTTCAATGAGGTCCTGCTTTGACACCTTTTAGTACTGTATTTACCCAGGACAGCACAGCTCAGATACTATCTTATTTTCAGTGGGATCCTGCTTTTCCAAATGTTTACTCTATATTTACCCAGGATAGCACAGCTGAGATGCAATATCTCTTTATCAGTGGGGCCCTGCTTTTACCCATTTTATAATGTACTTATCCAGGATAGCCCAGCTGAAAAGAATTTACATTTTCAGTAGGGTCCAGCTTTTACAATGTATTTTTCCTAGGAAAGAGTAGCATAGATGCCCAGTTCAGTGGTGCCTTTGCAGTACTGGTGTCCTGCTTTTACACATTTTTAAACTGTATTTACCCAAGACAGGCCAACTGAGAGGCAATATTTAATTTTCAGTGGGCATCCACAATGTACTTTTAACCAATGTACTTTATTGCACTTCCTTGTCCGCATTGCATGTGTTAGTCTGCAGTGCTGTTAATTTGCTCCTCTCACATCAAATCCCAATGTTTATCTAATGCTACTGATGTATTGTTTTTTCACTATGTTGATTCTCTGTTTTATATTACCTTTGGAAATGTGTTGTTGAGTATTGTATATATACTTTTCTATAATACTGCATGGAAATGTGCTTTTGATTACAGTACTCTCACGTTCCCCTTCCCCCAGGATGCTCCATGAGACGGGCAATTTTATATTGTTCAGTGTGCCTTTCCTGGTGAAACTTTTCAATAAATAAATAAAAATAAATAACATTTTGACTCCAAATTTCCAACAGTCTTTTTATTTTATTTACTGTGCTTGTTGGTGCCAAACCTCTGAAAGCTCAGCCCCCACTCCCTCCACCCCCCCTGGGGACTTAACTTGGACAATGATCCACCCAGGCTTGCCCCCTCTGGGCGGTGATGCTGAGCAGGCATGGCCCTATGAAAGGCTGTAATGGTCCTGACAGAGGAATCCATCAGGGTTCCTCCCTGGCTTTCCCTCCAGGGCAGGATCACAGACTGGGCTGATCCCAATGGAGACTTGTATGGCTCAGTCACTGGCCAGGCATCACAGAGGGAGGAGTGGAGCCAGAAAAGTAGGGCATCATCTATCGAGCTGGCAGCAGTTTTTTGGGGGAGTATAGCTTTCTGGGAGGCATGGCATGCAATGACCTAGTGCGCTGAAGTGCTGAGATCCGCCACGCCTCCCCCAGCAGTTCAGTTTCTGCAGCTGTATTCCCCCAGCCTCCACCGGGGGCATTCACATGCAGGTTGATTCCCTCCTATCCCCGAAGGAGGAGAACAATCCCAAGGATGCTTGATCCTCCCGCCCCCAGCTGGTCATCTGACTCCCCAGGTCTGTTTTCAAACCCAGGGCATCAGCGTCACAAGCAGAAGCCCAACCACTGCCCAGGTGGGCCAGCCTCAACAGTCTTTGTATGACCTGACATTATATTCAAGACAAGAGCAATTTTTTAAAATCCCGTTTGAAAGGTGATTTCACAATGAGACTATGAAAACATGTTTCAGAGGGGATTTAGAAAATGACACCTGTCATGTTCAAGAGATAGGGTAATGCAAGGGATATATCGAACATTAGGGGCCAAAAATGTAAAACTAAAGTTATGAGCAAACATTGGAACAATTCAGTGTTTCTTAGTAATTTAGTTCTTTTTTCACATTTTGACCTCATATTTTCAACAGTCTTTTTATGACCTCTCTTTCTGAACATGACAGGTGTCATTTATAAAATATTGGGAGGCAGGGCCAACCTGCAAACAAGATGGCGACTTATATTCACAATGCTACTAACCCAGAGCCTAGAACCCTTCAAAACCCTGCTTTTTGCTAAAAGTCAAGAACCATCTACAGCATATTTAGCAATGGGAACACTTTGCCCTTCATTGGACAGACTTTGAGGGAAATTCACCTGCAGATTGCGGACTTACCTCACTTTCTACTCAATGATGATCACTACACACAGGCTGTATGGCGCACAGCACTAAAGGAGACGAGGAGCCCTCGATATGAGAAATGTTCACATGCATCATCACCAGCATAGATGCTTTGACCCTTGCATCTAATACTACTGCAGCTTCTGTTCAGCAACTAGATGCAAGACTCAATCACATAGAGCAAAAAACAATGTCCCACAATGATATCCTCCAGGGTCACTGCACTACCATGAGGGAACAGGCGGCTCAGAATAATCTGTTCCAGGACAAGCTTGACGACCTTGAGAACAGGGTCCACCACAACAACCTGCAGCTCTTGGAATTCCCTGAAGGATGCGAGGAGCGCATAATGTTACCCTTCCTCCAGCAAGCCCTTCCGGAGCTCCTGAGACTTCCTCCATCCACCAGAATAATCACTGAGCGGGCACATCGCTCCCTTCAGACTAAGCCCGCAACTGGTGACTGACCGAGGCCCATCATTGCCTGGATCCTTACCTTTGCTGAAAAAAGGGCCATCCAAACAAGAGCCAGGGAACTGGGTGCACTACAATGGTGGGGACACTGAATTATGGTCTTCCAGGACTACTCAAAAGACTTAGCTGCTAAGAGGAAGGCCTACACTCAGGTTCACAGAAGATTCCATGAATTGCAGGTACCGTTTTCTCTCAGATACCTTGTTATCCTCAAAATGAATTTTAACAGTACCTCCCATCAGTTTGCTATGCCAGAAGCAGCCATGGAGTACATTGTTCAAACCTGGCCTACGGGCCCCAGCCAATCTTGCAGCCTGATCTCAGGCCCTTCCGACGCACTCAATAACCCTCACCTAGATCGTCATTCTCCACTGAAAAGGTTCTCACCAAATGCACCAACTAAACCCTCCCACCAAGCCCTGAGGAAGGAACTTGAGCCCTGTCAGCCAAAAACATGCAAGAAGCCTCCTTCGGCACCTCATTCTAGGCGAGAGCACCCACAGGACAGGGAACGGCCTGCCGAGAAGCAGGACCAGAATGCTCAATGTGAAGAAACAAAAGAACAAGAGTACATGAGCCCCTACTTCTCTCAGAACAAGTTTGCACTCCTTTCAGTATATTCTGGCAACGATGATCCTCCTGTTGAAATGAACTTTAATGCCCCGGTCCCTGATGAATCCAAATCCGATGATGTAGAAGGCTAGTGGGCAGCCCCCACTGATGCAGCACTGCCTCTTCAGACCTTGAAACATACGCCAAGGACTTGGGCATTCCATTAGTCCGCAACCTGGTGAATACCTCTCAAGACAGAAAGAAGAATATCCATGAATAACTCCCAGTTTGACGGGACCTGTAACCTCAGATAAGTGCCTTGTTCTGTGTCTATGGGGAGTAATGGGAGGGCTTTAATGGGAAACAGCTAGGAGGGGATGTTTACTGGCCCTGTGTTCAGTGCTGCCACTCAGCTGGGCCTTCTCACCCCATGCTACAACCAGGGTATCCAAGATGGCAGAGTTGCTCGTTAACTTTGTCCCCATGAGAGACACCCTACCTCCACGGCACCTTTATTGTGTTCTGCAATTGCCTTTTGACCTGTTTTTGTTTTTTTGTTTGGGGATATATATATCTGTCTGCATCTGACTGTTTGCTGTAACACAGGGGGGATAGTATTGCTCAATGGTTAATACACAGTTTTTTCTTTTTGGGCGGAACTATGCAGGCAGCACTTTTTCTTGTTCCATCCCTCTCGCTCGTGGCCTGATTATGCCTGACCTTTCATCCTCCCAACTCCACTCACCCACAGCTTAGCATATACCACACTTCCAGTTAGTACCAATGAGAACCACAAAGGATACAGGACACTGATCTACTCTCCACACTGTGTCTACCCCCCCCAAGCAGTCTGAGACTGCCAGCTTCACTTTGAGTGCCTGTCACATGCATTCCTAGGGCCTATAAGAGCTCTTAGGATCCCACACTGCAGATTGTTAAGCTATGGACCCTTTCCCCAGCCCCATGGGCTTGCAAAAGGTCAGTACAATATTGTAGCTCTTGGTAACGGCAAGTCTAACCATTTACCCTTTTTCCTCCTAAGAGTTTTCACTTCCTGTGCTTGTTTGCATCAGTTTTTTTTTCTCTCTTAATCAGAACAGCCAGGTACAGGTGTACCCCTCTACTGCTGCTGCATTAACTGCCCCGCAGAAATGACTGTGCATACTATTGGCTGGTGATTCAGCCAGCTAAGTTCAGTCTTGATTCTTAACAATGCTCTTGTGTTAAGAATGACGCTATATTGTATATAAGTTAGAAGTGTTACACATGTGTTTATTCTTCATTACTGCGTATTCACTCTACTGTTTCTTTTATTATAGTTTGCAAGCCTGTTTGTACTGGTTAACCAAGCAACACTAGATCTCTGGTTAGGCTTATCCCCCTTTCATTCAGTCCTAATATCATAACCAGATTTGAACCTGCAAGCTCTCTACCAAGTCCCCTTCTTTCTCTGCTTGGGCTCATAAGTGGTCCCCTTTCCTGGTATTGAACTACCAGACATGCTCCCTCTGCTTTCTGACCCTCCTCTCCTAGACCAATATGTCAGATACAACATTCCATACATGGAATGTCCAGGGAATCAACTCCCCAATAAAGTGAAAGAAAGTCCTTGCTCACTTGAAGTATCTGCATTCTAAGTGATCCTTTTTGTAGAAGGCCAAATTAACTAGCAATGACCGTGTTAGCATGACAAAGGACTGGGTGGGGCAACAGGTCTACTCTAGTGCTCCCACAAGGAAGCATGGTGTACTTATCCTTCTCCACAAATCACTTCCTTGGACCCTCACCAAAACACTCTTAATCTCTGATAGCAGGTCGGTGATAGCTACCTCGATACCCCTCTGGTCCTATTACCCTTTGTAACATGTGTGCCCCAATAAAGATGCCCCACAGTTTTTTCATATTCTGGCAGAGATTATATCAGGTTTACACCCCGAACACCCTCTCCTTCTCAGTGGAACTTCAGTCTTACCTTGTTCCCTCATTGGATAGAAACAATATCGGGTAAGAAGCTCACACTAGACGTGGTAGAGCACTACATCAACTAATCTCAGACCAGGGACTCACAGATGTGTGCAGGCTATTCCACCCAAGGATCAGGGACTACACCTTTCACTCAGAACTTAATTACTCCCACAGCAGACTAGATTTCTGGCTACTCTCCCCCCCTCTACCAAAACAGGCTGCTGATGCCACAATCCTACCCAGGGTTATCTCTGACCATGCCCCTGTTCAACTTCTCATTCAATGGGGCCCCTCAGCCCACCCACCCCATAATTGGAGACTAGACCCCTCCTTATGAGAGACCCTAATTTCATCCTTTGGGCAAAAAATCAGGCCTCTCTATTTCTCTCAGACAATCCCACCTCAGATACCTTCGCAGGTAATACCTGGGTGGCATTTAAGGTTACCATGAGAGGCAACATTATGGGGTTTGCTGCAGCTAAATACAGAAAGTGAGAGCAGCACCTGGCCACACTCGAGCAGCAACTAGCTACAGCAGAAGTGGCATTTAAGGCTATACCCTCCCCCCCCCAACTCCATCACCAGTAGGATTATCCTAGGCCTTAGGTTTGTGATCAACCAGCTTCTAAACAGAAAGGCCAAAGTAGCCATCCTAAGACTCCAACATACCTTTTGGGAAGGAGGAGACAAAGGGGTAAGGTACTTGCTTACCAACGTAGGAGACAGCAAGTCAGTAGGTACATACCAGGCTTGAAAGATAACCATGGTGTGACTGCTACTGCCCTGGAGGTGATAAATGAGAATATGGTATTCTTCTACAGGAAATTGTACTCCTTTACACACAGAGGCCCAAACAATGACACCCAGCCCTTTCTTGATGGCCTCCAACTCCCAAACTCACTACACACCAATCCCAAACCCTTGAACTTCTCATCTCCCCAGAGGAAGTGATCTCCACCATTCAGAGCCTCTGGCCAGGAAAATCCCTTGATAGTGACGGCTACACTGCAGACTTCTACCAGACTCTAGACCCCACTATCACCCCTTTCCTTACTGAGATGTTCCAAGAAGTGGAATGTAAGGGAACCATCCCATCATCCCTCAGAGAGGCCAGCATTGTAGTCATCCCAAAAAAGCATAAAAATCCCACAAACCCCTGCAGTTACCACCTGATTTCACTTATAAATCTAGATAGTAAGATATATTCCAAAATTCTTGCCTCCAGGCTAAGTCCTCTACTGCCACACCTTATACACCTCTCTCAGGTGGGCTTTGTCCCTGGTTGGCATAGTTCTGACCACCTCAGAGTCCTGATGAAACTTCTGCATATCTCCCGCCTTTGCCAATCAAAGCTGCTGCTATTGCAGTCGACTTTGAGAAGGCACTTGATTCCATCGAATGGGATTATCTGTACCTAGGCCTGGCACACCTCAGAATAGGCAAGAGATACCAATCTAGAGTACAGGCCATCTACATACTACCCTCAGCTCAAGTCACCACAAACTCCATACTTCCCTCCAGTTTCCACTAGAATGTGGGACCCGACAGGGCTGCCCTCTCACCCCTCTCCTCTTTGTTCTTGCAGTTGAACCGCTTGCGAGGGCTATAAGATTACACCCAGACATCATCGGCATCAAAGTGGGGAGTATAGAATTTACAACCCTCATGTATGCAGATGACCTTCTCCTCCCATTGGCGGATGCTCAGCGCTCAGTACCCCCCAACCGTTACAACTTCTTGACTCCTTTACTGACTACTGTGGTCTGAAATTAAACCAAACCAAAACTGAAATGCTCCCCCTGAATGGACATTGTACCCAACAGATGGCTGTCACAGCTGGTCTTTTTTGGGCTCCGAAAGGGATTACTTACCTGGGGAGTATCCTCACCCCTTCCCTAGAGACAATCTGGCAAGCCAACATACATGCTTTCTTCCATCAAGACAGAGTTTGACCAATGGAAAATGCTCAAACTCACCCTGGCAGGGAAGATTGCAGCTATTAAAATAGTGACAGCTCCTAAACTCTTCTATCTCTTGGCGCAGATCCCTATCCCACTCCCTAAAACATGGTATGTGGCCATAGACA
Organism: Neoceratodus forsteri; assembly: GCA_016271365.2. NCBI lineage: Eukaryota > Metazoa > Chordata > Ceratodontiformes > Ceratodontidae > Neoceratodus > Neoceratodus forsteri. The sequence continues at coordinate 1,844,114,899 of CM057449.1, forward strand.
GATTAATTGGGGACTTCCTATGGAAAGGTTCCAAACCATGATTCAATCACGCCAAACTTCGAACACACTGGTCTCAGGGTGGCTGGAACCTCCCTTGGATGGAGGGATATAGAAGAGCCTTCCTTCTGTCCCAAACAGTAAAGTGGAAGCACCTCTCCACCCCATCATCTCCACAATGGGTCTAGCTTGAGCTAGACAGCACTGGGACAATATACCCTTCATCCCTCCTTCTTTCTCAAAAAGAAACCAGGCTCCAACCTACTAATAGGGAAAACAGTGAAAACAGGACTCAAACCTCTCTCATGGTGGAGGTATCTGCATCTAACTGGTTCTCCACACACGTAAGACTGAAAATGGATCCCCTCCCCCTCTTCTCTACCCCTCTCTGGCAAAACCCCTCCATCACCATAGGAGATGAATGAGTAGTCTGGAAACATTGGCTAGACTTGGGTATTTACAAACTGGGAGACCTCATGGACCAAAGCCTTAATGTTATTCACATGTTTCAATCTCTCCAGCAGAAATGGGACCTCCCCTAGAAGGAATTCTGGAGGTACCTACAAATCAGAGCAGCACCCCACCCTCTTTTGGGTTGTCCCACTTCCCATCTCACCCGTCAGACCTTCATACATGGCTTCAACATCCCAAGGGTCTTGAAGGGTGAATCTATGCCAAACTAAGATACACCCTTTCATCCCAATCTGAGGGTGCAAAGACCAAATGGGAAAAAATGCTGCACCATAACATTCCCACTACCCTATGGGACCAGGCCTGGAAAGATACACATACCTGGTTTTGGGACACCAGATCTTGCCTGATACAAAACAAAATATCCCACTCATGGTATAATACCCCTGTTGTCCTCACTAAAGTCAAGCTCCTAGACTCTGATAACTGTTGGAGATGCCAAAGGGAAGGTGGGGCTTTACTACACATACTCTGGTCCTGCCCATAGACACAGCCCTTATGGCAGGGAGTAGAGGCCTTAGCATCTAGTGTACTTCATAAGCTGATACCCCACAACCCTCTCTTCTATCTTTTGGGAATTCGATTTGATCTCCCAAGAATGACCCCACTCGAATACAGATGGCTTTCCTTTTAATTACTCTGACTAGGTTATAAACCCAGCAACTTATCTGGAATGGATATCATTAACTGCAGGTACTGTGGAACAATTTTCAGAAGGACATTCTTGCAGGATTTAGGACACTGTCCTACATGCTGGGCCTTTGGAGATCTTAGGGCTCAGCTCAGGGCAGCATGGGCAGAGATTGCACGCCTCAGATTTCATATTAAAGAGGAAATACATTATAAGAGCCACCCGCCATTTCCCCAGCATCCAACAGAAAAACCTCGACCACAGAGGGTAGTTAGTCCTGGAGGTTGGCAGGTGGTTAGGATGGGCAAATTGGGTGCCCCATCACTCTCTGCTCTCCAACATATTACCTCCAAAAACCATATAAACACTACAAACAGGTATCTGCCTCTATCTCTGAAATCAAACAAAGAGGCAGAAGACACTGCAGAGCAGGACACTGCAGCACAGGAGCTAGCACAACAAAACTCACCCAAATCAGGAACCAAAACAAAAAAAGCAAAAGAAAATCCAAAAACTTCTGATCATAGGAGACTCCATGATTGGAGTTGATACCATCTCCAGCCAGTGGTAATGGTCAGATGTCTCCCAGGTACATCAGCATGGAGACACTGACCCGCATTACTAAATTGTTCACAAAGCAGGAGAAAACATTGATGTCCTAAATGCGCATAGAGACTAATGATCTCCGCCAACCGGTCAGTTGTGGAGACCAAGGAACACCTGACCAGGCTGGGTGACAAACTATCATCTATTTCATCCATCTCCTTCTCTGAGATCCTGCCAGTCTGGAGAGGTGAGCAGATGGATGGAAGGTCAGAGAAGGGAGATGGGGGCCAAACACGTGGCTCAGGGGCTGGTGCCAGGAAAAGGACACAGATTTGTAGGGAACTGGCAACAGTTCTGGGTGAAGTTCTTTAATTTGATGGACTGCATCTGACTAAGGAGGAGTCAGTGCATTGGGGCAGAAGTTTGACGTCTTTGCAGAATATTTAAACTAGCAAATGGGAAGAGGTGCAGCACCCATCGTCGAATGGGAAGACACACCTCCCCTCAGCTAGTGGTCAAACAGGGATTCAGCATGTTTGCAGTTCATTTGCATCACCAGGTAAGAAAAAGTCTCCCCATCTGACGCTACAGGGTAATGCCAAACCTCACCCAACAACTAACACACTAAAATCTGGCCAATGAAATCATGTGCAAATGCTCACGCCTGGGAAATAAGATCCCAGACCTGCAGGCAATAATGTCAGAGGCTAAACTGGACATAGTAGCAATTAGTGAGACGTGGTTTACCAGTAACAACACTAGGAGACTTCAGTACCTGGCTGTATTGTTCAGAAGAGACCGAGGTGCAAAGGGGAGGTGGCCATGTATGTCAATGAAAATATCAAAGCTACAGAAATTCAGAATACACATAAGGAGCCAGAAAGAACTGTGGGTCACCCTGAAACAGGAAATGGGACAGCCATAAGAACTGGGGTTGTCTACAGGCCCCAGACCAGGGGAGGACATAGACACATTACTGTTAGAAAATATACAAAACATGACAGCTAAAGGGAGGTTCTGATAATGGGAGACTTCAACATGCGGATACAGATTGGTCAATACCAGCAGGAACATCTGCAGAAGTAGACACATAGTGGATTTCCTGCGGGAAGGGCCTCAAACAACTGATACAGCAACCCACGAGACAGGGATATCCTAGATCTAGTACTGACTAACAAGGAAGGATCACAGATCTCCAGGTAGAAGGTCACCTGGGGCCAGTGACCATCACATGGTATGATTCAATTTGGCTACTACATCTAAATCATCCCATTCCAGGCAAAAATGTGGGACTTCAGGAGCTGACTTTGATAAGGTGGCCAACAGAGTTAAGCTAGCCCTGGCAAAAGAAACACAGGTGAGGGGGTACAGGCAAGTGGGCAAGCATTAAGGATGCAATGCTTGAAGCAACATCCCATTGTGTTAGACAGAAAAGTAAGTGCAAAAGAAGAAGGAAACCACTTTGGTTCTCAAATACAGTAGCAGAAAGGTCAGAGCCAAAAGGCTGGCCTTCAGGAAATATAAGGAACACAACGGGATGAAGATGGGAGGCATACCAAACTGCCCTAAGGGAAGCAGGGAAGGCAGTAAGGCAGGCAAAGTCCCAAACTGAGGAAAAACAGCTACGAACAGTAAAGAAGGTGACAAGACTTTCTATAGATACATTAGTGAAAGGAGAAAGTCAGAGGGTATTGCTAAGCTAAATGGAGAAAAGGGAGCATGTGAGGAGGAGGACCCTGTGAAGGCATCTATCCTAAATAGATACTTTTGCTCAGTATTTACTGAAGAGAAGGTAAGGCAGGGCCCACAGCTCAGCATCATGGACACAGGGGGGAGGGAGGTGAGCACTAGTCCCTTCACAAAAGAAAGGGTCCTACAAGAGCTTGCTAAGATCAGGGTGGATAAGGCAATGAGACCTGATCGCATACATTCCAGGGTACTTAAGGAGCTAAAGGTGGAACTAGCAGAGCCATTAGCAGAACTGTTTAGTGAGTCTCTGAGCACAGGAGAGGTCCCAGAAGACTGGAGAAGGGCTTATGTAATCCCGCTTCACAAGAGTGGTAGCAGGGAGGAGGCGGGGAACTACAGACACAGTCAGTCTTACCTCAGTAGTGGGCAAGATTATGGAGGCACTCCTTAAGGAAAGGATAGTGCAACACCTGGAATCCATAGCACAGGATCCAAGACAGCTGGGTTTACAAAGGAAGGTCCTGTCAAACTAATCTCATAGATTTCTTTGACTGGGTAACCAGAGTGAGTGGACCAAGGGGAGCAGTTGATGTCGCTCACCTTGACTTCAGCAAAGCTTTTGACACTGTTCCACATAGAAGATTGATAAATAAGCTGGGTAGGCTCGGGTGGGTCAGAAGTTGGTCAACTGGGTGGCAAACTGGTTGATGGGCAGAAAACAGAGTGGTAGTAAATGGTATACAGTCAGAAGAGATGCAAGTCACAAGTGGGGTACCTCAGGGATCAGTCCTGGGCCCAGTCCTCTTCAACATCTTCATTAGTGATCTTGCAGATGGACTTAGGGTAAGGCTTGTCTGTTTGCAGATGACACCAAGATCTGCAACAGAGTAGATGATCCAGATTGGGTGGGCAGAATGAGAAGAGATCTGGATAAACTAGCAAAATGGTCAGAAGAGTGGCAACTGAGATTTAATGCAAAGAAGTGCAAAATCATGCACATAGGAAGAGAAACCTGAAGCCACCTATAGGCTGGGAGGTTGCTAGCATCACAAAGGAAGAAGAGACTTGGGCATCATCATCACTGATGACCTGAAATCATCCAGCAGACCTCTAAAGCAGTAGGTAAGGCTAGGGTGTTAGGGTGTATTAGTAGGGGTATCACAAGTCATAAGAGGGAGGTAATAATCCCTCTTTACAAGACACTGGTTAGAGCCCCATCTGATGCTGCTGCAGTATTGGAGGCCACACCTTCACAAGGATATTAACCAAATTGATGCAGTCCAGAGAAGGGCAACCAAAATGGTGCAGGACTGCATCAGAAGAACATATGAGGACAGATTAATGGAGCTCAATATGTATACCCTTGAGCAAAGGAGGGAGAGGATGATATGATCGAGGCATTCAAACACCTTAAGGGCATTAACAAGGTGAAAGAGTCTAACATGTTTAAATATAAGAAAATAGCAGGACAAGAGGACACAGCATGAGATTAGAGGGGCCGATTAAGGGGGATTGTGAGGAAATTCTTTTTCACAGAAAGGGTGGTGGATGCATGGAATGGCCTACCACAAGAAGTGGTGGCTATGAATACAGTGCAGGGCTTCAAACAGGCATGGGATAGGCATAAGGGAGCAATACAAATGACTATGAATAGATTGGCCACTGACAGAGCAAAGTCCGATGGCACATTTAAAAGGTAGAAAAAGAAATGGGCAGACTGAATGGGCCTTGCGGTCCTTATCTGCCGTCAACTTCTATGTTTCTATGTTTCTATGTTTCTGGCACTTCAGACCAAGAGAGCCTTGCTCTGTAAATGGAGAACCTCACTGACTCCCACATTGAAAGAGGTCCTGGCATCTCTCTCTGCACTTGCCAAACTGGATAGGATCTCTCATCTTCGAACATATCAAATGTCTAAATTCTGACTCTGCTGGGCCCCTTACTTGGGATATGTTAACCCTCAGAAGGGAATAGGCTGAATACCCATTACCCCTGCAGAAAGCAGTCTTTTTTTCAATAATAGAGACTCTGACAGTGAATACAGGTCTTACCAACCCACCCTGACAGACCCTGAATAAGGGTTGGAAGTAAAACAAGATTTGGACTCTTAATGTCCTTGCTATCCTGCTTTCTCCCCTTCTAAGTAAGGTAATAATGCTCCCTTTCCATATCACAATTCTATGCCTTTTCCACCATGTATCTGGTTGCTGACTCAACTACACTGCTCGATTCAACATAGGCTTAAGGACAGATTCTTCGGGTATATCTTTGTTTTGTCCTAGGCTGAATGACTGGTTTTGCAGTACTTACTCACACTATCTGATATCTATATGAATGCCTTGAAGAGACCTGATGCATGCCAGTGGATCTGTGTGACTAAGTCTAACAATGCATATACAATGGAGAGAGCCCCCTCAGGTGAGCAGTAATAATAACAAGTATATAATACTGTACTGCTCTGTACTACTTCAAATGCATAGGGTATACTTCCCCTATTGGATAGCTCCTTCCCCTTACTCCCTCCACTTCTACGCTTTTACCTTTCTAACCCCTTGTCTTCTTACCCCATTTCCCCCCTCAAGTAATAGAGAAGTTTTCAACTTTGGACCTACCTTTCCTGCAGTAGAGTGTGTTACTATTGTTATACATTGATCATTGCTTGCACACTGTAACCAAGTGCAACATGGTGTTTGTTTTATGTTTCCGCATCCCTTGTTCCTCCCTGGTCCCCCCCCACCTCTCCTTTTACTTTCCTTCCTCTTGCAAGCCACATACTTGTACATTTATCTCCTGCTGGGGACCTTGGTCCCAATGGTGTATGTTTTTTTTTTTCTAACTTGAAAATAAAAATAAAATTTACAACAAATTTTTTTTTTATAAATACTAGCTGAAACATCGTTTTGCACTGCAAGTGCAGAAAAACCCCAAACATTTTGGCCAGGATTTGAAAAATGACACCTATCACATTCATGAGGTGGTGTGAAAAAATGGCTATGTTGAAACTTTGGGATCAAAATATTGAAAATTACTAAAGTTATGAGCAAGCATTGAAAACTTTCAATGAGCTTCAGAACTTTGTTTAATATTGTGCTCCCAAATTTTCAACATACTCTTCGTATGACCTCACCTCATGAACCAGGTAGGTGGAAATTTTCAAATCCCACCTGAAAGGGGAGTTTGTAAAGTGACTGCATAATGACCTTTTGGGCCAGATTAGAAGAATTTCACCACTCTTGTTCATGAAATGGGGTCTGAAAAAGGCCATGTTGAAAATGTGGGGGAAATATTAAAAAATAATCATGTTATGAGTACAAGTTCAAAACACATTGAAATACATTGAACAGCATATCTGATTTCATCTGTTCCCAGCCCAGCATCGAACTGAAGATGTGTCTCCAGTTCAGAGAGGATTATGGCATCATATCTCAGTAAGTAAGTAAAGGACGGGGTGTGTGGGGTGGCGAGTGCTGAGTTGGAGTGTTGGATGGGAGGAGGGTAATGGCGGTGGTGGCAGTGGCAACAGACATTGATGGTCTGTTTTCATTTTTACAGGATGTGTAAAGGTAAAAAATACTTTGAGGGATGGTTTTCTCCATTTCGGATACCGACACTGGGGATTGAGCACCCCAGTGTCAGTTTAACCTCTATGGGCACTTTATTTCAGGTTATGGTACTTGGGATTGGGCACTTCATTGTCAGTGTTATGTTCAGAGGCACCAGGGGTGGGCTCCTTGGTGTTGCATAGTGGTGTTGGGATAATAGCCGGCACCAGGGATTGGATACTCCAATGTCAGAAAATTAAGAAAGAAAGAAATGAGAAACAATGGGAGGAGGAGGAGGAAAGGATACTTGGCAGAGGGTGGAAGGTATAGTTTTTAAATTAGAGGGAGGACCACAGCTGGCTGATCATGGCGTTGTTCTGATCATCTGTGCTTGCTTGGTGGCATCATGCAGATCAAAGAGCCACACTATGATTTGGATGGTTCTTTCTTTGAAATTCATTCAGTTTCTGCCCAGCAAGCCCAGAAGATTGTCATGATCAGCCTGGCTGATGATTGGTCTTTCACTGTTGAGCCCCTTGAAGACTGCCTTGCTTTGAACCGACAGTGACACACCTCTCAAAATCCACTATCATTGCAACATGTTCACTTTGCACAGGTACAAGAGTAATCATAAAAAGTGGGTTCTTGAACAAAAAAAGGCAGGTATACTCCAGTCTTCTGCCTTATCCACACACCTAGTACAATGGAAAGGGACTTACTGGAGTCAACTCCTGGAGTCCTGATGTCCTGACTTCAGAAATACTCTGTTGCTTGGAACAGGAGTTATCCCTCTCACTGTCATGTCAGAGAAGACTGTCCAAGTAAATCATAAACAAATCTAGCCCAGTTTTGGGCTGTGTATATGGGGAAAGAATGCTCTTGTTTTGGACCAAGACAAGGAAGCAAAACAATTATGTTTGTTATTTAATACAATGAGGGTTTCTACTGGCGATCCACTGTTGGAAGATCTGCATAAATCCAACAGTATTGCCCAGACAGTCATCAGTACAGACCTACATGTACAGTATGGGTGCATAGACTCAACCAAGAGAATCCAAGTATCTGAGGAAAAGGCAAGCTGTACAGAATAAGGCCAGTGTGTCTGAACTGTAAATCATTTTATTTCTTTCTCTGTAGAATCAAGATTTCACCTCTAGCAATGAGAAAAAGAAATGCAGCAGCCCACTCTCAATAAATACCGCATATCTTTTCTATATTTGTTTCCATGCAGTCTCTATAAGGTCATGTAAAAATATTCACACTGGCACCCTGATTTGAAGAGTATCCCACTAATAAGTACATTGCAGTAACCTCCACAGCTTGCACCTGTACATGGTTGCACAGACAATTTCAAACTGGTTCCATTGGTTTCCTAGTCCTATCAGATTCCGCAGTCTGCAGTGCCTTTTACTACCCCATCAGGACTTACCACCACTGCCCATACCCCTGGCTGCTGGGACTGCAAGTCAGGTACCAAACAGAGGAGACCTTGTAGTCCTCATGATCCCCAGTACCTATTCTAGACTCACCATCCACGTAGCCATTGCTGGAGCTGTGCACGCACATGACAAGCCAGGTGGTGAGCACTGTTGCCACCACCACAGATGTGAGGAGCACCATTTCCATGCACGACGTTACTGGGAATGATCCTCCTCATCCTTGTCAGTACACAGAGATCCAGATTGTTTTACCCTTTTTGTAAGAACAAAAATACAGGGTTATGGGGAAGGGAATAAAATGAAAGAAAACAAAAAAGGGACAGACAAAAACAGGCCACCTAGTGGGTTTGTGCGACAGCAACAGAAGCCCCTTCTCCTATGCAGGCAGACAATGGCACCTTTTCGCTACTCACTTTGTGCTGTGCTGTGCTACACTCCAATCCATGTCCTAATTTTCTGATCACGAGAACTTGCTGTTAATAACTGCATGCCTGTTACAGGAATAAAAAACAAGCATTCGTCAATGCCGAATGTTGATTGCTGATATGTGCTGCTTAGCTATTTGGAAGTGAAAGTACCATGCCTAAGAACTGTCATGTGCCCCCACCCCCCAAAGACATCCACTGTGTCTGTCTGTTCAGTATTCACAGAAGAGGGGGAAGGGCATGGACCACAGCAGTACAGCAGTTGCAAAGGCTTGAAGAGGTGGACTATAGTCCATTCACAGGCAGAGGAATCATGCAGAAGATGAATAAACTGAAGGTGGACAAAGCAATGGGATCAGATGGCATACACCCAAGGATATGAAACAAACTGTGAAGGGAAATAGCAGTACCTGTGGCAGCCATGTTCACTGAGTCATTTGACAGAGGGGTGGTACCAGAGAATTGGAGGAGGGCACATGTGGTCCGTCTATAGAAATCCAGCAGTAGGAAGGAGGAGGGGAACTATAAGCCAGTCAGCCTCACTTCAGTAGTGGGGAAGATCATGGAGATATTGATTAAAGAAAGGATAGTGGGGCATGTAGAAGCTATCAAAGCCCAGGGCCATAGGCAACATGGATTCACAGTGGGGAGGTCATGTCAGACAAATCTTGTTGATCTCTTTGGGTGACAAAGGAAGAAAATCAGGGTGGGGCAGTGGACAACGGTTACCTTGATGTAAGTAAAGAGTTTGACACAGTCCCACATAGGAGGCTGATAAACTAGCTGAGTAGGGTGGGCATGGGGAAAGGGTGGTAAAGTAGGTTAGAAACTGGATAAGAGACAAGAGGCAGAGAGTGGTGGCAAATGGGGCACAGTCTGGGGAGGGGGGGTGACCAGTGGGGGTGTTGCAGAGATTGGTCCTGGGGCCAGTCCTGTTCAATCTCTTCATTAGAGACATTGCAGAAGGGGTGAATGGAAAGGTCTGCCTGTTTGCAGATGACACCAAGATCTGTAACACAGTGGATACCCCAGAGGGGATGGAGAAAATGAGGAGGGACCTGGGGAAAGTTGAAAAATGATCTGAGGACTTGGAACTGAACTTTACTTCAAAAAAAGTGAAAAAGTATGGACCTGGAACACAAAAACCCTGGGGAAAGGAACATAATCGGGGGGTAGTTGGTGACAGTCACAAAGAAGGAAAGGGGCATAGGGATTCTTATCTCAGATGACCTGAAAATGTCACAGTGGTACGGCAGCTGGGAGGGCCAGTGACATGCTGGGGTGCATAGGCAGGATTATCACCAGCATAAGGAGGGAGGTAGTGATGCCATGATATAAAACCATGGTCAGGCTTCACATGCAGTACTATGTGCAGTTCTGGAGGTCGCACCTTTGTAAGGATATTAACAGGCTGGAGATGGTCCAGAGAAGGACGAATGAGACAGTACAGAGCTTGCAACGCGAGACTTAAGAGGAGAAAGTAAGGGACCTCAATATGTACTCACAGGAAGAGAGGAGGGAAAGAGGGGATATGATAGAAACATTCAAGTACCTCAAGGGTATAAATAGAAGTACTGAAAAGCAGGAGACAGCTGCTATAGGGATATGTTCCAGCTTCTGTGTGATAATCTTTTGTTCTTATAAATCTGTAATCTCCAGTATTTCAGTAAGCACATGACAACACTGCCTTCTTTAGGCAATTTTATGCTGGTTGATGCCTGGTGTCAGATGGCAGACAGAGGGCTCACCAGATTGTGTTGCCATTTGAAAAACTTCATAGTGTGTTCTTTTACTGGTAAGCATTTTGGAAAGCTGGTGAAGGTCTCACAATCTTTATTATGATTTTATCTCCTTATGTCCATCCCCTTTGGTCCCCCCCCATCCCCACACCCCAACAGTCATCAGTGGCCACAGCTTCAGCCTTCTTCTTGCCAAGATGGTGGGTGAGAAGCATAGAAACATACAAGTTGCCGGCACATAAGGACTGCTTGGGCCATCTAGTCTGCTCATTTCCCTACCTGATGGATAAGCTGCAGATTCCAGTTAATCAACAGCTTACTTCCTCCTACCCACCAGTAGAATTGCCTTACATCTGTCTGTGAGCAGCTGCCTTCACAGTCTGTGAAGTCTGAAGTCTTTCAGTGCAGCTTATTGGTCATCTTCCAACACAGGCGAGGCGCTGCCAGCCTAAAAGTAACTGAGGACAAGCAGGTTTCAAAGTGGGGAAGAAATGGAGTGAGCAAGAATCAAGTACTCTTTCAGATGCAGTGTCGATTTTAAGATCAGCATACTGGTGTGGACACTACAAATAGAACCCCAGCTCTTTAAGCAGCCTTATGAAGAGTAAAGGCTTCTAGGAGCACTGGGGTTCTGTTTATTGCACTGCAAGTGGGCTGCATCTAATTCAGTGAATGTATGGTAGGCCCAATTTTAAATAAACACTGCAGCTGAATTAACACATGATGCGACAGAAACATAGAATTCGTCAGCAGAAAAGGACCGCTCAGCCCACCCAGCCTGACCAAGTGTTCTCTACCTACATGTAACTCCTGCCTGTATATGTTAGTGTATGTCTTATTCTGCCTACGTCCATCAGGGCCTCCTTGTGAATGAGCTTGATGGATTTTTCCTGCAATGAACTTGAACCTACTCCACATCCATGGCCCTATTGATCTCTGTTGACCCCTCCTTCTATTTTCTGTAATATACCCCTATATTTATCCCATGCATGTTTAATGCCCCCTACCATTTTAGCTTCCACCACTTCTCCTGGCAGTCTGTTCAAGGCATCTACCACCTTTTCAGTAAAGAAATATTTCTTCACATCTATCCTGATTGCCCCCCCCCAAGCTTCATTGTATGTCCCTTGGTTTGGGTGCTCATCCTCATTTGAAGGAAACTCCCCAACTGTATCCCCTTTACCCCATGAGGTACCTTGTAGGTCTCGATCATGTTACCTTTCTGCCTCCTCTCTTCCAGAGTGTACATGTTGAGATTCTTCAGCCTTTCCTTGTAAGGAATCCTGTGAAAATTCTGAACCATTTTATTTGCCCTCCTGTGGAAAACCTCCACCTTATGTCCTTTCTGAAGTGTGGACTGTAAAACTGGGCACAGCACACCAGCTGGGGGTATACCAGGGAGTGATACAATGGCAGCACAACATCCCTTGTCCTCCTACTGGAGATGCCAGTTCTTATGCACCCCGGAATTCGATTTGCCCAGCCCATAGCCTTGTCACAGTGTACTGCCATCTTGAGGTCCTCTGATATAATAACCTCAAGGACCCTTTCATGTCTAGTGAGTATTAGTACCCCCCCCATCATATACTCAGCATCGGGGTTCCTGTGCCCTAACTACATGATTTTACACTTGTTGGCATTGAACCCCAAGTAGGTAAGAAAATGGAATTGATTTGAATGAATTGCAGACTTTTAAGCAGCTTTTTGGGGAGCGTGTATGTGTGTGTTTGGGGAGCTCTGGTACCGGCAGTATCTCCAAGAATACCACTGACTTCCCCACCCCCTCACACTGCCTGTCCAAGTACTCAGACCTCCCCCTCACTTCTTCCACAGTGTCCCCCAAGTTGTTTGTACCCACATGCAACAGTAAATGAGGTTTCTTCCAGTCCCTAGCTGCATGCTTGAGCAGTGCCTGCCCTGCCCCTCCTGCACTCAACCTGGGGACAGCTTCAATCTAAATATGGGTGTGCCTTCCCCCTTTCTAACCCATCTCACCCATTTCAGTATAGAATCCCCCAGGATGAGTACCCCCACCCCTTACCTCCTTTCCCTTCTAATGCCCCTTACACAGCCCCAGTATTCATTCTTCCCTGTCCCTTACCCCCACCAACTGCACCCTCTGTGACTTCTATATCTGTAACCCCTACTTCCGCCTCACCCCTTTTCTCTGCCTTATTCCTCCCATCCCCCTTGAACCCCTTCCCAACCTGATTACTTCCTACTGGGCTTCCAATGTCGACCTCCCCTCCTCCCCTGCTGATTTCCAACCCCTCTCCTGTCCCCTCTGTTGTCAATTTAGAGCCCCCATTCCTTTTTTTTTTATTTATTTATTTATTTTTTTAGTTGTTTAACCAGGATTAGCACACTAAGTTGAAAGCTTTTTACAGGCACGACCTGGGAACACAGGGAAGTTAAGTGACTTGCTCTGGGTCACACAGTATGTAAGTGGAAGCTGTGGGATTCAAACCCAGGTCTGGTCTGCTGGATGTCACCAGATTTGCAGCTCAGAGCCTTAAACCACTGCACTGTACTACCTCCCTCAGCCCGATAGTGATGCTCCTTCCATCCTTCCCCCTTCCCGTAGCCTTCTGTCCTTCAGTCACCACCCCCTCCTTCCTAACTAGCCCCATTCTACCCGTTTGTCCTCTCTGTCTCTTCCCCTACCTGTTGCCAACCCTCTCGTACCTCGCATGTCCTCCCCTCTTCAGTATGTTCCTGCTCCCCCTCTCTGTCCCGTAGCAGAGGTTCAAATCTATTTGTAATTGATACCTGTCCTACATCTCTTCCCCCTATCGGTTCCCCCCTCCTACTTGTTCCCCTCCGTGCCACCCCTGGTGCCTCCCTACCCACAGCCATCTGCTCTCTCCCATGGTACTCCTCATGGTGTCTTCCTCCCCCATCAGGAGGCTGCCCCACCCTCGTCTCGGGCACCCCCTCTCTTCTCCTCTCTTTCCTGCTAGTGCCTCTGATACTGGGGTCAGTTTCACTCCCTAGTTATTCTTTCTCTGTCCCCCTTTGCCATCCCTATTCCCCCCCTCAGGATGCCTATCATACTCATCTGCTCTGCCACTTACACTCCTCCCTAACCTCCACAGTTCCTCCCTCAAACTAGCCAGTCATCTACAGACCATACACCCCCCCATCTTCCAAGCCCAGTCCAGGATCATGGCACACCCACACCTTGTACACCCCTCCATCCTTCCAAAGATGCCCGCCATAGTGACATGTGACACTTGCCCCATTGTGGCCCCCATCTTATGCTAGGGGCTCTTACTCCCAGGTTCTGTACCCTACTACAACTGTTAGGCCCCTATTTATTCAAATTCCTGTCCTCCCCCCACATTAGTCCCCCCACTGACCCCTTGCCGACGGGGTAATTCAGGCTCAAATGTCATCCGTTTGACACTGTATTACTGTAGCAATCCTAAAGGCTCCTTGTCCATTTTTCACCCCTCAGCTACCATACTTTTTGTTCTCAGCTCTCATATAGTTTCACTTAGCCCACTTAGAAATCCTATTGCACTCCAAATATTACTCAGTTCAGTTAGAGAAATAAACAGAACAAATAAATATGTTTTATTACAGCAATCATAACAGTATAGCTCAGTACTTAGCTCAGTTAGAGAAAGAAACACAAGAAGTAAATCTGTATTATTACAGCAATCCTAAAGCATCCAATTATTGCTTTGTCTCCACTCTAAAGACCCTGCTGTAATAGAGGACCACAGAGGACACTGGGCGGGAGGGTGAACAAGTGTAAAGTCTCGGCAGAGCTCCATTGAGCTCGTTCACTCCCCCCTCTCACTCTCTCGTTCTATTTCTCCCATCGCTGAAGGCTGCCCTTTTGTACTGGGCTCCTGCTTGCATTGGCACCTTTTTCTGCCCACAAAGAAATACGTAGCAGTCCTGACACAGCTCCGTTGAGCTCGCTCACTCCCCCCCCTTCTCAGTTGCCCATTCTGTTTCTCCCAATGCTGCAGGCTGCCCTTTTGTACTGGGCTCCTGCCTGCATTGGCATCTTTCTGCCCACAAAGAAATCTGCAGCAGTACAGACACAGCTCCATTGAGCTTGCTCACTCCCCCTCTCTCACTCACTCGTTCTGTTTCTCCCAGCGCTGCAGGCTGCCATTTTGTACTGGGCTACTGCCTGAATTGGCACCTTTTTCTACTCACAAAGAAGTTACATAGATACATAGATACATAGACAGTGTCAGCAGATAAGGGCCTATGGCCCACCCAGTCTGCCCATTTGAGCTTGTAAGTTCAGTTTATGTTTTCCTAGAAGTCTGTTGCCCCTTACCCCTGACCTCCAGAATTCCTTTATGTCTATCCCATGCATTCTTAAATCCTGTGATTGTTTCAGCCCCCACCACTTCCTCTGGCAGGGTGTTCCACTTGTCCACCACCCGTTCTGTGAAGAAATTCTTCCTCATGTTTCCTCTGAATCATCCTCCCTCCAACTTCATCCCATGCCCTCTAGTCCTGGAACATCTTTTTCGCTTAAAAATAGTGTATTCCTGCACCCTGTTCCTCCCTGTGAGATACTTGTATGTCTCTATCATATCCCCTCTCTCCCTCCTCTCCTCCAGGGAGTACATGTTTAGTTCCTTCAACCTGTCTTCATAGGACTTGTGATGCAATCCATGCACCATCTTTGTTGTCCAGAAGGGACTGTATGGACAGGAAAGGAATGAAAATCAGAAGAAAGGAAAGGAGGACATGAGAGAAAAGAGGAGTCCTGAAAAGCAGAGGGAGCCCCGAGAGCGCCCGGCGCCGAGGAGGCGCACGGCACCGGGAACGACGGTGAGGACCACGTGGCACGAAAACTATGCCGAGGGACCGCAGCGGCACTGACAATGGTGCCGAGAAGCTGCGCGGCACCGACGTGACGCCCGAAGCGCACGGCACGAGGATGGCGCCCGAGAACCGTGACGGTGCCGAGGACGGTGCCGAGAAGCCGCACGGTGCCGAGGACGACGCCGAGCGAACCACTGGCGCTGAAGACGGCGCCGAGGCTCCGCACAGCATTGAGGATGCCGAAAACACCCCCAGACTCCGAAAAACAGGTATTGAAGGAAGAAGAGCAGGAGAGGACAGAGCTCCGTTGAGGTTGTTCACTCCCCATCTCTCACTCGCTCATTCTGTTTCTCCTGGAGCTGCAGTCTGCCCTTTTGTACTGGGCTCCTGCCTCCATTGGTGCCTTCTTCTACCCACAAAGAAATCTGCAGCAGTCCCAACAAAGCTCCGTTGACCTGGCTCACTCCCCCTCCCTCACTTGCTCATTCTGTTTCTCCCGGCTCTGCAGGCTTCCTTTTTGTACTGGGCTCCTGCCTGCATTGGCACCTTTTTCGGTCCACAAAGAAATCTGCACCAGTCCCGACAGAGCTCAGTTGAGCTACATCACTCCCCCTCTCTCACTCGCATGAGTCTAATCTGTCCCAAACACTGATTTCCCAAAGTGACTGTGGTATTCTGTGCCGGAAGCGTGAAAACGCATTTTGACCAGGATGTGAAAAATGTCACTTGTACTGTTCATAAGGAGGTGTGGAAAAATGGCAATGTTGAAAATCTGGAGTGAAAATATTGCAAATTTATGAAGTCACAAGGGTGTTGTGGAAACAGTTCAACGCACGCTTATAACACAGTCATTTTATGGACTTTCGTCACCAAATTTTAACATAGGGATTTAAGGACCTCTGCTCATGAATGGTGTCACTGTCATCTTCTTAATCCGTCCCAAACACTGATTTCCAACAGCGACCATGCTATTCAGTGCTGGAAGTGCGAAAACACATTTCGGCCAGGATGAGAAAAATGACAGCTGTACTATTCATAAGGAGGTGTGAAAAAATGCCAGTGTTGAAAATCTTTCGTGAAAATATTACTGATTTGCAAAGTTATAAGGGTGCGTGGAAACTGCACCACGCATGCTCATAACACAGTCACTTTATAGACTTTCATCACAACATTTTCAACATAGGCATTTTAGGACCTCTGCTCATGAGCAGTGTCACTGTGGTTTTCTTAATGTGTCCTGAACACTGATTTCCAACAGCGACCGCACTGTTCTGCACCGGAAGTGTGAAAACATATTTCGGCCAGGATGTGAAAAATGACAGTTGTACGATTCATAAGGAGGTGTGGGCATATCCAGTCATTGCTTTGTCTCCACTCCAGAGACCCTGCTGTAATATAGAACCATGGAGGACACTGGGCGGGAGGTGGGCAACTCTAAAGTTCTGGCACTGCTCCATTGAGCTCGCTCACTCCCCCTCTCTCACTCGCTCATTCTATTTCTCCCAACGCTGCAGGCTGCCATTTTGTACTGGGCTTCTGCTTGCATTGGTGTCTTTTCTGCCCACAAAGAAATCCATAGTAGTCCCGATACAGCTCTGTTGAACTCACTCACTCCCCCTCTCTCACTTGCTCATTCTGTCTTTCCCCGCGCTGCAGGCTGCCCTTTTGTACTGGTTTCCTGCCTATGTTGGTGCCTTTTTCTGCCCACAAAGAAGTTCACAGCTGTCCCGACAGAGCTCCATTGAGGTCGCTCACTCCCCCTCTCTCACTTGCTCATTCTGTTTCTCCTGGCGCTGCAGGCTGCCCTTTTGTACTGGGTGCGTGCATCCATTGGTGCCTTTTTCTGCCCACAAAGAAATCCGCAGCAGTCCCAACAGAGCTCCATTGAGCTCGCCCACTCCTCCTCTCTTAGTCACTTGTACCATTTCTCCCAGTGTTGTAGGCTGCCCTTTTGTACTAGGCTTCTGCCTGCATTGGCGCCTTTTTCTGCCAACAAAGAAATCTGCAACAGTCCCGATAGAGCTTTGTTGAGCGCACTCAGTCCCCCTCTCTCACTTGCTCATACTGTTTCTCGCACTGCTGCAGGCTGCCCTTTTGTGCTGGGCCCCTGCCTGCATTGACACCTTTTTCTGCCCATAAAGAAATCCACAGCAGTCCCGACAGAGCTCCGTTGAGTTCGCTCACTCCCCCTCCCTCGCTCGATCTCTCTCTCTGTTTCTCCCTGCACTGCAGGCTGCCTTGTTGTACTGGGCTCCTGCATTGGGACCTTTTTCTGCCCACAAAGGAATCTGCAGCAGTCCCAACAGAGCTCAGTTGAGCTCAGTTACTCCCCCCTCTCACTAGCTCGATTCTAATCTGTCCCAAACACTGATTTCCCAATGCGATTGCGGTATTCTGTGCCGGAAGCCCGAAAACACATTTCAGCCAGGGTGTGAAAAATGTCAGCTGTACTATTCATACGGAGGTGTGAAAAAATGCCAGTGTTGAAAATCTGGCATGAAAATATCACTGATTTGCGAAGTTACAAGGGTGCGTTGAAACTGCACAACGCACGCTCGTAGCACAGTAATTGTATGGACTTTCATCACAAAATTTTCAGCATAGGCATTTTAGGACCTCTGCTCATTAACAGTGTCACTGTGGTTTTCTTAATGTGTCCCAAACACTGATTTCCTACAGCGACCTCACTATTCTGTGCCGAAAGTGCAAAAACGCATTTCTGCCAGGATGTGAAAAATGACAGTTGTACTGTTCATAAGGAGGTGTGGAAAATGCCAATGTTGAAAATCTGGAGTGAAAATATTGTAAATTCACGATGTTACGAGCATGTGTAGCAACTGTGCAACGCACGCTCGTAAAACAGTCATTTTGTGGATTTTTTTCCACCAAATTTATTAGTCAGCTCAGTTAGAGAAATAAACAGAATAACTTCATCTGTATTATTAAAGCAATCCTAAAAGTATCCAGTCATTGCTTTGTCTCCACTCCAGAGACCCTGCTGTAATATAGGACCACAGAGGACCCAGGACGGGAGGGTGGGCAACTCTAAAGTTCCGGCACAGCTCCATTGAGCTCGCTCACTTCCCCTCTCAGACTCACTCATTCTATTTCTCCCAACGCTGCAGGCTGCCCTTTTGTACTGGGCTCCTGCTTGCATTGGCGCCTTTTTCTGCCCACAAAGAAATTCGCATCAGTCCCGACACAGCTCCGTTGAGGTCACTCACTTCCCCTCTCTCACTCGCTCATTCTGTTTCTCCTGGTGCTGCAGGCTGCCCTTTTGTACAGGGCACCTGCCTCCATTGGCACCTTTTCCTGCCCACAAAGAAATCTGCAGCAGTCTCAACGGAGCTCCATTGAGCTCGCTCACTCCCTCCCTCTCTCTTACTCGCTTGTTCCACTTCTCCTGGTGCTGCAGGCTACCCTTTTGTACTGGGCTCCTGCCTGCATTGGTGCATTTCTCTGTCCACAAAGAAGTCTGCAGCAGTCCTGATAGAGCTCCATTGAGCTTGCTCAGTCCTCCTCTCTCACTCGCTCATACTGTTTTTTCCACTGCTGCAGGCTGCCCTTTTGTACTGGACCCCTGTCTGAATTGACGCTTTTTCTGCCCACAAAGAAATCCGCAGCAGTCCTGACAGAGCTCCGCTGAGTTTGCTAACTCCCCTTCCCTCACTCGCTCTCTCATTCTGTTTATTCCAGCGCTGCAGGCTGCCCTTTTGTACTGGGCCCCTGTCTGAATTGACGCTTTTTCTGCCCACAAAGAAATCCGCAGCAGTCCTGACAGAGCTCCGTTGAGTTCGCTAACTCACCTTCCCTCACTCGCTCTCTCATTCTGTTTCTTCCAGCGCTGCAGGCTGCCCTTTTGTACTGGGCTCCTGCATTGGGGCCTTTTTTTGCCCACAAAGAAATTTGCAGCAGTCCCAACAGAGCTCAGTTGAGCTCAGTCACTCCCCCCTCTCGCTCGATCTTAATCTGTCCCAAACATTGATTTCCCACAGCGACCGTGCTATTCTGCGGCAGGAGTGCAAAAACATATTTTGGCCAGGATGTGAAAAATTACATCTGTACTGTTCATAAGGAGGTGTAAAAAATGCCAGTGTTGAAAATATGGCGTGAAAATATTACACATTTGCAAAGTTACAAGGGTGTTGTGGAAACAGTTCAACGCATGCATGTAACACAGTCATTTTATGGACTTTTGTCATCAAACTTTCAACATAGGGATTTTAGGACCTCTGCTCATGAATAGTGTTACTGTCCTTTTCTTAATCTGTCCCGAACACTGATTTCCAACAGCGACCGTGCTATTCTGCGCTGGAAGTGTGAAAACACATTTCGGCCAGGATGTGAAAAATGACAGCTGTACTGTTCATAAGGAGGTGTGAGAAAATGCCAGTGTTGCAAATCTGGCATGAAAATATTATAAATTTGTGAAGTTACAAGCGTGCGTGGAAACTGCCAATGTACACTTGTAACACAGTCATGTGATGGGCTATCATCACCAAATTTTCAAAACAGACATTTTAGAACCTCTGCTCATGAACAGTGTCACTGTCTTTTTCTTAATCTGTCCCAAACACTGATTTCCCACAGCGACTGTGCTATTCTGTGCCGGATGTGCGAAAACACATTTAGGCCAGGATAGGGAAAATGACAGCTGTACTGTTCATAAGGAGGTGTGCAAAACTATCAATGTTGAAAATCTGGCGAGAAAATATTGCAAATTTGCGAAGTTACAAGCGTGCATAGCAACTGCGAAACGCATGCTCGAAAAACAATAATTTTGGGGATTTTTTCCACCAATTTGCAACACAGTCGTTTTGAGAGACCACCTCATGAACACTGGCACTGTCATTTTGTTAATCAGTCCTGAAAGTGATTCCGTGCAGTGACCCCAAAATCACCTTTCAGGGCCGAATAACGCAATGACAGTGGCTGAATTCATGAGGAGGGGTCCCAAAAACCCCATATTGAAACTTTGGTGACAAAATTCAAAATAATTCCTGCGATATGCACCAAAGTTGTAAAAACTCTATTTATGCCATTATACAGCTTACCAGCATTTTCTCAGTTCGCAGTCGGCTTTGAAGAGTGCAGATGTGTTCCCTGTCCACCGAAGATTGTCGCGCCGGACTCCGGAGGTAAGTATGGGAGTGGGTGTGTGTGTGAGGAGGTGGGGTAAGCAGTGGGAGGGTGAAGCTTGGGGAGGGGCGAGCAGTGATGGACCGTTTTCTTTTCAGGGGTTAGAAAACAAAAGAAAAGACTTTATGGACATTTTTTTCTTTTGCAGTTACTTTTAGCATACTGGGTGGGCTCCCAGCATGCCACCTGCAAGTTTTGGGGTTCAGGGGACTGGTGCCGATGGGGATTGGGCACCCCCATTGGCACATACTGGTGTGGGGGGGTCTCATGAGCCAAGGGGGATTGGGAACCCCCTCAGCACACAAGAACTGTGGGGGGGCATGCCGACGGTGATTGGCCACCCCAGTCGGCAAAGAACCAGGTGGAGGTGACATGATGCTGAGGGGGATTGGGCACCCCCTCGGCAAACAACACAAACTGACAGGGACTGGGCTTCCCATTGGCAAACTGGTCTGAGAATGCAAGGGAGCCCTTCAATGACGGGTCACTCCCTCATTGCAGTGGATGATGCTGCAATGACGAGGTGGCCCCTGATTGCAGCAGCTAAAACTTTTCAAGGATGTAGCACGCTGGCTGAACTAGTGTCAGCAGCAGTGTGCCACCCCATTGGGGACAGCGGGTCAAGCCTCAAAAGGCAGTGGGGACATTGGCCGCAACAGTGCCACGCCTCCACAACCTGCTTCTGCAGCAGGCTGCCGCAACATGTTTCTTGCGCATGCACACAATCAACATAAAAATAGACTTTGAGGGTTGGTTTTCTTTTTTTAGGCACTGACACAAGGGCTTGGGCACCCCAGTGCTGGTGTTAAGTTAGGTGGCACTGGGGGTTGAGTTCCCTAGTGTAGCACAGTGAAAACTGTTGGGGTGGTGAACACTATCCAGCACCAGGGATTGGGCACTCTGATGTCAGAAAATTAAGAAGGAAGGAGGAAGCAATGGGAGGTGGGAGGGATACTTGGCAGAGGGTGGGAGGGATTGTTTTTTATGTTGAGGGGGAACCATAGCAGGCTGATCATGATGCTGATCAGCTGTGCTTGCTGGGCAGTGTTATGCGGATCAAAGGAAAGAGCTGCCCTGTGATTCTTGTGGCTCTGTTCTTTGAACTTTACAGAGTTTCTGCCCAGCAACCCAAAAGCGTGCCATGATCAGCCTGCCTGATGATTGGTTTGACACTGTTGAACCCCTGGCAGACTGCCCTACATTGGACCAACAATGACACACCTCTCAAAACCCACTGTCATAGAACAATGTTTGCACTTGCACATAAAAATGGTGACAATGTAGCATCAATATAGGGCAGATTTAATCATCTATATCTCTGCACTGCTGCCATCTACAGAAAAGCCCAATACCTCATTTAAAAGAGCTTTTCATGAATGTTTAAACTATTATGGGCACTGGTCATCAATATTCACCTTTAATATTCCATGTTTCTGTGTGCAAATGTGAGCATTCTACTAAAACAATACTGCAGAATATTGAATTCTTATATTCCATGGTAAATAAATACACTGGCTACTAGCCCTTCCCATGTGTTTCTCACAACAGCTAGAGTCATATAAACATGTCTCTGGTCCTACCCAAATTGTGTTCTAGTTCTTAGTGGTGATTCTGTGTTCCAGCAGCATAGCCCTTGGGGATCAAGGCACCTTCAGGTGGGCTTCTCAGATTGCAACTGGCTGGTGGGGTCTGGGGGCCCAGGATGGTGGCAGGGTCCTGGGTCCAAGGTGGCACTGACTCCCTCTGGTCTGGGTCTCTGTTTAGGTATCCTTTAGCGTATATTTGTTTTTCTGTGACATGATAGGGTTTTGAATGAATTATCTTCCAAATATAGAATAGTTATTTGCTATTTGTCAAGCCTGCGAATGTTAGATCACCAAGCAGTTCTGGTGACATCCAGTTGCCATGAGTGGTAGACTCCAGTGGTCCTTTGATGCCACCGTGACACTTTTTAAATTTTTTTTTTTGCTATTAACTTTTATTAGAGTTATTTTATTACTACAGTTTTCAAACAAAAACACACAAGCAAAATGTAGAAACATACAGCACATGACATACACACATACATAGTTACAGTTATGTACAGTACCACTTGAAAAGCATACTCAGTACAGTTGAAAGCAGGTAATAATATAGAGAATAATAGCTATGCATCTGTGTGTTATGGATTTTTTTTATACACCTGAGGTTTATGTGGTCAACACACATCGAGGGTGTGTAAAAAAAAATTCATAATAGTTGCATAGTCTTTATTTTTTATAATTACTGGTGCAAGGGAGTTTTTTCTGTCAACATACTGTATGACAGAGAGAGGCAGGGAGAGAATGCGAAGCACTTCTCTTGAGAGAGAGAGAGTGAGACACACACACGCACTCACTCACTCACTCTATAGACATTTTTTTTCTTTTTTGAGGTGTCTTTTTTTTTAAAGAAATACTGTGGAACCAGCTCGGGAAGTGCATTGGGAAGACAGGAGTCAGTTAAACACGGTCTATTCCCATTCTGACTCAATGTCTACCGAAGCGCAGACTGAAGTTCAGCAACTGCAGGATCAACCAGATACCATGTTTTACTAAAAAAGGCAGGATCAACCAGCTGAATTATAAAAACAAATTACATTACTTAGATGGAGTGATCCAGGGGCGAAGATTAGCACAGGTCACCAGGAATGCAGAAATGGAATCGCCATGTTTCTTCAGGCATTCGGCCCACCCAAGCACTGAGAAAGAGCCAAAGGTGTGGTGCACTTAAAATGACTAATGCCGAGGACAAGCTACAGAAAAATAAAGTTTTAGAAAACATTGTAATAGCCAGTTTTCATGTTATTATGGCATTTTGGAGACACATGAAAACAGTGTGATAAAGGGGGTCACAAGTAATTATATAATAATAAGGCTACAAATCAGAGCATGACCTATATGAGTAATGGGCAGGTGAAAAGATAAAGGGGATGAATTTTGGGTGCTTCCAGGCATCTGTCAGTGAGTGCTTACCCATGTAGCCAATGGAGGGGAGCTTCTTGACTATATCATCCTGGGAGAGGACTACAGCACTGAAAATTGGATACCAAACTGCTAGCCTCACATTACCACCCAGGAGTGGTAGGGTGACTGGGGGTACCCAATCCCAGCACTCTAGTGTCCCCCCCCCAGGAAGAGAGTGAGTGAAGGAGCTCATCCACTCTGCAAGGACTGGCATGGGCCCATATAGCCAGAAGATCCAGTAGGTAAACATCAGATGCCAAGTTAAGTTGTATGGAATCATGGAAGAGGGTGACAAGATTCTTCTACAAGACACAAGAGGTACCTGGGTGTCTAAAATACAGAAGGGGGAAGTCAGGTAGGAGGACCACATTTTGTGATACCTCACCAGGGAGCCTTTAGCCCAATGTGAAAGCCTTTTAAACTCAATTAGTTGGGCTATCAACTCCAGCTGTTCTTTAGGAGATGGAATTTCCATGGAGCACCAGCACTATCATATGAGGTGCTTGGCTTCTACTCTGACCACTACCAGCCATATGAGGGCATACTGTGATTCCTCTGCAAAAGGCCTGGAGAAGTGGGCAGGGCAACCAAATGTGGAAGAGGTCATCACCAGTTACTTCTCATCTCCAGCAGTCGTCATGCAGGAGGAGACCTTTGGATTTCAGTTGTGAGGAGGTGTGATGCCAATTGTGTAATAGCTTGTTGTCGACTGACCAAAGCTCGGAAATGAATCAATGTCCACACTTTCTCATGGATGCTCACATGGCAAGGTTTATTACACTGAATTCAAACATAGTAATACATTCCAAAACACTCAATTATTTACAGCTGATCACATCCAAGTGTCCATATTTAAACATTCCTAAAATCCATTCTTTAGTCCCAAGCTCTTCTTCCTTTTCTTTTTGTTTTCAGGGGTCTAGATACCAAATCCGGCCCCCCATACCATCACCACATTCCTTGGGCCTTTTCAAGTTCCTAGGTCCGGAGGCAATACCCCAACCCCTAGTACTTCTAAATTCACCCTCCCCCAGCCCCCTTTTACTCATGTTCAGATGCCACTGATCTCGGCCCATGTTGCCTACCCATCTCCCCAATCCAGCACCACCTTTTTCCCTGCTATGCCCCCCCTTTCTTCTCTTTCCCCCCTTTCCTTCCCTTCTCCACATGCTGCTCTTTCAGCAGCCCGACTACACAAAAACCGGAGGTACTGTCCACCTGCCCGACACCAGTCCACACAATGCCAGCAAAGGTCTACCTCCTTCCCCTGTGCCCAGGTCAAAACCCTGTTCTCTGTCCATGAACTGAATTAGGGAGGGTGGAGGGAACCTCCTAGTAGAAAGATGGAGAACTCAGGGCTGCAGAGCCTTAGTACCCTTAAGGACCCCAAGAAGGATCCCACTAGCTCCTCCCTCTACCAATCCTGATCTACCTGGGGCACCTGTCACCTCCCCAGGTGATGTCCTCATTACATCACTAGGCCCTCCCTTGCCTGCTCCCCCCTTCCCTGGCTATAAAGTTGACTTTTGTCATCTCCAGACCTCTGAAATTGCCTCCCTCCCAGAGTGGTGGTCGCATATCTTTCAGCCCGTAAACGAATGAATGTCCCAGTATCCAGATGTTCCTCCTGCCACATAATGAAAAACAAATTTAGATTAGGTTATTGTCTGACATACCTTTTATAACAAGATGACTTACATCTACCTACTGCTTGATGTCCTCCTCTGACCCCCCCTTTCCTGCTGCTCCCGAAACTGCCCTGATTCTGAAAGAATGGGGGGCAAAATCCCTGGGCTCCAGCCCTATGAAAGCCAAACTTTTCTTCAAACCCCCTTCCCACCTGGTAAGCCATGACCGGCCACCCATTTCTGTGCTTAAACCATCGACCTGCCCAGCTGCTTGGATGTCCTGGTATTCCTCCATGGCCTTCAATGCACACCACTGCCCCCTTCCTCTCGCCGTATCACTACCCTTGTTCCTTGGCCCATTTGGTCCATTTTGCATCTTTTAAGCCAAATTGCTAAGCTCTCACCCAGAAAAGAAACCTCACTCTCCAGTAACCCACCTTCCGAGTCTGCCTTACTCTTGGTCATGACCTCCTGATTCTAAATGCTCCTTTAGCCATGACAGTGAAAACTGCGTGAAAGAGACAGGCCTCCTGGGCTGAGTCACACACCACCCTAAGAGCTGATACTAGCCTGATCAAGATGTCCTCCATGATGAGCCTTCTACCATCCACCTGAGGTCCTTGTCCCTTCTGCCATCCCAATAGCATACGCCTAACCCTCCTGGTCTTGTTGGGTTCCGGCCACCACCGTGAACCACAAACCCCACCTATGCCAACAATTTGCACCCCCATGGTGGAAAAAGCTATATCTTTGTCCCACCTATCCACCATAAACCTCATTACCTGTTCTTCCAAGAGGGCGTACTTACCTCCATGCCCTACTGCCCCCAAAACTCCTGGAAGACTTCCCACACTCCCTCATAAGCTTTCAGCATGCTAGCCAACCAGGATTCACAATACGACATTTGTGCTGTTGCCACCCAATCTCCCATAACTGCTCTGGTACCCATGTTTCCACCTCCACTGCTCTGGGGGCCAAATCTCTGAACCTTCCCATCTGAAAACAGAAAAGACTGTCAGCGATGTCATTGTTCACCCCCTCTACATGCTTGACTTTAAAAGTAGGGTTGAGCTGCAGCCCTGCTAATACCAGCTGCCGCATTACCTGGGTAACTGTGTCTGTGGACCCACGCCTCCTACTGATGACCTCCATCACTGCCCTGTTATTGCAGCAGAACAGCACCTTTTTGTCTCTCATCCTTTCTCCCCAAACCATCATAGCCACCCAGATGGGAAAGATCTTCAGGAATGTGATATCCTTCAAGAGACCCATGGACCTTCACTTCTCCAGCCAGGCTGCTGACAACCATTGACCCTTGAAGTACGCTCCCATACCAAAAGCCCACGAGGCATCGGTGTAACGTTCCAAATCTGCATTATCAACCCATTCCTCTTACCAGAATGGCACACCATTGAAATCACCCAAAAAGGTATCCCAAATGTCTAGGTCTTGTTTTGTGCTCCTGTTGATATCCACCCAGTGGTGAGGCAATTTAGCAGTCCCCATAGCCCTGGTCAACCTCCTAGTAAATGCCCTCCCTGGACCTATTGCTCTTCCGGTGAAATTGAGGTGCCCTAGTAGCTGCTGGACTAATGTTAGCGTCGCCATCCATCTCCCCTTGACCTGCTTCAGCAAACATCTCAGCTTGTCCACCTTGTTAGCTGGCAACTGAAAACACTCCACTTCCATGCTGACTTCGATCCCTAGGAATTCCAAGCTCCTGGCCGAGCCCTCAGTTTTGTCTGCCACCAGTGGGATACCTATCTCCCAGCACATGTCCTGTAAATCCGCTAATATCCCATTGACCTCCTTCATACCATGGCCAATCAGCAAGAAGTCATCTAGGTAATGTATGACCCGCCAATGACCATACCTGTGCCTGAAAACTCACTGCACCCATGAGCTAAACACCTCGAATGTGGAGCATATGACCTAGCAGCCCATGGTCATGGCCTTGACAATGTACATCCCCCCGTCGAATTGCAAACCCAACAAATCCCAATCCTCTGACCTTACTGGCAACAGCTGGAATGCAGACTTTATGTTCGTCTTTGCAAGCCATGCCCCCCCCAACACCCTGATCAAGCTGATCACCTGGTCCAATGAAGCATAGGATGCTATGCGTATCTCCTCTGGTATGCCATCATTGACTGATGCACCCTCAGGATAGGACATGTGGTGTATCAGGCGGTACTCTCCCACCTGCTTTTTAGGCACTAACCCTAAAGGAGATATGCAGAAATCCCTACAAGAAGGATCCTTAAAGGGTCCCACCACCCTGCCTGCATCCAACTCCTTCTGAATCTTCTTCCGCACAATCTCTTCCTTCCCCTTTACAGACCCCCAAATTCTTTGCCCTCATCCTCTTCCTAACCCCTTAGAAAGCCAAAGGGAAACCCCATGTAAACCCCTCCCGCAGCAGCCAACACCCTTTTTGGTCCAGGTAGTCGGCCGTCCATTCCCACACTACTGCTGCTTTTATGGGGGTCTCCACCAGCAGAAACCCCCACCTGCCAGTTCTCTCTATTGCCCAGGCCTCCATGTCAATTCTAACCATAATTGGAGTTGTACCCTCCCCTGCAACTGGATCCCCTGCCTCTTCCCCGGTAGCCCCCCAGGACTTTACTCCCCACTTGACCCCCCCAAAAGGACTGGTCACTATACTGGTGACCTGCCCCCTTCTCCCCATTGAACCTGCATTTTGACACTGGTTGCTGCCCTGCACATTTAGAGCATTTGTGTCTGAATTTGCAATTGGCCCAAGTGGATGAGGCTTTGTTAAAACCCCAGCATGTCTTCGGCGTCGGGGCCGATGTTGCCTTTTCCCCCTCTACCTCCCCAACTGAACTGATTTGACAAGGTCCTGACCCACAACTCTGAATGGGTACAGTCCCATCTGAGGTCCCCCTTTGCCGCCATCCTTCGGCTAAACGCTTCATCATATTTTAACCACCCATACCCTTTCTGCAGCTTATAGGCATACCTGACAATGACCATATAGGTCAGTAACAGTATGCCCAACTCCGGCTGCTTTTCTTGTAAAATTGCACTGAAAATCAAAAACCTGCCACATGTCCAGATTTTTCCCTTTGTACGTCACCTCCTCCTCCTCCTCCTTGTGTCTCACTACCGCAAGGGCTACTGCCTTCTCTGACTTACCCACAGACTCCTTCTGCTCGTACTTCTTAGCTGTTTCTTGGTCTACCAGGTCAAAGATGTCCATGTACTCCCCCTTCCATATTTTATCCTTCATGAACGATGGAACATGGTATCCCAATGAAAAGCCTGGAGGCTCTTCATAGAGCTTCTTGCCCCCCTTATCCATGCCCCCCTGGGTTTCTCCCCTTTTCCTTTCTTTAACTCCTCCAAATCTTGCTCCATTTTCTCTGTGCCCTTGTCCCCCCTGTCATCTAAAAGACCCTCTAAATAGTCTTTTAAATTTCCTTCACCCAATGGGTTCCCATCGCCCTTATCCACTCCCAGCTCCTGGAGCTCTGGAGTGGGTTCCAGCAATGGTTCAGGCATGGGCTCTGGGGCTGCCCCCCGTGGGCACTTCCCACCTCTGTCTCTGCCCCTTGGTCCATAAGGACCCCTTCCTTTTTCTGGCCTCCTCCACCTCTTTCCTTTTTTGTGCCTGGTTTATCTGCTCCGTCATTTTATGCATCAGTGTTGCCACCTCCTCTCTCATCTATGCAGTGGAAGCTGGTTCCTAAGGTCTTCTGGGAGCCATCTTCTCTTCTCCTGGTTGCTAAACTGGGACAGTGAGACAAAAGCCACCATTATTAAAGGTGCCTGGCTGTGCCCCAATGTGATCCTGCTGCCTACTCCCCAGATAAACCTTGATAAGCAATTTACTATTCAACCCAGCCATTTTACAGGAAGAAGGCAACTGTATCTGTGTCAGGAGACACCAAAAACCCATGTGCTCCCTTATCGATCAATCTTCCTTTGATATCCAACCCTTCTTTATGCTTACATTTTCTTCTTCTTTTTTTTTGTTTGCCCCCATGACCTGGCTCTATGCCCTTGACCCACGTTCTGTGGCGCTGCACAATGCCCCCTGTCATGCTGCCTGAATGTGCCCCCACCCACCTAATTTGCACCTGAGCCTCAGCTATTGGACTCCCCAGTCTGGCCGCTGGGCCCCAGAGCTCCTTCCAATATTGTTTGCCCTGGCTCTGTGAGCCAGAGCTGCCCACCATGTACATGCTTCCCCTTGGCCTCTTGTCAAGTTTTCCACCATGCCTGGACCACTGTACCGTAACCACTCCATTTTATCACTGGGTGAAACCCTCCCCCTCCTTTTGCCTTGGGATCTACCCAACCTTCCTTTGTGCCAAGCCAATTCCTGGATGCCATCTACCCGGGGGGGGGGCCCATTGGAAAAACAGGAGGGCTGTTGTGACATTGCTGTGGGTTTTAGCACCCATAGTCCTGGCCACCTCTCCTCCCCAAGTCTTGATATGCCACAACGATCCATGGGATCGAGCCTCTACATGGCCCAGATCCTGTGCTCCATATGTACATGCTGTTGGCCCACTTCTGTTTTAAGAAAGCCTTCCATCAAATCTCCGTGTTGAAACATGGCCCTCTGTGACCACCCCACTCCCTGTGATGGGCCAGGTTTGCCGTCTTGCTAGGCCACCGTCTGGTATCGGGCCGCCTGTCACCAGGCCCCCTTCCTGCTACCTTTATGGTGCCTCCAGGCTGACCCCGATTCCTGTCCACTAAAGAAAAGTTCAAAAAATGGCCCTAGCGTGCATATCCCATGTAGCACTTGAGGTCCACAACTGCATCTCCACTGTGAGGCCCTGCCCCCATTGCACCCCCACCATGCGGTCCCAACCACATGGAAAAATAGCCCCCTTCCCATTTTGCCTACAGGTCCTTCTGCCGACTGCACACCCTGGCCCAGTGGCCACATCCAGAGGCCCACCACGTGGGCAACCCGAACCCTGCAGTGGTCAAACCGATGCCGTGATTGCTTCATCACCCCTGTGGCTGGATTACCAAACAACAAAGCCCAGCACAAATGGGGAATGCCACATGGTGCATGCCAACCTCCATGCTGGATGCTGCACACTGCTACCATTGAAGGGAGCTCAGGCCAGCCGACCCAATCCACCGCTCCACTCCGCTCCTTCTTCTCCTTGTTCTGCACCATCTGGCACCTTCATGCTGCATGGAAAAATACCAGGGTCCTGCCCTTGTTTCCTACATCCTGTGTCCGGTGCATCATGCAGTCGGCCCCTGCTCCACCAACCTCGTGGCTGTGGCCCCCAAAAACTTGATTCGCTAGGAAAACAAAAAAGCTGCCAAAGAAGCTAACCCCACATCATTGTGCCTCCTGCGTCTCTCACAACAAACTAGGCAAACACCCGATGGTGCAACTTGATCACCCAACAACAGACGGAGCCCTGCGGGGCATAAGGCCCCTAGCAGACACCAACCTGTACTTGTACCAGTCAGCAAATGGATGAAAGCAACCGCCTGTCAACCGACCACCAAGCGGCCGTAAGGCACCAAACAAAAGGTACCAAAAACTCCCTCTCCAAAATCTCTCTCTGCGTAAACTGAGGCATCCCCCCTTACCTTGTGGCATGCTGGAAGCAAGGCCTATGTGTCCAGTGCCATGCCAACCTGAAAATATTATGGATGCCCTCTTTTGCAAATCTGAATCTGGCTCTACACTCCCACCGGCGATCTTTAAAATTGCTTCAGATCCAGCACCATTCTAGTTTTAGCAAAAACATACCAGCATTAACACATTCTTCTACTGTAAATGACCTCACCACAACAAACCTACCACAACTACCAACATAAATGTACTGAAAACAACCAAAATACTGATAAAAGAGAAGCACAGGACATGGACAGCATGGCTGTAGGCCTCCCCAAGCCTCTCAGCCTAGCCATGCAGCCTTCTAAAGTAACCCCACCTTACCTCAGTGTATTCCCAATTGCTAAGTGATGTGCGAGGACCAACTCAGTTGAAAATCCTAGCAGAAAGAGGGAGAACTTAGGGTTGCAGAACCTGAAGTACACCTTAAGGACCCCAAGGAGAACCCAACTTAGCTCCTCTCCTCTACCAATTCTGATCTACCTGGGGCACCTATTTCCTGCCCCCAGGTGATGCCACTCATTGCATCACTAGGCTCATCCCCTTACCTTGCCTGCTACTCCTCCCCCTTCCTTTTCTTGGCTAAACCTACCCCCCATCCTCTGTTCACCATTTCTTTGGGCTGCCATTTGACAATTCAGGTTGCCTTTACTTGGCAACCCCATTTCTGCAAAAGTTGGTCATGACTGTCAAGACATACTGCACAACTATTTGGGAGATTATCAATTGCTCCGCAGGCTTTCTTAAGTAAGTGTGGACTTTCATTTTATTGTCTTCCTGGAATGAGGATACATGCCTTAGTACACAAAGGACTTGGGAGACATTCTGTCTCAGTTGCATCCGAAGACATAGATTCAGATGCTAACTAATCTGTGAGAGAAAGTTGGGTCCCAGAAACATGAAGGACTGATAATATTGCAGGGTAGGTGTTACGCAAAATTCCAGGTCTGAAGCAGTTTCAGCCAATAGAAACATAGAAACATAGAAGTTGACGGCAGATAAGGACCGCAAGGCCCATCCAGTCTGCCCATTTCTTTTTCTACCTTATAAATGTGCCATCGGCCTTTGCTATGTCAGTGACCTATCTATTCATAGTCATTTGTATTGCTCCCTTATGCCTATCCCATGCCTGTTTGAAGCCCTGCACTGTATTCATAGCCACCACTTCTTGTGGTAAGCCATTCCATGCATCTACCACCCTTTCTGTGAAAAAGAATTTCCTCACATTCCCCTTAATCGCCTCCTCTAATCTCATGCTGTGTCCTCTTGTCCTGCTATTTTCTTATATTTAAACATGTTAGACTCTTTCACCTTGTTTATGCCCTTAAGGTGTTTAAATGTCTCAATCATATCACCTCTCTCCCTCCTTTGCTCAAGGGTATACATATTGAGCTCCATTAATCTGTCCTCATATGTCTTCTGATGCAGTCCCTGCACCATTTTGGTTGCCCTTCTCTGGACTGCCTCAATTTGGTTAATGTCCTTGTGAAGGTGTGGCCTCCAATACTGCACAGTACTCCAGATGGGGCCTAACCAATGTCTTGTACAGAGGATTATTACCTCTCTACGACTTGTGATACCCTATCATACACCCTAACACCCCTAGCCTTACCTACTGCTTTAGAGGTCTGCTTGATGATTTCAGGTCATCAGTGATGATGATGCCCAAGTCTCTTTCTTCCTTTGTGACTGCTAGCAACTCCCCTCCAGCCTATAAGTGGCTTCAGGGTTTCTCTTCCCTATGTGCATGATTTTGCACTTCTTTGCATTAAATCCAGTTGCCACTCTTCTGACCATTCTGCTAGTTTATCCAGATCTCTTCCCATTCTGCCTACCCCATCTGGATCATCTACTCTGTTGCAGATCTTGGTGTCATCTGCAAACAGACAAGCCTTACCCTCTAGTCCATCTGCGAGGTCACTAATGAAGATGTTGAATAGGACTGGCTCCAGGACTGATCCCTGAGGTACCCCACTGTGACTTGCATCTCTTCTGACTGTATACCATTTACCACCACTCTCTGTTTTCTGCCAGTCAACCAGTTTGCCACCCAGTTGACCAACTTCTGACCCACCCCGAGCCTACCTAGCTTATTTATCAATCTTCTATGTGGAACAGTGTCAAAAGCTTTGCTGAAGTCAAGGTAGGCGACATCAACTGCTCCCCTTGGTCCACCACTCTGGTTACCCAGTCAAAGAAATCTATGAGATTAGTTTGACAGGACCTTCCTTTGTAAACCCATGCTGTCTTGGATCCTGCGCCCTATGGATTCCAGGTGTTGCACTATCCTTTCCTTAAGGAGTGCTTCCATAATCTTGCCCACTACTGAGGTAAGACTGACCGTCTGTAGTTCCCCCCTCCCTGCTACCACTCTTGTGGAGTGGGATCACATGAGCCCTTCTCCAGTCTTCTGGGACCTCTCCTGTGCTCAGAGACTCACTAAACAATTCTGCTAATGGCTCTGCTAGTTCCTCCTTTAGCTCCTTGGACCCTGGGATGTATGCCATCAGGTCCCATTGCCTTATCCACCCTGAGCTTAGCAGCTCTTGTAGGACCCTTCTCTTTGTGAAGGGAGTAGCTCACCTCCCTCCCCTGTGTCCATGATGCTGAGTCAGGCCCTGCCTACCTTCTCTTCAGTAAATACTGAGCAAAGTATCTATTTAGGATAGATGCCTTTGCAGGGTCCTCCTCCTCACATGCTCCTTTTCTCCATTAAGCTTAGCAATACCCCTCTGGACTTTCTCCTTTCACTAATGTATCTATAGAAAGTCTTGTCACCTTCTTTTACTGTTAGGTGCTAGTGTTTCCTCAGTTTGGGACTTTGCCTGCCTTACTGCCTTACCTGCTTCCCTTAGGGCAGTTTGGTGCCCCCCTATCTTCATCCCGCTGTGTTCCTTTATATTTTCTGAAGGCCAGCCTTTTGGCTCTGACCTTTTCTGCTACTGTATTTGAGAACCAAAGTGGTTTCCTTCTTCTTTGCACTTCCTTTTCTGTCTAACACAATGGGATGTTGCTTCAAGTATTGTATCCTTAATGCTTGCCCACTTTGCCTGTACCTCCTCACCTGTGTTTCTTTTGCCAGGGCTAGCTTAACTCTGTTGGCCATCTTATCAAAGTCAGCTCCTCTGAAGTCCCATATTTTGCCTTGGAATGGGATGATTTAGATGTAGTAGCCAAATTGAACCATACCATGTGATGGTCACTGGCCCAGGTGACCTTCTACCTGGAGATCTGTGATCCCTTCTTTGTTAGTCAGTACTAGATCTAGGATAGCCCTGTCTCTTGTGGGTTGCTGTACCAGTTGTTTGAGGCCCTCCCCCTGCAGGGAATCCACTATGAGTCTAGTTCTGGCAGATGTTCCTGCTGGTATTGACCAATCTGTATCTGGCATGTTGAAGTCTCCCATTATCAGAACCTCCCCTTTAGCTGTCATGTTTTGTATATCTTCTAACAGTAATGTGTCTATGTCCTCCTTCTGGTCTGGGGGCCTGTAGACAACCCCAGTTCTTATGGCTGTCCCATTTCCTGTTTCCAGGGTGACCCACAGTTCTTCTGGCTCCTTATGTGTATTCTGAATTTCTGTAGCTTTGATATTTTCATTAACATACAGGGCCACTCCCTCCCCCTTTTGCACCTCGGTCTCTTCTGAACAATACATAGCCAGGTACTGAAGTCTCCCAAGTGTGGTTACTGGTAAACCACGTCTCACTAATTGCTACTATGTCCAGTTTAGCCTCTGACATTGTTGCCTGCAGGTCTGGGATCTTATTTCCAGGCTGTGAGCATTTGTGTCATGATTTTCCATTGGCCAGATTTTGGTGTGTTAGTTGTTGGGTGAGGTTTGGCATTACCCTGTGCATCGTGTGGGAGACAAACCTTTTTCTTACCTGGTGATGCAAATGAGCGGCAAACACGCTGAATTCCAGTTTGACCACTAGCTGAGGGGAGGTGTTCTTCCCATTCAACGAGGGGTGCTGCACCTCTCCCCATTTGCTAGTTTAAATATTCTGCAAAGACGCAAACTTCTGCCCCAATGCACTGACTCTCTTTAGTCAGATGCAGTCCATCAAATTTAAAGAACTTTCGCTCCCAGAACTGTTGCCAGTTCCCTACAAATCTGTGTCCTTTTTCCTGGCACCAGTCCTTGAGCCACGTGTTTAGCTCCCCTATCTCCCCTTCTCTGACCTTCCGTCCATCTGCTCCCTTCTCCCAGACTGGCAGGATCTCAGAGAAGGAGATGCCGGACGAAATAGATGATAGTTTGTCACCCAGCCTAGTCAGGTGTTCCTTGGTCTCCACAACTGACCGGCTGGTGAGATCATTAGTCCCTATGTGTACTAGGACATCAATGTTTTCTCCTGCTTTGTGAACAATTTTAGCAATGCGGTCAGTGTCTCTCCATGCTGATGTACCTGGGAGACATCTGACCATCACCCTGGTTGGAGATGGGTATCAACTCCCGAATCATGGAGTCTCCTATTGTCAGAAGTTTTTGGATTTCCTTTGTGCTTGTTTAGTTTTGGTTCCTGATTTGGGTGAGTATTGTTGTGCTAGCTCCTGTGCAGCAGTGTCCTGCTCTGCAGTGTCTTCTGCCTCTTTATTTGATTTCAGAGATAGAGGCAGATACCTGCTTGTAGTGTTTATATGGTTTTGGACGTAATGTGTTGAGAGCAGAGAGGATGGGGCACTGATTTGTTTCCTCCTAACCACCTGCCAACCTCCTGGACCAACTACCCTCTGCGGTTGAGGTTTTTCTGTGGATGCTGGGGAAATGGCGGGTGGTTCTTATAATGTATTTCCTCTTCAATATGAAATTTGAGGCGGCAATCTCTGCCCATGCTGCCCGGAGCTGAGACCTAAGATCTCCAAAGGCCCAGCATGTGGGACAGTGTCCTAAATCCTGTAAGAATGTCCTTCTGAAAATTGTTCCACAGTACCTGCAGTTAATGAAATCCATTCCAAATAAGTTGCTGGGTTTGTAACCTAGTCAGAGTAATTAGAAGGAAAAAATGCAAGTAATGGTTTAATTGTGCTTTATTTAACTTGTTATAACAAGTTAAATTACTAGTGCCCTGTAAATGAGATCACCTTGTGGAGGCCCCACTGATCCGCCCCTTCCTGCTCTGCCACAGGAAATGTCACAACTGTGGTACCCTATAAAAGGAGTGTAGCGTGGGGTGGTTTGGGATGGGGGTGGGTGGCTGGGCCCTTCCCCTGCCTAAAAAGAACAACCACGGACGAAAGAACAAGGAGGTAAGAGCAGAAACAATCAGTCAACAACAAATGCAGTAACCCTGAAAGCTTATCCTAATGTTAAATAAAACTGTAAAACCTGTAAAGCACCACCTGTAATAATTTCAGAGAAGATATACCCTGTAAGAAACACTTTGCTCCAGAGAACAATAAAGCAGTAACAGAAGATATACCTTGCAAAAGACAATTTGAATCAGAAGATTACAGCAGTAATCTGTTAGCACACACCTGTAGGCACACCTTGTAATAATGCAGAAGAAGGTATACCAGCAACAACAATTTGAATCAGAGAAAAAATAAAGCAATGAAATGTTAGCAACAAACAGTAGCAATCCCTGTGAGTAAAAAATAAAAACACCACCACACAGTAAATCTGCTTAGCCAAACTAAGTCTTAATCCTTCTCCCTTGCTCTGGTAAGTTTCTCTACTCTGCCTTTCAAGCAGTCTTAGAAGGAAAGAGCTCAGGTGAAGCTAGGTGCCTTGGCCAGCAAACCAAATCTTCTACCAATCTTCTACCAATCTTCTAGCCAATCAGATAAACCTCGGTATAGGGAAGTGACATCAGTTTTGCTTGACCATAATAACAGGGAGAGAGAGAGAGAGAGAAAGAGGGCATACATTCTTTAACCCAGACAGTTTCTTCCAGTTTTTGCTGGGGTTTCTGTGTATCAAAGGAGGGAGCCAGACTGTGTGTCTGCAGCAAGAGGCTGAGGTAACAAGGCTAATGGATAGTGAGGTAAGAAGACTCTGTAACTTGTAGAAAAGACAGAAGCATTCATCTGCAAGCTTTCTTTTATAATCCTATATGCTTACTGTTGTTTTTGTCTATTTATATAGTGTTATACCTGATTATTACTGCTGGGTTTACACAATCATTGTTTATTAATAAATTGCTTATTTTTTCAAAGACTGGAGTAACTGGTTGTTTGTGACTGCAACTCCGAGGGAAGGTACCTGGATAAAAGGAATGCATAGTAAAAGGTCTCTGAGAGAGAGAGAGAGAGAGAGAGAGAGAGAGAGTAGAGTGAGTCCTACCCAGAGCAGAGACCCTCACTATAGCGAGTCAAAAGGGTGGAATATGGTGGAAAAGGGTCATCAGAGCACCAGGGTCTGAGCTCTTGTTAAAGAGGGGACATTGATAGTAGTCACACTGGTCCAGACTGTCTCAGTGGCAAAGGCCTGAGAGAGAGAAAGAAGCTCACTGGGGACTGAAGGGTGCTCTGACTGTCACAGGTGAGCACAAAACAATTCTTAATTTTCGTACTTTTACCATGTTGGACCCATCTTACTTTAACACTACTTAACCAAATTTCCCCAAATCTAAGGAGGGGAGCCACATCCTCCTGCAGAGGTTATGCATGCTAGATGTTCAGGTCCCTTAGCCAAAATTAACATTAAAGTTCCTACTCAACTCTACTTTAAGGAGTTCCTGACACCATTAGAAAAGCTTGAAAAAAATTTGAGATTTAAACACAATTCAATTTATCTTTCATATATTTTCTGTAATTCTTTCCCTTTTCATGTTCACTTGTGCACATGTGTAAGGAACGTCTTGGGAGAATGGGGCACTTTGGAGGTATGCCTGCCCTGTGCAATCCCCTGCTCCGTTGAGCAGGTGTGGCGGTCCTGCACCAATCGCAGCGGTGCTGTGTATGACAGCGGTGGTCTTCTCTTCAAAGAAAACCACCACTGTGTGCTTGCAGCGTGTCACGCCCCCCCCCAAAATCTTTGCTGCCACGTTGGGAGCCCACCCCAGCATGGCAAATGTCCTGCGTCGTCTGCCAACGGGGGTGCCCAATCCCCCATCGGCTCCACCTCCCCCCAAACAGCTTTCCCTGCTGCCATGCTGGGAGCCCACCCCAGCATGGCAAACGTCCGTCGTCTGCCGGCCAGGGGTGCCCAATCCCCGTCGGCTTCCGGCCCCCCCAGCCATCCTTCTGCCATGCTGGGAGCCCGCCTCCCGAGTGGCAAACATCCCGCATCGTTAATTATAGAAAATAAAAACCTGTAAATTAAAACGGTGCCACACAGTCTCGCCCCCTCCACAACCAGCACCCACCCACTGTGCACCCTGCCTCCCACCCCATACTTACCTCTGGAGCTCGGCGCGATGATCTTCGGTGGACCGGGAACACGTCTGCACTCTTCAAAGCCGACCGCGAACTGAGAAAATGCTGGTAAGCTGTATAATGGGCTAGATGGGGTTTTTTCAACTTAGTTGCATATCTTAGGCATTTTTTGGAATTTTTGCACCAAATTTTCAACATGGGGTTTTTGGGACCCCTTCTCATGAATTCTGTCACTGTCATGGCATTATTCGGGCCTGAAGGGTGATTTCGCAGTCACTGCAGTGAAATCACCTTTCAGGCCTGATTAATGAAACGACAGTGCCAGCGTTCATAATGTGGGCTCTCAAAAAAGCCTATTTTGAAAATTTGGTGGAAAAATTCCTAAAATACCTGCTTACAAGCTTTTATGTTGCACAATTCCTACGACACTCAGAAGTTCACAAATTTTCAATATTTTCTAATCCAGATTTTCAACATTGCCATTTTACCACACCTTCTTATGAGTAGTACAGCTGTCATTTTTCACATCTCACCCAAAATGTGCAAGCTCACCATGTAGCTATACAGTGACGCAGTCGGTAAAAGGAACTCAATGTATGTGACACATTAAGAAAATCACAGTGACACTGTTCATGAGCAGAGGTCTTAAAATGGCTGTGTTGAAAATTTGGTGAAAAAATTCCTAAAAATGACTGTTTTACGAGTGTGCATTGCACAGTTCCTATGCACGCTCATAAGTTTGCGAATTTTCAATATTTTCACTCCAGATTTTCAACATTGCCATTTTATCACACCTCCTTACAAGCAGTGCAGCTGTCATTTTTCACATCTTGCCCAAAATGTGTTTCCGCCCATGTAGCACACAATGGCACAGTCGGTGTGCGAACTCAATATATGGGACACATTAAGAAAATCACAGTGTCACTGTTCATGAGCAGAGCTCTTAAAATGGCTATGTTGAAAATTTGGTGCAAAAATTCCTAAAAATGACTGTTTTACGAGTGTGCATTGCACAGTTCCTACGCACGCTCATAAGTTCGCTAATTTTCAATATTTTCACTCCAGATTTTCAACATTGCCATTTTACCACACCTCCTTATGAGCAGTACAGCTGTCATTTTTCACATCCTGCCCAAAACATGTTTCCGCCCATGTAGCGCACAATGGCGCAGTCGGTGTGTGAACTCAATGTATGGAACACATTAAGAAAATCACAGTGACACTGTTCATGAGCAGAGGTCTTAAAATGGCTATGTTGAAAATTTGGTGCAAAAATTCCTAAAAATGACTGTTTTACGAGCGTGCGTTGAGCAGTTCCTACACATGCTCGTAAGTTCGCGAATTTTCAATATTTGCACTCCAATGACTTCCAAATACCTAAACAGCACATAGAAGCAAGCAACATTTGGCATTGACAAATGCTTGTACTTCTTTGTCACTGATTTTTTTAAGCCATGTCCAAGTGGCAAATACCACTGCAAATACCTGCAAGTGAACGTTTGGCATTGACAAATGCTTGTTTCTTTATTACTGAGGGCAGTTGTATGAAAGAGGATTACTGCCCATTAGACTTTATCTGCTCTTTCTGCTTGCCTACACCTGACATCATAATCTCATGTTTATGGCATCATAATTGTCTCTACAGCAATAGATTGTGATGTCATAAACAGAACATTGATGTCAGATGTAGGCAAGCAGCCAGAACAGATAGGGCAGTGATCCTGTTTTACATGCAAATATCCTTAATAAGAAGTAAGGGAGAATTGTACAAAAAAAAATAATAAATATAAGATGACTGGTGCCTAAATATTACATTTTTTTGAAGTTGTCACAACAGAATCAGGGTCTCTTTAATATAGTGAGAAGGTAAGTAAAGTATAGATACTCTAATTGCTAATGTTTACATGGAATGTTGAGTGCCTCCCCAATGTAAATTAGAATTAGTTACAATAGTTGAACAGTTTAACAAATATTAACTAGATTAATGTATTTGATGGTGTTACATTTCATGTTTAATTAAAAGCCATTCTATGGAACATAAAACAAAGCATAACTAAACTGGTTGATATCCACTGCAGCCTTTTACCATAGACATTACATTAATAAACTGAATAAATCCTAGCATTTACCATTCAGTGCATATCTACAGTAAGTCTGTATTGGAGATAAATAAAAAATCAGACACCAATGGTAGGTGTTTATAAATAGATTATCAATTCAATGTGAACTATGTTGATATAATACAGAACTTGCAGGCCATTTAAAAGGGTTATGGCAACCTCATTGTAGGGAGTTGTCAAGTGATGAAGTCAGGAATGTGCTGATATCCTTAAACTGACTGAGGGGGCGTAGTGTAGGCAGCACCAGCAGCATAAAAAATGAAGGCAGTTTTGGGTTAATTAATTAGGGTGGGATGCCTGCGCATTAAGGGGAGGACTGGAATTAGTGATAGTGAGGGTGGTTTAGCTTGGCAGTCATCTACTGTAGGTCTCAAGCAGCAGTCACAAAGGAATCTGGAGCCACAGGAAGGATGGGAGAAATATTGGGCATAGGGCAGACTGGCCTGGGGCCAAGGAACATGTCAGATATTAATAAAACATAGTGCAGCTGCTTGAAATAGGAGCACAACATTACTACAAGACCCATACAGCAATGGATATCACATTTGTGGGGTCACTAATTCTGTGAAAGGAATCCGCCAGTTTGAGATCTTATTTCATTGCATATAAAAAAGTAAGAGAGTTGAATTACCCAGCATGTTTGTGCAAAATGTCCTAGTAATCTTTATGGATTTGTTTAACTTCAGTAAAAAGTACTGACATTCCATTTCATTTAAAACATCTGGGTGAATGATCCTCTTTATGAAAAAGTAGTTGTTTAATTATTAATACAGCTCTTTCCGTTTTTCCTTAATATGATGTTTCTCTGTCTCAGAGAGGATCATTGATTCATGCCCGTTGTTAGAGGGAACAGCATGGGATTCTCTACACCCCACTCCCTGCAGGGTACTATTCAAAGTTCCCTGATACAGACCACTGGGACTCTTAGAGTCTCATTATCCTTCTTCCTCTCCTCCCCCTTCAGCAGCTAGCTACTGATGGGGAGAAGGTATCTCTTTGCACCCCTCTACATTTTCTTTAGCCAGGCTGGCCGAGTCTCCCTGGCACCTCTGCTGTTAGAGTAGAAAAGTCTTGGATGCAAGAATAAGATATTACAACTAAAGAAAACATTCCATAAGCATTGAAACATACATATTGTGCAATTATCCTGTGAATTTTTAAATTATTTTTAAATTAAAAATAGAAAATCAGTATGTTGTGAGTACTCTTCCAAAATACTAATATTTCTATTATTTTTATTGATTTTGTGGCAAAACTAGTCCCTTTTTTCAACATCTCCCTGGGGCAGAGATCGCTCTCTTTCAAGGGCCCCAAACTGTTTAACACCCTACTGCCCAACCTTATGAATAGCCCCTCCATTGATTCCTTTATGGTTAATCTGAAAAAGCACTTTCTCAACAAACCCCCTTGCAACTGTTTCTAGCTGCCCCCACAGTTTTGGTAACTAAAACCTTCTCCATTTAACTCACCTCCCTACTTTCATCCCTCCACTTCTCTCCCCAGGTTCAATCCCCTCCCCTCAGGCCTTGGTTAGTCGGTATATTTGTTGCAGTGAGGCTCTCACCTCCTCTGTCATTGTTCTCATATATTCTTTATCCAAATGCTTGCTTTGACATGATCTCTGCAAGTTTAATCATGCTACTGTCCGTACAGAAGTAATTAGTGTACACATGTAAAAACTGTATTTTTCCTTAACTGAGTATATACCCACCAATGTATAAGTGTACCTCTGTAAAAATGTATTCTATGTAATTGTGTATATATTCACCAGTGTTTTTTGCTCTAACTGGATGCTTGTAAAAAACAGGCATCCTGCCCATGTGCCTTTCCAGTATGAAATAAAAATTAATGAAAAAAATGAATGAATGAATGAATGGTAGCTGCTTAACCAGGCATAGTCACAGTACATCAGACACGCTAAATGTTATATGGAAATAAACATGGGCACAGCCCCCCACTGCCTCTACCACCATGCCCAATAAAGAGGAGAGGGGATGGCAATAACCAAAGGGACAAACTCCCATATCTAGGGGTAAACTGATGTTATGTCTCATCAAGCGTCATCCCCTGTGCTATTGTATACCCCCTGACTTGAAGTTTCCCCACTCCCATGGAAATGTGGCCCACCAGGGTGCCACTTATGCAAGTCTTCGCGCCACAGAGCCCCCTTGGGGGAAACCTCTTACCATTATCTTCCTGTTCTTTTCTTTGGTTTTCCCATCCTGCATCCTCCAGTGTCCAAACAGCTGCTTATTCATGCAGTTATCCATGGACACCAGATGGCCTTTGGTTCTAGGACTGAAATGGATTCACCCTTGGTTTGTTAAAAGATAGATTTCATTGTTACACCACACTGTACACTTTCATCCAAGAAAGGCAAAGGCAGCATGGAGCAAATATAATTTATTTAATCTGAAACTACTAACTTCATTCATATGGTGTATTACCAACTTTTCCTTTAATGAAATAAAAGTTTCTACTACATTTGAGATTTTCATTAACTGCTGCAATTGCAGTTCCAGCTCTATACCCTTTCTAGTGATGACCCAGGGCACAGGGCACAACGCTTCTTTATTTATTATTTGGGGGGGGTGCCTAGCCCCTGTAGCTCAGTCCATGCTCAAGTATTTCCCACTCACCCCGGGACTTACCTCCTGTGGCAGTCCTCCCTGGCTTACCCCCCAGGGTGGGGCCACTGAGCAGGCATGAACCAATGGAGACTTGCATCAAGGTTCAGAACATACTCCCTAACTCCCAGTGTTCCTCCTTAGCTCACCCCCCCCAGGCAGGGCTCCGGGGTCAGGCCATACCCAATGGAGGACTGAACTGTCACAAATCCACTCAGCAGGTCAGCCCTCTACTCCCAAAGTGCCAACCTCCGAGCACAGTCTTGTGAACAGTTTAGCAGAACAAGGTAACCCTCTTATCTGTTTTGTGAGTTAGGATCAACCTTTGGTCTCCAGTCTTGGAGGGATTCAAACTGTGAACCTTTTGCTAGCATACCCAATGCACAGGCTCAGATAATTCTGTCTTCAGGGGGCCAGATATCTTTGCCTATGGACACCTTACCAGGTGTACAGAAATGAACCCTTATAAACTTAAATAAAGACCTCAGATTTAAAATGCTTCTCTTTCCAGTTTGGTATCACCATTCAAGCGTATGCCTAGTGTCAGCTATAACCATATATACTTTTCTTGCAAATGAAAGAAAATCAAAGACAGACCAAGTAAGCTCTAAAAAGAGTTTTACTAAGATAGATAATAATATGTAAAACATACAATACAGAACTATTATATCACGACATACAAATCTTATAAAAGAACAAGGTTTTAAACAGTGCAATTCCTACCACAGTAATTAGATTTGTCTCTCTAAATACCTGCTTAAAGTGCTCCAAAGATGTTTCTTTGTCAGAGTCTAGATAGAAGTGTTCTGAAGGAAAACAGAATTAATGTTTAAAAGCTGGTTTTCCCCCACCTATTTGCATGAGGTCACCTAGCTCCTCCCTGTCAGAATATATAAAAAAATATATCTATACAAAAACAGGATGTCTTTTCCAAGTATTAAATTCTGCAATCCTCAGCATGACTGATGTCCTTCAAATGACATTTCTTTGATCTATTGATCAGTTTCCCCTCGCACACAGACATAAAGCATTTATGATTATGCAACAGTTTACTAAACCTGGCTTCCTCCTCTTGAAATGTGATGAAATGCATATGCTCAACTCAAGCCTGTTCCAACCTGTAATTAGCTTCGGGCCTTCCACATCACACCTTGTATCTAAAACCTGAGTATGGGTGTGATCTTACATGCTGTTTCAGCATTTTCTCATGGCTTTCATCTTTCAGCTGAAACCTGGGGGAGGGTGAGGTCACTCCAAGAGCACCAGATTTCTTAGCATCTCTCATGACAGACAGTCCATAACCCATTTTTATTTAAAAAAATGATACAGTGATCAGTGTGACGGAGACAGCCAGTTCTGAGTGCTGTATCATTTTTTAATATAAAATGTATTACTGACTGTCTCTGCTGAAAAATCTGGTGCTCTTAGAATGACCTCACTCATCCCCCCCCCCAGGATTCAGCTGAAAGATGCAAGCCATGAGAAAATGCTGAAAACAGCATGTAAGATTCAACACACAGTTTTAGATACCAGGTGTTACATGGAAGGCCTTAATCAAGTATCCTGTTTGTCTGAGTTAATTACAGCCGCAGTTGCTATATCATATCCATTTTATGATGCTGGAGGAAAAACCCAGGTTATTACATAGAAGTGCGAAATCATGAAGATGCTTTCATGTCCTGGAAGGAGAAAGCTTATTATGAGATCAAAAGAAAATGTCATTTGAAGGACATGAATTATGCTGAAGTTGCAGAATGTAATACTTTAAAAAGACATCCTGTTTTTGTATAAAATATACATTTT
Organism: Neoceratodus forsteri; assembly: GCA_016271365.2. Lineage (NCBI taxonomy): Eukaryota > Metazoa > Chordata > Ceratodontiformes > Ceratodontidae > Neoceratodus > Neoceratodus forsteri. Next base: position 1,844,159,419 of record CM057449.1, read on the forward strand.
ATATATAATCTGACAGAGGAGAGCTAGGTGATCTCACACAAAAGGGTTTGGCAAATACAGTAGCTGTAGAAATATTCTGTTTTACTTAAACATTTTTACCTAGACTCTGACCAAGAAACATCGGTGAGCACTGTAAACAAGTATTTAGAAAGAGAGTCAAATCTAAGTACTGTAAGTAGGAATTTGCATTGTTTAAACCTTGTTCTTTTAAAAGATTTGTATGTCTTGAGACATAACAGTTCTGTATTGTTGTGTTTTACATATTTTTATCTATTGTAGAAAAACTCTTTTTAGAGCATACTTGGCCTGTCTTTGACTTTCTTTTATTTGTAAGAACAGTATATATGGTTATAGCAGACACTGGCATAAGCTTGAATGGTGAGACCAAACTGGAAAGAGAAGCATTTTAAATCTGAGGTCTTTATTATAGTTTTCAAGGGTTCAACTCTGTATACCTGGTTAGGTGCCCATAGGCAAAGATATCTGGCCCCCTAAAGACAGAAATATCTGAGCTTGTGCATTGGGTATACTAGCAAGAGGTTCACAGTTTGAATCCCTCCAAGACTTGAGACCAAAGGTTGATCTGAACTCACAAAACAGACAAGAGGGTTACCTTGTTCTGTTAAATTGTTCACAAGACTGCGCTCGGAGGTTGGCACTTTGGGAGTAGAGGCCCTGACCAGCTGAGTGGGTTTGTGACAGATTGGTTGGCAGCAGTGTGGATAATTTTGGTATCACAAGCTTTTATTGTTCTGTGTCAGCTTAAGACCGTAAGCTTTCTTGCAAAGAAAGAAAAAGACAGAGTTTTATTTTAAAAAGGAAACAGAACTATATATCACTTGGCTTACAGTCAAGTTCCTACCCGTTTTATTTTTTTTCCTAAAGAATAAGTCAGAGTAGCTATAGTCAGGGAAGAAGATGGCTTCTGACTAGAGCAGGCACACTGTAGATTACTTGAAGCAGTAGTGCAGGAATAGAGGAGTCCCGTTCGAGGTGACAGCCAAAAAGTAGAACCTCATAGAGGCCCTGATGGTAGCAGATACCCAGAGCAGCAAGTCACTGACCATGACTGAAAGGGACCAGACCTCGAGTGTGGCAGGGATAGCAGCCAGTGCTGTGTCCAGGTCTGGTGAGGAGGACAGCAGGGCCACTGTCAGTGAAGGGCCACAGCAGCAGGGGATGATCACCAGTATCCTGAATCCAGAGGTACTCAGGCTGCAAACTGAGTTGCGCAGGATGGAACTGGAGGTTGAGCGAGAACAGAGAGAGGCGGACTGTGAGGCAGAACAAGAACACAGAGAGGCAGAGTGACAACAGAGGGAGGCAGACCATGAGGAGTGTGAGTACCAGCGAGCTGCAGAGGAGAAGAGAGAATGAGAACGCCAAGATGCAGACCGTGAGGAGCAGAGGCGCCAGAGGCAACACGAACTGGAGAAGATACGACTCCAACCAGCAGCACCAGAGCAGGTAAGTAGCTTGGGTTTAACTGGGACTGCAGGACTGGGGTACAAATAAAACTCCAAATTAATAGCCAAGTCTAAAGAGAGGGAGGTCATAGATGCCTTTTTAAATTCTTTTGGAAAAGTTTGTATTCAGGCTAAAATTCCTAGAGAGTCCTGGAGCTTCCAGCTATCCCCACTACTTACTGGGAAAGCTCAGGATGCATTAGGTCAAATGGACAATGAGGACAGTAATAATTACAGCAAACTAAAGGCTGCACTGTTAAAAAAGTTTGAATTAACTGCTGAGTCATACAGAGCTAAATTCTGTAAGACCAGGAGAAGCCCTGATATGAGCTATGAGGAGCTAGCCACGAAACAACGTCAGTTTTTAAAACTTTGGTGGGAAGAAATTGAGGCAAACTCTGTTGATAAAACTGAAAATGTGATTTTATTAGAACATTTCTGTTGGGCTTGCCCAGCAGAGCTAAAAACCTGGCTAGAGGACCAAGATCCCAAAACAGTGGAAGAGGCTGCTGAACTCTTGGACCTCTATGCCAAGAGCAGACCTGCTCTGAGAGTGAATGGGGCAGGCGTGGCAGCACAGAAAGGGAAAAGCGCGCCTTCAGGGCAGTTAAAACCCTCACTGCCTCCACCGAAACCAGTTAGCCCCAGGTTTCAATGAAAAGATTTCTCTGAAGTAAGAAATACCTATTGGTTGTGTAAAGAAACTGGGCATATTGCCAGACAGTGTCCCAAAAAGGTGAGCAATAATACACAACTGGGTGCTAGAAAAGAAGTGGGTTGTTTGTGTGTCCCTGGGAGCATGCCAGTGAACATGAAGGAACACATGCACCCAGTCATGGTAAATGGTGTGCAGACACAAGGGTTAAGGGACACAGGGGCATCCCTGATGTTAGTAAAGAAGGATCTGGTACAGTCTGGTGAGCTTATACTCAATAAGTACGTCACTGTCCAAGGGTTCACTGGTGAAGAGAAAACATTATCCCTCGCTAGTGTTCTCTTAGACTGGGGTGAAACAGGGGGAACTGTGCAACAGGTGGCTGTAGCCAAAACATTAGCAGTGGATGTCATCCTGGGTAACAATCTCCAACAGGGGATGGTATGTGCAGTTACCCATAGCAAAGCGGCAAGGGAAAACTGTAGTTCCCTGAACCCCACGGAGGCCATTGTGGAAACCTCTTGGAGGTTGGTTCCCCAGCCGGTGTATCCTGATGTGGAGACTGATAAAAAGGGGGTAGAAATTTCCCCAGTAGCAAGTGACCACACAGCTCCGGAAGGTTACTCTGAAGAGGGAAGGGTGACCCATTGTCCCAGGGTTGGGACTGACAGTGATCCTGAGTGCCCTGATGCTAGTGCTAGGGACCCTAGTTTAGTGACTGAAGGAGACCTGTCCCATGCCTTGAGAATGGGTGAGGGGTTCGCAGCTGCTCAGAGGAGTGACCCTAGTTTAGAGAAGCTTAGGGCTTAGGCAGACTCGGACGGCACACAGGGAGGTGATGGCAGACATAAGGTTTATTGAGAAAATGGACTTATGTATACTCAGGCAGTACAGACAGAGGAAGGGATGCTAGGCAGGCAGCTTGTCGTTCCCTAGGGGTATTGTGAGCAGTTGCTCAAAATTGCACATGATATTCCCTTGTTTGGTCATTTGGAAATTGTGTGCACTATGCAGCGGTTAGCCCAGAATTTCTACTGGCCTAACTTCACCCACTAGGTGAAGGAGTATTGCACATCTTGTCATCGGTGCCAAGAAATAGGGAAGGTGGGCAAGAAAACCCAAGCCGCCCTGATTCACTTGTTCATAGTGGAGGAGCCATTCCAGAAGGTGGGAATAGATATTGTGGGGCCTTTAGATACCCCCAACTCCTCAGGGAAGAGATTCAACCTGACTATGGTGGATTATGCCACACGGTACCCAGAGGCAGTCGCCCTATCCTCACTGAGGACGGACAAAGTGGCAGATACCTTACTTGGGATTTTCTCCCATGTTGGGTTTCTGCAGGAGGTAATCACTGATCGAGAAGGTTCCTTCATGTCGGACCTGATGAAATGTTTATGGGAGAAGTGTAGGGTGGTGCAGCGATACATGACACCGTATCACCCACAAGCCAATGGACTTGTGGAATGATTCAATGGTACCCTAAAGTCAATGCTCAGGGCATTTGCTGAACAGCATGGGAGGGACTGGGAGAAATACCTTCCCCAACTGTTGTTTGCATACGGGGAGGTGCCCCAAGAGTTGACAGGATTTTTCCCCTTTGAACTTTTATATGGACGCTGCGGTATGGGCCCCTAGACTTGATCCGGGAGGACTGGGAAGGCAAGCACGCCACCCAGGAAACTCCCATTGTGGATTATGTCCTTAGGTTTAGGGAAAGGCTGAAGGAGCTTATGGGGACAGCCAAGAGAAACCTGTCAGCTGCCCAACAGAAACAAAAAGTGTGGTACGACCACAGAGCCAGAGCTCGCTTGTACATGATGGGTCAGGAAGTCATGGTCCTTATTCCGGTCCGGAAAGACAAGCTGCAAGCTTAGTGGGCAGGACCATACAAAGTCTCCTCAGCTGACCCCAGACCAGATCCAGAAAGTAAGGGAGGTTTTAGCAGACTTTGCCCCATTGTTTAGTGCCAAGCCTGGACTAACCCCCTTAGCGACGCACGATGTGGAGACAGGGATACAGACGCCCATATGGCAGACAGCATATCGGGTGTCAGAGGCTGTCCAAAAGGACATTAGGAGGGAAGTGGAGGAGATGCTGGATTTAGGGGTAATCCAGAGATCCTACAGCCCCTGGGCCACACCCGTAGTCCTTGTGCCCAAGCCAGATGGCTCAACTAATTTCTGTGTGGACTATCGTGGACTGAATGCAGTCACGAAGTCAGACGCCCAGCCGATGCCCCGGATGGATGAACTCCTGGATAAGTTGGGAGGGGTGACCTACCTTACGACCATTGACCTGACGAAGGGGTATTGGCAGGTAGAATTGACAGACAGAGCTAGGTAGAGGTCGGCCTTCATCACTCAGACAGGCTTATTTGAGTTTAAAGTAATGCCTTTTGGAATGAAGAAGGCCCCGGCCACTTTCCAAAGGTTGGTGAACCAGGTGTTAAATGGTGCTGAGGAGTACTCCGTGACGTACCTGGATGACATTGCCATCTTTAGTACCAGCTGGGAGGAACACCTATCCCACCTTAGGGAAGTGCTTGGTAGGATACAGAGGGCTGGGCTCACTGTCACAGCCAAGAAGTGCCAGGTGGCCATGGGAGAAGTGGCATACCTTGGGCATGTGGTAGGCCTGGGACAGCTCCGTCCTAACCTAATAAAGATAGAGGTGATCCAGGCGTGGCCCTGACCAGGAACCCAGAAGCAGGTCAGGAGCTTTCCTAGGAACAGCAGGGTACTACAGGAAATTTGTACCCAATTACAGTGCTCTGGCTGCTCCCCTATCTGACCTGACAAAGAAAAGGATGCCCAAGAAAATTGCCTGTGGCTGGCCCAGCCTGTGAGGAAACCTTTACCAGACTAAAGGAGGCACTGTGCAGTGCTGCTGTTTTGACAAGTCCTGACTATAGCAAAACCTTTATAGTTCATATTGACGCCTCGACGTGGGTATTGGAGCAGTACTGAGTCAGACATCCAGCCAAGGTACTGATCACCCAGTAGTGTACCTGAGTAGGAAGTTGCTTCCCAGGGAGCAAGCGTACTGCATGGTGGAAAAAGAATATCTTGCCATAGTGTGGGCCCTAAAGAAATTAGAGCCATACTTGTATGGGCAGTATTTTGTGGTGCAGACTGACCACAACCCCCTGGTTTAGCCGACGCAGATGGGGAAGAACAATGGCAGACTGCTAAAGTGGAGTCTATGGGTGAGGCCCAGGGGCTGTGGGATCTCTGGATTACACCTAAATCCTTTTGGACAGCCTCGGACACCGGGTATGCTGTCCGACGTATGGGTGTCTGTGTCCCTGTCTCCACACCGTGCATCGCTAAGGGGGTTAGTCCAGGCTTGGCGGTAAATAAGGGGGCAAAGTCTGCTAAAACCTCCCTTACTTTCTGGATCTGGTCTGGGGTCAGCTGAGGAGACAATTTTACTACCTCCACAGAGTACTCCTGCTTACTGTCTTCCAGCAAATCCAGAAGGGTCTCCTTCGTCCGTTCCCTCCCCATGACTACACACTGCAAACACCATCTCAGCCCTATTTGCATATGGCTTCATCATGTCGACATGGTACATCCTTTCTGTCTGTCTTCTGTCAGGTAACTCCACAATGTAGTTCACGTCATTTACCTTCCTAACCACTTTGTATGTTCCTGCCCACTCAGCTTGTAGCTTGTCTTTCCGGACTGGAATAAGGACCATGACTTCCTGACCCACCATGTACAAGCGAGCTCTGGCCCTGTGGTCATACCACACTTTTTGTTTCTGTTGGGAAGCTGCCAGGTTGCTCTGGGCTGTTCCCATAAGCTTTTTCAGCCTTTCCCTAAACCTAAGGACGTAATCCACAATGGGCATTCCCTGGGTGGCATGCTTGTCTTCCCAGTCCTCCCGGATCAAATCTAGGGGCCACATACCCGGTGTCCATTTAAGAGTTCAAAGGTGGAAATCCTGTCAACTCTTGGAGCACCTCCCCGTATGCAAACAACAGGTGGGAAAGGTATTTCTCTCAGTCCCTCCCATGCTGTTCAGCAAACGCCTTGAGCATTGACTTTAGGGTACCATTGAATCTTTCCATAAGCCCATTGGCTTGTGGGTGATACGGCATTGTGCATCTCTGCACCACCCCACACTTCTCCCATAAACATTTCATCAGGTCCGACATGAAGGAACCCCTTCGATCAGTGATTACCTCCTGCGGAAACCCAACATGGGAGAAAATCCCAAGTAAGGTATCTGCCACTTTGTCCGTCCTCAGTGAGGATAGGGCAACTGCCTCTGGGTACCGTGTGGCATAATCCACCATAGTCAGGTTGAATCTCTTCCCTGAGGAGTTGGGGGTATTTAAAGGCCGCACAATATCCATTCCCACCCTGTGGAATGGCTCCTCTACTATGGGCAATGGAATCAGGGTGGCTTGGGTATTCTTACCCGCCTTCCCTATTTCTTGGCATCGGTGACAAGACCTGCAATACTCTGTCACCTTCTGGGTGAAGTTAGGCCAGTAGATATTCTGGACCAACTGCTGCATTGTGCGCGGGATTCCCAGATGATCAGACAAGGGAATATCATGTGCAATCTTGAGCAACTGCTCATGATACCCCTGGGGAACGACAATCTGCTTGCCTAGCATACCTCCCTTGGTCTGTACTGCCTGAGTATACATAAGTCCATTTTCCCAATTAACTTATGTCTTCTGATCCCTCCCTGTGTGCCATCCGAGTCTTCCCAAGCCCTCAGCTTCTCTAAACTAGGATCACTTCTCTGAGCAGCTGCAAACCCCTCACACATTCCCAAGGCATGGGAAAGGTCCCCTTCAGTTGCTAAACTAGGGTCCCTAGCACTAGCATCAGGGCACTCAGGATCACTGTCAGTCCCAACCCTCGGACAATGGGTACCCTTCCCTCTTCAGAGTAACCCTCTGTAGCTGTGTGGATACTTACTACTTGGGAAATTTCTAACCCCTCTTCATTAATCTCCATATCAGGATTCACAGGCTGGGGAACCAGCCTCTCAGTGGTTTCCACAATGGCTTCTGTGGGGTTCAGGGAACTACAATTTTTCCTTGCCACTTGGCTATGGGGAACTGCATATACCATCCTCTGTTTTAGATTGTTGCCCAGGATCACATCCACTGCTAGGGTTTTGGCTACAGCCACCTGTTGCACAGTTCCCCCTGTTTCACCCCAGTCCAGGAGAACACTGGCCAGTGGCAATGTTTTCTCTTCACCAGTGAACCCTTGGACAGTGACGTATTTATTGGATATAAGCTGACCAAGCTGTACCAGATCCCCTTTTACCAATGTCAGGAATGCCTTTGTGTCCCTTAACCCCTGTGTCTGTACACCATTCACTATGACTGGGTGCATGTGTTCCCTCATGTTCACTGGCATGCTTCCAGGGACACACAAACAACCCACTTCTTTCTAGCACCCAGTTGTGTATTATTGCGCTCCTTTTTGGTACACTGTCTGGCAATATGCCCAGTTTCCTTACACAACCAACATTTATTTCTTCTCTCAGAGAAATCTTTTCTCTGAAACCTGGGGCTAACTGGTTTTGGTGGAGGCAGTGAGGGTTTTAACTGCCCTGAAGGCGTGCTTTTCCCTTTCTGCGCTGCCATGCCCACCCATTTTGCTCTCAGAGTAGGTCTGTTCTTGGCATAGCGGTCCAAGAGTTCAGCAGCCTCTTGCACTGTTTTGGGATCTTGGTCCTCTAGACAGGTTTTTAGCTTGGCAGGACATGCCCAATAAAACTGTTCTAATAAAATCACAGTTTCAATTTTATCAACAGAGTTTGCCTCAATTCCTTCCCACCAACATTTTAAAAACTGATGTTGTTTCATGGCTAGCTCCTTGTAGCTCATATCAGGGCTTCTCCTGAACTTACAGAATTTAGCTTTGTATGATTCAGCAGTTAATTCAAACTTTTTTAACAGTGCAGCTTTTAGTTTGCTGTAATCATTACTGTTCTCATAGTCCATTTAACCCAATGCATCTCGAGCTTTCCCGGTAAGTAGTGGGGATAGCTGGAAGCTCCAGGACTCTCTAGGAATTTTAGCCTGAATACAAACTTTTTCAAAAGAATTTAAAAAGGCATCCATATCCTCCCCCTCTTTAAATGCGGCTATTAATTTGGAGTTCAATTTGTAACCCAGTCCTGCAGTCCCAGTCAAACGCAAGCCACTTACCTGCTCTGGTGCTGCTGGTCGGAGTCATAGCTTCTCCAGTTTGTGTTGCTTCTGGTGCTCCTCTCTCTTCTCCTCTGCAACTCGCTGGCACTTACGCTCCTCTCGGCCTGCATCTTGGCATTCTCGCTCTGCCTCGTGGTCCGCCTCACGTTTCTCTCATTCTCTCTTCTCCTGGATCTCCAGCTCCATCCTGCACAACTCAATTTGCAGCCTGAGTACCTTTGGATTCTGGATACTAGTGACCTTCCCCTGCTGCTGTGGCCCTTCACTGACAGTGGCCCTGTTGCCCTCCTCATCAGATCTGGATACTACACTGGCCACTAGCCCTGCCACACTCGAGGTTTGGTCCTTTACAGTCATGGTCCATGACTCACTGCTGTGGGTATCTGCTACCATCAGGGCATCAATGAGGTTCTGCTTTTTGGCTGTCACCTCAAACGGGACTCCTCTGTCCCTGCACAACTGCTTCAGGTGATCTACAGTGTGCCTGCTGTAGTTGGAAGCCATCTTCTTCCCTAACTACGGCTACTCTGACTTGCACTTTAGGGGAAAAAAATAAAATGGATAGGAACTTGACTGTACGCCAAGTGATATAGTTCTGTTTCCTTTTTAAAATAAAACTCTGCCTTTTTCTTTCTTTGCAAGTGAGATTATAGTCTCAAGCTGACACAGAAAAATAAAAGCTTGTGATACCAAAATCATCCACACCACTGCCAACCAATCTATCACAAACCCATTCAGCAGGTCAGCCCTCTACTCCCAAAGTGCCAACCTCTGAGCGCTGTCTTGTGAACAGTTTAACAGAACAAGGTAACTCTCTTGTCTGTTTTGTGAGTTAGGATCAACCTTTGGTCTCCAGTCTTGGAGGGATTCAAACTGTGAACCTCTTGTTAGTGTACTCAATGCACAGGCTCAGATAATTCTGTCTTCGGGGGAGGGTCAGATATGTTTGCCTACGGGTACCTAATCAGGTGTACAGAAATGAACCCTTAAAAACTTTAATAAAGACTTCAGATTTAAAACTCTTCTCTTTCCAGTTTGGTATCACCATTCAAGCTTATGCCTAGTGTCAGCTATAACCATACATACTTTTCTTGCAAATGAACGAAAATCAAAGACAGACCAAGTAAGCTCTAAAAAGAGTTTAACTAAAATATATAATAATAAATAAAACATGCAATACAGAACTATTATATCACAAGACATACAAATCTTATAAAAGAACAAGGTTTTAAACAGTGCAATTCCTACCACAGTAATTAGATTTGTCTCTCTAAATACCTGCTTAAAGTGCTCCAAAGATGTTTCTTTGTCAGAGTCTAGATAGATGTGTTCTGAAGAAAATCAGAATTAATGTTTAAAAGCTAGTGTTCCCCACCTATTTTGCATGAGGTCACCTAGCTCCTCCCTGTAAGAATTTATAAAAAAATATATCTATATAAAAACAGGATGTCTTTTTCAAGAATTAAATTCTGCAATCCTCAGCATGACTCATGTCCTTTAAATGACATTTCTTTTATCTATTGATCAGTTTTCCCTCTCACACAGACATTAGCATTTATGATTTCGCACCAGTTTACTAAACCTGGCTTCCTCCTCCTCTTGAAACGTCATAAAATGGACATGCTCAACTCAAGCCTGTTCCAGCCTGTAATTAGCTTCTGGCCTTCCATGTCACACCTTGTATCTAAAACCTGTTTATGTGTGTGATCTCACATGCTGTTTCTCATGGCTTTCATCTTTCAGCTGAAACCTGGGGGGGGGGAGTGAGGTCACTCCAAGAGCACCAGACTGAACTAAGTCACCAACCCCGAGTATTGCAGCGGGCGTAGTGTAAGCCAGGAGGTGGGATGTCATCCATGGGGCTTGCATTTTTTTTTTGCATGCTTTAACCCCAGGAGCCAGTCACTGCTTCAAGCACTAGGAGCATCTGTATATGTAAACAAAGTTACACGTGCAACTAGTGACATAATTCAGGATTACTAGTAGGGCTCTCTCACAGCCCTGAATGGTAAAGTGGGAGCATGGGTATATTCAGCCCTGTAAGGCACTGCTCATACTTGGTGCCTCAACAGAAGTTACATACCAGTTTTGTGAGACATTCAAAAATCTAGTCTGTTGGCTGTCATGTTAGGGGAAGAAACATAGAAGTCTTTGACTGTAGGGTATGTTAGTCTCCATACATCTGTGAGGGTAAATTCAGGCATGAGTTCTTTAGTATGGTGATGGAACATGAATATGGATCAGGATAGAGTGGTCTAGGCAGGATTCCAAGACTATATTGCCCCCCAAGGACAATCTGATCATCTTCCTTCAATTCAGAGAGGGCTTGCCAGATTCCTTGAAAAAAGCAGGGTGAGCCAGAGTTAGGGCCATAGAGGTTGTCTAGAATAAGGGGTACCTTAGGAGTGAAAAGTTTAAGTAATATCCATCTGAATCCATTAGCTGTTAAACAAACTGCCCTTTAACAGCTCTATGTAGCAGAATAGATGCACCATGTTTTGAGGAGGGGGCACATCTGTGAGGATCCATTCCCACCCATTCTCTTTTCAATTTTATGGCTGTGGCCTCAGCTAATTTAGTTTCTTGCAGTATGGCTACTTGTGTTTTCAAGTGCTTGAGATGGGATAGCACCCTTTTTCCTTTTGGTGAGTGAAGGCCTCTCACATTCCAGATGACATAAGTAAAGGTAGTCATTTAAATGATGTCAAAGCAAGGGAGCCCTAGTGTCAGGGATGTAGGAACCTGTAAGAAAGTGGGGGATACGAGTGAAGCCTTCTCAGTCCTCAGTCTGGGTCCATGGGGAACATAAGAAAAACACTGTTGTTAACACCTCTTAGCCTCTGAAGGTGAGAACTATCATTATCTTAAGCACTGTAACCTGAAGCATAACAGTGTAATATTTCATATCTGGCATTACCTTTAACTTTAGTCAGTACAAACTGTGTAATAACCATACTATAACTAAGAAGAATAAACCAGTAAAAATAATCAAATAGCTTAAACTAAGAGGGAGGTCTTTTACTCTGGGATGTATTATGAACACCCAGTGCAATACAGGTGAAATTGGAAGAAACAAATCGAAAAGACCTTCAGAAGGGAGAATACTTGGGTTAGGATAGTCAATACAGACTGGTTAAAACCAATGTCCAGGCATTGTTAACCTGGGGATAGTTCACTGTATCGAGCAAAGTTAATAGTTTCTAGGGGCTTGATTCCAAGACGGCTGGTGTAACTTGCATGCAGTTGTGAGTTACACCAGTCACCTCTACTCCAGGGACCCAGCGCCACATTCCAAGAGTGGCAGGGTCCCAGCACTTAAGACATGTGGGTTACGTCATGAGGAGGTGAATGCCACAGGCATGGTGTAACCGACCCACATTTTGCAAGTCACGGCCAGCTATCAGTGGCCCACCTAAAGCTCCCCCAGCCCTGGAACAACATCATATGCACAAGGGAGCATGGGGGGCAGGACAAGAGGCACAGGTGTCCGGGAGGGGTGTGCTGGAGAACAGACCCCTGGGGGTTCTTGAGATTTGGGGGGATGGGGGCAGGGGTATGCCTGTGAGGGCATGGGGGACACATCTGCACCATTGTTGTGGTACCAGGAGGTGGGCAGCTGATGGATGGCACCATCAGTTGCCACTTAGAGTAGTTTGGGGCTGTTCTAACTTGGCCATGCCACACCACGTCCCTGTGGCTTCTGTGATTGCGCTTGTGGGTTACGACAGTTGCCCTACTGGAACTGGACTAGGTTGCTGTCATAACCCACAGTTGCACCAGGCATTGTGGGGCTGCAGCAGTGTATGTGTTGGCACATCCTGATTTTGTCACAGCCCGCAGACATCAAGGCGCATCTTGCCTCTTGTAATAGGGGCTGGTGTATTGACTGGCATAAGTAGTGAGATACACCATGAGGTTTGGCATATCTCACCTTATGCCAGCAAATGCCCTTCTGGATTCAGGCTCCAGGGCTCCAAGAACAAATGTAGCCCCTAGGAATACCCATAGTAGACATCCCCTATTCAAGGGAGAAGGTTGGCATTGGCACCTATTCAAAAAAAGTGCTATGGTCAGCAAGTGCCTTGGCATTCATGTTGTCCCCTCTTTGATTGATATTGGGAGAAAGGGCATACCTGCAGGGATGCAATGGAATCCTAATGAGAAGGGTGGGGGAGAAGGGGTAGGGCTAGGATGGGTAGGGGTATGGGAGGGGAGATTGGAGTGAAGGACAGCACACCTGTCTCCCAAAGGTGCTGCTGTGCAGATGATACAGGTAAATGAAAAAAAACAGTGCACACACCAGACACTGCAAAAATAACAACATTTATTGGTACAAGGTCTGAAACACAGGTCAGGAGCCCCTACACATCACCTTAATGTGCTGGCTTTCTCAGTAGGAGCCTTTGTATCGTCAGCAGTAGACATGGTACCACGGTGAACTGAAGTAAGCTGGGATTTAACCTGCATCATGTAGCCAACAGTTATGAGTCCTGAGTAATCAAGTCATAGAAGGGCTTGTAAAGATCAGCGCTTACTGTAAGAGACCTTTTCCTGCTCCTATGGCATCCTGGAAGTGCACAGTCCACAGGCGAACAGGCAGTAGGACTGTATCTCAGTATACTACAGCACTATACCATCGGATTGGTGACCTGAGGTCACTGTGGATGTGCAGCTTAGGGCTCATAGTCTCACAACCTAGGATAATATCACTGGGTGCCAAAAGATTTGCTGACTGTAGAAGCTGAGCTAGTTTTTAGGCTTTACAGTGTCCATGTGAGGAGGAAGGGGGAGGGAGGGGAAGGTGAGGGGTGGGGTGGAGGGAAGTGGAGATGGGATGGTTGGGGGGCATCAGCAGTAAGCTGTGTGTATCCATAAGGGATTGAATGCTTCCTGTTGGGGTGTTTAATGAGTTGGGGTTGCAATAATTCCTCCAACTTCTGTTAGTTACTGTGTAAGCACTGAATAGAGGTAGGGGGAGTCCTCTGCCTGAGACAGAGGAGGGTGTAAGTCGGGAAGGGCATGCATAAGCCATCATCCTCCTTAAGTATTATTAATGTTACTCCCTTTGCTATGACTAAAGATGATTAGCAGCATGACTGGATCTCAGTACCAACAACACCAAAGCAGGATTGCCCTGTTATGCTACATCAAGTTAGCGACAGTCTCCAGCAATAGAGAGTAGACTAGTACAGCAGAGAAAAAAACAGGAATGACAGTTATCAGTATAACATTTCTAGTAGACTGATCTGTCATGGTCTGTTGGGGACCATTTGGAGAGATTGACGTTCATTGTTATTTTTTTTAATTGAATATACTTTACTGAGAATTTAAATATTAGAATTGTTTTAGCTGACGGTGCACAAATTGGTCTTACTCTTAGGGAAGCTAGTGTCAATGCTCTGAGCAGTCTTACCACATCTGGATATGAACCTATAGGTTTCACCCCTGGTAGTGGGGCCCTTAATGTGGATATTGCTGGCACTTGAATGCTCAAGGAAGCTGGGATGAGTCCTTTGTTTGCTCCATCATTGAGAAAGTCCAGAGTCTGCGGCAGTCCCGCTACTGATGAAGATATCCCTTTTTCAGTACACCCTTTGTGGAATATTTTCCATTGTCTTTGATAAGCTGTATTAGTTGAGTGCCTTCTGGATTGAAGTAAACAATCCACCACCCTGGCATGGTAGTCCAGGGTCAGCAGCCTGCTCCTTTCAGCAGCCAAGCCATCAGTTTCAGCTATGCTGTATCTGGGTGTAGTATTGCACCCTGGCTCAGTAGATCTGGCCAGTGAGGCAGAGGCATTGGTCAGTCCACTAACATCACTTTTATCAGTAAGTACCACACCATCCTGGGCTAGTCCAGTGCTACTAGTACCACTGACACTCCTGTGGTCTGGATCTTGTGAAGGATAGTTGATGGAAAGACATTGGCTCTTGTAAAGTGCCACAGAGCTGACAGCGTATCCACCTCCAGTGCTCTGTGGTCCATGAATCTGGAGTGGTAATTCAGCAGCTGGGCATTCTGTTGGGAAGCCATGAGATCTATTTGCAGTGGTCCTCATTTCCGCTGGATGCGCTGAAATGCCCTTATGTTCAGTTTCCATTCCCCTTGGTTCATAGTTACTCTGCTCAGCCAATCTGCCTCTGTGTTGGCTGAGCTCACCAGATAGATTGCCGTGATTGACCTCACATTCCTCTCTGCCCAGTGTAGTACTTTCTGTGACTCTGCTATCATTGTCTTGCTCCTTGTGCCCCCTTGTTTGTTTATGTAAGTAACAGTCACCTGGTTGTCTCATCTTACTAGGATTGCCTTGTTCACAATGAAGGGCTCAAAAAACTTCAAGGTTAGATACACTGCCTTCATTTCCAGGACATTTATTGGTAGAGTTGCTTCTCTTTGTGACCAGCCCTGAGTGATTTGGTTTAGGTAAGTCACTCCTCACCCCTTCAGGCTTGCATCTGTGGTGACTATTGCGGTGGGGGGTTGAGTCAGTGGGTGGTTCCTTAGTATGTTCTTTTGAATTGTCCACCATCACAGTGTGTTGAGTATTCATGGTGGTGGTCATATTCAGAGGCTGATGTTTTGTGTGGTCTGGTCCCATGTCTCAATTAGGTATCTTTGGAGGACTGTCATATGGAGATCAGCCCATGGTACCATGTCTAGTAGGGCTGCCATTATTCCCAGTAGTTGGATGTAGTCCCATACTGTCCTGTTTTGTTTGTGGATGATTCCGTTCACCAGATAGTGGATATTGTTGACCTTGTCCTCTGTCGGAATCACTTTGTTGATCTGTATATTTATTAAGACTCCTAAATTGGTGAGTGACTGTGAGGGAGTCAATTAGCTCTTTGCCATGTTGATCACCCACCTGTGATCCTGTAGGCATTTGAGTGCAAGGTTGGTGTTGCATTGGGCCTGTTCCACTGTTCTGGCCCTCAGCAGCCAGTCATCCAGTTATGGGATGATGTGGACCCCATTTTTTCTTAGGTGCGCTGCTAGTACTACTAGTGTTTTGGTGAACACACGTGGTGCGGAGACCAGTCTAAAGGGTAGGCAGGTATATTGATAGTGTTCCCACCGTATGCTGAACCGAAGGTACTTGTGGTGTGCTCTCCTAATTGGGATGTGAAGGTAGGCATCTTTCAGGTCTATCAATGTCAGGTAGTCCCTTGGCTGGATTTCCAGTAGTGTTGATCTGAGCATCTCCATCTTGAACGTTTTGTACTTCACAAACTTGTTCAGGTATTTTAGGTCAAGTACTGGTTGCATTCTACCCCATTTTCTTCTGGACAACAAAGAATAAGTGGTAAACTCCTGTGTCTCTCTCCTCTATAGGGACTTGTGCATTAGCCCCATTTTATAATAGGTCAAGTATTGCCAGATTTATTGCCTGTGCCTTCATCGGACACTTTGGTATTGGGGAGACCAGTGTCCTGTGATGCACCGGCTTGGTAGTGAACTCTACTGCGAAGCCCAATGTCACTACTTCGTTCACCCATTTGTCAGATGTTGTGTGGGCCCATTGATCTGCAGACCCTTAAAGTCTCCCTGCTATCTGTGGGTTTGCTTAAGCCTGCATGTCTTCATTGCTTTTTGCCCTGGCCTTTGAAGTTTGGTTTGTGGCCTCTGTTGCCCAACTGACTGCCGGTATTGTTTCTGGTTTTATTGCCATAGGCTTTATGCTGGAATTTTGGTCTTGGGTTGCATTGTCTGGTGGCCTGCGGGTTGTAGTTCTGGTTTCTGGGTTTAAAGTTTTTCCCTTTTGGATAAAAAGACATTTCCAAGGGCAAGAATGCATCCTTGTCCCCTTGTGTTTGTTTGCTGCCTTGGTTTTTGAGGTATGGGGCTAAACCTTCCCCGAATAAGGTTCCCTCTTTGAATGGCAACTTCATAAATGTGCTCATTGACTCATTGTCTGCCTGCCATAGTTTTAGCCACAGTGCCCTCCTGGCCCTGTTTGCAAGGACCGATGTTCTGGATCTAAATCTCAGGATGTCTGATGAAGCATCCATAATGTATTTTATAGCTTGGATGGTGCATTTCACCACATCATCCTTCAGAGAATCTTCTTATGTGTCCTCTGTCGGGATGTCCACCCATCTGTAGAGGGCCCTACTTGTGAACCACAGGGCTGTATCAGCTGCTAGTAACATGCCTGACACCTCATGAACCTTTCTTAGGTGTTCCTCAATTTTCTTATCCATGGTGTCCTTCAGCACCACTGTGCTTTCTATTGGAAAGCTTGGAGACTGCCCCTTTATCAAAATTAGTGAAGTGTTAGTCTTTACAGCTCAAATGGTTATGCTGTGCATTGCCCCTTTAAGAGAGCATTGCTGGCTATGTAGTGCCTGCTGTAGCCCCAGCCAAGATGGCTGCCCCGGGTCTCACATGAACCTGCAAGATTTGAGACCTGCCTATACAGAGGCTAGGATGCATGGTCCCATCCAGTATTGCCAACTGAATCTCCCGTGAGTTCTCTGCGAGACTTGCAAGTGCTGTATGCACTTTCAATGTTTTTGTAGTTTTGCAGGAACCATGCTGCCTTCTGGGGGTGCTTGACAAGGAGGAGGACAGCATGGCCAGGGAGGACAGAACTGACTGGGGGAGGGGGCGCTCCAAGTGAGGAATGCCACGAGAATACTATCTGGAGGCCCTTCACACAAGAATTGGTCTGCTGACCTCACAGAGCTCAGAAAAAGGAGGATTTAGGAAGCAGGTACTGAGTTTAATTTTATCATCTTTTCTATGCACTTTGTGGATCCGAGGAGGCTCCAGGAGGACCTCGGCCTATGAGTGTAGCACTGGGATACTTGTGCCCTGTGAAGCCCACCCAGGGAATTGGTGGTGGGGGCTGTGATTTACTGAATGCTTTGGTGTGTTGTCCATTTGGGAGAGGATGCTACTGGAGGGACCGCTCCCTTTTGGGACTCCAGGGATTGCTAGCCTTGTGCCTGCTGCTGTGAGGATGCTCCAGGAAGAACCTCAAAGGCTGGGCAGCTCCTTGGGCATTATAAGCTCATTTTGTGCTCTGGAGTTGTTTTGGATAGTCAGGCCATGCAAGGTTGCCTTTGAAACACAGGTGGGGAACCTGTTCCAGCTTGATACAAAAGGAACCCTTGTTGTTTTACCATTTATATGCTAGTTTTTTTTTTTTTTTTATGATTCTTCATGACAGAGCTTTTAATAGATGTAACAATCTGCAGATTTAGCTAAATAGCTTGAAATAAATGGGCTTAGAACCACTGGCTACCAGGCTGTGATATGAAAAATAGTGTGAAAGTTATGCACCTTGTGAATGAGTTGAGAGTTGTTGGGAGCAGTTCTGAATCATGAACAACCTTTCTTGATGCACAAAGTAAACTGTAAATTCTCAGATGGGACAAGGGGGCTGGCTTCACCCAGCCCAATTTTGTTTGGATTGTGCATCAACCTATAACATGGATGGGGAATACCCAATGGTTTCTGACTGTGGAGTACTATAAAGGGTATGAAATATAATAGCTATTAATGCAATGTGGTTCTTCCTGTGGCCAAAGACTTCACTATTATAAAACCCAACTAAACAAATTTCTGGGGTAAACAAGTCATTCAGACCCAGCAAGGGGTCCAAATGGTCATTGATGGCATTCCATAATGGGTGCACCTTGACACAATCCCACAGTACATGTCTTAGTGTACCCTCATCTAGGCCACATCTGGTACAGATTGAGGAGGCTAATTTACCCAGTTGAAATAGTCTGTGAGGTGTGAAGTAGAGATAGTGTAGAATTTTATATAGTAGCAGTAGGTATGCTTCTTGTTTGACATATTTGTATAGTGCTTTCCACACAGATTGCCACTCTTTAGGACTTAATTGCACACCACGTGTATCCTGTCATTAACAACTTATTCTATGAGGTCCTGTAGGGTTAAGAGATTGAAATGCATGGTGTAGGCCAGAGACAGAAGGGGGTTGTTCTGCTATTATGATGTTCATTGTTAGTATAAGAGGAACCCTGTCCCATCTTGCCCTTCTCAATGGACCGGGTTAGTGTTGTGAAAGTTTGAGCCAGTTTAAAATCCCCCTGCAGTGACAGTTAGGACTTTAGAAGGGCTGACTTTGGCAAAATGGGTGAATGCACTAGCAAACGGGCTGAAAGGAGGGGTGGAAGAACAATGGAGAAAAATCAAAGCTGTCATCATGGAGGCAACAAGCCTTTGTGTGAAACAAATAAAGAAAACAAAGTGGAGTAAAAAAACACTATGGTTCTCAAAAAGGTGACAGGGAAGGTTAGGGAGAAAAAGGCAGCATTCAAAAAGTAGAAGGAATCACAGAAGTATGATGACAGGGAACTGTATCAGTTAAAGCAGAAAGAAGTGGGGAAGGCAGTCAGAATAGCAAAGGTCCAAACCGAGGAAAAGATAGCGAACTCAGTTAAGAAGGGGGCTAGAACCTTTATAGGTACATTAGGGAGCATAAAAAGGTTAAGGAAGCTATAGTGAAGATTAATAAAGGAGAGGGGAGGTGGGCAGAGAGAGACAGCGAAAAGGCAGAGATACTGAATAAATACTTTTGCTCAGTATTCACAAAAGAAGAAGAGGAGAAGTTATCTAAAACAAACCAAACAATAGAAGCACTCTGGGTAGGGGGGTTGACACCAGCTCATTTGCAGAAGAAAGAGTCCTAAAAGAACTCCTAAAACTCAAGGTGGACAAAGCAATGGGGCTTGACAGGATTTACCCCAGATTCCTAAAAGAACTAATGGGGGACCAAGTGACACCACTGACCACCCTTTTTAACAAATCATGGGAGAATGGGGTGGTACGTGAGGACTGAAGGAGGGCAGATGTGATTCCCCTTCACAAAAGTGGAAGCAAGGCAGAAGCAAGAAACTACAGACCTGTTAATTTGACCTCAGTGGTAGGGAAAATGATGGAATCACTTCTGAAAGAAAGAAAGAATTGTTGAGTACCTAGAGGCCAGCAGGGCACAGGACCCAAGGCAGCATGGATTCACAGCGGGAAGGTCATGTCAGATGAATCTAATCAATTTCTATGACTGGGTGACCAAAGTAATAGACCAGGGAGGGGCTGTGGATATGGCCTTCTTAGACTTTAGCAAGGCATTTGACACAGTCCCGCACAAAAGATTAATAATCAAGTTAGCCTTCCTGGAAGTGGTTCCCAGGGTGGTAGCCTGGGTAGTAAACTGGTTGCACAACAGGACACAGAAGATAATAGTGAATGGAACTCACTCCAAAGAAAGGGGGGTTACTAGTGGAGTACCTCAGGGTCCGGTCCTCTTTAACGTCTGTATAGGTGACATTGCAGAGGGTCTGGAAGGAAAAGTATGCCTTTTGCAGATGACACAAAGATCTGTAACAGAGTTGATACACGGGGGTTGGAAAGGATGAGAAGGGACTTGGCAATGTTGGAGGAATGGTCAGACATATGGCAACTTAGATTCAATGCAAAGAAGTGCAAGTAATGCACCTGGGAAACAAAACCCAGGAGAAGAGTACATAATGGCAGGGAGGTACTAACAACAACAGTAATGGAAAGGGACCTGGGGGTAGTCATATCAGATGACCTAAAGGTGGGTAAGCAATGTGAAAAGTCAGTAAGGAGAGCCGGGGGGGATACTGGGATGCATAGGGAGAGGCATTACAAGTAGAAAAAGGGAAGTGTTCATCCCTCTGTACAGACAGTTGGTGAGACCCCATCTGGAGTACAGCATGCAGTTTTGGAGAACCCATCTCTGCAAGGACATAGACAGGATGGAGGCAGTCCAGAGGAGGGCAACTAAAATGGTGCAGGATCTGCATCAGAAACCACATGAAGAGAGACTGAGAGAGCTTAATATGTATACCTATGATGAAAGGAGGGACAGAGGGGACATGATAGAAACTTTTAAGTACCTCAAGGCAATCAACAAAGTCCAGGAGGGTAGCATCTTTCAGAAAAGGAGATATGCAAGAACAAATGGGCACAATTTAAAGATGGGGGGGGGGCGGCTGAGGGGCAATGTGAGGAAATTCTTTTTCACTGAGAGAGTGGTGGATGCATGGAACCACCTTCCCGGGGAGGTTGTGGGTTCTAAAACAGTGGGGGAATTTAAATATGCATGGGACAGACATAAGGCAATTGTAGTGGGGGGTTGGAGGAAGCAAGCTGTTCATTAACTAGAATCTGCAGCTTATCCAGTAGGTAGGGAAATGGGCAGACTGGGTGGGCCAAGCAGTCTTTATCTGCCGTCAAAGTCTATGTTTCTAGATAGGGGGTGACTAGCTCATAAGGGTGTAAAAGGAACATCAGACCAGGAGGCACATGTAGAAAATTTACTTACTGCATCTCAGCAGAAAAATAATCAGCCTCTAGAATTAGCCTGTGGCCTCTATGGCAGGGAGCCACTCATGTTTGCTGAGCTTACATCTGGAAGGACAATGTCTGTTGAGGCAGCTGCTAGCAGGTCAGCCCAAGAGTTAGTAGTTGCTGAGGGCTTTACTCCCACTGTTACCAGTGCTGCTAGAGGTGCTGGATGTGAGACAATGTCAATACAGCAGTGATATTCTGCTCTTGTGATGAGATAGAGAGCAGAGTAGCATATCAGTTTGGTTTCTTCAGCGAGGAACAGGAGAGGGAGCTACTGATGGATGCAGTGGAAGGTGGGATCCACTTTTGGCTATGAAAGCGCCGCCAAGATTGGTGGGCAGAGGAGTGAGTATATGGTTTTAATTTATTTTTACCTTTATTCCATGAAGGTGCCACTGCTCTCCATGGATTTGCATAAGATGCTGAGGCAGTCTCGTAAGATATTTCTGCTTGGTGAGCTGTATGTAGTGCTGGCCTATCTGCTGAATCTGTTTGGTCCATGAACTTGTCATGTGGCCAGGTTGCTGAGATGAAGTGTTTGGCTTCCTCTGGTGTTTGAAAGTTGTAAGAGGTGCAGTTTAGCTGAATAGTGAGAGAGGCTGAATATATTATTAAGTATGGCACACCCAGTTGAGAAAGTTTCCCTTGAGTCCCTGTTTATGTCCTTTGTTTGTGCGACAGTGCTACTGAGAAATCTTGAAAGACTTACATTACCTGGCCTTCTCATTCAGCAGGGCCCTATTCCATTGACAGCCTTAAAATGTTTTCATTGACTGGGTAATGTATGAATTTGCAGAAGCTGGGTCATGAACATTCTATTCTCCAGGCCATGGTTTGGGCTCATCATAGTTCTATGGGTGGACAGTGTGGTGTATTCAACACGGTGAGGATTGTTTTTTGAAGGAAAATAGTTATGTCTTGACCTTAGGGGAAGCCCACAAAGCTCAAGTTGGTATGGCATGCTTTGTTTTCGACGTCATCTGTTTCAGAAAGTAAGCAGTTGATCTTACATTCCTGCTCCCTTAGTTGACCCTGAGTGTGGTTATCCACCTTCTCAGTGTGTAAAATTCACTGCTGTGTAGCTGCTACTCAGTTTACCAGTGTAGCCATGTCTCCATCTGTGCTGTTGTAGTCTTAAGTTCCACTGTGTCATGGAGGATCTGGGAAAACATAGCAGTGATATGAGCCATGTCATTTGGTGCTGAGGCTGAGTTTGCCATAGTGAATTAATAATTAGGCAAGAGCACCTGCTATAGGAAGAAAAGGGCACAGGTTTCAAGGTGTGGTTCACCTCTGCAATCAGAGCCTTTAGACTGTACTCACTGGGCAATGCTACCTGATGCAGTCTTTTGCATGCTGTTCCCTCTCTTGGAGCGCCACACAAAAGGTAACCTATTAGTTGTGGAGGAGTAATTCACACTGTGTGGAGGGCTGGTGCCTAAGTGCCTCTTAGTTTAGTAAACTAGACAGCTCTAAAGATGTAGCAAAATAGTTGATAGGCACTAGGAGGGCACTGACTGGTAGAAACAGTCCACTCTGTCACGGTATTCAAATTTGATAGGGGTGTCTATGGTCTGAAAATTGAGGGCTTGTCTTGGTTGGCAGTGGTTCCCATGAGCTGATTCCCCTTCAGAGAGCCCCAGATACTGGTGACCCTTCTGTATCCTGCTGATCTCCAGCTTACAGCATTCCCACTAAACCTCTGCCATGCTGAGATCCCACTGGAGCAGGTGTTAAGTCTCAAAGGGTACAGGGTCACAGTTCTAAAACTGTACAGTCGCCTCTTCTCACCTTTGGTTAAATGTTTAAGACAAATTGGTGTTAGAATGTTATTATGACCTGTACTTGCCTTATCTGTCCTTCATTCTCAGTATTTCAGCTGGAAGAGGGTTGGAGTTTGATGCTAATGTCTCTCAATAGTCAGCTTATGTATTCCATGGAGCATCTTCTCTTTCCTGTGCTGCCCCACAGACTTGAACAAGTAGGGATTCTCAGTGTTACCCTATAAACATCTACAAGAGAGGGTCTTTTTTAGGGAGATTGGCAAACTGTCTGTAGATGTAGATTTAAACTATACTGTCACTAATACTCAGGCATTACTCCATTAACTTGTCAGTTCCATAGCCTGCATGATTGAGCAGTGTGGGAAACAGACTCTCCTCTCACATGCTCGAGGAGCGTGAGTCTAGTGGCACTCCTCAAACATTCCTAGAGGTTTAACTTTCCAGACTTGTCAGAATGTGCAGGGAGGGTTGCATGCTCTTCTACGGGTCCCTCCCAGTGGGGGCACAAGCCACCCAAACCATGGATGAAGATGGATATTGAGGATGGCTGCCATGGGTATTGCTCCATTCAAGTACTTGAGGAGCTTCATCACAGAAATTCTCCTCGAATGTTATAGTTGTTCAGCTTCAGGCTGGCAGGAGAACAGTTCTCCCTGACATTTCAGCATTGGTGGCAGCCAAGAGGTGACTGGTAAAGGGTCCACACTATTGGTTAACCAGAGCAGTACTGTAACCTCGTTGAAGCCACATATTTAATAGGGAGGGAACTGTAACAGGAGATGGGTCAGACAGGTTGCAGTTATGAGTTCTCTGACACCGGGCTATCACTGAGAAACCCTCAGCACTGGGATGACTCCATGCAGTGAGAGAGGATTCTCCATGCGCTGTAGACTTTCCTCTTTCAAGGAAAACAAAAAGATACCTACTTATATTATTTCAGGGTTATGGGAGATATTGTATTCTGGTAACAAGCTCCTTAAAAGTAAGCAGCCATCTTCATGCTGGTCAGGCCACCCCCATCCTAATATCATTTTTTCTATTTTAAATATAACATCATAGTTTTTTTTTAAAGACCATTGTTTACATAAATGCTGAATTTGCATTTATTTAATGAAGATAACATGTAATTATTAATTAATTTATTGTTATTTATTGAAATAGTTTCACCAGGAAAGACACACTGCGCAACATGATGCTTGTCTCCCAGTGCGACCTGAGGGGGGGTACAAGGGGGGTGGATAACACGCAGGTTATCAACTGAACAATTAACAGAGGCAAATAGCAGCATATGGATACAATTGCATTAAACTACAAGCAACAACACATGGAGTACATTGGATATTGTATAGCGCATATAGCAATTACCTGACATATATCAGCAACACAAGGGAAAATTTAGCACACAGTAATATGTAGGTATAAGAAACAGGAGACATAGAACACATGAAGGTGCAGGACAAAAAGGTACAGGATAAAAGTTCATAGGTTGGGGCTATACGTCAGCATTTGTAGCAAAGCTAAGGCTGCTGGTCGGGCAGTGGGGAGGAGAGCAATTGGTGCATGGCCGAATTAGGTACAGGAGCTACTGGTGGTGAAGAAGTTAGCTAGAGTGGTAGAAAGAGAGTGGGCAGAGGAGGAATGCAGAATTTGAGGTGGGAGATCATTCCATAGCTTGGGTAACTGGTGTGAGAAGGCGGCTTTCCCAGCAGTAGTCTTCCGCCCAGGGATTGATAGTTGGCGGTAGTCGTAGGATCTAAGATAATGGGCGGGGGAAGGGGCAGCTGAGAGCATGGAGGAGAGGTAGAAAGGGATGGTGCCAAGCCATAGGTTAGATACATATTTAGCACAGTGTGAAATGTGGCAGTTTCCAAGGGACGGTAGTGCCAGGGAATGGTAGAGGTCGCAGGGGTGGGTAAGGGGTGAGGCATCGAGAGCAAAGCTGCAGAAGGCATTAAAAGTGTGTCCTGCTCAGACAAGGTGGACTTAGGGGTTGCACCATAAACAATGTTGCAGTAATCAAAGGAGGGAATTATGTGACATGTAAAACATGAAAACACTTCCTTTTTTTCTAAAGACCCACTCTTAGACTCCCCCCAAATTCCAGCCAATGTGATGCCACTGGTGTATTTTTTTTCTAGGCAGCATATCTTTAGAATGAAAAAGGCTTAGAACTTAAATTTTTAACTGAAAGTTTGTGTTCTGGGCCCACTTGAAGACCTAGGTCCTGGGACATTTTTTCGGTTGACACTTCCTCCTTCATCTGGTTGTAATATGAGTGCAGTTAATCATTAAGTAATTACCATGCAGCTAATGCCGGCTTTGTCAGTCTAGTGACATCACTTTGGTAGCCATATTACATTTCTCAGAGTACGGTAGATCTGTGGAACAGATAATATGTTGTTTACATTTTTCAAATGCCAAAAAAATAATTTATCTTTATAAAATGACGAGAGGCAGTTTTTTTCTTTCAAGGAGAGTTTGCAGAACATTTTGAGGTCTCTGGTGGATTGGGCACGCCTAGTGTCACTATGGTATGTTTGCAGGGGTGTTGTAGGGTGATGGGTATTTAGAGAGCGTGTTGGGAGTGGGGAATAACAGTGCTTAGTATACTGATCTGCACTTCAAAGGACCAAGCCATGCTGCTACTGCGTCAGCTCTGTCCTTTGAAGAGCATGACCAGACTGGCGCCCCTCAGAAAATCAGTGTCATCAGGACACTGCCTGCTTAATTGCCTGCCACAGACCTGCCCCTAGAGCACCACTGTCCATTGGATTCATCCCCCTCACACCTCTCTCTAGCAACTCTCATACCAACATGTTCACTTGTGCATTCGTGCATGATGAACATGAAAAGGATATAAATTCAATGTTATTAAATAAAAGAAAAAAAATAAATATTTGCTTAGATATCCTTGACAGGGGACAGGAAGTCTGTGAACATTTTCAGAAACCTAGAAACCTAGAAAACTGCTGGCAGTAGAAGGTCTCTATGGTCTATCCAGCTTGCCCCCTGAGGTCATACATTCTCCCAGGGGATCATGATCAGCTGCTCCACTTCTCCTATCTTTCCTGATCCCTTAACAAGCCCTTTTTGTCTATCCTACTCCCTGTTGATGCTCTCTACCATTTTTGCACTTAATAATGCATTAGGCAGCAAGTTCAACCCCACCTCTCTATATATTTATTTTTTTTATTTATTATAAAATCCGAATTACAACCTTTGAGCTAAAAGCTCATACAAAAAGGATCCTCTTGATTCCCCTCCTGAACTCCTCCACCCCATCAGGTTCTTGCTATTCCATCTGGTATTAGTGTTACAATATTGCTAGTTGTGAATACCTCCCTAGCATATGCTTTGCTGTTTAAATGTTTTAATCCCCGGCAGGGTGAAATTTATCTTCCACCAGAGACATTCCAGTGAAATTCTGATTTTGCTTCTGCAAAATTTCATGAAATTTCTGTGAAACTTTCATGACATTTTGCCAAATTGTGATTTATTTCCATCTAATAAAGTATTGTTTCATATTGTACCAAATGTGGCATGTTGAACTTTCCAAGATTCATACAGAAGTGTACCAAGTTTCAAATCTCTCTCTTTGAAGGTGACTTTGTTATAAGCCTCCAAAGTTTCAAAAATGTTAAAATTACATTTTGGAATTGTGTAAACTGCAGAATTTTAAGCCATAATAAATTTAAAACTAGAAAACAGAATGTCACCAATTTTGTCAGGTTCAATGGCTCTATTGGGCCACCTCCATGGCCCAGCTACAGAGTCTTGCACTGCCTTGCTGACAAGTTGGGTTCATACACAAGCCTGGGAAGTCACAACAGGAAGCAGACCATGGTTGAGACAGCTGAAGAGGAGCCAGCACATAAAAATGCACGTGTGCTAGGCAGCATTTTACTCAATGTCCTGCATCTCTGTTTGAATGCATTTTATTTCATGGTTTACCCTACTAATATTGTGTCAGAAATTGTCATTAGAGGCAGAGTCTTCAATTTGAAAATTATGGAAGATACCTTTACAGAACTTGTCTCTGCCAGTTAAATATTACCTATTTTCCATGTGCATGGGCAGGAGAAGTTCGGCATCAGCAGTAGCGGACAAACTAACTCTAGTGAAGATTATTTAAATGGAGATGCACTGCTTGAGCCAACCCAAAGATTGTTTTTTTGTCTTTGGTTACTCTTTAGTATTTGGGAGTAAGGGAGGAAAAGCACAAAGTGAGCCATCACAGCATTTGATGGGAATAGCTTTGGTCCTGTTCTGTCTTTGTTTTGCCTAACAGCCTAAACCAGCAGCAGCCTCCTTCTACTGCAGTTTCTCTGAGCTTCCCATGCAGTACAAGCAAGCCAAAGTCATTGATATTCACGTGGGTCAGGCTAGCCCTTGGTAAAAGGTAACATTTCCTTCCTTTATTGTCTACTTATTTCAACCTTTGTATTTCAGCACTTGGTACTGAACCCTACCATTTAACGAATTGCTTGGAACTGTCCTACATTGTCAAGCACAAACAGCTGTTCAAACGAAAGAGTTGTACCTTGTGTTCTTCCCTGGTTCTTTGCTGATACTTTATATTAAGTTATGTTCGACACGAATGCAGAATACAGATTTGAAAGTCAGACTGGGGGCAAGAAGGGAAACTAGAACAACTTTAAATACCTCTAATCTAGATACCGAACCAAATGATACCCAAAGATTAAATACATTTCTAAGGGACACAGAAAAGAATCAGGACATAAAAGATCTAACAGGAAGTCAAATTCTTCAGACTGACTAAGAACCCTTGATAAAAACAAAGCCAAAAATATGTTAATTCAGTCCCAGTTTCAAATATTTCTTCCAGAGGGGTTTTTAAAACCTAAGCTACCCTTAAAAATGGAAACTCCTGCCCACCCAGAACAACTTGATTCTTCTAATAATGCTGATACAAGTGAAATATGTTGTCAAAGGGGCTACAATTAAGTGGCTTTCAGGGGGTTATCCAAAACAGATATCAAAACCCAAAATTCTTATACAAGAAAGCAAGAAATTAATGTTCGAAGGAACCTTATGTTTGCTGAGAAACCTGAATCTTCTGGCCCTGTACCTATACATACTATGGCCCCCTTGAAACAACAGAGGAATAACTAAGACACAACACTAAGCTGGCAATAAAAATAATGGACACAATTGGAGATATTTAACAAAAGACTAACTAATTGGTAACAATTCCAGACAGCATCAAAGAGATAACATTCAAGATGGAATCTTTAGAAAAGGCAATTTCAAGTTAAACAAATACAATAACAGAGTCTGAAGAAAGGCAATCTAAATTCAAAGATTCCCTTACCCCTATCATCACTTAGCATAAAATAATAATTAAAAAGCAAGAAGAAATCATAAGAAAGCAAGAGGACTATGAGAATAGAGCATGCAGAACAAAATCTAAGAGTTTTTGGTATGCTACAGCAATGGGGAAAAAATCAAGCTGAAGGAATTTAGCTACAAAAATGTTTCAACAATTATTAAATGAACCATCTACAGTACATTTTAAATGGAAATAGACAGCATCTAATGGACTAAGAAGCCAAATGATGGCTTGGGATCATACCCTATTATAATTAAGTTATTGAAAACAGAGGATAGAAATTGAGTTATTTTGGCCATAATCCAGCAGAGGTCCTTCAGGTTTAAAGACCAATCCATATCCATAAAGCAGAGCTTCTCCAACAATTTGTTACAGAAGTATAGAACCTTTTTAGATATTCAGCAAACTTTATGGGAAAAAACAAAGTCTAACCTGTCATTTCCTGCAAAGCTGAGAGTCTTTTTGAATAATCAGATTCTTCTCTACAATTCTTAGAAAGAAGCCATTAAAGATCTTTCTCTAAGACTTCCTACACTTTTGTAAAATTATTGATATTGTTGTAGGGCTAGAATATTCAATCAGAAAAGAACTGAGGGGGTAAAAAATTGGAAGAAGTGTGTGAAGAGGGATGAGAGAGAGAGAGAGAGAGAGGTGGGGAGAGTTGGAAGTTAAAGTGGCACAAGGGGAGTGTTGTATTGGGGGTCTTTTTCACTGGCTGTCAAATTTAATCTTCTTTTTTTTCTTCTTTTCAGTAGGTATTTTGGGGAAGCCCAATTGTACAAGATATAGGGATGGCAGAATTGCTCACAAAATGTTATGCATGTCAAGTGATACCTGAGAAAGTGTACTCAGTTATCTTATTTTGTGCATGTGGTGGGGGTAGGTGGGAATGGGGAAAACTTTTTTGGTTTGGGGAATATATATATATATATATATATATATATATATTTTTTTTTTATTTATTTATTGCCTTGGATAGCAATCTTCAAGCTAAAAGCTCATTTACAAAGGTTCCACATTAATCATATAGCAACTACAGTACGGTATGAGAATTAAAACAAGTGAACAATACAGATGGTTCTACAACAAAATGGAAACTTATATACATGACAAAACAGTGCAAATACAGGTGGCAGTTATACAATTATATAGGTAAAACTAACATGAAAAGTAAAAAAATGTAAGGTTGAAGAGGAGTACTTTGATTGTTAATATCACTAAGTGTGATCCAATTAACAGAGCATGTTTTCATACTTATGGTAGTGGTTTAACACTTAATATTAGTAGAATCACCTCTCCCATTAAAAGAGCAAGACTTCTTAAGTATATCCAAGATAACTACCTACAATTAGCCTTTTTACAGGAAACATATTTAAATAATCACAAAGCTAAAAAAAAAAAAGATTGATAAAACAAGTTTTTGCTCTCCTTCTGATAGAAATCATGGTAAGGGGCTAATAATAATAGTTTCTAAAAGTTTTGAAAGGAAGATAGAAGAGATCTGTATAGATCTTGAGGGTAGAATTTTACTGCTTACGGCAGAGATGAGAGTTGTTCCTTTAATATTGGGTTCAATGTATGCTCAATTTAAATGCTTAATGAGTTTTTACTCAACTATTAACAAATTTCTTTTGGACTGGAATGCCAAAAACCTCATACTAGGGTGATACAGTATATGAACTTGGTACATTCAATCCAAGAGGATAACTTACAAGTATTTCAGTTGGGACAAGTACAAGTCACATTTGTTTAATAACTTTCTTGACTATAATGTTCTGTTAGAAAGGCAACCGTGGGAGCAGAGCAACAGAGCGGGGCACGGCACAGAGAGGAGAGCCAGGGACAGAGCCAGGGAAGCATAGTGACAGGCCACATGCGGTCACCACCAGCTGGGCACAGCAGGGCACATACAGGCACCCAGACCCCCACCCCAGAACACAACAGTGGCACAGACAGTAGGCAACAGGGGGTGCCAATGGTGGGATGGAGGGCCACCAAGGGGGGCTCCCCACAGCCTGCAGGCCATGCCCCCCCTGCACAACCAGACCAGGGCAGGCCACACCCAGGACCATGCAGCCAAGCATACACACCCGCCACACAACCCTGACAGCTGCCCCAAGGGCACCCCAAGACACAGCCATCGACCGAGGGGAGGGACACCACAACCATGGGACACACTGCAGCACACAGCATTGATCCATAGAAGCACAACACATGCCCCAACACATGCACACCACACGGACAGGCACTGGGCCACTGCAGTATTGTTCCTCAAACCACCTGCAAAGCAGACACAGACACAGGCAGGTAAGGCAAAAGTAATATATTGTGCAAAATAACTATATACAAAAGAAGGGTGTGGGGGAGGTTTGAAAAGTGAGGGTAGGGGTTAGGGAACAGGGACTGTATAGAGGGAAGAGGGACTGGAGGGGGAGGTACGACTGGGGAAACAGGGGAAATCAGGACCTGACTAGCGGCGGCCACGGCCTGCCACCCCCTGCATATGTCACTGCCTCCTGTATGCCAAAATCATTCTCCGGACCTGCATCACTGCCTCCATCATAATGGATGTAATGAGGATAAACTGCCTCAGGAGCCGGCAGTAGAGGGGCCTCCTGCGCTGCTGCTAGACACCTAGGACAAGGGACAGGACAGGTGATAAGTGCAATGTCCCAAGGAATCATGCCCATCCACAGTGCATACTGGACAGTGGGAACACACACCCTGGAGAGGCCCATACAGACCACCCACAGGGGTGTGGGCCAATGCCCACAAGCAACGTGGCACACCACATCAGCGCACAGCGGTGGTTCCCGGCGCACAGTGGCCATCCAACTGCATCATGGCAGTCACATGGCACAGTGCTCCGGCAGCACCACAGCAACATCAGTGGTAGCTGGGCACACACCCACCCCACCAGCAGCCAGCACACGTGTCCAATGGATGCGACACAGTGGTGGGCACCAAGCACAGTGTGACACACACAGCTGCCATGGCACACAGCACAGGCAGCCTTGCCCACACTCATGCCCCTACAACCCCCAAAGATGGTGCACAGGACAATGTCAGTGCTTACCTGCACTCTGTGGCCCCACTGGTGCTGGAGCCACTCCTCCACACTGGGCCACTGCTGCCTGGTGTCCTGCCAGCACTGCCTGTCTTCAGTCTTCAGGTCCTGGGAATGGAACAGAAACAGGTACACATCAGTAACCAACCATAGCAGCTACCCACCACCCCCACCCTTGTGCATAGGGTGAGCTCCTACCCCACACATCCCACACAGTGGCATCACAATGCAAGTAGTGGAGGGTGATGCCACCTCACAATGTGGATGATGGCAGTACACCACCCTGCAGGACATGCCAGGCAACCTAGCCAACACCACAGTACGGCACCAGGGCACACATGCATGATGGGCCTACTCACCTGGCTGCGGCACAGCCCCACACCTGATGTACGCCTCCAGCCTTCTGAGGTGCTCTGGGTCCCTCCGAGCCAGGTCCCCATAGTGGTGGTGACACTGATCCCCCATCCTGGCCACCCCTTGTGTGCTGCCTCAGTGAGGCAGCAATGGCCTGCCACACAGCCACCCAGGACTGCTGCAGTGGCACCTGCTCAAACAGCTGGGGTGCATGGGGCTGGACGCAGGTCATGAGGTTGACAAGCTCTACCTGTGTCCAGTTGGCCGCTCATCCAGATCGCTGCTGTGCCATGTTTCAGGTGTGAGCCTTGGAGCAAAATGGCGGTGGTAGGTGCACGTGGCCACTGCATGTGCCAGATGCACGGATCACGGGGAAATGTGCTGTGTCTGCTCATCACGCAGTCTCAGAGTTTTGTGGCATGGGCATGGCTAGGCAGGGTCATGGTTGCGGGGATCACCCAGGGACAGAGGTCACAGCAGGGGTCAGAGGTCAGCCACCACACAGTGCACATGCGCAATAGCAGGCATGGTGCACCGTGTGCCATGGCTCCTATTATGCAGTGGGGCACAGTGCACAATAGGTGACAGTACACTGTCTGGCACATGTGCACTGCGGTTCTGTACACTGCACATGCATGCGCATTGTGCTGTGACTTGCTCCAGAGCAATATCATTGCGCAGAGAGCAAAATCACGATATGCAACCTCCACAGGCAAATAAGCTCATCAGCCAATGCATGGCGCACTGGGGGAATTAGCATGTCATTACTGTTGCGCCAAAGCTCATTTGCATGCTATACACTATAAAAGCACCACAGATCAGCACAGGCCATGGACCGGTAATGCATCTTTTTAAGGTAAGTTGCCCATGCTGCTGGAGCACACTGAGCCCAGCCAGCACAGCAAGGGAAATGGAATAGGGTGCTGCTGCCACTGACACACTGTGCTGTCCATGTCCACAAAAAGCGACATGTTGGAATATGAAGAGGGTGAAGAGTGTGGGCCTGCTTGCAAGTGCAGGCCCAACTTCATGAAGGCAGAATTAGAGGCCCTGTTTGAGGCCTACCTCAACAGGGAGCCACTGTTGAGTGGTGCCATGGGCACACCACAGGCCAGGGCTGGGGCCTGGGCCGAGGTGGTGGCATGTGTGAACCAGCAGGGCAGCCACCAGCGGTCAGTGCAGGAGTGCCACAAGAAGGTGGGCACTGACAAAAGGAACATTAAGGATAAGGTGGTGGCCATTCATGTAGCCTGGAATGCCACCGGAAGGGGGCCTGCAGGTGCACCAGAGCTCACAGCGCAGGAGGAGTTGGTGGCAGCCACCATGTGCCACAGCACTGTGGACGGTGTGCCTGGAGGAGGATTCCAGACAGATGGCAACCCAGGGAGGGAGGAGGGAGAGAGGGAATATGATAGAGACATACAAGTATCTTACAGGGAGGAACAGGGTGCAGGAATACACTATTTTTAAGTGAAAAAGATGTTCCAGGGCTAGAGGGCATGGGATGAAGTTGGAGGGAGGATGATTTAAAGGAAATGTGGGGAAGAATTTCTTCACAGAACGGGTGGTAGACAAGTGGAACACACTACCAGAGGGAGTTGTTGGGGCTGTAACAATCACAGGATTTAAGAATGCATGGGATAGACATAAAGGAATTCTGGAGGTCAGGGTTAAGGGGCAACAGACTTCTAGGAAAACATAAAGTGAACATACAAGCTGAAATGGGCAGTGGGTGGGCCATAGGCCCTTATCTGCCGACATTGTCTATGTATCTATGTATCACTGCATGGTACATGTGTTGGCCATGCACAGCATGCAGTGGCTGTGTTTGGCAGGGCACTTGTGGGCATTGCATCACTGACACACCTGTTTTCTCTTTCAGCACCAGCATGCCTGTGTGCGGAGGATGGGGCACTGGCAGTGGACGTGAAGGCAGGATCAACCCCGGAGGACCAGCCGTCCACCTCCATGGGCAGCCAGGGGCCCAATAGGCTGCAGCACACCACCACTGTCCAGCTGGATGTCCTGGGCATGGGGTCGGACGAGGCTCTAGATGTGTTTCTACAAGATGCCAGTCTCAGCGTCCTCTGCATGGAGACACAGATCGGGGCGGAGTCCGACACCAATAA
Organism: Neoceratodus forsteri; assembly: GCA_016271365.2. Lineage (NCBI taxonomy): Eukaryota > Metazoa > Chordata > Ceratodontiformes > Ceratodontidae > Neoceratodus > Neoceratodus forsteri. Next base: position 1,844,192,762 of record CM057449.1, read on the forward strand.
CAACCTCACCTTAATTCTGGACAGCATGGGCGTTGTTGTGGAGGAGACACCCATACCCGACACCAACACAGGCAGCATGCCCAGTGACCTGACAGTGGGGGAACAGCTGCATGCCGCCACTCCACGTGCAGCAGTGTGCACTGCCACAGCTGTGTCATGTGGTTGTGGTGGTGCAGCCGCATAGGTGTTGGGCAGCGTTCAGAGGCTGAACAGGCAGCAGCAGGCTGCAGGTGCCACAGGGCAGCCAGATGCAGAGTCCACCACCGGGGCACCAGCTAGGGACATACCCAATGAGGATCCCACTGTGCAGCGTCCACCTGAGGGGGGGGCTGTGCAGCATGGCCAGTCACCACAGGAAGGTCGGCATCCTGCCCAGGTACCCCAGGATGCCAACCCACTGGCAGAGCACACCCGTTTGCTGCGGGCCTCCATGGAGCAACAGGTGCTGCTTACTGCTGGGCTGCGTGCACTACATGCGGAGGTGCACCAGGTGGCCGAGCAGTGCGAGATGGGCAATGCACAGCTCCTGGCAGTGATATAGTGCATGCAGGAGGCCACGACTGCATCCCAAGATTGCATTGCCAATGTGATCACAGATGGTCTTGTGCTGCTGGCTGCCACAGGGCATGGCCAGCCACAACAGACCCCACACTGTGCACTGTCCACCCCATGATCCCGGCATTAGGGGACACCCTCACTGTCAATGCTGGGCTCTGATGTTGGCATCCCAGGCACACCTGGAGCAGGCCTGTTTGTGTTCCTATGCACCCCTGTGCAGACCCGGTCGTGGTCCTGCAGTACAATCCCTGGGGGGCTGATGCAAACACCCCCTGTGGCTGATGAGCAGCCTGTGGCTGCCAAATGACACCAGCACAGCTGCCCCCATGGCCGTGATGGCCATGGTTCCATGCGGCAGCCCTGATGTGTGTGCCACCCTGACTGTAGTCTGCAGCTGCTGCCCTCTGCATGCATGGGCAGCATGTGTGTGTATGTGCATACCACTGGTGTGGTGCCTGTGTGTCGTTTCACACACTGCTTGTGTGCGTGTCTGCCCAGCTGCTGGACCATGTGGCATGGGTGTGATGAGGTCAGTTCAGCACCGGTTGCACCTGTGCACTGGTGCAATGCATCTGATCCCTGCCACTTGCCAGCGCCTGGGTGTGTGGGTGCATGTGTGTGTTGCTGTGTGATGCTGTGTGCAGTTGTGTGAGTTGTGTGCCACTGTCTCCCCTACCTCTGCACCATGTCTCTGTGTGTGCATTCCCATTGCCATGCATGCCCCTGCCTTTGTGCTGTACCTGTGTGTGTGTGTGTGTGTGTGTGTGTGTGTGTGTGTGTGGCTCTTCAATGGGTTTTGTGCCACCTTCCTGCGTGCACCATAGTGCTCCTGTGCGATGGTGTCATGATGCTGGCATGCCATCCATTTGCAGCCAGGGGTCCCTTCACCCAGAGGGGCTTTCCACTACCCTCCGACCCATTGCCACCATCGTTCCCACTACTGTCGCCCTTATCAGCCTTGACAGCTATACCATGGTCAATGGCCATGTTATGCAGTATGCTGCAGCCTGGAATAGGCCACAGACTTTTGAGGGGCTGTACTGTAGTGCACCGCCAGACCTGTCTAGGCAGCAGAAATGCATCTTCAGCATGCTGAATACATGCTTAATGATGTTGCGCTTGCTGGTGTGTGCCTCGTTGTAGCGTTCCTCTGCTGGGATCACCGGGCTCCAGTAGAGATTGAGCAGCCAAGGCCTCAGTGGATAGGCAGTGTCTCCTGTGTGGATAATGACATGGTTAGCCCTCCGACATCCTTTGCTGTGCCCCTTGCCTGTCCCAGGCACCCTCGCCAGCATGCTCACCTTGCCGTCCCCCACCCATGGCCTGCGCTGCCCATCACCCCTTGCCCATCCCATAGCCACCCATTAGGTGGCCCATGGGGATGTCCCCACACTCAAACCTGTGGCACAGTACAGAGCTGTACCAGATGAATGCATCATGTGCACTCCCAGGGTGTGTGGCACAGACATTGGTGATGCACCCCATGGCATCGCACACCACCTGGCAGTTGATGCTCAGAAACCCCTTCCTATTGATGAAGGCCACACCCTCAGGGCCAGGTGGTGTGTGGATGCCCATGTGGGTGCAGTCAATGGTCCCAAGCATGCCAGGCATACATGCTACTCTGTGGAAGTCCTGCATGGTTGCTGTACAGTCCGCCTGTGTGCTGGGAAAATGGATGTATTCCGAAGCACATGGAAGCAGAGCATTGAGGAACTGTGTGAAGAGGCATGATGTGGCTGACCGGGTTGTGCCTGTGGTGTCCCCTGTTGGCCTCTGGAAGGTGCCCGTGGTGAGCAGGCACATGACAGCTGTCATTTTGGTCTCCACAGACATTGCATGGCTCTGTCTTGTGGGTGCCTGCATCTCCTCACTGCACAGCTCGCAGAGCTGCCTCAGAATGGCCTTGTTCAGGCGGTACCATCCCACAATCTCTGTATCATAGTAGTTCTGAAAGGTGGTGCAGACACAGTACCACCTGTTCCGGGCATACCACCGACGGGCCCTTCCACAGCCATGTCACTGTTCCTCCTGCACCCTCACACCCCCTCATTATGGCCTCCATCAAGAAGGGCGCACTATCCATGGCTCCTGATATCCTGTATCTCCCTGGGCAGTCAGCTGCTGTGGGCTGTGTGCCACCGTGGTGCATTGCCTAGCACTGTGCCTGCCTGTCCCTCTCACTCTCTCTGCCCCTGTATCCCTCTCCAATGCCACCTCTGTCCCTCTCCCTCTGTGGCTGCCTCTGTCCATCTGTTTGTCTCTCACTTGCTCTGTATCTCTTGGTCTGTCTTTCTGTCTGTCTGTCCTTCCTTCTTTCTTTTGTTCTGTCACTCTCTCTCTCACTCCCTCTCACCTGGCGCAAGTGCTGTCTGTGTGCTTGAGCCCTGTATTTATAGGCTCAAGTCTGTTCAGCGCATCTCAGTTTTGCTCCGGACTGCATTGGATATTCATGGGCATGCCCCCTGCACTTGCACCTGCACCTGCAGTCATTAGAGTTGCACATTGGCGCAATTGGATTTGCGCTGCGCAATGGCTCCCGCTGAATATTACTCCTTTGCCCAAGTCCACACTTGTGCCATTGCAACTCAGTTTTTGGTACATAGGGATGCTATGTTACCTCCTCATCAAATCGGCCTTGTTCCAGGTAAAACCATGTTTTCAGTAATTCATAAAATTCAGCATATACTAATTGAATTTTAGTGCAACAGAAAACCACCACAATTTTTTTATCTTTAGATGCAGCCTAAGCCTTTACATGATCAAATGTCATTTCATTGTTTTTTATACTTGGAAACTAGGGTCTTCCACCAGATACTGTAAATCTAAAAATGGTGTCTTCCACCACTTATTATAAACATAATTAAACTGCAATATAAGCAATCTACAGCTTGATTAAAAATGTTAACAACTGTTTCTCAAATTATATAACACTACAGCTGGGCTTAAAACAAGGCTGCTCCTTATCACCTACATTGTTTGTCTTATTACTACCATAGAAACATTATTGAATGAAATTAGGAGTAATCCAAAAGTGAAAGAGATCCAAATAGGACACAAAACAGTGATTTTAAAAGCATATGCAGATAATGTACTGCTTTTACTTGAAAGACGTATGGATAGCTTACATGAAGTCATAGATATTGCAAGGAGGCATTTTTCATGTTTTGGATATAAAATAAATGAACAAAAATCAGAACTCTTAGTTATAATGATTTACAGGAAATGACATCCACAATTAAAGCTCAGGTTAAACTTAATGTTATGGACTACCTGGGTATAAAGCTTACCAATGATATTAACACTCTGTTCTTGGTAAACTTTGAACATTTACTAGATAAACTTATATTAAAATTACAAATTTGGCAAAACGAAACACTCTATATGGAGGAAAATAAGTATTCTTAAAATGTTATTTATTCAATTGTTATCCTTAACATTCCAAGCAACGATTGTTTGTGTTCATAAATTTTGGTTTCTTGAACTAACCAGAATTATGAAATATTTTATATGAATAATAAGTAGGCTAGAATCTAATCAGAAAACTTTGCCTAATCAAGAAGGGGGATTGGTCTGCCCAAATCCTTTTAAATGATATCTCTCACTACAGGTAAAAAAGATGATATAGTTAGCATGCAGTAATCACCCAGATGTATATATCAAAAATATAGTCACCAAAAATAACACAAACTGCGGATATCCCATAGCAATAGTATTCACCAACTGACTATATAAAATTATTCTTTTGATAAGAAATTTAAGTTATTTGACAAAATATTATCAGACTAAGCATACTGCAAAAGCATTTACCTCTAACAGAATTTGGGGAAACCCAAATTATTAAATTAATGGCAAGGTGTGCCGCTTCCCAGGCTGGAAAGAGAAATGTTATAACTAGATGGAGTGATTTAGTAGTGAACATCAAATTAACTCCATGGCCTGACTTAAAAAGTATCACCTTAGTAATATTGATTTCTTCAAATATCTTCAAATAAAACATATTTTCTTGAATGATTTCAACAAATGGGAAAGGGCCCTGGAGCAAATTCAATTAGAATCCTCTTACATATCTATGGTTCACAAAAATCAGGGCTTAACTGCCACTTTTCAAAAATTTAAATAAATCATGTATGTAACTATACAAAAAGACAGTAAAAAGTCTGAGAAAGATACAGGAATTTCATATTTGGAATACCAATGGGGAAGTGTTTTATTATCAGTTGTTGTCTATATTTCACCTAGAGACCTATTCAAATAAAGATAAACAATGCTTACTATACTCCCCCCAAGGCTATTTAGAATGAACTTGAAATCTGACTCAAGATGTTAGAGTTATAACCAATAGGGAGCTGACATAACCGATACACTCTGGGAATGTCCTGCAGTTCAAAACTTGTGGAATGTCTCTTTTAGTATCTTAAACGAGATAGAAAATTATTTTTACATACAGTATTTAACTGCCCTTCCATCTTCTTCCATGCCAATTATGTTTTCTAATATGATTTTTATGATTTTTTTTGATAAATAAATAAACTAGCTTTGGGGTGCCCTCAGATCTACTTAGAGTTTCACTCTCCTCACCAGCTACTGCTCTTGATTTTCATATTTCTAAGACATTCTATAACATCAGTAACTCCCATTCCAGGCTATTCATCTGAATAGCCTGGAATGTGAGTTTATGATGTCATAGAATGGTCAAGCAATATGAAAACAGAGAGCAACAACTGCTGAGGAGAGAGGGAGTCAGTGTAGTTAAAAAAGGCAACAAAATTATATTATTAATTTAACAAGAAAGGTGAAAAACATATCAGAATACTATGTAGTCAATACAATAACAACCAGAGGGCATCTAGAAGTGTAAAAACTGTTTCCTATCACCTTTAAACTAGGGATTTCATATGGACACTTTAACTGTAATAACACTATTTTAGAACAGAATCTCGGGTACCTGAAAAATAAAACCAAAAAACATGATCATGATTGAAGGAAATATAATAGCTATTAAAAGGTTAACTTAAAAAAAATGGAAACAAAGAGTTACAGGTTTTCCCAGGGTACAGGGGAGGCAGCTTTTTCTATCTGCTTATACAATGCAAGATACTTTGAAATTAATAATAAGTCTTGGGTTATGTACAACGTACAGTTTGAAGACTGGGGACATTAAGATTCTACCATTAAGTATTCTGAATTATCTTTTGTGAGTCTATAAATGTATCAGGACTTTACATGAATTAAAGATACTCTTTTCAACTATGGTTTGTGAAATCTTTATTAGGAATATTTATTGTTTTTAGCATATGCACATTATTTTTGTATTCATCTCCTATTTTATACCTTGCATATCTGTAATCTATGTGGACTGTATACTAAGTCTCCTTATCAACTTTAATAATAAAAAAGAGGCTCAATAGTAGAAGTATAGTGGTGCTAAGTGTCAGGTTTAGAGATGTTGCAAAATTATATTTTGCCAGCGAAATTCTGGCAAAATATTTTGTGAAATTTGCCCATTATGCAAATTATTTCACCAGGTGCAAAATGCGAAATGGTGCCGCGAAATTTGAACTTTTGCCATTAAAGAGGTTTAATTTTACCAGTGAAAGTGGAATTTCACCTTCCACTGGAGAAAGTTTGCCTTGTGCAGGTGAAATTCTGCCGTCCACAGGTGAAATTTTGCATTCCACAGGCGAAATATTGCCTTCTGCAGGCAAAATTCAAAATTTTTCTAAATAGGTACATTTTGTGAAACATTTTGCATAATGAAATTTGCCAGTTTCACACATCCCTAGTCAGGTCACTATGTTAACTGACAAACCATGAAGAATAGTTATGGACAGCACTGGGCACCAGCCTGAATTCTTGCAATATGTCTGATAACCACTAGAACTCACTGACATAATGACTTGTGAAATCCCATGTATGTGCAGCATTGTTTCTGTACAGTGTCACCTGCTGACTCTTTAACAGCCCTGTAGATAACAATGTATATTGTTACTACTTGAAAGCAGTGGCACCAAGTGATGCTAAGCCTTACAACTAGTTGCCATGTAGGCCATTGTGACAGACATATCTAGGTACCTAGTCCTGCTTTACTGACCTGCCTCTGCTTTGTATCCTGCTCCCGCTTTTATGCTTGTTTCTAACCCTACCATTGTATATATTGCAAGTTTATCGCTCATTGTATATATTTTGTATATTATGTACTTTTAAGTTTATTGTGTTTCATTTAACCAATGTCTGCATTTATGCTCCGTAATGTTGCGCAAAACTGTTTGCTGACATTGTTGATTATGTGCACCTTACCCAGTTCCACCTTGTAAATGAGTTCTTCTCAATGGTGTTTCACCTGGTAAAATGAAGATTGATTGATTGATTGATTGATTGATTGATTTAGTCATAATGAAGCACAATGCTGGGCATCACTGTCATAAGAGTCTTTGAGGGGTATTGCAGTGGCCATGATGCTACTGTAGGGAATAGAAATTCCACAAATAGAATTCTAGTGGCATTACCTATGTTGCCTCCATAAATATTTTAGCAAATGTTGCCAATTAGTAATTTCTAATGTAGTCAAAATATATTTTAACCTACTATACTAAACAACATTTAGCCAACTTAATTACATTTCAGGACATACTTATTTTGGTATGCATACCACATTTTGAGTGCTTACCTGCAATAGCAGTGGAGCTATAAACATCCGAATATTTTGAACATTGTCACACAGTCTAACAAAGAAATTGTTACATTTTGAACTCCTATAACTTACAATTTACACAACCAGTTACCTCTCTATTTAACAGTTTCTGACTCTTTCAAGAAAACATGTATACACATTTTCAGTTATTTAGCTCCAAAGATGGCTAAGTTACAAGCATAGAAATATTTTCAGAAATGTTCACTTTAATAAAAAATTGCCAGATTTTGAGCTCCTATAACCTTCCTGTCCCTCATCTAAATTGTATGAAATTTGGCATGGTATACTTTTAGGTCCCCTACCAAATAATACACATGCCACATTTCAGATCTCTAGCTAGTCTACTGACCAAATTATGACCAGTTAAAGAATTTCCAAAAACTGTATGCAAAAAAAATGTTGTAGGTGCCATATTGGTCCTTTTAAGAACAGATCCAGAAACAAATGATTTGATACCTTTTATTGGACCAACATGAATGTTACACAAACGAACAAAGTGCTCTAGCTTTTGAACCAACCAGGTCCTTCTTCAGAAGCTTTATGGCAGTTATTTTGAAAATCCTATACTATTAACACCAAATAATGTTGAAAAAACAGAAATGATTCTCATTGGTTTAACATATACATTTAAAACATAACAGAAGATTACGTCTGAGAAGCTAATTAACACCAGTATGCCTTTAACTGAGAAACCTCAGAAGGGCAAAGGTTATCAAGAATTATCAACAACCAGAGAGTTCTTCTCACATAAATTTTAAAATGTCTCAGTATGCTAAGAAAGCAGTCTAGTGATTAAAACAAACCTTGCGATAGCATTCTCTCTAATACATGTAAGATGAGCTTACAACTTACATTCCAAGTGTCCTGGTGGATTAAAGAACAGATAATGAAAGACAAAATCCTGAAATTAAATATAACTGCAAGTTGAAAACAAGCCTCAAATTAAACATACACACATATACATGATGCATGATGGTATCACTTGTAAGTATAAGTGCCAAATAAAAATACTTGCCAAGGACCCCAAAGAAAACGGGACCATGAGCCTGATAAGTGCAGATTTCAACACAGAGTCAGTGTATAACAAAAATGCATAGAATCAGTCTAAGGAATCTAAATGAAAACTTCCAAGGATGAAATCCTCCAGGTCCCCTCCTTTTTTTCTTTTCTGTCCCTCTCTCTCTCCTTGGGAAAGATGTTGTAACTAGTAGGAATGAGATATACTGTAATTACAAGAGTCAAAATACAGCATCATTCACACCAATATTAGTATTTACCCAAAGGAATTACACCTTTTATGAACCCCCAAGTAAATGAGATATGCATCTTAATATGAGCAGATTTAAAAATGTGACAGTGTGTAATCCAACAACTGACAACTAGTAGAAGGAAGTGAATGTACACTATATGTGAAAACTAAGTGTCCTAGCCACATAACAGTTGCCCCATGCCACGCTCCCCCCACACACATATGTATGTATATACACCACACCACACACACACACACCAGCACACCCCACACAACCACAACACACAACAAATATAACAAACACAACCCACACACACACCACACCACACTGCGCACACACAAACAAAACACACACACATCATACCAACACACAAAAACACAACACATGCAAAACACACACAAACACACATACATACATACATACATCAATACACACACTCACACCACACACACACACACACACACACTCTCACCACAGTGTTAAGGTGAGAAGTCAACATGTAGATAACCATAAACTTGCAAAATCCAAGGCCCGCTGAAGAACTAAAGTATTATGTCCATCTTTTAAAGTAAAGGTCTGTGTAAGTGTAAGTGGAATAATGTGTCATATAACCAGCATCAATGTTCATTCCATCCGCCACCATATTGAGAAGTAAAATAAGTCTAATTTCAGAAGCCCATCTCGGTTGTGTACTGTTGAAATGTCCTATCCAAAACTGCATGAAATTTCATGGAATTTCATGAAAATTCTATGAAATCAGAATTTGCTAATTTCACCCAGCTCTACCCCCAATTCTACCTTCTGGTCTCCAATGAATGAATGTTGAGGCACTCTAATATTTGCTAGTATGTGATCCCCTGTTACCACTGACTCATCTTGGTCACTCTTCTCTGAACTAGCTCCAGATTGTTAATGTCCTTTTCTTAGGTGAGGGTTCCAAATTTGTACACAATGCTCAGGGGCAGTCACCTGCAGGTCCTATATAGGGACAATATGACCTCCTTCTTCCTGCTGCTGAGCCCCCTTACTAATGCCTCCCCACATTCTGTTTGCCTTCTCTATTACTATTACAGTGTGCGGATGTTTTGAGGTTGTTTCAGGTCAACACTCCTAGATCCCTTTCCTCCTTAGTCATAGTAACTGTCACTCCTCTCCCAACTGGAACTCTCCACCTTGATTTTTCCTCATGTACATGACTTTGCAGTCTCTGGCACTGATGCCCAACTGCCAGATCTCTGCCCACCATTCTAGCCTTTCCAGTTCCTCCCTCAACATGCGGATTCATTCTTAAGAGTCGACTCTGACACAGGGCTTGGTGTCATCTGCCTATAGGCAGCTTTTTTCTCTGATGCCCTCCCCTATGTCACTAATGAAGATTTTGAGAAGTGCTGCTCCTAGCTGTGACCTACGTGGAACCCAAATGGTGACGTCCCTCATTCCCATGAATTCCCTGTTAGTTGCTACCCTCTGTTTCCTCCCTACTATATAGTTTTCCACCCACTTTTTCAGTTTGTTCCCTATCAAAAGGTCCCCAGTTTTTTGCCTGGCCTCCTGTTTGATACAGAGTTAAATACCTTAATAAAAGTGAGGTACAATACTTTAACTCCCTGGCCCTGATCAACTTCTCTTATTTCCCAGTAAAACAATTTGTTTGCCAATACCTTCCTGCCACCAGACCATGCTGTTTACTATCCAGTGGCCTATTGGCCTCCAGGAACTCCATTAGTCTTCCTTTGTTTATAGTTTTCAGTTGTTTGCTGCCTACTGAGGTCAAACTGACCAGCCTATAGTTCTCTGGCCCATCCTTTCCACCACTTTTGTGCAATGGTGCCATGCCTGCTGTTCTGCAGGCCATCAGTATCTCCTCAGGCTCTATGTAGTTCAGTGGTCTGTCAAGGGTTTAACCAGTACCAGTGCTATTTCCTTTCACACCCTGGGCTACAGTCCATCTGGCCCTGGTGATTTATTTACCTTCAGTGCTTTGAGACCTCTTTGCACCCTATCTGTTGCAGTTGGTTTCATACACATTTCTAGCTCCTCTCCTTCTGGTCCAGTGCTAACTTTACCCTGTGGCAATAGTCCCTCCTTTTTACAGAAGAGAAGTAATTGTTCAATATTGCTGTTTTGCCTTTGTTGTCTTCCACCCACCCTGGCCTTGTTGCAGCTTGACAATTCATTCCTTCCTTTTTATTTTCTCCATAATGTAGCAAAAGAAGGCCTTGTCTCTTTCTTTAACTTCCTCTGCTGTCCTTACTTCCATATCTGCTTTAACCTTCTTCATCACTCTTCTGACTTTCATCAGTGTTACAAGGTGTACTTCCCTTGCTTCATTCTTCTGACTAATTTTAAATTTCTTAAAGCCACCATTTTGTCCCTTACTATATTCTCCACCTACTAAAGTACCTGATGGCCCATTTACCCTCCATCCCTACCCTCTCTATTCCTGAAAGCCTACCTTTGAGTTTCCTCTTCATTTCCTTGAAATTAGCTCTTTTAAAATCCAAGAGCCTTTCCAAGCTGCATAACAAACTCCACAAATAGGTGGTTGCTAGTACCCAGCAGCTCCCCTGTCCTGATACCCCTGACATAAACACTATTTGCCAGCACTACATCCAGGATCATTTTTTCCCTTGATGGCTACTTGACCCCTGGACTTGGAACCCATCCTGTAATGCCTCTAAGAGTGCTTAACTTCTGCTGCTACAGATCATCAGGATCCTCCAACCTACACTGGACAGAATAAAGTCATGACCATCACATCCCCTAGTGCTGCTACCTTTCTGATTTCATCTCCAAGCTTCTTATCCACCATTTCCTTTCAGGTTGTGGTCATCCCCCCCCACTGCACTATTGTAGCAGGTGTCTAATTGAACACTTTTAGTGAACACAGTATGACATTCTGTGTTAGGAAAATCTGGTGTCCCCCCTGTCCTATATACATCTGATCAAGGTTCCTCCATTCACTGAATAGTAACACTGTCCTGTGTGACCTTGTTGCAATAGACTGGTTAGCCATCCCTCAGGCCTCCAACATTGATGTGGCTCTCTCCATTTTTCACTCCAAATTCTCCACAGTCTGGGACTTGTACAGCCCCCTTTAGGAAATCTGGGTCAAACCATCCCATCTCCAATGGACCAACACTGAAATCATTGATCAGTGCAAGTCCCATGATCTTGCCTGGGCCTGCTATAAATGATCAAATCAGAGAATCACTGCACCTCTCTCATGAATAAGCAGACACAAGATCCGAAGATCAGACTTGAATGAAGTGCTTTTTTATTATCTTATAAACTGCCAATACACCATATCTCTCACTAGGACACCCCAATGATGCATTGAGTGAAACTGGTTGGAGGTGGTTGTGTAGGGCTCCTGCTGGCATCCTAGAGAGAAGTATGGAGGTGTACTGGCACTTTATAAAATAACAAAAAAGCACTTCATTCAAGTCTGATATTTGGATCTTGTGTCTGCTTATTTATAACAGTGGTGGATAGTGCAGGGATTCTCTGATTTAATATAATACTTTTTACCATAGCACATCCCACCATTGGGTCGGTTATTCCACTTGCCTTCACCACTATAAATTAGGCCACTCCTTTCCTGATCTTTCCCGCTACAGGACCCTGACAAACAAGGGCATACCATTAGAATGGTGACTTAAAATTGTCACCACAATTAGGTGCTGCAACAAGGGTGACAGTGAAAGGGTGATCTTGATTTTAGATTGCTCCTCACCCCATCACCCTTTGCCCCCACACAGTTTCTACCCCCCTCTGGGGCATGCCTGCCCCAGAGGAAGTTACAATAATTTTCGTGGGGTGCCAGGAGCAAAGCTCCCCACAGAACAGGACTGTTTCCTGGGATGGTGCTTTGGTGCCACATGTCCCAGGAGCCTTAATGCCAGGCAGCCGATTGCTTTCACCCATATCAGCATCAACAAAATGGCTGTCGCATGGCTATGGGTGAACCACAGACTAGTGCACTAAGGCTGTCAGGGCTGCAAAATCCTGTTATTTCAAAGCCAACTTCCAGAATAACCTGAACTCCCCTGCCACATTTGGGAAAGTCAGCTATGCCCTGCTTGATCCTTCACCCAGTCTGCACCCCCTATCCTATTGGTTAATGGTTCACCTGTGTCTGACCCTACCTGTGTTGCTGCCCACTTCAATGGGTTCTTCACCACTTGTGCCCTCTCCTCCACTGCTAGACTCCCCCTTCCCCTCCTGCTCCCCATTCCCCTCCCCCACTTTCCATCCCAATGGTTCCACTTCCCCCCATCACCGCTCATGAAACCCTGTTTGTCCTCTTCTCCCTCAACCATTCTAATTCTATTCCTGATAGACTTGACCCTAAACTCCTTCACCTCTCATCTCCGGCTATTGTACTTCCATTCACTCACCTACTCTGCCTCTCTTTCTCCTTCTGCACCATTCTTCAGTCTTGAAATATTGCCAGAGTTTTTCCACTTCACAAATGGGGTGACCCCCTCCTTCTCTGGCAACTGCCGGCTATCTCTCTCCTCTCTTCCCCTGCCTTGCTAAGCTGCAAGAGAAGCTGGTCTATACTAGACTTCATGACTAATTTACATCTTCCAGTTTTCTTTCACCCTTTTAGTCAGGCTTCTGGAAGTACCACTCCACCAGCACCTCTCTGTTGCATGTCACTGACTCCATCTTTTCAGGGATGGACCAGGGGCATATCATAGTGGCCATTTTTACAATGATCTGGCCAAAGCTTTTGACTCAGTATCCCACCTGTTCTTCCTGGATAAGCTGAGGTTGGCCGGCCACTCATTTCCTGCTGTTGACTGGTTCTGTTCCTATCTAATGGGCTGGCTAATGTCGATACATGTTGGAGGCATGTTATCACCTCCCCTTTCTATCCTGGCTGGGGTCCTGCAGGGCTCAGTCTTAGGCCCCATCCTGTCCTGGAGTCTTCTAAATGACTTCCCCTCTGCCTATGTCAACTCATACTGTTTATACACATGTGTACAGATAGAAACATAGAAACATAGAGGTTGACGGCAGATAAGGACCGCAAGGCCCATCCAGTCTGCCCATTTCTTTTTCTACCTTATAAATGTACCATCGGCCTTTGCTCTGTCAGTGGCCTATCTATTCATACTCATCTGTATTGCTCCCTTTTGCCTATCCCATGCCTGCATGAAGCCCTGCACTATATTCATAGCCACCACTTCTTGAGGTAGGCCGTTCCATGCAGCCACCACTCTTTCTGTGAAAAAGAATTTCCTCACATTCCCCCTTAATCGGCCTCCCTCTAATCTCATGCTGTGTCCTCTTGTCCTGCTATTTTTCTTATATTTAAACATGTTAGACTCTTTCACCTTGTTAATGCCCTTACGGTGTTTGAATGTTTCGATCATATCACCTCTCTCCTTCCTTTGCTCAAGGGTATACATATTGAGCTCCATTAATCTGTCCTCATATGTCTTCTGATGCAGTCCCTGCACCATTTTGGTTGCCCTTCTCTGGACTGCCTCAATTTGGTTAATGTCCTTGTGAAAGTGTGGCCTCCAGTACTGCACACAGTACTCCAGATGGGGCCTAACCATTGTCTTGTAAAGAGGGATTATTACCTCTCTCTTATGACTTGTTGTGATACCCCTACTAATACACCCTAACATTCCCCTAGCCTTACCTACTGCTTTAGAGGTCTGCTTGGATGATTTCAGGTCATCAATGATGATGATGCCCAAGTCTCTTTCTTCCTTTGTGACTGCCAGCAACTCCCATTCCAGCCTATAGGTAGCTTCAGGGTTTCTCTTCCCTATGTGCATGATCTTGCACTTCTTTGCATTAAATCCCAGTTGCCACGCTTCTGACAATTTTGTTAGTTTATCCAGATCTCTTCTCATTCTGCCCACCCCATCTGGATCATCTACTCTGTTGCAGATCTTGGTGTCATCTGCAAACAGACAAACCTTACCCTCTAGTCCATCTGCAATGTCACTAATGAAGATATTGAAGACGACTGGCCCCAGAACTGATCCCTGAGGTACCCCACTTGTGACTTGCATCTCTTCTAACTGTATACCATTTACCACCACGCTCTGTTTTCTGCCCATCAACCAGTTTGCCACCCAGCTGACCAACTTCTGACCCACCCCAAGCCTACCCAGCTTATTTATCAATCTTCTATGTAGAACAGTGTCAAGCTTTGGCAGAAGTCAAGGTTGGCGACATCAATTGCTCCCCTTGAAGTCCACCACTCTCTGGTTACCCAGTCAAAGAAATCTATGAGATTAGTTTGACAGGACCTTCCTTTGTAAACCCATGCTGTCCTGGATCCCTGTGCCCCTATGTATTCCAGGCATTGCTATCCTTTCCTTAGGGAGTGCCTCCATAATCTTTGCCCACTACTGAGGGGTAAGACTGACTGGTTTGTGGTTCCCTGCCTCCTCCTGCTACCACTTGTGGAGCGGGATCACATGAGCCTCTTCAGTCTCTGGGACCTCTTCTGTGCTCAGAGACTCACTAAACAGTTCTGCTAATGGCTCTGCTAGTTCCACCGTTAGCTCCTTAAGTACCCAGGGATGTATGCCATCAGGTCTCATTGCCTTGTCTACCCTGAGCTTAGCGAGCTCTTGTAGGACCCTTTCTTTTGTGAAGGAAGTAGTGCTCACCTCCCTCCCCGTGTCCATGGTGCTGAGCTATGGGCCCTGCCCCACCTTCTCTTCAGTAAATACTGAGCAAAAGTATCTATTTAGGATAGATGCTTTTTCAGGGTCCTCCTCCTCACATGCCCCCTTTTCTCCTTTGAGCTTAGCAATACCCCCTCTGGACTTTCTCCTTTCACTAATGTATCTATAGAAAGTCTTGTCACCTTCTTTTACTGTTCATGCTAGTGTTTCCTCAGTTTGGGACTTTGCCTGCCTTACTGCCTTCCCTGTTTCCCCTAGGGCAGTTTGGCATGCCTCCCTATCTTCATGCCGCTGTGTTCCCTTATATTTCCTGAAGGCCAGCCTTTTGGCTCTGACCTTTTCTGCTACTGTATTTGAGAACCAAAGTGGTTTCCTTCTTCTTTTGCACTTCATTTTCTTCTAACACAATGGGATGTTGCTTCAAGTATTGCATCCTTAATGCTTGCCCACTTTGCCTGTACCCCCTCACCTGTGTTTCTTTTTGCCAGGGCTAGCTTAACTCTGTTGGCCATCTTATCAAAGTCAGCGCCTCTGCAGTCCCACATTTTTGCCTTGGAATGGGATGACTTAGATGTAGTGGCCAAATTGAACCATACCATGTGATGGTCACTGGCCCCCAGGTGACCTTCTACCTGGAGATCTGTGATCCCTTCCCTGTTAGTCAGTACTAGATCTAGGATATCCCTGTCTCTTGTGGGTTGTTGTACCAGTTGTTTGAGGCTCTCCCCCTGCAGGGAATCCTCCATGTGTCTAGTTCTGGCAGATGTTCCTGCTGGTATTGACCAATCTGTATCCGGCATGTTGAAGTCTCCATTATCAGAACCTCCCTTTAGCTGTCATGTTTTGTATATCTTCTAACAGTAATGTGTCTATGTCCTCCCCTGGCCTGAGGGCCTGTAGACAACCCAGTTCTTATGCTCTCCCATTTCCTGTTTCAGGGTGACCCACAGTTCTTCTGGCTCCTTATGTATTCTGAATTTCTGTAGCTTTGATACTTTTATTGACATACAGGACCACTCCACCCCCCATTTTTGCACCTTAGCCTCTTCTGAACAGTACATAGCCAGGTACTGAAGTCTCCCAAGTGTGGTTACTGGTAAACCACATCTCACTAATTGCTACTATGTCTAGTTTAGCCTCTGACATGATTGCCTGCAGGTCTGGGATCTTGTTTCCCAGGCTGTGAGCATTTGTGTACATGATTTTCCATTGGCCAGATTTCGGTGTGTTAGTTGTTGGGTGAGGTTTGGCATTTCCCTGTGTGTCGTATGGGAGACCGACATTTTCTTACCTGGTAGATGCAAATGACTGCAAACATGCTTGAATCCCTTGTTTGACCACTTGCTGAGGGGAGGGTGTTCTTCCCATTCATGTATGGGTACTGCCCCTCTCCCATTTGCTTAGTTTAAATATTCTAAAGATGTCAAAACTTCTTGCCCTAATGCACTGACTCCTCCTTAGTCAGATGCAGTCCATCAAACTTAAAGAACTTTTCTCCCCAGAACTGTTGCCAGTTCCTACAGGTCTGTGTACTTTTCCTGGCACCAGCCCTTGAGCCACATGTTTGAGCTCCCTATCTCCCCTTCTCTGACCTTCTGTCTATCTGCCCCCTCTCCCCAGACTGGCAGGATCTCAGAGAAGGGGATGTCGGATGAAATGGATGATGTTGTCACCAGCATGGTCAGGTGTTCCTTGGTCTCCACAACTGACCAGTGGAATCATTAGTTCCTATGTGTACCAGGATGTCAATGTTTTCTCCTGCTTTGCGAACAATTTTAACAATGCGGTCAGTGTCTCTCCACACTGATGTACCTGGGAGACATCTGACCATTACCCCTGGCTGGAGATGGGTATCAACTCCCTGAATCATGGAGTCTCCTATGATCAGAAATTTTTTGGATTTCCTTTTTTGTTTTTTTTGCTTTGGTTCCTGATTTGGGCGAGTTTTGTTGTGCTAGCTCCTGTGCTGCAGTGTCCTGCTCCGCAGTGTCCTCTGCCCCTTTGTTTGATTTCGGAGATAGAGGCAGATACCTGTTTGTAATGTTTATATGGTTTTTGGAGGTAATAAGTTGGAGAGCACAGAGTGATGGGGCACCCAATTTGCCCCTCCTAACCGCCTGCCAACCTCCTGGACCAACTACCCTCTGCGGTCGAGGTTCTTCTGTTGGATGTTGGGGAAATGGTGAGTAGTTCTTATAATGTATTTCCTCTTGAATATGAAATTTGAGGTGCGCAATCTCTGCCCATGCTGCCCAGAGCTGAGCCCTAAGATCTCCAATGCCCAGCATGTAGGACAGTGATACAGTCATCTTCATATCTGGTCCCTCTACCACTTCCCTGGAAGAACTGTTCCAGCAGGATTTCCATAAATTCTGGGCTGGTTACTTTCCAACCATGTCAAGGTTAATACCAAACAAATAGTGTCCATGACCTTGGGTATCAGCCAAAAACTGACCAGGCTCTGGAGTCCTCCAGTCTTCGTCATACTAGATGGCTCCAATCTTGAAGTGGTGCAATCATTCAAATAGCTTGGCATGTGGCTTGACAGCAGACTTTACAGCAAGCTTAACTTCTAGGCCCATAGCAGTGCTATTCACACAAAACTCTACCCATAGCTAAGTGCCCTGTACTGTAATAAACACTGCCTACTCTTGCTGGTCTGCCATCTGCTGCTTACCAAAATGGTGCTTCCAGTCTTCAACTATGCAGATATGGCCCATGGTACAGCCCCATCCACCTTCCTAGCCATAGTGGACACTCTCTGGAATGCCTTTTGTGGCTTTGTGTGAACTCTCCTCCACATATGCACCACTGTTCTCTCTATTTTTTCTCTCTTCAGCCTCCCCCAACCTTCATATCACCATTTACACTACTCTTCATTCATCTCCAAGTACTGGTTTGGCTCCCTTCTTTCCTACATCTCCTCTATCCAGTCTCCTGTACACCATGTTCCCTCTGCTCCAGGGACCACAGAACCTACTCCACTCATCATCCCTGTTCCTCAGCTGGGCAACTGTCCTTTTCCTGTCACTTGCCAACACTCTGGAACAAGCTTCTCTTTCTCCTCCACCATTCCTCCTCAGGCTCCTTCATGCTCCAGCTAAAGCTCCTCCCAACATCCACCTGCACCTGTTTCCTGTAGGATGTCTGCCTAGTTATTTTTGGTAGCTGAGGTTTTTGGGTCCCCTAGTCCTTTACAGATCCCTGGCACACTGCATTGCTTGCCTCTGTACTGCTTTGCTGCAAATTCCCAGTTGTCCACTTGTGCTTGTATTTGTATAGCATGCTTGTGCATTAATTTGTTTCAAGATTGTACCAAAGAAGTGTCAGCTTTTTTCCTTTGTCTACATGTTGCACTCTGTCCTATGTAATGTATTGTATTACGTTTTTTTTTCTTTCCTCCTGTAATCATTCCCCAGGTCACACCTGCAAACAAGCCTCAGTTTAGTGTGCCTCTCCCAGTTACCAATTTTCAAACAAATAAATGTAGTTTTATTCAGCAATAATTGTTTTCTGGTAAAATATCACAATACCAGATTTTCATTTTGTTTTCTTTCATTCCTGAACCAGTACACAAGATTTTGAAGTTTGCAAAAGTTCCCACTCATGTGCCATGCCCACCATGAACAATGTAATATTTTGGTACAGTGATATGCTGTTTACCATCCCCATTATGACTCTAGAATGTATATTTAACAGGTAGCCTTAAAAGAAGAGATTAACAATTGTGTGTGGCAGTCATCTTTAATGATGTGAGTAATTTATTACAAAGAAAAACTATAAAAGCTGTTTTAAAAATATTTGAGAAAAGTGAAAAATACTCAGGATGAATCTAAGGATGTAAGAAATACATTATTGCTAAAAAACTGTATGATGAAATGTTTTGCCAATTAACAAATACGGCTGTGTTAAGGTAGGATCAAGGTCCAGGCCTAGATATTTGTAAGTTTCAGTCACTTCAATTAAAGTGTGGTCACTTATTGGCCATTATTTTTGGAGTTATGTGTTTTATGAAGCTTGGCCATTGACCCAAAAAGCATACCTTTGTTTTTCTTTTCATTAAGGAAAGGCCTGTTTTTTTAACCATTTTTCTAGGACAGAGAATCAGCCACCAGGGGGATGTTTACATCTTCAGTTGCCTCAGAACTCATATGCAGTATTGCAGCCACATGGCAGCTGGTGTTCAATGCCAAAAAAATGTAAACTCATGCACCTAAGACATAGGAACCCAGGACTAGAGTATAGAATGGAAGGGAGGTACTAACAGTAACCAAGCAAGAAAGGGATCTTGGGGTTATTATAACTTACAACCTCAAAGTGGTAGGTGATGTGACAAAGCAGTAGCTAGGGCTTATGGAATGCTGGAGTGCAAAGGAAGGGTATCGCTTGCTGGTTAGACCCCGCCTGAAGGATTTTGTCCAGTTTTGGAGGCCATACCTCAGAAAGGACATAGACAGAGTGGAGGCAGTTCAGAAGAGGGCAACTAAAATGGTTCAGGGGTTGCATGAGAAACCCTATTTGGAGAGACTCAGGGATATCAACATTGTAGAAAGTGCAAGACCCAGCACTCGACTTTCATTTTACCAACAGAACCACTACAGCTTATTGTGTTCTAGATAACTGCTCATATTTAGTTCTCCACATTCAAAACATGTACAGCTGAACCAGCATTACTTTAGCAGGTAGCTAGAGGGTGGAGGACCCACAAGTGGCCCAATGTTTTGCACCACTAAGCACGGGTGCTTTGCCATGTTAGCTAGCTTCCCCTTGTGGATCCCTTACATAGTCCAAAAATGAAAAGGGGCAATAATGCAATTTAACAGACTGTGTGACCTAGTGACATAATATATCTATAATAAAAAGTGAAAATACTTGATATGCATACAATCACAACTGTCAATACAAAGTCTGTCTGGAACAATGTTAACCAGACATCTTCTGCAGCTCAGTTCATTCTATTTGCTGCGGTT
Source organism: Neoceratodus forsteri (assembly GCA_016271365.2). NCBI lineage: Eukaryota > Metazoa > Chordata > Ceratodontiformes > Ceratodontidae > Neoceratodus > Neoceratodus forsteri. The sequence continues at coordinate 1,844,212,896 of CM057449.1, forward strand.
TACATCCCATACACTAGCTTTATGGTTGTCATTTTAATTCCATTCTTATCTGGTCATGCTTATCAAGAGGAGAGAGGTTTTGTTACCACTGTATTGGTCGCAGGGGAGTACTGTGTCTAGTGCTGGAGACCGCATCTCAGAAAGGACATAGACAGGGTGGAGGCAGACCAGGAAAGGGCAGCTAAAATGGTGCAGAGGTTACATTAAAAGCCCTACAAGGAGAAACTGAGGCATCTCAACATGTACACTCTGGAAGAGAGGAGAACAAGAGGTGACATGCTCACAAGGGTGAACAGGGTGCAGGAAGGGAGTATTTTTCAAGTGAGAAGGAGCACCAGAACCGGGGGGGCACATGATGAAGCTGAAGGGAGGGAAGTTTAAGAGGGATGTGAAGAAGTACTACTTCACTGAAAGAGTGTAGACACCTGGAACAGACTGCCAGCAGAAATAATGGGTGCTTCAAGCATGCATGGGCTAGACATTGGGGAATATTAGTAAACAGGTGGGGGGAAGGGGTGCTGGAGACCAGTTAGGGTCTGTAGAGACAGATTAGGTAGGGGACATCTGGGCATGCTGGATGTGCCCAGCAGTCCTTTTCTGTTGACAAATTCCGTGTTTCTATGCTTCATCTGCATACAGAATAACTTTTGTATGGTTGCATGTTAAACCTTTGGGAGATGGTTGGTGAATATGAAGAACAGCAAAGATCTAAGGACCAACCCCCACATCACCTCATGTGCAACAGCATGGAAACAGGCATGATCCAATTAAGTTTAGCCATTTGTTCCCAGTGATACAAGTAGACACTGAGCCAGTTTACTGAAAATTATCCAAAACTATAAGCATGGAGCAGTGATGGAGCAGGGACAGAGGCAGAGGTGGCCCCTCATCTTAACTTTTATGCTAATTGATAAATGCATATACTGTATATAACTCTGTGTTATCACTGCACAGTATAAAGCAACCAGAGCAGACTCCTGTCTATGAGTCTATGATAAGAAAGCTAAATATGTTAGTATGATTTTTTTTTTTTGGGGGGACATGCCAATGGCCTCTCCTGGGACTAATGAATGTATATCAAAGCAAGAGAGTATCCTGTGGATATCCAAGCTGCAGAGAAAAGGATACTCCACATCAACAGGTCAGTGGTTTTGTTATTTTATTTCATGTTACCAAGTCATGTCCCTTGGACAGCGTTAAGAGGCCTTCACACCAGTTCATGCTGGCCACCCTGTGGTATCTTATTTCTAACTTCTGGTCTGTCTTTCATTTACTCATTTCTGTAGTGCAGTACACATTAAACTTTTTTTTCGCAGACAGTTAGTAACCCATTCCCTTTATGTGATTGTGTTGAGCTAGCCAGTTAGTTTGTTTTCCCCCTCCACAGTAGAATGTGGCTTTTGAACTAAAAGTAAATCCAGGCCGCTCATTCACAGCTCTGCAAACATCAGTTAACAACCAGATATCACCTTGTCCCTCAAATCTTTACATGAACAGTGAATATCTGTACCATCGGTTTAAATGTATTGAACACCAATGTAATTGTCTGGTTTATGATTGCTGTTTTCTTACCTTGATGTAATGCAATCAACGCATCAATTCAATAAACAAGTATATATAAAAAAAAAACAACAACCAGATATCAGTGCTTAAGGGGTATGTTATGCAAAGCTTTCACAGCTAAAATGCTAACAGGCTTTAACTGGTTGCTCAGTAAGTTTAATGTGAACTGTACTGTGATTTCTTAGATACACTGTAAATGTCTCTCCTAACCTCCTAGTGTTTATCACCCCAACCAGATTCCAGATATGTTACTCAGTGTACCAGCTGGCTATCCCCTTTGCCTACATATAAGAAAGGAGACCCCAGTAAATGAAAGACAGAACATAAGTTGCAGAAAAGATACCATTGGATGTTAGGGATGAAGTGGTGGGACAGATACAAAACATCACCCCAGGGAGGTGCTTTGATAACTTGAAATAAATCAAGAAACCCATGACCTTTTGAAATCAGAGCATTGGGTTTCATAAACGAACCACATCTTCCTTGAACCAGAAAGTTCCCCTAGCTGACAGTGGTAAAGAGCTGGTAAGGCGCTTTTGGTTCTCTTCCCCTCTCCCACATCCTCTTTGTTTTCTTTAATTACATTTTTGTGATGACTATGTCATATTTCTTGATGTGACATTTTTATACAGTATACTGTATGGAATGCTTTTCTGGCTGTGCTGAAAGCTTTTCAGCTAGAATATTGGTTTTGATGTACTGTATATTACCAAACTGAGACAATACATACATTGATACATGTAATTTATTTTTTATCTTCCATGTGCTATAAACAAACACTAGGGTTCACAGATGTTAATATCTAGGCCACTAATATTACCTTATACACAGTGTTAGAATTAAAAGGGGTCTTGCCTGGAATCATACTCCACAGCTCTGAAGTGAGCCCTGGTAGTGCACATATCACTACCAATGACTTATAATGGGAAGGTGGGCTGAATTAAAAGATAAGACCCTCATGGGCCCCATGAATTGCAGCATTCATTTAATTAATAAGTTAGTTTTTGTTTGCTCATCAAGTGCAATTCCAACACTGTTGATCTATTCACCTTTAAAATTCACTGTTGTTTTTATTCTGTTTTTGCATTACACCAAACGGTTAGATTTGAATGCTGTAGGCTATATCAGGTGTCATGCTGCTGTGATGCATGAAATTACCCCTTAGTTCTCCTTTTTTTCTCTATGAGGATGTTGGCAAAAGGACTGAAGTCCAGTCTGTTGTGTGCATGAGTACATAAAGCCAAGCATTGAACATCCTTCCTTCCTTCCACTGTGGCTTTCGCAGCACCACCTGTGTGCCTACAAGTGGCAAGTACAGAGCGAGGTGTTGATCTCCCCCTTCCTGTAGAAAGAAAGTACCCACTGAGACACCCAAGCCTCCTCTTACTGCCTTGCCTTGGCTTGTTCCAGGATACAGGGAGCAGGCATTGTGAGCGGTAGCCCCATCATTGCTCCGATGGGCCAGTGTAACAATACGCAGGTTTAAAAGAAAGTGGCAACACATAAAAATAAATCCTATAACTTTATTGTGTACTTTTCTATTTTTGTAATTTTTTTTTATATTTCTTTATATCCCCTCAGTGAGCCCTGGCACTGCCACCTGACCATCCATCTGCACTGTGAGCTTGGAGGGAACCCCCACAGAGGTGCAACTCACCCCCCAGGTGGGGACAGAGTGGGATCAGGCAGCCAGCACCCCCCGGTTCCATTCCTCCCTCGAGCTGCTCATGCCTGATGGTGATGGCCTATCTGACTCTGCTGTCAGTGTTGCATCAGGCAGAGGAAGTTTTCTGAAGTACTCCCCCCAGAGACATGATGCGCGCTGACACACCAGTGTCCATCACACTCCAGCCCTTCTGTGTGGTGCAACTATGCAGAACCTACAGCCACCACTAAAGGCTGGCCATGCATCAAGCCATAGTTCACCACATCCTCCGGAGGAGATGAGCAGTCTATTGGATGCTCAAGCCTCCTCCCCCCAGCTGGCCCTCCAACAAACTGAGCCTGTTCCCGAACTCGGGTAGCTGGTGTCATGAGTGATACGGTACCCAATATCCAAAGATACAGCCTCAAACTAAAACTGACTATAAGATAAGTATTCATCTTTACTGGACAGTATATTGGTAAACAAATCCAAAAGAGTTTCTTGCTTGAGCACCTTTAAGTGACAATTGCCCAGTTTATAGCAACTGGACATATAAACCACTGAAACTGAATGCAGAGGGCTGCACTTCCATAAGTCTAAAAAACTTGGATATAATTGCATTATAGGTGCAACTAGATAATGTCCAAGGTCACTGTTTTTCATTTTTTACCGGAAAATCCGGTAAAATTCCGGAATTAGGGCTGCCTGAAGACCGGTAAAAACAAAGATTTCATGGAATCTGGCATTTTATATCAGATCAGTAAATCTACAAAACTTGTGTTTTTTTTTTAATTCTTTCTTGTGCTATTTTCAATTTGCTTTATTTAATGCTCTGTATATTGTGTTCTTTAATTCTGATTATTTATGCACATACTAAAAAAACGACAGCAGAATCCCGGTAAAATCTGGAAATCAGAGTAACAATCACCAGTGCAATTCCAGAATCTGAAGTCTTCAAAACGGAATTTCATTGTTTTAATCACCGTAAATCAGTGGCCTTGATAATGTCTACTGGTCTTATGTCAACATTACTCCCAACATAAACTGTGCACTAGAGTATTTTATCTATGAATTCAACAGGATTTGTGAATAATTTGCACATCTTTGGAAAATGAGGACTAGATTTAAAAATAATAAGTGTATCAAAGATTAAATTATTTCCTTAATAAAAGACAGGGACCGTAACTGGACTATTTGGAGAGTAACAGGAAATAATACATTTCTGGAAGCTTGCCAGAAGAGTAAATGTAAATTAATTATTAAATTACCATCATAGAGGGAAAACAATGTACTGACTCTACCAAGAGGTCCCTCTCAGTTTTGGAATTTCATTGGCTCTTTGACCAATGCAACCACTCATTTTATAAAAACCACACTGCAGTTGAAAGCTTTGGATGATAAGTGGGAGATGGCTGATTATTTTAATCATTATGTTGGTAACTGTGACCAGCTTTTAAATGACTCAAAGACACCACCAGACCTGGAGCAAGTTAACTACAGTATCAGGGTTATAATTGTACTCATCCTCAATTTTATTTTATAAAGAATCACAACTTTGCTGAAATACCTACATAAACTAAATTAAAAGACAAGGTATGACTCAGATGGCATCCACATGGATATAATTAAACTGGATAAAGTTGCTGTTCCTTTAACTAAAACTGACATTTTTATGTTTGCTTGCACACATGTGCTAGAAACATAGTGCCACCATATGAGTTTTGGTAGGTGTGCCACCCCCACTTCCAATGCCTGCTCCTTTTTGCAGGTGCGTCTGCGCTGCTCCAATTAAATGTCCGAGCTGTCTATCACAGCCATTCAGATGCAGTGGCGTACAGTTCGGAGAAAGCCACCATTACAATCAGTGGTGGTAACGTGTAGGCAATTTGCATACTGCCATCGGCAGTATGCAAATTACCTACACGTCAGCACTACATCTGAACTGTCATAGACAGTTAGTTTCTGATGGAACAGCATGATCCCCATTGGATCCAGTGCCCCCCCAAAACAAACACCCAGGTGGCATGCTGGGACCCCACCCCACCATGCTCATGAGCTCCCCTCCACCCTCGAACACTGTATGGCCAACGGAGGTGCTCAATCCCCCATCAACTCCACTGCCCCCCAAAAAACTTCCAGGTGCCACGCTGGCAGCCCATCCCAGCGTGGCAAAAGTCTATGGCCCACGGAGGTGCCCAATCCCCCGTCGGCTCCACTGTGCCACCAAACAAACTTCCAGATGCCACGCTGAGAGCCCACCCCAGTTTGGCAAAAGTCCCACATCGTGTTTTAAAAAAAAAACACCTATAACAAAAGAAAATGGTTCATCATTGACTCTCTTACCCCCTTCCCCAACCTTCACCCACCCTCTGTGTACTCCACCTCCCCACAACCCCCTCACCCCATCTTACTTCCGGATGCCTGTGCAACAATCTTCGATGGCCTGGAAATACTTCTGCACGCTTCAAAGCTGACCACGAACTGAAGAATTGCTGGTAAGCTGTATAATGGCATAAGTAGTGTTTTTTCTTTTTTTTCAAATTAAAGTTTGTTAAGTTTTAACAAAAATGAGAACAGATCCAGGAGAGCAACATACAAGTAACATGCAGTACACAATACAATGAGTCTGTTCTCCACCCTCCTCCACCTAATCCCCCTCCCCCTGAACCTCATTAATCCCCACCCTCCTATTCAACAGAGTTATTCACTTAAGACCAAGTAGGTCGGAGATGTGAGATATGGTGGCGTAATTATATTAGAGAGAATACAATGTATGTAATGGTTCTGATATTTTCACATATTTCTCAGGCCTATTATTAAGACTCACTATAGCTTTCTCTGTTCTGAGATTTGCAAGAAGTTCCTTGAGCCATTTGGAGTAGGAAATGTCTTCACAATCTTTCCAATGATGTAGGATTACTTTCTTAACAGACATGGAAATAAGGGCCATGTGGTATCTTCTAATACGTATGGAAATCTCTGTGTATACACCCAATAAACATATTTGTGGGGTAAATAAATCATTCAGGCCCAGCAAGGGGTTTAGTTTTTGCTGAATGTTAGTCCAGAGTGGGATAACTTTAGAACAAGTCCAAAAGATGTGGTATAGAGAGCCCTTTTCTTTCAGACACCGAGTACAAGTGGGAGAAGGAAGAAGACCGAACTTAAATAGCTTTTGTGGAGAATAATATAAATTATGCAATATATGAAATTGGGTAAGGCATAGCCTGTTTTGGGTAATGTATTTATGGAAATTTCACCATAGGGTAGGCCAATCCAATACCTGAGTAGGAAAAAGTGACATCCAGTAAACTGACGGAGCAAAGTAAGTTGGACAAGCCCAATTGTACAGAATTTTGTAACATTTGGATACCGATTGTGGTGAATCAACTGAGGACCCTAATTCACCTTGAAAAGACGATGGACCTTGTTGGGAAGGGGTTAATCCAAAGTCTTTCAGAATTAAATGTCGTAATTGGAAAATTTTAAAGGTATAATTTGCAGGTGCATTATAAGTACTTAAAATCTCAGCAGAAGAGAGCCAAGAATGTTCTTCTGAGACAAATGAGAAGAGGCGTGGTTCAGCCATAGGAGGCAACCAAGTACTGGAGAGTAGTTTGTTATCTATTTTTAAATTTGGGTTTCCCCAGATGGGCTGTATTAAATCTTGGATATGGTTATATTTAAGAAAGTTACATAGCTGGGAATGAATTTTAATGGATGTCGCGATTGGGGTTAATTTTAAGCTTGCCGGAAGAGCCTTGGCTTTTATGTGGAAAAGTGCAGCTGGGGTTAAACCTTAGTTTGTATGAGAGAAAGTTCAATTTTAAGCCATTGGGGAGAGGAGGGCGAGGCAAGGACTGCTTCCTTGGAAGACTGCCACCGAAGATATTTAACAATGTGACTAGCCCAATAATAAAATGTTAAATGAGGGAGGCGCAATCCTCCTTTTTCTTTGAGGGCAGCTAGCTTGAAATAGGCCAGTCTAGGTTGTTTGTTAGACCAAATGAGTTTCATAATAAGCCCATGGACTTTGCTGAACCATGAAAGAGGTAGCCAGACATTAAGTAGATGAAGGGGGTTAAAAAGTCTAGGAAAAATATTCATCTTAATTAAGTTGACTCTTCCCCAGAGTGAAATAGGAAGTTTGGACCACCTGTCTAAATCCATGCCTATATTTTTTACCAGAGAATCTAGATTTAATTTCTGGAGAAGGGCTGGATTCCTGGAGATTATAATTCCCAAATATTTTAAAGAGTCTTGTTTCCAGGACAAGCCCAGATCTGTAATGGATCTTTTAGTAACACAATGGTTGAGGGGGAATACAATAGTCTTATCTATGTTTAATTTGTAGTTAGATAGTTGACTAAATTGTACAATAAGTGACAACATAGAGGGAATAGGGGAATAGGGAATACAGGTGTCGACTCAGTCGCCATCTGTAATACTACCAAAGCCACCTTCCAGGTGTCTAGAACCAGGACCTCACTCACCCAAAGGTCCTTTCACCACAGAGCACCTTCCTGGTATAACTCCCTCCCCACACACATCACAAACATCTCCAAAATTGGCCTCTTCAAAACCGCCCTATGCAAACACCTTACTAGCACTCAGAGCTGTATATGCCCATCATAGGGCTTTCCGAGAGCGCCTTTCAAAACCAACCTGTCTCTATAGTATTACGTATGCACTAGTTTACTCGATTAGCCTGTTTTCAGTCTATACACCACACACTGTATCTTGTGTGACCCACTGGGACCCTAAATGACTTAGTTCTTGAGTGCTCTTCCGCAACGTGTCTATTTTTACTTGCTCTTTGAAATGCCTGCTATGTATGCTGTTTGTATCTCACCTGTACTGTTCCCCACTGTCTTGCTTCACAAATATATTGTCTCCCCTCCCTGCGACGTGGTACCTTTGTAAATGAGTCTTTGACTCAAAGGTTTGTAAATCCAATATATGAATTAAATAAATAAATAGATGCAACTGGATCGGATACTTGTAAAAGGAGGTCATCGGCATATGCCGAAACCTTTATTACTTGGGATGAGATGGTTATACCCTGTATCTTTTCACAGTCCGTTAATCTGCGAATCAGGGGTTCCAGGTATAGGTTGAGAAGTAAAGGGGATAATGGACATCCCTGTCTAGTCCCAGACTGTAAAGGGAAGAGTTTGGATACCACACCATTAACTGTGATATGTGCCGATGGAGCATGATACAGAACTTTTATCCAGTTTTGGAATTCTAAGGGAATTTATAAGCATTGAGAGCATGGAACAAGAAGTTCCAATCTACTCTATCAAAAGCTTTCTCAGCATCCAATGAAATCAGAGCTGCTGGGAAATGAGCATCACGAGACACTGATAGAACATGCAACAGCGTTCTAAGATGGTCTACCGATGAGTGCCCTTTCATGAACCCAACTTGTTCAGGTCCAATAAGATCAGACAGGATGGTGTTAATACGTTCAGCAAATAGTTTGGTTAAAATTTTTATATCCTGATTCAATAAGGATATTGGGCGATAGCTAGTGGTAAGTTCCGGGTTCGTATCTGGTTTAAGCAGAAGAATGATTAAGGCTTCAAACAAAGTGGGATTGACCTACACACCAGATAAGATATGCTGAAATAAGGGCAACAATAGAGGGATTAATTGTTTTTGAAATTTTTTATAGACGTTTGCCAAGAAGCCATCTGGGCCCAGTGTTTTGTCGGAGGGTAAGCTTTGGATAGTTCTAGCAACCTCAGTATGAGTGATGGGAACTATAAGTAACTGTTGTTGAGTATTTGAGAGAAAGCATAGTCTAGATGTGGATAAATAAGTGTCCAAGTCCTGATCAGAAGGAGGATTCGGCCTAGAACTACACAGTTTAGTATAGTAATCCCTAAATTCGGATACAATATCTACTGGGGATGTTTTCAGTGTGCCATTCTCTTGGGACTGAATAGAGGAGATATATCTGGAAGATTCCTGTTGTTTGATTCGGAGTGCTAGTAAATGTCCCGCTTTCTCCCCCTGATCTGAATAAGATGCCTTTGTTTTCAGGATGGCAAATTCCACTTTTTCTCTGTGTTTCTAGATAAGCATCCCTTAATTTAATTAGATTCTGTCTCACGTCATCTGAGGAATAAGGGGTCATATTAGCTTCAATTGTTCGAATCTGAGTAAGCAAATTGTGTAGTTCCTGTTCCTTTTTCTTTTTCCTTTGGGAAGATAAACTAATTAGTATTCCTCTAATATAGGCTTTAAAAGTGCCCCATATAAAGTCAGGTTTGGAAGTAGAGTTGAGATGAATCTCAGTGAATTGTTTGATATGTTTATTGAGAGTGGTAATCACTGCAGGTTCTTTCAGCAACTGGTTTTTGATTCTCCAGTGTGTAGTTCTTTTGGGGAGAGTTGAACAAGTCAAGTGACAGCTTACTAGTGAATGATCAGAAGGAGGGCTAGGTTGACTAGATGCATCTAGGACCCGGGCAAAAATGTTTGAGATAAAAAGAGGTAGTCAATACATGATGAAGTGTTATGGACAGGGGAAGTAAAAGTATAACCCTTCACAGTGGGGTTAAGTATTCCCCATACATCTCATAGACCAAAATAGTCAATAAACTCACAAAATGCTTGTAGGGCAGGTGAGAGCCCTCTATGAGGGCCACTGGAGCGATCAAGTGTGGGGTCAAAAACGATATTCATGTCACCACCAATAATTACTGGTAACGATAAAAATGGAGATAAAACTGTAACCAGCTGTATGAAGAACTCCGGGGAGTCCATATTAGGCCCATAAACACTTCCCAACAGTATTTCTGTGGAGTATAAAAGACAGTGAATAAAAACAAATCTGCCCCATGGGTCACTGATTAATTGAATGAGGGAAAAGGGGATTTTCCTTGATATCAGTTTTAGAACTCCACAACTTTGACTGGTACCCCTGCAGAATAAACATGACCCACTTGTTGCCTCCTCAAGCGGATTGTTCCTGAATCCAGTAGATAAGACTCTTGTATAAATACAACATCTATGGATAGTAAAGCTAAGTGTTCAGCACTTTGTATTGTTTCAATTGTTGCCTGAGGCCTTTCACATTCCAGGTAGCAACATTAATAATGTTAGCCATACCCATTACAGGAGAAGGTATATGGGAAATTCCAAGTGAGCCATGAATTTCTCAATAACGTTACTCACCATGTGCCTGTGTTGAAAACCCACCCCATCACCATATCTAAGTAAAACTCCCCCCTTACCTCTCCCCAAATCCCTGCAATAAACTGAAACATAACTTTATTGAGAGACATCAACCCAGCCCACCCTTTCCCCACTACTATCATGAACTGCGCTCCACAGTTCACCTTCATCATATCTCCCTCCCTCCCTCCAGCCACCTTAAATCGTCCCCAGATACCTCTCTATTAAAGGTGATGCAAATAGTGGAATAAGCTTAAAACAGTAAATAAATTGAATGTCCCAGATAGTCCAAATGAGTTGTATATGCTATCATAGTCACTAAATGAAACCATAAACAGGTCCATTGCAATAAACCTAAATTTTTTTTATTTTTTTTTTTTTACCAATTATTTTACCAGGTGAGACACACTAAGCTGAAAGCTTGTTTGCAGGTGCAACCTGGGAGCACGAAGAAGTTAAATGACTTGCTCAGGGTCACACAGTATGCACCTAGGGGGCTTTCTGCATAAACCTCTGCAATATAAACAAGTAAAAATACATATTCATGGGAACAACAAATTGATCAAAATAAACAAGGTTAGTCTGCTAGATAAAGATATCAATATAAAATATTAGCCTTGGTAAATCTTCCTTTATAAGGCAAGGTTCTGATGCCCTCTTGTGGAGACTATAGGAACTGCAAGATATTAAAATCAGTTTAAAACAGTAAGTGAAACGAGTATCTGAGGCAAACCAAGTGGGCTGTACATGCTATTGCAGAGACTAATTGAGCCATTACTAGATCCTGTATACTAAGCCTAGCTTGTTCCCTGCATAGCTCTTTGCAAAATAAATGAGCAAAGATACAGTACGTATTCATGGGACCCAGAAATTGTTCAGAACAAGCGAGACCAGTCCCATACGTGAATCTATCAAAATAAAATATTAACTTCTGTAAATCTGTGCTTGTAAGGTGAGGTTCTGATGCCCTCTAGTGGCAACTATAGCGAACTGTTAAATATTAGTGTCACCAGAGAGTTACTCACGTTACCCCAGGAATAAGAAAATGAATAAAGGAGGATTAAGTGATTCAAATAAACAGACAAATAATTAGAGCTCACGCTATCCATTAGTTCTCTGGGGTAATGATAACAGGAATAGTCGTTCCTTCTAGGTAAACCACGTACTGAAGCAGCTGCTTCGAATCAAGGAAATCAAGGATTCAATAGTTCGAGTGTTGATCCAACTTCATGCTGTGCACACCCTGGAATATATTTCTCTTCCAGTAGATACATTATTCCTCAGAGCTTCATTAAAGGGAAGAACAAGCCTCCATGGGGCAAAGTCAAGAAACCTGGAATAGATCAGGTAGAGCAGCCTTGAGACTGACACGGGCAACTTCAGGATCTTCATAACTGTGCCAAGTGCCAGCTATAGATACCTGCAATCTTGCAGGATAGCCCATGTGGAAATGAACTCCCGCAGCAATCAACTTAGGGACAAGAGGATGAAAAGCTGTATGACGTTGCTAAATGGAAGCCAGTAAGTCTTGTGCATATCAGACCTTTATCCCTTCCCAACGGACTTCTTGTATCTCTCTAACTTTAGAGAGAAAATGCTGGCATTCTAGATAGTTGAGAAATCGGAAGATAATTGGTCTCGGAGGGGATCCAGCTGGAGGAGTTGGTCTGAGAGCCCTATGTGCCCTCTCGATCACATATTTGAACCCGAATGGTGAGGGGCCGGCCACTTTCTCAACTAATTTTTGCATAAATAATATAGTATCTTGCCCCTCCTCCAAGACAGGTAACCCAATAAGCACCACATTATTCCTGCAGCTCCGACCCTTGAGGTCCTCTATTTTAAGCTCCATTTTATGAGCTTTTGTCTAGTTGCCACTAATTCTGGATATGTCTTATCCATGCGTTTTTCAAGGGATATGACCCGGGCTTCAGAATCAGAGGTTCAGCGAGATAAATCTTCCATGGCTAATGAGATGGACTTTACCTCAGATGTAAGAGACCACAGCTCCTCTTTGAAGGACCTAAATTCTGCTAAGAAGCCTGCTTGAGTAAGTGGTTCCATCTCAGGTGAACTGGTGGTGATCCCCACGGTGTCCAGAGCACTTGAGGCTCTAGACTTTTTAGGGTCTTTCTCAGGCATTGCTTGTGGCGTGTGCTTTTGCAGAGCTTTTCTCATCTCGACTTCCATGAAGATAATCCCACTGGTAGATGTTTGGCAATCCCTTCAGACATCTTCTGAGTAGGTTTTAAGACTTTATTTGTATTTTAGCTCAAAATATTGAATGTAAAAGTGAGCGGGTGGCTGGATCGAGTAGATGGAGCTAGCGCCTGGCTGCCTGCGTCACGTGGTCTCATAAGTGGTGTTTTTTCAACTTTGGTGCATATCTCAGCCATTTTGTGGAATTTTGACACCAAATTTTCAACATGGGATTCTTGGGACCCCACCTCATGAACTCAGTCACTATAATTTTGTTATTTGGTCCCAAAAGGTGATTTCCCAGTCACTGTGCAGAACCACCTTTCTGGACCAATTAATGAAACAACAGTATCACAGTTCATGAGGTAGGCCCCCAAAAACCCTATGTTGAAAATTTGGTACAAAAATTCCACAAAAATGACTGTTTTACAAGCATGTGTTGTGCAGTTCCTACACACACTCATAACTTTGAGAATATTTACTATTTTCACTCCAGATTTTCAACATTGCCATTTTACTAAGTTTCCTTATAAACAGTACAGCTGCAATTTTTCACATCTCACCCAAAATGTGTTTTAGCACATGTAGCACACAATGGAACAGCTGGTGTGTGAAATCAATGTTTGAGACAGATTAAGAAAATTACAGTGACACTGTTCATGAGCAGAGATCTTAAAATGGCTATGTTGAAAATTTGGTGACAAAAGTCCATAAAAATGACTGTGTTACGAGCGTGCATTGAGCAGTTTCCATGCACCCTCATAAGTTCATGAATTTGTAATATTTTCAGTCCATATTTTCAGCATTGGCATTTTTCCATACCTCCTTATGAACAATACAGCTGTCATTTTCCACACCCTGGCCAAAATGTGTTTTCGCACTTCAGGCGCAGAATAGTGTGGTCACTGTGGAAAAATCAGTGTTCAGGACAGATGAAGAAAATCACAGTCACATTGTTCATGAGCAGAGGTCCCAAAATGCCTATGTTGAAAATCTGCTGTAAAAAATCCCCAAACTAATTACATTACGGGTGTGCGTTGCGCATTTTCTATGCACACTCGTGACTTCACCAGTTTTTTTATGTTTTCCTCCAAGTTTTCAACATTGCCAATTTTTACATCCTCATCATGAATGGCGCAGTCACTGTGCAAAATCACCTTTTGACTAACAAACCGATAGTGTAACTGTTCATGTGGAGGGGTCACAAAAAGCCCATGTTGAAAAACTGGAGTAAAAATATCAAGAAACGCCCAGGCATTAGGGTTTTTGACCATGACACCCTACCCTGTAGGGACTGATAAGCATCAGGGATGTGACCTGGGATTGTTGACAGTAATGCTCATGTCTTTCCACACCCACCCCCACCACCCTGCAGCCAGTGACAGGCATCTAGGTGTGCCTTAGACCCCCTGGACCCAGAGTTCACCCATTCTCCTATACTGCACCCATTTCAGTGTATTTCCTTATGGAATGAGGTGAATGTAAAGTCCCAAACACTCCAAGGCACACTTTGACACTTGTCAGTGTCTGCAGGGTAGGGTGAGGTGAATTGTCATCACCGTCATGGGCGATGACCCAAAGGCACACCCCAGTGTCCATGTCTGCAAGGTGGGAGTGGAGTTGGCGTCAGTTCAATACTTCACTGCCATTCCTATACTGCATCTGTCTAACTCCTGCACTTCTACTGCTAATGCCAGCAAGTAAACATTCGGCATTGACAAATACTTGTTCATTGTGGTTAGGGCAAGTGGCAGCAGCACTATGGAAGAATGCTGACATTGTTCCAGTTGCTAAACAAGAAAGTAAAACAGTGGTGGAAAATTATCACTCTACAGCAATCCTTTCACCACTGTCAAAACTATTAGAAAGGGTACTTCTGAATCAATTATACAACTGTTTGGACAAGCACATTATTCTTATTCTGTAGTAGCACGAGTTCAGAAAGAACCACAGTACTAATACTACTCTATTGACTTTTTCTGATTATTTAATTACAGTACTTCTGTTAACTGGGGACAATCTAGTGTTTGTATTTTTAAAGCTTTTGATTTGGTTAACCATAATTTGTTGCTTTCAAAATTGAACGCTGTGAGTCTGTCTGAACCTGTCCTGCAATGATTTGCAAGTTATCTATGTGAGAGGGAAATCAGGACAAAACTGGTTGATGTACTGCATACTCAGCATATAGGAATAACAGCACTGGGGTTCCCCAAGGCTCAGTCCTGGGCCCAATGCTGTTTAGCCTTTTTATTAATGACCTTCCCCTGGAAACTGTAAATCCTTGTCTGTCTTGCTCTACACAGACAAAGCTGTTATCTTTACCAGAGATAAAGATATTGAAGTAGCTGTTCCCGTTTACAAAAGAATTTCAGTGTAGTTCAATTGTGGGTCTTAGCACATTTATAAAGCACAAAGAAGACAAATGTGATGCTATACTCAAGCTCATGTACCTATACATAATCAGAATATTTCATCAATACAGATTATTATATTTGATAATATATGATTGGAAACTGTCTCAACATTTAAATATCTAGGTATAACGTTAACAGTTTTCTTATAGTAATCACACTGACATGAGCAAGTCCGTACATAAATATTTGGAGATGCTATATAATTGCTGAAATTGTGTACTGGAATCTTCCTTTGTCTCTACAGTGCAGGCATACTTGATTTCTGTGGTGGATTATGGGCTTAACATAGAATTTGATGGCAGATAAGGACCGCTTGCCCACTGAGTCTGTCCATTTTCCCTACCTACTATAATACGCAGACCACACTTGATCTCCGGCTTAACCCTCCACTCCCTAACCACCAAGGTTCTCTTATGCTTATCCCAAGCTTTCTTGAATTCCAGTAGAGTTTCTCACCCACCACCTCCACTTGGAGGTTGTTCCAGGCATACACCACTCTTTCTGTGAAGAAGTACTTCCTCATGTTTCCCCTACGACTGCCCCCTCCAGCCTCATAGCATGACCCCTTGTCCTTGAGCATCTTTTTTTTCTGAAAAATGCTTCCCTGTTATATCTTATTTATACCTGTGAGGTATTTGAAATTCTCTGTTATATACCCCTCTCCCTCCTTTCCTCCAGGAGGTCCACACTGAGGTCCTTTAGTCTTTCCTCATAGGGTCTCTGGTACAGACCCTGCACCATTTTTGTTGTCTTCCTTTGGACCTCCTCTACTCTGTTTATGTCCTTCCACACATGTGGTCTCCAGAACTGGATGCAGTACTCTAGATGAGGTCTCACTGATGATTTATACAGCGGTATCATCACCTCCCTCTTTCTGCTGGTGATACCCCTTCCTATGCACCCTAGCATCTTACTGGCTCTCCCCACTGCCTTGTCACACTGTTTGGCTACCTTTAGGTCATCAGATATGATTACCCCCAGGTCTCCTTCCTGTTTGGTGGTCATCAGTACCACTTCCTCATCATGTACTCCACCCCTGGGTTTCCATGCCCCTAGTGCATGAGTTTGCACTTTTTCACACTGAAACTTAGCTGCCACATTCTTGACCACACCTCAAGCTTTCCTAGATCCCTATTCATTTTTTCCACACACACACACACACACACACACACACACACACACACACACACACACACACACACACACACACACACACAGTGTCTACTCTATTGCTGATCTTTGTGTCATGAGCAACAAAGCATACTTTCCCTTCTAGCCACTCTGCAATGTCACTAAAAAAGACATTAAAGAGGATGCATCCCAGCAGTGATCCTTGTGGCACCCTGCTGGTCACCCTTCCTTCCTCCCTCAGAGAGAACTCTGTTAACTATCAGTCTCTGTCACCTATCCATCAACCAATTCCTTACCCAGTTTACCACCTTTGGACCCACTCTCAGGCTGCCAAATTTGTTTATGAGTCTCCTATGTGGAACAGTATCAAAGACCTTACTGAAATCTAGGTAGGCCACATCCACCGCTCCACCCTGATCTACTTCCCTAGTCACCCAGTCAAAGAAGTCTATCAGATTTGTTTGACATGACCTCCCCTAATGAACCTATGCTGCATCAGGTCCCGTAAGTCACTGGATTCAAGATATTCCACAATCAATTCTTTCAGTAGTGATTCCATTAAATTTCTCACCACTAAAGCCAAGCTGACTGACCTTTAATTGCCTGCCTCCTCCCTGCTAGCACTTCTGTGAAGTGGGACTACATCTGCCTTCCTCCAGTCCTCCGGAACTACTCCTGTCTCCAGCGAGTGGTTGGACAAGACTGTCAGAGGTGCAACCAGCACCCCTGTAAGCTCCTTCAGAATTCTTGGATATATCCTGTCTGGCCCCCAGGCTTATAACTTAGTTTGTGGCAATGCTGAGCACCTTGTTCACAATAAATGTTTTATTTAATCATATTTGTCATTTTGGCCTCGGCGCAGAATGTAATACCCATTATTAGTGTTGTGTGAAACTGGAAAATTTCGCCCAGCAAAATATTTCATGGAATTTGTGCATTTCATTAAATATTTTGCCAGCCAAATGCAAAATTTTGCCTAGGGGTGGGTGGGCAAAATTTCACCATTGAACCGGTGAAATTTTGCCACCCATGGGTGAAATTTCTCCACTGGCACCCAATCTTTAAAAAAAACAACAATCACCTCTCATCCCTAGTGTCTACTGATCCCTCCCCCCAGCTGATCACTGGCCGAATTCAAGAACCCCCCCTAGTCAACCTGAGTTATCCCCGGTCCTCGTCCACCAATTTTTGAAAGAAAAAAAAACAATCCCCTTCCCTGTCCCGGGTGTCTAGTGGACCCACCCTTTGGCCAATCACTGGCTAAATTAAAGTAAAGAACCATCCCACTCCCCCAGTCAATCCGAGTTATTTTCCATGCCCCCCAACCATGACCCTGGCCCCAATCATCAAAATAAAATAAAAAGCAATCCCCTCCCCTGTCCCTGGTGTCTAGTGGACCTCCCCACCCTGTCTAAAGTCAGAGCCCACCCTGCTCCCCCCCCACTACCCCAATATGGCCACCAGCACAACTCACTACTCGCCACCATGGCCAGCAGCCCATCTGAGCACTCAATGAATGCGCACATGCTTGTACAAGCACACGCTCATTCATTGAGTGCTCAGATGGGCTGCCTGCCATGCACTTGAGTGGAGGGCTGTGCTGTTGGCCTGATTAGGGGGTATACCATCACTACAGTGACAACTTTATAGTGACATGGCCGATACCAACAACATCGCCATGTCAATGTAAATTCCGCCTGGGACCCCTGCACCCTTTCCCAAGGTCTTGCACCCTATCCCTGACCTAGCTTCATCTTGGAGTTGAGAATCTTTTTTTTTTTCAGTTAAAAGTTTTTTTATTTTTGACAGAAACAACAAAAAAAAAAGAAAGGAGAAACAATTACAGAGAAGGGACATACTTATAAAATGTAGATGGTACAGTAGAACATTCATCAGGTATTTAGAAATCAGTAGCACACACAGCTCAAAAAAATTATACAGGCACAGAATAATATTTATCTAGAAGAATTGACCAACTTACTTTGTCAGTGTCCTAAATGAAACATGTGCACAGTAACATGGTCTAATGGTAGAAAGTAGAAACATACCGTAAGTGTGATGATTAATTCACATAAAAAACCTACCTCCATATTCTGGGTTATCTAATTCCGACCAGTAGGAGGTACCGCTGCCAAAGTTAGATAAGGCTTTGTAGTCAGAAAGTAGTACCTTCCAGTGGTCACTGTGGCCTCTCCTAAAACACAAAAGAACACCACAAAGTAACAAGGCCTTAATACAAAATAATGCAGGGCTTATGTTGATGAATATTACATAACCATATTATACTAAGGTGTCCTACTGACAGCTATATACAGTCTGCTTAACACAATAACTGAACAATTGAATATGTATACTGTAATCAAATGTTATGCTGTATAAGAGGCATTCATAAACATTGCTAGTTCAACAGAGGAGTAGGCAAAAGGGTATTCTTGTGGGGCCTCAGCCTATACCAGCTCGGAGATCCAGATAATGCCATGTATGGAGCCCAGCACAACTGTAGTTTGCCCATTTGCACTAGGGATACATGAGAGCGCCTATCAAAATCATACAAAGATGTCAGGGAGGATAAAATGTCTACTACAGAGGGTATGTTGGGCTTCTCCAGCTATGTAAAATAGAGCATTTAACCTGCATACATAACAGCATCAACCATTGGAAATGAAAGTGAGTGAGAAGTGAGTTGGCGGGTTGTATGCCAAGCAGCATCAAGGGAGAAGAGGGTGGGATAGCCTGATGAAGTATCTTACTGGCCTCTGGAGCTACACCTACCCAAAGAGGCACAATCATAGGGCAATCCCACAGTATACGAACCAAGTCCCCTCCAGGCTGGATACATCTCTGGCATTTGTCATGGAGTACAACTTTGGCTGTGTAGAGGACTGCTGGGGTCCTATACCAGAAGTGTAGGATTTGGTTTTGAATCAGTCTGCTACGGGTGTCTCTAAAGGCAGTGTGGGCAATGTTCCAGCATTTTTTCCACTGGGTGTCAGAGATTGGGACATGCAAAGCCTCCTCCCATTTGGCCTTGAGACGAGGTGAAGGGTTAGCTAGGGAGTTCCTTAAAGAGGTATAAATAGTCCCAGCAACTCCTCTTTTTAATAGCAGCCATTTTGCCATGGGTGAAATGTCATCTAGTCTAGTGTTGGATTGGGTTAACACTGGTTTAATTGCATCCTGGATCTGCAGGTATTGCCAAAACTCAGATTTGTGTAAGGACCAGCGGGTATGCAGCTCTTGGAAAGAGGCAATCATAGTAGTGTTGGGGAGCAGCATGTCTGTTAGAAAATAAATACCTTTATTAATCCAGGATGGCCAGTGTACTGAACAGCCACCTATTTGAATGGCAGAGCTAAGCCATAAGGGGGTATGAGAGAGAGGAAGTGGATGCATGTTAAGCTTCCTATGTGTAGTTTTCCAGCAATAGATAGGAGAAGTCATGGTGGGGTTATTTGAGATTGAAGGTGTTCTCAGGGACCATAGCAAAAAAGCTAGGAGATGTGTTTGCCCCAACTTTTGTTCTGTTTCTAGCCATTGGGGAGAGTTAGCAGAACAGGGTTGAAACCATTTTAGAGTCTGGTAACATTGATAAGCCATTTTATAACCTTCCATCCATGGAAGTTCCCACCCCCCTAGTCTCCAATGTTCCCGTAAGGCATTCCTACTAAAAGAGGGAAGACAGGTGCCCCATAAGAAAGAGCCCACCATCCTATCCACTTTTTGAAACCAGTGCTGAGGTAGGAAGAGGGGATATGAGAAAGGACATAAAAGAATTTGGGTGCCATCGACATTTTAAAGGCCACAATCTTCCCAGCCATGGTGAGGTTCAATCAGGCCCAGCTCTCTAACTCCTGCTTACAGTTGGAGATCAGGGGTCCTAGGTTATTATCCCACCACTTATCGATATTAGCACTGATCTTCACTCCCAGGTAAGTAATGGTGTTCTGGGACCATTTAAGACCCACTTGGGGGATACTTTTGGGACAACAGGCTGAAGTGACAGGGAGAATCTCAGTTTTGGTTTGATTGACTTTCAAGCCTGAGATAAGTGTAAACTTGTCCAGTAGTGATAACAGTGGAGGAATAGAGGTACTGACATTTGCCAGAGTCACCAGCAGATCATCAGCATACATTAACATAGTGCAGGAGGAGTCTTCCAGTTGAATCCCTTTAATGCCACCATTCTGACGGATGGCAGAAGCCAGAGGTTCAACTGCAAGGACAAATAATAAGGGAGAGAGGTGGCACATCTGTCTGGTACCTCTGTGAAGTGGAAAGGGGTCTGATAATAGGCAGTTGGTCAATACTCAGGCTTGTGGCAATGTATAAAGAGCCTGAATATTAGCCAAAAGCTGTGGCCCAAATCCAAAGTGGTCAAGGACAGTATGCAAATAATCCCATTTGATAGAATCAAATGCCTTTTTAAAATCAATTGCAACAGCAGCCAAAGGAGTCTTAATATGCTTGGCTAAATGAATGAGATTTAGGAGGGTGCGAGTATGATCAGTGCTGTATTGGCCCTGGATAAAACCAACCAGGGAAGGATGGATCAGGTATGAGAACTGATAACTCAGTGTTAACTCTGTTAGCTAGAACCCTTGCATAAACCTTACTGTCGGAATTTATTAATGAACTAGGATGGTAACTGGAGGCCTCTGTGGGGTCTTTCCCTTTCTTAAGCAGGACGGTTTTGTGGCTTCCCTGAGGGAGGGAGGGAGGAGGGAGGTAAGACACCTTTGTCTTTGGGCTCAGTGAACACTTGGCCCAAGATGGGGGAAATCATGGGGGCCATAGCTTGCAAAAAGTCCACTGGAAATACGTCTCCTCCCGGTGCCTTCCCAGATTTTAATGATAACAGAGCAGTTTCTATCTCCTGGGTAGTGATAGGGGCATCCAGGATTTCCTTTTGGGCCAGTGACAATTTAGGAAGGGATAATTTGTTCAAGAAAGCTTGGGTGTCAGAATGAGACTCAGGACGACAGAAGGTATATAGTTGAGCGTAAAAATTAGACATGATCTTATTGACTCAGATGGTTTGGAGCTTATCTGTCCAGATACTGGGTCCTTCAGGCTAGCAATAAATCGAGGTTCCTGCTGTTTCTGAATTTGGTAAGCCAGAATTTTCCCACTTTTATCTCCCCCTTCCCAGTATGTGTGAAGAACTTTCAGCATGGCCTGGTCTGCCTTGCGAGATGGAAGTTCATTGAGCCTACATCTGATGGTTGTTGCCTGGCGGGTCAAGGTTGAGTGAGAAGTGGAGTGAGAGCCAGCCTTTAGGGCTCATTCAGTGGCTGTAAGTTCCTCTTCTAATCTAGTCAGTTCTTTATCTCGTTCTTTCCGTCTATGTGTGGTGTACCTGACGATCTTCCCCCTCATAGTGGCTTTATATGTTTCTCAAGTATTCTGTGCCGAGGTATCAGAGATGTGATTATCTCCTAAAAAAAGCTCTGTTTCAGATTTAGCCCAGTGCAAAAAGTGGGGATCGTGCATAAGTAGCGGGTCAAGACTCCAGGAGGAAGATCTGGGGGGCCGGGTACCCCCAGGCTATGAGCAGTTGCACTGGGGCATGGTCAGAAATGACCATAGGGAGAATCTTGGAGCTGGTAATTGCTCGGGTGAGGTTCTGAGAGACTAGCCAGAAATCTAGTCTGTTAAACGACCCATGGACTTCCGATTGATCTGTGCAATCTCTATCCTTGGGATGAGTGAGGCACCAAATGTCAACCAATTGGTATTCCAGATGGTATACCATCACCGCAGTGGCTTGCTGACTGTGAAAACCACCACAGCGCCAGAAATCGGTCAAAATCCGCCCGTCGCTGTGGTGGTCCATGTGGCAATCGGGACTGCTTCGCTGGGTGATTGCCCCCGCCCCTTCCAACTCCAACTCAGAGTTAGAATCCTAGAGACTGGTAGGAGGGGTTCGGGATGCGCAGTCCCCCGATTGTGAGCGCTGACATCCTGCAGCTACAATGGTGACAGTCAGCATTGTTGCTGTTGCAGTAGGGGATGTCAGCACTAGTGCTGTTGAAGCGCTATAGGTAAACCATTCCAGACACAGATTATGTACAGCTTGGACACTACGAGTATGAGTTTCTTTACTGGAAGCACTTCTATCAAGTATAGGGATCAGGGTAAGATTATAATCACCAGCCACTATGATGTAGGCATCAGGGGCACCCATGGCTTCTATCCGAGCCACAAGGTCCACAAAAAAAAGAGGGGGTCATCCTCATTTGGGGCATATATGTTCACCAGAAGGATACAGTCATTTGGGGTGTCGACCTTAGCTAGGACCCAATGACCTTGTAGGTTTGAAATATTCTGTGCTATGGTCTATGCTAGTGTTTTGTGAAACAAAATGGCTACCCCATGTTTTTTTGTTGGGGCTACTGCATGTAGTTCCTTCCCCACCCAGTCTCTTACCATTTGGGCCTGGTCCTGTTTAGTCAGCTTTGTCTTCTGTAAAAAGGCAACCTGAGCTTTTAATCTCTTCAAATGAGTCAATACATTTTTCCACTTTTGCGGCGTATTAAGGCCCCTGACATTCCAAGATATAAAGGATACTTCAACCATAATCTAGGAAACTGCAGAAAATCAAGCAATACGTAATGGACATTACTGTGGTGGTCAGGGGTAATGGGGACTACGTGTGGCCAAGGTAAAATCCCACCTTGCCGAGAGCCTAAACATTTTAAACATAACTCCCCTGCAATACTAGATAGTACTAGCATAAAGCACAATAAAAGCTGCAGTAAAGCACATACAGAATAAAAGCAGTAACCTTGCTAAGAAAATACTAACACAATAACTATTTACAAATAGTGCGTCAACATGCGCATCAGTGAAGGTCAGTTCACAGAGCCAAGGTGGAACACCTTTCGCTGACTTTACCTGGCTTCACTTTGGGGGTAGATGGAAGTAAAGAGAAATGTTCCAAAAGATTCAGTTGGTGAGCACAGAAAAATTGAAAAAAGGGTGTGCGGCCAATCACAGTGGTCTGGCCAGACCTGGGGCTATGATTCTAAAAAGAAGGGGAAAGTACCATTTGCACCTTTAGCTGGGTAGCATGGCCGGAGCATAGGTCTAAAGGGTAGACCCCAAGAGGACATCCTGGGGGGGGGGTATTACAGTTAACTTGTTATTAAGCTGAGGATGCCTTGTTTTTACAATGGGGACAAATGACATCGCATGACAAGAACCCATGTCCTATGTCTTGGGAAGACGTGGAATAGGTAAGAACCTAAAGAGGTAGCTGAACTCGTGGCCACCTCTGGCCTAATTATGCATTTCTGAAATAGGAGGGGGAAAGGAAGTCATGCACCCAGCTCGATTTAAGAGCATGGGTAAGAAGAAGGGGGAATACTCCCCAGGCAGGGTATCAAAATGACCACAGCGCTTGAAGCTGCAGCCCTAATTGACAGTAGCAGTTAAGAGCAGTAAAAGCTAGTGGTACAGTACATATGCTACAGTTCTGGTGCAATAACTGCTGCAGTGCCCTATATATCATTTTTCAAGTGGCAGGGCAAGGGCAATAGGGTGAATTCCCACTATGTTGGAAACTTACAGAGTTACCCTAAACAACTTACCATTTAATTATCAAGGACATATCCTAAAGCCTAAGCCCCTGCCTTGACCTCAGAAAAAGAACAGAAAGGGACACTTATCTGAGTCAGTCCTGCGAAGCTCCATCCTGAAAGAGCAAAGATGTTGATATAGTAAAAGGTGCTATCTTGTCTGGGCCAAAATCCACATTCTGTGGGGAGGGTGGACTGTGAGGCTCCTCCACAGCTGTCAGGTAATGCAGAGTCTCAGATATTGAAGTCTCATGAGCCATTTCCTCCTCAGGGTAGTCAGAAAAATCCAAAGATTGGTCCTCCGATGTGAGAGCTGCATATCAGTTTGATGAGGCAAATTTTCCCAGGTCTGAGTTACTAAGATGGGCCTCTTCAGTCGAACAGCGTTCCAAAACTGCTTCTCAGTCATGGGGATGATCCCTTCTGGTGTGTTTCCCAGACTGTTGACGTTTGAGAGACCTGGCTGGGAGGCCTGGAGGGGAAACCTGAAAATAGTAGCTACTGCCCGGGGCCATTCCCAGGGTAGATGTATTTGGAGTCCATTCTCTTTGCGGGCCCGGGTGCCCATTACTGTTACAATGAGAAGCATTTTTGCTATCAGCTGCAGAAGTGCTGTTCAAATAAGTTTTGAGAGCTTCAGGTGTAGAGAATGATAAGGGTATCCTGTTTACCTCCAAGCGCATGACTGCGGGGTACCATAACGAAAACTGAATCCCCTTTGCATGCATCATGCAGCGGCACTCAGTGTACACTTTATGCTTTAGAGCCAGCTCCCTGGAATAATCCTGAAAGATGAGGATTTTTTGGCCTTGCCAGGATAGAGCTCTGAGCTCTCAGGCCTGGGAGGAGATCCAGTGTTTATCCACAAAATTTAGTATCCAGGCCATAAGGGGTCTAGGTCTCTCTCCAAGATTTGGCTTAGGATTAAGTGTCCTATGGGCCCTCTCGATCGTGAAGCCTGATGGGAGGTCATGACGAAGGACTTCTGGTAGAACCTCATATAAGAAGTCAGCAGGCTCTCCCCATTCAGCCCCTTTGGGAAAGTCCAAAAAGCAGAGGTTATTACGACAACATCTGTTTTCAATGTCATCCATTTTGATCTGCAGGTTCGGAATAGTGCGTTTCTGCTCCCGCATTTGAGCACTAAGGTATTCCAGCTGATCAGTGTTCTGATTAGCCTGTGCTTCTATTTTCATGATTTTGGCATCCATTTTCTGTATGGCAGCGGTAATATTGTTAAATTCTAGAGTTACCTCTGCCATATGCTGCATCAGTGCTGTGAACACGTCTGCAACCTGTCAAGTCAACAGGCATCCGGAGAGATCAGGCCATTTAGACTGCAACATACTGCAGATCGTTGAGCCGACAATGCGGCGACTTGAAAATAGAAATTGCTGTAGCAAAAATCAGTTAATCGTGAGCCTGGGTATTATCGGAGTCAGTATCCGTGTAGTGCCAGTGAACTGGTATGCACAAAAAGGCGCAAATGACTGTATTAAATCCCAAGGTCGGCAGAGCTCTGTGTTCAGGTGGCCATCATGCTTGGAGTGAAACCACTGGAGTTGAGAATCTTTAGTAGGGGGGTGCAGGGGGTATAGCTCCCTGCATTGGGGGTGCAGGGGGCTGTGCCCCCTGAAAAACCAGATGTTTAATCATGGCAGCAGCATCCCAACAGCAATTGTGGTCAATGTAGTGGTGTCAGGGAAACGTCGCGTCGACAAGAAATTGTTCATGTGGCATCTTGGATCCTGATCAGGGTACTGGGTAGGGGGAGCAGGGTGGTCTCTGACTTAAGGTGAGGGAGTGGGAGCCACTAGACACCACAGGCAGGGGAGGGGATTGCTTTTTTTATTTTGAAGATTGGGGCAGGGATCATGGCTGGGGGGAAGGAAAAATAACTGGGATTGACTAGGGGAGTGAGAGGGTTCTTTACTTTAATTTGGCCGGTAATCGGCTGGGGGGGGTCCACTAGACACAAGGGACAGGGGAGGAGATTGCTTTTTTTCCAAAGATTGGGAGCCAGGGGCCGGGGATAACTCAGGGTGACTGGAGTGGGTTCTTAAATTCAACCGGTGATCAGCTGGGGGGAGAACCATGAGACACCAAGGAGGGAGAAAATAAAATATAAATGATGTGGCATATACGGGCAAAATTGCTTGCGAAATTTTGCTAATTATTTCTTGCCAATTTCGCAACATTTCTACCCATTACTGCCATCTTGAAGAAATTGAATTGGTTATCTATGACAAATAGAATTCGGTACTTTCAGCCTACCTTTAAACTGGAAATGGCACAACTTCATCGAGTTTAAAGGATGTAGTATGTTTTTATTCTGGTACAGGTAAAACTAGAGCTAATACTAATATTATTGCTGTGCCTTTGCAGAAAACAAACATAGGACAAAATACATTTTCTTACAGTGCTGTGAAGTTTTGAAACAATTGGCCCATGTGTATTAGAGCATCTCATACTTTGTATGTTTCAAAAACTTCCTTGAAACAACACTTACTGGAAGCTAGCAAATGCAACTGCCTTACAGCTTGACCTGTGATATACTTCTGCTAGTAAGTTTAAAGAGCTAGTGGATTCTGGTCACTTTTATGTTGCTTGCATGTGCAGCGCACAAGAAACATATTGAGGTTAAGCAGAGCATTACAGAGGTGTGGCAGTGCTGTGGCCAATGCAGGGGATGCTTTAATGGGAGTTTACCTCAGCCACCAGTCAACAGAGAAGCTGCCAATGATGTCAGTTTCAGAGTGAGTGCCGGACTTGAAAGAAATCTGCCACTCTGATCATGGACAGTTTCATCGTTGCAGTGGCAGATCTCTTCTCCCACTACTTCCCGGCAACCAGGCACATTCCAGCCATGTGCATTACAGTGCACAGTAATGCACATGGCTGCACTTATGAGCAACTCATTTGCTCAGTGTGCCTTTCTCGGTGAATATATCTTTTGCCGACAATGGGGTTCCCAATCCCTGTGTCGACATGCCGCCCCACCTCCACTATTGTGGCACAATGGGAGCCTACCCCAGTGTGCCAAAGTAATTGTTTACATTTTCTGACACTGGGATGCCCACTCCCAGTGTTGGATGCACCCCCCATGCCACCTTTTTTTCAGCTTAGCTCGGGGGGCCCAATCCCTGGGTCGACATTAATTCCCTCCCCCTCCACTAGTCTGGTACACTGGGAGCCCACCCCAGTGTACCAAAATTTATTTTTCATACCATTTCACCTGTAAAAAAAGAAAACGGTCCCCCAAAGTCCTTTTCTTTTAAACCTAAAGAAAAAGAAAACAGTCCCTGGTCATCTTCGGCATCCCCTCCCACATCCTGACCCTCTGCCTGTGCACCCCACCTCCCCGCAACCACCCCCTCACCCATACTTACCTCCGGAGGTCCGGTGCTGCGCTATTCTGTGGACCGGGAACACATCTCCACTCTTCAATAGCCGACCGCAAACTGAAGAAAATCATGGTAAGCTCTATAATTGCAATCAATGGGGGGGGGGGGTTCAACTTAGGTTGATATCTCAGCCATTTTGGGGAGTTTTGGTCCTAAATTTTCAGCAAGGGGTTCTTGGTACCCCGCCTCATGAACATTGGCACTGTCATTTTGTTTCTTTTTCCTGAAATGTGGTTTTGTGGTTGCTGCACGGAATCACCTTTCAGGACCAATTAATGAAATAACGGTGCCACCGTTCCTGAGATGGAGTCCCAGAAAGCCCATGTTGCAAGTTTGGTGAAAAAACTCCCAAAAATGACTATGTTTCAAGTGTGCATTGTGAAGTTTGTACGCATGCTTGTAACTTCATCAATTTTTAATATTTTCACTCCAAATTTCCAACTTTGCCATTTTGTCACCCCCCCCCCATGAACAGTACAGCTGTCATTTTTCGCATCCTTCCAGAAATATGTTTTTGCACCTGTGGCGCAGAATAGTGTGGTAGCAGTGCAAAATCAACTTTCAGGACAGATTAACAAAATCTGAGTGCAACTGTTCATGAGGGGAAGTCCTAAAAAGTCCATGTTGAAAATTTAGTGAAAACATTCCAAAAAATGACTGCGTTACGAGTGTGCATTGCACCGTTTCTACACACACTCGTAACTTCACCACTTTTTCATATTTTCACCCCAGATTTCCAACATTGCCATTTCTTCACACCTTCTCATGAACAGTACAGCTGTCATTTTTCACATCCTGCCCAAAATGTGTTTTCAATCCTGTGGCACCAAATGGCACACTCACTGTGTGAAATCACCCTTTGGGATTGAGTAATGAAATTATACTGCTACTGTTGATAAGGTGGGGTCCCAAAAAGCCTATGTTGAAAATTTTGAGCAAAAATACCAACAAACGCCTGGGGCGTTAGGGTTTCAACAGTAACACCCACACCCTATACAGACTGATAGATGTTGGGGTGTGGCTTGGGGTCATTGGCAGTACCACATACTATCTCCACTTTCATCCCACCTTGCAGCCACTGATAGGCATCAAGGTGTGCCTTGGGGTCTTTAGCCTAACGTTCACCCCATTTTCCTATACTACACCCATCTCAGCTTATTTCCTTATGGAACTGGGTGAGCGTAAGGGCCAAAGACCCCAAGGCACACCGTGACACCTGTCAGTGTCTATAGGGTGGGATGAGGTGAAATGGTGTGAGTGTTATGGTCGACAACCCAAAGGCACATCCCAACACCTGTCAGTCTCTGCATGGTGGGGGTTGGGGTTGGCATTAGTTCAATACTTCACTGCCATTCCTATTATGCATCTCTCTAACTCCTGCAGTACCAATACCAATACCAGCAAGCAAACATTCAGCATTGACAAATGCTTGTATTATATGTTCTGCAGTGGCATGTGCTTATGTGATAATAAAAGTTAACTGTTATTGGGTAGTTATGAAGTTATCTGTTTTTTGTTTTCAAATTGAAGTGCTTACTTAGTGGAGTTGTGGCTTAGCTCAGTGGCACTGCATTGGTTTTAGGTGGATGTTTACAACTGTACTGGAAATCAAGGCATGGGGGGACAGTGCTGCACTGAAGACTCAGTTAAAGGAATTGATTTTGTAGTGTTTCTGGCTGTTTAACAATGACTGTAGTCCAGAAAACTGCCTCAAAGTGTTTTTTTTATATTCCTCATTAAAACAGTAAGTACTTTGTATCTGTAATCAACGTCTCTGCACAATCGACTTGTCCAGCATAGTGTTTTTGATTGAATGTCAGTGCAGGTTAAGTTCTGAAATGCTCATTGACTCCAGATTCAGTGTGGAGATTTATTATGTTTAATGCAAACTTTACAACCCAACTGCTTCTCTGACATAGAACATAGAAGATGTCATACAATCTTTGTGCTGTTCAGCTGAAATGTTAAATTTTTGTTTTCACTTACTGTAAGTAGTTCACTGCTGATTTTATGTTTTTTGTCCCCATTTGTCTATGTCAGTTGAACGCAGTATAGGATGGAGTTATCAACTTTCCGATTATGAGTACTGTAGTCAGGATTGGTTGGCACATACCGGTCATCTGTTTCAGTATTTTATTAATGTATATTTTTATTGTAATGCCCAACCCATCTCTCCATACCCTCCTTTGTTATGACTTGCTGTGGACTTGTAATATAAATGCTGTTCATGAGTTGTGACAATGTTGTGTCCCTAACCAATTCCTCAGCAATGTCTGTTAAAAAACAGCAGCTATGCACCTTCACTACCCTGTCCACATTATTGCTGGCTTCCTCCACCCTCTATCAAGCTGCAGTGACCCCACCCCCCCCACACACACACACACGGTGACCAGCACATTCCTTCCACTCACCTCCCTAGCTGGCTGGCTGCTGTTTGAATGACAGTGCAATTCAAATGTATAAACAGCTATTCATTCATGCAGTCAGATTATGAACATGGAATGTTCTCATTCAGAAGGTGGTCTACTATGGCAGGAATGTGCTGGTCACCATGCTGAGGATGGGGGGATTCAGTGAGGTGAGAAAACTGCTCCAATTTTTTCAAACAACTGAGTGTCAACATTGCTACAAATGTTCCCCACCATGGGGTTACTGCAAAAAGCACCTGCATCTTTCATCCCTCACAATTCCACTTTATTCCATGCTAAATGTTATAAAACTGGCTCCTGTTTTTAAGCTAAAATTAGGGAAACAAACCCATTATACACCACCTGTTGAATAAGTCACTGCAGTCAGATATCACCTTTTACAAAGTTTCTAAAGGAAGCAAAGTATTACTGTAGGTGCTGTTGAGTTTATGTCTGTTTTGAGCAGGTCTGCCACAGTTCAGAACTGCACAGTGTTGTACGAAAATAATATTTTTTGTACTGGATTTCTGACTGTAGTGTTTGATTCAAGATGGGATGAGTGCTGAGGTTCTTACCATAGTTTCATATTTATTGATAACACATACAGCATCTGGAGAATAGACCTTGTTTTGCCTTTTTGTTTTCTAAGATACATTTGCATTCAACACCTTATGCTGTCAATACTGGCCCATTTTGGACCCCAAATACCTAATCATCAACATAACTCTGACTGTATTCAGATTAATATATCAATGTGTGGGGATGTTAGTCCAAATCCTGGCCCAACAAATAATATAAATGATGTTACTAGTAAAAATGTATTTCCTTTTTTCATGCTAATATTAGGAGTCTTTTGACTAAAATGGATTTAGTTAGGAATTTTGTAATAGAGACTCCCCCAAGTATTTTGATTTTAACTGAATCATGGTTAAATAAAAAGGTACATGATGAACTCCTAAAAATAGAATGCTATAGTATTTATAGACATGATAGAAATCAATGAGGGGAAGGAATTATTGCTTATTATCAAAATAAATTTGTAGTTAGGAAACTGAGTCTTAAAGAGCAGGTGCTTAGTAAGGATGTGCATATCAAAGAATGATGGTTTGGGTCCTTTATCAATCAATCAATCAAAATCTTTATTTATCCAGGCGGACATCATTGAGCAAGGCTCATTTGCAAGATGGACCTGGGGATAACAGGGTCAGGTACATAAGGAAGATCATTACATACTGTGTAAAAATATATGAGCACACATACACAGATAGATATACACCATATACAGTTTACATATATAAACAGAGGCAATGATGATAAATAGGGTTGAATACCTGCATGGCATATTACAGAGAACCATATGCAGTTGCAAGTGCTAAGTGATGGTTCATTCACATGACAGCAAATTGTAGGAGAATCATATCCTGGTGGCAGCCCCCAAATGCAGTTATAGTTCTGGCGCTTAACTCAGGGACAAATTTAGAGACTGCTGGATGGTACAGTGGTGAGCAGGGAAGGAAAGAACCAGGTGGGGGGGGGGTCAGGACCCAAAAAAGTGTATAATGTTAGGATCCCAGGGTCGCTTTTCAAGAGTCAGGATAAGGAAGTAAAAAAGGCGGTAGAAGGGCTGGGATATGGACTAGGTTGCCAATGAGGACTAAGATGGGTATTAGGTACTTTGAGCGGTAGGAGTATGTCACTGGGCTATGAAAACATATAGGAGGACAAAGGTTGGAAAGAGATCCACAGGATTAGTGAGATTACAGGGGATAGAGGGTTAGAAGTAGGTAGGATAGAAGAACTTATGTTGGGATCAAGGAAAGCAGTTGCAGGGTTTCTTAATGAGATGAGAATAAAGGGTCTTGAAGGTAGAGATACAGACCGGAGTACTCAGCTTCAATGTTTTCTGAAGTTGAAGAGCAGAATGAGAAGGTGAATATAAATAATTTTGACCAAGAAACTAGATATAGATTTATTTTTCACAAAGTTTCTGTTGAAGTGGTTAGGAACTAACTTCTGAAATTAAAAATAGGTAAAAGTTGAAGACCCAATGGATTAACTTCTAGATTCTTAAAGTATTCAGCTTTCCAAATTGCAGAATATCTAACATATATGTTTAATGGTCACTGAGGACAGGAAAGATACCCCAGAGATGGAAGAAGGCCAAGGTTATACCCATTTTAAGGGGGGGGTAACTTTGACCAAATGACCAATTATAGGCCCACGTCTCTTCTTTCAGTTGTAGCCAAGCTTTTGGAAAGGCTGGTAGTTACACAATTGAGCAGCTTTATAGATACTGAGAATTTGTCTGATAAATACCAGTCAGGCTTCCACAAAAAATATCATACAGTAACCACCGCGTCGAAGGTCTTGGATGATGTCAACAAAGCTATGGAACTTGGTAAAGTTACAGGAGTCATCTTTGTTGACCTCTTCAAGGACTTCAACATGGTGGGCCATTCAATACAGTTAAAGAGATTGGGTAATCTTGGGCTGGAATTGAAGGCCTTAACTTGGTTTCAAAATTACTTGATTGGGCAGCAGCAAAATACAATGGTGAATAGATGTCATTCCAGAGTTATAAAAATTAAAAGGGGATTTCCACAAGGATCCATTCTGGGTCCCCTTCTTTTTACAATATATTTGAGGGGGTTGGGGAGTTATATTGGAGATATGGATTATCAGCAACATGCTGATGATACCATGGTGTATGCCTCGGATGTTTCAGCTAAAGAAGTCCAGCTAAAATTATAGCAGATGTTTGATAAACTTCATACTTTTTTTTACATTGTCTCATTTAAAACTGAATTCTATCAAAACAAATGTAATGTTGATAGGGTCTTCAAAAAGACACAATGACCCAATTAACAGCTCATTAGATATCTATACAGTGTAAGGTGCAAAACTGGAACAGGCAGAGGGTTATAAGTACTTGGAGTATTGGATGGACACGGTGGGATCAGGGAATTTACATGTGGAGAATTTGACAAAAAAGTTTGGGAAATGTTTAGGGGCACATTACAGACATGAGGGGTGTTTGGATCAACAGACTAGGTTAATGATAGTGCAGTTTCAAATTTTCCCAATTTTAGATTATGTAGATTCTGTGTAGGATAACTGTATGAAGGATAAGCTTATAAAATTAGATGTATTACATAAATGGATGGCATGATTTGTGCTAAATGGTCCACATGATATATATAGATGTATATTATTAAATCAACAGGGCTGGACTTCTCTATCTGAAAGGCAATGGTTGCATAAAATACTGTTTGCATTGAAAAGTATTCAGGGAGAAGTTCCTGTTTATTTGGTAAAATGTTTAAGTATAGGCCATGGAAGGGTTCCTTAAGGAATTCAAATCTAGTGGAGTTGGTAATACCAAGGTCCAATACAATAAGGACTACTTATTTTTACAGTTACAGTGAAGCTCACCAGGATGAAACCCAATTTTGCAGCATTTTGCAGCACTCTGCAGCATGCTGCAGCATAGCTACTGTCGAAAACAATGTAATTTCAATGGCAATTAGTCCTTTTTGTCATGCAGAAAACTGTGACATTTACTTCATCCTGGTGTTGTCACATTTTCATGCATGACAAAAGGGTTAATTCCCATTGGAATACATTGTTTACTTCATTAACTCTACTGCAGCATATTGCAGAATGATGTAGAAGAGAGTTTCATCCTGGTGAGCTTCACTGTACATGATCCCTCATGAATGGAGCTCCCTGACAGATTTTGTTTGAAGGATGCAAACCTTCCATCCCAAGCAGCTTTAAAGGATCGTTTCTTGTCTATCACCTTTTATTGTGAGAGATGTAGTCACCCCTTAATAGGGGTTAGTTAGGGACAAATTATGTACATATGATTCCCTTGCCATATATTGTCTTATTATATGATGTCTAAACTTTTCATTTTACTGTTTTATTTATTATTATTATTATTATTCAGTGTGTAACTTGTATGTTTTAGATGATGGGACATCAATGTAAATGAGCTTGCTCAATGAATTTATCCCAAATAAACAAACCTGAACTTGAAACTTGAACTTGTATTCTCAGCTAAGTGTTCTGTATGTTGAAATTTCTAGAGAAATGAGTTTACTGCATCTACAGTAACTGTGGTGTCCAACATGCAGCCAACATGACAACTGCTATCAAATTGGCCTTATGTAAAACTAAATTTATTTACTTTCCTTTGCATTCCATGGTGAGTGGCGCACTCCACCCCCTCAGCTCTCTGGTGGTTCATTCATGAAGTTGGATAGTGATCATGAAATGTTCCCATTCAGACAGTGGCCGGCCACGGAGGTGAGTGGAGGAAATGTGCCGGGCACCATGCAGGAGGGATTCAACGAGGTGGGTAATACATTTGAGGGGGTGTACCAAGGTCATTCCTGAAAATGGGCACTTTGTGCTCAGTAGACCTACCCAGTTAAAAATAAACAAACAAAAAAATATTTTGGTTTTATGACCTGTGGGGTTTGGGGTTTTCATTTGCAAGCTTAGACTTATTTGTTTAAGTGCCACACTGCTGCCAGTTACGTGCAATGTCATCT
The DNA here is from genome assembly GCA_016271365.2 of Neoceratodus forsteri. Taxonomy (NCBI): domain Eukaryota; kingdom Metazoa; phylum Chordata; order Ceratodontiformes; family Ceratodontidae; genus Neoceratodus; species Neoceratodus forsteri. The sequence continues at coordinate 1,844,246,978 of CM057449.1, forward strand.
TACCTACAGTGTTTCCATGAGTGGGCACACAGTGAAGCACCAGGAGCTCCTTTACAGGTTTAAAGGGATATATACAGGTACCATTGGGAAGAGGGTATTGCCCCCAGTTTTTTAATTGTTTTCCCCCTGTAAAATAGAAAAACTGTCCCCCATAGTCTTTTTATTTTATTTAACCTGTAAAACAGAAAATGGTCCCTCATCGTCTCCTCCCCCACCCCAACCGCACCTCCTCTGTGCACCACCTCCCACACCCCCTTCACCCCATACTTACCTCTGGAGGTTGGGAGCAACGATCTTCTGCTGCATAGGACATGTCTGCACTCTTCAAAGGCCAACCGCAAGCTGAAGAAATGATGGCAAGCTTTATAATGGTGAGTAAATGGGGGGTTTCGACTTAGTTTGATATCTCAGCCATTGTTTGGAATTTTGGCCCCAGATTTTTAACATGGGGCTCTTGGGACCCCACTTCATGAACATGTCACTGTCATTTTGTTACTTGGTCCCAAAAGGTGATTTCACGGTTGCTGTGCAGAATCATGTTTCGGGACTGATAAAAAATGACAGTGCCACTGTTCATGAGGGGAGGCCCCAAAAAGCCCATGTTGCAAATCTGGTGAAAAATTCTAATGAATGACTGTTATGAGCGTGCGTTGCACAGTTTCTACACACACTTGTAACTTCATCAAATTTTTATATTTTCACTCCAGATTTTCAACATTGCCATTTTTTCATACCTTCTTATGAAAAGTACAGCTGTCATTTTTCACATCCTGCCCAAAATATGTTTTTACGCCTGTGGCACAGAATGGCACAGTCATTGTGTGAAATCAACTTTTGGGACAGAGTAACAAAATCACAGTGCCACTGTTCTTGAGGAGAGGTGCAAAAATGGCCATGTTGAACATTTGGTGAAAAAATTTCAAAACATGATTGTGTTACAGGCGTGCATTGCGCAGTTTCTACACACTCTCATATCTTCATCAATTTTCCATATTTTCACTCCAGATTTTCAACTTTGCCATAGTTGCACACCACCTCATGAACAGTACAGCTGTCATTTTCCACATCCTGCCCAAAATGTGTTTTTGCACACGTGGCAACAAATGGTGCAGTCGCTGTGCAAAATCACCTTTCCGGTAATTAACTGATAATGCCACTGTTCATGAGGTGGTGTCACAAAAAGCCCATGTTGAAAATTTGGAGTGAAAATACCAACAAATGCCTGAGGCATTAGGGTTTCCAACTGCAACACCCCAGCCTGACAGTTGTTAGGGGTGTGACTTGGGATCATCGGCTGTAATGTTCATGCCATTCTACCCCCACCCCAACCTGCAGCCAGTAATAGGCACTGAGGTGTGCCTTGGAGTCTTCGGTCCCAAAGTTCACCCCATTCTCCTATACTCACCCATCCCTGCATATTTCCTCATGGAATGGGGTGAGCGTAAGGCCCAAAGACCCCAAGGCACACCATGAAACCTGTCAGTGTCTGCAGGGTAGAGTGAGGTTCAATGGCATGAGTGTTATGGCCGATGACCCAAAGGCACACCTCCAATGCCTGTCAGTCTCTACAGGGCGGGGGTGGTGTTGGCATCAGTTCAATAATTCACTGCTATTCCTATTATGCATCTCTTTAACTCCTGCAATACTAATGCCAATGCCAGCAAGCCAACATTCGGCATTGACAAATGCTTGTTATCAATGGTTACCACCATCGCCATATGCCAGTCTAGAGGAACTATGTCTTTCTTTAAAGATCAATTAATAATGTATGCTAATAGCTTGGAAAGTTCTTTTCTCTTTTCTTTAAGAAGACTAGGCTGTGTGATGATATGTGTATTAATGAAGTTAATGAATATTAATGATGCACGCTTTGCATGATGTCACTCTCAGTATATATAGTAATTGGTGGGCTATAACCAGCCAGATTTGCAACAGTCTGTCTTGGTGTAAGGTTGTGCCAATTGTTAGTGAAACTTTACAGATGACAGTACTTTTCCTCTGCATTTCATTACATGGTGTCAGAAGATAGAGCAGCTGTCTTCGCCTCCTGCACTGGATCTCACAGGTAATCTTGCAGAAAACTGGCACTGTTTCAAACAGCAAGCGGAATTTTTTTTTTGTGGCCTCAGGAGTCTCGGAGAAGTCCCCAAAGATTCAAGCTATGACATTGCTGCATGTCGTGGGCTCCACAGCCCTGGAGGTCTATAATATGTTCAGTTAGGCAAGGAGGAAGACAAAACAAATTTGGCCCGGATCATGGAGCAGTTTGAGAGCTACTGCAACCCACAGAAAAACCTGACTTATGAGAGGCATTTGTTCAATGCTCAAAATCAGTAAGCAGGTGAAACCATTAATGTTCATCTTACGGAATTATGTTTGAGAGCCAAGTCTTGTGAGTTTGGAAGTCTGACTGATTAAGTTAATCAGAGACAGGATTGTTTGTGGCATTTTGGATGATCATGTCCAGTGCCAGCTGCTCCAAGATGTAGATTTGACTCTAGCCAAAGCCACTGACATATGCAGAGCTGCTGAATTCAGCGAGAGGCAAATTAAAACCATGAGTGAGCCACCATTGAAGAAGCTGCTGTGAATATGACTGTTTTCAAACAAAGGGGGTTGAGAGAGACTATGCAAAAAGTGAGAGGGACTGTGCCAGCCAGAGAGCCCAGAATGAATAGATGTGGAAAATGTGGGAAAGAGCATCAGCCAAACAGATGCCCTGTGTATAGCAAAGATGTTGATTATGCAATAGACTGAATCATTCTGCAAAATGTGTACTGCAAATCAAGGTGCAAAAGTGCATGTAGTTGAGGAAGAGACTAGACGTGAAAATGAGAATGCTTTTGTTGTTGAAATGCTAACTGACACAGCTATGGAAAATAAATGCAAAGTACACTTATGCATTAATGGAAAAATTGTAACTTTCAAACTGGACACTGGAGTTCAATGTAATATTATGCCTGTGAGCTTGTATCAAACTGTATTCACAGAGCCTATTCAAAAGTACGATTGGTTTCTTATTCTGGTCAGCAAATGAATGTGTGCTAGAAAGTTGAACTGACTGTGGGATTCAGAAATCAGTATCATGTAGTCACGTTCCAAGTGTTGATGATAATGTAATGCCTGTACTGGGACTGCCTACATGTTTAGAGATGAAACTTGTCAAGAAATTGTTTGCAGTTAATGCAGAGAGTGATTCAACTGAAGAGAAATTGCCTAAGTTTACTGACATCTTTCACAGCTGGGGTTTCTTGAGGGAAAACACCACATTAAGATAGACGAGTCTGCTAATCCAATGATACATCCATCTAGGAAAATACCATTTGCTTTAAAAGATAAAGTTAACCAGCCCAGTGGCATGGAGGGCTGAGGCATCACTGCCTTACCTCCTGCCATGGCGGTGATCCTTGGTCGTGGTGCGAGCAGGTCACTGGAGGTCAGCCAGGGAGGGAGAGGATTGAGTATCCAGAGAACAGCTGTCCTCTCCCAGGGAAGGGTGGGACTGGAGACTGGTGCATGTCTGGCCCCCTAGCAGTGGCTGAAGGATGGCACATCATCTACATCAACAGGTGGCAGAGACAGAGCTGATGCCAAGTTCCAGGGATGCAGGGGTGATGGGGCGTGGGGGGGCTGGTGGAAGGGGCCAGTCAATGGAAGGAGAGAGAAAGCAGCTAAAAAAAGATAAAGTTAAGGCTGAGCTGGACAATATAGAGAAGCTGGGTGTTATCGAAAAAGTTGAGTCCTGCAAGCTGAGTTAATTCAGTGGTGGTAATGGAGAAGCCTAAGAAGGTGAGAATATGCATCGGCCCCAGAGATTTGAATAAGGCTATCAAGAGAGAGCACCATCCTATAAAAACAGCAGAAGAGGTAGCCTCAAAGCTTCAGTAGCTGGTGCCAAAATCTTTTCAGTACTTGATGCAGGTCATGCGTTTTGGCAAATAAAACTGGATGGGCCCAGCTCTGAACTAATGACATTTAACTCACCGGTTGGGCATTATAAATTCACAAGAATGCTGTTTGGAATATGCTCAGCTCCAGAAATGTTTCAGAGAAAAATATTTCAAATATTTGGAGGCCTAGGTGTTGTAGAGACTAACATGAATGATATATTGCTTTGGGGATCAGATTTGCAAGAACATAATGAATGATTACAAAAAGTCCTGCAGAGAACTTGAGAGTGCCACCTGACATTGAACTTGAAAGAAATCAAAGATTGGATTGAAAGAAGTTTCTGATATTGGGCACATATTGACCCAGAGTGGACTAGTAGCAGACCCAGAGAAAAATGCTGTGGTGGATATGCCCACACCCAAGACAGTTACAGAATTACAGAGGTTTATGTGGATGGTTAACTACTTAGCCAAATTTATTCTCAACTTGTCAACTCTGAACAAACCCTTGCAAGAGTTATTGGAAAAGGAAGCAACATGGCATTGGGACGCCAGCCATGAACAGGTCTTTCACAAATTAAAGAGAGTCATCATTCCCCCCCCCCTCCATGGTAGCCTTCTATGACTTTCACATATCAGTGTTCCTGTCTGTCAATGCCTCCTCCAAAGGACTCAGAGTATGTCTATTGCAAGCTAACAGAACTGTTGTATTTGCTTTGAGATCTCTTACCAAAACAGAGAAAAACTATACACAAATAGAAAAAGAAATGTTGGCTATTGCTGTACTAAGTTTCACCAGTACACATATGGTAAACTGAAAGTGCTCATAGAGGCTGACCACAAACCCTTAGAAAGCATGTTCAAGAAACCCTGCACACTGCTCCACCTTAAATACAGAGAATGATGCTTAAACTACAGAAATATGATTTATAAGTTATATACAAAGCAGGAAGAGAGCTGCACTTTGTTGATGCCCTCAGTAGGGCAGTCCGAAAAGAAGTATTACCTGAGACAGACATTGATAAATACGAGGCGCACACAATTGCTGAAATTCCAGTTACTGATGAAAAACTGAAACAGTTTCAAGAGGAAACAGCACAAGACATGGAATTGCTAAGCTGAAAAAGACAGTGTTGCAAGGCTGGCCCTCAGAGATCTCACAAGTAGACCTGTCATTAGACCATATTATCTCGTTGAAGAAAAAATCACAACTGATAGTGGTTTACTCCTCAAAGGTGAGAGAGACTGATAGTGCCTGTTTTGCTGCATGAAGAAATGCTTATGAAAATACATGGTAGCTATCTGGTATAGAAAAGTGCAGGAGACGAGCCAGGGATATTTTGATTTGGCCAGGAATTAATAGTCAAATTTGGTTGCCATTTGTGGCATCTGTGCACCTATTGGAAAGCTCAGCCTAAAAAAACACTAAATCCCCACAAAATACTGGATCAGCCTTAGCAAAAGGTGGGAGCTGATTTATTTGACTTTAACAGTGAAACATACTTGCTGATGGTAGACTATTATTTCAATGGGCCTACACAATTAGAGTAGTGTTATGCTTGTGCAACTGTAATAACTGTTTGGCCATTCACACTCTCTATTCCATGGGGAATTACCACCCTGTAGGGGTACCAAAGAAAATGTACCCTCAAAAAGGGTTCCTCCCCTAGAGGTGCTGCAGGAAGATTCCCTTGGCTAAAGGTACCTTAGTAAGGAGCCCCCAGAGGAGAGGGGCATGCCACTGGAGGAGGAGGGGAGGATGTTGGGGCAATGAAAAAGTGCTTCAGAGAGAGGCTGGGAGGAGCTGCTTATATAGCTCAGGAAGGGGGTGTGGCTGGTTTCTTGCCCCATTAAACTACAGGCATAGACTTCCAATTCAATGGGCCTACACAACTAGAGTACTGTTATGCTTGTGCAACTGTAATAACTGTTTGGCCATTCTCACTCTCTATTCCATGGGGAATTACCACCCTGTAGAGGTACCAAAGGCAAGGAACCCTCAAAGAGAGTTCCACCTCTAGAGGTGCTGCAGGAAGCTTCCCTTGGCTAAAAGTACCTTAGTAAGGAGCCCCAAAAAAGAGCATTGTGCAGTTATACATTGACTATGAGGTTGAAAAGCATATTGTCAGTAATGAGACAGACTGAGAATACAAATGAGATGCATATGTTGTCAGGATTGCACTGATGACATAAGGGCTTCATAAGGAGAGAGGGAACGGTGAGTAGGGTCACCATCCACCTCCATCCAACAGTGGAACCTGTCTAAGTGAACTAGGGAATACCACTGAAAACTAACTAAGTTTATGACCTTCGGCTTGTAGGAGAGAAAAAAAACTATGAGGAGCAAATCTCTGGGGGTCCAAGGCCTAGGTTGCCTTCCCTCCAGGCTTGGGGTATTTTATTTAGTGATGGCTCGGCTGCTGCAATTTAGGGATCGAATTGGTAGGGAAGTGGAAATTATTCCAGTTTAGAGGAAGCTTTCACTCATTCCCTCCAACGGGAATGCCTTTGAAGGTTGTGAGGCAAGTCTCTGCATAAAGTTCAGCAAAGGCGGGAGAAGAAGAGAATGACTGCTAAGGTGCTGCTTGACCTACTGACTATCCCAAATCAAGCAAACAAAAGGCAGTCATAGGGAGAATGCATTGAAGGTGCTGATGGTAGTAAATTATTACTACAGGCAAAGGAGATCGCGTTTAACCACCCTTCACAGCTAGTCATAAATACTACAGCAGGAGCCGCAGTCAGAATGGCTAAAACTACGCACAGAGCTAGGACATACCCACTATGGGTCAGACGAGAAGGACCCCACCCCTGGTTTCACATGCTCAAGATGTGGACTTCAGTGCAGAGTGAGACAGTCAGCTGCAGGGGGCCTGAGCCAGAAAAGGTAATGGTCTTGGTTGGCAAGCCTCTGATTTATAAAGAAGAGAATAAGGATAACTATGAAGTGCTAATATAATGGCCGGAGGAAAGCCAGCAGCTGTCAGGTAGTTATTGGCATATGGTATGATTGTCTGAGATGATTGATTGATACCATGAATTGATACGAATGGCTGATACAATTGATGGAGGGGAAGGTTCATGATGGAAGGAAGGTTGAAAATGATTGAGTGATGCAAGCAAAGGCAGCAAAAGCAAGCCAACCAAATACATTATGGAGCCAATTTAATGGGGGCATAAATACTCTAAGGATTTTAATGGCGAAGACAGTATTTGAACATGAGGTATTTGAACCACACTGGGCCACGACTTTCCACCACAACCCCCCAGTCCCCACCATAGAAAAAACAAAGAAGCCACAGTAAAGCACGGTGACCCGCATGCAGATTTTAAAACTAGATTACAGTGATAGCTGTAGCTGAGCTGACCTCCAGAGAATAGGAAATGTAAGGAAAGGCAATGCTCTGAAAACAACAGCAATTGCTTGGTATAATTGCATGTAAGCAGGTTTGAATCCCATGGAGAGTATACAGAGATGCAGGAGACTCAGATTTGAGTCCCACCAAGTCTGTGACATACTGTAGAAGGTAGGTATGTAGGCAGTGAGAGGCTGTGATGCCAGTGGTTGAAGAAATGAGATTGGAATGCAAGTGATTGAGATTTACCATAATTGAATTGATGAGGTTTAACAGATGATTGCTATGGTTTCAGCAGGAATAGTGAATTTAATGAGAGACATGATACCGTAAATGCCTTTAGCTAGGCAGCAGAGCCATGAACCAGGTGTAATCAATTAAGTAGAGCAGGAGGCAACAAACTGCAGAGTGAGCTGAAACATACAATAACAAGTGCAGGAAAACTGAAGTTTGCTAGGAGCCTGGAACACAGGCAGATGAACAAAGAACAAACAAAAGACAACAAGATATTAGGAAAACTAAAAATCCCCAGAGAACTGCAAGAGAAAACACAGACACAGAAGAACAGAAAAACAAGCACACAGAGCAGCACACAGCACAGCCTGAGGCACAATAAAACAAACCAGAAGCAGGAGGACACAAACAACTGAAGTCCAGCACAAATCAAGCAAAGTCCAAGGACAGCAACATGTGGGGGGGGGGGCAAAGCCAGAAAGAAAGACCAGCAGAGCCTCCAGCTGCAAAAATAAAAGTGCTTCAGAGAGGGGCTGGGAGGAACTGCTTATATAGCTCAGGAAGAGGATGTGGCTGGTTGCTTGACATATTGAACTATAGGCATAGCCTTCCAATTAGTTTATTGAGATGTCTAGATTACAGAATACCACAAGTGTGACTGTGATTACCTATATAAAATCTCAATGTGCTCTGTATGGAATACCAGAGATTCTTATTACTGACAATGTGCCCCAGTTTGTCTTAGCTGAGTCTGAGATTTTTGCAAAAACATACAAGTTCAAGCACCCCACTTCCTCACCCAGATACCCCCAGAGCATTGGCATGGTTGAGACAACAGTACAAACTATCAAGAACTGACTTAAGAAAGCCTTGAAAGACAACAGAGACCCATATCTAGCACTGCTTGATTTAAGAAACACACCTATTGAAGGCCTGGGGTCCCTAGCGCAGTTACTCATGGGCCATTGTACCACAACTCTGCTACCCATAACACATGAACTATTGAAGCCTAGGGCACCAGAGTCAAATATTCATGCTATGTTAGAGACTGCTCAGCAAAAGCAACATTATTATTATAATGGAACAGCGCATACCTTGCCTCTGCTGATTCCAGGACAGCAGGTGCATATGCATACTGACCAGCACAAATGTACCTCTATAGTTGTTGTCTAGCCTGCAAATGGACCCCTTGATCCTATGTTCCTATGTTGTCTCTGCCAACTGGAAACAGTACCGGTGTAATCGTTGAGACCTGATGGGCCTACTGGTCTTGCAGACCACCCAGCAGTGGATGCAGGATCTTCTATGTGGAGGAGGAGAAGTGAATGCTGAACTTGGAGAGGATTTTGAAACTGAAAGAGCGACAGGAGAAAATGCAGCAGCAATGGCAGCATAATCAAACCAGGACTCCAGTGAGGACCCACCACCAGTGACATCTGCAAGGATGGCAGCTGCCCCAACAGACATGTGTAAGCAATCAGAAAGCCCTGTTCAAATTAGTAACGTCAGTGGGCATTTGATACAAAAGACTGCATGCTGTAGGACTTAAAACAGGTAGTAATAAGGGAAAGGAAACATTGTTTAACTAGGAGTAGCACAATAAGCCGAAGCTTGTTTCCAGAATGTGACCTGGGAGCACAAGGAATTTATGTGACTTGCTCAGGATCACACAGTATGCACCTTTTTAATAAAGTTAAAATCTGTTTAAAGAATTATTCTTAAGGGGGGAGATGTGATGATATGTGTGTTAATAAATAAATATTAATAAAGTTAATGAATATTAATGATGCACACTCTGTGTGACATCACTAGATTTGAACCACATTATATATAGTGATTGGCAGGCTATAACCCACCAGATTTGTAACAGTCTGTCTAGGTGTAAGATCATACTGATTGTTAGTAAAGCTTTACAGATTAAAGTACTCTGCCTCCGCGTTTCATTACAGGCTGGAACTGGTCAGGTCTGCTGATTTTTGATATCCAATTTTGCAAGTTCCAACTCAGCTGTGTCCTCATCCATTAATTCCAGTCTATTATCAAATCCCATTGTGACATTGTAGCTGGTTTTGTCAGTTCTTCTTGTTTTGTTAAAAATGGAATAAAGTAATTAACTTAATATACATGCAATTTCTTCCAGTTTCCAATAGTACAATGTTTGTTAAGGGGCTTACCATTCTATCACCTCACTTGATCAAGATGACATAGGAATAGAATGATTTAGTATTACTTCTGGTATGAGTCAACTTGAATTCAATATTCTATCTTGTGTAGGGGTTGTGGGATAACAAATGGACCAGACACTGAACTTCAAGTTCAACACACAATCTCTGTGTGATGTTTATTCAAAATGCAGTAGACAACCTTCAGCAATGGCATATCCCTTCTTTAGTACATCAGTTTGTAGCAACGGACTATGCAAGTCTTTCCTCTACACTTAGCCAGCACCTACTGACTCACTAATCTCTGATCTAACTCTTTCAGTTGAGATTCAGCCTCCCCTACCTGGGCCTTGTTTGCTTGGGCAGTGGGGGCTGAAATAAAAAAAAAAGCTAAAGACAAAGAACCTCAGTGCAGAAGCACTGAAGCAAGGGTTACCCCAAAGGGCATTGGCAGAAAAGCCTAGTTTCAAAGAAACATAACATTACACATACCCCCAAAATGCAAAGCATCATTGGATATATGCAAATCACCATGAAATTTCAGACGTATTCAACTTATAGCAATTTTCATGCATTTTAAGTAGCACAACTAACTTAATTTCTATAATACATTCACCTAGTACTTTTTACCTTTATCAAAAACACCTGGTGCCATGGTATTTTCAACATTTACAGATTTTATACACATAAGGTATATATATATATGAATGTATTTTATGATATAGTGCCATTGCATACTAAATCCAACAATGAGGAACACAGCCTGTTGTTTTATATTGGCTCAGAGGTCACAACAATAACCTCCCTATACGAGGACCTGAGAGGGAAAAGGAAAATTAAAGAGGACACTATAGCATAGTCAAGAAAGGGAAGGGGGTGCCCATGGGTGGACAACCTTATGAACTAGAAATTGTAAAGAAAAGATTAGGCTAAGAAATAGAAGAACTGTTGCAACAGATTTAAGAAAAGGTTGGTCCTCAAGAGTGGAAGGAGCTCCCTGTCAAATTTCTGTGCCACCTAATATTTTTGTTTTGTTAATTTGACTGCATATTAAATTTTTCTTAGATTTTGTTCATTTGATTGTGCTTTGAATTTCCTATATAGCATTTTTTTTATCTTGTATTAGTTTAAGAATTCTCCTGGTCAGTCATACAGGTTTCTTGTCTTTATAGTTGCAAAGTTTGGTGTATGGTATAGATTTCTTCCCTAATTCCATTATTTTAGATTTTAATTAATGACCAGCTTTCTTCAACAGTTTTGTTACAAAAAAGAAAACCCAAAACAAACACCTATTTCCATTGGTAAAATTATTCTCTGATTCCCATAAAATAAACTCTGGTATAGTTCATTCTAATTTTTCAATATTTGGTGAATAGAGGAGTGCTTGTGTTTACTATAGAATTCTTGGCCTTTCTCTATTCCCACCCTTGGTAGATATGCTGGGTAATGTGTAGGGAACAGAGGGCCCAGCACCAAGGGTGAGCAGAGTGCCACAGGAGGAGGAGGAGGAGGAGGATGGGGAGGATGGTGGTTGCTTTGAAACACACTAAGTGTGAGCTGCTGGAACAGGCTGGATTTTAGTGGGGATATGGGAGGAGCTATCTGCCCACATTGAACCTTAGGCTTCAGCGCTCCTGTTCAATGTTTGGTGACTAGAGTAGTGCTTGTGTATACTGTAGAACTTTTGGCCTTTCTCTATTTCCACCCTTGGCAGATAAGCTGGGTAGTGTGTAGAGAATAGAGGGCTCAAAAAGATTACCCCTTCCGACTCATGGAGCATGTGACCAGTAGCACACATGAGAGGAAAATTCACCTGTGGAGGAAACCTCTGAGGACCCATGGCTACTGACCTGCCTGTTCTCTGGGCAAACTAAGAGGAGATGATCCTAAATGCTTGTCTAAGTTCTGCTTCTGGCTCGGGAACATAAAAGTCAAAGGCTGATGAAGTCCATCTTCCGGGTCTGTTGATGGTGTGAGCAGGAATGTTATTTCTTGACACTGAAGAAGCTGCTCCAATCCGGAATGAATGTCCTGTGAATGAATATGGATTCATGTTTGGACACAATTGTAAATGAGAAAAATTTCTCAGTTTTGCTATCCAATAAATGGTTGATTGATTGATTGATTGAGTCAAAGGCATTAAAGAAGGGTTTTAACATGATCCAGGTACCATTTCATGGTCATAGGAGATTGCTTATCAGAGATTAACAGATGATGTGATGGATCTGAGCATGAGTGGAAGAGCATGAGTTTATCTAAATGAGTTACTGGACACCAGTTATTTAAAGATGGGTAATAGGCTATGTGAACTCCTTTATGTAATCTGTCAGTCTTTGAAGAAGGTAGCAACAAGATATAATGATCAGCCCTTTTCTGTAAATAGGCAATCTTAAGGAAGTTAGTGGAGAAGGATAATGAGACAGTGAATTCTCCAGGATGCACAAATCCATAGAAGGCTAGACAAATAACAGAAGAAACCACGCTGTTCGAGGTAGAATTGAATAGACCTGAGTTCAATAAATTCAACATGTTTTTCAATATTGAGCAATCTATAGGGAGACAATGAGGAGGTTTAGTGATAAAAGCTCTTTGGACTCCCAATTGAAGATGTTTAACTGAAGGATTACAAAACAATGAAGACAAGGATGGAGTAGACTGAGAGGAAAAGAACTGGATACCCGATAGGTATTGCTTAATAGTTCCATATGAAAGTTTCAAGGTTTGATAGCAAAAAAGTTAGAAAAGTTAGTACATGTTCTACATGAGCAGAAATATTCTGGGAGGACACAATGCACAGAATGAGGAATACTTTGTCCACACTGTAGTATAAGTAGCTTGAGTGGCCTAAGATAGGGCAGTCCACATAATGATGTTGGCTTGCTGGTGATAAAATTCTAAACCATTATGAGGTTGCTGAATGAAGGAAGAGGAGTCATGACTGGTTCTGCTGAAGGATGGAGGAGATTAAAGGTCTGAAATTGGAATCGAGATAATACATCAGCTGCTGTATTTGCTTGCCCAGTATCTGAAAACATTGTAGTGTAAAATTGTGTTAAAGAGAAAGTCAAGGCCACTTCTGCATGAACAGCATAATGGAATTGGACAAAGGCATGCTTTTATTGATGATATCCACTGTGGGTTGATTATCAGAAAAGATGGATACTTTCTGAATAGACCAGAGATGACCCCATCAGACAGCAGCTGCTACAGTTGGGCAAATCTCAAGGGGAGGAGATGTAGATAAAAGATCACAGAGTGATGTAATGTCAGGAGGCCAGGGAGCAGCAATCCAAGACTGCTCAAAGATAGCAACATAACCATGCACTGGAGATACATCGGTGTATATTCTGGGGTGCAAGTCAAGAGAAGGGTCTTTGTAGAACATTGAACAGTCATTCCAGTAAGCTAAAAATTGAGACCACATAGCTAGATCTGAATTTGCAGAAGCCATGATTTGGATATGATGGTGCAATTCAGAAACTGATGATGCCAGTGTTAAGAGGTAGGAAATGAAGGATCGACCATGAGGAATTATTCTCATTGTGAAGTTGAAGTATCACAAGAGGGAAAGACATTCACGTTTGGTGCAAGAGGATCGGTTTGAAAAGGATTTCATTAAAGCTTGGATCCTTTGCAGTTTATTAGGAGGTAGTCAGGCTTCCGGTCTGTGTCCAATATTATGCCAAGGAATTTGAGGGCTGTTGCTGGACCTAGGGATTTCTCTTTGGATAGAGGAGCTGATAGTTTTTGAAACAGCTGAACAAGAGCCATATTACCAGTCACGGGACAAGAATCTGGTGGATCAATCAGGAGAAGGTCATCTAACAGATGAATAACTGCTGGACAATGGCAAACGTTAAGTAATGCCCAAAAAAGAACTACAGCAAACATCTCGACAAGCATTTTGCATCCAAATGTAAGGCATACTGCAGAGTAATTGTGGTCCTCCCAAGATATTCCATAGAGATGCCAGAGACACAGATGAGTGGGTAACAGCTTAAATCTGTCCATGCTATCGGCTTTTGAGATCCAGGAGCCAGGGCCAAAGCATTTCATGATCATTATGGCATCGTCGATATGAGCATAGAATAGAGAAAATTCATCAGATGGAATCAGTGAATTTATTGCGGGGGGGGGGGGATGCGGACCGTGGTGCAGACTAGTTGACCAAGAGGCACTTCTTGCTAGAAAATTTCCTAGTAATGATACCAATGGGATTGATTTGATAGGTAGGAAATTTATTTATTTATTTATTTAGCTTTTGTTTACCGGGTAAGTACACTAGACAAGTATTATGCCTATTTTCAGGAACGACCCGGGAGAATACAACATGAGGAACAACAGTCAAGGAGACATGGCAAAGAGAGTACAGTGTTTTGTCACAGTAAACAAACATGTGGGAAATACATCATTTGATGCTAGGCAAACATACAGTAGCAAGCACATTTCAGATTATACACTCTAGACTAGCTAGTTCAACTGACAGATATATACAGGTCATCATACATAGGAGTAAAGCATAGCTCAAGGACTGGATTGGTCATAATATAACTTATAACATTGTCGTATATACCCCCTAGGCTAGTTGGATCATGGACAGGTATATACAGCTCATCACATTTTTCTAAATATGCACATGTTAGACAGAAACAGAAACACTTGGTAGTACAAGTTTCTACCAAATGACCAAGGTGCAATATGTCATGGTTAGCCTAACCGTGGAGCAATAAAGGGTGTAAAAATGCCCAATGGCAGAGATTGAAAAGGACCAAGGAGGAATCCTATCTGAAGTTCCTTTTCTAACAGCTGAAGAACAACTGAAGGTTCCCTCATGGCAGACTAAAGATTATGACAGTGGAAGGTATCGGAGGGGAGCACTGAGTTGCCTGTGCCACCCCCAATGATCGGCAGGTCAGTCTGTTTTCTCTTACTGCCTCTCTTTCCTCTGGAACCAGTGCTCCTTCAATTTTTGCCAATCTCCCTCGCCCTCTACCATCAAATGCCTCATCTGACTCCTCCCAGTTACCCAATGCTCCTGCCCCCTCCTCCTCTGCCTCCCCCTCACCACCCCCTGCCCCCCAAATTTCCCCCAGACTCAAACTGTTCTATAATGCTGCCACAAAATATATATATATTTTTTTACTAGCACAGACTGATTTCTGTGTAATCTCAAGCTTGCCCAATAATGTTTCTTATATGATATTGGTGAACTGATCAGTGTTCTATATCACATGTCTGTATTGCTGTACTACTCTGATTTTTGTATCTGAAGTCTGTATTATTTCCCTGTTTCCCCATGTCACACCTGGAAACAAGCTTCAGCTCAGTGTGCCTTTCACAGTTACCAAAGTTTAAATAAATAATTAAAAATCCATGTGAAAGGCCAAAAAGGATATGTTGCACAACTGGATGGGAAGGATGAGAAGCTAGAAGCCTGGTCAAAGCCTGTAAGTTGATCAGAGTGGATGGACACATGGATTGTCATCAAGGAGGCCTGGGTACGTTCGAGCAGGTATAGTGAGCATGGGCATCATTACAGAAGCTGCAGACATGAAGGTGGGTGCAACCAGCTGCAGGGCTGCCGGAATTATTAAAGTTGTTGCAAATCGATTTGCCCTCAAGGTACTTAATAGGTCTGCCGCAAAGGTCCAGGTGGACATGAGGACTGAAGAAGGTACGAGATAGTCTTGAATCAGGAGCAGAAGTCAAGCTTGATGGTCAACTGAGTCTCACAGAATTGGTGGATGAAGAGGAGGCAGACACTTTTTAAGGAACAAAGGCGAGCAAAATGGTTAAAGGAGCCACACAGGGAGCAGCAGTAAGCACGTTGCTGCATGAAGCGATGGCAAAATAGCTCATTGTCTAGGACAGCCCAATTCAATTTCATATTGTAATAAGCCAAGGCCACTGTGGCTTTTGTGGAGAAGGATCAATGATAGTTGTAAAAATGGGTTCCTCCATAATGAGTGCCAGAATCAACCAAAAGTTATAGATAGGAGTACAGTTCTTTGCTTCTTGAAAGGAATGCAGGCTGAATCCTAGGATGAATTCAGACACCATCAATTTCCTAAGGAGTCTAGGATCTTTAGACTTCAGTATCACTGAAATGTCACAACAGGAGATGATTCTGTTTTCCATAGTCTCCTGAGAAGAGATGAGAAGGGAAATCAGGTTAATGTCCTTCAATCAATAATGTCCCTGCAGAGGTGATCTGGAATAAGGAGAACAGGAGAGATAACTGAAGAAGATGAGTGAAAAATCATACCTAAATTCGAGAGTGGTGGTGGCTCTGAGGCAGATGGAGTATTGACATTTGGAAGAGAACTCAGAGGAGCAGGAATAACCAGAGCACGGCTGGTGGAAGGGAGAGCAGCAGGAGCTGATGGTTCAGAGGCTGGAGCAGGCTGAGCTGGGAAGCGAGTTTCAGTGGCTGTCATGTGGGATGCAAACTGAGGCAGCAAGCTGAGCCATGAAGTCCCGAATTTCAGACAATGGAGAAGATTCCAGTTGAGGAACAGGCTGGCTGGAACCAGAATCTCAAACTGGTTGAGGATATGAAGCTAAGAAGAATTCAAATAACTCCTGTTTACAGGTAGAAGCCGAGTATTGGATACCCCATCTTTTATGTTCGGCCTCGAGGTGGGAAACAATCCAATCCTTAATGGAGAAATTTAATTTGGAAACCCATTTATAGGCAGGGGATCTTGTGAAGAAGTCCAAGGAGACCTTACAGTACTTTATTTGTAGTTTGGAGGTATAGTACCCCTAGGTGTAGAAGATGCCATGATGCCAATATGCGCTGTATATTGAGCTAAGGGAATAACCCCAAGCAGCAAGGGCTAGGCATCGAACTGATGAATTGCCCAGGTATGAGAGATGCTTTGCTGACAAATAGATGATTCCCACCCCTGACTGGTGATGGTGAACCTGAATTTCATTCTGTAGGACCTATGGAACTGAGAATAATGCAGGATTAGAAGAGGATGATAACTGGATAAAAGAGACTCCTATCTGCGGCAGACTGGGCAAGCCTACCTTCACTCAAATACCTCACAAGATATGAGTTAGGGACAGAGACTGTCAGATTTCTGGTATAGGCTGTAACTGGATGAAACAGGCTCCCATCCCTGGTATTCAGTGCAAGCCCACTTTCACTTCAATACCTCACAAGGTAGAGTTAGGGACGGAGGCTGTCAGACTGCTGGTATGGGCTGAGCAAGGAAAGAGCAGCTAGTTGTTGTTTGACTAGAAAAAATATAAACAGAGCAGAATAATTAGCAGGAGGAAGGTGATAAGGTGCAGGGAAAGGAGGACTGAGAACAGCAAGAAGGAGGGCAAAACTTACACTGCTAGACAAGCGGCAAACTGGAACAAATAGAAGGCACAGAAAAGCAGAAGTGCTAGGAGGACAAAAAAGGTATGTGTAGCTTTAAGCTGAGTGCTATGGGAGCATGCACAGCCTGGAGGTGCTGGTGCAGATATGGAGTGACATCTCCATGGAGAGAACAAAATCCAAAAAGAAAACAGAGTGAAATGGAGAAGCTAGCAAAGAAGACAAGGTGGGGTGGGGGGGGCCACGGAAGGGAGGAAGAAGCGGGGAGAAAACAAAAAGTGTGGGCATGAAGAGCAAGGACAGTGAGAATGGGAATGGTGGGGGGAGCACAGCACAACAGAACAAAATGGAACACAAAGAGAAATTAAATGAGGAGTAGGGGCTACAAATGAAAGGAAAATGAAGAAGTGGAAATGGAAGGAAGGGGGAAACAGGCACAAAGCAAAAAAAGGGAAAAGAACAAACAAACAGGCAAGGAAAAAGAAATGGCAGCAACGATGGGGAAACTGAAGGCATGCAGGAGCCCAGGGTGCTTCAAAATGGCAGTTACTTCGAAACACGCTAAATGTGAGCTGTTGGGAGAGGTTGGAATTTTTGGAGATGTGGGATGAGCTATGCCCCCACATTGAACCTTGGGCTTCTACCCTCTCATTATGCCTTTAGTTACTGTTGACTTCCTATTAATTTTAAATCTAACTATCTGGTGAGCATTACTACCTAACAGTTCTCCAGTGGTTATATTTCTAATTTCATTACTGATGTTTGTCATTACAAGGTCTACGGAATTTCTCCCCCATTTCAGGTTAGTTCTCTACAACATGCTGCAAATCCTGTTTGATCATAACTTCATGGAATTCACTTTCAATTGTATTTCCAACATTTAATTTTCTCAGCTATTTCCAGACAAATTAAAATCCCCAAATATTATAGTGCCAGATGACTCAGAGTATTCTTCAATTTTCCTTACCATTTGATTGGTTAATGTCTCATATGCTTTTGGTGGTCTATAGCAGATACTAGTAATAATGCTCTTCACTATGTTTCCTGTTAGTCCGACTCAGGTGCTTTCAATTGCTGTATACTCAGGGTTGTCACTTGTTAATTGCAACCACTCAGTGTTATTTTAGTGTACAATGCCACCTTCCTCCTCTTTTGTTATTCCTATCATTAAGTAATTGAAATCCATTGATTCTTCTGCCCCAGTTTAAGTTTCTGTCCCAGGTGTTTCACTAATGTTTCACTAACACCAACAATGTCTATGTCTTCCTTGATCATTAAGAATTCCAGTTCAATTTTCATTGCTTGGATTAAGGCACTTCAGTGTCAGTGTGGGGGAAGGGTTCCATCACATGCAGCTAGTGGGGGAACACAGCAGTCAGGTTGCTGGCAGGCTTTTTGAGGTCTTGCCATGTGACCTTGGTCCTGCGTAACCTGCACTGGCTGCCTGTGAGATGGAGAATCATCTTCACGGTGGGCTTGCTCACCTATAAGGCCCTATACATTTCAGGCCCTTGTTGTCTGAGTGACCTTCCGACCCCTGTCCATCCTGTGCATTCAATCTGCTCCTCCACTGAGGGCCTTTTAGCAGTTCAAAGGGTGAGGCTGAAAATCTCAGGAGACAGTGCATTTGAGGTGCCCGGCCTGGCCCTTTGGAACTTGTTCCCAAGGTCTTTGCCAGAGGCCCCATCAGTGGAGGTGTTCAGGCGAGGTCTGAAGTCACGTCTCTTCAAAGAAGCTCTAGGAAGTTAGCTACAGCTCTGATTATTATTGAAGTGCTGCAATGTTTATTGAGATTATTTTGTAGAGTACTTTATTAAAGTGCTGTGATGTATTTCTTACTATAAACTGCTCATTGTATGTTTGTATGCTGCATCTCCACTTTTGTAAAGTGCCCAGAGTCTCCAGGATTGGGTGCTAATGAAATAAATATTTACTTACTTACATACTAAGGCTTTGGGCATTGATTAACATTGCCTTGAGTTCAGACATTTTCATCCTTCCATATTATTATTAATGTCATTGCTAGCAAATGTAAGAGGCTCCGATACCCTTGTCCCGTGATTGCACTAGTTCAAATGCTCCATGATAAAGTTTGCCAACTTCAGTCCTCAAATTCTGCTACCATTTTCTTATTTAGGTGCACCCTGTCAGTGCTATAGAGATCAGTTTTATCTGTGAACATATCCCACTTGCCCCCAGAACTGGGAGTATTTCTGAAATGGAAATGTCACAGCCTCTGTGTTCCAGTTTTGCATCCAGAACTTGGAAATCCTTCTTAATATCATCAGTCTTTATCCCTGCATCATTAGTCTTAGTGTGAATCAGCACTAGTGGCGCTATTTCCACACTTTTAAGAATATTGACAGCAATTTTATTTATATCTTGGGTTTTGCCTCTGGGAAACTGCTCACTGTTCTGTTCTCTTTCTCTGGGTTACAAATAAGTCTATCTGTGTATTTAATAATAGAGTCTCCTAGTACCAATATTTGCTTTTTACAGGACCTTTTGTTCCACTGTTCTTAATTCAGATGTTGACGGGTTGAGCGATAGCATAAAATGATTGGTCAGTAGTAAATTGTTTCCAGTTGCCCTCCTCCCTATTTTAGACCTTCTACCAATGTTTACATTTCACCACTGCAGCCTCAACTAGAAGCAGTGACATCCTGGACTCCCTGGAGGGGGCATTTTCCCGACAACTAGTAAGAGAGCCCACTCATGAGGGAGCAATATTGGACCTAGTACACACCAGTGGGGACAGCATTGCAGATGTCATAGTGGGTGACCATCTGGGGACCAACAACTACTGCAATGTGTGGTTCAATATAACTACTGAGCCAAAATCGAACCACATGAAGGCGATGGTCCTGGACTTCAGGAGAGCTGGCTTTATAAAGATGGGGGGATACTTCGGGAATGCCCTAGCTGGGAGGAAGGACATACAGTAGGTGGAGTGGAAGGGCAGTGGGTGAAACTAAAAGGGACCATAGGGAAGGCAACAAACCTCTGCCTCAGGCAAGTAAGCAAAACCAAGAGAATAAAGAGACCACTATGATTCTCAAAAGAGGTGGCTGGGAAGGTAAAGGCAAAAAAGTTGGCATTCAGACGGTATAAGGAGACACAGAATGAGGAGGATAGAGAGGTGCAAAATAAGAAGCAGAAGGTGGCAGGGAAAGTAGTCAGGAGCACAAGAGCACAAATCGAGGCAAAAATAGCCCAGGCAGTAAAGAAAGGGGACAAGACATGTTACAGGTATGTAAGTGAAAGAAGAAAGACCAGGGGAGGGATTGTAAAGTTGAGGAGGGAAAGGGAGATTGTTTGGAGGGGGACAAAGAAAAAGCAGACATCCTGAACTAACATTTTTATTCAGTGTTCAGAGAGGATGGGAAGGTGAGGGGACACAGTTAAGAGACAGGAGCATTGAAGGAAGGGAGATAGATACTAGTCCATTTAAACAGGGGAGAGTACTGAAGGAACTCAAAAATCTGAAGGTGGACAAGGCAATGGGACCAGATGGGATACATCCAAGGATATTGAAAGAAGTCAAAGAGGTGCTGACTGCACCTCTGACAGTCCTGTTCAACCACTCATGAGAGACAGGAGAGGTCCCGGAGGACTGGAGGAGAGCAGATGTAGTCCCATTTCATTAAAGTGGTAGCAGGGGTGAAGCTGGCAATTACAGGTCAGTCAGCTTGACTTCAGTGGTGGGGAAAATAATGAAATCACTGTTGAAATAAAGGATTGTGGAATATGTTGTAACCAGCAGCTTACAGGATCAGAAGCAGCATGGTTTCACTGGGGAGAGGTCATGTCAAACAAATCTTATAGATTTCTTTGACTGGGTGACCAGAGAAGTAAATCAGGTGGAGTGGTGGATGTGGCCTACCTATATTTCAGTAAGGCCTTCGACACCGTCTCACATAAGGGACTTATAAACAAGCTGGGCAGCCTGGGAGTGGCTCCAAAAGTGGTAAACTGGGTAAGAAATTGGTTGGGGGATAGGCAACAGAGGGTGGTGGTAAATGGAGTTAACTCTGAGGAGGGGGGTGACCAGCAGGGTGCCACAAGATCAGTTTTCAGGTCAGTCCTCTTTAATATCTTTACAAATGAACTTGCAGGGGGCTAGAAGGGAAGATATGCCTTTTTGCAGATGTCACCAAAATCTGCAATAGGGTAGACACTCCAGGGGAGTGGGTGGAAAAAATGAATAGGGATCTAAGAAAGATTGAAGAATGGTGCAGAGTGTGGCAACTAAGTTTCAATGCTATGAAGTGCAAAATCATGTACTTGAGGCACAGAAGCTGAAAGGTGAAGTACAGGATGGGAGGAGTGGTACTGATGACCACCAAACAATCACAAGTCCAGGTCCACCTGCCCAAAGGGCAGGCTCACTATGTCCCTTCTGATGCCTATTGTGCTAGGGCATAGCCAATACTTGTTGGCAGTGGTGTTATATACACGTATCCCTAATAATACAGAACAAGTGGAAGATCACTACTGAAAGTATTTAAATTAGAAGATATATTTTGTTTTATTAAGTTTCTCAAAATTTTCATGTGGGTATGTTTTTGCTCTGTAAGAAAATGATGTTTCTGATGTGACTTCCATATCCTGCTCCACTTATCGTACTGGGAACAAACCAGTCCATCCCTGTGACAGACAATTTTGTTGTGATGTATGTAAAAATTTGTAGCTAGAGGGAATACTCTTCCTACAGATTTAAAGGGTCAAACTGACATACTGAGCTGTGGCCCAACTCTTGATCACTAGTTCTCATTCACTTAAAGATGACAGGAAATTATTTCTAATAGGCAACTGTTTGTAGTGTTCCTGTTTTCTGAAATGATATTCAAATTACTACATGATCCATGTTTAACTGTACATGAATTAAGTAATAAGGTACAATCAGGGGTTATGTTAATGTTCTAGTTAATCACCCCCTAGGGGTGTGATGTGGCACAAGGCAGTGTAATATCATTAGCTATCTAGTGCATACTTGTTAACTTAAGTATTTTGTTTTGCTATGTTGTCATAGTTTTTTTTTTCTGGTAAAATAGTCCATCTGCCATTTGTTCAGCAGCAAGAGCTGTATGTTCTAGAATCCAAGAAGTGTCTTACACAACTTGACGATTTTTTTCTGATTTGGGTCCCTGAAGAAACACTTGATTCTCTTCACTTGCATTAGTCATTCTGTTTCTATGGCATCAGATTGGGGGTAGAAAGGAATGCCATTGGTCAGAAGGTGTTTGAGTGCGTCTGTGACAAAGTCTGGTGTGAGAAAAAAGTGCATGCACTCTTATGATTGGTTTAATTTTCCCTGAGGTTAACTGATGGTTTCCATGGTAGTGGGTGGGCAGGTGTGTGTGTGTGTGTGTGTGTGTGTGTGTGCGGGGGGGGGGACGAGGAAGCTGATCTAGGGAACTAGTCACTAAAGATGAAGTCATATTTTTTGTGACGTATAACCCAAGTCCCAGTTTGCTTGATAAATTAAAATGTGCTGCATTATGAGGTAAAAGAAGCTTTTCTTATTAATTAAAAATATTTGTTGATTTCACAGTAGTGATAGCATTACCAATCATATTAGCAAGGGAGTAATGATGGGCATGAGAAACTATTCAGAAGATTAAGGGACTTGAATGGCATATAACTTTTGACAGCTTGAAAGATTTGTTTTTAGGATCTTGGGGCATACTGTATGAGGTGTCTCAACTTGTCTCTTAATTAAAGATTAATGTACTGCAGTCGGTAGCACTGACAGAATGTTTAGGAACATTCAGATTATTTTATTATGCAGTACATTAAGAAACATTTAAGTACTGTAAAACCGGTTTTATATTGTTTTGTTTTTATGGGCAGGATTTTATACAGTTTTCTTTTTGGAACCAGTAGCTTGAGGATTTCATTTGACCATGTCATGGTTTGTGCATAGAACGTTGAACACCACTTTTATAGGTCAACAGCTCATGCTTCTGTACAAAAACAATGAAATAGTGAAAACTCCAAATTACTGGTTCCAGGAAGAACTGTACAGAATGCTGTCCATAAAAAGAAACAATACAAAACATGGGTTTCTACACCAGTGTTTATTCAATGTTGGTTGAATATAGCTCTCTTGGAGGTATGAATTTCATTTATTTAAATAAGAACATTACAAAGAGCTGTCAAGTAGCATAGCTTTCTTGCCCCTTAAACATAGTCACTAAAAGATGGACATTTTGACTATTAACATCTATGTAATAATATTTTGTAATCTTGAGGCAAAAGCTGCCCTGAGGTATTTATGGGCTAAGTTCCTTAAAGTTATCAGTTTCAATATTTGTAGGACACAATTGTTAAGCTCTGCCATATGACTATACGCCATTACATCTTGTTGGATAATTTTAGCATTAAACCTCCTGAAATAAAGAGCTTTTCTTGTAATGAAATAACATCCCTTACTGTGGATTTGTGGAAATATGACTTCTCTAATTTAACAATAGACCCCCATATTTGTTATACTGGTCCATGTACACCTTGCAAAGTCATAACCTCTGATTTTGAGGTTTTAAGAATACAGAAGTCACACAAATTTGAATTGAAGGTAACCTTTACAAGTGCCTGCAGATTCATCATTCCTTTTTCTGAAAAATGACTATACTGTAGTTGTGTTGGCTCTAATTATTTCATAGGGTAGATAAAAAAAAGTACATACTTGCAGCATTATTCATCTATAGGCAACTCCTATAATAAAGTACCAGAAAATGATAATGTCATTAGGAATGTCAGATTATCCTCCTCTTTTAGTTAGACTACGGATGTTTTGACAGGCAATCTGGAATCTCATACAACTGCAACTCCTGCAAAGTGAGTGTCATGAGATCTATAAAATCTTCAATGCTCTTTGGCTAGACCTTTATTTTATGTCTCTTCTGATACTGTAGATACTAACTGGAGATGCAGTGAACTTTTAGTTTGCCAGAGAATACTGAAAAAGTGCCAAACATTACACTACACATAGTTATGCAAACCTCTGCCACTTTGTCAGCAATTCACTTTTTGCACTGGTGCAAAGTCCTTTTTTAAGACATTTCCCTTCCCGCCCTCATAGTATACCATTCTATAAAATGCAACACATTTCTGTATATATCTTACTGTTGTTAAGTCTCCTAAAGTGCACAATGCATAATAATATGGTAAGATTTAACTTCTATATTCTTTACTGTATCTTTTATCTTTATTCCACCACTGATGATGCATAGTCCAATGACTTCTCTGTTCTGCTTTTCTCATACATTTATCACAGTCACATAATACATGTTATTCCTTTCAAAACCTGATTTCTATAATTCTAGAGCAAAACAAACACATGCTCACTGCATGACTATGCCTTACTGTGCTTCTTTTTCTCAGTATGACATTTTTCCTCTATCTCCCTCCCTGGAAGTGTTTTTAGTAATATCGTTAGTGTGGGGACCATGGCATGTAACACAAAAGAAAGTCCTTTCATATACTGAAACACACTAGTGTTTTTCTGATAGCCTGTTGTTTATTCTCTTGATATCTGTTAGGTGGCACAAGCTTCTATGCATATCACTTATGGTCTAGTACTGGTATATATACAACCACAGCTAGAAGTCTTACTGTCTCTGTTAAAGTACTTTTTCATAATAAATTTACAGCTGCTACAAAAAGTGCTACTGTATGTCAGACTGCCTTCTTTTGGGGTGTGCTTTAAGGTGTTTCTCATCATAACATCTGTTTAACTATTTTCCAGCATTCAGCCACTCTTAGTCTTTGAGCCCTACCTGGAATCTAGGAATGTTTCTAAGTGTGTTGCTCAGAAGTTCAGAAACATAGAGTTTGACAGCAGACAAGGACTGCTTGGCCCATCCAGTCTGCCCATCCGTCCCACCCACTGCATATGTAATCATGAAAATTAAATCAAATTACTGCTGCTCGATTCTCTCAGTTCTTGCAGGGGTATCTATTGTCAGCACCTCCTAGTGCTGAGTCTAGAGTGAGGGGTAATTTAAAGATTATGCTGATTTAGGTGCAAACAGAGTAGCTGTAAGCTCTTATTGTGGCCATGAATACTCATGCACATTTAGCAAAGTTCAAGGTTACATTCAGCATGAGTGATTTGGCTACATAATGTCATAGGTTATGTAATTGATAGGGCTTTTAACTCTTGGCATAGGGTTTCAGACCTTAAGCGATTGTGAGAAAGACTTAGGAGTAGTTATAACATCAGATGGTAGTCAACAAATTCAGTGTACGGTAATGAAGTTATTGCCAGAGCAAATAAAGTACTCTGGACAATAAAGTGTAATATTTCATTTATAGAAAAATTCATAATTTCCCCCACTTCATAGTGCCTATGTCAGACCTTATCTTGATTATGCTGCACAATTTTGGTGTCACTTTATTGCTGGTCAAATCAAAGCCCTAGAAAAAATATTCAAAGAAGAGCTACAAAGGTGATAAGAACACTTTGGGAGAACTCATATGAAAATAGATTGGATTCCTTAAGGTTAATACCACTATCTCTAAGAATATTACAGGGTGACTTATTTATTTTTATTCTTTGGTAACTGGGAAAGGCCCTCTAGGCACAACTGCTTGTTTTCAGCGGTATCCTGGGAGCACTGGCAAGGTTAAGTGACTTGCTCAGAGTCACACAGTATGCAAGTGGAGGCTATGGGAATCAAACCTAGTGCTGCTAGATATACCAAGCTCATTGCTCAAACCCCAAGGCTATACTACCAGACTTATTATTAATGTTCAGTATCATTCATGATCCTCAGTTATGTGAACTTAACATGGAATTTAACAACTACTGAAAGGAGATGAGGGGAACTCACTTCAAATTACTGAAAGGCATTTTCAGACACTTAACAGAAAATATGTATTCACCAATACAACTGTTAATATACAGAACACACTACCCACAGGCATAATAATTAAGAAAAGATGCTCTGAATTTAAAAATAAACTGGATAAATATTTGTTGAACGTCAAAATGTCTTACTATTAGTGTGCTGTGGAGCCTTCTATAGGCACATTCCCTCTAGCCTCCTTATTACCTCAGTATGAACCTTAAGTATGAACCTTGTCATAGGTCTATTCTCTCCCAGAACTCGGTTTGCACTGTTACCAGTTTTCACAACCCCTCAGATGCTTGAAAGAGTTATCTTAGTTTGCTGCCACGACTCAGCTACAACCTCACTTGAGGTATTTCTGGTTCAAATCCCACCAGAGCCACTGTTCACACACAGTACCATGCTCTTTATCAAAGAGCAAATGGCCCACCCCTTCTGTTATAGCTGCTAACATTTTAGCTTTAGTTATGGTAACTGTAGCCTGCATCTTCAGAGATGGGTCACAGACTTTCCAATTTACACTACCTATGGTATCTATACCTGAAATGATTCTGTCACAGAAAGCATGAAGTATATAAAATAGCATATAATATCTGGTCATCAGCTTTTAAATGTTGATGATCAGTTATTATTTGCCGAAAAAACTGCCCAGTAATTATGGCAAACATGTGGGTGTCAACAAAGGAGCTGCAATTAAGACCCGCTCCCCCACTTTCTTGAAAACAGCAGTCTTTTTCCAAAATCATAATACTTTCACTGTCAAAAGTAAAAGTAAAATCAGTTTAAGTGCTACTCTAAGTCACTCTATAGTACATCAGCACAGAAGTTATATAAATAAAAATAAAACAGCCCTGAACACAGCTGTGTGTGACACTGCCTGTCTGCGTCTCAAGCACAATACTTCCTGATTCACCATTGTTGTCACCCAAGCTGTGGTGCATTTTATCTTTTCTCAGTCTGCTCAGTTTCTTTCAGATACTTAACAAAAAAACAATAAAACTAACCTCTCAAAATGTCCACAACACCCTCTGTGCAAAGGTTTTACTCTGCCAGTGAGAAACATCTTGTGTGAGTTTAACAGGAGTCCTTACTATTACAAGATTTTTTGGGAGGGGAGAAAAAAAATGATGCTCAGTGATTATATAAAATAAAACATAGGATGGTGTAATTACTTCAATTTAATACACACACTCACTGTGTGATGCTTGATAAACCCCTCAAACTTTGCTCTCGGTGTTTATGTAGCATCACACACCTCGGATGTGTATTAAAGTCTTGCAATGTACACCATCCCTTCACATATTATGCTATATTTAATACTCTATGATATTTACTGTATATATGTTACAGGATGACACACACTAAAGACTATTGGGAATACAGTATTTCTACAGGGATAAAATAGTTTTGAAAAAGATAAAGATCAGACAGGAAGCAATTTCAGTCAAAGCTATCTAAATTCTATGTAGAGTAAACATACTTACCCCCAACTGAGAACTTGGTAACACAGCTGGTAGCACAGTCAGAATGGTATTCTGGGCAGCCTGGTTTCTAATAACAACTGAGGCACTTATTTTTTTCAGTTTTCCATTTGTTTGGGTTCCATATAGGTGCACAGTGCATCCTTATGCATGAAAACTCAAAGCTATCGAGATTGTAAGGAGAAGAGAAGCTTACCTCCAACTGAGAACTTGATGAGTTATAGGCTGACTTGAACCCGTGATGTTGCTTGTTCAAAATCCCAAAACACAGCTGAACTCTCAGGGCAAATACACACCAGAAATGCTTTTGGCTGGCTGGCCCACTATGCCTCTATCATCATACATGCCTCTCTGACATCACAAGTTTGATTATTTCTTCAGTCTCTTAGGACCACTCAATTTGAGAACAGGTACAGATTGTATTTGTTATTTAGACCTTTGTTTTATGGATTGCAATTTAAGCCCCTTTGTTTTCCCATCTGGCTCAGTCAGTGGAGTTCCATCTTCTCTGCCTTGGCCCTGTTTACAATCAAAACCATGTAGTTTTGTTAAAGGCAGACAGCCCTTTGAAGTTTAATCCCAAAATAAAATCCTTGTATGGGGCAGAAACTGGATGCCTACACAAAGGCTCTTCTTAGCTGAATGCCCCCAAGCATGGGATACAGTGGAATGTGATTTTTCAGTTTCTACCAGACCCCCCCCCCAGCAGAAACACTTTACAGAGGCATAGATGATAATAAAAATACAAAATAAAAAAAACACATGTACAAGGAAAAAAAATACATTGCAAGTTGTCACATACCTACACTAGCAAGGGTTCTGTCTCCAGTGTGGAACAATTTTATCTTTCTCATTACAATTTATTTAGATTGAGAGAAATTGTTAGATGTTGTTGCTGATGGTAGGTCTATACTTTCACCAAGGTTTGAAGTTCTATATATTTTTTTTTTCAAAATGTTTCACCAGGAAAGGCATACTGATCTGGGTAGCAACCTGTTTCCAGATGCATCCTGGGGGAAGGGGAATGGAAGGACAAAGCAAAAAATATGCAAAGTACAATACAGCAGGTATGATCAGATCACAGTTACAAGAGTCAATTTGTCACAAGCAAATACAAATACAATATTTTTTCAGTTACTTCATGCAGCAGCAGCAGCAGAATGAAATAAAGAAAGCAATATAAAATAAAGCAAACTGCATCATGGATTACAATTGAATGGGAGGGGAGGGTTGCTGTAGCAGAAGTTTGCAGGATGTAGAGAATGAAAGCAAGATGAAGGAGGGCAAGTAGGGGTACAGCAGAGGGTGATTTACTGGAGAAACAGCTGAGTGTGAAAATGAAAAGGGAGGAGGGCACAACAAGTTTGCGAGGGGTGCTAAATGAAAGAGAGGGAGGGAGGGGGAAATAAGGGGTGCATTTTTATAGGATAGGAAGGGGAAAAGTTAAGGGCTATGGTGTGGAATCGAGTGGAGCAATGAGTGTACAAGAAAGGGGAGGAGAGTGCTAAGAGGTTGCAAGGTGTGCTAGAGGAAAGGGAGGGAGGAATGTGGAAATAAGGGTGTTGTCTTGTTTTAGGAGAGGAAAGGAAAAAGTGAGGGGCTGTGGTGAGGAATCGAGTGGAGAAAGGAAGGGAGGAGAGCATGGGTTGAGTAGAGAAGCTGGGGGTTTTAGGTGGGTCAGGTGCTATTACAGGGAGTCAGGTGCACTTGTAGATTTCATGAAGGGGAGATGAAGTCAAGAAGAAGAGAGGATTGAGACTGAAAGGAGGGAGCAGGGCAGATGGGCATGGGAAGTGAGTTCCAGAGTTTAGGGAAAAAATAGGAGAAAGGGACATTGCCAGCAGTGGAAGACCTGGAAATGAGAGCAAGGGACCAGAAACCAGAGTTGCAGAGGGCATAGAGGGGAAGAGGGGAGTGGAGAGAATAGAGGTGAGGTAGGAGAGATAGAACCCAGCCAGCATTTCCTGACAAAGGAGGAGCAATGGGCACAGCATCTGGCTTCAAGGGAGGGGAAAGAGAGAGAGGTATTAAGGTCACAGTGATGAGTGCAGGGTGGACAGTCAAGAGCAAAATGACAGAATGATAGAGGGTATCCAGCCTGGCTAGGGTGGATGGGGGGGCTTTACTGTAGACTATGTCGCCATAGTCAAAAATTGGCAGAATCATTTTCTCGACTATTTCACAACGGGCTGGTAGGGGATGCAGCCACAGTTTCTATACAATGCACCTAACTTGGGCTGCAGCTTTTGTGGATAGTATCTACATGTACATAAAAGCTACTGCTGCTGTTGCTGATAACATGAAAAGTACCAGCTCAGACTTTGAGGTTTAATGCAACTCGAGAAGCACTACTTCAAATAGACAAACTGTTTATTACAAACATCCACTGCAACTGTGTAGAGATTGGTCTGCACTCACTGCTGGATGTCCTTTGCCATGTCATGCATCTCCTGTATAGGAAGCTTAGCACAGTGGTACAGATACAGTCTACCAAGCAGTAGAGGGTAGCGGGTCTGGCTGTGATCACAGGGTGGAACATGTATTTATTTTCATTACAATTTATGTAGATTAAGAGAAATTATTGGATTTACAGTAATTGCAGATGATAGTGATATATTTTCAGCAAGGTATGATTTCTAATTGCAGATAACTTAAAAACTTCCAGCTCAGACTTTGAAGGTTAAATGCAACTTGGGAAACACTACTTCAAAAAATGGACTGTTATTATGAACATCCACTGCAGCTATTTAGGGGTCAGTCTACCCTCACTGCTGGCAGTCCTTTGCCACAGTATGCGTCTCCTGTCTAGGAAGGTTAATACAGCAGTAGAACTACAAGCTAACAGGTATTAAAGGGTAGAGGGCCTGGGTTTGATCCCTACAGAGGAACATGTTTTTTTCCTAGAGAAATTGTTAGTTGTCATTGATGATGATAGGTTTAAAGTTCTATACTATTGATAACTTAAATATTTCCTGCTTAGACATTGAAGTTTAAATGCAACTTGGTAAACACTACTTTAAATAAATAAAGTAAAAAAAAGGTAAAAGTAAAATTAATTTGTTTAGCACCCAATCCCGGAGGCTCTGGGTACTGTACAGGTAGGTAGGAAAAAAAATATGTCAATAAATCAACATAAAAACAAATCAGCAATGACAAAACAATTTAAAACAGATTCTGATTTTAATGAAATAATGCAGAAGTTTACAAATTATAAACTACCAATAGTCTAAAAATGCTTTATTAAAAGGATATGCCTTCAAATCCCACTTAAAAACCTCCACCGATGGGGCCCTCCCTCTAGGGCCTTGGTAGCTAGTTCCACAATACTGGGCCTGCCACTTCAAACTAATGAACACCAGAGGACTTGAGGCAGGCCCTGGGAACCACTAGGAGGTCCTCAATGGAGGAGTGAAGTGAGCACACAGGATGGGCAGGAGTCAGAAGGTCATTTTGGTAGCTAGGGCCTAGACCATGTAGTGCCTTTTAGGCGAGCAAGCCTACCTTGAAAATGATTCTCCACCTAACCGGCAAACAGTGCAGTTCACACTGAACTGGTGTCACATTACAGGACCTTGGAAGGCCTGTCAGTAACCTGGCCACTGTGTTCTGCACCAACTGCAGGCACCGGAGAACCCCTCCATTGACCCCAAGGTACAGAGTGTTGTATTACTTGAGCTGTGACATCACAAATGCATGTACCAGTGAGGGCAGATGGACAGACTGTTAATTATGAATATCCATCTCAGCTATGTAGGGGCCGGTCTGGACTCACTGCTTTCTGTGCTTTGTCACAGCATGCTTCTCATGTCTAAGAAGCTTATTACAGCATTAGAGTTACAGGCTATCAAGCAGTAGAGGGTAGGTGGCCTGGGGCTGATCCCTACAGTGAATTTTTTTTTTCTTTCTCACTACAATTTATGTAGTATGAGAGAAACTGTTAGATGTCATTGCCTCTTCCTACTGTCTCCCTTTCCTTTGGAACCTACTCCCTTCCCCCATCTGCCTCTTTCCCTTCCTCTTTGTCCTTAGATATCAGCTAAGGCTACTCTCTGTTCCCTCCTGCCACTGTCAGCTCCTCTCCTGACCCTTCTAACCCCTCCCTTCTGTTCTCATTTTCCTCAATGTACCTCCACCCTCATGAGTTAGGCTGTGCCAGTGGACTGATGCTTACCCCTAAGCATTATCTCCTCCTCCAACAGGCACCATGCACTTTAGTGGTATCCCATGATAACTGCGAGTGCAGGATTGTGAGTGTCAAAATCGCAACTTCAAAACAGCAAGAGGAAAAGGACACCCACAAAAACAGCAATCATCAAAAAGGTGACCAACAGCTTTTTCCACTCCCCAATGTGTCCCCTCTGGAGATGATATATAGAAAGGGGTGTGGGTCAAAGCACCCCATAGAACCCATAGAAACTCACTTGCCATTTCAGTGATCGCTTTCCCTCACTCGTTTCCCATCACTGTTTTACCATCACCACTTTGCATTCGTGATGATCACATAGAACCCACTTTAGTTTGATTGCTTGTATGCTTTTCTACAGAACTATGTGATGATCCATGGTATTGTTTACCTCTTTGTTCATCCTCCTGTTTTGCACTTGTAACTTCACTATAACTGCATTCTATTGCTTGCTTTAATTTTTTGCACATACTCTTTTCTTGGTCGTACCTGGAAATGAGCTTCAGCTCAGCATGCCTTTCCTGGTCACCAATTTTTAAATAAATCGATAAATAAAATAAATAACTGATGATGTTAGTAATAGAATTTCAGTAAGGTCTGAAGTTCTATACTGCTCATAACTTGAAAAGTTCCAACTCAGAGTTTGAGGTTTAAATGCAACTTGGAAACACTACTTCAAATAGACACACTGTTAATTAAGAACATCCACTGCAGCTGCATGGGGCAGGGTTCTGCACACAGTTCTGGATGTCATTTGGCAGAACATGCACCCACTGTCTATGATGCTTAATACAGCAGTAAAGCTACTTGCGCTGAAGCAGGGGAAGGTAGGGGGTCTATGTTCAATCTCCAGAGTGGAACATTTTCTTTCTTTCTCAATTCTTTTTCATTACAATTTATGTAGTATGACAGAAATTGTTGGATGTCATTTTTGATGATAGCGATAGACTTTCAGCAAGATTTGAAGTTCAAGCTGTCTGTTCCAGTAACCATTATGTTCAACCAATGTCTTTCACTGCTGATTCCCCACTTCATACCAGAAGTCCTGGGGGATCTGATTCCTTCAATACTGAACTCTGTTGTCTGGAATAGGGAAGTTATAGGAACATAGTCAAAGAGTATCCAATGCTTCCCCACAGATGTAGCAGAGCCAATTCACCAGAGGGAGGGTCAGTGGCTCAGAAAGCTTCCACACAGCAGTCAGCTGGGAAGGTCAACAGCACAGAAGAAAACCAGCTGGAAGTGTCTGATATTCTCATATCTCTGTAGGCCTTCAAGAGTAAACTGCAACAAAGCACAAAGGGAATGGGAGTCCTGAGCAGTGTGTTTAGATATATGTTAATACAAGCTGAACAGCAGGAACTAAGTTTGAGTAAAAATAAGCAGTGGTGGATCCAGGATTTTACAATGAGGGTGCTGTGGTGGTGTGCATACTTAATATGCAGCTTTTTAAGATGGTATTAATCCTGGCACAGTCCTTGCATTGGCTTAATGTAGGCACTGCCCCCAAACCTCAGTGGGCGGACATAGAGCTGGCAATCAGTTAGAAAACCTCCCTGTCATTCCTGGTATACAATAGTCCACCTGCAGGATTCAAATTACTCCCTACCATAGGAGCATTCCTGCAATGCTGGACCACGCTAAGGAAACAGCTGAAAATGACCTTCACCCCAGTTAAACTGACCTCACTGTGGGGGAATGAGAGACTGTGTATGGACAAAAACAATGCACTGGAAGGGATGGGAAGACTGGGGCATATCCAAGATAGAGACCCTACTGAATCTAGCTTCTGTGGTAGTGGATGCTTTTGCCAATCTGTAGGCCTGGTGGTCACTCCCTACCTCGGACTTCTGGAGGTATTTACAACTCTGAAGTGCAACCTAGAAATATGTATCCCATATAGCCCGAGGGAAGGTCCAGGTCATACCCGCCTGGTTAAAAAAAGAGAGGGGTCTGGCCAGCTCCATCTATGCCACCCTTAGGGACACTATACCCAGCCAAACTGAAAAGTCCAAACAAAAATGGGAGGCAGCCCTGCACCTTGAGTTCACGGACCAACAGTGGAAGGAATGTTGAAAAATGGCTCAAAAGTACTTTACAGAAACAAAGAGTAGATTAATACAAAACAAGATCCTCCACTCTTGGTACCGCACACCAGTGGTGTTACACAAGGCAGGGGTGCTGAGTTTGAACCTATGCTGGAGATGTAAATCCCAACCTGGGGATCTGCTCCATATCCTATGGACCTGCCCCTTAACACAGCAAACATGGGACCATGTCTGCAAAATAGAGGCTAAGGTATTGCAAAAACCTCTCCCCTGGTCTATCCCCCCTCCTCCTCTTGGGCATGAAATCAGAAGCTCCCCACCTCTGAGACATAGAACACCACTGGCTAGCCTTGTGGGTCATGCAGGCCAAGCACCTGCTGGTATGTAGATGAAAAACCATAGAGATTCCTAGTACCCAAGAACTTTTGGCATCTATGACCCAGACAGCCACCATGGACAGACTCTCCTACCTGGTTAGTGACTCTATGGAAACTTACGAAAAGTATTCGATCCCCTTTACCAGATCTGTCACTCCTAAAATTGAGGTGGGTTGAATATCTAGCAACAGGACTCAATGCCTGGTACCTGAAACATAGCTGTGGATTACTGTGACCCACTCATCTGTTGACTAAGCAATCAAGATGTGTCTTATGGTTCTCTCCAGTGTATATAGTTGTATTATTTAGCATATAAAATAGTGGTTCTTTGTGCTTCAATCAATCAATCAATCAAATCTTTATTTATTCAGGCGAACATCATCGAGCACAGCTCATTTGCAAGATGGACCTGATAAGGTCAAGGCTCAATAGTAATTACACATACAGGTATATTAAGAACACTTATATACAATATACCAAAACATTGTTGCCTAAACATAAAGACAAGTAGGGACACATGGATGTACACTATCTAACATAATATATATACATATCAACAAGGGATGTTCATTAGTAAGTCTCTTAAGTAAAGCATCCAATATTTCAATACTAAGGGGTTAGGGACCATAAGGGACAAGGAGAACGCAGTGATAAGATGTAGGGGTGGCCTGGGCAGGGGCTGGGGCTAGCACCAGGCGATGTATAGTAGGGATGAGGACTACGGTAAGAGCCAAGAAGTAATGGGAGAGGACTATAGACAGGATGTACGGGGACTATGGAGTTGAATGATTAGAAGGTGTAATGTCATCTGTTGTTGGCTGCCTAAGGAGGGGAAGGTTAGGAGTTTGAGTATACTAGTACTAGTGGTAGCAGTTGCATTTTTCTTGGAAGAGACATAGGTATAGATGCTTTAAAGGATGCTAATGATATAAAGTTGTTCAGCCTCAGGGTCTTCTGAATCATATTCCATGATGAGGCTAGTACGTAGCTGATAGCAGATCTCCCGAGCTGGGTGTTGAATTTAGGCACATTAAGCATGATAAGATCATGGCTTCTTAGGGCATAGGTACTAGCTTTGGCCTGTGTGAAGCAGTCGATGATATAATTTGGGAACATTCTGGTCAGTGCTCTATAGGTCCATACTGCAGCATTTCTGTTTCTTCTGAACTGGAGAGATGTCCATCTGACTGCTGCATATAGAGAGCAGTGGTGAGTATTGAAGGGTAGGTCTGTTATAAACCTCAATGCTCTGTGGTATAGAGTGTCCAATTTGTTTAGATAGAAAACAGGGCAGCGACTGTAGAGGAAATCTGCATAGTCAAGTACTGAGAGAAAAGAAGCCTGGACCAACCTCTTCTTGGAGTCTCTGGTTAGGAAGTGCCTTATTCTGTAAAAGAGACCAAGCCTCTGTCGAAGTTTTTTAGAAGCTCTTCAATGTGAACGATGTAGTTAAGTCTGCTGTCTATCCATACCCCCAGATACTTGAATTTTTCCACATATTCAAGGTTTTCACCAAGTATAGTGGAGAGCTGGGGGAGATTGTTTAGTGAGGTGGGCCTTGTCTGAATTAGGGTGGAGAAAAACATAGCTTTTGTTTTTTTTGCATTTAGAAGGAGCTTTTCTCAATAGTTGATGTTGCAGGATGTAGAATTCCGCTTGTAGGACTTTGCAGGCTGTAATAAGGCGAAGGGTTACTGACATATAAAACAGTGTCATCTGCAAACAAGTGTACAGATGCCTTGGTAAGGTTTGAGTCAATGTTATTAATATAAATAGCAAAGAGGATGTGACCCAGGATGGATCCTTGTGGAACACCTCTTAGCAATGGATTGTGGAGAGAGTCTCCATCAGCTTTCACTTGCTGTGTCCTTCCCGTAGGGTAACATCTGAACCATCTAAGGGAGGGTGGATCTAGGCCTATGGAATGCAAGGAAGAGAGGAGCAGTTCATGGTCCACCGTATCAAACGCCTTGCTTAGGTCAAGGAATACTGCACAAACACTATTTTTTTTATCCAGTTCTATTTGCCAATCATTTGTTACTTTGGCCAAAGCAGAGATAGTACTATGCCTAGATCTAAATCCAGATTGTGCTGGATTTAGAAGGTTAGTCTCTTCAAGATATTCCCTAAGTTGGGTGCACACTAGTTTTTCTAGTAGTTTGGATAGCACAGGAAGGATAGAGATTGGTCTATAATTGTTAAGGTCCATTGGATCCCCTGATTTCAGTAATGGGATAACTTGGGCTGTTTTCTAGGTTGCGGGAATAGAACCAGAAGTTAAAGAGAGATTAAAGAGATATGTTAATGGAACTGCGAGTACGTGTGTTGCAATCTTTAGAAAATAGGGATCAAGGGCGTCTGCACCTGCACTTTTTTTGACATCCATCTGAGAAAGAAGGTCCTCCACTTGTTTCAGCAAAACCGGTTTGAAGGAGAAGGAGGATTCAGATATCTGAGATCCAGTACTCTGGGAACTTAGCTGAGCGCGCAGAAGATTAGCTGGGGAGGTGTCAAATGCGAGACCAGCAGTTGAAAAGTGAGTGTTGAATGAGTCCAGTATTACCATTTTATCTGAGGTTATTCCCTTGTTGTGGTGTATCTGGGCTGGAAGTGTAGTGCTTGATTACACTTAGGGTGTCAGAAGCCTAGACATCACCCAAACCCACAAAGAGAACCAAGATACTACTTAGTGGAGCATGGAAGCCTTGTCCCTTCAATATCCAAGGGTTAGTCACCTCATATAGGAGGTAAGTACCTGCTAACCGATAACAGCTCATACTATTTGCTCTGATGTCAAGTTGTATATGTAACCAACAACTCTTTCACATTTCCTTTGCCCTATGTTGACCCTGATTATTGTAAATTGAAAATGTCAATAAACAATTTAACATTAATCCCTTATATTATCTTCTACATGGCATTTATGACAGAAAATACACATGTAATCTACAGTTTTGAATGCATATTTTCTTACAATCGATATATTAGACTTCTCTAGCAAAGTGAAATGCAGCAGCAAGCAAGTTACAATGGGGGGGTGGCTGCCTCCTTCACACTCCACTAGGACCACCACTGAAAATAAGGGAGCTAGCAGAGAACCTTAACAGCAGTGAGAAAACACCACAAACTTGATACTTGAAGGTGCAGGATTTTTTTTTTGTGAGGCAGTGGTGTGCAAAAACAGGAGCAAGTAAGAGGGAAATATTCCAACAGATAGTTGTGCTAAAGGAATATAGGAGACAGCTGCTACAGCTGGCTCATGACATTGCAACTTCTGAGCACCTAGGGACAAACAGATCCCAGGATAGACTTTTTCAGAACTTTCACTGGCCCACTCTTTTAAGACATGGCCTGGTTCTACCAAACCTGTTGAGCATGCTAAATAACAGGAAGGCAGGAGATAAGGCAAAAGCTTCCCTTGTTTCATTGTCTGTCATAGATGAACTATTTAGGAGGGAGACTATTGATATAGAGGGGCCTTTAGTCAGACAGAGACTATACTTATTTTGGTAGTTGTAGATTTTGCAAGTAGATACCCCATAACAGTTGCCATGCCTTTTGTGGAAGCAGGTAATGTGGCAGATGACTTTTCTTGTTGGAATTTTCCACAGAGTTGGGTTCCGAGAAGATATTTTATCATACAGGGCAAATATTTCATGCCCACCCTGTGGGAAAACTGAAGGTGAGACAGCTAAAAATTAACGATATCATCTACAGAGGAAAGGCTTGTGCAAATGTTTTAACTCCATGCTAAAATGCATGCTTCATAGCTTTGCATATGAACCCCTAGAGACTAGGATAAATATTTTCTCCACTTTCTATTTGTGTACAGGTAGGTATCATAGGAATGTACAGGATTCTCACTATTTGGTCCACTGTATGTATATGGTCATGGAAACATGAGCTGGGAAGTCTCCTATAAGAAAGGACAGCAATGAGGAGTATGTAGGTACAGAGATTCCAGAAGAGTTTAATAGAGTACATGGGTTTTATGAAGGGAAATCTCCTGCAAGCACAAAACAAACAGAACACATAGTACAATTGAGGTGTGAGGGCTCGACCATATCACTCCATTCCATTGAGATACAATAAATTGCAGACTGCCTGGGAGAGTCAATTTGCTGTGACTGAGAATGTGAATGATGTAAATGACATGTTCAAACTGCCAGAATGATTCTGCAAGCTCTGAACCTATCACGTTAATATTTTCAAACCATACCATGCCCAAAATGACTTGTTTTGGCAGCAATATGTTCTCCAGCTGAGGACAAGGAGGATCCTATAATTGATCTGCTTGAAGGGAGCAGGGGTGAGACTTCAGTAGATGTAGTTAAGCATTCCATACAGTTGAACCTGAGTATGGTGTGGACATTGAAGGGGTCTTGCAAACCATTCAGGATTTCAATGCTTTAGAGTTGGGGTAAAATAGATTGGCACAGGATGAGGTCAAGACTGTCTTGGGAAAACCTGTGAGACAACATGCTTACAGGATCACTGCTAATGTAAAAGACCAGATGCATGAAGAGATCTCAGAGATAAAACAACTAGGTGTGATACAGGGATCTAAAAGTCCTCAATCCCTAAAAAGAATGGACAGCCCAGTTCTTTGTTGATTAATGCAAACATAATTCACAGTACCTGATGCATGCCCTATGCCAAGAACTGGGGCACCAAGTATTGTACCTCATTACCATTGATTTGACTAAAAGGTACTGACAGGTGCCACTGTCAAAGTAGGCCTTAGAGACTTCCACATTTGCCACATCCTTTGGTCTAGTTTTTTTTTATTCTTTTGGTAACCAGGTAAGACCCATTAGGTGCAAGTGCCTTTTTTCAGGGGTGACACAGGAGCA
Source organism: Neoceratodus forsteri (assembly GCA_016271365.2). Taxonomy (NCBI): domain Eukaryota; kingdom Metazoa; phylum Chordata; order Ceratodontiformes; family Ceratodontidae; genus Neoceratodus; species Neoceratodus forsteri. Next base: position 1,844,285,750 of record CM057449.1, read on the forward strand.
CTGGGTTGGATACATGATTTGCTCAGAGTCACACAGTATGCAAGTGTAGGTTGCGGGAACCAAACCCAGGTCTGCTGGATGTACCAAGTTCATTCACAGCTCATTACTCTAACCTCTAGGCTATACTGCCAGTCCCAGTTCAATTCACAGTCATGCCCCTTGATAGAAAAAAAAATGCTCTAGTAACTTTCTAAAGGTTGGTGAACAAAACCAAGAATGGGACTGGGGAATTTGTGGTTGTATACATTGATGATATCACAATTTACAGCCAAACCTGGATGGAACATGTTGAGTATGTCAGAGAGATACTGTCTAGGCTATACAAAATGGCCTTACAATAAAAATTGACAAGTGACATTTATGCATGTCAGAAGTAATATACCTGGAACACCATGTTAGGGTGGGTGCATCAACACCTGCACCCACAAAAATGGACTGGAGACCATTAACAACAGGAGCAGAACCACCACTATACAGAAGGTGAGAGCTTTCCTGGGGTTAGCAGCATACTACAGGAAGTTTGTGCTGAATATCAGTGCTGTGGCTGCACCCTAACTGACCTCACAGCTAAATGAGCACCTGGCAATGTGAGCTGGACTGAGAACTGTGAAAAGGTAATTGAGGAGCTCAAAAGTGTCTTATGCCTAGCTCCTGTTCTTACTAGTTCAGACTACGAGAATGAATTCATATTCAACACAGATGCATCAGACAATGGCTTAGGAGCACTACTCAGCCAATGGAAAGTGATGGAGAGAAGCATCCCACTGCATATTTGAGCAGAAAGCTGAATGCTTGGGAGACGGAGCATACCACAGTGGAGAAAGACTGCCTTGACATTCTGTGGGCTCTGAACAAAATGGAACCCTGCCTCTTTAGACATCACTTCCAGGTCGTTGTAGATCACAGCCTCTGAAGTGGCTGATTTCAATGAGTGTTAAGAATGACCAACTATAAAGGTGAAGCTTGACACTGCCAACCTTTGACATAACTTGTAGCCATTGTGCAGGAAAGGTGATTGTGAATGCAGAAACACTGCCATGAAACCTAGTTTAGGGTCATAAATGACTCCCAGTAGTATACATAGATTAAAATAACAAGTGCATAGGTTGTAAGACCAAAGCCTTTTTATTTTGCAGGGAAGTGGAGATACATGACACACAGGATCATGGGTTCACAAGCTGTGACCACATGGTACTGTAGAGATATTTTCTTGTTTTCCCCTATTTCTTCAAGGAAAATTGTATGGGTCTGAGAAGGCAGTCGCTAGCTTTAGGCTCACAGGAATAAGGATGTTACCAATTACACTTATTGAAGGGACAACAGGAAGCTTAACCAGCAGGGAGGAAGCATGAAATGTAGATCAGAGAGCAGGGAAAATTGTTTTGCCCTGGTAAAGCAGCTGCCTTTACACTCACAGAAATAAGGGTGCTACAACTGACATGTATTACATGGACATCTGGAAAGTTAACAAGCAGGTGGAAGCATGGAATGTACAGTAGACTAGAGAGGGATATCGGAGAATTTAACTAAAAAGAGATTATTCACACCTTTGCTGAGACAAAGAAAATTAAAGTCGGTTACATTAGTGGGAGAAGGTCAGTCTGAATTTGATAACTCATGTGAGAAGGATTACTCCAAGAAGCTTGCACTCTGCATTCAGAGTCAGCTGATAGTAAGGTGAATTCTGCTTACACCTGTAAACTTGCATGTACTGGAACCAACCTCTGTAAGTAGCAAATAAAGAGATATGATTTTCATCTAATATCTGCGTTGTGTGGACTGAATTCCATATCTAAGACAATGACAACTGTTAACCATGACGAGACATGAGTACTGAAGGCAGTTTGGGACATCCAGAGAAAACATGTTGTGGGACTGCATTGGTAGCCTTAAAGCAGGTTAGCCTTACCCTGGAGGGTGCGGAAATAAGGTAGAATACAGTTACTTGGCCAGAGTGGAGAGCCTGTGAGCCATTCCATTGGTAAGTCCCATAAGGGTGACAGAGTATCACTGTGAAAGAAGGTGGTGAGTGAACATGACCATCATGCTAACATTTCATCTTCTCTTATACGTTTTTTGTTCTTTTGGCATACTGCATGTCTCTTACAGTTCTGCATGCTGAGCCTTGTTACAACTCTTCTGCATTCCAGGGCATAACCAAAGGGACCATAAGATACCATCAATCATATCCATTTATTTAGCCTCCACCTGTTGTCTTGCAATATATTATCAGCTTTTCTGGCTGATAAACATGATTTACTGTGCCCCACTATTCCTCTCTGGTCAGACAAAATCATTTTTATTGCTTTTTAGTGATACATTTTTTGTTGCAGTGGTCAAAACAGACAAAAAATATTTCAGTGTTTTAGACATTGTGTGGCATCCTTCAACTGTGGAAAGACTGTCTGGTAAATTGTCTGTGCCTATTACTAAAATCTGTCCTGCATCATTCATACTTTCTCCCAGTGACTTCCAAGCTAGGTGTATTCGACAATCACTGGAGCTGGTTGTCTGTTTTCTGCATGGCAGAGAAAAAGCACAGAAAACAGATTTTTTTCCTGCTGTACAAAATACTTCAGAATTCAACTGAAATAAGTTTTAAGGATGCTAAAACAGGGAAAAAGTGGTAGGGGAGTTAGATACAGCAAGCGGAAAAAAAAACACAGAAATGAAATGTAGTCAGAAGATAAAGTTTTCTTGTTGCTTGGAGACACTCAAATACAGTTTCACATCATCTGTGTTATTGTTATGTAAATAGCTGACCTGGAAACTAAAATGCTTGCATGACATAATGTTAAATGAAGCTGTAAGTAATGAAAAATAATGTTGCAGAATTTTAGAATATATTTTTCATAATATGGCACTGAAAACCAACTTGTCTGCATGATATGCAGGGTGTGGTCAGCTTTCTTTGTACAATCTTAGCACATTTGAACTGTGAGAGCATTTAACAGAGTTTAAAATTTCAAAATATATTTAGTTGTTTTGTAATACAAGTAGAGCAGGGTACAGTATGGTGTGATCAGTTGTACAAAGTGACCTCTCTGAGTGTATGAATAATACTGATAATGTACTGTAACTCTTTTGTGCTATTTTGAAACTTAAAAAAAAAATTAGAGTTCATTCACATAGAATATGTGTTGTGTGGGGTTCATAGTGTTCCTTTTAAGTCCTTATTAAACATTACCTGCTGTTATTACACATTGTGTTATCTGAATTGGCCTCATCTATAAGAAAACTCTGCCTTCCAGATGTCGTGCAGAGCTGGACACAATTTTCTGATAGGCAGGCTTAAATTTCCGGCCCACTCAGGTGCTCAACCATTACGGCCTACTTAGGCATGCAGTAATTAAAGGGGCTTGACTCAGGGTGGAATGTATAAGGATGGTGAAAGAAACTTTATTCCAAAGTATCCATTTCCACACGTGGGGGAAGGAAAGCTAACTGTTTTTCCTTTACTCAAGGGTATTAGAATGATTTACCATCAAGGTTGTTTGTATCCTTTACGGTAGGGTAGACAGCAATTTAATCATGATTATGGCTCACTACTTTCCATTTTTGAAAGGCATGTGAAGTGATTAGTAAAAACAAATTTTATTTTTTTTTAAACACAGATTCAAAATTATGTGGTACTATGGGTAATTGTTCAGACAGATACATTGCATGAACTGTAGTGAAAAAAAATGCACAGACTTAAACGATATAATCATATGAACATACAGATTTAGAACAGAAAGAAGGCCTTGACACTGGCCCATCAAAGTTCTTTATCCCATTAATCCAGTGAAAATGCTCTGACTGATCTTTTTCTTCAAGGTACTTGTCTAGTTTGTGCTTGATGGTACATTTTGACTGTCACCCAGCTAACACAGCAGTATAGTCATTTAAGGTCAGAAGGGACTCCAACCCCATTAAGTGCTCCCCACCATCACTTTGCATGCAGGGAACAATCACCAAACCCTCTGCTAAGATGTCCATTCCCCTAAACCTCAACAATGGAAATAAGCCAAACTCCCCAGTAGGATGTCTAACCCTCTTCGATGAAAAAAAAAAAAATCCCCAGTACAGCTGGGAAGGGGTTTGGATTTGATTCATCTGCTAAGAGTTGGTTGGGGAGGATAAGGTACAGGACTCTGGATTTTTGTCAACAATTGGAGTCCAATTTGCAGAGGCAGGCCAAGTGCCTGTGATAGTCCTTGTAGCCTCTCTGTGTAGTGCCACAGGTGAACCACCATGTCCAAATGCTGCAACTGTACCCGCTTTTCCAATATCAGACACAGTTACTCCACTTGGATCTGCTTTATGACGGGTGGTGGCTAAGATTAGTTGCAAGCTGCTACCAAAAGCAGGCAAGAAGCCTCAGCATTGACACATGCTAGACCAGAGAAATATGGGGTCTAGTGAGCATCTAAGTGATGTAAGGGATAGAAAATCCAATTTTTGTGCCACAAGTCTGGTGTGGCATATTCCTGATGTACCCAGGACATGTAGCAAAAAAAAGCTTTAACAATCTGGTCCTTGGTGTATGTTAACATCCATGGGAGTTATGTGGGGGCTACACTTTTAGTGAGGAATATTTTATACTGGGAGGGGCTTCGAATGCTTACAATGTGATTATGGTCATAAGATGAATGAAAATTCAGTTGAAAACTGCAGTTACTAATTAAATAATGTATAGTAATACCAACTTTCAGAACAATTTAAACAAACATATATTTTTTATTAAATTCTTTTTTTTTAAACTGTCATGTAATTTTACGTATCGATACAAAAAAATAGTGTCAATATAGTCTATTGTTACAAAAAACTACTATCAACACTATGTATTTGCTGTTTTTGGCTGTGTCAGAACTAAAAAAAGTATCAATAATATACTGAGAAAATAGGTTCGCCACAGGTCACTTGCTCAGGGAGCATGGATTTGCTACCTTTAATGAAATTCAGCGTTACATGAGATACCATCCAAAGAGGAATTCACTTGTCTTTTGATCACTCACAAACTAAATAAAACTATTGGGTGTTTGCCTTGGACAGGGGGCAATGTTACCCTACTGGCACCCTTGCGTAAACAGCCAAAGATAGGCATGCAATATCCAGGCTATGCAAAGCCCTGGGGGGTCCTTGTGCAACCTAAAGGGGAGAAACCTTGTAGATAATGGGGTGACACAGAAGAATTCAATGATTTGGATTGGTTCAGAATTCAAAAAAAATTATGTGTATCAATTCATCAAATTTGATCACTACAGATCAATGCAATTTAAAATAATTAATTACTTACACTACACACCCTATAATCTAGTGGCCTGGGGGAACTGAACTCCTCCATGTGCACCAGATTCCAGAAAGAAGAGGGACTATTGCTCCATATTCTATGGCACTGCAGTAAAGCCCAGCTTTTATGGCAGGCAAGTAAAAGGAAACTGGATCCCATATTGGGACTGGAAAAATGCTTCACACCCACTTGTATCCTGGGGGTGGGCATGAAGGAGCTCATAGATTCTCATAAATTTCATATATCATTAATCACCATGGCAGCTAAAAAATGTAGACACTGGCTAGACTAAACTATCCCATCTTTCACAGAATTTCTACAAGCATTAAGGATGGAAATAATTAGTATCCCTGAGACAGGCATACTATACAAGAGACATCTCAATGGGTGGGTCCACTGGATGCAATCTATTCTATCACAGACGAGGGGACCCCAGAAGAGTTATTATAACCATTAAGTAAATTAGTTCAGAGTAGTTAAGTTGGTTGTTACCAATTACTGCTGAATGCCTACTGGATACAATTATGAAGAGTTGGGTGACTGTTAGTCATGCTGTTAGTTTGTTTATATTAGAGTCTTGAGTTGTATTGTATGTACTTTGTTTTCTGGGAGACATAAAATTTGTCAAAAGATAAGGACTGCTTGGCCCATCTATTATGCCCATTTCTTCAGCCTGCTTCTCAATCAAGATTCCTTTGTACCTATCCCATGCATGCTTGATGCCTACCATTGTGTCCGCTCCCATTATCCCTACTGGAAGACTGTTCCAGGCATCCACCACTCTTTCAGTGAAGAAGTACTTCCACACATCCCTCTTAAATATCCTCCCTTCCTGCTTCATTGCTTGCCACCTTGTTCTCATGCAGCTACTCCTCTGAAAAATACTCCTCTCCTGCACCTTATACACCCCCATGAGATATGTATTGGTCTGTATCATGTCCTCCTCTCCCTCCTCTCTTCCAGGGTGTACATATTGAGATCCCTCAGTCTCTCCTTATAGGGCTTCTGATACAGCCCCTGCACCATTTTAGTTACCCTCCTGTAGACAGCCTCTACCCTGTCTATGTCCTTCCTGAGATGTAGTCTCCAAAACTGGACACAGTACTCCAGGTGGGGGTTCACCAACAATCTATCCAGTGGTAACACCACCTCTCTCTTTCTGCTGCTGATACCCCTCCCTATGCACCCTAGCATCCCACTGGCCATACCTGCTGCCCTGTTGCACTGCCTCACCACCTTGAGGTCATCTGATATGATTATTCCAAGTTCTGATTCCTGTTCTCTGATTGTCAGTTCCTCTTCCTACATGTTATGCTCCAATTCTGGGTCACCATGATCTACTGTAGCTGCATGATTTTGCAGTTTTTTTTGCACTGAAGCCGAGCTGCCATACCATTGACCACTCCTTGAGTTTTCTCCGGTCTCTGCTAATCCTTTCCACCCCCTCTTGAGTGTCTACCCTATTGCAGATTTTGGTGTCATCTACAAGGAGGCATACCTTCCCTTCTAGCTCTTCTGCAATGTCACATATGAAGACATTATAGATGACTGTTGACATGTTGAATGAAATTTCAGTAAAGTATATTATCATAAAAAAAGGAATACCACAGATCAATTTACCAGTTAGCAGCAAGATGTTTGAATGGTCTGAGAAGCTTGTTACAACTCAACTAACAGCAGCATTTTTGCAACACCATAAGAAGAAATGGCTATTGATTGGTGCACTGCAATACCTTACAGAGATGAATGAGGAAAACACAACTGGAACTTCACATCCTAGTGAAGCAGTCTATTGTAAGACATTGATGTGTTAGCTTGTCCAGTGAAAATATCCAGACACAGAGGGTAATAGTAAATGGAGTCCACTCTGAAGAAAGGGGAGTTACTAGTGGGGTACCGCAGGGTTCAGTATTAGGACCGGTCCTCTTCAATGTCTTTATAAGCGACATTGCAGAGGGACTGGAAGGAAAAGTACATCTCTTTGCAGATGACACTAAGATCTGTAACAAAGTTGATGCACAAGGTGGTGTGGAAAGGATAAGAAGGGATGTGGCAAGGTTAGAGGAATGGTCAAATGTATGGCAGCTTAGATTCAATACTAAGAAGTGCAAGGTAATGCATCTGGGAAACAAAAACCCAGGGGAAGAGTATACAATAGGGGGTGAGATACTAACAACAAAAATGGAAAGGGACCTGGGAGTAGTCATATCAGATGACCTAAAGGTGGGAAAGCAATGTGAGAGGGCAGTAAGGAGGGCTGGGGGATACTGGGATGCATAGGGAGAGGCATCACCAATAGAAAACAAGAAGTTGTTATCCCTCTGTACAGACAGCTGGTGAGACCCCATCTGGAGTACTGCGTGCAATTCTGGAGACTCAGTCTCCACAAAGACTTAGACAGGATGGAAGCTGTCCAGATGAGGGCAACTAAAATGGTGCAGGGTCTGCACCGGAAGACATATGAAGAGAGACTTAAGGAGCTTAATATGTATAGCCTTGAGGAAAGGAGGGAGAGGGGGGATATGATAGAAACTTTCAAGTACCTCAAGGGAATCAACAAAGTCCAAGAGGGTAGCATCTTTCAGAAAAAGAGGTGTGCAAGAACAAGGGGCACAATTTAAAGACGGGGGGGGGGGCGGCTCAGAGGTAATGTAAGGAAGTATTTTTTTCACAGAGATGGTTGTGGATGCATGGAACGGCCTTCCGGAGGAGGTTGTGGAGTCAAAAACTGTGGTGGAATTCAAGCATGCATGGGACAGTCATAAGGCAATTCTAGGGGTGGGGGTAGGAAAAGGTAGGCTGCTGGTTAACTAAGATCTGCAGCTTATCCATTAGGTAGGGAAATGGGCAGACTGGGTGGGCCAAGTGGTCCTTATCTGCCATCAAATTCTATGTTTCTATGTTTCTATATGCAATAAATGTCCTTTGTTTTGAAGTGTACTCTGTGATTCAAGTTTTAGTTTCTGATATCCTACTACCTGTTAGACAGATAGTAGTATTACAGACTCCTCCCCTTAGTTTTCTATTACCTAATTATTTTTATTATGTTATTGTCTCTTTGTTCCACTTACACTGTGCTGGTCTACTATGTGTTTATGTATTTATTAATAATGTACTGTTTATTCTCTTCCAACACATACAAAGCCTGCAAAACCAAGGAAGAGTGGAGTTTAATAGAAGGGTGAGCAAAATGCTTTCAGCATGATTAAGAGCATTAGATGAATGACAAGTTGTAAACTACACAGTTTGTCATTAAATAAAGTGTAGTATTATCAAAATTCAGAGAAAATAAAAATATTTTTACATTTTTTAAACTGCCATGTATTTTTATGTATCAATGCAAAAAAAATAGTATTAATACAATCCTTCACTACAAAAATAGTATTGACATTATGTGATTAACATTTTTTTGGATGTGTTATAATTACAAAAAAAACATGTATGGGTAATATTTTGTTAAAGCTGATTCCAATAGTATCGATATTTATAAAATAGTATGAACACATAAAAAAACACATCAACAGAGCTAATTCTTCATGGCTGGACTCCCGTACTGGGTCAATATGTTGCATGCTATTAAGCGTACGACTTTAGCGCTAATCCGACATAATGTTGTAGGGAAGAGTATGTGGTGCAAAACTACGAATGCTGCTGCATGCACTATTGCACCCTCTCGCTGTCCCAGGCAGAGGATAAGACCTCTGCTGGGACAGAGTTCTGCTAAGCAGCTGCCATGGCTCAATGGACTGAGCCATTGCAGCAAGGCACCCAGGCGCTGCGTCTGGGACTGGGTTTGATTCCTGATCCCAGAACATTTTATTTTTTTTCTGACTTTGTGTGATTTTGATGTGAAGCCCCCCCCAGGTCGAAAATCATTATTGGGGGTGGTTCAGGGGTGCAGCCCCCCATAACAGGGGGTGTGGGGCAGAGTCCCCCACAAAAAAGGACTTATGCAGCATGCAAAATGTTTGCTATATTGGCAGCACAATTTTTGCATGCGGCATAATGTCTTGTGACATTATGACCCCATGCCGTGGACTCCAAGCTTTCATTAAAAAAATTAAGTTTCTAGCCCCAACGGTTCTAAAGTTAGACATTTCAAAAGAGCATTTCTTTAAAATGTGATTATTGCCTTCAGGCTCCTTCAGATTCTCCAAAGTGATCCAACAGGTCTGGCTTATCCTTTCTGGAGGTCCCCACTCCACTGTAGAGGCCCACACCAGTGGAAGGAGGAAAGTGTCTTGATGCCAACAGTGTCATTGGCTTCAGGGGTAGCGTGAGTGCATCAAGGAGCTAGGTGGCGTAGGGAAGGGCCTGGCTACTTTCATCTGGCACATCAAGCATCAAGATTTGCACAATTTCCTCTGTTTTAGGCCATGCCCACCAATCGCAGCAGTGCACACTGCATTCAGGGGTGGTGCCAGCTGGAATGTTGTTATCTGCAGTATGTCAGTTAAGGCACGGAGCTACCACAAGAAGCAGCTTGTGGTGCATACCCAGCTCTAACTCTCTCCAGGAGAACATACATTTGGGTGGTCAGTTACCTCCTCTGTTGGCCTCTTGTTGGTCTTGGCTCAAGGCATGAACCTGAATCACCAGCTTGATGAGCAGATGCCCTACAGCTGAGGGTCACAGAGCTGGCTGGACTTATTTTTGATGTCTCGGGTTAAAGAGTCATTGAGGTAAGACAGTTTAATGAAGGTTATATAAATTTATATAAGCACTTGGGATTGGGGGATTGGACAACAGGCATAAGTTTAGGCTTAATTACACTGTCAGGGACCAGAGGTTAGATAGCTAGGATGTGGAGGCTTTTTATAGATACAGGTTTTAAGGAGCTGCAGCTGGTCAGAGGATGTTGGTATTGTGAAGGACACTAGTACTGTAGCTCAAGTGGGAGTCGATCCTATTTTTATATAGCCAACCCTGGACAGGAACTGTAAAGCCCTCCATTCTAGGAAAGGACCAATCAGGGTTCTCTTTCAGTATCTCTGAAGGGACCCTTAGCTACTGCAGTGGAGAGAACAAATTCAGTGTCCACAAAAATCTTCCATCAATAACTAGGTTTAATTTAAAGTAACTGGTGCCATTAAGAGCTGCTCCCATACATGGGACAGACAATGCAAAGCCACCACAGACTTTTGGATGCTGCATGATCCTGGATGGGTACCTCAGTAAATTCAGAAACACTTTATTCATTGTTCAACTGCTCTTTCCTGGGAATGGCAGCACAGATAGACTTCAGGACAATTCTTACAATAGCCATTTTGTGGTACAGAAGGCACATGGTTCTGGCACTAATCCTGAAATTGTAGCGAATCCTAATTAACAGCTTTCTGGGTAGGCAAACATTTTTGGAAATCCCTGGCAATAGGGAGAGCCTCTGTCTGCAGATGTTGGCAAATACATGTGACTCCCAATGTGTACTTGTACAATAGACAGTGGAGGATTTCTTTTTAATCCTCCTCTGTCCTACTAAACTACTCTCATAGTGCACCAACCACCATCCTCCCTGATCAGGAATGGACCTGTATGTGCCCCTAGTGACTCCTTTGCATTCAATTATTTTTTGAAGAACTCTGGAGGAGTGTCCTCAATTGTTAATACCTAGTTAATGTGCAAATTTGCACATGCTCCAAACATTATTTCTCCATTGTTTTTTAAAAACAGGGACTCCAATAAGTAAAGATGGAAATACTGTATTATATCTTCAAATCTCTCTGAGGGACCATGGCTGGTCTAGGACCTACGCACCTTACACACTATCCTGTCATCCCACATTCTGAAGATGGCACTTCTCTCTCACTGTACTTTATTTTTGTCCACATCTCTCTCAGCTTTGCTGTTCACAGCATTAGATGCATTCAACTAATTCTGACCATGCTGAATAAAGGTACACATTGCTAGATGACCCACTACTGTTTGTTCACAGCCTTCTCCACTTCACCCCAGAGCTGCTTGTGCTCAACTTCAGACTGTAGAAAAATGCAGGGTTCTGGATTTCCAGGAAATTAGCATGCACACCTGACTACTTGACTACCTACACTATCAGCTCCTACCTCTGGATTCAGTCTATTTGAACTGAACTAAACATTCTAGAAAATAACTTCTCCCTATTTTTACTTCAGGGAGCCCCCACAGACAGTTTGTGCAAAACAAGGTAATTTGAATGTTACTGTCAGGGGTGTGACGGGTGCCAGGTGCAGACTTCTCCTCATTTAATGGCTTCCAGGATGCAAAGGGGAGTTTCTGCAAGAGTTTGCAAACTGTTGCTGACAGGGTGTTGTAGTCCCCCAGCTGGTTGGTGCTGGGGAACTTCAACATCTGAGTCAATGAAGAGGCCTCACAGTTTGGACAGTCACTCCTCCAGGAAATATGTCTACATAGTCTGGCAAAGATAGTTGCCACTGGAACTGAGCTGTACTGCCATGTCTTTTACCTGGTTTATTCCCTGGGTTTCAATGTGTTTGACATGGAGGTTGATCTGATCTCTTGGTCAGATCATCATGTCATGCAGTTTAAGTTCAGGGCCCCCAGAAGATCACCTCCCCGCTCGTTTCCCATGGAGGTGGTTTAGTACCGCCCTCTAAAGGATGTAGAACCAGAACAGATCTTAGTGGTGCTAGACCTCTTGGGCATGAACGCAATGTGTGCAGGTGGTATCAGGCAGTTGTTTACATAGAAACACAGAAACATAGACTTTGATGGCAGATAAGGACCACTTGGCCCACCTAGTCTGCCCATTTCTCTACCTATTGGATAAGCTGTAGATCCTTGTTAACCAACAGCCTACTTCTTCCTTCCAGCCACTAGAATTGCTTTATATCTGTCCTATGCATTCTTGAATTCTCCCACTGTTTTTGACCCCACAACCTCCTCAGGAAGGCTTTTCCATGTGTACACCACCCTCTCTGTGAAAAAATACTTCCTCACATTGCCCCTGAGCCATCCCCCCTCTATCTTCAGATTGTGTCCCCTTGTGCTTGTACATCTCTTTTTCTGAAAGATGCTACCCTCTTGGACTTTGTTGATTCCCTGCGGTACCTGAAAGTTCCTATCATGTCCCCCCTCTCCCTCCTTTCCTCAAGGGTATACATATTAAGCTCCTTTAATCTTTGTATGGCTTCTGTTGCAGAACCTGCACCATTTTAGTTGCCCTTCTCTGGACTGCATCCATCCTGTCTATGTTCTTGCAGAGATGGGGTCTCCAGAGCTGCACGCTGTACTCCAGATGGCGTATCACCAACTGCCTGTACAGAGGGATGACAACTTCTTGTTTTCTACTGGTGTTGCCTCTCCCTATATGTCCCAGTATCCCCCAGCCATCCTTAATGCCTTCTCACATTGCTTGCTTACCTTTAGGTCATCTGATATGACTACCCCCAGAACCCTTTCCATTTTTGTTGTTTTTAATACCCCCCCATTGTGTTCTCTTCCCCTGGGTTTTTGTTTCCCAGGTGCATTACTTTGCACTTTTTTGCATTGAATCTAAGCTCCCATACTTTTGACCATTCCTCCAACCTTGCCAAGTCCCTTCTCATCCTTTCCACCCCTCTGCCTTGTGTATCAACCCTGTTGCAGATCTTTGTGTCGTCTGCAAAGAGACATACTTTTCCTTCCAGTCCCTCTACAATGTCACTTATAAAGACATTAAAAAGGACCGGACCCAGTACTAAACCCTTCAGTACCCCACTAGTAATACCCCACTAGTAATCCCCCTTTCTTCGGAGTGGACTCCGTTTACTATTACCCTCTGTGTCCTGTTGTCCAGCCATTTTTTTACCCAAGCTGCTACCCTGGGACCCACTCCCAGGCTGGCTAATTTGTTTATTAATCTTTTGTGTGAGACTGTGTCAAATGCCTTGCTAAAGTCTAGGTAGGCCATGTCCATAGCCCCTCCCTGGTCTACTAATTTTGGTCATCCAGTCAAAGAAATCTATTAGATTTGTCTTACATGACCTTCTCACTGTGAATCCATGCTGCCTTGGGTCCTGTGCCCCTCTAGCCTCTAGGAACTCAACAGTTATTTCTTTCAGAAGTGATTCCATCATTCTCCCTGCCACTGAGGTGAAGCTAACAGGTCTGTAGTTTCCTGCCTCTGCTTTGCTGCCACTTTTGTGATGGAGAATCACATCCACCCTCCTCTAGTCCTTTGGTATCACACCATCCTCCCATGATTTATTAAAAAGGGTAGTCAGTGGTGTCACTAGTACTCTTTGGGATAACTTAGCTCTCAAAGTGGCTATGGATACCACTGCATCATATTGTGTATGCCCGTATGTCTCCTTTTGGAACGCTCCATGGTTTAATGGTGATCTCCATAAGTAAGTTCAAGGCTAAGGGACAAAGACTGGAGCATTCCTGGTGGAGATCATGGACTGTGAAGGACAGACCTGCTCTATGTGCTAATAATGAGTACCAGAGAGCAACCAGTCTGAAAAAGGCAGAGTTCCTGTCACAGGGAATTTCAAAAAGGGAGAAATGTGTCCAGTACTGCTTGTTTACACTGTGGACAGATTTTTATATCCTACCTGTCTTCAGTCCAGAGGAGCATTTCTGCAGAAAAGTGCAAAGAGTTTTGCACATTCTTCACTGACAGAGTGTCCTCCATTAGGCCTGTGGTCTTCACAGATAGGCTGTCATAGCCCAGCAATGGCTTTCATTGACCGGCCATAGACACTTTGCCTGTCTGGGGTGAGTTTCAGTCAGTTATGGAAGAGCAGATTCTTGGCATGACTGGGGGCTGCAGCCTACCTTTTGTGATCTGGACCTGGTGTCTAATGCACTGTTGGGTACTGAATCATGACACTGGGTCTGGTATTTGCTGGGATTGTAAGGCATTCCTTAGAGGGTGTGCTTTTTGAAGTGCCCTGAAAAGGGTACTGGTCAGACCCCACCTCAGGAAACCAACTCTGGACTTGGAGGGCCTGGTAATTTACAGACCTGTTCCTAAACGTCCCTTCATAAGGAAGGATATTCAGAAGGTGGTGGCCTTACTGCTCAGTGTGCATCTTGAAGCCTTCGGCATCTATGACCCCCTCCATTCTGGTTCTAACCAAGGCATAGCACTGAGACAGCATTGACCCCAGGGTACAAAATGACATCCTTTCTGTGAGGGACCAATAAATTCTCATCCTGCTTAATCTCTTTTCAGGTTTTGACACTGTGGACCATGTGTTCTTGTTTGATTGTTTGAGGGACTACAGGGACCATGATGGTTTATACCTGGCTTGAGTCCTACCTGGCAGACATGAAGCAGTAGGTTGTTTGGTGTAAATTTTCCTTACAGCCAGGTCTCCTGGGCTTGGGTGTTCTACAGGGCTTGAGCATATCTTTTGTGTTGTTCACAGTGCATATGCTACCAATGGTTGACATCATTAAACATTATAACTTGAGTTTTCACTACTATACAGCTGAAACTCAGTTGCACCTCTCCTTTGTCCTGAAATTGTTGACACAGTCTTTTGGTTAAATTTATGTCTGGCAGAGATTCAGAACTGAATAGACTTTAGCTGGTTGAGACAGAACTCAGACAAGATGATGGTGGTGTTAGTGGTTTACTCAGGTCATTGTAGGTCCCACAACAGGTGCAAAGGGGACATTGGAGTAATACCCAATGGCTTGTGGCTTACTGTGCCTGACGCTTGAGTACAAGGTGGTGGAAGTGGATGACAATGACTTTTTCCATCTTAGAAACATCTCCCAGATTAAGTCCTACTTGGCAATGGATGACCTGAAGACCCTAGTACATGCATTCATGACATTGCGGGTGGATTACTTCAGTGATCTTTATCTTATTTATCTTGTGGTATCTGAGGGTTTAATGCACTGCTTGCAGCTGGTACACAGCATGACAGCTCAACTGATTTTCAGAACCTCTCGTTCTGATCACACCATGCCGGTGCTCTGAGATCTACACTGGCTGCCTGTTCAGGAGTGCATCATCTATAAGTTGGGCTTGCACACTTATAAAGCCCTACAGGGTATAGGTCCTGGTTACCTGTCAGAGTTTCCAACTCCTTATGGCAAAACCTGCCCTCTCTGTTCTGCAGATACAGGATGTCTTAAGGTCCCAAGAAGCAGACTAAAGCAATCCGGAGATCTGACATTTGCTGCAGCAACCCCAAGTCTCTTAAACACCTTTCCTCAGGATCTCAGAGAAGGACTCTTACTGGCCTCCTTTAAAATGAGACTGAAATTGTATCTGTTTTGTCAAGCCTAAACCGAATAATGAGCATTTGTTTGATTACACATCAATTGATATTTCACTGTTGCTTATATTTTTTATGTTTGTCTAATGTTATGCTTACATGGTGTACAGTGAGGGTTGTTCTGCATGGATTTCCATGTCAGTTGTTCTACAACAGTTCAGAGGTTATGGAATGTGGTTGTACCCTTCTGTTGTACAACAAGGTTCCAGCTGATTAGAAATCATTGAGGAAGATGGTGTTTTTCACAGTGCTGCCATGCACACAGCAACCAGTTCAAGTTCTGAACTGAAACTGCTGGCATGTTCGCTGCTGCAGAGCACACTATGAAAACACTTTTGTTTTAAAAAAGAAGAAATACAAACTAAAACAAAAAACTATATATTATAAAAAATACTGGGTGGGCAACCACATGCCCAACAAGGTTGTGCTGCCACCTCGGGGTGCTGATTACACTGGACCTCCTGAGCTTCACTCTCAAGGTCTGATGTAACCTGAACCACTCTGTGGCAGCACAGGCTCATTGGTCATGGTTACCCAATCAATATTCTCTATATATTTGTGTATTTGTCTATTGTTTAGCATTAACTGCACTTGTCTCTGTAAAGCACAAATTGCCTATGGAAATGGGCACTGCATAAGCAAGCATTTGTCAATGCCGAATGTTGATTGCGTTGGTCTGTTGAGCTCGCTCAGTGGCCCTCTGTCACTGGCTCAGTCTGTTTGCCCCCGGTGCTGCAGGCTGCTCTTTTGTACTGGGCTGCTGCCTGCATTGGCACCTTGCTCTGCTGAGGAAGAAATCCACAGCTGTCCTGACAGAGCTCCGTTGAGATAGCTCACTTTCACTGTCTCACTCACTCAGTCTGGTTCTCCTGGTGTTGCAGGCTGCCCTTTTGTACTGGGCTCCTGCCTCTGTTGGCACCTTTTTTTACCCACAAAGAAATCTGCAGCAGTCCTGACAAAGCTGCGTTGAGCTTGCTCACTCCCCTTCTCTAACTCGCTCATTCTGTTCTACTGGTGCTGCAGGCTGCCCTTTTCTACTGGGCTCCTGCCTGCTTTGCTGCCTTTTTATGCCCACAAAGAAATTTGCAGCAGTTACAATACAGCTCTCTTGAGCTCACTCACTCATTCACTCACACACTCATTTTGGTTTTCCTGCCACTGCAGGCTGCCCTTTTGTGCTGGGCCCCTGCATGCATTGCTGCCTTTTTAATGCCCACAAACAAATTTGCAGCAGTCCCAACAGTGCCCCGTTGAGCTCACCGACTCCCCCTTCCTCACTCGCTCATTCTGTGTCTCCTGGCACTGAAGGCTGCCCTTTTGTACTGAGCTCCTGCCTGCATTGGTGGCTTTTTCTGGCCAGAAAGAAATCTGAAGCAGTCCCGACACAGCTCCACTGAGCTCGCTTACTCCCTCTCTGTCACTCTCACATTCTGTTTCTGCCGATGCTGCAAGCTGGCCTTTTGTACTGGGCTCCTGCCTGCATTGCTGCATTTTCTGCCCACAAAGAAATCTGCAGCAGTCACACTAGAGCTCCGTTGAGCTTGCTCACTACCGCTCTGTCACTTGCTTGTTCTGTTTCTCTTGGCACCGCAGACTGCACTTTTTGTATGGGGCTCCTGGCTGCGTTGGCACCTTTGTCTGTCCACAAAGAAATCCACAGTTGTCCCGACAGAGCTCCGTTGAGGTCACTCAGTCTCTCTCTCTCTCTGTCATTGCTCATTCTGTTTGTCCTGGCGCTGCAAGCTGCCCTTTTGTACAGGGCTCTTGCATGCATTGGCGCCTTTTTCTGCCCACAAAGAATCCCAGCAGTCCTGATAGAGCTCTGTTGAGCTCACTACGTCCCCTTGTCTCACTCGCTCGTACTGTTTCTCCCACAGCTGCAGGCTGGCCTTTTGTACTGGGCCCCTGACTGTATTGATGCCTTTTTCTGCCCACAAAGAAATCCGCAGCAGTCCTGACAGTGCTTCGGTGAGTTCGCTCACTCCCCCCTCTCTCACTCGTTCTGTTTCTCTCAGTGCTGCAGGCTGCCCTTTTGTACTGGGCTCTTGTGTTGGGGCCTTTGTCTGCCCATAAACAAATCCACAGCAGTCCCGACAGAGCTCAGTTGAGCTCGGTCACTCCCCCCTCTCACTCAGTTGATCTTAATCTGTCCCAAACACTGATTTCCCAGAGTGACCGTGCTACTGTCCATCAGGAGTGCAAAAACATATTTTAGCCAGGATGTGAAAAATGACAGCTGTAGTTTTCATAAGGTGTTGTGAAAAAATGCCACTGTTGAAAATGTGGCGTGACAGTATTACAAATTTGCGAAGTTACAAGTGTGCGTGGAAACAGTTCAACGCATGCTTGTAACACAGTCATGTTATGGACTTTCGTCACCAAGTTTTCAGCATAGGGATTTTAGGACCTCTGCTCATGAACAATGCCACTGTCATTTTCTTAATCTATACCGAACACTGACTTCCCACAGTGACCATGTTATTCTGCGCTGGAACTGTGAAAACACGTTTTGGTCAGGATGTGAAAAATGACAGCTGTACTGCTTATAAGGAGGTGTGAAAAAATGGCACTGTTGAAAATCTGGTGTATATTACAAATCTGCGAAGTTACAAGGGTGCGTGGAAAGTGCGAAACGCACACTTGTAACACAGTCAATTGATGGGCTATCATCACCAAATTTTCAAAATAGGCAATTTAGGACCTCTGCTCATGAACAGTATCATTGTCATTTTCTTAATCTGTCCCAAACAGTGATTTCCCACAGCAACCGCTCTATTCTGTGCTGGAAGTGCGAAAACACATTTTGGCCAGGATGGGACAAATGACAGCTGTACTGTTCATAAGTAGGTCTGGGAAAATGGCAATGTTGATAATCTGGAATGAAAATATTATAAATTCGCAAAGTTACAAGCGTGCGTGCCAACTGCGCAACACACGGTCGTAACACAGTCAATTTATGGAGTATCGTTACCAAATTTTCAACATAGGCATTTTAGGACCTCTACTCATGAACAGTGTCACTGTCATTTTCTTTATCTGTCCTGAACGCTGCTTTCCCACAGCGACCGCGCTATTCTGTGCCTGAAGTGCGAAAACACATTTCTGCCAGGATGTGAACAATGACAGCTATACTGCTCACAAGGAGGTGTGACAAAATGCCAATGCTGAAAATCTGGCATGAAAATATTGTAAATTCACGAGATTCTGAGGCGTGTAGGTAGCAACTGCTTGGCATAACTCGTAAAACAGTCATTTTACTTTTTCCTGGAAATTTTAACACTAGGGGTTTTGAGGCCCACCTCATGAACACTGGCACTGTCATTTCATTAACTGGTCCTGAAGAGTGATTCCGCATAGTGACCACAAAACCACCATTCAGGGCTGATTAATGCCATGACAGTTCAAGAATTCATGAGGAGGGGTCCCAAAAACCCTATGTTGAAAATTTGGTGAACAAATTCCCAAAAATGCCTGAGATATGCACTAAAGTTGAAAAAACCCTATTTATTACATTGTACAGCTTACTGGCATTTCCTCAGTTCGCGGTCGGCTTTGAAGAGTGCAGATGTGTTCCCGGTCCACCGATGATCGTCGCGCCGAGCTCCAGAGGTAAGTATGGGTGAGAGCGGTGTGGGGATGCAGGGTGCGCAGTGGGTGGGTGCAGGTTGTGGGTGGGGGGCAGGGCGGGTGCCAAGGGACAGTTTCCTTTTTTTCAGGAGAAAAAAAGCAAAAGACGTCATGGGACCATTTTTCCCTTCACAGGGGCATCTGGTACGCTGGGATGGGCTCTAAGCGTGCCAGCAGAGGCTTTCGTTTGGGGGCCAGCAGTAGCCGAGCGGGGATTGGGCACCGAGTTGGCAGAAACAAAACGGGGAAGTATCAGTATGCCGGCGGGGTGGACACCCGTCAGCAGGAACAAAATGGGGGTTACAGAATGCCGCGGAAGTGGGCTCCCCGTCGGCAACAACAGAAACACGAGGGCAACAAAGCCGATATGGATTAGGGTCCCCGTCGGCAAGTAAACACGGTGGGGGGAGGGGGTTATATTGTTTGTGAACATGGCGGCAACCTGCCGCCATGTTCACCAACAATATCAGGGGTTCACATCCCATCCTGCAATGACAGGTTGCTCCATCATTGCAGCGGATGGCTGACGCTGCAATGACGAGGTGGCCCCTGATTGCAATGGCTACATTTTTAGAAGGTTGTGGCACGCTGGCTGAACTAATGTCAGCAGCAGCATGCCACAGCATTGGAGGATGGGGGACAAGCCTTTGTAGGCTGTGGGGGCATTGGGCACAACAGTGCCACGCCTCCACAACCTGCTTGTGAAGAAAGCTGACGCAACATGTTTCTTGCGCATGCGCGCAATCAACATAATAAAATTACCACCACTACTTACTACAGCTTAGTAAGCACATCATTAACCCTGTAAGTGCAGGCTAATAGCAACAATAACATCAACAATTTGTAGCAAGGGCTGCATCGATTCAGTGCATTAGGTGGGAGCAGGTAGTAGGTTAGGGGATGATCACACTTATCACTTTAACACACACTGCAACTGGGCAGAGAAGATAAATGTAGGAGCACCTGAAGACTGGACGGCATAAGATTGGGGCCTTAAGGTTCAAGGATAGGGAATGCTTTTGTGGCTCTGGTCTACAGTGAACATTCAACATTGTTGTAGATGGGGCAACGGAGGTATTAGTAAGTTGCTGGTGGAGCAACTTGTGTTTCTTGCATTGTGGAAGGTCAGGGGTCTAGCAGCCCCTTTACCCCATCCAAGTTTATTTTTCAAAATAAAATAGTTGCCTAGAGTAGGTCTATAACAGGTGATTCTAAAATTTATCAGAATCCTTTTAAATCTCAGGTGTTTAAGTTACAGCATAGAATGCCCACAATTTCTAAACATCAAGGGTTAAAAATACAGGGCCGGATTCTTGGTTACAAAGGGCTGTGCAAAATCATTGTACTACCACTTTTGTGCTAGTCCCTTGCTTAAGCCCCCCGAGCAATGTTCAAAGGGGATTGTGCACCCCTTCTATGCCATCACATTTTGGAACGCAGCTGTGTGCAGGACAAGCAGGGTTGCCATGCTTATGGTACACAGTGACATTCACAAAGAAGGTGACCATGGGTGCAGCACTTGTCTGTCTCCCCCTGTCCTAGAACTGTTTACGGCAGGTGGTAGGCATATCAGAAAACTGTGACCACAGTGTTGAGTGGGTGGGGAACCAAGATCAGTAAGGAATCAAACATATAGTGAGCCATGAAGGGAGATCAGGATTAGGGACTGGGGATCCATGGGATGCTTAGGGACATGAGTTGGGCAGAGGTTTGAGAGCGGGGTCACTGGACCAGCAAAGAAGACTATGTGGGACTGAACAATGCTAAAATCTTTGTGACCCACAAATGAGGATAAGGTATAGGTCATGCAGGTGGGGGGACAAGTGCTAATACTGGACTTTGTTATGCAAGTTGGTGTATGACACTATGCCATGCACAGACATGCTGCACAGACATGCATGAGTCTGAGTGTACACCCAACTTGTGCAACACTATATCTGAAATGCATAATTTGCATTTCAACTTATGTGCCGAGGAACTCCCCCTCAGTGCACAAGAACAGTTTTATGTATATGTCCCTGGTGCCCATTGTCACCCCATAACCCCTGTGGTTACCTAGATTAGTCTCTAAGATCTGCTGCTGCAGATTCCACTTTGCTTTCTGAATAATAACAGCCCCTTAGCTCTGTGATCTCTGAAAGAGAGATGATTGTCAAGTGAAAGGGGTTACTAGACTCTTAAAACAGCACACCCATGCATGGGAGAGATGTCTGACAGAAGAGAGAGAGAGGTTGATTGGAATCAGGAGTCGGAGGCATAGAATGTCAGTAAAATGCTCATTGGAAGTGTGCTTCTGGTGAAAGATACAGTTGTAGTATCTGACATGGTCAGATATTTCCTGAACTCTCTGTGGTATCTCTAGAGAAATCCTATCCCACCTGCAGTCCCACTGTATGGCCCCATACAGAATCACTTTAGAAATACAGTAAACTATCTGGGAATATCTGACCACATCAAATGCTGCAACTGTAGATAATTCCTGTGATGTCAGTACCCCACAGTGTTACATAGACTCTCCCATGAGAACATTGATATGGTGGCAGCCACTGTGGTGCTTTCTCTGAAAGAAGACATGTTGTTAGTGTCTGGTGTGTCCCTTCTGTGAGGGAGGCTGTGATCCCTTGAGACAGAAGCTACACTATCGTGCCCAGATCGAGCACATTTCACTGGACCTCCGTACTGTCCACTGGCTACCAGTTTGGTGGCGCATCAGATTCAAGGTGTGCTTGTTGACACACAAGGCTCTGAATGGTCTGGTTCTGGGCTACCTGTAAGATCTCCTGGTACCATAAACACCTTGTCACGCCCTCCCAGTCAGCAGAGACAGACCAACTGTCAGTACCTAGATCTTGGCTGAAACCCTTGGGTGATAGGACATTCTGTGTAGCTGCCCCTATTCTTTGGAACACCCTTCCCCCAGAGGTCAGAGGTGCTCCTTCACCGACTGCTTTTAAAAGACCTTAAAAATCCATTTCTTTAATCTAAGTTTTGGCCTGGATTCTTGATTCTAAATGATTTATAGTACTGTTCTTCTATGTTGTTTAATTTATTTGCTTATTTATTGATAGACACTCAGAGCTTCAGGGATTAAGCAACATATAAATAAGCAGTGGTCAGAGCCTAATATAGCTGTAAAATAATGAATTTGCAACATAGCAGCAAAGAGTGGGGGGAAGCCACTAGACACCGGGGAAACACTATGACAATATGTGGATGGTGATTGGAGGGTAGGGGTGCCATTAGACATTAGGGAAGCATTATGAAAATATAGGGACAGTGATTGGAGGGTGGGGGATGCGCCTAGACACCAGAGAAACATTAGGGAAATAGGCAGGACAAGGCAAGGCAAGGCAAATTTTATTTCTATGGCACCCAATCCTGGAGGCTCTGGGCACCTAACAAAACATTACTGATAAAACAACTAATTAAAATCCATAAATAGTAGATAAATAAAATCAGAGTTCAAATAATAGAGTTCTCTATATAGTACTGATTATTCTGTGAAAGCCAGACTGAAGAGGTGTGCCTTTAGCCTCTGCTGAAAACACCAATCGAAGGGGCCTCCTGGACTGCAGCTGGGAACATGTTCCACAGGGTCAGCCCAGAGGCACAGAAAGCTTGATCACCAGATGTCTTGCGCCAAACCCTGGGAAAATCCAGGAGGCCCCTCGAAGAGGAGCGGAGGGAGCGAGCAGAGATCGTAGATGTCAGAAGCTCTGACAGGTAGCCAGGACCCAGCCCATATAGGGCCTTATAGGTGAGCAAGCCCACCTTGAAAAGGACCCTCCACCTGACTGGCAGCCAGTGCAGAGAATGCAGGAACAGGGTCACATGACAGGACCTGGACAGGCCCATCAGCAACTGGGCCGCTGTGTTCTGCACCAGCTGCAGCCTGTGGAGGGTCCCTCCTGTGAGCCTGACGTAAAGGGCATAGGGGACAGCAGAATGTGGGGCACCACTAGACACCAGAGGAACATTATGAAAATACAGAGATGGTGATTGGAGGGCAGGGGGGCCACTAGACACCAGGGAAACATTATGAAAATATGGGAATAGCAATCAGAGGGCAAGGGGTGAAACTTCATACTAGAGAAACATTAGAGAAATAGGGGGATGGCTGAAGGTGGGGGTGCCACTAGACACCAAGGAAATATTACATCGATGGGGACAGCACTCAGAGAGTAGGCGGTGCCACTAGACACAAGGGAAGTGGAGAAATATGAGACCAGCAATCAGAGGATGGGTGTGCCAATAGGCACCAGGGAAACATTTTATAAATAGGAGACTGGAGATGGTAGGGCGGGGGGTGCCACTAGACACTAGGGAAACATTACTGGGTTGGAGTGCCATGTGACTCCGGACCCCGGAAGTGAGCATGGAGTAGGAAAATAATGCATAAGGGAAAGGGAGGAACAGCACTGTAGTAAATAGAGAACACTGCATGTGCTTTAACTCCACTGTGGAAGGACACAGTTGAGGTATCTGCTCCAGTGCTTCCACAGTCCCCTCTCTGTACTATGTAATAGCAATACATGGCATAGCTCTGCTATGCAGCTGTAATAAAATTGCCTTGCCTTGCCTATCAAACTTATGAACTTGTTTGTGCTGAGCCATGAGGCTGAGGGACCCTTGCAAGTATTACTTGCAAAAGGCGATATGCATCTGTTATTCTGTAGAGCAACCCTGAACATCATATCAGTTCAAAATGATGCTGGATGAGGAAAGTTCTTGTTGTCTTGGTGTACTGACTTGACATGGGTTACCATGGGCTGATATTCCTTCTGGTTTGCCAGTGCCCTGAAGTTTGTTTGTTTGTTTGCTTGTGAAGTGCTCCTTTATGCACTCCTTTAAGGGTTTAATACTGCATCCCACATAGACCATGCCACGGGGCACCACACGGCATAAACAACAAAGGGCATGGTTCAGCTGAGGAACTGCCTTACCATCATATTCCTGGCACCTGATGAGCTGTAGTTGATAAATGTATTACTCTGTGTACCAAATTTATATTTAACTTAATTTTACATTGAAAGAATCCCCTTGGTTGTGGGGAAAGCCACATAATCCTTGATTTGGGGCTTTCACACTGGCTGTGAGCTAGGTGGTCAACTTACTGGTGCCACATTTAAAGAAGATTAGTGGACCCTGCTCTATCACTGTTTCCAAACAACTGTCCACATGTCCATGCTCAATAAATGCCAATGTTTTCTTACTATGTTTCTTAAATCTCTTGCCTGCTGTCTGTATTGTGTAACAAATGTTATGCATTCTGTTTCATTTTGTATATGTTTTTCTCTCAGAAGATTAACCCTTTCAAGATTCTATGTTCTACTTAATGCTTCTGGAGGACTTGGTCTGAATACTCCCTGTTTTGAAAGCAATCCAAGAGATCACTAGTTTCTCTTTCAAAGTCTGTACTTTTGGTACAATTACATCTTAGACATACTAGCTGGCCATACAAAATGTTATTAATTGGAAAATCTAGATGGGAACTTTTCATGTGCAAAAGGGCATTACCTGCTGTCTCTTTCCTTTAGCTCATACTAGTTACCAACTCCCCTGGCCTCAGTGCAATGTAATATCCAAATAACTGTTGGCACATGGGTATGTGCTGTGAATCTGTGACCTGCATGACTGGTACCTATATACTTAAGGAAATTATGAAGGTCCAGGTTAGTACCTTTCCAGACCAACAGCACATCATTGATAAAGTGAATGCAAGCAACAGTGTTGCCAAGAAATGTGTTGGCAATAGGATAAAGTATGGGGCCCCCTACCCCCAACCCATGAATGAGTTGTTAAAGGAATAATGCACGACAGGGTGTGTGTTGTGCTGGGATAACGCTACGCCTGGCGTGGTTGGGCACGAGGCCACAGGCGTCCAACATGCCAGGCATGGCGCTATCCCAGCACGACACACACCCTGGAGTGCATTATTCCTATTGTACAATGGCTCAATTGTAAAAAGTGAAAAAAAGGGATAGAACATATATTAAAAAAATATATATTTTTTACTGTTTTTTGCAGTGAGTAGGATTACATTATGAGAAAATAGTGCAGATTTCTACTTTAGCAAGTAAGTAGAGATGTAACAATCTTTGTTAGTGTTCACTCTGTTTACAAAGCATCCTCTTAGGGTTGACTCTGTTTACAATTTGATAAGGAAAAAAAAGTGTATTTATGAGTGAGCGAGTGAGCGCGCCGTGACTTTGTGAAATGCCGCTGCTGACTCGCTTCGCTAACTGGCCTAATCGCTACCACTTTTCTGTGGTCGTCATTCCCCCCAGTCAACTGAGTTACTGCCAGCCAGAAGCCTGCTTTCCGATGCCTACATGGGAGGTAGGGAGATGTTATACAAAGTGCTTTTAAGAAGGAGAGGAAGAAAGTGCATTTACGAGTGAGCGAGTGACAGTCACGGTGAGTTTGTGAAAATGCGGTTGTGACTCGCTCGCTTACTGGGCACTCGCTTGCTTTCTGTATGGGGCTAGAATTTGTTTTTTAAAACAAAAAATATGAATACTTGTTTTGTTGTGATGTGTGTGGGTTTCGTTTCCGGGGTTATCGTCTGTGGTGGAGGTGGGTTTCTGGGTGTGCGAGGGAAGCGCCGACTGGCAAAGCAGGTACTGTACCACGAAAGC
Organism: Neoceratodus forsteri; assembly: GCA_016271365.2. Lineage (NCBI taxonomy): Eukaryota > Metazoa > Chordata > Ceratodontiformes > Ceratodontidae > Neoceratodus > Neoceratodus forsteri. The sequence continues at coordinate 1,844,311,498 of CM057449.1, forward strand.
TGCATGTAGGCAGCGGAGAGATGTATGTTGTACAGTGAGATGCGGTCATCCCTGTGTTGGCACTAGAGCCATGGTGTTATGCCAGGATAACACTACGGGTCCAGTCCCACAGTGACCAATGACAGCTCAAGCCTCTTTCTTGCCATTGTATAATAAAGTATATAAAGGCATTTGTATATATTGTAAACTAAAAGTTACTTGTACATATTGTTTATAGACTTTTTTGCCTTCTCAGACTATTGTTCTCCAGATTTCTCTATTGTGTAAGTCTCACATCATTATGTATTCATAATGTGTACCCGTATTCTGCATTATGTATACTGTTTTCTTATTGTACCTTATACTTATCTTAACTTCCCAGGTCCATCTTGGAAATGAGTTCACTCAATAGTGTTTCACCTGGTAAAATAAAGACTGATTGATTGATTAAAGGAGGGTGTCACTGTTCCTGGACCTGAAGGTAGTAGACCTCATCAAACAGGAAATAATTAGTACTTAAGATCATTTTCGTTCCCCAATAAATAGTACTGGATATAAGATCGGTGATTTCTGTATCCTGCTAGCATTAATACCAAACTCATGTTCTAAGAGTACAAGTAGTACACCATGTCTATCGTGAGCCATTTCTAGCTACCTTTCCATTTAAAATTTTCAAGGAATCTTAAGACGAATGTGACATCCTTGATGAAAGATGGTGGTCTTGTCACCTACTGTTACAAGTCTCTACAGCATATATAAGCCACCAGAGATGGGAGGAGAACAGGCAGCAGAACCAGAAAGTCTGAGTTTTTCAAATGGTGGACGATGCACCAAATAGAGACTAAGAAGCAGAGAGAAAAACACCTCCAATGTTTAGAGGCACAGAGAAAAGAAGACATACAACTATGACTGTCTGCCTTGCAAGCTATTAAAGATAGAGGAAGTGGTACAGGTCCCACAGATCAGCAAAACACAGGTTATTTAAAAGACATTAAACTGACAAAGCTGTGCCTCTCAGATGATATTGAGGCATACCTGACTATGTTTGAAAGGGTCACAAGTGCATGCCAATGGCCAAAGCAGCAATGAGAATCAGGCTGGTACCTTATGTCACAGGTAAAGCCCAGCTTGCCTACAGTAATGTGGACACTGCTCAGTCAGAAGACTGGTGAAAAGACCTGGTGAAAAGAGAAATATTGAAAATATATGACATCTCAGGAGAGACTTACAGGCAGAATATTTGGTCACTGAAGTACCAGTCATCCAGCAATCCCCAGGGAGCTTACATCTGATCTCAAAGAACTCCTCATTAAATGGCTACATCAAATGGCAAATCAGTACCCCAGTTTATCAACATATTTACAATGGAACAGTTCTCCAATATTCTGCCTACAGACATGCAACTTTGGGTAAAAGAGCACCGGTCAGAAAGTGGGGAAAATGCTGTTTCTTTGGATGAAGACTATCAGATGGCCAGACAGACACCACAACAGGGAGGTAATAGACCAGGACCAGTAAGACCCTATTTTCCCAGTCTAACTCCAGGTCAGATAAGAACTCTGGTTGGGGTAACAAATCTGTACCTAAAGACTTTATTTGCTATAACTACAATAAGCCAGGCCATATTGCAAGAAACTTCGGTTAAAATAAGAAGGGTAATACTGAAGCAGATTTGGCCTTAGCAAACTGGGGCAACTATTTAACAGAGGTCAAGTTGTGAGATAAGGCTGTGAAAGTACTTATAGATTTGGGAAGCAGACAGACTGTCATGCATGCTGAAGTTTTGGGAAAGAATTGTGCATGAGGACCAGGTACTGGGATCATTTGCATTCATGGGGACACTCAATATTATCCCACCACTCGACTGACTCTCAGCATTAATAGTGTTTCATACCAAATGAAAGTAAGAGTGATACCAAAGTTACCTGTACCAGTGATAATTGGAAATGACTTTCCAGGCTTTACTAAGTTAATCATAGAGGGAGAAAAACCTGCAGTTTCATCAGCTGTGATGGCAAGAGCACAGGCACAGAAAACCTTGGATGATAAGGACAGTTTTCCCTTTGGTAGCTTTGATCAAAATTTGTTTCAGCCCAGCTCCAAGATCAGGAAATCCTGGAGGAAAGAAGATGCCTGAAAAAGCAGTGGCAACAAAATACTGATGGATATAAGGGGTTAATTTATGAAAATGTCGAAACCAGACTAACAGCTAATTGTGATTTTGCTTCTGAACAAACTAATGATGTTTCTCTCCAAGGTTACTTGAGGCAGGCTGGGTGAAACACAAAAAGGGGAAACCTGTTTTAGAAAGAGTAATGGGCTACTGTACTGAGTTTGTATTAATTCTCAGACACAGAAACAGGTAGAACAATTAGTCATCGCAAAGAAGTATAGAAATGAGTTGTTACAGATAGCACATGATAGTCCTATGACTGGTCACTTGGGGAGAGATCACCCCCTTGCTAGGGTGCTGTACAGGTTTTACTGGCCTGGGATCCATGATGATGTAACTACTTATTGTAGGTCTTCTTCTGAATGTCAGAAAGTAGTCAGTGTCTAAGAAAGACAAGATACCCCTGCAGCCGCTACGTTTGATAGATGTACCACTTGAGAGGATTGCAATGGATGCGATAGGCCCATTAGATAGAAGTAAATTGGGTAATGGATTCATTTTGGTAGTATGTGATTATGCTACTAGATACTCAGAAGCAGTGTCTATGTGCACTGTAACAGCCCCAAAAGTGACTGCAGAGCTTACAAAAATTTTCAGCAGGGTGGGCATACCTAAAGAAATTATTATTGATCAAGGTAGTAATTTTGGTGCTGCCTTGCTGAAGGAGCTGTACCAGTTATTCAATGTTACTGCCATATGAACCTCTCCTTATCACTTTCAAACAGATGGTCTTGTTGAGCGTTTTAATCAGACCATAAAACATATGCTAAAAAAGTTTGTGAAAGGTGAATGAAGAGATCGGGACCAGTATCTACAATACTTGCTTTTCACTTATCTAGAAGTGCCACAAGCATCAACAGGGTTTTCACCATTTCAAATACTCTATGGTAGACAACCTAGGGGGCCCCTAGATGTTATAAAGGAATAATGAGAAGATAACTCCTCGAGAAAAAAATCTATTTCAGCATATATGTGTGCGTTGAGAAAGAAGGTAGCAAAGTATGTTGAAATTACACATAGTAACCAGGAAGAAGCACAAAACCAACAGAAGGTGTATTATGATCATGGGGTAAAAGAAAAAGTTTTTGAGCCAGTTGAAAAGCCTAAACAGTAAAATTCAGAATCACTCACTCCTAGATTGGTCCCTCACATCCCACCCACATCGAATCATTTCTGCTGGTCTCTTATCTGACTGTCTAAGCAACCACCAACTAATCTACTCAGTAAGGAAAATCCACAGATCTATGCCCCAAGGATGCTGCTGTTCTGGTCCTACAAATCCCTGAACCTAACATCCCTCTTAAATGGCCTGGCAAACTTAGATTGGTCATTCATCTCTCATGCCCCTGCTATAGACTCAGCACTGGACTACTTTAAGTTCGATTTCCTCGCTGTCTGTGACACCTATGCCCCACTTAGACGTATCCGTGTACAGGGGACTCACCTGCCCTGGATATCTGCTGACATTATGGACCCTCTTAGAGCCAGGGATAAGGCGTGGAAGGCTCATAAAGCCTCGGGATCAATTTCTGATTTCCAGAGGTACCACACGCTGTGCAAAACTTGCACTAGACAAATCCACAAGGCAAAGTCAAACTATTTCCAATCCACCTTCCTTACCAACATAAAGCACCCCTCTAAATTTTGGAAGGTGATTCAATCGCTTTTCTCCCCAGCAGCCATACCATCTACCCCTGTCCTTAACATAGGAGGCTCCTCAGTTGCAGACCCTCTAGCTGTGGCTACTGGGTTCAACTCCTAGTTCACAAACTGCACTGTGGCCCTGATGTCCTCTCTCCCTCCCACCACGCTGTCCCAACACACCCCACCACGTGCTGAAACTGACACTTCTCCTTCCACCATGTTACCCCAGCTGACATTTACAATGCCCTTGCAAAGGCAAATGCCCCATCGGGCTGGATTCCAAAATGCTTTTTCTGTCAGCCTCTGCCATTGTCCCCCCCGGCAGTGCTCTTCAGCCTCTCCTTCTCTCTAGATTCCATCCCTTCTGAATGGAAGCATGCCACAGTCATCCCACTTTTGAAGGGTGGAGACCCCTCCTCCGCAGGTAACTACCGCCCAATATCCCCCCTTCCCATTCTAGCAAAATGTTAGGAACACCTAGTCCTCTCCAAACTCTCTGCCTTCCTCGATACTACCTCCTTCTTCACCCCTTTCCAATCTGGGTTTAGGAAGTCTCACTCCACCTCAACTTCACTCCTAAGGCTCACTAACCTCATCCTCACTGGCATGGACAATGGACATATTACCTCTGCCATCTTTGTAGACCTTGCAAAAGTATTCAACACTGTCTCACACCCTGTTCTACTCTCCAGACTTTCCCTAGCTGGTCTCTCCGGCAAGGCCACCACCTGGATCCACTCCAACCTGTTGGGTAGGATGCAATTTGTCAGGATTGGGAACTCCAGCTCTTCTCCCCTCACAACCTTGACTGGGGTCCCCCAAGGCTCAGTCCTTGGCTCACTGCTGTTCTTCGTTTTCCTAAATGACCTGCCCTCAGCCTGCCCACACACATCCATTCATATGTATGTGGATGATACAGTACTGTATGCATCCAGTCCCCCCTCCTCTGATGTGGCAAACAGACTGCAGCATGACGTCAATGATGTCCAGCTCTGGTTTTGCTCAAATCAGCTTTTCCTGAATGCCATATAGACAGTCTCCATGACCTTTGGCACAAGGCAGAGACTCTGTCAGCTTCCTCACCTCCCTGCTTTCCGCATCCTCTATGGGACAAAGCTGGAGGACTGTACCTCCTAGATACCTCGGGGTCTGGCTCGACCTGCATCTCGACTTTCTGTACACATTAAGGTTATCCATAAGAAGCTGCACCCCAAGCTGGGGGCCCTGTATTGCAACCGAGGCTGCATCCCACTACTGGCCCATCATGAAATCATACAGAAAATGTTTCTCTCAAACTTTGACTACGGCGATGTAGTCTATAGTGCCACTCCCAAAACTTCCCTAACCAGACTGGACACCCTCTTCCACTCCTGTCATTTTGCACTGGACTGTCCTCCTTACACTCACCACTGTGCTCTGTATCAGGCTATGTGCCTCCTCTCCCTGAAAGATAGGAGGCAATCACATTGTGCCAGGCTCATAGCTAAGTTCTGGACCCAGTCCTTGCCCCCATACCCATTCACTCTCCTGTCAGTGCCTTCCCCACCTTTGCACTCCCTCTGAAGCCAGACACCTGCTCCCTGTCTGCCCCGTGGATGTCCACCTCTGTGGGGCAGGCAGCCTTCTCCTATTGCATGCCAAAACTGTGGAATACTATCCCCACTGCCATCCATCACATCACCACCGATCACCTACTCTACTCTCTCCTCAAAGACCATTTTGGCACAGCCAGCGCATGCACATAATCCCCCTGTGTCCCTATCCTAGTCAAGGGGGCACTTAACTCCTGATGTCTGGGATGCCGGTCACCATAAGCCCATGTCCCCCATGCCCTCCTCCCCCAGGATGCATCTGGAATCGAGTAGTAGTCTGCTCTGTATGCCTTCCTGGTGAAACTTTTAAATAAATAAATAAATAAAGGTATTGTTCTTGTTACATACTTCAGAAAACAAACTGCTAATGAAGTAGAATGGACCGTAAAAAGTGCTTGGGTGTACTGGCACAGTTAATTCTGAGGTTGAGACCCCTGTTCGAAGAAACCCTACTAAAATATATCATGCTAATCTCCTAAAAAAATGGGTTGAAAAAACACCACGGTCTGCTTTGTTAGTATTACTAGAAACTGAAAAGGGAGATACAGACATAGTTTATGGCAGACTAGAACAAACTGTAACTTCTGATGCAGTAAAGATAAATGTTTCCTCAACCCCAGAGCAAACTGCAGAAATGCGTAACTTGGTAAAGGCATTTAATAGTACCTTTACTATGGTACCTGTCCATGCAAAAGGGGTTGAGCATGTAATAAGGACAGGTTGTGCTCACCGTATTAGACAAAAGGTATATAGGATACCAGAGAGGTTAAGAGCAGGGGTAGTTAAGGAAATAGAGAAAATGAAAGAATTGGGTATCATAGAGTCAAGAAGTGCTTGGGTATCACCGATGGTGATTGTAAATAAGAATGAATGGGGAAGGGAGATAAGAATTTGCCTAGATTTTACAAAATGTAATCAGCTGTCTGAATTTGACAGCTATCCTATGACCAGGAGAGATGACTTGGTGGATGAACTGGGAAGTGCCAAGTGCATCAGTACCCTTGATCTTACCAAGGGTTACAGGCAGATTCCCCTAGCAAAAGAATCCAGGGACAAAACTGCATTTTCAAAGCCAACTAGATTCTAACAGTTCACCACCATGCCATTTGGGTTACATGGTGCACTTGCCACATTTCAGCAGTACAAGGACGTAGTCCTAGCCCCACACTCGGGTTATTGTGTGGCTTACCTGGATGATGTTGTAGTGTACTGTCCAGACTGGAAAAGCCATCTGAATCACCTACGAGCAGTTATCCAAGCCATCAGAAATGCAGGTCTGATCATCAATCCTACCAAATGTGCATTAGGCATTTAGAAAACCAGATATTTGGGGTATATTTTGGGAAATGGAGATGCAAACTCAGAAATTTCTAAAATAGAGCTGTAGCTAACAGCCCTGTCTCTAAAACAAAGAAACACATCGGGTCATTTTTAGGGCATGATGGTTACTACCAGAGATTCGTGCCCAACTTTGCCCACATAGCTGCTTCCCTCACTGAACTTACAAAGAAAAGATATCCAAATAATGTAAAATGGACCCTAGAGAGTGAAGAAGCTTTTAGGGCTATTAAGGCTGCATTATGTTCAGCCCCTGTTTTAAAAAAGCCCAGACTTCAAAGAGCAATTTCTATTACAAACAGATGCCTCAGAAGTAGGTCTAGGTGCAATCCTTAGCCAGAATGACCTAATGGCAGTGCTGGACCTATTGGGTATACCAAGTGAATGCATCGATCCAGGGGATCTGGCACTTGCCTATAATAAGGCAGTGACAGAGGCCCTGGATTCCATAGCTCTGGCTCATGTTCACCCCCTCACTCTTCATCTGAGGGCCCCATGGTTTGATGAGGTCATGAAGGAGATGAGGAGAGTGGGACGAAGACTATAGAGGTGCTGGCAGAAATCGGGTCTGGAGGCTGACAGACTTAGATTGATGGACCATTATACAGTTAGCAATCAGCAATCACCTGTAAGAAGGCAGAATTCCTGGCTAGGGAGATTGCTGCTGCGCAGAACCGACCAGCTAAGCTCTTCCGGACTGTCAACAGATTATGCAACCCAATCTGTCTTCAGTCTGGTGGAGCCTTTTCACAAGAGAAATGTGATGGGTTTGCTCGGTTCTTTGCAGATAAGGTTGCCACCATAAGGACCGAAATCTGTCCAGACCCCTATATTGGATATTGCAGTGGTCGGCAGGAGGTTGTGAATGCCCAGTTTGCTTGGTCTGACTTCAGCTGGCTGGAAATCATTGACATTGTGAGGATCATCCAGACTTTGTGGCCAACCTGCTGTAGTTTGGACCCAGGCTCAATGCACCTTCTTGTAGGGTGCATTGCTGAAATCGGCCCAGTCCTGGCTGAGATAGTCTGAAGGTCATTGGAGAGGGGGGTCTTTCCTGACCCCCTAAAGGAAGCAGTTGTATGACCACTCCTTAAAAAACCCTCCCTTGACCTGGACTGTCTGACCAACTACAGACCTGTCTCTAACCTTCCCTTTGTGGGTAAGGTTATGGAGAAGGTGGTTGCGCTGCAGTTGGATGATCATCTATCTACCTACGATGTCTATGATTCTCTCCAGTCTTGATTTAGGAAGAGGCATAGTACCAAGACAGCCCTTGCTTGGGTGCTAAATGATATCCTAATAGTGAGAGATCGGAGGGCTCATTCCATCTTAGTCCTCCTTGATCTCTCTGCAGCGTTTGACACTGTGGACAATGGGTGTTATTGGAGTGCCTGTGGTTTATCTGTGGACTGTCTGGTACAGTCCTCAGATGGTTTCAATCATTCCTTAAGGGTAGGACTCAGAGAGTATTGTCTGGGATTTATTCCTCAGCCCCCCTCTCCCCCTATCCTGCAAGGTACCGCAGGACTCCATTTTATCACCTATGTTGTTCGCAGTGTATATGCTGCCATTGGGAGATATCATTAGATGGTACGGTCTGAGTTTTCACTGCAATGCAGATGTTACTCAACTGTACATGTCTTTTGTACCCGAACATGATGAGATCCTCTCGGTCTTTAACAACTGCCTCTCCGAGTTTCAGGACTGGATGAGTGCCAGCTGGCTGTGGTTGAACCTGGCTAAAACTGAGGTGTTGGTTGCGGATCCAGATCATTGGGAAGTAGGTTTGTCGATGGGACAACCTTCTGGGCTTTGGCTCGGAGCTGTTCAGTTGACTACCTCAGATCAGGTGCAGAACCTGGGCTTTATTTTGACGATGGCCTAACCCTGAAATTTCAGGTGTCGACCGTCATCAAGACCTCATTTTACCATCTGAGGAATATTGCCTGGGTGAAATATCTGGTTCCTCCTGATGATCTTCCAAAATTGGTCCATGCCTTCATGACCTCTCGCGTTGACTACTGTAATGCCCTCTGCCTAGGGCTACCGGGGGTTGATATTCATTGCCTGTAGCTGGTGCAGAATGTGGCTGCCAGGCTATTGACTGGCACTTCTGGGGCCAGTTATATTATGCCTGTGCTCCATGGACTGCACTGGCTGCCAGTACAGTGGCAGATCACCTTCAAGGTCGGGTTACTGACCTACAAAGCCCTATATGAGCAGGGACCCCTCCATTTGCAAGATCTTTGTTCTTACTTCCCCTCCCTCCCACTCCACTCCACCGATGAGGGATTGCTAGAGATTCCCAGGGTTCGACTAAAAACATCTGGGGCTCAATCTTTTGTTATTGTGGCCCCTACCCTGTGGAATTCTCTACCTCATCGGGTATGAGAGTGCCTGACCGTCTAGAGCTTTAAAATGGCACCTAAAACTTATTTGTTTAGCCTGGGGTTTTCAGACTCTTCTTAATTGTGAAGTCGATATTCATGAGCATATAGATTTTATGAGTTTTTTAGGGTTTTGATTTGTCATGATCTGATTTTAAATTACTATTTTGTTGTGTTTTAATTATGTACAAGCACCTTGATCCTTGGAAAGGCACTTTTTATAAATAAAGTATGAAATGAAATGAAGTGAGCATAGTTGGGAAGGAGCATCCCAATATGTATGTTAGCAGGAAGTTGCATGACAGGGAGATAAGATACTCTACCATTGAAAAGGAAGCCCTAGCATCCAAATGGGAAATGGAGTCCCTTAAATTTTATTAGCTAAGAGATGACTTTGTGCCCATAACTGATCATAATCCTCTCTGTTGGTTGAATCAAATGAAGGATAACAATCCCAGGATCATGAGATGGTACCTGGCATTACAGCCATTTAAATTCAAAGTGGTGCATAGACATAGGAAAGAGAATGTCGCTGCAGATTTTTTGTCACGGTATGTTTCAGGAATTGAGAAATTAGACAAGTTAGAGAAAAATGAAAATAATGTATGTGATGAGAATGAGGGAAAGTTTTGGAAACCTGTTTTAAAGAGAAAAATAAAAAAAAACACAATCCAAGAGGGGAAGGGAGGGGCATTTACTTGGTATAGTCAGCTGCACACTCAAGCAGACTCGATAGACCATTATAGATTGCATCTGCTGGCAATTGTGTATGGTCGTTTGTAAAAACAGGTTCCCTCTTAAGGGGAGGAGGTATATGTGACAGGGTAAGTTAGGCCTTGTCCCATTTGTGTTATGTAGGCTGGAATCTGAAGCAAGGATTCTGAATATTACTATCTCTATCTTTTCTGACTTTCTATTAGACTGCACAGTCAACTCTTACCTTTATCTGTTGTACTTTCTAATTTCTACCTTGCTTATGTATGTTAGTAAGGCATATGTATGAAACTGGGTTCACTGATGTATAAACTAGATACAGTTGAAATCATTGCAGAGGCAGCTGTGACAGAGTGTGACCTCAGACTGATGTAATCTGACACAATGCTCTGGCCATCTACTAACTGGGTCACAGTGCTCTGGTAGCCTGCTACAAGCTGGGTCACAATGTTATATCTAGCAACCAACAAGTACAAAGGCTGTCTTTCTGAGAAGATGTGAGAGACTGACTTGCAGAGAGACAGGGGAAGACATGCTGCATATGTCCTGAATTGTCTTCTAATTTGCTGTGTGAAGACTGACCTGAAGAGAGGCAGGACATGCTGTTTCCATGTCCTGAATTGTTTTCTCCTGATCTGAAGAAGGAGAAGAGATGCTGAAATGTTTCCCAATTTATTTTGTTCTTGTGATTTAGAATAGTAAATCACCACCTGTGGTTTTCTACAATTTCTCCTGGACTGCTTATGTTTCCTGACCTAGGCCTCCATTACAGTCAGTGACAGAGGTATCTGGATTAAGTACATTTGGTGTCATTCGGTGTCAGAAACCACACCACATCCAGATGCCTCTCCTTAGTGATTTCTGTTTGTCCTTACAGTATTACAGTATACACCTTCAGTAGATGATAAAAAACAAGTACTATAGGATGGTCACAATGAGTGTTCTCAGTTTTTCCTCACTGATCCAGTGGCGGTTTAGGGTGTCCTCCAGAGAGGTATTAGATTTTTTTTTTCTGGAATTGTTCCATTGTGTTCTGCAGCAGGGTCCTGTAGCTAGCTGTGTCCTGTAGCTGTCATAGACTCTTGTTTGTAGTATGCAGCATCTAGCAGTACGATGTTGTCCCCTTATTGGAGGGCTTGATTACTACAGGTATGTCCTTTATCTCAGCTAGTTCATCAAAAGAGTTCATCTCCTCTGGAGAGAGGTTTGAATAGTGCCTTCTTTTGTTGTGACTAGCCAGCATTTTTTAGTATTCAAAATCATTACTTTGTAAATGATCTCCCTTCCCATCTCAGTATTAGCAGCAGACAGTACATTCTGTATGTATGCAGATGATACTGTCCATTTCTAGCTGGCCCCAACCTATCTGACACCAAGTCAGGCCTTAAGCTTGACTTCAAAGCAGTTCATAGCCATTAAGACATGGCATTATTTTTTTTTAAATGGTCATGAACCACATGAAGACGGTCCCTGTTATTTTGTTTCAGAATCAAGATATGCTTCTTAGAGCACCATGATATCTGCACTCTTTATGCCAACATCATTGGCATTGCATCCCTATGTAAATATCTATGAATGAAACTTGACACAAATATGGATTTTTCAGCCATTGTTGATTATCTAGCCTCTAACCTAAGCAAGGAAGTGACTGCACTCCAGACAGTCAACACTTGTAACAAGCAGCACCCAATGCAGAGGCTCAAGTATTGTGCGGTATACTGCAGCAATTGTTCAAGAAAATAACAAACAGGAGCAGTAATTACAGTGAACAAAGGAAGCAGAGCACTATGGTACAGGCGTCCTGGCAATTCACTTACACAGACCTTCATCAGGAGGCAGGCTCTGGGACAAACTTCACCTGCTATGCATGCAAGTCAGCACAGCTATACCAATCACAAAGTGTGCTAGATTACAAAGAAAGGAACTGCTGAAAAACAATGGCACCAGTGGGACTCAAACCAGTATAATCCAGGTGAATTAAGACAATCATGTTAGAAAAATTACAATGACAGAATTCATCAAGCAATATTAAAAACAGAGTTACACAGTAGCTGAAAATGAGGCAGAAATAGCTCAAGTCAGAAACTTACAGGATAAATACTACATCTGGAAAAAAAGAAAGAGTTTGAAATCAAAAACACTGATTCCATACATACAGTATGTCACCTGTGAAAAGGAAAGCAACTCAGGTATCACATGAGATAGAAAGGGGCATAGGACTGGAACCCAATCACTGCAATTACCCCAAATATTCAGAGGGATATACAATCCTATGGAGGCAGGGATCAGCTCACACAGACCATCCTCACAACTTAAAAAAGAAAGACGGAGATAGCGTAGATAATGGAGGAGGGGTTTGAGGAGAAAAGGAAAAGAAAGCACAGGTGATATACATTTGGTCTCATTGTTTTTGACTTTGGACTTTTGGGCATAGGACATGTGGATGATCCAAAGCTGCAATATTTTGTTAATTTAGTTATAGTGTATGGTGGAATGCTCTTGTGTATGGAGATCCATACTCTTGAAAAAGTCATTCTGCTGCAGTAGTGATGTCTCTACTAATGCAGAACAACTTTTTGTTCAATGTTAGTAGAGACATCACAATGCAAGTGACCCTATCAGTGCTGTTCATAGGACAGCAGGCAGTTGATGCGTCACATGCATGAGTTGGTCAGTGGTAAAGTACAGGTGGTAGAGTGTAATCACTGACTGCAAGAAATATAAAAAGTAAGTGATTTTGTTTTTCTACCATACACTATATAGAATAGTTTATGGTAGCCACAATACACAACAACACTCTTCTTGCACCTAGTGGTTACCATGATGCCAAGGGTACCTCTTAAGCTTTGCTCTCGAGGTCCTTGACGTCATAGTAACCACTCATTGCAAGAATAGCATTTGTGTATATGAGCTATCATACACTATCCTATATATATAAAAGTCATTAGAATACAGATTGTTTTTAAATAAATAGTGTACTGTAATATAGCTTTAAAGCTTCCAGCATAAAAGAGGTGCTCTCTAGACTATCTCCACCACCAATTAGAAGTATCAACATGATGCAACACATTGGGGAATTGGTCATTCCCATATCCTAGGCACTGGCACATGCATGTACAGAAAGTGTTTCTCACTTTTCAGTAATACCTGCACTTTAATAAATTACTTTCTTTTATTATACCAGTGTGCTTGCCTTTCTAGTAACTGTGTTAGAATATTTTCTGTTCATTGTAGGATTAGCTTTGAATTTGCTGTACAGGAGTGAACAGATCTCTTCCCAATAAAACTGGAATTCACTTCAGAGAATCCAGTCCAGATACATAGTCACAGTTGAGGGTAGAGCAATTTGGGAGTGCAAAGAGGCATCACATTCTGCCACCCCTGAAAACTGATATAAACAAAGCTCTTACTTAGCCACTGGGGGAGCAGCAAATGATGGTTAACAGATGTTCCTGGTTGCAAATAGGGTTTTTGATCATGAACACAGAAATTATGACCACCATGGCCCAATGTACACTACATGGCACTGCCCTAGTCCCATGGCAAGATGCTACACCCAGAAGCCACAGCATAAGGCATTACTGCTTCAGTCATTTCCCAGTCTTTTACCATATGGCCTGTTTGTGGACCTGGTAGTTGTTTTCATTCTGTTTATCCACCTTACATACACTGGCACCTGCCCACCCCCACTGCCACTAACCACAGCCTCTCTCTCTCTCTTTCCCTCCCCTTAGGTAAACTTGGTGCCTTGTAAAATCCTCCAGGTGGAGTCAGGGGTCGGGGCATCCCCCCCCCCACACAGGATACTTGTGGCCCAGAGGACAGCTGGGTTGAGGTTGAGGGGACCACATATACCAGGGCAACTTGTCCCCACTGCCAGGGCCCCTTTTTCTATTTTCCTTCCACAGATCCCAAGGCAGCACATGTATTGGCATCATGATGTAAACATGCTTAACACATCATCACATCAGTGCCTGCCTCCATCCTTCCCATGTCTGTGTTTCCCCAGCCACACTGCCACCTGGGTCCTGCTGCTGGCAGTACTGCAGGAGAGGATACAACCCTCCCTCCCTCCCTAGAGGAGTAGAGTGTACTCTGAGATGTTTGAGTCTCCTCTCCCTTGCTGGCCCCTGACAATGGACCTTATAGTTTTACAATTCTTGTTTTCCTCACCAGCAATCCCTGGTGGTCCAGTGGTCCCCCAACTGATCTCATTAAGAAATCCCATCCCTGGTGTCCAGTGGTCTCCCAACCGGTCTTATTAAGAAATCCCATCTTTGATGCCCAATACAATCCCCTTCCCCCAACTGACTGTATTAAGAAATCCTATACCCAGTGTTCTGCATTACCCCACTCCTAGATCTGTTCCCCAGCAAACATTGTTTTACTGATTGGTCCCATATTGTGTCCTCACAGGGCTGCCGCACACCTGCACCAGACCTGTACATAGCTACATAAATACATAGATGTTGATGGCAAAAACATGCTCTTGGCCCATCCAATCTACCAACCCTACGTAACTTTTCTCCCTTGTCCTAGTGGCAATCCTTCTTTTTGTTGCTGTCCCTCATTTTCTACCAAAAAACACAAAAATATCCCATTCCTGCTTGATGCTGTGATTGATTTGGCCTGTGCACTTCCGCTGGTATCTTGTTCCACTTGTCCGCCACCCTTCCCATAAAGAAGTGCTTAGAGGTTTCATTTTTGAATCTCCTCAATGCCAGCTTCAGTGAATTCCCACTTGTTCTTGTGCTTGAACTCAAGAAAAGTTCCATGGCATCCACTCTATTTATACTGTGCAGATGCTGGTCTTTCTGTCATGCCACCATTTCCCTCCTCTTCTCAGGGGTGTACATGTTTATGTTCTGAAGCCTCTCCTCATACATCATTTTGCCTAGACCACAGACCATCTTAATTGCCCTGTGTTGTACTTTCTCCACCTTGTTTCAGTCTTTCCTCAGGTGTGAACCTCAATACCTTGTGCAGTATTCCAGCTGTGACCTCACCAGTGACCTGTACAGTGGGAGAATCACCTCCCGACTTCTACTGTTTATCCCATTCCCTATGTATCCCAGCACTCTGTTTGCTTTGCTCACTGCCCTGTTGCAGTTTGCAGATGTTTTTAGGTATCAGATACCATCTCCCCTAAATCCTTTTTTTCAGTAATGCTGCCTAGTATTGCCCCATCAGTTTTGTATTCCACCTTCAGGTTTCTTTTCCCAATGTGTATTTCTTTACATTTTTTTGTTTGTAGAAGTTCAGCTGCTAAATCTTTGCCCAGCTTTCCAACCTGCCCAGATCCTCCCATAGTTCCCTTCTCCCTTCCTCTTTGCCTACACTTGTGCAGATCTTTGTGTCATCTGTGAAGAGGCAGATCTTACCCTTTATACCTTCACAATGTTACAGATGAGTATATTCAAGAGAACTGGTCCTAGTGCCAACCCCCAAGGTACCCTACTTGTCACCTCCCTCACCTCTTAAAACTCCCAATTGACTACCATCCTTTGTGTTCTACCCCTCAGCCAGCTCTCTGCCCAGTTTGCCATTTTTTATTGAACCTCAAAGTCACAATTGTTTTGAACAACTTCCTGTGTAGGACTCAGTCAAAGGCCTTGGTAAAGTCAAACTATACTTCAATGTGTTGTGAATAGCAATTGTGCTTGAGTACACTGATTAAGCTTTTGACCTTTCTCTATTCCCACCCTTGGTAGGGGACCCAGGCAGCAATGTAGGGCAGGGGCATACCTAGGTTTTTGTACGGGGGGGGAGACAAAGCACTAAAAAGTCCTGCTTTTCATGAATCAAGCCAAGCAATAGCCTGGGGGTCTGGGGGCTACCTAGGCCCCCAGAAGCCTTAGGGTTTAAGATGTGTTTGGGTGCATTTGAGGTGTGATTTTATACCTCACATGAGTATTTTAGCATAGAATATGAGAAACCCATTTTAAATAGGACTTGTAATGTTTATATGAGGACAATGGGCAGAACAATTCCTAGAATTAAGATCCACAAGAACAATCACTGGAGATGTGTAATGGACACCTTTTTCACTAATTGCACTTAATTCTTCTGTCACTGTCTGCCCCCTCGCTGATGCCTGCTCTCCCTAGCCTGCGTTACCATGGGACACTTACTATTTTGAGTAACGATTGTATTCATTTTACTGCTCACACTCCCTTTGATCTAGCTTATTGCATATCCACACCCTCCCCCACTTTATCACTTTTAACTAACACACCTCAAGCTACTGGCACTGTAAGTGGTATACCAGCCCACTCTGCTTGCCCCCATCTTGGCCTATCACACTTCTGACCTTTTCAACTCGCTCACCCTCCCCCTATACCACTCTTCGCCTCACAGTCACCCCTCACTATCACATGTAAACCATCAAAAAGCAGATTATCTATTCATTCCAAGCTGTTTAGGAACTTCATAATTTGTTGTGTCCTACTTCTATTGCTACTCTCTGGCAATATTCACTCTAATCCTGGTCCTGTACAGCAAGTACTTGGAAGCATGTGCAAACAGGGTGGCATTAAGCTAGCATCAATCAACATCCGCAGTCTTCTGCCTAGACTCGATCTCCTCTAGACATGGGCCCTTCAGCACAAACCTGATGTCCTTGTAGTGCTTGAAACCTGGTTCTCCCCAAAATCCCTGACACTGCTGTTGCCTTTGATGGCTATACCCTGTTCAGAGAGGATAGACTGGGCAAGAGGGAAGGAGGGTGTGCTATTTACTTATCAGACTCACTACAAGGTCAAGTCCTCCAGACAATTCATTTGTTAACAATGCCCAGGCACTTGTAGTCAAAATTGCAATTGGAACCAGTGTTAAGTCCCTCACTGTTCTCTCTGTTTATATCCCCTCAAAGGATACTTGCAGAGGCTTTACATAGATACATAAACAGTGTCGGCAGATAAGGGCCTATGGCCCACCCAGTCTGCCCATTTGAGCTTGTAAGTTCAGTTTATGTTTTCCAAGAAGTCTGTTGCCCCTTACACCTGACCTCCAGTATTCCTTTATGTCTATCCCATGCATTCTTAAATCCCGTGATTGTTTCAGCTCCCACCACATCCTCTGGCAGGGTGTTCCACTTGTCCACCAGCCATTCTGTGAAGAAATTCTTCCTTACATTTCCTCTGAATCGCCCTCCCTCCAACTTAATCCCATGCCCTCTAGTCCTGGAACATCTTTTTCGCTTAAAATAGTGTATCCCTGCACCCTGTTCCTCCCTGTAAGATACTTGTATGTCTCTATCATATCCCCCCTCTCTCTCCTCTCCTCCAGGGAGTACATATTCAGTTCCTTCAACCTGTCCTCATAGGACTTGTAATGCAATCCATGTACCATCTTTGTTGCCCTCCTCTGAACCTTCTCTACCCTGTCTATGTCCTTAGGTAGGTAAGGTCTCCAGAACTGTACACTATACTCCAGGTGGGGCCTCACTAGTGTCTTGTATAGTGGAATTATGGCCTCCCTTTTCCTGCTGGTGATGCCCCTGCCTATGCATCCCAGCATCCTATTTGCTTTACCTGCTGCCTTGTCACACTGTTTCCCTACCTTGAGGTCATCAGAGATGATAACCCCAAGATCCCTTTACTGCTTGGTGCATGCTATATCCTCACCCCCCAACTGATATATTGTGCCAGGGTTTTTGTGCCCCATATGCATTATCTTGCACTTCTTTGCATTGAATTTCAACTGCCAAACCCCTGTCCATTCTTCAAGTTTCTGCAGGTCCTTCTCATTCTGTCTACACCCTCTGGTGTGTCTACTCTGTTACAGAACTTTGTGTCATCAGTGAACAGCGAAATTCTGCCTTCTAGGTCCAAGCAATGTCACTGATGAAGATGTTGAATAGGACGGTCCCAGCACTGATCCCTGTGGTACCCCACTGGTCACTCTTCCTCTGTGGGTGACAGCCATTTACCACCATCCTCTGTGTCCTGCCACCCAGCCAGTTACCTACCCACCACACTACTGTCCTGCCCACACCCATATTCCCCAGTTGGTGTAATAGTCTTCTATGTGGCACAGTGTCAAAGGCCTTGCTGAAGTCCAGATAGGCCATGTCCACTGCCCTCCCTGATCCACCTCCCTAGTCACCCAGTCAAAAAATTCAACAAGGTTGGTCTGACATGACCTCCCCCTGGTGAAACCATGCTGCCTTGGGTCCTGTAGTCCCTTGACAACCAGATGTTCCACCAATCTCTCCTTCAGTAGTGCTTCCATGATCTTCCCCACTACCGAGTTGAGGCTGACTGGTCTGTAGTTCCCGCTTCCTCTTTGTTCCCACTTTTGTATAAGGGGACTACATCTGCTGTCCTCCAGTCTTTGGGTACCTCCCCTGTTTCCAGTGATTGTCTAAACAGGATAGCCAGAGGTTCAGCCACCGCCTCTCTTAGTTCTTTAAGGACCCTGGGGTGCACCCCATCTGGCCCCATTGCTTTATCAACTCTTATTACTTCCAGTTCCTTCAAGACCCTTTCTCCTGTAAAGGGACTTATGTCCATTTCTGCACCATTCTTGCCCCTTGTACTCGCTTCAGACCCATTACCCTCCTCTTCCTCAGTAAAGACTGAGCAGAAATACCTGTTCAGTATGTCAGCTTTACTGTTGTCATCCTCCACGCGGCCCCCATCCTCCCCCTTCAGTCTCACTATCCCTCCCTTTGCCTTTCTTTTTTCACTTATGTACCTGTAAAAGGTTTTGTCCCCTCTACCCACTGATTTTGCAATGTGTTCTTCTGTCTGAGCTTTGGCTTCCCTTACTGACCTCCCTGCCTCCCTTTGCTTCTCCTGGTACTTCTCCCTATCCCCTTCTGCCTGTGTCTTTTACTTGACTTTAGTCTTTAGTCTTATACTTAACTACATCTCTAGCCTTGCAAATCACTCTGACATCATATCTCTTGGTGACTTTAATGTAAACTGGCTTGTCCCTGAAACTGACCCTTTCAAAGATGCACTCACCACCCTTAACCTCTCCCGACTGGTTAATTCCCACACCAGGAGCAACTATAGAACAGATAACAGCACTCAATTAAACTTGCTTCTTACCAACCATCCTGAAAGGTTTGTGGGCACTGAGGTCTTATTTGATTCGCTCATTAACCACTCCCCAGTTATCAGCTTCTGGTCTAACAAGGCCCCTAATCTCCCCCTGAGGCAATTTACCAGTGTGTTCTGAAAAAAAGCAGCGGCAGCAGTTCTTATGTTACCTTCAGCAGTGTGACTGGATGCCTATTTTTCCAGCCATTAATGTTGACTCTGCACTAGAATACTTTATAACCACTTTCAATGCAGCCTGTGATATCTTCACCCCTCTCAGAAAAAGGGAATCCAAAGGTGCCTGTAACCCCTGGATCTCCACTTCTCTCCTTAATCAGATGGCTGCTCAAGATCATTTCTGGCATAAAGCCCATGCCACTGGGAACCCCTCTGTCTGGGAGAGGTACAAGGCAGATAGGAACAACTGCACTCATGCAATTTGCCTTGCTAAATCTGATTATTACAAAACTATGTTTACTGACACATGGGGTAACAGTAGGAATTTTGGGGAGAACATCAAGGAACTGACTGGCAAGCCAAACAAAACTCCACCCTCATTTATTAGCATCAACAGGGGTTTCCACCCAAGATCCACAACAAATTGCTGACATCTTTAATTATGCCTTCTCAGACCTGAGTGGTGTTCTTCCTCCTGACTTCTTCTCTAACATCCCCTCTACACCTGGAACCCCTAACAGCTCCCCTAAAGTTATGACCACTCCCAACTCCCCCCCATCTACTTTAGAACAGTTTCATCCAAAGAAACAAAAAAGTACCTCCTTTGGGTCCTTAACAGATCATGCTACAGCAGATTCCCTTGATCTAAAACTTCTCCACCTTGCTTTAGATGCTGCACTGCTACCCCTCACCAAAATTTTCAATCTGTCCCTCTACCTAGGTCAATTCCCTCTCTTGTGGAAGGCAATCATAGTTACCCCTATCTACAAGAGCAGAGATAAGACCTTCCAGTCTAACTACCGTCCCATCCCTATACTTCCCCTCCTCAAAAGTGCTTGAACGTATCGTTTCCAATCAGCTCTCCTGTTACCTGTCCAAATACAACACTCGATGCCTGCAGAAACACAGGTTTAGAAAAACTCATAGCACCACTACCGCACTTCTTGAATATACTACATTTATTCACAGAGCACTCGATTGTGGCCACCTAGTTGGGTTCATCTACATTGACCTAAAATTGACCTAAAGCATTCAACATGGCTAACCATTCCCTACTTATTGAGTCTCTCCCCATCCTTGGTCTTTCACATACAGTTACCTCCTGGTTTCAGAACTACCTTACTGGCAGAAAGCAATGGGTGAAAATCAGGGGTACCCTCTCCACCTCCCATCCTGTGCTCTCTGGTGTACCACAGGGTTCCATTCTTGGACCCCTTCTTTTTAGTCTCTTCCTCAATTCCCTCCCCCTGGCCTGCCGCAGTCAACTCCTCCACTATGTGGATGACACCATCTTATTCGCGAGCAAGCCAGACCCCTCCCTTCTTTACTAGAGAGTTGCAGCACAGCTTTGCCCTGGTCGAGTCCTGGCTTACAGAACACAGGTTAATCCTGAACTATAAAAATACCAAGGTGATGTTATTTGCAAATTCTTACAACAAGCATAAGTCAGCTCAACTCACCATCTTCAACAACTGTTGTGATACTCTAGAGCAAGTACGCAACTTCAGGTACCTAAGCATTACACTTGACAGCACCTTATCCTTTAATGACAATATAAACATCATTTCTTAAGCTGTTGCTACTCTAATACAGCTCCTCTACAGACATTGTCACAGCCTTACCCCCGATGCACTCCATCTTGCTGTCAACAGCTCTGTCCTCTTTCTTGTAGACTATGGGCTAATCATTTATGGAGCAGCTACTGATACTTCACTTAAATGTATTAAGATTGCCCTCAGTAAGGCTTGCTGATTAGTTTCTGGGGCTCACAGGTACACCGACTCCTGCAATCTGTATTCCCAAACCTGCTGGTTGACTCTTAGTGGCAGGATCATGTACCAAACCTGCCTACTAAGAAGATCTATTTGTGTCTAATCCCTCCAACAACACAACACCTTCTTACCCCAGTAACCAATCCTCAAAGGACGAGAAGTGCAACTAGACCTACCTATCAGGCCCCATTCTGTTGGACTAATCAAGCACAGCAGTGGGTCTTTCTCTACAGAGCTCCCACCTGGCTATCTGATCTCCCTCTTGATGTACAAACTGCCTCCAAGTTAGGGCAGTTTAAACGCAACATCAGACAATAGCTTATCTCTCTCAACTGCTGTGACTGCCCAACTTATGCTACTTCACCCTCACGTATCCCCTCATTTCCTGGCTAAACAGCTGCCACCTTCCCCCCCCTCCTCCTCCCCCCATAGGTACCTCTCTCTTGACATGTTTCCTCTCTACTTCACTTCACTCTGTTGCCCCTGAACCCTGATTTCCACCTATTCCCTCTCCTCCCTCTTTCCCCTTTTCCACTGCTCCTTTTTATTTGTCTTGGCTGACCCATGTTAACCTATTGACTTCGACAAAGTTATTCTTGACTGCCTATTATCACATACTGATACATTATTATATTTTATCTTAGCTTTTACCCTATTTTTGGTTCTTATTTGCCAGCTTTGACAAGGTCTGATATAATGACTGCTCTGATTGTTTTGTGTTTTTTTGTTATATCTATGTCATGTTTTTGTTACATTGTTGTATTTAGCTAATTGTTATGATTTCTTTTGGACATGGAACCTTTGTAAATGAGTCTCTGGCTCAAAAGTATGTCAAATTCTGAGATTGTAATTAATAAATAAATAAAATAAATAAATATGAGACTGCATAACATATAGGATCCAGTATAATTACTGAGCAGTGGGACTAGCCTCTAAAGGCTTATTGTCTACTCCCAACCTTCCCCTTCTGTATATTCTTATGTAATGTGGTGACCAGAACTGGAAGCAGTGTTCCAGTGAACTAGAGGCTCCAAAAGATATGTTTAATTTCAGTAAGATCCAATTGTGGAACTTTCAGAAAGAATCATTGTGAATAACACATTAAGTACTTCGGCACTGCTCCTTTATGTCCCTTCCCACCAGATCTTTTTTAAAATCCAAAGTTGCCCAAGACCAGCAAACTTTAATTAATTTTCAGCCTTTGTAGCAACAGCCCCAGCCCAGATTCTTCCAGACAATAAATGCCCCTGCCGAACATGTATACAGATTTCAGAATTAAAAAACATTTTTTTGTTGTTTTATACCATTCCTACTAATGACTCAGCTGCACAGTGCACTATTATAAAGCTTGCCTTCCACATTTACCCTAAAAGGAATTTATATAGTATTAACTCCTATTTAGCACAGCACAGCATATATGTATGTAACCCCTAGGTGGCGCCATCCCAAAGGCTACTACCTCTGCCTGCTTGGCTAGTTGCAGGTTGAGGGTCCTGGGTACTGAAACGGGTGCCTCCACCCAGAGGTCAGGGTTGTTAGTGGTCAAGTTAACCTGGGCACAGCCCTTTGGGACACTGTAACCCCCCCATGTCCCTTCTAGTGGCTGGAACAATATACAGTAATCACTTTTGCAATGACCCTCATTCACCATGCAAGTACCCACACTGTTTGCACTTACCACTAGAGCTGTTTCCACCAGTTTGACCTTGGAGACCCCCTGTAAAACAAGGTTAGGCACAGCAAACCACAACAGTACAGTGCTTTCAATACAAACTGGAACCACAGTCAGGTTAAATGCAAAAAGAGTTAGATCTGATTTATTCAGGGAACTTGAACAAGGAGGGGGCGTAATCAGGTTGATTGGCTTGAAGGCTAAATCAATCTGACAGTCATGCATGCACTTCAGAACCCCTACAAAGTCACACACTCTGGGTACCTAGATAGGAGAAAGGTGGGCTAGCCAGGAACATTACCCAGGGTAGGCCGGCATCGCAGCTGGTTGGGGCCCTGTGATGGAAGAAAGCAACATGCACAACACACACTATTTGTAATATGGAGCCGGGGGGCTCAGTTTGTGAAAGAAAAGACAACAAGGCAATTGGATGACAACACTTTAGATTTAGCTGTTGTTGCATGGAGCTACCCTGATGTTTACTTATGATACCCAATACAGGACACAGAAAGGACAAAACTGAGACTGCAAGTTGTTGAGCTGGAATGCCAGGAGAAGCAGGGCCCACACGAGTCACCGAGGTGTCATTCCTGTTCAAGGTGTTGAGAAGGGGGCTGATCCACAGGCAGGTCTCTCATCGATGACTTTCTCTGTTTAATTGGCATTCTGGCTGGGCCAGTGTGGCAAGGCCCAGGCCAAATGGAGATGAGTACGGATTCAGTCTGTTGGAGCTGGATGCAGCCTCCAGCAAGCAGAACACAGTTCAACACACTGTGGGGAATCAAATCACGACCCACTAGCAGCACACAACACATTTGCATGTAAGGAAATTCTACTGCACCAGGCAGATTGCTATCCAGTCACAATTACAGAGTCTCTGCACAAACCGGGAGTTCAGAGGTGGCTGGAGATCCTGACAGGCCGATCGCATTCAGCAAATCTTCAGTCTTCTTCAGGTTTTGAGCCTGGTCACAGCTCACTGGCTTACATCAGTCTTCAAAGCCAGATTCAGTCTGAATAAACTCTAATTTCCCTCTCAGGGACAGCAGGAAGGCCAAAACTAAGCCCTCTCACGGTTCTCCCGTGCGAAACTACACAGAACTGATGCTCAACTATCTCAAGCTGTTCACTGTTTCATTTCCCAACTCAGACTAACTGAAGCTACAAGTAGCCTGGGACTTTCCCCAGGATCCAAAAAGGTTTGGTTGGCTGATCTGTCTATCAATCACAACAAGAGCTCCCCCTTCAGGTCCATTTTGGCGCCAAAGTTCCAAAACTACATTTCTTACAGAATTTTGCTCCTACAAGACCCCTGAGGACAAGCTCCATTTTAGAGTCCCCAAAGGTGCTGATTGGCCCATTTCGGCAATCCAGGACCAAGATGGTGGTGATAAACAAAACTGTCCATGCTGCAAAGAAGGCAGGTTAGACAAACTACAATATCGTTACCACTCTAATAGATAATCAGAAAATAAGTACAGCTTCTAACAGAGCTCCCTCTGCGCAAATAGACATGGCAGAATGGAGCGATTATCTGGCAGCTCATGTGGAACTCAAGCATAGAAACACTCAGCCCCCCTCCCAGATTAATTATAACTGAGAGAAGGCAGCTCTTAAAGAGACGATACACAGATGCTATACAGGCAATCTCTGGCAATAACGTTTAAACTGCTAAACGCAGGACACCAGCCTGGCAGTGAGCTTTTAGGCAACCTCAAGGAAGACTTTTCGGGAACCCCCATTTGTAGGGGGGTTACATGTACACTACTGAATAAAAGTTAAGGCAATAATGTAGCCTTGTCAACAGCAGCCAATATGAGTCATTTATTTGCTAGTGGCATTGTAGACTGCATTTTGCCTCAGCAAAACAGAATCCTTGCTGAATGTTAACGTCAGTCAAAGTAAAAAAAAATGTGTTGACATTTTCTATTAGGCTATAGCGTCCACCAAAATGAAACCCACTTTACTACTTCTCATCACAATCCATAATCCCAGACTCCATGTTCCCATATGCAAAACTGATGTTGCTGTCCTTTAAAACAATTATAACAGAGCTCAGCTCACTGGACGAAAATATTATAATTCTAATTTCTTATTTATACAGATTTTTCAGCACTCAGTTATACTCGAGCCACCTCAGCTCACTCAGAGTTCAAGCTTGGTAGGATGATGCATAGTGCTGGTTCTGCTAACTTCAGACAAGTGCTGTGTTCTGAAATAAGCAGGTGCTGTGTTATGATATAGATTTACTTCTACATGGAGTTTGAGTGCCTACCATCTGCTCTCATCTCTCGCAGGTGGAAACCCTTTCAGACTTCATGCCCTCCGTCACTTTTAGCTAAGCCTCATCTGACTCACCAGGAATTGAGGCTCGCAGAATCGGGGGCATGGAGAGAGGGTCAGCACGTGGATGTCTTTTACAACCCCCCTGAACTAGTGTTGTAAGTCCCAATATCGAATCCCAACCAATCCACAATCAATATGAAATTAAAAAAAGGAAAAGAATAAAAAAAAAAAGAAAAACTTAACTTCAAAAGAAAGCCCCACTCTGAATGTCTGAGGGAGGGGCAGCCTGCCTCCCTGCCCCCCCAATAATCTATGCAACTGGTGTAGGGACTAGAAGGCCCAGCACCAATGGTGAGTACAGTACCAGAGGAGGTGGAGGATGGGGAGGAAGGTGGGAGTGACAAAACACACTAAGCGTGGACAGTAGGGAGTAGGCTACTTTTATGCAGAATGTAGGAAGAGCTATTCCCCCACATTTAACCTCAGGCTTCAGCCATCTCATTTCAATGTGTTGTGAATAGCAATTGTGCATGTGCACACTGATTAAGCTTTTGGCCTTTCTCTGTTCCCACCCTTGCTAGGGAACAGAAGGCCCTAAAAGATTTCTTCCTCCAACTCATGCAGAGTGTGTCCAATACCACGCAGGACAGGCCCCCCCCCAACCCCCATGGAGAAAACCTCTGAGGACTCATGGTTACTGATCTGCCCATCCTCTGGGCAAATTAAGAGGAGATGATCCTAAATGCTTGCCTGCTTTCTGCTTCTGGATTAACTGATGAAGTCCATCTTCCAAGTCTCTCGAGGATGTATGAAGTCTGTGTTATTCTTTAATGCTGAAAAAGCTGCTCCAATTCAAATAGAACAAACTGGAAAGGAGCAAAGATTGAGCCAAGCTGGTGCAGAAGTGTTTCTGATAATAACTGCAAGGCTTGATGGAAAGGTTTAGGAATGCGAGACTTTGTTCCAACATGCACAGAAGTATTCAGGAAGAATTGCATAGTGCAAAATGAAGAATACTTTCTGTGCTGTAGTATAAATAGCTCAGGTGGCTTCACTTATAATGGCCCACATGATGCATTTATTTGCAGGAGATAATAGTTTAAGTTATGATATCGCTGACCACAAGAAGTGCAGTTATGACAGAGTCTGCTGAAGGATGGAAGCAATAAAAAGTCTGTATACAAAGCAAATGAAACAGCTGTTTTGATTGGATAGCCCTTGTGGGTGATGTCCACTGTAGCTGATTGTCAGAAAATTGTAGACTGTCTGGAGGAACCAGCGATGACCTTGTATGAGGGCATCTACTATTGGGAATCCCATAGACAGGTGATGTTAAATTCTCAGGGAAATGCGATGACTGGAGGACAGGAAATGACAATCCAGGACTGGTTGAAGACAGCACCATAGCTGTTGGTGATGCAGCAGAGCAGATATTGCAGCACAACTCATCACACAGAAAACGTATTGAAAGCTTTCTCTTCTTTTGCAACCGGAGGTCAGACAGAATACAAAGTAATAATGATCCTCCCAAAACATGCCATACAGATGCCAGAGCTGGATGAATGAGTAAACTGAAATGCATCAAAGATGTCAGCATTCAAAAGTCAGTATCCAAGGCTGAAGCATTTGATAAGTGCTATTGTACTGAAGGTATGAGCAGAGGATAGCAAAATCTTGGAAGGAACCAATGAGTTGATGCCCAAGTTGGATGAGGACAGAGGCGCAGATAAATTGACAATAAGAAGCGTCATAGTGGAAATTACTCAGTAGCAACACCTATGGGATTGATTGATAAGTAGGCAATAGTGAGTGCTGAAGTCCCAGAAGGAATGCTATTTAAAGTTCCATTGTAAGAGCTGATGGAGTGCTGAAGAATCCTTTGCTGCAGACTGTAGATTATAATAGTGGAAGGCGTCAGAGGGGAGCACTGAGATGCATGTGTGGATGAGTCCAAGATCTCACTGCTGGATGGCAATGCAGAATAAATCAAGTCAGGATAGTGGCTGAATGCTAGGACCATTTTTGGCATAGTTGCTTTCTTCAGGAATCTGAAATCTGGAGACTTCATTTCACAGGAATGTTACCACAGGATATGACACAGTCACCACTAGACTGAAGTCCGGAGCAATGGAGGCTCTAAGGTGGATAGAGAACTGACATAGAGCATTAATCAGAGGAGCTAGGGTGACAGGAGCATGGCTGGTGGATGAAAGGGCAGCAAAAGAATGCAGGATTGGTAGCTGGAGTAGGCTGAGGCAGGAAGTGAACTTTGATAGGCACACAATGGGATTTCAGATTGAAAATTGAAGGTAAGTGGAGCCATGAAGTCTCGAATATCTGACGAAGGAGCTGGTCTCTGCTGTGGAATGGGCTGGCTGAGATTGGGACCCTGAACAGGGAAAAATGTTGAAGTCAGAGTATCAATACTAGGATTCTTGTTGCAGGCAGACACTGAGTATCAGATGCCAGGTGTCTTCAGTCAGCCAGAAAGCAGGGAACAGTTGTACCATGAATGAAGTAGCAAGATTTGGACACCCAGGTACAAACTGGAAGCTTGGAAAGAAGTCTGGGGGCCTGCAGGAGATTCTTCTGGGTTTGCAGGAGAGCTGGTTGTTAAAGAGATGGCATGGATTCAATACACTGCATGTTGCACTGAGCAGGATAAAGTCTGAGGAAACCTTACTGGACTTGCTTCTGAATTGAATGCAGAGAGCCAGTATGTGAGAAGATGACAAGGAGCCAGTAAGCAGCTGAGAATGGTGGTACATGTAGAGTGTTGTTAGCATAGAAGATGCCAAAAAATACTAATACGTGATTGCGTATTTTGGAGATGCAGAGTGTCAGTGGAGTAACAAGTGCCAAAATGCCAATACGCAAATGTGTATTGCGGTAGATGCAGAGTATCCCTCTGTACAGACAGCTGGCGAGACCCCATCTGGAGCACTGCGTGCAGTTCTGGAGACCCAATCTCCACAAGGACATAGTCAGGATGGAAGCTGTCCAGAGGAGGGTAACTAAAATGGTGCAGGGCCTGCACCGGAAGACATATGAAGAGAGACTAAAGGAGCTTAATATGTATAGCCATGAGGAAAGGAGGGAGAGGGGGAACATGATAGAAACTTTCAAGTACCTCAAGAGATCAACAAAGTCCAAGAGGTAGCATCTTTCAAAAAAGGTGTGCAAGAACAAGGGCATAATCTGAAGATGGGGCGTGCTCAGAGGTAATGTAAAAGTATTTTTCACAGAGAGGGTTGTGGATGCATGGAATGGCCTTCCAGAGGAGGTTGTGGAGTCAAAAACAGTGGTTGAATTCAAGCATGCATGGGACAGTCATAAGGCAATTCTAGGGGGTGGGGGTAGAAAGAAGTAGGCTGCTGGTTAACTAGGATCTGCAGCTTATCCATTAGGTAGAGAAATGGGCAGACTGGGTGGGCCAAGCGGTCCTTATCTGCCATCAAATTCTATGTTTCTATGTATCTGTAGCATAGCAGATGCCAAAATGCCAATACATGGATGTGTATTGTGGTAGATGCAGAGTGTTGGTAGCTTGGTCAATGCCAAAACGCCAATACGTGGCTAAGTATTGCGGTAGATGCAGAGTGGTTGAATGATGAATGATGAAACTCCCATCCCTGGTAGATCAGGCAAGCCCACCTGCACTCAAATACCTAGAAGGTATGAGTTACAGATGGAGAATGGAATGACAGTTGGGTTGTGTTGAATGCTTGGTGACGTAACTCCCATCTTTGGTAGATGGCACACCTACCGTCACTCTAATGCCTCAGAAGGTACGAGTTAGACACAGAGACTGGAGCGCTGCTGCAAACTGCTGGTGAGGGTTGTGCAAGGAATGATCAGCTGGCTTCTGCTGAAGTAAAGTCAAACTAAAAAAACAGCAAAAATGGATTAGCAGACGAGTGGAATAAGGAGCAAACAATGGAGTGAATGGACACAGCAGGAGGGAAAAACACATGACATGGATCTGGACCACACAGAATAAACTAATGAGAGGTAGAGTAGGACAAAGAGAGAGGAAAGGAGAGTGCAACTTTAAGGAGGGTGCAACTGGAACATAGGGTGACACTTTGTGGATAAGACAAAAAAATTATCACAATAGGCCCTATGCACGACCTGGGCATGGGTGCGTGCAAAGGGAACATATCAGACCCGCACTGTCCCACACCCATGAATGCATCTGTACTGGTTGGTATTCACCATTGCCAGTCGCCTGTTCACGGCCTGACCCCACTCCCCTAGCATGCAGCAGCACAGGAGAGGAGAATGGCCACATGGGCGGGCATACAGTAGGATACCCTTCTTGGGTCCCAGAGTGGATTCCCTGCTGTGATCATGCAGGGGATCATGGGACAGCTTGTAGCCTGACACCCTCAGCCTTCCAGGGCAGCACAGTGGACTGGTGCAGTGGTGTGCAGAGGGATCCTGTTGCCACTGTGTTCCCCGGTGACCTTTGGGGGGTGTACATTTTTATGGCAGGATTCCCCCTTGCACAGCATTTTTCCCACCAATGTGGCATGCAATTGCCATTGTGAATGCGTGCAACACGAGCATACCCCCAGGTACACGCTCAGACTGTCCCTGGGGCAGTGCCTCACAGTCGGCTAGGGGATCCAGTGTACAAGGCACTAGGATACTTGTGGTGAATGTCACTGGGAGTGTGCAGATCACCACTGCACAGCATTTGGATGTCAGAATGCCTGCATGCTGCCCTTTTGTGGCATTTACGCATTCATGCATAGACCCCAATAACAGGAAGCATATTCTTTCATTAAGAAATGGGCTAGGACATTGTTTGTTTTAAGGAAAAACTTGTGCACCAGTAGATGCATGTTAAATAGTAACCCCTTTGGAGCTAGGTGTGTACACCCGGGAGGCTAACAAAATGGGTTTTGATGTGTTGGCATGTCACTCCCAGAACTGATAAGCTGAGAATGCAGCACAGACCTGATGAGGAAAAAGCCCAGAAAAAAGCAAAACACGGAGAGAGAGAGAGGAGAACAATGGCCAGCTCAATGAGAAATGGCAAACGAGGAGGAGCAATGCAGCAGGTAAGAACAACGCAAACAAACAGCAGGTAAGCAGCCTGTAGGGAGCAAGGTGCTGAGGAACAGAGCACTGCTGGCAGAGTCCAAGGAATAAGGACCATCAGCAAAGGCACGAGGGGGGAGAGCAGGATGGAGGAGGAAGCAAAAGCAATGGCAGACAATGGGATGGGGGGGGATGAAGCAAGAGAAGGGAACACAGGGCACAGGAAGGAAAGAGCAGAACAAACATCAAATGAAAAGCAGAGTGAGGATGAACCAGAGCAAC
Organism: Neoceratodus forsteri; assembly: GCA_016271365.2. Lineage (NCBI taxonomy): Eukaryota > Metazoa > Chordata > Ceratodontiformes > Ceratodontidae > Neoceratodus > Neoceratodus forsteri. The sequence continues at coordinate 1,844,341,607 of CM057449.1, forward strand.
AGAGTGGAAAGGGGGAATGCAGATGAGGAACACAAGGAGGGGACAGGAGAATGAAACACAAAGCAGGTGCAGGAGCAAATGAGGGACAGACAAACAAATGGAGGAAACAAAAAATACTGAATGGGAAAGGAAGCACAGAGCAAAATGGGGCACACAAGGGAGCAGGAGACAGCAAGACCAAACAGCAAGGCAAGGAGGCAGACAAATGCAAGGAGACACAGCCGACACACCATGCATGAGCCCAGTGTGCTGAAACACACTAAGCGTGGACTGTAGGGAGTAGGCTGCTTTTATGCAGCATGTGGGAGATGTTATTCCCCCACATTGAACCTCAGGCTTCAGCCCACCCATTATATAAACTGAATGTCCCATGTCTTCTGCAGTAGTTACCTAGTTGAAGAACTCAACTAGATTCATCTGGGAAGATCTTCCCCTTGTGAACCCATGCTGTTTGGGGTCTTGCAGCCCATTCCCTTCTAGGAAGTCCACCAGATCCTCCCTGAGTAAAGATACCATAATTTTCCCCCCTATACATGTCAAGCTGACTGGCCTATAGTTCCCTGGTTCATCTCTCTTCCCACTCTTGTGTACCTGAACCACATCTGCTGTCCTCCAGTCCTTAGGGACCACACCGTGCTAGCGAGCAATTGAAAGTGTTTGCTAGTGGCCCTACTATAACCCTGCTACCTCTTGTAGCATCCTTGGGTGTAAGCCATCAGGTCCAATAGATTTATTTACATTCGCCCATGCTAGCTTTTCCAACACCCTTTTCTCCTTTATCTGGACAATTCCCTCAGAGTCTTCGCTCCCTCCTTTCCTAACCACAAATTCTGGCAATGACTCATCCTTTTCCTTAGTGAATAAAAAAAAATAATTGTTCAGCATCTCTGCCTTCCTTTTGTCCCCATCTTCCCACACCTCATTCCTCTTAAGTCTTACTATATCCCCTTTGACCTTATGCTTCTGTACTGGAAGAATACCTTATCCCATTTCTTTATCCCCATTGCCAGCCATAGCTCCTTCTCCGCTTTGGCCTCCCTAACTTTTCTGGTGGTTTCTAATGTTGCTTTCAGATACTTTACTCTGTTTTTCTCCCTTTGACTACCCTTATACTTTAAAAATGACCTCATTTTAGCTCTTACTGCCACCTTTACATTGGTTGTGAACCACAGTGGCCTCTTAGCCCTTTTTCTTTTAGATAACGTTGAAAATGAGCTGTCTGCCCAGTCTATCATTGCCTTTTTAAATGCTACCCACTTTTTTCAGTATGTCTTCTTTTTTTCATCATGTTCTTACTGTTTTTCCCCATTTTTCCCTTATTTTACTATAAGTCCATTTTTGAAGTCCTACACTTTTATTCCATTTGTCCCTTTGCCAATCCCACCTGGACCTTCATCTCTACTGTTCTGTGATCACTGGGACAGAGTGGTTTCAGGAATGCTATGTTCTGAATCCTTTCACTGTTAGTGATCACCAGATCCAGTAGAGCTTTCTCCCTTGTTGGGTCCTTAACTAATTGCTCTAGGAAGTGTTCTGGTGGGCATCCACCAGAATCTGATTCTTAGTCTTAGCCACAATTGAACTTTCCAGTCCACATGTGGCATACTGAAATCCCCAACTACCACCACTTCTTCTAGATGGGCTGCCCTGTTAAGTGTCTCCCAATGCTCGGTCTGTTCCTTGATTCTGAGCCAGTTAGGGTTACCACCTTTTAAGAAGCCCAAAGTGGGACATTTCTTACTGAAACACGATTTTTCACAGGACAGTACGTAACCATGACCAATGCAACAGACTGGTTTTCTCTATATAATCAAAATTAAGGCTAAGTATTGTAGTTTCTTAGTTTCTTCTATTGTTTCTTATCATTTTAAGGTATTTTAGTTAAGCTATTGTACTTTTCTACAACATTTAGTGGAAAGTTAGGAAATATTTTTTCTACTATAAAATCAGGACATGTAGTATTTTTCATGTTTTTTTGCAGGACACAGCTGCCCAAATTAGGACTGTCCATTGAAAATCACGACAGGTGGTAACCCTAGAGCCAGTGGGCCTGTAGACCACACCAATCCAGATTTGTTTCTCCTTTCCTGTAGCTGCTATTACCAGCAAGGTTTCCAATTTACCTGATTCCCCTAGGCTGTCTATTTCTGTTGCTTTAATCCCTTCTTTATCATACCCCTCCTCTCCTGCCCTTTCCCCCTGTCCTCTCTGAATGGTGTGTAGCCTCGTATTGTCATGTCCCAATCATGGTTAAAGGTTGCCCATATCTGTTTTACTTTCACCAGGTTATGTTCTCCTTCTGTGATCAGAGACTGCTTCTCAAAGTTCTGCAGGTGCCAGATATACTGTGGCATGTTGGCAGCTGATCAAGGGCTGGGAAGTGTCTTTCCATAGCTCAGGATTTCATTTTCATCAGGCTAATTTTCTTTTTTACTGTTCTAGTCCAAGCCCATTACAAAAGCGCAGGAAAAGGCTTGCTGCTGCTCTGTGTATAACACAAAGGTGTGCGGGTTAAAATAGCGCTACAAAGTGCTCATTTTAAACACTTTGGCCCATTAAATTGTGACAGTGTCTGGGACTGATTCCTTATATCCCCAAAATTTGCTTGCCATCAACTGGGAGCCCTGGAGGTCATGAGGGCACTGACGCTGCAGCCCTCCCCCATCCCCCGAATTTGCTTGCCATCAGCTGGGAGCCCCAGAGGTCATGAGGGCACTGCCGCTGCAGCCCTCCCCATCCCTCGAATTTGCTTGCCATCAGCTGGGAGCCCCAGAGGTCATGAGGGCACTGCCGCTGCAGCCCTCCCCATCCCTCGAATTTGCTTGCCATCAGGTACGGAGACCGGGCATCCCGACACAGATGTGGGGCAGGAATCTGTTGATTTTATTTTTGCTGGACCTGGACTATTGCTCATAAGGACAGTTCCTACTTATTCCCAGCAACTCTAATCTGCCTGTTCTAACTGGAATTATTCTCCCTGCAATGCTTTACATTAATTAGGGTCTCTAAATTGATAAACAGCAGCATCTATACAGCAAGGGTTTGCCTATTGGAAATGTGTTAGCCGTAGTAACCAAGTTTAGCCTTAGTAACCAAGTTTAAAAAAAAAATATATACAGCCAGTATATATAAATTGTCTAAGATGTCCTCTGGAGACTCGTGATGAAGCTAGGCTGCTCTTGTTAGTAACCAAGTTTAAAAATTGAGCCAGCTGTTAGTAATCCAAGTTTAAAAAATAGAGCCAGTATATATAAATTGTGTAAGGTGATCTCAGGGGTCTCATGGTGAAGCTAAGCTGCTCTTGTTCAATTTAGGCTCTGTACTCAAGGCACAAAAGTCCCCCTGCAGCAATTCAAATTTAACTGGGTAAATTGTATTTTAGTAGTACAATATGCATGCACCACAAGTTCCCCTGTGCTAAAACTCAAATTAGCAAGGTAGATGTGAATATATTTTTACTGCTAATCTAACAATCCAAATTGCTGCGGAGTAGTCCTGATCCTTCCAGTCCTCCAAAACTGCTAATTTTGAACAAAGAAGCTGCGCTCCTCCCCCACTTCCCAAAGTACTTGTTTGTGCTCACCATTGCTTCTCTGTTGTCTGTCCACAGCTGGGAGCCCTGGAGGTCACAAGGGCACTGCCGCTGCAGCCCTCCCCCATCCCCAAATTTGGTTGCCATCAGGTACGGAGACCACGCACCCCGACACAGACATGGGGCAGGAATCTGTTGATTTTATTTTTGCTGGTCCCGTTGGCGCTAAGTGCTGGCTACCCCACTGACCCCATCACCACCCTTGGTTGACTTGCCAATATATAAAGGTGGTCATGGGTTGGCTCTGAGCCAATCAGTCAACTTTCTCATCTGCAGCCTACAGTATATTTTTACACCACTGGAGGTCGCTTCAGCTTCTTCTTCTTCTATTCCACCATTTCTGCTCAACTCACCATGTTGTATCTCTACCTCTTTCTTCCTGCCCTGCTATTCCCTTTGTTGTCTCTCCCCACCCTCTAAGTTCCCTAAGGAACGGAAACAACCAATTCCTAATTATACTCTGCTTGCTTGGCACTCTCCCAGTAGCTGCCTCCATATTGGACTGTACCCATCTCCCACGCTACTGCTATGACAACCCCTCTATAATGCCCCCTCCTTTCATGTGGGCCTTATATCCCTAAAGTATACAGCTCCAAACCACTCCATGACAGTCCCTCCTCCAAGGGGCACTAATCGGAAATTGCAAACCTAAATTCCGTATGACATCCTAATAGTGACCCTCCTGTTACTTCTTGCTGGTGACATAGAGACAAATCCCAGCCCACCCCACTCCTCATTTACATGGACCCACTACTAACCCCTTTAGCCTACCTCATGGCTTAAAGTTGATGCATCTAAATGTCTGCAGCCTGATAAACAAAATAACCTTGCTGCAGCCTACCATCCTCTCCCTGAAGCCTGATGTCCTAGTCATCTTCGAAACCTGGCTCAAGCCTCACCACAAGGACTGCAAAATCACTATCCCAGGCTACTCTATTATCAGGCATGACCGGTTAGGCAACAAGGAGGGGGCTCGGCTATCTACATCTCTTCCTCTGTACAGTTCACCCAGATCATACTACCAAGTCTCCCACACCTGATAGATGCAGCGCTAATCAAACTTTCCCTACCACATACAAACCCATTTTTTACAGCAGGGACTTACTGTCCCCCAGTTTCCTCCGCTCCTGAAGTCTTGGAACTCCTTGCCACCTTGAAATCCCTTGCTAAATGTGGTGAGCTCCATATCCTAGGGGATTTCAATTCAAATTGGCTATCCAGCAGCACCCTCAAGCTCCGCAACCAAGTTGCTGGACTGGACCTATCTCAACTGATCACCAAATCCACTCAACTAGATAAAAAAATCATCTAATCACTCCCTTCTGGACTGGGCTCTAACCTCCCACCAGCATTGAGTTATTGCCTCTGGCACCCTACCGGATTCCCTCAGTGACCACCACATGGTTTACATTATCTATAAAATATTCAGAACCAAGTCCTCCTCTCCCAGGATCATTCACATTAGGTCTTTTAAATCCCTGGACCTTCCATCGTTATTATACAAGCTGTCTGTCACTGATTGGTCCCTCCTCCAAAATGCCCCATCTATTGACGAAGCATGGAGCTATTTCAAACTCAAGTTCCTAGCAGCTTGGGATAAACACTCACCACTCAAAAGGTCCCGGGTAAGGGGTGCTCACTTGCCCTGGATCACTGCGGATATCATGGCCCTCACCAGAGGAAGAGACCAGGCTTGGAAAACTTTTAAGGTCTCCAGATCCCCTGCAGACCAGGCAAATTACCACTCCCTGTGCAACTCATACACTAGGCGTATCAGGCAGGCTAAGACGTGTTACTTCCAAGCTTCCTTCCAGACTAACATAAGCAAACCAACTAAATTCTGGAAAGTGGTCAAATCACTCTTCTCTCCGCCCTCTCAGCCTCCAGCTCCTATGCTAATTGTGGATGGTTCCATCACAATCATCCTATTAGTTGTTGCATCTGCTTTTAACTCCTACTTCACAAGCCGCACTTCAGCCCTACTGTTCACCCTCCCCCCTTATAACAAAAACCCAAAGCTGCAGCTGCCTCCGCTAAAGCTAAAGCTAATTCCTTTTCTCCACCTACTGTCTCTTTTTGCCATACAACACCCTCTGAAGTCCTTGAAGCCTTGATCTCCTTAAATACTAACAAAGGAAAATGCCCCACAGGGCTAGATGCCATGATGCTACACCTAGCTGCTCCTGCCATAGCTGCCCCCCTGGCCAATCTCTATAACCTCTCATTTTCCTTGGCCTTTGTTCCTACGGAATGGAAATATGCCACTGTCATCCCACTCGCCAAGGGCGGTGACACCTCTGAACCTGGCAACTACAGGCCTATCTTCTTCCTCCCTATCCTGGCAAAGATCCAAGAGAAACTAGTCCTCTCCCAACTCTCCACTTTCCTTAACTGATCCTCCTTTTTTTCTCCCTACCAGTCAGGGTTTCTTGAAGTACCACTCCACAACCACTTCCCTCATACACCTCACCGATGCTATCCTTAATGGCATGGACAAGAGCCATCTCACCTCTGCAATTTTTTTTGATTTAGCAAAGGCCTTTGACACGGTCTCCCATCCTTGCCTACTAGATAAGCTCTCCACTGCTGGGCAATCTGCCATGGCCACCAGTTGGTTCTGCTCCTACTTGGGGGGATGATCCCAGTCAGTCAAAATTAGTGGATCCACCTCCCCCCCTCTCAGTTATCACCGGTGTCCCCCAAGGATCTGTTCTCAGTCCACTCCTATTCTCCATTTTTCTAAATGACCTGCCAGCAACCTGCCTACACACCTCAATTCACATGTATGCAGACGACACAGTTTTGTATGCTACTGGCCCCTCAACCACTGAAGCTGAATCCACGTTGCAGCATGACTTCAATCAAATCCAGCACTGGTTTCGTACTAACCAGCTATTCATAAATGCCAAGAAAGTGATCTCCATGGCCTTTGGAACAAGGCAGAGACTCTCTTGGCTCAAATCCCTTCCTGTCTTCCACACCCTGGAAGGGACCACTCTGGAGGCTTCCACTTCCTTCAGATATCTTGGAATCTGGCTGGACCAGCATCTCGACTTTTCTGTACACGTTGATGCCATCCACAAAAAATTCCATCCTAAACTGGGAGCCCTCTACCGCAACCATGGTAGCATCTGCCTGCCAGCCCAAAGAGCACTAGTTCAGAAAATGATTCTCCCTATTTTCGACTACGGTGATGTAGTCTTTAGTGTTGCTCCCAAATCCATCCTATCCAGACTGGACCCCTTTTCCACTCTTTCTGAAGATTCACCCTTGACAGCTTGCCCTCTACTCACCACTGTGACCTCTATCAGGCTCTAAAGCTGCCCTCCTTCTGTGACCAGCGGCAAGCACACTGCATGCTACTCATAGCAAAGTATTGATCCCAGTCCCTCCCCCATTACCTCAATGCAGTGTTAACTCCTCTTCCCATCTCTGCTTATTCCCTGAGGAAAGCAAACACCCTTCTCCTAACGATACCGTGTATGACCTCATTGGCTGGCCAAGCAACCTTCAGACATCATATGCCTAAGCTGTGGAACTCCTTCCCTGCAAGCACTCGACTAGTGTCCTCACTCACTCACCTCAAGCACCTCATAAATGCGCACTGCAACTCACCCTGCACATACCTGTAGCGGTGCCCGGCTCAGTACTCTGCCCCGGCATCCCACTACAGAACTGAATTAGTTGTCTCACTTCTTTTTGCACTCTTGCTTCCTTCTGCATAATTTGATGTTTGACATTAGCTGCATGTCACATCATTAATGCCTAAATATAAACATGGATAAATGTATATATGTATGTATGCTCAATTTTTTCCAAATGATGTTTTAACCTAGTGTTGTATCTGAATTGTCACTGTACTTGCTTGTGCGTGTCTGTCTCCTTTTGTCCCTCTTCCCCCCAGGACGCACCTGGAATCAAGCAGTACTCTGCTCAGTGTGTCTTTCTGGTTAAACTTTTAAATAAGTAAATAAATAAACATGAGTTTGGTGTGTTTTGCTGCCTTGTTAGCTTGCCCCTATTTTTGTAAATGAAGCTGCTCTGTTAACAGTCTATGGAAAGTTTATTATAAATCTCTAATGGGATTTAAACTAGTCAGCATGCAGAGCTATTGAGCTCCTTATAGAAACATAGAAACATAGAAACATAGACATTGACGGTAGATAAGGACCGCTTGGCCCACCTAGATCTCCCTATCCAGAGTGCTTCTATTGAATGGATTAGGTACCTCTCTCTTCTTTTGTGAATACTGAGCAGAAGTATTCATTCAGTATCCCTGCTTTTCATTGTCCTCTCTGCCCACCCACCTCCCCTTTATCAAGTCTCATTATCCTCGCTTGGTCTTTCTTTGCTCCCTAATGTAACTATAAAAAGTTTTATCCCCCCCTTTTAACCGAGATGGCGGTCTTTTCCTCAGTTTGGGCCTTTGTTATTCTGACTGCCTTCCCTGCTTCCTTCTGCTTTAACTGGTAAAGTTCTCTGTCCTGCACCTTTTGTGTTTCCTTATACTACCTGAATGCTATATTTTTCTCCCTAATCTTCCCCACCACCTCTTTTGAGAACCATAGTGTTTTTTTCTTTTGTTTTGATTTGTTTATATGCTTCACACAATGGCTTGTTGCCTCTGTGATGGCAGTTTTGATGTTTCCCCATTGTTTCTCTACCCCTCCTTCTTGCCTCTTTGCTATTGCTTTTCTGAGGCACTCTCCCAATTTGACAAAGTCAGACCTCCTAAAGTTCAGTACCCTCACTTTTGTATGGTTTGACTCTGCAGCTGTGTTTATCGTGAACCACACTGTTTGGTGGTCACTTGTTCCCAGATGGCTACCCACTTCTAGATCTGAGATCCTGTGTACATCCCCATTTGAGAGTACCAGGTCTAAGATTGCTCCCTCCCGAGTGGGTTCCAACACTAGCTGACTGAGGCATGCCCCCTGTAGGGCATCGAGAATGACCCTGCTCTGGATGTGCTGCAGCTTTACAGTGTACTGTAGTGCATTATAAATTACTCTTTTGTTGGCTTACTCTTGAACCCCAATAAATGTTGTGAAAATCTGGGTATTTTTCATAGTTGTTGCTTCTGTACTTTTGTGCATGGCATCTATGTAATTAATCCCAGGTCACCCCAGAAAAATGGACTTTTAATCTCGGCAGGCCCACCCCAGTAACACAATTCAGTAAATAAATAAAAAGGGCCTCCAAGAGATGTCTCTTATGCTATAAGAGACTCCTCTTGTGGGGTCTGGGAAGACAAAATTGCTCAGCTTTGCTTTGCAGTCCTCTTGCCCAAACCTCAGACTCAGAGTCTCTTATACCATAAGGTACATCTCTCAGAGGCCCTATCAATTTATAATCTAATTCTGATGATCACGTTATTTCTTTTCATCCTGTTGGGAGGTTGGAAATAATATGACAGGGGAAGAATCAATAAGAAAAGAATAGCTTGTGATCAGGAGAGGCTTCTTTGCCAGTGTAAATCCATGTCATTTGTAGCTTAAGTAAATTCTGATGTCAGCATTAATATTTTAACACTGCGGTCATACAGGTTTTAGAATTCTGTGGCACTGTGATAGTCCAGTTGGAAAATCCAAAAGATTACTTTATGAGTATTTAGTCCATAGATTTAAACTGACTCTAGTCCATAGGATTAAGCTGAATCAAATCAGAACAAGAGGGCTGCATCATTCCTTTTTGCTGTGTAGTCCTTGAGGGCTCGGTTCCACTTTTCCTTTTAGTTACATATTGCACTGGAATCAGACTTTCTAATACTCTGCAGAAAAGAACCTCCCTAGGGCTGGGTGAAATTAGCAAATTCCGCTTTTGTGGAATTTTCATGAAATTCCATGAATTTTACAAAACTTCATGAAATTCCATGAAATATTTTGAAATGTTAATTTGTCATAATTCAGTCATTTGTATGGGTAGAGATCTGACATTTGTCATGCTTATTTTCAGTACGGTGCATTAAAGGCATTGACTTTGGATGAGAGGCATGGATCTTACAGAGGCTCAAAATCAGGTAATTTATTATTTTTGTAACAATTGTTAAAAACATTTCTCTGCTTGTAACTTAGCCACCTTTGGAGATAGATCATTGAAAATATATATGCATGCTTTCTTGGAAGAGTCTTAGAAACTGCTAAGTAGATAGGTAGTTGATTAAATAAATTGTAACTAACAGAAGTTCATAATTGTACAATGTAATTATGTGTTAAATTGTGTGAAAATTGTGCTGGCCTGATGGTGAGGAGGGCTGAGGTGTTGGGCACCTTGCTTCTTGCCATGCCAGTGACCTGGGTTTGGGAACAGACCAGGATCTCTCAGGTGCTGTCCTGGGTAACGAGGATTGAGGGTCTGTTGACAGCTCTCTTCCTGCATTTAGAGGGGGACAGTACATACCACTGCTCCATTGCCATGTAATGGAAGCTAGGTGGAAAAGCAGTGGTCACATACCTAGCTAACTGTGAGCAGGAGCAGAGGTGTGCTGCATCTTACCACAGTATGTGCTGCAGCCTGGATCTGGGGAAAGAAAAGAGAAAGAACCACTGCCACCAACAGGATTATGCCAGCAACTCTGCAGGCTCGCATTACCTCCTGAGGCACTTGCTCCTCCAAAAAGGTTTGTCTCCTCATACGATGCACAGGGGTAATGCCAAACTTCACCCAACAACTAACACTTCAAAATCTGGCCAATGGAAAATCATGTACACAAATGCTCACAGCCTGGGAAATAAGATCCCAGACCTGCAGGCAATAATGTCAGAGGCTAAACTGGACATAGCAGCAATTAGTGAGACGTGGTTTACCAGTAACCACACTAGGAGACTTCAGTACCTGGCTATGTATTGTTCAGAAGAGACCGAGGTGCAAAAGGGGAGGAGTGGCCCTGTATGTTAATGAAAATATCAAAGCTACAGAAATTCAGAATACACATAAGGAGCCAGAAGAACTGTGGGTCACCCTGGAAACAGGAAATGGGACAGCCATAAGAACTGGGGTTGTCTACAGGCCCCAGACCAGAGGAGGACATAGACACATTACTGTTAGAAGATATACAAAACATGACAGCTAAAGGGAGGTTCTGATAATGGGAGACTTCAACATGCCAGATACAGATTGGTCAATACCAGCAGGAACATCTGCCAGAACTAGACTCATAGTGGATTCCCTGCAGGGGAGGGCCTCAAACAACTGGTACAGCAACCCACAAGAGACAGGGCTATCCTAGATCTAGTACTGACTAACAAAGAAGGGATCACAGATCTCCAGGTAGAAGGTCACCTGGGGCCAGTGACCATCACATGGTATGGTTCAATTTGGCTACTACATCTAAATCATCCCATTCCAAGGCAAAATATGGGACTTCAGAGGAGCTGACTTTGATAAGATGGCCAACAGAGTTAAGCTAGCCCTGGCAAAAGAAACACAGGTGAGGAGGTACAGGCAAAGTGGGCAAGCATTAAGGATACAATACTTGAAGCAACATCCCATTGTGTTAGACAGAAAACGAAGTGCAAAGAAGATGGAAACCACTTTGGTTCTCAAATACAGTAGCAGAAAGGTCAGAGCCAAAAGGCTGGCCTTCAAAAATATAAGGAACACAGCGGGATGAAGATAGGAGGCATACCAAACTGCCCTAAGGGAAGCAGGCAGTAAGGCAGCAGGCAAAGTCCCAAACTGAGGAAACACTAGCACGAACAGTAAAGAAGGTGACAAGACTTTCTATAGATACATTAGTGAAAGGAGAAAGTCCAGAGGGGTATTGCTAAGCTTAATGGAGAAAAGGGAGCATGTGAGGAGGAGGACCCTGTAAAGGCATCTATCCTAAATAGATACTTTTGCTCAGTATTTACTGAAGAGAAGGTAGGGCAGGGCCCACAGCTCAGCATCATGGACACAGGGGAGGAGGTGAGCACTAGTCCTTCACAAAGAAAGGGTCCTACAAGAGCTTGCTAAGCTCAGGTGGATAAGCAATGGGACCTGATGGCATACATCCCAGGGTACTTAAGGAGCTAAAGGAGGAACTAGCAGAGCCATTAGCAGAATTGTTTAGTGAGTCTCTGAGCACAGGAGAGGTCCCAGAAGACTGGAGAAGGGCTCATGTGATCCCACTCCACAAGAGTGGTAGCAGGAGAGGCGGGGAACTACAGACCGGTCAGTCTTACCTCAGTAGTGGGCAAGATTATGGAGGCACTCCTTAAGGAAAGGATAGTGCAACACCTGGAATCCATAGGGCACAGGATCCAAGACAGCATGGGTTTACAAAGGAAGGTCCTGTCAAACTAATCTCATAGATTTCTTTGACTGGGTAACCAGAGTGGTGGACCAGGGGAGCAGTTGATGTCGCCTACCTTGACTTCAGCAAAGCTTCTGACACTGTTCCACATAGAAGATTGATAAATAAGCTAGGTAGGCTCGAGGGTGAGTCAAAGTTGGTCAACTGGGTGGCAAACTGGTTGACTGGCAGAAAACAGAGAGTGGTAGTAAATGGTATACAGTCAGAAGAGATGCAAGTCACAAGTAGGGTACCTCAGGGATCAGTCCTGGGGCCAGTCCTATTCAACATCTTCATTAGTGACCTTGCAGATGGACTAGAGGGTAAGGCTTGTCTGTTTGCAGATGACACCAAGATCTGCAACAGAGTAGATGATCCAGATGGGTGGGCAGAATGAGAAGAGAGATCTGGATAAACTAGCAGAATGGTCAGAAGAGTGGCAACTGGATTTAATGCAAAGAAGTGCAAAATCATGCACATAGGGAAGAGAAACCCTGAAGCCACTTATAGGCTGGGAGGAGTTGCTAGCAGTCACAAAGGAAGAAAGAGACTTGGGCATCATCATCACTGATGACCTAAAATCATCCAAGCAGACCTCTAAAGCAGTAGGTAAGGCTAGGGGGTGTTAGGGTGTATTAGTAGGGGTATCACAAGTCGTAAGAGGGAGGTAATAATCCTCTGTACAAGACATTGGTTAGGCCCCATCTGGAGTACTGCGGCAGTATTGGAGGCCACACCTTCACAAGGACATTAACCAAATTGAGGCAGTCCAGAGAAGGGCAACCAAAATGGTGCAGGACTGCATCAGAAGACATATGAGGACAGATTAACGAGCTCAATATGTATACCCTTGAGCAAAGGAGAGAGAGGTGATATGATCGAGACATTTAAACACCTTAAGGGCATAAACAAGGTGAAAGAGTCTAACATGTTTAAATATAAGAAAAATAGCAGGACAAGAGGACACAGCATGAGATTAGAGGGGCCGATTAAGGGGAATGTGAGGAAATTCTTTTTCACAGAAAGGGTGGTAGATGCATGGAATGGCTTACCACAAGAAGTGGTGGCTATGAATACAGTGCAGGGCTTCAAACAGGCATGGGATAGGCATAAGGGAGCAATACAAATGACTATGAATAGATAGGTCACTGACAGAGCAAAGGCCGATGGCACATTTATAAGGTAGAAAAAGAAATGGGCAGACTGGATGGGCCTTGCGGTCCTTATCTGCCGTCAACTTCTATGTTTCTATGGTGGTAGGAAGCAACAGGTGGGGTAAGTCCTGGGTTTGGTGGCTGACAAGTCTGGGGTTGCCAGAGAGAAGGGGGTCAGTGGGGGACAGGGAAATAAAAACGCGTGAAAAATGTTCAGAATATTTGGATGTTAATAGCTCTGCTGCTATTGCTGATACACACTCAAAATTGTGCATGCGTATCTGATATAAATACTGTAGGCCCTGGAATGTAATAAAGCTGGATAAATGTGATTCAGTAGTTTAGAGCTACTAATGTCTCAAAGAAAACTTTACAAAACATAGTAATTAAGTGCAATTCTGCTTGCATTCCATTTATATTTTATATATTTCTCCTCTCCATAATTTATTATTAAGGAAATGTGGATAAATATATGGGCCCAGATATTCAAACTGCACCAGGCTGTGGCGCAAGCCTGTGCGCAGCTCAAATTTGTTGCGCAGGGATGTGGCCAGGGCGATATTCAATGGAGTTGTGCTATGGCACAACTGCTTTGAATATCGCACCCTGGCCACCGCCACTGTGCATGGCGCAGTGACACTGCGCCAGCGCAAGTGGTCAGAGTGGAGCATTGAGATGCGGTGGCGCAAGTGTCATTGCGCCATGCACAGCGCCTGCGATATTCAAAGGGGGACATGCAAATGGAGCCATAATTTATGCAAGGTAAACAGGAGGGCCATTTGCATCTGATTATGGCCCCATTTGCATGCCATTATCATGCAGGTGCGCCGATCCCCGACGACTTGCGCCTGGTGCCTGCCAGGCAGCAGCCGCCGGGGACGCGCCCTACAGCCCGATCATGTACGTCCTGTAAGGGACAAAGACGTCTCTTATCTGGTGGTCAGTGGACCGCATGGAGCCCGATTGCGGGCATCAGACATCCCCAAGTCAATATCCCTGGTGGTCCAGTGGACTGCACAGAGCCGATCGCGGGTGGCATTCCTCACCCCCAGTCTGATATCCCTGGTGATCTAGTGGACCCCCACCCCACCCGCCCACTGAGCCCCACCCCCGCTCGCCCGCGGCGGGCAGCAGCACCACCCGCCAGTCGCCCTGCCTCCCGCCGACTGACAGCTCAGTGGAGCTGCACACCCATTGGTTCAGGCATGAGCCAATGGGCATGCAACCATCCACTCTAGGCAGTCAGATATGTGAATGAATTCATTCCACATATCTGGATGACTGTATGGTATGGGCTACATGCCTATTGGCTCATGCTCTGAACTATGACAGGCATCTGCCCACCGAGCTGTCCGGTCGGGGAAGCGGACGGCAGGTGGGTGGATGCTCGCCGCCCCGCTGACGGGGCAGGGTGGTGGGGCTCAGTGGGAGGGTGGGGTCCACTAGATCACCAGGAATATTGGACTTGGGGGGGTGAGGAATGCTGCCCACAATCGGGCTCCGTGCAGTCCACTGGACCACCAGGGATATTGGACTTTGGGGTGGGATGTCTGATGCCCGTGATCGGGCTCTGTGCAGTCCACTGGACCACCAGGGATATTGGACTTTGGGGGGGATACAGTGATGCCCACGATCGGGCTAATCGCGGTCTGCTGGACCACCAGGGATATTGGACTTTGGGGGGGGGATACAGTGATGCCCACGATCGGGGCATGGGAGAATGCCGCCAGATGTGGCGGGAACAGGTGATGGCCACCCACAGGTGGCAGATACTGTGTTGCGCCCTGCAATGTGGCAGCTCACCTGTGGGTGGCCCTCAACTTGTTCCTTTTTTTTTTAGGCGTAACTTTGTGCAGGCGCAGGTAGAGGTTGCGCCTGCATAACTCTGCATGGCCCGGGCTGAATATTGGACTGTGTAGGTTATGCATGGGCACCCCACCTGTGCCTGCATACATTACTGATATGCCCCGGCGCATCAGGATTTGTGTGGCACACTTTTCCCTTTTAAATATCACACCGGGGAGCATCAGTGGGTTGTGCATGGTGCAACACTGTTGCGCCATTCGCGACCCTTTTGAATATCTGGGCCATGGTCTTTATCTCCAAGAGTTTATTTTGAGTTCATTTGCCTCTGTAGCTTACTCTTTACTCTAAGTCATAATCCTCTGTTGTGACATCACAAACTGTTGCCATGAGAGTAACTGTGATGTCACAAGCAGTGTGTTTTGACCTCAGGTAGGGAGAAAGCAGCAGAAATAGATGAACTCTTCAGGAGCAAAAATCCTGTTTTCATGAAAATGACCTTACTACTAAATAATGGGGAGGAGGAATACAGAACTAATGGGAAATACAAGCTGAACTTTGTCTAAATATTATGCTTTGTTAAAGTTCTCCTGAACGCATCACCAGCTCTTTAAGTTTACTGTAGAAATTACAGAAATTACTAATCGGCAAAATTTACTCAAAAATTCATGGACACATAATAGGTAATGCCTCTAGAATTCCATTTCTGGAATTTAACTTTCACAAAGCATTTATCACCATTGAAGCCATTTAGCTCTGATGAGCTGTTTGCAATTCCTACAGTTCCTTTCTGGGTTATTACTTTCCCTCTTGTTTTTTCCTTTCAGCTTAATCAGATGGACTCTGTGAACTTGCTTGCCACACTTCTTTCCGCCTTCTTTTTCACAGACAAGCTCTTCTTTTCCAGTAGGGCTCATCTCTTTGGAATAGAAAGAATTTACCCTTCTTGTCTCCCCAGTCATTTTCTTCTCCCATCATGCCTCCATGTTTTCCTCTAAGTTCTGAACTTCCGAGTACATGTGATGCTCAGACCAATCAGTTTCTCGAATGTCCTGCATTCAAGTGAGAATTGTTCACATGCATGCTTTTTTTACGCCAACTGACAGTGTGCTATTCTTTTGTTACTTAGTCCAGCTGTCATTCCCTTGGTGAACTCAAGCATGTAACTCCTGTCACTTGTGACCCCAGCACAATGTACTGTACCTCCCCATCCTATAGTTGTAATCCCCTTGACTTGTCTTTCCATTAACATGACCATACCCCCTCCATCTTTGCAGAACACTAGTCCATTTTGGGTTGGTTATTGATCTCATTCATTTGACTTGCACTGAAGGCAGGCAAATCACCTTACATGCACTCACATCATGGTCCTGCAATGCTCCTCCAACATTACTGTGACAGTGCTGCCCAGCATCCTGCTGTAGCATGACTACAGATATCCAGACACTTCTGTCACAGTGTCCTCAGTCACAACTAATTTAATGCTTAGCATCACTGGGTGCAACTGTTTTCAAGACAGGGTTGTTAAAGGGTCAGCAGGTGGCACTGTACAGAAACACGCAAGTAATTTAGTCAGCTTGCTCTAGTGGTTATCTGGCATATTGCAAGAAGACAGGCTAGTGTACAGTGATGCCCATCACTGTTCTCCGAGGTTCTTCACTTGAGATACTGACCTGATGCTTGGTACCACTATACTTTTCCTATGGAGTCTTCTACCACTGCTACCTTATTGCTGCTTTGCCAAACCTTTTCTTTTCATCACAGTGGCAGCTCAAGTGCATGTAATTGTGGAGTCTAGGGCTTCATGCTACACCATCTGACCCCTCAAGGGACTGGTTTCCTACTTCACCAAGCCCCATCAGGAGCGGTTTTGGGCTGCCAGGCCTGAAACAGCTGTTTCTGATCCTCTCTTTTTCCTTGGGGAATTCTAACCCCACCGTTCCTTGGCATGGCTTCAGTCATGTCCCCTGATGGCCAGCCTTTGGATTCTCTATGGCAGAAGACTTCCTTTAGAAGAAGAAGCTCAGATCTTCCTTAGTATGCAACAGTACTACAGGCCTGACTGATTCTGAGTCAGTACATTAATAGTTTCTTTGATGCCTGGAGGGATGGTGACCTGAATCCTTTGATCCATAAAGGTTACCTCCACAGATGGTTTTCCTGTCCACCATGCTGATGGTCATAAAATTTAATTAACTTCCTAGGGTGCAGTTAGCTTCCTTCTGCTGGGCAGGTTGGGATCTGGATGGTGGCTACTACCTTTACTGGTCACGTTGCTTTGTGGCCTTCCCTCTTTCCTTAGCAGAAGACAGTGTTTTGATGGTTCTACTACATGCCTTTTGCTCTATTTTTGGCTTCTTCTCTAAGGTACCTTAAGCCAAAAGACTGCGTCCTACAGCACCTCTTGGGGTAGAATCTCCTCAAGAAGGTTCTTTTGTCTCCAGTACCCCAAAAGGGTGGTAGTTCACCAAGAACAGAATGTATGAAAGGCTACATACATTACAAACCACTCAGACTTGCAATCCATACATTGCACACGCACAACACCTCAAGCAACCAACTCACTCCATATATAGTTGCCTGCTGCTCCAGTGAATAGCAAGGCAATGCCTGGGGTTTGGTGGGGCAACAGTCAATACATGCCACCCCCGCACAAGTGTTACATGAATACACATGCCCCAATCATCCTCTGGATGCACATTTGCTTGCCCCCACCATCCTCACCCTATCCTCCAGTCTCTTGCCTCTGTCCTTGTGAGATTCTTCCCTAAGGTACCTTTAGCCAAAGGACTATGTCCTGTGGCATCTCAAGGGGCAAAACCCTTCTTAAGAGCATTCCCATGCCTCCGGTTCCCCAAAAGCCTGGTAATTTACCAGGAACAGTGAGCGTGAAAGGCCATGTATGCTACAAGCCACTCAGGCTTGCAATGTATATGTTGCACATACACTATGATCCAAGCAAACAATGTATTACTTGTTCCATACATAATTTTTTGCTCACCCCCCTCCCCGTTCACTCCATCCCTTAAATGGGCTTAAGCCACTCCCATGTGTGTGATGTGTTCTAATTTAGTGAGTGGGATTGGCTGGTCCTTCTTGCACCTGAAGGGGCTGACTCTTGGGTAGGACTGAACTTGATGAAAACTGACTTGTTCTTATATCCCTAGGAGGCTGTTTACTGCCCAGTTTTTACATTTCTATTGTGTTGTCAGAACTTTAGGTGTACAGAACTATACAGAAGAACTTTCTTTGGCAGCTGCTAATCCTGTCTAATATCTGAATGGCCAGGGCTATGTACATTTTGACTGTTGTCCTTGATTAGTTGGCTGGAATCAGCTGGGGATTAAATGGCTGATTTCAATTGTGGCTCTTAGTCACTGTGCATAGCTGAATAATTTACTGTCTGTCCAAGCTTTCTTGTCCTCACTACCTTAACAAGGGGTTGATGCTATTGTATTATTAAGGTGCTGTTTTGTTTGCATTTTGCTATGAATCTTGCTGTGTCGGGGGCCTCTACTATGGAAATAGGTAATCCCTTAGTACTCCTGCAATAGGGGGACTCTCTAATGACCCAGGTTGGCGTGACTGCAGCAGAACAAGCTGTCTGCCTAGTTGCCTGCTCCTCTCTGCCTCCTGGGTGGCCTAGTGGGGTCTGGGTGGCTATTACTCCTGGGTGCTGTCCTGCAGGGCCTTTGTAGGGACTGGTAGATGTGACCTTGTTCCTTACATATTCTCCCTCTAGTACATTGGTCTGACTCAGGAGCAGGTTTCATGATATGGGGGCTCCTAAGCTTCTTATGAGGGGGGCTAGGCCCTTCCCTTTCACCAGTGTCCTCACCATTGGACTGCTCACTGTACTTTTCCTCCCTCTTCTCATTGTTGACAGTGCTCATCCCATGGGAAACCCCTGGGTCTCACCTGGTCAGCTTGAGGAGACTGATTTTACCTTCTCTAATTTAATAGTCTGTGACAGATAGTCTCCCTGGCCCATCTGCTGTCTCGACCTTAGGTGCTTCCTGTATCCTGTCATAATGGTCAGGCAATCTGGTCACAGGCCATCCATTAGTGTTGGCCTCCCTCTTAAGGCATCTTCTCTGGCTCCTTTTGGTGACCCTAGTGCTTGCAGGGGATGTGGAGCTTAACCCTGGTCCTCCCTGCCAAGCCTCCTCTTCTTCTGTGGGCTGGCTGTCAGGCAATGGGTTGAAAATAGCTCACCTTAATATTCACAGCCTTTTGTCCAACTTGGCTGAACACCTTGCCTGGGTCACCCATTACAAGCCTGATATCCTTGGGATAACTGAAACTTGACTTAAACCCTCTACCCCAGATTCGGCTTGTGCACTCCCTTGCTTTGATCTTGTCAGGCAGGACCATCCAGGTAGAAAGGGGGGGTGGTATCTTGGTCTACTACAAGAGTTACCTCAACCTGTCAGTTCTGTCCTGCCAACAGCCTGTGGAGTCTTCCTGTGAGCTGCTGCATACAGTGCTGTTACTCAGAAACACCAAAAAGCTACACATTGTCTGTACTTACAATCCCCCTGTGGGTGGAGTATCAGGGTTATCCTACCTCCTTGATTCTGTTGACTCGAGGACTAGGAATAACAAGCTAATGATCCTGGGGGATCTTAACTTAAATTGGCTTGGAGGTAATACCAAGCAGCATGAGCCTCTGCTAGCAGGCCTCTCACTGTCCCAGCTCATTAAGGATCCTACTATATGGCTGTCCACTGGTGGTACTAGCTCGCTCCTGGACTGGGTCCTGTCCAATAGGCCTGAGAGGATTAGTTCTTCTGGTACCCTCTCTGACTCCATCTCTGACCATGCCCCTGTGTATTGCATATGGAAGATCTGCACCCTGAAAATTCCTCATAAAATCATCCAAGTCAGGGACTTTTCCAGGTTTGACCTGGGGTCATTCCATGAAGATCTTAGGCTCATGGACTGGTCTCCGGTAAAGAATGCCCAGAACACTCCCACTGCAGTCCATCATTTTCTCAGCATCTTCAGGGTGCTGCAGGATAAACACGCCCCTCTTATCAGATGGAGGGTAAGAAGGTCTGCTACTAAATGGTTGCATGGGAGCCTCCTTGCCCTCATGAGGACTAGAAACAACTGCTGGGCCAACTTCAAGGTCACAATGGACCAGGCCATATTTCAGCAATACAGAAGGCTCAGAAATGAATGCAAAAAGGTAATCAGGACTGCCAAAAGTGAATTTTGTAATCTACCTTACAGAATTCAGCTAAGGAACCTAGGAATTTCTAGAGGAACATTAAAAACATAGTGAGTGGCTCCTCCAGTTGTGAGGCCCCTGACATGCTTATCGAAGGTGCTAGCTGTAATAATCTGCTAACCATCGCCAATGCATTTAATTCACATTTCTCAGACCTGTCCGCCCTCACTTCTCTATTTTCCTCTAGTGGATGTGATAGTCCTGTCCAGGTCCCTCCTCCTCAACTGGCCCCTTTCCCCCATCCATTATTCTATTTTAAGGCTGTGATGGCACAAGAGATGCAGAGATTGTTCCCTGGTCTGTCCCCTTTTTCCAGTGCTGGCCATGATGGCATGGAACCAAAGCTCCTCTGTCATGGTGCTGCTTCTATTGCCTCTCCGGTGGCCCATATCGTCAACTTGTCCTTAGCCTTTGGGGTTATCCCTGACCTATGGAAGATGGCGAGAGTTGTCCCTGTTCTCAAACAGAGCAACCCTAGGATTCTTGACAACTACCGGCCGAGTGCCATTTTGTCTGCTATCAGTAAGCTTCTCGAGAAAGTTGTGGCAGGAAAACTCACAGAGTATATTCAGTTTCATGAGTTACTGTCTCCCTCGTAGCATGGCTTTTGTAAAGGGCACAGCACATCCTCTGCCCTGGTAACTGTCACTTCTGCGATCAGTGCTGCTATGGACCAGGGCAGACTGTCTGGTGCCATCTTTATTGATCTCCCCAAGTCCTTTGACCTAGTTGACCATATCCTATTTTGCTCTCAACTTAGGTCCTTTAGTCTGTCCCCTCCTGTGCTTAGTTGGTTTTCCAATTACCTTCAGGGCAGGCAGCAACTTACCAAATACAGTAAGGTGCTCTCGGACGCCACCACTGTGTCCTCAGGAGTTCCCTAGGGGTCAGTCCTCGGGTTCCTGCTCTTCTCCATATTTGTCAACAATCTTCCCTTCTCCTCCGCCTCCTGCAGGTCCATCCTATATGCTGATGACCTGGTTATCCTCAGTCATTCCTGGGACATTGGGGTCATTAATCACCAACTGAGTGAGGATTTCAAGAGTATCCATTCCTGGATATCGCCCCACAAACTAGTCCTAAACCTTAAACAAACTCAGGCCATGGTCTTTGGGTCCCTGGCCAAGTTAAAGACCTCCCCAGTCCCTCTGTGCATCACTGGTCTTGATGGTGCTCCTGTCCTTATCACTGACTCCTTCAAATACTTTGGGGTGACACTTGACCCTCAGCTTGACCTTGGACACCACATCCATAATGTGTGCCGAGCTGTTAACTGTAAATTGAGTCTGGCTTACAGGGCGAAGAATAATCTCACTTCGGCTGCTCACCTTACACTGGCCACAGGTGTGTTTCTACCTTCTCTCTGCTATGGGCTCCTCCTGTTTGCTCGAACTTCCAAAGCCCACCTTACTAGGTGGACCGTAGCCTACAACAACATTTGCTATTTTGCTCTTGCTGCCCCTCGCCTCACCCACCACTGTGATTTGTATAGTAAGCTTAACTGTCACTTTCTGCCCAACTACTTACATTTTGTCTTGGGCTGTTTCACAGGCAAGGTTATGGGCACTGGCACCCCCCCTGGACTGGCAGAGCTCCTTATTCCTGCTGCCTCCACTGCCTACTCCCCCAGGTCTCTGGGCCCTGCTGTCTTTAAAGTTCCTGCTTCTCGTACTCAAATGGGGGACAGAGATTTTGCTTCATGTGCCCCCAGATTATGGAACTCCTTTCCTGTCCAGGTCCGCTCCTCCCCCTCCCACGCGTGCCTATGAACCTCCCTGTGGAAACGCTTTAAGCTCTCCTCAGCATGTGACTGTCTTAGATCTCCATGATTATCCCTGGTCCCATGCACTGGACTTGCGTGTACCATTTCCTGACCTTTGGCATTGGTCCAGCTGTGGTAGCCTTGTGTAAAATGTTTCTACTCTCTTGTTCTGGCATTTGCCTTGACTGTGAAACTACTAGGGGTCCTAAACTGTATATACTTGTATATAATGCTTAGCTCATAGCCTTGGTGACTGTATTTATTTTATATTTGACTGTGCCATTTGTGTAACCGTGTTAACGTACTGTGTATGTTATGCTTCTCCTGACTTCTGTGTATCTGCCTTACTTGTGTCATGTTGTACTCTGTATTGAACTCATAATTCCTGTACTCTCCCTGGTCGTACCTGAAAATAGGCATATGTTTTGTCTAGTGTACTTACCTGGTTAACAAAAGCTAAATAAATAAATAAATATTGTAGTTGCCTGCTGCACCAGTGAACAATAATTAATAGTTTTTGAGTGTTTTTTGGACAATTTATTTACCTAGGATATCTGGGGCCCTACTTCTAAGTACAATTTTTATGAATGCACTAAAAACTTGGTTGTATGAACCGGTCTAAGCGGCCACTCTCTGTTTGCACACCAGGACAGTAGAGATCAGCACTACAAAGCAGAACAAACAATTATATCTTTCTCTTTACTGGTTTATTAAAAAAAAGGAATTGCACACAGGTACTACAACATGAAAGGCATCCAGCTAGGCTCCCTGATGGCTCAGAACACACAGCTCCTTTGTCAAGAGGGTGGAGTGCTCACTCAGATACTGACATTTTATATATTGCCCATTTAAAGGTATACCAATATTTCATTTACACTGTGCCATTTTGATAAGTTCCTTTTGTGATCTATGCTGCATTTGTGCCATCTTGCATTGCTTGTGCCATGGCTTCTATATGTATGATTATTTTAAATCCTAATTGGATATTGTCATATTTTACCACAGTTTCCAATGCCTGCTGTTTAGTTTGATGCAGGAGAGGCTTATTCTTTCAAGTGTGGCTAAAATTTAAAAAATAAATCCCATTACCAAATACATAAAAATACCACTGTGAATCTGTGGGTCCTGCTTCAATCCATTTCTGCAGCTGGACTGGTGCACTGGCATGTGAAGAGCACCGAGCTGCAAACCTGGAGAACTGGGTTTAAGTCCCACAGCCACCACTTGCATACTGTTTGACCATGAGCAAGTCACTTAACTTCTTGTTGCACCTGGAAACTCTGCTCTGCTCTGCTCTGGTGGAGTGGGGCTGCCAAAAGGCACCAGTGGTAGTGGCTGAGGAGGATGTTGGGACCCTTCCAGGTGGAGTCCCCATGGTGGGTGGAGGAGGACCCCAGAAAAGAAGGAAACAACTTCCAGTGAGGGACTCATTCATCAGGGGGAATAAAGCTGGGAGAAGAAAATAGGGTGGAAAGTGAGATTAGGTGCCTACCCAGTGCCACAGCATGGAGGGATGGGAACCATATCCTACAGATCACTAGGGCAGTGGGAATGAGGGGATCTGGATATCATTGTCCACCTGGGGACGGATGATCTGGTAAGGGAATGAGCTCGCAGAGTGCAGGGGAGTTTAAGAAGCTGGAAAGAAGTCTTAGGCAGAAAGCAACCTCTGTAGCTTTTGCAGAGGTGCTACCTTTCTATGAGAGAGGGAAGGCGAGGGAGCTTCACACCAATGTCTTAAACTCATGGTTGAAGGAATGGTGCAAAGTGGAGTGGTATGGCTCCATTGGAGACTAGGGCCCACCTGGAAGGATAGAGCCTATACAGGGGTGATGGCCTGCATCCATCCAGCAGGGAAACCCCATTTCTCAGTGGATGGTTTAAATGTTACTTGTATGGGCATTTAAACTAGCCAAGGGGGGGAGGTGGTAGCAGAAAGGGAGGCAGAAACTGCTCCCCCAACAGGCTTGGGTAGTGTACAGGGACATCCTGAGGAGGCGAGGGTCCCACCACAGAGCAAGTCAAGGAAGTAGGGAATTAGCAAAGGAGGAAGGGGTCGTAAAAGAATGTGGAGAAAGGATGCACAAAAAGAAAAAGGGAGAAGCAACAAGCAGAGAGCTAACAAAATCTGGAAGGCCATGCGTGCTAATGCTAGAAGTCTGGGGAATAAGATCCCAGATCTAGAGGCCATCATGGCGAAAGTCGACCAGGATATTGTGACCATTACCAAGTCATGATGCATGGACAGCCATGACTGGGACATGGTCATACCAAGCTACACAATGTTCAGGAGGGACAGAGTAGGAAGTCAAGGAGGGGGAGTGGTGCTTTATACAAAGGAAAGCATAAAAGCAACAGAAATACAGGGAATTCAGGGGAGGGCAGAGGTGCTGTGGGTCACTCTCGAGTTGTATAAGGGAGCCACTGTTTAGACAGGTGTGATCTACAGGCCTCCAGCACAGGAAGAGGACTTAGATATGGAAATGTTAGAAAAAGTTTGCAAAATGGCTGAAAAGGGGGTGGTGTTGCTGGTAGGGGACTTCAATCTGCTGGATATAGATTGGAGCCTCCCTGTGGCAGCTTCAGCCAGGAGCAGGGACATCCTGGACTATATGCAGGTGGTGTTCCTCAGGCAACTAGTCAGTGAAGCCACGTGTCATGGGGCAATAGTGGATCTGGTGCTTACAAATAGAGACAGTATTGTGGGCTGTCAAGGTGGGAATCTATCTGGGGAATGATGTGATCATTGTATAGTGTGGTTCAACATAAGAACTGTTGCAGAATCTAAACACACAATGGCGAGAGTCTTGGACTTCAGACAGGCTGATTTTATAATGATGAGTGAATGCCTCAGGAATGACTTGGCAGGGGAGAAGACCTGGAGGGCATAGAGGAAAAGTGGGCCAAACTAAAAGAGGTCAATGTGAAGGCAACAAACATCTTTGTCAAGCAGGTAAACAAAGGTAAAAGAAAGAGGAAACTGCTATGGTTCTCAAAAGAGGTAACAGAAAAGGTAAAGGCTAAAAAATAGCATTCAGGAGGTATACGGGTACCCAGAGGGAGGAAAATTAGGATGTGTATGTGGTAAAACAACAGGAGGCTGGCAAAGTAGTAAGGAGTGGGGGAAACAGACTGGGGGAGGAGGTTTCAGGAGAAACAGAGGGAGGATGTGGAAAAGAGATGGGAGGTCATAAAATGGGGACTCCATGAGGCAGTCAGGACCTGTGCTAAGGTGAAGCGTAAGGGAGCAAGGTCACATAAACCATCCTGGTGGTCCAGTGAGGTTCAGGTAGTGGTCAGAGAAAAGAAGACTGCCTACAAAAATATAAAACAACAAGAGGGGATAGGGAAAAGGAAATGTACCATCTTGCATCTAGAAAAGTCACCTGGATGGTGCAGGGGCAAAGTCCAGTAAACAACAGCGGCTGGCACAGGGGATATGGGGAGGGGAAAAGGGGTTCTTCTGGTACATTGGGGAGCAGAGAAAAACTAAGGGCCATCTCGGCAGATTGAGATCAGAAGGAGGGTGGGTGGAAGAGGCAAGGGACCAGGCAGAGGTATTAAATAAGTACTTTGCCTCTGTCTTCACTAGGGAGGGGGATGGGATATCTACAAAGCAAGGCACGATGGGGATAGAAGCGGTAGTGAGTGGGATCAGGGGAGCAACAGAAATGGAGCAAGAGGGAGAGATACCCCAGGGGTGTCACATCAGGATAAAGATAAAAAGGCCAGTAAGGTGGAGGGGATGGATGATGCTATCTCCACCGAAAGGGTGTGGTTAGCCCTTAAGGCCCTCAAGAAAGATAAATCTCCTGGGCCGGATGGAATTCATCCGAGAGTACTATGGGAATTGGAGGACAGGTCACTTGAGACAGGGAGGGTACCTAGGGATTGGCGGGATGCACATGTGATGCCAATCCATAAAGGTCGAGGGAAGTACCAGATAACTATAGACCCATCAGTTTGACCTCGGTGGTGGGAAAATTAATGGAGAGTGTACTAAAGGAACAATTGGGGGTGTACTTGGAGGAGGAGGTGGGAGGTCTGGATAGTCGGCAACATGGGTTTGTGGCAAGTAGATTGTGTCACACCAATCTTGTGGAGTTCTACGAATGCCTAACATCAGAACTGGACAGGGGAAAGCCTGTGGATGTATTATTCTTGGACTTCAGCAAAGCGTTTGACTCTGTCCTCCACAATGGTCGGTTGGAGAAACTGACGGGGTTGGGAGTAGGCCCTTTGATGGTCAGATGGATTGAAAACTGGCTAGCTGGATGCACTCAGAAAGTAGTGGTCAGTGGGGAGCTCTTGAACCCTAGAGAGGTCGGTAGTGGGGTACCACAGGGCTCGGTCCTGGGTCCGATCCTGTTTAATGCATACATATCAGACATCAGGGAGGGTATAGGGTGTGAAATGAGTATCTTTGCTGACGACTCCAAAATGGGAGCAGTAGTGGAGGGAGAAGAAGGGAGGTTGGCCCTGCAAGGGGATCTGAAAACCCTGGAAAGGTGGGCTCACACATGGAAATTAAATTTCAATATCACCAAGTGCAGGGTGTTACATCTTGGGTGGGGAAACCCTAAACACAGGTACACCCCTGGGAGGGAGGCGCTGGAGGCCTCAAGGGGAAAAAATACCTAGGGTCATGGTGGATGCATGAATAACTCTGAGCAGTGCAGGAGAGCAGCTAGCAAGCAAACAGGATGTTGGGATGCATCATAAGGGGATCACCTCTAGAGCAGGAAGTGATTCTGCCACTGTACAATGGGACTGGTTAGACCACACCTTGAGTACTGTGTACAGTACTGGAGACCACACTTGAAGAGGGACATACAGTCCTGAGAGAGCACAGAGGAGGGCAACTAAGATGATACGAGGACTGAGGATTTGACATGATGAGACAGACTTGAGGAGCTCTGCCTGTTTTCATTGGAGGAGAGAGATACAGGGGACATGATTGAGGTCTTCAAGTACCTCAAGAGAATAAATAGGGTAAACATGAAAGGGATCTTTAGACTAAAGAAGGGAGGTATCACCAGAGGGCATGGTTTGAAGTTGGAAGGTGGAAGGGTGAGGGGGGGAAAAGAGGTTTTTCACTGAGAGGGTGGTGGATCCTTGGAATGCGCTGCCTGGCAACCTGGTTCAGAGATCCACAGTGGAGGGCTTCAAGAGAGGGTGGGACAGACACAGAAAGCAGATGTATCCGATGATGGCCTGGCCCAGAGGGGGTGGGGATGGATGACAGGGGTTTCTGGAACAACGGGGGGGGGGGGGATGGACTCGGTACCCAACTAGGAATCTGAGGTTCGAGCAGACTCGATAGATTGTAAGGCCTAATCTGCTGGCAATTAGTATATTAGTATGAGTGCAAAGGCACAAACTGAGGAAAGAATAGCTCAGGGAGTATCAAAAGGGGGCAAGACATTTTTAGGTATGTTAGTGAGAAAAAAAAGACCTAGGGTGGGATTAGGCGAGTGACTGTACAGAGGGGCATCAAGAGAAGGCAAACATCCTGAACAAAGGCTTCTGCTCAGTATTCACATAGAAGGTGTGAGAGAGGGACCTCAGAAAAGCACCAGGAGCTTTGAGGGGAAGGAAGTGGACATCAGTCTGTTTTCTGAGGAGAAAGTCTGCATAGTGCTTGGTAATCTAAAAGTGGACAAAGCTATAGGGCCAAATGGGATACATCCAAGGGTGCTGAGGGAGCTCAGAGAAATACTGGCTATACCTCTGACAGACCTGTTCAACAGATCACTGGAGACCAGCATGGTCAAGGGGACTGGAGAAGAACAGAGCTAGTCCAGCTTCACAAAAGTGGTAGCAGGGAGGAGGCAGACAATTAGAGGCCTGTCAGCCTGACATCGGTGGTAGATAATTAATGGAAACACTAGTAAAGGTATGGATTGTGGAATATCTTGTATCCAATGGATTACAGGATCCAAGGCAGCATGGATTCACAAGGAAAAGGTAGTGGCAAACAAATCTGATAGATTTCTTCAACTGGGTGACAAAGGAGCTGGATCATAGAGGGGTGGTAGACATGGCCTACCTTTATTTCAGCAAGGCTTTCAACACCATTCCCCATAGGAGACTGGTAAGCAAGCTGGAGAGCTTGGGGGTGGGTAATAAGGTGGCAACCTGGGAAAAAAATTGGTTAGTGGACAGGACACAGAAGGTAGTGTTAAATGCAGTTCACTCCAAGAAAGGGAGTGTGACCAGGGGGTTACCTCAGAAATCAGTGCAGTGACTGGTCCTCTTCAAAGTCTTTATAGGTAACATAGCAAAGGAACTGGAAGGAAAGGTCTGTCTCTTTGAGGATGACACCAAGATCTGCAACAGGAGTAGACACTCTGGGGGGTGTGTGGAAAGGATGGGTAGGGATCTGAAAAGAATAGAAGAGTGGTCAAAGTTATGGCAGCTGGGTTTTAACTAATAAAAGTGCAAAATAATGCACTTGGGCCATAGAAACCTGGGAGCAGAGTACACAATGGGTGGAGAGATACTGACAAAGCCCAAGTAGGAAAGCAACCTACTGTAGGAGTAATCATATTGGATGACCTAAAGGTGGCCAGACAGTGTGACAAGGCAGTCAGAAGGGTGAGTGGGATGCTGGGGTGCACAGCAAGGGCTATCACCAGCAGGAAGAGGAAGGTGGTGCTGCCCCCATATACATTGCTGGTAAGACCTCAACTGGAGTACTATGTCCAGTTTTGGAGACCACATTTCAGGAAGGACATAGGCAGAGTGGAGGAAGTCCAGAAAAGGGCTACCAAAATGGCACAGGGTCTGCATCAAAAGCCCTATGAGGAGAGGCTAAAGGAGCCAAACATGTATACCCTGTGGGAGATGGGGGGAGAATATGATAGAGACCTTTAAATATCTAATGGGCATTAGTAAGGTACCGGAAGGGAGTATTTTTCAGAAAAAAAGGAGCTATAGAACAAGGGGCATGCTATGAAGCTGGAGGAGGGTAAATTCAGGAGTGTTGTGAAGAAGTACTTCTTCATGAAAGCGTGGTGGATCACTAGAAGAGCCTTCCAATGGAGATAGTGGGGGCAAAAACAGTGGAGGGGTTCAAAAATGCCTGAGACAGGTAAAAAGGAACTGTTGGGCTAAGGAAGGGAAGGGAACAGGTGGTACTGTAGATCAAGAGAGATCTACAACAAAGAATGAAGGGAGGAAAAAAACAAGTGATAATATGGGCAGATTGGGTGGGCCAAGCAACCCTTATCTGCCGTCACAGTCTATGTTTCTATGTTTCTATGAAACAAGCCTCGGCTCAGTGTGTCTTTCCTGGCCAACACTTGTAAAAAAAGCAAAAAAGCAAAAACAAATGTGACCTTGTCCTAGGTCAGAAAATGAACATTTGGCTCCGGTAGGGTTTGAACTTATGATCTCATGGCTCCCAAGCCATTGCTGCAACAACTAGACCACATTCAGCACACACTGCCTCCCATAATAATTAATAGTTCTTTTCAGTGCAATTAAATACAAGACTTGAAACTTGTGTCCAAGATTGCATTTGGATACAACAGGCCAGTAACAAAATGAACTATTAATCCCTTGCAGTCTTTATAGATAAGTGTACTGTACTTCCAGTCACAACACAGACATGCCTCCCAGGAAAATGGAGATAGAAGAGGTTTTTGACCGCTATTCTGCCCCAATAACTAAGCTGTTTCATAGATGTAAATCATTCCTTATGGGTCGTAACAGCACACACAAAAATGCAAGCGTGGGCACAGGCACTACTAAGAGAGTTCAATAGTTCAGTGTGTAAGACAACCCCCCCATGGCCTGATTCAGATGCAACGTCACAGGAGAGCAACAAGGCCCCCAACTGCAACTGTGTTTTTCAGTGCAGTCTTACTATGTGGTGAGCACACAGAACACGAGGGCACTGAGTTGCAGATGGGACATTTACGATAAAGGGAGGTTCCTTACCCCATAGTGACCTTTTAATGAAAGGGAATAAAGAAATGAGAGTGGCAGCACAAACCACAGAAGATAAACATTTTATTAGGGCAAAATATACAAATTACATACTAAGGAAACCATGCAATAAAGGAACACTGTCAGATTATTATGTTATGCATTTCACCACATTGTTCACATTTGTCAGCTTTATCCATTCTACTGTGTAGTGTTAACTGTTTCTCTGATTTAATATTTGGAGTGGGGTGAGGGAGGGAATGTTTTTCTTTATTAGTGTGTCCCTTGTTTAGATTTCCTGTTTTTAAAGCATTCCATAACAATTGCTGGTACAGCCTGTTAGTGTGCATGTTTACTCTGCAGTTTACGTAATATTGGTCCTTTGATTGCATCTACCACGCTATGTTGCTCTGCGACCTTGTTGCCTTTACTATTGCACAGCTGCTGTTATTGTACAGTATTAGTCCATTACATTACTGTATAGTTTTACTTTTGTCCCTTGTACCTTTCCCCAAGAATGTCTCCTGAAATGAGTTGTTCTTCACTCAGTAGGCCTTTATGAGTGGAACAGTCAAATAAATAAATGTTGTCACTTGGGGCCAGGGGTAAGTTGAGCTGCAGAGTGGGGGACATCTTAAAAAAATATTATCAGGAGCTGGCAATGCACCAGTCCACCTTTTTTAAATGATATATCTTAGTTGTATGATATGGGATAGGACGGGGGGGGGGCATGGGACTAACAGGCTACCTAGGGAGGGGCTACCTGAAGTGGTGTTTCATATATTTTTATATAATTTTACATGTTTTTTTATTCTCCATACACTTACATACAGTAAATAAGAACATATGAAACAGCAAGCAGAAGAAGGCCTTACGGTCTATCGAGTCTGCTCAATTGTGGTGCTCTGATCCAATGATTACAGTGGGCCCCGCCATCCCTCCCCACCAACCTTGACCTTCCCCTTCACCCTCTCTCACTCTCTCTTGACCCCCACCCCCACTATTGTTTGAGTGACAACCTCAGCTAGGAGCTCATTTCACCCGGACACCACTGTATCTCTAAATAACTTTCTCCTAACTGCCTTCTTGAAAGTATTCCCCTCCAGTTTATAACAGTGCCCTCTGTGGTCTTGTTTTCATTGTTATAGAAAAAATTCTGATATCCACCCTGTTTACACCTTTCAGGTACTTGAAGGTTTCAATCATGACCTCTCTCTCTCCCTCATCTCCTAGAGCAAGTTTGCACTTTTTTTTAATTGCATTTATTAGATTTTGTAAGCAATCTTACAGTAAGTCCACACAGGTGGATACCAAAGTTACAATTATCGAGTATAACCATGCATTTTCAAAGGATTACAAATAA
The DNA here is from genome assembly GCA_016271365.2 of Neoceratodus forsteri. NCBI lineage: Eukaryota > Metazoa > Chordata > Ceratodontiformes > Ceratodontidae > Neoceratodus > Neoceratodus forsteri. The sequence continues at coordinate 1,844,372,721 of CM057449.1, forward strand.
GACACCATCCCAACAGATATGGCACATGGGGAAATAAATGTGTTTCCTTTTTGATAAGAAGAACATTCAGTCCAAATGCATAGAGCCCAGGAAAAGTTGCAAGGATTCAAGTACAACAGATTTTTGGTTTAGGGAGATGCACAGTATTACCAAGGTGGCCCAAGGCCTACATAACTAGCAATGATTATAAAAGATTACGGTATTAAACATATAATTCTCCCCAAACCCCCAGAGAGACTATAAACTAAGGATTAAGGCTCAGATGAACTGTAAAGGCAACTATAGCCAACACCAGTGTAAACACCCTGGTGCTCTATAGAGAGCTCGAATAAACTCACACAACAGGATTAATTAGAAAAAAGATCTTCAACCAGCATAACAACAGAGTGAACTAAAGTGTACACTCTATATTGATAAACATGGGAGGTGACTGGAACATAATCCTGAACAGGGTCCTTGATTCAGCTTCCCAGACTCCAAAACTAGATGCAGCAAAGGCACGCTCAGTCAAAGCCCAGTTAGAACAACTGGGTTTGATTGACATTTGGAGAGAGAGATACCCCAGGGCCAGGGAGTACACTTGTTTTTCCCCTAGGTTTAAGGTCTTCTCTCACTTGGATATGTTTTTCACGTTTTCAGGTGAACTAGGGAGGTTCCCTTCTATATGGGTGGGCACAACTATCCTGTCAGACCACAGCCCTGTCTTTCTGGAGGTGGAGCTGGGACTGCCCAAAACGTACCACACACTGGAGGTTAAACACCTCTCTACTCCAGGACAGAGAGGTCCTGGAAGATCTCAGGGAATTCCTGAAAACTACATTAGAAGACAACGATAGGTCAGACACTACTCCTCAGATTCTGTGGGATACAATTAAATCCTCTTTAAGAGGTAAACTCACAGTAATAGCTTCACGCAAAAAGTAGGAGGAGAGACAAAATCAACTAAACTTAATGTCTCGGATTAAAGAATTAGAGGATGCCCAAAAACATAAGTGGGATGACTCTCGGAACAGGGAACTACTAACTTGCAGGAACTCACTTCAAAAGATCCAAAGGGCCGAAACAGAGACAGACTTGTTTTATTTGAAACAAAAATATTATGAGGGAGGCCCCCGTGGTACCAAACTGCTGGCCTACAGACTTCACCAATCTAGGGCTAAAGCCACAATAACTAAGATAGTCTCCCCTAGCTCCAGTCAGTTAGTCAGACAGACTACGCAGATAGCAGAGGCATTCATGGACTACTATGCGAAACTGTATAGTTCAGAAGAGACTACCTCCAGGCAGGATAAAATAAACTACCTGGGCTCTATTCCACTCCCCCTGACTTTCATTGGACACCGTTAGGCACCTGACTAGGCCTATCACCCAGGCAGAAGTGAGTAACACAATTAAAAGTCTTAAATCGGCCAAATGCCCGAGTCCAGATGGATTTGGGGCAGAATTTTACAAAATCTTGGCTCCTGAAACCATTCCCCTACTCCTCAGGGTCTTCTCAAGTGTCTGGTCGGGGGGAGGCCCCCCTCCTCCTTCCTGGCAATATGCGACTATTGCCATACTCCACAAAGAAGGCAAGGACCCTTCAAAATGTGAATCTTATTGCCCTATATCCCTGCTTAATCAGGACTATAAGATCTTTACTTCCATAATAGCAGCAAGGCTAAATCCCTCACTACCGGAGCTAATTGGTCCGGACCAATCTGGCTTTGTTATGGGCCACCAAGCCCCTGACGGAGTACACTCAGCTCTAAATATGATAGACAAGATCAGGCATTCCCAGACTTCAGCTTGCCTATTAAGTCTAGATGCCGAAAAGGCGTTTGATAGGGTCTCCTGGGATTTTCTTTTCCTGGTGCTTGAGCAAAGAGGCTTTCCTGAACTCTTCATAAACACCATACAAGCTTTATATATTGGCCCACAGGCATATGTCAGGGTAAACGGAGGACTGTCCTCTAGATTTCATTTGGGAAGGGGCACTCGACAGGGATGCCCCCTATCTCCCCTGCTCTTTGCCCTTTACATTGAGCCCCTGGCGGAGGCGGTGAGGTCAGCAGAGGATGTTGCTGGGATTGAGATGGGTGGCACCCAGAAAAAAATCCTGCTGTATGCAGATGATATTCTGCTGAGCCTATCACAACCACATAAATCCATACTGCGGGTCTGGCCCATTCTGGAAGAATTTGGGAAACACTCGGGTTACTCTTTAAATGAAACTAAAACTGAAGCCCTTAGTTTCTTCTTCAACCCTCCTGAGGACATTCGTCACCTACTACCTCTGAACTGGTCTGCCGAAGGGATGAGAAATCTGGGGTTTCATATAACTAAACAGACTTCTAAACTATTTAATGCAAACTATGCCCCTTTAGTGTCTTCCCTTAGGAAAGACATGGAAAGGTGGACCCTAGCCATCTTGCCCATGTACTCCAGAATTCAAGCCATATCGATGAATGTATTACCTAAATTCTTATACCTGTTCCAATGTATTCCACTACATATACATAAATCTCACTTTCAGCACTGGCATAAGTTGATCTCCAAATTTATAAGGCTAGCAAGAGACCCAGAATAAACCTTAGGATATTACAGGCGCATCGAGCCGATGGGGGCAGATCCCTACCGGACCTAGAGCACTATTTCCTAGTGGTACAATTGAAAAATGCATTGCAGTGGGGTGGTCCCAGCTCTGCCTCTGGCTGGAGGGGAATCGAGAGGGCAGAGGAGGAGGGAGACGACAGACTACCTCTTGCAGATCGAGTGGTCATCCCACTCTTGACCCATACACATTCCACACCCAGACTTAGTGCAGTGGGGAAGACCCTCCGGGCGGTTCACAGATTATGGAAAAAATATAACTTGTTGCCTTTGCTATGGCCCTTAAAAAGACTGGCATGAGCCAAGGACTTCCCACCCAACTGCCTGGATCACACATATAAACAGTGGGGCAGGCTGGGTCTAGAGTACCTTGGGAAATTCACTCAGGGGAGGACAGTCTAGGACTTTGATTCCCTCAAAAACAAATTTAATCTTAAGAACTCAGATCACTTTCAGTTTCTGCAGGCCAGAACATACATATCATCACTTGGGAGCCCATGACAAGGTTGTACCCTTGCTGGAAGCCTTTCAACAGATAAAATCTTCTGTTGCCCAAAAGGGCCTTATCTCCATCTTGTATAAAGCTCTTAGATCAACAAGGAAAGATCCCCTCACAAAGATCAAGGATAAGTGGCAAAAGGAGATGAGTCCTGCCCTCACTCCTCCCAACTGGAAAGCTGTCTTTGACATCGTGAGGCATTCGACCAAATCCCCACTCTGGCAAGAATTTGCCTGGAAGGCGAGAGTTCATTTTTTCCTCACGCCAGTATCATTGAATAAGAGAAACTCAAATTTGTCAACCAGTTGCTGGAGGTGCTGTGGGGAGGGGGAGGCGGGCTACCTCCATATCCTCTGGAGGTGCCCAAAGCTGCTTGGGTACTGGGCAGACATCAGAAATGCTATAGAAAGCATTTTTCCTCTTACTCAAGCTCTGGGATGGGAGGAACTGATACTGGGGATCCAACCACTGGATCTCAGAGGATCCGATGCATTGTACCTTTGGGCAATCTTAATCACGGCTGCTCACAAGTCCATAACCAGGATGTGGCTCAGCCACTTAACGGCCAAAAAACAGGATTGGATTTCAATAGTAGAAAACATTGCTGATTTAGAGGAACTAACCTTTAAAATAAACAATAAATCCTTTTCCTATACCCGTAGATGGGCAAGATGGGTGATGTGGCTACAAGCAGAGGGCCCATCCGACTCCAGGCAGAGGATTTAGGTACTTTTCCTGCAATGGGCTGAAGACGACCTGGTATAAGCTTCTTTTAACTAATGTTCAATAAACTATACACCTATGTTCCTTCTTTTTTCCTAAAAAGGGGTGTAGAGGCTAACTAGTGTAACAGACAAGTTGTAATTGTTATGAATTCTGTTTTATTTAGTACCTGCTAACACCTGGGAATATTTTTTCTGATGGTAATATAAGGCTCAACATCCTATGTTTACCTATACTGGTCATGCTTATGTAATGAAATCTCTCTATGGCATAAATGAATGTATGGCAAAGCCTAATAAAATATTAAAGTATATTGATAAACAGTTACAGTAAATGCTCCAATATTAGTTTGGTATGGGAACAGATGCCCTCCAGGTAGGTAAGTTAGGTCAGCAGTATGCCATGTGGTAGACTAGTGCCATAACCTCCATAAAGGAGAAAGAAGGAGGGTAGATAACTGTTTGAGAGGACAGTGTGAAAATTTGGTATATTATAGAATGTTAGATGCCTGCTACAGCTCAACATTAGACTGTTAATACTCTCTTGTTTCACACAAATATCACCCACAGTAAGTCAAATCTGACAAAATAACAAAGTACGGACCAGTTCACTTCATATTAGAGTGAGAATGTACAGACAAATATGCAGGTCAGTCCCTATCTGACAAGATCTCTTCTTCAGCACCCTATTCCATTTCTGCTTCAATCCTGGAACACTAGCCTGTCAGTGTCTTCTGGATCATTAAACAGATAAGTTTGTCCTTTCTAGGCAACCTTCAAATTGGCAGGGGGCAATAGCTGATGTTGGAATTTTAAGCAGTCACAGGCGACTTCTCACACCATCAAGATTTCCACTATTGGTAGGTACTGTAAGATAAATCCAGGCAGAGAAACACAGTGTTGTCCCCAAACCATAGCTTGCACCACCTTTTGGCAGCTGCTAGGGGTTGGTCATAGTCGCCCACTCCAGTGCGGATGATCAGGAATGTCCATGTGGTGTCCCTAATGTGATCCTCTACCTGACCAACAAGCTGTGTGTGTTGGGCTCAGCCATGGGGGCAATCCATGAGGGCTTATAAGAGGTTGGTGGCAGACAACATGGGAAACGGACAAAAACAGCTCAAACTGTCACATAGGGTGCTCGAATAAAGGGAAATATGTGAACAGCAAACTCAGCACTCCTCCACTGGGCGTCAAACAGGCATATTTTTATTTAATGAAAAAAACAGATGCCTCAAACAGTCAAAGGGCTCAACAGCAAGTAATCCCAACAGGTTTTGTGCTATCCGCATGTCATCAGGGGGTGGTACATACTAAAAACAGACTAGTACATTAGGGAAAAGATTTAAAGCTACAATAATCAGAACATGTGTTTTCTTGATTAATACTAATAATACAGGAAAAGATAGACCTAATATATTAGCACACAAATGCTCTAGGTAAATAGCCACTTATATTTAAAGCTGTAAAGTGCTTAAAATACCCTATAATTGCACAATATTAAAAACAAGTGATTCAGCAGCTGAAATCAACAAGCGTCATGAGAATACTATACTAGACAGGAGATCTGCTCCCAGCCTCCGGGAAATGCAATATGATGCTCCCTGTCATAAGGATTTTTAAAGATCATTTTAACCTAAAAAAGAGAGAAACAAAAAATATATATTAGAAATCCCAATTCATAGTAATTTGTACTTAAAAATTATATATCAAGAAGGAGTAGAAAAGAAAAGAGAGGGGTGGGGTGGGGTGTGGGTATACAGGGAAGAGAAAGGGGAGGGAAAGAGAAAGGGAAAGAAAGCAGGAAATGGGAAGGAGGTGGGGAAGGGGGAAGGGAGAAAATAAAAAAATAAAAAGTACAAAATAAAAAATAATAAAAAAACAAAGAAAAGGAAGGAAAAAATTGCAGTACATATTTGTATTATCAGGTCCTAGGAGAGTGGTTACCTCCTTTGTAAACAAGGTAATAAATCAGTCTTGTCATTCATACCTGGGGCCATAAGGGCTCCAAAGGTATAGATCCAGTAGGATTCTCTGTATTTCAATTTGGCATCCAAATCGCCCCCTCTAGGGCCTAGTCGAACAACTTCAAGACCACAGAATTTAAATAGATGTTCCTGAGTATTCATTTTATTCGTGTTGCAATGAATCGAAAAGTGCACTCCTAGTATCATTGTTAGCTATAGAACAAAAATGCTCACCCATTTGTACTTTTAAAGCTCTGGTAGTGACACAGAGCATCACATTGCATTTCCCGGAGACTGGGAGCAGATCTCCTGTCTAGTATAGTATTCTCATGGCACTTGTTGATTTCAGTTGCTGAATCACTTGTTTTTAATATTGTGCAATTATAGGGTATTTTAAGTACTTTACAGCTTTAAATATAACTGGCTGTTTACCTAGAGCATTTGTGTGCCAATATATTAGGTTTATCTTTTCCTGTATTATTAGTATTAATCAAGAAAACACATGTTCTGATTATTGTAGCTTTAAATCTTTTCCCTATATGTACTAGTCTGTTTTCAGTATGTACCACCCCCTGATGATGTGCAGATAGCACGAAACCGATTGGGATTACTTGCTGTTGAGCCCTTTGGCTGATTGTGGCGTCTGCTTTTTTCATTAAATAAAATTATGCCTGTTTGACGCCCAGTGGAGGAGTGCTGAGTTTGCTGTTCACAGACAACATGGGAGCAGTAGCTGTGGGTTTCCCTATGTGGAATAAATGACTATTGCTGAGAGTTAAAGAGGCCTGGATGCTACTAGAATTACTAGTGGTGCAAAGAGAGTTACAAAATAACTGTCCATTTGGAACTGCAGGAATCTCATGTTACTAGAGATGTTGCAAAGTTTTAACCCGAGGTGAAGTTAAGGAAATTCACCAAATCTGCCTCCATAGATAGTTCTGCAAAATTTTTCTATTTAACAGGAAATTTGCCATCAGCAACTTCACCTGACAGCTTTGCTTTGTAACTTTGCCTTTGGTATTACCAAGGTGAAGTTTGACTAAAATGGGTCTTTTGGTCATATGGAAGAGCTCCTGTAGATCACATGACTGTGCAGTGACTGCAGTTTTGCTTTCAGTTCTTATTTCTAGTCAGACAGGGACAGTGGCAGGAACCTGTGATAACAGAAAAAGCAAACTAATATTTCAAAAGCTGTTAACAGCAGTTTATGTTACTCTTTTGTGTTTCCTGTACTCTAGTTTCTCGACAGTTCTTTAATACTTAATCTTTATTTTGAATCCATTTTTGTGCCTTTTTGATACTTTCGTTTTTCTCATCATCTTTAATGTTTTCTTACTATGCCTCTCTCTCTTTCCTTTAAAAGCTTCTTCAGTGATAGAACATGGTCACTTTTGTGGTGTTCTCACCTGTGGTGGCAGGGCCATCCAGCTTAATTGGCATCAGACTTGGGGCGTGCCGTTCCTCCACTACCACCTTACTTTCTCCCAGTCCTCCTCCCAGTGCAGCAGCAGTGGCAGCACCACATAGAAACATAGAAACATAGACTTTGACGACAGATAAGGACCGCTTGGCCCATCTAATCTGCCCATTTCCCTACCTACAGGATAGGCCGCAGATCCTAGTTAACCAACAGCCTATTTCTTTCTACCCCCCACAAGAATTGCCTTATGTCTGTCCCATGCATTCTTGAATTCTCCCACAGTTTTAGACCCCACAACCTCCTCAGGAAGGCTGTTCCATGCATCCATTACCCTTTCTGTGAAATAATACTTCCTCACGTTGCCCCTGAACCACCCCCCCATCTTAAATTGTGTCCCCTTGTTCTTGCACTTCTTTGTTTCTGAAAGATGCTACCCTCTTGGACTTTGTTGATTCCACTGAGGTACTTAAAAGTTTCTATCATGTCCCCCCTCTCCCTGCTTTCCTCAAGGGTATACATATTAAGCTTCTTTAGTCTCTCCTCATATGGCTTCTTTTGCAGACCCTGCACCATTTTAGTTGCCCTCCACTGGACTGCCTCTATCCTGTCTACGTCCTTGCGGAGATGGGGTCTCCAGAACTGGACACAGTACTCCAGATGGGGTCTCACAAACTGTCTGTACAGTGGGATAACAACTTCCTGTTTTCTGCTGCTGATGCCTCACCCTATGCATCCCAGTATACCCCCAGCCCCTCCCTACTGCCTTCTCACATTGCTTGCTAACCTTAAGGTAATCTGATATGATTACCCCCAGGTCACTTTCCTTTTTAGTTGTTGTTACTACCTCCCCCCCCATTGTGTTTTCTTCCCCTGGGTTCTTGTTTCCCAGGTGCATTATTTTTTGCACTTCTTTGGACTGAGTCCTAGCTGCCATACTTCTGACCATTCCTCTAACCTTGCCAAGTCCCTTCTCATCCTTTCCACGCCTCCTTGTGTATCAACCCTGTTGCAGATCTTTGTGTCATCTGCAAGGAGGAATACTTTTCCTTCCAGTCACTCTGCAATGTCACTTATGAAGACATTAAAAAGGACTGGACCCAATACTGAACCCTGTGGTACCCCACTAGTAACCCCTCTTTCTTCAGAGTGGACTCCATTTACAATTATTTTCTGTGTCCTATTGTCCAGCCAATGTTTTACCCAGGCTACCACCCTGGGACCCACTTCCAGGCTGGTCAATTTAACTATTAATCTTTTGTGTGGGACTGTGTCAAATGCCTTGCTAAAGTCTAGGTAGGCCATGTCCACAGCCCATCCCTGGTCTACTACTTTGGTCACCCAGTCAAAGAAATCTATTAGATCCGTCTGACATGACCTTTCCACTGTGAACCCATGCTGCCTTGGGCCCTGTGCCCCACTGGCCTCTAGGTACTCAACTATTCTTTTCTTCAGAAGTGATTCCATCACTTTCCCTACCACAGAGGTCAGACTGACAGGTCTGTAGTGTCCTGCCTCTGTCTTGGTCCCACTTTTGTGAAGGGGAATCACATCTGCCTTCCTCCAGTCCTCAGGTACCACACCATCCTCCCATGATTTATTAAAAATAGTTGCCAGTGGTTTCACTAGTTCCCCCCTTAATTCTTTTAGAATTCTGGGGTGAATTCCATCAGGCCCCATTGCTTTGTCCACCTTCAGTTTTAGGAGTTCTTGCAGAACCCTTTCTTCTGTGAAAGGACTGGGATCGAACCCCTATCAAGAGTGCTTCTGTTAATTGGATTAGGCACTTCCCCCTCCTCTTTTGTGAATACTGAGCAGAAATATTCATTCAGTATCCCTGCTTTTTCACTGTCCCCCTCTGCCCACCCACCGTTCATTCTATTCAGCCTCACTATCCCTCTCTTTGTCTTTCTACGCTCGCTGATGTACCTATAAAAGGTTTTATCCCCCTTCTTAACTGAGTTGGCTATCTTTTCCTCAGTTTGGGCCTTTGCTATTCTGACTTCCCTCCCTGCTTCCTTCTGCTGTAACTGGTACAGCTCTCTGTCCTGCTCTTTCTGTGTTTCCTTATACTTCCAGAATGCTATATTTTTCTTCCTGACTTTCACAGCCACCTCTTTTGAGAACCATAGTGGCTTTTTCTTTCATTTTGATTTGTTTATTTGCTTCACACAAAGGCTTGTTGCCTCTGTGATGGCAGTTTTGATGATTCCCCATTGTTGCTCCACACCACCTTCTAGCCTGTTTGCTAGTGCTTTTCTGAGGCACTCTCCCATCTTGCCAAAGTCAGCCCTACTGAAGTTCAGTACCCTCACTTTTGTATGGCTTGACTCTGTAACTGAGTTTAATGTGAACCACACTGTTTGATGGTCACTTGTTCCCAGATGGCAACCCGCTTCTAGATCTGAGTTCCTCTCACTGCACCCATTTGAGAGTACGAGGTCTAAGATTGCTCCCTCATGTGTGGGTTCTGAAACTAGCTGTCTGAGGCCTGCAACCTGTAGGGCATCAAGAATGGCCCTGCTCTTGGATGTGGCTGCAGCAAATGTGCTCCAGTTAACATCTGGCATATTCAGGTCTCCCATCAACAGTATCTCCCCTTTCTCTGCCATTCTAAGAATGCCTTCTATCATATCCTTCTCCATTCCCTTCCCCTGACATAGGGGTCTGCACACAACCCCTGTGCAGATTGTGGTGCCATTTCCAATCTCCAAGGTGACCCACAGTGCCTCTTCTCCTCCCTGTTTACTCTTTTGTTCAGTTGCTTTTATCCCTTCCTTTACATAGAGATCTACTCCTCTCCCTCTTCTCCCCTGCCTGTCTCTTCTGTAGGTTATGTACCCTGGTATGTTAACATCCCAGTCATGGTTCTCTGTGTACCATGTTTCTGTGACTGCTACGATATCCAGGCATCCCTCTTCCATCAAGGCCACCAGCTCAGCGAGCTTGTTGCCCAGACTACGGACATTGGTACTCATTACCCTCCATTTCCTGATGGCCTTACTCCTTTTTGCCCCATCGCTGTCTTTCTTGCCTTTGTCACTTTCTCCATTTACCCCGGCCTTCTTCCTATCGATACCTCTATGTTGGTGTTTACCACACTTACTTCTGTGATTTTTTGGGGAGGGCTAGGATTTCCCTTCTCCTTTCCAGTGCCTCCCTCCTTGGCTAGTTTAACTGCTTGCCAATGAAGCATTTAAACCTATCACCTAGGATCCTGGTTCCCCTCCTGGACAGACGCAACCCATCATGCCAGTATAGGCTTGCATCACTCCAGGTGGACCCCCAGTCCCCAATGAAGCCAAATCCCTGCACTCCACACCAGTTTTTCAACCACTGATTGAATCCCATGGTGTGGAACACCCTAACCTCTCCTATGCCATAGATGGGCAGCACCTCCAAGAAGGTTACCGTGTGTGCTACTTGTCTAAGGCCCCTCCCCAATTTCACAAACTCTTCCTGCACTTCTCTAATCCCTTTCTTAGCCGGGTCATTTGTCCCTAGGTGGACAATGACATCAATCTTCCTCCCCTGTGCAGCTGCTCCGGCAATCCTGAGGATTCGCTCCCTGTCCCTCCAAGTCATGGTGCCAGGCAGGCACCTTACCTCCCTCTCCCCTTCCTCCCCCAGTTCTACCTTTCTAACAATGGAGTCCCTCACCAGGAGTTGTTTCCTTCCTCTGCGGGGTCCCCTGCCACCCTCTTGTGGGTCTCCTTTGTGGAGGTTCCCAGCATCCTCCTTGGTCTACACTGCAGGTGCCTCCATAGAGGAACCAGACTTTGCCAGAATGGCATAGGAAGTGTGGAGAGGTACAGCTGGAGGGATGCACCTCTATTCCACCACCCTCACCCTCCCTGAGCCCACTGTGGTCCAACCGCTCCTCTTTCTTGGCAACCTCTGAGGCAACGGCAGTGACACTGGTGGTCCCTGGATGGAAGAGGAGGTCCCACAAATCCTGGCTAACTTAGCCTGGAGATGAGCAACCTCCTCCCTCAGCCCAGAGAGGTGCCTGCAGATGGGACAATTCCGCATCCTCCAGAATGTCTCCTGGAAGACTGCTGCTCCACAGCCACTGCACTGCACCACTCCCATCATGTCTTATTTCTGGCCCCTTAACTGTTTGCAATCCTTACTTTTTCCTCTGTTTTTTTTCTCTCTCTCCTTACTTTCTGCCTGTGTGCCCTTTAAGCTCCTGATTGTCCTGTTCTGAGACAAGAATATCCTATATTTCTCAGTAGACCCCTTATTTTCTCAGAGGCAGACCTCCAGCAGCTAGAGGGGGCTGGAGAGCTACTCTTCCCTTCTAGGATGGTGGGTCTTTGGTGGCTCTGTGATCACTCACTTCCTGCTCCCAAACAGGAAGTTCCTGTTGTCAGTCAAATTCTGTGCCTATAAAAGTAGAACTAGCTTGGGTGGGAAGGAGGGCAATATAGTCCCAGTAGAGAAGTTCAATCACAGAGCAGTCCTTTCTCCTGGTGTCTTCAGCCAAGCTACAAGCAAAATCTTTCTAAGGCAGTCTTTAAATGTAGCTTCCTTCTAGCTAAGCCACTCCCCCTACTTACTAGATCTTTCTACAAATAATTTAAACCTCACAGCAATCAAGTCCTTTCAATCACCTGAGATTTACACCTAGATAACTGTTCAGATAACCATTCAGTTCAGTTAACTCAGACACACACTTTTTTTTGTTTTGTTTGTTAGTTTTTTTTTACCCTAAATTAAAGTTCCAAGTACAAGAGTTCTACTTCTTTAGTCCCAGTAGAGAAGTCCAGTCACACAGTAGTCCTTTCTCCTGGTGTCTTCTGCCAAGCCACATGACCACCACCACATGATCCTGATCTGGGCAATGCTCACAGCAGGAGGACATTAGTATTGCCCAGATTCCAGTAGACTATTAGGATCAGCAGTGGGAGGAAATGTAGGTGCAAGAACCCCCTGTGCCCTCCATGGTGGTTCCACCACCATCACCATCATCACCCCATGCAGAGGAGCCCTGTCCAGCAGCAGCACCCCACCACCCATACCACCCATATCCAAAGTTCTCTCTTGTGTGGACTTCTTTTACTTGTGATCCAAGTGACTACAGAGTGGTCACTTGCAACATACACAGAAAACATGCCTGCCAAGGCAATCAGAGCACCCACCTGCATATTGGCGGCCAGGGAAACCATCTAATATCAAATCACTGGGCCAAGTGGGAGGCAAAGCTGAGGGAAGTAGTGAGGGGGGTGGAGTTGGTAGAAAGTCTGTGCCAGCAGAGGCTTGTGGCCTTGGATGGTAGACACAACCTCTGGAAGTGGCAGCACCCTCTGCTGAAGTTCATGCTCCTCCTCCTCCTCCTAAACCAGCAGCACCTATACCACTACCAGCAACAACAGCAACAGAGCTTGCCACCCTAAGGGAGGAAGTTTCAGACCTCCATCAGTAGCTTACAGAGGTCAGGAAAGACATTAAACTATTATTGCCCATCAGGAGAATCTGCTGGTGGTATGGCAGAGCTCTGCCATGGTGATGTAGACAGTAGTGGGTCTGGCATGCAATGAGTTCTTGTCTTCATTCACCTATTAAATCTTCTACCCGTGCCACTTTATTTCCGATCCTCTTTATATTCTTTACTTCAAATTATACTAATCCTTTGTTCACCTCAAAAAAGGAAAAATACCAAACAAGTTGAAAAAAAAAAAATTATATCTTAACTGCCTAATTGTGTTGCTTCACTTATTGTTCCTTGCCTTTATATCTGTTTCATTCTGTACTGTTGCTACTGTCCTTAAAAAAAGAAAAAAATATATATTTCCTAAATTCCTGCCTATGTTGTCTTGATAACTTTCATGCCTCTCTCTGATTGTCCCTTTCCTTAATTTTTCTCGACTAACAGAATAAATACATCACTGTCTGCTACATGTACAGTACTACTACATGGCACTATGCTGTATGTTAGTGGAGTGTGCCCCAACACTATTGTTGTGCTACTCAGTTACTATGAAGTACGCGTAAATCACAATTTACATAAATTGTCTTCTCGCTGAATTGTTCTTGAGTGTGGTAAAAAAATTGGTCAGGCTGCTACCTCATGCTGCCACACCATAGTTCATACTTTGTAAGCGGATCAAACACCATTGTTGTAACGCAGTTTGTGTTGGTTGCACATTTGTTAACATTCACATAATGTTTGTAGATTTCAGTGTGCAAAATTGCCTATAGTGTCATAAACAAGCATTTGTCAATGCTGAATGTTTGCTTGCTGGCATTGGCATTGGTAATGTAGGAGTTACAGAGCTGCATAATAGGAATGGCGGTGAAGTACTGAACTGAAGCCAACCCCATCACCACCCTGCAGATAGTGACAGGCATTGGGGTGTGCCTTTGGGTCATCAGGCATAACAGCCATGCCATTTCACCACACCCTACTGTGCAGACACCGACAAGTGTCACGGTGTGCATTGGGGTCTTTGGCCTTATGCGCTCCCCATTCCATCAGGAAATATTGTGAGATGGGTGCGGTATAGGAGAATGGGGTGAACATTGGGGCCGAAGAGTCCATGGCACACCTCAATGCCTCTCAGTGGCTGCAGGGTGTGGGTGGGGGTGGGGGTGAAATGGTATGAGCATTGTAGGTGGCAATCCCAAGTCACAGCCCTGATGCCTGTCATTCTCTACAGGGTGGGGTGTTATGGTCGGAAACCCTAACGCCTCAGGCATTCGTTGGTATTTTCGCTCCAAATTTTCAACATGTTTTTTCTGTGACCCCCACCTCATGAACAGTGGCAATATCAGTTTGTTATCTGAAAGCTGCTTTTGCACAACGACTACGGCATTTGTCACCACAGGTGCAAAAACACATTTTGAACAGGATGTGAAAAATGACAGCTGTACTGTTCATGGGGAGGTGTAAAAAATGGCAATGTTGAAAATCTGCTGTGAAAATATTAAAAAAACTGGTGAAATCACGAGCGTGCGTAGAAACTGTGCAACGTGCACCCATAATGTAATTAGTTTGGGAATTGTTTACAGCTGATTGTCAACACAGGCATTTTGGGACCTCCGGTCATGAACAGTGTCACTGTGATTTTCTTTATCTGTCCCGAACAATGATTTCCCACAGCGACCACGCATTTCTGTGCTGAAAGTGTGAAAACACATTTCGGCCATGTTATGAAAAATGACAGCTGTGCTGTTCATAAGGAAGTGTGGAAAAATGCCACTGGTGAAAATTTGGACTGAAAATATTACAAATTCATGAACTTACAAGGGTCCGTGGAAACTGCGCAATGTTCACTCGTAACACAGTCATTTTTAGGAATTTTTTCACCAAATTTTCAAAATAGCTATTTTAAGACCTCTGCTCATGAACAGTGTCACTGTGATTTTCTTAATGTGTCCCATACATTGATTTTGTACACTGACTGCGCCATTGTGCGCTACATGGGTGGAAACATGTTTTGGGCGAGATGTGAAAAATGACAGCTGTACTGCTCATAAGGAGGCATGGTAAAATGGCGATGTTGAAAATCTGGAGTGAAAATATTGTAAATTTGCGAACTTATGAGCGTGCGTAGGATCAGCACAACAAACGCTCGTAAATCAGTCAATTTTGGGAATTTTTTCACCAAATTTTTTAACATAGCCATTTTAACACTTCTGCTCATGAACAGTGTGACTGTGATTTTCTTAATGTGTCCCATACATTGAGTTCGCACACCGACTGCGCCATTGTGCGCTACATGGGCGGAAACACATTTTGGGTGAGAAGTGAGAAATGACAGCTGTACTGCTCATAAGGAGGTGTAGTAAAATGGCAATGTTGAAAATCTGGAGTGAAAATATTGAAAATTTGCAAACTTATGAACGTGCGTAGGATCAGCACAACAAACGCTCGTAAATCATTGTCATTGTGATTTTGTTAATGTGTCCTGAACATTGATTTCGCACACCGACTGCGCCATTGTGCGCTACATGGGCGGAAACATGTTTTGGGTGAGATGTGAAAAACGACAGCTGTACTGCTCATAAGGAGGCATGGTAAAATGGCAATGTTGAAAATCTGGAGTGAAAATATTGAAAATTTGCAAACTTATGAGCGTGCATAGGATCAGCGCAACAAACACTCGTAAATCAGTCATTTTTGGGAATTTTTTCACCAAATTTTTAACATAGCCATTTTAACACCTCTGCTCATGAACTGTGTCATTGTGATTTTCTTAATGTGTCTTGAACATTGATTTTGCACACCGACTGTGCCATTCTGCGCTACATGTGCGGAAACACATTTTGGGTGAGAAGTGAGAAATGACAGCTGTACTACTCATAAGGAAGTGTGGTCAAATGGCAATGTTGAAAATCCAGAGTGAAAATATTGAAAATTCATGAACCTACGAGCGTGCATAGGAACAGCACAACGCACGCTCATAAAACAGTCATTTTTAGGAATTTTTTCCCCAAATTTTCAACATAGGCTTTTTGAGAGCCCACCTTATGAACACTGACACTGTCATTTCATTAATCAGTCCCAAAAGGTGATTTCACACAGTGAATGTGAAATCACCCTTCAGGCCCGATTAACGCCATGACAGTGACAGAATTCATGAGGAGGGGTCCCAAAAACCCCTTGTTGAAAATTCAGTGCCAAAATTCCAAAAAATGCCTGAGATATGCAGCAAAGTTGAAAAAACCCTATTCATTACATTATACAGCTTACTGGCATTTCCTCAGTTTGCGGTCGGCTTTGAAGAGTGCAGACATGTTCCTGGTCCACTGAAGATCATTGCGCCGAGCTCTGGAGGTAAGTATGGGGTGAGGTGGGGGTGTGGAGAGGCAGGGTGCGCAGTGGGTGGGCGTGGGTGAGAGAGGGGGTGATGACAGCAGTGAGGAGGTTTTTCTTTCAGGTTTTTTATTTGGACTCAGGGACATTTGCCACTCTGGGGTGGGCTCCCAGTGTGACAGCTGGAAGGCTGTTGGGGGGCAGTGGAGCTGATAGGGGATTGGGCACCCCGTTGGCCATAGGACCTGTTGCCATGCTGGGGTGGGCTCCCAGTGTGGCACCCGATAGTCTGGGGGGGGGAAAATAGAGCCAACAGGGGATTGGGCACCCCTGTCGGCCATACAGACTGTGGGGGGGGACAGTAGAGCTGACGGGGGATTGGGCACCCCCATCAGCCATACAGTGTGTGCGTGGGGGAGGTAGGAGTGCATGAGCATGCAATGTGCATGCACGCGTGTGTGTGTGTGGGAAGGGGAGCGCTGCTCACTCAAGCGGTGCTCTCCCTTTCAACTGTATGGCACTGCATTTTGGATTGTTGTGCTATGTTTCTTGCACATGCATGCAAGCAAACATAAAAATAGGACAGGTTGCTAGCTAAAATTAAGCTTTTGGTCACACGGAAGAGCTTCTTTAGGTCAGATGGTGTATTCTCTGTACAGTGACTGCCTGTCTTGCTTTTAGCTTCTCATCTGTAGTCAGACAGAGAGAGTGGAAGGAGCCTCTGCTATGGTGATCCAGAAAACAAACACATATTTCACATGCTACACTGTTATTGGCCATTTCTTAATCGTTTAGTGTTTTCTGTACTCTACTTTTTTCACTCAGTAGTACTTTGACAGTTAATCTTTATTTTAAAGTAGTCCACAATGCTAAATGCATTGCTGCTGTGAATGTCTCTGATGCCCAGAAATGATGTGCTGCTGCTGCTGTTGTGCAAGTGCCAACAACTGTCAGGAAGATGCACATTAGTGCCTGAAAAAAATAAAAGTTAATTCAGTGTGCTTGTGCATTCAGTGTAGTGTTATGCTTGTGCAACTGTGATAACTGTTTGGCCTTTCACACTCTCTGTTTCATGGGGAATTACCACCCTGTAGGGGTACCAAAGGCAAGAAACCCTTGAAGAGGGTTCCACCCCTAGAGATGCCATAAGAAGATTCTCTTGGCTAAATGTACCTTAGGAAGGAGCCCCCCGAGGAGAGAGGAATGCCACTGGAGGAGGAGGGGAGGATGGTGGGGCAAAGAAAAAGTGCTTTAGAGGGAGGTTAGAGGAACTGCTTATATAGCTTAGGAAGGGGGCATGGCTGGCTGCTCACCCCATTTAACTACAGGTATAGCCTTTCAATTCAGTGTGCCTATGCAATCATTGTAGTGTTATGCTTGTGCAACTGTGATAACTGTTTGGCTGTTCGCACTCTCTATTCCACAGGGAATTACCACCCTGTAGGGATACCGAAGGCAAGGAACCCTCGCAGAGGGTTCCACCCTTAGAGATGCCGCAGGAAGATTCCCTTGGCCAAAGGTACCTTAGGAAGGAGCCCCAAAAAGAGCATTGAGCAGTATACATTTACTTTGAGGTTGAAAGTCAGACTGAATGCAACAAGGCAGTTTGATGAAACACAAATGAGATGCACAGGTTGTAAGGATTGTACAGATAAAATGGATTGCACTGATGGCATAGGGGACATCCAAAGGAGAGAGAGAATGGCTAATTGGTCTACCAACCATCTCCATCCAACAGCGGAAACCTACCTACAGTAAGTGAACTAAAGGAATATACTATAATATGAGCTACCTAGCTACTATGACCTTCAGTGTGGAGGAAAGGAAAAAGGCTCTATGAAGAGGAAACCTCTGTGTATCTGAGGCCTAGGTCACCTTCTCTCTAGGCTTGGGATACATTCAGTGATGGCTCAGATACTACAATTTAGAGACTCAATTCAGGGAAGAAGAAAATGCTTTAACTGAATGCAGGGGTAGTAGGCGGCTGGGCGAAGACATATACGCCCATTGGTTTGGTAGTAAGGGACTGATTTTTGGTAGCAGGTAATAATAGCAGCAGTGTTTGACAAAACAGTGCAGCATAGGAGGATTTATAGTAGGATTTGCAACAGTAATATAATGGGGAGGGAGCATATGTAAGCATGCAAAATCAGTATCAGGA
Organism: Neoceratodus forsteri; assembly: GCA_016271365.2. Classification (NCBI taxonomy): domain Eukaryota; kingdom Metazoa; phylum Chordata; order Ceratodontiformes; family Ceratodontidae; genus Neoceratodus; species Neoceratodus forsteri. The sequence goes on from CM057449.1 coordinate 1,844,390,840, forward strand.
GTGACTGAAGCAGTAGGCAGACTGCAACGGAAAGCAGCAGGCAGAATGCAGGGAAAACTAGAAGGCTCAGAATAAACAAACTTAGAAAGCACAGGAACATGGGACACAGTAGTGCAGCAAGTGAATAGCACAAGCAGGGCAACAGAGGTATGATTATGCTATATCCCTACCTAGGCACCCATCTACCATTTCATTGAGAACCTCTGCCTACATTTCAGTAGAGCAGCTCACTGGGAACTAATGAGAATGAAGAGTAACACACTGACAGCAACATTTTCACTGACAGTAGCTCTAATGAACTCTAAGGTTAACTAATACTAACTTTTGCTAACTAATGCATGCTAACGCTAGCTCTGAATAATACTTAAATAATTTACAGTAACTAATGAACAATAACTAACACTACTAACATGAACCTAATCAGAGGACTACAGCCTGCCAAGGCTCCCACTTACTAATCATCAGGGCTCAATGCCACTGCTGTTCAGCAGAGCATTCATCCATGCCAAGGCACCCACCTACTGTTTCAGTGAGAAACATCTGCCTATGTTTCAATGGAACCATAACCCTGCCCAGGTACCTGCCTACTGATTCAGTGAGAAGCCCCTGCCTACATTTCAGTGGAGCCATGTCCCTGCCTAGACACCTGCCTACCAATTTAGCAAGAAGCCTCTGCTTATGTTTCAGTGGAGCCACTGCCCTGCCTAGGCACCCACCTACTGAATCAGCGAGAAGCCTCTGCCTATGTTTCAGTGAAGCCACTGCCCTGCCTAGGCACCCACCTATTGATTCAGCAAGAAGCATCTGCCTGAGTTTCAGTGGAGTCACAGCCCTACCTAGGCACCGGCCTACTGATTCAGTGAAAGGCCTCTGCCTATGTTTCAGCAGAGCCACAACCCTGCCTAGGCACCCACCAACCAATTCAGTGAAAAGCCTCAGACTACATTTCAGTAGAGCCACATTCCTGCCTAAGTACCCACCTACCAATTCAGTGAGAAGCCTCTGACTACATTTCAGCAGAGCCACATTCCTGCCTAGGTACCCACCTACTAATTCAGTGAGAAGCCTCTGACTACATTTCAGCAGAGCCACATTCCTGCCTAGGCACCCACCTACCAATTCAGTGAGAAGTCTCTGCCTATGTTTCAGTGGAGCCATGTCCCTGCCTAGGTACCCACCTAATGATTCAGCTAGAAGCCTCTGCTTATGTTTCAGCAGAGCCACATCCCTGCCTAGGCACCTGCCTACCAATTCAGCAGGGCAGGAGGCCACTGCCTGCATTTCAGTGGGGCACAGCACATGAAAAACGAAATGAGAATAATGACTAACATGCAAGCAGTAAAGCTAACTCTAATACTAATGCTAACAAGACTAACTCATACTAACACTAACTAATACTAACTAACTCATGCTAGCTCTAACACTACTAATACTAACTACTGATGCTAACTAATGAACACTAATTAATAACACTACTAACATGTAGGTGCTGAGGGTTTGGTAAAGTATGGTTTGGGTAGGTGTTTAGGTAGATTAAGCATAACTGAATTGATGAGGTTTAGCAGATGATTGCTATGGTTTCAGCATGAATGATGAATTGATATGATTAGCATTAATAGCTTAAATGCCATTAAGGCAGAGTTAGGTTATTGCAAGGCAGAAAGTATTTGTAACCCAGTAATAAAATGTGTGAATTTCTTGAAAGCCATGTAGGCTGCCATGTTAATGTATTTATGCATGGATAGCTGAAAAGCCATGTATGCAAAGGAGCAGAGCAAAATCCTATAGCTTACATAAAAGCATGTTCCTGCTAATTGTAGCCACAATGCCCCACTTTGAGAATAACAGGGAAGCCACAAGCTGAGCACCATGAGACCAAACAGCAACTGTAATGTTGATAGGGCAGGAACCCCCACAAGAGGCGCCATTACTGGCAAGGTCCTAGTTAAGGACAGAGCTATAGGATAGCAAGCTGCCAGACTAATGTGAACAGGGGAAACAAATTAATGACTGAAAGGCACAAAATAGTTAAATTCAGAAACATACTGCTAAGATGCCTGCAGCTGTAATCCAAGACCAGGCAGCAAATGTAACAGCTGAAAGTTTCAGTATAGCAATGCAACAGTTGACTGAGTGGAGCCGGCACTGAGTGAATTAAGAGCAGTGTTGTAGAACAAACATTGCTCAACAGGGAGTGGCAGATATCTGAGCAGTATGAGCCAGAACCAGATGCAAACAATAAAGGTGGATGCACAGGACAGCAAAACAACAGTGTAAACTGAAGCATACATAACAATTGCAGGAAAACTGAGGATTGCAATGCATGGAATCAGGAGCTTCAGCTGAAGCATACAGATGCAGGGAACTAAGGGTTTGCAAAATCTGGTAAGTAAATGGGAGCCTGAGAGCACAGGTGCAAGAGTAACACAATACAAACAAAGGGCAACAGGATGCTAGGAAAACAGAAAGCCAACCCCCCCAAAAGAAAATGCAAAAGGAAAAATACAAACACAGGAGAACAGGTAAACAAGTACACAAAGAAGCACACAGCAGCTGGAGGCAAAACAAATACTAATGCAAGCAGGAGAAACACATAAACAAGAGCCAGCAAAAACCAAGGAGAGTGAGGGGGGGCAAGCCTCAGTAGGCTTCAAAGGAGAAGACAGACTGGCAGAGCCCCTGGCTGGCAAAGAAAAAATGCTTCAGACGGCAACTTGGAGGAACTACTTTTATATAGCTCAGTACAGGGGGCATAGCTGGTTGCTCACCCCATTGAACTACAGGCATAGCCTTTCAATTATTATGTCATGGAAAATTATCATGACACCCCCAAAATGAGATGTGCTCCCAGAAATCTGAAATGCTGCTACTGCTGCTGTTAACTGGTACTGATGCTGTGCCATGTGAGTGCTAACAGTGGCTAAGAAAATGCACATTAGTGCCCAGATGATAAAAGTTACTTGTCTTGTCTTGGAAAATTCTCATGACACTCAGAAATGAGATGTACTCCCAGAAATCTTATATGCTGTTGCTGCTGTGCCATGTGAGTCCCAACAACTTGTTAAGAAGATGCACATTAGTGCCCGGAAAATAGAAGTTTGTCTTGTCTTGGAAAATCCTCATTATGCACAAAAATAAGATGTGCTTCTAGAAATCTGAAGTGCTGCTGCTGCTAGCTGGTGCTGGTGGTGTGCCGTGCAAGTCCCAACTTGTTAAGAAGATGCACATTAGTGCCCGGAACATAAGAATTATTTGTCTTGTCTTGGAAATTGTTATGACATCCAGAAATGAGATGTGCTCTCAGAAATCTTAAATGCTTTGCTCCTGCTTATAATGATGACAGCTTGTGTGGTTGTACTGACATGCCAGCAAAGGTAAGTATTTTTTTTTCTTTTGTGGGGTTTTGGGGGTGTGAAAGGGTATCTTGAAACCACTTATTTGTTAACATCTTCTGTCACAGTCTCTGTCTTTGCAGGTATTTTTCATTATGGTGATTCAGTGCTGCTGACTATTTCGTACCATAGGAAGAAAAGTATTTTTTCTTTCTTTTATTTTTTCTAATATCATAGGACCATAGCGGTATGTCAGGAGTTTTAACTGTTGTCTTCTTTTATTTCTTTTGTTTCAGGTTTTTCCCATATACATGACAACTGCAAATTGCACAATGAGGCAGCAGAGTCACTTGGAGGACTGTTTTGCTTGATAATACACAACAGAGGACATGTTGCGTGTACACCATGTACCAGTGGTGCAGGATGACGTGGTCTGAGCAGCATTAGTTGGTAAGCTTGACAACATCAATGAGCTGGCAGAAAGGGGTCTGTACTAAATCCCGACATAGAAAATCCTGTCACCTAAATCCCAACAAGGTAAGTGCCCGATATGTTAATTGCCCAAATTACTGAAATCCTGACAGCTGCCACTATGCAACATGCTGAACATGGAGGAACATTGCAATTAATTTACTGATAACAATGCACTGAACACTGCAATAGGTCCACACTTTATAACACGTCACAAGCCTGAGAACTTAAAGAGCGGCTGTCATCTGAATGTCAGATTAGACCATTCTTGTTGACTGAGATCCATGTTTACCATGCCGCAGCTACGGGTTCTCACAAACAGGATGGTGCCAATTAGTATCTGCGACATGACGGTGACCCATGAACATTCACCCCTTGTTTAACAAAGAAAGCTGATTGATGTTGTAAAAAAATGCATTATTCAGTCCATTGGGAAAGAATGTAATGCGGTGAACAGAATTATGTAGCAAGTAATCTTATCAGGACAAAAAGGCAAGATTTTGACATATGCATTACTGTGGGGGGCGGGGGGTTACAGCCCAGTGTATGGGATGAGAAGCTGGGCCTCAAGGGTAGCTGGCTGAGAAAACATGCTCCTGAGAGAGCAAGTTGTGCAGATGTGTCCGTTGAGGGGGTCCGATCGAAACATAAGCAGAGCTGAAATCGGAGGAACAATTTAAAGTGTTGTAGTGCTGGTCATGCAAAAGATTTCCCATTATTAACAAACACCAAATAAGAGGGGTGTAACAAATGCTCTCCAGGGATCAGGCCCTCTGCTCCCACAGTGCCCAACCTCAAAGTGCAATATGTGAACAGGAGACAAACAGGGACACCCTCCTGTCTGTTTTAGGTCCTAGCAACTACCAGTCTTGAGTCCTGGGCTCAGATATGAACCCTTTTTCGCTAGCACACCCAGGTAACAAGTCCAAATATCACACCCTCTTCAGGGAAAGCAGTGCAATACTTAACCCAGCAGGCACACAGCCTGGTTCACAATCCCCTCTTCTGACTCAATTGAGACCTAGGTATTTTCTTACCTTGCTGCATATGGTGACACACTCTAAGCACTTTAACAGTTATGTCAGAATTATCAACACTGTCCCAGCATTCAGACTCAAAATGAGAAAATAGCTCAGGCAGGATTTCAAAGAAAACTGAGTTTACTAAAATTAAAAATAGTAAATACAATACAAAACACAGAACATATAACATTAATGGTACAGCCATAAAAATAAATGGACAAGTTTAAATAAACTTCCTTATACTGAGTAACTGATCCTACCCCAGATTCAGTTGGTAAATAGTGGTGCTGAAATTACCTAATTTTGGTAGAAGTGCTTCTTAAGAGTCCAGAACACAAGTGTCTCTTGAAAGTCCAGACACAAGTGTGCCATGTTCCCTCAGCAACTGGACAATATCAGGGGGGTAAAGGGTCCCACCCAGCTTGTGAGGTCACAGCTCTGAGCTGATGCTGGCTGTGAGGTCACTCTCATTCCTGCATACTGAATTAGTCACATGACACTGCACACTGCTAAACATTCCAATTAAAAAATGTATACAGTATATTCTTCCTACTTAGTGAGCAGCATGCTTTATGACAGGTCAGAATTACCCCTTTGATCTTCAGAAGAACATCCTGAAAGGCACTTCTTTTAGTTGTGTGAATTGGCACAGGTAACTGTCACAGTTGGCTTACCTCCTAAGGTCATACAAAAATAAATGCAGTCGTTTGTAACAGATTTCCTAGGTTCAAAGCAGTGGCTGGTTTTACAACATGTTATATCAGCTAACACAGGCTTTGGCAGGTAGATGTTAAAAGGAAGCTGCTAATTAGTTTATCTGCTGATTCAAGGATGGGGAAGACCCTTCTTTTCTCTCTGTTCAAATCATATGTTCCATGATGCTTTGCTGACTTGGCTTGTTTCCTAAGAAAGCTCAAAAACATATATTTTATAGCAAAAATATAATACAAATAATAACAAGCAGATGACTATCATCACAGGGGGCAGCATAAGGCTTCGATCAGACCCATTTCTGCCCTATGCAGCTGTCAGCCCACCCACCTCTGGAGTAGATATGAAGAGGTCCTTACCTTATGACTGACTGATCGGTAATATCACTATCAGTGGTACTAGCAGTGTTCAGAGGGGAGGTTTAAACCACAAAATAATCACGTAACTAAGCGGACTCAGGGAATCCATAGCCTGAAAAGACACCAAGAGATAGAAAACCTCAAATCTGAGTAAGTCAATTACAATGACTCTGTGTTCAGTGTGTTGTGTAGTGGCAGTAGAAATTAATTCTGTTGGGATTTCGGCTACTCAGGCTATTGACATGTCGGGCACTCACCGTTGTGGGAGTTAGGTGATGGGATTTTCAATGTTGGGAACATGAGTGTCGGGATTAAGTACCTAATCCATCAGAAATTACAAGATGACAATGGTGCTTGCTGTAGAAGGATAAGTTATTCATCTTGCTGGCATAATGTATCACAGTCAGACCTGATGTGAAAACAAAATACAAATTATTTAAACACTGTAGTACACTCCATATTGGGTTACAGTACACCTGTGAAAGGAAAACCCAAATTAAAAACATTGGAAGAGAACATACATTTATAAAAGAATACCTTCTGTCACACAGGTGATGACCTGGCCTTGACATGGAATGAAGGCTCCCCAGAAACAAGAGGCAGAGGATGAAAAGTCTTGCTTCCTGGATGAGAACATACTATGCCACGAGAGGAGGTGGAGACCTGTGAAGACCAGGGAAAATTATGTAGACCTTACTAACATGGCCACAGTGGGTGACTAACAACACAGACAATATATACATTGTCCACTGTCTCCATCTGTTCCTTTATGTGTCGACTATGAAGAAAAACAAATCAGTTAGCCTGTTTTTGCCATCATTGTGGCTGCACAAAAGATCCATTGTCTCATGTCACACATTCTTAGTCTGTACATGTCACCTGTGAAGAAAGAAAGAGACATTGTTAAGCCTGACTTGGCATGGCCTCTGTGTCACTATTTACCTGTGAAAGAAAAGATAACATTAAAGCTTAAGAGAAAAGAATATTATCAGATACAGTACTCACCATCAAATTTGTGATGGCCATACCATCACCTGGCACAACAGTACTACAGTTTCACCAGAAAGTAGCTCCAAACAACGCAGAAGCAGTGCCAAAGCAGAAAAAAGACCAATCACAGTCACAAATTGGCTTGTCTCCTTGGTCTCCACCAAACAGAAGTAGACACACTGTGTTGTGTACTGGATAAGCACTGTTTATTTTGATTTAAAATCAGCAGAAAACGTTAAAAGAACAGCTCTCTCACTCAGCTAGCTAGAGAGGAAGCTATCCTTTAACCTTATCCTGTGCACAAAGCAGTGTGTCTACTTCTGTTTGGTGGAGACCAAGATGCTGAGCCAGTTTGTGACTGACAGCAGTGCCACAACAAGTAGTGGTGCATGAACACATGTCTTTATGCTATGACTTCTGGTGTGCTGTGTAAAGTGAGAGGAAACAAAAGGAAAAAAAGGAAACACATTTCAATGTCTTGGAATCATGATGGAGGCCACTCCTCTTCCTGTGCAATGACAGCATCACCTGTGCCAGCTGCGAGGATCGGTACCGTGAAAAGCAATGAAAGTAACATACCATTACAGCAGACAATCTTGGCCTTTGCTGTACTTCTGGCATTGCTGCCTTGATGTGCTCATTGTCTGTCTGAAGGCTTGGCCTGAGGTCTCACTTTAGCTTGCTGGCTGGTGGTGGGCTGGCTGACAGGCTGGCTGGTAGGATTGCTGGGAGGGTTGGCTAGTGAGATTGTGGGTGGGATGGCTGACAAGTCTGACAAGCTGACTGGTGGGATTGTTGGCAGAATGGCTAGCAGGCATGCTGGTGTGATTTCTGCCAGAATAGCTTACAGGCTGGCTGGTAAGATTACAGGCAGGATGGCTGACAAGCCTGACAGACTGGCTGGTGGGATTCCTGGCAGGATGGCTTGGCTAACAGGCTGCCTGATGGGATTGCTGGTGGGATGGCTAACAGGCTGTCTGGTGGGATGGCTAACAGGCTGGGTGATGGGATTCCTGGCAGGATGGCTTACTTACAGGCTGGCTGGAGATATTGTGGGCAGGATGGTTGGCAAGCCTGGCAGGCTTGCTGGTGGGATTGCTGGCAGGATGGCTTGGCTAACAGGCTAGCTGGTGGGGTTGTTAGTTGGATAGCTAACAGGCTGACTGATGGGATCCCTGACAGGATGACTTACAGGCTGGCTGAAGACACTGCAGTCAGGATGGCTTACAAATAGGATAGGTTTGCTGGTGGGATTGCTGGCCGGAAGGGTTGGCTAACAGGCTAGCTGGTGGAATTACTGGTGGGGAGGCTAACAGTCTGGCTGGTGGGATTGCTGCTGGAATAGCTAATTGACTGGCTGGTGGGATACCTGGCAGGATGGCTTGCAGGCTGTCTGGAGTGATGGGGAGTAGGATGGCTGACAAGCCTGACAGACTAACTGGTGGGATTCCTGGCAGGCTTACAGGCTGGCTGGAGAGATTGCAGGCAAGATGGCTGACAAGCCTGACAGGTTGGCTGGTGGAATTGTTGGCAGGATGGGTTGGCTAACAGGCTGGCTTGTGGGATTGCTGGTGGAATGGCTAACAAGCTGACTGGAGGGATTGATGGTGGGGTAGCTAACAGGTTGGCTGGCCAGCAGGATGTGTGGCAGGCTGGTAGACTGACTGATGCATTTGTCAAAGATTTTGTACTGTGTATGGGCAAGATATTACATATGAGAGGCCAGATGGTGATCATGGTATTAATCAGATGGGTTTATATTAATTTATAGAAGTGCAGCACAACTTTGGGAAAATATAGTGGCTGGAAAAAAATTTAATGATAAAGGAAAGGGTTAAACTGATAAGAAGGAAAGGTGGGATCTAAAGCTTTCTTTTGTTAAAGTGCTGCTACCATCATTGTGAAAGCAGTCCTCGCAGTCTTCTAGACTGGAGTTGTTCCCACTTAGGAAATTTTTCTCCATAGCTGTCTCATCTACCTCACTAGAAGGTAGTTTGCTGATGCCACCATGCTGTTCTTCCTCTTCATCACCACCACCATCCTGTGGTATGAACACAGAAGTATTTGTCTTAGGTGGAATGTGCCCTTCATTTATTTTAATAAATGTTGGCATGCCAACATTTCTTGGCAATGATTGTTATGCCTGTACCGCACAATGGCCCCCACTGAACTTAATATCCTCTCCATGCTGACACTAGAGGGTGGACATCTCAGATATTTCACTGCTATGGAGGTCAGTGCTAGCCACTCAGTCACCTTGCCAGTCCAGTACTGCAGAGGCAATTCCAATATGTTCAGGTGCCTGGTGCTCACCAAATATGCTTTCACCATGCACTGCACTGCACTGCACTGCACGTAATCCTGGTGACTCATCAGCCTGCTCCTCCTTTTCCTCCACATCTGCAATTCCCACCTGGGACAAAGTACCCCAAAGTGGATTTATTGTAATTGTATCTGTAAACAGCCCTGTTTTTTTCAGCCCACTTCATTAACGTGGTAGCAACACCCAGTCTGTCATTACTGTCATGCTGTGCCTTGTATAACTGTGATCATGACATCAGTGCCCCATAAACCCATCTTATTAGCTGATCAATAAGATGTTCTATCTAATCACATCACATCCACCTTCAAGTACTGATGACAGGCCCCATTTATAGCATGGGCCCAGCATAGTTACAATTCCAAAACTAGGAGACTGCAGAATGCTAAAAACATGGGTATTGCAGTCTAATATTTGCAGCATGTGTTCCATGAATGGACAGTTCCCCCTATCTCCTCCTGTCTCTAGCACCTGCTGTACATTTACCAAGGTCTGCTTCAGCACCCTTAGAAGTGGGATGGCCTGACTGACAGATGCAGTGTCCCCACTCACTGCTTGTGTGGCATGTTCAAATGGCCTCAAAAAACATGATCAGGCCATCCAATAGTCACCATTGCTCGGTTGTGAGAGACACTGATGTTCTGGAACTGTCATAGCTTATGTGCAGCAGCAGGAATTCAGAGATGGCGTTGTACTGCTAGTACAAGTGCTCAATCATGTTGTGTCAAGTTCCATCTCATGTCGGCTTCCAACTTGAGATAGCGCGGAGGCAGCTTTGTTCTGGATCTGCAGCTGCATGAGATGGTTATGGGACTTTCTAGAACTAGCAAAGTGGGCACTGATTAGGCAGGCCACAGTCAACATTGACTTCATTTCAGGATATGATAGAAACTCCTGCACTACTAGATTAAGATAATGTGCCATGCAGGGAACCCAGATAAACCCACCATCACTGATGCATTTCACCACATTAGAGCCATTATCGCTTGCAATGAAACCCAGTTTTAGGGAAAGTGGGAGCAGCCACTCATCAGTTACAGTCAGGATCACTTCTAACATTTTTTTGACCCTTGTTTTACCTTGTTACACTTCTCATTCCCAGCGAGGCATGCTGGTGAATATCTGGAATGTTGCTACCAGCACAGTTGGACTTCATACCGTTTTTTACCATTCCAGCATCAAATACTACTTCGGGTACCTGTGCCCCAAAGAGCTGTAATACATAGATAAGAGCTACTAGCTGTTTGGCCTCTGGTTCACATATCCATACTAAGGGGTATGTATGGTGATGCTGAACACTGCAAGGCACGTATCACTGTGCGTGTCACAGTCCTAAAAAGTTCTGGAATGGCACAGGTGGAGAAATAGGTTCACAACAGAATCTGCCATTTTGGACAGGTATGGTTTTATGTAATAAGGGCGAAATTAGAAGAGCAAACCCAGAACCATGAGACCAGTTGAGTGAAACCCAAAAGAGTGACTTTTTTTCTTGTGGGTGGCATTGCCCCCCCACACCCCCTTTACTAATATAACAAACTCCGAGGTTGTAGCACCACGGGGAAGGGATGAAACATTTGTCACTGTTTTGGTTTCACCCTTTTCCTATAGTGATTCCGGGTGTTGCCCTTTTGGGTTTCACCCACTTCATTACATACTGACAGACATGCAACATCAGCCTGTAGAACCCTGCATTTTCCACAAACGAGAATGATAATAGATCAATTGCCAGCATTTCAGCAGTTGCTGCATTATGATTATGTGTGACAGCATGAGTGGGTGGGTATTTGGTATGATGCTCAAACATGTAGTGTTGGGTAAGTTACTTTTTCTATTACTTTCTATTACTTTTGGAAACTTGTTCCAGAAAGCTCAGTGCAGTCACTAGCAAGGATGGCAAAGTACTGGAAAAAGTAATAAACCTTACAGTTACAATTACTTATGTCTTTTTGTACAAAAGTAATATATAACTGCAACTGATCACATTTATTTGAAAGTAACTAGTAACTAATCTATTACTTTCAAATAAATGTCATCTGTTACAGTTTTTTTATTATTTTTGTATTGTTTTTGTATAAAAAAGAAATAAGTAACTGTAACTGTCAAGTGTGTTATTTTTTCTAGTACGTCTCCATCCTTGCTAGTGACTGCATGGAGATTCCTGGATCAAGTTTCTAAAAGAAATAGAAAGTAATAGAAAAAGTAACTTACCCAACACTGCAAATATGCTATGCAATGTAGGCTGGACCTTTCGGGGTACTGGGCTTGAGAGAGCAAACAGCTGGGTTCTGTGCACTGGTGGCATGGTTGGTGAGGTAGGTTTGGACTCAGGGTGGTCACAGATGCTGAACAAATGAATAACATGATTCTTGATGTTTTAGAGACTAGGGTGGATGTACTTCACTGACTCTGGCTGCTAATACTGAAACCACCACTGCTACTCTGCCCACTACTATGCAATCCCACTGAATCTTCCTCCTCATATCTGTAAGAGTCCTTCAACGTCACTTCTGAATCCCCTAGGGCAGTATCCATGCCACTTTGGGATGCCTTGCTGAATGAGGAGGACAAGGGAGAAGGTCCCCCTGCACCAGCTTCACTTCGGTGCTGAGTCCAGCATAGCAGGAGCCTGGACTTGAGGTGTGTGTGTTGCCCACCAGTGCCTAGGTGGTTACCCTTTTTCACATGGCTCACTCATGCTTGGCATAGCTGGGAGAGAGCCACTGTTTCATCAGACAGGTCGAGAATGTAAAAATCCCAAAGTAGGGATTTTGTAGCCCTTGTTTCATATTTTGGTGGTGGACCAGATACTGGAACATTTGAGGGCTAAACTTGAGTGTTTTGGGGGCATGATTTCTGCACTGCTGCAACCGGTGACATCCTCTGCTGTTATTATTAGTGGCTTAACAATGCCAACAGCTGGAGGACTGGGCAGGGAGCTTTAGTAATTCCCTGGTCCTTACTTTTCTTTTTCTCAGATTCCCACTGAAGGTCCAGATCATTATTTACATCCCCATTAGGCTAACGTCCTGAAGTCTGTCCTCCACTTCCTCACTTTCTCCATCCTGTATTTCCTTGTCAGCATCTTATTCCCCGTATGATGAAACTGTCAGATCTGCCACATCAGACTGTGAGTCATCTTCAGGCTCATCAATACCAGTTTTGGGAACACCAGTCACCTCTTCATCCTCAACCACATTCCCAGAGTAAGATATTTGTGAGGTCCTTGGACTGCTCCTGTTGTCCCTTCTTCCACTACCTGTGCTACCAGCACCAGCACCTACCAGCGTTGATGCCACCGATGTTGCTAAGAAACATTTTGCTAAACTAATGCCCCAACTTGCACCAACTATTCCTTTTTGAGTACTACCAGCAGTACTGGCCCCTGATGAACCTGCATCACAAGTGGTTATGGTACCCTTTGGAACCATGGACATTACGCTCTTCTTGGCACCATCGTCACTGCAAGCAACTTCTATTTTAGCAGAGCCTCTCTTTACAGGTATTTTGTTATATATGCAGACTTAGAAATTCAACACAACACTTTATAAGACTTTACTGAGGTACACAAAACAATACCACAAATGTTTTGTTTGTTTTTTTCTCTTTTTTCACATAAACAATACACGACAGGAATTTAAGGGACCAAAGGAACACACACAAGATACCACAACTCAGGTAATTACAATGATGTTGCTGTGTACGTGAAAAAACTCCAACTTCAGTCAATAAACAAAAATGAAATTGATATAGTCAAACCATACAGACAAAAATAATTCCACAAAACACTCCTAGCAGTTCTACAGAACTAAAATGATAAACCACAGAAAACAGAAAAAAATTCACACAAAGTACTGACTAGTCTACTATAGCACTAGTGCTGCTCAGACAGAAAAGGCTGCCTAGCCTACCTTTTGCTTGCAGAAGCTTGCTACTAACACAGCTCCCCTTCCCCCACAGCACTACCTCACTACACACAATAAAAAAAACAAAACTACAACTTTAAAGGGGCACTGTCAGCTTTCTCCCTTCATTTGTGGACATATGTATGTAGTGTAAGTTCTGGCACAGACCATATTCTCCTCCTAAGTTGCCTTCTGTCTACAGGTCTATCCCCAGATATGGTACTATGGTTTGGCAGCTACCTCTCTAACAGATCACGAGTCAAAATTGGTGATACCCTATCCGCTGCTAAGGAGGTGCACCTCAGGGCTCTGCAGGAGTCAATCCTCGGTCCTCTACTCTTTAGTCTCTTCATCAACTCTGCCTCAATGGCTTGCTCAGCAAGGACAGTTCTCTATGCAGATGATGTAGTGATCTCAGTTGCTGGCAAAGACCAACAAATCCATCACAACTGAACTCCAAAGCATCTTCCATAAACTTGAATCTTGGTTTACAGAAAACAAGCTACTACTAAACGTCAAAAAACAAAGAGTATGCACTTCACCACCTCCCAAAGCAAAAAGAAATACTTGCCCTTGCGTATTCATAACCAAAAGGGTGAAATCCTAGGTCAAGTATCTAACTTCAGATATCTCAGCATTACCTTTGATGACATGCTCACCTTTTCCAACCACATTGACTCTGTCATCAAGACTGCAAATATAAAACTTAGTGTACTTTATCATCACAGACATTCAATGACACCGGATTCACTCAAACTAGCCAACAGTAGCTCGATGCTGTCTACCATTAACTATGGTCTGCCTATATATGGGGCAGGCACAAAAACTGCTCTTAACAGGATCAACACAGTCCTCAATAAGGCCTGTCATCTTACTTTGGGGCTACTCTCGACACCCACACCTGCTCGCTGTACACTGAAACTGGATGGCTCTCACTCCATCTTAGAGGGCAATACCAAATCTGCCTACTTTTAAAACAAGTACTACTTGGACTGACATCCCCCACACTGGGTGGACACTTTAAACTGGCCCTCCCAACGAAATCTACCCGTAGTGCAGTCACTGACAAGATGGTGATTCCCTTCAAAAGGATGAAACTTGCCCAGAACTCCATCCTGTATCAAGGTCTGAAATGGTACAATGAATTACCTACTGTCCTCACTGATACTACCAAAATTAGTACCTTCAAAGCTGGGCTCAGATCTCTCCCTGACTCTAAAATGAATTGTACCTGCCTGCGCTAATGTGATAGTACCTCGTCCCACTTTTCCATTTACCAACCCCCCCACATCTTTCAGCTATATACCACTTTTTTCTTAACCCTCTCCCCTATCCCCAATTACCTGATGATGGCCTCACTTGATTGAAAGCTCCACCTCTCTCCTACCTCAGACGATGCCACCTTCGGCTGATCCCCTCCCCCTCCCCATCTTAACTAATCAGTCTATCTGTTAATATTTACTAATTTGATGTGTATAAGTTCGGATTTTACTATTACTACCTGTGTATATGCTTCAATGTTTTTCTTTTTTTTTTTCTCTGTAAACCTTGTATTTCTGTAATCTTTGTTCAACTCTGATGTGGAACCCTTGAAAATGTGTCCTTGGCTCAAGGGTATTAATCCCAAACTGAAATAAATAAATAAATAAATTCTACATGTGCTACAAAATACACCTAGCGATATAAAAAACACAGCTTTGTGACTGTTTTGCTAATTTTTCCCAAAAGTCAACATTCCCTCAGCCTGATCTGAAAGTACCCACCACCAGAAGCATTGCCAGGTTCAGAATGCGCATCAGGCACGAGCGCAGTCACGAGGCACAATTTTTTACTATGCCACTTGTCGTTAGAGGTTTCAACAGTAAATGATTAAATGCTGAACTGTTTGTGGTACCTAAAAACAAAAACCGAGCACTGAGAGCATCACGGTTTACATTTTTAATCATGACCCAAAATCCCATGCATGCATGAGAGAGACACATACAAAATCCTGTGCATGCGCAAGACATATGCTTATCTCGCACATGCATGAGATTTCGGGTCAGTATTAAAAATGTGAAATGCGATGCTGTCCATGCTCATTTTTTGGTTTTAGGTACCACAAACAATTCAGTGTTTAATCATTTATTGGTGAAACCTCTGATTACAAGTGGCATGATAAAAAATTGTGCCTCGCGACTGCGCTCGTGCCTAATGTGCATTCTTAACCTGCTGATGCTTCCTGAGGCAGATACTTTCAGATCGGGCAGATGGACTGTTGAATTTTGTGAAAAATTAGCAAAACAGGTACAAAACTGTGTTTTTTATATCACTAGGTGTATTTTACAGCACATGTAGAATGGGTCTGTGCCAGAACTTACACTGCATACATATGCCAACAAACAAAGGGAGAAAACTGACAGTGCCCCTTTAAAGTAACTAAATCACAAAAAATACCAAAAGTAATTAGTAATCTAGAGACAAAGGACATGCTAGACACTTAATGGAGTGATTTGTTTGAAAAAAATGTTTTTTTTAATGCTTTTCAAATGTTTTTTGGCACAGAGATTCAGAGCAGATTAACACCAACTCTCTCTTCATAAGTTTGCACTGAATTTAGCCTAAACATGGTAATACAGCCTATTACAGCACCATGTGACCTTCAATTCCATGGGTCATTGCAAACCTCTCTTGGGGCACAATCTGCCAGCAAAGTTACAAAATTCACTATTCATGAAGTTCTGACTGTAAGGCGAAGTTGAACTTTGCCTTGCAGATTAAATTTGCTAGTTTCTCCATGGAGTGAAGTTGTCTAACTTCACCCACCACTACATCTAACCCAATCAGACTGCTAAGCTTAACTGTTTTTGTGGAAACTACACCCTCAACAGGACACTAGAAGGTGTCACACAAATTCTTTAGCCAGTAAGAATTTTAATTTTACTGATAAATATGGGCTTGGGCTTGAACTATTGGAACCAGACCTTGGTTGCATAGAAGAGGAAGCATAGTGAGTGAGCTGCAGAAACCATGACAAAATTGTGTGGGAAAGGAGTGCACTCAAGCACATATCAAGAAAACTGCAGAAAAGGTCAGGGTACAGCAGTGTGCAGTACATTACTATAGTTCCATAATTCTGTCTTGGCAGTGCCATCTGAGTTCAATTTATTTATGATTTCTCCCTTCAGGCAAGAGCAGTATAACAAGCAATGGCAGATTTGCTTAAACCACCCACCCAGGACATTCCATAGGGATATAAAAGATGTGCTTGGATTTTATAGACTGGAAACTGGACTGCAGAGTGACCCCTCATCACAGACTGTCATAGCTACATGCTTCATGTTCTAATAAATATGTGCTGTAATAGAATATTATGAGATTCAAACTAAGCATTTGTGTTTTCATTGCTTTTCCAAGCAATCCAGGCATTCACAAGCCCAGTGCCTTGACTTTGGCCAGTAGACTGGCCCATATCAGGAACAGTATAATATTGAACAGATTGTGCATTTAGTTAGTACACAGTGCCATACAGTACTAGTAACCAAATGTACCTTAATTTATTCTACAGTTGACTCCAACTGATGATGTGATCCAGGGCCAGACTAAAAGGGAAATTATAAAGGCAGTGCTGTGAAAACTGGGGGTTGAGGAGGATATATAACAGGAATGTTCTGGACAGGATCCATGAGGAACTGTGTCAAAACAGTGCTGCTCTACATGCATGGGGTGAGCCAAAACTGAAGTGGACTTTGGTGGAATGGCCAAAAGTTGCCATTAGTATTCTGGTGAAGGGGAAACAAAGCTTTCAACATCCTTTAAAACTTCTGCAGATTCAACATTTTAATAACTATCACATGGGAAGCAAACTGAGCTTTTTGAAAGTCACATGATGTGTACAAGCCAACCAATGACACTGAAGACTGTGATCTGCTTGTACTGCATTTTTCTCCATGCCATCTCCAGTTCAAACTCGGCAGAGGAGGATGTGTGTGGTGTGTTTGTGTGGGAGAACTTTTACAGTTCATCTAAAAAAAATTGTGTCTTTTGTCTAAAAACACTTACAGAATAATTCATTATTATAATCATCTAGAGTGTGCCCAGGGATTTTAGCAGAGTGATTTGTGGACTCTGTACAGAGCAGTTTACTGCTACAGAGAGCCTGGGCTGCATGGGGTTGGTGGGGGGATTCTTTTCAACTTTGATTTTGCAGTCAATTTTTAATTTATTGATTGCCGGCAGGCTGGAAGTGAGTGAGTGGTCATGGTCCATGTTTCTTCTTGCTTTAAATAACATTTTTCTTTCTGTGCTTTCAGATCCAGTCAGTGAAGTAGCTTGCTGACAGCGTGTCTCCTACAGTGGTTCTCCACTAAACATTTGAAGGCAGGCAGTGCCTGTTTGGGTTCACCAAGTGGGGGAGAGAGGTCATGTTGACTTGTATCATATCTCTAGCATCTCACACCCATTCATATGACTATGCATGATGCTTCATGCAAACCATCATTTGTGCAAATTATTATAGTGGTGTGGTCGCGCCACTATACTTAGGGTTGAGTAGAATGTTTAATGTTTAATGTTAAACCCCTACTAACTTTGCACCTTAATAGCTTCACCCCTGGTCAACGGAATTGCACAACATTTTGCCTGCACAGTCTGTGGGGCAAGATCTCTTGATTTGGCAAGCTTAGTTCAGGTTGGTAATGTGGATTCTGAGTTCTGGATAGTGCCAAAATAGGAAAAATCAGGGTTGTTTGTTGTTTTGTTTTTTTTGCAGTCACCTATAGCCCAAATGGTTGAGAATTTTGTTTTGATATTTTTGTGGTGGAAAGGGCTTACCCTAGAATGGTACCTTTCATTGGTTTGGTGGAAAAGAATATTGATCCTTTCCCAAGTTATAAGGATTTTAAATTTCAGGTCTGAGTATGCTCAGTAGGGTCTTTCAGATAAATGTTTGATGTGAAAGAAGAATTTCTGCTCATGAAAGAAGATTCTTATTTTGTGAACTGAAATTATTTTTTCAAATGGTGGCCATCTTGTTTCCCTTTTTTTGGTTTTGAAATCCTATAAAACTGATACCCTGAAGAGACACAAACACACAAAATTATCTAAACTGGAGCTGTTTGGCTCACTTCTGAAGTTGGTTTTTCAAAAAAGACCCTGAAATGTGCCTTTGGGCTATCCCAAAAATGCTTACAAGGGCTTGTTTTGTGAGCTGATTTTCTTGTTTTGTGAGCCTCAAGAAAAAAGAATGGGGCATCACAAAACAAGAATTTCATCTCATGAAACAAGATTTTGGACATAGTTTTTTTTCAGACTCTTGTTTCGTCAGAAGGCATCTTGTTTCAAGAGCTCATGAAAATCTCACAAAAGAAGAAGGTGGTTCACAAAACAAGATTTTGGACTTTTTTCACATTCTTGTTTTGTGAGAAGGCATCTTCTTTCGTGATCTCATGAAAATCTCACAAAACAAGAAGATTCTGGACTCAGTTTTTTTCAGAGTCTTGATTTTTTAGCCAGCAGTCTTCTTGTGTGAGCCCTCATAAAACAAGATTGCTGGCTCATGAAACACAAATATGGGCTCACTAAAAGTTAACATGTGCTTTTTATGACCTACCTAATTAACAGTTGAGGAAACATATCTGACAGATGATCAATAAGGTGCATCTGCAGCCACATATGCCCACAGGGCCCATTCTGTATCCTGACAGACTCCTGTGCTTTCCTGAGTCTTGGTACATCAGTAGTGGGGTATTCCTTGGGGTTGTCAACCCTAACACTCACCCCTATCCCAACCTGTAGTCTCCTGTCCGAACCATAAGCTACATCTCC
Source organism: Neoceratodus forsteri (assembly GCA_016271365.2). Lineage (NCBI taxonomy): Eukaryota > Metazoa > Chordata > Ceratodontiformes > Ceratodontidae > Neoceratodus > Neoceratodus forsteri. Next base: position 1,844,409,752 of record CM057449.1, read on the forward strand.
AAGCCAGTGCCTCATAGTAATACACTCTTCAAAGGTGTTTATTTATTTATTTAAATTTTGGTAACAGGGTAGGCCCACTGGAACCTTGACAGTCCCTTTTTCAGGGGTGACCCAGGATTAGTTACATGTACATAGAGGGAAGGAAAAACCAAGGCTTTGATAAGTACAGTACAGTAAGGCTTAGATAGAGAATAGGAGTATACATCGCAACACAGAAACATTACAACAATAGTGCAGACGTTTTTGTTAGAAACAGACTATCAACAGTTTTCTACTGAAATAAATGAGAAGTATGTCTTGCAGTTGCCACATGGGGCCCAATTCCAAGACAACGATTAGAGCAGAGTGAATTTGCGCTGTTAGTGTGTGAAGTTATACCCAGACCCTTGCGACATGAGTGCAGAGCCCTATTCCAAAACAAAGGCAGTTACGACGGAGTACAGCCAAATTACACATGTCACAAGTTACACCTGCTATGCAAGACACAACCCACAACAGCGGGCATAGAGAATATGCATGTCATAACCCAACGCCCATATAAATGTGCGCAACCCACCGACATGTTGCAGAAAGCAACAAATGCGGAAACAATGGAGCAGGCTGGGAGCAATGCACAGGCGTCATCTGCATGAAAGTGGACACGCAATTTCACAAATGAGGAAACTGATGCAGTCCTTAATGAGCTCGAGGCACAGGCTGCCCTGCTAATGGGCAAAGGTGAGAGCGTAAATTGGGAAGAAAGAGGAAGGAGGCCTGGGATACGTTGCCAAAAAGGTCAATGCAGTGGCCAACGCCAAGCACAGTGTCAGAGACCTCCAGAAGTGGGTAAACAACCTGAAGCACCATGCAAAGAAGAAGGAGGCATACAATAGGTGGGAGGCAGAGGCCACAGGTGGTGGGCCATGGGAGGAGAGACCGCTGAGCTCCCATGGGGAGAGGACACCCACCTTCCTGAGCCAGCACAGTGTTCATGAAGACACAGACCTGGACACAACAAGGATGGCAGCAAGGACAGTTAAGTGGAGGACCAGCCGAGCCACACCATTGAAAGTGAGCCATGGCGTGCAGGCTGGGTTGTGCTGGCAGTAAAGCAGAGCAGCACTATAGTGCATGTGGTCCTGCAGCCACCCGTGACAGCAAGGCATGTAGTGCAGGCAGTCTGTGTGGAGGGCATGGGCATGTGCAGGTGGCCAGCAGCAAGGTGACAGGGACACCCATGGCAAGGATGATGGGGTGGTGTGTCCATGGAGTTGGGCCGTGTCCTGCAAGGGCCACCCCATGGCAGCACTGTGCACTGTGGCATGTGCCACTGGTGTGTTGGACAGCAATGCAGGGGTGGTTATGGTTGCATGTGCATAGGGCAGGACATGGCGGGGTAGCATTGATGCACTGTTGTCCCACAACAGGTACAGCAGCAGCAGACACAGGGACAGAGGACAGTGGTGGCACAGGTAGTGAGCCAGAGCAGGACAGCACGCAGCTGACTACCACACAGGCCCTCATTACGGACCACCCTGGCAGCGCAGACATGGTGGAACTTGACATAGCCCCGACAGCTGTGGTGGGAGAGCAGCAGGCAGTGGCAGGACACCAGCAGGGGGATGAGAGACTGGACCTGTGCAACCTCTTCTGTGTGGGCAGCATTGTGGACAATATCACCCAGGACCTGAGCCTGACCTCATATGAATGGCTGGAGGCAACCCTGGATGAGGCATCACTGTCCCTGCAGGACACCCACATGGACACACCCACTGACTACTCTGCATTCTGCAGGACCCTGGTCACAAGCCATGGGGAGCAATCAGAGATTCTGGGCTGCATCTGCCTAAGCATAGATGCCCACCACATGGCAATGGTGGAGCACATGGGCACACTCATTGGTGCAACTGAGTCTGAAACATGCACCACAGAGGCAGCCTTGGGGAGGCTGGTGGATGCCATGGTCGCCTCTCAGACCTGTATCAGGGAGCAGAAGCAGGCACTCACCTGACTGGCCATGGCCATGGAGGGGTTGGTGGCACAGCAAATGAGGCAGACAGACATTATTGCCGTGGTGCTACACAGTGCCCTGATGGCCAAGCCTGTGTGCCACACACAGGGGAGGGATAGTGCTACACAGGCAACACATGTGGAGCAATACCACCAGCAAGATGATGGTACACACACCACCACAATAGCTGGGGGCATGCAGCCACCTCCCGCAGAGCAGGTCATGCCACCAGCAGCTCCAGGGGGCACATGTGTTCAGCCGCTGCCAACACCGCCACCACCTTCCCCACCAACAGCAGCAGCAGCACCACCACCACCAGGGGTACAAAGGCCACCACCACCACCATCAGCAGCACCACCGCCACCTGCACTGCCTCCTCCACTGCCACCTCCAACACCACCACTGGCACTACCGCCATCGCCGCCAACACCCACGCCACCTGCCACCATGGCCGTGGGGCATGCTGCAGTAGCCACCAGCTGCAGGACCAGTGCTAGGCAGGGAGTGGGAGCACCTGCAGACACTGCAGGACAGGACACAGCAGAGGTGGCATCAGCCCTGGGTGTGGCAGACAGTGGCAAACCCACAAAGGGACTGGGGATAGTGCCAGGACAAGCAACTTCCATCACAGGAAGGCAGGGCAGGCATCAGAAGCCAGCAGTGGTGCAGATACACATGGACAGTGGGGGATCAGCAGCCATGCAACAGAGGCAGGGTGTGCCCAGTGGTGCAGCAGGGGAAGTCACGCCACACCACAGGGGGTTGCACAGGGCATATGTGCCACTAAGTGCAGATGGACCAAGCAGGAGCAGGAGGACTAGCGACCATGCCTATATAGTGCACCGCTGCAAGGGGTGGTGGGCACTGTAAATAGCGGCACAATGGGAGGTCACTGTGGGTGGATACATGGTGTGTGTGGTGTGCATGTGTGTGTGTGTGTGCACTGCGTGCATGTGTGCAGATGATGTTGGATAACGCAGTTCAGATGTCGATGATGTGTATTATCACTGGGTGTGGGTATGTGTTGAGGGGTGTTGCACAAATATACTGTACCACTGTCAATGTTCCACAACATGTACATAGTAAAGCTTGTTCCCTGGCTATCTGTGTGGTCTCACTCATTCCCATACGTTGTGGTAGGGCTGGCTGCATGTAGCATACAATAGAACATGTGCAGCCACATGCTGCAGTTGCCATGCCCGCCATATATGCGACTGCGCCTACTGAGGCCAATTCTGGGTGAATGTGCAGGCCACAACTGCGTCATGTGGTAGCATAGTGCGCACATGCAGTCTGCATATACGCATGCCGTATGTGCACGGCGCCACTGTAGACTGCACGTAGGGCCTGGACGTCTGCCATGTACTAGGTGCAGTCACATAGGCACTGAACAGGCCGCACAGCATACATGCTGCACAGTGGCTGCAGAGGCAGATAGGGAACCATAAGGAAGCCCAAAGTGGGACAGAACTACTGCCAGCAGATACTTTGCAGGACAGGATATCACTCTGTGAGGTGCAACTGACGTGCTCCCCCAACATATCCTAAGATAAGAATGTGTGATGTAGTGCTGTACCCATTGCTACTGTATGCTGTAACTTTAAGGTATGCTAGCTGAGGTACTACTTCTTTGTACTTTAAAGTATATATTTGGTTATTGTAAAAGAGAAAAACAAAACGCAAAGAAATACATCAAGTAAGAAAATACAGAGAAAAGAGCAGATTGTAATAATAAAAAACATGCTTATGCAATAACTGAAATTGTCAGATCTCATATAAGGAATCACATACAGTTAAACAAATATTTGCAGGTTCCTACATGTCATGTAGCATGTAGGGGATTGTCACACAATATTGTTCTCCAGTATTATGTCATGACATGAAGTATATGTCATGTTGCCTTGCAGGACATTGCTGCCTACATCAGGACTGTCCTGCGCCAATAGTGACAGGTGGTAACCCCAGTCAGATGCAGCACAGGCAGTGCAGAGAAGGCCATGTCAGGATACAGCAGGTGCAGCCTTAGTGGCAGGGCCCCAAACTTCACTGCAGTGGAGACCGCCCAGCTGGTGAACCATGCACAGCAGTGGAGCACCACACTGCTCCCATCTGGGTGCAGGAACCACAGCCCTGCTAAGAAGGACAGGGCCTGGAGGTTGAGTGGGGAATGCCTGAGTGCCATCAGTGGTATGTAATGCACTACCAGGCAGCTTAGGCACAGGTGGCAGGACCTTGCGAGGTGGGACCCAGACATTCTGCGCTGCATGATGGCCATGGTGGAGAGGAGGGATGTGGAGATGAGGACCGTCCAGGCCACCTCTGCAGGTGGGTATGCCATCATGTAGGTGGACACTGATGCGACACTGACACACAGGCTGTGGCCAGCAGTGGTGCACATTTGTAACTGTGTTCTCTATCCCCACAGGTGCAGGATGCAGTGCCACAGACCAGCAGGGGTGGCAGGAGGTGGTGCACCATCATGGACAGTGACAGCAGCAGTCACAGGGCCACCGGAGGTCAGGTAGGTGCATGCACTGTCTACCATGTGTTGTGGCTGTGTCACGGGGGGCTGCAGTGGTGGTGGGGGGCCATGTGCTGCCTGGACATGCAGTGTGTCCTGGCATGGCACTGACCTAATCCTTTGTTGCCTTGCAGGTGGGCAGAGCAGCCTTGCTTTGAGGCATCGGGCACTGCTGCAGGCCATGGCTGAGCAAAAGGCTCAGAATGCGGCAGAGTACATGCACTGCACTCTATGCTGGTGCCACAGGGTCCATCCCATGCCATCAACATCAGAGGAGGAGGTGGACATGGACAATGATGCCATGGAGCCACAGGTGGCAGAGGACCGGCTGGTGGAGATGCAGGTGGCAGGGGACCAGCAAGTGGAGGTGCATGTGGTGGAGAACCAGCCACTATCGATGCAGGTAGCCGAAGACCAGACTGCGGAGGTGCAGGTGGAAAAGGACCAGCCAGCCACAGAGGGGCCAGATGGTGACGCTGAGGGTCCACCATCACCCATGGAGTGACACACCACAGAGGAGCCTGTGGACCATGCGCACCAGCTGGGACATCTGGTGGCACTGCAGCAGGAGGAGCAGGTGGAGGAGGGCATGCCACTGGCAGAGTGTGCCGACCATGAGACCGGCCCAGTGGATCTGCCTCTATTGCACCCGGGCAGACATGAGGAGTGTCAAGGGTTGCCTGGGGGACATCCTGGCCCACAGGCTGGGGATGGCAAGTGACAGCCAGAGGTGGTGCACCCGGGGCAGCAGGTGGAGGATGACCAGAGGCTGGTCCAGCTTGTGGCAGCCATCATGGAGGACATCACACTCCTGCATGGTTCCCTTGGGGCATTGCAGGACCATTAGGGCAGCGCAATTGTGGACTGAGGCCATGTATACTGGCACTGTATTGTGCCGTGGGGGTTGTACATGCTGTATGTCAGGGTGGCCTGTGGGAGGAGCTACTAACATTTGTATCTGGGGTGGGAGGGTGGGGCTGTATATACTGTTCTATGTTGGGGAGGGCATGCATATAGTGTTTGTAGGGGGGACTGTATATCCTGTTGTGCCTGGGTGGGGACCATTCCTGCTGTATGTGTGTGGGAGGGTTCTGTCTACTGTATGTTACTGGGGCCAGTGGGGGGGGGGATGTACATATGGACTGGTTCTGGGGCTGGGAGGGTGTTGTACATAGCGGTAGGATCTGGTTTGGTTATTTGGGGTGGTGGGGTTTGGATTGCTGTTGATATTGTTTGTGTTATTGGGTTTGCATATACTGCTGTTCTGTGTTTAACATTTGTACACTAAATTATATCTTTGCATCCCTGGCTCTGCATATCTGTCTGTGGTCTGCATGGATGTGTGCCTGTGTGCATGTGTGTGTGTCACTGTGCACGTGTGGGATCTCATGTTGCAGAGTTGTGCTGTTGCATGTGCATCCACATCCTGCACATGGTGTCTGTGTGCCGGCTGTCCTTCTGACAGCCTTGGGCACACACCAGTGAGCATGCCCGCATGGTGCATTGTGTGTGCAGCAGCATCCTGTGCTGGGTCCTGTTCACATGCCACCACACTGTATGTCATGCCTTTGTGGTGGCCATAGGCTGTTATGACACCATTCCACCCAGGGGCATGGTGGGCCCTGTGGGTGGCACCAGTGGCACAATGCAATGGTGCATACTACCACCATACATCTGCAGGTCTGTGCCGTCTGGCGTTGTGTCCCTGTTGTGATTGCACTGTTATCATGCATCAGTGGTCATGGCAGGTGCATTGTGCCAAGTGGTACCATCCACTCATCATTGTGCTACTGTCCCATGTGTGTCCCGAGCCCATCTGTGTCTGAATGTCCATCAGCCATGTGTGCTGTGGTCCTCTGTGTGTGGCCTGGGGGGCCTTCGGTCATTTGCAGCCATGCCTGTCTGATGCTGTATGACATGCATGACCACTGTTACAGCTCCAGTGCAGCCACATATTTTGCATGGCATCTGGCAGACTGTATCCCATCCTCCTGTGGCTCAGCGACAGTGCCGTGGTTGCCATGCTGTTGTTTGTGTTGTGTTGCACCACACTGTGTCCCCCATACTGCTGCAGGTGCCACCATGGTGGTGGTGGCCATGTGCCACCTCAAAAGAACTGCTGCATCAGCTCCTGTCTTGCACGGTGTCCTGCTGCTGCACCATCTTGCGACATGTGTCCTGCCATGCCGTCAGGCTCTCTGTCTTCCTCCTGCAGTGCGCCTTCCTCCTGGTCAGTGTTGGGCATTGGTACACAGTGTGCCAAGGCGATGTTGTGGAGGATGCAGCAGGTGAGCACTATCCTGCAGGCCATGACAGGGCTGTACTGAAGTGCACCCCCCAAGGTGTTGAGGCATCTAAACTGAGACTTCAGTAGGCTGAAGGTACACTTGATGACTGCTCTTGTGCTGGTGTGGGCCTCGTTGTATCTCTCCTTGGCTGCTGTTTGGGGTGTCTTCACAGGTGCCATCAGCCATGGGTATCTGGGGGTATCCGCTGTCACCTGTTGGGGAGGGGGAGAGGTTAGCTGCCTGTTGCTGTGTGCAGCATTGTCATCAGCATCTACCTATCCTCTGCGTGGCACACACAGTCACATGCACATGCTCACACATGCAGGCACACACTCTCAGTAACACGCACATCCTTGGCTGTGTCCATGCACTGCATGGGCTTCCCTTGACATTGTGTGGCCCTCCCAGGCCCCTGTGTGTTGCACAGTGTGTGGGTCATGGCCCTGCCTGCATCCTGTGTGTGCTGAGCCACGTGTCTGCATGGCCATCACATCTGAACACTGCATTGCCTGTGCACCCTGTGCCCCTAACTGTATCCACTCACACCCACACACACTATCTGCCACTCACACACACACTGCCGCTTGCACACAGTTGCAGTTGTCATTCCCCACTCCCGGTACATGCCTACTAGCCATCCACCAGTGATGTTCCCTCTCTCAAAGGCCTCCTGTAGCCCACAGTTCCTGTACATGTGGGAGTCATGGCAGGATCCAGGGTACTTGGCCACCACATCTAGAATGCAATATCTGCTGTCACATACCACCTGGATGTCCATTGAGTGGTGCCCCTTCCTATTTATGTACGCATCCCCATCCTCGGTTGGGGCCCTGATGGCCACATGTGTGCAGTCGATTTCACCTAGCACATGGAGGAACTGCACCACATTGTAGAATGCCTGCTTCACATGGCGCTGCTGTTGGGCATCCCATGGGAAGCTGATGTGCTGTGTGGTGCATTGTATGAGGGCCACAATTAACCTCCTCTGGTGCTTGGACACCGCTAGCTGGGATATGCCCACTGGGTCCACTGTGGGTGTTTGAAATGTGAAAGTGGCAAGGAAGCACAGCGCTGTGCTAACGCGCACCTCAAGTGATAGTGGGTGGCCCCTGTTGCTGGTGCTGCGTAGGTCCCCACTCAGGTCCTGGCATAGCTTCCTGACGCAGCTCTTGGTGAGCCTGTAGCATTCTATGCACTGCTTTTCAGTCAGCTCCTCATAGGATTTCCGAGGGTATCTCACTCTGCACCAGTGGCCTTGGTACCATCATGGGTCACTGTGGCTGGGTCCCTGGGTCCTGCCATGGCACCTGCCATATCTGCATTCCCATTGCTCTGCTAGCATAATGCCCAGTAGGGCTGATAGTTCTGACATGTTGTGTTGTGAGTCACACTACACTGCTGTCTGCTGTCTGACTTTTTGGAGGGGGGTTATACTGTATATGCTTGTGGTCTGGTTAGACCTGCTATTCCTTGGTCTATGTTACATCTTCCTCTTCTGGTGTACTCACGCTTCCTAGTCTGTAATAGCATTTCCATCATACTGGTGCGGTACGCATGTCACAAGCCACATTACGCAAGGGTGCATGCTTTGTTTGGCCCAACTGTGTTGTAACTTGTGTTTGGCGTAGCGGTTGTGGCTTGTGGCTGAAGTATCCTTTTGGAATCACGCATGTCGCAAGTCACAGGCTTAACTTGCAATTTGTGCTGTTCAGGGCTGGCGTACTGCATTTACGTCTGGCGTAGCTGTTCTGGAATTGGGCCCCTGTTGTCAACAACATGTGGGCCCTGCCTGAAGAAAACAGATCACATCTGAACTTGTTTTCTCATAAAAGGGAGTGAGCATTAGGGTTGACAACCCCAAAAAGACCCCACCACTGATTCACCAACACTCAGGGGAGCCAAAAACCCTAATTCACTGCACTATCTATTCAGTCCATCAATCCACTCCATACTGCCTGCTGACTGTGTCTGTTGATCAGTCTACAGTATATAGTAGTCCTACACAGTGTGAGGTGCTTGTATAATGTGAGTTGCCTGACTCAACTTACGTTGAATCTTGCAAGTGACTGTGTGCAGGACTGTGTGTGACAAGTTTTGTCTCATCTTTTTTCTTTTTTTTTCTTTTTAGAAAACATAAAGATATCAACAGGACATAAATGGGGAGGAATGGTGCAGCTAAAGATTTCTTATCTTTTGAAGTATATGTTCTGCATCTAGGACAGATGGCAGTGATGGTGTGTCTTGGAGGACTAAGGTGGACTGCATTACTGTACGACAAAATAAACTTTGGTTTAGTCCAGAGAAAACCACTAATAATCCCACTCCCATTCCAACATTTACCAGCTCTTGTCTTCTAGTGCACCTATGAGTGTAGCATTGATGACACGCTGATAACAACTAATCCAGAAACAGAAGCAGTAAGTGTTCTTCCTCCTTCATGTGCTGCTTGTACCATTTCCCCTACCTGAGATACATGTGATCCATTCAAAAATGTATACCCAAGCACTCTCCCTATCTATCTTGTGCACAAACAACAGCTTCCACAGCCAGTGCAGAAACAGTAACACTTATTGATCTGCTTAGAATGAGTCTGTGATGTTCCCAAATCACACAGCACCACACAGTCCACTGCTGCTTCGTTAGCTACTCTGAAAATTCAGCCCAGCCCATGCCTTGAGCCTGACCTCAGAACTATAAATTCTTATGATGTGGAACAGGAGCATGAGGAAGGTGACAGTGAGTCCAGCTTGGGCATGGGTATTTTTGTAATCCTGTCAGCAGATGAAAAAGTAAAATTGATCAAAAGAGCTATAGTGCTGCCATAGTTCTACAAAACAGAGAGAGCACCATGAAAGCAACATTTAAGGGAGAGTGCCACTGAGGAGAAGGAAGCAGATGCAGATGTGATAGAGGAGATGTAAGGTGCCAGGGGGGAGATGTGAAAGCAGCTAAGGTATTGGAGGGGAAGCTTGAGAGGAGACAGAGCACTAGTGGTGGGGGAAAGAATTTGAAGAAGGGCAGGTAGAAACATGAGAGGAGGGGCAAGAATGAGAGGTGGGATCAGGGAGTAGCACATGCACCAGAGGAGGAAGAGGAGGAAGAGGAAGATGAAGAACTAGATGTGACTGAATGTGTGTTATAGTGAAGTATACCATCAGTGCCTCAAAAACCATCATCTCACAGTCTCCACACAATTCCTGCACGCACGCACGCATGTGTGCATGCAGACGCGTGCACACACACACACACACACACATATACTGCCTGTTAAAATAGTCACTTAAAACCCACAGACAGCCTGTGCAGCTCAGAATTATTTTATAGATGACCCACAACTCCACTAAAACGGTGTAATGAGTGTGGGGAAAAGATCAGGCAAGGTCAATCTGTTAGAACTCTGGGGACAGCTGTTCTGGGTGATTATTTCAAATGTGAACATAGAATCCTAATAACAGTCAGGCCATGCACAGGTCAGGATCAGTCAAGCACAGGAACTTGGATAAGGCAATTTTTTCGTTACCAGCCATTGAGCTCAACAGATGTATCAAGAACTACAGGTGCTTCACGAGGAGTCTGACCACTACCAGCCAATAGCAGTATTTTAACAAAAACTACACTGCCAAAGTCCTTCCAGGCCAGGAGTAAACTTCTACATAAGCATCCAAGTTTTGTAAGAATAACACAACTCATTACAGAGATAACAGCCCAGATATTCAAAAGATTAATGCAGTGTTAACAGGAATATTTATTTATTTATTGAAATTATTCTACCAGGAAAGACACACTGAACAAGAAGATGCTTGTCTCCTGGTGTGACCTGGGGGGTGGGGGGAACAGAGGATACAGAATTTATAATTAAACAGAGGCAAATTGGAACATATTATGCACATTGATGGTTACACAAATTTTGCAGTACAGTCAAGGACTATCAACAACCATAGCACAGTTCAGAGCAGTCTGAAGCAAAACAATTTGAGGACAAGAAGTGCCTAGAGGGTAAGTGCGTGTGCTCAGCTGGGAGTATACAGCATGGAGCAGTTTCCAAGGCCGGTGGTCAGCTGGGAGTGGAAAGGGGCGCGTAATCAGGGCTTGGGGCATGTGCAGTTTACCATGAAGTAGTTAGTGAGAGTGGAGGAGAGGGAGTTAGCAGAGAAGGAATGATGGATTTGAAGGGGTAGCTCATTCCAGGCTTTAGAGAAATGATGAGAGGAAATCAGTTTGGCCAGCTGTGGACTTCCACCAGGGGGAAAGCAAGTAGTCTGGAGTCAGTGGATCTGAGGTCGTGAGAGGGTGGGGGAGGGGATACGAGCAAGGAGGAGAGGTAGGCAGGGAGGGTGCCTAGCCAGAGCTTAGAGGTGAATTTGGCCGCAGTGAGTGAGGCATTGGTTTTCAAGGGATGGTAAGGCCAAGGCTCGGTATAGTTCACAATGTTGGGTGGGGGGGTGCATTGAGAGCAAAACTGCAGAAGGCATTGAACAGGGCATCAAGCTTGGATAGGGATGATTTAGGGGCTGTGCTGTATACTACATTGCTGTAGTCAAAGGATAGGAGAATCATCTTCTGGATTAGCTCACGGCGTACAGTTAGGGGGAGGCTTCGGTGGTTTCTATGCAGAGCACCTAGCATGGGGCACAGTTTTTTTATAGTTGCATCTATGTGAACATTAAAGGACAGATGATGGTCAAGCCAGATTCCAAGTTAACAGAATGAGGGGACATCCACGAGCACTTGCCCATCGAGGGTTTTGAAGGAGGGGAAGGATGGGAGTCTGGACAGGCGTTGCCTCATGCCGAAGGTCATGGAGACATTTTTTTTTTGCATTTAGGGAGAGCTGATGGGAGCAGAACCAGTGCTGAATGTTGTCAAAATTGACTTGGAGAGAGGAGGTTACTGCTTCAGTGGAGGTACCTGAGGAAAAAAGAATGGTGTTGTCTGTGTACATGTGTATGGCAGATGACTGGCAGACTAGTGGCAGGTCATTCAAAAAAATGGAAAAAAGTATAGGTTCGAGCATGGAGCCCTGGGGGACGCTGGTAGAGATGGGCAGGGGGGCAGAAATGGCATCCAAGATACATACGGATTGGGTTCTACCCGCGAGGTAGGAGCAGAACCAGTCTGTGGAGGAGAAAGAGAGGCTGGCTTCCGCAAGGCTGGAGAGAAGCAGGGTGTGTGAGACAGTGTCAAATGCCTTAGCTAGATCAATGAAGATAGCAGAGGTGATCTGTCCCTTGTCCATGTTGGTTAGAATTGCATCAGTGAGCCTAGTCAGGGAGGAGGCAGTGGAATGTCCCTTTCTGAACCCGGACCAGAAGTAATTAGAGTCAGAGAGAAAGGTGGTTAGCTGCAAGTATCGGGAGGAGAGAGATAGGTCGGTAGTTAGAGGTTGAAGTAGGGGAGCCACGTTTGGGCAGGGGGATGACTATGGCATGCTTCCAGGCCTGGGGCACCACAGCCTTGTTGAAGGACAGGTTTAGAATGGTGGCTAGTGGGGCAGCTATGGCAGGGACTGCAAGGTGGAGGAGCTGAGGTCCCAGATCGTCAGGGGATTTATGTGTTAATAACACAATCAGCAGCTAGTTAGCATAACCAATGCTTTATTGAGACACAGAGTAGCACTAATATATAGCATGCACATATTCAAATGGATGTATACAGTGCACAGTGGTATATTCAAAGGTTCCTGGAAGTGCTAACAGGCTGCCAGTGCAGTGCTACTTAACGCTTCCAGAAACCATGTTAAAACAGCATGTTAATGATTGTGTGTTGTTAAAACATAGACCTTGGTGTTCCAACCCCCTCTCCAGATCCCCAAACAAAATAAAGTAAATTAATATAGCCATTCTCTTGTGTTAACGGTACCCTCTTCTTTGCCCCCAGTCCAAGCAGAAGTTAAAAGATTATTCCTTGGTGCTGGTGGTACCCTAGTTCCTCAGGTACTTCCCTCCTTCATCTGAACCCTGAACAAAATAAAAGACACTAATGTAGAGAGTATGGCTATAGTTAGTTATCCTTTTATTGATCAGTCTAAATACTATTACAGATTTACAAAAAACAGACAATACATACTTATGGAGATACAAAAATATAAATACATAACAGTTCTAAGAGTAATGCAGACAATAGATTAAAAAACAGTGCAATAGTATATCTGAACAAATACACATAGAACCAAATGCACCTATGCAATCTTGTGTAGTTTAGCTAAAAGATAAAAATACTATTGTTTTCTTTAAGGGTATACAGATCATTACAACTGTCTCCAGAAAAATCAGATAGATATGATATAAGTATTTTGTCAAGACAGAGACCTGGGAACCTTAACTAGGCTTAGAGAGCATGATCCATGATCTGTGGATTGCATCAATGTACCGAGCAACTGCATATACAGTTGCTTTGTCACTTGTTGTGAAAAATAGGGTCCTCCTTTGCTATTAGGTCAAAGACAGGTTTAAGCCATCTTTCCCTGAGCTGATTGTACCAAGTACAAACAAAAAAAGACATGAAACAAGTTCTCTAGATATTGGAAGGAGCATTTGCAATAGCAATCGTGTATGTTTGAACTCTTTTGATATTTTGCAGAGAGTACACAGCTTGGAAAAACTTCCAGCCTATAATTAGTATACAGCGCTCTCAGCTTATTATCGATGATTAAGTCAAGATAGGGTCAATAATGATGTGGCCTATCATTAACTCTTAACCATGGGGAAATGTGAAGTTCTGAGATGAGATCAAAATCTTGAATATTATATTTAGCAGCAATTCTGTTAGTCACAAATTTCTGATATTTAAGACTAATTTTTATTCCCTTAGATTGACAGGTTTTTAAGTTTTCTTAATCAGTATCATAAAGAGTATGGAAAACACACAAGAGCCAATTTGATTGTAAATGACCTAAATTAAGCCAGGAATATGTTTCCATTAGTGCAAGATAAGAAATTTGATTCTGATCATATTGTAGTAGTTTAATCCCAACATTTTTTTCCTAGCAGCCCAATTAGCCTGAAGATTTGTTAGACCTAATTCGGCTCTAATAATGGCTGAAGTGATTGAATTATCAAGTCCCATACAAGACCTCAGTAATTTAGTTAATGGAATCTTTAACGAATTGCCATTTGATACAGACCAAATTTCACTAGTAAATGCTGCCTGAGTGTAATATTTAGCTTTAGCGGCTATTAACAACGGTCTTATGGAGTTAACCCCAAATTTTCTATTAAAGGAGTTAAGTGAGGCAGCGGTTTGTTTAAGCCTAATCTTTAAATCAATAATGTGTTTGGTCCATTTACCATTTCAAGAAAGCACTAAACCTAAATGGGTGTAATGTTTAACAGTGTTAAGAAACTTTTGGCCAATTTTCCATGTTTTATGCATGCGATTTGAGCCAAACACCATAACCTGGCTTTTATCCTCATTGATCTTCAAGTTATAATTGTTTGCATAATTGGCCAGAATATTAAGCTTTTGAAGCAGCCTGGACTGAGTAAGAGAAAAGAAAACTAAGTCATAAGCATATGCAAGTACAGCAATATGCTTATTAAAAATTTCGGAGAGTCAGTTCTTGAAGACTGTAGTTGACTTAATAGTCAATCTATATAGAGACAGAACAGGATAGGCGCAAGTACACAGCCCTGCCTGACCCCAGTATTCATTTCAAAGTTAGAGGAAAGTTGACCACTTCTACCGAGCCTCACTTAAGCCCATGTCTAACTCTGTAGCTCCCTGATTATGGCAATTAATTCATGGGAGACACCTTTTGCTTTCAGGCAAAGCCATAATTGAAATCTATCAATTGTGTCAAATGCCAAGCTGAAATCTATGAAAGCAGCATAAAGTTTTTGTTTTCTAATATGAATATATTTTTCATGAAGATGCGTAATGATAAAACAACTGTTGACTGCTAAACTCAGGCCTAAAACCTGCCTGCAAATCTGACAGACCCCCAAGTGTCTGTAATTGTTCCTGTAGTCTTTTTAATACTAGCTTTGCAAAAATTTTACCTTAGATTATCTAACAAGAATATAGGGCGATACATTGATGGATCCGACTTATCCCTCTTTTTGTAAATAGAAATCATTATTGCCACCTTCCAAGATCTAGGGAACTCTAGTTTATAACAACATATATTAAAAAACAGCGTTATAATAATAGACCAGTCAGAAACATCTGCAAGAAAAGCTTAATTGGGAAGAAGGTCCCTTCCTGAGGCCTTACTGCACTTAGTGAGGCTATGGAAAACTATACTTCTATTCTAGAGAAATAGGTAAACCTAGCCAAGTCAACATCAAAGAGCAAGCTCTGCTCTGTAATGGGTGAATATAACTTGGCGCTGTAAAAATTAACCCAGGTATCTAAACCAATATATGAGTCTATCTCAAATTTGAGATTATTTGTACTTTTGGCCACCATAAACCAGTAAGATTAAGAGTCATTTCTATAAATAACATCCAGCATCTTATTCCGCTGTTTTTGTTGAAATTGAACTCGCTTTGTTTTCAAAAGACTCTTATAGCTTTCTCTGTCCTTATTTAATAACCTATAGTTTTTATTGTGAGCATTAGTTCTCCAGTTTCTAATAAGCTGATTCAGCTGAGACTTAGCTGCCTTGCAATTTGAGTCAAACTGATTCTGATTTATTTTATTTTATTTATTTATTTATTAGAATGTCAGAATTACAATCCTTTGAGTCATAAACTCATTTCCAAAGGCTCCTCGTCGGATGACATAAATACAGACATGAAAGTAATACAGCAAAGACAACGTTACATAACTACTTGGACGGTAGATGTACAAACATTATTAAGCATTATAATACATTGATGAGTGCTTATACAGAGTATTAGCTAAACAGTTACATACATCCATTGCAGTGCTAAGCAGTTACATATATCCTTAGCAGTGCAGTAGTGCAGGCATTACAGAACATTATCTTATCAGATACATACATCCTTAGCAGTGCAGTAATGTAGGCTTTGTAGGCTTATGCACAGTGATAGCTAAGCAGAGTAACAAGAGAGCAGAGACATGATAGTGGGCCCTGGTGGGGTTTAGTGGAGCAGTCTTGGGTTAGACTTTGTCTTGGTGTGAGCCCACTTTAGTAGCGACTGGGCTGTAGTTTGAAATGGTAGTAGGACTAGCGTGGACAGGTGCAGGTACATGTGGCATAGAGGTGATTCTTGAGTGCCACTTTGAAAGGGCCGAGCTTGGTGTGAGTAGTGACCAAGGATGGTAGGGCATTATACCAGGTAGGGAATGTGACTAGGAACAATCTCTGGACAAGCATTATCCTGACCCTGGGGATGGCCAGTGTTGTTGTGTCTGTTCTGTATGTACAAACTTTGGGGGTGGCTAGGGTCAAGAAGGTCAACACTCCTGGGGATGTCTGTCCAAGGAGGGATTTTTTTGGCCATGAGGCATGCTTGAAACTGGAGCCTTTCATCAAGGTTGAGGATCTGGGCACAGTCATAAAGGGTGTTGGTGTGGGTCATGTGATCAACCCCTGACAGGAGCCTGCAGGCGTTGTTGATGGTTACTTTACTCTTGTTGAGAGCAGTGGTGTCAATGGCAATGTAGACCAGTAGACCATAGTCGACCAGTGACATAATGGATGAGGTGATGGCTAGACGCAGGGTTTCAGAGGGTAGACAGTCCCTGTTTCAGTAGAGGAGGCCAATTCACGCATTAGTCGTGGATGCCAGTGTGCTGATGTGGCCATGAAAAGTGAGAGTAGGGTCAAACATGATCCCTAGGTATTTATAAGATGAGACCTGCTCTAGGGGGTGGTGTGAGCTGGACAGGATTTTCAGTTGGGCATTTTTTTGGTTTGCTTTGGTGGTGTGCAAACAGTATGGTTTTAGTTTTTTTCTGGTTTAGTACTAGCTTGTGCTCAGCAAACCATTGTTTGGCTTGGTTGAATGAGTGCTGCAGCGAGACCTGTAGGTTGGCAGGGTTTGCGTGGGAGGCACAGAGGACAGTGTCATCTGCATATAGAAGTATCTTGCCAGAGCACGAGGTGGGAAACATATTCAGAAACAGGCAAAAAAATAATGGCCCTGAGATGGAGCCCTGTGGGACTCCAGAGTGGGTGGGGCAGGTGCTGGATACAGTATCATTTATTCTGATGCACTGCATCCTGGAGGTCAAATAGCTTGCAAACCAGTTTAGGGGACCTTGACAGAGACCCGTGTGCATCAGGGTGTTCAGCGGGGGTTAACCGTGTCAAAGGCCTTGGACAGGTCAATGAACATGGCCCCTGCCAGCTGTCCCTTGTCTAGGGCAGAGTGAATGTAGTTTGAGAATTCAAGGAGAGCTGATGTAGTGCTGTGTCTGGCTCAAAACCCATGCTGCTCCACACACAGCAGGTTATGGGTTTCTAGGTAATTGGTCAGTTGATCTGCCACTACCTTTTCCAGGGCCTTGGACAGTGGGGGGAGAATGGAGATTTAAAAGGTTCATAGTTGGCCAAGCACTCACCTTAGTGAAAATAAATCTTATTTGCTCAAAAGCCTTCTCTAATTGACTGCAGAAATTTGGCTGATCTGAACCTGAACTATCCAGTGAGGAAATATTTTGAAGAATAGGTTTTTTTAAAGGACCCTTGGAAGTCTACCAACTGATCCTTACTTGATTGCGAATTTCTATTGCTGGTAAAGGAGTATACTGCCTATTAGCATCAGAGAGATTTTTAGATTTTAAAACCAGAGGGAAATGGTCACTTTTGGCTTTCACGAGCACCTGACATGAGTCCCATAAGGACATGTCACCATTCCCAAAAAAACAGTCTATAGTAGAAGGGCCTCTAGCAGAATAGTGGGTATATTCACCCTGTAAATCACCCTTAATATGTCCATTAATTGAAGCTAGGTAGTGTGTCGTGAGTAATTAAATAAGCTTGTTACCCAGATTGTTAATTTTGCAGTCCTTTGACTGTCTTGGAAAATTATAAGTCTGCTGATGGCAGAGAAGATGAAAACTACAATCCACAAACCCATCAAATTTGCCTACCCTGGCATTAAAGTCACCACATAATAGAATTTCCTCACAATCTGTACTGGCCCAGACCAAATGAACAACTTCCTCTAAAGATTTTCAGGTTTCAGGTGAATAATTTTTTGATTTAGGAGGAGGTACAGTAGAGTTGATTTATTTCACTGTAAAAAAAAGTCTTGCTATTTTCGCTGTAGAAAGAGACCCGCTAAATTAATTGAACAGCTAAGTTAGTTACCTATGTCAGACTCATTATATGAAAGTACAGGTCAGTGAAATTTTACTGCAGCTAACAAGTCCCATATCCTCAGAATGCTAAATTAAATGAACATGCTACTTTTCAATTCTACAGTATATAAACATTAATCAAACAAAAAGATCTCTTTGGAAATTGAATAAGAAAAACTTGAAAATTAGAACTGGCCAAAATAATATCTACCCTAATGGCTGAATTAATTTTGATCCATGTAACAAGGCCCCCAGCATATCTACCCATCTTGGCAGTTCTAATACCTGGAACATGAAACGTAGTATTACCATTCAGTGTGAGATCTTGAGCTTTATTGTGCCATGTCTCTTGTAAACAAATCAGGTTACAGCTCCTCATTAAATCCAACCATTCTGTTTCTGCCCATTTAGTGTTAAGTCCTGCTATATTCCATGAAATTAACTTGACAAAACCAGGGTCAGCTATATCTGAGTTACTTAGTCATCCCTCTGTGTTGGACAGGATTTCAAATCTGTTCATAACTAGAAGATTGTACACGGTGTTTACTTTTGAAATTGAGTCAGCTTTATCCCAGCCTAAGTTCTCTGTCACACACAAAACTGGATCAGAAAGGCTGTCAGATGGGATAACATGCAGACCAAGAGAATCCAACAGGGGGGCATTTTCCAGTATTTTATTATAAAGGCTCTTATAAAGTACTTTTAAATAGACAAGGTCATAGTCAACATCTGTGCCCTGTCTCTCAGCCAATCAGGCATTTGGATCCTCAATAGAAATATTTAAGAGTTGCTCAACTAAGTCTAGAACACTATTTTGCAATTTATTGGGAGTCTCATTTTTGGTATGGCCCAAGCCATACAAACACAAGGTGGCTAAAGTTTTATCTTCACAGACCTTTTGGGATAGAAAACTCATTTCACAATACTATTGATTAAAAATGAATTTGTTATCTATTATGTGGATGCCAACATTATCCAATACCTTACTCAATATTTTGTCTATAAAAACTTGGTTATTAAGCAAGAAGTCTACTCTACCTAATTTACTAGGCAATTTATGCCTGGAAGTGTTGGACGTTCTAAACTCCGTGGCTGAAACTTTTAAGACATGAGTTAATAAGTTCTGAATAATCTGTCTAAACTTAAATGAGCTTTCATCTGGTATAGATTTTAACCCAAATATGCTCAGCTGTTTAGGACAGGTAAGCATATTACGTCTGGGTAGATTTAAAATTTCCATGTTAACATAGTCAACTGAGTAACCTAGATTTGTTAGACAGTCATTGTTAAGCCATATCTGGTTGGTTATTCGTGGAGCAGAACAAAAAATAAAGTGACGGTCCTTCCCTAGATAATCTTTGTCTCTCCAGATTTGAACAATATCAACAG
This sequence comes from Neoceratodus forsteri, assembly GCA_016271365.2. Classification (NCBI taxonomy): domain Eukaryota; kingdom Metazoa; phylum Chordata; order Ceratodontiformes; family Ceratodontidae; genus Neoceratodus; species Neoceratodus forsteri. Next base: position 1,844,429,151 of record CM057449.1, read on the forward strand.
TTCCATGTCATAATGGTGACCACCTAAAGGCGATCACCATTACGGTGAAGTCAGAGCACCGAAAATCAATTTTGCCACTCTGACTCCCCAGTGCACAGCAAAACAGTGCCAGGGATTTGCATTTTTAACATTTTATGCAGGGGGTTGCACCTCCCACATACCCCTACTTAAGGATTCTCAACTGCAGGGGGATGCATGTCAGAGGGTTGCAAAATATTAAAAAAAATCAGGGCCAGGCACAACAGAAACATACCTGCACCTGGACCCAAACCCAGCACCCTGTCCACCCAAGCTGCAAACCCACCCATCATGCCACAGGGCCAGCTCATCAGCCCACCACGGCACCACTCCTCAAAACCCCTCCCACCCCTTGCTGAGCGTGCTTGCTCCCACCCCCCTGCACATGTATGTGTAGCGACATTCTGTCGCTACATGTGCCAACCCACCCTATCCGGTTGCCCTACCTAATTGGTAGCCCCCATGGCATGCATCGCGATTGAGTTCCATTTTGCATTTAACTCAGTCACAGTCATGCATGTCACAGGCTACCATATCAGCAGAGGTAATGTCTGCACTGGTAGTTGCCCTAAGTAGGTGCACAATCTGGTCCCTTACTGAGTCATGACACATAATATTGTGTTGAAATACACCATATAAACACAAAATGGCACAATCTGAAACATCAGTAAGATTGTTGTTAGCAGTATCTTTAATCCTTCCATCCATAGCCTGATTTTCTTGGACAATTTTATTAGACTTTTCCCCAACAGGATAAGAGGGGAAGCAGACCTTCCACTCCTTCCTAAGTGAAGATAACTCTGATTAAAATTTATTCAGCAGAACAGTTGATTTTTCTATGAGCGGGGATGAGATAGACGTAGTAACTGCATTTATTGGAGAAGTACTATAGACCACTTCTTCAGAAGTCATAGAAGAAACTATCTTAGCAGCTTCAACTTCAGGAACAGAGGTTTTTGACTTATTTAGTTGAACTACCTGTAAGATGTTAGGTGTTAACTTATTCGTGACAGATTTGTTCTTTCTTTTACCAGCTGCTTTTTTATGTTTTTCCTCTTAACTTTATTATTAATGCTAGGAAAATTAGGAATGAGAACAGTAGAAAACTCTGACCATGGCAAAGGATCAGGTTCCACCACTATTGATGGAGAACCAATTTCTGTAACTAATTTGCTTAGCCTAAGCAGGATGTCATCTAACCTATAGCAATTTGTGGTGATGTTCCCTTTTAGAGTATCAATTTCTTGTTGTAAATTGATTAAATGTTCAATAATCATAAGGTTAGCAGCATGGGGGTTTTGTATAAACATTTTCAAGTCCTCACTAAGACTAGAGGGATAGTTTGTAACTGAATCAAAAAAGTATAATTTGCCCTCACCAGAATATTTTTGGGAAACAACTCCAGCTGTACAAGGAGTGTTAAATTGCTTCAAACCATTTATAGTTTCTGGCAGATCATTAACAATTCCTCTCATGTCACTATTCCAAGAAGGCTTGGGATTTGAATCAAAAAGTATTCTGGTGAAAAGTTCACAGAATCAAAGCAGCCCTTACTGGAATTGTTATGTTACAGTATGTGAAGCATCAATAGATATAAAATTATCATGAGTGAGATCGGAATCCTTGTAATCATGATTGAATTTTTGTTTCGGTTCTCCTGACTTATGAGAAGGTGTGCTAGTACTTGGAAGACTAGTTAATGAGTCAGCTGTTATTCCCTAGACAGCCAGTCCATAGTCTATGAGGGAGACAATGGAGCTGTTGATTGCCAGATGTACCGCTTTATAAGTTAGGGAGTGTCTATGCCGGTAGAGGATCCCTAATCTTGTATTGATAGCCCTTGCCATGACATCAATATGCTGGGAGATGGACAGAGTGAGTCTATTGCTACCCCCAGGTATTTAAAATGAGGGACTAGTTCCAGAGTGGAGTCGCTGTCATTTCTTATTGCCAGGGGATAGTTTTTGAGCTTGTTTTGTGCTGTGGAGTAGAGCATGGTCTTAGTTTTTTTATAGTTCATGACCAGCCTCTGTTTTTTGAACCACTTCTCCATGTATGTAAAGCTTATTTGCAGATCAGCCTCCAGAAGCTCTGGACACAAGTTGCTGATAAAGATGGCCGCATCATCAGCATAAAAGAGCATACAACAGTGACAGGAGTCCAGGAGATTGAACAAGAGAGGTCCTAAGATTGACCCTTGTGGTGCCCCAGTTTTGACAATCTGTCTGAGAGGACATTCCCAATCCTGACTTGCTGGGAGCAGTGGCTCAGGTAGCTGCAGAACCAGCTTACCATTTCAGGGGCAAGACCAATGCCAGATAGCTATTGAAGGAGGAGTGCCTGATGCCTTTGATAGGTCAATGAAGGCTATCCCTACAAAGTGGCCATGGTCTAGGGCATCATGAATGAATCCAGCAAACTCGAATAAGGCCGTAATGGTACTGTGGCTGCCCCAGAACCCATGTTGCTGTGGGCATAGAAGCTGGTACTGGTTGAGGTATTCCACCATCTGATCTGCCACAATCTGTTCGAGAGCCTTGGAGAGTGGCGGGAGAATGGTAATTGGTCTGTACTTGCTATGCAGAGTCCGATCCCCACTTTTGTGTATGGGGGTAACTGTTGCAGATTTCCAACATTGGGGAAATTGGCAGTGGCAGAGGCACAGATTAATTCATTTGGTTAATGGTCCTAAGAGTTCATTTAGTGCCAGGTGAACAAATTTAAGGTCCAGCAGCTGGTTGCACAAAAGAGTTAAGTCCATGTTTAAGACATGTTTTTGGTCTTACAAAAGCAAGATAGGTTTAAAAAAATTAAGTCTGTTGCACAAAAATTGTCTAATGTTCAATTTGTCTTATTTAGAGACTTTGGGCTGGATATTCAAAAGGGTTGCGCAATGCGCAAGAGGGTTGCGCCAGCGCAAGTCAGAAAATGCGCCATTCTGCGATATTCAGCAGGAGGCAGTTGCGCCACTGAAAACATGCTGAGCAACAGCGCAATGATAATGAAGGCATGCGCAACTGAAGGGGTGGAACCATGCATAAAGTGCGCAGTGCGATGTTCAAAGACTTGCGTAATGCGCAACAGTGGAGCAGGCGGAAGTTGCACCATAGCGGAAATGAGCCAAAATAAAAAGGAGCAAGGAAGAAGTGCAAGAACGCTACACTGAAGCCACATGTGTCAGAGACAGGCACAGAGAAATAGGGAGAAAGAGGGCAGGCCAGGGAAACCACAACACAGAATAGGGGCAAGGGAAGGTGTTTGGGGCCACAGAGTGCAGATGCCAGTAGGTGTACCTGGTGCAGGGGAGGTAGCAGTCAGGACAGCAGGGGGAACAAAGCAACATCAGCTAGGGGGGGAACACAAGCCAGGGACATGGACAGTGCCACCTTCCACATGGAATCCGTAATGAGGGGGGTGAGAAGGCATGCTGCAGGGTGATGCGGCCGTGGAAGGGCCTGTCGGCGGTATGCCCCCAACAGGCAGTACCGAGCCCGCACCAGCTTTGAGCTGTACACAGATGTTGAGTTTGTGGGCCCGGTACCACCTGAACAGGGCAATACTGAGGTGGCTCTGTGAGCTGTGCAGTGATGTGATGCAGGCACCCACACGACGGAGTCATGCTCTGTCAGTGGAGACAAAGGTAACAGCCTGCATGTGCTTGCTCACCACGGGTACCTTCCAGAGACCAACAGGGGATACCACAGGCATAACACAGTCGGCCATGTCACGCAACCTCACCCAACTCCTCAGCACACTGCTGCCACATGCTGCAGAATACATCCATTTCCCCAGCACTGCGGCGGAGCGCACAGCAAACATACAGGAGTTCCACAGGGTAGCACGTATGCCTGGCATGCTAGGGGTGATAGACTGCACCCATGTGGCCATTCACACACCACCTGGCCCCCATGGGGCCACCTACATGAATCGGAAGGGATATGCCAGTGTCAACTGCCAGGTGGTTTGTGATGCCAGTGGGCGCCATTACAAATGTCTGTGCCACGTACTTTGGGGAGCACATGATTCCTTCATCTGGTACCAGTCAGCACTGTGCCATCAATTCTAGAGTGGGGACATCCCCACAGGTCATCTAGTGGGTGAGTATGTATGTAGAACTGACAAATCGTGGGCAAGGGGGGGTAAGCCAGAGGTGCCATGGGTGTGGCCCACAGGGTTTGGGGCAGTCTGAGCCTGAACAAGACACTAACCTCCACTATCTCCACACAGATGGCAGTGGATACCCACTCCATCCCTGGCTGCTCACACCCTACCGGTGGCCCACGACCCCATTGCAGCAACGCTTCAATGAGGCACATGCCACCACATGCAACGTCATTGAGCGGGTGTTTGGGATGCTGAAGGCGCGTTTCCATTGCCTGGACACCTCTGGCGGTGCCCTACAGTATAGCCCCTCAAAGGCCTGTGGGATATTTCTGGCCTGTTGTATCCTGCACAACATGGCCAAAGACTGTGGGATAGCCGTACAGGTTGAAGAGGGGGACAGCGATGGGGACGACGGTGACGCCGGTGATGATGGGGATGGGCAGCCCCCCCTTGGCCGACGGGACCCCTGACTGATCCGGCTGGCACAGCTGCACCGGGACACCATCACAGAGGAGCACTTCAGCCAACACAGGTAAGTCATGGGGCCATGTGCAACCACCAGTGGCTAGTGCACAACCCACATACACACATGGAAACACACCAGGGGTGCATGCTAGCAAGGGATGTGGCAGGGCACAGAAGCACACACATACAACCAGGGAGGGGTGAACAGTAACATGCCACATGGACGGACACACACACACGCACACACAATAGGCACAAAGTGTACGGGGTCAGGTGCAAAACACAGCCGGAACACAAACACTAGCAACACACATGTCCACAGGCCACCACATCCACTGACTGTCTATGTGCGTGTGTCAGATGCTGGGCACCATTGCACTTTGGTGTACAGCGCAATGCAGGCATCATCATGCACATGTACCTGTGGACAGCAGTCAGGAGGGTGTGCATGTGGACCGTGTGTCTGTGTGTAGGGCTGGGCACCCAACGGTGCACTGCCCACTGAAACACACAATGCACACAGGGCAGCACCAGACAGTGCCCGCACTGGGAGACAGGTCAGTCTTGCGGCACAGTGCCATGTCCACCTCGGATATGTGGGCGGCCCCACCGAGACCCAGCAGCACTGGCAGGCTGACCACGGGCCTCATGGGGTGGCACCGATGGTCCACCAGGGGTTCCACTGCGCAAACGTGACCGTGCCCACACAGGGGTCTGCAGCACACCGAACATACCTGCACCAGGAGTGCTCGGGATGCCCACAGCTGAACCCAGCGTTGACAGGGTGGGTGTCACATGAAGCCGGGAATGGGGAGTGGATAGCGAACTGCATGGTGTGAGCGACACATGGGCACCTGACTGTGTGCCCATTGTGGCCATGACAGCGACCAACGCCTGTGTTTGCCTGTCAATGGCAGCGGTCACATCCTCCCGCAACTGGACAATCTGTGATAGGATCCTATCGGTGTCCCTGCTGTGTCGCTCCTCGACCCAATCCAGAGCCACACACAGTGCCTCCATGGACGTTGCAAGCTGCATCTGCTGCTGTACTGGTGCCTGCAGTAGGCAGGTGTGCTCGACAAAGAGGTAATCCGCCACCTCGGCATCCTGTCCCTCAGGGTGTGGAAGGACCTGATGTTCAGCACCCCTTGAGGGTGGGCACTGCTCACCAGGACCAGGTATGGGCAAGTCCACAGGTGGTGCACAGATGCCACCGCTGAACCCTGAACCCCCAGTCCCAGTGGGCAACTGCTGCTGCTGCCCCTCCACCTGCTGTGCCCAAAGGATCGGTTGTTCCACCGCTGTGGCCGCAACAGTGCCACTGACCTGACCAGCCACCAGTGCTGCCCCACTGGTGCTGACAGGCACAGCCTGGGACTGTGCTGACACGCTGGCACACACGTCAGAACCAGCCAGGTCCATGGATGTGAGCTGGCCTGCGGTGTGTCCTTTCTGTGACACACACATGTCACTGCCCATAACGGTCATTGCATCATCAATGGTGCAGGTCTGTTCCACAGCCACAGCCACAGTGTGCTGGCATCCTTGGATGCCAGACCGCTGAGACACAGGAAGGGCCTCCCCCACACCTGTCTCAACGACATCGGTGTTGACAGCCAGGCGGACCCACTGTTGCAATGCTCGCCGGCTACCTGTGGAGGTGGATGGTCCCTCCTCCAACTCCAGATGACTGTCCGCAGTGGACAGGCCCTCCACCGCTTACCCCTGCAGATGCACAGGATCTGTAACAGAAAGTAAGGACACGTTAGCGAGTGTGATCTACCCTCCCCCCCGACAGACCATGACGTACCATGCAGTGATGGGCTACCACCTGTCTGGAAGCCACCTCCTGGAACACCCTCAATGGCACTGTGCTGCATGCTTGCAGTGAGCCTGTCCTCTGCCGGTGTCAGCTGCACCACCTCCGGCTGGCCCCCCCCCGGTGCAGCACATGCCGCCCTGATGGCAGCCACCTTCTCCTTCACCCTCCTCCTGTCGGTACCCATCTTCTTCTTTCACTCCTGCACAGAGCGCTGGTGGCTGCCATGCAGGTTGACGGCACATGCCACCCCCTCCCATGCAGCAGTGGCTCCTGATCGATGTAGGCCTCGACGAGTGCCTCCGTCTCGGCCTTGGTGAAATTGGGCCTCCTCTTCTGCCCACCATCGTTGTCCTCCTCACCCAGTCCTCGCTTGGTCATTATTCAGGTGGTATGGATGACAGTGGTTACCTGTGACTGTGCAGTACAAAACAAGTCCCTGATACCACAGTCCAGAACACCACACAGCATGCAACTCACCAATAAACTGCAGTAACCGAATATGGCCACTGCAGAACAGTGTCGCATTTTTATAGCGCAATCCATGCAAATTAGGTGAGGAGCAACTTTAATGAGATGCAAATCATGCTGCTGCACCATTGCATGGCTGATCGGATGATTTGCATATGAAGGCTGAATATCGCGCTTTTGCGCTTTGCGCAATTGTGTTGAACATGCTGAGCCAATGACGCAGTTCTGTGGCATGCGTAGTATACTGCACTGCGCATGCCCAGGTAGATTATGCAGGCATCTGCCACACTGATGACATGCTGTGCATGGTAGGCAATTCAGGGCATGGCCACCATTGTGCCAGTGGCGCTATGGCGAGGGTCACTACATGGCGCTGTGGCGCAACTGCGCAATAGTTCGCCGCGGCGATGGCACACAGGCAACCAATCACGCTAGACACATAGATGTCCAATGGCGCTGTGCGTGGCCTTGCGCCAGAGACCCATGACCCTGTGCCCGACCTTTGCCCCCTTGGCGCTATACGTCCAGCATGGCTGCACCTCTATCATGCTGTTCGGTGACAGCACGATAGGGAATGGCGGCGCTGTACCGCGCAGCACTTCCACGTGGTCTGCCGCACTGCAGAGTGCCATATTGCCTACTATAGCGTTAGAGATGGCATGCAGGAGAGCCCCTCAGTGGAGTGCCCTTGAGCTGGCCAACCTTGTGGCCATTGTGGAGTCACACTATGGCCCACTCTTTGGTGATGAGGCACTGGACAGGGCCAGGACCCAGGGCTGGCATGAGGTGGCCACTAACCTGGAGGCAGCCACTGGCCACAGGAGAATGGCAGAACAGTGCAGGCACCGGTATGGGGACCTTAGAAGGAGGGAGCCGTAGTAACTTGCACGTTTGCGGTCGCGTGCCAGGAGGGGCGTGATGCCTCATCCAGGTGGGTGATTCATCTACACACTTGTATGGTCCATATGGGTAACACTATCTTATGTGTCCAGCACATAGGGGAGGGATAGTCTAGGGTTGGCTGGTGTTTACAGGGTATGGGGTGGGTGGGTCTGGCTGGGTGGGTGGGCACACACATTGGGGCAGGGAATTTGCTTTGTGTTTGTATGATGTGTTTCTCTCCTTTTGTCTCCCACCAGGCGTGGCCGCGGAGGAGGATGGTGGAGCGGCAGCAGAGGGAGGAGGATGCTGCACAGGGGCATGTCGGGGACCAACCCCAACGCCATCAACGTCCCGATGAAGGTGAGTGCCATGACACCATGATTGCTATTGCATGCTGTGTGACAGGGTGGGAAGCAGAGCATGGCCACCATCCATGGACACCACTGCCATGCACGCGACTTGTGACAGTCAGCACTGTCCAGTGGCACTGCATGTCTGGGAGTGCATCAAAGGTGGTCCATGTGTGCACTGGGCACATGGCTGTGGCACTGCCTGCACACTGAATAGCCACGTCACTGTACGGCCTTGGTTGTGCTGTGCTGGACATGGGCGGTGGGTGTGTGCAGTGGTACACATGGCTGTTGCTGCCTGGTTGGGCATGTCTTGTGGACACAGTCACTGTGGGTGGGCGCACACCATCACAGGAGCGTGGCATGTGGCTGTATGCCATGTATAATGGGTGGGCTACAGGGGGATGGACAGTCACACCTATTGACTCTGATCCCTTGTTCTAGGTGTGCGGATACTCCTGCGGATCCAGCAGGCCATCCAGGAGCTTCTGCAGGTGGCACGAGAGTCCCTCTCCATATTGAGGGACTTACAGCAGCATGGGGTGAGGAGGAGGAGGCGGTCCAGGCAACAGCCCCAGGCAGCGGAGGACCAGGCTGGACACTGACAGCTGCACGAGCAGCCTACGACTACCCCCCTTTGTTCAACCCTCATAACCCACCTACCCTCTCCCATATGTTCACTCCTGCCCCTTACCCATCCCACCGTGTTCCTGTCCCTCCCCCCATGTTTGTACATAGTTGTATATAGTTGATTTTGATATGTTTTTGAATACAGATATTTTGATATGAATACTGTGGTGGTCTCTGATTTGCAGCTGGCTATAGGTGCTCAGTTGCAGTGGTGTGCATGGCATCTGGGGTGGTTCAGTCATGGGTATGTGTGTGTGTGCGTGGGGAAGTGTCTCTGGTGTGGGAGTGGCTATCAGTCGGTGTCTGTGTGTGTGTGTTGTTCCCTGTGCATTGCATTTCTGTGTGCAGTGGTCCATGGTGCATGCTCTGTGTCCATTGTGCCCCTGTCAACCCATCCTTGGCCTGTGCAGCTGACACCCTTGCATGTCTGTGGCCTGTAAGGTCTGCTGCCTTGTCAGTGGTGGCTGTCCCTGCAGGTCATCCACTGTGACCGTCACAATGCTGGGTTGCCTCCTGTCAATGGTGTGGTGCATGTTTGCCTCGGGTGACACTGTGGCCTCCGCAGTTGCTGTCCCACCTCCATGTTGTGGCTTGTGTGTGTTGCAGGGGCTGTGCACCACTGTCTGTGAATTGTACTCCAGGCATATGCTGGTGGCATACAGGGCCACAGTTCATGCACAGGGTGGGTGTCACCCCTGTGCCATGGAGGACTGCAGGCTGTGTGTGCACAGTTTTCATGGGCCCACACTGGGGGCTTGGTTGCCACACTACTTGTCCCTGTGTTAGTGTCCCCGTGGGTATGGGTGTGTGTTTGCCCCCGCACTGTGTTGCATCCGGTGTGCTGCATGCTTCTACGCACCACTGTGGGTGTCTGTGCTGGCTGCTGTGGCTTGTGGTGGGTCGGGCTGTGACACTTGTCTACTGTACAGGGTGCTGTATCAATGGTGGTGGTGTCAGGGGCACGCCCTTTCCCATGTGGGGTATCTCTTGTGCCGACACATGTTCGGTCTCTCAGCTGTGCCTCAGGGGGATTGTGCATGTTGGCACTGTATCTGCCGTTGTTGCATTGCCGTGTGCTGCCACCCACTGCTGGGTGCTCATGGTGGGTCTGGTTTGCATGGTTCTGTGGTACACGAGGCTGCAGTTTGACAGTGGGGGTGGTGGTATGCATGGGGTTTCCTGCAGTGGTGGTCACTGCTCATGGGGGTTGTCTTGGGGTCACCGTGCAGGGTGTGCTGTGCACAGGGGGGGCTGGTGTGGCATGGGGTGGTCCGCCCTCCTTGTGTGGCAGTCTCAGCTTGCCAGTGGGTGTGCTGGGGCACCATGGCCCAGCTGTGCTTTGTTTGCTTGTCCCCATGGGCCGGTGGATATTCCAGCCTCCCCAGTTGTGCTGTGCTTAGGTGTGAGTGCATGTCAGTTCTGCTGTGTGTTCCTGTGCCCATCTGTGGCATAGGTCTGGGCCCCACCTACCTCCCTGGTTGTGCAGTTACATTTGCTCTGCTGCTGGGGGACTCCCTGCTTGTGCTATGGTGCCTCTGGACTGCTCAGCTGGGTAGCCCTTGTTGCGCCATAGCGCATTGTATCTGCTCAGCTTCCCCTTCCTAGTTGCGCTATGGCGCAAGTTGTGCGATATTCAGACGTTGGCTGTTGGCGCAATTTGGCTTGCTCCTTTTTTGAATATCGCGTCTATTGCGTATGGGCGCAATGGACTTGTGCTTGCTCCTGCTATTGCACACTTTTTGGGAGCAGTTTGAATATCCAGCCCTTTAATTTAAACATCCTATGTACCAGGCTCATTTGTTGTCAGTAGGCTTATCTTGCCATAGTCACTTTTAGGAAAATGTACTTTATTATATGAAACCATTCCAGATATAAATATATATATACATATTTTTTTTTTTTTGAGTGCATTGATTTCCTGTTTTAGGGAATGCTATTTCCTGTAGCGTATCTGTATATTATGAGCTCAGGTAGGTGGCAGCTCAGACCCGTCCCTGTAACCCCGCTTCCCATGACCAGCTACTGCCTCCCCAAGGGCTTGAATCCCCCTTAAAATCCCCCCACAGTGGGTCCAGAGGAGGGACCTCCCCAATGCACAATTATACAGGCATGCCCCAGGCACCAAGGGCTGGTTTGGGCCAAGGGAAGACTGGCAGGGCTTCCTTAAGCTCAACTGACTGCCATTTTTCTGTTTTTCTCCCCAGTCCCCCTGGCCACTGCGGCACACTAGTGCAAGAGCATTGAGGCATGCACATGCTACAGAACTGCAGTCCCTATCCTTCGAAGACTCTTGGGGCCTGCTCTAGCAGTGGGCCTCTACAGGTGACAGTCAAATGCTAACACAGCTTGGCCACCCCTCCTGAGGGAGGAGAGCAGTCCCTGGGATGCTCAATCCACTCCTCTCCCCAGTCAACCCTAGCAACCTGAGGTCATATCTGAACCTGGGTTGCTGGCATGGCAGCATGTGAGATGTAAGTGCTTCAGTCTTTCATGCCACTGGGGCGGCCAAAATATTTTATATTCTAAAAATCATTTGAATGCATGCCATACACTTGAGTTTAAATGCCAAGGAATGCAAGGTGATGCACTTAGTGGAAAGGAACCCACATATGGAATATTGAATGGGGTGGTAAGTTGACCACTACTGCTGACAGTTGAGGAGTGGGATTTGGAAGTTATCATCGGTGACTCCCTCAAGCAAACTGGCCGTACAATAAGGGCTATAATAAGGCATTTAGGGAGCTGGGGTGCATTGGGAAGGGTTGTTTTAGTAGGAGAGGGGCAGAGATACTGCCAGGATACAGCTACACTACACGTTATATTTTATAATGCTTAATAAAATTCAATATTTGGACATAAAAAAAATGGTTCAACAGGAAACCTACAAGCAAACAATAGCATTCAGCACACTGCTTGTCATGCCTGCATAATAAAAATGATTTCATTTTGTCTCGGAGTGTCTGGTGTGTTTCTTTATTTAGCCCTAATATAGCTCTTTCAGCACCTCATTATATCAGCATGGCCTCATGCAGAGACAGGGAAAATATATATATACCCCAATGACTACCTCATCCTGCTGTCCAGAGAGATGCCTGCAGATAGGGCAGCACCTCAGCATCCAAAATGTCTGCCTGAATACAGCTTCCCTGCATCCACTGCATTGTACCACTCCCCACATTATACTGTACTTATACTGTTATTCCAGTAGTTGCCTGTTACTGTTGCAATCTGCTGCCGACCTGGCTCCTGCCAACATTTATGATGCCAATGACTAGTGTGGCACTGGCTGTGACATCAGGTCCACTCCTGACACTATTCGTGATAAGTGGGATAGATACTGGGGCTATTAAGCATCAGCTGACCAGGGTGGTGGTGGTCCTTTCCCTTGGTACTCCTTGTGACACTATAAGGAGGGATGAGGCCCCTTCCATCCATGGTGTCAGTCTGGGATGAACAACCAGGAGCAATGCCTGTTACGGAGTCGCCCTAGCGGTATCCCCAGTTCCAGTGCCATTCCCTCACCTGCTTCAGTTCTGACTACACCACCACCTGTAATATCCCAAGAGGTGGTAGTGCAGTGTAGGCTGGCACACTCCCTCCCTGGAGGTGTTTGGGCATCCTATGGTACACTCAGTCTACTCTCTGGCTGGCTCTTGATAATTCATGCCAATTTCCAAACTTGGGTCACCAGCATCACAAGTGGTAGTGCTACTGTGGTGCCAACAGGCTGACTTTCTTGCTACACCATGACTTAATGTTTAGTCTTTTTTTTTTTGTCATTATTTATTTTTTACCACTACTTGCTGCTCTCTGCCTTAGCCACCAAACCATAGCAGCTCTCAGACATTCTGGCCCTGGCTTCATCCGTGGCTTCCCCCCTCATGGAGGGTTGTCAGAGAGCCAAGCTCAACCTGCTGGACAGGATTTGACTGGAGCCATGACAGATCAGTTGTGTGGGACCTGCAAGGGGTCAGAGAATCATTGTGCCAGCCAGGGCAACTTTCTGTTTTATTTCTTTTTTTTTTTAACTTCCATTGTCTCTCCCACTCAGAGTCAACCTTGTCCTTTCTGAGAGCACCATGCAGACCCAACCCATCAACTCAGTCATTCCCTAGGACTTACCTGTATCTTAGAGTGCTGCTCTGTGGTATCCCCTCCCCACTGTGGAGATCTTCAGGCTGGACCAGGTCCTTAAGAAATGCTACAGTTGGGAACCCGGGGTGAGTCTAGGTTGGAGGTGTGCGGGGTCTGCAGGATGCATAGGAACATACAAAACTGCCAGCAGAAAAAAGCCATTTGGTCTATCGAGTCTGTTCAATTTTGCAGCTATCACCCCTACTCTGCAGCTGCCCCTCCCAGCCTACCCCCTCATAACCTTCCTTTTTGCCCTATCCCAGCTCCTCTTAAAGCATTCCACTGTTTTACAGTCCACCACCTCTGCCTGTAGTGTGTTCTGCTCAGCTGCCACCCTTTCCATATAGAAATGCTTCCTCATCTCCCTCCTAAACCTTCCACCCTCCAATGTCATGTCATGACCCCGAGTGTCTCTCTCTCCACCCTCCCCTTGAACAGTCCCTTTGTGCCTGTCCTGTATATTCCTCTCATGTACTTAAGGGTCTCAGTCATATCCCCCCTGCCTCTCCTGTTCTCCAGAGAGTACATGTTCAACTCCCTCAGCCTACCCTCATATGGTAACTTCCCCCAGACCCATGATCATTTTCTGTTGCTCTGCATTGCACCCCTTCCAGCAATCTAATGTCCTTCTTTAGGTAAGGGCACCAAAACTAAACGCAGTACTCCAAGAGGGGTCTGACCAGCGATCTGTATAACGGCAGAATCACCTCCCTCCTCCTAGAGGTTACACCCCTTGCAATACAATCCAGCATCTTGTTGTCCACTGCTGCTGCTTTCCTACACTGTTCAGAGTTGTTAATTGCTCCCGTAATGAGCAGCCCCAGATCTTCCTCCTCTTCCTCAGTCACAGCTAACTGCACTCCCCCACCCCACAGATGGTAGCTCCTCTTTGGATTCTTTGCCCCAAAATGCAGCACCTTCTGTGATTCCCCATCCATCACCCCCTTCCCCTCTGATCCTATCCTCCCCTCAACCTTAGGTATTCTGCCCCTTTCTCTTTAGTAAAAACCCTGAAGTAGTCATCAAGTGCTTCTGCCTTTTCATCTCCTTTTCCACCCATTCCCTCTTCTTCTTAATCCTTACTATTTGGTCCTTACAACCCTGTTTCTCCCTGATGTATCTGAAGTAGTCTTTTTCCCCCTCTTTAATTCCCTTTGCCAGCCTGAGCTCCCTTGACACCTTTGCTGCCCTTACTTCCCTGGTCACCTCCTTTGCTTCTTGCAGGTACTCCTCCCTGTCCCCCCTCCCCCGTTCTCCTGTATCTCCTATAGGTGACTCTTTTCCTCTTCACCCTGTCTATGACACCCTTGCTCATCCAGCTAGGTTTCTTCACCCTAGCCTTTTTATTTTGTGCCTAGCTGCAGGAATTGGTTGCCTCCACTATCCCTAGCTTAATGAGTTCCCACCTTTGACTGGTGTCCATATTAGGCTGAATTCTGTCCAAGAACCCTTGCACCACTTAACTCCTCTTTTTGAAGTCAGCCTTTCTAAAGTGTAGCACCTTTGTGCCAGATGTCACCCTCTCCCTGCCCACCAGTGGTTCCTCCACCCTTGGATCCCTCACCCACTCCCAGTTAGACAGTATGAGGTCAAGGGTATTCCCTTCCCTAGTTGGTTTGCTTACCAACTGCATCAGAAAGTTATCCTGGAAGGTGTCTAGCATTATCTGTTCCCTTCTACACTCGGTGGCAGGTGTTCCCCCACTCCACTACTGGCAGGTTGAAGTCACCTACTATCACCACTCCAACCTTCTCACAGATCCTCCGGATCTGTTCCGCCAATATCCTCTCTGTCTTTTCTGATTGGAAGGGCAGCCTGTACACCAGCCCAAACCGTAGTGTCCTATTTTTTGTTTCTGGATTTGCAGATAGCTGAAGGAATTAAGAAAGGGGAGAAGGACTTCTTTCACTATATAAGTGAGAAAAGGGACAAGAAAGAAGTGATTGTTATACTTAAGAAAGGGGTGGAGGATAATGGGGGGAAAGCAGAGATACTAAATTAATACTTCTGTTCCGTCTTCACCAGGGAGAAGGATGGACCAGTGCCTTGAGGAGGGAAAAGAAGAGCAGGGGGGAGGGGAAAACAGATGTAGTGATAGAGGAGGATAGAGCGAGGAAGGGGAAGGAAACCGCTCCTGGTGGGGCACTCATTTGTTGGGGGGTTAGAATTGGAGGGAGGGGAAAGCAAGGTAAGGTGCCTGCCTGGTGCCATGATCTGGAGGGACAGGAAGCGAATCTTCAGGATTGAGGGAGCAGCATTTCGGGAGAGGGAGCTAGACATCATTGTCCACCTTGGGACAAATGACCTAGCTGGGCATGGGATCAGGGCAGTGGAGGAGGAGTTTGTGGAGTTGGTGAGGGGCCTTAGACACGTAGCATGCACGATAACCTTCTCGGAGGTGCTGCCTATGGCATGGGTGAGGCTAGGGTACTCCACACCATGCAGTTCAATGAATGGTTGAAAGACTGGTGTGGAGCACAGGGTTTTGGCTTCATTGGGGACTGTGGGTCCACCTGGAGGGATGCTGGCCTATACTGGCACGATGGTCTGCATCTGTCCAGGAGGGAAACCAGGCTCCTAGGTGATAGGTTTAAATGCTTCATTGACAAGCTTTTAAGCTAGCCATGAGGTGAGGTGCTGGTAGGAAGCAGGAAATTCCAAGCTTCCCCCCACAAACAAGGTAGTTAACAAGAAAAATTCCAAGGCACAGAGGTTGATAGGGGACAGGACTGGGGAAAATTGAGAAAAAGACAAAGGCAGCAAGGGCAAGGATGGGGCAAAAATGGGTAAGACCATCATAAAATGGAGGGCAATGAGTACCAATTCCCATAGTCTGTGTAACAAGCTTCCTGAGCTAGTGGCCCTGATAGAAGAGGGACACCTGGATATCGTGGCAGTTACAGCAAGATGTAACATGGAGAACCATGACTGGGATGTCAGCATACCAGGGTACAGAATCTACGGGAGGGATGTGGAGGGTAAAAGAGGAGGAGTAGCTCTATATGTAAGGGAAGGGATCAAAGCAATGGAACTAAAGGGTAGGACTCAGAGGGTGGTGTCGGGAATTTTTTCCTCGGCATCAGTCTCCCTGCCTTGAGGGGTACCACAGGGCTCTATTCTAGCACCTATGTTGTTCGCGATGTATATGCTGCCTTTGGGAGCTATTATAAGATGATACAGACTGGGTTTTCATTGCTATGCTGATGATACCCAGCTGTATATGTCTTTTGTGCCTGGCCAGGATACTGCCTTGTCGGTATTTAATAACTGCCTTGCAGAAGTCCAAGATTGGATGAATGGGAGTTGGTCAAGGTTAAACCCCGAGAAAACTGAGGTGTTGGTTGTGGATAAAGGTCGCTGTGAGGCAGGTTTGCCAGCTGGATCGCATTCTGGCTTATGGCTTGCAGGCGCTCCACTGACAACCTCAGATCAGGTGCGGAATCTTGGCGTAATAATTGATGACCACTTGACGCTTAAAGCTCAGGTGTCAGCAGTGGTCAAAACTTCCTTTTTCCATCTGAGGAATATCGCTAGGGTGAAGCATCTGGTTCCTCCAGAAGATCTTCCAACATTGATCCACGCCTTTGTTACCTCCCTGACTATTGCAACTCCTGTACCTAGGGCTATCGGGGTGAACTTCTCTCCGCCTGCAGCTAGTGCAGAATGCGCGCCAGGTTGTTGACTGGTTCTTCTAGATCCAGTCATAATGCCTGTGCTCCATGGACTGCACTGGCTGCCAGTACTTTGGCGAATCACCTTCAAGGTCGGTCTCTGACCTATAAAGCTCTACATGACCAGGGACCAACTTACCTGAAGAGCTCCCTTCACCCCTACTGTCCCTCCTGCCCTCTCTGATCCACTGATGAGGGATTGCTGGAGATTCCCAGGGTCTGTTTGAAATCTTTGGGGCTAGGTCATTTGGCTTTATGGCCTGACCTGTGGAATTCTCTACCTCGTCAGGTGCGAAATAGTCCGACTGTCCTGATCTTTAAAGGAGCCTTGAAAACCCACCTTTTTAGTCTAGCTTTTAATGATTTATAATAGTTTTAAACTCTGTTTATTTATTGTTTTATGTTATTGTACAGGCGCTTTGGATTGGAAAAAAGTGCCTTTTATAAATAAAAATTGATTGATTGATTGATAAACAGGGAGGAGAGGAGGCACTGTGGGCCACCTTGGAGACAAGTAGTGGCACCACAATCCACACAGGGATTGTATACAGACCCCCATCTCAGGAGTAGGAAATGGACAAGGAAATGATAGAAGGAATCCTCAGAATGGCAGAAAAAGAGGAGATATTGTTGATGAGGGACCTGAATATGGCAGATGTTAATTGAAGCACATTTACTGCAGCCACATCCAAGAGTAGGGTCATTCTCAATGCCCTACAGGGGGCATGCCTCAGACAGCTAGTTGTGGAACCTTCTCGGGAGGGAGCAATCTTGGACCTGGCACTCTCAAATGGGGACGGAGAGAGGAATTCAGATTTAGAAGGGGGTAGCAATCTGGAAACAGGCGACTACCACAGAGTGTGGTTCACGATAAACACAACTGTGGAGTCAAGCCATACAAAAGTGAGGGTACTCGACTTTAGAAGGGCTGACTTTGGCAAAATGGGGGGGTGCCTAAGAAATGCACTAGCAAATGGGCATGAAGGAGGGGTGGAAGAACAATGGGGAAAAATTGAAACTGCCATCATAGAGACAACAAGCCTTTGTAAGAAGTGTATAAAGAAAATAAAATGAAGCAAAAAACCACTTTGGTTCTCAAAAGAGGTGGCAGGGAAGGTTAGGGAGAAAAATATAGCATTCAGGCAGTATAAGGGATCACAGAAGAAGCAGGACAGATAAATGTATCTGTTAAAGCAGAAGAAAGCGAGGAAGGCAGTCAGAATAGCGAAAGCACAAATCGAGGAAAAGATAGCCAACTCAGTTAAGAAGGAGGATAAAACCTTTAATAGGTACATCAGGGAGTGAAGGAAGACCAAGGGAGGGATAATGAGGCTTAATAAAGGGGAGGGGAGGTGGGCAGAGGGTGACAGTAAAAAGGCAGAGATTCTGAAGGAATACTTTTGCTCAGTATTCACAAAAGAAGAAGAGGGGGAGGTACCTAAACCAGACAATAGAAGCACTCTGGGCTGGTGGGTCGACACCAGTCCATTCACAGAAGAAAAGGTCCTGAAAGAACTCCTGAAACTCAAGGTGGACAAAGCAATGGGGCCTGATGGGATTCACTCCAGAATTCTAAAAGAACTAAGGGGAGATCTGGTGACACCACTGACAATCCTTTTTAACAAACCATGGGAGGATGGTGAGGTACCTGAGGACTGCAGGAGGGTGGACGTGATTCCCCTTCACAAAAGTGGGAGCAAGGCAGAGGCAGAAAACTACAGGCCTGTTAGTTTGACCTCAATAGTAGGGAAAATGATGGAATCACTTCTGGAAGAAAGAACTGTTGAGTATCTAGAGGCCGGCGGGGCACAGGACCCAAGGCAACATGGATTCACAGTGGGAAGGTCATGTCAGACAAATCTAATAGAGTTCTTAGACTGGGTGACCAAAGTAGTAGACCAGGAAGGGGCTGTGGACATGGTCTACCTAGACTTTATTAATTTATTTTATTTATTTATTGAATTTTGTTGACCCAGTAAGCCCACTAGGCCTAGAAGTCCCTTTTTCAGGGGGCAACCGGGGGAGGGGGGATGCAGATGGTAAGCAACTGAAATTGAACCAGATTAAGCTATTGGTGACATTTTTAGTGAATGGAAGAAATTTGGCCAGGACACCGGGGAAATTCCCCCACTCTTTGACTGCAGAGGGCACTGTTGCGCTGCAGGAGGGGAAGGAGTACTCCAATCCAGGCTCAGTCACAATGGAGGAAGGTTGTGTGCTGAAGGCTTCAGATCCAGTGTTTGATGGTAATACAGATATGGATCAAGGAGAAGAAGTACAAAAATTGCAGGTGGCAGAAGAGAAATCTAATCAGACAATAGAGAATGATTCTGAGGTAGATGAAGAACAATTGCTTCTGGAACAATTAGCGATTAAGAAAAAACATTTAACTAAATGGTTATTAGCTGCAGAAAATTACTTTAGACTCCAGAAAACGAAACTTGTTGAAGAACGAACAAAACGGAAAAGATCCTCGGTTAGTTCAATACAAGGACATAAAACACTACCTTTAAAGTTGGCTTTAGCTGATACCCCAGGCTCCTGTGGACTGCAGGATGAAATGGTAGATGTACACCAAGATGCTGAAGAGGATGTAATTTTTAGTGGCTCCTTTGCTGACTGGACTCTGGGAGGAGCACTTTGTGGAGCAGGCTGGACTCTCCAAAATGAAATTTAGGTTCCCGATGAGATGATCCTTATTCTGGGAATGAAGGATTCAGATACTAAGGCTGTAGTTGATATTTCTGCAGGAACTTCTACAGTGCCCTTTCAGTCTAAGTCCTCAGATTTGATTACTGATTCTGTGCATAGCGCAAGAGAGGCTGCAAGACTAGCTATTGTGTCATACGCTAATACTGGGATGGATGCAGAAAGGAGTTCAGAGCAAACGGCAGAATTAATCTTCCTGGTGAGTAGTACACCATTACAAGGTTCTATTCAACAAAACAAGAAAGAGATGATATCTCACAAAAGGGCGAATCTGGTTAAACCAGTCGCCCAAAATGATACAAGATGAGATCAGGGGACAGAAAGGGTTTTGGAGGAGAATCAGGGGAAACAAACATATGCTGGACTTTTTCGGAAACCAGCTGAGGCAGCCAAAAGAAGATATTTAGTTCGCCTACAATACAAAGGTCCTGCTCCAATAGTACCTGATAGACTGTGGGTAGGCAAATCCCTAATTATTGATTCTTTAGGGTTTTCCCCTGCTGAAGTGTATGCCTTCATGCACGCTCCAGGAGACAACATTTTCAATGTCAGTTTCTGTACCATGACGACCTTTGATAAGTTTTGGCACCTGTATTATGAATTAAAGGAAACAGATATTTGGAAGGATTTCCTGGTACTACCGATTACGAAGTCTACCATTAAAACAGTTACCCTTCTTTTTTGAAATGAAGGTGTTAATATCAGCAATATTATATTTTGGTTGGAGAAGAGATGTACTGTTTTTGATTATCCTAAACCCATCATGGACGATAACGGATTTTGGACAGGGGGATAGACTATAAGGGTGCAGCTGCCTCAGAATGAATCTGGTATACAGCACCTGCCGAGTTCCTTCTTTTTGGGGAGGGACAGAGGAATTTTGTTTTATGCAGGACAGCTAAGAGCTGTTTCAAATGTGGTTCTTTAACCCATTTAAGCAGTGATTGTGACCAAATAAAATGTTTTCATTGCGGGGTGCTGGGCCATTCAGCAGCTGGCTGTAAGGCCCTCCTAACGTGTAATTTATGTGGTGGTTACTGATCATTTCTTTACAGATTGTCCCTGGGCAGAACATAATATGGATGAGGTTTCAGATCATGAATTTTTCTTGTCCCAGGCTAGAAAACTCTTTAGTCCCCCAGAAACATTTTCAGCAGGGAGTAAATGAGGACAAGGGAGAGGAGGAGGAGGAGGAAGGAGAGAAGTTTTGGAAGGGAGACCTAGAAATTCCTCACCACCTAGGCAAGATACCGTTTTTGCAACCCCATTGCCTCCTAGAGGGAATGTTTTGGAAATTCCTCAGCCGGAGACTCAGAGAGGAGATGAGTAAACCACCTTTACTACTCCTCAGAGCTCCTCAGTAAGGAAGGGGATATTTCAAGCCTTGGTTGGTGACAAAAACTGAGGAGAGATAGTAGAAACCCCACATGAATTTGAGTCTCCATCTCAGGTTAATGAGGTTTTAAAGGAACCACTACAAAATGGGAACATGCCTTTAACGCCTCTTCCATTAAGCAATAGATTTGGAGTTTTTTCAACATGGGGGGATTAGGTGGATAATGACCAACCAATGGAGACAGAAAGAAGTGATTTAGTTCCATCATCAGTAGATAGGGATGATACTTCCCCACATGAGGAAATTAGTTGTTCTGAAGTGTCAAATGCTAGGAAACCACAGAAGCAGGTAACACGCTTTAGTGGGAAAATCTTAAAACCTCCCCCCTGAGCCATTAAGTTTGAAAGTAGCTAGTCTGAATGTAAATAGTACAAAATCTAATAGGAAAAAACTAGCTACTTATGGGGTATTACAGCATTTAAACTATGACATTTATTTTTTACAAGATACAAGACTGCACTCTAAGAATGAAAGTGTGTGTGCTTCTAATGACTGGAAATGGAGTATTTCCTATTGGTCCTTGGGAATGGAGGCCTGCTGTGGAGTAGGGTTTTGTTTTATGACTTCAAGGATCAAAATTTTAAGAATTGTGGATTTAGAACCAAGTCGGATTCTTATTTTGGATGTAATAGTGAATTCTGTTTCTTGCACGTTGATTAATATATATGGTCCTCAGTTACTGTAAAAGCATTACGAGTAGCTCTATTGCGGAAAATTCAATCATTTTTGCATACAAGTCAACAAGTAATTTGGGGAGGTGATTTTAATATTAATTTGCAAGATAGCATAGTTCCAGGGGAAACAGTTTTGTGATAAAACAATGTTGAAAACAATTATTCGAATAGCAGGTTTAAAAGATATTTTCCTGGGTTATAGAAAAGGAGCACAATCCACCTTTTACAAAGGTCAGCTATCCTCACGGATAGATTTTCTGTTTATTAAACAAAATATTACTTTGGCAAAGGTGGAGACCCTTCCGATTGAGACATCAGATCACAGACTGATTGGGTTCCATATATATATATAACTCTACAAAGAGAAGCAGGTCGTGGTTGTTGGAGACTGAATACTTCAGTTTTAAAAGAAAAGGTTATAGATCAAATACAAACAATAATTCAGGATAAGATCACTACAATTGAATTATATGACAATATTGGGCTTTGGTATGAGGATTTTAAAGGTTATATAAGTGTTTTTTTTAAAGCTTTGGGTAGTACTACAGTACGTTCTTAATATGAAGAATATTTGGGATTGCGAACAGAATTTGAGGAATTGCTTACTAGACAATATGAAAATAAAGAGGTTCTAACAAATGAGATCGAATTAGTGGAGGAGAAAATGTTTCAACACCAATATAATCGGTTAACTTCTCTGACAAAAGAACAGTCGTTTGGAGTTCAGGGTACAGCAGCTCAGGTGAATCCTTACCTAACTAGCCAAGAAAAGAGAGAGAGAAAAAAGTTATTTCCTTCCTGATTACTTCTTGTGGGAAGAAGTTTGGAGTAATAAGGAGATCATGATGTGCTTAGAAGACCACATTAAGCAAATATTTTGTTCCCTAGTGGGAAATGAGGAATTTTCCTCATTGGTATTAAATACAGCACAACCTTCCTGCAGCATAACCAAGCTGAGGAGCTTGTAACAGGGGACTGCAGTGAGCCATAAGAGGTAAAGCCTCCTTCCATCCAGCCTGCTTGTGGAGAGCACTATTTACCTCTATTTCAAAGCTTTAAACCCTTCCTTCTCCCTACTTAGAAAAAAATACTTACCCTCTGTAGGTGTCAAAGCCAATGCCCTTGCTGTCAGAGTCAGCAGCTCTACCACTTAACCATCATATCTGGTTATTTTATCCTTACTTTCTAAGGCTCTCATAGTTTCTGACCCCCATAGTCTGCTAAAATATTTTTTTTTTTTTTTGGTACCACTGCAGACCTCAAGCCCTGCACGCTTGCTGCCAGAGTCAGTGGCTCTACCACTCAGCCATCATATCGGACTATTTTTATCTATAGTTTTTAAGGCTCTCAAAGCTTCTGACCCCCATAGACTGCTAAAATAATCTTCTTGGTACCACTGCAGGCTTCAAACCCTGTACTCTTACTATCAGAATCAGCAGCTCTAAAACTCAGCCATCATATCTGGCTATTTTTTACCCCCAGTTTCAAGGCTCTCAAAGCCTCTGCCCCCCCATAGTCTGCTAAAATAACATTTCTGGTATTTACTGCAGGTTAAGAACCCTGTACTCCTCCCACCAGTATCCTCAGCTCTACCGCTGAGACAGCCAAAGCAGACTAACTCATGCTTAGTTTCTAAAGCTCTCAAAGCCTCTATCATTATAGTCTGCCTAAAATAAATCTCTCCTCTGTCCCACTGCAGGTCTCAAACCCTGTGTTTTTACCACCATAGTCAGCAGCTCTGTCACCGAGCCTACAAGTCAAGCTACGGTATCATGGCATATCTCAAAGCTCTTACAGCTTTTCTGGCTCCCCCCACAACCGCTTTGTTCTGCCCCCAAAGCTATCTAGGCACCATGTCTGTTCACTTCCACCTTATGTGCCTCATCCTCATAACCACCCTGGGGTTCACCTCCCATCAGCCAGACCTCACCCTATGCCCTTTGTGGACTGCAGCATTGCATCTCTCCAGAATTGGCCATCCTCCCCTACCTTGTCATCACACACTGGACCCCTGAATCCACCTCCCACCAGCAGCCCCAACCCAAGCACCCACCCAATCCCCCCTGGCTCCACCCCTTCTCTGTCTGCCTATCCCTCCAAACCCTACCCATCCCCTGCTCCACTACATCCTTCCCCCAAACGTACTCCCAAAAATATAACAACCTGCCACCCTATGGTTAGAGCCTTAGTCATCCTACTACTCCTCTCTGGTAATATCCACCCTAATCCAGGCCCTGCCCCCACCACTCCACCTACCACATCCTCTGGAGTCTGCATTGCCTCTCTAAATATATGCAGCCTGCCAAAGAAATCTGCAGCGCTCCAATGTTGGGCCACCCTTCACCAACCAGATGTCATTGCCCTAGTGGAGACCTGGCTCTCCAAATCTACTCCCGACGCCTTTGTCTCACTTTCTGGATACACCTTATATCGGGAAGACAGGGTAGGAAAGCGTGGGGGTGGCTGTGCATTCTACATCAATAATAACATTATTGGCCACATGCTCCCACCCCCCCAAACTCTCAAACAGAGCACAAGTCCTCACCCTAAAAATCACCCCTGACCCCTCCAGGGGCCCACTATACCTCACAGTCACCTACATACCCCCTAAGAACCAAACGCCTGCCGTCACATCCCTCACCGAATACCTCTCTACCCTACCACACAATGCACAGCAGACACTAGTAGGGGACCTCAATATCAACTGGCTTGGCCCCTCGGCTGCACCAACAAAGGACTCATTCTCGGCCCTTGATATGGTCCAATTAGTTACCCAACCTACTAGACTTCATCCATCTACTGGTACCCACACCCTCCTGGATATCATTATCTCTAACTGCCCCAACAAAATCCAGGATATAAAAGTACTTCCCGACTCCCTAAGTGACCACTCGCCCATCCTATTCCAATGGACCTCTTCCACACCCAAACCCATAACCCAAACAACCTTCCAAAGGCGTCTCCACCCAAGAGGGCTAATAAAACTTAAACAACTGCTCACCCAAATAGATTGGTCCCCCATTAATATAGCCCCCAGCATCAACATTGCACTCAACCTGTTTACACAGGCCTTCACCAAGACCTGTGACCTCTATGCTCCACTCACCAAATTCTGCACCAAAAGGCAACATGCTCCTTGGATAACCCCCTCCCTACTCCAAATGTTGAGAGACAGGGATAATCTCTGGCACAAAGACACAGAATCTGGCAGGTTGGCAGACAGACAATCCTATAATGCCACTCGCAATAGATGCACTCGAGCCATCTGTAAGACCAAAGCAGATCACTATCAATCCACTCTCACAACCACGAGGGGGTCTGCGAAAACCTTCTGGAGTAATATCAAAGAACTCAATGGGAAATCATGCTCCCCACCTCCCTTCCAGCTCACCATAAATGGCACTGCCTCCACAGACACACTCACCATAGCAAACTGTCTTAACACCACCTTCTCGGATCTCAGCACTGTTCTCCCCAGTTGTTCTTTGACCCCGTGCCCCAATCCCAACCCCAACCCTGCAGCATCCTTGTTTCCTCCTGTGCAAAATATCCACCCACGAAGCACGTCCTTACCTACAAAAAGCACTAAACAGCAATAACCCTATAAATGACCCCCTAGATGCCAGGCTCCTTCGACCAATCCTCGACAAGGTCCTAGTCCCCCTAATGGACCTGCTCAACAAATCCCTATGCCTAGGGCAATCCCCTAGTGCCTGTAGAACAGCCATCATTACCCTCATCCATAAAAGTGGTGACAAAGCCTCCCCAAATAACTATTGACCCATCTCCATTCTTCCCCAAAGCATTAGAAAAAATGGTTGCCACCCAACTTACTGAATACCTAGCCAAGTATGACATTCTATGCCCAGAGCAGCATGGCTTCCATTCGGGCCATAGCACCACCACAGCCCTCCTAGAATTCACCAACATCCTGCACTCCTCCCTAGACGCCAGTAACATTGCAGGAGCTGTGTTCATAGACCTATCCAAGGCCTTTGACACGGTCTACCACCCTCTCCTTCTCAACTCCCTCCACCAACTTAGTTTCTCCACAGTCCCCCTAGCCTGGTGCTCCAGTTACCTTTCCACCCAGTCCCAATGCGTCAAAATTAACCAAACCCTATCCGACACACTACCTGTCCACTCTGGGGTGCCCCAGGGCTCTATCCTGGGGCCACTTCTTTTCTCCCTCTACCTAAACTCCTTACCAAAGGCCTGCTCCACAAAAATCTTACTGTATGCAGATGATGCAGTGCTCTTTGCTTCACATCATAAACCCACGCCCCTTCAGGACTCCCTCCAACATGCCTTCTCCCAGGCTGAAACATGGTTTAAGGACCATAGACTGGTCATAAACTTAAAAAAGACTAAATCAATGATCTTCTCTCACCGCCAAAACAAAGCAAAAAGTGCACCTCTCCACATCCTCCCCAGCACCCAGTACCCCCTTGAACAGGTATCCAACTACAAATATCTTGGACTTACCCTCGACTCGGCCCTTACCTTTCATGACCACATAAACACCCTTGCTGCTGCAACAAACACCTGTACTGAACTTCTTTACCGATACAGGGACTGCCCCCCCACGCCCTTAGGCTTGCCATCACCTCATCAATACTGTCCCTCATTGACTATGGGCTCCCTATATATGGGGCAGCTGATAACTCCGCACTCCAGAAAATCCAGGTCTCCCTAAACAAGGCCTACAGGCTCCTAACTGGTGCACCTAGGCTCACTCACACCTGCTCCCTCTATACTTCTGCCAATCTTCTCAACCTCGATGAAAGGCTCCTCTATCAGACCTGCATACTGTCCAAGAAAATACTGCTCGGACTCTCCCCCCCCCGGGGTCACCGCCTCTCTTCATCCTGCCACCCCCACTATCTCCACCCGCAACTCAGAGAAAGCACCACTGGTTGTGCCCAGGGTAAAAACCTCCCTTGCCCACAGATCTTTCTACTACAGGGCCCTACATGGTTTAATGCACTCCCAACCACCATCACTAGTGCACCCAAGATCGCCCACTTCAAAACCACTCTTCGCAACCACCTCTTCAATATCCGCTCCTGTAACTGCAACTAACACTTCACTGTCTCACCCACTCTGATCCAAATTCTCTGACAAAGTCCATTATGGATTGCAACCTCTGTCAACAATACCAAACCCATGAATAGGACTGACTACTCTGTTTAGATGCCCTCTCAAGCTAATAATGTGTTTCTGCTGTGATTATGTAAACATCGTCATCCAAATACTGTAAATAATGTCTGTAAATATCTACATCCAAATACTGTAAATAATGTCTGTGACAAATGTCTGTAACTCATGTTTAATGTAATTATTGTTATACCCTGTCTGTATTAGTTTCTGTCTGACATGTGACGAGAGTACCTTTGTAAATGAGCCTCTGGCTCAAAGGTTGTAAACCCGATATCTCAAATAAATAAAAAATAAATAGATTCTGTTTCAGCGGAGAAGATGTTAGAACCATTTACACTACAGGAGTTGAAAAAAGTGGTGTCTAGTTTAAAGATGAATGCTTCGCCAGGGTCAGATGGTTTACCGCGGGAATTTTATCAATTCCTATGGTTGTTCATGCCTAGAATTTTGCTGAACTTGTTTATTTTTTTTATAACTGATCATTATTTACCCACACAAATGTATGAGGATCTGTTAATTTTTCTCTTTAAATCTGGAGCATGTAATAATTTAAATAACTGGAGACCGATTACATTATTAAATGTGGATTTCAAGTTATTCGCAAAGCTTCTGGGGAATCGTTTAGCTTTGGTCATGACAGATTTATTGATCCCTACTGAGTTCTGCTCAGTACCTGGAAGACGCATTACTGATGCTTTATTTTTTTTTTAAAGGTTTGATGGAGAAAGATTTAAAACAGGACAGGGAAGCACAAAATTCTGGTTATATTGCCAGTTTAGATCAAGCAAAAGCATTTGACAAGGTTTCTCATTCGTATCTTTGGGAGTGTCTTAAATTTTATGGGATAACCAGTACTGTTTGTGCAATGGTTGCAATTATGTTATAGCTTAGCATATGTTAGACCATATGAAAATGGTTGGATGGGTAAGGAAATAGGGATTTTTAGGGGTGTGAGACACGGATGACCATTAAGTCTGTTACATGTTTTTTCAATAGATCCGGTATTACGTATATTACAAAAATCTCCAAGAATTTTAGGTGTAAATCTGTATGACTATCAAGTTAGTAAAGTTATAGAATATGCAGATGACTTGTGTCTCATTTTGAAGGATGGGAAATCCTTAGCAGTGGCTTATAATTTGATTCAGGAATTGGGTAAAGTTACAGGAGCATACCTCAATTAAAAAAAAACTAAATGTTTACGATTGAGTGAAT
The DNA here is from genome assembly GCA_016271365.2 of Neoceratodus forsteri. NCBI lineage: Eukaryota > Metazoa > Chordata > Ceratodontiformes > Ceratodontidae > Neoceratodus > Neoceratodus forsteri. The sequence continues at coordinate 1,844,456,849 of CM057449.1, forward strand.
TTCCTGCTGCGGCTAAAACTTTAGGGGGTTTTACAGTAGCCATGTCACCCTGTAAAATTCTAGGGGTCTATTTTGGTGGTGAATATATGGCAAGTTATAATTGGGAAGAAGCTTTGAAAGTGGGTAATTTTAAAGTAGCCCAGTGGAATGAGTGGAAAGTTTAAAAAAAAAGGGTATACTATATTAAAAACCTTTTTGATTCCAGTAATTTTATTTATTAGTATGATCTTTCCATTACCTAAACAATTAGAGGCTAAAGTTCTGGGTTGTTTTTTCAGTAGTTTTTGGAGAAGTAGATTAAACCCAAGGCCCCTGGAATTCTGCGGTTCTGCGGTTGTGGAATTTTCCGCAGAATTTGCATCATGCCGCAGAATATATATAGTGCCACAGAATTCATTGTTTTTGGTGAATTTCCATGTAAATATACTGTTTTTCCATAGTATCAGACTTTCTTTCCCACCTCATTTATCCTGAAGTCCCTCCTCTATGCTCAGCATATGATGTCATCGATGACATCACATCATATTTAGCCAATGACAGGACTGCATTCTGCCAGAGAAATGAATAAATATGCCACAGAAATCAGAAAATGCTGCCGCAGAAGTCAAGGAGCCCTGCCGCAGAAATCAGAAAATTCTGCTGCAGAACACCAGGTGCACTGATTAAACTCCATCAAAAGGAATGTTTTATATATGGAAAACAGAGAGGGTGGAGTAGGGATGCCAAATCCAATTTTTTTTTTTTATGATATTGTTATATACCAGTATATTACCCCTGATGAAAGGGTGTACACAGTTATGGGGGATTAGGGGGTATGATACACTACAGGGTGTATTGAAAGAATGGCAAGGAAAGAGTTTTCAACATAAAAATTAACGTAAACCTAGGTTAGGAAACCAGTGGGAAGGAGTTTTTGATCACATTAAAACTTGGGGGGATTAGCTGTGAATCTGTACTTAGCCTTTCATGAAAGGCTCTTTATTTCAAAGTTCTACAGTCCAGTTTTGAGGAACATCCCTTTGATGAATTTTCAATATCTTCCCAAAAACAGATAGCTGAATATGTTATAGATGACAGGATACCAATACATATGTGGGACACTGTTTGGTTGGCTATACATGCTAGAATAAATGTTAAGGGGAATCAAAAACACAAATCCTTACAAGAAAGGAATTGTTCAAGGTTTACTTGAACAGCTGTCACTGAAACAATGGACCATTTATATTTTTGTTGTTAATATGCAGAACAGTTTTGGGATGTGGTTGAGAATAGGTGGAAAGGGATGCCCTTTATACCACCTCCGTCTGACCTTTTATATTATGGTGTGATTCCACCTGAGCTACAGTTTATGTCTTACAGTACTCTTAGATTAATTATGGTACATTTTTTATATTGGATGTGGATTAGTAGATGTCGATTTACATTGCAACAACAAACTATTTCAGCTTTGGAATTATTTTTTATGCTAAATTCAGACATTAAGAGAATAAAACAGGTGGTGAAATCCAGATTACAGTTAAGGGTTTGGAATCAAAGGTGAAGATATTTTGAATTCATCTAACATATATGAATTTGAACAGAATTTGTTTTTGCAAGAAATAGGAATTTCATAATCATGTAAAGGGGGAAGGAAATCTTCCTTCAAGCTGTAGTGTATGAATTAACAATTGTATATGGTTTTTCCTTTTTCTTTCTAAATTATAGTTAAGTATGAAGTAATACTGCTGTATATAGGATTTGTTAGGTATTTGTATTGATTTCAATAAAACTACCCCTACTTCTATAGTGGGGAGGGGGAAGGGGCAGGTCAAAATGTTTTTCTTATGTTTTAGGCTAACTGTATGAATTAATACTTATTTCAGTTTTTGTATCTCCTTTTTGTAGGATTTGTATGAGGAAAACTGATTTTTATATATGTTGTTTTGATTTAAAAAAACACTACTTGTTTAGTGGTGGTGATCTTGTTATGTATTAGGACTTGGTTTAGGTTATTATTAATTTATTTTCAAGAAATGTATGACTTTAATATTATCTGATTGTTTTATGATTTATATTTTACTTTGGTGGGAATTCACACTGTTTGTAATTGTTTGATTTTTGAAGTTTATAATAAAAAATTCCCCTACTCTTTTAGTGTGTGTGTGTGGGGGGGGGGGGGTCCTTTTATGTATTAGGATATGCTTTAGGTTATTATTAATTTATTTTCAGACAATGTATGACTAATACTTATTTGATTTTCTTATGATTTGTATCTTCATTTTGTGTGAGTTTACACTGTTTGTATTTGTTTGATTTTTGAAGTTTATAATAAAAAATTCCCCTACTTTTTTTTGATAAGTGCCATGGGATCTTTAGCGTCCACCTGAACTACTACCAATCCAGGCAGATGGGACCTCGGTTTAATGTCTCATCTTAAAGTTGACACCTCAGAAGTGCAGTACTCCCCTCATGCTGCACTACAGTGTCAGCATTGGAATATTAACCCAAGTGCCAGATATGGGAACTGAACCCACAGCCCTCTGATCTCCCAGCCTCAGAGGCGAGTGTGCTACCTACTGAGCCACTAACACTGCCTTTAGCAAGGCATTTGACACAGCTCCACACAAAAGATTAATAAATAAGTTGGCCAGCCTGGGAGTGGGTCCCAGGGTGGTAGCCTGGGTAACAAATTGGCTGGACAACATGATGCAGAGGGTAATAGTAAACAGAGTACACTCTGAAGAAAGGGTGGTTACTAGTGGGATACTGCAGGGTTCAGTACTGGGACCAGTCCTCTTTAATGTGTTTATAAGAGAGTTACGGAGGGGCTGGAAGGAAAAGTATGCCTCTTCGCAGAAGCCAAAAAGATTTGCAACAGGGTTGATACACAAGGGGGGTGGAAAGGATGAGAATGGACTTGGCAAGGTTGGAGGAATGGTCAAAAGTACGGCAGCTTAGAGTCAATGCAAAGAAGTGCAAAGTAATGCACCTGGGAAACAAAAACCCAGGGAAAAGTACACAGTGAGGGAAGGGAGGTACTAACAACAACAAAAATGGGAAAGGACCTGGGGATAGTCATATCAGAAGACCTTAAGGTAGGGAAGCAATGTGAGAGGGCAGTGAAGAGGGCTGGGGGATACTGGGATGCATAAGGAGAAGCATTACCAGTAGAAAACAGGAAGTTGTTATCCCTCTATACAGACAGTTGACGAAACCCCATCTGGAGTACAGCATGCAGTTCTGGAGACCCCATCTCCACAAGGACATAGACAGGATGGAGGCAGTCCAGAGGAAGGCAACTAAAATGGTTCAGGGTCTGCAACAGAAGCCATATGAAGAGATACTAAATGAGCTTAATATGCATACCCTTGAGCAAAGGAGTGAGGGGGGGCATGATATAAACTTTCACAAACCTCATGGGAATCAACAAAGTCCAAGAGGGGAGCATCCTTTAGGAAAAGAGATGTGCAAGAACAAGGGGGCACAATCTGAAGATGGGGGAGGGCGGCTCAGGGCCAGCGTGAGGAAATATTCTTTCATGGAGAGAGTGGTGGATGCATGGAACTGCTTTCCTGAGGAGGTAGTGGGGTCAAAAACAGTGGGGGAATTCAAGAATGCATTGGGCAGACATTAGGCAATTATAGCCTGGCGGGGTAGGAGGAAGTAGGCTGTTAGTTAACTAGAATCTGCAACTTATCCAATAGATAGGGAAATGGGCAGACTAGGTGGGCCAAGCAGTTCTTATCTGCCATCAAAGTCTCTGTTACTTTGCTTCTCCAACCAGCCGTATACAGGTAGTACCTCAGTTAAGGCCATTGAATAAGTTACTTACTTCAGGCCCCTCCCCAGCTCCCTAGACCTTTCTTGTAGCACCCCTACTGCATCCTTTGCAGGTCATTTATCACCAGATGAACAGTAACATCCAACTCCCTTTCTTGCCACACCAGGTTTTGCTTGTCTGCATCCCTCTATGCTGAGGCACCAGTTAGGTACCTCACCTCCCTCTTCCCCTCCTGCCCTGTTGCCAAATAAACCAAATCTACAATATATAAAGGGTAACATGTATGCCATCACATAAGTTAGCAATATGCCACGAGGGTGTGTGCATTAGATGTTTCTCTTTTTTTTTCTCCACCCTGTACACTTGCCGGTGACTCTTTCAGGCCTCATCCAAGGACTGATTTTCATTCACTGGTATCTCCCACCCACACACTGCCCCACATCGCAGCTACCCCTGGGTACCCTGATGTATTCCTTCATTGAGAGGGTCCCTTTCCTATGAAGGGAAACACCTTACTGGCAATCCAGTGCTCCTGGGTGCTGCTGAGGCACAGGTCATGGATAGGGAGTCCCTGGTGATGAGGGTCCAGGAGGTCATCACCTGACTGGCCTGTTTGCCATTTTCCAGTTTTCTCCTCCTGGATCATGGCGTGCAGGATGCATAGCGTACACCGACATCTGTCACGCTTCCCTGGATTGCGGGACCAGATGCACTGCTGTCTCCTGGTCTCTGCCAGGGGTCAGTAGGCACCAGTCTTCTACCCCCACCCTCCCCCCGAGAGAAGGCAAGCAGTTGCCGGACGCTCAAGCCTTCTCTCCCTCAGCTGGCCCTTTGACACCCAAGTCTGTTCCTGAACCCAGGTCATTGGCACCACAGCAGGGAATCTTTCTGCTGCACCAATAGGCCATGCATTAGACATTTGCAATGCATGGCCAAGGGCTTAATGGAGCATCCACCCTGCTCCCACTATTAGCGATCAAATGGTTTGATATCAACAAAGTGACAAAGACTTTGCCACCCATACATACACACAGTCACACACAGTCAAATGTTGACAATATCAAATACACTACTCTTCGCCGACAACAAAATGCTAACATAACATACTAACATACTAAATGCCAGCAGAATAGGTCTGATGGTCTGTCGTGTCTCCTTGGTAGCCAGCCTCCTAATGGATGCTTGCTTTTCCACTCCCCCCAGCCCCAGAGAGGGTCATCTTCAGCTTCAGTTTTCCCTTGTACCTGTCCCACCCCTTCTTGAAGCCCTCCACTGTTCCCTCCTCCACAAGACTACTGGGCAGTGCATTCCATGACTCCATCACCCTGTCAGTGAAGTAACGTCTGCTGCATTCCTCCCTGTAATTTCCCCCCTCTAGCTTCCACTTATGCCCCCTGGTTGTTTCCCCCCTTCTTTAGTCTGAACATCTCTTTGGCTCCACCCATGTTTAATCCTTTTACATATTCGAAGACCCCTATCATGTCACCCCTATCTCCTTTCCTCCAGCGAGTACAGCCCAAGTACATCCAGCCTTTCTTCATAGGGCCTCCCCCCATGCCCTGAATCATCCTGGTTGCTCTCCTCTTGACCCTATCCAGAAGTGCTATGTTCCTTTTGAGGTGAGGTCTCCAGAACTGCACACAGTACTCAAGATGTGGTCTAACCAGGGTGTTATACAGAGGGAGGATCACCTCCCTCCTCCTGGAAGTAATCCCCTGGCTATGCAGCCCAGTATTCTGTTTGCTTTTTCTGCAGTTCTTCTGCAATTTTCAATATTATTCATTTTGACATCTACCACCACTCCTAGATCCCTCTCGCTCGATGTGGCTTGCAGTGAGACCCCCCAGGGTGTATACATGGCCCGGGTTTCTGACCCCCATACTATGCTGAGGACTCACAAGTGCATACATACACACGCACACACACACACACACACACACTCTTGAACAGAAACAGCAATTGACCATAGCACTACCAAATCAGCAGTTCCAGTATAATACAAATATTGTGGTGTGTGCATCCTACATTAGAAACAGACGTACAGAAGTAGTCTTCAATGGCAGGTATTGACAACTGCACTTCTCATCATCCCCCATCAAAATTGGAAAACTATTGGCTATTTACAAATATCAGACTATGTTTAGTACACACCTACATAAAAACACACACACACACACCTCTGTGGCAGTTGTTGAGCATAGCATACATCCCACCAGACAGGTAAACTTTCATGCAATTAAAAAATAGCTGCAACATAAGGCTGACCCAGTGGCTGGGAGGGCTGAGGACCTGTAGGCACTGTGTACCTTACCTCCCACCAAGACAATGACTCTAATTCAGGAACATGTTCAGTTGGCCAGTGGGGGAGAGGACTGAGCAATTGTCAAACAGCTCTTCCCTCGCAGGGTGGGGAGGCATGCTGACTTGGCAACTGGCTACCACAATTCTGTAGAATGTGTGTGCCTCCAAATGTACATGCTTATGTGCCACAACTGCAGGTGATCCAAGGGGAGGGAATGGAAAAATGGTTTGTGTTTGCTTCATAAAGCCCTGCCCACCAACCTCTGTCCCGTGCCACCATCTGGGCCTCCAGCGCAATTCTGGATGGGAGTCACTGCATGGGGGGAGGGCAGCCCTCTCCTTCCCAGCCCCACCACAAGGGGAAATCCATGGGGGGACTTTGGGTTCAGCAGTCTGAGGGAGGTAAGTGCCGGATGGAAGAGGCGGGGACAGAGCTGCGAGCCCACCTTCATTGACCACAAAAGCAAAAAGCTTTTTGGAAATAAAAGGTGCTATGGTATGTGTAACCTTAATTCACACACATGCATACGCACAGACAGACAGACACACACACACACCCAAACCATTACATAGGGTCAGTGTAGGTAATACATAGAGAGTCTCTTTCTTGGGTGCTATGGAGCCAGAAGTAGGACTTGCAGAGATGAAGTCCATCAGACCTGTGAAATAAAATGTAGGAAAGAGGTCACGAAGGATCCATGATTCTTAGGGAGTGAATAAGAAGGATAGGACAGGTTAGACATAGAATGATACTTATCTGATGGTGAGGCAGTCAGCATCATGCCATATCTGTTAAAGGTAAGAGAAAAACCATTTAAAATTTCTAAAATACAGTAGTGCGAGTGGAGACAGAGAGCAGAGAGATACAAAGGGGGTATAGGACAACATAGGAATTTAAGAGAGCAGCTTTAGAAAAAAAGTTACAGTTAAGGCAAATTAGGAAGGGGCAGAGATATAGGGAAAGAAAAACTGTAAACTGATGGGAAAAGAGAAGAGAAAGTGTTGCTGTCATGGGGGGGAGGGGGACTCAGAAAAACAACTGACTGTCACCTAGATAGCCTATCTGCCAGTAATTATAAGCAGTAGCCTGAAAGGGGGGGGGCACTTTAGGATAGTGGCCCAGCTCAATTAAAATAATTTATTATTGGTGATCCAGGGGCTAGAGGTGTCACAGGGCCTGTTATAAACTGAGAGGATTGTCCCACATACAGTGTTAGAAATTTGATGCAAAGATCCCTTGCAATGGAGCTGACAAATGTATTATTATAGTAACAGCACACAATGTGCATTTCACTCACATATATACTGTACGATGTGCTGTATGTAAGTGTATCAAATTTTGCCTACTTGTACGCCATTTCATGCCACCATGTTCCATGATCGGGGGGTGATATGTTGAGAGGTTTTGCTGCACAGTGAGGTGGGCAAGTAAGCTATGGGTAATGCCGCAGTTAGAGAGAGTGACCGCTTTGAATAGAAAGTTTCAGGCAGCCAGGCACCACAGGTGGCAGCTTTCCACTCCCAGACCATACGGAGCTCAGGTAGTGGCCTGCTCCATGCAAGTGGGAGCTAGAGGACAGGATCTTGTGTGGAGGAGGTCAGTGTCTCCCTTCACCCTTGCGAGTCAAACCGATGCCCTGATGGTTACAGAGTTTAGGAGCAGGAGAGGCAGCGGGAAGTTCCTATACAGTAAGCCGCACTAGCGTCTGCTACAAGCTCCCAATCAGGAGTGGAAGAAGTCAGAAACTAGCCACATGATGGTTTCTACACTTCCATAGGGGCTTCCTCTACATAAATAATTCCTCAGATGCAATAACAAGTAAGGAACAAGAGAAAATGCACTGGGTCTGATTGTTTGTCTCTCTGGATGGGTGACCATATGGGGGGGGGATGACACTTTGTGGGATGAGTATGGGGAGCACTCTGTATGACACAGGTGGACTCAGTATTACAGGGGGTTCCTTCATTTAGAGAGACTGGGACTGGGGTGGCATCGCTGGGTATGGGAGGTGCTAAGAAAGCTACAAGACAAGTAGCTGCATCTAAAACATCCTACAGGTGATTCCAGGCCACCAGCTGTGTTGGGGAAAAAACATGTAAAAGGAAACAAATCAACACACGAAATAGGCAGAAAATAAAAACAGTTTTAAAACATTTAGCATCAGTACTGTACTACACAATAACAGTTTCTTCTATAGCATTTCTCTAACTCGGGACTGTATCAACATACCTCTCTAATCTTGCTGCTGGTAGCCATCTTTTTTTTTTCCAACAGCAGTGTATGGTTCAGTCCAGCTTAAAGTTGTGTCTGTGTTGCTAGGAAACCTCAAACTAAGCCTTGTCTTACTGTATGTAAGTCAAGACAGTTTTTTTGTTTGTGCAACAGTCTCACCTCTGAGACTTATACAATACCATTTTTAAGTCTTAAGACAATATATTTAGGCTAAATACAAGCCAAGTTTTGGGTAACCTGCCCCAGGGAGTCCCCGCTGTACCTTGATTTGCTGAGTACCTTTTCTAGGTATTTCCAAGTGTCTGTTTCAGATATCTCTTTGAAGCGGAGAAGTGGCTGGTTTGGGGGTAGTGCTGGCATCCACTGAGTGACCCTTGGGTTGGGGGATTGAAGAAGCCCAATGGGAACACACTTTTGAGGTCAGTGAACGCATGGTTCAGGGAGCTGACAATGAGCAGAGGGTCCATTGCTGGTGTACCGTCTACACTGAGCAAAGAGGGGGCAGATTTGGGGTCTTTTCCTGTGATATCACTTAGGTTGTGCCAGAATGACTTGCTGCTGTTCCATGAGTTGGTGAGTGCTTTTTTGTAATGGGAGCTTTTTGCATGGTGGGTAGCTTTTGTACAGTCAATACGGGCCTTTTTGTATCGCTGAATGTTTGCTTCAGTGCCCTGAGCTCGTGCTTTATGTCAGAGCTGGCCTCTTGAGGCAAGTTGCTCCAGAAGTTCTGGGGTGATCCAGGGATTAAAAGTTCTTTTGATTTTTCTTGTGACGACTGGTGCACATTTGTCACAGACGGTATTGAATTTTGGTTCAAAGATGTCCAAGGCCATGTCCACATCATTGGTGTTATATAGGTCTTCCAGTCTAGACATTTTAGGCCTAGTTTTAGCTGTGGGAGGACATCTAAAGACAAAATTGCATGCTGGCTCTGCTCAGTGATTGCTGAAGCCAATTGAGGGGCTGGCCTTGATCCACTCCCAGAATCAGAGTGCATTCCACCTGAGCAGTCTCCACTCCTTGGGCTGAAAGGGGTCAGACTTCATCACAGAACATTTATTCTGCAGCCATGAGTCTATGCTACATTCTTTCACTAAACATTATCTACTGGATGTGGCATCAGCTGATAGGGCTGCTTTTACCAGGGCGGTCCTTCATGCTGCAATGGATCCACCCTAGACATGTGTCCACATTTTTTCCTACTTAAATTTGGGAAGCTTAGGCACTGCTACTAAGATCTCACTGGTATGGACTACATAGTACTATAAAGGGGGTGATATGTAATGGTATTTACTCACCTGGTGAAGCTGCATAGATGAGCTCCCTTCGTAGTACTCCACAGGCCCTCCCAATGTGGACTCAGGCATATAGAGGGCAGCAGAGTGGAGGGCAGGGTGGTATCCTTGTGTTCTTACAGTTTTGTCCTCATAATTGACTATTCTGAGATGGGTATATGGATAATTGAATAAATGCTGGTGCATACTTATTTACGCTGCCTGAGGTGCTGTATTATCATATACTGGGCCACAACAGGAACATACGTGCAATACAATGTGTGTCGTGGCTGTTTTTATTTTGTTTTTGGGTTTGGTTTCTTCTTTTCTGCTAGGGAAGATTCAGATTGGAGTTTTCTGGGATGGACTAAAACCCCAAATTTCATTGGATCACGCATCATCCTACAGGATGGATGCAGAATAACCCACTGGTATGGACTGCAGAGTACTATAAAGGGGGCTCATCTAATCACCTTTACCAGATGAGTAAATACCAATGTAAAGCTTCATATGATGGATAAACCCCCACCCCATATATCTTAATTCTTACAATTTTTCTAGGTATTTTCCCGGAACATAGATCAAGCTTTTCTGATTTTAATTTCCCCAGCATAAGATGGGAAATATAGGAGTCAAAAAATAAGGAGCCTCACCAAACCCCTTACTACAGTTTTCGATCTCTACCCTCACCACAGCCATAGTACCTCCTCAATGGAAACAGGCTATGGTCATCCCAGTCTTTAAATCTGGAGACCCTAGCAACATGGACAGCTACCATACTATAGCCATCCTTTCCCACCTAAAAATTAATGAAAACTGCCTTCTACGTGCCTGAGACTGCATTGAGAGGGCCTGCAGAGTACTACAAAGGGAGCTCATCTATGCACCTTTACCAGGTGAGTAAATACCATTACAGTATTAATTCTTATGAAGTACAATCCTATCCAGTTACTCACTGACATCATAGCTATAAAATGGTCAGCCCTTCGCAATATGAAGGATGTCATTTTGGCCTTCAGCTTCCTGATCTCTGCCCTCACTGTAGTTCAAGGCAAACACTTCCCAATAACTGCCAGAAGAGTGCATGGCAGTGACAAGCACTGGCTCTCTAAGGACCTCGTAAGGCTGATGAAAGAAAGGGATGCTAAATGGGTAATCTACAAAGGATACTATGTGATATGGGTGACTGTGGAACCATGACTGCTGAATCGGCTCAGCGGGGATGGCACACATCAGGAAAGTGTTGGTGAAGGTGAACGGCTGCTGAAAGGGTGAGAGCCACCCCACAGAGGAGGGCAACAGCAAACAGGGGGTGCCCGGAGATGTCGCGTGGGGACATGCTTGACTGACAAAATGATGACTGTGTGAGGAAAAAAAATCTGCTACCACCACTACCAAGGTATGCAAACAGAAGGGGGATGGCTAGCTGTGGACGGGGAAGGAACACCAGTGTGGTGAATGCCGACAGCGGGAACCATGCCAATGGCGGGGGGTGCACCGTACAAAGGGGGGCACAGGCCACAGTGGACACAGTGGGCAGTGGCACTGCTAAAAGCAGAGGTTGACAGCACACAGTGGCATACAGTGCAGCAACAGTATGCCATGCTGGCGGGAGGAGTGCCACAGAGTGCCACTGGATCCTGATGCCATGTGGCCAACCATGCTGAGGGCACACCGCGGTGCGACAATGGCATGCCACCACAGGGCACACCCAGCTGCACCTGCATCTTGAAATTGTAGGCTAAGCCCCGCAGGTGGTCGGGTGTGCTCCAGTTGCCATAGTCCACCATGATTGTCTCAATTCGGTGGGTGAGGTCCCAGTACCGCCGCTTCTGTGCTGCCTCACCTGTACTGGACAGCAGCTGCTCAGTGCAGATGGCAGTGAGCCATTCTTCCTCCAGCAGTCACTCAAGGAAGCACCACAAGCTCAGGCTGCTGACACCCAGCCTGGTGCTGAAGCCCCTGTGCCAGCCCTCTACTGCGTTGTTGGTATGGGCAAGGCCATCCAGGGTGGGCTGGAACATGTTCCACTGCATAACCAGGAACAAGGGATGCCTGCAGGCTGACCTTCTCACCACCCTGCTGACTCACATATGCTCCATGTAGTCCAGTAGGGGTCTGAGCAGCTCCACATTCACCTAGTAGGAGGGGTGTGCCAGGAGGTCACCGTAGGCATCCTCCACAGCATCCATGGGCACATATGACAGTGCAAGGAGCATGCAGATGCTCAGGCTGAACTCCATGTCACTGGCATACCAGGTATGCAGATCGGGTATCTGCTGTACTCTCTGCCACACTGCCTGGCAGTAGTGGAAAAAACATCCACACACCGCAACACCCTCAAAAGCGATTGTGAATGCCTGCCAGGCCACCTCCACTCAATGTCTAGCAGAGCTGTCACAGGGCAGACATAGCCAATGAGCCAACGCAGCTCCCCAAACATGGCCACATATGTATGCTCCATCTGGGATGGCATAAAGACATAGACTGCTGGCAGCATGATGCCCTTCCAAAGCCTGTGAACAGTGTACATCTGCATGAACGGTGGTGCTGCACAGTGGAAGGTACCATCCAGGAACTAGTCACTGCAGCTGGCAAGGTGCTGCAGGGCTCTCTGGTGGCAAACATGAGCACACGGTCCTCCCTGGGCCGCTATCATGCTACAGGAATGTGTCACCCCCCCCGGAGTGATGGCATACTCCGGTGGCACTGCCAGGTCATGCAGCAATGTGGGTGTCACAGATCACCCCCATGTGCCTGCTAGACACGCTGCACAGTGTACTTTAAGAGTGACAGTGCGGGCAGCTGCACCAATACAGCATCCGGCACCCCTGTGGTGCACTGCACCAACACCTGTGCAGTGCTCTCCATGCTGCTGCGTGCACGGTTTCGTACGTTGCTGAGCACCTCCAGGACACCCACCTTCCTTGCATTGGGTGCATGATTATGGAGCCAGCCAGTGTATAGTACTGTGTACGCCTCAGTGTGCACCCTGGTGGAGCAGCTATGGCAATGATCTTGTATGCAACTCCAATATGTTTTCTGTTTGACCTCCTTGTCCCGCCTGTAGAGGTATCCACAGTGGGACTGGAGGATCTTCCCTTTCTGGCTGTCAGGAATCTGCTGTCTGCATCAGCGTTGAGTGCACACTGCCTGCAGCACCGTGGTGGCTTGGTAGCTGCTCCCACCACCCTGTATGTTGTCCTCATCCTGCAGCAAGTGCACACTGCCTGCAGCACCGTGGTGGCTTGGTGGCTGCTCCCTGCCCTGCATGTTGTCCTCATCCTTCAGCAGCCTACCCATTTATCTGTGTGCCTGGTAGCAGGGGCTGTGGTTCCCACTGTGGCCGCAAAGAGTGCATCAGGTGGCATGGTGCAGCATCAGGGAGGGTTGGCTGCCACTGGGTGCTACCCATGGGGTGCGGGCAGTTCCTGTGCTGGCCAACCAGGTGACTGACATGTGCGCATCCAAAATCCTCTCCTATTGTAGCGCTGGCATTTTTTCCACCCCTTTTCCCATCTTCCCATCACCCTTTTCCCATTCGCCCTATTCCCTTTCACCCTAATGTACCATGCGCTTGCACAGACCAGTCACCCATGTACCTCTCGGCATGTCTGAGAGTTGCACTAATCACAGTTGCCCATCAGGCAAGCCACCCATGTGCCATGCTCCATGCATGGCTGTGCACAGATCACGTTCTTGCCCAGGGGGTCACCCAGCTCTCATTCTGCATACTGGAGACAGCCTTTATCACAGGATACCTTTACAAAGCCTCTCCCTTCCCACTGCTCAAGAACAAATACAGATGCTTACACAACCTCTGCAAAAAAAGTTTCAATGCCAGTATGGTTGCATACTTTCACAATCTACAGTCCCACAGCCTTGGCAACCAAAGGGTTTTCTGATCTGTTATCCACTCTCTGCTCACTCCAGGGACAAAGCAGCCCCCCTGCGGCTCTCCACACCATCTGGATCACTAACTGATCTGTCAGAGGTTGTTAATGCCCTCAATGTCAAATTTACTAACCTATCTAATTACTTCACTAAATTCTGCTCTAATAACACCAGTTCTCCCCACCTTAGCCAGTTCTTCACAGACTCAAACATACTAACATTTTATTTTAAAATAATCTCACCCCACAACACATGCAAACTCCTTCTGGGCCCCCCCCCCAAGAGGGGAAGCAATGGCAGTGACACCTCCCCTCCCCCACTTCCTCAAAATTGTGGCTAATGCTGTCACCATTATAAAACCCCTTACTACAGTTTTCAATCTCTCCCTCACTACAGCCACAGTATCTCCTCTATGGAAACAGGCTAGGGTCATCCCAGTCTTTAAATCCAGAGACCCTGGCAACATGGACAACTACTGACATATATCCATCCTTTCCCACCTAGGCAAATTGCTGAAAAAAATTGTTCACTTCCAGATCACTGATCATATGACCAAAGACAGCCTCCTCTGCCCTCAACAGCATGACTTCAGGAAGGCCCATAGCAGCACCATGGCCCTGGCTTGTTTCTCTGACCATGTTCTCTGCAACAAGGATGACAGAAAGCTCACCAGGGCAGTCTTTGTGGACCTCTCAAATGCATTTGACTTGGTCAACCACAGCATATTCCTCTTGGTTAGTCCCCTGCCACCACTGTCTGGTTCCATGACTACCTCTCTGGCCACTCCCAAACAGTCTGTACTGGAGGTACTACCTCTGTTGCCATGCCTGTCACCAGTACAGTCCCCCAGGGATCAATCTTTGGGCCAGTTCTTTTCTCTATCTATGTAAACTCCCTCCCCAAGGAAGTCTCTCCTGCTGCCCTTTAGTATATGCCAATGACCTCATCTTGTACCACAGCGATAAGTCCCTGGCTACCCTATCTGCTACACTCACCTCCAATTACTGCAGTGCCCACAACTGGTTCACTGCTAACAGATTGCTGGTTATAGTCTGGGGGCCCAAATGGAAACCCCCCCACCAAAATTTGAAATTGGTAACACCCCCTACAGAAAAGGTTTAACACATTTTTATGAAAGGATGAACCCACAAGAGTGATTTTAGTGGGGATGTGGTATTATGCAGTGGTAACTTTGAGAAATATGGATGGTTTTCTAAATCATGTCAAACTGCCTTCACAAATTTCTTGAAAAAGTCAAAATAATGACTCTTCTTTAACGTGTACAGGTTTACAGTGTTTTCATCCGATATTGATTTCATTATGGCAAATTTACTTTGAATATGTTCTCTGCTTGTCGTTTTGTCTATATGTGTAATTTATGAACCACTTACACTATATAATTTATTAAAAAATAGCTTATTTCAACATCATGTCTTACAGCTATAAAACATGGACAAAGGATGTTTTCTTTTTATAATTTTACAAGATGAATAATGTACTAATGAAACTATTTCTAATGGCATTTTCCTTTTTTTTCAGGTAATAACAACAACTGAGAAGCAACAAAATGGCTGAAGACCCTGCTGAGACTTTGACCCTCCTCACCAAAAAAAAACACCTGACTAGTGACTGGTCCAAGTGTATCATCTGCCAAATAACAACACAGGAACACCTGAGGACTGCAACCCCTGGAGGACTAAAGACATTTTATAATGCATGCCTTGTTAGAAAAGACCAAGTTTATCAGTGATTGCAGCCATTAGACACTGACGCATTATTAGCTTTGCCTGCAGTACATTATCATGCACAATGTCATCATTACCACACCGGCAAAAAGAACCTGAAGTATTTTGAAGGTCGAGGAAGAATCTCAAGTCCTGGCTCTTCTACTGATACAGGTCAGTATTCATGCTCACAGAGTAGACGATCAGCTTGCCAGCCTGTTAACAGGAATTTGTGTACAATATGCCAGAAGGTGTATCACAAAAAAGTCAAAAATCTATCATAGACTGTAACCTTCAGAGGGAAAGAAACTCTGCTTGATGCGTCTGAAGCCAGAGAAGATGACACAGCTCTTAAAGCAAATAGCTGGACTGCACATAATTGCATTTGAAACAAAGTACCACAAAGACTGCCATAGTACTTTCACCAGCAAAAGAAACATGCAGACAAAAATTTCACTACCCAGTGACAAGGAAGATGAGTCTTTATATAAAGCATGTTTCAGTGAACTGATTTCTGAAATTGAAAATTACCTTGTTATCAGCAAAAAGCCTTGTCCATGTCATACCTGTTATAGAGGTACCGGGATATTCTGAAAGGCAAAGTTCCTAGCAGTGAGAGTTATCGAAGTGAGAAGCTAAAGAAGAGACTAATGGGAAGGCTATAAGCCTGAGATTCGATTGGCTGGAGCAATTACATCACTTCCCCACCAGGCTTTATTAGGTAGCTCACCCTGGGCCTTCCCAGGATTCATTTAATTTTGCAGCCAGAGGCTCTGCTGGTCATACCTCTCAACCTCTTGCCTCATGAATCAGGGACAAGGCTTAAAAAAATCAGGGACAGAGACCCCAAATCAGGGACATATCTCAAAAACTGGTACTATTAACTCAGAAAGCTGATAGATTAAGGGGATTTGAGTTAAGATGCATTTTCTGAAGAAGAACAAGTCTATAACCTTAATGTTTGACATTATTTTGTGCTTTTAATCACTGCTGTTCTGTCACAAAAACACAAATTTTACGACTGACAGAGAAAAATTCTGAGGAAAAATCAGGGATGTCCCTGAAAATCAGGGACAGTTGAGAGGTATGCTGCTGGTCTGTCCTCTGAGCTGGCTGGGGCCTAACCCACCCCCCCCTCCAAGCTGTTTCTCTGCTGGACTTCCGTGCTTGTTTTTCCTGCTTCGGGTTTGTGTCTTTACTCCAGCTGTGTGCTTCCCTGTGTTTTGTGTCTCTTGTTTTGGGGCCTTGTTCCCTGTTTTGCTGTATTTTGGTTTTGTTTTTTTTTGGGGCTTTATTGCTAAGCTCCTAGCGTACTGCTACTCAGAGCTCGTACTACTGCTTTTGGTTACCTGCAACTGCAACCACTGCTACTGTTTACTCCAATTACTATTGTACCCAGTGCTTGTGTTTTTCCACTGTCACTCACCTCACTCAAACTGCTGTAATGCACCTGCAATCATCTGCGTGTTTCGGCTCACCCATGGCTGCTCAATGTTGTATACTCCATAGCTGCTCCATGTTGCATACTGAATTCTTTTCACCTGACACAAGTTTACTCTTACCCTAGCTGTGCTGGTCATTCATGCTCTCATTCTAATTGCAGCTTCATTGCACTGCCTGGCTACACCTGTTTTCAGGGCATTGTCTCCAAGTTTTATTGCGGGTTACAACTCTGAGGTCAGCCACCTGAACTCCTGCTGAGTCTGTTGATATAGCTTTATTATTATGATTTCCTGCCTCACCGCCAAATTTCCTCAGAGTATTTGTCACCTTGATTTGGCCTCCTTCTCTGCTTCACAGTCCTGCAGTCCCCCCCCCTCCCCATCCAAGCCATCTTGGATTCGATCCACTCCTGGCCTGCTTTCATTCTTTCTATTTTTGGCATTCATTCAACTTGCCCTCCTGTCATTCTCCTTCCCTACTGACCATCTGGGATTCACTCCATGCTCAGTCTGCATTCGATATTTCTTTTGGGCTTGCCTATCATGGTTCCTATACCACTTTATCAAACCACAGCCCTCCTGCTGCTTGTCTTCAGGTTCATGACTTTGCTCCATATTCCCTCATCCATGCTGTCCTTGCTTGGCCATCTGGATTCAATTCACTCAAGGCATCACTCCTCATCATCCATTGTCCATTTTGCTCAGCAACCCACGGCCCTCCTGCTGCATGTCTTAAGTTCCAGACTCCTTATGTCATGCCAGCTGCCTTTTCTCATACTGGCCATTGGGATTCAATCCACTCATGGCATCACTCCTCTTCAACCATCGTCCTTTGCTTCCCTCCAAGTTCCTTTCCTGAATCTACCTCCTTTCGAGGAGCTTCCTTCATTACTTTGCTTGATTTGTTTCTACCTCCACTCATGGCCATACCTTTCTGTTTGTCACCCTTTGCTAAGGGCTGTTTGGCTGCTCTCCACCATCATTCAGTTCATATTTGAGTTCCTTCCTGTCTCCTCTTCCTCAGTCTTCTCGCTGTGGACTGCTACTCTCCTGCGGTGATCATCATCATCAATCTGCCTCATCCTCAGTCTTCTCGTGAGTGCATCTGGAATAACCCTTGCTCCTCTGACTTCTACATGAATGTACTCCTTCCCATCTTCTACTCGATCATACCTCTCTCATGTCCCTGCTGCCTCATGTTCTTTTTTTGATCTGTGCTTTCCTTTTGGGGTTTTCCCCATCCCATCATCATCCTCCCTACTCATCCTTCTCTTTAATGAATCCTTCTCTTTAACACATACGTCCTTAAATCAAATGTTTAAGGTTTTCTCCTTAAAAAGGGGGTTTCTCCTCCTCTCCTCTCCTCTCCTCTCCTCTCCTCTCCTCTGTGCCAATGGTCATAATATTAGCTAGAGTTAGTGCTTCCTTAGGTCAATGTGCTGTCTTAGGTTAATTAGTTAGGTTCCATTGTTGGATGGAGGTGGATGGTGGCCCTGGCTTTCCTCTCTCTCCTTAGGAAGTCTGCATTAATCATCTTGTCAGTTTGCATTCATTCATCATCCTCGCCTCTTTGATACCCTACCCCAATAGGATATTCTTTTTGGGCTTCTTCCTAAGCTATCTTTAGCTGACAGAATCATCACTGTGGCACCTATGGGGGGAACCCTCCTCTAGGGTTCCTCTTGTCGAACCCTAATAGGGTGGTATATCCCATGGATAGAGAGGTGGAAAGCCACAACTTAAATCATATTTACAACATAAGTCAAGTCACACAAGCATCATCTCATCCAGTTGCATAAGCACAATCGAATGGGAAGGCTATAAGCCTGAGGTTTAATTGGATGGAGCAATTACATCACTTCTCCACCAAGCTTTATTAGGTAGCTCACCCCGGGACTTCCCAGGATTCATTTCATTTTGCCCCACAGTCCACCCCTCCTCCTCCTCCAGCGGCACGTCTCTCTTACCCATGGGCTTCTTCCTAAGCTACCTTTAATGGACAGAATCATCACCACGGCACCTATGGGGGAACCCTCCTCTAGGGTTCCTCATGTCATACCCTAATAGGGTGGTATATCCCATGGATAGAGAGGTGGGAAGCCACAACATAAATCATATTTACAACATAAGTCAAGTCACACAAGCATCATCTCATCCAGTTGCATAAGCACAATCGAATGGGAAGGCTATAAGCCTGAGGTTTAATTGGATGGAGCAATTACATCACTTCTCCACCAAGCTTTATTAGGTAGCTCACCCCAGGACTTCCCAGGATTCATTTCATTTTGCCCCACAGTCCACCCCTCCTCCTCCAGCGGCATGTCTCTCTTACCCATGGGCTTCTTCCTAAGCTACCTTTAGTGGACAGAATCATCACCACAGCACCTATGGGGGAACCCTCCTCTAGGGTTCCTCATGTCATACCCTAATAGGGTGGTATATCCCATGGATAGAGAGGTGGGAAGCCACAACATAAATCATATTTACAACATACGTCAAGTCATACAAGCATCATCTCATCCAGTTGCGTAAACACAATTGAACAAACTATTTTGGTGACCAAATCATTTTTCAAACTGAGCATGACCCAAGTAAACCAGAGCTTCTGTATAGCAGTGCTGCGTCTTTGGAAGATGTCATCAACATAGCTTCCCACTTGCATTCAAAGCAACAGTAAGAAGAGGAACACCCTTTCCCTACTCTGAAAATAAAAATAAATATTCAAAAGCATCTACACTGTTTCATGCAGCTCAGGTCCTCCGTAGTGAACGTAAAATGTGTGAGGGACTGGATAACAATCCAATAGATAATTCCACTATCTATTTTGAACAAGCATTAGACATGATTCCTGACAATGTATACAGGTTCCTGAAATGGGTATTCCAAGGTGATGTTGGTGATGAACCCTATTGAATATGGCAGTCCTTTAGTAACAGCCACTAGCAAGACCCTCCATAGACAGATATTATCAGTTGGTCAGGACTTCATTCATATAGTATCCAGAGGTGCAAAGCATACACCTAAACATGTTGGGCTTGCACTGTCCATATGCCATATGACAGGCACTAAACAGGTAGTAACAATGGTGCACAAGCTAGCACACTGTGACAGTTATGAAGCTCTAGAGAGAATTGACACAGCTATTTCAATGGATCAGAATGAAAAAGCTTCCAGAGACAATATCATAATTCCATCAAACATATAGCATGGGGAGTTTGTTCATATTGCTGCTGACAATAACAATATATATAAGAAAATGTTAGATGGGAAGGACAAAACACATGCCACAACTAAGGTAGTATATCAGCGTCAGACTCCCACAATTCCGGAAGGCAGCTTTAGCACAGTGGTAGCTCAGACTCAAACAAAGAAAATAGCACCGCAAACATGATCACTTGAAACAACTGCAATATACCAAGCAGTCTGGAGTACAATCCTCATGGCAGATGCCCTACAATGAATCTTTTGGGAAAAGTAAAAAGTTACTGGTATACCGATGTTGAGGCTTGCCATCAAGCCTCCAACCTTGATCTGCAATGACTAATTCTAAGATGCTGCCTAACCAAGCAATTTGAGGTTGATTTTGAAAAGGTGAATGCTCAGCAAGTACCAGGATGGACAGCTTTTAATGTGATGATTTCATCTACCATACCAACAGTAACATCTATTGGGTACTGTACAATGAATAGAATACAGTTTTCACTGTAATGAAGAACGCCTGCAAGATGTCTAGGACACTTGACAAAGATTACAGTGTCTTGACATTTAACGAGGCTATATATTGTAAGGCCAAAGAAATTCAGTGGAGGTGCCCAGAGGAATTTCACAAAACAGTCTTGAGAATGGGTAGTTTCCAGATAGCACACACATTTCTGGCTGTAATTGGAAAGAAGTATGAAGAGAGTGGTTTGGAAGACATCCTCATAGAATTGCAGGTGTATGACAGCAACACAGCAAGCAATATACTTAAAGGCAAATAATATAGCCATGGAGTGAGGGCCCACAAGCTTGTAATGGAGACTCAGTCCAGACTGAGGTGGCAGGCATTTTGTAACTGGGTACAAGTCAATGAGATTGATTGTGATGTAGACCTTATCAACAGCAAGCTCCAGGTATGTCAAAATGCAGCATCAAATCATGATGCAGCAAGCCTAACAGCAACACTCTCCCAGCTTGGTGATGCCCTCAAGAATGTAAAGGATGCATTGCCAGATTACACAATTTTGGAAAAACAACTTCCCAAACATTTGCATTCTGGGATGATTACATCAAAGTGGTTAACATCCTAAGGTGGTTCATTACAGCAGAATGTTTTAACAACTGAGACCTGCATCTTGCTGTGGTTGTAGAGATGCTACCACTATTTTTTGCCTTTGACCCCACCAATTATGTCCACTGAGTATCTATGTATATCAGTAATATGAAGCTTCTGCCAGACTGTGTCCCTGAAGTTCATGAGCAGTTTGTGCAAGGAAATCATGCTGTAGCTCGGTCTAGAAATAAGTTCAGTAAAGTATAGATAAGCATTGCACTTGAACAAACAGTAAACCGTGATAGTAAAGTAAAAGAGGGTATAGTGGGTTTCACTTTGAAACCAGGAGTCTTGGCTAGATGGTTTGTCACTGCTCATAAGTGCTCAGCAATCACAACTTCCATGAAGGTAATATGTGATATGCTAGACTCAGACGTTTCCCAAGGTAAACACAAGGAGCTATAACCAAACACAGTTTGAAACACAGTGTGACTCAAACATATTAAAGTGCCAACACAGAAGCACCATGATGCACTTTGAATACAAGAATTCTTTATCAAAAGGCATCAAGGCGCTTCTGTGTTGGCATTTTAATAAATTTTGGGCACCTTATACTACATTGGATTGCAGCATCTTCTTACATAACTGCGGTGGTAAGTGCTGGACTTTTTGTTTCATTGTAGCTGTTTTTTGTCCTGAACACCCCTTTCCTGGTGCATTATTTTCCTTCGTTTGTTTGTTTAAACACAAGGAGGCTGAACCACATCGTATGCAACGAGATGAAGGAGAAGTAATAAGACTGTTAATGCAATCATCAACTCCATGATGAACCCATTTGATTTGAATGCTGATTTGATAGCACTCAACAACATTGCAACTGGCATTGTTGCACCCGAAGAGGTTGCCACCAATCTTGTTACTGTGAATGATACAGGAATCAAGGCAATGAAACAGTCTGTGGAACACAGACTAAATTCAAATACCATTGGATTCTTTGAACCACTGCACAAGCTCAACATCAAGTCATGTGCATTTCTAAGCAAGAAGATCACATTGAAAGTCAGTAGTGATAAGGCAGTGACTATCAATGCAGACAAGGAGTTGTTTAGCCATCTTGTAGCAGCTGCACAAGCAAGAGAGATTTATCTGAAGGAAGTTTTCACACATAAGCTTTCTACAGTTCCATATGCTCTAGCACACTCTGATAGCATCCTGATCAAAACTGCAAAGGGTAAGCTAGTGCCTGAATTAGAAAAAGAAGCAGAGTCAGTGTATCAACTGCCAGCATCCAACATGCCCCCAGCTTGGACAGTGGATGGCATGGCTGTTATACAAATGGTCAAGCAAGGAGATGCAACTAGCTTTGGAGAACTTGCTAAACTGGTCTTCAGAATAGGATGGCAGTCTCTATAGAGTAATGAGAACTGCAAAAGAGTAGATATCATCTTTGATCAATACAATGTCAAATTTCAATTAAAGGTTTTGAGCATGCACAAAGGTAATCCTCACAAAGCAATGAAGTCAAAATTCATGGTCCCAAAACACCCATCACAATGCAGTGCAGTTAGATAATTGGAAATCCCAAGAATAAAGAGCATCTGGTAAAACTCCTGTCAGAATCACAGTGTGATATAGCAGAAACTTTACTTGGCCCAGATCAGAAAATGGTTATTGCAGGTGGATTCAATGATGGCCTCATTGCTCGCATGGTCACTTCAGATGGAGTTGTAAACCAAGTTGATCTATTCTCATCACACGAAGAAGCAGATACTTGACTTCTACTTCGTGTTGCACATGCTTCACAAGAATACCCTCATGTAGTGGTGTGGTCTCTAGACACTGATGGTGCAGTTCTCTGTGTACATTGTATTCACAAGTTGGAAGCAACTCAAGAGCTTTGGTTTTGTGTTGGTGTGAAGGATAAAGCCAGGTTTATACCAACCCACACCACAGCAGCTGACCCTGACCAACAACTATGCAGAATTCTCCCAGCAGTAGAAACACACTGACTGGGTGTGATTTAACCAGCAGTCTTGCAAGGGCTGGCAAACCAAAGCAATGAAAGCTTATCTGGAAGAATCCACACAAATTTAGAAGCCTTCCCAAGTTTAGCACTACAGTGGATATACCTCCTGGACAGTTGAAATCAGTAGAACTTCTGATAACCCTTCTCTATGACCCAACAGCTAACTCAGCGGGTATAAACGGTGTGCAATATAAGCTTTTCTGTTGCAAACAGGCCTGGAACAAAGTCTTCCCTCCAACTTCTGATAGTCTTCTGCAACATACCAAGCATGCAGATTACCAGACCCTTATCTGGAACCATGCCCTGAAGGCTCAGCCTGACATCCCATCCCCAACTGGAAATGGATGGCATCACAACAAGGATGGACACATTTCTCCAACACTAATGACACAGTCACTTGCCCATGAAGCACTCCTGGAACTCATTACATGTTGGTGTAAAAAAGACAAGTGTGAGTGCAACTGCAGTTGTTCCAAGCAGAGCATGGCATGCACACAGGCTTGCCTGTGTACTGGTGGTGAGGACTGTTATAATCCTCATAAAGTTGCCAGTGTGGAGCCAGATGAGTCTGATACTACAGATGATTCAGATATTGACATGCAGCATACAGTAAGACAAATATATTGAAAAAGGCTAGACAGGCATATTTACTGTCATATTAAAAGACAAAGAACCTCTGTGCATAAACACTGAGGCAAGGGTGTGAACCTTATTAAACAAAACATTTAAAGACAAAGACCTTCAGACGCGAGGCAAGGGGTTACACCCAAGGGCATTTGGCTGGGAGGCAGGTTTCAAGAAAATACAAATCACACACATACCCCCACAATGCAAGCATCATGGGCTTAAAGTTCTGTAAAGTTGGACCAGTTCATAACATTCTGTGGTGGATTTGCATATGCAGCCCATGATGCTTTGCATTGTGGGGGTATGTGTGATTTTGTATTTTCTGAAACTTGGCTTCCCAGCCAAATGCCCTTTGGGTAACCCTTGCCTCAGTGTTTATGCACAGAGGTTCTTTGTCTTTTAAATGTTTTTTATTTTAATGGGTTCACCACAATATATCCCAGGCACACTGCTCTAGGGGTAGCTGGTCCATTCCACTGGGGTGTTAAACAGACGAGGCATACTGATGAGTCCTGGTAGGATGAAACACGTGTCTATGTCTTCTGTTAGCACCCTTTGCAAACTGTGTGAGAGGCCTTTCAGCACCATGCAATTCTGCTTAAAGTTGGACCAGCATAACATTCTGTGGTGATTTGCATATGCAGCCCATGATGCTTTGCATTGTGGGGGTATGTGTGATTTTGTATTTTCTTATACTGTCATATTGCCCACCAATGAGCGGGAGTCCATTGGATATTAGTGTTTTGCTAGCACCATGTAGTGCAATAGTATACTTGGCTTCTATTATAATGAATACGATATTGAAAGAGCTATTGACGCCTGAAAGAAAACTTTGAAAAACATAGTAAGTAAAATTCTGCTTGTAGTCCATATATATTCTAGATTTCTCCTCTCCATTATTTATTACTGAGGAAATGTGCATGAATACATGATTTGTATCCCTTACAGTTACTTTAAAGTTAATCTACCTCTGTAGCTTACTCCCTGCTTCAAGTCATAATGCTCTGTTGTGACATCGCAATCTGTTGCCATGAGAGTAACTGTGATGTCACAAGCAGTGCATTATGACCTCAAGTAGGGAGACAACAACAGAAATAGATGAACTCTTCAGGAGCAAAAATCCTGTTTTCATGCAATTAATCTCATCAATAAATAATGGGGAGGAGGAATAAAGAACTAATGTGAAATACAAGCTGAACTTTATCTAAATATTATGTTTTGTTAAAGTTCTCCTGAAGTTGTCAGATGCTCTTTAAAACTTTTGTGTCAATAAATAATCTGTGCATTTATCAATACAAACCACAAGGCCAACATTCTTTATGTAATGAGCCTTATTAATAATGTATGTTAAAGAAACCTTTTGCATGACTAAAATTTTTGACTTTTAAAATAAATTAGTAATAATTTGTCTCAAAGAAACCTTTGCATTACTAAAATTTGTTTTTGTCTTTTAAAATAAATTATTTAAATCCCATTTTATTGGTCATTTTTACTTTCAAACTTGTCTTGACAACTTTAGCACATTTTTGTGACCTTTTACATGCACAAAATGTTGTTTTGACATGAGTACAAAATTTTTGCATTGGCATACCTTGCTATCACTTTACAAGATGACATCCTCCCTAGATAAGTACCTAAGGGACACTTCTATCAAAATAACATACTTTTTTGCTTTCTGTACAGAGGGTGCTTAATGCCAGAGATCTCCTCTGGCAGATTGCAAGAGCGCATGGTACCACCACTAACATCCAAAGGTACAAACAAGCCTGAAATAAGTGCACAAAAGCCATCCAACATGTTAAAAGCACATGGAAGCCCTCTCCAGCTCCTTGAACAACAACAAGTCATTCTGGGATAATCTCAATGGTTGGTGGAGCACTATCCTTGGACCAACAGTGAATTGCCAGTGCACTTTATGATGCATTCACGGACCTCAGCAGTGTACTACTAGCAGACTACTTTAATCCTTTAATCCTGGCTGACCCTAACACAGTCCAGCAACCACCCTCCAACAGACCACTCTTCCATTTCAAGGGACATTCTGTTATTGAAAGAAACTGTTCAGTATGCATTAACCTGTTGTTTCATCCAGCACCAGTGAGGATAAGAGACCCTGTGTATGACATCCATGCCTGGATAGCATAGCCACTGGAAGTGTTTCTGCTGTTGTGGGTGCCCCCTTCCCATGGATGTATTCTGTCCATACCCCTAGACATGGAGAGGGAGGGCTACATTTCTATGTATGACAGGTTATGTGATTCAAATGGATAAAGGCACACAGCTGTTCCAGTTTTGCACTCACACTGTTGGTTTAAAGAGCAAATTTAGATACAAATGTGTGTAGTGGTTATTGGGAGGAGGGCCAAGGAGCTTGAGGATCAAACGAAATAAAAAAAAACAAAACAAATTAAATATGTGTGCCATATAGTACTGTGCACTCCATCAAGCCCAGCAGTGATGAACATTACATACATACTCTGTAGGTTACGGTCAGTAATTTCAGAAATACATATTTTTTTATCCAAACCATCAGCCTTCATTCAGTGCACATAATAAGCTTTATTTATAAAAGGTTGCAAAATAATTAAAAAGTTTAAATTGACAAAAAAGTCAAGTAAGTTATTACATTTGTTTAGCTTCACTTTTTAGCATTTCCCTGTATAAGTCTGGTTCCGGGAGAGAGAGAGAGAGAAAGAGAGAGAGAAAGAAAGAAGAGGAATGGTGCAGCATGGTTGCCCATCCAGTATTCTCTGTGTACAGTCACACACACACACACACACACACACACACACACACACACACACACACACTTGGGAGACAGAGAGAGACAAGTGTAATTTGAATCTCTGCTAGACCAATGCAGTCTTATTACAAACTCAGTTTTGATGAACCTGCAGTGGTGTAGTGCTAAATTTAGAAGTGTGGGGTCTTCGTGAACTACAGTCCCCACCCCCCCCAGGCCGGGGGTCTAGGGGCCACCTAGGAGCCCAGAAGCTATCAGGTTTTAGATGCATTCTGGTGCATTTTGAGGGTCATTTTGATATTTTATGGCTGTTTTTAAAGCCTTCTTTGATTTGTTACAACCAACCAATATCACTATCAAAATAACTACTTTTTATTTTCTTTAAAAAAAAAATTGTCCAAACTAAAGCAAAAAATCCCACTCTGGCCACCTGTCAAACACCCGACTATATACCATTTCTCTTGAGTACAGTCAGCTATCACTGCAGCAGGCACTGCACTTATTACCTTGCAACCTGAACAGAAAACTCTGACCCCCCCAACAGTGCACCACACAGTCAGACATACAAGGCAGTGAGAAAGGCACACAAAACATCAGCCTGGATTTGCATGTGTCTGTCACACAGCAGACACATGCACAGACCATCCATGCCAGAGAATGAAACTGACACACAGGGCCCACTGGAGGGTCCATTAAGGCCCAGCATTGACACAGGATGTATACCAGGTCATGAATGTTTTATCTGCATGTACCCTGAACTGATACAGTTGGAGCAGGGAGGGTAAGGCTCAGCAGGGACAACTGCATGAAGTACAGGGCATATAGAGTGACATCACAGTCCACAGACTTTACATACAGTAATGGTTCCACAACCTGTGTGAGACCTTGGACTATGGCATGACCTTAACTATCACTGATCTACAGCAGGATGATGTTTCCCATTCATATCCAGTACATGACAGCCAATTCCCAAATCCCCATATGTCAGACATCGGAACCACAACACCATCAAGCACTCCAGTACAACCCACACATGACAGCTAACCTGTAGGGGTGCACAGCCAACTGTAACAGATGATGATTTAATGCCAAGCATGTCTTGTGGCATGTAGGCAGCTCAGTCACATGGCAAGGGTACAGGCAATGCCCATGGTAGGCTCATTCCACCCTAAACACCCACTCAGAAGTCATCCCAGACACCAAAGCCAAAAAACAATTACCTAATGCCCCATCCGAATGCAGCACAGGCTTTAATGCTGAAGAATTGCCATCCACAATCAGATGCATGTGAACTTCACTTCATGGGTTCCATGCTCACTCACAACAGGGAGGATGGGAGTCTGGTGGCAAGAGGCAAGCTGGGGGGGAAAAGAGATCACTCAGGTCACTGGACACAGCCCAGCCCAGCCTCTCACCATCAGATAAGGTCATTCAATACAAACAAAATTTTTAATACAAGACAGCACATGTACCTCACTGTTCCTTTTTTGATAAAGCCAAGCTGGTTACTATTTCATATTGTTTTGTTGGCACTGACCGTCTAACTCACTCAGTCCTGGCCAAGTCCTGACTGCCGACTTGTAACAATGAATCCCTCACAGGCTCACATGGTGTGACTAGTCAGCTGCTCCCCACTCGCACTCTGCGTAGTACCAGCAGCACCTCCAGTCACACAGGTGCAGCTAGCCACTCGCTGGGTTAGAGGATTTCTGCAGGACATTCCCTGGATTGCAGATCAATCTTTCACATGAACAAAAATTACCAACTTCAAGATGAGAATAAAGCTATCACTGCCAGGTTATTAAGTTACTATTCCTTCATGGAGAAGCCACATTAAAGTTGACCTGTAAAGAAATACTGCAGCCCGCTCCCATTCCCACATACCTTAAAATGCTGCTGCAGGAGTCTGGGGCTGCAGTGAGCTAAATTTTTAACCCAGCATGTTTTTTGTAATAAAATGCCGAAACTTTCGGTCGAACACGGAAGCACCGCAGGTTCCCATACAAGCGGGTGCAAAGAGTCATGGGTATTACACCCATTTAGTGACGTCGCTACCACCACTGCTCTTATTATAGTAGCAGTGGCGGTACTTTATTATGTTTAATATATGGCTTATGTGGGGGTCTTCATACACGTAATGTTACTTACAGCAACACCAGGGCAGGTTGTTGCTGTAAGTAACATTACATTACATTACAGCAGTGGAAACCTGGTTCTCCCTGCTCAATGTGATTATGAACTGCAAAATAACAAAATAAGTGCTTTTCGCCAGCCCTCATAAAAAACCAAAATCTATCTCCTTAATCATATGTAACAACCAAGATGTCCCCATCAAGCAGGTTTTTACCTTTAAGTACCTAGGTATAACCCTTGACAGTGCCTTATCCTTTTGTGAGCATATTAGCAATGTCTCCAAGATGGTTAACTCTAGGTTAGGGATCCTCTACAGGCACAGGCAGAGCATGACCCCAGATGCCCTTTGACTCACTGTCACTAGCTCTGCGCTCACCATAATAGATTACAGCCTTGTCATCTATGGCTCAGCTACTGAGCCATCCATTAAAAGCATATGCACGGCCCTTAACAATTCCTGTCGTGTAGTCTCAGGTGCACCCAGATGCACGCATACATGAAATTTCTACACCCTTACCAACCGGCTGAACCTCAGTGGTAGGATAACTTATCACACCTGCCTACTCACAAAGAAAATCTCTGTGGGGGTGACCCCCCCAACCTCCCAGCAGTTTCTCACTCACGTTCCCATTTGGTGCAGCACCCAGAGTGCCCCGAGGCATGAATACCTGACCCCTTTCTGTCAGACCACACAAGCTCAATGGTCCTTCAGATTCCATCCTCCAAGCTGGTTAAATAAACTTTCTATGGACACTCCAGAAAAACCTAAACTGGGCCCTTTCAAACAGAAACTCAGTCAACACCTTACTGCTATTAGCAGCTGTGATTGCCACATGTAGTCCCCCATTTCAGCCTCACACACTGCCTACAGCTTGCACTCTCCCCTTACTTTGACCATCATCCCCATGTCCTATGTTTCACCCCCCTTTTTTCCTTTCCTGTCTCTCCGTTCCCATCCCTTTCCTCCCTCTCCTTCCTCCTCCCCTCACTCTCCCACTCGTAACACTGCCCACAGACCCCCTGCCAACCCCTTTTTCCCCATCTCCCCACTGTCCTCCCTCTCACTCATCAGTCTCCCCTCTCATCTCCCACTACACTCCCTCTCACCCCTTAGTTTTTCCTCTCATCTTACACTACACTCCCTGACAATGTCAAATTTCTTGACAGCATTACACCCTGCTCTTTTCCCTCCAGGGCACCTCCCTAATCCCCGAAACCTACTGCACTTCTTACTGTAAACTGAATGTAAAATTTAACCTGATTGAAATTTTTTGCTGTAACCTGAATGTTAACACTTTTCACCTGATTGTAACTTTTATTTTGGAATGTAACCCCAACCCCATGTAGCATGTATTCCACTTGTTACATAATTAGTTCTCTGTCATGTTTGTCTTCATTCTGACGTGGGACCTCTGTAAAAGAGTCATTGACTCAAAGGTACTGTAATCTGAGATATGAATAAATAAATTAATAAAAAATGGGCCATAGTGCCTTCCATGCCCAAAGGGGTCATTAGCATGTTTGGGATAAATATTTATTTATTTATTGAGGTCTTGAATTAACACCTTTGAGAGCAAGATCATTCCATAGGTAAATATGGCCCACAGGAGCCCTGCCACTATCCCATTTGATCTGCACTACAGTCTCAAGATACTGTTGTTCTAACTTGTAACAGCATGAAGAAAATATGTTTGTCACTGACTTTTGCTTGTTTATTTGGGCAGCAAAATATACATAGCATTACCATGTCAGTGAAATGCTTTTTTTTAATACAAACAGAAACATATCACACAAGTAGCTATGTAGGAGACAATATGACAAGTCAAAGCAGAGCAGAGCATTAAACACTGTGCTATCACAAGTGCATAATTAGGCACCATCATAGGGCAGGTATCAGCAAAGTGTAATCCCAGTTTAATGTCATAGTTACTCTATCTTACTGTTCACATGTTTGATTAGTAGGAAAGGAACTATTCCCCCCCTCAGCGTATTGACTTCAAGTAGTGGAAGGATCATATATTATGTCCAACATGTGCTTCGGAAGGAGTCTTAGAAGCCCCTTTTCCCAAGTAACAGCAAGACTTCTGCTGTGCTTTGCCCATGCAGTTGTAAAAAATCAGTTTAAAGAAAAAGTTTACACACCTTTACCCAGAACCTGATGAGCTACTAACACTAGCAGTGCCACTGGCTTAGCAGGTTGCACACTTGCTTCTGAGGCCAGAAGATCAGAAGGTCATGGAGTCTAGTACCACACCATGGACTTGCTGTAAAGTGCAATATTGACACTACAGGATAGCATAAAGGGGATGATGAACTTCTGAGATACTGTCTTTCAGATGAGATGTTAAAACAAGGTCCTCTCTGCCTATTCTGGAGGTTCCTCAGGTGGACATTAAAGGTCCCATGGTGCTTCTCGAAAAGAGTAGAGGAATTTCCCTGGTGTTCTGGTCAGATTTCCCTCTTTCATTAATAATATACTGCAAACAGTCAAACCTTATTCAGTGTCACTTTGGATCTGTATCTGCACCCCCATGCCCTAGGGAATTGGCTATAACTAGGCAGAATTGCCTAGCTCTCCTTTCCTAGTCAATGAAAACTAACTAAATAAATGAATCATGAAGAATTTACTGGCCATGTGTAAATTACTGTCAATTGACAGTTTATTATCAGAATATTAACTACAGCATATAAACTGGAATTTTCTTTCAGTGGGACATACATGTACTAAAATAATCAGACACTCACTATCATAAACAGAGTGCTAAAATAAACAATAGGATCTTGACTCATGAGATCCAGTTACAGTTGGCAACAGTGGTCCTCAGAAATTTAGATTAGGGATCTACAAAGTTCCATTGGGGCTGCCACTCTGTACAGTGACTTGACATGTGAAAAGCTGTATTTATAAGTTCCTCAGAAACAGGCTTTGGAACTGACCAAGATGTGTCTTCAATTAATGCACCAATAGTTGTATTTATTATTTATTTAGTTTTTGTTTACCGGGTAAGTGCTCTAGACAAATTCTTGCCTATTTTCAGGCATGACGTGGGGGGAGGGAGATACAGATGAATGCCAACTGACCTTGAACCAGATTAAGCTGTTGGTGGTATTTATAGTGAATGGGGGGAAATTTGGCCAGGGCACTGGGGAAATTCCCTTACTCTTCCTGCAGGGGGCCTTGCTTCCTATGAGCAGAGGGTACCCACTTCCATGGAGTCACTGAAGGAGCAGGATGTGAAAGTGTCTGTGCAGCTGGTCTCCTCCACTGCCTTACCTAACTCAGAGGCTGAAAATGTTTTCGAATCTCCCACTGTGTTGGAGGGAGGATTGGAAATCCAGACTGAGATGGAAGTGGAGCAGGTCATTACTGTATCGAGTGATCTGAAGACTATTTCTGAAACAACTGAGATGAGAGAGCTTGAAACAGGTGAAAAAGGGTTGCAAGAGGCTGATCTTGAGGCACAATTGTTGTGAGAAGAATAAGGGTTCTTGGAAAGGAAAAAGAGGCTGCAAGCTGCTATAGCAGCAAGAGGTGCACAGCACGTGGTTAGTGATACAGTGATGGCGCAGGATAGTGCTCAGACTTTGGCCAAGCTGCAAACAACAGACACAGCTGGTGGTACTTTGCAGCAGTCCGGGAGATCCGCAGTACAGAGTATCTTGACTTTGGAACAAACACCGACAGAACCAACTTTTCATTTCAGGCAAGTGGCAATCCTGCTTCTTTATTTGTATTCAATGGCAACATGAACAACTGCAACACAAACCAGACTATGGGGGTGACAATTCAGGGTGCTACATTGGGAATGGCAATTTTGGAAGCTCCAACTTCTGGCTTAAAATGTAGCCACCCCACCCACTCCAAGAAAACCTGTTTCAGATTGGTCAGCAGAATCAGCACTAGAGAATGCTGGCTGGGAACTGGCTACAGATGGCCAGTGGTTCTCAGGGCCCTCACCTATCAGGGTATGTGACAATGACTTAGATAGTCACAGTAAGGCTCCTGCTGATGTTACTGTTAATACCAGACATATGAATCACATAGAATTGTCTAATACTGCAGTACCACCACTACATTTACCTGACTTGCTATTACTAACTCAACATCCGCAATTAAAACTTAATGCAGTACCTAAAGCTAAAGACATCCTTATAACTCCAGTACAAACTGAGGCAACAGCACCTTGCATAGAGAAGCGTGGTCCTAGTACATTAAGGCCTGACCAACTTGTTGGCCCACGCACCACAAATTCAGAGGATCAGCAACAGTTGAAGGGGAATCGTTCCTATGCATCCTTTTTTCATGAGACAGTGTACCCTGCTAAATGGCATAATGCCGTATGACTAATTTACAAAGGAGGGTTGGAGATATTCCCAGACCACATGTACATTGCAAAAACCTTATTATCTGATACCATGAAATACACACCAGCTGAAATATATACACTTATTCATGTGTCTGGTGAGCAAACATTTGATGTTAGCTTTAAATTGAACAGCGGATTACAAAAATTTTGAGAAATGTATCATCATGTAAAGGCATCCCCAGAGTGGTCTCCTTTTGAAGTAATACCACTGACTAAACTGGCCAACAGAACAATAACTATACTTTCCCGGGAATAAAGGGGTCAGCATCACTGACCTCCTTTATTGGCTCAACCAGAGATGCACTGTTTTAGGAAACCCTGTTGCTATTTTTGATGACATGAAAATTTGGACTGGGGGATGGGAAGTGTGGGTTGTTTTGCACACAACTGAGACTGGTCTCCAGCACCTTCCTAATAGCTTCTTTATTGGGAGGGACAGGAGTTTTTGGTTTTTTTACCAGGGCAGCCTAAAGCATGCTACAGGTGTGGTGAAACAGGACATATAAGCAGCCTCTGTAATAAACTGAAATGTACCACATGTGGGGAATTGGGACATACCAGTGGGCACTGCAGGAATGACCAACATTGTAATCTCTGTGTCACCAAGGGTCATTCTTATCTCATGTGTCCTTGGGCTGGACACAATCAGCCAAATCAGGCTGCTATTGAAGAACAGAGAGTCATGACAGTGCTTGCCCAGAGATCCAGAGGTAGACCCCCTTTACCAGCACAACCCCCCTCTCCAATTCCCAACATACAACAAAGACAGGGGCAGACTGTACATGAAGGCCAGGTAGTCCATACAGTAGAGATGGAAGATAGACCTGAGCAGGCTACTGAACCCCCCCTCCGCTGCTCCTGTGATAGTTAGCACAGTTATTCCTCATACAGTAAAGGAGCATATGGCTGGGGAGATGCCCCCCACCCCCCCCAGGCCTTAGTGGAGCCAGAGTCAACTAGGAAAGCCTCTAGGCATAGACAGAATTGGCCTAAACCCTCCCCCAAGGTACAAAAGACTTCAGGGGTCCCTGTTGCCAATAGGTTTGAGGCATTAATAGATATTCCAGAAATGTCCGGCAATGAGTCTAATGACTCCTCTGTCTGGTCTTCCTTACCAGATGTAAGTTCAGATAGGGAGAATCCCCTACCCTTGGAATCCACAGCTACTATCCCTTCACGACCACTCTCACAAAAGCTAAAGTGAAACTTAAGCACACGAGGATAACAAGGAGTGCTTCTAAGCAACCCCCTTGAGTGATAAACCCCTTCAAGTTCCTCAGTGCAGCATTTCACATTATATTCCTGCAATGTCAATAGTGCGAAGAATCACAAGAAAAAACAGGCTGTTTTTTCACATTTCAGATCTTGTGGTTCTGGTAGCTTCCTGTTGCAAGATACTAGGTTACATACACTGCATATTAAGGAAGCTACCAGGTTATGGCATGTAGAAGAAGAAGAAGAAGAAGAATCAGTATTTATATAGCACTTTTCATACACAGTGTATCCCAAAGTGCTTTACAAGCAATGCTAGACTGGTAGTGAAGTGACTGAATGTGTAGTGGCGGCCATATTGCACATCAACACCCACACACAGCCTGGATGATTGCATGAACCAGTTTATGGGAAGGGGAATGTTGCCCAGGACACCGGGGAATGTCCCCTACTCTTTACGAAGAGTGCCCTGGGTTCTTTTACTTCCACCTGGACACCCACCAGGACAACACCAGGATGGGTAGAAGGAACCATGGTTTAATGTCTCATCCGAGGGATGGCACACCCCGGCAGAAGAGCACCCCCCCAATACTGCACTCAGATGCCAGCATTTTTAGGTGTAAGTTCAATCCCAGTGTGGGGGACAAGAACCCACAACCTTCTGATCCAGAGGTGGATGTGCTACCAACTGAGCCACATTGACACCCTCCTATTGGTCAATAGGTCCAGATTCTTGTTCAAGTGTTGCAATATTGCTTTCTGGTATCCAGTTCTATCTGATAAAAGTGTTGGATATTTTACCAGGTAGAGCGCTGCTTGTGGAAGTCAGGATAAATGGGTCCTTGTTTGGAATAATAACCATTTATGCAGCACAGACCAAGGCAGAAAAAATGGCTCTCTTTCAGCTTCTCCAACCATATCTATAATCTACACACAATATAATTCTGGGAGGTGATTCTAATTGTGGTATGTCCCTGGCAGATAGAGGGAAAACAGCCAAGACTAGAATATTTTTTAGTGATATGGCTTCTCTAAAAAAATGGTTCCGGACACACAACTTACAGATGTCTACAATCGATTACCAGGGTCAGCAGCCCCTACTTTTTTTTAAGGTACTGTTAGCAACACGGATTGATTATTTTTTTATTTCCCCCTCATTTCCAATTCAAGCTGCAGACCTTCAAGTTTTTGAATTTTCAGACCATAAAGTATTAAGGGTGTCAGTAGGTACACACACACTCAGTTGACCTTTGGCCCTGGGACATGGAAATTTAACTCTTCCTTGTTAGAAGCCCCAATGGTCTTACAAGAATTAGACTACTTTCTTGAAGCTAGACAATCTGTCTACGAATTGTACAATGACCCCCCTCTGTGCTAACACTACTTTGGAAGTGACAAGCTTGTTAAAATGCGTGTCTAAAGAAAACAAAAATAAAGAGTATGACCAATACTTACAGCATAGGATGCAGTTGCAGAAACTATTGTCTGTTTCACCACTATTCTCAACATTTTCTTTCAGGCAATTTGGGGTAATTGGTTGAATCCCATCAAAAGGAATATTACTACAGGCCATGATTTTGGGGATCAAATCCAGGTCATTAAACAAAAAATGATATCTTATCAGCAGACTCATGCCCAAAATTTGCAGAACCAGCAAAGGCTTTTGAAGCAAGGTAGAAAGGAATATACCTGCCCGTATGAAATTTGTAACTCCGACCACAAACAAAAGCATATGTATGAGCTATGGGACAGAGCTCATAACCTATGTACAGAACTCCAGGGAATTAGAAGAATTGTAGATGCTTAAACTCAGTTGACCTTTGCACCCACGCACACTGACAGTCAAAATTATGAGGAGTTTTTGTTTGATTTGGATAACCCAAAGTGTTCCATGAAACAGGGAGAGCAGCTGACATGACTTATAAGATCAGAAGAATTGAACAGGCTTTAGATGCCTTAGTAGTCAATCAGTCCCCAGGAAGTGATGGTCTAACCAATGAACTGTATAAAGTTATTGGCAATAAACTGTTGGTTGAACTAACTGAGGTTTTTAATCACATTTTGCAATACCAATCACCATCCCTTAGAATGACTAGTGGGCAAATTTATTTAAAAAAGGGGACAGAAGGGATATGAAAAATTGGAGGCCCATTACTCCTCTCAATAACGATTTTAAACTATTGGCAAAAATTCTAAATTCTGGAATATTAAGGATGGCAGACTTATTGCTCTCACCTACACAAGCATGTTCAGTACCAGGTAGGAAAATAGCTGATCATCTTATTCTCCTTAGGGAACTTTGTGAACAGGGGCAGAGAGGGATGTTGGAGGGAGTGGTGCTAACCTTAGATCAATGAAAAGCATTTGATTCAATTAACCGTAATTACTTATGGGCAGTTTTGAACCAATATGGGATCCCTGCTACATTTATTGATTGGATCAAGTGCCTATATAGAACAGCAACAGTGACCCTTTTAGTACATGGCTGGAAGATGGTCATGTATACAGTGGGGAAGTGGGTGAGGCAAGTCTGTCCAATGAGTCCTCTTTTATTTTGTTTTAGCATAGACCCACTGTTGAGTCACCTTAATAAATTTGAACACAGTCAACATATAGTGCTTAGAGACATGACTCTACAGCTTGCAGTAATTGCATATGCTGACTATCTCTATTTTTTAACCCATGATGTTAGATCAGCTTCAATAGCTGTTCAGATCTGCACACAATACAAGGCCTATTCAGGCACAGAACTGAATAAGGATAAATGTGTGGCTAAAATAATTGGAGGTGGGCATCAGAGGACCAGACAAATTCAAGGGATTCGGGTAACCAATGGACCAGTGAAGATTCTAGGGAATAGTTACAGTTCAAGACAGGATGACATCATGCATTGGGAACCAAAAATAAAACAAACATAGAAACATAGAATTTGACGGCCGATAAGGACCGCTTGGCCCACCCAGTCTGCCCATTTCCTTACCTAGTGGATAAGCTGCAGGTCCTAGTTAACCAGCAGCCTACTTCTTCCTATCCCCACCCTCTAGAATTGCCTTATGACTGTCCCATGCATGCTTGGATTCCACCACTGTTTTTGACTCCACAACCTCCTCCGGAAGGCCATTCCATGCATCCACAACCCTCTCTGTGAAAAAATACTTCCTTAAATTACCTCTGAGCAACCCCTCTATCTTCAAATTGTGCCCCTTTGTTCTTGCACACCTCTTTTTTTGAAAGATGCTACCCTCTTGGACTTTGTTGATTCCCTTGAGGTACTTGAAAGTTTCTATCATGTCCCCCCTCTCCTCCTTTCCTCGAGGCTATACATATTAAGCTCCTTAAGTCTCTCTTCATATGTCTTCCGTGCAGACCCTGCACCATTTTAGTTGCCCTCCTCTGGACAGCTTCCATCCTGTCTATGTTCTTTGCGGAGACTGGGTCTCCAGAACTGCACACAGTACTCCAGATGGGGTCTCACCAGCTGTCTGTACAGAGGGATAATAACTTCCTGTTTTCCACTGGTGATGACTCTCCCTATGCATCCCACTATCCCCCCAACCCTCCTTGCTGCCCTCTCACATTGCTTGCCCACCTTTAGGTCATCTGATATGACTACCCCCAGGTCCCTTTCCATTTTTGTTGTTGTGAGTATCTCACCCCCATTGTGTACTCTTCCCCTGGGTTTTTGTTTCCCAGGTGCATTACCTTGCACTTCTTAGCTTTGAATCTAAGCTACCATATATTTGACCATTCCTCTAACCTTGCCAAGTCCCTTCTCATCCTTTCCGCCCCACCTTGTGCATCAACTCTGTTGCAGATCTTTGTGTCATCTGCAAAGAGACATACCTTTCATTCCTGTCCCTCTGCAATGTCACTTATGAAGACATTGAAGAGGATTGGTCCTAACACTGAACTCTGCGGTACC
This sequence comes from Neoceratodus forsteri, assembly GCA_016271365.2. Lineage (NCBI taxonomy): Eukaryota > Metazoa > Chordata > Ceratodontiformes > Ceratodontidae > Neoceratodus > Neoceratodus forsteri. Next base: position 1,844,494,759 of record CM057449.1, read on the forward strand.
CCACTAGTAACCCCCCTTCTTCAGAGTGGACTCCATTTACTATTACTCTCTGTGTCCTATTCTCCAGCCAATTTTTACCCAGGCTGTCATCTTGGGACCCACTCCCAGGCTGGCTAACTTGTATATTAATCTTTTTGTGGGACTGTGTCAAATGCCTTGCTAAAGTCTAGGTAGGCCATGTCCACAGCTCCTCCCTGATCTACTACTTTGGTCACCCAGTCAAAGAAATCTATCAGATTTGTCTGGCATGACCTTCCCGCTGTAAATCCATGCTGCCTTGTGTCCTGTGCCCCTCTGGTCTCTAGATACTCAGCAATTCTTTCCTTCAGAAGTGATTCCATCATTTTCCCTACCACTGAGGTTAAACTAAAAGGTCTGTAGTTTTCTGCTTCTGCCTTGTTCCCACTTTTGTGAAGGGAAATCACATCTGCCCTCCTCCAGTCCTCGGGTACCACCCCATCCTCCCATGATTTGTTAAAGAGGGTAATCAGTGGTGTCACTAGTTCTACCTTAGTTCTTTAGAATTCTGGGATGAATCCCATCAGGCCCCATTGCTTTGTCCACCTTCAGTTTTAAGAGTTCTTTCAGAACCCTTCTTCTGTAAATGGGCTGGTATCAACTTCTGTATCCAGAGTGTTTCTACTGTTTGTTTTAGGTACCTCTCCTCTTCCTTTGTAAATACTGAGCAAAACTATTTGTTTAGTATCTCTGCCTTTTCACAGTCACCTCTGCCCACTCCCTCCCTCCTTTATTGCTCTCACTATCCCTCCCTTGGTCTTCCTTCGCCCCTGATGTACCTAAAAGGTTTTATCCTCCTTCTTAACTGAGTTGGCTATCTTTTCCTCAGTTTGGGCCTTTGCTGTTCTGACTGCCTTCCCAGCTTCCTTTGCTTTAACTGATACAGTTCTCTGTCCTGCTCCTTCTGTGATTCCTTGTACTTCCTGAATGCTTTCTTTTCTCTTGAACCTTCACTGCCACTTCCTTTGAGAACCATAGTGGTTTCTTACATCATTCATTTTGTTTATTTGCTTCACACAAGGCTTGTTACCTCTGTGATGGCAGTTTTATTATTCCCATTGTTCTTCCACCCTCCTTCCTGCTCATTTGTTAGTGCATTCCTTAGGCACTCACCCATTTTAGCAAAGTCAGCCCTCCAAAAGTCCAGTACTTTTGCCTTTGTATGGCTTGACTCTATTGCTGTGTTTATTGTGAACCATACTGTTCGATGGTCGCTAGTTCCCAGATGGCTACCCACTTCTACATCTGTGATCCTCTCTTCATCTCCATTTGAGAGAACCAGGTCTAAGATTGCTCCCTCTTGAGTGGGCTCCAATACTAGTTGTCTGAGGCATGCCCCCTGTAGAGCATCTAGAATAACCCTACTCTTCAAAGTGGCTGCTGCAACTGCACTCCACAAGGCCAACAACTTGTGGGAGGATGGAACAAATGGAAACACAGCAAGAAGAAGAAGGTTTATCTTGTAATAACATTTTTGATACCAATCTTTCTGTATGTTTGTCACATTTTTCCACCACCCAAGCAGTTAGAAGGCCCTATTCTCAACATTTTCTTTCAGGCAATTTGGGGTAGTCGGTTGAATCCCATCGAAAGGAATATTACTTATTTATCCATATAGCAGGGAGGACTAGGAATGATCAACCCCATATCCTTTTTCTATAGTAGTTTTTTTCTACACAAACCTAAGACCACTATTAGTTTTTTAAGGACAGCATTGGGTTTCTTTGCTTCATTCTACCTGTTCAGTGTGGTTATCCAAATGGGAACAAGGTCAACTGAGACAGTTAAACAGGTCTGCAGCCATCCCCGAGTATATTAGGGAAGCATTTTTTTTAATTAAATGATGGCAGGCTACCTGTTCCATGTTTATTACAAAATCCAGGAAGGAAGTCTATCTGTGGGTGCAGGGAACTTTTTTACTGAAGCAATCACATTCCCTAATTGTCCAGACTCTCATTTCTCCTCATTATTACATCTTGTAAAAGAATCCAGAATACCTATTAAAATGTGGGATCTGCATTGGTTAAGTTGCCATGGGAAAATCAATATAAAATCAAATCATAAACACAAGCAGTTGGAGGATAGATATTGTAGTAGGCCACACTGTTATCAGAAACTGGACACCACAGAACACCTATTTTTCACATGTTCATATATTCTAGATTTTGGGGATTTTTTAGTGACAGAATGGGATACATCCTGGTTTAGGTCAATTACTTATGAAGCATTGATGTTCGGTCATTACACTGGACAAGCATTAACATGGAATAGGAGTACCTTACATGTTGTGTTCATTGCGATTAAGTGGTATATTTGGAATGTTCGTACTTTATTCTCTTTACAGTAGAAGCAAATCAATCATATTGAATTAATAGTAAAAATACAGTATGAACTAAAAAGCATTTATGCAACTGAAACCAATATATTTACACAGGGAGATCTACAATCCAGGTGGAGACAAATGTTTTGGATTATGGATCCGGACACTCCAGTGACATAGACCACATTCATTCTCCTTCTGTAGCATGACTAGATTATTATTGTCCTGCCTAATGCAATATTGAAGTATTGTTGTGATTTTTAACAAGACTGTAATCTTATAGGTTGCACCTGTAAACAAGCTTTCAGCTTAGTGTGTCTCACCTGGTTAAACAATTGGAAAAAAAAAATAATCTTCACCTATTTTTTTAAGGGTTTTTCCTTGTACACAGTAACTCTGTGTCCATGTGGTTGGACAGAATGTATATATTCCAGAGGATTTTGTTTTGTTTTCCCTTTACCTTTCACTCATTTGTATCAATTTCTTATTGTCAGATTATGTTATGCTGTTTAGGTTTATGATTTAGTAATTCTTGTGATTGTTAAAACAAGATTGCATTGTTATTTTTATTTTGTTTTCCTTTTTCCTTATTCAGTATTTATGACTAAATAGTATTAACCCCAGATATTATGATTATGTATTAAGAATTATTGTTTTCGAGTTGTTGTTTCAGTTTTCCTTTAATAAACACCTCTACTCTTTTTGAGAAGTTCCATGGAATCTTTAACATCCACCTGAACTACCACCAGAACAGGCAGATGGGACCTTGGTTTGACGTCTCATCCGAAAGATGATTTATCAGAAAGATGACTGACATATTACTTCTGTATTGTTGTACATTCTATTCTGTAACCCCCCCCCCCCCCATCAAGTGGTGCTAACCTGAATAGGCTCTTCAGGACACCCCAGAAAAAAACCTTTTTGACCACCACAGTCATGGCCACTGAGAGGGTTGGAAATGGGGTACAGAGGGCCCACCAGGAATGTGGATACAGGGGCCAACCTGAACAATCAATATGGGTAAGCCCAGAGTGACACACTCATATCAGATTCCACTTAAATCTGATATGCTAGCTCAGTTTTTGCATCTTACATTTACCTGCAGTGCCCATAAATACCTTATTTAATTAAAAAATAGTTGATAAATGCTAAGAATTTCAGTTTAGAAGGTGGACAAATACTCAACAGAGGGAGTTCATCTGGGAGTTTCCAGGTATCCTTGGGGACCAGTACACCTCTGGTTGCTGACCCCTCTTTTCATCTGGCCCACATAGACCTACAGTTTTGGGGACCAAGCAGGCATGAGATGGCCAGTGTTCCTGTTTACAATGGCCCTGGTCCTTTGATGCTTGCTTCTGCTGAGCAGTTAGCTCACAGTCATAAGCCATGGGACCTACACAAGTCTCCTGCTTGTTTCTTGACCCCTGGGACTATAGAAAATGGGTCAGACAACACAGAGTAAGCAGCCAGGGTACAGGGCACCTAGCTTTGAGTTTAGAATTGCATCCTGACAGTAAAGGCAAAAGAGTTTGAGTATGAAACTCACAGCAAAGCAGAGTTGTATTTTCCTAATCAGTCCACCCCCAAATAGAATTTGACATATCTGTGGTCTGTGGCTGTCAGGTATATAAACTGCAGCAGGAGCAGATTTTGCCAAATTTGTTGGCAATGTGCCAGAAGACAGGCTGACTGAGAGTGAAGGAACAGCAGTTCCTGTTCAGAGCTGAGAGAGAGAGAGAGAGAGAGAAACTTGTTTTGTTTGTAGTGTGGCAGCAACCCTGAGAAACTTATGTAGGTCGTTGATTCCAAATAGCGAAAGACTAACATTCCCAGGTAGCCATCATAAAGACAGTGCAGTCCATTCAGTGCCCAGACAGTAGGTCAATGTGTTGTGCATAGCGTAGTGCTTGTGTATACTTATGAACCTGAAGTTATGGATTTGAAGGTTATGAACTTAAAGGTTATGATTTGGAATTTGGCCGTTCTCTATTCTCACCCTTGATGGGAAGGCTGAATAGGAGTAGGGAATAGAAGGCCCAGTGTCAGGGGTGAGATTAGAGTGCCAGAGAAGGAGGAGGCCATGGAGGATGGTGAGTGATTTTGAAATACTTGAAGCTGAGCAATCTGAAGTGTGGTGCTTAAGTAGGGGATGTGGGAGTAGCTATTTCCCCCCCATTGAACCTCGTGCCTTAAGTCCTTCAATTCAGTGTGTGGTGCATAGCATAGTGCTTGTGTATACTTATGAACTTGAAGTTATGGACTTGAAGGTTATGAACCTAAAGGTTATGATTTGGAATTTGGCCTTTCTCTATTCCCACCCTTAATAGGAATGCTGGGTAGAGTAGTGAATAGAAGGCCCAAAAAGGTTTGAGAGTACTTCTTCCAACTCTGAAGGGTGTGGCCAGTAGCATGCAGTAGAGGAAAAAAACCTTTGGGGGAAACCTCTGAGGACCCATGGCTACTGACCTGCCCATCCTATGGGCAACCTAAGAGGAGATAATTCCAAGTGAGATGGACCAAGTTTTATTCTGGTTAGGTCAATGAGTCATAGTCTGGTTAAGTGGAAGAGTCTCATCCACTGAAGTTTTGCTGATTGATGAGTCATATCTTCTGAATCTTTGCCGTTGTGATTAGAAAGGTTGATTCTGGAAAATGAAGGAGAATCTGATTTGGATGGACATCCAGATGAAGAAAGATGAGTGGTTAAATGATGTCCAGGATTTTTGTTGTGCTGTTCAAGGAATGGAGGTTTGACATAAGGATAAATCCAGAAGCAAAATCGATGGGTGGTTGAGCACTAGGCTGTGGCTCACTTGAAGGTCTCAAAAGGAATACAGAAGGAGGAAGTCCAGGAGGCAATCCAGAGCCAGTCTCAAGGTGAGGAATCTGAGCTGAAGATGAAGGATGGCCAGCATAGAGGGGACCCAAGCAGGTGGATGATGGATGGGAGGAGGAGGAATGGATATGAGGAACAGACTCCCATCCCTGGTGGGTGGAAAGGCTGTCCTTCACTCGATGCCACCCAGGCAGAGCTAGAGATGGAGACAGCTAGAGGAGCGAATGAAGTGGATTGAGTAGAGAACAAAGTCAAAGACAGGGACTCCCATCCCCGGTGGCCAGGGCAAGCATGCCTTCGCTCAATACCTCAGAGGCAGAGCTAGGGACAGAAGCTGTCAGAATGAAGGTGATGGAATGACAGAATGATGATAGACATGGAAACAAGGAATGGCTCCCTCTCAGGTGGATGAGCAAGCCTGTTTGCGATCAATGCCTTGAAAAGAGGGCTAGGGATGGAGCCCAATGGAGGATCAGAAGGAAGACTACAGTTAAAGAAAGCTGGGTCAGCTTCTCCATTGGGAGTGATGTCACAGAACAAGTGCGCAGTCCTTGAACAAAGGAAAGTCCATGGCCAGAGTGAGGAACTGGAGGTGAAGCATTCAAAATGTAGTGGAGAAGTCATAGGAGATGCTGAGTAGGAGGCTCTGATGCAGCCCTAAAAGGCCAGGAAAGGAGGACCAGGAGATCATAAGGGGAAGCACAAGGTCAACGAGCAGCAGAATTGTCAGGAGGAGATGGGACGAAGCCAGTGGTAGCAGAGGACAATGAACCTGGGCAAACCAGGAAATGCAGCAGTAATCTGAATGGCAGCAGCCGAAACAGAAAGCAGTCATTTGAGATTGAGCAGACAAATGGCAGTCAGGTAGAAGCAGGAACGAAGCGCGGCAAATTCCAGGAGAAGAGGAGTCTGAAATAGGGTGAAAAAGGCCAGTTTATGGGAGGTGCATATTATTAGGCAATTAGGAGGAATGCTGCAGTGAACTGACACATGCTCAACCAGTCTCTGAAGTGACCTCTGAATTGTACATAACTGAGAGAGACATGCATGAGGAGGGAAGCAGGAGCTCGAGTTGCGGTGAGTGAATGCAAGATTCAGTAATCTGAATTGCTAATGCCTCAATTGTTGCACATATGGAAATTGTTGAGAAGTGGTATCCCTGCTGGAGGCCCCTGTCAGTCATCCCCCCAGATGAATACCCTTCTTGCTTGTCATTAGGTCTATCGCAGCTACTCTGCGGCACTGCAGTATCATGGAGGAAGCACTGTTTATTGGTCAAAGCACCTCTCACAGGGACCCCACAAGATCCAGTGGCAGAGTTTCCATATTTAAAAGGATATATATACACCTCCTTCTTAGTGGCTGAATGCAGTCCGCTACAGTTTATGCAGCTCAGCAAAGAAAAAACTCAGGTCAGCGAGCTCAGTAAAACAGCAACAGCTACGGCCCAATTTCCAAATGGGAGTGCTTTGATAGGAGAGGGGCAAAACAGCAGTTATGCAGAGAAAGGAGGAGCAGGAGATGGATGATTTGGATGATGGTGGAGGCTCGGGAAACCCAAGGAGCCAGAAGCCTAAAAAGCTGAAGCGCCAGGCCATGACCACAAGTCTAGATAGGGTGTTGGGGTCCCAGAGGTGGCAAACACAGAGCAGGAGCATGAAACAGGTGCAGGGCATATGCCAGATACAGCAGGAATGGCAGTGCAAAGGATTGTCCTGAGCAATAGACAGGCCCATCCAGAAAATGGAGTGCAGTGGCTCAGAAACCTGGTGGGCCAGGTCAGTGGACAACAGGGCCAGTGGGTCCTCTGTATGTGAGCAAAATGTAACACTCCGAGGAGCAAATGTCCTGCAGCACCAGAACGGATCCCATAGGTAGGGTAGCTGAACTGTACTTGTCAGGTCGGAAGGAGCAGAGCATAGGGGGTTGCTGGAGGGAGGGCCTAAAGAAATGAACAGGGGGCCAATCCGTCAGCGCAGTGGTTGGATTTCTCCTTGCAAAGCCAGCAACCCAGGTTTGGGAACAGGTCACTGGAGGTCCAGCTGGGGGAGAAGGATAGAGCATCCTATGGACTGCTCTCCTTCTCTGGGGGAAGGTGGAGAAGCATCTGGCATGAGATGGACCCCTGGCAGAGGCCAGGAGTCACACAGCTACTGGAGCTAGCATGGACTGTAGGCAGGGCAGATGCTGGACGTCATTGCACGTCCCCGCCTCCAAGAGGAAAAATGGAAAATGGTGGGGGGTGGATCCTCCATCTAAGTGAAGCCCTCCCCTGGCTTCAATTAGCCACCATCACCAGCAGCACTCCCAACTAGATACTGGTTCCATGGCACTGGAATTAGGGGAACCAGTGCCGTGGCCCTGCCCTCCAGAGGCAAGCCGGGGGTGACTGGGAGAATGTGGGCAATTGACGGTTGGTGGAAGCCCAGAGGCCATGACCAGAGCAGAAGGCTGACTGATGGACCTGCCAGAAAAGAAAAAAGAAAAAAGAAAAAGAAATGAACAGGAGGGAATGGACATGAATCAGGAGACTGCCAGGTAACAGAGGAGAGAACAGAATGAAGGGTGGGGTGGGGTGGGGGATTGAACAGGAAGGTACAGAGAAAAACAACAAGGTGACAAAAATGACCCAGGGGAGAAGGGACAACAAACTGGAGCAGGGCAGAACGAGAAAGAGAGAGGAAAGGAGAGGAAAACAATATGGGGAACGAGTAAGGAAAGAGAGCCCAACCACACCAGCAGCCTCAGCAGACCGGGGTTCGAAACGCTGGAAGCTGAGCAATCGGAAGTGCGGTGCTTAAGTAGGGGATGTTGGAGGAGCTATCCCCCCCCAATTGAACCTCGGGCCTTAAGCCCTCCCATTAACCAAAGTAGAGGGAGAGACAGACTGCCTCATCCTTCTGGTTAAGTTTCAGGGAAGTCCCCACATGAGGCAGAAGATGAGAAAAACTCCTTTTCTAAAAGATAAAGACACAAGGCCATGAATGGGGTCAAGATCAGCAAGGCAGAGACATCTGCCATATGACTTACTGCAGCATGTTATCAGAAGTGATGCAGCAAGCTTCATACCCCAGAATTCAGCTCCTGAGATCTTCAGTTGTAGCATGTCCATTATAAGGACTATACTGTTCATGCAATTGCTGCTACTTTCCCGGGCCTAGATGCAATAGAAACAAGAGTAACAGATCAGAACCTCAGTTCAGCAACATTTAATTAGTTATCTTGGTACTGTGGATACTGTAGCTAGGGCTGACAGGGCACTGGAATCCTTGGGCTAGAATGTGCTATGAAAGCACAAGATCAGCTTGTGAACCATTGGTCCTCAGATAACAAATCACCTACTATAACTTGCTTTCATTTGGGTAACTTGCATGTGCCAATAACTCTTCTACCTAGTTTCAGGCCAGCAATAATTTAACTGTCTATGGTATCATGTAACATTAAGGGAGCTCTCCATGTACTTTGGGCAATTCTCTGCTGCATCAGATAGGGAGGAATGTTATTGTCTTCTGGCAGGATGGCCAGTGTGGGATTGCATTTCTGTTTCTTGCCTGATTTATTGCAAAAAGACTACATCAAAGCATAAGTTAGGGTTGAAAATTAAATTGAATAAAAAAGTAAGGAAATGCAACGGTAGGGTCAAAATCCCCATGAACCATGGTGAATCTGTAGCTTCCATTCCTACTGTAGGTATTTGAATGATGTGCTGCAGTGCTGGCAAGGCTCATACCTCTGTACCAACATGTCAGGCATTGTTAGGGTAATATTTTGTGAGTTCCTTGGCAGACAACGTTAGGGTAATGCCAATACTGCATTGCACGATCATTCAAACACCGAGGAATGAAAGGCCACAGATTTACCATGACTAAGGGGGCTTTTGACCCAAACGTTACATAATATGAAAGAGAATATCTTAATTGTCTTACTATCACTGTTATCTGCTTTATTTCAGATTTGAAAAATGTAGGATTAAAAGTTTTACACAGTCATGAACAACATACAGTACTGTATAAAGACTCCAGCCACTATACTTATATTTATTGACTATTAGTAAATTGTATGATTTCATTATGTTTTTAATGTTTCGTATTACAGCAGTAGTATTGTGTTTATATATGTTGTTAGGCTTGCTATCTTTTTGTTGTCTTTTCACTTAAATTGCACATTTACATGTTTGTATAAGAAGGTCACTTTGGTGACCCTGAGCATAATAGTAGAACTACCTCTTTAAAAAATGTCTATTTAAAGAGTTTGTAGCACTGTAAAATAGCAGGAAAAAGTGCTAGTAATTTGTAATAGTAGTCCTTATTACTTTTTATTTCTCAAGTGTTTTTCTTTTTCTATATGCGCATTTAGATGGCTGTCTACCGAATACATTGGATGTGATGTGACAAGCAGTGATTTAGCTGGATACACATATCTACTTTTATTCCTCCCACTACATCATCAGCACATGACCTCATTCACTCTTACATCACAAGCCCTGCTGCCTGATTGGTAATTGATCACAAATTACCAGTCAAGCAGCAGGAGGCTGGCTTTTCTTGGTTTCTAGTGAGGTCACAACGCTGATGATGTATAGGGAGGAATAGAACTGACTTTTTCAGCCTCCAGGTAGAGTGCTATTCCACACATCACACCTAGTAATGTTAGATAGAACATCTTCTAATCAGCAAATCAGAAAACAAAAAAATACTTTAGATATAAGAAGTGACAGATGACTGTTCTGAAAGTTACTATTAATTCCAAGCAGTACGTTAACTCTTTAAGTGGTACTGTGCTTGCAGTCCACCACTTTGGCAAAAGGCCTAATTCTACTTGTACGAGATTCATCAGGTGACTGAGTAGGTTCCATTTTGTTTTCAATATGTACTGGCTGCTGTCTACATCTTTGGCACTAATAAAGGATTTAACACAGAGCAGTATTGGAATTCAGTCTTCATGTTTCTAACTTGCACATACAGTACCTCTGTTTGTAACAGTGTCTGTGGAACTACTGGTTCAAGTGCCAGTCTTTTGTGTCTAGTGTCACTCTTAAGGAGTGCATCTTTTTTTAATTGAACTGATTGTACTTTATTTGATACCGAGGTGTGCACAGTTTCAGACTGTGGCAGTGATGCATCATTTCAGACTATGGTGAGGATGCATAATTTCAAATATTTGGTAAGGACACACAGTTCTTGGGTGGGGGTCACAATCATGAAATAAGGATGAAATGTGCAATTTTGGAATAAGACATGCACAATTTTAGAATGTGGTGGTGGTGGTGAGCCACAGTTTCAGAATGTTGCTATTGAGTTTTAAGTTGTGTTAATACACTATTTTAATATTATACTGTTGTGTGTATGTTTGGAGCCCTGTTGCTATTAGCAATCAGGTAGAGAGATGCTGCACATAGCAACAGTTGCTAGGTGTGCATAACGCTGTCTAAAAACATTGAATTTGGGATTTTACAAGCTGACACTGTGAAATATTACTTGGACACGCATGAGTGTCAACACAGTGCCTTAAAATCAGTATATTTTATTTAACTTGGGGCATATTGCTTAGCGAGGGTGCTGTGACCCCAGGAGACACTTATGGGTCATGTCAGGATAGATTAACTAGCCCTGCAGTGAGTGGGCAAGCTAAACTTGAGCTAGCACCCTATATTGCACCAGCCTGTCAAACTATTGAGCTTTAGGTTGTAATACACTATTTTAATATTATACTGTTGTGTGTATATTTGGAGCCCTGTTGCTATTAGCAATCAGGTAGAGAGATGCTGCACATGGCAACAGTTGCTAGATGTGCATAGCGTTGTCTAAAAACATTGAATTTGGGGGTTTACAAGCTGCCACTGTGAAATATTACTTGAACACGCATGAATGTCAACACAGTGCCTCAAAATCAGTATATTTTATTTAACTTGGGGTATATTGCTTAGCGAGGGTGCTATGATGCCGGAAGACATTTCTGGGTCATGCCAGGATATTTTAACTAGCCCTACAGTGAGCAGGGTGAGCTCAGGCAGGGCACGTGGTCATGCTGAGATGCACACAGAGATATGCACATTGACACTTGTTATGCGTGTTGCAAGGGGTGTGAGGCATCAACGAAATACATAGGAATAAATATATAGTAGTTTAAGGTAACAAGTCATTGTATGCATCCCAAAATAAGAATAATGGACTTCAATACTTTATTTCTGGGTAAGCAGGGGTTGAAATATATATCTTGTGAAATGTACCTATTCTCTGAAATACCAATCCTTGACAACCCTTTCATTTGTTTAAAATGTAAACAAAATGCTGACTTGCTTGTGGAAATAACAACCTTTGGCACTCGACTACAGGCTCTTGAATGTAGCCAACAAACCACGGTGTCTAGAATAAATGAAAGAGATTGTGGAGAATCACATGCACAAATTAATAAAGATGATGTCAACAAACAGCATAGTAAACACTTAAGCAGATCTTCCCCACACCAAACAAAGGATAAAAATGACATAGTGAATCAGGAGAATAGTAACCTTGTGGTACATAGGAAAACCCCTGCAAAAAAATGAAATAGATTAGAGGAGATCGATGAAACTAGTGATGAGAATTGGTATACTATACAAGGTACTAGGCAAGCTAAAAAAAAAGGGAAGAAAGGCTGAGGGTTTCATGTTACCCTTATCAAACAACTTTGATCCACTGATTCAATTTGTAGATGAAGAACCAAGCATAGATCCACCACCTGCTCCTCACACTATGCCTTTAAAGCAGACCTCCAATGTTCAGTTTAACCTCGCCCCTCCTGCATAGGGAAGAATATAGTAATATATCTATCCCAGTTCCACTCTTAAACATAGATAATGAAAATACTAGTCCCATAGAATCACAACCTAACATTGGCAATAATGAAAATGAAACTTCAAGTCCAAACATACTGCTTGACCAAATCTACATCCTGGGGGATTCAATTACCAGATATACTGACAAATACACCACTAGGGGGAATAAAGATAATGTTGCAAATTGCAGCTATAGTGGTGCAACAATAAAGGATGTGACTTGTATGCTCCCAGGCATCTTTCAAAATATAATAAATCCAAAAATTGCCCTTTTGCATGTAGGGACAAATGATTTTGGGAAACAGGAGGTTGAAAAAATAACTAAAGATATGGAGGATGCTGTAAAAACTTTAAAAACTCTGAATGTGACTCCCATTATCTCTGAAGTTTTACCTGTCCCAAGAGCAAGCAATTATAGGACAAAAAAGATTAGAAGCTTATAATAACTGGCTATGAAGATGGTGCCTCAAAAATAATATCAAATGTATACATACTTGGGAAACATTTGAGGGAAGGAATGACCTGTACTGTTACGACAGATTACACCTAAATAAAAAAGGCACAAGAATATTGGAGTACATTATGTACAATATACTAAACAAAAACTCCACACCAATGAAAAACTAAACTTCTGGGGGCAAAGGGAGATGACTAACAAAAAAAACCCCCACTAAACATCTTGATAAACAAAAAAAATACGGTCTGACTTTTCTACTTACAAATGCAAGAAGCCTCCATACTACAAAATTAGATGAGATAGAGATATTACTCCAAAAAGATAATATTGGTATAACTGCGATTACTGAAACATGGTGGGGAGACAAATCGAGTTGGAATGTAAACATACCAGGTTATAATACTGTACACAAAAATAGATTATCAAAAAAGGGAGGAGGGATAGCCTTTTTTATTAAAAATAATATAGAATATAAATCCATTAATGTAACTGATAATGAAAGAGTTAGTGACATTTTATGGATTGAAATAATAAGAGAGAAACAAACCAAATTGACAGTGGGACTTTGCTATAGACCACCTAATATTGATCCATCTGAACATCAGGAAATACTGAATAATCTAGATTCCAAAATGAATCAATCAGATATTATTGTATTAGGAGACTTTAATTACCCAGGAATTGATTGGAAAAATTGTACAGCAAATAAAATGGAAAACAACTTTTTGGATTTATGTGAATCACATGACCTAGTTCAACTTATTCATACACCAACAAGAAAAAACAATATTCTTGATCTAGTAATAACAGATGTACCCCATCAAATCACAAACATCAAAATCCAGGAACCCTTACAAAACAGTGATCATTGTGTAATATTTGGAATAAAGACAATATTAGAACGTAATCCTGGTATAACTACATTTAAAAACTATGGTAGGGCTAACTTCAACCTCATTAATAAAGAATTAACAGCATGGAAAGGGGACACTAGTATTACATCTCCTGATGAACTTTGGCAGTTACTAACAAATAAAATACTTACTTTAGAACAAAAGTATGTTCGGATAAAGTAGGTTATAACAACAGGGGTAAACTACCAATATGGGTAACCTCTACTATATTATATTTGATAAAAAAAAAAAGAAGAGCTTACAGAGCACCAACAAGATGTAACAATGAATATAATAAAAATAAATATGGGGCAATATTAAAGAGATGTAAGTCAACAATAGAAAATGAAAAGCAAAAATTGGAATTTAAGTTAGGCCACCTTAAAGATGGTGGTAAACAATAAAAAAACAATCAACCAAAACTATTGGTCCATTACTCATCAATGATGATACCATTCAGGCCCCTTTAAAAATGGCTCAAGAATGTAATAAATATTTTTGTTACATTTTTAACCCTATTCTGAATACAAAAATGAACACGGAGTTTACAAAAAATATAGTTGATTATACTATGCCTGAAATAACTAAACAGGAAATAAAAAACAAACTTGATGCAATTAAAACTAATAAATCCCCAGGTTCTGATAATCTCCACCCTCGTTTGTTGAAAGGTATTGCATCATGGTTGATCGATCCACTACACAAATTGTTCAACCTGTGCTTAACAACTGGATTAGTACCTTGTGATTGGAAGAGTGCACTAGTAACACCTGTATATATGAAAAGGGAAATAAGAGTGACATATCAAACTATAGGCCAGTCTGACTAACATTTTAGGTAAAATATTCGAGGGTATCCTAAAAACTAGATTAGAGGATGACCTAGTTATAAAACATCTTGTGGACCCTGATCAGCATGGCTTAAAAAAAAAAGATCCTGCCTGACAAGTAATTTAGTTTTCTATGAGAAAGTTAGCAGTCTCCTTCATGATAAACTACCAGTGGATATAGTATATCTGGACTTATGTAAGGCCTTTGACAAAGTGCCACATCGAACCTTGATTAACAAAATGAAATCCTGTGGGATACATTTTATGTTGATAAACTGGGTAAATGAGTGGTTAACAAACCGTACACAAGTAGTAGGTATAACAGGATACACCTCTTCTGCAGGTACAGTCATTAGTGGGGTGCCTAAGGGATCTGTCCTTGGACCCATTCTCTTTAACGCGTTTGTGTCAGATATGACAGCTAATCTTAAGAACATGGCTATAAAATTTGCAGATGACACTAAAATCGTGGCTAAAGTGGGTTCACCAGATGAAATAGTATTTTTTACTAAAGACCTTCAAGAACTTGAAAACTGGGCTAAACAAAATGACATGGACTTTAATATTAACAAATGCGTTATTATGCATTTGGGTGACAATAATCCTAATGTGCAGTTTATGTTGAAAGGTTTACAACTGATATCGGTAAAGGAAGAAAAAGACCTAGGAGTAATTATCAATGCAGACCTCACATTTACCCCATGTTGCAATTATATTTAAAAAAAAGCAAACAGAATAATAGGCTATATAAAAAGATATTTTGTCTCTAGAAATAGGGTATGCATTCTTCCACTTTATAGAGCTTATGTGCATCCTTACTTAAACTATTGCTCTCCACTATGGAGCCCCACCTCAGATGTGACATTAATGCATTGGAGGGGTTGCAGCAAAGGGTCACCAAAATGATTGATGGTCTACAGGATAGAAACTATGGAGATAGACTGAAGGAGCTAGATTTGTACTCACTGGAGATGAGAAGAACTAGGGGTGACCTACTCCTGATGTTTAATATAATTAAAGATAGTGAGCTTATGACACAATTGGGAATGACTTTCAATATGAGAGAATGCAATCTCAGGAGTCATAAATTCCAATTGACCTTAACATATCCCAAATTAGATATTAGATGTTCTTTATTCACTCAAAGAATCATATCTATATGGAACAGATTACCCAAATTATTGTTAGACACAGACAATGTGGAAACCTTTAAAGTTAATCTTGATAAATTTTTACTAAAAAAGGTATAAAGAGATCCAGAGTCTGGAGATGCACTTATATGGGTTTAGACCTTCTGTGCGTCTATCACTCTTAGTATGTAACTTAGTATGTAATGTGGCAGGGATGCACAATTTTGGAATGTGGGAAGGACAAGCAATTTCTGAATGTATGGATTGCATAGTTGCAGAATGTGGTGTGTGGAATGCACAATTTTCAACCGTGACAGCAGTGTGGAATTTTGGAATGTGGCTTTGACATACAATTTTAGAATTTTGGGGGAACACATAATTTTGGAATGTGGCAGCGATTCACAATTTCAAAGCACAATGTTTTTGGAATGTGGTCAGAAGAAGCAATTTTCAGTGTGTGACAGGGACACACAACTTTATAGTGTCAGTGGGGTATCGAATTTTGGAATACTCACACAAGCATAATATTGATAGAGTGCCTCATATGTTAAAATCATCATTTACTTGCATAAATTAAATGGTGCTGGTGGTGAATGGAAGGTAAGGGACGGCTACCGATATGGGGCTGGGGGGGTGGATATCAGGTACTGGAACCAGGAGGGGGAACCACTGAACTACCAAGGAAGGAGATGTCTTGGATTCATTAACATTATAGTGATTGGGGATGAAGGGGGGACCACTGGAGTATCAGGGAAAGATTTCTACTGATTTTATAAACATTACCATGACTGGTGGTGAAGTAGGGGGGATCACTGAACTATTAAGGAAGGAGAGGTACTGATTTTACTAACATTACCTTGACCAGGGAGAGAAAGAGATGACATTTGAACTACCTGGGAATGGGTTGCATATGTTGGGATCAGGTGAGGTTGTTGTTGGTGGTGGTGTAGTTGAAGCCAGGGTCCTTTGTTTTAACAATGCACATTTTTAAAGCATAGTTCATGGAAGTGTTAACTAGTGCTTCACTGCAGCCTGTTAGCACTTCCAGAAACAGATAAAGATACAAGTGTACCCTATATATGTGGCAAACTAATAATTTGCATGGTCATATTGGTGTCTTTAGTGTTAACATGCGAACAGCTTAGCAACATACTAAGGGCAGGATTCATGAACTGGTCAGGAGCCAAGTCCCACTCCACAACCCCAGTGGCAGACTGAAATCGCCCGCAACGGCGGTGCATGCGATTCATGGCCGCAGCAGTTGCAGAGGGTGTTACGGCTGCTTCCACCAGCCATAGCAGCTCTCTGCAGCTGCAGCAATCCCCCTAGCAACACCACCTGCAAGCAGCCATAAGTCATGAAGCCGGTCGTAATCCAGCTGCAGCTATGTGAATACCCACCCCTGTGGGACCCCTGCGGCTCTGCAAGTGGCCACCCTTTGGCACCGATGAATCGTGCCCTAAGTCTCTTACTAAAAATAGCAGCAGTCACTCTATTACCACTAAGTATGTTGGTAATCCTGTGAGCAATGAGCTGAAGTTCTACAAATTGAACCAATAATGTTGCTGGCAGTGTGGGCTGCTATAGACTCTGGGTCTGGAGTTCAAAGTATTCATTTTCAGTGAAAACAGCTTTTCCAAACAGGCAGCAAAAATCAGGGTTACAAAAAGGCTTGCAACTTTTAAATGAAGACACTCTGAAATCTTAAATTTGCATGATGTTTATTTGGCATTTGATTATCCTAAGTTTGAATGTATCAGTGGTGAACATGTTGATTCAAGCCCTTAGTTAAAATGAGGCTTTGTTTCCATTTTTCTAAATACTTAACAAGGTTCAATGCTTTTGCACTGAGGATCTTGCATTTTAGAAGCAAGGGGTGGGGGTAATTTTGACATCAGACTAAGCAGAAAATGGAAGCACTCTACAAGGATTGGGATGCATATCAAAACTGAAGTTTGTGTAAAGTCCCAGGGCCAGGAAGAGTAGAAATAGTAGTCTCATGAGGCTTTCCATTCTAATCCCTACAATCTCTAGCCTAACACCTTTATCTTTAACTTTGTGACCTCATCAGCGCACTGCACAAGTGTTCTGTGCAATGTTGACTATAATATGTAGGGCATGGGGCAAGGGGCTGGTAATGCAGTCAAACCTTTGTCTTTCAAATGTTGGTATATAACTGGGGTTTACAACAGGATTCATCCCCATAAAATTAGTTTTTCTTCTGAAATGTGTTGTTTCTTGCTTAAAAACATTACTTGAAATACAACTCATGGCTGCTCCTGCCATCCGACACACACAATCCCCATACCGACATCCGGGGTGGCCAATCCCTCATGTCAGCATGTTCCCCCACCCCACACACTTTCTTTGCTGAAAGGACCCATCCCCATTGGCATCAGTCCCCCCCTATACACACACTTTATTTTCCGTTGGGGCCCAATCCCCATTGGCATCGGTCCCTCAACATCATGGGGCACACTGGGAGCCCACCCCAGTGCACTCAACAGCCCCCCTCCCCTCATAAAAACTCATGGGGCACACTGGGAGCCCACCCCAGTGTGCTCATCATTTTTTTTAGTTCACCTGAAAAGAAAGAAAGAAAACCATCCTTCGATGTCCGTTTTTTTTTTTTGCCCTGTAAAAAAGAAAATGGTCCCTCATAGTTCCTGGCACCCCCTTCCCCAACCTGCACCCACCTTCTGCACACCCCATCTCTCCGCACCCCCCCCCTCACCCCATACTTACCTCCGGAGGTCCGGTGCTGCGATAGTCTGTGAAGCGGGATGCATCTGGACTCTTCAAAGCCAAACTGCAAAATGAAGAAATGCCAGTAAGCTATATAATGACATCAATGCCATTGATGTCATTTCAGCTTAGGTGGCTATCTCAGCCATTTTTTGAATTTGTGTTCCAAATTTTCAACATGGGGTTCTTGGGACACCAACTCATGAACACATGCTCTATCATCTCATTATTCGGTCCCGAAACGTGATTTCACGGTCACTGCATGGAATCACCCTTTTGTACTGATTAACCTAATGACAATGCATTGTTCATGAGGTGGGGTCCCAAAAAGCCTATGTTGCAAATTTGGTGAAACAATTCCAAAAAATGACTGTGTTACGAGAGTGCATTGTGCAGCTTTCACTTACGCTTGTAACTTCGACAATTTTTAATATTTTTACTCCAGATTTTCAACTTTGCTATTTTTCTCATCTCCTTATGAAGAGTACAGTGGTCATTTTTCATATCCTACCAGAAATGTGTTTTCGCACATCTGGCACACAATGGTGCAGTCACTGAGGGAAATCAACTTTCTGGACAGATTAACAAAATCACAGTGCCACTGTTCATGAGCAGAGGTCCAAAAATGCCTATGTTGAAAATTTGGTAAAACGAATCCCAAAAATAATGGCATTAAGTGTGTGCATTGCGCAGTTTCTAAGCACGCTCGTGACTTCACCAATTTTTCATATTTTCACTCCAGATTTTCAGTACCATTTTTTTACACCTCCTCATGAACAGTATGGCTGTCATTTTTCACATCCTGCCCAAAATGTGTTTTCACACCTGTGGTGCCAAATGGCGCAGTCGCTGTTCAAAATCACCTTTCACCTAACGAACTGATAGTGCCACTGTTCATGAGGTGGGATCACAAAAAGTCCATGTTGAAAATTTGGAGTGAAAATACCAAAAAATGCCTGGGGCATTAGGGTCTCCAACCGTAAATGCCCCACCCTGTACAGACTGACAGGCATCAGGAGTGTGACATGGGATCGTTGGCTGTAATGCTCATGCCATTCTACCCCCACCCTAACCCTGCAGCCAGTGATAGGCATCAAGGTGTGCCTTGGAGTCTTCAGCCCCAAAGTTCACCCCATTCTCCTATACTGCACCCTTCTCAGTGTATTTCCTTATGGAATGTAGTAATAGTAAGGCTCGAAGACCCCAAGGCACATTGCAACACTTGTTGGTGTCTGCAAGGTAGGGTGAGGTGAAATGGCATGAGCAGTATGGCGGATGACCCAAAGGTACACCCCAATGCCTGTCAGTCTTTGTAGGGTGGGAGTGAGGTTGGCATCAGTTCAATATTTCACTGCCATTCCTATTATGTATCTCACTAACTCCTGCACTACTAATGCCAATGCCAGCAAGACAAGATTCGGCATTGATAAATGTTTGTTTAGCAGTCTGAAAAAAAACACACACACACACACACACACTGGGATTGCACTGTCCACCAGCATCCAGATAAGGGCTGAGTAATAAATCTCAGACTCGGTGACCAAGAAGGGGAGTGGACATATACACACAGACTTATACACTCACAAAGAGTTTAAAGGGCTTGGATCACTCAAATATTAACTTAAGGTTAAAAACGAATATAACTGGACACTGTTAGGTGTTCAGTCTGATTAGGACAATTAAATACATACATGGTAAATGGCTGGTGCATTCAAAGGGAGAACAGGAATCACTTATTCTCAAGAGAGAATATAAGATGCTGGTAGACAGTTATAAGGGTTGTTGTTGCTCTTGGAGTTGCTGGGAAAGTTACATCTGAGAGGACAAAATTGGAACCTACCCTTCTAGCTATGTCTGTGGGAGCTAGTAAATAGCATAGGGTCCAGTTTCTCTTTATGGATAGGAAAGGGTAAGAATAATACTAGCATATCTCAGTAATAGCCTTTTTTTGTCATCTGTTATTTAAAAACATTTGTTTACTTATCATGTAACAGTGTTATTCTCTTGTATTAAACATATATATCCTATAATGCAACCTTTGGCCTTCTGTTAAGTAAAGAACTATTTATTTACTCAACAGTTGTGGCTGTGAGTTGAATTATTTCTAAGGTATTGTAGGGTTTCCACTGGCTGAGGCAAACTCTGTTTAGCATCCACCACCCGAGAGACACACTACCAGGCTTTGATCTGTGCAATTGTAGGTTTGACCTCCGAGTTCTGTGCAAGTGGGAGTCCAGTGCTGGCAAATGCAGGTGGTGGCAGTGAATACACGACAGACACCTCTCTGAAAGCTGTTACAGCCCAGAGAGAGAGGTGGGTTGTCACAGATTGGTTGGCAGTGGTGAGGTGACTGTGGACTTTCTAGCACACTGAGAGACAAAGTTTGCTAGTGGAACTTTTACCTTAGCAGTTACAAAACAGGATATATGTAAGACAGTATACTTGTGCAACTGTTTTTTTTTGTTTGTTTCTAGTTAGCACAGTTTAGTGTAGGTTGAGAGAATGAGCTCCACGGAGTACAACTCACTTACTGTGCAACAGCTTTGTGACAAGTGCCAGGAAAAAAGGATTCAGCTTGAAGGTCTAAAACAGAAGAAAAAGGCAGACTTCATAGCTGCCCTGGTGGCACATGGCCAGAAGCAGATGATCCCTGGGGGTGAGTCAGGAGCTGGTGTAGTGGACCCCTCCTCCAAATCAGCTTGTTGCATTGTGACTACAGCTGTTGCTGTGAGACAAGGAGCTGTAGGCAAAAAACTTGAACTTTGAGACCAGGAGACTAGAAGCAGAAACAGGGACAAGAAGACAGGAAGCAGAGAAAGAAATGGAAGAAAAAAGACTGGCAGAGAAAAAGAACATCAGCAAAGAGAAAAAGAACACCAGGACAGAGAGAGAGAGAAGGAATGACAGCATGAAATACATAGACAACAGCATGAAGTCCAGAGACAACAGCATGAGAAGGAGATGATGACCCTGTGCAACCAGCAAAATGTAAGTAATGGTGGAGTGAATTTTTCTCATGAAACCAAAATTAATTCTAAATTGTTTCCTCAGTTTAGAGAGGGAGATGATCGCGATCTATTTTTAAGGTAATTTGAGACAGTGTGTGAGCAGTTTCAATTGGCGAAGGCTTCGTGGTCAATTTATCTCACATTCTTACTTACGGGGAAGGCTTTGCAGGCATTTACTAAAATGAGTGATGAAGACTATGTTGTTTATGATAAGGTTAACACAGTGTTGTTAAAATGTTTTGAATTAACTCCTGAGGCTTACAGAAGGAAATTTAGGGAGTTAAAGAAAAGCCCAGAAGACAGTTATGTGGAATTGCAGGTTCAATTGTGTACTTACCTTGACAGGTGGGGAGATGGGGTAAAAGCAGGCACTGTGGAGCTAATCAAAGATTTGCTTGTGAGGGAAGAATTTCTTAAAATTTACCTGAGGATCTGCGTGTTTCGCTCCTAGACAGGACATGCAGCTCCTGAAAGGAGGTGGCAGCAAACGCTGACGTGTACATGGCTGGCAGGCCATACACACAGCGGAATTCTCATGGTGGAGGGGGGCAGCACATGGTTCTAAGGCGTCTCATGGGGTGCAGCCCAAAGGAAGCCAGCCTGCACCTGAGACCAAAGCAGAATCCCCTGGTTCTAAAGGTACCCAAGAGACAGGACCAGGAAATGTCATATTTGCAATCAAGTGGGGCACTTGAGATATAACTACCCTCAGAGAATGGTTATGGGCAAAGACCTGGGTGAGGGGGTTATCAAAATAGAGCACTGGTCTGTTGGTGGGGTGTGTGCAGCCTGAAGAATCACTCTCCTCCAATGTGAATATGTACCCTGTTATAGTTAATGGGACAGTAACCCAGAGCCTGAGGGACACAGGCGCTTATATCTCCCTGGTGAGGCAGGATCTAATCCATGCGAAGCAGTTGTTTCCAAGGAAATACTCCAAGATCTGAAGAGTCACAGGGCCAGCAGTCCAAACACCAATGGCTCGAGTCTTTCTGAGCTGGGAGGCGGGCCATGGAGAAAAGGAGGTGGAGGTCGTAGAGGACCTCTCTGTGAATGTGATCATGGGGAATGATTTCGACCACAGGGAATCTCTGGTGTGTGTTGCAACCTGTAGCCAGGCAAAAGGGCAAGCTTCTGTGGGTGAAGAGGGGGTAACTCAACATGGTCCGGCCCCTCTGTCAGCAGCTGAGGTAGTGGCTAACATGGGGATGGGCTGGCTAGAAGCCACAGTCCTGAACCCCAGTCACAAATGAAGGAGCTCACAGGACTTCCTTGTGAAGGGATGCTGGGAAGGATCAGATGAGGGGAGCTGAGTGCGGCACAGCAGACTGATCCTACCTGGCAAAAACTGAGGCAAATAGCTAATAGGGCTGAGGGTCCTTAGCGGGGTAATAAGTCTGTTTACTGGGACAATGGGCTGCTGTACAGAGACTGTACAGCAGGGGAAGGACTAGATGGTGAGGTGCTCTAATAGCTGGCAGTCCCTAAGGTTCACCGCCAGCAGCTTTTGGCCCTTGCTCATGATATCCCTTTTTCAGGCCACTTGGGTATGAGGTGCATGGAAAAGCAGCTGACCAACAATTTCTTCTGGCCTGGTACTGGCAAAGATATGATAAATTACTTTAGGACTTGTCCACAGTGCCAGAGGGTGGGGAAAATAGGGGACAAGACCAAGACAGATTTGTTGCCCCTACCCGTTATTGATGAACCCTTCAAGAGGGTAACTGTGGACATAGTGGGGCCACTAAGCACCCCAAGTCACACTGGCAAGTGGTATATCCTGGTGGTAGTCAATTATGCCAAAAAATACTCAGAGGCAGTGGCCCTATTGTCCTCTGAGGTGGAACCAGTGGCTGACACACTGTTGGGAATATTTATTTGGATGGGCTTTCGCCAGGAGATACTGCCAGATCAGGGTGCCAGTTTCATGTCAGAGTTAATGAGTAGTTTGTGGGAAAAGATTGAGGTAAAGCAGCTCAAAACCTCCCCATACCACCCCCAAACTAATGGTCTGGTAGAGCAATTTAATTCAGCCCTGAAGATCATGTTAAGGATTTTTGCTGACCAGCACAAGAGGGATTGGGACAAATATTTGCCTCGTCAACTATTTGCACTCAGGGAAGTCCCTCCAGGAGTCCACAGGATTTTCACCTTTTGAGCTCCTGTTTGGCCATAGGGTGAGGGGGCCCCCTAGATTTGATTCAGGATGAATGGGAGGGTGACCATGCCTCTCAAGTGGAGTCAGTTTTGGAGTGTGTCCTGAACTTCAGGACCCACCTTAAGGAGCTCATGGGGCTTGCTCTTGAGCATTTGGCCACTGCGCAACAGTGGCAGAAAGTCTGGTATGACCGCGGGGCCCGAGCCAGAGAATACAAGGTGGGGCAGTGAGTGATGGCACTTATCCCTGTCTGACAGAATAAACTACAGGCAGCATGGGAATGGCCATTCTCCATTGTCCAACAGGTAAATGATATCAATTACATGATAGCGCTACCGGGCAGGAGATGCAGGCAAAAGGTGTATCATGTTAACATGCTGAAGCCCTACTATGAAAGGGAGGAATTAGTCCTTGCTCTGTGCTGCACCCAGAAGAGGAAACTGAGGCTGATCCACTGGTGGACCTGCTTGGGGAGGCCCAGGTCGCATCATCCGTGGACAACCTTACCCTCTCCAAACAGCTGACACCAGCCCAGGTGCAGGAGATTCAGGGTGTGATGAGAGAATCTGAGGACATGTTCACAGGGAAACTGGGGTACACCATGCTGACAGAGCACCACGTGGATAATGGGACCCAGATGCCCCTGAAACAGTCTCCCTACAGGGTACCTGAGCAGGTTAAGCAGACTGTGAAAGAGGAGCTCAAGGAGATGCTGGAATGTGGAGTAATACAGAAATCTAGTAGCCCCCGGGCCTTGCTCGTGGTATTGATCCCAAAGAAGGATGGTACCACATGATTCTACGTTGACTACCAGAGGATTAATAGCTGCATGGAGTCCAATGCCAATCCCATGCCCAGAACAGACAAGACTCTGGAGTGACTGGGGGGAGCCAAGCATCTGACCACAATAGACCTAACAAATGGCTCCGCCGGCCAGCTGTATTGGCCAGACCCAATTACAGTCTGAAGTTCATTGTCCATGTGGACGCCTCAGACCATGGGCTGGGCACTGTGCTGAGCCAGATTATCCAGCAGGGGGAGAAGCACCCAGTCAGATACTTCAGCCAGAGTCTTCTGCCCAGAGAGGAGGCCTATGCCACAATCGAGAAGGAGTGCTTGGGAATAGTGTGGGCCCTTCAGAAGCTGCAGCCTTACCTATATGGGAGAGAATTTACTGTGGTCACAGATCATAATCCCCTGATCTGGCTTCATAGGTCAAGTGGGAAAAACAGAAAACTACTACACTGGAGTTTGGTACTGCAGGCATACAACATGACCATCCAGCACCGCAGTAGTAAACAAAATGCCAATGTGGATGGGCTATAGCATGACTGGATACCTTGGGCACTTCCCAACAGTAGCATTAATGGCTGTGTCACTTGAGGTGGCCAAAGGACACACCTTCATCACCTGGGGCGGGGGGAATGTGTCAGAAATGGGAAGGAAAGAGTTAATGGCTTGGATTGTAGGCTGGTATTTTTTAGCAGTCTAAAAAAAAAACATACACACACTGGGATTCCACTATCCACCAGCATCTAGATAAGGGCTGAGTAATAAATCTCAGACACAGTGACCAAGAAGGGGAGTGGACATATACACACAGACTCTTGCAGAGTTTGAAGGGATTGGATCACTCAAATACAAACTTAAGGTTAACAAGCATCTGTCAATGCCGAATGTTGTCGCACTGGCATTGGCATTGGCAGTGGTGGAGCTAGAGATGCATAGCGCTGTGATTTTGTTAATGTGTCCCAGAAGGTGATTTTGCACAGCGAGCACGCCATTGTGTGCCACAGCTGTGGAAACATGTTTTGGGCAGGCTGTGAAAAATGGCAGCTGGACTGTTGATAAGGAGGTGTGCACAAATGCCAGTGGTGAAAATGTGGCATGAAAATATTGCCGATTGACGAAATTACAAGAGTGCTTGGAAACTGCGCAATGCACGCTTGCAACACAGTCACTGTATGGACTTTCGGCACCAAATTGTCAACATAGGCATTTTAGGACCTCTGCTCATGAATAGTGTCACCGTCATTTCCTCAAACTGTCCCAAAAACTGATTCCGTACAGCGACTGTGCAATTCTGCACCAGACATGCGAAAACACATTTCAGCCAGCTGTACTATTCATAATGAGGTCTGGAAAAATGCCAGTGATAAACAGCTGGAGTGAAACTATTACAAATTCACAAAGCCATGAGCGTGCGTGCAAACTGAGCAATGCACACTCGTAAAACACTCATTTTTTTTACTTTCGCCCCCAAATTTTTAACATAGGCATTTTAGGACATCTACTAATGAACAGTGTCACTGTCATTTTTATAATGTGTCTCAAACACAGACTTTCCACAGCGACCGCGCTCTTCTGCGCTGGAACTGTGAAAACAGATTTTGGTCAGGATGTGAAAAATGACAGCTGTACTGTTCATTACGAGGTGCAGAACAGTGGCACTGTTGAAAATCTGGCATGAAAACTTACGAGCGTGCATGCAAACTGCGCAACACACGCTCGTAACACAGCCATTTTATAGAGTATTGTCACCAAATTTTCAACACAGGCATTTTAGGACCTCTGCTCATGAACAGTGTCACTGTCATTTTCGTAATGTATCCCAAACACTGATTTCGCACAGCAACCACGCTATTCTGCGCTGGAAGTGCGAAAACACATTTCGGCCAGGATGTGAAAAATGACAGCTATACAGTTCACAAGAAGGTGTGGTATAATGCCAATGTTGAGAATCTGGCATGAAAATATTCAGAATTTGCTAACTTACGAGTGTGCGTAGCAACTGCTCAATGCATGCTCGTAAAACAGTCATTTTTTGGAGTTTTCCCAACAAATTTGCAACATAGGCTTTTTGAGAGCCCCCCTCATGAACAGTGGCACTGTCATTTCATTATTCAGTCCTGAAAGGTGATTCTGCACAGTGACTAGCGAAATCACCTTTCGGGACAGAAAAACGCCACGACAGTGCAAGAATTCATGAGGAGGGGTCCCAAAAACCCCATGTTGAAAATTTGGGGACAAAATTTCCCAAAATGCCTGAGATATGCATCAAAGCTGAAAAAACCCTATTTATTCCATTATACAGCTTACCGGCATTTCCTTAGTTCGCGGTCGGCTTTAAAGAGTGCAGACGTGTTTCTGGTCCACCGAAGATCATTGGGCCGGACTCTGCTGGTAAGTATGGGGTGAGGGCGGTGTGGGGAGGCAGGGTGCACAGAGGGTGGGTGCGGATGAGGGCAGGGAGACTACGAGGGATCGTTTTCGTTTTACAGATGAAAAAAAAAATTGTGGGACAGTTTTTCTGTTTTAGGGGATTTGGCATGCTAGGGTGGGCTCCCAGCATGCCACGTAACTGTTTGGGGGGGTCTGTAGCCAACAGGAGATTGGGCACCCTCATCAGCACACAACACGGAGGAGGATTTTATGCCGATGGGGATTGGGCACCCCCGTCGGCACACAAAGAAAGCAGAGGGGCCAGGCATAGCCGAGGGGGATTGGGCACCCCCCTCGGCATTTAACAGTGGGGGAGGTGATTTATGCCAACGGGGAGTGGCTCCCCCATCAGCACATACAGAGGGGCAGGGTTAACCAACAGGGGGATTGGGCACCCCCGAAGTCGACAGTTTGGCAGCCACTATGCCGCCATGCTCATAATGTCGGCGAGCACATCCTGGAAAGGTCCGTTGCATCTGACAAGCTTTGCTCGGATTGCAGTGGACCTTTTCTTAGATGTGCTCACCACATTATGTATGCATGGTGTGGCACTGGCATGCAGGCTGATTGGGGAATGAGGGATGCACCTATTGGTGCGTGCCCTGCATTCGCCCAACAGTGACCGTGCCTCCAAAGCTTCACTACCGCAAGATGTTGGCTGCGCAAGTGCGCCAACATAAAAATAAATATAATTGCACACTGATAGGTGTTCAATCTAATTGGGACAATGAAATACATATGGTACATGATAAATGGTTGGTGCATTCAAAGGGGGAACAGAAATCACCTATTCTCAAGAGAGAATATAAGATGCTGAAAGACAGTTATTAGGGTTGTTGTTGCTCTTGGAGTTTCTGGGGAAGTTACATCTGAAAGGCCAAGATTGGAGCCTACCCTTCTAGCTATGTCTGTGGGAGCTGGCAGATAGCATAGGGCCCACTTTCTCTTTATGGATAGGGAAGGGTAAGAATAATACTGGCATATCTCAAGAATAGCCTTTTTCTTTTGTTAT
Organism: Neoceratodus forsteri; assembly: GCA_016271365.2. NCBI lineage: Eukaryota > Metazoa > Chordata > Ceratodontiformes > Ceratodontidae > Neoceratodus > Neoceratodus forsteri. The sequence goes on from CM057449.1 coordinate 1,844,522,204, forward strand.
CTGTTATTTAAAAACATTTGTTAACTTTTTCTGTAACAGTGTTATTCTCTTGTGTTAAACATATATATCCTATAATGCAACCTTTGGCCTTCTGTTAAGTAAAGAGCTATTTATTTACTTACTCAACAGTTGTGGCTATGAGTTGAATTATTTCTAAGGTATTGTAGGGTTTCCATCTGGCTGAGGCAAACTCTGTTCAGCATCCGCCACCTGAGAAACACACTACCAGGCTTTGATCTGTGCGATTGCAGATTTGACTTCCCAGTTCTGTGCAAGTGGGAGTCCAGTGCTGGGTGAACCCAGGTGGTAGCAGCGAATACCCAAAGACAGACACCTCTCTGAAAGCTGTTGCAACCCAGAGAGAGAGAGAGGTGGGTTGTCACAGATGTGTTCTGATTGGAGCAGAATACAGTATATGATATCAGCTTTGACCAGTCAAAGAAGGATATATTTAACAGCTGAATTTTAAAATTGCATGGTTAAAACTACCTTGAGGGCAGAGAATGAACTGGATGCACCATTAGTCTTATTTTGTGTTACAAATCTTTTGTTCTTGTTTCTGGAACCAGAACAATCACATGCTCAGAGGAGCAAGAAAGCACTAACGTTTATAACATTGGCAGTTTTACTTCTTTTCTCAGACCTTTGCTAATGTAATTGTATAAAATATAATTAGTTCCCAAATAATAAAAAAAACACAGTGTCATCATGTATATATCACATAAGTCATTCCAAAAATTATTTCAGTAGGTTAAAGGATTCAAAATAGTGTAACTTCATAGTGAAGTCCAGCTCCCTAGCAAGCCAGTTCCAGTGGTTGATGCCACTATTTTATAAATACAGCTTGCTTGGTATGAGCTTCCAAAAAACACAGCTGCAGAAGAAAGTGATTGTAGCTGGAAGGTCCAAAGGCAGCCAGCAGATGTTTGGAATGCTGGTATAGATGCAGTACATTGTTTTGTACTTTAGCTATAAGCAGGAAGTCATTTTCAGTTATGCACCCAGCTGCTTGACTTGTAGTTATAGAGTTCTAAGCTCAAACCCACACATTCTTTGAGTTCTCTGAGCTCTGCAAATCAAAACAGAGCAAAAATATGAGTGAAACTAATATTATAGTAGTGGTACAGTACACCTGTATACTATACTCATTGCAAAAAAACTGCTTTAAAGGATCTGTTGCAATCAAAACACAGCAGAAATAAGGAACTGGAATGTTAGGATAAATTTAATTCCCCCGAGCCTTGATGAATCTGTGGCATAGTGTTTAATGGGCTTTGACTGACTGTGGGGTACATCAGTAGTGTTGCCCCAACTTCAGCACACTCTTTTCAAGCATTGGTGTTTGAGTATTTTTATGTGCCTGGAAAGACAGTGCTGTTGGTAGGACATCACCACTGCTACATTGCATGATCATTCAAAGCCCAAGAAACACCGTGCCACAGTTTCACCAAGGCTCAAGGGCATTTTTTACCCTAATGTGAATGTTCATTACTTTTGAGATCTTATATTTCAACAGTAACTGATCATTTTACTATTTTTTTGTTGGCAATGAGTCTCTTTATTTAAAAAAAAACTAATAACTGATACATACTACTTCAGATTGACAATGCCAGCCAAATGGCAAGCAGTGGCCACTAACAGTTCCACTCCATGCTCTTACCCCATCTTGTGCCTAACAGTCGCAGTAGTACATTGGCATGTCCATCTTTGCCCCATCCCTCTACTAAAGAGTCCCTGTACCCCCCTCTTCCTCCCCCCACCCTTGTACCAAGCAGTCCCTGGTGTACAGTGGTATCCCCCTTTCACCCTACCCCATTCCAAGCATCCATGGTCTCCACTCCCCAGTGGTACCCACCCCACCCTGCCTCACTTCGAGCACTCCTGGCATCCAGTGGTACAACCTGCACACACCCTGTCCCATTCCAACTCTTTCCTGTCATCCAGTGGTACCCCCAACTCTGCATTATTTTAAGCATCCTTGGTGTCCAGTGGCAGCACCTCCAGCATACTGCCATGTGCTTAAGTATCAATGGTATTCAGTGGCACCTTCTGTTTCACACCGTGCTAATCATATAAGTATCCATGGCATTTAGTAACATCCCCCTCCTATAACCTAGCCCATCTCAAGCATCCCTGTCATCCAGGGCCCCCCACTTCCCTGCCCAAAACCGTTTACACTCTTGTGTCCAGTGGTGTCCCCAACCCATGCCCACCTATTTTAGCAAAATAATAGATAAGCAGCTACCAGGAGTTCAGCATTGGTGACTGCCCCATACTATTAAAGGAAAAACTTCAGTTTCCCTTTCCCTTCCCACTACCACCCTTTAGATGGTCTAACTATCTTGGTAGATGTCATGCATCTGATGGTGAAAAACAGATGCAGCCATTTGAAATTGCTGTCCTGCATCTCTTAGTGTCTCTCTTTGGGGTGGGGTGAGGATCTGTCAGTGTAATCAAGGCGTGGCCTGGCAGTGTCCCTCTTCCTTGTCTCTTGTCACCTGATGTTTCATGCGGCCTTGCAGTATGTAAGTCCACTGTGCACATGTGCATGTCTATCACACAGGCATATAAAAATTGTGATATATACTACAGGTGTGCAAGCAATGTGCAAGTCAAGTTCACACATAGCTATTCTGAACCAAAGAAGAGCACTAATAAACCAACCTGGTTGCCACCTCTACCAGTTGGTTCATTCAAGTGAGGGTGCTGTAACATTTGCCCATGTCTCCATGCAAGGAAAAAACATTTTCCAATCATTTGAACATTGAGATCTTTGGTATGAGACAGTTTATTGATTGTCACATCTTTTGAGGTGCACTTGATTATTTGCCCCTGCCCAGAGGTTTATGTTGGGTGGACTATACGTCCACTCAAAGAATGAATCCAAGCGCTCTTATGCCCTGTTGTGAAAGCAACCCCACACACTCCACTTGGAGTCCACTTTGATTAAAGCCGTGGTAGTGACCCTGTTCTAATGAAATGTATTGGCATATTCCAGTGCCATAAAGGGGAAGGAACAGAGTCTTAAAGCACTATCTCCAGTCAGACTAAATGGTCATTTAGATTTAGTGCTATTTTTATAGCTACTGTGGGTAAACAAATATATCTAAATCCAGTGTTTATGTTGTTGGATTGTTTATCTTCCTAGTATATACTGTTATTTAATCTGTTACTTGTGTGCTATTTTATTTCTCAGCAGATAACCTGGATGCTTAACCTGCACCTGGTGGGGCTTGAACTTAGAAACTGGAAGTGCATTTTACAGCATTTTCATGGCACTACTAATCTTGGATCTACCTATCACTAGTAGTCTGTCAGGCACTTCTTAAAATGAAAAGATAACCATCTATTTACTTGCTCCACTGCTTTTGGTTTTGTGATCAACCTGTACAACATCCTGACCTTCTTTATTGCCCTCCTTTGACAACACCTTGAGTTAGATTTATTCAGCTGTTTCTCCTTTGTTGTATTTTATTTCCATTGCATGTTTCAACTTATGGGATTTTTTTTGGTGTTTGCATACCTTAGTTTTTGTCTTTTGTATGTCTGTATCAGTGATGGTACTGTGACTCAACCAGTTGTAATTGATCACCAAACACATAAATAAAATGTTTAGATGTATTTAACAATGGCTGCCATACACTGGCCTTGCCTGATGCATCACATTAGAGATGCAAAGAGCTGGGTCATTTTGTGTTCTACTCTCTGCTCAGTATTTCTTCCATATTACTTTTTTCCCTCAGGGCCTAAACTGTTCAGCCTCAGCCCACTCCCACCTGGAGCACACCTCACTGAGGACCTACCTCACAATCCCCTATGGATTACCCTCTGTGACAGGGACAGGAGAGGTAGGGCCATCCATCCCCTGGAGAGCTTGTCCTGACAAGGCAGTCCTAAGTGGCAGCGTGGGTCATAGAATGAGTCAAGTGTGATGCTGTGGCCCCAGTTTCTGATTTTCTGGTCCCCTTGGTCATTGGATGCTGTGGTGCTAGTGTGCTAGTGCATAGAGGTGCACACACACCTTGTTCCTGCCACTGGCCAGCCCCCTTGTAAGTCATGAACACTGCCATGCTGCCATGCCTCCAAGTGGTGGCAGTACTGTGAGCAGTGCGGCGTACCTACCTCCCTTCCTGGGAGAGGAGAGCACTCATCAGACACTGAATCATCTTCTCTCAGCTGACTTCCAGCTACCAGAGCTTTTTTCTGAACCTATGTCGATGGCATGGTGGCAGGTGTGGCATTCGGCACCACAACCCTCTGCACTAGTGGGCCAGCTCTGCACTGTATTTCAGTACATTAAAATGATTTTTTAGCAGCAATCTTTGACTTTGGCATTTTTTGCTGCGTTCCCCATGAGTGCACTCCATTTGTTTAATTTTTTTCATCTAAGAATCGTTGACTGTTGTGAGTCATCACAGTTATTACCATCCTGTATCATCTGAGTTATGTCATCATTATTTCGTTTTTGTTTACTTGTTAAGTGCATTAGACATATGATACCTATTTTCAGGCATGATTAGGAAGAGTACTGGACAACAATGGAAAATAAAGAATTGACAATTTATACCAAGCCCAGAACAAACTAAACCACAAGATACACAGCTAAAAACTATACATCACATATAGTACAATAGGTATAATAGCGCAAAGGAGAAAAGCAACAAACATCATGTATAATGCAACAGCAGTCAAAGGACCAAATTGGAGCAATAAATACACTGGCATAGAACCCTTTTGAGGAGGGTTTCAACACTACAGGTGCCACAGGAGCGAGGTCCCTTGGTTAAAGGTGCGATAAGGAAGATGCCCAAAAACTCAGAGTTAAAGACATAGAAAACCATTGGGATATCATGCCACTATAGAGCAAGGGGAAGGCTGTAGCTGTACTGAAGGGAAGGAGCCACCATCCAAATCGCAAGTCAAAAAGTGGATGAGCTATGACTGCAAACTATTTATGTTCTAGTTATGACCTTAGCATGGTGTATGCCCCCCCCCCCATGGAATAAACCTCTGGGGATCCAAGGCTTTAGGTCACTATCCCTCCAGGCCAATGCAATTGTCTTTTAAGGTTAGGCATAATAGGAAACACTGAACACTGAATGCAGAGAAGATGAGGAATGAATACCATTAGTGTTTGTGCAATCAAGGAAAAGAACAGGGGACTGGCATACTTCGGAGACACTAGGAACTCACTCCATCCATCTAACGGGATGACCATCCTTGAAGGAGTCACAGATCTGATATTGCTTGACTAGCAGTAGTTCAACCATAAAAAGGTCATTACAAACATAATACATAATACATTTAAAAATACATTATTAATTACAAATACAAGAAATGCAGAAACATATCCATTACAATATCAACAGATTTCTGACACCTAATATTTACTTTACATCAAGCAGTTTACTTGTGATAGTAGCAATCTACCAGCTTTTAATGCAAATTTAACAAAAAAAAGAGTGCTAAAACATCTGGAAATATCAATCCATTATTTGAATAGGCATCTCAGGTTATTTTCTCCTGTAATGATACTTATAATATTTATAAAAGACATGTAATTTATGCTCTAATATATTAGCAGGATTTACCTTCATCAGTTTACCCTATTAGATCACAATTTTTGAAACTTAGAGTGTTCTTATATGCCTCTCCATATTCAAACTAATAAATTTAGGGAGACTAATAATCAGTCCGTGCCAGCATTCTATAAGTAGAGCCAGAAACCAGCATTAAGGCCAGATGGAACTATTTCAGTTCAATCTGTCCCAAATGAGTTTACCCCATCCACTCACACCCTGTCCCATCTGTACCCATCTGGCAGCCAAATGGACATGCTACGTTTAAAGGGCAGCCATCAAAGGTACCATGCAGTGCATGCTGCTCCATACCCTGCAGACCACCTCCTATCTGGCCACTCCTGTTGGCAATACCCGAAGCACTTAAAGGACTACATGTATCGGGGGGGCCTGTCTGACCACACTGTGTTCCCACTGATCCTACCTAGAGGTGTGTTTGACCTGCTGGCAATGAGGGTGTGTCCACTAGGGGTGCCATGCAGGACTGCTGCTCCACATCCTGAAAGTCACACCCCGTCCAGCTATTCCTGTTGGCTACTGTTAAGGAATATGACAGAACTCCATGTTACAGTTTGGTCCCATCCATCCACATCATGTCACATTAGTACATCCCTGATGGCCAGTTGGACATGCCAGCCTTGAGGCTCATTCACTGGGGCACCATGCAATGCATGCTGCTCCGTGCCCCATTGATGGCCCCAAATTCAGCCACTCCTATTGACTACTCCTTGGGTACATAAATTGCTCAATTTCAAAAAAGGTAGCTGTGCCTCACTGGACACTCGGCAATCGTGATGCTCGAGCAGCCTGGACAAAAGGCTGTGTTTCAAGTGCAGACAGCCAGCTACTCACTCGGGACTGCAGCATATTATCTCAGGGGAGGTGCGGCTGCCCTCGCTGATCGTGCCCCCCCTGCCATGACTGGACAAAGAATCGGAGCACCTTGGGGATGAGGCACCGGCAATCTGCTTAAAGCCAGGTGGATCTCCCCCAATGAAACGGGACCCTCGGAGAAAATTTCTCTCCAAACAGACTGAACAGCAGTAGCAGCAGCAGAAGAAGCTGTTAAGCTGAACTGAATTTTTGCAGCAGCAGAAAAAGCTGCTAAACTGTACTTGAGTTTTCTGCCAGAGCATTCTGCAACCACTTTTCATGGCACCAAGCTGCTCAATTTCAAAAAAGGCAGCTGCGCCTCATTGGACATTCAGCAATCATGACTCTCGAGCAACCTGGATAAAAGGCTATGTTTCAAGCTCGGACAGTCAGCTACTTGCTCGAGACTGCGGCAGATTACCTTAGGGGAGGTGCGGACTGCTCTCGCTGATCATGCCCCCCTGCCACAACCAGACAAAGAATCAGAGCACCTCGGGGTTAAGGTGCCAGCAATCCGCCAAAAGCCGGACTGACCTCCCCTGATGAAATGGGACCCTCGGAGGAAATTTCCTTCCAGACAGACTGAACAGCAGTAGCAGCAACAGAAGAAGCTGCTAAGCTGAACTGGATTTTGCAGCAGCAGAAGAAGCAGCTAAACTGTACTTGAGTTTTCTTCCACCCACCCACCCTATTCCCTCCTCCCTTTAAATGGCCAGTAAACATGCCCACCTACTGCCCAGGGCCAGTGGGGTTTGGTGACAGGAGGCAATTCTCCCTCTCATCTCTCATATGCAGCAGCCATTGAACCCCTCTCAGACAGCCCTCTTGTGGCTCCTCCCGAAGGTTACTATAGGGCTAGGTGGTAATCCACTGGAACCAGACAACCTTTGTACTTGATTCCAGTTGTCACACTATATAAATTGTTTGCCAGAACTACACATCCACCATAAATGAAGACAACTTTGCTATGTAACTGACTACATGTAGATAGAGCACTGTGTTATGTATTAGTGCAAATACTCTGACTACAGCTAGATATAACACAGTACTATGAATTAGCACAATTAGTGAATTAGTGCAACTGTCCAAAGCTAATGGTGTAAGTGACCTACTCTGTTTAATGTGGGAACTAGATGACCTGCTGCTAGTTAGACAGAAGTTATCCTCTTTATTGTGGTCATATAAGATCGGTACCCAACAGAGACATAAAGCAAATAGCTAACAAGCCAGGCTCAGTGACTTGGGATCCAGCTAGCTACAGTGGTCTAAAACAGCCAATTCTGGATACCCACAACTCCAGGCTCTGTAACCCCAGGGTCCCCGTTACTCAAAGGGTCCCCATTAATTATAAGACATGTTAATGGTGCTTGGCATACCCGGTCACTTGCTGCCCAATGGAGGACTACTGCTTGCTACCATGTACATCTTGTCCCTCCTCTGGGTGGATGGAATCATTGGTACAGGTGACCCAAACCTACACAAACCCCAGCAACCCAATACCCTCCCTTACTACTGCAAACAAATCCCCTACCAAGGCAACTTCCAATCCTTACTGATGGCCTCAAAACTCACTAAAAAAGGTGCTTGGTACTCCATCACCCACAATGCAAGGAGGTTGCGCTATAGAGGGTTATTCTCATTCCTTAACCCCACCTCACTATGCCTCTTCGGAGCCCTGCAGCTCCTGGCATTAGATATCCATCAGAACCCAGGCCCCACTACTGGCAATCTCCTGATATCCTCTCTGCAGGACCCTCAGTGGGTGTCCTCAAGGGGCCTGAGGATCATGCACATGAACACATGTAGCCTGCGACCCAAGATGCAGGAAGTGCAAGCCTGGCTGGATCTTTACAAGCCAGATATCCTGGCTGTGTCAGAGACCTGTCTCAAACCCCGCATCCTCCCTCATGAGGTTGCTGCCCCTGGGTACCACTCCTACCAGAAAGACGGGAACAACAAAAGGGGGGGGATCTTATTTATGTAAAAGATACCCTGGATTCAACTGAGGTCATCCTGCACTACAATGACACAACTGGCAGCGAATCAGTCTTCGTACACCTCACCCTGGGCTCCAGTAAGCACCTTACCATAGGGTGCGTATACATCCCTCCTAAGAATGCCCATCAATCCCTGGAGGCAATCCTCAAGGACACAGTCAAACATGTCACCACTGAACACCTCATACTGGGAGACTTCAACCTGAACTGGGCCCAGGACTCCACCCAGTCCCTATTGAGCCTGATAACAAGATGCTAACCTTGTACAGGTAATTTCTGAACCCACCAGACTGACCCACAAAACAGGGAATCACTCCACCCTAGATTGGGCTCTAGTGACTAACCCCTGTAATATCCAGTCTGCTGGCATCCTGGCTGATGCCCTGAGCGATCAATCTCCTATCTTCTGTATCTGGAAGAATAGGGTGCCCAGAGTGCCACCTCATCTTATGTCTGTACGGGATTACACCCACTATACCCCTGAACAATTCTCTGCTCATCTAAGCAACCTAGAATGGAGCCCGATCAAGCGTTTCTCAACCGTGGACAAAGCCGTGGCCTTCTTTCAGAGGACCCTTAACAAGGTAGCTAACCTTCTTGCCCCCATGAAAAAACTGTGTGCCAAGGGCGGATGTTACAAATGGGTAACCCTGCCATTAAAGGCCCTCATGACTCAAAGAGACAAGGCTTGGAGAAAGTTCAAACATTCCTCCTTAAAGTTATACCTCGTGGCATACAAAACCCTCAGGAACAAATGTAAATTGGCTATAAAAAAGGCAAAAAAGTAGTACGTCATGGGCCTTCAGAAAAATAACCTAGGTAACCCTAGACTTTTTTTGGCCCACAGCAACGAACTGGTGAAGGGGAACGGCAAGTCAGAACCCGGCCCTACCAACGTCAATGGACAACTAATTTATGAGGGTCCTTTAATCACCTACTCCCTAAACCACCACTTCACTAACCTAGACCCCTACAAGGCTGGCTTACTCCCCCCACCACAGATCCCAGCACAAGGGTTCCCCTGACCTCGACCGCCCATTTCTTCATCTACGATTAGGCAAGCCCAAAGAGGTCCTGCTACAACTGAAAACTTTAAAAACCTCTGGCTGGGGGGGTCCTGATGGGATTCACCCCAAGCTACTGAAGGATGGGGCCCCAGCCTTGGCCATACCCCTATCCTGGCTCATCAACCGCTCTGTGAAGGAGGGCATCATCCCTACACAGTGGAAACAGACCCACATCGTACCGATCCACAAGGGCAGCTGCTGGAAGACAATTGGCAATTATAGACCAATCTCCCTACTCTGTATAATGTCTAAAATCCAGGAAAAGCTGATATACAGACAACTCTGAGACTACTTGGAGGCCCATAAAATCTTGGCACCCTCCCAACATGGCTTCAGAACTGGGCATGGAACAGACACTGCACTGACCAAATTTGCTACAGACGTACTCCAAGGCCCAGACAAGGATACCCCTACCGGTGCAGTCTTCATAGACCTTTCCAAGGCCTTTGATCTAGTCCACCACAATCTCCTTCTTACTAAACTGAACAACATGGGCCTAGACTGCCATGCACTAAAGTGGTTTGAGAGTTACTTGACCGGCCGGATGCAGAGGGTAAGGTGGAAGGACACCCTATCTGGGCCACTCCCACTAAAAGAGGGGGTACCTCAAGGGTCGATACTCGGGCCCCTTCTCTTCTCCCTGTTCACTAATGAACTAGCTGACCACTGAGGCAAAATCAAAGTCATCCAGTACATGGACGATGCAGTCATCTACCGGTCCACCGCCAACCTGGGAGGACTTAGCCCCCTACTCCAAGATGACCTCCAGTCACTGGAGCACTGGTTCACCAAGAACAGAATGGTCCTCAATAAGTCAAAAACTAAAGCAATGCTGTTTGGCCCTAGAACACTTGGTCAGGACAGTCACAGCACCTACAACTCGCCATTGTGTCTGGCTACTGCCTAGAAGTTGTGCCCTCCCTATAATACCTCGGCCTAACCCTGGACCAGGGCTTCACCCTGAAGAACCACGTGGACTCAGTCACCAAAATCTTACATGGGAAACTAGACATTCTCTACCGGCTGAAAGACCAGCTAGTACTGGAAACCAGAACCTCAATCACCACCAGTGTCCTTCTCCTTACACTCTTATACGCCGCCCCAGTCGTGCAAGGGTTGGGTAAGCTGGAGAGAAACAGACTACAGGTGCTGTACAACAAGGTGACCCGCTTCACCTCACAGATCAATCCTAGGGATCACCACTGCGACTCCCTAACATTCCTAAACTGGCCCTCACTGGAGGCATGCCTCCAATACCCACTGCTCTGCCTAGCATACAAGCTAATAGGACTGACCTCCCCCATCCTCTCTGGCCCCGTGGCTATAAAGGCCAATCACTGACTCCCCCGCACAACTGGCCAAACTCTTCTATATGTTCCCAGGGTCAGAACCAAGGCGGGCAGTATGTCATTTGCCCTCACCGTTCCAACACTGTGGAACCATCTCCCTCCTGGGGGGCAGGAAGCCCCCACTATCAAAAACTTCTGCACTAGGCTCAAGGCCCACCTAGCGGAGGCCAGGTCCTGCCACTGTCCTAGCCCCTGACAGGAACAGAGGGTCAAATTACTAACCAGGTCCTAGTCTCCGCCACTGACTACACTCCATGTCACACTGCTAACATCCACACAATGGTGTCACTGACGACCAACCTCTTCAATTCCTTGTGCACAGTTACGCACTGGCTTTGCCATATTAACTGTGTTGCTGTGATGCCTGTAACTCACTGTTGATCAGCCTATTCTATACCTTGTGTACTGTTTATGATCTGCTTTGCCATCTTAACTGTGCTGCTGTCACTCCTGTAACTCAAACAAATGCTGTACTTATCTCTTGTGTTATGTAACACCCGGGTCACCCCTGAAAAAGGGACCTCTGGGGCTCAGTGGGCTTACCCGGTCACCAAAATTAAATAAATAAATAAATAATGGGGCTCCATGTTACTGGTGGGGCCACCCATAAGGGGTCATTTTGTCCTGCCTAGTACCAAACGGCCACATGCCAGTCCTAAGGCCTCATTGGCCAACACTGATATCTGGAATGGGGAATATTCAATCAACCCTAAGGGCATAACTAGTTTCAATTTAAGTTCACATGTTCACAAAAACTGGGTAATATTAATAATGTATACCCTGTCTATGAGAACACCCTAAATAGATACAGGGTTAATAGCACTTTCTTGAATAATAGCATTTAGTAACAATTAACAACTGTTGATTATATACTTGAGCACTCTTATCTAAACTTTCTTCACCTGCCTAGGAAAATCCAAAGTAGCATCTCCTTAGTTAAAACAACTCACAGAAAAAAAACAATAGAAAAATAAAAATCCCTACACAGTTATTCTTGGTATTCAGAAGTCCATTCATCTTGATTTTATTTTTTGGCCTGATGTTCAAGGCTCCATTGACTCAGAGGTCCTATAGTAGGAGCTATAGTGATTAAAACATTAAGCACAAAGGCAGGGGTAAAATATAAAAGTTATTAAAAGTTTTAAGGAGTTTAAAAAACAAAACTCCAGTAAGAAAACAGCGACAGCACTGTCCAGCTCTGGCCAAAATTCAACTCAATTCTCCATTTTAAACAATAGACACTATTGTTGTTGAAAAACAACCTCTCGGATACAGCAAGTAAGTCTCAACATTCCCAGCATGTGGATTGTAATAGTCAATAAACTTGACTTGCATGCAATCCCAGTATACTGCAGGCATTACTTTTTTCCAACATGGGACTCTTTCAAACCTGCTAGCAGGAGTAGCATAAATTTGCCTTCCAGTTACCATCAAGTGTCATTCTTCACCAAAGAGTTCTTTACCATCTCAGGGGTTTGCTGGATGCCTTTCCAAAGTTCACCATAGTTCATCTCCTCCAGGATCTCCTCCAGGAGTCTCCTCACTCTGACTCTGGCATTATATTCCTGTAATCACCTGAAAAAATAAAGAAGAGAAGGCGCTCCACTAAGCGCAGTAACTATGGAATCCACAGCTCAGCCCTGATAGCCCCTAGGCAACACTAGCATACCTTTTGAAAGGCTTAATGAGCCTGTTAGCACCCTCAGTGCTGCTGCAATGTCAAGATTCCTCCCTAAGCAGGTCAGCTTTCCTCCAGACACCAAATCAGCAGTCTTGGCTCACCAAATACTCCTACACCGATCCACAGGCTTCAGACCGGCAGTTCAGAGCCCGACAGATGCAACCACGCTAAGATCAAGATGATCAGTGAAATGGTACTAGGTACTGCTTAACACTTAATTCTAAACAGGAAAGAGGAACTCGATTCCACAAATAAGGATAAGAAAATGTGTAGGTTCAAAAGCTTCCTAATTTAAATGTTTAAAATGTTCAAGGCACCCAAAACACTGGACTGCACAGACAGAGCATGGAGCAGCAAAGATGTAGGAATATAAGGCTGTTATTAAGCTCAGTACAGACACTCCGGCAACAAAATTCTAGTGATTTAAATCAAAATCTTCTCAACAAACTTAAAGAAAGAAACTGGTGCTCAGCATGGCGTGCAGAGTGGAGAAGCGATGCAGCCATCTTGCCTAGCCCCACCCCATTGTATGACTAAAGAGATCCAGAGAGAATGCTGCACCCTTGGAGAAAAGAGACTAGGCTCCCACTATAAGGAAGATTAGCCTCCTGCAAGGAGCTAAACTCTGCTATGGAGGAATGCCCAATCAGCACATCAGAGGGAAGCGTAAACCTACGTGGGTGCAACAGAGTTGTAGTCATGTGACTAAGGGAGAATCAAACAAAAGATGTGCTCTGGAAGCAGGCAGTGCTGATTTCAGGCTGCCAGCCTGTGGTAGGCAAAAAACTGAAATATATTAGTACTCGTAGAGTCCCAAAATCATGATAATATCAATTAGTTTAATGTGGTTGTAACACTTAGACAGCAACCTTCTACACCAGCTCTTCAACCCTAACACTGGGTCTTCTTCAGGGGGCAGTTCTGAGAAGTAACAGAATCATTCACCCTTTAAACAAAAATCCTTAAAGTGATACTCGCCCAATACATGATGACAACGAAATTTCATAAAAATGTAAACAAATTCATACAGTTTCTGGCACAAGTTACATTCAACCTAGGTGTAAATTAAACATTTATGTTCTTTGGTGCAACATTTAATAATGCTAGTCACTAACTCTGTAAACCTAGGGAATTAACAAGTGTCATTTCCAACAAATAGGTGTGGGCGGGGGGGGAAGTAACCCCAGGGTGATTTTAGAAAGATTAAGCAAACAATACTACGCTATAAGAAGAAAAGTAAGTGTTTATTTCTGGACCCCTTAAAAAGCATTTTATGAAATGTCATTGTCATCATGTATTGGGTGAGTCTCAGTTTAAAAATTTTGTATAAAGGTTGAATGATTCTGTTATTCCTCAGGCCTTCCCCCTGAGGAAGACCCCGTGTTAAGGTCAAAGCGCTGGGGTAGAAGGTTGCTGTCTGGGTGATACAGCCACATTAAACTAATTGATATTATCATGACTTTGGGACTCTGTGAGTGCTAATTTACTTTAGTGTGTTATATGACTAAAGGAGCCCTAAGTACTGGGTCTCCACCCTGTGGTTAGGGATCAAGGTCCCCAGAAGCAAGGTTCCACTTAAGCTACCCAAAAACCTCCTAGGTTCAATAGGTTGAGGGTGTCACAGAGTTGCAGTCCTATGATCAAAGGAACCTTTAGAGAGGGTTCCACACCTACACTGTGCTTAGACTGCAGGACAACTAAACTATCTCTGGACTAAAGAACAGCTCAAGCTAGACCTACAATAGAGATGTTGTGAAATTTCTTTTTGCCGGCGAAATGTCATCAAAATTGCAGATTTTGCCTCGCTAAAACTTTCACGTAATTAAGTGCTCACCATGAAATTTCATTGGCTAATTTCGCTGGCTAAAATTTATACTCATTATCTAAAGGCAAAATTAGGGAAAAAAGGCTTTGTCACATGACTCACTCTCTGCAGGTCACATGGGTGACTCAAGTCAGGCAGGAAATCACTGATTCTGCTTCCTTTTGTCAGTAGAGCTATGTGTAGCTGGCAGAGCTACACAGCAGGAGAGATTTGAGTTTTGTGTGCTCTCATCTAATACTCTTATATACACACATTAGTTACAGTAGTTTAAAAAATAACTTCTTTATTTTTCTTTACTAGGAGATCTGGTGTGTGTTTATAATTTTCTTATTGTAAGTTTAGATTTTGTGTGTGTGTGTGTGTCTTTCTCTCTTTCTCTGTGTTAGTATATATTTTTTTATTTTCTGTAAAGAAAACATTTTTTTGGCTTATAAATAGAATAGAGGGAGAAGGTAGGTAATGGGGGGGAAAGGGTGGGGGAACTATTCACCTTAACCGGAGAACATTTACAAAGTGTCTCTCAGTGAAGCACCCCCACAACCAGTACCAGCCATGGATGAGGGTGGGGCCACTCAGCAGCATCAAGAGGCTGTTGTCTCTGCCCCCCCACTCCCAGCAGTAGCAGGAGGAGCCTGTGGCCCCCACCCCCCAGCAGTAGGAGCCTGTGCCCCCCAGCAGCAGTATGTTCATGTGGACCCTGGAATAGCCTCTGGAGCTTCCCCCCTTCCTCAACAGAGTGTCTGCTGTATGGTCATTTTTTTTTTTCGAACATGCAGATGACAGTGTTTGTCATCCGCAAGCTTTGTAGCAAAACAGTAAGGCATGGAAAGAAAGGGACCCACCTTGGTACTGGTGGCCGAAAGAGCCATCTGAAAATCCATCACCAGGTAGAGTGGAAGGCCAAGCAGAAGGAGGTGGCAGTAGCAGCAGGCAGCTGTGGGAGGGGGGACAATACAGAAGGGAAGGGGGCAGCATGAGGTAGGCTGACTTTCTGTGGGTCGTCATGGTAGGAGGACTCGCAGTACTCGGCCACAGTAGCAGCAGGCAGCAGCACCTGCATGCCACTGACAGCATCCACCTAGTGACCTAGTGCAGGCTGCAGCTCCAGTTATCCAGGCAGACCTGGCTGCTGCGTTAGCTGAGGTGTGACATCTTTGGCAGGATTTTGATCAGTTCTGCCAGGAATTCAATGAGGCCAGAGGATATATGAGTAAAATGCTGGCCGACCAAGAACAAATGTTGAACCTCCTGGCAGAGTTGCGTGGTCATGGTGGCAGTGCTGCCAGTGGTAGTGGTGCCAAAAGTTAATTTTTCTTTTTTTTTTTCATTGTTCTATCCTATTAGTAGCCCCCCCACAAAAAAAAATATATATATATATATATATATATATATATATATATATATATATACATATATAAAAAAATACCAAAATTATTTTCTGTCCTCTTCTTCTACATCCTCTTGTTTATTTCTTTTGTATTTAAAACATATTTCTTGGGGCCAGTCCATTGGCACAGTGGTTGGATTTCCATCTGCAATGCCAGTGATCCGGGTTTGGGAATGGACCCAGATCGCTGGAGGGCCGGCTGGGGGAGAAGGTTGGAGCATCCAATGACAGTGCTCCTTCTCTGGGGGGAGGGTGGGGATGTGGCTCAGTGTCTGCTGGCCCCTGGAGGAGGCTGGGGGCATAGCAGCATGTCCGGCCCGAAGACATCTGGGGGGAGGTGGCGGATGTCGGCATTTGCCATGACGTCTGTGGCATGCCACTCCCCCCAGGGAGAAAAGAGGAAAATGGCACCCTTGCTGATCAGGTAATGGTCTCCTTGACTCCTCGTCTCCTGGACTCCTAGACCTCCATCTCCCACCTCAGCAGCACCCAGGGTCATGCCGCCTGGCTGTAAGGCTCATCCCTCATGAAGATAAGGGACCCTCCCAATGAAGGGATACATCAGGGATACCTGGAGCCTGCTGTGATGTGCTGCGGTAGGGTAGGGTAGGGAGCTGCCAGGATGGGTGGGTCCTTGCTGGGCCTGAAGGAGTGGTCAGCCAGGGTGCAGAGAGGGAGCAAAAAAAACAAAACATATTTCTTTGTCAAGAGGTTTTGTGTTATATGTTAGGCTCCCTATATCATTTAGTCCGTTCCCTTGTTCACTGCCTTAGTTTTCCCTTCACATAGTATTCCCCTTGTCCTGACCCTGCCCTGTCATGTGTTGTAGTCTGTACTCATCAACACCTTACCTGACTAGTTTATGTGTTACTCCTTGTAATGTGTCCTCCTTCTATTCACAGCTGTCAAGTATTGTCCCTACTAAAAAAATTGTTTACCAATGCTATGTGATGTTGTGACAGTGGTGGCTGTGTGCAACACTCTGAAGATGAACACAAGATCACAGAAACATACGCAATTTTCCTGCAGTTAAACATAAATCTGGTTTTAGTGCTTAACATGTGTCCTGTGCTTACCAGAAATGTTAAGTTGTGTCCCTCCCCACATAATAACAATAATTCACAGAGATCTGAAACCTAATTGTTGTGGAACTTATGAAGTAGCCAAATAATATCAATTGGCGGCCACAGTGCAAAAACTGCTTTCCTCCTGCAGCAAGATACTTTTAATGTACCAGTTTGCAACAGGCATTATAAGTCAAGAAAAACAACATGAAAAAATTTGCAGAGAAGTGAAACATAATTGTTTTTTAAGTCCTGAACTTTTATACTGACACCCCACAACTAGGCCAAAATGTTCACGTGGGTCCACAGTTTAACACTGCTTTGATGCTGCTTCTAGTTGCCTCTTGCTGCTGTGATGTGCAGCACAGGCCTTATAAGTCGAGAAAAAACACATGAGAAAATTCAAAGAGAAGTGAAACATAATTGTTGTGGGACTTATGAAGTAGCCAAAACTGTCAAGTGGTGGCCACAGTTAAAAAAAAAACACGTTCTTACTGCAAATGTAAAGTTGGGTCCCAGTGACAAACTGCTTTCCTGCTGCCAAATACTGTTCTTGCACATGCCAGAGAAGTCAGGAAAAATCACATGAGAAAACTACAAGAGAAGTTAAACATAACTCTGGAATTTATGATTTTTTTGTCCTGCCACCCCACCACCACCACTAGGCCAAAAATGTAAAGTTGAGTCCCCAGTGACAAATGGCTTTCCTGCTGCCAAATACTGTTGTTGCACATGCCAGAGAAGTTGAGAAAAAGCACATGAGAAAATTGCAAGAGAAGTGAAACATAATTGTTGTTGAAGTCAGGAACCTTTCTACTACCACCCCACCACTAGACAAAAAATGTTTACTTGGGTCCACACTTCAAAACTGCTTTCCTGCTGCTGCTAGTTGCCTCTTGTTGCTGTGATGAAAAGTGTTTGAGAAATCCAGACAGAGAAGTTAGCCATCCTGTCCTGTCTTGCTATACAGTGTGGAGGGATTAGAAGAAAGGGATTTTGATGTGCTGCTGCTGCCACGTGCTGCTCTGGTAGCTGAGAGAAGTACTCTTGCCTGGTGTAGAATCTGGATGTATCACACATACTGCACAAGTAAGTATTGTTATTTTTTCTTTCTTTGCATTTGAAGGGTGGGGGTTGTTATTGTTACCATTTGAAGTTTAATATGTTTGTACTGCTTTTCCTTTATTTTCTAGCTGGGTGATGATGACATCATAATGATGTAAAGCTTCATCCTGGATGTTGGAATGCACCACATTTTCCAACACCAAAGGTAAGTATTTTTTTTTCAAGGATGGGGTACTGCAGTAAAGATGTATGAGTTTGACAGTAATTGTGTACTGTTTGTTTTTGTCAACTTTCAGGTACTTTTCGCCACTTGTGTTATGTCTGGCTCCTGCTGCCGATGCTCACACAATGTGTGATCTTTATTTTGTGGTGGAATTGTTCAAGTTTCAGAGATAGCCCAAGAGGTAAGTATTTCTTCATTTTTAATGGGTGGGGGGCACTTGTAACAATTCTCACCATTTCGTCTTAATTTTCTCTTATTTTCAGGTACGCAGTTCTTTATGGAAATAATGATGCCTGCTGCTGTGCTGCATGGGTCCAGCCTGTACCTTTTTGGGGCAATTTTAGAAGTTAACAGTTACTGCAGAAGGTACGTAATATTGATTTTTTTTTGCCTGTAATTCACTAATAACACAAGACTTGCAGATGGCTGAGTATTCTGTATGTTTTCTGTCATTGTTCCTGTGTAGGTAATGTTCCTCATGTGTGTTTGACTCCGCTGTCTGTGCTGTGACTCCGTCCACGTCAGGAAGGAGCTGATGCGTGGAAGAGGGATTGGGCTGCTGGAGCTGTGATGTGGGCAACTGGTTTCATAAACAAATAAACGATACATCAACAAAGGAGACCTGTGAAAAAAAAGAAAAATATTATGAATACTGCTTAAAGAAGTTCAATGAATCAATCAATAAATATTGTATTGTTCAGCTGTTGCTTTTACAGATAACATACAAGGTCACATCCATTAAAAAACATTAAAAAACAGGCACTTTTAAAATCTTTAGACATAACAAGTTCAGTACTAATAAACTATGACAATCACAATAATATAAGAGCATAATAATCATTATGACTATGTCTAATATATATACAACTATGCTTAAGGTTACAATTTAATAGAATTCATGTACCTACTCACACTATTTTGTATCTCATAGTCCTTAGAATTAAACAATACCAGCAATAGTTAGTTTGTATGGAAACTGAGATTCCCCAAAATGGACCCTAACCATTTTTGCCCTATTCTTCTCTAGTAAAGGACAGATAAGAATTACATGTTTTAGGTCATCATGTACCTGCAGATTACACTTGCACTATTCTGTGTTATTGCTGTTATGATTTTGTTTAAACAGAAGGTAATTACTTTTAAATAACTCCAGTCTAAATCTTGTCATTAATCTTCTTTTGTTGATGTCATTAAATGTGGATAAATAAGATTCATAATTATAATCAGTTTTGATTTGCTTATACAGTCAAGCCCACTTAAATGCATACTGCTTTAATGCATAGACTGTTTAAACGTATCAAATATTGTAGTCCCGATTTTTTCTATATGCTTCTCATGTAAAATAGACCTGATAAACGCATAATAGATCCTGTTTAAATGCATACTTTTTTTGGCCAGAGTCAGTGTTTATATGTGTCTTAATGGACAGTATCTTACTGACTGTGAATGTGCCCTAGCATTCAATTGTCTCATTAATACTCTAATGAGGTGCAGGTGTGAGAACAGCACTGAGAAACCTCCATAGGAGTGCTGCACCTCGTTATCTAGTTATCACCACTAATTGGCTTTGCTACAAAAAAACAGTGTTCTGCTTGACCCCTTTAGAGTCATACAATGGCCACATCACACTCCTATCCTGTCTCCTCTCCACCACCACAAAGAAAAAGGAGTTAACCTATGGTGAAAAGATTGCTGTCCTTGATGAATTAGATCTACCTGGGGTAACGCAGAGTCAAGTTGCCAGACAATGGGGAATTTCACAGTCACAAGTAAGTCATTTCCAGAAAAACAAAGAGGCAATCAGATCTGAATTTCAAAGCAATTCCAACATGAGTCGCAAACGAAAAAGGGAGGGTAAGGACTCCACTGTGGAAGAAGCTTTATTGTGCTGGTTTGAAAATGCTAGGGGTTCTGATATGCTGGTCTCAGGACCGTTGATGCATGTTAAAGGAAAAAAGCTTGCAGAGTGCTTGAGCAAACGCAAGTTTGAGCCCAGTAATGGGTGGCTGTGCCACTTTAAACAGCGGCACAACATTGTGTTCAAAAAGGCCCATCGGGAAAAAAAAGATGCCGACACAGCAGGGGCTGATAACTGGGCTCAGACAGTGCTCTTTACCATTTTAGTCCAATTTCAACCCAAGAACATTTACAATGCCTACAAAACTGGCATTTATTACAGGGCTACTTCTGATGGGACCCTAACATTTAAAAATGATGCCATTTTGGGAAGTAAAAAAGCTAAAGAAAGAATTGCAGTTCTTACGTGTGCGAACATGGATGGCTCCGAAAAGTGCAAGTTAATGGTGATAGAGAAGAGCCAGAAACCTTATTGTTTTAAAGACATCGATATCCAGCATTTACCTGTCACTTATAGGGCAAACCAGAATGCCTGGATGACTTCATTGCTCTTCACTGCGTGGATGAAAGATTTTGACAGGGACATGGGGTGCCAGAGAAGGAAAATCATACTCCTACTTGACAACTGTATTGCCAACCCCCGTTACAGCTCCATAATGTAACTGTTATTTATCTGCCCCCAAACACAACTTCATTGATTCAACCAATGGATATGGGCATCATTAAGAATTAAAAAAGCCTTTTTAGGCGCTGTATGTTAGACTGCATTCTAACATCCTTTGACAGTGGGGCGACCATCTCTGTGAATGAACTAGCCAAACAGCTCACCATTCTTGATGCCATTCACATGTTATGCAGGTCTTGGGGAGAAATTAAAAGTGAGATGATTCAGAACTGCTACCCTAAGGCTGGGTTCCATAAAGAAACAGCAAGCGCTGAATCAGAACCAGAAGTCCCATCGCCATTGCCTGACAACATGACTGCGGAGGAACTCAATGCCTTTGTGGACATTGATGAGTCTGTGCTCTGCTTTGGGGAAGTCAGTGACTCAGAAATAGCAAAACAGGTGCTACAGCAGCAGGATGAGGAGGAGGAGAAGGGTCATGAGGAGGAGGAGGAATTAGAAATTGCAGTGCCAACAAACTCCGAGGTGCAGCAATGCCTAAGCAAACTGCAGCATGATGTAGCGCTCAGTGCAGTCTGTGATGACAACTTTGCTGCATTTTACCAGCTCAAAGATTTCTGCTTCGAAACAGCAACTAGAAAAACACGGCAAAGTACAATTACAGAAATCATTGGCATACAAAGCTGATTTAAATTACTTTAAATAAAGTTAATGTTTTTAACAGAAAGCACGAAGCACAAAGTCACAAAAAAAATGTAAAGCACAACACAAACACCAACCCTCCCCCCTACTACAAAAGTCACTACAGAAGTACCACCTAACACAATATTTAATGTGGCTGCACTTATTAATACTGTAGAACTTGAAATTTTCACTGTCAAATAATTTTCACTATTTTCTCTGAAGCACCAATTTGCGTGAAAATAAATTTGTGCTAACTAGCACTTTAAGTATTTTTTGCATTATAGTGAATCTGTTGATTGCCTCTTAGCGCTAAATTTAATTTACACAATTATGGTTCCATTTGCGTTTGCGCTAAACTTACTTTGCATGAAAATAACTAGTTCTACAGTACCATAAAGTGGCTATAAAGTATATAAAACACAGAGTGAATATACTGTGCATATACTGTGCGATGTATACGCGATCCCAAAAAAACACACAGTGTAAAGGATATAGGACCGCATAAGTGCATAGCCCACTTAAACGCATGCTTTTCTTCCATCCCGCGGGAATGTGTTTAAGCGGGATCTACTGTACCAAGTATAATTCTTATATTTCTGTATCTGTTCCATGTCTGAAGCAAAATAAAGATCTCTTATTCTATTTTTGGTCTGGAGTTTTATTTCTCCAAATCTTTTAGTACATATTTGATAGAGAATGTCTGTAATGCCAAATTTCATAATATAGTTTTTTATAATGTCCATGGATACTGATGAATCACCCCTATCATTATACTCTAGCTTTTCATCAATACAATATCTAGGCAGTCTACATTCAGAAATTATAAAGAGCTTTAAAACATGATTTATATTTATTTCTGTTACATATGATGACAGTGGAAGTTGTCCCAGCTCTACTCTTATAATAGACGCAGGAGTAGACTGAGG
This sequence comes from Neoceratodus forsteri, assembly GCA_016271365.2. NCBI lineage: Eukaryota > Metazoa > Chordata > Ceratodontiformes > Ceratodontidae > Neoceratodus > Neoceratodus forsteri. The sequence goes on from CM057449.1 coordinate 1,844,544,406, forward strand.
GACTCTCAATATATATCTGTAAATTTTGTTAAGCTGTGTTTCTGTTTCAATAGTTTAGTTGCCCATACTTCTGCTGCATATAACAGACTTGCCCTAATTTTTGCATCTATTGTCCTTAATTGTCCAATTACAGATCCATGTTGTAGCTTATTAGAGAACCTTTTAAAAGCATTAAATGAAATTTTTGCTACCTGTTTTTTTAAATGTTAATTCCATGCTAAGTTTGAGGAAAAGCAAATGTCCAAATATGTATAGTTAGTGACAGTTGAAACTTTGACTTTATTTATATTTAGATAATTGGTAGCGTCTTTTGTTTGTGACCAAATACCATTAGGTTAGTTTTAAGCTTGTTTATTATCTGCATAGGGTAGTAGTGATACCTTCTTTCCATTAATAGTTGGAGAGTGAAATTCGGAGTCTTCCAGTTGCTCTATGATAGAATTAATGTAGACGTTAAACAGGATTGTTGCTAATAGACAACCCTGTCTAACACCCAGATTGGTCCTTATTATGTTATTTAAATCACCACTCTAATTGTATCAAACTTTCAACCATGTATCTTTATGCAGTCTTATCAAGACATCTAAAAGGTTTGGTCTATGTTATATGCTAATAGTTTTTCCCATAGTAGGGTTCTACTATTTAAATCAAAAGCCGATTTGCAGTCCACAAAACAGCAAAAAAGTGTGCCCTTTTTAATTTTTACATACTTCCATGCTAAGTGGACAAGAACATAGCAATGTTGTGTTGTGGTCCAACCAGGTCTAAAACCATTTTGATATTCACTTACTATACCCGTTGACTCTAAGCAATTTTGTAATCTTGTCAATATAATTCTGCAAAATATTTTCTGTGAGTTATCTATGAGGCTTTTTGGCCTATGTATGGTCAAATCCATAAGGTTGCCTTTCTTTTTATAAATAAGGCAAATAATACTTCCCTCCATGAATGGGGTATCTCGTTACCCTGAAGTAAACCATTAAAAAGGACATATAAAATTGGGAGCCACCAATCTATAAAATCTTTATATACCTCATCCATAATTTTATCTGGGCCTGGGACTTTATTATTTCTAAGAAATATGATATCTTCTGTCCATTCTTCTTTATTGATAAAGATAGTTTTTTGTCATTGTACCAATACTAAGCTTACTCTCGTTATTTGCTGTTCCTGTATGCTAGAAAAATAAAGATTGTCATAGTAGCACTCCCAGTCTCCAGGTATAATTGAGGCGTCTATATTTTTGGCATATTGATTATATTCCATAGTAACCAGTGTCCAGAATCTCTTTACATCCTTATTTTGTACTACTACCCAGAGTTTTTGCTGCACTTTATTTTGATAAATATTCCTCTCATTTTCTAGTACAGATTTATATTTCTTTCAAGCTTGATTCAGAGTACGATGATTATACTGTATATATTTGGGTGTTTTTTTCACTTTCCTGACTAAATTGTTTAGTTTTTTCTTCTCATTCTTACATATAGAGTTAAACCATATACATGTTGTTTTTAGCAGACTTCCTGGGTTCTTGAAACATAGGGTCTAAATATTTATTAATCTCTTACCAGTCCAGTAAAGCAGTTGTAAAATTTTTCAATTTATTAATTAGTCTAGTACGAATTTTTGACAAATAATCTGCTGTTAATATCTCATTAAAATTTCTCCTAGCAGGTCCATTCCAGTGTATTCTATGCATATTTAGTATTTCAAAGTCTGGGTCAATTTGAATTTCTGCCATAAACTGGTTATTATTTGTTATTTTAATACAAGTTATAAGGAGTAGAGGAGAGTGTACAGAGTCTGTCCTGTCCAATATTTGTAGATTGATTAAATTCTCTACTGCCACTGGATTTGCCTTGACCAAATCAATGGTTGATGAGCCTGTTGGTCCATTAAAAGTACAAGATCCCTCTAGATCTCCATTTATTCTCCCGTTAAGAATATAACAATCAATATTTTCCATAACTTTTAGTAATTTCTTACCTTGCACATGTAGTTTGCTATTTTTGTTTTATCTCACTAATTTGATGTTTGAATTAAGTGTGGGCAAGCCATAATTTACTTCACAATTTTAGTAGAGATAAGATTTTCTATACCAGTTTTTGCATTAAAATTCCCTGTAATAATAATAATTGAGTCGATGTAATAGGTGCCAGTTATCATTTCTGTGAATCTTGTGTGTTCAGTCCAATTGTGAATGTATTTAGTATTTTTGTTCAGCAGTGGTATATATATATATATAGATAGATAGATAGATAGATAGATAGATAGATAGATAGATAGATATGTATATTTATCTATATGTTTTACAATATTAGATTAAATTTGGGAGAATGTAAGACCAGCAGTAATATGGAATTGAGTTTACATGGTATTTGTGTATCCTTAAAATTTAGGGCCATCTTGATATAAGCTGCTACACCTGCTTTGGGTCTACCATATTTATTACTTTTAACTGCTGGAAAAGTGTGTGCTGCATATCCTGGAATTAAGGGGAGCTCTGAACCAGCATACCAAGTTTCCTGTATATAAACTACATCATGTGACATTAAAAATTGTTTAGTCTCAGGATCTGCTAATTTCAAATTCAGACCCTCAATATTCCATATCAGCACACATATACGTAGCTCAGATCCTTCAAAGATCCCTATTTTTTTGTCAATTACCTGTATCTTTATTTAGTGTTACAAATCTGTATCTAGTTTCCACAATCGATGAATGAAGGTCTTTTGGATATCTTGGACTTCTCATAAGTTCAGCAATTTCTGTAACATATATGCCTAAACTGTCCAGTATCAGGGCTTTGCCCAGGACTGCTTTGACCATACTCATACCTCTGAATGTCACATCTATCTGTGACTGCAATATATCAGATCTGTTTACTTTTGTCAATTCTATGCAATTTGTTCCAAAATGTACTTGCAGCATTTTTGAAAAGAAAGTTGCTAAATAATTTTTGATTTTTCTTATGCTACCATGTCTAGAAACGTTCCAGCCAAATAAAGTTATTGACTTAGTTTTCCATGCTAAATGTTTTTTCTTGCTCATAGTTTGAAATGACCTGTATTGATCTATCATACCAATCATTTTTATTTCCTGTCTGTTCCATATTATTATTGGGGTGGCCGGTACCATTTGTGGGGTAGCATACATATTCCTCTATGGGTCAACTCTGTTTCTTTATGCCAAATTTTATCAGCAAGCGTGGAGGTAGTACAATATATCAGCCCACACTCAATTCCTTTTTTAGAAGGTCTACTAATATATATTTCATCTTTATTTTGTAGTATGTTTAGCAGTTCATCTAACCAAATTGTCAATGTTTCTTGTGTCTCCTTATATAATTATTTTACCCCATATACTTCTTTAGGTATTCTGTACGTGCATTCTGTGATCTATTGATTGTATGTTTTGCTCTTGAACCTGTGTTAGGGTGTTCATCCTCAATTCTTATGTTACCATCTAACTCTATTTTGCTCGTTGATTATAGTACCTGTGAATATAATGTATTACTGTTCTTTCTATGCAAAGCATCATTATTATTATATATTGGTGGTTGGGCCTCAAGTTCCCCCTTGTTCTAACTTAATCTTGTGCAATTAGTATTTGGGACCGTAGGGGGGAAGCTCTACAGTTATTGATTATGCTCATCTGTTTCCTTGTCCTGAATTTCCTGGGTTTGTATCCAACTTTGTCCATCCTTATTCTGCTGCTTCCCATCATAGTTTAAAGTTATAACACTGTCAGCTTCTTTCCTGTTAATAAGATCTGTCTGTTCTTTAAGTTTACCTCTATCTTTTGCCTCCTTATCTTTATTACTCTCTTTATTATTTTTTCCCTATATTTAGCTTTCCTCATGAAATTTTATTATTTTTTTTCACCTTTTTCTTTATAGTAACCTGACTGCACCTTTTATTATCAATACCTATGTTTTCTGATAATTCTTTAATCTGTGAAGGTGTCTCATAGCGAGAAAATGGAGCTGGGAGATTAACTTGTATAGCCTTGTTCGCCTTGTCAATTACAGAGTCCAGAATCATGGAATCTTGTTTCGGTGAGGGGAACTTTTGAGAGTGGTGCTCCAATACAACTTTGTTGTGGAACACCTCTGTACAGAGGTTCTCCAAATTCTCTTTTATTGTCCAAAGATCTTCCAAGATGACAACATTTGCATAATATGAATTCTTAATAGTTTCAAGAATCTGCTTTGACAAAGCTGAACAGGAAATAAAGTCTCCCTTGTTAGCAAAATGCTCAGTATCATATACTATCTCTCTTTCACAAGCTACCTCTCTCTTTCCTGCTGTTTTTGAATAAGAGTTATTTTTTTCTGGTGAAAATTTTAGTGAATCTGTGTAATTCATAGTTTGCCTAGTGGCAGTGGTCATATTTTTAAAATCCTCCACCCATTTTTTTTAAACCCTCAGTTGTATAGTCCAAATTATGTATCACTGAAGTTAGATCTTCTTTTGCTATACCCTTACTGGGATTGTCCCTCTGTTGGTGTATAGCTTGCACCTGAATTACTTGCATTGACTTATTCTGTGTTACTATCTTTTGTATTTTATCTTCTAGACAACCATTGGGTCTCGTACCCTTTCCTTGTATGTTCTCATAAGACTATTATGTTGGAGTAGTCTAAGTAAAACAAGTCCTCATATTGATAGCCTATGTTTTCAACCATTCCATTCTGATTCAAAGGTGTCTCTGCTTTAAAGGGAGTAGTTAGCCTGGGGGAAAACAGAACCAGGGAATCATTACCCTTATTCAGAATCGGAGTACTGACTAAACCTGTATAAGAGTGTTGAAAATAATTTGCTATTTTTACCTGTTTGTGATTAGTTCCTATATCAAATGCATTGTTTACATTGTCAGCACAATCATTTAATTTAGTTGAGATTTGATTCAGTTTTCTATCTTTCTTTGATAATTTATTTTTATTAGTGTGTTCCTCCAGGCTTTCCCTCCCCTTATCCATACATGGAGAGGCTAATTTACCACTTCTAGTGTGTACCATGGCTTTGTACACTGTTTTCCTCAGAGCCCATATAAATGCAAATATTACTGATAGCTTGTCTAAATATAGAATACCAGTAGTAACAATGTATAGTAGCAATCAGACCATTAACTATGATGTTAGTTTAAAAAAGAATAAAACATTAAATGTCCAATGTTTTCCAGTTTTAGCAGAGTTATATTATCTAAATGTGTTCCATCCTTATTCTGTCTGTCTCCTTGTAGAGCCCTCATGATTTTGCTACTTAATTTTTTTCCTCCCAGTTGGCTGACAAATCAAAGGTAAACCTTCTTGTTTGGGATAAGGCAAGATAGAAAAGGTCTAGAAGGCAAAATAGTTGTTGGCAAAGAGGCAAATCAGTTAGAAGAAAGTAAACTGCAGTTCCAGTTATTCCAGTCCCAACAATACCAGCAGTCCCAACAGGTTCCACCAATATGGGTTGCTCCTGCTTGCACTTCAGGATTCAGATTTGATAAATACTGCAGCTCCATGGATCTAAAGGGCCAAAAATGGCCACTAAAAGGTAAAAACAAACTCAAGTGATAGTATTCAAAAAAATAACCAATAGTAGGCAATATCCTTAAGGGCTGAGGCTATGTATCAGTACATTAAAAATACCTAAAATATCAAATATATACAAATGTTGATCAAGTTCTAAAATATCTAATCTAATTTCTAAAATACTTCTTTCTTTTTCAAATGGTGACACATGAGCGCTTGGGCTGCTAAAAGCACTTTAATCAAATATAAATTTAGAATAGACTTTTATATATTTAATTGCGATATTTATAAATAAATGTTTATGTAGCAAGATGTATTAGCTTACTAGTAGCGTAGTTCTATGATTTGCTGGATAAGGCAGCTGAGAGAAGTCACATAAGGGTGAGGGGAACCAAGTTTCCCCACATTTTCAATATTTTGAAAGGTTTCCTGAAGAAAAAGAGCCCCTAACTTCCAAAGCTTTGCCAAACCAAGCCATGTTCTAGCCGTACTAATGCTGTGTGTTGACTTAGGTGTGGCTCAGGAGAAAATGACAAAACTATCTGAGAAACGCCACACATGCACTTTTGAAGCTCATACAGTTAGATCAATCAAGTCTTAACTCACACTAAAATTAGAAGATTACAAGTGAGTCAGCTGGTGGTCAGTATCTCATTAGCACAATGTTTTTAAACATCCTCATTAAAATTAGTATTGCTGTAATTGATTCCAGAATTTCAGTGTTTCAGTGTTCCCTGACTTCACTAATAGTTTAACATTCATCAATTGGTGTTCTGCAAATTAAGTGCAGAAAAAGCAGCACTGTATTCTACCATTTTTGACAAAAATTGACTAAACTAAAGCAAACATTTACATCGATCTCTATTACTAATCGCTAAGCACAGATAAGCACAGATAAAATATACTCCAGAATTAAAATGTTTAAAACATTAAAATACAGTTTATGTGTAGCAATGGGCAAAGATAGAAAGAAGTGGAAAGACAGGAAAAAAATGTCTGCTCTCTTAGCCAAGAAGCAAGATTTAATTTTAAACACAGCTGAGTCTTTTGACTGTCCAACCCTCCACAGGGTTGCCCTGTATGTTCCGCCTCAGGAGTGGGTTCCTCACCAAATGGGACTCCTAGCTCCAGGAACGATATCATGGAACAAAAAAGAATTGCTGGAATGTTCATCAGCACAGATAATTCTGGAAGGAAAGCTGTTGAGAAGCTGGTACTGCAGACTCTCCTTTAGCTACAAAATCTCTGCTTAAAACTGCTCAGGCAATGGTGGCAAACCTGTTGTAAAAAAGGGCAGGTGTGGCAGTGTTCCAGCTAGTCTGCTTCTCCTCAGTAGAATAGCATGCAGCTGCACAGTCCTTTCTCTCCCATGTCACAAATCTAGTACTGTGACTTTAGCAAAGGACTCAAGTTTGCAAGTTCCTTTCCCATTGGCGGCCAATGTTCTCAATGAGTCTGCTTGCAGTCTGGTTCTTGTTTAAAGAAGTTAAAAATGTGACCTTGGATTGTGACTGCATGGGTTATGTTGGTGGTGAAGACTTCTTCTATGGCTGTTATTGCAGTGCCTGAAACCACTGTGAAAAAGAAGGATAAATTATTTTTATCTACGCCTACAAAGATGCTACTGTAAACTCAGGCCTAACCATTTTCTGCACTGTGATGCTTCCTGAACTGCACAACTCTGTTACCTGTAAAGATAAACAACAAATTCTTTTGTATCAAAATGTTCCCACTCACCACTGCTGGTGCTGGAACCATGGTTACCTGTAGAAAGTGGAAGAAAAAAAGAATAATTAAAATAAAAAAAAGAAGATTGTACTGATACTTACTTGTACAGTATTGATGCTTGCCATCCTCATTGGCACCAGAGGTAACAGTGTTCCTGGTCTCAAATGGTTATTTCTGAGCCTATGTTGAAACCTGCAGGGAGACAGACAACCTGAAAGAATGAACATTGTAATATCATCGTGAAATAAAGTATAATTTTTTTTCTCTTCTGCTGTACACGTCATCTTCATCCAAATTGAAAAAAATGGCTTTTTCTCAGCTTCACCACCAGTCATGACAAAGAATACAGAGAAACTGTACTTTTCTCAGCTGCACCATCTGTCATGAAAAAGAATAAAGAGAAACTGTACTTTTCTCAGCTCCTTGTGTCATCCAGCTTGAACTATGGAACAGTACCTTCATCTACGCAAACACTGCACATGTGCACGCCTTGAATTTAAAAAATGTTCCATTAGTACACATCCCAAAGTTTTCATTGATGGTGCTGGAGTGAGGGAACAATGTTTCCTATTTACTATTCGAAGCATGAAAAAATTCTACCAACTTAAAAAAGGTAAATGTTAATGCTGTGTGGAATGCGGAATTCCGCCAGTGAAATTAGAGCAGAATGACCATTCTACCGGCGAAATTTCCATAGGAATTTCACTGGTTCTTCTACAGAATTCCACCCACTGTGATCCTTGGAATAATATTCTGTAGATCAGCATTTTTCTGTGGAAAATTATTCCACAACAATTTCTGTGGAAAATAATGAGATCTGCAGAATAATATTCCGTGGAACAGCATTTTTTCCACAGAAAATAATTCTGCAACTATTTTCTGCCACATAATTCCACCATTCTGTTTCTGATGATATTCTGCAGAATTTTGGTGGAATTTTGAAAATTCCATGGAATTTAATTCCACCAGAATTTGAAAATTCCACACAGCATTAGTAAATGTTAATGATTCTGACCTGTATATTAGTGATGATTGCCATGTTGGTGCCGATGGTGCCATGTATCAGGAGGATTCCTGGCCTCACATGGTGTGCTGATGGCAAAACCTGAAGGGAGACAAACAGAAATACATGAACTAATTTTGAAGTAATTTCTGCATATCATAGGATCATAGGTAATTTACGAAGTCGGTAGGCAGAGTTGCCTTTTATGAACTCACCACCATTATTAGTGGTGGAAATCAAATTTTTTTGTCACCCATATGCATGTTCAATCTTTTATTAACCCTTGTTGTGCTGTGGACTGATATTTCAGTCCAGAATTCCTATACGTTCTAATTCTGTCGGCAGTCTAAGGGTTAAAAATATTTATTGTACTACTCTCCACTACCCTTTTTGGTAAGGCATTCCATGTAGTGATAATCCTTTGAGTGTACCAATGGTTCTTCTTGTTTGTTTTATTATGGCTTCCTTTTAATTTCATATCATGCATTCTGGTATTTATGTTTGAGTTATTTTTAATTAAACCAATGGTTTCCAGCATTGACTCAACTTTTATCGCTTTACATGTTAAGCACAGATCTCCCCTCGTTCTCCTGTACTGCATCGAAAAAAGGCCTACTTTTTTAATCTTATACTATAATCCAGACTACTTACTGAGACAATTTTTTTAGTTGCCTTACGTTGAACTTTTTCTATTAATTTTTTCCCTCTGACCAATTGTGAGGCACATCCAGATGAACAATATTCTAGATGTGGTCTTACAAGGCTAGAGTAAAGGGGTACCAGGTCTTTTTCATTTCTGCTTTTAATATTTTTCAGTACGCAACTCAATATCTGATCACCCTTTTATACAATATTTTTTATGTGCATGTGAAATGTTAGATTTTTGGAGAAGCTGACACCAAGATCTTTTTCACTTTTGGTTGTTTATAAAATTATATTATTCAGTTTATAGCTGTAACAAGGGTTGTTTTTTCCCAGATGCATCACCTTACATTTGAGCTCATTAAACAATAGTTTCTCAAGATGAGTAACATTTTTTGAATTTCTAGTGCTGTTGTGTAATCTGTTATAATACCTCCAAGTTTACAGTCATCAGCATACTTTCCCATCCAACAGCTTTTATTAAGGGGAAGCATAGAGGATATTAATATATTAAAAAGAGTTGGTCCTAGAACCTAGCCCTGGGGAACACCACTTGTAACCGAGCCTCAAGGAGATAGGCAACCTTTTAAAGAGACTCTCTGTTTTCGATTTGAAAGTCATGATTCAACCAAGTGTATAATTAAAGGATGGATATTTAAATATATAATCTGTTCTATTAGTATTTTGTGCGATACCGAGTCAAAGGCTTTTGAAAAATCCAGAAAGACCACATCAACAGATAATCCATTATCCAATGCTTCGCTTACTGGTTCAAAGAAATTTAGAAGGTTTGTTAGACATGATCTGCCCTGGACAAAACCATGCTGTGTTATATCAATGTGCCCTAAACCTGCCAAATGTGTCATTATTCTTTCTTTTAGTAGTATTTTCATTAATTTACATAATACTTCTGTTATCTGCATATGGTGGCTGCCTTTCATTTGACCTTGACCTGCTCTGGCCAAGGATTGGAATGGAGGTATAAGTACTGAGAACATAACTGAAAGTGTCTTACCAGCCATCACTTGACAAGAAGACGGGCCATGGAGGTGGAGCAGATATATTTATGCCTTGATGAGCTGCCTGTTTGAGTGGCTGTTGGGTCAGCTTGAGGGCAAACACAGCAAGCGGGCTGGCTGGTAAGAAATGGCTGCATCACTCTAGTGGAGGTACTGGCCCAGGTTGTGCTGGCAATGCTGTCATCGTGGCTGAGTGGTTCTAGGAACGCTGGAGGAGAAGGAGGAGGAGGAGTAAGAGATGGAGGCTGCATTGCTGTTCTGTAACTGTTGTTTATTGTGGAACATGCATCATATCAGCTTCACAGTTTTCAGCATCATTTCTTGGCAGTATAACAGTGAAGGCCCAGGCTGTTAAACTCTCTGCCATAGACATGAGGGTGGAGGACAAGGACGAAGAGTACATGGTGGTGAAATCTACACATGTCTGGAGCCTGCATGCTGATTCACCTAGCAGTGGTTGCTGTACCACACTGGTTGGTACTTGGTAGTGTACTGTCAGGTTTCGCAGAACTATTTGTATCAGTGTGACACTGCTGAACAAAGCAATTACATAGAATGTATTCTTGGTGGACACTAGACACACAGGAAGGGAGGAGGTATACCCTCAAAGCTGCTTACAACAGGTGCATCTGTGTAAGCAGTCTGCCTGTTATAAGGAGTGGTCACTGTAACAAAAGGCAATGTCTTTCAGTGCTGTAACACAATGACTACTGCTAGTCCTTGTCGTGTACAAGTTTCTTGTCAGTGTTTTTATTGTGCAGTGCTCTGAAGCAGTGTCCCCCTTAATCTTTTCAATTACAGTACATGCTGGGATATGCTGGGATAGTCAGTGCCACTCTGGCACACTTACCCCTTAGCCACTACGTGGTTACTAATTCCCCTGGTTAGATGTTAGATCCTCACTCTGCTCCTGCCACACCTGAGAGTGCTCAGATTCCTGCAGCAGAAGAAGCCCTGACTCTATCTTCTAATACTGGAGCCAAAGCAAAGCAGTTTTTCTCTTTTCACAGACAGAAATGGGGTTCTTCTTTACTATATAATGATGGATCCTTTCTTCCCTTAACTGCTGCTAGCAAATTACATTTAAGCCTCAGTTAGGCTCCCTCAAGATACCCGATTGTACTGAAGTGGGGACCGATTAGCAGCTAGTTAACGCTCCATGCCGCCTTCTATTTGTGGCAGATTAGCTGTTAATTTATTGTAATTCACACTTCAGCATGCAGAACCTGTGAATCTGTAGCAGCTAATTTGTCCAAAATAGGAGGCGGGCATAGTGTGCTATAACCAGCATTTTTTACATTAGAGGCTATGTATTTGGCAAGTGGAAGACACAAGCAGTCTCGTAAAACTGACTGCCCATATAAACCGCAGGTGCTATAAGTGGAAGGGACTGTATGTGGAAATGGTGATGATGATGTTTAGTAATTCTAGCTGGAGCAGGCCATTGTGTCTTGACACCTGAAGTAGCAGAGCAGGAGAAAGGAATATTTAAATGACCAACGGCAGGCAGCACCCCCCCCACCACCACCATAGGGATCAGCATTGTTTCTGTACAACTACTCAAGCAGTACATAATATAATAACCCTTTTTGTGTGGAATGGGGATGTTGTTAAGCCTTTTTTATTGCTTATTTTGTAATTAATGACTCACATCATTAAAGATTGCCACCATTCACCATTTTTCAAAATCTCTTCATCTGGTGTTACTTGTTGAATGTGTGTGCTTGATTCATACTGTACTTGAATTAGGATGGTTCTTCTACATGTTGCAGATAGTAAGCAGCCAAAAATAATTACTTTTTTGCATGATGGTCATGGCATGGGTCATGGCCGGGTCAGGTGTGGCATGTGTGTTGCATGGGCTTGGGAACTTTTAAAAACTTGAAGACCACATATCTTGGTTCAAGATGGAATGAATGACAATGAAAAGAAAAATGTGTATCTTGATAGTTTTGCCAGACAAACCTTACTACTTAATACTGAAAAAAGAGCATGATCACTTTACTAACAAATACTGCTGCTTTACTATCGAACAGGGACTAAACAATGGGATAACATCCAGGGCAAGGGTAATCAAATTCACCTGATTAACAGGAGATAACACAACCTCCATCACAAATCCAATGAAAAATGTACAACAATAACTTAAAATACAATACTGAGTGGGGGGGGGGGTATCCTACTAACTTCAGCCTTGTTCCACTGCCACATCATCCAAAAAGCAGCCCTCACATTCTTCCAGACTGGAAATGTCACAGGGTGGAAATTCTTTCAGCATTGCTGCTTCATCCACCTCACTGCTTGTGAAAACCTTAGCAGTGCTGACATCTTCATTGTCATCATCGTCACCAAGACAAAGTCCATGTGGCAACACCATCAACACCATTGTGTTAAGTGGAATGTGCCTAGTGATGCAGCAAATTTAAATTTTGCCTGCGCAGTGCTGGCGAAGTGGGCAAATTCGCATCGTGGAGCACTTCGCAAACTTTTCCCACAGAAGGTGGAATTTTGCCTAGAAGAAATTTTGCCTTCCAGGGGCAAAATTTTGCCTTACGAAAAGAAATTTCACCTTCCCTCCAAAGGGTGAAATTTCACCTTAGAGTGGGTATAAGTAATAAGTTATAAATAAGGAGATCCCTTGGGGCTAGCAATCCCTCCCCCCACCTGTCCCACACGTAATTAATTGTAAATAATTAAATTATCTATGGTGGCTAGTGGTCCCTCCCCTCCATCCGGTAATAACGCACCGTGCCGCCCGCCTCAGAAATGTACAGTCAGTAACCCCCCCACCCACATCCCTCCATACCTCCTTCTTTAGTCCTTAATATTATCCTGTTAAAAGAAAAAAAAATCTCTGGTGGTCTAGTGGTGTTTTTGTAAATTTTAAACCCCCTCCTGAATCCGATCCCCTTCCCAGTTACCATAAATCCGATCACAAGGGAATCGGATTTATGGGAACTGGGGAGGATCAGATTAGGGTTGAAATTTACAAAACACCACTAGACCAACAGAGATTTTTCTTTTAACTGGATAATATTAAGGACTAAAGGAGGAGATACAGAGGGGTGCGGGGGGGGATTACTGTACATTTCCATGGCGGGCAGTGGGGCGGGTTATTACCGGTTGGAGGCAAGGGTCCACTAGCCACTATGGATAATTTAATTATTTACAGTTACATGTGGGACAGGTGGGGGGAAGGACTGCTAGCCACCAGGGATCTACTTATTTTAATTTATACCCTGCTAAGGTGAAATTTCGCCCATGGATGGAGGCAAAATTTCACTGCAGAAGGTGAAATTTTGTCGCAGAAGGTGATATTTTGCTTTGCAAGATGAAATTTTGCCATTCCACCAGGTGAAATTTCGCCACTCTGCCAGGCGAAATTTCACATTCTGCTATGCAAAATGGGTGGAATTTCATGGGTTTCTCCACGAAGCAAATTCTGCCCACTTCACTCAGCACTAAATCTGTCCGTCATTCATTTTTATGAATGTTGGCATGGACACATTCTTGAGTGACAAATTGGTGTGCTGGTCATGCACAATGGCCCCAGTACTCATTCCAAACTGATACTGGAAGGTGGGCAGCTCAAGTATTTAACAACAACTTATGCCAGTGCTAGCCAATCAGCCACTTTACTGCTCCAGTACTGCAATGGCTCATCAGTGGTGCCAAAGTGCTTTGTGTCCTCCATGTAGGCCTCCACCATTCATTGTGCTGCCCTGAGTCCAGCTGCCTCTTCAGTCTCCTCCTCCATTTCCTCCATTGCTTCTACTCTCACCTGATAAAGAACATCCCAAATGGGATTACTTGATGTTTTCTGCTGTAACTTGCAGAATTTGTCAGATTGTGTTCCCTGTGAGCTGCTGGTGGTAGCAACACCTGGTCTCTGTGCAGTTTGTGCCTTCTGTGCCTTTTGCCTTTGTGCACCATATACCCCTCTAACTAGGTACTCACTCAATTTTTGTAGTCACTGATGACCTTCTACAATTATTGATGGCAGGTCACATTTGTAGCATGGATCTAGCATGGTAGCAATTGCAAATTCATCTGACTGTACAATGTCAGAAATATAGGTATTGCTGTCCAGCAAGTTAAACATGTGATCTATTAGATCACAGCTACTATGATCCCCACTTGCCTCCATCTGGTGTCGGACATTCACCAGTGTCTGCCTCAGCACACATATAAGGGGTATTGATTGACTTATACAGGCAGTGTCCCCACTCTCTGCCTGTGTTGCATGCTTGAATGGATGGAGAATGCGTATTAGGCCATTCATTTGGCTCCACTGCTCTGTTGTTAGAGCGATGGACATTCCCGCACTGTCCCAGGTGGTGTGCAGCAGCAGGTAGTCTGAAACTGCCTTATACTGTTCATAAAGTCTGTCTATCATATACAGCATGGAGTTCCACCTGGTCACAACATCAAGCTTCATACAGTGCTGAGGCAGATGGTTATTGCGTTGGAGCTCATGTAGATGGTCACAGGCCTTTGCAGAACAGGTGAAGTGCCCGCAGAAGCGACGGGTGACAGTCACCATTTCCTCAGTTTCTGAATAGCTGAGAAACTGCTGCACAACCAGATTAAGGCAGTGTGCCAGGCAGGGCACCCTGAGAAAACCACCATCGTTCATGCGCTTCACAATATTGGAGCCATTATCACTTGCAATAAACCCTGCTGTAAGTGAGTGTGTATGTAGCCACTCATCAGTCTAATTTAGCAGTACATTTAAAATTTTCTCACCCGTGTGAAGACTGGTAACACTTCGCATACTGAAGGTGCCATGCTGCCAAATTCCTGGTGTGTTGCAACCAGCACAGTTTTGCTTCATACAGGTTTTGTCAGGCACCAAATCAACTACCACCCCAGGTACCTGTGCCCACTGTGCTGCTATGCATAGGTACAAGCTTGAAGCTGTTTGTCCACTGGTCCATATATCCATGCTAAGGTGGATATATTCAGTTGCAGAGTGCTTCATGGCATGTATTATGGATGCTGAAACTCTCTTGTAAAGTTCGGGCATGGCACGTTTAGAGAAATAGGTTCATAATGGAACCTACCATTTGGGACAGACACAGGCCATCAACCTGCAGAATCCAGCATTCTCCACAAATGACAATGGCAGTAGATTGATGGCCAGCATTTCAGCAGTGGCTGCATTTAATTCACGTGCAGCAGTATGATTGGGGGTACTTTGAGTGACGCTCAAAAATGCTCTTCAGTGTGGGCTGCATCTTTGGGGCTGGTCAGCCAAAACACTGTATTTGTGGCACCAATGTTGTTCTTGTTGGGAGCCAATTGACTGTTGGGGATGTGCAGCATGCATGAAACCAGTTATTTTGGGCAATTTGGGATGTGGTGGTGTACTTTTCTGACTCAAGGGAGTGGCGCTACCACTGCTACTATGCCCACTGCTCAACAGAGCAAAGGATTGCTCATCCTCCTCCTCCTCCTCCTCCACCAATCCACTCAGCCCTCCCTCCTCCTGTTCTTTTGCACTGCTTTCAGTGACATTTAAGTTGACATGGGAAATACCCCCCCCCAGCTCTAGCTTCCTTCTGGTGTTGCTGCCAGTGCAGCCGGTGCCTGTTTTTCAAGTGTGAGTGTTGGCCACCGGTGCCTATATGCCTGTCCCTTTTTTTCCAGACTAACACATGCTTGACACAGATGACATATTGCTGTGGTCTCATCAGCAGAAACAAGCACACACAAGTCCCAAACTAGGGACTTCGCAGCACCTCTGGAATTCACATAGTACTGGGACTGGGAAACCTGATCAAAAGGTATTGAAGTTTGTGCTTTTTGAGCTGCTTTCATCACTTCCATAATAGTACTTTTGGGGGGGGGGGGTTACTTGAGTGCATGAAGGCTTGCTGATGTCCTGCTCCTCAGGCTCTGCATCTGAATGGGCTACATCACCCTTGCATTTTTTAGCCTCTGGCTCCCATAGGGGATCCAACACGTCACCATCATCTGCACCGCCACTGATGATGTCCTCCTCCCTATCACTGCCTCCTTGCACAGGCGCTTTTTCCTTCTTTCTAGCCATCTCCTCAGGGGGCTGACTTTCTATATCTCCCAGATGAACCAACTTCAGCTCAACACTGTCACCACCACCAACACCACCAGAAATGGGGACAGTCACACCCACAGCCTTATCCTTCTCCTGGACCACTGTTTCTCTACTGGTGTGAGAGTCTTGCTTCTTCTCACTGTCATCCCCCACCAGCATGGATGCAACAGATCTGGTAGAAAAAAACTAAGACACACTTATGCCAGTTCTTCTAACTACTCCTTTGCTTATAACTGCCATGGCACTGGAGCCCACAGAAGACTCTGTTGCAGACATACTTTTGCATTTGGAAAGTGGAACTGCAGTATTATTTTCCTCCACTTTTTTCTTTGCTGCCTCGTCCACCTTGACACCTTTCACTGTACTGGACTGTCTCTTCGCCTACATTTTCATATGCTCTCTCTAATGTTTGACTTTCTCTGGGAGTCTCTGACGATCTAATACTGAGTGTAAATAATGCCTGCAGTACTGTCGTCTAACTACAAATCAGGACAGGTATCAGCACTCTGTAAAACTAATACAGTAGTCTATTGTGCTAAAACAACACAAATTTTTTTTATCTTTCCACAAACAGGAATGAAGTAGCATGGGAGAACATGGCAGAGGTAAGCAAATTTAAACGACAGGCAAAACTGCCCGCAACACAGATCAGCAGAGTCTGTCAACAACTGCCGAAGTAGTTGTTAATAAAATGTCAGTTTTTTTGTGAAACGGATATTAAACAGCTGGATAATAACAGGGTAGGGTAGGGTTAAGCAAAATTAAACTGAAAAACAATGACGCAGAACACCTTCCAATATGGTCTATGGATTAGCAGTGTCTGGACAAGTCAAGTACTGTAATGTCGTAGTACTTACTTTATACAATTTTTTTATATATAACAGGGCTGGGGCAACAAAATTTAAACTGAACAAAACAAAATGCCTCCAACAATCTGGACGGGATGAGTACTCTCTGGGCAACTACTGTATTAAAATGTATGTTTTTTTTATATAGGACAGGTCGGGTAGTAAACAATGGTGTAACAGGGAAAGGGTAAGCAAATTAAACTGAAAAACAGGAACGCCACGATATGGAGGCAAGATCCCACAATAAAATTCAGGGATCAGTTCAGCAAAGCAGCATAACTATATATGGACAAGTGCTCAACTACAAGTACTTTCAGTACAAAAAATATATACCCGCTGCTGTTCACAGAAAAATGAATTAACTAGTAGGGTAACACAGCAGGGGAAAGAGGTTTTAAGTGACACAAGTTAACAGCAGACATAACTGGCCACAAACCAAAAGAAATAAGGGATCAGCATTGTGTGTTCAAAAATTTAGATTTTAAAACAGAAGCATAAGAATGATATAACAAAGGGTAACAGGAACAGGACGACTCAGAAGCAGTAACTTTTAAGATAAAGTGACAAAACAAATGTCAATATGTAAGAAAAATAAAACAAATAAGTAGCACACCAACAAAAATAAAAAGACTTAACAGAAATAACAGTAACTCACTCACAATTCGTGAGAAATCTGTTTTAAAAAGCTCAGGAACTAGCCTGCCCTGCTTTTACACACCTACCCTCCCCCACGCAGCTCCTTCACAGACACAGAGAAAACTGAAAACACTACTTAAACTACATATTATGCAAAGATCTTAAAAAAAAGAAAATATTCCCTAGCTACACTAGGGCAAAACTGTATATTTGGGAGCAATTAGCTCTAAAAAAGAAGGTATAAGGAGATTTTTAAAGAGTTTATTGGCTGTGATGCACCACACTAGACTGCTGTCCAACTCTACAGAAAAGAAACTGTGCTAGAAACTGCCTCTGTGTGATATTAGAACTGTTTACCCACAATGCATTGCAAATTTCACCTTTGGAGCATAATTTCGCAGGTAAAATTTAAAGCTCCACTCATGAAATTTTCGCAACACAGTGAAATTTAACATCAATTGGCGAATTTGCACTCTCAAACAGCATTCCATGAAATTTTCGGAAATACACAAAATTGCCATCAATGGCGAAATCAAATTTTGCACTGGCAAAAAATTTCATGGGATGCAGAAATTACTCAAAAAATTTAGTGGAGCAAAATTTCTGCACATCACACAACACTAACCTACAAACTACAGCACAGGAAATAAATCTGACTACCACTTGTCCCTATCAAACTAGACCCTCATGCCACCTATGAAAAACTAGGTCCTATCTGGTCCCAGGAGACGTGGAGGTAGCTCTAGGGGAAAGAGCTCAGAAATAGATCAGGGATGGTCAGTCAGTATGGAGTCATATGGACAAAGTAGTAAGCTCTGGATGGGCTCGATTAGTTGCAGTATGATGCCAGTAGTGGCAATGCCTACTTAATCCTGAAGTTGTCATTGGGGTGAGAGCCCTGTAGCCATGGAGCAAGAGTAGTTGGGGCATGAGCAGTTGTTGGGGCATGCCCCCAGTAGGAAAGGGGTGTAAGCCCAGTAGTTGTGGAGCATAATCCTAGTTGTGGTGGGGTGTGAGTCTGGTTGTCAGTGGGGCATGAGCACTGCAAGGATGAGGAAGATAAAGGCTGTGGCAATATGGAAGAAGACCAAGAGAGCCAGAGAAAAGTATGGACAGTGCAACAGTCATGCAAGGCAGGAGCTCAGTGGCAGGTAAGGCCAAGCAAGGCAAGGAACAAGGGAGAAAGAATACCCGGCCTCAGAAGCCCCCCCCGAAAAAAAAACAAGCAGGAATGTTGGTTGGGCCAGCAGAAAAGGCAGACCACAGGCAGGGAGGAGCGGCCACAAGAACCAGCAGGGAACAACAGGCCAGTCCCAGCATGCAACCAGAGCAGCAGGAGTTGGGGGCAGCAGGAAGTAAGTGCAGAATGCCCCACCATGGAGACAGACAGAAGAGCAGCAGCAGGCATGGACAGAAGGCCCCCACAGGGAAAGCAAAAGAATGGCACCCTGTAAGCAGCAAGCAAGAAGTCACCCTATGAGACATGGAGAACAAAAGAATGGCCCCCTAAAGTAGCAAGTGAGAAGCTGCCCCATGCAACAGAAGGTGCAGACAAGGCTGAAGGACCCCACAGCCACTATGCAATTTCAGGCAGAATTAAGAGGAAAACCAACAGCCGCCATGGCCACACGGTAACAGGGAGGGATACTACCAGTGCAACAGCAAATGATGGTCCGATCACTACACTGTGGGGTTTAGTTTTAGCACCCCCTTTGTAGGCCTGCCCCTGTGGAGGTGGTCAGGTACCACCCTTTATGAGATGTAAGCTCCGAAGACCTGGCGGCGGTACTTGATCTATCAACTCTCCCAGTGGCAAGCAGTGATCTGGAGACCCTCGTGGTGGCCATTAATTCAGCCATTTCAGCAGCCCTGGATGTGACTGTCCCTGTCTGTGCTTGTCCCCTCTCCCTTTGCCCTCAGTCCCCATGATTTGATGGGACTTTGAGGGAGATGCAATGATTAGGACAAAGGTTATAGTGCTCCTGGCAGACGTCCACCCTCGATGCCAACCACCTTAGATTGATGGATCATTATCAAGTCTATTAATCCGCAATCACCCATAAGAAGGCAGAGTTCCTGTCCGGGGAGATTGCGGCCACTCAGAATCAACCAGCTCAGCTTTTTCGAATGGTGGACAGTCTGTACAACCCAGCCTATCTAGGAGTTCATAAGGCATTTTTGCAAACAGAGTGCAATGAACTTGCTCGATTCTTTGTTTCTAAGGTGGCTGACATCAGGGTGGTACTCCAGCCTACACACTCTATGGGTATTGCTATGGATCGGCTCAAGGCCACCACTTCTTAGCTCTCCTGGAGTACCTTTGACTGACCAGAGTTCATGGATGTCATGCGGATTGTCCAGGGTGCTTGCCCTACTTGCTGTAGTTTAGATCCAGGACCAACTTCCCTGATTTGGGGTTGTATTGATTCCATCAGTCCGGTCCTAGCACGGATAGTCTGGTGCTTCTTGGAAACTGGTGAGTTTCCTAGCTCCCTGAAGGAGGCAGTGGTAACACCCCCTTAAAGAAAGCTTCTCTGGACCCAGACTGCAATGCAAACTACAGACCAGTCTCTAACCTTCCCTTTCTAGGGAAGGTGATTGAGAAAGTAGTGGCTGTGCAGCTAGAGAACCATTTAACCATCCATGACATCTATGAACCTCACCAGTCCAGATTTTGAAAGAGACATAGTACTGAGACAGTGTTGGTTCGGGTGCTCAAAGATCTCCTGATGGCTAGAGATCGGAAAAAACGTTCCATCTTGGTTCTTCTAGATCTCTCATCAGCATTTGACACTGTGGACCATGGGGTTCTGCTTGACCACCAGAGGTACATCTGTGGATTGTCAGGTACAGTTCTTAGGTGGTTTACATCTTTCCTCATTGGAAGAACTCAGAGAGTGGTATCCGGGGTTTATTTCTTGGACCCAGTTTCTCTGTCTTGTGGGGTCCCTCAGGGTTCAGTGCTGTCCCCCATGTTGTTCACAGTGTACATGCTGCCCCTTGGAGACATTGTAAGAAGGTATGGGCTGAGGTTTCACTGCTATGCTGATGATACCCAGCTCTACCTTTCTTTTGCACTTGACCGAGATGGAGCTCTCTCAGTCTTTAATAGCTGCCTCACAGAAATCCAGGAGTGGATGGATTCCAGTTGGCTAAAGCTGAACTCAGAAAAGACTGAGGTGTTGGTTGTGGATCTGGCACACCTGATAGGGGGGTCAGGGGTGGGGTCACCCTCAGGACTTGTTCTTGGGGGTGTATCACTCCCAACCTCTGAATGGGTGCATAACCTGGGGGTAATTTTTGATGAAGGGTGTCATCCATCGTCAAATCCTCCTTTTACCATCTTAGGAATATCTCCAGGATTAAGCACCTTGTTCCATCTGGTGATCTCCCTACTCTGGTCCACGCCTTTGTGTCCTCATGCCTTGATTATTGCAACTCCCTTTACCTAGGGCTACCTGGGGTGAAAATCCACTGCTTGCAGCTAGTGCAGAACACTGCAGCCTGGGTTTTGATGGGAACCTCTAGATCCTGTCATATTATGCCGGTGCTGCGTGGACTGCACTGGCTTCTGGTATAGTGGTGGATCACCTTTAAAGTCAATCTTCTGACTTTTAAAGCCCTACATGGACTTGGCCCAGACTACCTGAAAGAACTTCTGGTTCCCTACTGCCCTGGACAATTGCCCCGCTCAGCTGATGAGGGGTTGCTAGAGGCTCCGAGGGTGTGCTTGAAATCTTCAGGGACCCGTGCATTTATGCACATGGCCCCAATCCTCTGACATTCTCTACCCCATTGGTTACGGGAGTGAACGACCTTGGAGGGATTTAAGTAAGCATTAAAAACATATTTATGGCTTCAAGCTTTTGGTGAATAAACAATCTTGTGTTTAGTTTATTTGTTTATACTATTTTAATGATCTGGATTTCTGATGTGTTTTAAATTTGTTAGGTGCCTTGATACTCTGAAAGGAGCCTTAAAGATAAAGCTATTATAATTATTATTATTATTAAATGAACATGGCAACAGATATACCAGACAGCCAGAGCCAATGGTCAGCAGGACAACCAAAAAGAATGCGGCCCAAGCAAGAACACCCCAGACAGTGGCAATGCAGCAAGGTAAGGAGGATGAACAGAAAACCAGCAGTCACAGAACTGCTGCAATGAAAGAAGCATCCAGAGGATGCTTGAAGAGGAATGAGCTCTTATAGCACTCAGTGAGGGATGTGGAGAGGTCGACCGCTGCCCCACTGAACCCCAGGCAAGCCTGCCAGTAACCCACTGTAATGTATAATAACCCACAAGGAGAATTACATC
Organism: Neoceratodus forsteri; assembly: GCA_016271365.2. Classification (NCBI taxonomy): domain Eukaryota; kingdom Metazoa; phylum Chordata; order Ceratodontiformes; family Ceratodontidae; genus Neoceratodus; species Neoceratodus forsteri. Next base: position 1,844,566,198 of record CM057449.1, read on the forward strand.
ACACCACACTGCCTCCATGGTGCAACAGCAATCACAGGAGCAATAAATATGCATCTCATCAGCCAGAATAATAAATGATATACATACACAAGCATTTAATGCAATCAAATATTTTCTCAGGCTACTCCTGAATAGCAGATGAAAGCAGAAATTCTGTAACTCCAGAGGAAGTGTTACAGGTAATGGGAATGCTTTAAGCCTGAGGTTCGATGGGCTGAGCAAAAACGTCACTCCCACATCAGGCCTTAAAAGGCCACTCCTCCTGGGCTGTTCCAGAATTCATTTCTTGTTGCAGCCAGTGGCTCCATCAGCTCCTCATTACTGCCATTCTTTCCCTTTCCCCTCCGGCTGCCTTTTCTGTTTTCACCCCCCCCAACCCTCGGTCTGCTTCACTTTACTCACCTCTATTGCTACTCTCCCTGCTGCGGTGGGGAAGAAGGACCGCTGGCTCCCTCCTCATTCTGCCGCTTGTTCCGCAGTGTTCCCTCCTCAGGGAGCTGCATCCATTCTGAGCCCTACTCCATTCAGGGCCGCTGCTCCCTTCCCCATCAGCAATTCCAGGCACTCCTCTCCCTCTCCCTCTGCCCATATCACCTTTTCACTCCCTCCCCTTGCTCTTGCATCTATGCTGTGCTCCCTGCCTGCCAGATTCCATGTTCTGGCCTGTCGTTGCAGGAGTCACTCAGGTTTCTGTCCAGTCTGGGTTGTGGTTCCACCGTCGGGTTGGTTCAGCTTGCTTAGCAGTGCAGACTCATCCTGCCTCCTGCTGTACTTTGTTCCCCAGCTTCTCGGAACTCTGATCTTTTACCCATTTCAGGTTCCCCTCCATCTTAGGACCCTTCTGGATTTATTGTATGGAGACGTTCAGTTCCCAATCAGATAAGTCCATCACATTTTGGCAGCGTTCCTTGTCTTCCTGAATTTTAAGAGGACATGAAAAGATGATTTCAAACCTTTCAGATCATTACAAAATTTCTTTCTGTATGTGCTAGTATGAATACAAATCTGCTCAAGGGTCTCTCCATGCCTTCAGGTCATGCACCCGTTTGATTGAGCTTCTGTCATGGTACCTGAAACTGTTCATTGCCATTCATGGTACTTCAACTTGCAGTCAGTTTATTCGCCTTCATTATACCAGTATTCAGTTAGCTGTACTGTGCTTCCTTGATGATTTCCCTCACCTCTGGACCATAGTTTCATCATACTGGCAGCTCCAGAGCGTGATTCACTCACCCATACTGGACCTAAATCAGGGGAAATGCGATTGGTGCAACTGATCCAGTCCTGAGGCGGTGACTCTTTGCTGTGCCTGCTGCTCTCTGTGTCGGGCCTTGTCTGATCTGGTTCCTCTGCTGTCTTCCCTCCATACTGCTCTACTGTTCATCATTCCCTATCAGTCAGGGTCCACCTCGCTCAGTGTTTTCTCTCCCTTCCTGCCCCTCCATTCTTTTGGAGTTTCTTGCCCTCACATCCTTGCATGTGCTACTCACACTCTCCTTCTCCTAGTCCCACGTTCAGGACCCCCCAGGTTCTACCAGCTATTCAGGTTGCAGCTTCGCCTTTTGGGGTCCCGTGCCTGTCCTTTGGGTTGGGTCCCTGTCTCCCATACCCTTGTCCTTGGCTTTGACTAGACACATTTGTTTTCTTCTCACTGCTCCTGTCACTTTTCCTGGGTTCGTCTACCATCTCTGTCTGCTGATCGTCCTTCCCTCCCTTTCTCATTCCTGGCATTTCTTATTTTCATCCTTCTTGTGCTTCCCCTTGGTGGGCGGTCACCCTCCTCCTCCCATTCCATCCACCCTCCATTCCTCTGCTTCTCTGACCTTTGCTTTCTTTTGGGGTTTTCCTCTATCTTGCCATCATCTTACCTATTCATATCCTCCTCTTACCCCAGTCCGCCTAGTGTCTTGGTGACTACTTCTGGTCTCCCATAGGTATCAATAATGGGTACTTCCACATGACATGAGTCTGGTTCTCCTTCTCTCAGTCTGACCTCAGGGTCTAATCATTCATATTGATTAACTGAGCATACCTCTCATTGGGTCTCATCCTACCTCATCGACTGCACTCCTGTGCTTTTTATCACCATCAGCCTTCTTATAACCGCATCTGAGTATCCCTCACTCATCCAACCTCCATGTGGGTCTACTCCTTCACATAGACTACTCGAACATAACCCTCTCGGGTTCATTCTACCTTGACTTGACCTGCTGTCCACTTGGAGACATGCCTTCATGTCTCTTGACCCTTTGCTTGGAACAGGAAGGCTTCTCTTCATCATCATACATCATTCATTTCATACCTCACCTTAACCGTACCAGTTTCCATGGGTTCACTTCATCATCGTTCATTTTCCACTTCCTATTTCACCTTAACCATACCGGCCTTCTAGGCTTCATTTCATAATCATACATCATCCATTTCATTCCTCACCTTAAACCATTGAGGCCTTCAAGGCTTCTTTCCATCATCACACATTCTCTCTTGCTTTGAGCGTCTAGTTGCATTAACATTGCTCGCATCCCTCAATGGCTGTCCATTTAGAAGGACAGAGAGAGAGAGATTCCTCTACATTGGAATATTTTCCTCCTCCCTCAATCTCGACTCTAAATAGCAGTAGCTGAGCCATCACTAATCTTAACATCCTTCGGCTTGGAGGGAAGGTGACCTAGGCCTTGGATCCCCAGAGGTTTCCTCCTTAAAGGGGGGGTTTCCTCTCCTCCATGCCAATGGTCATAATATTAGTCAGGGCTAGTGCTTTCATACGTTCCATTGTTAGGTTCTGCTGTTGGATGGAGTTGGATGGTGGCCCCAGCTGTTCCCTCTCTCCTTAGGAAGTCCACCCTTCTGCATCTTGTCAGATTTCCTTTCATTCATTATCCTAGCCTCATGTCATCTTCTCCTGTCCTTCCTATCTATAATATGTCAGTCCATTTATTTCCAGTCTAGATATCTTCTGATTTCTCACCTCTTCGATGCTCAACACCCTTTTGAGTATTCTTTTTTGGGCTTCTTCCTAAGCTACCTTTAGCCAAGGGAATAATTCCTGCTGCATCAATGTGGTGGGGGAGCCCTCCTCTAGGGTTCCTTGTATCGTACCCCTACAGGGTGGTATATCCCATGGACAGAGAGGAGAACAGCTACAATATATCAAAGTCACACAAGAATGCATCTCATCCAGTTGCGTAAGCACAATTGAATGGGAAGGATTTAAGCCTGAGGTTCAATGGGCAGAGTAACAACATCACTCCCCGATTAGGCCTTAAAAGGCCACTCCTCCTGGGCTGTTCCAGGATTCATTTCTTGTTGCCCCACCATCCACTCCTCCTCCAGCGGCTTGTCTCTCTTTCCCATGGGCTTCTTCCTAAGCTACCTTTAGCAAAGGAAATAATTCCCATGGCACCTATGGGGGGAAACTTGCCTCTAGCAGAGTAGGGAGAAGCATCTCAAACCGTACGACTCCTTGGCACACTCGAAGAAGTTTGAGATGTATGCTGGAAGCTTATCAGAATTGCCAAGCAAATCTTGAGAGTTAGGTGATGACATATTCCATAAGGAAGGCACAGCCTGTAGTTAACAGACTTGCTATCAATACTGTAGTATGGCAAGAAAAAATCTAATGTGTGATCAAAGTAATACCAAAGTATTTCAAATGAACAACAAGATCCAGTTGGGCTCTATCAGCATAGGTAATAGTTAACTGACTGGAACCTGCCCAAAGTTTAGGACCAGAGCCAAACAGCACTGAGTGCATCTATTTAGCACTGAAAACCGACTTGTTAACAGAAAGTCATCATTGAATCTCAAGAAAGTCAGAATTTAGAAGATTATTTAAATCAGCCAAGTAGTGAGATGAATAGTTCTGTATAGTACAAGACTGTCAGCATACAATAAGGTAGTACAGGAGGAAGGTACAAGAGGGAGATTGTTTATAGAAGGAGAGAAAAGTAAAGGACCTAGAATCAAGCTAACACTGGTGAATGTTGAGGCAGTTGTGTGTGTGTGTGTCATTGACATGTGTAGAAAAAATGAGGAAAAGAACAGGATAAGAAAGTAATGCAAAGGAGAGGAAAACAGCAGATAAATGGTTCACCATGCCAGTTCCACCAAGTAAAAGTTCTGCAAGCAGTGGTGATGGAGAAGGATCTGGTCATTGTGGGACAGGGATTTGGCATCACCACTGAGGGACTGTGAGCACTAGGGGTAGGAGGCATGCTAGTGTTTTAGCACACAAAGTGCAAACTGGGACCAGTGGAACTGGGCATGGAACTTTTAGTGCTGACTTTAAAAAAGATAATGAAAAACAGAAAAGCATGAAAGCAAGTTTCTCAGGCAGGGGAATCTAAAGACAAGCCACAGGACCAGCCCTCACAGCATGATAATCCCTATAGAACTGCACCAGTTGCTGCTCTACCTGCCTGTCCCCAGCCACATCATTTTACAGTGGTGGAATAAAAGAAAATCATATCACAGTAGCTACCCAAGTCTTCCCAAAGTACCCTCACTGTCCACTTTAGACAAAAAACAAACTGATCTTCTGCTGTGTGAGGGTATTTTACAGATGACTTCACAAATATACTAAAAGCATGTTGCAACAGTGTGTTAGAAATATCAGTTGGGTTCAGTCTACTCAAATTTAGGGAACCAGTGTTTTGGCTGATCATATAAAATGTGAATGTGAATGGTGTCTTCCTAACAACTACATGCATTCCCAGCCCCTACTTGGGTCAGATGGTAGAGCAGTAGCAGGAACAGTTGGAGATGGGATGTAGAGGGATGCAACAATTTGTTTAGGTAATTCTGCCACCATGGCAGCAGCAGCTGCCAACTGTTGCTTCCTCAGGTACCGATGCTGCTTCATAAGCTGCTCAACCACCGCCAGCCAGAGCCAGACCCAGTGTATACCTCACCAGCACTGTTCCTGAATTTGTTGCAACTAAGCCAACTACACTGCCCAAGTCATTATATTCCCACACTAAACTGCCACCTACTCACTCAAGTTCTGCACGAATCACACAGCATATTGTAGAGATGATGGACTTAGATCTTCAGCTGTCCTCTGTAGTAGAAGGCATTGACTTTCCATGAGTCTTGCACGAAGTTAAGCCCAACTACAACATCCCATCATGCATCATTTGTTTTCTCATCATGTTCTCCCCACTATGTACAAGGAAGAATACATGCAGATGGTGACATTTATGAAAGAAGCAGAAGGGTTGTTATGCATTTAGCTAGTGACACCTGGAGCAGTAATGCAAACCAAAGCTTTCTGACTCTTACTGTTCATTGAGTATATCAAAATTCAGCAGCACTATCGTTCTCATTCCATCTCCACCACCACCTCCTGCAGGAGTTGTACTGAAATGGATAACTTTACAGAGGCACAGCAATAGAAGAAGTGCCATACCTAATGTGCCAGTCATGGAGTGGAAGCACAATGGACAAAATATGTTATGTTATATCTAATCACTAGAAAACATCTGGATACACCCTCACAATCCAAAGATGAGTATGTCTGTGATGGACAGTGACAGTAACACACTGAAGATAACCGATGATGGGGATTTTCTGTTATGTGTCGTGTCTGTACACACACTAAATCTGATGATGTCATGTGCTTTGCCATCATGCACAGTTAAAAGAAACACTTGATATTATATAGGAAATAACAAGACATTTTCACCATTCCCCCAAATGTGCTGAGCTCCTTCCCATTACCAACTGAAACACAGTGTTTTTCAGTATTGCTTAATTAAAGACATTTCCACATGATGGACCGCCATCTTTTATGTGGTGGTGACACTCACTGAACAGAACTCTGTGTGGCTATGGAATTTTGAGGATGTGAAATTTAGGGGATATCAGTCATGGGTGCAGTGGTATGTTCTGGCAAAGCTTGTTCCTCTTATGTGACCATATAAATAGGCTACCAAAAATTTCCATACAGAATCAGCAACCCTTAGCATGGTCTTTCCCCTGGTGATTCTACTTGAATACAGTACATGTCACCTTTATTCTCTTTGGTGATGGAAGTGGCCATGGTGGTGGCATTTGCAGCAGTGGTGGCGATGACTGTAATGATTGTGGTGGAGGAGGAGGAGTTGACACCATTAGGTCATCTGAGTCATCACAGCAGCAGCAGGATGAAATACTCATTGAAGAAGTGGAAGACATGTTCCACACACTTCTTGCAGATAGGTTCAATAGCATTAGAACAGACACACACTTTGATGAGGAACACTATTGGATCCTGGATATAGATATGTGTTAATTCCAGCTGGAAGTATAGAGCATATCAACAGAAACTGTAACCTGCACATATGCTCCAGATGCAAAGATAGCTTGAACAAACCAGAAATAATCTGCAAACAAACCTTCCTTGTCATACTGCTTACTAATCCTCCTCTTCCACTGCCTTCTCATGGTGCTAGTGCCATGCATGAGTGAGTTGACATTGAAGAGTAAGTAAGTAAGATTGTATTTATAAAGCACCCTATCCCTGAGGCTCAGGGATTTGTACGATGTACAGACAGTGGCAGTAAGTGAAAATAAATACAAATCCAAAAAAATGCACATAACAAATGAAAAGCAACATATTCAATAGTAAGTAAAACAGCAGCTGGTACTCCAGAATTGAGCAATACTAATACTAAGTCCCAATGGCCAAACAGCTCAAGTGCAAGCTTATTGAATTTATAAAATGTACTATATACAAGGACTGTTATATACAGACTGTATAAAAGATAACAATAAAATACAAACAACTGTAAAACACAGGCAATTCGTACAGTGTATATGAGTATTTTATTATGGCTGCTAAGACACCTTCTATGGTTGTAAGTTTTCTATGCATTCTTAGGGTATGAGAACTGCAAACTGAAGGTGAGTGGTTGTGATCCTCTAAGGATGTAAGTGACACCATTTGTACAATGCGAAGAGTGGTCTCAGTGATGGTATTAATATATTATTGATCGAGATTTATCAATAATATATTACATTTTAAAGAAAAACCTGCCTGAATATGCCCATTTCCAGGGCTGCTGCACATGAGACACTCTTTACAGAATCAACGTGTCTAATGCACAAAGGAAAAGAGCACTTCAGTTGGTCAGGAGCCCTCCTTCTACTTATAACCCATTACATTTTCTCCTTACAAAGTTCATCCATTTTATTATTTCTTATATATGAATTTAGCCAAACAAGCACAGTTGGCTAACCTATACAAAACAGAGGGATTGCTGCTGTGATTCGATTCGAGAGCCATCTCAAACTATCATCTCAACTAAAATAAGGACATTGGTTAATTTACATAGAGACATAGGCTTTGACAGCAGATAAGGACCGCTTGACCCACCTAGTCTGCCCATTTCCCTACTTATTGCATAAGCTACAAATCCTAGTTAACCAACTGCCTACTTTCACCTACACCTCATTATAAATGCCTTATGTTTGTCCCATGCATTCTTGAATTCCCTCACTGTTTTTGACCCCACGACCTCCTCAGAAAGGCTGTTCCATGTGTCCACCACCTTCTCTGTGAAAAAATACTTCCTCATGTTGACCCCTGAGCCGTTCCCCCTCTGTCTTCAAAATGTGCCTCTTTGTTCTTACACATCTTTTTTCTGAAAGATGCTCCCCTCTTGGACTTTGTTGAGTCCCTTGAGGTACTTGAAAATTTCTATCATGTCCCCCCTCTCCCTTCTTTCCTCGAGGGCATGCATATTAAGCTCATTTAGTCTCTATTCATATGATTTCTGGTGCAGACCCTGTACCATTTTAGTTGTCTTCCTCTGGACTGCCTCCATTCTGTCTATGTCCTTGTGGAGATGGGGTCTCCAGAACTGCATACTGTACTCCAGATGGGGCCTCACCAACTGTCTGTACAGAGGGATGACAACTTCTTGTTTTCTACTGGTGATGCCTCTCCCTATGCATCCCAGTATCCCTGCCTTTTCATATTGCTTGCCTACCTTTAGGTCATCTGATATGACTACCCACAGGTCCCTTTCTATTTTTGTTGTTGTTAGTATCTTTCCCTCTGCCCATTGTGTACTCTTCCCCTGGGATTTTGTTTCCCAGGTGCATTACTTTGCACTTCTTTGCATTGAATCTAAGCTGCCATACTTTTGACCGTTCCTCCAATCTTGCAAAGTCCCTTCTCATCCTTTCCACCCCTTCCCCATTATGTATCAACCCTGTTGCAGATTTATTGAGTATAACCATTTTCTCCTTTAAATAGTTCAAATGCAATCATTTAAAAACTGTATTGATCACATCTGCAACTTATCTCAGAGTTATAATTATTCCATGATATAAAATTAGCAGCCTCTTGCTGAAGCACATTAAAATGGGGTTGGGCTTCTAATTGAATGTAATTATTTGGACTTGGATAGTGATAATTCTAAAACAATCTCCCAGGTTTTGGACACTGAATACATGAGTCACTTGGACAGTTTGGAGAAAGACTCTGACTTGCTACTGGAGTACATGGTGCAGGCTTAACTAGCAGAGCCACTGTACAGCAAAATTAAAGATTCAATCAAATGTTGACAAGGCAGGTAAGCCATTGGGCCTTCACTGGCTATAGTGGCTTTGTATTTTCTCAGATGCACACTGTATTGGTGACTTCATAAAAATGTTTCAGTACCACTTAGAATATTGCCTCACCACACTGCTCAAGGTTAGATCTGGAGGATCTTGATTTCTTATTGTTTCTTAAAGTCAACTTACCATGAATAAACATAAACTATCCATTTAATTCTTCACAACTTCCACAAGTAACATCTACCCCTTCACTTCCTAGTGGCAAATCTCCCCAGACTCCCACTGTCACTGGCGCAACAGTCTGTCTCATCACTCCCAGCAGTGGCAACAGTAACAACAGCATAAGGACACAGAGTCATTATCAGTTCACTAAAACCAGTCACCCCAGCACACCCACCATGAATGAGACAGCAACCAAATGAATGACCGGCTCACTGACTATTTTCCAGTCCAGCTCTGGCCTCATGTAGTCAATGGAACACTTTTACTGCTAGAAGACAGAGGTAGAAGACAGAGGCTGTGTTCAAAGATTAAATAATAAAAAAAGGAAAACATGAATACAGAAAACATGGAGAAAAGAAGAAACAAAAAACTCTCCATCCATGGATTGTACTGTGAAAGCAATGTAATGTCATCAATTTAGTTTCATTTCTTTTGTTTTTATATTATGGATCTAGCATTTTTTTTTGGGGGGGGGATAATTATAGAGATGAGTATAGAGACTACAGTAATTGGCTAAGAGACAAAACAGAGACTAAGGGGTGGGGGTGGGGCTATAAACCTTGAGCTCAGTCATGAATATTATTTATTACTGTACCTCAGCACTGGATCATGGTGGTCTGATCGGGTTGGAGACCGTGCTAAAAAATTAAAAGTATGATGCCCTTGTTCATAGCACTAGCAATCAAATTTTTGTCACCCCCAACATTAGGTGGCCAAAGACATATTGCTATCAGTCTGCTAGCAAAAGGCTTTTTGGGGCATGCCCACCTCCACCTATCAAAGTTTCAGAATGCCAACTATCTTCTCTAATTCTGCCCACCCTCAGCATTTCTTTGAGGACCTTGCCCAATCACATGGCTGGAAAATGCAATCTGTATGGTTCCTGTGTAACTCTTTATTCTGACAGGTAGAAACTGCTTCCCATTCCACATATGTGCTACTGTTTATGACTTTCATAAGTGGTGCAGTTTAGTACCTTGTTTCTCAGGGAATGGCACAGAAGTTGAACAGCTTATATGATTTGCATACCCATGATGCAGTGTTTGAAACTCATGGAATAAATGTGTTCTCATACATGGTAAAAAGCAAAGTTTCACAAGGAGCGGAGCATCAGAGGAAGTGGAGTAGGTGCATGCCACAAAAACTAGAATGATTTACAAATCACAAGCCAGCAGCACTCTAGAGAGACAACAGCTAATAGCCTTAAAAATAAAAATGAGATCAGAGTAACCATTTAAAGTGCAGGAAGCCCGCAGCTCACAAACCCTAGTTCTTTGAGTCTAAAACGTGACTCTTCATCAGGGAGAGTTGTTTTCTATCACAAGGCCAATTGTCAGATCATGTCACCAGAAATGTGGCAATCAATTAAATGAACAAAATGAAACAAAAAGATCCTTTTGTTCTTTTAACTGTGCCATTATGCAGTTTGCCATGGTCTGGTGCATCGGCCATGCAGTGGAAAACAAGATGCCACTGGTCTTAACTGTACATGTAAACTCATAGTGTGGCATGGTGTGGTGTCTACTAATGTACATAGAAACACCCTGAATGGTACTGTAGTACACAGCTTGGTGTAAGTGTGCAGAGAAACCTAAATAACATGCCCATAATTCTTATTTATTTAGTTTTTGCAGACTGGAAAAGGAGGGCTGGGCAATTCTGCATGTTTTCATCCTCATCCCAGGGGGAGGTGAGACACAGATGCAAACTGACATATTGAATCAAGTTAAGCTGCTGGTGGTGTTTTTAGTGAATGGGGGAAATTTGGCCAAGATGCCTGAGATATTTCCCCACTCTTTTCAAGAAGTGCCATCCACCTGAACAACCACCAGAACGGGCAGAAGGGACACTGGTTTATCATCTCATCCTAGAGATGGCACCTCAGGAGTGCAGCACCGCATTTCATGCACCCCCTGATGAAGAGTCACATTTTAGACTTGAGGCACTGGGGTTTGCGAGTCGTGGGCTTCCTGCACTTTAAATGGTTACTCTGGTCTGACTTTTACTTACTAATGCTATAAGCTGTGTTATGTTTCTCTGGAGTACTGCCGGCTTGTGGTTTGTAGAGCATGGTAAAATGCAAGTAAACATGTTCTAACATTTTTCTATCCTCATTGCTCATGTTAGGAAAGAAGCTGTGTTACTCTGCTTACCTGCATTTTAAACATTAAAACTGAAGCATTTTGGTAATTACAGCATAAATAAACAAGGCTCAACATGTATACTAAGGAAGCAAATTGAATATGTTTGCTTCTGAAGCAGATGAGTATGTTAGTATCAGTCTGAGCAGTGAGAGGGATTTTGTGGATGAGTTCCTTCTTCATCTAGCACAGCTCCTGAATACTGAATCTCCTTCATCCTTCCAACTGTCTGTTCCTTTTAGGACCTTGCCTAATCAAAAGGCTGAAAATTGCAAAAAGGAGGGTTTTCTTGCACAGTTCCTAAGATCAGCATGAAACCTTGTTCCTCACTACTGTGCTTCTGCCCTTTGCTTTCAACACACAGTGATGTGGTGAACAGTCCAAACTGCTTTCTCCACATCATTATTTTTGATGCTCAGTCACACTTCCTCCTTAAACCCCTTTTTGATCCTTACAGTCCCCACCCACCCATGAAACACATGATCTGCACCTGCCCAGTTTCTCTCTGTCCCTCCATGATATCTGACCCTCCCCCACAACATGCCACCATGTTCCATATATACTTGCCACTCAGCAGCAATTTCTCTCTCCCCCACTCCACAATCTATGACACCATTCCCCATAATTCTCATTACCTGCTGTTCACCAAGCGCTCTCTCCCCACTCCAAGATCTTTGCCCTCCACAACACCCCCATTCCCATTATGTCACATTATCCACTGTTCATCACTTGTTCTGTATCCCTCCCCTCAGCACTCTGCTCCTCCCCAAATTGCTGCCATTATGCATAAACCTTAGCTGCTCTGCGGCACTTAACTCTCTCCTGCCCACCCTCAAACATCTTGACACTTGCACTTCATATTGCCTGTTGTGTGTCATTTGCTCTTAATTCCTTCCCTACTTGATCCCCCTAACATATCACCATTCTCCATGTACATGACATGCTTTCCACTTCTTTCTCTGTTCTACCCCATCTCTGATCTCCCCCAAACATGTTGCCTTTCTCTGTATACATTTACCCCTCTGTGGCACTTGCTGTCCCCCTCCTCGATATCTGGTCCTGAACTGCTGCCATTCACTGTAATTTACATGAGCTGGTCTGCGCTAATTGCTCTATATACATCACCTCCCCTATCTCTTGCCCCCCCAACATTCCAGCATTTTCATAATGCATTAGCTACTCTGTGGCACTTGCTCTTACTCCACTCCCCAATCACTGCCCCCTCCCAAAAAATGCTGCCATTCGTTGTCATTGAAATTAGCTGCTGTATGGCACTTACTCTCTGTTCCTCCCCTCCCCTCCATAGTATCTGCCCCTCCCCCAAAAAATGCTGCCATTGTCCCTAACATTACCCAGTCTGAGTCACTTACTCCATCCCACCCACCCTCAAACATCTTGACACCACATCTCTGCCTCCCCAACATGCTGTCATTTTCCATATATTTGCTGCTCTTTCTATCTCCACTCTCCCTGATCTCTGACCAATGTGCCCCCATTCCCCATCATTTATATTACCTTCCCTGTAGCACTTTCCCTCTCACACTCCTTGATATCTTCCTCCAACTGCTGCCATTTACTGTAATTCATATAAGTTGCTCTTTTCCACTTGCTCTGTATCCATCCCCTTCCCTATCTCTGCCCCCCACAACATGCCAACATTTTCACTATACATTAGCTGATCTGCAGTACTTGTTCTTCCCCCCTTCCCAATCTCCCCTCAAAATGTTGATATTCACTGTCATTCACATTAGCAACTCTGCAACACTTGTTCAATAATTCTTCCATCCCTGATATCTGCCCCTCAAAATGCCACATTGTCCCTACACATTAGCTGCTCTGTGGTACTTACTGCCTCCCACCCACCCTCAAATGTCACTCCACTCTGGGTACTTCATATTATCCATTGTGTGCCATTTGCTCTCTATTTCTCCCTTCCTCGATTCCCCCTCCTCCAAACTGCCACCATTCACTGTCATTCACATTAGCTGATCTGTGTCACTTGCTCTATATCCATCTCCTCCCAGATCTCTGCTGCACAGAACATGCAGACATTTTCCCTGTACATTAGACACTCTGCAACATTTGTTCTCCCCTCTCTCCAATATAAGCCTCCCAAAAGACTGCCATTCATTGTCATTCACATTAGCTGCTGTGCAGCATGTAGTCTCTGTTCCTCACCTCCCCAATATATGCCCCTCAAAATGCCGGGCATGCCCCACATATTAGCAGCTCTGCAGCACTTGCTCTCTCTCTCTCTCCTTCTCCCTGATCTCTGCCCCCACCCCCCAATCTGCTGCCATTCACTGTCATTCACATTAGCTGCTCTGAGGCACTTAGTCTTTATCATTCACCTCCCTGACTTTTGCCACCTCAACATGCTGGCATTGTCCCTACATATTATTTATTTATTTAGTTTTTGTTGATCGGGTAAGTGCACTAGACAAATTCTGTCCATTTTCAGGCATGACCTGGGGGAAGGGGATACAGATGAATGGCAACTGACCTTGAACCACATTAAGCTGTTGGTGCTATTTTTTTAGTGAATGAGGGAAATTTGGCTAGGACACCAGGGAAAGTCCCCTACTCTTTTCGATAAGTGCCATGGGATCTTTAACATTCACCTGAACTAGCTGTCCCTCAGCACTTGCTCGTCCTCCTCCCAATTTCTGCCCCCCCAATATGCTGCCATTCACCATCTTTTCTATTAGTTGCTCTGAGGCACTTGCTCTCTATTCTTCCTCACCTCAATCTCTGCCCCACAACATGACCATATTCTCCCTGTACATTAGCCACTCTGTGGAAGTTCCTCTATCCTCCCTCCTCAATCTCTGGCACCTGCTCTCTGCCACCATCCCAGATCATTATCTCAACAAATCTGCAACTATTCATCATAATTCACATTAGCCGCTCCATGGTCCTGATCATCCTTTCCCTGTCGAGATGGTCAGCTATCACCCTTTGAGGGGATTGTCCCAAGAGGGAATTTTGGTGGTAGTAGATCTATCTGGTGTGAGCACTGCATGTGCGATTGGCGCTGGTGAGGCAGTGGCTGCTCATAACAGGGCTATCCCCGATGTGCTCAATGCTATTTCACTGGTCCATACATATCCCAAGTCCTCTCACTTGAGACCCCCATGGTTTGATGGGGCTCTCAAGGAGATGAAGACCAAGGGTTGGAAGTTGGACCACTTCTGGTGGAGGACCTGTTCTGAGGAGAACAAACTGGCCTTGCAAGCTCACTATCATGCGTAGCAAGGGGCAACTGACAGTAAGAAGGTGGAGTTCCTGTCCAGGGAGACTTCTGCAGGGAAGAACAGACCAGCTCAGCTTTTTCAGACTGTAGACAGACTACTTCATCCAGTCTGTCTGCAGCTGAAAAATGCATTTTCAATCACAATATGTGATGAGTTTGCTCAGTTCTTCTCTGACAGGGTGTCCTCTATCCAGTCTGGGATCTTCCCAGTGGGGCAAGTTCTGCCCCCGATGGTCAGACTGGGGGGAGCATAGGCACTCCAATTGTCTGGGAGAAGTTTAAGCCAGTGGAGGTGACTGAGGTTGTTGAGGTGATCTTGAAGCTGCAGCCCACTTTCTGTGAACTGGACGCAACTGCGAACCATCTCCTAGTAGGATGCACCGGGGATGTTGGTCCAGTGTTTGCCAGGATAGTCCAGTGTTCGCATTTGGAGTGGATTTTCCCTGATGCCTTGAAGAAGACATTGGTAAGACCCCTCCTAAAGAAACCATCTCTTGCTCCTGATATCCTGGCAAACTATCGACCTATCTCCAACCTCCCATTTCTGGAAAAGGTTGTTGAGAAAACAGTGGCACTGCAGCTCGAGGCACACCTCATGGCCTATTACATGTATAAGCCATTCCTGTCCAGATTCAGCGCTATGTATAGCACTGAAATGGCATTAGTTAGGGTGCAAAATGACCTCCTCAGGGTGGGAGATAGAGGAAACCCATCAATTCTCATTCTCCTCGATCTCTTCTCAGCATTTGACAACATGGACCACATTGTGCTTTTGGATCACCTTAGAGAATATTGTGGACTCACTGATACTGTCATCAACTACTTTGTGTCCTATCTCTTGAGCAGGAAGCAGTGGGTGGTGATGGGGAATTTCTCCTTCTCCCCAAAGCTCTTTCCATGTGGAGTGCCTCAAGAGCTGATCCTATTGCCAGTGCTATTTGTGGTGTACATGATACCCCTGGGAGAGCTCATTAGATCGTATAGTTTGGGTTTTCACTGCTATGCAGATGATATCCAACTGTACTTGTCTTTTGCACCTGGAACAAATGACACCATGGAAGTTCTAAACAGCTGCCCAGCCAAAATCCAGGACTGGATGGACTCCAATTGGCGGAGGCTAAATCCCATCAAGACAGAGGTCCTGATAATTGAGCCTTGTTGGGGGCATGATGGGAGTGCATCCACAGTGGCAACAGGATTGGTCCTGGGAACCACTCCATTAATGGCTTCCCCCTAGGGTGAAAAGTCTGGGCATCTTCCTGGATGGCAGATTGACACTTAATGCTCAGGTGTCATTTGTTGTCCAAGGTGGGTTCTACCAGTTAAGGAATATTGCCCAGATTAAACCCCTAGTTCCACCCGAAGACCTGCCATCACTAGTACATGCCTTTGTTATTTCCAGGCTTGATTGCTGTAACACTCTATACTTCAGGTCCTGTGGAGGGACAGTCCGCTGGCTGCAGCTGGTGCAGAACACAGTGGCCAGGTTACTGATGGGTCTGCCTATGTCATGTCATGTGACCGTGGTCCTGCAAGATCTGCACTGGCTGTCTGTCAGGTGGAGGATCATCTTCAAGGTGTGCTTGTTCACCAACAAGGCCCTGTACCAATTGGGCCCTGGTTACTTGGTGGATCTCCTTACCCCTGCCACTCAGGTCCATTTCCTTTGCTCCTCCACTAGGGGCCTCCTTCCGGTTCTGAGGCCAGGTTGAAAACCTCTGGTGATCGGGCTTTCGAGGTAGCTGGCCCGACCCTCTGGAACTCGCCTCCTAAATCTGTAAACGAGGCCCCATTGATGGAGGTATTTAAGAGTGACCTAAAGACACATCTAATTAAAATGGCCTTTCTGGACTACCCATAATGTTTTTACTCTGTTTTATCATTTTATAATGTATTAACTATTTATAATTAGCTTATGCTTGTATTTTAAAATTTTAAAAATCCTGTAGAGCTTTTATCTTATTGTTATCATTACCCTGTTTGTTTTTTTGATTGTATTAGGTGCCCCGAGCCTCTGGAATTGGGTGCCATATAAATAAACCATATATACTTACTTACTTACATGGCACTTGCTGTTTATCACTGCCTTCCCTGATCTTTGCCCCCTCCCCAGGCTGCCATTGTCAGTATACATTACCTGTTACTATTTTGCTTGCTGCAAATTACATTCCTTTTTTCCCATACCCTTTCAGACATAGCTCTGTCACATACTTGCAGTCTTTAGGTACATCTCCCTTCATTTCTATCTACATTTCTCATGTTGCCCCAATTAATTTGCTCTCATTTGGCACATTTCCATTTCAAACTGTCTTTGTTTATTCTATTTAACTGTTCTTTTCCTGTTTATGGAACAATGTGCATGCCCAACACTTTTTATCCTACAATGAAAGCTAAACTAATCTTGCTCATTACTGCCACTGCAACCCAATCTCTTCCACTTTAAATTTCAATAAACAAAGAAAAAATCGATAGGAGGTGCATGTATTTCAATTTTATTTCTGTCTTTTACATCTCTCAAGTAATCCCCCATTTCCTCCTCCCTTTCTCATTGTCTTCCCAAAAGCTTCTTTGTAACAAAGTTTGTCTTGAATTTGCATAAATGTGGTCCAGAACAAATCTGCAAAACACCAGTATGCAGTTTAGCAAACGTTGCATTATTTCAATGAGTCAGTCTCACTGCAACTAATTTCATTCTTGCCATGTGTGTTATTGAATATATTTGCGATACAGCCAATACCATTTTCTACATTACAGTACTTCTCATAATTTACATGTCTATTATGTAAGCATGCATAATCCCCTAAATACACCATTTTACTAATAATACCATTGCATACCTGTAGGAACATAATCAAATTATTTTTAAAATAATTACTATAACGGTTACATGGCCATTGAAGGACATCATTCTGCTTTTTACTTAGCTTGTGCACCAGCATATACCTTATCACCGAGGTCTTGATTGTATGAACACTGCTGCTTTTCTCACAAATTACATTTTTGCTTCATTTTTATGTCTTCATTATACATATGTTGCGAAATTGTATGCAGTGCATATTTATGAGGAGGATTCACATTATCCACTATTCACCACTTGAGCTCTCATCTTCCCCTCACTGATCTGTGCCCCCAAATCACTGCCATTCTCCATATACTTTGGCTGCACTGCAGCATTGCCTCTCTCCTAGGGCTGTACAAACCTCTAAAAGTTCCACCTTGTAAACTCTGAGGGTCAAATTTGAAAAAGATCTACTGAGTTCTGCCTGGTTCTACCAGGAGGAAGTTCTAGGACAAGGTTCTACCTTGTTCAACATAAACAGCACAAGATACAAAAGTTCTACCAGGTAGTGCCAGGTTCTAGCTGATCCATGCCACACAGTCCATCACAAACCTTTACCCCACAGTAGCCCCTCCCCTTCCCTTCCCCCTTCCTTACTAGAGTGAAGTTTTTGAGGCACAGCAGCAGCAGCATCATATACCCAATCCTCTGACCCTTCTCCTCTCCATCCTGTGGTAGAGAGGGGAGGCTCAACTTTCAGCCATATGCCTGTGGTCCTCCCTTCGTGGCTTTCTGGTTCCCAGAGTAGCTGCAGGAGTTATTAAAAAAAAATTCCTTTACCCAATGTTCAGGGAGCACAGCTGTGTGTGTGTCCCATCTTTCATTCCCTCGCCCTCATCGTACAAAAACTAGGCTAGCCAGATGATGCCATGCTATGTGGCAGGAGGTGAACACCATGGTATTCAATATGTGAGACCACAGTTCATTCCATGATGAGGGTGAAAACAATGCAGTTTTGGGTGGGTTTTGGGTCATGGTGTCCAATTGCAAAAGATGCCCTGATGCAAGTACCATCCCAAACTACCTTGTCATCACTCAGCAAGCTTGGCATACAGAAACCATTATCACATGCTGGATACCATGCTTCTCACTCCAACACCTAATGGAGTACATTGGACTATCCTCATGGAATGGACAGTAAAGGCCAGATGAACAAATGATGGGGGCACACAGCAGTGTCCCTTGAAGTTGTGCTCACAGACACTGTATTTTTTAGTAGCCCAGTGACTCCAAGAAGTAAGGAGGGAACTATCAGGCAGTGCACGGGGGGGGTCACACCAATCAAGTTACTGCCAGCATCAAGTAAGTGCAAGTTTACTGTGCTGTTCATTTGAGACACAGCCCCTACCTGCGCTTCAGAAAACCTCTGTGCCATGGCTGCCCCCACCCCACCAGAAATGGTTTAGCTCCCTATTGCTATATGATAAAGGAAAAAGAGAAGCAGCAGCCCTGGCCCTGGAAGGATTACCTGAATCACTGTCATCTACACACAAACAGTTCTATACCTTGGGGATCATTAATTTACAGAGTTAACTAGCTCACACATGAAATGCAATATGACTCAAAACATTCAATTAATAATCTATCAAACCGAGCTGCAATGTTCTGTTTCTTCACTCAACTAGATTAAAGAAAACTATAAACATGAAAAAGCAGCACACATTATATTGGTGGACTGTACCTAGGCTCATCTGGCCCCAGCGATGCTCTTTACTTCACTCACTGTCCCCAGTACCCTGCCATGATGACCCAGACCTCTGTGGTCTAAACAAAATCATCCTCCTCCTTGAGTCCCCTGTTCTGGTCCTTGACATGTCCTCTTCTCTGTGATCAAACTGGGACTGGACAAGCTGCAGCATGGCAATGCAGGTCATAGGAGTATCCTGCAGCCACAGCATCCCGTATACTGTTGACTGATGACCAGGAGATTGTCAGACTACTATAAATGGCAGTTGGCACCAGGCTGCAAGTGCTGACTCCCACATTCTTGCAGACCTTGTGAGTGGCTGGAAACAGGAAAGAGAAAAAAAGAAAAATAAAGGAGGAGTAGACGTAGGAGCTTAGCAACCCAAGGCACCAATCAAATCCTCAGGATTCCTGATCTGCCTGCTTTTTCTTGATGGACTGGACCCAAACCAGGGCTCTACCCCTTTCACCTCCAAGCAGCTGCACTTACTCACATTGTGGTGGGAGATGACTCCAGCTTAAATACTGTAACTGCATTAAGTGCATCAAAGTTTATAAAGTTTGCTCAAACTTGAGGAATGTTCATGGGTGTTATCACCCATATGAACAGCTGGAGTTCAAACGTTTTAGGTTTGAGGTTGAGCTGAACTTGTAGCCCTATTTTCATCCCCCTTCATTGATCTTCCCCTTCCCCATCTCTCTGCCCCCCAACATACTGCCGTTTTCTGAATACATCACATGCTGAAGGAAGAGCTCGTTGGAGGGAGGAGCAGGGCTCCAAACACCAGAGGAGAGAGAAACGGAGGATCTCTCAGGGTGACCTAACACTAGGTTTTTTATTGACTCTTGTTTTCTAAATTGGACTGATTGTTTTTTTTAGCAGGCATAGTACACAGGGGCCAGGAGAAGCATACAGGGAGACATAACTCTGTCAGAGGAAACAGAGTGAGCCAATCAAGGACTAGATCAAAAAGGCACTAACTCAAACAATAGAGAGGGAGATTTACAACAACTGAAAGTGTTCTGGGAAACTCTAAAAGGAGGAGGAGCTCATCAGAGGGAGTAGCAGAGCTCCAAACACTGGAGGAGAGAGGAACGAAGGATCTCTCACAGTGACCTACCACTACGGTTTTTTTACTGTTGTTTTCTAAATTGGGCTGATTGTTTTTTTTTTAGCAGATGCAGAACACAGAGACTGGGAGAAGCAAAGAAGTAACTCTCCCACTCACCTGGGCTCATCCATCCCTATAGGAACATTAGAGGAGGAAAGCCAGAACTTTCTGTGTCAAAGCAGGAAGGGGAAGGAAATGACAGGACACAGGAGTACAGGTACTACAGCTTCAATAAATTAAGGGGATTGTATTAAAGCATCCCAAAACCAGGAACTGAGTAGTACATATTAAGGAAATAAAAAAAATTTTTAGGATTGGGGTAAATTAGATCAGCAAAGGGTATATACCAAGGGTACTAAGAGGGCTCAGAAAATTTGAAGGTAGAAACACCAATATAGATTGTGTGTACATAACTAGGTAGCGATCTTGGGATCAATAAGAGGTTAAAGGATAAGATAGGACACCAAGGGTAGCTAGTTAGATTTTGAGAATAAATAGCTGGAAAAACAGTCATTGGGATACAAAGGTAAGACTAAAGTCACACATAGTAGAAAGGATAAGTAAGGGCAGCTAAGTGGGGAGTGGGGCAGTGGTTGCGGGATAGCCATCTTCAGGCAAACCTTAAGGACACTAAGGTGCTGTTCCATCTGTGTGTGCCTCTCTGGACTGAGGGAAGAGGGGGCCATACTCAGGGCTGAGGTGTCTTGGGTCAGGAGGACCTTCATTCCCATCCAGAGACCACTGATGTCCAACTCTGTTGCCTCGAAGGATGTCAGAAAGGAGGAGCAGATGGACAATGTTGGACTCAGGGAGGGTAAGGGAGGTGGAGCTCAGGCACAACTGCATAACTCAACTCCTATGCCACACTGGCAGGAGGGGACTGCCACTGAGAGACACCCAGGGTAGTATATGGGACAGATGTGGAGGTCCTCCATGATGGAGACCTCAGTGAGGAGCAAGAGACCACAGAGGAGGAGGAAGAAGCAAATCTTGGTGGGGGACTCAGCAGTGAGGGGAATTCAGCTAGGCACAGGAAGAGAGGGAGGAGGACAGGGAGGTGTGGTGCCTTCCAGGTGCCACAGCTAGGAGGGATGGAAAGAGGATCCTACAGATCACTGGGAATGCAGGAAGGGAAGGCGAACAGGATGTCATTGTCCATTTAGGGACAAATGATCTAGCCAGGGATGTGCAAGAGACAGTCCAGGAAGAGTTCAGGAGATTGGGGAGGGGTTTGAAGCAAGTAACTAAATCTGTCACCTTCTCAGAGGTGCTACCTGTCCGGGACAAGGGAGAGGATTGGAGCGTTCACACCAGGAACTTCAACACATGGTTGAAGACATGGTGCGATGAGGAGGGATACGGATTCACTGGGGACTGAGGATCCCCCTGGATGGATGAAGGCTTATTCAATGGTGATGGCCTGCATCCATCCAGGAGGGAAACTGAGCTCATCAATGAAAAGTTTAAATGCTACATTGTTAGGCATTTAAACTAGCCAAGGAGGGGGAAGACTAGGGCACAAGGGCAATGAATGTCCACTCCCACAGTCTGGCGGAAACAACATCAGGGACCAGAGGGGAGTGAAATCACATGAAATCCTAATTCAAAGAATACAGAATAAAGAAAAGGAAGGAGAGGTGAAAAGGGGGCATAAGGGAAGGGCTGGAGATGGGAAGAAATACAATAACAGGGGAAGGGGCAGTAAGATCTGGTAAACCATGTCCATAAATGCTTGGAGCCTAGACAACGAAACTGTGGACCTGGAGGCCACCATAGCGGAAGAGGACCTGGACATAGTGGCAATCACAGATATCTGGTTCTGTGAAAACCAAGTCTGGGAAGTAGCCGTACCAGAGTATGCACTATTCAGGAGGGACAGAATGGGCAAAAAGGGAGGTGGGGTGGCACTTTATGTGATGGAGAATATTAAAGCTGTTGAAATACCAAAATAGGAAGAAAAAGCTGAGATACTGTGGGTGGCACTAGAGACGGGCGGGGGGCTTATTTGAACAGGGGTAATCTACAGACCACCTGCACAGAAAGAAGTAGATAGGGAAGTACTGGAGGAAATCAAGGGGATATCCAACAAAGGGGAGGTATTATTGATTGGAGATTTCAATATGCCACATGTGGATTGGAGCATCCCAGTGGCAGCAAAAAATAGAAGTATGGCAATCCTAGACTCACTGCAGGGGGCATTTCTAAGGCACCTTGTCAATTAACCCACATGAGAGAAGAACATACTTGACCTAGTGCTGTCAAACCGAGACAGTGTCACTAACATCACAGCGGGAAGTCACCGAGGGACAAGTGATCATCACATGGTGCAGTTCAGGGTTAGAACTGAGCAAGAAGAGTTCCACACTAAAATGAGGGCCCTGGATTTCAGAAGGGCTGATTTCAGGAGGATGGGAGTATGTCTTGGAAAAGCACTAGCACAGATAGGAAAAATGGATGGGGTAAAGAAAAGATGTACACAGATAAAGAAGGCCATTGAGAATGTAACAAACCTATGCATAAGGCAGATTACAAAGAACAAGAGAAGGAAGAGACCACTATGATTGTCCTAAGACGTAGTAGCAAAAGTTAAGGCAAAAAGGGTTAGCTTTTGAGAAGAACAAAGCAACACTGATGGCAGAGAACAAGGAAGAATATATGGGGAAACTGAGGGAGGCAGCTAAAGCTGTTATGAGTGCTAAAGAACAAACAGAGGAGAATATAGCCAGGACGGTGGAGCTGGGGGATAAAACATTCTTTAGATACGGAAGTGGGAAGAGAAAAAAACAAAGCCTTGATAGTCAGACTAATGGGGAAGGGGGAGAGTATGAAGGAGGACCAAAATCAGGTGGGCTTTCAGAACAAGTATTTTTATTCAGTATTCACAAAAGTAGTGGTGGGTAATAGGCCACAGATAAAGGATAAAGGAATTAATGGAGGAGAGGTAGACACTAGCCCTTTTTCGGAGGAGAGAATACTCAAAGAACTTGAGAGATTAAAAGTGGATAAGGCAATGGGGCCAGATGGGGTGCAGTTCAAAGTAAAGGTTTAGGTAGCCCTAATGTTCCAATCTATTGCTTTAAGTTTTTTGGGTCATTCTTAATGGCAGGCAGTTCATGTCACTTAAATAAATTATTTATTTAAGCCAGAAGGGGTGCACCCAACTATACTGAAGGAACTGAGGATAGAGCTATCTGCTCCCCTGGCACCCCTGTTCAACCAATCACTGGAAACAGTGGAGGTACCAAAGGATTGGAGGAGGGCGGATATAGCACTTATTCACAAGAGTGGAAATAAAGAGGATGCAGGGAACTATAGGCAGTAAGCCTGACATCAGTGGTGGGAAAAATGATGGCAACATTAATAAAAGAAAGGATGGTGGAATACCTGACTGTAATTGGGTTGCAGGATCCAAGACAGCATGGGTTCTCTGGTGGGAGATCATGTCAAACAAACCAGATTGAGTTCTTCGACTGGGTGACAAGAGAAGTGGATTGGAGGGGTGTGGGGTGGGGTGCTGGATGTAGCCTACCTGGATTTCAGGAAGGCCTTTGACACCGTCCCACACAGAAGATTACTAAACAAGCTGGGCAGTCTCGGGGTAGGGTAAAAAGTGGGAAAATGGGTACAAAATTGTCTAAGCCACAGGAGCCAGTGGGTGGTCATAAATGGGGTACATTCAGAAGAGGGGAAAGTGACTAGCAGGGTGCCACAGGGATCAGTTCTGGGGCCATTACTTTTCAATGTCTTCATTAGTGACGTCATGGAGGGACTGGAAGGGAAGGTATGCCTGTTTGCAGATGACACAAAAATCTGCAATAGAGTGAACACACCAGAGGGGGTAGACAGAATGAGGAAGGACTTAAAAAAACTGGAGGATTGGTCAAGGATACGGCAGCTGGGCTTTAAGGCTAAAAAGTGTTAAATTATGCGTATAGGGCACAAGAACCCAAGGACAATGTACCATCTGGGAGGAGAGGAGGTGACAACAACCAAACAGGAAAGGGACCTGGCGGTCATCATAACAGATGACCTCAAAGTGGCAAGTCAGTGTGGAAGGGCAGTAGGAAAAGCTAGTAAAATGCTGGGGTGCATAGGGAGGGGTACAACAAGTAGAAAGAGGGAGGTGGTATTGCCTAAGTATAGGCCACTGGTGAAAACCCACCTCGAGTACTGTGTCCAGTTCTGGAGGCTCCATTTCAGGAAGGACATTGATCAGGTGGAAGTGGTGCAGAGAAGAGCAACCAAAATGGTCCAGGGCATGCATCAGAAAAGCTATGGGGAGAGACTCAAGGAATCAAATATGTACTCTCTGGAGGCTAGAAGGGAGAAGGGAGACATGATAGAGGCATTCAAATACCTCAGAGGAATCAATAAGGTACAGGAGGGCAGCATTCTACAGAGAAGGAGATACACAAGGACAAGGAGACATGATATGAGGTTAGAAGGGGGGTGGCTCAGGAAATGTGAGGAAGTACTTCTTCATGGAGATGGTGGTAGATGCCTGGAACAGACTAACAGTAGAGGTGGTAAATGCAAACAGTGTGGAGGAATTTAGGCATGCATGAGAGAGACACAGGGGATTCTTAGAAATAGTAAATGGGGAAGACAGGTTGCAGATCAGGTAAGATCTGCAGCAGAGGTATGGTCCTGGGGGGGTCTCAAAGGGGCGGTGACCCCTTGCTTCATTTTTAGAGGTGGTGTCACTCCTTTACTTCTCATAGCCATATTCTCAGTTACTGCTGTTCATACTAGCTTGTACTGCTCAGTAAAAAAAAAAAAGTCTGCAGTCCATCACCTCCTCACTGTTTTTTGGCACATAACCCATCCATTGCTTAACCTGATACAAAAGGGCTACACAGGGTATAATGAGTTAACTTACTTGTCATTAGTAACTGTATCCCTTGCCCTCCACCCACCTTTACTGTCTCAGTTTCAGGCATGGTTGCCCCCACCCCCACCCAGTCTGCTCCTGAGCTGTCAAATCATTATCAGGAACAGAAGGCTTCCTATGCTTCCTATAATGACTTCCTATACAGACTTCCTATAAAGACTTACTATGCAGACATGGGGTCCCTTTACATATGCAGTTCTACAGTGTTGATGGAAGTCTGTAGAATTATGCAGATCCAAGAAAGACTGCAAAACATATTCTTACCTCGATCTGTCTTGTCTAATTTTGTTGTGGCTTGACTCTGAAGGAAGTTCTAACTGTTGTGGTGATTGGATTCATGAGAAACCGGTAGGCTTAGTTGTTTGTTTCATGTGGAATTCTTTGTTCTCTTATGTACCTTAAAAAACACATAGCACTGTCTTATAGAAAAACATTATTACAGAAACTGTATTTTGGGGTACGTGCAGTAACATGGGATTGAAAAATATAAGCCCTAAACTACCTGACGTGTCTGGACGGAAGGTGGGCGATAGATTTGGGAGTAGTTTTGAATGACTATCCTAGTTTGAAAAGGGGATATGAAAACTTATTAAACCTTACTTCACTATTGAGTCTTGATTCAACAAAGAAAGTACCATGTTAGTGGTTCTGTTGGTATGCTTGTCTCTAGAGCTTGAAGAAAAGAAGGTCGTAGGTTCTAGACCCTCACCAGGAACTTAGGCTACTACCCAGTACTGACACTGTAATACACTATTATGGGCATTACACTGTTGAGAAAGTTAAACAAACTTTGGCTTGGTGTACCTTTCTTGCAACCCATGTGTAAATTACTAATGGGCCATATTCTGTTCCTAGTAATATACTGTACAATATTTTATATAAACTAGATTTTCTATGATGCCTTTCCTTGCTCTGACTTTGTCAGGTGTTATCAAGCCAATACTGATAACTGTGTGTATATTGGGGAATATCATGGTTCTCCATTTCTCCATAAATTTAGGGCCCCAAAGCCATCAATTCACTGGGAGGGGGGGCCCAAAACTGTAAAGCCAGCTCTGCTTGGAGGGGATGGGATCAATGGACCCCCTGGTCAGTTGGTGGGAAGGTGGAGTGAAGGGTCTACTGGGGGGGCTTGAAGCTAGAGGAGCTGGTCTGGCTTGGGAGTCTGGCCTGTCATTGTGGCTTGTGAGGGAAGTGGAGCAATGGCCCTCCTGGTCTGTCTGGTGGGGAGGGTTTGGAGTGAAGGGCATACTGGTGTGGCTGGGAGTTTGTGTTGTTGGGGGGGCATTGTGGAAGTAATGGTGCCTGTTAGCATTGTGTGCTGGGGGGCTTGGGGATGCATTGTGGAAGTAATGGTGCCTGTTAGCATTGTGGGGGGGGCTTGGAGCTGAAGCCAGGCTTGCTGGTCTGGCTTTGGCATCTGACCTGTTAGTGTGGCTGTTGGGGGGGGGGTTGGATGGATGGACCTCCTGGTTGGCTTAGGGGTGGAGTGATGGGCCTACTAGTGTGGCTTGGGGGTACTTGGAGAGAAAGGATTACTGGTGTGGCTTGGGGATTATTTTGGAGGGAATGGGCTCTAGGTCTGTCTTGAGGAGCAACCAAGCCAGGGCAACCGGTCCTTCACTCCAAGCCTCCCATCAACCATGGCCCTTCACTTCAAAAGTCGGGGAGGGGGGAATAGCATTTATGTGTAGAGGGGTGGGGATTGAGATTTAAAAATTATGTTTGGGGATGTTAAAATGTATGTGGACCTGTGTGGTCTTGGGGGTGGAGGTTAACAGTTCAGCTTAAAATTGAGTTTTTTGGGGTAGGGGTCCATAGCCTTGGAAGTGTTTTTGATTTAAGAGTGTGCTGCAGTGTGTGTTCCAGACAGAGTGGGACAAATCAAGTAGCCAATGGCCACCAAAAAATTGGTTTGGCTACCAGATTCCAAAAGTTACCAGCCAGCTGGTTACCTGCCCATGGAAGAGATTTTTGAATTTTTAAAAATGATGGACATTAAAAAATATTGATCTGGCTACCAGTTTTTAAAAGTTAGGGTCCAAGATGAGCAGCAGCTCACAAACTGATATGTCCCACTCTGGTTCCAGACTAAGGGTACTGCTTCTTGCGGTGATTGAGGGGAAGGGGAATTGGACCATAGGACCTGCTGGCCAGGCTTGGGCTGTCCCTGACAGGCACCATAAATGATGAAGGTTTGTTAGAGCTGAAGAGCTGGGGTTATGGTTGGAGCTTAGGGTGAGCAGACTGCTGTAATTGCTACTGTTAGCATTGATTCTACACTGAGGAACAGAAACACTCTGTGAGTCAATAAAAGAAAATTGCCTCACTTGTTCTGCAGTCTGTATACTTTTTGGTGAGTGCGCTATCGCTGGACATTTTGTGATCTGGCTTGAGGAATGCCCAAGCTTGACCAGCAGACTCATCGCTCCAAACCCTCCAGCTCTTAACTTCAAAAACCAGACCATCTTGGTCTGAATTTAACTCATTAAAGATTATTTAAAAAAGTGATATGCTCTCCATATATATGCTTTTAATAATTTGTAGTACAACACTTTGTTTTCTAATTTTTTGTTTGCATCCTATTTATCATCCTTGTCTCAGTTTACATTTGGAAACTGGTTTGCTCCAACCTTGCACCCCCCCCAGTCGTTCAATTCAGCAGCCAGAAGAGCTGACTTGGGATTGCACAGCATGCTAGTGTGGTTTGTTTGGGGGAGGGGGTTGGAGTGATGGGCTTCTTGGTCTGGCTTGGGGGGGGTGTTACGTGCAAAGGGCCCTTGTTTGGCTTGGGAGAGGAGGATTTGGAGCAAAGGGCCTGTGGTCTAGCTTGGTAAGTACATGCTCTTCTTTCTCTCCTGATCCCCCTTCTCTGACCAACAAGGCCCTTCACTCCCTAAGTCAGACCAGCATGCCATTTGCTCCAAAAGCCAGAAGTCTGGGCTTTGAGTGAATGCCATGCTGGTCTGGCTTGGGCTGGAGTGAAGCACAGGATTGTCTAACTTGGGAACTGTGGGTGATGCAGTGATGGCCTGGGGCTGGCATGATGAAATTACATCAACTGGAGTGTTTGGTTCCACTGACGCAAATTAATAACTAATTCTGAAACATGATTCTTTCTTTAAAAATTCCATTTGTGCTGAGACTGAGAACATATGTGTTGAAATATGATTCTATCTTTAAAAATCCCATTTGTGCTGAGACTGAGAACATATGTGTTGAAACATAATTCTTTCTTTAAAAATCCCATTTGTGCAGAGAGAACATACATGTTTGCTGTTAGAGAGGAGGTACTAAAGGATTAATATTGATGTTGTTTCAGTTTTGTTTTAAGCAAGACATTTTAATGCAGGGTTATGTGTTTGAATGCCATGCTGATTGTAGGAACATATCCAGTAATTCTTCTTGTAACTGTTTATGTTTAGTGTGTCCTATGTCAGATGTCATGCAGTTTGCAAGGAGCTGCATTTTCCTTGGTGACTGTATTTGTATTGCTGGAATGCCCTGTTGTTGCTGGACATTAGCTGTTTTGATTACTTAATACCTCTCCTGCTGCTAGATCCAGTCATCCATCATGCAGCTAGCTATACGAAGAGTGACTCCCTGCTCAAATGACTGGACTACAGGGCACTGGAAAATCATCAAAGTGAACCAAGCAAGCCACAAGATAGGCTCCTGCTTAGTCATGAGCTGGAATACAGCCATATTTACATCCATCCTAGCTATGCACCCTACTGTCAGAATCCATGTGCATGTATCCAACAGTACTGCAGCAGCACTATGTTTGTCTGTACCCTTTGCATGCATATGACTTAATTTATAGCAATTTGACATAACGAATCCTCTCTTTTTCTGGCATTTGTACATTAGACATTATACAGTAGCTATATATGTTTAAGATGTACAGAATTTTGTATTTGAAGTAAATGTCAGTAATGTTTGGAACTGTAACTACAGTAGCTGCCTCCTTCCCCTGGGGCTTCCACAGAAAGGAAACAGGTCAGCAATAACCCACAACAGGGCAAGGGTTATGCAAACTGTACTTACACGATGAGGTGTGGGTTACGTTAACTGTTGAGCATGCCAGGGTCATGCAGGCAAGAGGTGTTTCTGCCGAGTGCCTCATGCCCCTGGGTGTGCTCTTATCAGCACATAGCCCACATCTCGGAGTGTGTTATTGCATTTATAAAATGGGCTGTAAGTAATTATAGAAAAAGAAAAGAAAGCGAGATATAGTAAAAATGTATATTTCACTAAGGCACATACTGTAGTAAAACAATAGTAAAAAAATAGTCCCCTGCAAAGGTCTTCCTATGTATTCATAAGGTAGAAAAGTATAAAAATATTATACAGTGTATGTAAGCTTGTTCTCCCCCACCCACAAACCTTGTTCATTTTAAGGTTTTATTCTTTTGTTTGTTTGTTTTTTGTCACTTTACCGCTTCGCAGACAGAGAGCGTGCCCCTTTGCGGCCACTGTCTGGAGCGGTTTCCATTTTTTACAGTTTTTTTTTTAGTTATTGATTTTTCCTCCTTGGAGTCCTCTGCTATCCCTCTGATGTCCCCCCTGCATGGGCACCAGGTATGAGGCCCCCGCCCCTGAACCCCATGACTTACCCTTAGTGGCAGGGGGTAGGGAGCGACTTGACCCACCAGACTGGATGAGCATTCAGGGAGGTGCCTTTCCAGGCCATTGCAGTGGGGGACCATCGTCATCCTGCAGAAGACTCCCATTTTCACTTGTTCTGACTTTCCCCTGAAGACTGCAGCGTGCAATGGTGCCAATGGCAGTAGCGCACATGCTCCCATGCACACCCACACCAAGTGCCTACCACAGTCACTCATCCTCAGTCTCTAGCATGGACGTGCCACCTCCCAGCCTCCGCTAGGGGGCAGGCAATCGCCGAGCATTGCTAACCCCCCCTCTCCGGAAAAGGGGAGCAGTCCTGAGGATGCTCAATCCTTCTCCTCCCTGCTAACCCCTGGTGACCCATGCTCATTCCCGAACATGGGTTGCCAACATGATGTGAGGTAAGACGCCCAGCGCCTCAGCCCTTAGCGCCACTGGGCCGGCTCATTTATTACAGTTTTAAAACTGTAACTACCAGTGCCTTTCAAGATCTTTTTATTTTTTTTTTATTTTATCGCTTTTCTTTTTAGGGTTGTATTTATGGAGAGGGGTCTGGAGTTGCTAAAAAGAAATGGGTAACTGTTAGCGAGCAGCTCTGTGAAGAAAGGAGGTTGTGCTCGTGTAATGAGCTGCAGGTTCATTTGGTTTTTAAATATTTATGCTTCTGCTATTATGTGGATTTGGCAAAAAATGGTAACTTTGATTGAGTCTGTCAGGAGCGGGGATTTTCAGATCAAGCATGTCAGTTATCATTTCTGTGTCTGTCCCACGGCTTTCTGACTGATGGTGCCGTCTTGCCGTGATTGTTAGCCGAGTAGTTTTGGTGGAACAGCAGTAGCACATAGTGATTTGCACCTGTGCTGCATCTTTCTTGGCACAAGTAGTGCATGCTGATAAGGAACAGCTGGAAATACTTTCCAACCAATCAGCATTTAGGATTTCTTGTACCCATTTTATAAGGGGAATTAATGAATGCCCAGGATGTGTTGTGAGTCACAACACACAGGATGTGCATTCATTCCCCATAACCCCATGCCCTGTCACTAGTTATTGTACTTATAAAATGGATTATTCGATTAAAGAAAAAAAAATAAAGAAACTTTTTTTCTTGTTTAAATATGACAAATTTATGTGTATCTTTTTTTTTTTTATTTGAATCTAGGATTACAAATACCTTTAAGCCAAGGCTCTTTTACAAAGTTTCCACATCAGTTGCAGTACAACAACAAAAAAAAACAGGACAAATAAGTAACAAAGGCAGGATAATAGGTTAACAATCAGTTACATGAATATGAATGCATACATTTGGGTTAAACTAAAGCCAGAGGCATTAATGGGGTAAATAGTGTTACAAGACATGGCAAGGACACAAAAGGTAAGAGCAGCCAGAGGCATTGTCACATAACAGTGAGAGCAACAGCCAGTAGAGGGGGTGTGGGGGAGGGGAGAGAGAGGGTGGGGGATGGGGTTGTAGGAGATTTGGGGTAGATAATAGGAGTGCTATGTAGAAAAAGCTGAGACAAGGATTGGGTAATGGTAAGGAGGGCTGATTAAAGGAGACAGTTGCAGCTGCTAGAGGCAGAGGAGAGTAGGTGGAGCCTGGATTTGAATGGGCCAAGCTTAGGTACGGAGGAGATGTCACTGTTGAGACCATTCAACCAGCTAGGGGCCCTATGAGCAAAGGATCTTTGTCCCTGGGTGGTACGGCAGCAAGGGACCTGCAGGAGTTGAGATTCGGATCCCCTAGTGTGGCGAGGATTACTACTGGGGCAAATGATAGCTTGGACTCCAAGGGGTGCTTGGCCCATGGTTATTTTCTTTGCCATAATGCATGTTTGGTACTTTATGCTGTTTGAGAGTTGTAGCCACCCAGTTTTTGCATAGAGGTCACACGTACGAGTGAGATGGTGAGCTGCAGTGATGAGCCAACAAGCTTTGTTGAGAGACATGGATATGTGTCTGAGAGCAGTTACAGTAGTAGAGCCATATGTGATCAGGCCATAGTCAATTATGGAGACAACAGAGCTCTGAATAGTGACCCATAAGGCTTCTGGAGTAAGGTGTTGCCTGTGCCTGTAGAGTAGTCCAATGTGAGTATTTGCAGCTTTGGCGATGCTATCGATGTGGGCACCATAGGATAGGTTACAGTCAAGAGAGGTCCCAAGATATTTGAAAGATTGGACCAGTTTGAGGGCAGCTCCAAGGCATAGTTACATAGATACATAGACAGTGTCGGCAGATAAGGGCCTATGGCCCACCCAGTCTGCCCATTTGAGCTTGTAAGTTTAGTTTATGTTTTCCTAGAAGTCTGTTGCCCCTTACCCCTGACCTCCAGAATTCCTTTATGTCTATCCCATACATTCTTAAACCTTGTGATTGTTTCAGCCCCCACCACTTCCTTTGGCAGGGTGTTCCACTTGTCCACCACCCGTTCTGTGAAGAAATTCTTCCTCACGTTTCCTCTGAATCGTCTCCCTCCAACTTCATCCCATGCCCTCTAGTCCAGGAACATCTTTTTTGCTTAAAAATAGTGTATTCCTGCACCCTGTTCCTCCCTGTAAGATACTTGTATGTCTCTATCATATCCCCTCTCTCCCTCCTCTCCTCCAGGGAGTACATGTTCAGTTCCTTCAACCTGTCCTCACAGGACTTGTGATGCAATCCATGCACCATCTTTGTTGCCCTCCTCTGAACCTTCTCTACCCTGTCTATGTCCTTACGTAGGTAAGGTCTCCAGAACTACACTGTACTCCAGGTGGGGTCTCACTAGTGTCTTGTATAGTGGAATTATGACCTCCCTTTCCTGCTGGTGATGCCCCTGACTATGCATCCCAGCATCCTATTGCTTACCTGCTGCCTTGTCACACTGTTTCCCTACCTTGAGGTCATCAGAGATGAAAACCCCAAGATCCCTTTCCTGCTTGGTGCATGCTATATCCTCACCCCCCAACTGATATATTGTGCCAGGGTTTTTGTGCCCCATATGCATTATCTTGCACTTCTTTGCATTGAATTTCAACTGCCAAATCCCTGACCATTCTTCAAGTTTCTGCAGGTCCCTTCTCATTCTGTCTACACCCTCTGGTGTGTCTACTCTGTTGCAGAGCTTTGTGTCATCAGCAAACAGTGAAATTCTGCCTTCTAGGTCTTGCGCAATGTCACTGATGAAGATGTTAAATAGGACCGGTCCCAGCACCGATCCCTGTGGTACCCCACTAGTCACTCTTCCCTCTGTGGAGTGACAGCCATTTACCACCACCATCTGTGTCCTGCCGCCCAGCCAGTTACCTACCCACCACACTACTGTCCTGCCCATACCCATATTCCCCAGTAGGTGTAATAGTCTTCTATGTGGCACAGTGTCAAAGGCCTTGCTGAAGTCCAGATAGGCCATGTCCACTGCCCTTCCCTGATCCATCTCCCTAGTCACCCAGTCAAAAAATTCATCGAGGTTGGTCTGACATGACCTCCCCCTGGTGAAACTATGCTGCCTTGGGTCCTGTAGTCCATTGACAACTAGATGTTCCACCAATCTCTCCTTCAGTGGTGCTTCCATGATCTTCCCCACTACCGAGGTGAGGCTGACTGGTCTGTAGTTCCCCTCTTCCTCTTTGTTCCCACTTTTGTATAAGGGGACTACATCAGCTATCCTCCAGTCTTTGGGTACCTCCCCTGTTTCCAGTGATTGGCTAAACAGGATAGCCAGAGATTCAGCCACCACCTCTCTTAGTTGTTTAAGAACCCTGGGGTGCACCCCATTTGGCCCCATTGCTTTATCAACTCTTATTACTTCCAGTTCCTTCAGGACCCTTTCTCGTGTAAAGGGACTTGTGTCCATTTCTGCACCATTCTCACCCCTTGTACTCTCTTCAGACCCATTACCCTCCTCTCCCTCCTCAAAGACTAAGCAGAAATACCTGTTCAATATGTCAGCTTTACTGTTGTCATTATCCACGCGGCCCCATCCTCCCCCTTCAGTTTCACTATCCCTCCCTTTGCCTTTCTTTTTTCACTTATGTACCTGTAAAAGGTTTTGTCCCCTCTACCCACTGATTTTGCAATGTGTTCTTTTGTCTGAGCTTTGGCTTCCCTTACTGACCTCCCTGCCTCCCTTTGCTTCTCCTGGTACTTCTCCCTATCCCCTTCTGCCTGTGTCTTTTTGTATTGCCTGAATGCAATCTTTTTGGCTTTCACTTTCTTTGCAATCTCTTTGGAAAACCATAATGGTCTCCTCTTCCTTTTCCTCTTGCTAACCTGCTTAATGCATAATTCTGTTGCTCTTGTAATCCCCATTTTAAATACTGCCCACTGTTCCTCAACCACTGATTCCTGCCCCATTCCCCTTAATGCCTCTTTCAAGTATCTCCCCATTTTCACAAAGTCTGCCCCCCTAAAATCCAGGATACGTGTTTTTGTGTGGTTTGGTTCTGCTCTTTCTGTGATTTCAAACCACAATGACTGGTGGTCACTGTTCCCCAGGTGCTCCCCCACTGTTACCCCCATCACGCTGTCCCTGTTTGCGAGCACAAGGTCCAGTATTGCCTTCTGCTGAGTTGGTTCCGTGACCAGTTGCTTGAGGAAGGCACCCTGAAGGGGAGTCCAGGATAAATCTGCTCCTAGTTGATGCTGCTGCTGGGATGTTGCAGTCCACGTCTGGAATACTGAAGTCTCCAACCAGTATTACCTCCCCCTTGTCTGCCATCCTTTGGATGGCTAGCATCAGCTCCCTACCTGTTTCTTCCTCCTGGTCTGGTGGTCTATAGACCACACCTGTGCAGATGGCTGGCCCCATTTTCCTTTCCAGCTTAACCCACAGTATCCCCCCCCCATTTTGTTCCTTCTGGATCTCTGTGGCCCTTATGTCATTTTTCACATACAGTGCCACTCCTCCTCCCTTCCTGCCTGCCCTGTCTCTTCTGAATATGTTGTAGCCAGGTATGGCCATTTCCCAGCCATGGTTATCATTACACCAGGTTTCAGTGATGGCCACAACGTCCAGGTCTGACTGCACTATGACAACCTCCAGATCTTCCATCTTGTTGCTAAGGCTCCTGGCATTTGCACACATGGCTTTCCATGATTTGACCTCTCTAGACTGTTTCGCTGTTCTACTCCAGCCCCTTCCTTGGTTGTCCTTTACCCCTGGTTCTCCTTGCTGTCTGCCCTTCTGCTGAATTTTGCCCCTTTTCTGCCTATCCACCTCTTGGGCACAGTTTGTGATAGGCAGGGGGTGTAGCCTGTACTTGTTGTGGGAGCCGCTGAAAAGCATTGACTTGGCTTTCTTATAATTTAGGACAAATTTGTGTTTACTAAACCAGTTCTCAACTGAAGCGAAGCCTAGCTGTAGATTGTTTTGTAGGGGTTGGGGATCCTTATGGGTGGTGTGAATTACAGCATCATCAGCATAGAGGATGATTTGTTCTGGGCAAGATTGTGGAAGGCTGTTCAGGAAGAGACTGAATAGAAGGGGACCAAGTATGGATCACTGGGGGACTCCTGAGCGGATAGGGCTGGCATCAGAGAGGACATCTGCAATTTTAACTCTTTGGGATCAGTTTTCCAGATAGCTTTTAAACCAGGCTGTGGAGTCAGAAGAGAGCCCAGCATTCAGAAGCTGCTCATATAGTAGAAGACAATGGTGGATGTGTCGAAAGCCTAAGTTAAATCGATGAAGACGGACCCAGTTAGGTGACCATTATCCAGAGAACTGTGGATGGCTCCGGTGAATTCCAGAAGGACAGAAGTGGTGCTGTGCCCTTGCCTGAACCCATGTTGTCGAGAACACAAAATATTGTGTTTGTCCAGATAATCAGTGAGTTGGTCTGCTACTATGCATTCGATGGCCTTGGAGAGGGGAGGCAATATGGAGAACAGGCGATAGTTCCCATGGAGGGACCTGTCTCCACTTTTGTGGACCGGAGTAACAGTAGTGGATTTCCATCTGTCAGGGATCTGGCCGAGGCTGAGGGAGAGGTTGAAGATCTTTGTTAATGGTCCTAGTACTTTGTCGAGGGTGAGGAACAACAGTTTAAGGTTGTGTGTCCCCACTATTTCTGGACTTGGCAATTGCTTTACTAATGTATTTGCAGGCTTCATGCATCTTGACTGCTTTAAAGTAGAACGGCGGGTATTTGGAAGAGGGGGAAGCTGGAAGGGTGAGTTGGAGAGTCATCTACGTTGAAAAAGTCAGAGGGGAGAATACTACTGAGGTCTGTGAAAGCAGTATTGAACATATTAGCAATAGTTGTATGATCCAGTGTTGTAGTCCCATCAATGTCCAGCATAGTAGGGGAAGTTTTAGGCTGCTTCCCAGTAACTTCTTTGATACTTTTCCAGAAGGCTCTCCCATTTCCCCAGGTATTCCCCATAGTAGATCCTTTTCTTTAGATGGATTGATTTTGTGCAATAATTTCAAGCACGTTTATAGTTCTGTATGTCAGTTTGCATACCGGTGGCCCGTGCCTGCAGCCAGAGGTGGTCCCTTGCTTTTAACTGTGCTATAAGCTCCGTGGAGAGCCATGGGTTGCAAAGGCCTTTGACTTTGCACTTTTTGAAGGGGGCATGGGAGTCACAGGCCGCATTAAAGGTGTAGATGAAATAGTCCAGGGCCAAGCTGACATCCAACGCTTTGTAAATAGGACTTCAATCATGCTGACTGAGGTGGGATTTGAGGTGATTCAACTGCCCATGGGGAAGGACTCTGTTAGAGATGACTATTGGAGGGGGTGTGCAGAATTTGTTTGACCATTTGCAGATGACAGGGTAATGGTCATTGAGTGAATCTGGGAGGACGGAGATGTTAGAGATATGAGTTGGATGGCTGGCCAGAACCCAATTCAGGAGTTGTAATTGTGCCTGGTGGGGGAGTCGAGCAGCTAGGCAAGATTTGCTGATGAGATGGCATCCTTGAGGCCCTCTGATTCAGGTGCAAGCCAATTAATGTTAAAGTCACCTAGCAGGATTGACTCAGAGTCTGGAGGTTGGGTTTGGATGAAGTCCAGGACAGCATTGGGATGTACACTGAAACAACTGTGAGGGCTTTGTTGTGGACCCCTAGTAGCATTCTGATAGGAAGAAACTGAGCAGATGATTCTGAGAGGGGGTAGCTATGGGGTGACCCAAGAGAGACTCTTTGAGGTATATTGCACAGCCCCCTCCTCTTTTAGTCTTCTGATCTAGCCTGAAAACGTTGTAGCCTGGCAGGGCAATTGCCATGTCAGGGACTTTAGGTGTTAGCCAGGTTTCGACAACCGTGAAGATATCCGGATTGTATTGGTTTGCAAAAATTTGCAGGTTATCAAGCTGTGGAAGTAGGCTGCAGATGTTAAGAGTCACAAGGGAGAGTACCCCTGAGTGATTAACTTGGTTGGTTGAGCCAGAGGTTTGAGGGCTGGGATTGGGGTAAATATTGCCAGACAGCAGCAACAGGA
Organism: Neoceratodus forsteri; assembly: GCA_016271365.2. NCBI lineage: Eukaryota > Metazoa > Chordata > Ceratodontiformes > Ceratodontidae > Neoceratodus > Neoceratodus forsteri. Next base: position 1,844,602,945 of record CM057449.1, read on the forward strand.
GGAGCAAGGGCTTCAGAGTGCAAAAAAGTAGCTCCTGAGGGTGAGTGTATGTGTCTGCTTCAGGCAGGAACATATGCAGAATTGCTGGTGCTGGTCCGAGAGTGATGTCATATGCACCAAAGGTAGGAGAGGAGATGAGTGGGCCCGTGACCCCCTGTCATGAATACAAGGGTGCAGACATCCATTTTCAGTGGGGGTGCATGAGGTGAGCGAGGTTCAGAATGCAGGGTGCCTGAGTGGTAGTACTGTAGATATAGTCAATCTGATAGCTAGGGGGAGGAGAGGGGTAACAGGCTCCAGGGAGGTAGAAGAGGGGTAGAAGGGATGAAAGAATAAAAAGTTGAGAAAGCATAAAGGACAGAATCATTATGTTCAGGCAGTACGGGTTGTGTAAGGTGAGCTAAAAGGAACAGAAGTGAAGCCCGAGATATGGGGCTGATATAGGGTAAAAGGAGTGGGAGGAAGGAGGTAAGGTAAGCGCACAAAAGAACAGCAGGAGGGGTATGGGGGGGTACAGATTAAAGCAAAATACAGGCAAATTTTTCTTATAAATCTCTTGTGAGCATAAGCAGTATTTAACACACGTTCATAGGAGGAAGAGCTTGTATGTAGCCCTGGTTTAGTAGGAGGCAGAGGAGGCATGCAGAGTTGTGCTGATAACAGCTAGGGAACAGAGTGTGTGACGTGCCAGATAGGATAGGAGCCCCTAGTGGCAGCTGCACATAACCTACTAATAGTGGAGTAGACACAGAAAATGTCTCTGCTATCAGAGATATAGCCCTCTAGTGGCTAGAAGATATAATCTGCTAATGAAAAAGTCAGTACAAAAAAAAAAATTAAGCTGGGTTGTCTGGTAGTCAAGCCGTTCGCTGTGGAAGAGCTCCTGGAGAAGGTGCAGCTCACACGCACGTGGGAGAGGTTGGAGGCAGACGCTGGTTTAGGGCAAGTGGCCTGCAGATGGGAGAATGGACAGTCAATTTAAAGCAAAAAATATCAAGGCAGAGGCAGCTAATCCCCTAGGCCCCAGGAAGTTGGGAAGGCAGATTGCATAACAAAGGCTCTGCACAAACGTTTCTCTAAAATTAAGCCAAAAAAGAGCTTTAACACCTTTAGCTATAAGGGTGGGGGAAGGGGAGACAATTAGCAAGTAAAGCCACAGGGAAAAAAGAAAGAAATATCACAGCAAAGGACAAAAACAGCTAGTGCTAAAATGCAGGACAATAATTTATTTATTTATTGTACAAATCAGATTTACAACCTTTGAGTTAGAGACTCATTTACAAAGGCACCTCGTCACAGAGAGGACAAAACAATAATACAACATTCCAGATACAGAGAGCAATACATAGATTACAGTGTTACAAAGCATGATGCACAGTCTATTTACATAGGTAACGTGTAATTCGGTGTGTAATTCAGAAGGTAGAGATTTAAGGAAAGGATATAGGATGCAGTGGAGCACTTATCGCTACTCCCTCAGCTCAGCGCAGGGTTACAGGGTGGAAAGGAGCATACAAACTATACCATGAACAATATTTGGCAACTTATATCACAGTAGAGTAGACATTAGACATTATTAAAGAAAAAACAAAATAGAATGCTGAATTCAGTAAAGTATACCGAGCAGTAAGTACAACCCTGCACTATAATCATTTGTGCAAACTAAGCAACTTAGGTAGATGAAGACAGTGGTGAATAAAAGGGCAGGAGAAAGGTGAAGTGTCCAGTCAAGGCTGAGGAAGTGAGATACAGAACCAAATCAGCCAATGGGGACAAAAAGCACCACACTTCAAGCTTGGCAGCTCCAAAGGCCAGGTTCCAACTGTGTCTGTACCTTTGTGTCTCAGGGCTGATTGGCAGTCAGGCCGTTCACCGTGGAACAGCTCCTGGAGAAAGTGCAGCTCCCACACACGTGGGAGAGGTTGGAGGCAGATGCCGGTTTAGGGTGAGTGGCCTGTGTGTCTCAGGGCTGTCTGGCAGTCAAGCCATTCACCGTGGAAGTGCTCCTGGAGAAGGCGCAGCTCCCACGAATGTGGGAGATGTTGGAGGCAGACGCTGGTTTAGGGGGTGAGTGGCAAGTGTTGCCACATTTAATAGTAGTTCACTTAAATATATAATCATTTCATTACTTTTATACTAACAGTTATTTCAGAATTTATGTAACAAACTGACCTATGTAGTTTGTTTTCAATACAAGCATTTCAAACACTTAATTTCTGTCTTTATAGTTCTGTGATGCCCATCGCTCCTGTTGTCTCTCTCTCTCTCTCTTTACTGACACTGACTGATCTCTGGTGCACAGAATGGGTGAGGGAGGAAGGAGGCACGGCCAGGCTCAGTGCACACCTACACATTTTGATGCTAAGACTAGCCCCCCCTACCCGACTCACCATCGCCGATGTCTGTTGCTGTATGCCAACACTCACCCTGCATTTCTATGTGTGTCTTTCCACATCTCAGCTCCAGACAGGTTTTGGCTCCAGGGTGATTGGAGTTTCAAGTGATCCACTACACAGTCCCATGTTAAAACTGCCCAACTGACCATCAGCATCGCTGTGGAACACACTTTCCCTGATCCTTTTTCCCTAGTGTCTCTACCTCTGTAAAAATAATCACCCTGGGTCCTATGTGTCTTCCAGGTCTCGACTCTAGGCAGACCTTGGCTCCAGGACAAGCTACAAGTGCTCTATTGTCATTCTCTTTCTGCGGAGGTCTGCTGAAACTGTGATGTGGCATCTGGGAAGCAAAAAAGCATAACTTCTTTTTTCAAGAAAATCAATTATGAGGAAATTGTGCATGGAAAAACTTCAGCGGACAATGATCCACCACCATCAGTGGAAAGCAGTGATTCATTAGCATCACATGATTTGTGTAAAGATTGTGAAGACCAACCCATCAGGGAATGCTTGTGGCCTTCAATTTGGACTTCAGAAATTTGGCAGGAGAAACAGAAAGCTTATCCTTAGATCGGCTGCAGTAATGGCAAACTTGGTTGCAATATCTGTTCAATTGTCAGGGGTCTTGGTACCTTTAAGAATATGCAAGGAGAATGGCCCAGTGGCACTGAGGGTTGAGGCCCTGGATGCCACACCTCACGCTATGCCAGCAACCCGGGTTCGGGAGTGAGCTTGATCCACCAAGGGTCGGCCGGCAGGGAGGGCATGGATTTGAATTGAGCCACTGGCAGGCAGCTCTCCTTTCCCAGGGGAGGATCGGTGGCATCACACAGCTCTGGTGGCTCCTGGTGGGTGACTAGGGGGTGCAGCTGATGCAGTGCACATTACAGGGGTTTGGGGGCCACGGTGGATGTCCTGCAGGTGGGTGCGGGAGTGCACCTATGCTGCACTGGATGTCACTGCACGTCTGCACCCCGGGACCACAGAAAACATGGAAAAGCCCCATCTCTTGGTAGGTGAAGGTGGGTCCTGTGGCTGACCTCTATGCCCAATGCCAGGTCCTTAAGCCTGCCTCCCGTGCTCCCTTCATTCCCTGGTAGCCTGTCTAGATTGACAGAAAGGTCGCCAAGAGGAGTTGGCAGTCCTGCCTTGGGGAGCTTAGATCCGGGGGGTCAGGAACCAGAGGAGCAAAGTGGGGATCTCCCCCACTGGAAGGTAAGGCTGAGGGCTTCGGGTAGGGTGGGATAATGTCAAGCTAAGTGTCCACACAGGAGAGAGAGTCCAGGGATCGGAGAGGAAGGAGGATAAAGAGTGTTAAGAAAACAAAAAGAATATGCAAGAAGTCAATACATCTAGTGATGGGTGTTCCTTTAAAGTTTCATTCAATGTATCAGACTAATCAACCAAATTAAAATCTTTGTGGAAGAAAATTCTGCAGCACCAACTTTCAAAAGCACATACTGCTGCAAAAAAATTATATGAAAAAGTCACAGGAACAAACTCTTGAGAAAATGTGAAATAAGTTGAATGCATCAAAATTTGAAACCACTTGTGTTATTTTTTGATCAGCATATTACCTTGCTAAAAATGATAGGCTGCTCTTTGATCACTTCAGCTTGCTAGAGCTTCAGAAGAAATATGGTGTTGTTCTTGGAATAGGTTTGCATTCTAGATACAATGCTGCAGTAATCGATCATGTTGCTTCAGAAATGCAAAAGAAAATCTGTCAGCACCTTGTAAGTAATAACCGCAAAATGTCTGTACTCACTGATGAATCAACAAGCCTGAGTAGCAAACTGGCACTTATTGTCTATCTCAAGTGTGAAAATGACAAAAAAATGAGGATTCACATTTCATGTTCCTCGATCTGATTGAATTACCAGGTGAAACAGCTGATACTATCCTTGAGCAATTATTGAAGTGTTTAGACAAATACGGGTTCAGTGATCATTATTTGAAACACCTGGTGGCATTTACAAGTGATGGGGCAAGTGTCATGCTTGGCAGTAGATCTGGTGTAGCACAAAAAATCCTTGAAATATACCTTCATGTTATTGTCTGGCAATACTTGAATCATAGACCGGAGTTGGCAGTAGGTGATGCTGCCTCAGAAATAAGTGGCAGAAGTCATTTTCAGATATTTATGGACAAAGTGTATTCTATATACAGTCAATCTCCACAAAATCAATGAGAACTAGCTGAATCTGCTGCACAACTGTATCAGCAAATAATGAAAACTGGTTGTGTTCTTAGCACCAGGTGGGTTGCCAGTTCCTTTCTGACACTTACTGTTGTATGGTACAGTTTTGACTCACTTTGTTATCAGTTTCAATCTGCAACGAATGACAGAAACTGAACACCAGCGGACAGAAAGACATACAATGGAATGTTCAGAAGGCTAACATCTAAGCAATATTTGCTAGATCTTGCACTGATGTATGATACCCTGAATGAGCTTTCCCTGCTATCTGAGTGTCTTCAGAAATGTGACATTACAATTGTTCAAGTGGACAAACTCATTCAGCATAGTATTTGTTTCATAGACGGGCTCAAGCAACAACCTGGAAAAAAAGCTTTGAAAGCAGAAGTTATCAATGAGGGGAAATTAGGAGTTATTTCACTGACAGATAACAACAAAATCATTACCATCAACTGTCAACAGTTCCTGACAAGCATAGTCAACAACTTAACATGGTGAATGTTCACTATGTCCTCATCACATGTATCAAGCAAGGAACTTGTATCTGATGGTCAAAAAATGATGACTCTCTGATGGAAGAGTTGAGTGTTCTTGACTGTGACCAGTGGCCTGCCAAACTTTACCCAGGATATGATGAACCACAAGTGATGTCTCTGTGCAGGAGATTTAAAGTGCCAACAGCTTCCATTTTAAATGCCTGCAGAGATTATGCTGATGCACTTGGGCGTAACACCCCAAAAGAACTACAATCATTATTTAACTGCACCAAATTGATTCCATGCAGCTAATCTGAATGTGAGCAAGAATTCAGTCTGATGAATATAATCATTTCACCACTGAGCACAAAACTTCCGATTCATCCAGTAACTGCCCTCATGTTTGTGAAACTCCATGGACCACCACCATCAGAATGGGAGCCCAAACCAGACATCAGTACTTGGTTGTATGAAAACACGAGTGGCAAAGGCAGACCTGATGACAAGAAACCCCATATGGAAACTTTGTAGGACTGATTGAAGCATATTTAGCCCTCACAAATGACATATGGTCCAGTCTGAGCCAAGTCATTATGTAACCCTATGGAAATTGCAGAATCATTTTTACTTAAGCTTGTTACATGTAGAATGATAGAAATGTTTCATGGTTAGATTTACATGCACCATCTGATACTGTTAACACTTCCTTTTACAGAGATTTTTTATAGATATACAGATAGATAGATAGATAGATAGATAGATAGATAGATAGATAGATAGATAGATAGATAGATAGATAGATGGCCCCAACTAATTTCTTACCCAGTTTACTACAAAAATGTTCTGTGTGGAAAACAAGCTTCAATAGCCTTTCCCCTGGAGCACATGGACATTGTAAATTTGGGGGATGGGGGGGAACTTATTCTGTTTTTTATGTTTGCTTGCACATGTGCAAGAAACATTACATGACAGCTTAGGAGAAAAGTGGGTTGGGGAGGTGCGGCACTGTGACATCCAACAGAAGCATTGCATTTGGTAGCCTGGCCATGGTGCATCATTGGAGGCACAGTGTGCTGATGACACTGGCTTCCAGAAGTTGCACCAATTGTAACGTTTTCACCGCAGCAATCACGGGCTGCCTCATCATTGCAGCATCAGAGATTTGCTGCAATGATTTGCTGGGCGGAACATTGCTAGTGTAATATTGTTTGTGAACATGGTGGCACCTTGACGCCGTGTTCACAAACAATATCAAATTGCCCCAGTACCGAGGGGGTGCCCAATCTCCCTCAGCAGCATGTGTCCCTCCACACAGAAGTGTGTTTTTGCTGACAGGGGCCCCAATCCCTGTCAGCATCCATCCCCGGTGCTGACTTGCCAACAGGGGAGCCCACTCCCCGTCAACGGTATATTTTCCCCCTCCTGTTTGATGTGCTGATGGGGAGCCGCCCCTGTCATCAGCCACCCCAAAGAGTAAGGAGAGTCAGGGGTGCCCAATCCCCTTGACTCTAGCGCCCCCTGCTTTTGTACCAACGGGGGGTGCCCAATCCCCCATCGGCTACACCCCCCCAAAAAAATATTGAGGTGGCATGCTGGGAGTCCACCCCACATGTCCAATGCCCCTGCAAAGGATAAACCATTCCACAATTTGTTTTTCTTTTTTAAACATGTAAAACAAAAACGGTTCCTCGCATTCTCTCTGGCCCCTCCCCCCACAACCCACACCCACCCAGTGAGTACCCTGCCTCCCCACACCCCCCTCACCCCATACTTACCTCCAGAGTCCATGTGATGATCTTGGTGGACCGGGAACACGTCTGCACTCTTCAAAGCCGATCACAAACTGAGGAAATGCTGGTAAGCTGTGTAATGGGATAGCAGTGTCAGTGGCTCAGTAGGTAGCACACTCGCCTCTGAGGCCGGGAGATCAGAGAGCTGTGGGTTCAGTTCCCACATCTGGCACTTGGGTTAATATCCCAGTACTGACACTGTAGTGCAGCATGAGAGGGGTGCTGCACTTCTGATGTGCCATCTTTCGGATGAGACGTTAAACCGAGGTCCCATCTGCCTGGATTGGTGGTAGTTCAGGTGGATGTTAAAGATCCCATGGCACTTATCGAAAGAGTGGGGAATTTCCCGGTGTCCTGGCCAAATTTCTCTCATTCACTAAAATACCACCCACAGCTTAATCTGGTTCAAGGTCAGTTGGCATTCATCTGTATCCCCTCCTGGGTTGCGCCTGAAAATAGGCAGGATTTGTCTAGTGCACTTACCAGGTCAACAAAAACTAAATAAATAAAACATTTTTTACTTTTTGCATATCTCGAAGGCATGTCTTGGAATTTTGTCACCAAATTTTCAACATGGGGTTTTTGGGACCCCTCCTCATGAATTCAGTCACTGTCATGGCGTTAATCGGTCCCAAAGGTGAGTTTGTGGTCACTGCGCAGAATCACCTTTCAGGACCAATTAACAAAACAACAGTTCATAGAGGTAGACTCTCTCAAAAGTGTATGTTTGCAAATTTGGTGGAAAAATCCAAAAATGACTGTTTCTGAGGCGTGCATTGCGCAGTTATACATGCGCTCACTTCACGAATTTGGAATATTTTCAGTCCAGATTTTCAATATTGCCATTTTTCTGCACCTCCCTATGAACAGTAAGCTGTCATTTTTCACATCCTGGGCAAAATGTGTTTTCGCACTAGACAGAATAGCGCGGTCGCTGTGGGAAATCTGTATTTGGGACACAATTCAAAAATGACAGTGACAATGTTCATTAGCAGAGGTCCTAAAATGCCTATGTTGAAAATTTGGTGACAAAAGTCTATAAAGTGACTGTGTTATGAGCGTCCATTGCGCTGTTTCCACGCATGCTCGTAACTTCCCCCATTTGCAATATTTTCACTCCAGATCTTTAGCATTGCCATTTTTCCACACCTCCTTATGAACAGTACAGCTGCCATTTTTCACATCCTGGCTGAAATGTGTTTTCACACTTCTGGCACAGAATAGTGCAGTCACTGTGGGAAATCAGTGTTCAGGATGCATAAAGAAAATCACAGTGACACTATTCATTAGCAGAGGTCCTAAAATGCCTATGTTGAAAATTTGGTGACAAAAGTCTAAAAAATGACTGTGTTACGAGCGTGCATTGCACAGTTTCCATGTATGCTCATAACTTCACACATTTGCAATATGTTCACTCCAGATTTTCAACATTGCCATTTTTCCGGTCCTCCTTATGAACGGTACAGCTGTCATTCTTCACATCCTGGCCAAAATGTATTTTTGCACCTGCAGCGCAGAGCAGCGCGGTTGCTGTGGGAAATCAGTGTTGGGGGCACATTAAGAAAATCACAGTGACACTGTTCATTAGCAGAGGCCGTAACATGCTTATGTTGAAAATTTGGTGATGAAACTCCATAAAATGACTGTATTACAAGCGTGCATTGCACAGTTTCCAGTCATGCTCATAACTTCACACATTTGTAATATGTTCACTCCAGCTTTTCAGCATTGCAATTTTTCTGCACCTCCTTATGAACAGTACAGCTGTCATTTTTCACATCCTGGCCGAAATGTGTTTTTGCGCTTCTGGTGCAGAATAGAGTAGTTGCTGTGGGAAATCAGTGTTCAGAACACATCAAGAAAATCACAGTTCCACTGTTCATGAGCAGAGATCCTACTATGCCTATTTTGAAACTTGGAAGCTGTAACGAGGGTCGTAAGGGCTCAGGAAGAGCCTGCCCTCCCCTGGACTCGCATCGCAGAATGCCCCCCCACCCACCAGGACTGCCAAAGCTGCAGGGGTTCGTTTGGAAGCTGTAACGAGGGTTGTGAGGGCTCAGGAAGAGCCTGCCCTCCCCTGGACTCGCATTGCAGAATGCACCCCACCCCCCAGGACTGCCGAAGCTGCAGAGCTTCATTTGGAAGCTGTAACAAGGGTCATCAGGGCTCAGGAAGAGCCTGCCCTCCCCTGGACTCGCATCGCAGAATGCCCCCCCAGGACCGCCGAAGGTATGGAAAACGGGTGTACAGGAGCAGTGCCAGACTCTTGTACATGGTGTGTCGTTTTGGCGCCAAAGCATTTTTGAATTCTGGATTCCTGACAAAGGACTTTGCTTTCAATCTCAAATGTGCCTTTAAGAGTCAGCGCAGCACTGCAGATGTTTTTTTTGCACTGATTTCTTTTTGCAAATCCTACAGTTGCCTGTAATTTGAACAAGTACCTTAGCCTGCAACTGTAATAAGAACTGTTGTATTGTATGTATAGCTCAAGTTAACTTGCAGTAGTCTTAGCTTATTTTAGCCTCTCACAGTAAAAGATTACTCAGTAACCCTGCATAACATTAGAAGGCTCCGGGCTATCCTGCGTAGCTCTGCATTTCTCCTTCGTCCTTACCTTAGATTAAAACAACACTTAAAATCTCTCCCCTCTCTCCTTCAGCTGCAGGGGTTCATTTGGAAGCTGTAACGAGGGTCGTGAGGGCTCAGAAAGAGCCTGCCCTCCCCTGGACTTGCATCACAGAATGCCCCCCACCCCCCAGGACTGCCGAAGGTACGGAAAATGCGTGTACAGGAGCAGCGCCAGACTCTTGTACACGGCATGTTGTTTACCCCACTGGCGCTGTGCACCAGCTCCCTACCGACCCCACCATCACCCTTGGTCGGCTCTCTGCTTTATACGCAGAGTCATGTGTGGCCGCAGAACCAATCAGCCCATTCTCTCATTAGCAGCTTATCTGCTATCACCACTAGAGGCCGCAACCACTTGCTTGCTGGGACAGTTTAAGACAAGATACTACTGCTTTTCCTCCCACTATTACTCCTGTCTTTTTGCCTAGCTTCTCTCCCAGCAATCCATCCTCAGCGGCACCCAACCACCCCCATTGCACCCTCACTACTCCCCCAACCACTTTCTCACAACACCTTACACTTGGACCTGTGCAAAATTGGGAGCTCAGGGCTACCGTCCTTCCTCTCTCCTTTTTCCCAGGGCTAACTGTCCTATGGAACTCAGCAACTTCCGCTAATACACCCACCCTTAGTGCACCCCCCTTCCTCCGCTCAGCCAGACATGCCTGGCACAAAACCAAAATCATTTTCACTCTGCTTCTCCTGCTAGCAGGGGACATCTAAGCAAATCTGGGTCCCACCCATCCCAGTCCCCACACTCAAACGAGCCTCCCCAAGTGCCTCCGACTACTGCATCTCAACATCTGCAGCCTCCTGGAAAAATTACCAGAACTGCAACTCACTGCCCTATCTCTGTGCCCAGACATCCTCATACTATCAGAGACCTGGCTAAAGCCAAACCCACATGGACTCTGTTATAGCCATCCCTGGCTATGCAGTGATCAGGCAAGACCGTCTAGGCAAGAAAAGGAGGGGAGGTATTGCCATATTTATTTCCTCCATGCTACAGTTCACCCTGGTCCAAATCCCCACACTATCACCCCAAATAGAGTCTAGTAATCAAACTTGCACTGCCTTACTCCGCCCCAGTCTATGTTGAGGGCTTCTACTGCACCCCTAGTACCCCCCTGCCCAGTGTCCTAGAACACCTGGCCTAACTAAAATCTACAGCCACAGCTGGGGAGCTCCATATCCTTGGCGATTTCAATTTCAACTGGCTATCTAAAGACGGTGCCAAACTACGCACCAAAATAAATGCACTAAACCTCTCCCAGCTAATCTCACAAGCCACCCAGCTAAACCCTAAAACTCCTAATCACTCCCTCCTGGACTGGGCCCTCACTACCCACCCTCATAGAATCATTAGTGCTGGTCTCCTCCCAGGCTCCCTAAGTGGCCACCACATGATATACACTGTCAGGAAAGTGCACAGACCTGCAAACCCCCCCTCTAGGACGATTCTCACGAGGTCTTACAACTCCTTATTTCTACCTTCGCTCCTCTATGACCTGGCTCATACTGACTGGTCCTTCATACCTAAAGCACCCTTGATTGACTACGCTTACGAAACTTTTAAGACCAAGTTTCTCACAGTTTGGGATAATCATGATCTGCTAAGAAGCACAGATTAAGGGGCTCCCACCTTTCCTGAGTCTCAGCCGATCTCATTAGCAGCTGCCACACCAGAGATCAGGCATGGCTCAAACATAAGCTTTCATGCTCCCTAGAATCCCTACAAAGATACCAGACCCTCTGCAACTCCTGCACCAAACTGATTCATCGGGCAAAAAGGAGCTACTTTACGTCGGCTTTAAACTCAAACTCTCAAATCCCTCCTCTACCCCCTATCTAACTTCCAACCCCAACCCTATCCATCCTAGGTTCGACCGTCACTGACCCTGGCAAAGTAGCGTCTGCCTTTAATACTTTCTTCATTTGCTGTGCAGCGTCTCTCCTATCCAATCACCCGCATACTTTATCCACACCACGCACCCCACTGAAATCTCTGAACTCCACACACGCCCCCAGTTTCTCCTACCATCCAGTCACCCTGGCCGAAGTTCTGCAAGTACTGACTTCACTCAACCCTAACAAAGGTAAATGTCCATCCGGCCTGGATGCCAAATTGCTTCACTTATCTGCTCCCGCCATAGCTGCTCCACTAGCCGATCTTCTCAACCTCTCCTTCTCCATGGCCAAAATCCCAGCCGATTGGAAGCATGCAACTGTTATCCCCATCCCTAGGGGTGGTGATCCCTCTACGCCGGGTAATTACCGACCCATCTCCCTTCTTCCAATTCTGGCTAAAATTCAGGAACAGCTTGCACTCACCCAACTTTCTCAATTCCTAGACACAACCTCTTTTTTCACCCCTTATCAGTCTGGTTTCTGAAAGTCTCACTCTACCATCACCTCCCTACTAAGAATCACCGATGACATCCTGTCTGAAATGGACAAAGGGCATATCACCTAGGCCATTTTCATTGATCTGGCCAAGGCTTTTGATACTGTCTCCCACCCTAAGCTACCAGCAAAACTAAATGGTGCTGGCCTCTCAGGCCATGCCACTAGCTGGTTTCATGCCTACCTGGTAGGCAGATATCAATCGGTGAAAATCAGCCCTCACATATCTTCCCCCCTACCAGTCACTATGTGGGTCCCCCAAGGCTCAGTCCTGGGACCTCTGCTTTTTTCAATGTTCCTAAATGATCTCCTGCAGTCCTGCACACTACCATCCATCCAAATGTACGCGGATGACACCATACTGTATGCCTCTGGCCTTTCCACTGGAGAAGTGTCAAATGTGCTTCAGCGGGATTTCAGTGCTGTACAGAATTGGTTCACATCAAACCAGCTATGCCTAAATATGAAAAAAAAGTCACACTCACCTCCGGGTCGCACTCTCGAATCTCCTGCCTAGCATCACGCCCTTCATTCCTTACCCCAGATGGGATCCCCCTCAAGTCTTGCACCTCTTTCAGATACCTGGGAGTCTGGCTTGACCAGCACCTGGATTTCTCCACCCATATCGAATCCTTACAAAATAAGATGTACCCAAAACTTGGTGTTCTATATCGCAATAAGGACTGCATGCCCAAACAGGTCTGGAGGGAAATTGTTCAAAAAATGATCCTCCCTATACTTGACTATGGCGATGTGGTATATGGCACCACACCCCAATCTAACCTGGCCAGCCTGGACGCTCTTTTCCACTCCTTCTGTCGTTTCATCCTTGACTGCCCCCCAATGACCCACCACTGTGAGCTGTACAGGGACCTAGCCCTGCCTTCATTCACGACCCACAGACAGATCCACTGCTGCAGAGTCATTGCCAAATTCTGGTCACAGTCCCTTCCCCCTTATCTCATATCCACCATATCGGCTCAGCCCTCCCCTACCTACTCACTCAGAAGCACAGACTCCAGGCTTCTCCAAGTCCCTTTCATGCATTCCTCCAGGGGTCAATCGGCTTTCAAATATCATATGCCTAAACTGTGAAATGACCTGCCTGCTGCTATCAGGAGCTCCAAAAACCCCGGGCATCTCAACACACTCCTCTACGCACACTTCCCCACCACATGTCCATGCTTGCAGCAGCCATAAGAACAAGCCCGCAAATTCCTGTGTAACCAGCAGACATGCCAGATCTCAGCTGCTATGCTGTTGGGTCCTAAAAAGGTTAATTGTTTGTTCTGCTCACTACTTTTCTGCATTAAATGTAAAAACTTATAAATAATGTCCTCTGTCAGATGCTCTGGAGCCCTCTGGCTGTTAACTCTGCTACACTGTTGTAAATAGCTATACTGTATGTTTTAATGCATCATTCGACTCACCATTGTATTTATCCATACTGTATGTAAAAATGTATGTAACAATCAATGTTTCCCCTATCCTCCCTCCTCCCCCAGGTCGCTTCTGGAAACGAGTGGTACTCCGCTCAGTACACCTGCCTGGTTAAACTCTTAAATAAATAAATAAAATGACTGTGTAATGTGCATGCATTGTGCAGTTTCCACATACTGTATGCTCGGATGTGCGAGCACTTTTTATATTCCCAGTACAGCCAGTCATCTCTTCACACCTCCCTGTGGATAGTACAGCTGTCATTCTTAACATCTTGCCTGATCTGTGTTTTTGTTCATGTGGCGCAGAATGGCGCTGTCGCTGTTGGAAATCAATGTTCGGGACACATAGACATAATCACAGTGTCACTCTGCATAGGTAGGCTCACAAAAAGACCATGTTGAAAATTTGTAGTATAAATACCAACAAACGCCTGAGGCGTTACGGTTTTTAACCATAACATCCTACCCTGTACAGACTGACAGGCATCGGGGTGTGCCTTTGCACTGCCAACTGTACTGCTCATGCCATCCCACCCCCATCTCCAGCCACTGACAGGCATCGAGGTGTACCTTGGACTCTTCAGCCCCAGACTTCACCCCAATTTCCTATGCTGCGCCCATTTCAGCATATGACCTTATGGAATGCGGTGACTGTAAAGCCAAACATCCTTAGGCACACCTCAACACGTGTCGCTGTCTGCAGAATAAGGTGATGTTACATGGGATGCCTGTCATGGCTGACGACCCAAACACTTACCCAATGCCTCTCCATCTCTACAGGATGGAGGTGGGGTTGGCGTGAACTTCAATAACTTCACTGCCATTCCTATTCTTAATCTGTCTAACTCCTGCATGTCCAATGCTAATACCAGCAAGCAAACATTCGGCATTGACAAATTCTTGTTTACACTGGCACAAGAGCTAAAAGGTATAGATAATTAATTTGACTTCCATGGCAGGAAGCCCAGTTATGGGGAATTTGTGCATAGTGTACTGTCTGGCCAGAGTTTAACACTTTTGTGTGAACCACTTTTTCTCTTGTTGGTAATAAAAAGGTAGTGAATGTCCTAGATGCAAGTTTAGCTTTTAGATGTTTAATTGATAGGGTACCAGGTGATTCCCTCAAGATATAACATTTGGGAGGTATCAGTCTTTGGGACAGGCTCAGGAAAAGTGCTATACTAAATTAAAAATCAATCTGTCTGTCTGCCTCTCCCTCTTGCTACTGGTGGTTTGCTGCATTGTGAGAGGCACTTGGGAGTGTTTGCGGGGGTTGGGGTGGAGGTGGAGGTGTCATTACACCAGAGAGAGGGTAGGAGACACAACTGGAACTAAAGTGGGAAACCAAACTGCTGTTAACTATCTGGTATTATCTCTTTGTTGGGCCACTTTTTATGTTTGCTTGCACGCATGTGCAAGAAACATAGTGCCATCATCGGAGATTTCGGAGGTGTGTCACCTCCTCCTCCAATTCAGGCAGCCGCTCCAAAATGCAGTGGCATACAATTGAAAGGGGGAGCTATGCTTGAGTGAGCAGCGATAAGAAGCTGCTCACGCACAGCTCCCCCCCCAGCCGCAGGCGTGCGCGGCCCCTGCATCGCTGTGTATAGCCGACGGTGCCCAACCCCGCCGGCTGAGCTGCATCTGTCTCCTCCCCCAGTAGTTGATGCCATGCTGAGGCCCACCCCAGTGTGGCAATCAATCACCCCTGCCGGCAGGGTGCCCAATCCCCGATAGGCTGGCTATCCCAAAGTCCTTGTGCCACGCTGGGGAGCCCACCCCAGCGTGGCAAATGTCCAGCGATGTTTTATGTTTTTTTTGCCGGCCGGGGTGCACAATCCCCGTCGGCTGAACGCCCCCAAAGGCCTTGTGCCACGCTGGGAGCCCACCCAAGCGTGGCAAATAATCCACAGCGTCTTTTTTTTACCTGCAAGAAAAAGTCCAGGTCATCTCCGACCCCCCACATTCCGCACCCACCACTGTGCACCCAGCCTCCCCACCCCCCACCCCCTACCTCCGGACTCCGGTCGGCGATCTTGGTGGACCGGGAACACGTCTGCACTCTTCAAAGCCGACCGTGAACTGAGAAATGCCGGTAAGCTGTATAATGGGCTAGATAAGGCGGTTTCAACTTATTGCATATCTCAGCCATTTTGGGAATTTTGCAAATTTTCAACATGGGGTTTTTGGGACCCCTTCTCATGAATGATGTCACTGTCATGGCATTATTTGGGCCGAAGGTGATTTCGCGCAGTGACTGCAAAATCACCCTTCAAGCCTGAATACCACCATGACAGTGACATCAGATCATGAAAGTCACCATCAATGAAATTAATGCAAAAATTCAAAAAATAACTTGACTAATAGCGTCGTTGATGCAGTTCCTCAAGGCTCATAAGTTTGCAAAATTTCAATATTTTTACTCCAGATTTTCAACATTGCCATTTCACCACACCTTCTTATGAGTAGTACAGCTGTCATTTTTCCATCTCACCCAAAATGTGTTTCCGCCCATGTGCGCAGAATGGCGCAGTCAGTGTCTTGAAATCAGTGTGCGGGACAAATTAAGAAAATCACAGTGACACTGTTCATGAGCAGAGGTCTTGAAATGGCTATGTTGAAAATTTAGTGAAAAATTCAAAATGACTGTTTCTGGCGTGCGTTGCGCAGTTCCTACACGCGCTCATAGGTTCTAATTTTCAATATTTCCTCCAGATTTTCAACATTGCCATTTTCCACACCTTATTATGAGTAGTACAGCTGTCATTTTCACATCTCACCCAAAGCGTGTTTCCGCTCATGTAGCGCACTAATGGCGCAGTCGTTATGCGAACTCATATATGGGACACATTAAGAAAATCACAATGTGTCACTGTTCATGAGCAGAGATCTTAAAATGGCAATGTTGAAAATTTGGTGACAGAATTCTAAAATGACTGTTTCTGATGTCGTTGCACGGAGTCCATATTTCGTAGGTTTGCGAATTTTCAATATTTCCTCCAGATTTCCAACATTGCCATTTTCAACACCTCTTTATGAGCAGTACAGCTGTCATTTTCACATCCTGCCAAGCATGCTTCCGCCCATGTAGCGCTACAATGGTGCTGTTGGTGTCGAAAGCAATGTTTAGGACAGATAAGAAAATCACAGTTACACTGTTCATGAGCAGAGGTCTTAAAATGGCTATGTTGAAAATTTGGTGACAAAAGTCCATAAAATGACTGTGTCACGGTGAGCATTATGCAGTTTCCACGCATCCTCGTTAGTTCATGACTTTGTAATATTTTCAGTCCAGATTTTCACTAGTGGCATTTTCAACACTTCCTTATGAACAGTACAGCTGCCATTTTCACAACATGGCGAAGTGTGTTTTCACACTTTCAGTGCAGAGATGCGTGGTCGCTGTGGGAAATCATTGTTCGGCACAGATAAAGAAAATCACAGTGACACTGTTCATGATCGGAGGCACCAAAATGCCTGAGTTGACAATCTGCTATAAAAAATCCCCTACCTAATTATATAACGGGTGTGTGTTGCACAGTTTATATGTACACTCGTGACTTCACCATTTTTTTAAATATTTTTACTACACATTTGCAACATAGCCATTTTTACACCTCCCCATGAAAGAGTACAGCTGTCATTTTTTACATCCTGTTCGGAATATTTTTGCACCTGTGGTGCTAAATGCCGTAGTCACTGTGCATAAGCAGCTTTTGGCTACCAAACTGATATTCCCCCTGTTCATGAGGTGGGGTCACAAAACAAACATGTTGAAAATTTGGAGTTAACATACCAACGAATGCCTGGGGTATTAGGCTTTTCAACTAAATTGCCCAACCCTATAGAGAATGACAGGAATCAGGGGTGTGACTTGGGATTCTTGCCTGTGATGCTCATACCATTCCACACCCTGCAGTCACTGAGAGGCATCGAGGTATGCCTTGGACTCTTCGACCCAAACTTCACCCATTCTCTATATCGCACCCATCTCACCGTATTTCCTAATGAAATGGGGTGCGCATAAGGGCCAAAGACCCCAAGGAACACGTGACACTTGTCAGTCTCTGCAGAGTGGGGTGTGGTGAAATGGCATGGCCGTTATGCCTGACGACCCAAACGCACACCCCAATGCCTGTCACTCTCTGCAGGGTGGTGGTGGGGTTGGCTTCAGTTCAATACTTCACTGCCATTCCTATTACGCAGCTCTGTAACTTCTACACTACCACTGCCAATGCCAGCAAGCAAACATTCGGCATTGACAAATGCTTGTTTATATCCTTACCCTCTCATGATCTCAATCCACAACATTCATGATATGAACCCAATCCCAGTGTGGGATTAGAATCCAAAACAATCTGGCCCAGAGGCAAATATGCTTCCAACTGAGCCACACTGACAGCTGTGAACCATTAGCCACAGTTTTACTTTATTTATTTATTTCAGATTCAGAAAATACATTTGAGTCAAAGACTCATTTACAAAGGTTCCACATCACAGATTAGATACAGACAAACATTACAACGATTGATTTGAAGAATAAAGTTCAGATTGTTACAAAGAACAGCCAAGGCTAACATTCAAGTACTAGGGTTACTTAGTACAGTTTTTACACAGTACATATGAAATGTAGATATATAACAACGGCTGAGAGACTCAGGTTGGGCACAAAGGAGGAAGAGGCAGGCCAGTGGCCATTGTCAGTGGATAAGGAGCAGGGAGAGGGCAAAGTTCAGTTGCAATCACAGGTGCTTGAAGACAGGAAGTGGACTCTAAGGTGGGTTTTAAATTATCGAAGTCTTTGTTCGTTTACCAGGGTGGTGGGTAGGCTGTTCATCCACAAGGGGGCCCTGTAGATGAAGGACCTTTGGAATTAAGAGGTACGGCAGGAAGGAATTGGGAAGAGATGGTTGTCGGAGCTACAGGTGTATTTAACTTTAATGTCTGGATGGATTAAAGGGGTGAGCCCAGTGGGGGAGAGACCTAGGGTGTTTTTTTTAGCCAGAAGGCAGGTGTGGAACCTGATTAGTTGTCGAGATTAAGCCAGTTGGTAGTGTTAAAAAGCGAGCAGGTATGGGTAAGATGGTCAGATCCCAATACTAGATGGCAAGCTTTGTTAAGGGAGAGACAGAGTCTAACTAGAGCTGAGGTGCTTGCCGCCCCATATATCAATAAGCCATCGTCAAGCAGAGAAAAGACCAAGGAGGAGACAGCGAGCCTGAGGGCATCAGGGGTAAGGCAGTGTTTGAAGCGGTGCAAAAGCCTCAGCCTAACATTGAGGGCCTTAGATAGGTGGTGAATATGCTCGTGGAAGTTAAGCCCTGGGTTCAGAGTGATGCCCAGGTATTCAATGGAGTCCACTTACTCCAAAGGAGTCTGATTTGAAGTTAGTACTTGAGGGCAAAGCACCTTCCTGGTATTCTGCGGGTGCGAGAATGGCATAACTTTTTTTTTTTTATGGTTAAGAATAAGGCATTGTGCAGTGAACCAGCTTTCAGCACAGCTGAAGGAGGACTGGAGGGAGCGGTGAAGTTGAAGGGGGTCAGAGCTGGAGGAGAAGATGACAGCATCATCTGTGTATAGTAATAGGTTGCTGGGGCAGGACTCGGGGAAGGAGTTGAGGAAGAGGCTGAAAACCAGAGGTCCCAGTTTGGACCCCTGTGGGACACCAGAGAGGACAGGTAATCTATTGGATAATGTGTTACCAATTTTGACCTGTTGAGACCAGTTAGAAAGGTAGCCAGAGAACCATCCCAAGGCATCCCAAGAGAGATCCAAATTGGTCAATGTGGTTAGAAGGAGGGAGTGGTTGATGGTGTCAAACGCCTTTGTGAGGTCTATGAAGACAGCACCCATGATGTGACCCTTGTCCAGTGCAGAGTGTATGTGTGTGGTAAATTCGAGAAGGGCAGTGGTAGTGCTGTGTCCTTTGTGGAAACCATGTTGCTGTTTGCATAGAAGGTTGTATTTATTGAAGTGCTCAGTGAGCTGATCAGATACAATCCGCTCTAAGGCCTTGGAGGGGAGGGGTGGGAGTATGGCGATGGGGTGGTAATTATTTGTATTGGAACAGCCCCCACTTTTAAATATGGGTGTGATGGAGGCAGATTTCCACTTGGAGGGGAATTTACCTAGCCATAGGGAGTGGTTTAAAATGTGGGTAAGGGGGTAGAGTACCTTGTTAAGGGTGAGCCAAAGGAGCTTCAAATCCAGGAAGTCAGAGCTGTAGGAGATGTGGCTAAGGGCTGTTTTAAGGTATGGCTCCACAGACTTAGGCGTGATACAGTGCAGGTAAAAGGGGGGGAGCTTCGGGGGGGAATAGGGGTGCTAGATGCCAGAAGATCAAAGAAATTTGGAGGGAGAACATGGTTGAGGTTAGTGAACGCATTATTGAAGACTACGGCGATACGCAAGAGACAGTGACAGACAAATAATTAATAAATGGTGGCAGCCTATCTTGTCTCTAGAATGGTCTGGTCCCTATGCTGTATTTTGTTTAAACAGCATGTGTAAATCTGGGGCTAGATATTCAAAGGAGCTGCACCTGCGCAACTCCAGAAATGCACCATGGGGCTATATTCATAATGGGGAAATGCGCTGTGCAATTCCCGATGCACCGTGGCGCAAAGATAATGTATGCAGCACATCTCCAGGGGAGTGTACCCATGCATATGTGGCTCATCTTGATATTCAGCTGAGATGTGTGGCGCATCTCCCAGCACATTCCGGAGATGTACCGCATATATAGGCACAAAGTTGAGCATGTAAAAATCATGCTCAGGTTGTCACCATCCACAGGCAGTCTGCTGCATTACATGGCACAACACAGCAACCACCAGCCATGGGTGGCAACCCCCCCCCGAACACCATGCATAAGCACCCACCATATGCCTTGCTAGTCTAGTGCCCTCCTCCCCACCCGATACCCCAATCCCCATATAACACAGTTCAATCCATCACTGGTAGTCTAGTGGATCCTCCCTTCCATCCCGATACCTCGATCATGGCCAAACAAGTCACTTACCCATCCCTGGTAGTCTAGTAGCACCCCAACCCCACCCACATGGGACCCCCAGCCAACTCCTCTCCCCCAGTCATCAGTGGCAGTGAACCCCCACACACCTCCATGGTTGCCCATGAATGACAGCATATAGTATCTGCTGCAAGCATTTGTCCAATAATTGTGGATCAATGGGCTTGCAGCATACTTTTAATAGTCATTCACAACTTTGTAGATTAAGTCATTCATTCACAAAGTTGTGAATGACTATTACAGAGCGCACTGCAAGCCCATTGGTCCACAGTGTTGACCAATGAACTTGTCAGAGATACTGTAAGCTGTCATTTGTCAGGCAAATGGCGGAGGTGTGGGTGGTTTGCTGCCTGCCAATGACTGTGGGGAACGGGGCTGGGGTCCTGTGGGTGGGGGGGGTGGTGGCCACTAGACTACCATGGACGGGTAAGTGACATGTCTGGCCACAATCGGTATTGGACAGGGAGGGGGATCCACTAGACTACCATGGATGGACTGCACTATTTTTTTGTGGGTATCGGGGTATTGGGCGGGGATGGGGAAGCCACGAGACTACTAGGGATGGATTGAATTGCTTTTACAGGACTCAGGTTATCGGGTGGGGAGGGGGGAGCCACTAGACTACCTGGGATGGATTGCACTGTATTGTACAGGGGTCGGGGTATGGAGGGTGGTACTACAGACTTCCACTGACAGCACCTCATGCTGTGCAGGGTGCCAGGTGCATTTCACTGGCCAGCCCTGCACAACTCATGCAAATGGGGCCAAAATGACATGCAAATGGCCCCATTTGCACCTTGCATGCATTATGGCTCCATTTGCATATTTTATTCTGAATATCATGAAATTGTGCCCGGCGTAACTCGGATGCTCCGGTGCATTTCCCCTTCCAGGTATTCAGACTTGTCTGGGGGATAAGCCGACACATCGTATTTGCGCTGCCCATATATTTTGCTATATTCAGAAGAGATGCGTCATTGCTCATCTCTTTTGAATATATTCATTTGTTGCTCCAGCACACCTCAGCTGTGCTGAGCAACCAACTGTGCATTTGCCAGGTGTACTTTTAAATATTTAGCCCCTTATGTGCAATACAGTTGCCAGTTGTGAACATTTTATAGCTGAATTTTCTGGATTAGAGATGTATCCAGTTTCTGCTCCTCAATATTGATCACAAAGTTGTTTTTGTTTTGACAATTTTGTTTTAAGAAAATAAAAGGCTAGTTATTTTGATAGTGATATTAAAGTATGCACTGCAAGCCCTTTGATCCACAGTGTGGATATTGTTTGTTTGTAACAAGTCAAAAAAGGCTTTAAAAGCAGCCAAATAGTGTCAAAATGCACTCAAAATGCATTAAAATGCATCTAAAACCTAACAGTTTCTGGGGTCCTATGTGGCCCCCAGAATACCCCCCACCTATTGGTTGGGGGGGGGCATGATTCATGGTAAGAAACCCACTGTTCTAAATTTAGCACTCCACCACTGGATGCAGCTCTCAACTCGGTGGGCTGAAACTTCATGTACTTCAAAGGATCGAAGCCGCTCCAATCAAAGAGAGTTTCGGTCCTTTGATATGCACGATGCCGCATCAACAAACAGCTGATCAGCTTTCAAAACAGTTGCAGCTGCACACCGTAAGTTTGCAATGGATCTTATCAGTGTGCAGCTGCTATTTCAAGCCCTGTAAAACCAAAAAAGTCCATCAATATCTGTTGCTGGTGCCCCTGAAACTCTCTCCCCACCTGACCATTCCTCTTAGCACCCACCATACCACTCCCCCCTCCAAACATAAGGTTGACACTGGGGTGCCGAGTAGCTCAGTGTCTGCCTCAAAGTTTTATTTTTTTTAAAGTCTGCAACTAAGAAAACCATCCACTGATGTCTATTGCACCACGGTAAATGCACCACCCTGACGTTTATCACACTGACACTGGGGATGCCCAATCCCACAGTGTCCACAGCTGGTGTCCCTGCAACTGTCACCCCACCCAACCTCCCACTCAGCACCCACCACACACCCCCAAACATAACACTGACACAGGACGTGCCCAATCCCGCAGTGTTGAAACCTGAAATAAAGAAAACCTTCCCACAACATTTTTTTTTATATCCTGTAAAAAAGAAAATGGTCCATCAATGTCTGTTGCAGCTGCCACTGTAACTGCAACCCCCCACCTCCTATTTTATTTTTTTCTTAAATACCCTGCAAAAAAGAAAACGGTCCACTGACGTCTATTGCAGTCCATTGTAACTGCACCACTCCTTGCCTTTTATAACACTGACACTGGTGGTGCTCAATCTCCAAGTGTCCACCGCTGCTGCCCCTGTTTCTGTCACCCTGACCCTCCCACGCAGCACCCACCACCCTTCCCCCCAAACATTGTGGGTGTGCCCTGCAGTCATCAGCCCTAAACCACACCCCATTCCGTAAGTAAACAAGCCGAGATGGGTACAGTATAGGAGAATGGGGTAAGTGTTATGGCTGAAGACTGGAAGGCATACCCCCGATGCCTGTCACTGTCCGCAGGATGGGGGTGGGGTGTTAGGGTTGGAAACCCAAACATCACATTTCCCTGCTTTTGTCACTTTAGCAAGTATCCTAACTGATGCATTAACAAAGTTTTTTGCAATGAATTTCCTTACTTTTTCAGATAGTATAATCATATCCTTACTTGTCTGTGGGAGTGCAGGGCCCCTCCCATCTCTCCATAGATGCATATGTAGTTAGCTGTGAAAGCACAGGGCTCTCTGGACCCTGCACTTCCATTTATAGTACAATAATGAGTAAACTGTCAGCACACCCATCTTATTACCCCACCTCATGTAAAGAAAATTTTCAAATTCACGTTAAAATGTAATTCTGCACAATTGCAACAAGTGTGAAAACACATTTTGGACAGGATTTGAAAAATGACAGCTGTGTCATACATGAAGTCAGGTAATAAGAAGGCTATGTTGAAAATCTGGGGTCAAAATATTCAAGATTTCTGAAGTTGCAAGCAGGCATACTGAAATTGCAATGAATGGTCATAACTTTAGCATTTTTTCTTATTTTGACCCCAGATTTTCAACATAGTCTTCTTATAACCCCACCTCATAAACTCTGTATGTGAACTATTTGAAAACTGTGCTGAAATTCCATTCTGTGCCACAGGTGCAAAAACATGTTTCAGACAGGATGCGAAAATGGCAGCTGTGCTGTTCATGAGGTAATGTGAAAAAATGGCTATGTTGAACATTTGGGGTAAAAATATTTAAAATTACCAAAGTTATGTGCGTGCATAGAAAGAGTTCGACAAACGCTCATAACTTGACCATTGTTGGAATGTTTTCATCAAATTTTCAACATGGGCTTTTTGAGATCCCACCTCACGAACACTGGCACTGTCATTTCATTAATTGGTCCCAAAAGGTGATTTTGCACAGCAACCACAAAATCACCTTCCAGGCCTGATTAATGAAATGGCAATGACAAAGTTCATGATGTGGGGTCACAAAAAGCCCATGTTGAAAATTTGGTGAAAAAATACGTACAAATGCCAAAGTTCTGAACATAAGTTGAAAACATCATTGAAATACATTATACGGCACTTACCTTGATTTCTCAGTTTATGGTTCAGCTTTGAAGAGTGCAGACATGTCCCAGTTCCCAGAAGATGACAGTGGATGACCTCCAGAGGTAAGTATAGGGTAAGTGGGAGGTGTGTGGTGGTGGGTGCTCAATAGGAGGATCAAGATGTGGGAAGGGAATGGCAGTGATGACGAGGGACCATTTCCTTTTTTTCAGATTTCAAAACAAAAAAGATGTCAGAGGACTGTTTTTTTTCTTTAGAGGAGTGAACAAAATAAATATTATGGGACACTGGCAGTGGGCTCCCCAGTGTCCCATGGTACTTGGAGGGGTGTCTAACTGCTGACACAGGGATAGGACCCCCTCATGTTGGCTAGTAAAGAAAGAAACAAGCCTGCAGCAGAGGTTATTAATGTGGAGCTGTCAACGTTCGGCATTGAGTACTTCATGTTTACTTATTAAATTAATACTATTCTCAAGCCTCGGCCCCATTCCCCTTGCAGGTGTTTAAATGTTAATAAATACTTCAATTACAGCAGGTGTTTACCTAAACGGGGGCCAATGAATCAGATTCTGGGGTCAGTTTGCTCAAAAAATGGCCAGAAGTTATGTTTTTCCATGGCTGTATTTGTGCCGCAGATTGCAGCATCTGTTTTGCAAGACACCCTTTCTTGTTTTGCAAAACAATGAGATTGTGCCACAATTTGTGACAAAAACTCCCATTGTTTCATGAAACAACCACAACAATTTGTGGCATAAATACATCCGTGGACTAAATTAACATATTTCTGGGTATCTTTGTGGCAAACTAATCCCAGAATCTGATTCCTCTGTCGCCGATTAAGTAAGCACAACTGTTGGTATTTACCAAGTGCAAGTATTTTTCAAAATATTTAAATTTGTGTGCCTCAATAACTGAAAGCAAGATGGCAAAAGAGCGACAAAACTTTCCACATTTGCAACAAAAACACCTGCATTCGCAGCAAAAAAAAGTTTTGTCAAGGCTGTCAGCTAACTTTTCCCATAGGAAATAAAGGGAAAATTGGAAACTTTATTACTTTTGAATGGATTCATATTTTTCCGCCAAAACTTCCAAAGTCACATCTGTGGCCCAAGCCCACATACCCTAAACATTTCAGACCAAATGCCTAAGTCATTTCTGAGGAATGGCATGACAAAGGATTTGCATAAAAATGGTAATTTTCACATTTTTTGACAATCCGTATCTCCACAACTGCACATTTAACTGGAAAGAAACTTGCCACATCAAGAGATCTTTGGTCCCTAATGGAACATGCAAAATGTTATGTGAATCAGTCAAATAGTTGCAAAGTTATGAAAGTGCACATTTTTGTGTTTAACGTAGAAATGACCATTGAACTCTTACTACAGTGGCGCGACTGCACCACCATTTTATATATATATATATCTACAAACACATATATATATATATACTGTATATATATATATATATATATATATATATATATATAACAGTCGGTGGAGTTTTTTTTCCTTTTTCTCTAGCAGTTTACTCTAGTCGATCTCGTAGAGGTCGAGATACTCTGTGTTGTGTGACACAAATGAACACCAGATTCCCCATGATGAAAAAAAGTAAAAGTACTCTTTTAAATATTGCCCCCTGTAGTCAGTTGCCACTTACTTTTGTAACTGAATGTACTTCTGATCAACTCATCTTGTTTGTGATCATCCACACTACACAGCTGAAAAAAAAGAAAACAGCAACGACAACAACAACAACAACAAAAAGCCATATGGCTTCCTAGATCAGGAGCACATTCTGATACAACAGTAAGTGGGCATTTACTACAGTGGGCAACATTTAAAAGAGTACTTTTTTTTTCCCCACAGGGCATCTGGTGTTCTTTTTTAAACTTGAAATACCCATCACACAGCAAAAAGCAGCTCGTCCTTTACGTGATCTGCTACAGTAAACTGCTAGAAATAAAAAAAAGAAAGGAAAAAAAGCCACCTGGTTGACTCAAACAGGAGCACATATCCAGTAACAACAGTAACTAGGTATTGAGTACAACTGACCACATTTAATAGAGTACTGTTTTTCTTTTTTTTCCAAAGGACATCAAGGCATTCGTTTTTAATCTTGCAGGACCTATAAAATTATTATATGTCCCATGTAATCACTTGTTGCTGGATAAGAGTGGTTTCACTTGCGTCCTGCTCATGTAAGAGCAGCTCAGCAGTTCAGCTTGGCTTCGCTGTTCTCTCATGAGCAGAACCCACATGAAACCACTCTCATCCAAAAATGAGTGGCTCCATGGTACATATAAATATACAAACCACACTGTACAGTGATCACTGGTTCCTAGGGGATTGTCTACTGTGATGTCTGTAATGCTTTCTTAGTTTGTAAGCATCAGCTCCAGCACTGCCCATCTTTACCTGTTTTTTTGACTAGCTGCTTAAAAAAAGTCCCCATGTAGGGAGGCAAGGATGGCCCTGCTCTTTGCTGAAGCTGCAGCTGAAAGGCTCCAAACCACAACTGACAGGTTGAAGTCTGCAAGTAGCAGCACCTCCCCCTGCTTGCTGTCTTAATTATGGCTTCCCTAAGTGCCTTATCCACATCCTCTCACTGAGTTGGAGGTCTGTATACCACCCCTGTATGGACAGCAGCCCTAGTACCTGCCTGCAGGATGATCCACAGCACCTCCAGCTCTTCTTTTTCCTCAGGGTTCCCCTATACTTCTGAGGTCTTGATTCTCTCATTCACATATAGTACAAGCCCTCCTCCCTCCCTTCCCTATCTCTCCTGAACAGAGAGTAGCCCTGTATGGCCATGTCCCAGCCCAGTCATGTCTGTCAGTGCACCATTACTCCATTATGGCCACCAAATCTTGGCTAGCCTCTATTATGATGGCCTCCAGGTCCAGAATTGTGTTTTCCAGACTCCTTGCATTGGCATACAAGACTCTCCATACCTTACTCCATCACTGCCTGCTTCCTCCTTCTTCTGCTTGTGCTGTTCCCTGTCACTTCCCCTTACCCTACTCTTCTCTTGTTACCTTATCTGTTACCTGTCTCCTTTATTCCCTTCTTCTTGCTTTCCTGATGTATACCACCTTATCCTTTGCATTGTCTCTACCCCTGACTTCTTGTGCCCCTTTCTTGGGGGAGTTTACACCCCTCAGGATCTCATTTTCTGCTGCTTCATCATCTGGGGGGGGGAGCAATTGTTGACTTCCTTGGTTTTACAGCTCCTACCCAGCTACTTTAAAGGCTGATCCAAGTAGCATTTATACCTCCCACTAAAGACTGTGGTCCCACTCCTGGAAAGATGCAGGCTGTCTCTCCCATAGATGTCCCAAGTCCCCAATGTAGCTGATGCCCTCCTCCATGCACCATCCCTTCAACCAATTGTTAGAAGCCCTGGTGCACAGTGTTCTATCTTCTCCCTGGCCATATACAGCTAACACTTTGGTTAAAGCAACCATGTGTGCCACCTGCTTGAGGCCACTCCCCAGCTCCCTGAAATTTCCCTGCAGTAACCCTACCCTGTCACTTGCCAGGTCATTGTCCCCAGCTGAACAACAATATCTAACTTCCTCCCATCTCCTGCTGCCCTAGCAATCCTCTAGGTCTACTCTCTATCCCTTCAAGCTGAAGCATCTCTCAGACACTTCCCCTCCCTCTCCTTTTCTCCACCCATTCCCAAGTCTGTCCCAATAACAATACAGTACAAGTCAAAACACTCTTTTCACTCCTCATATGTCTTCCTTTTCCCCTTTGATTACTTTTGTTACCCTCCACTGGACCCTCTCCAGGTGCTCCCTGTCTTCCTTTGGGGACTCCAGAAATGAACAGTTTTTCAGGTCTCATCTGACCAGGACCTCTACAGGGGCAGTATCACCTCTTTCCTTCTGCTAGTAAACACCCTACCTATACCACCCCCCCAGCATCCCACTTGCTTTCTCATGTGTCTTATTGCATCTGGCAATAGACTTGAGGTTGTCACTGATAATGTCTCCCAGGTTCTTTTCTTCAGAGGTTTAAACCATCCTCACTGAACTAATCTATTAGTCTGTTTTAGGGCTTGTATGGCCAATATGCACAACTTTACACTTCTTGGTATTAAATTTAAGCTGCCATACCTTGGACCACCTCTCAGCTTTTCTTTAGCGCTTTATGTTCCTTGTTCCCTCTTTTGTACAGACTGTACCACAGATCTTTGTGTCATCTGCAAAGGGACATATACTGCATTGTTCTGGACAAGCTCCCTTTTGTTACACATAAAAATATTGAATAACACAAGTCCCATGACAGATCCCTGTGGCACCCCACTTGTGACTTTCCTGACCCTAGATACTTCATTTTTATGTACCACCCTATGAGTTCTGCCCCAAACAGTTCCCTATCACTTGGGTGAGTTTGTCTCCACCCCCAGGTCTTCGCACCTTTTAACCAGCCTTCTGTGTGGTATGGGGTAAAGGCCTTGCTTAAGTTCAGATACAGCACATCTACTGCCTGATCCTTGTTCACTGTCTTTGTAACACATCAAACCAGTTGATCAGGTTAGCCTGTCATGATCTGCCTGCCATGAATCCCTGTTGCTTCTTCTCCTGTAGCCCATTCACCTCCAGGAATTCTACTAGGTTCCCATGACGATGGTCTCCAGCAGCTTCCCTACAATCAGTGTTGGATGGATTGATCTGTAGTTATGAGGACTTTGCATGTTTGACTGCATCATTACTTCCTGGTTTCAAAGGCTCCTGCAACTCAGCTTCAGATATGTTCAAGCTGTGACATTGGGGAATGCAGTGGCCCGGTAATAATAATAATAATAATAATTATTGTTATTATTATTATATATTACTAAGGAATAAGATCTTTCAGCCAATGGCTCATTTTCAGTGGTGTCCCCACACAGTATACGTAAGATGCTGACACAATTTACAAATGCCAAACATCATATACAAAACATGACAATTATGTTTACAAAACTTGTTACATTAAATGTTTTGCTAAAAGATAAGTAAACAGCTAGTACTTTTCAATTATTTCCACAAAACAGATACTGTAAATTAACTTCAACCTCTCAGGGAAAGTTAAAGACCTTTAAATACCAATATATGGAAAAAGCCCCAGTTGCTTGCCAGATAAAGGTGGGTCCACAGGAACGGCCCCCACGCACAATACTGGGTCCTCCAATTGGCTCCTGGTTCTCCCTTCACTCCCTTGTCACTCATCTAGATTCTAGACAGAGCACCAGTAGGAGTCAGTGGTCCTACCCTGGTGGACTCAGAGCCGGGGGGCTGAGTGGCCAGAGGAACGAGAGTGGAGATGGGCCCAGACTGGGAAAGCTGATCGAGGACTTTAGGTGTGTGGGAGAAAGGTTAGATCCTGAGTGTCCACACTGGAGAGAGGCTCAAGTACTGGTGAGTAAGGGGGCATAAAGAAAGTTCACAAAATAAATAAATCCCAAGATTCAAATTTGGTCCAATCTACAGCGAGTTTGTTCAGCAAATGATTGTTGCACTATTCATTGTTTATAGAATGAAAAGATGGCCCATTATTTGAGGAAATAAGTAAAGAAATAGGGAATTCATTCCTTGATGTTGGTCTCGTATATGTGAAACCATTGCCTCCCTTTTTTGACTTTCAAACTGTGAATAAAAAAAAATGAGAAGCACAAACTTATTGCTGGCTGTAAATAATTTTGATAGATAAACAGGAATTTTGCCTTGAAAATGTCTCATTATAATAATCAATGAATATGTTTTCCTTTTATATGATAAAGTGGGTTATCTTAATTTGTGAATAATTTGCAGTGATGAGAACATCCTGGGGCATCAAGAACAACCTTACTAACCTATTATATAAAACATCAAGGCGCCCATATTCAGAGCCAGTCTCAAGTAAAGCACAGCCTGTAGTGCTGTGCCAAATACTGCACATGGCCAGCTCTGAGCTACTGCATATTCAACCAGTTAGCAGGCACCAACAGAGTGTGCTAACTGACTGAATATTGGGCCATGTCAGCACTCTGCTAAGTAGATATGGACTGCGCTGACACACCCCAAGGCTGCATATGGCGCACAAGAGATAGTGCTACTCAAAACAGTATACCGCCAGAGCTCCTGTGGGCCATAGTCAGCCTAGTCATGCAGGTGAGCTCATTGGACATGCAGCATGCTGAGGGTCCATCTGCATGCTCATTATGGGCTCATTTGCATGGGCACAGCAGACCCCTAGCACCGATGCAGGGTAGCAGTGGTAACAATTCCCTGATGTCTAGTAGACCCCCTTCCCCAATTGCCCTTGTCATGCATTGTATTTGACATCCCTTGTGTCTAGTGAACCCACCTACCCCTTATCACCCTGGTCATTTATTGTATTCCACTTCCCTTGTGTCTAGTGGACCCCATGCCTCTGATTGCCCTGGATCCCAAGTACAGTGGTGCCAGCCAGGATACAACACAGTAATGCTGCAGTATATCACAAACTACTGTAGTATGCTGCAGGAAACATTGTAATTCAATGGCAATTAAGCCCTTTTTTACTGCAGTATTTTGTGACATGTCATTTACTGCAAGTTATTGCTTTGTATCATGGCTGGCTACTCTGCATACAATTCTAAATCACTTGTGGCCTATTCCCCCCACCAAGCATGAACAACCTCCCATGTAAGTGCCACCCCACCTGCCCACCAGCTGAAGACACTCTGCCACTCACCCCAGTCTACATTCACCCTGACCATATCACCAGTATCAGAGAGATGGCTGGAACAGCCAACCTCTCACCACCTTAGCTGGCTGCCATCCGACATGCTCAAAGCACAGTTGTGAGTACTGTACATACTTGCAACAGTGCTTTATGACCATCAGACAGTGGCAAGCCAAGGAGATCAGCAGAGAGCTGTGCCAGCTGCCACTCTAATTATCCCACCTTAAGGTGACAGTCATACCTCACCCCCCTTCCCCTCTAGTGAGTTCTTACATGCCCTGCTTCTTTTGGGCAACGCCAAGAAACTCCACATGGCCTGTGTGTACAATCCACCTAAAGGCGGTGTTCTTGGCCTCTCCTATCTCCTTGACTCCCTCAGTCCCAAGGTGGGTACAAACAAACTCATGGTGTTCGGGGATTTCAACCTAAACTGGCTGAGTCCCAACGCAAAAACTTACGAACCCCTCCTGGCTGGTCTTGCCCTAGGTCAAATCATCTCCGAGCCCACCAGACCCTCTCCTATGGGGGCTAAAGGCACTCTCCTTGACTGGATGCTGAGCAACAGGCCCGACAGAATCATTGCTGCTGGCCTCTTTGCAGATTCCATTTCTGACCACTCCCCCACCTACTGCGTCTGGAGCGTCCTGACCCCCAGAGTTCCCCTTAAAGTCATTCAGATGAGGGACTATTCTAAATTTAATTCCATCACCTACCGAGCCAATCTCAGTCAGATGGACTGGGTGTCCTGGTGACTAACGACCCCTCTGCTGCTCTTGACTGCTTCCTATCCTTGTTTGGCCCTCTACAAGACAGACATGCACCACTCATAAAAAAGAAGAGTGAGGGGCATGGTCACAAAGTGGTTGCAAGGAGGCCTGTTCACTCTGATGAAGCAAAGGGATAAAAGTTGACACAAATTTAAGGCCTCTGGGAATAGATCTGACTTTGAGGAGTACAGGCAGCTCAGGAACTCATGTACGCGGACTATCCACTCAGCCAAGAGTGAGTTCTGCAAATCCTCCCTAGAAGCATCTACTAAGAACCCTAGGAGCTTCTGGCACATCATTAAACATACAGTCAGTGGTCCCTCCTGCCCCCAGGTCTCCGACATGCAAATTGGTGGAACAAGCTGTAACAATGCCCTGACCATAGCCAATGCTTTTAACGCCCTGTTCACTGATCTGTCTGACTATACCCCTACGTCTTCAGCATCCAGTGAGCCCGATCGCACTAATGGCACCGTGCCCTATCCTCCCCCCTTTCCCATCTACTTTAAGTCTGTCTCCTGCAAAGAGACATGGAAGCTCCTAGCAGGACTCTCCCCTCACACTGGAGCAGGGCATGATAATCTTGAACCCAGATTACTCTGCCTGGGGGCCCCCTACTTGGCACGGCCTATCTCCCACATTCTTAACTCCTCGCTCATGTCTGGGACTATCCCAGTTACATGGAAGGTGGCTCGTGTGACCCCAGTACTCAAGTGTGGTGACCCCAAAATACTGAAAAACTACTGCCCCATAGCGATTCTATCCACAGTGAACAAACTCCTTGAAAAAGTGGTAGCCTCCCAGCTTGCTCTCTTCCTCCAAACCCATGGCCTCCTCTCCCCCAAGCAGCATGGGTTCTGAAAAGGACACAGCACCTCCACTGCCATTGCACAGGTCACCTCCGCAATCCGAACTGCGACTGATCAAGGCAAACTTAAAGAGGCCCTCTTCACTGACCTCTCAAAGGCCTTTGAGCTGGTTGATCACACCCTTCTGGGCACCACCCTCCAGCTTTTCGGCCTCCCCCCCCCCCGTACTAGCTTGGTTTACGAACTATCTTTCAGGAAGGCAACAGTACATGAGGTTCAAAAAGCCCAATCTGGACTCTCACTGGTAGCCTGTGGGGTGCCCCAGGGGTCCGTCCTTGGCCCTTGCCGTTCTCCCTCTTTATCAAATGGCTGCCCTCGAGCCCTGCCTCTAGGCATGTCACCTTATATGCAGATGATCTTGTGCTTCTTGCTAGCTCCCAGGATATCAGAGACGTTAACGCCAGACTTAACACTGATTTTGGTCGTATTCAATCCTGGCTCAAAGCAAACAAACTTGTCATCAACCTTCACAAGACGCAGGCCATGTTATTCGGCTCCCTTGCCAAGATTAGAATGTGCCCGGCACACCTCAAAGTAGTTGGTGCTGATGGCGTCCCTGTGACATTGGTCGACTTGTTCTAGTACCTGGGGGTAACCCTCGACCCTCAGCTGGACCTCTCCTTACTCATACGGAACTACTGTAAGGACACTAACTGTAAGCTCAGAATGGTGTACAGGGCAAAAAGCTGCCTCACCCCAGCTGCCTGACTTGCCCTTGCAAAAGGGGTTCTACTCCCCATGTTCTGCTATGGGCTCACCTCCTTTGTGAATGCCCCAAAAACCTGGCTCACAAAATGGGACTCTATGTACAACAACGTATGTTGCTTCACCCTATCTGCCCCCGTCTCAACCACCACTGTCAACTCTATGCCAGGCTGGGGTGGCTCTCCCCTAGTAACCACTGATCCTTTGTCATGGGCAACTTCACTGACAACATCATATGATCTTCCATCCCCCAAGCACTTGCCGATCTGCTCAAGCCTGCCTCTTCTGGCTATCAGCTGAGATCTACCGACTGCCAGGTTCTCATGGTCCCTAAAACCCGCTCACTCACTGGGGACCGCGCCTTTGCGGCCCTCACCCCCAGAGCCTGGAACCTATTCCCGGCCTATGTTAGGGCTGCCCCCCCCCCTACAGGTGCTTCAGGTCCTCCATCTGGGACTACCTAAAACAAGCCTCTGCCCGTCTCTGCTCTTAGCTGACCCGCGCTCCTTGGCATGCCATAGCCCCTTCTGGTTTGCCAGTGCACAGAGCTCTGTAGAGCACTTCTCGACAATGTCCTGTTGTTACCAGCCAGCTTTCTTGACTGCCTCCCTCAGCTGACATGCCCTAACACTTCACTGCCTTTAGTTAGCTGTCTGATTGTACCTGGCTCTCTGCCCGTCCTGGCAAGACCTTGTGTGATAGCCGTTTACCTTGTCTCTGAATCTGTTATTGCTTGAGGTCTACTGTCTGTACCTGCATGTACCCTGTAAATTACTGTTACCTGTCTGTATAATGTTATTGCTTGTGCCTTACCTCTGTAATGTTATTGCCTTTACCTTTGTAATTCTCCTGGGTCAATCCTGAAAATAGGCACCTGACTGTCTAGCATGCTTAACCAGTAAACAAAGCTAAATAAATAAATAAAGTGGTAGAGTCAAGGTGAGAACTGAGTGGAGTGTGGGGGGTGGGGGGTTTCTTAGTAGGTGGGTGGGAGGTGACACTTACATGGGAGGGTCATTCATGCTCAGTAGGGGGTGCTGGCCCACCAGGCATTTAGAATGATATACTTGGGACTCTGAGTGATCAGGGGGTCCAGTAGATGCCAAGGAAGTGGAATACAACAGATGACAGCAGTAATCCAGTAATGCCAATAAATTCCACCTGTGGAATTTAACTGTCACAAAGTGCTTATCACTACTGAATCACGTTACTTGCATTAGCATCATGACCCTGCAATACCATCCAGTACTCCTGTGATAGTGATGCCTAGCATTATGCTTCATCATTACTAAAGATATCCAGATACTTCTGTCACAATGGTCTAAGTCACAGCTAGTAGTAAGGTTTGATATTACTTGGCACCACTGTTTTCAAATAGTAAAAATATACATTGTTATCTACAGGGTTGTTAAAGAGTCAGCAGGTGGCATTGTACAGAAAATGTTGCATGCGTACAGTATGTGCTCCACAAGTCATTAAGTCAGTATTCTGTAGTGGTTATCTGGCATATTGCAAGAATTCAGGCTCGTGCACGGTGACGTCCATGACTATTCTGTATGGTTCGTCACTCAAGATAGTGACCTGATACTTAGTACCACTATACTTTTACTATGAAGCCTCTTATGAATGCTACCTTATTGATACTTCGCCCAGCCTTTACCTCCCTCTACGATGGCAATTCAAGTGTATGACTGGGCAAATGTGTGGACATGGCTTTGACAAAAGTATTAAGCATTCCACAATTTCACAAAAGCTCATGAAATTCAACTTTGATTACTGATGTTATTTTGGAATCTTTGGCAGCTTATAACTTGAGCAGCCTTTGAGCAAGAGATTAAACTTGGCACACACAGCTTTTTTCCCCATACTGGTATTTCTCCCAGCTGGCATCTTGTCTCTTGGGGATATATCTTACACAAAGGAATATACCCAGATCAAGCTGAAACCAGCCATCATTCAGTTGGCTACCAGGTTTTTCTCCAACATTTTGTTCCCTCACATCTCTCGCTGGTGGGGGCAATGCCTCTGCCATTCTTGTACAGTAGCTCCCTGGTCCGGCTGCAGTGGTCACTGTGGTGGTAGAACCAGCTGCTAACTGTACCAAACTAAGATGTGCTGCCGAATGGCAACTGTCTTGGCCATGGCCTGCCTTGTGACACAACCTTCCAGGCTTGCTTTTGAACCTGGGTCCTCAGCATGGCAGTGCAACACTCTACTGCTAGACAATGGGGATGGCCTCAAAGTCTAATATTTATGGTCAATGAACTTATCAAAACTGGTTATTTTCTCTTCTCCAGTTTTAAAGTTACAGGGGCTTAAGATTCTACAGTTTACACAATTGTGAAATTTAATTTTAAAATTTCCAAAAGTTTAGAGGCTTATAATTCAGTCACCATTAAAGATAGAGACCTCACACTTAGTACACGTCTGTATGGACCTTGGGAAAGTCAACACGCCACACTTGGTGGAATCCAGACAAACAATTTTTAAATTAGATAGAAATAACTGACATCACAGTTTTGGCAAAACTTTGCAACGTTTTCATGGAAACTTTGTAAAATTTTGTGGATGCAAAATCTTAACTTCAGCAGAATTGCACTGGTGGAAGATAAATTTTGCCCACCTCTAGTTTCAAGCCTGTCTTTATCTTTTCTTAGGTGGGGGGTTCCAATATTAAGCACAGTATTCCAAATATGGCCTCACCAGTGATCTATAGAAAGACAGAATCATCTAATTCCTCCTGCTAGCAAACCCCCTCTTGATACACCCCATCATCCTGAAGCCTTGTGGTAGCCTTGTTGCATTGGCTGGATTGTTTAAGGCAGTCGCTTATGATGACTCTCTGGTCCTCTTCCTTATGGGTAGTGTCCAACATAACCCCCCCACTCAATCCAGTACTCCATCCTGGGGTTCTTGTTTCCTATGTTCATCACCTTGCACTTTTTGATGTTGAATTTCAACTGCCAAACTTTAGACCATCTTTCTAATCTGTGAAGGTTCTTCTGCAACTCCCTAACCTGTTCCTCCCTGTCCACCCTGTCACAGAGATTAGAGTCATCTGCAAAGAGCCACATCATGCTTTGTATTCCTTCTTCTATGTTACTGATGAACATAATGAAAAGGACCCACTCTTGGACTGAACCCTGTGGCACAGCACTCATGACCTCCTCTCACTTGACTTCATACCATTTGCCCCACCCTCTGCTGTCTCCCCACTTAGCCAGCTTTCCACCCATCTAACTAGATCCTCCACTGTTCCTGAATCCTCTAACTTCTTCAGGAACCTTTTCTGCGGCACAAGCTGAAATCACTGTAGAGCCAATCCACTGCTTGTCCCTTGTTCACTGCTCTAGTTACCCAGTCAAGTAGCACAATCAGGTTGGTCTGACAAGGTCTCTTTGCCTCAAATCCATGCTGTTTTCTATCCTGGAGCCCATTTTTCTCCGGGTAGTCCACTAGGTCATCTTTGACTAGTGTCTCCAATAGTTTACCTGCTATGGAGGTAATACTAACAGGTACGTAGTTTCTCGTTTGCTCTTTGGCTCTTTGGTTACACATTAAGTGTCGGTTAACTACACTGCAGTTACAGTGTACAGTGTAACTATACTGTAACTGAATTGTTACTGAAATGTAGCTGCATGCAACAAACATGTAACTACAGTGTACAGTAGTTACCCCATTACATGTAATTAATGATTAGTTACACTGTAACTGACACTTTAAAGTGTAACTGTCTACATCCACTACCCTCTCATTTTTTTTTAGACTCACTCCTGATTGCAGGGAGCTACTAAAAAGGACCAATGAAAAAGAAGTTGCCCACCAGCTAAAGCTTAGTAAGGCTAAAAATATTATAAAGTGCAAAATGAAAAGAAATTTGATATATTCACACTTATACAAGATGTATACACAAGCCAGTAAGGTGTCACCCCATGCAGACCACCAGTAAAGCCTGATGGCATCTGGCTCCTACCACAAGATCTTTCCCAAGAGCTGGTACTCATCGATATGGATGAGTTTAAATAATACTGATGTTGTTACATCATATTGAAGGGGGACCATAGTGCAATTAAGTTTAGACCAGTCAGGAGCTAATTGGTGGGATATTGCTAAGATGTTTGTAGTATTGGTGTTTGTTAATTAATTAGTATGATATATGAGTTAGCAGATTAATTGATGCATTTAAGTCTGGGAGGGCCACATCAATATGACATAACAACATCATTATTATTTAAACTCATCTGTATCAATGAGTACCAGCTCTTGAGAAAGCTCCTGTGGTAGGAGCAAAATGCTGTCGGGATTTTTTGTGGTCTGCAGGGGGTAACACTTTACTGGCTTGTATATATATCCTTGTTAGGACTGGGTGAAAATTGCGGATTCCACTTCTGTGGAAAATTTGCGGAATTCCTCGATTTCCGCAGAATTTCACAAGAGATTCGCCTTTGGAGAAATTTGCACTTTCCATGGAATTTTCACCTGATTTGCGGAATAATTGAGTGTACTGCAGAAAATATGTAATGAACTGTGGAAAATATTTATTACAGAAAAAAAAATGCCATTCAGAGGTGTAACTCACAGAAAATGTATTCCACAAGGTATGTAGTCATGTGATTTCATTAAATTTCAAAAAAATCTGTGATGCAGAATGGTGCAGTCACTTTGTGAAATCACTTTTCGGGATGACTGAACAAAATTACAGTGGCACTGTTCATGAGGTGGGATCCCAAAAAGGCCATGTTGAAAAATTGTTGAAACAACTACAAACAAGCATTTGTCAATGCCGAAGATTTGCTTGCAGGTATTTGCATTGGTGTTTGGCATTTATGCAGGCCCCACCCCCCCAGTTGTATCCATGTCCCTTTAGCATCCATATCCCAAAAGAGTACCTCTCTGCAACTCTTCCTGCATCTGATCAACATTTCACTCTCATACTTCTTAAGTGTCTGTCTTAGGAACCCTAACGCCCTGGGCGTGATCAAGGGTATGTGCCTGTGTGAAAACTGCACAACCTGTACTTGTAACACAGTCATTCAGTGGAATTATTTCACCAAATTTTCAGCATAGGCATGTCACCTCTGGTCATGAACACTGCCACTATGATTTTCGTACTGTGTACCGAACACTGATTTCCCACAGTGACCACGCAATTCTGCGACAGAAGTGTGAAAACACATTTCAGCCAGGATGTGAAAAATTATAGCTGTACTGTTCATCAGGAGGTGTGGGAAAATGCAAATGTTGAAAATCTGGAGTGAAACTATGACAAATTAGAAAAGTTACGAATGCACATGGAAACTGCGCAACGCACGCTAGTAAAACAGTCATTTTTTGGAATTTTTGCACCAAATTTTCAACATAGGTATTTTAGGATGTCTGCTCATGAACAGTGTCACTGAGATTTTCTTACTCTGTACTGAACATGATTTCCCACAGCGGCTGCGCTATTATACGCCAGAAGTGCGAAAACACATTTTGGCCAGGATGTGAACAATGACAGCTATACTGGTCATAAGGACATGTGGGAAAATGGCAATGTTGAAAATTTGGAGTGGAAATATTACAAATTCATGAACTTATGAGTGAGCGTCACAACTGCGCAACACACGCTTGTAACACAGCCATTTTATGGACTTTTGCCACCAAATCTTCAACATAGGCATTTTAAACCTCTGTTCATGAACAGTGTCACTGTGATTGTCTTACTCTGTAGCGCACACTGATTTCCAGCAGCGACCGTGCTATTTTGCGCCAAAAGCGCGAAAACACATTTTGGCCATGATATGAAAAATGACAGCTGCACTGTTCATAAGGAGGTGTAGAAATATGCCTATGTTGAAAATCTGGAGTGAAAAGATTGCAAATTCATGAACTTATGAGTGTGTGTGGAAACTGCACAACACATGCTCATAAAACAGTCATTTTTGGGAATTTTTTCACCAAATTTGCAACTTAGGCTTTTTCAGAACCCACCTCATGAACACAGACACTTTCATTTCATTAATCAGTCCCAAAAGGTTATTCCTCACAGTGACCGCAAAATCACCTTTTGGGACTGAATAATGCCATGACAGTGACTGAGATCATGAGAAGGGGTGTCAAGAACCCCATGTTGAAAATTTGGTGCCAAAAGTCCAAAAACTGGCCAAGATATCCACCTAAGTTGGAAAAACCCTATTTATACCTTTATACTGTACAGCTTACTGGCATTTCCTCAGTTCACAGTCAGCTTTGAAGAGTGCAGATGTGTTCCGGTCCACCAAAGATCATTGCGCTGGGCTCGGAGAGGTAGGTATGGGGTGAGGGGTGTGGGGGTAGGTGCACAGAGGGTGGACAAGGGTTGTCGGGGGCAAGGACTCACCAAGGATCATTTTCTTGTTTTACAGGAATTATAGAAAAACAAAAAAAGGACGCTTTGGTATGCTGGGGTAGGCTCCCAGTGTGCCACCAAGGTGAGGGGGGATGTGTGGGGAGGTGGGAGGCGCAGAGGGTGGGCGCGGGTTGGCGGGGGGTGAGGGACTCACCGAGGGACCATTTTCTTGTTTCGCAGGAACTGGAAAAAGAAATGGATGCTGTTGGTACTCTGGGGTGGTTTCCCAGCATGCTACCTACGTGTTTGTTGGGGGGGGGAGTAGAGCCAGAGGGGATTGGGCACCCCTGCCAGCCATACAGTGTGTGTGTTGGGGGGAGCATGAGCACGCTGGGGTGGGCTCCCAGCATGCCAACTGGTTGATTTTTTGGGGGGGACTGCAGCCAATGGGGGATTGGGCACCCCTGTCGGCCACATAGCGTGCTGGGGGGGTGCATGAGCTGAGGGGGATTGGGCACCCCCTTCGACACACAAGGTGGGGGCTGGGCTGAACAGTAAGGAGGGAGTGGGAGGACATTAGCAGAGGGAGGAAGCGGAAGGGATTTCATACCAAGCTGTGCATGACAGCAGTTCTGCTGACGTGGTATGCTAATTGCATACATGCTACTACCACTGATTGCAGTGGACCTTTTTTTAGAAGTGAAGACCAACTCATCCAAACTGCTGTCATACACAGCTCAGCATGTATTGGTCCCACAGGGTTGAGCCTGCTACACTGAGCACTGCATTGGGGAGGAGGGTCACACACCTCCAAAATTCATACTGTTGCAAGATGTTCCTTGCGCATGCACGTAAACGAACGTAAAAATGGCTGAGTTACACCCAGTTGTTCAACATTTTCTATGCATGCATGTAACAGGTCATTTTTAATATTTTCACTCCAAATTTTCAATATAGCCTTTTTATCTCACCGCCTAGTGAACAGTACAGCTGTCATTTTTCACATCCTACCCATAATGGGTTTTTACACCTGTGGCGTGAATGCCATTTTCTCAAAGATTTGAAAATGTTCACGTACATGGTTCATGAGGTGGGGTGATAAGAAGGCTATGTTCAACAGTTTGGGTCATAATATGGAAAAATGACAACGTTATAGCCAGTTGTTACAATTTCAGTATGCATGCTAGTAACTGCGGAACTCTTAAATATTTGCACACATTTTTTTAGAATTATTTGTACTCCTGCTCCATGGCCCTCTCTGTCTGGAGGGATACCCAGCCCCATCCCCCAACATCCACCAGCCGGTACCGACCAGACAGCCCCAGGGCTTACCCCTCTGTAGGGGTTGGCGGGCACCAAGACCAGATCCAGTACAGGGGTCAGTGCTGTGACTCTTCAGGGGCGGGACCTGCAAGCTCCCTCCATCATCCACTGTGAGCTTTTTTCCTCCTGGTTTCTCCCCTTTGGGGGCAGAGTGTGCAAGGATGCCAGCAACAGTGCCAAGCACACTCCTGTGCATGCCCCCCATCAGGCATCTGCCCTGCCTCTGACCCGATGTTTCTAGTGTTGGTGTGCCATCCCCCCAGCTGCCGCTAGTGGCCAAGCATGCACTGACAACTGGTGCCCCCTCTTCCTGGAGAAGGAGACCTTTCCCTGGGGAGCTTGACCCTTCTCCTCCCCTGCCAACCCCAAGTGGCCCGTGCTTGTTCCTGAACACAGGACACCAGCGTAGAGCAAGGTGCGGCATCCAGCCCCTCTAACGTCAACATCACCAGGCCGGTGATGCACCCTACTTTTTCAAATTAGCCTCCTTGTTACCCAAGCCACTATATTCAAATACTGTCCAAAATATGACAGCTTGTCAAAACATAGTTCAGGCAGAGTTTTGACATAAATGTATTTCAATGGGATTTTTTACTTACTG
Organism: Neoceratodus forsteri; assembly: GCA_016271365.2. Classification (NCBI taxonomy): domain Eukaryota; kingdom Metazoa; phylum Chordata; order Ceratodontiformes; family Ceratodontidae; genus Neoceratodus; species Neoceratodus forsteri. The sequence continues at coordinate 1,844,644,159 of CM057449.1, forward strand.
GCATAACTTGGCCATTGTTAAATATTATTGCCCCAAATTTTCAATATATATTTTTGGGGACCCCACCTTATTATTAATACATCTGATGTTAGCTAAATCTGTCCCAAAAGGTGATTTTGCAGTCACTGCACAAAATCACCTGTCGGGCAGGAGTACAAAACTTTCTTCACCATTGCTCATGAAGTGGGGTCTTAAGAAGGCTATGTTGAAAATTTGGTGTCAAAATATTAAAGAACAAAGAAGTTATGAGCCTGCATTGAAATTTGCAAATGCAGGTTCATAATGTTGGCAATTTTCAATATTTTGACCCCAAATTTCTACCATAGCCATTTCTTCACAGTACCCCCATCAATGCAGACTCGTAACCCCCCCCCAAAATGATACCAGTGCACGCGGCGAACTTTCGTCTTTGACAATTGCTTGTTTTTTTTAGTTTTCGTAATGATTTTTCTCCTTCCTGCCTGCATGTACGCAGTCCTTTAATGGACTCAATAGCCTGCAAGCCCTGAAAATGGATGTAACAGCAGCCTGCATACCCTAATCCATGAAAAGTTTTTTTTTTAATTTTTTTTTTATGATTTTCTCCTGCCTGCCTGCATGCCTCTAGTCCTTAAAAAGACTCTTGTTAGCTCTCAACCTCTGCAAAGGACTTTTTAAAATGAATTTGATGCTTGCTTGCCCTGATAGAGTAGGTCCTTATAATTATATATCTCTAAGTCCATAAAAGGAGTTTTAACTATATATTATACTGCACTGGTGAGGGTCCCTAAAACTCCATATCAGTAGCCCTTAAACGAATGATTTGTGAGTACTGATTTAAAGCCCTTAAAGAGATGTTTTTCTGTGTGCTGCCTGCTGCTCTGGCAACCAATTCAACTCCCCACCACAACATGTTCTAATGGGCTGAATAGCACTCACCAGCAATACTTCTTGGGGGAAGGATCAGTTGCCAGCAGCAGCCAATTAATTCCTCCACTCCAGACTGTGATCTGATGCCTAGTGAAAGCACATCATGTCACAGCAGCTACGTGACTGAGTCAGCATAATTCTCAGTGCACAGACTTTGTGGTCATATGACAAGCTCTCCACCGCACTGGTCCTTCTTAGTCCTGGTTTCTCCGCCACACCTAAGAGTAACTGCTCTCATGAACTTAGACATGCAATGCTAAAGCTACACAATCTCAGATGGTACAGGAATTTGGGGAGGGAGTGGGCTGAGGAGATGAAAAAAAAGGTAGGCATACAAGAGATAAAATGAAAATACAATAGCACTAATGTCTCAATTGCCCCAGTGGGCAGGCACTGAGGAGCTGTAGATGTCTTTAGACAAAAGTGCCTGCCTTGGGACACCAAGAGTATAGGAATTTTGTACCCTGGCAGTATCTTCTTCCAGCTGAAATTGTTTCTCTTCACAGTTCTGTTAGTGCATCCCACAGTATTGAAAATTACACATATTTAACCATAGCTTATTATGTCTGTCTCATCCCAGTTACACCAGTTTCTGCTCCCAGTTCCACCAGTATCAGTTGCAGCAGTGTCACCTCCCAGTTATTCAGTTTCTCCTCCCATTTACACCAACATCTCTACTTCCCTGTTTTGGTCCGACGGTCCCAGTTACACCAGTTTGTTTATACACTAAATAAAAGAAAAGCAATCAGTTCCACGGAAATATTTTCCACAGTTCACCACATTATTCCGCGATACTTGACAAAATACACTACAGAAAGGAATGTGTGACTGTGGAATAGGATGTTCTTTGGACACTTCAAGCAGTGGGCCTGTAGCTTAATGGTTAGAGCGCTGCAATGGCATACCAGAGGTCTGTGGTTCAAATCCTGGTGCGCCCACATTTTTCCTTTCTCATTCCCATCCTTGATTTGAAAAACTATATACCTTGCAGGGGTTAAACTGCAGTGAGAGTAGTGGTATTTCTAAATTGGTTTCTGGTTGCAGAATTGAGCAACACTAGAGAAAGGAATGTGTGACTGTGAAATAGGAAGTTCTTCTGACATTTTAACCAGTGGGCCTGGTGCTTAATGGTTAGAGCGCTGGAATGGCATACTAGAGGTCTGTGGTTCAAATCCCAGTGTGCCCACATTTTCCTGTCTCATTTCCATCCTTGATTTGAAAAACCATATACCTTTCAGGAGTTAAACTGCACTGAAAGTAGTGGTATTTCTAAAACAATTTAAGGTGGAATTTCATGAAATTTTCCTCCTTTTTTTACTGAATTTCATGGAAGTGAATTCCATATTTCACAAGAATTCTACTGGCTGAATTTAAATTTCACACACCCCTAATCCTTGTGTAAGTGTGGTCGGTTATATCTAAAAAACTATCAATTTCTTACATAGGTGAACCTTTTAGAGTCTCTCTTATTAATACAGGGGTGAGTTTGCAAGGCTTCTCCTTTTGCACTTGAGTTGCTGAATAGCCCTGCCAGGGGTTCAGCCATTTCTGATGTCAGTTCCCTTACCACTTTTGGGTGCATCCCATTCCTAAGCCTTATCTATTTTCAGAGCTGCTAGCCCTTTTTTTAACCTTTTCCCATAAACGCTACCTGCCCCATTTCTGGGATCTCTCTTGCAGAAGCCATTATGCCACTATCAGGCAAGGGCCCACTATAGTCCACTGTGAACACAGAGCAAAAGTAGTCACTTAGAATGACTGCCTTCTTCTCATCCTCCCCTATTACCTTGCCTCCTCTGTAAGCATAGTAATTCCTCCTCTCATCTTACTTTTTTCCTTAATGTATCTAAAGATCCCCTCCTTAACCTCCTCTGAAATGTGCAGTTCTGTGTCTGCTTTTGCATCCCTGCCTGCTTTCTTGGCTTCCCTCATTCCTAACTGGTATTCACACCATTACTCATCTCCCTGATGCTCTTTGTATCCAATGAAGGCACTTATTTAGCCCTCACTGCCTCCCTGAACTTCTTTGAGAAACAGATTGGTCTCTTTTGCCTGTTACTCTCATTAACCATCTTCATGCATGGATCAGTTGCCTCTAGCATGTCTTGTTTAATTACTCCCCCACCTCTCCTGCACTCCACAGATTTCATCCACTTTCCTCAGCTTACCCTTGACTAGTTCCCTCATCTGGTCAAATTCTGCTCTTCTGAAATCCAGAACCACAGTCTTTGACAAGGGTACACTGGTTCCCAGGGCTAGTTTGAACTATATGGTGTTATGATCACTGGATCCAGAGGCTCCCTAATCATCACTCTGCTTAAAACTTTCGTGTTACTGAGCACATCGAGAATGACAGTTTGCTGTGTGGGTTCTCTGATGAGCTGCACCAGTAGCAGTCCTGCAACCTATTTAGCAGGGCCTGATTCCTGTCACTCTTAGGTGCTGGAATGCCCCAATCAGCGTCTCGTAGATTGGTGTCCCGCACCACCACTACCTCCCCCTCTACTGTCTTCTTCTGAATCTATGCAACCTATCTTCCCATCTCCCTCATCCCCCTGTCCTGGCAGTCTGCTGACCACCCACACATGCAGCTTCTTACCCAATGTGGTCATGAACTGCATCCACAACAATTCTGTCTCCTTCTTCCCTCCCCAGATGAACCCCTCATCAGCCACCTCTGTGACTTTCTTTACATAAAGGGCTTCCTTACCTCCTTTATCCATGCCTCTATCTCATCTATACTGTATATGTTGTAACATGGATTATTAAATTCTAATTAATTTTTTCCCGGAGGCCCATGTTTCTGTGATGGCTACATGGTCTAATCTCACATCTGCATATTAATAATGATGTAGACACAAGAAAAATCAAAGATTACATTTTTGTATCTCAAGATGTTCTTGTGACTGACTGAGAATGCTGCCCCCCCCCCAAACTGGGTGATCACTGTGAGATGACCTATAAGACTCATTTAAACAGCACAGCTAATTTAAATGACACCTAATAGTAGTAACTTATGTATTCTATTTAAAAATTGGTAACTGAGAAAGGCACACTGAGCCAAGACTTGTTTCCATGTGCAACGTGGGGGAAGGAGAGCAATCAAACAAATACAATAGCGTTGACGTATGCAATACAAATAAGGTGCATGCAAATGAAGAGCAACAGGGCAAACCTGCAAAGTAATAAAAGTGGGTGAAAGGAGTGAGACACACTTTACATCATGAAATGCAAGCTAAGAAGAAGTTGAACATATCAGTGCAGTGTAATTAGGGGACTTAAAACTGACCACTGAGAGGGGGCATGAAATAGGGAATAGAAAGGAACAAAAGGCAGGTCAGGTAGGGTCAAAGACTGGCAGCATCATTTTGGTAACCAGCTCTTGGCAGACATGTGGGGACAAGACATCTTAATTAAGGTAGAGGGCACCAAGCTTGGGGTGGAGCTTAGCATGGATGGCATCAATGTGGCAGAGAAATCCAGCCTACTGTCAAGCCACACACACCAAGATACTTGAAGGAATGAACCACTTCAAGGAGAAAATAATCCAGGGTGTTAAAGGAGGGGAGAAAAGCAAGCTTGGCCAGTTTCTGGCTGGATCCAAAGGTCATGGACACTGTTTTCTTGGTGTTGACCCAGAGTTGGTTGGCTTGAAAACAATGCAGGACATTGTGGAAATCTAACTGGAGCAAGACCTCCACAACTAGCCTGAGGTGTAGAGAACTGTGTCATCTGCATACATGTGAATATGCAATGACACAGGCGGGGGGGGGTTGTTGAGAAGAATGAAGGAACAGATGGGGCCCAAGATGGATCCCTGAGGGGTCGCAGCCTGGACTGGAAGTGGAGAGGACAGGCTGACACCGACTAGTACTGACTGCTGACTAAACAGTGGAGGCTGAGAGGGCAGCAGAACTCAGCTTGAGTAAAATTAGGTGTTTTAAGAAATTTAGCAGAGAGGCTTTTTTAGCTGACATGATAAAGACTGAATGGTATCGTATTGACCTAATACTTGATTTGGATGATGTGGTAGATCTTTTCTAAAGATGAATTTTTTAATTGTCAGTATCTCACACCACCCATATATCAGTGTTAGGTGGAAAAACAAGTTATCCTGTTCATTGTTCCTGACTGACACTGAGCCCCCATTGAATGAGTCTGGTACCTACTACAGCTCAAATGCTACAAATCACTTTGCTGTCAGGATACAGCGAGTTTGGATTTCTTACTTGTGGCTTCCACCCCTTTCCTTCCCTTCCCTGCAACCCTTCAGCCCTCAGACCAGTAGGCCTCTGGGGGAGTGGGGGGTGCCGGGAGTGTCTGAGGGTAGCTGGTATCTCTACCTTGCTGCTACCAGCTGTGCAAGGAGCTCTGCAAACATCCTACATATGAAGCAGTGTCATAGAAATATAGAAGACAGCAGAAGGAGACCATAGGTCCATCAAGTCTGCCCATGGGTTTACAAGGCCTTCAGTTGGTCCTGAGACCTAGACCCCAAACCACTTCCAGTACCCCTATACTTATGGGAGCTCTTGCCCTATCCCACCCTCTCTTGAAAGCAGCCACGGTCTTTGATCCTACCACCTTGGCTGGCAGTCTGTTCCATGGCTCAATGACCCTTTCTGTGAAGTAATGCTTCCTCAGATTCCTCTTGAAGCTACCACCCCAAAGCTTCCATTTGTATCCTCTAGTGGTTAAGCCATCAAGCCTGTTAAAAAGTTCAGAGTAGGGCATTTTATTGATGCCTTTCTGGAACTTGAATGTCTCAATCACGTCCCCTGTCTCCCTCGTAGTCTCTAAAGAATACAAGTTCAGTGACTATAGTGGTTCCTCATATGTGCGCCCCTGTAGGCCCTGCGACATCTTAGTTGCCTACCTCTGCACTGCCTCCAGCCTATCTGTCTACTTCTTCAGGTGAGGCCTCCAGAACTGGACACAGTATTCCAAGTGAAGCCTCACCAGTGTCCTACAGTGGGAGGATCACCTCTCTGCTCCTACTGTCAAATCCTCTACCTATACACCCTAGCATTTTATTTGCCTTACTGTAAGCTTTGTTACATTGACTTTACTGCTTTAGGGTGTCGCTTATAACGACCCCTAGATCCCTTTCTTCATGAGATACACTTAGTTGAACCCCATTAAGCTGATATTCTGCCCTTGGGTTCCCTTTCCCTAGATGAATTACCTTGCATTTCTTCACATTAAACTTCAGCTGCCAGATACTGGACCATATTTCCAATCTCTGGAGGTCTTTCTGCGGGTCCTTCACTGCCTCTGTGGAGTGTCCTCTTCTCCAGCTGACTATGTCCCTGTTGTATCTGTGCTCTACTCTATCTGACTGTTCCCATCCTATAGTACCTTCTAAACTTCTAAACAAAACCTAACTACCTTCTAGTACTGAGTATGTCCTGCCTAAACCCCATATAACTATCTCCTACAACACCCTACCATAGACAGAGTGTTTGTCCCTTAACCTTAATACAGATTCACCTACATAATGTACTATATTGGGCTACCACAGATAGAGAATTCTTAGGTACCCTTTACATGATCTGCCAAATGCCTATCAGGTACTTGTACTGACCTCCACAGTCCCCTGTGGTTCTGCAGGCTTCCTGCAGACATCTTTCAGATGGCCCATGGGCAGACACCATCATCCTGCTCTGAGGTCCTCACACTCAGGGAAATTGCATGCTCTGGGACTGCTTGATTCACCTAAAAAACAGTTAATTTCAGGGACAAGCTTTACCTGCCTTCCCCTGAACTCAGACCAGAACACTGTTAGCTGTGCCTTTATGTCCTGATTGAAGGTCTCAATTTAACTTGCAGAAGCTACACTTCTAATGCAATATCTACTTACCCCTCCTAGTTACAATCTCCTACCTGCCTGAGTCAGCTGCCTGCTTGCTCTGAAAACAAGCTCACAGTTTAATGGTCTGAGCTGAAGTCCAAATGCAGACAACTGCTTCACTTCTACCTAAGCCCAACCCTTCAAATAACAGATACACTGGAATGCAGTTCCACTCTCTGGTCCACCAGAATTGCAGCAGGAGGGACTGGGAAGGCACCAGTAGCAGGGCAGGAGTACATGCTGGGAGTCAAACCACTGCTCCATTGATTTTCGTGGCTCTGTCCACACAATGCGCTTTGTATTGGCAGGCACTGGACTTTGTTGCAGGGCCAGGATCATGAAAGCAGAGCAACATCGAACCAGGCTTATGATCTTCTTGTTGAAGATTTGGCCTTTACAGCAGAAGCCACAATAAATTAACTTTCAGTGCAATAGAGTGTGCTGGATTTTTCTTTTTTGTGTGCATTACCAGCCTTGTCAGGAGAGTCACTAGTGTGCATTACCGGCCTTGTCAGGAGACAGCCACCAGCAGCAACAATTTCTAGGGCACCTAACAAATCATCTGCTTGTTTTTGTAGCAAAACAGTGGATGGGCCAGCCAAGACAGAATAAATATATAAACATAGTTTTGTACAATAAGCTAAAGCCAGCTAGTCCAAGTGTTGGGGAGACTTCTCTTGTTTCAAATATGGATGGGACTGTCCTGGACTATACAACAGGGCCATCAGATACTGAAGATTCTGACCCTTTTTTAGATCCAGAGGAGGAATATTTTCAACTCAGATGGAGTCAACAGAGGACCAGATTCCAGGAACCCTATCCACAGCAATCCAGAGGAGGAAGAGGTTGGGGGGCAGCGTGGAAGAGGCAGAAGGAGAGGTCACTCTTATTACAGCTAATGAACTATGGTATGCAGACTGCGCCCCCCTTCCACCCCACAATACAGCACAGCTACTAGTTGTTAATATTTCTGGTTACAATCTAACTGACACAGAGGTGGCAGTGTTGAGTAAGGGGTTGTCTTATGTACCAACTGCAAGTTTCAATTATTTTAAAACAGTGATTGTTTTACAAAAATATGCCAGGAATTTAATTTTCCAATGTATTTGCCCACAAGATGTTGAAATAGAGTCTGAAAACACTAATGTTTGTTCCGTGCATGCTCTACGTTCTGTTCCATAGTAAACCCTATTGTATCTGTATTTATCAAGAAATGTAAACTTGATTTGGAAAATCTGAGAACTGAACAGGTGCATACATTTCTAACTGTACCAATGAAGAACATTTAGCTTTAAGGAATCTAGCAGATAATCAGAATATTGTTATACGTTCAGCTGACAAAGGGGGGGGACGGGGGGCAGTAGTTGTAATGAGCAGAGATTTTTATGTTGGGGAAATTAAGAGACAACTGTCTGATGTCAATTTTTTATACAAAACTCAGGAATAACCAAACTGTGCAGTTTAAAGAACAGGTAGATGAAATACTTAGCATGGGTTTTGTGCGTGGATAACTAACTGAAGCAGATTACAGTGCACTAACGGTTGCACACTCAGTGGTTCCTGTTATATACATCTTGCCAAAGATACATAAGGATGTCATGAAACCTCCTGGTTGACCTATTATTTTGGAGTGGATCTGGTTAACAGAGCCTCTGTCCATGTTTGTGGATGTGTATTTACAGCTCTTGGTTAAAACAGCAAGGTCATATGTAAGGGATTCTATAGATATCATTAAGCTAATGGGAAATTTGGACTTTCAGGATGGTTGGCTATTTGCCACGTTGGATAATGACTCTCTATATAAGGTCATTCTCCATCAAGATGGTTTGAAAGCCGTTGAGTTTTTTTGAATTTGAGGACTGAAGAGAGTCAGCTTTTCATGCCAACGTGGTATTTAGTTGAACTGGCACATTTGGTGTTGACAAAAAATATGTTCCTGTTTGAGAGGCAATATTATCTTCAAGTGAATAGCACAGCAATGGGGGCCACTATGGCCCCCAGTTTCACTTACCTGTATGTCACCTTTTGGGAATAGGTGTTATATAACACCACCACAAATCAGTTTTTTGTTTATTTGGATTTGTGGAGGTGCTATATTGATGATGCGATTATCATCTGGAAGGGCACACAGGGTCAATCTGACGAGTTTGTGGGTTGATTAGAAAGCACCAGTTCTTGCCTCAAACTCAAGAAACACACTCACTCAAGTGAAATTTTTTTTTGGATTTAAAAATCTACAGAAATACAGATGAGGAGGTCTGCAGTACTCTTTTTCAAAAGGAAACGGACCATAACAGCCTCCTGATGTTTGACAGCTGCCATCCTAATCATACAACTTTTAATATACCAAAAGGGCAGTTGATATGAACAAAACATAATTGTGCAGAGGTAACGCAGTTTACAAAGAAACAGGCAGAGCAAGTAACCAGGTTAAAAGAAAGGGGATATAGTAACAGGCCAATTGTTAGTGCAATTACAACAGTTTCAGACATGGATAGATCACAACTATTAGTCCCAAAAGTGAAAATACAGAAACAAAGAACATATAGCTAGCCCAGTAGCGCTAAAAGTTGAGGTGCTGGACACAACACCTGATGCCACACTGGTGACCCGGGTTTGGGAACGGACTCGGGTTGTCGGGGGTCAGCAAGGCAAGCGAGAAGATCAAGCATCTCAGGACAGCTCTCCTCTCTCTGGGGTGGGCATGAGGCTTGTGTCACTCTGCAGCAGCATCTGGTGGCTGTCAGGTGCACTGCAAGTTGCAGCACACAGAAGAGGGTTGGAGCATGGCAGACATCAGCATGCAAGTGCGCTGTACATCATTGCATGCTGGCTCCAGGGAGAAACACCAAGGCAGAAAAATAGCAGGGTGGTTCCAGCAGCTGATGGCCATGCTTTACACCCCCGTACCTGAGAGGTGCATCCCAGGTATTGGTTCTGGGTCCCCTGTGGGGACACTGTGTGCACCAGCCTGTGGAGGAGAGCGTGTCACAGGCCAGACCAGGTCCGTGGGTGCACGTGCCGGTGGATGGATAACCTGCCATGCATGTGCCACAGGAGGAGAAACTATGACATGATTAAAAAAAAAAAGAAACAAAGAATATGCCCCTTTGTTACCTACTTTTCCACCGTATGTAATGAAGTAAGGGACATTACTTCACAAAATTGGGGAATTTTACACTTGGAACTGAAACTACAGAATGTGGTAAAACAGGGTCCAAATGTGGTCTTTTGAAGAGCAAAAAACATAAAGACCTAGTTTCACCAAGTATTCTCCCTGTTTTGCCTGTTAGCACACACACATGGTTGCCCTCCCCCCAGAGGTAACTTTAAGTGTGGGTCTTGTATGTACTGTAAATACATCAGGACATGCAAAACATTTGTTAACCCTGTTACCAATAGAGAAATTAAAATTGAACATCTAATCACATGTAGGAGTAAGGGGGTGTTTTACCTGCTGTGTTGTAGCTGCGGTCATTGTTATGTTGGAAGTACAACTAGAATGTTCAAAACCAGAACAGGTGAACATGTTTGTGCAATTGTAAATTCAGAGGATAGCTATGCCATTGTGAAACACATCAACGAACATAGACAGGTTAAGCACACTATAGATTTCACTGGCATAGAACTGGTGGCCCTTGGTACCAGGGGAAGGGATATTGAGAAAAAAATAGGCCAAAAGAAAAGTTTCTGGATTTACCAGTTGAAAGCAAGAAGTGATAGGGGTTTAAATGATGCATTTGATTGATCAGCCTTTTTAAATAAATTTTAGGTGATTTTCTGTGATTACCATAATGGGACAATACTGCATTGTATGGCACTTAATATATTTTGAGTGCAGAACATTATTTATGTGATTGTTAAACACAATAAGTAGATACAGCTTGTTTGCATGCATATATACTGCTTTAATCTAGTGACAGCATATGCTGTTATAAAGTTTACAATAGAGGTGAACTTTAGATATGAAAACGTTTTGTTGTAATAGTTGCCATTGTCATACTATTGAGGTGTGTATATATATTCTTCACTAACATTTTACATGCTTTGCATGTTCCATTATGTATTACCCCTAGGAACTGAGTCCTTGTCTCTTTAAAATGTGTTGTGATTATTTGCTAAAGTTTCATCCATTCTTTGATGGGGATCACTAATTAAATAGCAATTTAGCTGTATATGGTATTTTTTGTGATCAAGTTGGAGTTGACAAATTGATTCGTTCATCTCCTTTGATGTATTTAATAGCATAAGTATGTACTGCAACTGTTTAATGATAGTGCCTGGCATATTGCTTATTGCTCTTGCCAAGTTTCACGTGTTTAAGCAATAAAATGTTTTAAAACATGCCAATGTTAATTAGATAATTAAGAAGGTTTGTATATAAGGACATGTAGGTTTTGTGCACTTTAGCGCTAATGAAGCAAACGTAACCATGTGAAACATAAACAATTGTTGATGTACTATGTTTTTTTAACCAGACTAGCATGGTGTAATATGCTGCTTTTTTAATAATAAAAATGATGGAATAATTTAAATCATTGGTGGTATTTGGCTTCTTGGTGGGTGTTTGAATAACTTTTTTTCTTTCCATGTGCTACTGCAGTCAAAAGCAAATTGTTAGCTTGTGGTCCATGGGGTCCCATCTCTCTATTACCTTTACCTCTCCAAGTGGGCCAGCCTGAGTTCAAATAGCAGTGAGCATCCTAGGTATCATATGACGTAATGTTTCCAACTGGTGTTAATAGGAGTAACTGGACATTGTATTATTTATCTCCCAGGAAGTAATAGAGCTCCCCGTCCCACACAGTAATACAGTCCCCGAATAGTAACCGTGACACACCAAAACAGTTGTAAATATGCCCAACTTAAAATACAATAAAACAAGATATATGTTAAGAGAGAAGGGGGAAGAAGGGCGAAGGGTAGCAAGTGAAAATTCAGACCAAGGGGACTTACACTTAAAACAGATAATAAGACCTTATCTTTAGAAAAAAAGACACAAGGCTCTCCCCACCCAGCTGCCCACTATTTACAGGGTTTGTGCAGCTGATGTTTCCCCAGAAGGGTCTTTTGGAAGAGCTCTTCAGTTGTTGCAGGTGGTACCTCTTTGTATAGGTGGTGGCTAGCATGGAGTTTGAGCATGGTGGCAAGCATACAAACAATCATCACAGACAATGATGGAGTCCCTTAAAGAAACAGGGATCTCAATTTCTAATCCATTAGGTGGAGCAGATGGCCAGCACAGTTATTCTGTTTGGGACCGGGACTTAACACAACACTGCAGCTGCAAATTAAACAGTTTTTTTGCTCTGCAGGACACAAACCCTGGGTTACTCATGAGACTGTCTGGATCTGGTGTCTCCGTGGCTTGGCATCAGCTGGGCTGCAGATCAACATCAGCTGGACTGGAGGTAAGTGTTTGCTGAATTGTAGATCAGGATCTGCTGGACTGGAATGGTTCTGGCTAGGGAAGCTGTTCAGTTAAACTTGCACTCTTTCTTGTTCAATAAACTACTATTATTAGGCTTCAATTAAGCCATTTCAGCCTTCTTTGCCCTCAGAGGCTTTTGCAGGGTATGTCTTCTAGCATGACAAGATCCAGAGCCTGGTTGCTGGGGTTTCTTATGCTCAGCTTCCCTCTTTACCGAAGCATTTTTGCTGCAGCAGTTCCCACTAACTCTCCAGGCAGCTTAACCTGATCACATACCCCAGAAAGTCCAATTTTATAGAGCTAAAGTTCAACATCTGATATATGGCTTCAAAGTATTTTAAGCCGAGGCTGATTGGTTAATTTTTACACCACTGAGATGACCTTTGACACAACTCCCATTAGGCTGTACTGTCCCAAGGCAGCCTCTGTCTGACTGGAGCAGCAACATTTGTTTACATTCATGTATGATGTGTTTCTGCTTTAGTGCAGCTTCCTGCTGCCTTCTTGGTGTCCCTCAGGGATTTATTTTTACATGTTCTGACCCTACTGCCTGACCTGGGCCCGGGACTTGCACTGAAGTGGTGGGTGCACCATCAGTTATGTTGCTGGAGCTCTGGTTCCACTTTTGGGGCTGCTGTACATGCGCAGATATCATAATGGCACTTGGGGGTGAGTCTTCATCTGTTCCCAGCCATGCCTCCCTGGGGACAGGAAACATTTTGTCATGAGCCCAGTGGTTCTCCTAATCTCTAGTCCCAGCATTGACAGGGGCAGGCTTCATGGACCTGACCAACACATTTGATCTTATAGATCATTCTTTGCTTTGTTCTAAGTTAGGCCACTTGGGTTTTTCAGAAAACGTTGTTAAGTGGTTTGGGGATTATTTGCTGGACTGTTTCCAGTTTGTTACTGTAGTATTGGATCAGCCAAATCTATTGTTTGTGCTATGAATTATGGGATACTGCAGGGGTCCATTTTGGGCCCCGTGTTATTTTTCTTTGTTCATTAACCAGTTACCTTCTTTTTGTAGCCTTTGTGACTGTCTTTTATGCGTTGGTGACTTGATTCTTTTTTCACAGGCCAAGTCTATACCACAGTTGATATTTAATCTGGAACATGGTTTTCATGATGTTTGTCACTGGTTTTCAAATTATTTTCTGATTTTGAATGCCAAAAACCTAAGGTCATGTTGTTTGGTACTCCATATATGTTGAAAGATATCCTGAGCATTCTCTTCCACAATGTTACTGGGACTGCAATTGAACAAGTTTCCAATATTTTGGGGGTATTGCTCAACCCTGGGTTAACTTTTCTCTTCAGGTGAGATCTGTGAGTAGGGTAATTAACCAGAAACTGGGACTATTGTACAAATTTAAAAGCTGTTTTTCTATGGAAATGCATAAATCCATTGCTATTGGATCACTTTTACCACATTTTGACTATGTGGCCAGTCTGTATTTTAACCTGGATAGTAAAGAATGTAATATGCTTTCTGTTGTTTATAATAACATGTGTCATGTTGTTTTGGTTTCTCCCCTACAAACACATCACTGTATACTTTACTCCCAATTTGGCTGGCTATCCCCCTGGTCTAAGATTGAATATTTATTTGGCTGTCAGATTTTTAAGTCCATTTATTCTAATTCTTTGTTTCCTCTTGCTGATTTAGCCATTATTCGATACATCTTTACTAATCTGAGATCAGCTAAAGGTGTTGTTTTACAAACAATTATCGATAAGATCAAGGCTGGTTCTCATGTTTTTTCAATTGCAGCGTCCTTGTATTGGAATGATCTTCCAGATAAGCTTCTTTCTACTGTTTCTTTACAAAGTTGTAAATTAAATTTTAAACAATATCTGCTGGTACAGGATGTTTGTAAATGTTTTAATTAATACATTGGTTGTTTATACTTTTTTGTATGTTTATTGTTCATATCTTTGTTGGGTCAGACCTGAAAAATAACCTTTGGTCCAGTGTCTCTACCTGGTTAACAAAATTTAAATAAATAAATAACTTGATGCCTGCCTTGAAGTCTGGGATTCACTGCTGCTGCAGGTGTACTGCCCAACTTTAAAACAGAGCTTTGGCTCTGCTTAAGCACTGTTATACATGCACAGTAGTGCTGGCATACTGGTGTCACCAATCACTGCTCTTTTCCTAATCCTGTTGCCTGCCCTAGGGTTGAGAGTGCTCCTTCCTGCACCTAATGTTGCTCTTTTCCCATGGTCCTGGCCCTGCAGCAAAGTCCAGTGGCTGTCAACTTGGGGTGCAATGTGTGGATAGAGTTATGAAAAATCAATGGAGCAGTGATTTGGCTCCCACCGTATACTCCTGCTTCTTGTGCCTGCCCTGTCCCATCTGCTGCCATCCTGGGGGACCAGAGAGTAAAAATTGTCACTGGTGCTTCAGGATCTGCTTGGACCCAAGAACCCATAAGGTAACCCCCCAAATTGGGGGCTTACAAAGAGTAATGTTGGGATGCATTAGCATGGCGGTGAGGAGCATGTCACAGAAGGTGATCTCCCCCTGCAAAAGGGTTAGTTGGACCACAACTAGAGCACAGCATCTTTATCTGGCCATTGCAGTACAGAAAGGGCATTGAAGAGATCAAGAGAGTTCAGCACATGGTCCCAGTGCTAAGTAGTAGCTTAGGTGGCAAGAGGTATGCAGAGAGATTCAATATACTCAAATTCTTCACTTTACAGAAGAGAAGTTTGACAGGGGACATGATTATAGTGATATATATAGTAATGGTGATTGAACAGGATGGAGCATACTGTATACATATGCTTGCGCTAATGAGTACAAGCCGAACTGGAGGGCATGCACTTGAACTGAGAGGGGCAAGGTAAGGGGAAAATGCTGACCTTTCACTGATAAAGAGGCAGTGCACCTCAAAGCAGTAGGTTCATAGCAGTTTGCAGGTCTCAGTTACATGTTGCACTTGGCTTCCTTGTAGTGTGCACTGCTCTTTCTTGTTTTTCTTTTCATTTCTACATTTTTGAGTGACAGCACCTTTCCAGTGATAGCGCAGTTTGTATGTTTTGTAAGGGAAAATGCTAGAAAGCATTACTTAATCCAGAGAGTGGTTAGCATGTTGCATGGTGGTGGAAGCTGGCAGTATTCAGGCTTTCAGTTTAAGACTCCACTAGATAGACTCCTGATGAAGGATAGCACTGAGGGTTACATAGCATGAGTAGAGTCACATTCCAGCTGATAAACTTGGATTTGTTTCCACACTCAAATAGGCATAGTCATTGCCTTGCCACCTAGAGTACAGGCTCTGCTGTCATTGGTGAGATGAGGAAACCTCTTTGTGATAGACAAAGCAAACAGACAACTTTGTGCCAAACAGTAATCCATGAGGTGGACACATGAGGAAGGGCACCGTCCTATGGTGACTCCTTTCCCGCTAATCCCTCATGGTGATGGGGAGGTAGGGTGACTGGATGATGCTGTCGCGAATTGGGTGACAGGATGTTGTATGCATATGCACGTGGGGGTGGGAGCAAGCATGGTGAGCGTGGGCTGGGGTGGAGAGGCTGTAGGGGGGTGATGCTGCGGTGGCTGGCTGAGCTGCGTCATGATGTCGGGGTTGGTGAATGGATGTGGTAGAGAGAGGTACGGTTTGGGTCTGGAGCTGGTGCAATTTTATTGCACCTGGCCCAGCCTTTTTTCCTGCTTTCACCCCCACGACATGCACCCCTGAGTTGGAGAATCCTTAAGGTGGGAGGCGGTGTGGGGGCATGGGCGGCAGCCTCACAGAAAGCAGTAAAATAGCATCCTGGTGACATTGTCCTGAGGTGTTGGTTGTCAGAGTGCCGAAAATGTTTTCAGCACTCTGACTGAGTGATAACGGTAATCGCCTTTAGGCATTTGCCGTTATCACATAAACCGTGCCAAACTTATTTCTGTTATTACTTATCACAGATGTATCTTTGTTCCCATTGAATTCCATTAAAATAAGAGTTTTATGCAATAAGGGTTGCATAGCATACTTACTAGTTGGAACATCTGGTTGCCAACGGACTGCAAGACCCAAGGCAGCATGGTTTCACCAGGGGGAGGTCATGTCAGACCAACCTCATTGAATTTTTTGACTGGATGACAAGGGAGGTAGATCAGGGGAGGGCAGTGGATGTGGCCTATCTGGACTTCAGCAAGGCCTTTAACACTGTGCCACATAGAAGGCTATTAAACAAACTAGGGAATATGGGAGTGGGCAGGACAGTATTGCAGTGGATAGGTAACTGGCTGGGCGGCAGGACACAGAGGGTGGTGGTAAATGGCTGTCACTCCACAGAGCAAAGAGTGACCAGTGGGGTACCTCAGGAATCAGTGCTGGGACTGATCCTATTCAACATCTTCATCAGTGACATTGCGCATAAGCTAGAAGGCAGAATTTCCCTGTTCGTTGATGACACAAAGCTCTGTAACAGAGTGGACACGCTAGAGGGTGTAGACAGAATGAGGAGGGACCTGCAGAAACTTGAAGAATGGTCAGGGGTTTGGCAGTTGAAATTCAATGCAAATAAGTGCAAGATAATGGATATGGGGCACAAAAACCCTGGAACAACATATCATTTGGGGTGAGGATGTAGCATGCACCAAGCAGGAAGGGGATCTTGGGGTTATCATCCCTGATAACCTTAAGGTAGGGAAACAGTGCGACAAGGCAGCAGGTAAAGCAAATAGGATGCTGGGATGCATAGGTAGGAGCATCACCAGCAGGAAAAGAGAGGTCATAATTCTACTATACAAGACACTAGTGAGGTCCCATCTGGAGTACAGTGTACAGTTCTGGAGACCTTACCTATGTAAGGACATAGACAGGGTAGAGAAGGTTCAGAGGAGGGCAACAAAGATAGTACATGGATTGCATCACAAATCTTATGAGAACAGATTGAAGGACTTGAATATGTACTCCCTGGAGGAGGAGGAGAAGAGGAAGAGAGGGGATATGATAGAGACATGCAAATACATTACAGGGAGGAACAGGACGTAGGAATACATTATTTTTCAGTGAAAAAGATGTTCAAGGACTGGAGGGTATGGGATGAAGTTGGAGGGAGGGCAATCCAGAGGAAAAGCAAGGAAGAATTTCTTCACAAAATGGGTGGTGGACAAGTGGAATACCATGCCAAAGGAAATAGTGAGGTCTGAAACAATCACGGGATTTAAGAATGCATGGGATAGACATAAGGGAATTCTGGAGGTCAGGGGTAAGGGGCAACAGACTTCTAGGAAAACATAAAGTGAACTTACAAGCTCAAATGGGCAGACTGGGTGGACCAAGGGCCCTTATCTGCCGACTGTGTCGATGTATTTATGTAAGCAGCCTGATCCCTGTTCAGTCTCTCTCCAAAGGGATTATGATACACTGCTGAATGGTGTTTGGTTATACAGCCTTGAAAAAGGTAAAGTCACGTTTTCAACTTGCTAGGCTGCACTGTGGCTTTAATGATAGTTTGTTAAATCAGCTCAGAAATTTTAACAGAGAGGTCTGTAGCACACTTAGAAAAGTTTATTCAACATGCAGCTGTAGCCCTCTCATGCTTACAGTTCAATGACAGTGTGGAGAGAAATTAATGACCTGCTATACAATACTTTGCTGGGAAACAGCTGAGTCAGTAAAATATTGTCTGTGTAGTGCTGCAGCATGGACTGCACCCTGAATTCATTCTGCTATTTAAACTAAAGAAAGGGTGTGGTCATCCTTGACAGCCTATCACTGGTATCATCCAAATACTTGACCCTATGTATTTAGGGAACTGTCATTTTTTTTCATTTTGCATAGCTACAGGTACGTGTCAATATGCTGTACATCAGTATACATAGTACACTTGTAACTGTAATGGTATTGTTATATACATATTGATGTATATTGATGTTTATCAAAGTGTATTGGCAGGATTAAACCACCATGTCCACTTGGCTCCAGCTTTTATTTATTTTTAATTGTTTCCAGTCCTAATGTTTCAGATATTTGCCTTTTTCATGGACACCACCCTTAAAATGGGTTTACTTTAAAATAATTCAGACCAGAAACCTTTTCATTGAAAATGTGGAGACTGAGCAACATAGATTGTTTCTTTTGATACAGTTTTAATTTGTTGATATTTTAAAATATTATCAATACTTTTACAGAAAAATATATTGCTAATATTTAAACTTATCACTTGGCCTCGATGTGCAGGCTGGTTATGCACTACACAGCTTGGAAGATCTAATTAAGTCCCAAATCCTGCCTGTTCCACACTGTTTGGGAGGGGTCCAGGAAACTATGCAAAATCATTGTCCACTGATCTGTAGGGAAGCCACAAGCACCTCATATGGCAGGAACAGTGGTGGCATTAATGTTGCGGGTGACCCTGTGACCCTGGCAACTGGGCCTGGTGTTTGCCAAGGTTATCAGATGTTGCCTTTTGGAGGGAATTTTCCCATCTGCATTGAAAAATGTGCAGGTGAAACCCCTACTGAAAAAAAAAAACCATCACTGGACCCCGATATCTTGGCGAATTCCCAACTGGTCTCTAACCTGCCATTTTTAGGCAAGGTTATTGAGAAGGTGGTTATGTTGCAACTGGAGGCACACCTAGTAACCTTTGACATCTATGAGCCTCTCCAATCTGGTTTCAGGTCAAAGCACAGCACAGCACAGAGACCATGCTAGTCAGGGTACATAATGACCTTCTCAGGGTGAGAGATAGAGGAGAGTGGTAAATACTTGACCTCCTCAACCTCTCCTCAGCATTTCATACTGCAGACCATGGGATCTTATTGGATTGACTCAGAGAGGAGGTGGGACTCACCAGCAAAGTCATCTGCTGGTTTGAGTCTTACTGTATGTCAGGGGTAGGACACAGAGGGTGGTATTAGGGTATTTCTCTTCCTGCCTCATAGACCTGCCCTGTGGTGTTCCCCAGGGGTCAGTCCACTCGCCCATGTTGTTTGCAGTTTATATGCTACCCATGGAAAGGATCATAAAGTGGTATGGAGTTGTGATTCATAGCTACACAGATGATGCCAAGCTCTATCTGTCTTTTGCACATGAGACAATGGTTGTGGCAGATGTGCTAAATTGGTACTTGGCTGAGATCAGGGACTGGATGTCTTTGAGCTGGCTAAGACTTAACCCTGACAAAACTAAAGTGCTGGTGATTGAACCGGATCATTCAGGGGGAGTGTATAATCATCTGGAAGGGAGATGGGGCTTTGTCTCAGTGCATACAGGCTTATGGCTGCTGATAAGGTCAAGAATCTGAGTGTCATTCTGGTTGAAGGGTTGACATTCAAAGATCAGGTGTCAACAGTAGCCTGGAATGCCTTTTACCATTTTAGGAATATCATCTGGATCTGGTCCCTCATCACCTCAGAAGACTTGTCCTCACTGGTGCATACATTCATGACCTCAAGGCTCGATTATTGTAATGCTCTTTACCACAGGATCAGAGGAGGCACATTGTAGTACCTGCAGCTGGTGCAGAAGGCAGCTGCTAGGGTGTTAAACGGCCTTTCTGGGTCAGATTATATTTCCCTAGTGCTGCGTGAACTGCCCTGGCTGCCAGTGAGGTGGCATATCTCCTATAAAGTTTGCTTGTTAATTTATAAAACCGTACATGGGCTAGGTCCAGATTACCTGTGTGATCTCCTATATCCTTACATGCACATGTGCCCCCTTTGCTCTGCCAGGGAGGGTCTTTCAAAGTGGCTGGCCTATGTTATGACACTCCTTTCCACAGGCCTTAAGGGATGTCCCCTTGGTGGAGATTTTAAAAAGAGGGCTTACATCTGTCATATTTTCTCTTGCCTTTGGGGTCTAAGTCCAAAGCAACACTAATGGCTGATGTTTACTTATGTGCATTATTTGAAGACTTGTGAGTTATTTCTGTAAGAGGGAATTTTTATTTATTTTGTGTTTTTTTATTTAAGATTATATCTATGGCAGTAGTTGTGTTATTTGTCATTTTTAATCTGTACTGGCAACCTGGGACTTTGGGGAAAGGCATCACATATAAAATCTACTACCACCACTCTACCCATGGGGGGACATTGGGGTAGTGGGATGGCTTTACAGTTGCCAAAAGCTCTGCCCCATATAAATGAGGGCACTACTGTCCTCACATTTCAGTGCTGCTGAATGCCTACATCACACTCCCTCTGCTGACTACAGCTGCTTCTCAGTGACTGGCTGTGTGTGAGATGGTTGTTGAGGCTATGCCATGAGAGATAAACCTCAAAGCAACTGGGAGGATAGAGCATGCCTGCCTTGGAGAGTGCCTTGGTAAGTAAGCATGCTTGAGGGGTAGTTGGAGTAGTAGGTTACTGGAGAGAGAGAAAGAGATAGGGAGCTATGTAAGGGCAAAATGAGCTGAGGAATGAATGATAACAAAATCAATAATTGTAAATTGTATTAACATAACTTGTTCAAGTCAACATGACTCCACACTGCTATTAAAAGAAAATATTTATCTCCCTAATATTAATAAAGTTAGTCTTTTTTAAAGATTTTTTTAATATGAAAGCTTGGAGTCTGGGCACCATCAAAAAAGAACAATATTGACAGTTTTCTATTATTATTTATTTATATTGTTGATAATTTAGCACACAGCTACCTCTCTTTCTTTTTGTCTGTCTGCATGTATGTCTATCTATCTATCTCTCCATTGCAAGAAACTGTGTTAATGCACCAGTTAGGTTTCAACTTACAGCAACAAAAGTAGAGAAATGTGGTGTTAGGGTTTCCAGTCCTAACTTCCCACCCCCAAGCAGCAAAAGGACAAGAACACACAAGCAACCACAGCCATCATCAGGTAAGATAAGCAACATACAACTGTTTCCACATGACATAAAGGATAGCCATTATAAGGGTCCAATGCTTTTGCATCCCTGGGTACATGTGAAAACTACAAAACATACACACCCATTTCAGTCTGCAGATACAAATCTAGCAAATGATGAATCCATCTGGTTGCAGAAGTGCAAGGCCCTCTGTTCCCTGTACTTCCCCATGTGACTACAAATGCAGATTCACAGGGCCCTCTGGGCTCTGTGCTAAGTACCTATTTGTGCATGCAGAAGCACAAGCCCCCTGTGGGGCCTACGCTTCTGCAGCCACAAATGGAAATGTATGAAAACCAGATCATTACACTGCTGTTGTATGTAGAACTGCTTATTCAGCCACAGAACAACATGCACAGTGTAAGACATACACAGCAAGTTGTGGCTGCAGTAGTGTAGGTCCCTGTGGGGCCTGCACTTATGTGGCCACTAATAAACAAGCATACTGCAAAATGTACACATCCACTTCTGCAGTCACACTGTAAGGTTTCTAAGTAGCACTAATGCAGTATGTTCTTCTAAAGTGCAGTGTGCTGTATGCATATGTTCAAAGCTACCAAATAAGTGGTACTGCTTTTATGTCACCTGAAAACAGCTGTACACTGCTCCATCTTCCTTGATGATGGCTGTCTGTGGCTGCTTGTATGTTCTTGTTCTTTTGCTGCTGGTGGGGAGTTGTGGATTGAAACCCTCACACCATATTTCTCTACTTTTTTTTGCTTTAAATTGAACCCTAACTGGTGCATTAATACAGTTTTTTTGCAATTAATTTCTATTCTTTTTCAGATAGTGGAATCAAATCCACATTCATGCAGGTCCAAAATATGAACAGATCTGTCTGGCTGCAAAAGCCCATGGCCCTCTGAGATGCATATTCACATTGACCTCTGGGCCCTGTGCCAAGTGAGCAGTCTATCTGGCTGCAGACACAGGGCCTCTGTGTGGCTATAGATTCAGACACATAGGGCCCTTTGGGTCCTGCACAAAATGTGGAGTCCATCAGGTTGTGAAAGCAGAAGGCCTTCTGGACTGCGGACTTCTGTGCAGCCACAGAGCAGATATGCAGAATCCTCTGGGCCCTGCATCATGTAAGCAGTCTGTCTGAGTGCAGATGTGCAGGCCCCTGTGTGCCCTGCATGTCTGTACCAAGTGAAGAGTCCATCTAGCTACAGAAATGCTGTGTATTTCAGGCCCTGTGCTTCTGTGTGGCTGCAGATGCAGATGTGCAGGGCCCTCCAGTTGCTGTGCCAAGTTAGGAGTCTGTCTAGATGCAGAAGTGCAGGACCCTCCTTGCCCTGTGCTTCCCTATGGCTACAGATGTAGATGCTGAAGTCTCTTCAGGCCCTGCACCAAATGTGGAGTCCATTAGGCTGCTGAAGTGCATGGCCCTCCAGTCCCTGCACTTCCATGCAGATACAGATGCAAACACACAAGGCCCAGAGCCTGTGCCACATGAACAGCCTTTCTAGCTGCTGTCACACAGGACTGTCTGGGCTCTACACTGTCATATGGCTACACATACAGGCACACAGGGTCCTTCTTTCAGGAGGCAGTATAGTGTAGTGGTTAAGGGCACTGAGCTGCAAATCTGGAGACCTGGGTTTGAATCCCTTCAGCTACCACTTGCATACTGTGTGACCCTGATCAAGCCACTTAACTTTCTTGTGCTACCAGGTCACACTTGGAAACAAGTTATGGCTTAGTGTGCCTTTCCTGGTTAAACTATTTCCCCTTTCCCTTTCATAACTTTATTGTTTTTTAATATTTGACCCCAACATGTCAAAATACTCCTTTTATGGCCCCACTTCATGAACCAGTTAGGTAATATTCTTCAAATCCTACCTGAAAGGTAATTTCATCATGGAACAACCACAAAATCACCTACTGGGCCAGATTTGAAAACTGTTACCCTCCTGGTTCATGAGGTGTGGTCAAAAAGAGGCCATGTTGAAAATTTGGGGTAAAAATCTTTGAAGATGGCATTGTTGTAAACAAAAATCATTTTTCTATACAAAGTTCTTCTTTCATGAGCAAATTTTCTTCTTTCATATTGTCTCATTAAAAAAAGTTACAAAAGAAGAAGTCTTATGAAAGAGGAAACACACCTCACGAAAGAAGAAATTCTACTTTTGGGAGCTTCTCTTGATATAAAAGAAGATCATGAAACAAGAAATCTCACAAAAGAAGATCATACAAGAAGAATCTCACCTCATAACAGAAGAAATTATTCTTTCGTGAGCTTCTTTTGATGGAAAAGAAGATCACAAAACAAGAAATTGTTTCTTTTGTGCGATACAATTGTTTTTTCATGAGCTGAAATTCCTCTTTCATGAGACTCACGAATGAAGAATTTTGGCTCACAAAAGAAAAATCAGGAGCCTTCTAAGCCTTCCACTTAGGATATTAGAGATGTCCCAAAACCATACTTTGTGGTCATGTTTTGAAAAATAAACTCCATAATTGAGCTAAATGGGTCTCCTGTAGTTCGATTTATGTGTTTGTTTTTCTCCAGGGCATCATTTTTTATTGGTTTCAATTTTTTTAAATGGAAAACAAGATGGCACCTCTACAAAAGAAGAATTTTCCATGAAAGATGAATTTCAGCTTAAAAAGCAGGCTCTTCTTCCTTGAGCTAAATATTCTTCTTTCACATCAGATATATAAATAAATGAAAGACCCTACTGAGCATGCTCAGAACCAAAATTTAAAATCCTATAACTTGGAAACCAATTAATATTTTCCCCCAAATCAATAGAAGGCCTCTTTCTAGGGTAAGCCCCTTCTACCTTGAAAATTTCAGAACAAAATTTCCAAACTGTCTGGGCTGTAGGTGAGAACAAAAAATGGCCCAACCCCCTGATTTTGCAACTATTTGCACTACCAAAATCTTAAAATTTGGACATCCAACCATAACGAGACTTACAAAATCAAGAGACCTTTCCCCCTAGACCATGCATGCAAAATGTCATGAAGTTCCATTCAACAGGGGTAAAGTTATTAAAGTGCAAAGTTAGAGGTTTAACATTAAAAACCCTACTCAATCCTAAATATGGCAGAACATTATATGACAAGAAAACATGATTCTGAATGAAAATGTGATGAGTCATGAAGATGATAATAAAAAGCTCTATGTACAGTATAGTGCTCCAGTGTGGACAGATAATTGTTCATGCACAGGGTGCACACATGGGCTTGGTGACACTAGCCAATCAGATTGTACTCTTTGCAGCGCAGTGTGTAGGCAGAAAAGAAGGTGATGTTACTGTCACCCACATGTCACAGTGATGTATGATGGGGAAAACCTTATTCATGATGTAGGGAGTAGGAGAGTAATAACAAAAAAAAGTGAGGAGTCATGAAGATGATAATGAAGAGCATTACCTATGGTGCAGTAAGGATGATAGGCAGTTGTTCATGCACACAGTGCACCAGTGGCCGTGATGGCACTGGCCAATCAAATGTTGCCATTTGATGTGCAGTGTCCACAAAGGGAAGAAGATTGTGTCCACACACTGCAGTGATACATGATGAGGAAAACATGATTCATGAAGAATTGAATAGGAGAATGATTACAAGCAAACATGCCTTCTAAATTAACATGGGATGCATTGTGAAGATGATAAAAAAATGCACTTTCTATAGCGCCACAAGGAAGACAGGCGTTTTTCAATGCCCTTGGGGCACAGATGGCTGTGGTGGTACTGGCCAATCACATTGTACCATTTGCTGTGCAGCGTGCAGGCAGAGGAGAAGAAGATAGTGTCACCCATAGGCTGCACTGATGCATGAAGAGTCATGAAGACAATAAAAAGCACTATTTATAGTGCTGCAAGGCAGACAGGCAATTCTTAATGCACACAATGCATAGGTGGCTGTGATTTCACTGATCAACTGTAGTGTACCATTTGCTGCCCAGTGTACAGGTAGAGAAGAAGGTGGTGTCACACACATGCTGCAGTGATGCATGATGAGGAAGATATGTTTTATGATGGAAGGAGGATGATAATGATAATTATGAAGTGGTAGTTTTGTGTTTTGAAGTTGGTGCCCTTCTATGGTTTTCAATTTAAAGAGTTGTGGTACTCCCTGAAATTAATATTAACTTTAAAAGTAGTAAACAATTACTTCTTATATAGCAATAATTTTGTTCTTTTCCCATTTGTGAGTTAGGAAATTTTCTATTGGACAATACATGATGTGATGTGTGAAACAGTACTCAACTGCTGGTAGACATAACTGATTCTGTTCCCCCTCATTCTGTACCTCATCAGCCCTCCCTATCTGCGATATCATAACTGATCAAGCAGTGCCAGTCACCTTTTGCCAGATTGGTCACTTGTGATGTCACAATAGGTTAGATCACAATGCTAATGAGTTAAGAATAGAATGCAATAAGATATGTCAGCCAGCAGGTAAAATGCTGTTATTCACATCACACCTAATACTAGTGTATCAAAAGAAAACCTTCTAATTAGTAAATGGAATAATGAAAATACTTCAGAAATAAACAGTAAAAACTGACTTTTAAAAATTAATAAAATGTTCTGTCTGCTAATTTTTTGGTACTACTAGATCTTTAATGTAATTATTATTATTGATTATCATTACAAAATGAGGCTTTATTTATACTATATGCCAAAAACATGATTTAATTGGATTGCTGGTGTCATTTGTAAAATACTCCCACACATCAAAGGATGCATTTGTTTTATTGCACAATGGACTGCTGGTGGTGATGGAGTTAGGGGGTACTTCCAGAGAGGAACTGGGTGCCAGACCAGTTACTGCAATATGATTTTTCTTATGGCCACTGTGCAATGACGTGCCTTCAGATGGCATTGGGCAGGGCAGAAGATGATATATGAGCAGATAGTATAATCTGATATGATATATGATAATATAATCTGATATAAAATTATATGACATGCAGCCGACTACCCTCCATGCAAGCCAGGTACAGCTGCAGAAAAGATTTCAGCGCCAAGTTTAAATTGAAGCGTCCTATGGGACAAGCCTCAGTGGCTTCAGGGGGACTTGGCATTGTGGGAATTCTGATGCTGTGCTGTGTTTTTTTTCTGCTGTGACCCAGCTCCCTTGAACAGCCAGTTCCACGGCAGGGCTGAAAACATACTGAGGACAGAATCAGCTGTTCTGCCAACTAACTCGGAGTGCTCCGACTCAATAGAGAGTGCTGAGTACTGAACTTGATTTTTCATCCCACCCCCTTCCCCTCCCAGGACAACCTTAAATGCACACTGACTCCGCCCACCATCTATCACGTGCTTATCCATTGGCAATTAGGACTGCTTTCATTCTACTGTTCAGTCCTTAAAGGGATACTGCATATTGATCTGTGGCAATTATTGCACATACTGCTTGTCCTCTAAGGAGATTAGGAGAGTGATGGTGGATAGTAGGGTGAGGGACTAGCTAAGAGTCCTGCTCCCAACCCACATGCTTGGACTTAATCAAGTAATTATGCCTACAAGTATCTTCTGCTCAGTCTTAAGGGGATACTGACATATAACCGGTGCAACTCGTTCAGATCCTGCCTGTCTCCTTAAAGTATTCATGCTAGTCTTTGGTCTGCGTACTTAGGCTGGACTTAATACAAACTCACTGTCTTTAGGGCAAACATAATCTCTAGAAGAATGTTCTTCTCTCTCTCTGAGGCTTAGACTCAAAATATCTAAATTGTAGGGAACAGTAGGGGATAGGGCACAATGTGGGCTATATTGTCATTCCCCCTCTATGCCTCTTCTAGGGATCTGCTTTTGTCCCCTGATCAGGCTTTCTTTTACTCCGCCCAGTAAAGCCTCTGCAATTAGGCATGACAAGGCATCCCAATGCCCAGCCGAGCACCTGAATCTCTACTCTTCTGCCTCTCTGTTCCATACACTAGACCAGGCCCTTCAGCTTCACCGGTGTGGGGGAACAGTTGTAGCTATAGACAAGGTGGGCACATTACCCACTACGAATGCCCTGGATTATCCCAAGTACTTCTCAGTAAAAACCCTGATCTTTGCTGTAATAGGTCAGCTGGGTAATAGTATTAGTACCCCAGCAGTGACCACTAACTACCTGCCTAAATGAGAAAGAGTAAAGGCACTTTGATTTCTCTTGGGGGCTATCAGGAAGCTACTACTTCTTTTATTGCTCTGCTCAGGCATTGTGGAGCTCAACCCAGGACCTCCAGCCAGTATCTCTTCCCCTTCTGACCATCCCAGTCTCAATGGGTTAAGTTTTGTGCATGTAAATGTGTGCAGTCTTCTAAAGAAGCTCACCTTCATCCAGGCTTGGGCACATCATACTGCCCCTGACATACTAGTGGTCACTGAGACATGGCTAAGATCTGGAACGGCCAACCACGACATGAATATCCCATTGTACCTTCTCTATAGGACTGATAGACAGATTAGAGGAGGTGGAGTAGCTATATATATATTAAAGATAAATTTCAAGCCTCCGTCATTGACTCGACCTCTATTCAGAATGAATTTGAATGCCTATCCTTGAAGGTCAAGATTTCACCTGTGATCTCGCTATGTGTAGTTGGTTGCGACAGGCCTCCGTCAGCTGGATTACAACTGCTGCATCACCTAAATAAGACCCTGTGATCATTAACCTTAGAAATCATAACTTTAGGACACTTCAGTTTGAATTGGTGTGCCACTGCCTCTGCACCCCTAAAAGCCTTTTGTAACTCCATTGGGCTGACACAACTTATTAATGAACCCACGAGACCAAATACAAAGAACCTAAACAATAATTCCTCTACTGGATCTTATTTTAGTAAGTAAACCTTATCTATTTACTCATGCTGACATATTTTTTGCAGATACAAGTGATCACTGTTACATGGCTTGTGTAAGGGCATCTAAAACAGCCACACCAGCTTCAAAATTTACCACAAAAAGAAGACGCCGCAATTTCAACCCCCTATACATTTATTACCTTACTAAGAGCTTCATTACACTGGCAGGACTTTTACCTTGCAAAATCAGTGGACAAGGCTTATGACATCTTTCATGAAATCGTTACAGGAGCTCTAGATAACCTTGCTCCTCTGAGTAAAGTACGTAATAGGGTGAAATCCTGCCACTGGTTTAATTCACAGGTAAAGATTGTCTTACAAAAAAGAGATGCACTTTGGAAAATGGCACGGAAATCTAAGCTCCCAACTGACTGGACTTTGTTTAGGAGGGAAAGGAATCTCTGCACCAAGCTGGTCAGAGAGTCAAAAGCCACTTTTTATCATAGGGAACTCAATGCATCCTCGAAGTGCCCCAATAAATTCTGGAAAACCCTAAAAGAATTAGAAGGTTACACTCCTAGAAACACACTACCCGCTAAAATCCTAGTTGGTGGCACCTCCGTCTCTGATAAGCCCTCCATCCTGGAACACCTCATCAATCATTTTGCCACTGCAGGACTAGCCCTTGACACCTCTCCTGCCAATAATCTATGATCCCAACTTGGTGTACAGGACCAAGGAATTCCGGTATCTAACTCCTCATTCTCCCTGCAACCAGTCTCGTTGAAGGAGGTTGAAGACCCCCGTTACACCTGGATGTCAAGAAAAGCACTGGAGCTGACTTCTTAGACCTCTACTACCTGAAAATTGGTTATCAGGTCCTAGCTGTCCCGCTTACACACCTCTTTAACCTATAACTCTCCCAGGCTGCCTTGCCACCACTATGGAAGACAGCTCATGTCATCCCCCTGTTTAAATTCAGAGATCCTGTAGACCTTAATAATTACAGGCCCATCTCCTTACTTCCGATCTTATCCAAACTCCTGGAAAACATTGTGAGTAACCAGCTCAAGAAATATCTAGAACCTGAAAATCTGACTAACTTCTTGCAATCTGGTTTTAGGGCACGTCATAGCACTGATACTGCTCTCACTAAAGTGACCAATGACTGGCTACATGGACTGGATGCTAAAAACTTTGTATGCACAGTATTTTTGGACCTAAACAAGGCCTTTGATACTGTAGACCACAGTCTACTTCTTACGTCACTCAGGATCATTGACCTGGACCATCACTCCCAAAAGTGGTTAGCTAATTACCTTACAGGCCGGTACCAGCAGGTCAAGGCAGAAGGGGAATTTTTCTCCTTTAAAACCTCTATTGAGAGGAGTTCCCCAGGGTTCCATATTGGGTCCTCTGCTATTCACAATATATATTAATAGAATCAACAACAACATCAAAACTGCCAACATTCACCTCTTTGATGATGACACGGTGCTCTACTCTGAAGGACCCTTTCCTACTGCCGCTTGCGATGTTCTGCAGCATGAGTTTAACCTGCTGCAATTACAGTTGTTAAATCAGAAACTATTACTAAATGCCAAAAAGACCTAAGCAATGCTATTCTTGCCTTGTGCATATGATGCCATGTCTATAACATCCCCTCAGATCACTACACTACTGGGAGAACCCTTGGAATATGTGTCTAAGTTCAAATACCTGGGTGTCTGGATTAATCATAGGTTATCCTTTAATGACCACATAGAAGAGTTGCTAAAAAAGCTCAGGCAGAGACTAGGTCTTTTTTACAGGATAAACCAGTTCCTGACAAGAGAGGCCAAGATGAGTCTGGTTCAGTCCACCTTTACTTCCCTTCTTGACTACGCAGACTTCTTGTACTATCAGGGCCCAACTGCTGCACTCTCTAAGCTTGATATCCTTTACCACATAGCTCTAAGATTTATCACAGGTCTCCCTTACTTGACCCATCATTGTTCCTTATACACTGCGGTGGGATGGTCATCTCTTAAATATAGATGGCAGAGAAATACAGCCATTTGGATGTTCAGAGCTATTTCCAGTAGGCTGCCTCAATATATACTGTATCAGATTGCCTGCCTTCTTGTACAGTTGGCAAGTACTCATTAAGAAGCTCCTCCTATATTTTGCTGCTTGTACCCAAGGTGAGATCTCGATTCGATAGGGCCTCAATAAGTTATATGCTCCCCCTGCTATGGAATCCGATCCAAAAATCCTTGAAACTGGCCCACCCTTTGTCAGTAGCTGCTTTCAAAACAAGCTAGGCCTTCTTCTTCAATGAATCCTGTAATTGTTATCATTAAACCAGTCTTGTTCCTGATATGGAGAACTGGGGTCAAAATGCTGGTTATTCGCCTCCCTATTTTCACCACCCACACCTCTAGCACTTACCAGTATTCTCTATCTCTGCAGCTTTGATCTTAATTCAACTTGGCTTACAGTATGGGCTTAGAACCGAAGCTTACTCCATAACTATAGTACTATCTGACCCCTCACCCCCACTTACTTACCAGGTACATGCTCTGGAAATATGCTCCTCTGAACCAGCGCTCTAGGTTCTCAATTTCCTCTCTCCACAGTACCCTCTCCTACCTCATGCTCTAAAATTGCCCTAGTGCCCAGCACTTTATAGGCTTCTATATCACTTCAATTACTGGCACTTCCTCTCCATATCCCTTTACTGCTCTATTTTCTTCCACTGCTCATCATCACAACATCCGGTGTTGTACTATCCACCCTTCTCCCTCCTCTGGTAACTTTGGACTTGTATACCTTTACTTGAGCACAGTTATCTTAACCAGCTCATGGACCTCTGGAAATCTATGTAATGTACATATTATGGCTAGTCCTGCTGATTGCATCATTTAATCTAGTATTGACCAATGAAATGTCTATATATACTATAAATACTATGTCTAGTCTTGCTGATTGTACCATTTAATCTGCTATTGACCAATGAAATGTGTATACACTGTAAATAACTTGTCTAGTCCTGCTGAGGGTATCACTTAGTCTC